>OU426895.1:15358857-17897838 GCA_911387775.1 Thymelicus sylvestris
TCACAACGACCGCTGAGTCAGGAGTTGGGGGCACACTGGGAGAGATTTAATGACATAAATAATATGAAAAGTTGATATAATATTTGTGCTTGGGAGAGATTTAATGACATAAATATGAAAAGTTGATATATTCGTGCTACCATTTTTGTCTTCATCCTTGGGTCTATGCCATGTCATGTTTATACTGTTGGTAATGTCGATGAGTAAAGATGTCTAAAACAACAAGTGGCTTATCTGCTAGTTTGTATGTTATTAGCAGAAAAAACACGCATTTTTTACCGTTGACGGGAAGAGGGCAAAAATTCTCCTTATTTATTGGTTTTTTAACGGTTTAACACGTTCGCTGCGTTACGGCAAGTATTTTGCCGTATTTGACTTTCCGCCAGTGCGGCAGCTTGTTGTCCTAGTTTTGCCCACGGTGCGGGGGTGATCTAACTATGTTCCTTTACGTGTAGATAAGAGACAGTGATAATTTCGATATTGTAGCTTTTAATATAATAATATTATGCACTAATACAATACGGCAAAATAGTTGCCGTAACGCACAGTAGGATAAATATTTTTATTCAGTGCGGTACGGCAACTATCTTGCCGTACCCCCCCAACCCCGCGCCTCACTGCATGCGTCCGCGCGGCATCTTAGTTTGCGTTAGTGCTGGCCGTACGTAAAGCACTCGATAATTTTTATGCGGAAAACTATGCAGTAGCAATCTAAAAAGATTAAAAATCTATAATCTAAAAAGTTTAAAATAAAAAATATATAGTACGTGTCGAATTGAGAACCTTTTTTTTCGTCGGTTAAAAAGCAGGCATTACAGGCAGTCTTACAAGTATTGCCAATTATACAAATATTTTATATTAATTATGTTGACTAATTAAGAAGTTAAGTTTTGTTGATTAATACACTGTCAAAATTTAATGTTATGTCTTCAATAAAGAATATCTTTAAAGTATCGATTGTCATTTTAAAAGTAAACCCCCCATCCCTAGCATTTTTTCACTTCTATGCTATACGGCAAATATATTGCCGTAAATGACTTATTTTCAAAAATCCCTGTATCTTTTAAAATATCGAACAGAACCCCGGACTGCCGCAGCTAGGTATACACAAGGATGTAGCCTATCGACTCGTTAAAAAAAACAATTGGTATGGGGCGTTTCCACGTCTGTATGGACTTTGAAAGTCAGGTGCTGGTACGGCCAAATAGAGGTCGTAACGCATATCAGGAAATATAGATACGGGCAGTATTTGTCTCGTACCGCACTAGCAGAAGGTTTAGATCTAATGCTGCCGCAGCGAACGTGTTAATCAGCTATAGACGTTATGCTGTATATGGAAGCGACAAAATCTCATGTGGACACACAGTTTATACAAGACTTACGAAACAAACAACGATGACTCGCATAACGTAATACCATCATTCCCACCGCCTTTCATAGGTTCCTGGGTTCAATTCCGAGCGAGGAAGTAATTCAAATTGAAAATCAACGCACAAAATATACGCACATTCAAATGTGCGTATATTTTGTGTAAATATACGCACATTCAAATGTGCGTATATTTTGTTGCGTTTGTGTATTGTTCACGGATGTCTAGCATTTATGTACTCGTATATATTCACATACTTTTGTTAATTATTTATTTCTTATTTCTTCTTACCCCATACTGAGTTTCTAAATTTATTTTCCAATATTTTATATAAAAAAGCTAAGATACCAGTTTTATATCAATTATTTTAATCAAATATGGTATTCAAATCTTTTAGTGAAACAAAAAATTCAATCAGATTAAATTTTCCCCGATGTATCTCCAACCTTTGCTAAAGTTGCCTTTTAACTACTCGGTTGGTGACTCTCGCTTTTCAAGGGGCTCTCGGTTGGAAGAATGATTTTTTATACCGAAGAAAAGAGAACTTGGCAGTGCGTTGCTTTCTGAGTGCTTGATGTTCTGCCCCCATTTGTAAATGTATCACGAGAGTTTAGTTGTGTCATGATGCATGAGTATTACTGTTTCACAATGTGTAAGATAAGTACAGTCAAAGGGAAAAGTGAAATGGATTTTTGTTACAGCAGTTTACATAAGGAATGAAGATCAACCGGGATTACCTTGTACAGTTGACGTTCAATGAGTTTTTGGTTTTAAAGACAGTTTTAGTGGTCTTGGCACGTGCGATATTCTTTTCTATAACGAAGGAAGATTTTCTGATCTGGTTGACCAATAATTGTAAGGTAGTCACATTTTTCACCATGATGGTCAGTAATCACTAATCATCGTCAACCATGGACTGATGTCCATGAAAGTAACACGAAAAGAAAGAATGAACTGGCTTTCAAGCTGGTGTATTTGAACGATAAACACTTGAAACGACTGTACAGGACACTACACGACTGTACAGGACAGATACTGCTACAAGACCCACATAATATCGTATTACCTCATGTTTGGTTAGCCCAGCGTCTGTGAATCCTAGTTAGGCTCGGATGAGGATGAATATTGAGTCGGGACACGTAGCCGTTTCCGGTGCTACGGGTAACAGCATTACAGCAACTGAACCGCCTGATTGATGGGTTAGTTTGGCTAGAGAACTGGTGGGTATTCATCATATAAATGTATAGGGTTATATTATAAGGACACGGATGATTATAAGTACGTTAGAATTGAAGTTGTTGAGAGTTTAGAGAACTTACGCCCCAACTCAGAGTCACTAATGCTTACTTAAATCGCTCCTTAGTACAGATTTTGTAAGGTGATTCTTTACTAAGGAGCGATTTAAGTAACTGTTAGTGACTCTGAGTTGGGGCGTTAGTGTATTAAATTGTATTATTTATTGCACATTTTGTGCACGCAGCACAAACAATTTGCGAAAAACCTAAAAATTATTCGTGCGATGAAACATTATCTCAATTTTTCAACGCAGACATCGATCAGATACCGTTTTATTATGTACATGTTAAGGAATAAAATTATATTCCTTTACTAGCTGTTGCCCGCAGCTTCGCATACGGAAATTATGTTTTACCTTATTTGTACCTCTTGTAGAAGAAAATTTAAAAAACGGTGAATTTATATTGAAGTACTTATATTTAGTAATTTATATACTGAAACCCACGATAAAATCACAAAGGATTCCTCCAGGAGCGGGTTTTGCAAAATAAGCAATATTCACATTAATTTGTATTTTTTTCCTTTTTTTTGCAAAGTTTTGAAAAACTGAAAAATATATATTCCATAAATTTAAGCAAGGAACATTTGATGCAAATTTGAAGTAAATCGGTTGATGTTTTAAAAATATTCCATACAAACTTTCATCCCGTTTCCCGGGGAAACCTTTTAATTTTCCGAGATAAAAAGTATCCTAAAATATGACCTGGAGTATTAGTAACAACTTTACCAATTTTCATCGAAATCCGTTCAAGGGTTTTCATGTCATGCCCGGACAGACAGACAGACAGTCAGACAATAATTCTAAAAAAAATATTTTTATGCTCTAACACGTTATTGAAGTGCCCCCTACTCAAAATTTTTAAAAAATATTCAATGTACAGTAAATTTGCCCTTTGAGTTTTATTATAGTATAGATTATATTTTCAAAATATTTTTATATTTTTCATTGTTTTGTGTTGTTGTATTTTAATGTTTTTTATAAGCTGCTGAGGAGTTTCTTCATCTGGAGCCAATCCTGAGCATAGTATCAAGTCACCATTCTATGCACTGCATGGTCCTCGGAACCAAATCAATTCGTCAGATTTCTACTCCATAGAATGAGAGGAAAAAATTCTAATTCAGCTTGCAAGATTTGACCCATAAATCCTAATGCTGACAAACTGACGAACAAATTAGTTTAAATAAAAGCTTATAATATTGCAAAAAATGGTGCAAAGTGCAAAGAAAAAAAATGCCATCTAATTTCTTTCTTTCTTAGAGAGAAGCAATTCTCTTTTTTTTGGCCGGCAACGCACAGTAATGCCTTTGTTGTCACTGATGTCCATGGATGACGATAGCCACTCACTATTACATAGATCGTCAGCTCGTTTGGCGGCTATTTCCATAAGAAATAATTATACCTACAATCGCTGTTTCCGTGGCTCTACACAGACATGTCTTGCTGGGTATCTCTGATCAAACGTGATTGCACATTACCGCGTCAAGAACGTTTAGCATGGTCTTACGGGTCTGATATTGAGCGACGTAACACCGTGAGTGTGCCAGTAGTCCAGTGGTTTAGAACTCTGCTGTCTGATAATGAAGCCTGCATCAAATCTCTTTCAAATCTTTAATGGAAATTTTCGTCTTACCTGGACTAAATCACCATCTTTAGAAACAGTCGAGGATTTTTTAACTTCTTTTATTAGCATGTTTATACATAATTATAATTACTATGTATTTAATTTTTTTCAAGTTCATTCAACCTAAAACCTAAAAAGTGGCCAAGTGCGAGTCAGACTCGCCCATGAAGGGTTCCGTAGTAGCAAGTAACATAATATAAAGGTTCTTGAAGTTCGTTGAAACTTTGATCGAGGTAAATTGCGGTTTACGTTTTATGACGTATTAAAAAAAAAACTACTTACTAGATCTCGTTCAAACCAATTTTCGTTGGAAGTTTGCATGGTAATGTACATCATATATTTTTTTTAGTTTTTTCATTCTCTTATTTTAGAAGTTACAGGGGGGGGACACACTTTTTACCACTTTGGAAGTGTCTCTTGCGCAAACTATTCAGTTTAGAAAAAAATGATACTAGAAACCTCAATATCATTTTTAAAGACCAATTCATAGATACCCCACACGTATGGGTTTGATGAAAAAAAAATTTTTGAGTTACAGTTCTAAGTATGGGGAACCCCCAAAATTTATTGTTTTTTTTTTCTATTTTTGTGTGAAAATCTTAATGCGGTTCACAGAATACATCTACTTACCAAGTTTCAACAGTATAGTTCCTATAGTTTCGGAAAAAAGTGGCTGTGACATACGGACGGACAGACAGACAGACATGACGAATCTATAAGGGTTCCGTTTTTTGCCATTTGGCTACGGAACCCTAAAAACGGTACGATTTCTGTTTCTCAGAATGTACATTTCGATGTTACTATCTTTTTATGTTCATAAAAATATCAATAAACAAGCAAATAATTTTGTGGTCTGTTACTAACAGACGAACATGCAGAGTATGAAATAGAGACACGTGGCAAAACATAGTTCGAATATTACTTCAATAATTTACACCGGGCGGACTAGTGAAACTGGGCAGTATCGAATCATCGCTATTTCCGCTCCGAGAAGTCATCCGAATTTTCAAATCCATATTTTACGTTCAAAAATTTTGTCAACAACGTTCGGTAAATTTTACGATATTGTCAATATAAGTTTGTTTGACAAAAGCGTTAAAGCAGCAGCGGTAGAGCAGTAAGCAGTGATAGCCTTGTGGTTAGAAACTTGGTTTCCGTCCAACAAAAGTTTCGAATCTGAAAAATTGGTTACAGACTCGTGGTCACAACACATAAACAAACATAATCATTTATTAAACCATTAATTACATTATTTTACAGGTTTTGGGATCTCTCCTGGTAATTTTAAGGACATCTGTGTTAGGAGAGTCCCCTCTTCTCTGTACGATAATCACACCAGTTATATGTTGCATAGGTGGAGGAAAATATATTGTGGGTAAACCTGCGCACCTGAGAGTTCTCCACAATGTTATTGCTGGTATCTTACGCCAACTAATTCTTACACCAATCAGCATCCAGCAAGGCTATTCTGTTTTGTAACTCGACGTCAAAATTCCTTGCCAAAATTGACACTCATCGCGGATTCCGCTGTCGAGTTACAAAACAGAATAGCCTTGCTGTACCTTGTCTTATGTAAAGAGAGCTGAACCCAGCAGTGAGATAAATGGAATGCAATGATGAGTCTTTGAATTCGTTTCCCAATTACAATTACAAACAAGCTTTGACCTAAATCCAATACATTGATTGATAGCTATCCCAGTAATATTTAATTTAGATGTTTGACCTTTTGTCCTCTGCTTTGATTACGCAAGTAAATTCACGCCGATATTTGAATTGGCAGATCACAGTGTTTGTTTAGGCTGTACCAACGATACATTTATTAATCTAATTTCAAACGGGTTGTATCGTGTTGTTTTAGAGTTACATACTAAATATTTAGGCCATATGGGTAAGGCTCACTATTGATCGGTGAGTCGAATTCAGCTTGCTTCTAAACAAATAATTATTGAGTGTATTTTAGTGAAATAGATATTTAACTTATTATTTTATTAACACCGATCACATTCTGCTTATTATTTCGTTTCAATTTGGTATGAGAGAAAAAATCGCAAATGTTTCCTAGAAAATTTAAAAGATCTCTGGAGTTTTCCACACATCCTTTAAATTTTCACACAATTCGTTTTTTTTTTCTAGGACGACGCGATCTGTTTTGTCATATTTTATTATTCGTACTACTAGATTAATATAGCTTACTTGCGTCAGCGTTACTATTAGCTATTATTATGTCTTCAAGATGTCTTTTATGAAGTTAGTGTGCTGACCATCATAGATTTTATCTTCAATTATTCAAGCAATTACTCAAACTAAGTTACTAAATATTTTTTACTGTCAAAATCGTTTTGTAAATTCACAGAATAATGTTCACAAAAACGATAAATGCTGTTATATTTCATCCGACCACGTAACGAAAATACTACCTTTGTAATCTACTATACACCGACAAATAACTTCATAAAGATACAATAAAATTCAAGAAATCTGGTTCTAACGAAATGAGGCCAAGGTTTGTAAATCTTATAAAAACAATTTAATATTGATGTTCTTTATTCGCCTCGTTTGTATATATCCATGTAGGAGCAAGTATATTTTTGTGTGTATGTTTCTACGAGTATGATCTCTAAAGGAATACTTCCGGAACATATTGTTTCCATAACCAATATATCCTGGGATATATCAATCGAAACAAAAAAGGGAACAAAATGTAAAACTATTAGAAAATTACAATCAAAACACACAGAACATTGGAAGCCTAAGATATATAATGAAAAGTACCTAACACCGGATTGATTTTACGGCATTTCGGAAGAAAAAAGATAACAAACCCGTTACAGAGCCTACCTAATTATTTATTTAAAAAAATAGAAATTTTAATGTAGCGTAAACTTGGCGCAAACGCTTCCGAGCCTTAAATTCTGCTAGCGACGCAGTCCTAAGTAAATGCTGACGTCCGTCTACCCCGAGGGTTCTATTTTAGAGGCACAATACTTTATTTGATACGCACACAATGGAGAGATGTTTACATAATTTTAGGGATTATTTACGTATTCAATAAGGATTAATTTCCTGTACAAACAATTGTTGTTTATCGATCGCAAGATACATACAGACTAATCGGGTTGGGGTTATGAATTAAATTCTCTGTTTGGTTTGAAAGCATTAGGAAATGAATTGAGTTCGGAGAAATTTTATGAAATTTGTTTTCTTCAGGCAGTTTGTTTGTCTTGTTGTTGATGAGTATCTGCCTTCGCTACGGGCAACCTATCTTGGTATCGTGGCCTACACTCGAAAATATATAATTATAGACGGAAATCCTGAAATTGATAAAAAAATATTTAAGAACCGTTGACCCAATGTTAAGATAAATAGTACTAGCTGGCCGTTGATTTACTGAAATTTTGAATTAGTGGAAAGAACGGTTTTTGTATTTTTATATTGGGTTATAACATTCGATACATTTCGATAAATTGAAGTTACTGTCTATATTATAAGTTACATTTTATGTTCCTGGCCAAAATATTTTCATGCATAATATCATTGATTCAATCAGTATATTTTTGTTATTCGAATTTAAATCGTCAGTAATGCCAAACGTACTTAATATGTATTATATATATTATATATATATTATGTTGATATGTTCCTCGGAGGAACATACATTACTGGGAGGAACTTCCTCCCAGTAAAACAATAGTTTTTCTCAAATATTCTGCAATATTCTATTATCAGTTTTATATGTTACTAATCGATTTTATGATTCAGTGCGTGTAATGTTACTACCATACATATTCCTAAGTGCATCATATGTTCTTCCGGCTAAAACTATGATCACAGAATCCCCTCTCCCCATCTGTCAACCTCTACAAGTAACGCGGATTGCGGACAAGGAAACGCTTTCAAATCTGCGATGTGTTTATTGCGTCTATATTCAATGATACAAAAATAAGAAAAATATTTCTTATCGACTTATGTTTTTTATTTTTTGGATTTTTTGAAAAATTTGGTGAAGATTTTGAAAGATGGATCTATCAACATATAATAAATACATAAATAGTTATTATGTATTTTGTAAATCACAAAGAATTGTTCTTGGTTATGCTACCTGATTTCCATTTTCAATTTAAACAAGGAAATTCACCTTTACCTTTTTTCCAATATCAAGTTACTGGAAACAAACTCGAAAAAAAAAATCATTTAAAAAACTAAGAACACGCATTTATCGTAACAAAACCTCAATGTATCAAACGTCCCTAGGGGACATATCAATATGAATCTAATCCAAGTGATAAACTATGAGGATGTGTGCCAAACATACTAATCCTTTCAGTCTGCGTAACTAACAAACATCGAAGCAATAAAACTTCTGTCATATCTATAATATTAGAAGGATTATCTGTTGAGGTATATACAGAATCTTACCTAAAAAAACTTAAAACTCGCCTTACCTTCTGGTCAAAGTTACCCATGTTTAATGAAAATCCAATTTCCTCTTTGCTGTTAGTCAGTAATGTTCAAAAATACTGGTGAAAATACGTTGTTATTTACAACCGAATAAAAATAATATAAAAGTCAAGGAAATAAAATAAAAATAAATGTGGCCAAGGTAAGAGCATTCTCGTGTAATAAATGTAATGTAGAAATATATCCATAGAGTAGTTACGGACTAGACATGTCCTAAAGAAATTCACCGAATTGCTGATTGGATGTCTTCAAGAGTGAACAAGTTTCTTAAAGATCGTCTTCCAAGACTACATCACCACAATATACTATATGGCCGGATTGTAGTAGAATGTTAACCTCCCCGCAATGGGATTCCCTATGTCGAAATATACCCACAACCCGAGAACAAATATTTATCTCACATAAAATTATCTCGACCACCAACCAACCACCAATCCAACAACCAAAACGTCTTTCTCAGTACCCAAGGCCCACCACTTGAGCATCAAGATCGGTTCTTTAAATGTATTTCAAACCAAATCAAATCACTCTTTATTGTGGACAATAGGTAATATACAGATGTTACAAATAAGCAAATTTTTCACTAGTCCTGCCTTAAAGGCGTACAATATTATTATTGTTATTTAATTAAAAGCGTAATTTAAATAATACTGATTTGAATAAATCAATACAAAAATAAATCAAAATAATATAATTAAATAAAGTTAAAATATTTATTTAACCATGTTACTGCTTTATTGCTAGCAGGTTCAATATTAAGTACCTATAGCTCGTGCCGCTTCTACACCGAATATGGTTTTCGTATTGTATCTCTATAAACAGCACTCGAAGGAAAGAGGAGCGGTACTCCAATCGTTCTCGAAGATATTTCATTTTTAATCTTTGAAAAGATCCTTAAATTTATTTTTAGCTCACATCTGGAGCTTACTCTTAATCACGTCTGTAAAATGACACTTATAGAGGACATACACGATTAAGTGTACTTGATCAAGCGTCAAGCGGACTTGACGCGGCATCCAATATACTTGATCGTGTGTGGCCACGGTATAGCTATCTGGGCATAGCTATATCTCATTCACACTGGATGGCGTGTCAAATCAACCTGCAAAGGACAATGGCGAAATATTAGGCGGGGTGAATGGAAGCAACTAGAAATGTCACTAAAATTAAACTTATTTAATATTTTTTCTACGTTTTATCAAAACATCAAAATAAAAATTTACAATGGGAGAAAAAACATTTATTTGAAAAGACTCTATGTGACTAAAACCACCATTAAATAAATGTCAAATTAAATATTGCCATATAAAATATATTTCTTTTCTTAAGTCAGTCTTCTATTATATACTCTTTTAATGTAATTACGACCAAATAAAAACTATTTAAAATAAGTACGGTAAACTAATTCTTGTTTTGTATCCAATTTTATTTTTCTATTTTTGTCTTATTTATACCTTACCATTGATCTTTTGATTATACATGAGATTTCCTAACAGTAAAACGTAGTGATTAAGTACTCTGTGCTAACAGTATTAAAATGTCTCAGTTATATAGAAATTGACAGGTGCCTACACAATTTATTTCACAAAATGTCAAAAACTAACATTTCGACTTATTAGATCAACATAATAATCTGTAAATGTTTAAACTTTAATATCTCAAATTCTCCATTAAGAAAAATAAAAATTCTTATTGAATTGAACTCAGAAATGAATACATAATTTTTTGAAATATTTTCACTCATAGACGTCGAAATTACATCTCAACTAAAATCTTGTATGGGAGTTCGCCATTGTTCTTTGACAAGTCGAGCTGCAGACTTGATCAAGTACACTTGATCGTGTATGGCCTGCATTAGATAATGACACTCACAAGAACAAATTACCGTAAAGTTCTTTAGTATATCCTTAATCATGAAAATTTTAATAAAAAACTGGCTTTGTGCAAAGCACAGTTATTGCCTTGTTTTTAAACTGAATTTCTTTTATTAGAAGAAATTAATTGAATACCTTAAATAAATAAAAAATACCACTAGACGTTATTCGAATAAATAATTAAAAAACCTTCGGTCATTCACTCACATGTACAACTTTATCAAAACAATTAATCAGGTTTCAAACACTAGCAATAAAACTCCAAAATCCAATTTATGATTTACCAATTTTCAGTGCGATAGATAAACTTGGGGTTAGACTCGTAAAAAGAACATAAAGTAAATTAAATTCAGTCTTCGTAAAAGACCTTTTTTTAATGGTCACTTCGATCCAGTTACATCAAGACTGGATTAGAATATGGACAAATTTATTTTAACGCTGATTGGTAAGACTTCAATTTAATTTAATTTGTAAAGATAAAAATAAAATGTTAGTTATTTGAAACCAAATTCAAGGGCTTTGTAAGTTGACGGCAAAATGGAATTTATTCACTACAATCATTAGCAGTCTCAAATATGATTACATTTTGGTATTTGTATTTTTTATCTATGAAATAACTACACACTACACTTCTTAGTTTCTCATTACCACCGGGTTGATTTCGCAAAGATTAAAAAGTGTACTTACTAGCCTGACAGATAAGCCCAACTGGCTTGCTCGATACCGTTCTCATTAAATGAAATGGTATAGTGCCCAGTGACCTTACACAATAGGATAAGAAGCCATTGTCTCTTCCCTTGATCATTAGAGTACAGGATGACTAGGGCTCGAAGATAAATACAATCACTTAGCCATCAGAGGCTTCATATATTTAGCACTAATACCATAATTCTATCCCTTTTACTACATCTTTTGAATAATTCAATGATTTTTCAGTTGTTTTTAGTACCGTTACTTATGTTAATGCTGATGGAGAACCACAAATTCAAATATTTGAAATCAGAAAAGTAAGAGATGATAGAGATCTTTCAGATGAATTCCGGATAGACACTGAATACTACGATCCAGATGGATATGAGTTGAATAATAAAATAGAAGTATACAGAGCCAATCCAAGTAAATATAGATACAGAAACGTAGATGAAGTTACAGACAATCTCATCAATAAATTAAGAAGAATAGTTCAATCGAATAATCGTTACTCAAACCCTAATAACAATAATGATTATATCTCTGCATACAAGGATTTAAAAGATGACAGACAGATTGAAGATAACTCAAAAACACCAATAGTGTTAGTTGCTCATAAAGATGTTTTATACCACATGTAAGTACATCAATGATACTGCCTCAGATTCTGAGGATATTATCATACATGAAATACGTATCATATCTTTATTTTTTTAATAATTTTGTTTTCAGAATCCCTCAAAATCAAAGAAGTGAGCAAAATAGACTGCAAACAGCATTACGGAGCATGAACTTCTATGAGGGTAATAAACTTTTGAAAATGTATTTGAACTACTTCGTTAAAAATATTATTAATTTATTATTTGTAGTGACTCTGAGTTGGGGCGTAAGTCCAGATTTCTTCTGATTGTAGCTTAAACCTGTATCCATCCAGTTGGATCCCAATTGTACGCATGCAAAAAGAATCACCATACAAATTCTTTACTAAAGAGCGATTTAAGTAAACGTAGTGGCTCTGAGTTGGGGCATCAGTCTATTAGGCCAGTCTCATACATGAAGTACTTTATTTTTCTTACTAACATCGTTTAAAAATATTACTATCATTATTACAGATATAGAAGACAGAACAGCGCCACCTCGCACGAGGAATCATTATGATTATGAAGATTAATATCAATTTTGATTTATTTGTATCAAGTCCGTCTGTTAATTATTCTACAAAAGAATAACAATAAGAAAAGAAAAACAAACTTGTCTCCAGCCCATTTTATTGTTATTATCAAATTCCCATCGCAGCTTATAAAAGTCGATGACCGAATTTGGATGTAACAATTTGATTTCCTTAATATTTCTGAACGACCAAAATAGAATACCTATTTGATTTGTCTAAAAATACGAGTAGAATACATTTGGTAGGATTTTAGGTACAAAATGAGGGTACAAAGTGCATATTTTGGAAATTCTTTTTCTTTATAACTTAAATCTAAGCGACTATTGTCTGTCATAGTATCTGTTCACTCAATCAACAGCGATTTGACAAAATGTTGCACAACCACGTTGGCGGGAGAATTTGTATGAAAATCCATTTCATTCACATGTGCGACAATTTGCAGCCCAAATGCGCGACATCGCAACGACATCGCAATGCCTATCGAACGACAATTCTAAATGTCAGTTGATATTGGCTTCTGCGGCAATACAGCGACAATATGTCACAGTGACACCTTCACACATACGTACGTTCAATGATATTATAATGTAAAAAGAGGTAGCCATGTCATTAGCGCGCCGACGATGAAGAGCGTAAGAACAGGAATTGACCGTTCTGCTCGTAGTTACTCTGTCAATACAAGACGATACGCACGCTTTTGATGTTATCAGAAGCGCTTGACATTTGACATACAGCGTTAAAATGCCTTCGTGTAATATACCAATTTGATTGGTGTAGTGAAACAAAAGATAATGTTGTGTGTGTTGTAGCTCTTTTCGGAACATATTTTTTGGTTGATTTGTAAGGGTATAACCTCTTTATAATATTTTTAAATATCATTGCGTACGTTATAATACCGTGTCGTTGTCGCATGTATTCACAGACACGAAGTATCGGGACCGATACACGATATTCTCTGTAGAGAATGCGATATTCTCAGTCATGTCGATATTCTCTGTAGGGAATGCTATATTCTCAGGCATGCCGGATGACAGCCGGATACTTCCGTATATAACATCCGGAACTCCGTGCGCTATTTTTCTCTCCCTACCGGCTAAAATTGCATCAAATATCGCTTCTATTGTAGAGAATCGATCCCTTTGTCACTGATAGTTACAATTTCAATCTTTTTTATTAATCATGAAAAATGGTTGGTTACTTATAACATAATATGAGTTCAAATATATTTGGCTGATAGCAGTATGCAACAAAATACGAAAACGCTTATTAAAATTATAATTTAAATAAATGCATTTATCAAAATATGTTTTAATATTTAGTATAATTTATACATTTATGTTTTACTATAGGTAAAGATTCTACTAAGAAAATTTTACGTCGATATACTTTTGTCATTAAATTTGAAGGTACCTACTTGAGGTAACACATTTTGGAATTCTCATTTGGAAATAATTTATATAAATTAGATTACAATTAATATCTTTTTATCATCAATTTTGTATTTTTAATTTTATTTTCATAGTTAATTCACCTTTAATGTTATTTTTTCACATATCCACTTTTTCATATTTTTTTTGGTCAAATGAACCAATAACAATAAAAAGAGTATTTTTATTATTAAATATGAAAAGTCAACAAAAATAGCGAGCGAACAGAAACGAAAATAAAAGCAGTTAAGCCAACACAAGCCAAGAAACAATATCATAAGCTTCAGATGACAGCTGTAATATAGAAGTTGATATCATTGCACTGTTAAGAATAGTACGCAATATCCAATCATTTGGTTTCGTTCAATATTTGCTAGCATGCAGTATTGACAGCTTTAGATATAAAGAATTAATATTTTATTTTTGGCTATTTTCAGTAATCTAGAATAACTTTATCTTTGGTGACTCTTTCATGACGTCGTTTTCGTATTAAAGGCTTTATTAGAGAGAAGGATAGCAACTAAACATAATTAAAACTATATTTAAGAGGTTTTATTTAGGAAGACATTGTAAATTCATTTGTTTCAAATCCTGCAACAGCTTTTTCAATATCAACTTTCACGAGTTTTAAACCTTATCATTAGTAATAAGTTAAAAAAAGGATTGAGATCTAAATGAGTGCCAAGTTCTGTGTAGAAAATCCTAAAATTTTAGTCACAACAGCATGTAATTCAAATTAAGATGTCTTTGGTAAGAGGCCCGGGGATAAGAAAGTTAGTGGAATAGCTTTTCATTTACCTGGTATAGACATGAACATGTAGTATTCGGATAGCGTGTACTAGCCTTTGGAATTCTACACGAAATAATAGTTGTCAATACAGGGATTACGTGAAGCCAGGGATTTACTTACTAACAAAAGGTCTGTCAATTGCAAAGTTAGCAAATTGAAATAGGGAACGAATATCAAAGAAATAAATGATGTTTGTGAATATGGAAGCGACGACGGTATTTTTAGTAAAAATTAAAATTTAAAAACCGCCGACAGTTTTATTTACTTACACTAAACACAGCGAAGAACACTCTCGATTAAGTCACCTTTCAAATAAAAAACTGATCAAAATCGGTTCATCCGTTTGGCAGCTACGAAGCCACAGATAGACATACAGATACAGACTATACAGACACGTCTATACAGACACGTCAAACTTATAACACCCCTCTATTTTCGTCGGTGGTTTAAAACTGAGACTAGAATGTGGAAAAAAGCGGATAAGTGCGAAGCATAGTGGAGTGGAGTGAAGTTGAATATCGTGAAATAGAGTACAAAATGTAGAAGCAGTCGAGTCATAAAGAGAGGTAAGATTAGAGAATAATTTTATATTTTACGCATGGAATAAAATACTTAAAGACGTGCCAGTAATGTGATTGTTCTTGTGCATGTTTTCTTTTTCATGCCTCTTTTAAAGTAACTACGACAAATAAACCGACGATGATAAGTGGTCACCGTCGCCCATGGACATCAGGCAATATAAAACGTATTTATAAATTCCTACAGTATAATTTACTGGGAGTCTATACACAGTACGTAGAAGTACTACTTGTATCCTTCATTCAGTCCTCGAGCATGGGTATACTGCTAATCCTGGCGTGACCCAACTGACTTCAGCATTATTGCGTTATATTATACGAATAACCATTTTGAATGCATTTCCTTATTAAAACAAGTCACGCTGCAATAAATCTAACAACTTTACCACGTACTTTTGTTACTACAGAAATTGCTTTTGGATCCGTTCGAATCATCGCGGAACTACATATAGAATTGGAATTTAACGGTATTTTTGCTCATTAGGAATCGTATTTTGAAGGATTTAAAAGTGCCCTTGAAGTATCTAGAAGCAGGCAAAGTCCGACATGATGGCATTGAGCATAATCCACTAATACTGTAAGTATATTTGGGGCTCTATTTTTGACATAACTCGGAAAGTTTTAAAAATGCAAATTCTTTTGATTCACTGTTTTACGTTATGTTTGAATCGTTGCAAAATTTTCCATGACATTAAACAATAGAATAAACCACAAGATAACAATAGAATAAAAAACAAACAAACAAAACAAACAAACAAATAAAATCATTCATTCATACTCTCCGTAACAGCGAACCATAGTACCGAAGCGGACCTTAAAAGTTTCTTTTACAAATCTACAAAAATTGCGTCAGCATTTTGCTGATAAATCCCAAACCGCTTGTCAAACAACCCGAGCCGATTCGACCGAATCTTTACTCTAAACCAATTCCACTACGCTTAGTTGCGCAGAGAGAATAGACTAGGCAAATGAATGTAAATTTTCGCATCGAAAACACACACTAATTTAGGGGCCCCGAAATTACAATGTCCGGCACGACCGCAAGGGCTGAGCAAATAAATCCCGGGCGATCCCGTGATAGCGTCCTGTGACCCGGGATAGTGAGCTGTTGATTCCCTATTTGTCGTGCCCGTTTCTCATTCAATTTGCGTGGGGTTACATCTTCGTCTTCTTTGAGACTGAATTTGGAATGGGAAATTATTCGGCTTGATTTATCAATTAATTATACTTTTTTGCTAGAGTTTTCAGCTCATTAACGACTTACTGAAGGTCGTCATCTTCTAGTAGAGTTAATATAAGTAGCAAATTTGGGTATCAGAAAGTCATACCTCATAAGGCACGCCAACCTCATAAAACCTCAGGTTTATAAGGTATCTCTATCTATCTTTTGTGTCCATGAAATTTTGCACGGGTAAGACCATTATATGGACATAGGGTACTTATTATCCTGGAGAACGCTGGTAAAGCCGCGAGCAGATACCTAGTATAGATAAAGAAGACTACTAAAAAGTGCATACAGGTCCGCAAGTTTCCATTGCAGCACGTTGAACAAGCTAAGTTATATAACTGGAACAGGTGAACGTGTAGAACGAGTGCTCGAAATCAATTACTGCTGTAGCTCAGTTCGTTAGTTCGTAATGAAATCGGATTTGATTGTCAGATATTTCTATTACTGTTGTCCACGTTGGTTTAGTTTACAAAGTAATGTTGATAAAGGGATGTTTTTGTAACTCGACAACGGAATCCGCGATGAGTTTAAAAATTCCTATTCTCTAAAACTCGACAATAATAAATGTAGGTATGCATTTCTTACCACATAGTTTAAGCTCTCTGTTTATACTGTTTAAATCGGTTATTCTTAGTTAGTTATTATTTCTTAGTTATTCATTTTACACCACCGGTTGTAATTTTTAAAGTTTCGCTTTGTTTAATATAATATAGGCATACTTCTAGATTCTTATTTTAAATTGCAGTGTAACAATATCTACTATTAAATAATATTAAGTCCCGTGGGTTAAAGAGCTGGAGCCCAATTCTCATTTCGTAGAGATACATGTCTAACAGAGATATGTCGAAAAAACATGGCCGATTGGCCTCGTTTTGTTCGAGGTCGGCCATGTTTTTTCGAGATATCTCTGTTAGACATGTATCTCTACGAAATGAGAATTGCCCCCTGGTGCCAGAAATACAGGCTTTGATCCTAGTTCAGGCATCAGACAGTTATTAAATACATGTTAATTTAATGTAGATAACTATAATTGTAACACTGTCATTAAATATTTTAATAATTATTATTAGTATTAATACAGGTGGCGCCGCAGTGTAGAATGCGGTGGTGAGAAAAACTACTTGTTCAGGCTAATTTGACATGTTTGGTATTTGGTTCTCGATCATCGAATTACATTACCGTCGAAGCTTGTGTCCAATTGTCAAACGAGAAGTGAGCTTCGATTTCGAGTTCGTATTTTAGAGAATAGCCCTCCTGCAAGGCTATTCACTTTTGTAACTTGACAGCGGAATCCGCGATGAGTTTCAAAATTGAAATTCGAGTCCGAGATCTTGATATGTGATTCTCTAATCATCTGGTACGCACTTGCGAGGTGAAGGGAGTCTCGAACTCTTACTTCAATTTAGAAACTCATCGTGTATTCCGCTGTCAAGTTACAAAACAAAAGCGAACTTGCATCATATTGACATGTCATTATCTAAGTATCTAATAGAAGTATCTAATACTAGTAGTAAGTGCATCTAGTACGCACTTGCGAAGTGAAGTGATCCTAGAACTCGAACGTCAATTTTGAAACTCCGCTGTCAAGTTACAAAACTGAATAGCCTTCCTGATCACGCTTCTTCTGAGGAGGTTTACAGGATACTCCACCATGCTGCATTGATTGCAATGGTGTAGCAAACACAAGCCGCCGGGCTATGAACGCTTCTATTATTGTGGTTTAATTCACATTTCAATTGTTCATTCAAATCACTGCTAGATGTTCGATAGTTTTCGATAGAAACAAAACATTATTAATTAGATACACTGCAGGATTTTGCCAACTTCCCTCCTGTTAGCCGAGACTTACTTCGTTAGTCTGTAATGAAATCGGATGTGAGCGTGACCCAGGACTAGGACGCAATTCTTGTCCATTGTCTCTTTATTCTTTGATTGCTTTTCGTTGTCTGAGCGGAATTAATTGTGTGTTTTGTTTAAGAATATTATTGTCCCGTAATAAAGATTGTACTGCCGTCGCCTTTGTTTTAGATTTTAATAAATAATTAATTTGTTTTGCTGTTAGTGGGTCTTTTTGTAATAAGTCTTTTTTCATAATAATCATAAACAATTTAGTCTGACCAAATAATTATAATTTTCCTCCACAATTACACTCCGCATAAGGATATTCTCTGTCTCGTCGACTTGAACAATCAAATACCTATTGAATAGATTACAAAATCAAAGACTTTTCAACAAACATTCATCTTTCACAATAATATTTCAACTACTCTTCAGTTCCATGGTTGTTAATACATTTTGCAATATAACCTTTACCCTACTCTATAAATTATATTAGGTGCTATTCACACACATGTGTATGAACATACACATCGCTGTATGTTCATACACATGTGTATGTACATACACATCGCTGAATAGCACCTAATATAATTTATAGAGTAGGGTAAAGGTTATATTGCAAAATGTATTAACAACCATGGAACTGAAGAGTAGTTGAAATATTATTGTGAAAGATGAATGTTTGTTGAAAAGTCTTTGATTTTGTAATCTATTCAATAGGTATTTGATTGTTCAAGTCGACGAGACAGAGAATATCCTTATGCGGAGTGTAATTGTGGAGGAAAATTATAATTATTTGGTGTATGTACATACACATGTGTATGAACATACAGCGATGTGTATGTTCATACACATGTGTGTGAATAGCACCTAATATAATTTATAGAGTAAGAGTTATTTTGTAATTAATGTACCTCCTACTATGACGACCTGTGTGGTGTAATAGTTACTATGGCAGACCGCCGTTCCAAGGGTCCTGGGTTCAATTCCCAGCAAGGAAAAAATTTTGACGAGTTTGAATTTCTGTACAGCTGCACCGAGTAAGCAGTGTAAAAACGTTATTCCTTATTCGATATTAATGCAGAGTTTGAATTTCTGTTTTCGGTCTGGGTGTGTGTGACCTTGTCTTTGTGTTGTCTATGGCACCTACGACACAGGGTAGAAAGTGAGGGACTATGAGTGTGAACCGCTATTCTTATCATCATTCTACAATACGAATACAGCTGTACCAAGAAAGCAGTGTAGAAATTATTTCTTAAAGATAATTCTTATCCGATATCTCAACAATCACATGTTGTCACGTAACGCGACAAACATAATGTTACACGACGGTCACACGGATATGATGCGGTGTAACGAACTATAACGGCTATTGGGAGCCACAGAAACAGCGATTTACTATTCTATATGTTTTGTTACTGTTGTTTTTAATAATTCTAATATTTTATTTCAGCAAAATGTAGCTCCACACAAGTACGCATCCTACCGAGGATAAAATATAATAGTAGCCGAGTAATATGGTGTTTTCGATTGGAAAACGATTGTCCGGTAACAATGTTGCAATAAATTTTTGTGTCTGACATATCAACATTGTGGATCAATAAAAATATTGTCGCGTAAAGGTTTTGTCACTCGTCTTTCAATTCCCACCGTAGCGTCCACTCAATGTCTAAAGCGTTGTTGCTAACAACATTGCCACCCCACTACTATACAATATCTCTTTTAAAAGTATTTTTTGATTCGGTTTTCTCGACATACAAGCTACTAGCAACTAGTAACTTACTTAGCAACTTACTAGTTGCTAACATAGTAACACCAATGTCATCACCGATGCGGATAAAAGAAAGAATGAACTGGCTCCTCAGCCAAACGCCTGCTTTTTGTACACCACTTATTTTTAAGATTCGAAAAAGTATAAATAAAATAAAATATCCATTGAATCGCGTATTTAGTGGCCATCAGGCAGCCCGACCCCCTATCAATTAGGGCGTCCCGGTAAATAAAGACCTGATCCTGATTGTGACGGGGATTGTTTTTATTGCATTTACTCTTGTCACGGCGCGCGGTTCACAAAGCTGCGATTAAATTGGTAGTCGTGCGATTTTAGTGTCGTTTTATGGTAAAAATTAAGGTAAGCCGTTCTGTCAGTCGGTAGTTTCAGTCTGTTTTTTAACCGACGAAAAAAAAGGAGGAGGTTCTCAATTCGACACGTATATATTTTTTTTTTATGTATGATCACGCAGAAATCGGCACAGGGTGGTCCGATTTGGATGATTCTTTTTTTATTGGATAGGGTATGTCCTGAAGCTGGTCCCATATTTTTTTGAAAATTTTATTCCCACCCTAAAGGTACGAAAATAGGGAATGATTGATTACTCACCCGGTTTTTATCCGGAATTTTTACATGTTAAGTTATTGACTTTGTACTGGATGATCCGATTTCGATGATTCTTTTTTTATTGAATAGTGTATACCTTGAGGTTACTCTTGTTTAAAATTCGAAACAAAATTTTATCCCTATAGGTACGAAAATAGGGGATGATTGATATTTCATCTACTACATTTTTACCTGGTAACTGAATCTATAATTCATAAAATCAATAATTTATTATTAATTATAAGTATTATAGCAACTAAAAATTAAAAAATAATTACTTTTTGACAAAAAATAAAACCAACGAAAAAAAAACTGAAAAGCAAAAAATAAAATTAACCATTTAGTATTATAAATTAAGATCCGAAATTAACAGTAAATAAATAATTTTGAGGCGGTGCCAAACCAATGAAAAAACAAACGGCGAAAAGATGTGCGCCGCGCTGCTGCTGCCGTGTGCATCGCATACCGCTGCCCTGATAATATGAATTTTATGTAATTAATTTTGGTTGTTTGTTTGGCACGGTCTCAAAATTATTTATTTACTGTTAATTTCGGATCTTAATTTATAATACTAAATGGTTAATTTTATTTTTTGCTTTTCAGTTTTTTTTTCGTTGGTTTTATTTTTTGTTAAAAAGTAATTATGTAATGTCTTTTTTTTCATGCCACTCGAGACTCATGAAATCCTAGAATTTCATGTATAATGTGTGTAATGTGTGAAACACACTCCTTTTTTATTTATTTTTTCAAATGAAAAGTCATGATCTACTCTCCATTTGTTTTAAAAATAATTACTGTGAATTTGTCTAGAAATATTTAGTGTCTTTAATTGGGACAAAAATAAAATGGAAAATGTCAGTAGTTTAGTCATAATGTTGAAAAAAACATTAAAAAAGGGGTAACTTTGAGATTTTTTACCGAGTAAAGTTCATTAGATTTTGTTACTGAAAGTAACTTTGCCTTAACTAAAACATACTTACTTAAATAATCTTTTTTCAGAATAAAAAACCTATTTTCTGTATCTCAGATGTTTTTAAAAAAAACTCAAAAAGCGGCCTCTCCTGGAATACTTAGCCTTAATAAAATGACGGTCATCTAATACTAGGCTGTTGTCTGAGCAAAGTCCAAGTCTAAATGCGCTTTTATAGGTCTAACCCTAATCTCAAGTCGCCTCAGTATCAAGCCCCTATTTTAACTTAATTCGTATTACCCTTTATTTCTCCAGGCGGTTGTTTTTCGCACTGCCCCTATTCCGTTTCAAACCGTGATATCGCTAATGAGTTTTGTTTAAAATTATTGTTTGGCAAAATGCTTTTGTTATCAGACACGCAATTGTTTGATAAAATATATTAACGGTACAAAATGTTTCTTATCGTCTATGTTAAGCTTTGCTCTTTATTGTTGGTTGGTGTTAATTTTAAAAACTAAACGCCTATGTACGATAATTTATGTCCAAGTTATTTTTCAGCCTCTTGAGCAATGATATTTAAAAAATATAGATACGTTATGCCCTTACAAATCAACAAAAAAATCTGTTCTAAAAAGAATTACAACACACACACGTTTATCTTTAGTTTCGCTACACCAATCACATTGGTATAATACAGGAAGGAATTTTAACGCTGTATGTCAAATGTCAAGCACTTCTGACAACAACAAAAGCGTGCGTATCGTCATAAATTGACACGAGCAGAACTGTCAGTTGCCTGTTCTTACGCTCCTCATCGTCGGCGCGCTAGTGACATATCTACCTCTTTTTTACATTATAATATCATTGTTTTTGAGCAGATAACAAAGCAAAAATCTCATATCATTTATTACGTTATCGCGTTAGTGACCAGTATGCACTACTACTCTTACTCTTCCATACGTACAATACAAATTCAGCTTTGAATGAGAACTCATAATTACAATATCATTCTAATGAAAACCTTAATTCTTACTCCAAAGGCTATTCTTTGCTAACCCAGAATGGAAGATTTCTTTAAAAAAAATTATTGTCGATAGATCATGTAAGGACGGTATAAGAGTCAGTTAGGCAAACAATAAATTGAAGTCAAAATAAATTATATGTAACAATAATAATTGTCATCGTTAATTTAAAAACACTCATCATCTACGAACTTTTGTTTAGTGTCAACAATGGATGTATTCACAAGAATCACAACAATAGATTAAAAAGTGTTTGTCCAATAAACCATCGGGCCGTAATACCCATCCATCACAATCGGTCAGAGCCTTTTTAAATCTATGAAATATAGATGAGATAATATTTTGTTTTCTTTTAGGAAATGACGGCTTATCATGAAATATTGACTAGGTACATAATATCAATCTTTTTATTGCTAAATATTGACTGAAATCTATTTACAATCAAGTACATGACAAAGTGATTTCAAAGATTATGTACTTAAAGTGACTTGAAAAGTACCTATTAATCTGAAATGAATCCATGCCACTAATATTATTAATGTGAAAGTTTGTTTATTAGGATGTTATGCACTCCTGCACCATGCTGACAAGGCTCGAGTCCAGGAATCACGGTGGTGTCGTGTATCGTTCCCACATAATGGGATTCACACGGCTAACATCGCGTGAGCTTCACGATAGCCTATTTAAATTGTAATAATTTTAAATTCAGAATAAAGTATTATTTTTAAAGTCGTCTCGGCTTCATTATATACTCCGCCTGCAGCCGCACATAACTAGGATTCATAAATGTTTGTTACTATTTAATGAAAAAAACTAGGTACTGAACGAATTTTCATGAAATTTAGCGCACAAATAGACCATGATTTAGAATAAGATAGGGATATTATCCCGGAAAACGCGGGCAAAGCCAGAGGCAAAGCGCTAGTGCTTCAAAAGAATACAATTTTAAGATACAATATCATTAGATATGCCTTAATAAATTGCATAAATTTAATTAAAATATTACTTCATATCGATACAGATCACAACGTTACTCTACTTTTACCAAAAAGTGGGGCATAGGAGATTGTTAGATAAATATTCAATTTCGCCAAACGATTAAACTTATTCCTCGTTCCGCGCAGATATCGTGGCTTGCGGTGTTCGCTTTCCGTCTGCATCAAATTCTCGCTCCGATGAAAATAATTCTATACTAATAACCTCAAAAACTTTTTTAAAGGAAATAGCCGGCAAATGAGCTGACTATCCACCTGATGGTAAGTGGCTATCGTCGCTCATGGACATCAGCAACACCAAAGGCATCACTGCTGCGTTACCGGCCAAGAAAGAGGAAAGATAAGGAAAGAAAGAACTGGCTCTCATGCCCCCAGCCGAAACACGACGAGTCGTTTGGCGGCTGACTCATGCTCAAGGGTGGTTGCTATCCAGGCGAACCCCATGGATGTTTTCCTTTTCTTATAAAAATATTCGACAAACGAGCTCACGATCCACCTGATGGTAAATGACTATCGTTGCCCTTGGACATCAGCGACTGTAAAGGTTTTACTGATGCATATCAAACTGAGAAAGAACAGAGAGAAGGAAAGAAAGAACTGGCTCCCAATCTCCCAGCTAAATGTGACGAGTCGTTTGGCGTCTGACTGAAGCAAAAGGTAGCCAGGAACGGAAAGATAATATTGTAAACTTAACAATAGTATTGATATATAATCCTCATGTGATAATGTCGCAGTATTAGGGAGCCAGAAATAACAATGTTCCCCTTCTTCTTTAGCAAGTAATGCATCGGTCTATGAGTGACAGTGATCATCTTACCATCAGATGGCTCGTCAGTTCAATTGTCAGCTTTTTAGATGGAAATAAAACAAAACGTCTTTCATAGCCTTATTGTTTTACCCAAAACTATTAAGGCTAAAACTAAAGTTGCCTTTGCTGACAATGAACTAAATTAAATCAACCCAAAGCAATCAGAACAACTGCATTAGCAAGACAACTCGAGAATTTCAACAACAGCACTGCACCGAACTTGTAGGCGACGAAACTATTGTGCATTGTGAGATGGAATCGGTGCAGTCAAGTGCTGATATCGAGAATCGTCCCCTCGCCCCTTTTCACCCCGCAAGATAATTGGAAGGAATCCGTGTGAGCGATAAGATGTAGCGTTATGATGGCGGTACCAATTGGAGATGATTGGATGATTAGGTAATGTCGTTACAAGCCAAGTCGATTTAGGTTGCCATTCGTTGCTATGTTAAAGTGTATTGACATAATATCTTGTGGCACTTAGGCTATTTTATCTAGCTATCCGCATCGGGAGTAAGATGGATTATTGGATTGTGCTAAAGGCCTCGTCAATCATGAGATTGATAGACAGACTGTCTTCTAGGTTCGTTAATGAGTTGAAGCCAACGTTGATTTTGCATGGGACCAATCAGTCTAGTTAGTTGTAATTTATTATGAACCTAAAGCTACATTTTACTGAATTACATTTTTTAACCTCGAGTTTTTAACAAAAAAAAAATAATAAGGTTTTCGATGCGGTACGACAGATTTGTGCACAGATAGACCATAGCCTAGAATATAATTCTTGACAAAAATAACCGAGTTCAGAATTAGGGATAACTCGAAAACTACTTGTCAGATCTTGCTCTTTAAGTGGGACCACATGACAATTACCCGCTTTCGATTAAAAAACGTTTAACTTTTTTTATTAAAAATATATTTATGACGAGAAACGCGTGCCTATTTGTTTTTGTAAACTATAATTACAATATGACATGGACATTACAAATAGACCGTAAGTTAACGACTTATCACATTACAAATAGACCGTCGCTTTGCCTATGTCTTGCGCCGCCCACCAATAAAAGAGATAAGTAAGCTAAGACACCTCGATAGCTAACCAGAATCTTTGCCTCCACTGTAATAGTGTACGTGATGATAAAAATGTAAATTTTAATCGAATTCCATTTTCCTTTTTACTTACACATTAGGTAGTTATTTTATAAAGATGTTAAAAATAATGTGGCACTACTATGTAGGTATAATTAACTTAAATATAAAATAGTATAGTACTCATGTTTACATATAGTGCGTTTTGAATTTTATCATTATCTTTCTATGAAGTTCAAATTCATTTGGTGGTATAGGTAACAACGATATACTTACAATATGCTCATATTTTTTAGGGTTCTGTACGAAAAACGATAAACGGAACCCTTACAGGATCACTCGTGCGTCTAGGCGACTGCCGCTCACAGCCAATTTACTCTGAAACTACTGGACCAAATGAGTTGAAAGGTACTCATGTACTTTTTTGTGATCTGAAGACGAAAAAAATTTAACGAAATCAAAATTAAACAAAAACTGTTTTGCAAACCGTATCGTTTGGTACGTCAAATTAAAGGGCTTGTAGTAAGGATCTCAAATATATTTTTGTTATATTTCTACAATGGATAGTTTTTAAATTATTCAAGAAAGAACGAAAATTAAAGCCAAAAATTAAGTAAAATATTTTGATACATTATTGTACAAAGACGTATATTTTTTTCTATTTTGCATTATACATTGAACATTCTTGTATTAACGCTTTCGTGTTCTTTTGAGGACTGCATATTGATGGGCTTTTTTATTTGCCTTTTCACCGAGCTGGAAAGTTACAGCTGCGACTAAATTGTTCAACACCTGCGGACAACTTTGTGACTTGTTTCGAAATTAATGTCTATGCACTGCAATGACCCCTAGCTTTACGATTGCGCCCGTACTAGTTACGTAGCAAACGTACAGTATAAACGGATCGTTGCATTCGAAAATTGCATTTGAACATCCCGCAGCACCAGTGAGTAATACGTAACAGTTCAGACTAAAACATCCCATCATTCTTTACAAACGGGTTCAATTTTCCGATACTGGCTGTGATCACGCATGACCATGTGCTTTCCAAATGAATTTCAGTTTTCATCCCCTCGAAATAAAGCTGATTTTAGATAACAGTTAAGAAGAATTAGAAAAAATTGCTGTATAGTAGGCGCAAATCGTACCCAGTGGGTGTGCGAAAGTTATCAATCTTGGACAGGATGGAACCCATTTCAACGTTTATTTATGCTTGGTCGATGTTTTTTTCAAAATGAAGAAGGGTGAGGGGAGGTATTCCGAGGTATGCGTTATCAATTCAGTACAGTGACAAAGGACCCTCGAACGGTTTTGTTAATTCAATCGTGTCGATAAATTGTCACGGTGGAAGGTGTCTATTCTCGAGCAGTCTATTTATGGCGCTCACTGCCACCTATTGAACTGGATACAAGTGATAATGGGTGAATCAGGCCGTGGTAATGCGCCTTTTAACGGAATGTAACTTTGTTGTGGTTTTAACTAAATGTGCTGTGGTGTTGTGTTTTTTATGCAAAATAAAGAAAATACTGTATAAATATTACAACCATAAAATAACAGAAAATAAAGAAAATACTGCATAAATATTACAACCATAAAATAACGGAAAATGAAAAAAATACTGTATAAATAGTACAACCATAAAATAATATCTAATTATTGGCTATTAATAATTTTTGAAGTTTTTAAAGTCCATTTTTTGCTTTGCTGCAAAAAACAGGCTTAAATTTTATAGAATGACTATCCAATACATATCCATAATAACTGAACTATAAAGGTATATTAAAATGTTATACCTAAATACAGCAATATCTGAAACATTTCAGAGAAATTTCAATAGGCTGTGCCAATTACTTTTATTTCCTTTCATCGACAGCCAACTTCAAACAAAGCTATCCCTTTATTTATAGTCTCACTTAACCCCTTATTGTATTGTGGATTCCGATCACCCAATCCCCTTGATTTAGTGGAGAAAAATTACGATAAAGATTTATCCACCTCGAGGGCCACTTACGTAAATCGATCACGAAGTTATCGCGATTCTCAGATTACAGATCCAATAGGACTCGGTTTTTTTTTTGTAAAATCCCATTCATCTTGGAAAATGGGATCAATTTAGACGAAACGGATAAGGGTTTTCATGTTCTTCGTAATACGAGTTCATTTCTTAGATTGGTCTGTTTGCAACGACCTTGTTAGTGCTAATCGAATTCCGTATGAAATACGGCGGCCATTTTGAGATGTTGAAGTGCTCGTCTTATTTAAATCGTGTGTCTTATTTTGTGAAAATTTGTACAATTTTATGTTGTTGGAAGTTGTTTTATAAATTTTGAGGTATCTGATATATCATATCAATTTTATTGCTATCAAGTAACAATAATCTAGAACCAAAAGTTAACCGAAGCATGTATGCAGCGCTGAAAATTTACTTACAAACGGTCACTCGTCCCACTACCGAATGAACCCATAGTTATTTGTTATAGTTACTTGGTCAGGCTTTAAGCGTTTTATTTCTACATAAGTAATATTATAAATGTGGACGTATGTTAAGATGTTTTGATCATTGTCTTTTCATCACGTCTTGCTGATATTTGTACGTTGTACCAATTAAGATGACACTAGGATTCCATGTCATTAATTGGGTAGGGATAAATCCCGGTTGTATGTTCCACTGGGATGAATGGGACTTTAATTGGTACTATATTTATGATTTCGTTTTGTGAAACCACTCTTCCGCGGGCTAACCCGCGTGCGGAAACTAGTAACTTAGTAAATAATATTATACAGAAGGTACTTTTAAATAAGTTAGTTCGGTATTTTCGTATATTATAAACGATTGCGGATAGCATATTAACCATGCTCAAGTGCTCATCCCAACCAAAGCGAGTGGCGTAAATTAAAATTAATATTTCCACTCCGAGTTGATTTCGTACTCACGGAAGCTCACTACCACTTCCGTTGCGGATATCCTCTTGTTTACGATTTACCAAATTCCAGACCACAGGATAATTGAATCTCAACCTTATAGTGTTACAGTAAAGTATGTTTCAGCTACTGAGCCGTTTGGTACATATTTCTATGCGACCTCACAATGCTAATGTTTTTCGTCATAAATCATGATGCTTAGTTCGTTAAAAACAACTAAAGAGGGAGAGTATTTATCATAGTAATGTAAAATGCTCAATTGTTTTGCTATTTTAAAACAAAGTCAGCAAGGCTTTTTAAAACAAGTGGGCACGTGGATTTTTAACAGTGGAGGCGTCACCAACGAGCTAGCCCCGAAGAAAGTTAGTTCTTAATCGTATGATGTACCATTTACCATCTATCACGTTCTGTCAGAGCCTCAAGAAGTTCAAGAAAGGAAAAACTTTGGTTATACCTATATTGTTTCATGAGTTAGTGAGCACGGTTCACCACAAGAAGCAGACACTAGCTTTGATTCGAGGCTTTAAGAAGACCCTGACACATCTTGTTAGTAAATGAACTTTAAAAATAAATGTAGTAGTTCACAGCGCGTTTAGCAGGGTGGTTTATACCAAGCCTGAGAACAACAGTGGCCGCTTATGGGAAAATATTTTTGAGCGCTATAATTTCATTTTAATCTGAGTTACAGGAAAAACTTTTTAGCCATTCCGTGCTTGCCGTCACGTACTGCAGCCGGTTCCGGTTGATATCGTTATATAGCAGTCGTTAAGCCACTTGGTCACTAAATCTTCCACCGTAGCACCATCAGCAGTAGAGTAGTTATACTGTAACTGAGAAGGCTTATTATCTGTAGCTTGTTATCTATTAGTTTATCAATTAGTATTTTTGTATCTATCAGCTTATTATCTCTCCTTATAGACTTGAGTCCTTCTAATAATAATAATAATATGTTTATTTACTATAAAATTAGTACATATATGTTGTTGTTATCCTAATCTTAATCCTCAATTTTAACCACAGTGTGGTATGTGAATATAAAAATACAATCTGTAGTCTGATAATAATAATATAATAGTAATAGGTTAAAGGCGTAGCATTTTTAGATCTTGTATTTCGCTCTTTTTTGTTATGTGTCACTTTTGGCAAAATCACTTTTTTACGTCAAACGATTCCACATTTTGAAGCACTATCGTATTCAAAAACTCTCATGTGTGTACGCGACGTTTTCATTGTAATTTATTCACCAAATTCAAAATTATCTATGTGCGTGCTAAACAAAATTTTATCGATTTTTATCGATGTTCTCAAAAAGCTGATTTTTTGCACATAAGAGGTCTTAAAGTCGCAACGACGATTTTCTACTTGACTATAATTCTGCTTAAATTTAGTATCAGTACTAAAATCTATCGAATTCACCATTAATAGTATTAAATAATGTCCTTGAACGAAACCCACTTACAATATTACAACGAAACGGTCCCCTCTCCGGCCAGAAGATATATGTTACGGTAGAATTTTAATCAGGAAATCCTCGGGCCCAGATTGAAATGCAGACCGTGGTAGTGGGGCATATAAATCTTTACGAAAGTACGTTACGGTATATACCTGATGTAAAGGGGTTGTAAGGGGTTTTTGGAGCTTAGAGATTGGGGTTGTAGACTAGACTTTAAACGTGTTAGAGGTTTTAAATGTAGCATCTTGCTTAACTGATTTTTTTTGTCCTAACTATACATATTGTTTTATGATATTACACACTTATGACGTAATCATTTAAAGCCTAAGAAAAATTCTTTATTTCCTCATACGTAGGAACTAATTAGCGAAAGTCATAAATTCACAAAACATGGGATAAATAAGTAATCACTAAGTTTCATTACTTATTTCTGAATATCTCTAGTAGAATTCCAACCATTCAACCATTCCGTAAGAATGGATTTATTATTAAAAAAGTGCACTTTAAATTCTATGAAAACATATTATTATTGTTCTTGCTATTTTCATTGCAAATGCATTGATGTTCATATTAAGATTCGCAGACGGCAAGAGTATAAAAAGGACAATAATCTAAATTTTACTAACAAAAAATAACCGACTTCAAAGTCTCAAACACTACATAGTTGTCAGATCTCGTTCAAATTTATGTGAGACTACATGACAAGCGCCTGCTTTCGATTAAAAAAAGAATCATCAAAATCGGTTCGCCCAGTCCAAAGTTCTGAGGTAACAAACATAAAAAAAAAAATTCAGTCGAATTGAGAACCTCCTCCTTTTTTGAAGTCGGTTAAAAAAGGTACGTAATAATATAATAAATAGACTTTTACGGAAAAAACAGCATAATAAGCCAGCACTGTAAGTACCTTAAGGGCCCTCACACACTGAGGCGCTTCATTAAAATGTCGCGGCACGCGTGTGGAGGGCCTCTACCGGCAGGATTTGCTTCGAGTGTCCGTAGACATAGGAAAATGTAGACATGACTTTTCAGTTAAAAAAACGTGTTGACAACAAGTAAAGTATCGCCTTGAATCAAAATAAACATATTAACGATAATAAGTACCTCATAGGTATCTTATTTCAGATCACAGAATATGTGTGCAAAACTTCATAAAAATCCATTCAGTAGTTTTTTCTGAGTTAGTCACAAACATTCATACAAACTTTCACGTTTACTAATTTTCAGAGGTAAATTAGTAAACGTGAAAGTTAAAAAAAAAACTTAAAAAGAGTTTTAACCGATTTCAAAAAAGAAGGAGGTACCTATTCATTTCGACTGTATTTTTTAAGTTTGTTACATCAGAACTTTGGACTTGGTGAACCGATTTTGATGATTCTTTTTTTAATCGAAAGCTGGTGGCGAGCGAGATCTGATGAGTAGTTTTTGAGTTATTTTGAAGTCGGATTTTTTGTTTTGGTGAAATAAAATTTAGATTATATCTCTCAAACACAACAGCTGGGTGACATAGATAATAGAGTGCAATACTTAGTTATACTTATATTTTTTTTATACAGATGCAATAAATAATTTTAACATTAACTTCGTATTTTCACAATAATGCGTCTGGATGAATACCAATACGAGGAAGTATTCGCGACTCGATACCTTTGTACTTTATACACAAAGCGAAGCCTTTGATGAACGATAATAATAAATCCTGAAAAAAGAACGAATGTAAAATATTGACACGGAATTTATTACGAATACTTTCGAAATTCAGTATCAATTTGATTCAATATCAAAGTTGCTCTTTTGTGTAATAATAAAAGTGAATAATATGAACGATATGATGTGTGACTTAAAGCAAAGCAAAGCAAAGCAACAACCCATAATTGTCCCACTGCTGGGCTCGGGGTCTCCTCTCACAATGTGAGGGGTATTAGGCCATAGTCTACCACGCTGGCCAAGTGCGGATTGGTAGACTTCACACACCTTCGAGAACTTTATAGAGAACTCTCCGGTGTGCAGGTTTCCTCACGATGTTTTCCTTCACCGAAGCAAGTGATAATTAACTTGTAATACGCACATAATATTTGAAAAATAGAGGTGCGTGCCAGGGTTTGAACTCGGGCCCCTTCGTTCGGGAGACCAACGTTCTACCGCTAGGCTATCACTGCTTGTAACACTGCTTGTAGCACTGCTTGATGTGTGACTTAAGTTTTCTATTATTGCACGGCGTGGAGTGAGCTAAGTGAAACTTAAGTTACGAGTTTACGCCTGGTGTAAAAAAGGGCTACTTTAGTCATAAATAAGCGCGACTGAAATGCGGATTTAAGTCCAAAAGATATTATTTAGAATAACTGATATTTTTAGCCATGTAACTTAACAGAAGATTTAGCATTTTTAGTATTTCTAAAGAACTCACATCGACGACCATAGGGTCGTATTTAACTATAGGGTTGCGGTTGGGTTGATAGTGACTCTGTTTATACTTGTAACTAGTTTTTCTCTGCCTTCTTTCTTTATCGTCAACTCATCGATAATGCCTTTGGTGTTGCTAATGTCTATGGAAGACGGTGACTACCTGTCATGACGTCTGTTATCTAGTTGCATAAAAAAGACGCTAATAGACGCTATTAGACGCGATAGTAAGTACAGTAAAATTTCGGAAAACAAAAGTTGGCATCGTTTTGTCTCAAACCATCTTTGCAATATTGCCTTTCAAATGAAACTGGTTTGGGGCACATCGGTTGAATGATTTCAAAGTCCATAATGTACATAGCTAGAAATATTTTTGTGTTTTATATAATAACGAGTAACCGCCCTCGCATTGTTTCGGTTTTCTTATTTTTTTACACCTTGGGTTATATTATTGTAGTTTTATTAAGGATCTCTTATCTTTTTTAATATAATATAGCCTATGTCACCCGGGGATAGTATAGCTTCCCAACAGTGAAAGAATTTTTCAAATCGGTTCAATATTTTCGGAGCCTATTCAATGCAAACAAACAATCAAAACTTTCCTCTTTATAATATTAGTATAGATTGTATATTGTAGATTTTATTTATTACTTACATATATTATTCTTTTATAACACTACCAAAAGTTAGATCTACGCGTTGTCACCTCTACAAGTGCATAGAGCACACGGTGTTCTATCATTAAAACGTTGCATTGCTGTAACCGCTTGAGTGCTCGTCTGTACTAACAAGGTTATTGTTAGTGTTTTAGTTGCTTTGTGGCTTATTTTACTAACAAAGTCACGTGAATGCTTAATAATTTTACAGTGTATGGTGAATTGACTGGAATTCACTGAGTCGGTTGAAGTTTATGGAATCATGAAGTTGAAACACTCATAGCCCGTATAGGGGGGTGCCGTAGAATGTTGACCACAATTCCATGACGGTAAACCAGTGTGTCATAGAAGAAGAAGTCTGCTCCCTGCTTGGCGTATGGATTGTAAATATTATTATTTAATAAAATATTAATTATAATTAATATTAATAATTCTTCAAACCCTGCCGTAGGTTATTACGTAATATTTCTTCTCTCTCTTAGCTGTACCTATATATAAAAATAACTTATAGTAAAATATAATTATTATAGTACCAAATATCAATTGAGATTCAGAAATTAAGATTCTTTTCCGAAGCGAAACGAGGTTGGCTCCCAACTCAAATAATAAAATTAATTATAAACCCTAATTGATTTCGGACTTGCAAACTCGTGTAACACCGAAATCCACTTCCCAATTTTTACAGGGGTTGATAATAGCCTGAAGGGGCGACACTTTTCTCCGACTGAATTAGATGGATTAATGCACAATATTAACGAGGGAAAACCTTTCTTTAAGTCATAAGCGGCTTAGTATAGAACATGACTTTCCACGAAATTATAAGACATAAAAGATAATCCACCACACTGAGCAGTGCGGTTGTGTGGAGAAGTTAATAGCCAATGAAAACGTCGCAAGTTTTTAGCATCCGAAAGCCTGTAAATAGGCTTGATATCTACCTAGCGATAGCATTTGTCAATATGACAATCGGGATAATAACCTGCTGGACATAGGCCTCCCCTAACTTGCGCTTTCTTCCCCAACGGTTGTCGGTCCTTCAAACTATGTGGATAATTAGTACCCTAAGTATATGTATATAATTCCAGATCATTGACTACCTTTGCGCTCTCAATTTAATGAAAATCCGTTAGTTTTTGCTTTAAAGAGTAACTATTATCTATATCTCTCAAACATACTTTCATATTTATAATATAAGTAGGATTTAATAATATATAACTTTATTATTAAGATCGTTTTATTATCTACGTAGAAATTCATCTACGGATATAGAAGGTCGTCCCAAATATTGGATGGATTTTAAAGGATCGAACGGTCGGTCTTTTATTAAGATTAAAGAGGTTTATAAGACGGCTTAGGATGTAAGAAATTGAATACATTCAAGAGTAATTCACAATAAATTTGCTATAAAGAACAGGGTCAAAGGTTCGTTCCAGATAGCCCTTATCCTATATCTCATACTTGAGTTTCCTCTATTGCACGAGCGTGCATCTTGAGAGTCCCTATTCTTTACAAAGGCGTTTTGTTCTTATAAAATCTGTGTCAGTAGTGATGGAAAAATATGAGTTAACGAACATGTCCTACAATCTAACCATTAAAGACTTAGTTTTATACTGATAAGAGCAGTATAATAATATGTCTTAAATTAAGACTCATAAATAACATACATAAATCACAAATATTGTTTCAGCCTATCTCGGTTTAGAGTTTGAAACCATCCAACCGATGTATCCCAAACCGTTCATTTTTCATTTGAAAGGCAGTGATAATTTTAGACCGTTAAACCCAGTGCATTAGGCATTGGGTCCATTCATGAAGTCGATTTTCGACTTTTCCCATATAACTTTTTTTGCGTAGTAGCGTAACACACGCCGAGTATTCAGTAGTTATACATAATTCGATATAAATTATTTAACTTCACTGTAAAACAAACAAAACATTTGACTCACGGTTCATAGTGACATATCGGAATAAGTTTGGACATGTCAATATTTCAGTATTTATGTAATGGATGCCATACACGATCAAGTGTACTTGTCAAATTTGCAGTTTGATTTGACGCGGCATCCAATGTGCATGAGACAGCTATATGGCCAGATAGCTATACCGTGGCCATACACGATCAAGTATACTGGATGCCACGTCAAGTCCGCTGCAAACTTGACAAGTATACTTGATCGTGTATAGACTCCATAAGCCACCAAAATATTGCACTGCTGAATATTAACATCTGGCTCAATTTAAAATACAAGTCACAAGATAATACCCGCGTCGTGACAGGAAAACAACATCATTTAATAACGTGACCTTTAGTGGTGACAGAAGACACAATGAAGAAAAAATCAAAATCTTTTTTTTTAAAGACTGTAGAGTCCTGTAGTGGCGTTGCAGCTCACGTCCCGAAGCTCTTCAGGCCGCTCTTATAAACCATTTCGCTTCTAAGCTTTTCACAGCCCTATAGTTACGCTCGCTACTTGTGCAATCTTTTGTAGCTTTCCACAAAAAGGCTTTTTAATTTTACAGGACGTAAGTACAGAAAATTCTATTATTTTTGTTAATTGCTATGTTTGGTATTTAGTTCGTTAGTGTGTCATGGATCCTGAGTACAAATATTTATCTATCACATAAATATCCCGGCTTGGAATCCGGAAACCGGGACCCCTTGTTTCGTAGAGAGGTTCTACCAACTACAAGGTTTCCATTTTAATAATAACGCTATTACAATATAATAATGAGGTAGATTATTTTCGTAATCTTTATAATGAAGAATATCTCTCTTCAAAATCATTTATCAACGATTATTCGCTAATGCGGCTCTTAATTCGAATTCTCCGTTTCATTACGCATTATCAAGTGAATCATAAATTCTCCACAATATTAATTCGCTAACTCGTAAACCTTTCAAATCTATTAGTTATTTGCATAATCTTTGAGATTTGCGCAGTAATATTCCGTGAATCTTACCTTTAATAAATAACGCTTAAGTAGGGTAACCTTATCACTTTCCTTCATTTACAGGACAAGTTTATAAGTTAACAAAGATCCACAAATAAATTAAAAATAAGAAACTTAAAAGTAATACGAGTAGATTAGAAAGTTTACTACGTACTTTAATTTATAACGAGTAAACGCCCTCGCTTTGCTTCTGTTTTCGTATAGATCCCTATTTGTTTTTAAATAAAATATACTCGAAAGAATGGAGCTTACTATGGATTAAAATTTTTTTGAAATCGGTCCAGTAGTTTATGAGTTTTTCCATTACCAACAAATAAATATACAAAAAATCACAAAAATCCTGTTTATAATATCAGTTTAGATAATAAAAATGCTAGATGCGTGGCATAGTGCTTTCCATGCCATGCCAGAGACGCAAAAATTTAAATAATAAGTTTGATTTTCTATTCTTTATTTGTCTGTGTTCTTGTTTTTATGTGTTGACCACGTTAACAACAATACGGATATCCTAGTGAAGAGCTATAAATGTGTAACATTATAAGAAAAAAAAGCAATCCCAAATATTTTAATTCTCTCATACTCTCCCTATCACCCAATTGACAATAGAAACAAAACTGAACCACCACAATGCTACAGGATTCCGAAAATTCAAACAATATGAATGTTCACGAAAATCATCCCGCAATTAATTATATTCAGTATTGATATGAATCGTATGGAATAGAAGGCTGCTGATAAAAATGCAATTATAAATTAGTTGACGGTTCATTTTGATGAGAACTTGCATCTCCTGTTATTCCCATACATCATTACGTAATTACAATTTGGTCTTCTTCTGTCACGTAAAGTTTAAGCGCCAGGTCCAGAAAGTATTATAATTATTATTCGGTTTTTATTACAAGACCTACCTTGAATGTTTTTTATTTTTAAGCTGGTGGTTTAAGTATGAGTACCTTCTACCATCATGAAATTGGGTGGTAGAGTCTAGCAAAGTCTAACAAGAAGGCTTTGAAGACATCGACTAATATCCTTTGCTCTTTAAGGTCAAAGAGGAAGAATTAATGAAACCCGAGCAAATATCGTAAAAAAATAGTTAAATAAGTTTCATTCCCTAACTAAATAAACTTGACTAGTACCAGTTAAACTCGCTTGGGTTTCGTACGTTGATTAGGTATATTGTGTCTACCGTTATTTTTCTATTTTATTTATTTTTGCCCTTTTTTAAGACCAGACCTCTTAATGGTTTTCGTGTAGTTAATGTAAGTAAAGAACTATTTTCTGTATTTTTCTCAATATTCTGGCCTCAGTAGTCAACTCATTTGGTCCAGTAATTTCGGAGAAAATTGGCTGTGAACGGCGGTTGCCTAGACTCGCGAGTGATATGGGATTCATTTTTCGTTTTTTTCGATAGGAACCCTAAAATGGAGCCTCTAACTTGCAGCAATTAACATAATCTATAATTATCATAAACTAAGGTCAGCTCCAAACCTTAAGCTTCCTTAATTAAAACGCTGGTAATTTTAAATCCTTCTAACATACTCTAGCAAACCTCGATCTCAGATTATTACAAAATAGTTGTTCTCAAGTTTTATAACATCAAGGAGCAGTTCAAGTACATAACGAGGTTTGAAGCGATTGCACAGCGGAATTTAATTATAGCCAGAGCCGGCCGAGTTCCGGCAGCGCCAATTATTGTATGTAGAAGTTCCGTTGAATTCCGCGAACACCGAAAGATTGACGCCCCAACTATGGTTTCTTAAATCGCTCCTTAATACAGAATTTGTATGGTGATTTTTTACTAAGGAGCGATTAAAGTAACCGTTAGTGACTCTGAGTTAGGGTGTAAGTCTCTCTGTCTTATTTATTTCTCTCTCGCTCTCTCTCTCTCTCTCTCTTTCTCTCTCGCTCTCTCTCTTTCTCTCTCTCTCTCTCTTTCTCTCTCTCTCTCTCTCTACTTTCCAATCAAGAAGTGTGTTGTTGTAATTATCATCACAAGGGATATGAAATAATATAGTGGTTTCAGTTCAATCTGCACTTAAAAGCTTAATAAAATACTAAAGTAAAATATTTTTGGTTGATGTTCAGAACGTTCACACATCACATCCTTGTGCTAAGATTCTAGAACTGCAGAAAATTATAAATGTGTTTGTGAGGATGTATGGGTGTTTTGTTAATATTTCAAGCAAGAACTGAACGGATTTTCATGAATTTTAGCACACAGATAGACAGTTAAGGCGCGGTGTGATCTCAATATTCACTAAACTGGGTTTCTTTGATGCTCGAGTACGAGGAAACCCAATGAAAATCTCGCACGCAAAAAATACAGAGCATAGAAAAAGGTCTAAAGAAAAATATTAACCGTATAGAATATTAAATAGTTGTTTAATATTGCCAATAAAAAATCGTAATTTGCTACAAAAAAAAGAGCTTTAGCGTCGAAATTCTCTGTATTTTCAGCGGTAACAACATATTTTTTTTGAGAATATAATAGGTATATGGATTTATTAAAACTTTAACCGGAAAGATATTGTATTTAATGTTTATATTCTGAATTATCTAAGGAAAACCCTCAAATTTATTTGTTTATTCGCAGTCTAGTTACATTGTTAGTAAAAATATGCTTTGCAATTTTGAACCCTATTCAGCGTCGCGTAAATGTAACATTAGATTAGCGCAGATATGCGGTTGTGTGAGTGAAATCAACGTTTTTAAATCGTAGTCATACCGCGCCTTAAACTTGGAAAAGTCGTGGGCAGAGTGCTTGTAAATTTAATAAAACTAACGCATTAGGTTACTGACCTGTTTTAGTGTGTATTAACAATTCAATAATTAAACTACAGGTACAAGCTTAAGTTATAATTCAATAAAAAACTTTCATCGAACATCGCTCTTCCCGATAAAAGCAATTTATTAACAGCCCCACTCTCGCTGAAAGTTGAAAACTGTAGAACAATTAATATTATCGACAAACTGTTGGACAGAGAATTTGCGAATAATTGGAGTGAATGAGCGCAGTGCAGGCGGTAATTTAGTCGCGTCAGCTCAAAGGCGGTAACAAATTGTAGCCATCATTGCCCTAGCAGTTAATATGAACTGTGTTCGAGCGCCGTCGGGCCACGAAACTCACTGGAGCGGATAACTTACTCACAAGAAATTGTTGATACACAATTTTAGGCTGTTTTAACGAGAAGAGATTACTAATATCTCTAATATTATGAATGTGAAAGTGTGTGTGAGGATGGATGTGTGGTTTGTTAGCCTTTCACACAAAATTTATAGAACGGATTTTTGTGAAATTTAGTACTACAAAGGGAGACCGGGATTTAGAATAACACATAGATATTATAGAGTATACCTAATATGGTACGTTTTGAGTGTTGTAATAAATGTTAACTTAGTAGCTTGATCTCTCAAATGCGGGGGCCTTAAATCCTGTGCGAACCTGTAAAATTTTTTAACTATCACTTGCTTACCTGAAGGAAAAAAACACTGTTAGGTTTCACGGTGACGCGAGTGCTCAGTATGATTAAAACTATTTCTTAAACAATACTTGAGTTAACTCCATCGCTATGCGTTTATCAAAATCGAAAATGGTTTGACATCTGAAAGGATCAATTGTTTGAGTTGCCATCTGTATATTTTGCCTTTGTCAAATAACTAGCGTTAAGTTTGCCGCATCAAATGGACCAATTACAAAGCTGTATACACCACTATGCGACCGCTAAGCCAAGTAATACTTATGTGATGACGGTGAAACAAATGGCTCGACATAATGAACACGCTAAGAAATAGCGTTCTTTGCATGGCGTTGCTTACTTAAGCAAGTGTAGTTTTTGAATACAGGGGTACACGCATACAAAATTTGACAGCCTTGGTTACCGCAAGGCTCTGCATTGCATCCAGTGTTAGTTTGTCTGTTTTTTTTTCTTATATGCCACTGGGAAACGCATCTCGTGTGTGGGTTGGGTATGTGGGTTCAGGTGTATGATCCAACACTTCCTAAACACCTTATCGCTCATTAGTGCTCATGAGCGTCATAATCGCTATCTTCAGGGCCCCACGAGACGTCGCAAGTTAGGGCGGCGTGGTTCTAATTGTTTTACTGCTGCCCGCCGCCGTACATTTCACCGTCTTGCTTTTATTGTTATTGTCTCGTTACTGCATGTTGCATGTTGTTGTATTTCAGATTTCAGATATTACTGCCAATAAAAGTATAATCAAAGGCTAAGTAATAAGAATTTTGCTTATGCTTTTGACTTTAACGAACTTGTTTATAAAAGACTAGTGGTAATGTAAATAAGGTTTGTTGTATACAATACTAAATATTAAAAAATATTTAACTCAAAAATTCTGGCAAGTAGGTCATTAACAATGTGAGTTCACATTCATTGGTCGATGTGTTATTTTCATTGAAAGTAAAAATACCAAAATGACAGACGATAGACAAAAAGATTCACGTAAAATAAAACACATTGACATACGTACAAACAAAAGAACGGACAATCATACGAACATTCAGACAAACAGATGGACAATAGTCACATGAAGAAATTTTGCTTAATTCTTACAACAGATGCAAAATTTCTTTATGTGACTATTGTCCATCTGTATAATTCTTACAACAGATGGAAAAAAAATCAATAATAACGAATATTTACTACCAGCGTTAGGAACAATACATAAAATATTTCCAATCTGTCAATCGTAATTTGTGAAATAGATAGAAATTCAGGGGACCTGGTGCGTGATATCTAATGCTCCGATTGTCAAGAACCTTCAAAGCGTTTGTACATCGACCCTTCATGAATAATAAATTACCATACCTTACGATTTTCCACTGTAACAGCCTGTGACTTTATTCATTCGAGAATGAATAATTCGTGTGCATGTACACATAAAAATATTAAATTAGAAAAGTCCTCTTTACAAGGGAATACTTTGAAGCTCTAAATAAAACAAATTGTTACGTAGCTTATTCTTGAAGTACCTATTAGTCAATTTCATATAATACTTACGGTCATTTAAATGATATAACAAAAATAATAATAATAAAAAGAATTTATGACTGTATTCCTTATTATAATTGAATAAATTTATTGCCAACATGCCATAATAACTTGCAAATATAAATGAAAAAGGAAACGTGAACATCAAAAAATTATTTGTACATTCCTTAGCAAAAAGAAAGGAGCAAAAATGATTGATGAATCGTGTTACAAATTATTTCATCCATCATATTTTTATAAAAATAATCGAACACTAATAAAAAATTGGAACTTCAATCCAAAAAGAATCAGACAGCAACACTCAAGATTCGTAATATCAAAATTCAGTTTCAACAATTCCGCGGAACGAGTAACAATTTTATTAAAATATGCCCCGAATTATGTCACGGAATGAATAAATTTCTTTTGTTCCCTTATTTTTATGACGATCTCGGGCCTTAATAAAAAAAAGTTTTCGCAGAGTGTCAACTCTGTTTATGGGGGCTTGTTGTTCGATCTCAATGTTTATGAGAATCCGATTTTTGTCTTCGGTTGTGGTTTGTTTTTGTGCTATGACTGATGGTAGTGCCAGTTTTTGTTGTACTGCGTAGTCCGAGCGCTGTTGTTTTGAAATAACAATATGATATGAGCATCGCAGATGTATCACTCACACACTAATAATTTTATTTATTCAGAATAATCAAAAAGACTCATATTATAACATCGTATATACGTAACAAAGAAAATAATTAGGACAAAAATGTAGCCTTAATTATATATTATCACGGCATGCTTCGTGAACAAACATTCCTTAAAAATATTATTTTTATTACGTAGTAATTAACATCATATGCTTTTTAATAATAATAAAAAGTATTTAATTATAAGAAAAGTATAACAGGGAGGCTTTTTTCGCGTGAGTAATTTAACAACCAAAGCTATAAATGCGATTTTTTACAGTATTAACTAGTTTTTTCTTTTATACATAGCTTAAGGTTTTAACGGAAGAAAGTTTGTATAAGTTGTTTTTCCGGATTCTTAAATTCTCACGCGTTCATTCACTCTGGAAAAGTAATTTAAAGGTCTTATAATTCACTTTTAAGTTGCTTATTTCCATAATAAAATTTGCAACAAATTCAAATCAACGCGAGTGAAACCGCAAGCAGTTATTATTTACCCCACCCTCCCTTCGCTTCGCTGTATAGATTATTATCATAAATATTCCGCGATATCGGTCTCCATAACTTTCACTCAAGCAGCTATCACAAATCAATTTCGTATCACCAGTATATCATAACCGGCTACTTTATCCCCGCTACCGATTAAGAGTTCTGCGAGTGCCAGCGCTGCTACGTGACCGGGAGGGCAATCTCGGAAATCACCAGACTGTAATATGAAACTTACTAGGGCAATTTCAGAGTGAATATCGTTTTAAAAAGAAATTTAAAAAAAATGAAAATTGCTATTCATTTAGACCGTGCTATAATGGTTACTGTAGTGTTTGTACTGCTATTATGGTTATAGCAGTAATCATGTTATCTCGAGAGCACGGGTAGTGGGGCAACACTGAGTCAGTCACGAGACAGCCGTAGACGCAGGCGGACGTGTTCCCCTACCACTAGTGACGTAACGAGCTAATGCAAGTCAACCATATCACTATATCCAAATATTACGGAGCACGTAAGTACAACAACTACTACATAATGGCGACGAGGTCAAAAGGTCAGTGCAATAAATATTTTATTTTGTGTTGATAAAGGAAGAGTTGAAGGGAAAATAACACGTCGATGCAAGAAATAATCAACAGACGAATGTTAATATTAGTGCCGAATAGTTAACTCGAGAATTTGTTTAGGTGTGCTGTAACTTTAAATAACGTATTGAGCAAAATCATCATAATTATCGAAGTTCTCTCTCTAATTAGGTATAAAAATTGCCGCCATTACCGCTACCTACACAATTCCCTTTATTTTCTGAAAAATGGCATTGATTGACATTGTAAAAACAACTGTGCGGTGAGTAAAAAGTGGCATTTTGTGTTATAAGCGTAATTCACGCTACTGAAGTAATAATAACATAAATGACATTTTGGATATAGTGTCACTTATTTAGCTGAAAGTGATAGCGAGACAGGTTTTGTTTTTAAATAAGAAGTGATATTTAGTGTTTAGCTGTGTCGTTTTAAATATAATACACAGTATCATTGAAGTATTATTACTAGCGTATAGAACGGACACCGCGAGCACAATGTGTGTTCCAATGAATTGACGCCGCGCGGCTTCAATGTCCAATGGATTCGTTCGATTTTGGAAGGAGAACAGGGGCTCAATTTTGAAAATAGAACCTCCCGGCGGGGACACACATTTTGTTCGGGATGTCTTCTCTATGTATACTTATACCTCAATGCACAGTATCGATCTGTTGGAGGGATTGCTACATAAATGGAGTATTGCGTGTGGTGCCGCGTGTTTGGTTAAGGTTGCGTATGTGTGCCAATGAGAAAAAGTGGCATCATGCGGAACTTTTTCTAAATATATTTTTTTGAATAACTACTTATTTACTAGCATGTTTTTAGTGCCTAACTAAAAGTAGGTTGGGCGAACTGACGAGAGAGGCTAATTGCAACGATATATTTCAGTTTTCTTCATAGATAGTGATCGCAATGTTGAGTTGAAAACTTTGAATGGCTATACTGAAAAACTACTATTTTGTAAAGCGCCATTTTTTGTTTTAAATGTGCGAATGGTGTCCGGCATCCATCCTTGCGTGTGTGTGTTGCACAACAACACTTAGTACTAAAAAGGAGATAACATTATACAAATTATGAACTTAAATAAAGGAGTAGGGACTTTAAAATATTCAAGAATAAAAGGGTTCCCTAAATTAGTGAAATTTATTTAGGACTAGCTGTTTATTTAGCACTCTTCGGCTTTATAAAGTATAGATTTTACTACCATTATAGATGGCCGCACATGCAAGTTAAGTTTAATTGTTGAGAGTGAGTTTGCTTCTTCACGGCCATAAAACTATAACAGTAAGGGTAATTGTCAATAAAATTAGCTGTTTTTATGACTATTAGTTATATTCTACGCAGGTCCTGGGTTTCATTCAAACGTAGTTTTGCTTTAGTTACAAAGTACATGTGTAGGTATGATAAACTGAAATAATTGCAGTCGTTTTGATATGAATTCTGATAAAAAACGGAACTGAAGTTGTTTGATAAAAATTATGTTCTGTTATGAAAGTATTGCATTGGCAGTATCAAACATACATACATGCCTAGCCGCCTTGGTATACATGCAGCCATGCACTTGTATTTCTTTTGAAAATAATATACATAAACTATCACAAGCTGTTGTAATACGGTTAACGTAATTTAACGTTGCGGCGCCGGGTCCCTATTTCAGCTTGTAAGTTCTTTGTGATTCTTTAGCAGTCTTTCCTTTTGGTATTTGACTATCACGGCTGCACTACACGGCTGAAAATATAATAACATAATGTGGGTAATCATAAATAAAGTCGGTTTGATGGGCGGTAGCGTAAGAAGGAAAGAAACATTTATTCCGTCATAAGAATAGCAACATCGTTAGGGTTCTATGGTGGATGTGTCACTGGCGCGCCGACGATGAGGAGCGCGGGAGCGGGTAATTGACCGTTATGGTCGTGGTCGCTCTGTTAACACATGACGCTTTTGTTGTGGTCAGAAGTGCTTGACATTTGACATACAGCGTTAGAATGCCCTCGTGTATTGTACCAATGTGATTGGTGTAGTGGAGCAAAGGATGGGCGTGTGTGTGTGTTGTGGCTCTTTTCAGAACGGAGTTCTTGGTTGGTTTATAAGGGCATAACATTCTATATTTTGAATATCATTGCGTATTGGGAGATGATAGGAAGTTCCTATCATCGTTCCTATTAGGAACCATTATACAAGCCACGATACCGAAATTCAAATCTTCGCGATGAGACAATTTTATTTTTCTAATTTAGTTTTGTGTTGAATTTTATAGAATCTATTGAGGCAGTGAGGGTCAAAAGCGCTTGCGAGCTAGACGCGTTCTTGTGTTGTTACTGTGATTAAACTAAGTTTTGTCACGGAAATCATATTATATATTTATTATTGAGTTATTCGTGCACAAAAGGAGTAAGTTTTTATTTTTAAATTGAGAACAATAATTGTATTTGTTCGAATGGGTGCAGCAATGTTTAAAATGTTGCTATTTATTATTGTAGCCTGAGGAAAGCGCCCTTTTGAAGACGCACGATTTGATATGCTGTAGTAAATTCATAGCCCTGGAGAAGCCGAGCCTTGGTTTTGACAGAATTCCACAAAAATCGTGAAGGAGAAACTCTCCTGACGTCCAAAAAATATTTATTAAGCTGGATGTATTTAGTTATAAATCGAGAAGTCCTCTTTAAACAGATTTGCAGATTATACCAATGCTATGACCTTAGTAATTAATAATTTTAATAGATTACAATTAAAGTTTGGTAATCTAATCTAATTAGCTATAATGGCGCTACCAATTATTGATCTACTTAGGTTGATTTCGGGGGTCATAAACTCATAATTAAGTACTTACCTGCCTGAAGGATTGTTGACGTGAGTAATTTGATGGACTTGATAGGTCATAAAGTTGGGTGCATAATGTACTTATTGCAATAACTATAATGTGTGTGTTAGGTAGTACGAACCTACATGAAATTGTAAATCGTGCATAATTGTGTGTGTCAGGTAGTACGAACCTACATGAAATTGTAAATCGTGCATAATTGTGTGTGTCAGGTAGTACGAACCTACATGAAATTGTAAATCGTGCATAATTGTGTGTGTCAGGTAGTACGAACCTACATGAAATTGTAAATCGTGCATAATTGTGTGTGTCAGGTAGTACGAACCTACATGAAATTGTAAATCGTGCATAATTGTGTGTGTCAGGTAGTACGAACCTACATGAAATTGTAAATCGTGCATAATTGTGTGTGTCAGGTAGTACGAACCTACATGAAATTGTAAATCGTGCATAATTGTGTGTGTCAGGTAGTACGAACCTACATGAAATTGTAAATCGTGCATAATTGTGTGTGTCAGGTAGTACGAACCTACATGAAATTGTAAATCGTAAATGATTGTGTATTAGGCAGCAAATGCCTTACGATACCAATTAACGTACATACCTTTTGTGACACGGAGTACTACATGTGTGTGTATTATTATTGATGCGTGTTTTTCGGTAAGATGTTAAATAATCAAGTCCGAACTGATATATATTTAATTATCGTTTACACATATATAATAATACATGTGTAACACATAAAAATAAACTTTCAGATTAATTTTATTCTTTCAAAAAAGGCAACCCTGACATTGCCAGAGAGGATAAGCGACAGTGTTAGAAAGGAAGGCAACTCATTACGCGTTTTGATTAGCACTGTGCGATCAGAATTACACTTTATTGCGTTGGAGCCAGAGTCACTATTTATTTAAATGATTTTTCGGAATTTTTCTTAGTGCACCTTCTATAATTATTTATAAATACTATTATTTATTCTGTGTTTTTAGTTAAATTCAGAGTTAAAGAAAAAATTGTATTCAAGCTAAAGTTACAATGAAAGTAAAATTTAAAAGGCACTCTATCTCGAAGAGTCATAGAAATCAGAGTAAAATCAACCAATAATAATGAAGTTTAGTTTTGCTTAACATAAACATACGTTACTGTGTTGTGGGCAGTATGAGCCCTCATGAAATTGAAAATCATACGTTACTGTGTTGTGGGCAGTATGAGCCCTCATGAAATTGAAAATCATACGTTACTGTGTTGTGGGCAGTATGAGCCCTCATGAAATTGAAAATCATACGCAACTCAGTTGTCGGCAGTATGAGCCCTCATGAAATTGAAAATCATACTTTACTGAATTGAAGTGAGCTGTCGGCAATATGAGCCCTCATGAAATTGAGATTGATACATTGACTTGATGGAAGTAGTAACCTCATGAAATTTAGAATCATACATACATTACGTATAGGTCCCATGATTTGAAATCATAGTAACTAAAGTGTGTATGGACCTCTTGAAATTGAAATCATTACTGACTAGACAGCAGTATGGGCCCTCATAACTTTGAAAACCATACAAAATGTAGTTATTTTGTGAACATATTAGTTATTTGGCGTGATGGAGTTGAGATGTAGAATAAAGATAATGAATAGACGAGGTATTTCAATGAATGACTGGTGTGTGAATGATTGGTATCGGCAGTGTCTGATTCATATATGACACCGTTGGGTCCGTTGGGATCCGTTGGATCCGTCCATTCAGGAAGGACGCCTAAATAAAGGAAATTCCTGTTGCGAGTCTAGCCATGGTTGGCGTGTTATGGTCGTCGGTGGGACCTAGTTTATATTACGTATATAAGAGGATTGTCTCGCAAGTAAAACTTTAGTCTTTAAAAAACGAAAGCAGGTTGTAAGCTGTACGTAATCTGTTGTTGACAGTAAACCACTTTTAGTAATAATATAAATTTTCATCGAGTTTCTCATATTTCCTGTGTTTGTTTTACCAGTAAGTTGTCTATTTAAAGACAGAAATGACGAGGTTTGTTTGAATGTTGGTATGAAACCTAATAACTTGGCGATCTTGATCAAAGAGAGAAGAAAGAGGGAAGTATGAAAAGCTAAGAGGTGATGTAAATAATTATTATTTAATAAAGATAGAAGGAGAACGGGTGCGAATGGGAAAGGTGTAAGACGAAAAAAGTCTCAGGTGTTGTTTCAATGTTTAAAATAATTGCAGTGAAAGTATAATCTACATAAGTAATTCTATACGAAGCATGCATATGACAGTTTGAGTTTGTTGAGGCTAGTGAAGGCACCCAGAAGGCTCAAGTTTACAAACCGTAGCCTGCTTCATACATATAGTGCGTGTTACAAATGTGTTTGTCTAAGTAACTGGAATATTGAATGGTATAGACGTGGAGTGGCCTTTGAAGGCTTGAGTTGCGATCAACTGCAGAGTCGACTGTGGATCGGGCTCCATATTAAATAAAGATTTTAATAAGGAAGGGATGTAGTGTTTGTACTGCTATTATGGTTATAGCAGTAATCATGTTATCTCGAGAGCACGGGTAGTGGGGCAACACTGAGTCAGTCACGAGACAGCCGTAGACGCAGGCGGACGTGTTCCCCTACCACTAGTGACGTAACGAGCTAATGCAAGTCAACCATATCACTATATCCAAATATTACGGAGCACGTAAGTACAACAACTACTACAGTTACCTTGCCGGACTGTTGAATGATGAGTTTGAATTTCTGTTCACGGTCTGGATGTATGTGTTCTTGTCTTTATTTGTTGTTTTAATATTGTTTTATGTGTGTTGTTTGTGTGTTCTTTTAATAAACTTTTACACACTCATACCCCTCAGTAGGTTTCCACCTGTGTCGCAGATGGCTTGGACGACACAGATATGTGTCGTCTAAGCCTTCCAACATATTATAATAATACCCTTGACCCGAGTACAATAATTTATCTGTCACATAAATATCTGTCCCGGCCGGGAATGCAACCCGGGACCCCTCGCTTCGCAGGAAAATATTTATCTGTCACATACCTCCCCCGGCCGAAAATCGAATCGAATCGAACCCCTCGCTTAGCAGGCAGGGTCGCTACCAACTAGGCTACAGGGTTGACAACTTTTTCATGGTACCCACGACACAGAGAATCCTAGTGTGGGGCTATGAATGTATAGGGTTTATTTATTTATTGTTTATTTTTGAATATTTGCAGTATTCATCATTGCAACGGTTGTAGTGTTAGCTGAACTGGTGACTAACGGATGAACGAGGAAAGTGAGAGTAGATGACTGGTATAATTGTTTTAATACGTTTATGTAGCAAATTGGGTTGCCTTTTCATAATATTGTTTTTATGCCCTCTAGCACATTCGAAGGAAAGGTGATAAACTTTCGACCGATAGAAGAAAACGCGTTTCATATCTGACTGTCATATCCTTAGTTTCAAAGTTTTCGTGATAGTGACGGTTGCCATCATTATAACTCCATAATTTCGATAAAACTAAGTGCACATATTTTTTTGTTGCATTAATTATATTTTATTTTTATTTGGTTTAAATGTTAATTCGTCTATCATACGTCATGTTCGAGAGATTAAATTCACTCTGTTTTTGGTGGGTGTTTTGATTTTTAATATGTAATGTGGATAAATGTAAATTCGTGTAAATGGCATTAATTCCGCACCACTTATATCTTAGACTTTTTATAGAGATGAAATTTTTTTAATAATTAAAAACGACGAGGTTTTACTCTCAATGCAAAACATGTAATCCAACTCCTTAAGAGTTTCAAAATTCTCCTTTTACCTGTTTTTCAGCTTTAGTTTTTAACACAACTTCTACCAATAAAATAAAGTCGATTAAAAAAGTTTTGTAATAAAGTGGAGTTGCTAATGAAGTTGGAGTTTTTCGATTCTTTTGAGATTTTTTATAACGTTAGCAAACAGGTGCGGTGTAAGGACAAAGCTTATTTCTTCCTTTTTCTTGGCTCTTAGCCAGAAACGCATCAGTGATGCGTTTGGTGTTGCTGACATCCATGGGTGACGACCCTCTTACCATCAGATGGATCGTCAGCTCGTTTGCGGGATATTACCATAAAAAAAATTATGCGAAAATGTCGTAACTACTTACGAGTACTAATGGATCTTTTACAAACTAAATTGTTGTTATAGAATTATTGTTATCACTTAACAGAGATTCTCATCTTCATTGTAGTTTGACAGGGAGAAAATGTCCCTTTGAGAATTAAATGTTCTTGTTCAATAAAGCGAAAATATACAGATATATCGTTCATAATTATATTTTATCGACAGTAAGGAATAGTTAATAGAAACAAGCCATAACCAAATTATAACAATGTTGTGATTAAAGTAGAATACGTTTTAATTTCTCTATTTGTCTCACTGTTCATTTAATTATATTCTCCATGGTCTATTACTTGAGTATCATTAATTAGTTAGCGTGTACGTAATGTACACATTAATGCGATAATTATGCTATTTGAAACCTAATTAATAAACCAATAGCAATGTGTTATTATCTGTTAAGACATCATTTATAATTCGATGCTGGAGTAAATAATCTCTTTTAGGATTTTCATGAAATGCACACAGGTGGACCATGATGTGGAATAGTATGTCTTCAACCCATTAATGGCCCACTATTGGGCACGGGTCTCTCCTCTTGAGGAGGTGCAGAGCATACTCCACCACGCTGCTCCAGTGCCGATTGATGGAGAGTTTAGTGGCCAACCCAAGTATCGAAAGTTTTCAAACCGCTCGAGAGCCTCCAACATAGCTTAGCGACTGTTATCTTACGATAACAACCGGGATCGACGGCTTTACGTGCCCTCCGAAGCACGGACACGACCAAGATATTTTTGCTACTAGCGGTCACTCATCCAACTACCGACCGCGCCCGCTGTTGCTTTGTCGATCGCTAGGATCGACGCAAGCCGCCGGGCTATGAGCGCTTCAAAGTTCAAACAATGTATATGACCCGGTAAATTAAATCGCTCCGATAGTAAACCACAGGCATTATAGTGTTATGCCCGTACACTAAAATAAACATACCGAAGCGCCATAAATATACACAGTCATATTCTAGTTCGCTATAAAGGTGAGAATTTTATGACTTCATAAACATATGAATTTTATATGCGTAAGACCGTATATTTCAAATTCTCAACCATAAGAATCCTCAACAAAGCTCTTGTGAAAAGCTCCCCAATAACTTCGCTTTCATAACGCTAATACTGTAAAATATCGCGTGGAATTTCTTTATCAAATCTTCTAAAGGATATATCAAGGGAGCTTGTGGAACGCTGATATTAGGGCAATCTAAAAACAAATTATGAAGGAGACCGGCATTCCAGTGTCTTAATAAAGATACTTCAACAATATTCGACACATTCAGGGGATCTTCAACTATAAGGATATTAAATAAAAGGAATCTTAGCTGTGTCTTTTTTCGCGATGTTTTCCGAAGCAAGTGATAATTAATTTTATGTATGCAGATTTATTTGGAAAATTAAAGATACTTGCAAAATTCAAACTCAGGCCCCAGCGTTCAGAATACCAATGTTTTATTTGTTTTTTGTTTTTTTATTACATTCAAATATTTAGAAGGAGAAGGGAGTTGGGGAAGGAAGGTCCTCAAATGGCGCTCACATCTCGAAAAAAGGAGCATAGGACGCCCCCTACCAGGTGGACTGACGACCTGAAGATGACAGCGGACATCCGCTGGATTCAGAAGGCTCAGGACCGGTCAGAATGGCGCAAATTAGGGGAGGCCTATGTCCAGCAGTGGATCTCCAAAGGCTGGGATGGATGGATAGATGGATTTAGAAGGAGAGTGAGAGCCGACCACATGGTAACTCTATAGTACCTTCAAATACATGAGCACCATGATTTTGTTTATAGTTTGCATTACATTGTATACAGAAATTTATCTATGATACTTAGTTTACTTATTCTATATCAGCGTGCATGCAATTGCGCATGTTATAGGCATTTTAATTGATTTTTATTAGCACTTTAATTAATAATAGTGATTTTGTTCTTACATTCACATTGGTAGGACTGGTTTAAAAAAAAATTAAAAGTCAAACCCACGTAAACTGGTGAGAAAAAAAGAGAAATGAAAGTAAAGAATTGATTCAACAACACGTCTTCATTTTAGTTAGGAAAGCTATTGAATATTAAAATGAAAGGCAGCCCGTCGGCGTCGTTGCTACGAAAATCTCAAATAATTGCTAATATATTTCCACTCATAAGTAAACCATAAAATAATCAATAAACCCTAACATTACATATTCAGCGCACTATCTTGAGGGGGAGGGTGGGGTAAAATGGGTATCAAACATTAATGACATCATTTGGAATCCCACAAAGATGCTGAGCCATGCCTGATAGTCGATAGAACGCCAATAAAGGGGCTTTAATGTGAATATTATACAGTATCCACTTTCCCGTTTATATATACCCCGGCCTCCCCATTCCGTGGCTTCACAAAATTGTGCCTGAAATCTAAATAACTCACTATTTATGCGGTTTTTCGCGTAAATAAAAGTGATGTATTAGGGAGATGTAAGTACCTTTTGACAAAAACTTTGGGGTGCGACTCTGCTTGTTTGTCTTAATTTATAAAGCAATCTTATCTTAAGAATAACAATATTATCTTAGCTAATTGCGTTGTTTAATTCGAATAATTTCATTGTAATTTTTGACTCCAATTTGCAAAAGTTGTAGATTATAAAAAAGTTTTAAGTATAATTTATATATTCAAGTAAGTTATAGACCTAACTCGCAAATCATTTTTAGATCTTTCCGGCTGCTTTCAGTATATCACACGGCCATTACAGGCCAGTGGAGCGATAAAATGGCCGCTATATTAAATGGCGGCGCGCCAGAATACCTGCTCATTTTAAAACTCGTTCCTGCATATTTGTCATTGCTTCAAAATCTTTTCTAAGTTCGTAGGGTGTCCTAATATTTACGCAAGATTTGAGTTAGTTAAAAAAGTGTATTTTTATGTAATAATTTTTTTAATATTAAAACATAAAGTAGGCATAGCATACGGTTATGTTTTGGAGTTATTTCGTAAATTAAATGGCATCCACTACAGAAGCCTCATTGACCTGTCAGCAACTTTGACAACTGTTTTTTTTATTTTTGTTGGCAACACTTTAAAAATGGGATCAAGTTTAAATCCTTCGTGAATTTTGGGACACCCGTTATTAGAGCTCAAATAACAATGAAAACCGGTCATTCTAATGGTGGTCACTCACGGTCATTCCATCGCGTCATTTTTGAAGCCATGCCAAGCAACATATGTCATAATGGATGGATGCCAAATATGTTGCACACTCACGATCATTCCAATTCTCTTTCATTTGCGCGTTTGACCTCATCGAAAGACGTTGACATGACGTTGCGTTCGGAAGCCATTTTGTTACAAAAAATTATACAATGACATTTGGAAGTGTCTCCTTCGTTCGACGTCTCGGCGCGAAACAGGGTTGGATTTTCTACTATAATAATTATAGTATTTACACTATAATTTCACCCTTTGTACTATGTACTATCCACATCTAAGTATAGTACGCTAAAATACTATAATTTTATTTGGTCCTGAATGTTTAGTTTTAAGACATATTATGAATATTTCGACAGTGCGTGTATCCGACCGAATTCTGATCTTGCGTTTCCTGTCTCAATGTCCTCAGCAGTAGGCTTCTTTTTTTTTACACGAATAAGTTAATGCTTGACCACAATCCCACCTGATGGTAAGTGTAGATGTGGTCCAAGGTGTCTTTTGTTCCTTTCCACTAACAGTAACTAATCTCGTTCCTTATGATTCCTTTCATTCCATACGAAATTCAATCAAAGCGATAACAATCGCTTGCGAATTTGTGTGTAATAATACGTTTATTTACGAAGTTCATCCAACTACTTGACTTGAAAGTAAAAGTATTTTTTCCATTTCAACAAAGGGGGGGCGGGGTGGAAAAGCAGTTGATGTACCGATTTTGTGCTTGCAACACTCAGTGTATTATAATTTTTTTTATAAATACTATACTTTTCATTGTTTTGTACTATATTTTTCAATGTACCTAAATCCAACCCTGGCACGAAATGAACAAAAAATGGATGTGGGTTTGCGCATTCACGATCAGTCGGCGCGATGTTGCGGCGTGACGACATGGCGCGATTGGAAATCCAGAGTTTTATATCACGCCATCAGTTTTTCACATTCACGATCAAATTTTGGCTGTATATCACGCCATTTGACGCGATGGACTGACCGTCAGTGGCCACCTTTACTCTCGTGAAATATGATTTAGTTAAATAAAAAATGATCGTGCCCCCACTAAATGTTATTGTTAATACCTGTAAAATAAATTATTTATTTATATTTATTTAATAAAAAACAAACCTAAATATCGCGTGGGGGTTCATTTCTAAAGTAGACTATTTCTAACACCAGGAAAAAAGAAACAAAACTTGTTTTTTTTTCTGTCACTCGTCATTACATCGGAAAATGTCTCTAAATATTTTATTCGTGTTTTGGATATTATGTTATGCTGCTAATTTGCTAAAAAAAAGTTATACTACTCGTTTACTACTTTTTGTACTACTCTTTGAGTGTATATGTTACCGGATATCTGTATAATGCGGGTATTCAGCACAATCCCTAGGCACTGTGAATAATACCTGGGTCGTTTTGGCAATGTATTAAATGATATTAATATTATTCACCATTACATACTTTACCTAGGTAATGTATACGTTTCCGAACTACTATACAGAATACCTACAGGTCCACCGGCAAGGAATAAAATTAATAGATTTGGGTATGTGTATTCGATGAACTGTCATCGAATGGCAATTCATCGAATGACAATTCCTCGAATTGCAATTTTTCTTGTTTAAAAGATTTAAAGATTTTATTATAAACAGAAACAATTTAATGCTTTTTATAACTTTTTTGTATTTCTAATTTTTTGATCAATAACAATTTAACATTTTTCCGTACATAAAAATTTTAGGTTTACTTTCTTCCTTGAATCATTTTTTTTTTCAAAACGTTTACGTTAGTGACAGAAACGAATCGCTGCAAAACCGACTCCACGTAGTCTTGTTTGCCCTACCCCTAGAGTGTAATGTAAACCCGCGTAGGCGCGGAGGGGCGAGGCGGCCCGCGAGCTAAGGAGCAGGTGGTTTTAATGCTCGCCGCAGCAGCTGAGGCTGGCCGGCCCAGCCGGCCAGCAAGCCGAAGCTGCGGTGGTGAGCATTAAAAGCATCTGCGACGATAAGCTCGCGTGGGACCGCCGGAGCCCCGCAGCGCCGGAGCCGTGACAGAAACTGTGCTTGCTGCATGTTGCATTCTGCTTACGTTTTAAAGCTGCCTTTCAAGGATTGGTGACATTTGAAATAATAAAAAAATATTTATTAATGATCATATGAAAATTATATCATTCGATTCGGCCAACTGTGATTCGATATTTTGTAATTCGATATATTGTCATTCGATGAACTGTCATTTGATTAATTGTTTTCGATGAAATGTTAATTCGATGAAATGTTCATTCGATTAATTGTGATTTCGATGAAATGTCGATTCGATTATTTGTAATTCGATGAAATGTTTTCGATGATTTTTCCGCAAATCGTAGTGTTTGCGCAACTTTGTAAGAATTCCATGTATCGTTGCAGCAGCTTTAGCCTTTGGTTCAATGCACCGCCAAAAGTTGGGGTTTTTACCTTAACTCGTAACAACTGAAGGCGATCGGTATATTCTTAATGTACGTTATGAAAAGTAGAGCTCAGGTGAGCGGGCTCCTGGTACGTGCGGTAAATATACCTACACGTATCTTAGTCTTAGAATTCCACAAGATTGGCCTTGCCCCACTCGGATACAGCCCAAATTGTGAGATTTATACGTTTCACCACCACTCTGCTATCATCTGCGTACCCATAGACAATAGGCATGAGCGGGTCATTACTATGTACAAAGAAGAAATCCCAAACCTAGCCGATAAGGATAGAGGATATGTCGGAGCTGGAAGCTTGCTTAAATGTAAGAATGCCAAAGTTTGGGTTTGGTAGTCAAAACCATTTGTGCCAAGGAAACTGCCTGCCCTCACATCTCGCTTCTCTCCCACTTGTTGTCTTTTACACACATTACCAATTATGCATGGAGTATTGTATAGAATGCCTGGGCGAAGTATGAAATAAATAATATTCGAAACGTTACCTGAACGTTTTAGATATTCTATAAATTGCCTAGGTATTGTATAGAGTGCTGAATTATATAGATATCCGGTAACATATAAACTACTAGTGCTATGTGGTGTTACCCGAGTTTTCTGGTATAAAAAATATGCTAAATCCTATACCAGATCATGGTCTACATCTGTGTGTAAATCTCATGAAAATCAGTTCAGTAATTTTAACGTGAAAGACTAAGAAACATTCTCAAAAACTTTCACATTTATAATATTAGTGCGATTGTGACAGAATCATGTACAGTCACCTGCAAGGAAAAGTAACCCATCGTTTAGAGATGGGTTACTTTTCTTTGCAGGTGACTGTACCACTATGCTATATTATGTTAGAACAAAAATATTACTTTTGATTATAATTTTAGGTCTTAAACAACTTTGGCATGAGAACAATAATTTGCGTCTGCCTAATCCGGGCACCACTTGAAAGCTTCGGCCTGAATCATATTGGCACCCGGCCATTTTGTTTTAATTCGAACAACTTAAGTAATGTATTGAACTATTTAGCTTCTCCACGAGACTTAAAAGTTCTAGATACAAAATAGGCATGCTGACAGATTTTGAAATACTGTTCTATAGTGTTGGGAAATAATACAATACGTTTTCAATATATGCCGACCGCTTATTCCTATGGTATATATCCTATGGTTGGATGGGTTACAACTAATACGAAAATTGTACTCTCACCCTCCATACTGTTCTTCAATCCAAACAAAACACGAACTCATTTGCTTTTGCAAATGTGAACGTGCTATCTAGATGTTGAAATAAATTAATTTCATTCAAATGATCCTTTCGCTTCAACCCTGAATAAATATTTGTGCTCCTCATTGAATAATTATCGCTTCTATGCAGTCCTTACCAACATTCCCTGTTATTATTACATGTATGTATAACTTGAACATGAAGTATGAATAGCATGAAATATTTTAATTAAAAGTACTTAAACTCTAAATTAGAAAAAAAGTGGCCAAGTGCGAGTTGGACTCGCCCATGAAGGGTTCCGTAGCAGCAAGTAACATAATATAAAAGTTCTTGAAGTTCGTTGTAACTTTGATTGAGGTAAATTGCGGTTTACGATTTATGACGTATTAAAAAACTACTTACTAGATCTCGTTCAAACCAATTTTCGGTGGAAGTTTGCATGGTAATGTACATCATATATTTTTTTTAGTTTTATCATTCTCTTATTTTAGAAGTTACGGCGGGGGGACACACATTTTACCACTTTGGAAGTGTCTCTCGCGCAAACTATTCAGTTTAGAAAAAAATGATATTAGAAACCGCAATATCATTTTTAAAGACCTATTCATAGATACCCCACACGTATGGGTTTGATGAAAAAAAAATTTTTGAGTTTCAGTTCTAAGTTCTAAGTATGAAGAACCACCAAAATTTATTGTTTTTTTTTCTATTTTTGTGTGAAAATCTTAATGCGGTTCACATAATACATCTACTTACCAAGCTTCAACAGTATAGTTCCTATAGTTTCGGAAAAAAGTGGCTGTGACGGGTTATTCCCAGTGGTCAGATTGATGGTCAGACTAGTCTGGCCAACGGGAATTTTTTTTCCCGTTGTTCAGATCAGCTCGTAATTTAGTAAAGTACTGTTGAACACAAAAATACTAAGATGTCATATTATAATTTTTAAATAGGTTTTATTTGAAGAACATCTAAAACACGTAAAACATTTTTTTTGCGACGGAACTTTCAAGAGCGTGGCCTTCACATCATTTTCACAGCTATATAGCATCCATGGTCATGGGCGTAGCCAGGGGGGGGGTTTCGGGGGTCCCAACCCCAAACAAAAGGACTGACATTTTTATGTGCTAATAAACCCTTAAAAAACATTTTTCTAGACGTCATTCCGAATCGAATGAGCTATCGCACATATTTTTGGGAGCTTTAATTCTATTAAACACGTTTTTGAACTTTTTCACTACATAGACTAATAATAGATGGCACTACATACGTCGTGAGAAAAAATAAAGTGTCAATTTTCTATTATATGTACTTATTGTCGTTGTATTTTCTTGAACCCCCCCCCCCCCCCCCCCCGAAAGTAGAACCCCCCCCGAAACTAAAACCTGGCTACGCCCATGTCCATGGTGATATTGGAAGCAGTATTGACTCCACCAATATTTCACCCTTAATTTATGCATTGATGTCCGATAAATCGGAACAAAGTTATATCAATCTTTTTAGCATGCTAAGATCACAACTGCCGTTTATCGAACCAAAAATATTTACCCTGGATTTTGAAATTGCTCCTTTTAATGCCATAAAAAAAGTATATCCTGGTGCAGAAATAAAAGGTTGCTATTTTCATTTCTCCCATAGTGTGTGGAAGCAAGCAAAAAAATTTAAATTGACTAAATCAAAAACCACAAAACGCATAATAGCACTTTCCGGAATTTTGCCATTACTACCGCCACATTTAATTGACGAAGGTTGGCGATATATAATTACAGATGCTTCAGATTCGGCCAATATACAGAAATTCAAAAAATATTTTCAAAAGCAGTGGCTGGAGAAGTCTAATTTTAAGCAGACTTGGTCTGTTTTTGGGCAGAGGCACAGAACTACTAACTGTATAGAAAGTTGGCATAAAGAACTAAATAAAAAAATAACAAGAAAAGGACCCGGGATAATCAACTTACTGAGAATTTTACTAAAAAATGATTTTACCAAAATTACAAATAAACGGTCTAAGGAAAATATATTAAGAGACGAATTTATAATGGATTCACAAATGATGTTAACAAGTGGAGAGTTGAGTGTTGGTCATTTTTTAGAACGCTTGAGGTAAAATAATTTGATCTCAAGCGTTTTAAAAAATTACCAACACTCAACTCTCCACAGATAAAAAAATAAATAATAGTTTAAAAAAACTAAAAAACACGCTCTTATAGAAAATCCAACTAAAAAAAAAATAGAAAAGTGCTTTTAAAGGTGCTTTTAAAGATTTATCCCTTCTACTCATTGACACCATGCACCCCACGCTTTTATTACAATTACACGATTCTTAATTCAATTTTATTTTCTATTTTTTTTTTGCTGGATTTTCTATAAAAGCGTGTTTTTTAGTTTTTTAAACTATTATTTATTTTTTCATTTTTAGTTTGATTTTTTTAAATGAAATTTAGGTTTATTTTTCTTTCTTTCGTTCTTTTTTACTTTAAATATTGAATTGTCATCGATCCTCGACAAGTATACGAAGTTAGAAAGAAATCTGACCGTCTAAAGCTCCCTTCTACTCATTGACACAATGCACCCCACGCTTTTATTACAATAGGGATGTTGACTAATTTTAGGATTCAATTTGATTTAATAGATAGAACCTTAAGATTCACGGAAAAAATATTATAAAAATAATAATCTTCAATTTAAAAACAAAAATTTATAAAAAAAAATCATTTTCAAATTTCCCACCAAAAACGTCACGTGACGTCACTTACCGATATTCAATACTATCTGTCGACTGAAGTTAGTTGCACTTGCACATAAAATAGGAATAATAACGTCATAAGCTCTAAATGGCGTTTGAGGTCACGTGATAGTGAGTACTATTTTTAACATTTTAAAATAATTATACTTAATTTGTTGTGATTGATTTCAACAAAAGAATAATATTTCAGGTTTTTAAATGTTTTCCTTTATACTTTGAACATAAATTTATTTTAATTTACTGATAGTGTCAACATCCCTATTACACTTCAATTTTATTTTCTATTTTTTTGTTGGATTTTCTATAAAAGCACTTTTTTTAGTTTTTTAAACTATTATTTATTTTTTTCATTTTTAGTTTGATTTTTTGAAATGAAATTTAGGTTTGTTTTTCTTTCTTTCGTTCTTTTTTTCTTTAAATATTGAATTGTCATCGATCCTCGATAAGTATACGAAGTTTGAAAGAAATCTGACCGTCTAAAGCTAATATAAAGCGTATAATTAGGTTTCTTTCTTTCTTTTTTTTTCTTTAAATATTCAATTGTCATCGGTCCTTAATAGGTATGCCAAATTTCGAGCTAATCCGACGTTTTGAAGGGGGTCAAAATCATGTTCAAAGATTCTGTTACATACGTCTAAAGCTAATAAAAGCGTTATAATAAAATGCAACTGTTTTTACTTTGATTGTACTTTTTTCTATGTCTTTTCCAGCTGTCAAATAAATCTGGCCAACGGGAAAAAAAATTCCCGTTGGCCAGACTAGTCTGACCATCAATCTGACCACTGGGAATAACCCGCTGTGACATACGGACGGACGGACAGACAGACATGACGAGTCTATAAGGGTTCCGTTCTTTGCCATTTGGCTACGGAACCCTAAAAACAGCTGAAACTGGAGTTAATCAATAAAAATAATTATACCTACTCTATATTCTAATTTTAGTATAGAACTAAACTCGATTGTTAGTAATAAATTGTAATGCGGAAATTATTTGTGGATTTAATTAATTAATGGTCCATAACTGAGCACAGGTTTCTCTTGAAGTGGCCTAGAGCATACTGTAACGAGGTGTACTAATACCTCGTTCAATACTCCTTGGCTGGAGATGTATTTTACTTTTAAATTTTTAAATATTGACATTTTGGCAGGAAAATAAAAATCATCGGTCAGCTGGGTTCCCACACAGGAGCGTGGAGGAATGTTCTTAATGTTACATAAATTTTCAACATTTATTCCTTTTAAATTATTAATATTATGGTGTTGACTTGCCAATAATTGTGCTGGTGTTGTACTGGTTGTTGAATAATAAATGGGCTTTGTTTCTTAAAATTGGACTATCGTACTTCATTGCCCGCCCCGCCCTGAGAACCTACCTACCTAATACTATTTATACTACGAGGATCTGCTCCCTCGCAATACTCCACCATGCGGCTCCAGTGCGAATTGGTGGAGGGGTCAATTGCCAACCCAAGTGTCGGAAGTGTTAATGTCGAAGGTCTCCGACATGGCTTAACCTTAGGGCTTAACGACTGTTACCTTACGATAACAAGCAGGACCGCTGGCTTTACGTGCTCTCCAAAGCACGGAAACGCTCAAGTAAATGCGGTCAGGTTACCATTAAATAGGTCACTGGTGATTTTGATGTTAGATAATGACCCCAATGGCATTTAAACACCATGCATTTTGATGCACCCTTGAGCATGAGTCAGCCAGTCAGTGTTCCGGCTGGGGGCTTGAGAACCAGTTGTTTCTTTTTCTTCTCTCTTTCTTGGCCGGCATCGCATCCAGTGATTCCTTTGGTGTTGCTGATGTCCATGGGCGACGATAGCCACTTACCATCAGGTGGATCTTCAGCTCGTTTGCCGACTATTTCCATAAAAAATGCATTCTGGCACTATAAAAATAAATACAAGTAGTAAACAGCCACAAACTTGGCATGATTCCCTACATATGTTCTACACGTGTTCATTATAGACAACCACTGAATATGAACTTGCTAACTACGAGTAGTTCGGTCAACAGAGCGCTTACACTTCATTACACCCGCTCAGTTTCAGAAATAGCTGTTTCATGTCCTTTGTTTTATACGAGTACGATACTACATTGTTAGGCATTCAAACTTATTTCACCCCAATCTTATACTTAGAATATTATAGAATACTAGACTAGCTGTTTCCCGCGACTTCGTCCGCCGTATGTATATACAACTTCCCTATTTGAATCGAATATTATTAAATTTTTCATTGATCCTATTTTTTTTCTAAAACATTTTTTTTCTAAACTAAAAGTAGCCGTAGTTACTCCTTGTTACATCAGCTATCTGCCAGTGAAAGTGCCGTCAAAATCGGTACAGACATTTCAAAGATTAGCCGAAAGAAACAGACTGACAGGCAGACAAAAATTGTAAAAAATGTTGTTTTGGTAATGTACCGTGTAAACATCCAAATGCACTTAGTAAAAAACCGCTTTTTATTTAAATATTACAAACAGACACTCCAATTTTATTTATTTGTATTGATTATGTTCGAATTATGACATAAGGACAGTTAAGTTCAGTTGTACTCGTAACCTCAAATTTCTTTAATTTAGGGCCATGTCCTTGAATATAATTCTGTTAAAATACTGCCTTTTAAAGGGTCCCTTACTTTTTATTTTGCCAGCAAAGCATCAATGATATGGCTCATGGTGACCACTGGTGGCTTCCTAGAAATCCATGACTCTTTTTCCTTCTGCAATGTCGTTAGTGTTGCAAATTCTTAGATCTCTCCAAAAAGAAGCAATCAAGATAAAACTTGACAAAATGGGTCTTTTGATAACGGAGGACATCTTTATTTTTTTTACAAGTGTTTACCCATTAGAACCAACTCTCATGCTGAATGTCTGATATCCCATGGGATATTTTATTATATAATATTAACAAGTTAAATACACGCCAATTTTGAAACTAGCCTTTTATGAACGCACTACAAAGTACTTTGTGAAAAGCGCATTTACGGCTCATTACACTGCCTAGCACAATGTCGGATCTTGTGTTATTCACGACACGACTCTTGTTACATAAATAGGTCTATTTCAAGGCAATTCAAAATTTGCAAGGCTATTCTGTTTTGTAACTCAACAGCGGAATCCGCGATGAGTGTAGAAATTCCTATCTTTAGTCGTTTGAAGTTCGAGTTCGAGACTCACTTCACTTCGCAAATGCGTGCTAGATAATTAGAGAATGACTTAACAAGATGATGCAAGTTCGCTTTCGAGTCTCACTTAAGTGAGCTTCGATTTTGAGTTTGTATTTTAGAGTTAAGTTAGCTTCGATTTCGAGTTTGTATTTTAGAGAATAGCCCTCCTGATCTTAGATACATATTTCTAAAACTATTGTCTTTTCTAATGTTTCGTTCAAGGAGGTCAAGAGTTTATTTATTTATGTAATCCAACAGATAATCTGATTTGGGGCCTTAGAGGTCCCGTGGCGTCAGTTGTTCCTTTTTATGATTTTAGGAACAACTTTATCTGATGCTATAAGAGTCGCATACGCAATCTTTCGGGTGAACATTATGCGACCACATGAATGAACCTCAAGAATAATCATATCAAATAATATAATAAATGTTTTGCGAAATAAATGTTTTTCTTTCTTTCTTTCTTTCTTTCTTTCTTTCTTTCTTTCTTTCTTTCTTTCTTTCTTTCTTTCTTTCTTTCTTTCTTAAATATAAATTATATCAGAATCACTATCGCTGACTCTGGTGCGCTCTATTATTATCCAGATGCAACTTCACATTGCTTTGAATGTATTACGTCAATGACACTCAAGATATGCACCATTACTATGAGATATTCAGGTCAGAACAAAAGCGAGCCATAAATATATCTACAATAACGAACTTCGAGCCGCCTGCAGGCGCATTGTCTCCGAAGCGTTCTCCAGCGAAGAAAATCGAGATATTCGACGTATTTGAAAGATTTATTACGACGAAGAATAACTTCCTGTCGTTCCAAGCCGGACCTGACACTTGACACTTCTTGTTGCGAAGTGTAATTTACTGTACGGAAATATAAGGGCAATGTCTCATAGTGATAGGTGTGCGATGAGCGATTGTTTTTTTTTTAATCCAAAAATACCAGATGTTTATAAAGACACCGAGAAATAATTTATTTTCTGTTCCTTTATGCGACCTTTGGAAATAAAATTCTATCAGCTACTTAATTCTATCTTGACACTAAGAAACATTTATTAGTTCTTTTCTATATGATTTTATCTCTTTCTCCTCTTTCTTGTCGACGTCTTGAAAGATACTTTACGGAAAGGTATGTTTACGGTAAAAATGTTCACTCTTATAATATAATGCATATTTTGGTGATACTTATGTCTATGGGCGATGGTCATTACGCACCATCAGAGGCACGTGTGCTTGTTTGTAACTAAACTTACTTAAACTTATAAGTAACTAAACTTAGTTCAGAAAGTTGTCCAGATTTATAGTCATGCGGAGTAAGATTAAAATCAGATGGACAATTTCCTTAGCTAAGAATTTTACGTCGTTACCTGCCTATTATTCCCATGCAGTGGCTGAAAACTCAACACTTAATCTCTATACATATCAAACGTTGAGGACAGTTAAACAGATGCTGAAAATGCTCGCTAACAAAAATTACAAGACATTCAGACTGCAATTCAAGTAAACTTAACATCTCTTCCGTTGCATTAAACAAATTCAGTACTACGATACACCGTACAAGGTCTAAAATAATTTAACATGAATCTTAATAACGTCTCCGATTAAACGTACCATTTGATTACTCAAATGTGATTCTATTACATGCTGCATAAGATCTAAATTCGCTTGGAGAATAAATATTAAATTCTCATACGTTACATTTTCTTGGTGAACAAGAGTGCAAATGAAGCATATTCCTACTGTTCATAAACCAGCAAGGTCATAAAAATTTCATGTCTCCTGAGTTTATACAGCAGTGTTACTGCCTGTTATACAGGTAGGTAAGTTTTAAAGTGAAATTTCATATGATCCAATGAAATTTATATTGAAAACAAGTTGATTTTCAGCTTATTACGCAAAAGGAATCTACAATTTTTTCTAGCCTTAAAGCTTAGTCTTAAGCTTAGTTAAAAATTCCAAGAAATATAAAACAGTAGATACATGTTATACGAACGGAGAAATAAATAACAAACAACTTGAAAACAAACCGAAGTGTACTAAAGAAAGGTACATCAAAAGTCACTAGAAAATTGAATCGGAACGTATAGTTTGCGTCAACTCCAGATAACTTAGAAAGAACTAAACACGATCCCATTTCGGGTGACGTCAAACAACTAAACAACAAGAAAACAAGTGAAGTTGTGAACAAAACAAGTGACAACACAGAATTATCACAAAATATTCGAAAATCGTTCTTATTGCTATCAAATAAGGTGCAGGAAAGTTGCGTATGGACAATATTTCATAGAGTTGTCGTTTCGTAGTTACTAAGGGCTCTTAAGATAGTTCGGGGTTGGAATGGACACGAACGAAGAGTTTGTATTCAGTTTAGGACACTTTCTGTGCCAAAAGTTTGGGAGTTTTAGTAATTTTTTCGTAATGCTCGCGTAAATGTTTTTTGAACATCAAATTGGCAGCTAGACAAGATTTCTAGAGAAATGAGTTTGTCTATTTAATCAGTAAGCAAACAGAAATAGGAAAAGTTTTAGCAGCTGAGTTGTCTCCATACATTTGTAGGTAATTTGGTGTTCCGTTTATTCTCGTAACATAAAAATGCATGTGCGATGATTACAATGCGACAAAAATCACTGAAAATGAATTAAAAAAATCGATATTAAGTTAGTATTAGTCTACTTTGCAACAATCCGCGTTTAACATGTATGATGGTATATACTTTAAAACATGCGTGGCACCTCCCTCCCTCCCACAACGGAAACATGCACTACAATAATTAAACGTATATACCAACATACATACCAGCACCAACACGTGTTTCGCCCCGAAACGGAGCATCATCAGGGTAAGTTGACTCTACGATGGTTAGTCGGAAAGTCATCGTAGAGTCAACTTACCCTGATGATGCTCCGTTTCGGGGCGAAACACGTGTTGGTGCTGGTATGTATGTTGGTATATACGTTTAATTATTGTAGTGCATGTTTCCGTTGTGGGAGGGAGGGAGGTGCCACGCATGTTTTAAAGTATATACCATCATACATGTTAAACGCGGATTGTTGCAAAGTAGACTAATACTAACTTAATAACAATGGATTTCCGCAAAGTAACGCCTGATACTATTAACTATAAAAAAATCGATATTCATGAACAATACAGACCTGAATATGTACTTGCGAACTAGGTGAATAAGCTCGCTTTGAAAAAGAAATCCAAAGTCGCTTATCACAATATATTTTACCTCTGTGTCATAATGATCAAAGCCTACTTACAATAAAATTTTCAAAAAGAATCATGTAAAGATTTGACCCCGTTACACTTTAATTTTAAACGATTGCAAAAAAGGTTCTAAAGTTTTTTTTCATCTGTGAATTTAAGATCCTTGAGATTCTTGCGACACAATAACGAGGATATTATTATACTAGCCACTTACCATAATACTGTGAAAATATGATACATTACCTAACAATGAGAAAAGTTATCTAAATCGACGAATAACTTAAGAACTTTATGCTGTGTAACCGACTGTTTGAACAAGAACGATAGACGAGAAACGAGTACATCGCGTAAAAGCGCTACAACGCCATTTGTTGTAGTTAATTAACAGACCTTATTATTCAATAATAATATTTAAAAATAATATCTTCTATTTTTAACCGACTTAAACAAAAGGAGGAGGTTCTCAATTCAACTGTTTTTTTTTGTATGTGTGTTACCTCATAACTTTTTTCTGGCTGGTACTTGTCATGTGGTCTCTTTTAAATTTGAGCGAGATTTGACGAGTAGTTTTGGAGTTATCCCTAATTTTGAAGTCGGTTATTTTTTTATGTTTATAGTGTAAAATATTAATTCCATATTTAAAGCAAACAGATTTGAAAGTCGTATTAATTATATTCTTTAGGTTTGTAGCAATGCAAAGTAAGCGCGCATTTCTGATGAGCGTTAATGAGTTTTTAATTACTTACATTTTGCTATCATTACATTCAAATGACATTGTGACTCATTTGAAGTTTAATATTTTGCTTTGATGGTGTTTAGAGAATCAGTGTTTGTGAAACCATCAAACGAAATCACAAACACTGATATGTATTATATCTACCGATTGAAGCGACATCAAGAGGAACTCGATTGAGGTGGACAAAGGCAGTTTTAAGAGTGCTTCCGCTTTACCGGAGAACTCTCAGATCTCGAATTTATCTGCGAATTTGTATACCTCTGATCATTGCCCTCTGATCAAGAAGGATGCGAGAAGGAAATCCAGAGAAGCACACAAATGGCTAAAAATGCTATGAGCAAATAACATCTGCTCTAAAGAACGCCAAAGAACGAGGAGAAAGGAGAAGAATCATAAGAACTTTGAAGGACTTTCATTCTGGACATGACTAATACGAGCAATACCTTACATCTGTACTTTAGCATGTTCTTTATTTCATTTCATTCATTTAATTAGTCCACGAATCTACACTGGCTTTCTAAATTACAAGGGCCATAAAATAGTTACACCAAAAGGAATAACTGATAATGAAGCTACAGTCAAAAGGCCGAAGTTATAATGCCATCATAAATCCTTTGGGACATTAGCTTTATAAGTTGTGCGGTACTCGAAAAGATAAGCGGTGCATTTGTGATGAGCACCAAAGAGTTTGCGTATCCGACGCTATGAGGATGGATGTATGCAAGAGTGAATAAAAAGGACATGGTATAATATATTGTTAAAGATATTGGTTTTCATTTTTATCTCACTTATTCCAATGTGTAAAAAATTGTCGAAGAATTAATTTTATTATTATTAGGAGTTTAAAAACAATTTGACGCCAGGCTACTTAAAACAATTCGCAATTTTATTTGCTTACCATTCTTAAAAGTTTCATATTCGCTATTCCTAAAAAAACCAACCAAGTGCGTGTCAGGCCACGCGCAATATGGAATTGCGTAGTTCATCGACTATTGCTAACCCTAGCCGTGACAGTTTTCCAAATAATAATAATAACGATAAAACAGTGCAAAACATTATGTAATCACAATAAATGTAAGACCATGTTAGACCTAAAACAATTTAACCATTGTTTCAGTCTCGCATACAGTGATCCGAGCTCAAAACTATACGTTTGCTCGTGATTTAAGATGAACTCGGCCTAAGCCGGGCTTATAATATCAGATTTCACCAACTACCTCATTTTAAACACACCCTTGTATTGTTTGGATATCAAACCTAACCCCCGTTTGTGAAATATGAGTCTTTGAGTTTAGATGATGTGAAACGATAACAAGAGTTTGACTGTTACAGTAGACTTACGGGTCATTCGAGTACATAAAATGCACTAGTAAGGTGCAGCGCAGACGGCACACTGTCTGTGACGCTCTTTTAAGTCTGTGAAAATAGAACCTTTGCAATTATATGCAGTAACGCATACGCCGCACCGCGTCGCGCAGCTCCGCTCAAATGGTGTGCGAAAGAAATACAACGTTTGCTTCAACACGCGCTAACGCAGACGGCGCACACTTCAGTCTGCAATCTGCATTCGTTAGTGGTGGGCGTAACGTATGCGATATTAGCATGGCGCCAGAGATCGATTGAAATACAAAACAGACCAGCACTTTCTCATTGTTTCCGAATGAGTCAAAGCTGGTCTTAAAATAGATAACAGTTCATTAAATGTTGTAACAGATATTTTATAGAATTTGAAAAATTTATCCGGATATTGTTTCAGAATTGAATGTTTAATATGGAACTGTCCTTTCAGTAATCTCTCCGAAAGTATAGAATGTACCCAAAATTCTCTATTTCTTCTTTTTTTCTGTACTTCAAGTACAAAATAATGAATCGCGATCTCTGCATGATTTCCATAGCGTGTACGTCACTACAGTTCTGCCGACAGAGTGATCGAAGGTGTGCGTCGTGTGCTTTGAGTCTGCGAAAAATCCGAGATAGACTGTTTGCGCGCCATGTAGACATTTGTGCGCCCACAGTCTCGATCGCTCAAGAAGAGTGTCGTCTGCGCTGCACCTAAAATAGAGCGTGACATTTTTTAATGTAGAATATTTAATTAATGAGGGTACTTCAAAAACACAATTTAAATAACAATAGTTTATTATTTATTTCAACACTCTTCATGCGGCTAATAAGTGTAGATAAAAAATACCCTTTAGCTTATTCTAGATCATGGTCTAAAATTATTCATAACAAAAAATAACTTACTTCCAAATTAGGGATAAAACAAAATTAGGAATAAAACTTCTTGTCAGATATCGCTCAAATTTAAGTGGAACTACATGACAAGCACCAGCTTTCGATTAAAAAAATCATCAAAATCGATTCACCCACTCAGAAGTTCTGAGGCAACAAACATAAAAATAAAAAATAAAATAAAATAATACAGTCGAATTAAATACCTCCTCCTTTTTTGAAGTCGGTCAAAAATGATCTACTGAACGGATTTCAGTCGTTTTTGCGTAAAAGAGTAAGAAACATTCTTACAAACTTTCACATTTATATCAGTAGGATGTATACAATCAAACACCACATCATAATAATAATGTCGTTAGTATCACTTTAATATAACTAGAATAAAACTCTCACCATCGCAGAAGGCCAGCTGACAAAATATACATTATTCTTAAACCAAAACAACTCAAAAAATACAAGTAAAAATAATTTGTTTACAGCAAACATTAAATAAATTAAAATGTGTGCAATTTACACGTGGTAGAAGTGAAACCTTCAAAATTTTTGTTTTCAAGATAATGAGACGAATGTAAAATTTCAGAAAGATGATAAGTGTAGATTTCACTAATCTACTTCACTCCGCTCCGCCCCGCTCCGCTCAACTCTAGTCTCCACTCATTTGTAGTCTCCACTGGACAGTTTCGTTTCATAAAATTTCAAGTCAGTCTCCACTCATTTCTAGTCTCCACTGGACAGTTTCGTTTCATAAAATTTCAAGTCACCCCTGTACTGAAGAAGTTTTCACTTCAACAACAATTTATTCAGTTGACATAGAATAAATACCAGAATATTTTCTAAATACAGCAGCTCGGCTCCCTCGAGGGAACTTAATACAGGGGGTTGTATTTAATGTTAGAGAGCAAGTAGAACGTGAAATTTTATCGCAGTTCTAACAAACTGTGGCCATTTCAGGTAACTACACTCATGACTTCTCTACAACGATATGGTCCGAATATTTCTTTTAAATTTTACTCGAATGCTTGCGGTTTACGGGTAGACAAATCTTTGGCTATTACGGAGGATGTATTTTTTCGGTTTTAAATATATGCAAAATGTTAAAGAAATTAATGTATTCCAGCTTTGTAAAACAATGGGTCGGTTGAAAAGTTTAATCAATTTGTCTTTATCTCTTCATATTGCTACGAGATAGTCCGTTTGAAGACTCGTCTAATCTATACTAATTTTATAAAGAGGAAAGATTTGATTGTTTGTTTGCATTGAATAGGCTTCGAAACTACTGAACCGATTTGAAAAATTCTTTCACTGTTGGGAAGCTACACAATCCTCGGATGACATAGGCTATATTATATTTTCAATAAATTAGGGATCCTTAATAAAACTCCAATAATGTAACCCAAGGTGTAAAAAAATAAGAAAACCGAAGTAAAGCGAGGACGGTCACTCGTACTTAATAATTTAACTAATCAACGTCCGTATATTGAAGATATTTGAGAAAAAGTAGTGGGAATTGCTTTTCAGTTTATCTGTTTGTTTGTATTTTGGTGTCCGATGTTCATGCGGTTTTCATTTGTATATTGTTCTAATTTTAATTGGTTCAAAAATACCGACCTACGAGGTATTTAGTTATTGCTTAACTTAGGTTCCCTAAGGCATAGGTTTCCCCGAACAACTAAAGGGCTACTGTAAGACTGTTCTCATAATTTCCTTTTTAAATAATTTAATTCCATCAATTTAAATCATACAAATTTCATCATAATATAAAGGCATTATTTATGTTCAAATAGAAAGAGAAGTAAATGACACGTTATCGCAAGCAACCCTTGACAAACTACCCCCATTCGTGCGCACGTGGAAACCTCCGACAAAACCTTCGTAATTGGTACCCGTTATAAACGCAACGTGTATAGATGAGCCACGTTAACAGAGAAAACGTGTTTATTAAATTTAATGCACACGAAAACATTTAGAAGTAGTGAATACCCGGCGTGAGCTACTACGCAAAAAATGTATGGAAAAAGTCGAAAATGGAAAATGTGCCTAATGCATTGTTTTAGTGGTCTCAAACCATCTTTACATTGCCTTTCAAATAAAATCATTTTGGGACATATTGTTTGGATAGTTATAAAGTCTATAAAGGACATCCGTAGAAACATTTTTTGTGTTTTGTATACAGGTTGGAAAATAAAAACGGTAGTTTGGGGAAATTAATATTGACGACGGCAAATTTTACTGAAAGGAAACATTTCCTTATTTTCAAAACGATGAAGATTTTTCAAAATTCACCTGCATCGAACTGGTGAAATGTGAAAAAAATACATCCTGTATTTTTATGATGCCAACCGAAAGGGTCATATAAAAGGATCAATTTCTGTTAAGCAATAAGGGAAGACATAAAAATGAGTTAGTTGAAACTTTTTTTTGTGTAAAGTTCCTAAGTATTTACCAATGGTATTTACTATCAAAAGTAAATAGTTCACTTACTCGTAATTTAACCTATGTATTGCTCAAAAAGAGACCCCCGCCCTTTTACGGATGCACAAATTCTTCGACTGAATTCTATTCTTGTCTCCTTTTGTTAGGTTAAATACGAGTAAGTGTACTTTTCCATGTCACTCTTTGTCTAAATTCAAACGTTATTACACGGCGACATGTTCTTTTGAATAATCTTGTCATACTCTCAAAATACCCTCAAAGCGCTTAAGAAGAACTTATATTGATCATAAATGATCGCCAAAGTTAAGGAACATCAGGTTGACGGAAGTTGGCTGGTTGACTGCTAGTAACAAAATTTTATGAGTATTAGATAACAGGCATTGAGCCTTATCTGGCGCTTTCGGTTGAGTTGAGAAGGCGGTGAGTACACGCTACTCTCAGTCCTCAGTTTTGAGGAGAGATCTTGAAATGGATTTATTGCCATAATAATGTATCCATAAAATTTTTTTTGGAAAAACACAAAAACACGGAGCATAAAATTCACGACGTGTTTCTGTGATTGCCGATTTAAATTTAAAATTAAATAAAAAAATATTCAGGATTAGATATATGCGGAATTTCTATGAAAAATATATATAACGGAAAATAAAATTACTATTTGCAAGACTCAAACCCGACTCTGGGTGCTTTTAAGTAAATGAATTGCTTTTAAGTACACATCGCCACTTATCAAACTATATTTTTATTCGAACCAAGCTTTTAATGTTTGTATTTTACGAGGTATTAACGCGAAGTATAGCTTATTAACTGTGCTAGAGCTGTTGCCTTAAGAGGCACATCAACAACTGACGTACATAAACCCTATGGTGCGATACACTTGACGAAAGGGTCGAAAACTTAAACAGGATCTTTGAAACTGTAGTTTATCTGTCCATTTGTACATAGAACGACTCAATGGAAACAACTTCTGACCTCACGTGACTGTATATAAAACAAAAACTTTGTCTTTATTCACCTAATCTGTTATTAAATTAATACATGAAGAAACTTTGCATCCCTCTTGAAAAGTATGAAAAGCATAGTTTGGTTTTATGGTCAAGCATTAACTTATTCTGCATAAAAAAACATGCACGAAGTAGTACATGCCGAAGTAGTTCTAATATTTTATATAACGTAATATACTCTACCATCCAATAGACACACGCACTTATTATACACAGTCATACAAAAACGGCAATGCGAAGTCCCCTTTTACACTTACTGTTGAATTTTGACCGCAGAGCAGGCCTCTAGTATTTAAAACTGTAAAATTAATTATTCTCCGCCAATCCACACTGAAACAGCGTGGTGTGTCACTAATAAATATAGATTGTAGTAGATGATATGTGCTATCTGTAACTGTGAGCAGGAAAAAAAAACCCCCGGAAGTTTCTTGCTGCTTCTTCTCCCGGGCCCTCTCACAGTAGGGCCTTGTTGAAGCATTGGCGTAGCTTGCATGACTTTCAAAAAGTGTTTGTAAACCAAACCAATTTTGAATAAAAACATTTGATTTGATTTGATTTGATTGACGGATAAAAGCCAACATCTATTTACATCATGTAATTTCATTCAATAGTTAGCAAATATTGGCACTGCAGTCTTCACCGTCGTATAAAGTTGTGCCTCGTCTTCTCCACACACATACACTTAATATTACTTAATTCTATGTACTGAATATTATTAGAAGTTCTCAACTCTCGAACAGATATACGTAATTGTACAACTTCAGTGGAGCCAAAACTACTAAGTTTCTAATTTTGCAGCGACGTGCTTGTGACAAGTTTGAGTAGATATACTTGTTTCTTAGTTTCTTAGGAATGCGTCGTGTTGGATAACATTTATTCAGGAAATTTTCGTTTATAATGTAAATGAAAACAATTAAGTATTATTTAATTGTAATTATATATTAATTATGTATGTATGTATTTTATTTATATTATGTATATTTATTCATATTTAAGTATATTACTTGTTTTATTTTGTGCACGTTATCTACCTTTCTGTCGCAGGTCGCTTTCCAGTCGCAGGTCTGCTGGAAGAAATTTCATTAGAGATAAACAGAACCTTTGTACATTATTTCTGAAATTGTTCTCCTGTAATTTTTTAAGTGTACATAAACAATAAAGTAAATAAAATAAATAAGTATGTCAAACTGTCTTCATAATTATATTTATGTTGATTATCGTACAAAACAACATTCTTACTTCATTTACCACTTTCATTTACAACAATTTTATTCCGGTATTGTTTTTTTTATTAACCTTCTTTTTTTTCAATAGTATCGCTGCAATCGTGATATTTATTTAAACTGAACATTTAATGCTGGTGATTGCTGTATCTATAGTGTATAACTGTGTCCTTGCCTTCCTTCTTCTATCACTGATTTATGGTAAGTATTTACTCACAAAATGGTTCATCTTTAACCTGTTCGCCTCTTCTTGCCTATTTACTTAAAAAAACATACCTACCAACGTTTACTCGTATACGGGTATTTATCTACAACTTTAACTACAACCTCAACCTATTAATGTCAAGTGTCGGAAGTTTTCATGCTTTACGTGCCCTTCGGAGCACGAAAACTCAAGATTTTTTTGCCACTAGCGGTCTCCCATCCAACTACCGACCGCGCCCGCTGTTGCTTAACTTTGTCGATCACATAGGAGTTAGGATAAGCTGTCAGGCCTTGAGCGTTCAAGCGCTGTTTACAACTAAATACCTAAACTCCAAAGCGCAGCTATTCAAACTAACCAAAACTTGTATAGTTTTCTATACACCCGTTACACTAATCTGTACATTCATGCAACACAGGCTTGCCGTGAACGATCAATTTGTATAGCTCTTGAAACTTTAGACTCGTTGACTAACAGGGTTTGTGTAGTAGGTAGTACTTTAGTCAAGTGCCTTCACCCGTTTTAAGTTATAGTTAGTTCAGTTATAAATAAAACTACAAGTATAAGTTAACTATAATATCTGATAGTCTGACAGCACAGATTTCCCGTGGTGGTATGTATGGAAACACAAATGAGACGTATCTACGTACAAATATCCGCGACCCGAGGACAGATTCTGATCTGATATTTATTTTTGACATAAATGCCTCAACAGTCGCGAACGAACCCCGGGCTCCTCGTGGTGCAAGGGCTTTACTTTATCAACTAAACTATATGGAGTTTTCGTATCATGGTAATAGTACCTAATTGACTCTACGCACGATTATTGCACGTAAGACATTTTTGATCACATTAACAAAGTAAATATAAATTTAATAACAACTATACGAGTACAATGTAAAATTGAATACCTCATTCATGTGAATAATATATGTGATAGTGCCGATGTAATAAATAAATTGCAATAATTACACAAAGTGCCGTGCATGTGAAACAAACTGCGAGTACGGAAATCCATTTTCGTAATTGAGAGGGCATGCCAGCCACTTCACAAGCTCGCCACTTAGTTACAGGCCCAAAATTAAATTCCTGCATATTATTAAAATTGCATTGACCCGCAATCCTTGATTTGAGTATTAACAAATGTAAATCTTTACTAGGAAAAAGAACATCATTCCATATAAGTAAAATAATATAAATGTAGAAGTGGTTAATTCCATGAGAGACTTAGGAGTAACGTTAGATAGTAAATTACAATTTAACTTATACGTGGATAACATATTAATGGATAACATAATGTTATAATTATGGTAATGTATGCATTAGTGTTTCTAATGCACTACATTTTGATATGTCCCCATCTAAATATATTGCGTAATTCAAAAGATATCCTACTCATATTATAAATGTGAAAGTTTTTGAGGATGAATGTTTGAATTTTTCATGAAAAACCACTCACTGGATATTTATGAAACTTAGGACACAGGTACACCAAAATCTGAAATATGACATAGGGTAGGTACTTATTATCCGAAAAATGCAGTCAAAGCCGCGTGCAAAGCCCTAGTCTTGAACACTATTATAGACGATGATTTTAGATATCAGTTGCTTTGCTAGAGCAGACACAACGGATCTAGAACGTCGTCATTATATAAAAGCGAACGGATTTCATATCCTTTTGTCTTTCTGCGGATGATTGCTTTCATTTGTCATGTGCACGTTTGTGAGAATGGCGCTTTACGCACGCGATAGTAATTTTTCGCATTCCATAATCCACAGTGAATCGAGGCTATATTGACATCTTATTGCTGCGCTAACGCCTATAGCTCTTTAGCTCTTCCTTACGACGAAGACTAGGCTTGCAAGAGCAGAATGCATAAATGAATTTCGTATTAATAAAAAATATCTTGCTCATACATACTGAATTAGATCAGGTAAGAAAATAATAATTCGATTAATCCAATACGATTGACTACGCAATAAGGAATACGGAAAAAATAAATCAAGATGGTTATATTTGTTGATCAAACAAGTATCAGTTTACCTACCGTGTCATACGTGAAAACCGTATCAAAATCTGCACTTTAGCTCAAAATAAGTTAGTGGGAGAACAGCAAGAAGCGGACAGCAAACGCAGGCAGAGTGCTAGTAATATATCACCATTTTTAATAGACACGTCATTTGAACAACAAAACCGATACTTCCTATATCTGGCTCATATCCTGAAAACGAACTGAGTATACTCGTAGAACTTAATTAGCTTCCGACTGAGAGAGCGCTGAGGTTTTGATGAAAAGGATAAAACCACAAACGGGGACGCAATGATGCTTTGAGCACAAACAGATGGCTACAGACGCTATAGAGGGGCGTAGTGACAAATGAAAGCAATCGTATGACGCCTCGATTTCTAGTTGCAGTGATAATTACTTTTTAACAAAAAATAAAACCAACGAAAAAAAAACTGAAAAGAAAAAAATAAAATAAACCATTTAGTATTATAAATTAAGATCCGAAATTAACAGCAAATAAATAATTTTGAGACCGTGCCAAACAAACAACCAAAATTAATTACCTACATAAAATTCATAATATTATGAGGGCAGCGGCATGCGATGCACACCGCAGCAGCAGCGCGGCGCACATCTTTTCGCCGTTTGTTTTTTCATTGGTTTGGCACCGCCTCAAAATTATTTATTTGCTGTTAATTTCGGATCTTAATTTATAATACTAAATGGTTTATTTTATTTTTTTCTTTTCAGTTTTTTTTTCGTTGGTTTTATTTTTTGTTAAAAAGTAATTATTTTTTAATTTTTAGTTGCTATAATACTTATAATTAATAATAAATTATTGATTTTATGAATTATAGATTCAGTTACCAGGTAAAAATGTAGTAGATGAAATATCAATCAACCCCTATTTTCGTACCTATAGGGGTAAAATTTTGTTTCGAAATTTAAACAAGAGTAACCTCAAGGTATACACTATTCAATAAAAAAAGAATCATCGAAATCGGATCATCCAGTACAAAGTTATTGGGGTTAACATGTAAAAATTCCGGGTAAAAAACGGGTGAATAATCAATCATTCCCTATTTTCGTACCTTTAGGGTAAGAACAAAATTTTCAAAAAAATATGGGACCAACTTCAGGACATACCCTATCCAATAAAAAAAAAATCATCCAAATCGGACCACCCTGTGCCGATTTCCTGACCTCCTCCTTTTTTTTTCGTCGGTTAAAAATACAGTCAGTTAACTGGGTAGCTAAGTTCGTTATACAATACATATTTATACGTGTCTTTTAGAATGTTAATTAAAGTAATTACTTATTTCTAACTACTATTGTTTCTTCTGTGGTAATACTGAGAGTATTGAAAAAACGTTGATATTTTAAAGTCAATATTTTTGATCATAGTTATGGTACTTTCGACACTAATTTCTTTTTACTTTGCCAAACATCATAGTTAAGTGCTTTCATTATTCTTGTTAACAAAATAATTAATAATTATTTGACGCTTATTTCATTACAAGAGAGAAGAGGTTAATTGATAGCGTTTTTATTAACTAGCCATCATTATGGAGTCGCTACGCATATTAACAAACCACTTGTTTAAGGATAATGCGTGTTAAGTTTTATTATAATAATGATATTTTATGATACTATTACGATATTCTTCAGAGTTAGTCAGTTTCTCCAAAATGCCTCTAAGGATTTCAGTGAAATTTGCAATAGGTATACCGGTTTAGGGCGCAAAATATCTGTCTAGCATGGTCCCAAATCTGGAAATAAACGTTTACTACTATTAATGATAGGATCAATTATTTAAATTAAACCTAATTTTTTCTAAACTTTTATTGGTAATGCGTCCACGCCTTGCATTGAATCAAATTTTGCAGATTCAAAAATATTTGAACATGCTACATTAATATTAATAATACAAGCAGAACTTTGATTGATGTGTAGGATAACGAGTTATTTTAAAACAAAACAGAGCAGTTGATAATGAGAAAAAACGATCACGCCCTATTCATTTCCATTACACAGCGTGAACGGACCGAAAGAGATTAATCAACCAGGTTTCAGTTAAGTAGCCATCATTAGGGAGTTCCCATACTTGTCAATATTAAATCGGTATACCTACAACCCAACCGAAACAAACATAGCATTATTCATAAATGCTTAACAAACCTATTTTAGCTATTGCACTGGTATTTAATATGTTTTATCTTTATCGCTTTTGATAAGAGTGAAAGAAACAAAACACTTAATGAGCCTTCTATAACATTGCTTGTTTTTATGAATAAGGGTATAAGTTTGTAAGTAAAATATTTTATTGCTTTAGGCGCTCCACCCACTGAAGACGCGGAGCGACGGATAACGCAACTGCGCGCGGGGCGCCTTCCCGCGCGTTGCCACGTCGGCAGTGTGTTATGCTAGGCGTGATTTCTATATAAATTGAGATACCATTATAATGGTAAAATCTGACATCCCACGCACCGCGACAGGCGCGGTGCAGTGGGTGGAGCGCCTTAATACCCAGAGGCAAGGCAAAATCATGACAAAAACATCCTTTCTTTGATTTTATTTGTGAAACTTTGGAGAATATTCTATTGTTTCTAATTAACAATTTAATACAGAGAGGCTTACGGGAAGGCAAAACCAGAGACAAAACTTTGTTGAATAATATGTGAATGAAGGTATCACACGATTGTTTAGCAGGTAATAAGTGCTATCTGTAATTATTCTGAGTAGGAAAAAAAAACACCTCTGTAGTTCCTTGGTGGTTTCTTCTCTAAGGCCCTCTCACAGTAGGGCCTTGTTGAAACATTGGCGCAGCTTGCATGACTTTCAAAAAGTGTTTGTAAACCAAACCACTTTTGAATAAAATATTTGAATTTGATTCAACCGCCAAACGATTAGTCGTGTTCTGGCTGGGGGCTTGGGAGCCACTTTTGTCTCTCTCTTCTTTCTTGGCCCGCAACGCGTTCCATGGGCAACGGTGGCCATTAAACATGAGGTGGATCATCAGCGTTTTTCAGTCAGTTACATAAAAATAAATGAATTAAAAATATAGATGAAAGTTTATTTATTTAATCTTTGGTCAAGTGTTTTAAGATCATTTCTATTTCTATGCATAACTAATATTATAATCAAGATTAAAATTATTTCGTATGCAAAATTTAACCACAATGTGTTTAAACAAACCTAATTAAAATCGGTTATAGTTAAAACCACACAATAACATCCGATAACTTTAGTACTGAACCTGTTAAATCCTGATAGATGTCGGTGATCCCCTAAGGGATTCTTAGATCCTTTAATTTGTGATTTTCATGCCCCTCCACGCTGACCACAGCATGATGAATAGGGGTCGATTTTGAAACCCTTGTTTTGTAAACATTAATTATCTGTGATACCTAGTTGAGCAAGAAACGTTCGAACGGACTCACGAAAAAGGGGCAGCTACTACAAATTGGTGCAATTTGTTGGAAGGGTTACTAATGGACCCTTAATTGTTGTTCTTATTACAAATATACTTTTATTGTCGAGAAGCGAAACTAAGCAAATGAACGAACAATTTATATTTATGTCAATCGTATCGATAAATACGAGCAGACTCTTCGTTAAAGACATTTAAGATATTTTATAATGTAAATAACTGACAACACTGATAATATATTATTATGTATAGAGTATAATGTAAAAATGGAATATTGACAGATATAAACGTAAATTATTGCTAAGTATAATGAAATTTGCATGCCTTATATGGTGGAATGTGGAGGATATAATGTTATGATTATTTAAGACCTTGTACCCACTTTCGAGCAAATAAATGAATTTGAATTTGACGAATAAGTTATTGGCCCAGTAGATGGTAAGTGGTCCCAACGCCTAATATGAGTAATTGAGTAATAACAAAGACAGCTGACTACGTGGTAAATTAACAAGCAAGATCAATTAAAGTCACTTCAATGCTGTGATGTAAAAATGCAATAAAAATATTCTCGATGAATGCTAGAAGGAATGTTATGTTACCGTCCTGCCAACAGGATTTACTATCGTTAATTGACACTGTTGGGATCAAATTATAATATGGTAGATTGTAATCGTAGTCTAGACCTCGTCCTTTCTTTGGCAGAGTTAAGACGGCTTAGAGCCGTTCACTCTCTAAGCTCTCCTGAATTCGATGAAACAGACTGTTCAAGCTACTCAACACCAGATGTCACCCCTATGAACAATTTGGACTTATTAAATATCGTCACGTCTCGTCATACTGTGTCATCACCAATAGGGGCCCATTATCACGTCATCGGTAGCCAATCGTGTGGCGACTTATGGACCCCTCCGCCTAGCCTACGCACGTTGCATTTTATTCGGCATCTTTCATACGCTTCTTTCGTTCGCATCTTACAACAAGTCTATACGCATTAAATTAATCACTCGATGTAAGCAGTTTTAAAAGATTTTGTAAATCTGTAATTATTTTCGCATTATATTCCTTCAATAAGCTTCGGGTCTTTCTCTTCTGCACATTCAACACAGACGTTAACAATAAACAAATGTTCTATTTGCAACGACAGAAAAGAATATAAATCCACACTGTCTGTGAAACCACCAATCAAAATAAACGTTATTTGACTACATTCTGGCGCATTGAAATCTTTGTGGACTAAATTGACGGCTTTTTTCATAAAACTCATGCGTACGTATGTCGTATACGTATCGCGTATGGTTGTCCATTTTTATGACATTACTTTTATTTATTTTATAAAGTTTATTTGGACACCGGTGGCCGGCAAGCGAAATATGTAAAATGAAATATTTGCGCTGCATTCGTTTAGGTTTAAAAGAGAAATATACTTTTTTCAATTTCCAATTTAACTAAAATTTTATTCGTATATTGGCTGCATAAATAAACGGAAAATATCATGTAACGTGTATCTAGCAGTGATTTGAACATATTTAGTCTTTTACGGAGATTAAAAAGGTTTATTATTATTAATACGCTTTTGCCCGGTGCCATAAGTGGCATGGTCAGTTTTTATATAAGAGATGGCCAAGCAGGCCTTCTTATGATATTGCATATGGACTCTTGTATTATTGTAGTGACCTCTCTGTTTCTTTTTCTCGGCTGAGTCTCTCCAGGGTAGCCAATTTGTCCGCGTAAATCTGTAAAGGCCACTAAGGCAAAATGGAACTATCCTTTCGCAAAAATATGTTGGTTATGAGGAGTTTTATTATTGAAGATTGAGAACCAGTTTTTCTTTCTGTCTTCTCTCTTAATTCTTTTCTTGATTGGCAGCTCAGTCAGTCGATACTTTGGGTGTTGCTGATGTCCATAGGTGATGTTGACTACTTAACATTAGGTGGCTACTAGTCCTAAATGGCTAAATTTCCTGATCCGAATGAAGTCCGAATGAATGAAATCCGTTCAGTGCGTGAAAGAATAATAAACTTCCATACCTACAAACTTTCACATTTATAATATTAATAGGATTTGATTTACAATAGTTGTGTAATGAATTGAAACTACATTTTACTGGCCATTTAAATGTTGCTGTTCCGCATGAAATTCTATCAGGGAATGTAATAAAAGTTTTAATACTTAATAATAATAATATGAAACAAGTTCGCGTTCATCAGAGAGCGCGGCGTTTTCAGGAATATCACTGTTTTGCGTCCGTAATTTAAAAACGTGGGCCATAGAAACTGTGGATAGTTATTTCCGCGTTCCATGAAAAAATCATGGCCTCACCGTAACTACAGTGCTATATCATTTTATGTATTCAGAAATTGACTTCAGTTGTTATGTTTTCATCTATAACAAAATAAAGTCTACACACAAGAAAATAAAGTCTTGTTGTCTGTTTGAAAGCTATTTATTATCATACAGTACATAAAACAACACAGTACCTACTACCTGTGCTATGTACTACTGCAGGGGCACTGCTATTTTTAATGCGATTTTCACCAATAGATACAACCATTTTTAAAGAAGGTTTTATTACGAGTATAAGCTATGAATTTTATATACTTTGAGGTCAAAATTATGATAATAAAAAAAATATTTAAGTTTTTTTCCCTGTGGGACCTGCAGCTAATAAGACATAAATAAAATACCTAGACAGTTAAATGTATTATCGACTTCTTTATTTTGACAAAATAAATGGCAATAGTTGAAGCCGCGGCCTCGACTCCGAGCAATATCTTTGCGGAATGAGAGTGAATCGTAAGTGATACAGACGGCCATGGCTGGCCAAAGACTGCTATTTACAGAGGTGACGTAGTAGCTTCAGAAAATTAATCGGGTCTCTTGTGGCCAAGAGAGTCAGAGTTGTTTTTGCTTCCCATAGGCCTTTGACGTAGCTTCACGTACGTAGCTACTTTTAACCAGTACTTAAGCGTTATGTACACACCCACATGCACACACATGCGCACACACACACAATAAATAAATAAATAAATAAATCGACTGTATTTTTTTATGTTTGTTACCTCAGAACTCTCGACTGGGTGAACCGATTTTGATGATTCTTTTTTTAATCGAAAGCAGGTGCTGGTCATGTAGTCTCACATAAATTTGAGATTTGACAAGTAGTTTTTGAGTAATTTTGAAGTCGATTATTTTTTGTTACTAAAATTTAGATTATATTTTATATTACAGATGATGGTCTATCTATATGCTAAATTTCATGAAAATCTATTCAGTAGTTTTATACATCCTCATAAATTTTCACATTTATTAAATAATATAAGTACCTAATTATGTAGGAAGTCACAAATCGTTATTCACCCTTAAAATTTCCTCTAAACCTTTAATAATTAAGTTGCAATTACTTTAACCTACATAATCTTTGGCGCTGGAACTGTATTGATAAATTGAGCAATCGAATCGGATGAAGACGGCTAGGACTCTGTTCGCGACATAATAGTTTCACGGTCTCTAGACGAGAAATTCAATATAGCTACGTAGCTTTTATATCTGAAAAATTGCTGCCAGTACCCGGATTGAAAGTAAATTAATTGAAGTCGATATAGTTCATGATTATTTAGTTGAAGTCTATAAAGATGCTAGAGTATATTTGCTCAGATATACTCGTATTGTTAGATTTTGTACAATGACAGAACTATACGTATACTGTTTTCTGTGAGGAATTTAACTAAATAACAGATTAAGAATAAAACTACTTTAGTAATCTATATATATAAAATTGAAAAGAGATACACTGATTAAACAAAAAATCTCAGAAACTACCGAACCGATTACGATGAAATTTGGCAAGGAGATAGCTTATGCTAAGGAGACGTCAGCTAAGAACGGATTTTTGGAAATTCATCCCCTAAGGGGTAAAAATACGGTTTGGAGTTCATTTTCATACAAACCAACTTCGTCAGTTTTAGAGTTTGTCGCGTATAAAAAAAAGAGAAAAAAAAAGATTTAATTGTTAGCTTGCGGATTTAGAATTAAAGATGTAGGATTGGAGGTTAGAGTGTATGTGAGGTGACTTTAAAATGTAAAGAATCAAATTCTACGCGAACAAGTTATTTGTGTGAATTAAAATAAATGGTCTACTCCTTCGGCTCTCGTAGATGCACTGAACTATTGGATCAAGGACCTCTTGCAAGCTTATCCTGTGGGAAGTCTATTTGAAATAAAAGATGATAATTTGAACCAGATCTTATATTGATAACTTCGCGAGTTACATGGCGGTTCGATCCGCAAAGGCAATATTTAGACTAGGCTAAATTACGTTAGATTAAAGTTCAGATTATACTGTCCGCGATGAAGATAGGGCAACGGTTCCCGTGAGATACGATACGCACACTGACTCTACACTTTCTGGCCAGACAATATTATGTTATTTAGATTGACTTACATGGTACCATGAACGCATCTCTCCGCACGCGCAACGCAGACGAACGAAGAACTGCCGTCCTTCCGGCGTGACGTCGCTGGGTGGCGAACCTCGAGTTTGAAGCGCGACGACAGTGGTCGCAGCTGCATCCAGGGTCGCAAGCGCGGGCAGGCGGATGGGGAAAACATGCGGCGCGTGACGTGGCGTGATCATGCAAGATGCCAGCAGTAGCAGTAGAACACGGTGAATCCTTGGGATCGTCTACTGGTTGGGGTGACCTGCAGACACTAGAAGACTAGCCCTTCGGACGTCCCGTCAGAAGCGAAGCCGTCGTGGCGTGACGTGGCGTGGCGTGGTGCGCACCCCGGGGAAGAGCTCCTCGTCGAGTATGTCATCGGCGCCTGGAGACGACGAAATCCATCCTGGCTGATGATCTCGCGATCGCGAAGCGGGAGGAGTCCCGGTCCATCACGTAGAAATAAAGTTATGTGAAACGCGGTCATGAAGTTCTAAAATGGCGGCGGTCCCATGGCGCGCCGTACGACGAAATACGGAATAAGTAATCTAAGTTACATCAAAGGAAAACGGGTGGCGACCCAGCCTGATTAAGGACGATTAAACATTGCGAGAAGCGTACTCGCTACAAAATAAAAACTCAGGCGAACTTGTACATTTTCAAAGGAATATGGCGGCGGCCATGCGGGGCCTTGCCGTCTAAAATGAGCCGGTCAGTCGTGCAGGACGACACGCGTATCCTGCGCGAGCGCTTGAGCCGAACTGATTCAACAATCCGTTCGATGCCTTCCGTCGATATCGGAAACCGTACATCGTTCAGTAATGACAGACTACTAAATCATTCAACAGCCACAGACTTCAGTCAATATAATGATTTACGATAATTGAGATTATTAAATCGTTTATGCTAGAAATGTTACTAATATTTTTCTATGCGACAATATATGAATATGTCTTAGAACGAATGTTTAATTGCGGAGAAATAAATAAAAATATATTACCATAGACAAACGTCTGGGCGAATGTAATGATATCCAAAACGCAATAAACACCGACCTAGTCTATGCTTTTGAATGAAACTTATGTTGTCAAAATATTATTAATTGGATTATCACGAATCTCTAATCTAATGTAATATTCAGAAAGAAGTTCCTATATGAATGTCATTGACATTGCTGAATGTTCAAAATGTAATAATTAAACCAATATAGCGTTAAATTATGAGCTGAAGGCTATTCTAGATTGTACTAAGCTATGCAAATACTAAAATAAACAAGAATGATGGAAATCCATGCATTTCATTGTATTTAAACCAATGTAGTAGGTATTTACAAAATACACTGCTACAAGTTATAAATATGAAATTTTTTATGTAAGTTTATAGCAATAAACAAAAGTTAACGTTAATATTTTTTTTTGGAAAATCATCCCTTAAAGGGTAAATTTCTTGGATGAAACTTAGTAGGCAACTTCGTCATTTTTGAAGTTAAAAACATGAAAATTTACATATTAGCTCCAGACTAGAAACGAAATTTGTAAGTATTATTTTTTTTTGGAAAATCATCCCCTAAAGGGTTGATTAAAAGGCCGCAAATTAGTATGGCAAGTTCGTCAGTTTTGAAGTAAGAAGGGTGAAAATTTGTATATAAGCTTATAGTTAGACACAAAAAATAACTGTATCACTGTTTTCTCGAAATTCATCCCCTAAAAATAGGGGTTGGAGGTCATTTTCATACAAACCAACTTCGTCAGTTTTAGAGTTGTAAATATGAAATTTTCTATGTAAGTTTATAGTAATAAACAAAAATTAAGTTTAACACATTATTTTGGAAAATCAACCCTTAAAGGGTTAATTTAACGGATGGAACTTAGCACGCAAGTTCGTCATTTTTGAAGTTAAAAACATGAAATGTATATATTAGTTCCAGATTAGAAACAAAATTTGGAAGTATTACATTTTTTTGGAAAATCATCCCCTAATGGGTTAATTAAAAGTTCGCAACTTAATATGGCAACTTCGTATGTAAACGACTACCATCCCCTAAAAATAGGGGTTGGTAGTCAATACATACAAATAAACTTCGTCAGTTTTAGAGTTCAGGATACGAAAATTTTTATGTAAGTTTACAGTTCTGAAGAAAAGTTAAGTTTAACACATTTTTTTGGAAAATCATCCCTTAAAGGGTTAATTTAGAGTATGGAACTTACTAGGCAACTTCGTCATTTTTGAAGTTAAAAACATGAAAATTTATATACTTATTAGCTCCAGACTAAAAATAAATTTCACAGTAATGCGTTCTTTTGGAAAATCATCAACTAAAGGGATTAAGGAGATGCAATTTAATATGGCAACTTCGTCAGTTTTTGAGTAAGAAGGGTGAAAATTTGTATATATGCTTATAGTTGAACACAAAAAATATCTGTAGCACGGTTTTCTTGAAATTCATCCCCATAAGGGATAATAGTAAGAGGTTGTAAATATTTAAGGAACTACGTCATTTTTGAACTCAGTAATGTGAAATTTTTTATGTAAGCTTATAATTAGAAACAAAAATTTATTGTTAAAGGTTTTTTGGAAATTCATCCCCCCAAGGAGAAAAAAACCAGGAGATATGTAAGTTTTTGCGAAACTTCATCAATATCGAACTCAGAAATGTGAAAATTCACAAAAAAAATTATTGTAACAGGTTTTTTTGGAATTTCGTCCCCTGAAGGATAAAGAGGTTGCAAATTTTTCCAGAACTTCGTTATTTTAAAACTCGGAAATCTGAAAATTAATATGGAAACATATAGTGAGAAACAAAAAATTAATGTAGGGGACTTAACAAACAGAAGAGGGAGGGGAGAGGGCTGTCCCTCTCCCCTCCCCCTCCTTCCTCCTTCTCCTTCCTTCCCTCTCTTCCTGTGAAGCGGGAGAGGGACTGGGAGCGGGAGAGAGGGACAGGAAGCAGGAGAAGGAGTGGGAGAGAAAGAGGGTGAGGGAGAGGGCAAGACATGGAAGAGGGAGAGAGAGCGGAAAGGAAGTAAGAGAGGGAGAGAGAGCGGACAGGAAGTGGGAGAGGGACCGGGTGCGGGAGTATGACAGGGAGCGGGAGAAGGAGAGGGAGTGGGATAGGGAGTGGGAGCAAAAGAGGGAGAGGGAGAGGGACAGGGAAAATGAGAGGGAGTGGAAGAAAAGGAGGGAGAGGGGCAGGGAGTGGGAGAGGAAGAAGAAGGACAGGAAGCGGCAGAGGGACAGGGTGCGGGAGAGGGACCGAAAGTGGAAGGAGAGGGAGTGGGACAGGGAGAGAGAAAGGGACAGGGACAGGGACAGGAACAGGGAGCGGGAGCGGGAGCGGGAGAGGGAGAGTGATGAATATTGAAATTTATAATCAATAAATGGCGACATAAAAAGTGAATTGATATGAAAGTTTTGATTTTTAGTTTTCTTTAGTTGTTTGTTACTTTGCAATGGATATATTGAAAAACTACTGGACCGATTTCGAAAAATCATTCATAATAAATCTCAAGAGCCACTTTTCTGTACATTAAATATTTTTTCAAGATTTCGGTTAGGGGTACTTCAACAACATGTTAGAGCACCAAAAAATTTGTTTTTGGAATTATTGTCTGTCTGTCTGTCTGTCTGTCTGTTTATCTGTCCGGGAATCACATGAAATCTCTTGCACTGATTTCGATGAAAATTAGTAAAGTTGTTCCTTACACTTTGGGTCATATTTAAGAAAATTATTCATCCCGAAAAAATTTAGTTTTCCTCGGATACAAGATGAAAATTGGTATGGAATATTTTTAAAATATCAACGATTTGCTTTAAAGCAACAAACGTTCCTCCTTTAATTGATGGAATACGTTTTTGTACTTTTCGAGATTTTCAAAATTTTTCATTAAAAAGAAAAAACAAATTAATGTGAATGTTGTTTATTTTTCAAAACCCACTCCCGGAGGAACGATTTGTGATTGTATCATAGTTTCAGTATATTAATTTCTAAATATAAGTACTTCAATATTAATAAACCTGTTTTTAAATTTTCTTCTGTGAGAAGTAGGCACTTATATGATAAGCATAACTTCCGCGTGCGAAGCCGCGGGCAACAGCTAGTATTTTATAAACTAGTTCTGTGTTGGCACAAATAATTATCATTCACAAAATACTTCGTAAAGTTTTTTTCGAATCTAGGAAGAGTGTCAACTGTTATTTATTTATTTCAATATTTAGTATCTAATCTACAATTAGTATCTGTGGTGGGGGATTACGAAGTTTAGTTGCAGAGGTAAATTCCAATTAATGACTACATTGGGGTGTCTTACAATACTGACCCGAATCTTTCCAATCCATTCCAAGCCAAATGATCGTCGGCTGAGGGCTTGAGAATCAGTAGGTACTTTCTTTCCTTCCTTGTCTTTGGTATTACTGGTGTTCACAGGTGACACTGATCACTTACCATCTTGTCTGCTCAATTTTTGGCTATGTACATTGTACAGTCAGCAAAATTAATATTACAGAATATATGTGTTAATATCATTGTTAAGTGGTATCATTGCTATACATAAGGTACGATTTTATAATGATAATAACAGTAACTTATGTACATGAAAAGATTTCAATGAGGACTTAATTCCAGGCTACATTTCCTTTGTTCGCGAAATACATTACTGATCAATAGACGCCTATACCTAACTACATCCTATCGACTGTCTTATTTATGTTAGTGGTATATCCCCGCTTGACTACACAAAAAATCTGCGCCTGAAAGAGCCACTAGAGTTTATTACTTCCGTATCAATAAACATAAAGCAAGCAATGCTCCGCTATAGCTCCGAGCCCTAATGCGTCTCCGTGTCACTTGGCACGTCTCAACATCATGGAGCCTACTGCTGGATACATTTCAAGTGTTTCGCTCGTACTTTCACAATCAGCCATCGCCTTTTCCAATTTCACGGGCCATTTGCTGCGATCTTTAAGTTCGTGCCGGGATGCCTTATTGCTGTTCTGTTATTTACTAGACGATTTGGTTTAGAATTTTGATTTATCTCGGGTAAATATTTAACACAATTATTGTAGTGTTTTCTATATGATATAGGTACTCACTGTCTGTATAAATTGGTCGTGTGGTTAAGGTTAAACATGCGAACAATAAAATTTCAGATTGGAAAATTGTGTGGAATTTTCTTTTTTTATGGAAATAGCCGGCAACGAGCCGACGATCCATCTGCAATAACAATCAATCTCATATAAATAAAATCATTATATTATATTTTTGATCGCTTTATGTTACACTGTTGTTATTTTGTGAGTAAAAGCTACATAGCAAAATAGCTTTACAGCAAATAAAAGATTGCCAGGTTTGTTCCCCAGTTCAATAAAACAAGAAAAAAGATTCATAATGATGCATAACTTTAACTCATCTACTTAACTCAACAATAATATCTACAATTTCGTTCTCAAATATTAGTTTTCATAACGAAATGGATTGAACCTAAAAACACACACAATGTTGTCTTAAGCATAATTTTATTCATACTTTAACCCGCCAGGGTTTTTAAACGACCTAAAAATGTAAACGCCGGAATGCTTTAACAAAACCGCGTCATTTTTATAGATTCGGTCGTTGCCTCGGCGCATAGTCGGTACTATATTTGCTTATGGTTTTAATGTAGATGACAGTTAAAATGGTGACTTTAATTACAGATTTTTTATTATTGTTATGGGTATATGATTTCTATGGAGCAATAAATGAGATTGGTGGAAGTAGCTTAACGTTATAGTACTTTGTAATAGTAACTGTTTCGACGGTTTCCTAGCAACATCTATGACAAATTCAAGAAATGTAATGTGACAAGGTACTAAAATGTTAAGCTACTTCTGCGGCCGACTGTACTACTAATACATGAAAAGCAAAAAGCAGTGATGTTACGCAGTTATATTACTTCATATTATAACTATTCGAAGACTTCGTGTTGCAACTGCGAAGTAAATTTTGTGCGAGTTCTTCGCGCCGCCTGATCGGTTTAGGGCCTGCCGAGTGAAACCTAATAATGAGAATACCTAGTCATAGTCGGAATAAATTCAGATGCTTTACGTCCAAGGCAATTTAACTCCATATTGTTACTACATAACCTTGCAATGGTGAAGCTACATAGTCACGCTACGCAATGTTGTACGAAGTAATTCTTTGTACCAAAAAGCTTCATAAAATAGCTACGTTCCCATTCAACAGCGTTGCTATGTAATCGAGCTACGCAATCTTGCTTCTAAATCGTATCCATTCGTTGCACTAACTAAAGAAGGCTTCATATTAATTTACTACGTAAACTTGCTACGCAACCATGCTACAGCGTCATGCAGTCAGTTTCTACTTTTATTTCATTTATGTAAAATGATAATTAGAAAAAAAGGCAGACAGGGAAGTCGTATCCATATGAATCTTGGGCTTAGTATAGATTCCAGATTTGTCACTTAATTACATCATTTTTTAAATAGTAAGTAGGTACAACTATTAAGTATTATTATTATCATTATAATTATAACATCACTCACCTACGGTTGTAATATTATAGCTCTCGGGAACCACAACAACTAATTGGCGCGCTGGCTTCAATTAACTTTGCATTTGCATGAGTTAGCATGAATTGCAATTTCACACGCACCCGTACTTCTAGTCTTCTGAACGTAATTAGATCATATGCATACCTGTATAGGTTTGTGTGGGATTACGCGATAATATCTATGATATGATATATATGATAATATCTATGATACGCATGAACTATCTATCCCGGCGTGTGATATTACGCAAAAAAAGTATGGAAAAAGAATATCTAAAATGTGCCTAATGCATTGTTTTTGTGGTCTCTTCGTATTGTCTTTTGTTTTTCAAATGAAAACATTTTGGGCCATATCGGTTGGATGGTTTCAGAGTCTGTAAAGGATATTCGTACATTTTTTGTGTTTTATTTAAATGGATTATTGTAAAATTTAATTATATTAAATTATTAAACTTTATATTATTATATTATTTGTTTACATGAATAGACGAAAAATTAAACGATCGTTTACCATCGTCGATGGACATATACATACAAACGATATCACGGTCATCATCATCACGTATAAGGATGTCAGCCACTTACCATCAGGTCGACCGTCAGCTCGTTGCCGGCTGCTTAAAAAATCACAGATACCAATAAGTTAAATTCCTATCCCGATAACACGTTAAATATAAAACTAATCAAAATCAATGTTTGTCATAGAAATTTTGCTATGAATTAGGATGGAAAACTAAAGTCGTGTACAAACCATGTACATAGTGATAATGCTCTCCTAAACTTCAAATCTTATCAAAGAGGCTAGACTTCGACCTCAACTTCGACTTCAACACAACTTGCAACTCTACTCAAACTGAAAGGTTCTATATAATATTAATACGTGAAGCAAAAGCCTTTTGAGGAGTATGACATTTGGCGCAGTCAAAGTTTACGTGGAGAAGGAGTGTAGAAAGCTATTTTAATATATGTTTATCAGAAACACTTAAAATTAATAAAAATTAACAATACATTACCATGCATTTCACACACACACACACACACACAGAGAGAGAGAGAGAGAGAGATCTATAATACATATACATATGTATACACAAATGTGAAGTACAGATGTGAAGTAACCCTTTGACACACGGTCGCACTTTAACCGCAGAATGGGTTTCTAGTACAAGTAATTTCTCAGATGAAAGTCTGAGAGTAATTCATCGACAACACATATTTCATCTCGTTCAAAAAGTTCAAAGCGTATTCTCACAACATAATACCATTCCAAAATCCATTTCTGCCCTCAGAACTCGAGTGGAAGCGTTTAAAAGTACACAAGAAGGCAAATAATGATAAAACGCGCCTCAATACAGTCAAAGACTCCGGGAATATTGACCGGCTGAAAGCCACAAAGTGCCCCGTAATCTTCTGGAGTTGCGTGTTCCCTGTTACAGCGATTTTCAGATATTGACGGTGTTTTTTATGTAAATTGAGAACAAACTGGAGAATGACTTACATATATATGATTGTACTACTACTACTGACGAGCGGCGCAATGGTTACCACCGCGCCAAGAGTCCTGGGTTCGATTCCCAGTGAGACGGAAAGAATGATAAGTTTGAATTTCTGCTCTTGGTTTGGATGTGTGCTTGTGTTGTCCATCGCACTCACGACACAGGTAATCCAAATGTGGGGGTATGAGTGTGTAATGTTGTTTAATTATTTAAAGAACAGAGAAAAGAGAAGACCAAGTTGATCTCAAGTCCACAGCTGGAACACGAGTTCGAAGCTTTTGTATCAGCGGTTCTGATCCACCTCGGTGGGATTTTTTTACAACCCTCATAAAGTGAAAGGCTATAATAGTCTAACACTGGTATTTATTTTACGAACGTAAGATATTTGAATAATTTTTACTATGCTCGGGGGTTACAAATTAAGAGCTGGAATACAAAATAGATATCGTGAGTACTCGTATTATAGTAAAATGTATTCAGTCCACGATGAGTTAAGTTTAAAGTCTTGTATAATTGCTGAAATTCGGGTTTGGCTATCTATACTAACTACTAACAATCCAAATTGTAAACTATCTTGTTGGAAAATAATCCTGTACTAACGTTATAAAAAAGAAATGGCGATTAGGTATTATAACTTCAATTGATGGTATCAAGATTATAAGTCCGAGCATACTCTACATTTACAAGATACATCCCGCCCTAAAGTACGAGTATAACACACGAAAAACTTGGTTTATAGTGGCCCTTACCCAGCTTACGAGGGCTAAGCATAGCCCGCGGTAATAGATTACGTTTGCATTAAAATTGAATAACTCTCGGCTTTATCCAATCTTGCCGTTGCTTTGTAACATAAAAATATCAATGTAGATATTTGCGTATATTATGGTTTTGTATTTTTATCTCCCGACGAAAAAAGAGGGGTGTTATAAATTTGACGTGTCTGTGTATCTGTGTATCTGCATGTAGGGTTCGAACGATACTTTCGATACTAAGTAGGTATCGATACTTTTGTTCGCGATACTCGATACTGAGTACTCGATACTCTCACCTGGTACTCACTCGCAAGTACTCATATGAAACGTCGGTACTTTTATTATACTGAGTACTTTTCAGTATTGTCAAATGTGCAAATTATATAGATTTAATTTTTTCATTGAAGCGCTCATAGCCCGGCGGCTTGCGTCGATCCTATGTGATCGACAAAGTTAAGCAACAGCGGGCGCGGTCGGTAGTTGGATGGGTGACCGCTAGTGGCATAAATTTCTTGAGCGTTTCCGTGCTTCGGAGGGCACGTAAAGCCGTCGGTCCCGGTTGTTATCTTAAGATAACAGTCGTTAAGCCATGTCGGAGGCCCTCGGGCGGTTTGAAAACTTCCGACACTCGGGTTGGCCACTAACCCCTCCACCAATCCGCACTCGAGCAGCGTGGTGGAGTATGCTCTAGGCCTCCTCAAGAGGAGAGACCTGTGCCCAGTAGTGGGCCATTAATGGGTTGAAGCCAACAATTATGTCGTATTAAAAAATTGTCAGTCATCTAGTAAATTTGACAGTTGTCTGAGCAAAGTCCGAGTCTAAAAGTACTTAAAAGATCACATCCTCAGCTTAATGCACTGTTTTTACTGCCCCCAACTTAAGTTCTACGTTCTACGTAAAAGTTCTACGGTCACGCGCGTCAGGTGCCATGATAATTGCGCGTCGAATTTCCTTCTTAGCCGACTTAATAAAATACGCCATTACAGCCCTCATTACCTTTGAATTCCGAAACGTAAAAATTAAAGAAATCGTCGGCACCTGTACCTATCGTACTCGAAATGCGGGAGTATGCAGGAATCTACTTCCCAAACTTTATTAAATTCATTAGAGAGGTATTGGGATGATAATGGTCGGAATACCGACGCTCTGTTAAAGGAAATTAGTTTTATGGGATACGTTTTTTCAGTTATACGGAAAACTTGAAAAAAACTTCGAAAGAGAGAAACTAAAAAGAGCAATGTGACAAATGTAGCAACTTATTACACTTTTTAACAGCCGGCAAAACTTTTGTGATCATTCTGAGTCTGTGTTGATCATAAATGATCAAGTCAGTTAAGCAACAGTGGGCGAAGTCGGTAGTTGGATGGGTGACCGCTAGTGGCAATAATCTAAATTTTACTAACAAAAAATAACCGACTTCAAATTCTCAAAAACTACTTATCAGATCTCGTTCAAATTTATGTGGGACCACATGACCAGCAAGAGCTTTCTATTAAAAAAAAATCATCGAAATCGGTTAACGTGATAAATTCAAATTCAAATTCAAAATCATTTATTCATGTAGGTATCATTGATACACTTATGCACGTCATTTTTTTAATTTACCAGCTTTTCGGAAAGGTGCTTTGTCATGGAGGAGAAGAAAAGCCGAAAGAAACTCCTCAGCACATCTTTTAAAAATAAAATACATTGGTATATTTCTTACAAAGAAGAGAGAGAGAAGATTGAGTTATTCGTCAATTTGTCGCGCACATCTTAACACAAATTTACGACTTATTCTCATGGACGCCATTGTCAGATCTCAATAAAATTTATATGGGACCACATGACAGCTATCAGCTTTCGATTAAAAAAAGAATCATCAAAATCGGTTCGCCCAGTCCAAAGTTCTGAGGTAACAAACATAAAAAAAAAAATACAGTCGAATTGAGAACCTCCTCCTTTTTTTGAAGTCGGTTAAAAAGTTCTTGAGCGGTACTATACGAGAACTTCGGTGGGCGAAAAACCGATACGGTTTAGCTTTTGCGGGACGCATACCGAAAGACGAGGCAAACCGCGCGCCGGTGCCAGTGACACCTTCCGTTCTATTTCTGTAATTATTAGACATCTTCAAGGAGCTCTTCTTTCTTATAATTTTATTACAATAAAAGTATGTGTAAATAACGTAAACCAATTGATACCAGGTAGTTGTATTAATAGACATACGCACCAAAGTGTTAACAAAAAATGCTCGTAAAAGATTTAACTATGCAACTAAACATGAATTTTTGTTCAACACTCCAGGGAAATTACCAGCTAACAGTGAAACTACATCCGACGATATGTAGCACGAATTCAGTTCGCTCAAAATTCTGCGTTGCATTTAAATATGGAGTTTATCTCCAGAATATTGCCCTCACTAATTTCCGCTGCTCTGACACTTAATGGTGAATTTTGACGGTTCAAAACATTTGAAATTTGAACTAGTCTGTGAAATAAAAATTCATAAAAATATTAACATTAAGCTTATGCATCAGTTTTAAAAAGTTATGCCTGAACTTTTGCCCTTTTTATGGGTAAATAGGACAGTTTTTGGTAAGCCACACATAGTCAAAGTCAAAATATTAAATTTATTCAATAGGTATCACTGATACACTTATGCACGTCATTATTATTTTTATCTACCAGCTTTTCGGAAAGGTGATTTGTCATGGAGGAGAATAAAGCCGTAAAGAAACTCATCGGCACATCTTTACAAAAAAATCAAACACACAACACAGTTAGGCCAAATCTCCAACATTAGTTACGTCACCGACTAGGACAACCCAGCTTTAATAGATTATATATCACAACGAAGAACTTTGAAAACATTAAAAACAGTAAACATCATGTAAGGTTACGTCCGCACAGACAGGCTGCTTGTTTAGCGCCTAGAGTCTAGCGAGTTACCTAGCGAGTAGCTTAGTAAAACGAACGCTCAAGAGTGTTCGCGACTGGCCGCACTGCGCGCTTGGTGCCTAGCTAGTCACTTAGCGTGTATCCAAGTAAACAAACATGTTGGTTTTTGTCACTAGGCGCCAGGCATTTTGAAAGAATAAACGTTAAGAGTAAACGTCAACGTGCCAACAAGCAAAATGACCAAGGCACCACAGAGTACTTAATCACTACGTTTTACAAGGCACCTAGCGACCCACCACGCCAACAACCTCTCAGTGCGGCCACCGTGTATCCTAGCAAGTAACCAAAATGCAAACCACTTGTATCTAGGCGCTAAGCAAGCCGCCTGTCTGTGCGGACGTAGCCTTACTGTTAACAATTAGTTTTGCATATCCGCTCCAATGTGATGCGGACTTTATTTTGTTGAAGCCTACTATCCTCCAATATAATATTTTAAGTGATGGTAATGGTAACAAATATTTTAAACACATTAACCGACGATTTTACTAAACTTACAATAATTCACGTATTGTTTGAGTCTAAAGATTACATCTACATATTAACTCTAAGTTAACTAAAAACTGTAATCTTTGGAATAGTACGCCAGTGTTCCCAGATGTTTCTCACACCTGGTTCATTGTTTATAGCCACGCTTGCGTTAAGTGGCGTTAATAATTGATAAGGGTAGATGTGCTTCGGGGTGCATACTTGAGTAGTAGGTATATTTTATGATTTGGTTGATATCCAAAACTTACTATTACCTAAATTTATGCTCAATATCCCGTCATATATTAAGTTAAGTAGAAGAGTTTACTCAAGGGTACTTTCTGCTGCACCAACCACCTTTTAGCAAGAATAAATGAACAGACATACAAACGAAAATTCTAAAATAATTCCTATGGAATCTATGCCGTTATTCATCCATCAATCCATCAGCCTTTGGAAGTCCACTGATGGACATAGGCCTCTCCTAACAATCGCCACTCTGACTATGCCGTTATAATTTTTCTCAAATATCTTCTTCATTGTATTGTTTTATTATGTTGTTTTTTAGTCGATTCATTAATTAAAAATGTCTATGAGTAGCGGTGAATAATTCATCATCAAGTAACCCGTTCCTTCTTCAAATATTAACTTACTTTTCTTCAATAAATCCATGACTTAAAACGGTTTAAAGAGTGCACAGGCTTCCGTTTTCTGAACTCCTTTCTCACAACAATGCTAACGCTAACACATAAACAAACGAAAAGTTTGCCAAGTACACAATACCTCCTGAATCTGGATATAATGGAAAGCAAACGATCGCGAGCCTCGCCGTTCCATCACTCGCGAGCAAATGTTTGCTCAAATGTTTGCGCGGCGATGTGAGCGACGAGCGTGAGTACCTCCAACTAAACAACTGCTAGAAAACTTTGATACATTTCAGTGTGGAAGAACAAACGTCTTTTAAGCGGGAGTGTACATGATCGGAATGTGCTGGATACAGAAATGGTATAAGCTATTTTTGAAGTACTGACTGTATTTTTAAAATAAGGAGTAATTAAATATTAATTACAGAATGTTATGTTACCTATCCAGTTAGGTTATTTTTGGAGCAGTTATTTAAAAATCAATTACCAATGTGGTTAATTTTCCTTATTAAACATAAATGTCGCCTTATAGTTTTCATATCAAGAGAGAAAGAGAGAGAAAAGGTGATAAACATATTCTGCTATAGGTCTAAATTTAGCCAAAACATGCGAAAAAATCTATACTAATATTATAAAGAGGAAAGCTTTGTATTTTTGTATTTTTGTATGTTTGCAACGAATAAACTCAAAAACTACTGAACCGATTTTAAAAATTCTTTCACCATTAGAATGATACATTATTCAGAAGTAACATAGGCTATATTTATTACTAGAAAAAATTAGGGATCCTTGCTAAAACTTCAGTAACGTGAACCAAGGTGTAAAAAAATTTGCTTAAAAATTTCTTTCATCGCATACGCTGCGGAAACTATTCATGATAGAACAAAAAAATGTTCTACAATATTAGAGAATATATCAATATCTACAAAAAACCTCGCAATACTATATGTCCAACGATTGTAGTTATGTCACTATAACCACTTTTTACATTTTAAAAGTTAATAAAAAAGCTGACCAAAATCAGACCATGATAACCATACCTTCGTATTAATCCTTATCCAAATAAATCATTTCATATTCAAAACTGTTTCAATATCTGTTAATAACTTTTTGAAATACTCAAATCGGACATTCCATTCAGAAGATATTCGGAAAAACATCAGTAACGTGAACCAAGGTGTAAAAAATTTGCTTAAAAATTTCTTTCATCGCATACGCTGCGGAAACTATTCATTATAGAACAAAAAAATGTTCCACAATATTAGAGAACATATCATCATCTACAAAAAATTTCGCGATACTATGTGTCCAACTATTGTTGTTATGTCACTATAACCACTTTTTACATTTTAAAAGTTAATAATAAAGCTAATCGAAATCAGACCATAATAACCGTACCTTCGTATTAATCCTTATCCAAATAAATCATTTCATATTCAAAACTGTTTCAATACCTATTGATAACTTTTTGAATTACTCAAATCGGACATTCCATTCAGAAGATATTACGAATCCGCCGCCGTACAATGACCAGTGTAGACCCACGCATAGCAGCCGTAGTACGCTACCTACGGCCTAACAACGGTTAGGCGACGAAGGAGGGGCACGAAGTGCGGGGCGGGCAAATCTATGAGATAGGTATCCGCGCGGCTCAGTCGCGCGGTCGGCTCCTTACGCAGCGGACGCATGCAACATTGAATATTTTGACTATTTTCACTGCACATTTGTATGATCCACTTAAAAAGTTCTTTTCAGAACTACTTTAAAAAATTATATTTAACCTGTACTGTTTCATTTTCATAGAATTCTCAAACTTTCAGTAAGTATATATTTATCAAAATTTCTATTTAACGCTACCCACATATACTTTCCTGACTTATTTCACTTACGTACACTGTTTAAAAATAAGCAATTTTTTTTTAAATAACTTGAAACAATATGCCTAGAAAAAAAAGGTCGCAACTATCTAAACATAGTTCTCAAGCGAGATTAACAAAAATACGTCGTATTGGAGAACTTTCTTCTGAAAATTCGGATCGTCTTACAAGTCGAAGAGAGTACGCGTCGCAAATGCGAGCCAAAGAATCTAGCGCCGAACGTTCGCAGCGTCTTGCTGGAAATAGAGACAGAATCTCACGAGCTCGCGCAAGAGAATGTAGAGCTGAAAGTTCACTTCGTCTTGCCGAACAAAATCTAAGATCATCCCAGCTATACGAACGACAGTCGAGCGCCGAACGCTTGCAGCGCCTTGCTGGAAATAGGGCTAGAAACTCTCAAGCACGGGCAATGGAATGTAGCGCCGAACGTTTACTTCGTCTTGCAGAACAAAATGCCAGATCATCAGTACTGTATGAAGGACAGTCGAGTGCGGAACGCTCGCAGCGTCTTGCTAAGAATCGATCTAGAAACTCGCGAGCGCGTGCACGAGAATCTAGCGCTGAGCGCTCGCAGCGGCTTATAGCACAGAGAGTAAGATGTCAATCGTTATCAACTAGGACGCGCAATAGAATTTTAGCACAGAGTAACAGATCGGCATTTAGTTACGATCCACAAAATGATTATGCCAATCAGCACAACATTAAAATCGGTACAATGAATAATATTTGCCCTAATTGTTTTGCTAAAAAATGGACCGATGAAGCAAACGGTATGTGTTGCGCATCTGGAAAAATAATTCTTCCTAATATAAAAGAACCACCAGAACCAATAAAGAGGCTGTTGACAAATGAACACATGTTCTCCGCGCATTTTTTGAAAAACGTACGCAGGTACAACAGCCTATTTCAAATGACTTCTTTTGGGGCGAAAGAAATTAGAGAAGGAAATTTTATGCCTACCTTTAAGGTAGAAGGGCAAGTTTACCACCTCATAGGAAGTCTTCTACCGCCATCGGGACAAAGCCCTCAATTTTTGCAAATATATTTTATTTCAGAGGCAGACCAACTTTCATTACGATCAAACATGGCCCCTATGCTAAAACTTGATTTGATCAATGAATTGCAGACGATGTTGAATAGTCACAACGCATACATAAGAAGTTTTAAACACAGTATCGAACTCAACACCCCAGAGGATTTAGAATTAATTATTCACTCTGATCGCACACCTCAGACAGAACATCGGGGCAGATATAACGCTCCTTCCATAAATGAAGTGGCTGTTCTCTTGGTCGATGAAGAAAAAGGACCTAGGGATATAGTACTACACGGTAGAGACGGTCAACTAAAACGAGTGTCGGAATTGCACCGCGCCTACGATCCGTTACAATATCCGCTCATATTCGTATCAGGAGACGACGGATATCATTTAAATATTCCTCAGCAGGATTCCTCAAGAAATAAGACTGTGTCATGTATGCAGTATTATGCATACCGCTTAATGATTAGGACCAACTGTTTTAATGCACTACATTGTTACAAAGATTTGTTTAACACGTTCGATGCGAAACCAGGTTGAAAACATGTTGTACATGACTCGCTTGCAGTGCGGCTAAGAAAAACATAGACTTCTCTGTGGTGCGAAAGGCATAACTTCAGTTTGCTTTGGTGCAGGAAGGAGATAAATATATATTTAAGATGTGTTTTTAAAGTAGAGTCCAAAGGAGTGGCCAGCTTAATACCAGATTTTTTAGATCTGGTACCGCACTGTAGTAATAAAATATAAATACAGTGCGGTACCAGCTAGAAAACACCTGGTACCCCCGCACGCCTTATACCGCACCCTGCGCTGGCTTCACGCGGCCAGTGTTGTGTCGCAGTCGACAAAACCGTGCGATTTCAAAATAAAATTTGTTTGGTTATTACTTTTAACTAACTAAGTGACACAATATCCAAAATGTAATTTATGTGGTTATTACTTCAGTAGCGTGAATTACGCTTAAAACGACAGTAAACACAAAATGCCACTTTTTTACTCACCGCACAGTTGTTTTTACTAAAAGTATAAAGTGACACAAGAGGCATCTAGAAAAAAGTATCCAAACTATTAAAATATCAGTCTTTGCATTAGAAGCGCTTCATTTTAGGTAGTCTAAATCTCGTTTTACATAACTGAGAATTCGGGTTTTTTGTATAATGCCACTTATGTTTTCAATGTGCGTTTATGTAATTTCGATAATAATACATATATGTTTTAAAAATTTTTGATGCTTTGTGCTCAGTGCCAAAAATATTTTTGTCTACTATGTTTTAATGAAGGACATTCAATATAATTCTTATAAATAAGGTTATCGATATTTTTACTTCCCAACCCTAAAATATGTACACAACTTCCCGTGTTCAGTGCGGTACAGGGTGTAAAAGATACTGTATTTTATTTTAGCTATAGATTCTAAACAAAATAAGCTATTGACGTACGCCTTCAGATTTACATAAATCACTTCATTATAGATAATGTTCAAGGCAAAAAAGAATATATTTTTTGGTAAAAGTATGCTAAAACAAGAATTTAGTTTCTAAAGCGTTACAGGGTCTAATATAACTTGTATCGCCACAATGAAAGTTTTAGGACCAGGTTGAAAACGCCATGTCCCGCAGGAATGGAAAGAAATAAAAAATTGGTGCCGCTTCGAACGTGTTAATCAGTATTGTGTGGATATGATGGCGAAGATGATTTCTGAACGGTTAAATTTTATTTGCCGAAATCAAAAAAAGCTTAGAGCTGATAATTATATTCATTTGAGGGATGCTTTGAACCAAGACGCAAGCGTAAATGCCGCCAACATCGGACAGCACGTCATCCTGCCGTCTTCATTTACTGGATCCCCAAGATATCTTCACGAAAAGACGCAAGATGCGATGACATATGTGCGCAAATATGGAAGGCCAGATCTTTTTGTTACTTTTACCTGCAATCCGGAATGGGACGAAATAAAGCAAGAACTTTTTCCCGGCCAGCGATCTTATGACCGGCATGACATCATCGCTCGAGTGTTTCACTTAAAAATGAAAAAAATTATAAAAATAATTACAAAAGACGCAATTTTTGGGCCGGTTAAATGTTACATGCTTACTGTGGAGTGGCAAAAAAGAGGATTGCCGCATTGTCATATGTTATTTTGGCTCGAATCGAAAATACAGCCTGATGAAATTGATAAAATAATAATTGCCGAACTACCTAATAAAGATGATGACCCAGTATTGTTCGAAATTGTCACAAAAAATATGGTACATGGACCATGTGGAGAAGAAAATTTGACTTCACCGTGCATGAAAAATGGCATATGTTCGAAAAAATATCCAAGACGTTTCGTAACTGAAACCCAAACTGGTGATGATGGATATCCCGTTTATCGACGACGCGACAGCAACAATGGAGGGCACGTTGCTACCTTAAATGTCCGAGGGCGATCGATTAACATAGATAACAGATGGATCGTTCCATATTCCCCAATATTGTGTCGATCCTTCAACGCCCATATAAACGTTGAATATTGTCATTCCGTACAGGCCATAAAATATATATGTAAATACATCAATAAAGGTTCAGATCAAGCAACGTTGTTGGTTGAAAATTATTTGAACGGTCGGTACATCAGTACATCTGAGGCAGTATGGAGGTTATTAGAGTTCCCTATACATGAAAGACACCCTACTGTGCTACACTTAGCGGTACACTTAGAGAATGGACAACGCGTATACTTCTCAGCGGAAAACATGCAACAAATAGCGGAAAATCCACCAAAAACGACACTCACTGCGTTTTTCGACCTTTGCAACAGTGATGAATTCGCTAAAACATTACTCTATCACGAAGTCCCTCATTATTATACATGGGCTAATAATAAATTTTCTAGAAGGAAACGTGGCCAAGACGTACTTGGACATCCCGGTATAAAAAAAGATGCGGCATTGGGAAGAGTGTACAGCGTTCATCCTTCCCAGTCAGAGTGTTTTTATCTCATTATACTACTTCATCATGTACGTGGCCCAACATCGTTCCAGGACTTAAAAACCGTTGACGGAATTGTTAAAGAAACTTACCAAGCCGCTTGCCGAGATAGAGGTTTGTTGGAAAATGATAGCCAATGGGAAATTACTTTGAGAGAAGCTTCAATTTCCCAATGTCCGTTACAGCTGAGAGAGTTGTTTGTGGTCATATTATTATTTTGTTTCCCCTCGGAACCACTCAAATTATGGGACATTTTTAAAGATGATTTGTGTCAAGACATCAGACATTTAGCCCAACAACGAGGTCAGGATTGTGATGTATATAACGAAGGCTTGATACAGATAGAAAACAAACTTTCAGAATTGAACGATAAAAATTTAAAAGACTATGGATTACCTTCTCCGAATCGATCACAAAACGTAATTGATGCCATACCGTGCCGAACATACGATATTAACGAGTTGTCAGTATTTGTCAACTCAAATGTATCCAAGTTGGTAGCAGATCAAAAAATAGCGTTCGATGCTATAATTGAAAGTGCGGAAAATAACAGTGGTCGACTATTTTTTTTGGACGCACCTGGTGGAACAGGTAAAACCTTTCTTGCCAATTTAGTATTGGCAAAAGTACGACAATCTGGAAAAAAAGCACTGGCAGTGGCATCTTCCGGAATTGCTGCAACCCTATTAAATGATGGCAAAACTGCTCACTCTACCTTTAAATTACCGTTGGCTGTGTCTATGGAACAACAGTCTGTATGCTCAATCCGCAAAAATGGTCCACTGGGAAAGCTCTTACAGGACACTTCGCTGATTATTTGGGATGAGTGCACTATGAACCATAGAGCTCATGTAGAGGCAGTGGATCGCACATTAAAAGGCATTAGAAACTCGGACAACACGATGGGGGGCGTAACTTTTGTTTTTGCTGGAGACTTTCGCCAAACGCTACCAGTTATAGCAAAAGGTACACGTGCCGACGTTATTAAAGCGTGCCTCAAATCATCACCTATGTGGCAATCTATTGAAACTCTTAATTTGCGCACAAATATGAGAGCACATTTAAGTAATAACCAAGAGAGCAACTTCCCACAAAAAATACTTAAACTTGGAGACGGAAAATTACCATCGCCAACTGCAAATAGCCCCCAAGTATTGTTGGATAATGAATTGGCTCAAACTGTTCATAGTCTTGAAATTCTTATAGACACAATCTATCCCGACATCGAAAATCTTGCACAAAGAAATTTTAATTGGCTTTGTTCGAGAGCTATATTATCACCGAGAAACGAGTCAGTAAATGAGATAAACGAAATTATTGTGGAAAAAGTACCAGGTGATTTTAAATGTTACAAATCCATTGACAGCGTGTGTAATGTCGAAGATACAGTACACTACCCACAAGAATTTTTAAATTCCCTCAATCCTGCCGGCTTGCCATCCCATGAATTAAATTTAAAAGTTGGTACTCCCATTATGCTATTGAGAAATTTAAGCCCTCCTAATATGTGTAATGGCACAAGACTTTTAGTAAAGGAACTACGTGACAACGTAATTGTAGCTACAATCATCACCGGCCCCGCGGCCGGACAGCTCGCGCATGTTCCGCGGATCCCGATGATACCCACGGATTTGCCTATATCTTTTAAAAGATTACAATTTCCTGTAAAGATATCGTTTGCCCTTACAATAAATAAATCCCAGGGACAAACTTTCTCGATGGTTGGCATCGACCTAAGAAAAGAGTGCTTTTCTCATGGGCAATTATATGTCGCCCTTTCTCGAGTAGGATCTCCTGAAAATCAATATGTTTTGTTGCCATATACAAATACCACTGCTAACATAGTCTACAGTGAAGCTTTAAGGTAAAATTTTTTTTGTATATAAAAAGTAAAAACCTTTTAAGTTATACTTCATAAATCTATACTATATGTATATTCTATATACATATGTCTTCTTCTTCCTCTATCAACTGCTCCTTTATCTATGCTTTCTAATATTATAAAGAGGAAAGCTTTGTATTTTTGTATGTTTGCAACACATAAACTCAAAAACTACTGAATTGATTTTAATTTTTTTTTAATTCTTTCACCATTAGAATGCTACATTATTCCTGAGTAACATAGGTTATCATATTTTTGAAAATTCATCCCCTAAGGAACAAAAATAGCGGTTGGAAGTCACTTTCATACAAACCAACTTCGTCAGTTTTTAAGCAAGAAAGCTGAAAATTTGTATACATATAAGCTTATAGTTAAGCACAAAAAATAATTGAATCACGGTTTTCTCGAAATGTATCCCCTATGTGAAAATTAATATATAAGCTTATAGTTAGAAACAAAAATTTATTGTTATAGTTGTAACACGGGGAGGGGAGGGGAGAAGGGACGGGAGGGGGAGAGGGAGGAGATATGCACATAAAAACTATAACGGCTAAGAACGGGTTTATCGATTATAATGATCTCTAATTTGTTACATTCTTAGGCGATACGAAGTTCGCCGGGTCAGCTAGTCAATGTTAAAATCATAAAAAGACTACAGGCAAAATTTTTAAGCGATAAAGCGCTTACCAACGCAAAATGTAGCAGTCTTTCAATATTACTTTGCGCATAAGCCTATAATTCCCGCTTACGTTTTCAACATACTTCCTGTCCTCATAAAAGTTGTGCGGATTTCAACGGAACACGACCGCGAAATGAGAGAAGTTACCGTATTAAGTGTACCTACTTGCCTTGCCTTGTCAACACGAACGACGCATCATTGTTTTATGTTTATGATTATTTTCCTTCTTAAGCTGTTATTTTTTGGTTAGTAATATTTTGCAACATGATAACTTTCTATAACTTTGCAAACGCTTGTTGCCGGTTTGTTGAATGTTGCCGAAGGCGACCAACAACGACAAATGTTACCAAATGTTGACTATTCAAAGTTGTTGAACAATAGTATTTACTTTCGGCAACATTAATAATTATTAACACATCATCTTCTCTGTGTAATTTAATGTCTGTTTAATTATTTTGGAAAACTCATCCTAATACCATACCATACTAGGTATATCACCTTTTCGTTATAGGAGCAAAAATTATATCTAGACTGAGGAAGTCACTTTCCTGTACGGAAAACTCATTATGACACTGTCAGTAGATAGCTGGAGTATATAGGAACGTTGCAGAATTTTACATGAACACATTGATGCTTTGGTTCTTACTATACTTCATGACAGAGGAAATACAGTACATACAATACAATAGAATATTCTTTATTTTGCACACAGGAAGATATAATTTATGAGTCATAAATTGTGACTTACAGTAGGTAAGTCTTATGTCTGAACAGCGATCTCTACGAGACAACGTTTACTAATAATCTGATTATAGAACACGTAATGTATGATGATATAAATGTTCGAGTATGATTGGCATTAAACTGGGCCACCTTAATACCCACAGACCTGATAATTAGTTAGGTGTTCTGTGTTAATACCCAACGCTCTTTAACAAGAACTACTCGTATCTATTGCCGTTGTGATAATATATATTCTTCCGTAGGATGTACCTCGAGCGAGTGCTGGAGTCCTCTTCCACCCTAACTAGAACTACTCGTATGACCATGAAACACGAAACAAACCTAATTCTTAAAAGTATATTGCCAATTTCAAAGACCGTACGATCTAAGTAAATATAGTTTTCATTTGCACTTGTGTTATATTTGTTTTGTTTACCAGCTGCAGTTCCATTTTGTCTCAAACGAAAACAAACGTCGGAAGTTGGTAAAAAGTCGCGAATTGTGTGAAGTCGGAATGTGCAAAGTTGTAGCATTATTTTTACTCACCGCGCAATTTTTTTATGGAGTCGTACCTGTTTATCAAAGACATAATTACAGGCATGGCGATATTTCTACTGCGTTTATTCAATAAGTTTTCTATATATCTTCTTTGTTATTATGCCCATTAATCAAGAACAAAACTCTTTTATCTGTTCGTCTGTCATACCCGAATATTTCCTAACCTACCCTCTATCTTACTCCAGATCATGGTCTGACGTGATTTGACCAGTAGTTTTTGAGTTATTTTAAAGTCGGTTATTTTTGTCAAGAATTATGTACTGTTGCGCTTCATGTATTTTCATTATTAATGTCAATACCATGATACGTGACCAATAATATTATATGCTTACTAGTTGATACCCGGCGTGTGCAACTACGCAATCTACGAAAATTGAAATTGTGCCTAATTCATTGTTTTAGTGGTCTCAAACCATCTTCGCATTATTGCCTTTCAAATGAAACCAGTTTGAGGCATATCGGTTCTATAGTGTCAGAGTCTATGCAAAGGACTTCCGTATAAATTTTTTTTTGTGTTTTGTTTCGGCAATTATTTTCAGAATAACATTTATAACCATTTCAGATAGCTAGCTCTTAATAATAATAATAATCTTAGTTTAGTAAGATGTATTTGTTTTTTAACCGACGAAAAAAAAAGGAGGAGGTTCTCAATTCGACACGTATATATATTTTTTTTTTTATGTATGATCACGCAGAAATCTGCACAGGGTGGTCCGATTTGGATGATTTTTTTTTTATTGAATAGGGTATGTCCTGAAGTTGGTCCCATATTTTTTTGAAAATTTTATTCCCACCCTAAAGGTACGAAAAGAGGGAATGATTGATTATTCACCCGTTTTTTACCCGGAATTTTTACATGTTAACCCCAATAACTTTGTACTGGATGATCCGATTTCGATGATACTTTTTTTCTTGTTTAAATTTCGAAACAAAATTTTACCCCTATAGGTACGAAAATAGGGGATGATTGATATTTCATCTACTACATTTTTACCTGGTAACTGAATGAATAATTCATAAAATCAATAATTTATTATTAATTATAAGTATTATAGCAACTAAAAATTAAAAAATAATTACTTTTTAACAAAAAATAAAACCAACGAATAAAAAACTGAAAAGCAAAAAATAAAATAAACCATTTAGTATTATAAATTAAGATCCGAAATTAACAGTAAATAAATAATTTTGAGGCGGTGCCAAACCAATGAAAAAACAAACGGCGAAAAGATGTGCTCCGCGCTGCTGCTGCCGTGTGCATCGCATGCCGCTGCCCTCATAATATTATGAATTTTATGTAATTAATTTTGATTGTTTGGCACGGTCTCAAAATTATTTATTTACTGTTAATTTCGGATCTTAATTTATAATACTAAATGGTTTATTTTATTTTTTGCTTTTCAGTTTTTTTTTCGTTGGTTTTATTTTTTGTTAAAAAGTAATTTTTCTTTATATTTTCTGTTACTGAACTTTCGGATACTTTATCATTGAAGTGAACGTACCTGTGTTCGTAAAAGGTTCTGCGGCGACACCGCCGGAATGAGCAAAGTTACCGCATTATTTTTACTTACTAACTTGAAAGCTGCAGGTGATCAAATATTTTATTATTTTCTACTCTTTTGCTCCCATGGAGCTAAGTACTGTTACTTGTTATACTTCCTTGTTGTACGAATTAATAGCAAAATTTTGAATTTATTTGGTAACTATTTGGATACAAGTTATATTATTGTGTTTTATAAGAATTTTTTTTCTTTTATTTAAATTTTTTGATGTAAATCTTTAATGATCGCTATAGATACGGAGTTTGACTTAAGATTGATAAGACGTGGTTCATCGTGTTTCACATCTATCTAACCTTTAAGTCCAGAGAATCCGAAATCTTGCGGCTGAGACATCTAACATAATAAAAATAAATTAAAATGGCAGCCATTCCAAAAAAAGAGGGCTAGACTCCCACATGTGGGTATTTTTGTCGATAAAATTAGGTATGTTTTATGCTTAGCTTAGTTAGTTACAAGACACCCTGTACATTTCGTAAGTAGCTTAATAACAGTAAAATACGTTGATGTGCACCAATCCAATACAACCCATCCGCACTGGAGGTATGCTGTAGACCTCCTCACTACTTCTCAGGTACCTGTACAGTTTTAATTTTTAGTTTACAGTTTTAGGTTTAAATTAAAAGTGAGTCAACTTAAAATCGTATGTCGTTTCAAGACATCCTATCAAGTAGGTAATCTATTAAAAATGTATTTATTTTTAACCGACTTCAAAAGAGGAGTAGGTGTTGAATTCAACTGTATTTTTTTACGTTTGTTACCTCAAAACTTTCGACTGGGTGAACCGATTTTGATGATTCTTTTTTTAATCGAATGCTGCTGCATGTGGTCCCACTTAAATTAGTTTTTGAGTTATTTGGAAGTCGGTTATTTTTTTCTTGGTAAAATTCAGATAATACGGGTACTAAAACAACGTAGCTGAGAAAATAAGCAAACTTATTCCCATTAGGTTAGGGCAACAAAGTAAACCATACACAATCAAAACTTTTGAGTTTAAGGTAAACAGTTTAGTTGTTCTTGGTTCTTGGGTCACGCGAACGTGCGACTTCGTAATAGGCCGTTTCTTCACTGGCCGACACGACGTCATCTATCTATACAAATAAATAAAATTGGAGTGTCTGTTTGTAATATTACAATACCTCATCGCTTTTTACCAAGTGCATTTGGATTTACATGGTACATATACCAAAACGACATTTTTTAAAAATTTTGTCTGTCTGTCTGTTTGTTGCGGCTAATCTCTGAAATGGCTGGACCAATTTTGACGGGACTTTCACTGGCAGATAGCTTATGTAACACGGAATAACTTAGGCTATTTTTATTAAAAAAATAGTTTTAGGAAAAAAATAGAATCAATGAATTTAATTTAATAATAATAAATACCACGCGAACGAAGTCGTGGGTAACACAGCTAGCCTTATGTATGTATTACGTACACATGCAAACTCTCATGTGTGCGTGTGAGTAGCGCTGAGGTGTGGTGCTGCCACACCAGTTATTGTTATTTATTTATACATGCACACACATAACTTACAGGACTATATAACCCAAAGCATTACGTGCAGAACTTAAAGCTAAACCGTATAGGTACATGGTTGATAGAATTAATGCACATTAAAACTAATAAGGCAATAGAAATTTATTTGGTGTTACTAAATTTGTCGGTTTCTGGAGTCTGAGTTAGGAAGCGATTGAATAGAGCTCCGGTTATAGAATTAAGTATGTAGTATTTTAAAACAATTTTATGAGAAGTGTGATAGTAGTCGTATGGTATAGTGAAGAAGCACGCCCGTCGCTATCGCATCTGCCTTCATATGAACTTGGTCAATTTTCAGCGATACGAATCTTGCAATCAGGGGGCTTACCATGAACTCTTAAAACAGGTCAATATTAGCCGATAATTGGCCTGTCCTGCTATATCCTACCATGATCTGGCTAAAACACAGGGCAGTCAGCGACCACGTCACCGTAACAGGACAGCGGTCACGTGACTTCAAACATGATCTTCTGCCCTGCAATTCGTGTACCATGACGCGATTGTTGACGTATTGACATCAGAAAGTGGCATATGTTAACGTCAAAATATTACAGCTCACCGAAAGTAACATTTATTGTCCTGTTTCGGCTATTTCGTTGATGATGATGAAACACGACGGGATGCAGCCATGGCGAATTTCAAATACACCATCATCACAAAATAAATACATTTCATTTGTTTGGAAAATTTTAAAAACATTCATTGTACATAATATGCTTTTTAAATTATCGCTCCTAACCCCGGTCACTCACATGCGCGCAAATGTTTGACATTTTTACGAATGTTTGCACATATGTGAAGGGTGGTCAGGCTCGCAGGGTTCGCATATGAGTATACAATACAAGCCCATTTCCGCTTCCTCCTACACTTTGTTCACGAATGTTCAATCTTGCTGTTGTTATTATGTTGTTGTCATTAAAATCCATTTTCAATACAGAAAATAAATGGTAGTACGACTAAACGTCACGAACCACGAAAAATTAAGAGATACATCACCTTTTTAGCCGTGTGCGCAACTGGTCGCACGAATGTGTGGGAGACTACACGAAGGTTCGAGGTTCGCGCGCTTTGATGTGCGACAAAAAACCGACACAGCTTGGAAAACCCCGTATGCCTCGAAAACTTCGCATAATCATTCGCGAATGTCGTCCCACACTTGTGGGTTCGCGTATTCGCGCGAATGTGAGTGACCGGCATTATAAATCACACATTTTAATAGACATTTAGACATGTCATTGTGTCAAGTGTCAAGTGGTGTAAGATTACGTTCAAAAATGTAAGCATCACTTAGCGATAATTTTTATTGGTAATTTTAGAGAACGAAAGCTTAATAAATCACAACACTTAAGTATTTATAACAAATCTCAAAATCTTCAATTGAGATTGTTATTTTAAACTTTTAAAAACATCAATATTACGCATTCATTTGAAAACCGGTAAACCGATAAAATGCTCTATTTCAGAACATAATTAGTACAAATCAAGTACTTTGCATGTCATAGACTAAAGATGCAGGACAGAAGTAGAGGCATTGCAGGTCATCGGTAAACGTTCGTGGTACAAAATACACTCCTGTCAGATTTTAGCTACAAGCTGACCTGTCCTGAACATGACACATTTTATTAGAGTTCATGGTAAGGCACCAGTTCTCTCTTTGTTCTCGCATACAAATCGATTTGAATTTCAGTCTTCTATTTTGAAAAGCGCTAATCATTATCAGATTCGATAAGTATACACCTGTGGGCTTGGGTCTCCTCTCACAGCTAGAGGCCACAACACGTCACACTAGCCAGGTGCAGTTCAGACGGCATGAAAACTTCTTCAGAGTCCTTCGGGTCTTACTTAAAAAGCCGAAGCCATTAACCTAATAAGTTACTGGTTAATTTTTTCATTCGTTGCCTCTCCCTTTTTTCCATTTTGTATTATTTTTTTTAAATCTATGAACCGTTTTGTTAATTTGTAACTATGTCAATACATAATGCAGTATTCAAAAGATTTATCACGTCGAAAAATATAGTTATCAGTGATTTATCTGTGAGTTTCGAATCACAATGCTAAGCCGTTCTTACACTACACACTCCATAAAGATCGCTATCGTTAATCTCTTATTTGCAAACCACGTTTGCAAATAGAGCCTCATTGTCGCTTTTGAGCTGTATTTCATTAAACGTGTCGCACATTACTCGAAACTGAAATTATGCTCGTGACGATACAAATCGTTTTCCAGTTATGTTTGTGCTGCAAGTTACAAGCGACGTGGTTAGTAATTCCAGAAATATTCGAGCAGTTTCAACGATGAGACTTTCAATATCACTTCAATTTTCAGTTTTCAATTTTTAGAGTTCAGATGGCTCAGGACCGGTCGGAGTTACGCCAATTAGGGGAGGCCTATGTCCAGCAGTGGACTTTAAAAGGCTGTTAGATAGCTAGATAGAACCGTTAATTAAGTATTGTCGGAGGCCCTCGAGTGGTATTGATTGCTTATTGACACTTTGGTCGGTCACTAACCCCTCTACCACACCGGAAAGGAGCATTGTGGTGGATTAAGCTCTAGGTCTATTCAAGAGGAGAGAAATGCGCAAGTTTGCTGCAGTAGACGCGAATAAATGGCACCGATATGGTATCACGGCATACGAAAGAATTATATACACAATATTACTTTAGCCCTGCCCTTGGCATACCTACATACAACCATGCTTCTAAACCACATAATCCAATATACAGTGTGTTTTTTTGAAACTTGATCAAACGAAATGTGCGACTATAAGACAAGAAACTATAATTCATAAAAATACGAAAAAAAATTTTTTAGTCACCTATTTCAAAAATTATTCATTCAAAAAATTTCAATTTCAAACACCTAATTTTTTGGTTTTTGCATTGTTTATTTGTTTGTATACGGTTAATTATCTTCAAAATACTGTCATTTGAAAACTTTTCTAGCTAGTTCATCGGATAAAAAAATAACAATATGAAACAGAGACGTCGGAAAAAAATGTAGTAGATACTAATCGAAGTTTATGAAAAAAAGTTCATTTTTATTTTTATTTTTACCTATAACTTTAAAACGGGTTCGCATAGATAAACTTTTTTGCATGTTTTATTAAATTTCGTAATTTTCTCAACAAATTCTCCAGAGTAACTATGGATATATCTCTTATCTTTGTTATGATATTTATCATTCATGTTCAAACATCAACAGGAATTTATATTGATCTAACTTAGAAATTATGAATTTTTTTTGAATAAGTTGACTAAAAATAGTTTTATTTTCAATTTTTATCAATAAATTCTTCTGTTATATCCGCACATTCCGTTTGATCAAGTTTCAACAAAATGAATTGTATATACTTCAACATTTAGAAATTATATCTAAAAGCTAAAGGAATATTCTCACAGCACGAAGCTCGCATCGCTTACAGCTTACAATTGGTACTCCACACCTCGGTACGTCATTAAAATTGGAGCATGCCTGTCCCTCAGATGGTCCCAAACGGCGATCATTTATCACTCTGCACAAATACCGGTTTGTACATTATTTTTTGCAGACCTTCCTCGCCGTACCGTCAGCGAATCCACCAACTTCGCCCTTGTACTTTTACAATGGTTTGCGGAATTTTTTGCTTCCTTTTGTGACACATATTGCGTCCCTTTCCATAAAGTATTTTTCTGCGTTATACTTTTATATCCATCTCATTTTTATTTTAAGGGTAAGTTTAATATTTAGATTTATTAAAATATTATGTTGATAAATCATTTAAAAGCAAAATATTTCCTCAGTTATACATACATACAGACTCATTACATGAAGAAATATTTGATACAAAAATCTAAACTTAGCTTATTCTTCATCACCTAACATACTCTTTATCTATGACCACATACGCTAAATAGGAAGTAAAAGTTACCAAGAACATCATGTAGTAAGTACTGAACAAAGTTAAGACTGCTTGTCTGCAGCAGATATTAATAGTGCATAATAGTTTACAAAATAAAATAGAATGAGGCAAACTTGCAATGAATAAACAGCCTGATAAATTAACAAAACACATTGGATGCATGTTGTGGATTAATCAATGTCAGGCGTACGTTTTATGAAGTGAAACAAGACTGAATTACATGCAGTAGATAGTACCTCTAGTAGGATTTTCATTGTCTATTCTGAAGTGTATCTCTACCACGTATTGACGACCCGTGTGGCGTAATGGTTAGTTACCATGCCGGATTGCCGCGCCAAGGGTCCTGGGTTCGATTACCAGCGAGGCAGAAATTTGAATGATGAGTTTGAATTTCTGTTCTCGGTCTGGGCGTTTGTCTGTTGTCTCGTGTGTTGTCCATGGCACCCACGACATAGTGAATCCTCGTGTGGGGCTATGAGTTTGAAGCGTTATTTAATTATTTACCAATCCACACTGGAGCAGCGTGGTGGAGGATTCTCTAACCCTCTTTAAGAGAAGAGCTCTGCAGTGGGCCATTAATGGACTGAAGCCAGTCTGAAGTGTAATTTAATATGGTTTCTCTGTCAAGGAGACTGCAACTTTACTCAGATCAATATAAACTTCCCCATGCTATCGCATAGCAATCACAATTTAATTACAGTCCCGAAATTAATTTGCTTTGAAAACAACGATATCATTTCTATGCTCGGGGAATATTTGTGTAAATTGTAAAGTGTTCCCAAATATTCTAGTTTCGAGTATGAGTTAACTTTACAGACGCCCCAACTCAAAGTCACTAACAGTTACTTAAATCCCTCCTATAGTACAGAATTTGTATGGTGATTCCTTACTAAGGAGCGATTAATCTAACCGTTAGTGACTGAGTTGGGGCGTTACTTACTCATAAATTGATATTAAATGCCCATCAAAGTGGTCGATGTTAAGTGACCGTTAATATGTATGATATATGATCCTCCACGTCCTATTCTATCATACCATGCTGGATAGCCGTTCGATGGGTCCTAGGTTCAATTCGCAGCGAGGTAGAAATTTCAATGATGAGTTTGAATTACTTATCTTGGTCTGGGTGTGTGTGTTAACCATAGTACAGTATAGTTATTATGGGGCTATCATAGCCCCACTATACTATGACTGTGTAACGTTTAAAAAATGATACAAATTAAAATCATGATCTCCAAAGCGATGACAGTATCAGTAATTTATACCAAATATCGATTTATGTCGTCATGTGTGGTACAAAGCGTAACAACAAAAAAGGTGTTTATTTCGTAAACGGGACAAGCCGTTTATGAATAAACCAGATGACGGTGATTGTGACTGAATATTTCAGCGAGACCCAGTTTTTGCTGGCTACGCGTATCCGTGCATTCAATATTGTGATCCGTCAGTGCTGAATATTATATCGGCAACCACCCGGCTACGGACTCTTCTTAGTGATTTTTTATGCTACGTCCATATCATGCACGAGTATATGTACGTTAATAGTATTATGGTACATCACTAAGGATTCAAAAGGAGATGTGTTTTTTTGGGCGGGGCTTTTGTACATTCCAGCATAATAATTACTTTTTAACAAAAAATAAAACCAACGAAAAAAAAAACTAAAAAGCAAAAAATAAAATAAACCATTAGTATTATAAATTAAGATCTGAAATTAACAGTAAATAAATAATTTTGAGACCGTGCCAAACAAACAACCAAAATTAATTACATAAAATTCATAATATTATGAGGGCAGCGGCATGCGATGCACACGGCAGCAGCAGCGCGGCGCACATCTTTTCGCCGTTTGTTTTTTCATTGGTTTGGCACCGCCTCAAAATTATTTATTTACTGTTAATTTCGGATCTTAATTTATAATACTAATGGTTTATTTTATTTTTTGCTTTTTAGTTTTTTTTTCGTTGGTTTTATTTTTTGTTAAAAAGTAATTATTTTTTAATTTTTAGTTGCTATGATATTTATAATTAATTAAATTATTGATTTTATGAATTATAGATTCAGTTACCAGGTAAAAATGTAGTAGATGAAATATCAATCATCCCCTATTTTCGTACCTATAGGGGTAAAATTTTGTTTCGAAAATTAAACAAGAGTAACCTCAAGGTATACACTATTCAATACAAAAAGAATCATCGAAATCGGATCATCCAGTACAAAGTTATTGGGGTTAACATGTAAAAATTCCGGGTAAAAAACGGGTGAATAATCAATCATTCCCTATTTTCGTACCTTTAAGGTAGGAATAAAATTTTCAAAAAAATATGGGACCAACTTCAGGACATACCCTATCCAATAAAAAAAGAATCATCCAAATCGGACCACCCTGTGCCGATTTCTGCGTGATCATACATAAAAAAAAATATATATATACGTGTCGAATTGAGAACCTCCTCCTTTTTTTTTCGTCGGTTAAAAAGAGAAAAATATACTGATTCACAGAAAAATATTAAAAAAAATATTCAATGAACGGTTCTCTGCAGAGAAATTATTTTCAATAAATTATTTTTACACACGACAACAATGGCGGTTCCATGGCTCCGAAATAGGGAACTGTCAAAATAAATATATAGTCTATATAGACTTGTCTGTTGTCTGTGATTAGTTATCTGTATTGTAGATATTATTATGAACATTGAAGTGACATTTTTTTTCGGCATTCCGACTCGTGCTTTTATTTTGACTACGTATTTGACATTGACACTCATAAGTCATAATTAAAACAACTGTCATTCATATGCAGTGGATGTCATAGTGATTAAGTACTCTGTGGTGGATGTGTCCACCATATTGTCTCAGTGTTACAATTAAATAACTATTTAATGAATTATTGTCGCCAAACCAAGGTGAAAACAAGAATTTGGATAGTAAGGAAAGCTTTCAAATAATATGAGCTACTTCCTACTGAATGTACAGTGTACCCGCCCAGGTGCCATACATTTCTAAGACATCTCCTTTGAATTTCAAATATAATCGAAAATGGTTTTAACCAGATTAAAACGAATTAAAGTACAGATAAGAAATGATCTTGTCCTACTGGAATATCCAACACTAGGAAACCATCGTATAATATAATAAATGTAACATCATTTGAATTTTACTATGTTACAGACATTGCGAGGCGGGGTTAATCTTTCTGTGTTACTTAAAAATCTGAACACTAACGTAATCTTTCATTCCTTTTATTTGAGTTACGCAGGTTTATTTCTTCACTGAAAACCTTGCCCTTGCTTTCACTCAGGAATGAATTAACCTTACACTCCAAAACTTCATACAAGGCCAAACATGAGCTGAAAATAAATTGGATAAGGTGTAATTAAATATTTCTACAGCTATCAGCTGTAAAGAAATGAAGAAAGTTAATATAAATCATGAAATTTAATAAATACAAAGTGACTTTCAGTTAAATAATAAAGGGGTTCTAGGTTTCGCTTCACTAGTCGTGCTTTCAAGCATTTAATATTGTATTCTGATATTGCTGAATTTAATATTTGGCAAAGCTTTTGAGTAAGTAAATAAACTGCTAGCTATAATATGGTAACTATCCGAGACAGATACAGAAAGTACATGTAAAATGAATATAGTTATATAATAATCTGAATTTTACCAAGAAATAAATAACCGACTTCAAAATAACTCAAAAACTACTCGTCAGATCTAGCTCAAAGTGGGACCCTATGACAAGCACCAGCTTTCGATTAAAAAAAGAATCTTCAAAATCGGTTCACTCAGTCGAAAGTTCTGAGGTAACAAACATAAAAAAATACAGTCGAATTGAATACCTCCTCCTTTTTTTGAAGTCTGTTAAAAAGTATCATCTAGTACCTAAAATTAAATTACCACGCACACACAAAAATGAATAAGGTTTTTTTTATTAATTAATTAAACTTTTAATTAAAATCCATTATGATTTATGAACTAAACGACCTTACGAATAAACAGCATAAAGTTATTCATTAGACATAGATTTAATTTTTTAACAGAAAAATATATTTAAAAAAGCCAATTAAGTTAATAATTGTTTGGAGTAGTTAGGTACATCTATTATTTATAAACGTTCAAAATAATTATGCCTACAGAAGTGAACTATTTAATTTAGTATCAAAATAGAAAACTAACTTCGCCTGCTGAACTAGAAATTAGAATTGAGTTATAACCCAAACACTGCCATTTTGTTTGCTCAATTTCAAATTAGTATAAACGGAGCCTTCAAACTATCTCAGATACCATCTTAGAATAATAACGCCTAGAAGTAGCGTCTGAAACAAAAAATAAGCGTAAACGCGTGCCATTTCATTATCCTTGTGTGCGTAAGCTGTATGTATCTACGCTCTTCTAACGCACACAAATATATGGCTCCAGTGTTACCATCATCGGGCGTTTACCCACAAAAAATGGGAAAACGTGCTGCTTTGTTATGCGATGATTTGTCATGTGTTTGATATGATCTTTAAATACATAACATGAATTTGATTATATTCATAAATATATTACATGTTTTTAAAATAACAGCAAATTTATCAACCATTAATCTAATGATGAATGCCGCCGTTTAATGCGTTTAAATTTAAATGCCTGTATGATTGTGTAAATTCACATTATGACGCATCTTCTGTGGGAAACATTTATACAAAACGTTATCAAACCAAAAAAATCATAGACAAATGTTATGCAAAACATATTTGTGTAGATGTTTGTATTTTTTCGCGAAAATTAGTTGCCTCCTGCAACGCAAAACTATAATCTGATTAAAAAAAATTATGACAACTACTATAAAAACCTGTTTGATATCAAATGATATAGGAAGTATCGGTGAATAAGGATTTCAATAATAAAAAAAACGTTTAACATATTGAAATTTAGTATTTATTTAACCATTCTTAAATTAAAGCAATACATTCCCATTTAAAAGCCCTGTAATTGTATCTGTTTCTTAAAAAGTTTTCGCTTTGATTCAACATCTCTCATAATATATATGTACCTATAAGTTGAAATCGCTGACAATATAGTTTTAGAATTAACCTCTAGGAAGTCTAGGATATAGCTACCTGAATTTTACCTTTTCATTGTACCTAAACACCAACTTAACGGCGGAGCCGGAGGCCGCTCCATCCTCAAGCAGTTAGCTTGACATGAGCTAATGCATTTTACATACCTAGGACCTTAGGTACCTTTGCTGGCACAGCACCACGTCGTATTTTTCGCAAACCTTTTTTCGTTGTGTACATATCCTTTTTGTGAAAATGCATTATACAGATCTTTGTATTTTTAGTAGGATTATACTTACCAACTTTCTTTAAACTCAACATTAAGAACCAACTAAAAACATTGTGTGCATTTTTCCCCCCACAACTAGCAACACTGTGTAGTGATAGGTTATTGTGTTTCAAATTATTTGTTTTTAGTCGATTTACGTACAGAAAATCTATAAAATGTAAGTATTTACCTATGAAATGAAATTTGATCACTTTTATTTTGTTTGCCTGATGTGCTAGAACACTTCTTTATAGTGCAGACAGTCATTTTGAATTATTTTTCGCGAGCTGTGTTCGACTTAACGTGACGATGAGCACTGACAGCTCGCGGAACAAACTTAGCCAGATATGGCTAAGTTTTAGTTGCGCGTTTTTCGTGCTCGCAATAGGTTTCTAGGCGTTATTATTCTAAGGATACCATCTACATATGATAATTTGCCACAACTTATCACAACAACCGACTCCGCGACGTAGAACCAATGTATCAACACAAACACTTAATTAACTGTACAAACAAACAATAATCCAATGCCAAGACAAGATATATTGCCAACAAGCCCTGTAAATGTCTACGTTGCAGTAAAACTAACCAATGTGACATTATTTGAAATGCCTAAACTTAAAACACTTGCACTATAGGTTTGAGCCTAAAACAAATATTCAAGATAGTAAGCGATTGATCAAAAACATTTTATAACTACTAAAAGTTATCTAATTTTAACACCTTAACATCTTTATCCATTTGTTCTATTTTTTTGTGTCCTCTGCAGCACAATAGACGAAGTAACGGCACTAGGTCCACTTTTAATGTGGGTTTATGGTAATTATGACTAATGAGTGACTGTTGTCAATCTTGTGAATCATCTGATTTTAGTTATCTATTATAACAAACTTCTGCTAGCGATTAAGTTAACTCCAGAATCATAAACTACTTTATAATAAATTATGCATTGTTATACAGTAAGTAACCCAGTTCAGAGTGAAAAAAATGCAACGCTAAAATATCCTATTTTTGTTTCCCATTGTTGTCGTTGTACCTTAAACTCTATTGTCTGTGTTTTTGCATTTGATATTCTATATTTATCATATAAAATCAGTTGTATTATCCTGCTTTCTACTACTTTTATAAGTATTTTATAAAATTAATAACGCGAAACGCAAGTTATATATTCAATTTTTGCGTGTGCGTGTAAATTAAATACTATGATACTTTTAATCTTCCAAAATGGACATGATTTAATGAAAATAAAACTGATTGAAAATGATATCGGTAATTGACCAAAAAAAATACATTAATAGATTTTTTTTATGCGGGTACTAATGCATACCTATGCCTAGTAAACTTTAACTGAAACGAAACGTAATATTTATAATATAATCTAAATTTTACTAACAAAAAATAACCGACTTCAAAGTCTCAAAAACTACATAGTTGTCAGATCTCGTTCAAATTTATGTGAGACCACATGACAAGTGCCTGCTTTCGATTAAAAAAAGAATCATCGAAATCGGTTGGCGTGATATTGAGTTATTCGTCAATTTGTCGCGCACATCTTAACACAAATTTACGACTTATGTGGTTTTCTCATGGATTCCATTGTCAGATCTCAATAAAATTTATGTGGGACCACATGACAGCTACCAGCTTTCGAATAAAAAAAAATCATCAAAATCGGTTCGCCCAGTCTAAAGTTCTGAGGTAACAAACATAAAAAAAAAAAAAAAAAATACAGTCGAATTGAGAACCTCCTCCTTTTTTGAAGTCGGTTAAAAATATTCATATTTATGTTTAATTTATATTTCCCACCAAGTTACGAAGACTCTCATTAAGAAAAGAGTGAATAGGCTTTTACTAAGTTAATGCGTTTACCATCCTGGACTGCATCACTACTTACCGGTGGCATAATAATTTAGACATTTTATATAATACCATATTACATACACCGGCTACAACATTTGAATATATTACACAAATATGTACATCAGAAGCACCAATAATACTCTACTGAATAATATACACAAGGGCTTAGCGCACCGCTAATTTAATACTATGATTTATGTGCATAACTTACCTATACCTATTTAAATTGTAGCGGTTAAGTTATAGGTACATCTACTTTTGACATGTCATAGAGGAATAGAGACCACAGGAAACGGTGACAAAAAGGTTGGCAGACTGTAACATTCATAAGAGACTAATTCCATAACAATTATTTTCATAACTTCTTTATAATACATATTATAATAGGCGGTTTATATTATTATGTTACAGGCAATTTTTACAATGCAGGTATTTTATAAAATCCCTAGGCAATGTATATAATGCCTTAAACGTTTAGATAATGTATTACATAATTATTTAGTTATTTCTTAACGTATGAAATATTATTTATTTAACCTGCCTGGGTATTCTATAAAATACCAAATTCGTAGCCAGTAATGTGTGTAATAGAAGAAAATAGAAGACGTCCCGGATTATACAGATTATAAATATTTTAATTTCATTTCATTGCCAGTAACATTTGTGTAAAAAAAAAGTTTAATTTCGAGAATCCCGTCTAAACCTTTTTAACAATAACACAATATTATAAACTGATGATAATAGGTTTCCCGAATGGAATAGTTACATAATATTAAATATTAATTGAAAAGCAAAAAGTATCAGTATTGAGACTTGCTTGATACGTAATACATAGTCACTCACTCTATCTCGTACTATATTAATACGAGTATATTATGTATATGTGACTACGTACGATAATAATAAACCACCAGGCTAAAAAAACGTTTCTGATCAAGTAAACAAAATAAAACAACTACAATAAACTTCACAGAACTTCAGTAGGTATCAAATCCGAACTCACTTCAAAATTTAAAGGAACTGCAAAGCTGGAGTAAAGCTTGCATATTTATTTAAGACCGTGTACACACGATGTATTTTCTACGTTTAAACGACGTGATAAAAACGAAAGTAACGCTCGTTTTTCACATCCAAAATTTTAAAATCCAGCGCGTATTTAATCATGATGTGCGCTTGTAATAGTATAACCACAGCAATCTACCAGCTTTGAATTAATTTATTTATACGTTCCTAGTCTAAAGTAGGTATATCTACCAAATGAAAAATGCTACGGTAGGATCGTATGTAAAAAGGAAATAAAAATATGTCGTTTTCGCTTAGGTAAAAACGCGAAATAATTTCGCATCATGTAGGATCTGTTGATACTAGCTTCTTTATACCAAAAGTAGGGACATTTCTACCCGACTGTCATGAAGGGTTATGTTTGTATGTATGTATGTTTGTATGTATGCATGTAATATTCTTTATTACCTCGTATCTTCCAAACCGCTGAACGGTTTGATTGGTTGAAGAATGGGTTCCAACTGTTAATCCTTCTATAATATCTATTCTTGCATGTAATTGCAATTACAAGAATTCTGTATTTTCATACCTGCATGGATATGATCGTATTAAAATTTTCATCTTTTGTCGCGTTTTTTCTTACGATGTAGCGCTAGCCTAACATCTGTGACTTGTACACGACTTCCTGTTACAAGGCAATAGTTCTTGAATCTAAGCAAATTCCTTGCAAGGCTTTAAAATATCCACTCGATCCATGTAGGTACCGAAGTATTGAGTGATGCCGTACATTTGCGAATATACGACAAATATTTCAATTTCAACGCCTAACGTACGCACGGTTGAATGAACTCGACCAGCAACATATTTCTCAAAACTTACTTTCCTTTACCTGTAACGACGTCCATTGCTACTTTAAAATAGCATAGCTGGAGGTAGTTCTACGCTATGCAGTAATGGAACTTAAAATTTGATTAATATTTTAAGCATCGGTAGTTTAGCACGTCGTGGTGCAAGACAGATGACATGCATGAATAGAGTCGAGAGGTGGTAAGTTTTTGCTGGTTTCTTCATACAACGTAAATCACCGTTGAGTTTTCCACTCCACATGCTTTGCTGGGAAATGGAATGAAAGTCTAGCTTTACAAGAAAAATTAATGCCGTCTTTAACGCAACTTATTTAAAACCACCGCAACGGTCTTATTCAGTAAAAAAGTTAAAAATTTTAAGATTAAATATATGTAGTACATAGTAGGCTTATTTTATAGTTAGTACCGAGTGACCAAGGTGCTAAAACAAAAAATATTATTACGGTGCTATTAACCATTAGGAGTTTCCTCGCTTTTTGCTATAAAAGCGTATCCTATTAGTTAGTTTTGACGACCCGTGTGGCGCAATGGTTACCATGCCGGATCGCCGCACCGAGGGTCCTGGGTTCGATTCCCAGCGAGGCGGAAATTTGAATGATGAGTTTGAATTTCTGTTCTCGGTCTGGGTGTGAATGTCCTTGTCTATGTTGTGTGTTGTCCATGGCACCCACGACACAGGGAATCCTAGTGTGGGGCTATGAGTGTGAAGCGTTATTTTGAATTGTGAACTAAGCCCAGATAGTTTACAGTAGATTCGTCTAAAAACGAACTTCATGTGTTCAACATTGTAAAAGGAAAATACACATTTTAGAGAAATAATTATATGTAATGTTAAATTTATTTCTATATTTAACACAAAATAACTAAAACTATACTTAGTGAACAAAGGACCTAAAACTAAAAACTAAAAACCTTAAAAAATATATATTAGAGAAATTACATTAAGCATTTCATATGTAGAAAATAAAGTAAAGAAAGAAAGAAAAACTATGAGCTTTGCGAGCTGACAATTCACCTGATGGTAGAGCGGCTATCGTTGCCCATGGATATCAGCGACACCATACTTATGCGTTGCTTACCAAGAAAAAGAGAAGAAAAAGAAAGTTTTTATTATTGTGACATACTCGTAAAATGTATTGCTACTGGCTCGTATCAGACACTGCAGTAGAAAACAAACGAACTATTACTATCACACAGAGTAATGCATTACTCTGCGTTATGAGTGCGTTATCCTTCATGTTCATGCTCTGAAAACTGTAAGGTTTCTTGATGCAGCAAAGTGCCGTATCTATCACGCTTGTGTCACAAAATAAAGAGACTACAGAAGTTATAATTCCAGACATAGCGCACTCGAACAACGCACATATTGACACTGTTCTGGCTTCTACTACGAGTACTACACTACTAGGAATGGATCTCACTTAGTCAGGGGACCTAGGCCCGTATTAATAAACAGATCTTAAGATCCTGCGATCTCAAAATTCGGTTGAGATGCTGAAATTATGTACCATGTTAAATCGTATGTAATAATTGTGTTTCTAAGATCTCAATCTAGGATCGGTTTATTAATACGAGCCCTAGACTATACTCCACAACGTAAAATAAGTGGTCTGCTTGATACTGCTCCGCGCTTATTTTAAGTTTACGTTAACTGAGTCTATGTGTGCGTTACTCGAACTCACTGTGTAGAGATTGGAGCTATTGTGCTTGTATCTTGACACTTATAAACAAATATCACGACACGCTTTTATATTGTAACCAGCGCCACTCTGGTTTTAAAAAGTGTGAGCAAGAAAATCGCTTAGGTACATGTGGGCGCTAAATTAACGCCATGCAATAATAGACAACTTAACTGTCGCACTCAGAGTCACATTACAAATTCTGTACTTAGGAGCGATTTAAGTAACCTTTAAGTGACTCTGAGTACGGCAGTAAGTACGGATGTAAAAAAAGACTGTAATGTAATTTGCCATTATGCATATCTTTTTTTATTATGACATTAACTCCCAAAATGACTATCAGCAAGGATTTTATCATTTTCTAACACTTAAGTTAACTATTAATTTAGCTAAAGCTATTACGATTTAATCAAGTCCAATTTAAAGGATTTCAAGTGATGAAAAACATTCATATAATGCCATTACAGGGTCTAAAGACACCGAGAGTAAAATAAAGCGATTGAATTGAGAGAACGCTACTTTAGAGGTACCTTAGTTAATCTTATTAGAATAAAGAATGTTTTAGGATAAGCTTCGGAGATGGGTGGCATTTTAAAATAAATAGGCTTCGTACTTAATACTGTTTGAATTAAGTACTCTCACGTATCATCCATAATTTTTGTTTCTTTTTTACAGCCAGGAGGGCTATTCAGTTTTGTAACTTGAAAGCGGAATCCGCGATGAGTTTCAAAATTGAAGTTCGAGTCCGAGATCTTGATATGGCTTCAACCCATTAATGGCCCACTACTGGGCACGGGTCTCTCCTCTTGAGGAGGCCTAGAGCATACTCCACCACGCTGCTCCAGTGCGGATTGGTGGAGGGGTTAGTGGCCAACCCAAGTGTCGGAAGTTTTCAAACCGCCCGAGGGCCTCCGACATGGCTTAACGACTGTTATCTTATGATAACAACCGGGACCGACGGCTTTACGTGCCCTCCGAAGCACGGAAACGCTCAAGAATTTTTTGCCACTAGCGGTCACCCATCCAACTACCGACCGCGCCCGCTGTTGCTTAACTTTGTCGATCACATAGGATCGACACAAGCCGCCGGGCTATGAGCGCTTCGATCTTGATATGTGATTCTCTAATCATCTGGTACGCACTTGCGAGGTGAAGGGAGTCTCTAACTCTAACTTCAATTTAGAAAATCATCGTGTATTCCGCTGTCAAGTTACAAAACAAAAGCGAACTTGCATCATATTGACATGTCATTATCTAATCATCTAATAAGCACTTGCGAAGTGAAGTGATCCTAGAACTCGAACGTCAATTTTGAAACTCCGCTGTCAAGTTACAAAACTGAATAGCCTTCCAGTAATCATAATAAGCATCCACTTGTTCTGTTTTCGTGACCATTTTTCGTAATCAGCTACGAAAAAGTATTTTTTTTTCACTATATTCAAATAAAATCAATGTATTGCTACAATTATGTACTATTAAGTCTTCTGTGGTATTGCATTGATTTAAAGTAGCTTAAAAGTGGTGCTACATAGAGTGGTCAAAGTTACATGTGCCACAATGCCCACAATATTTTGGGCATTGCAAAACTATGCCAATCAATTCAAAAAAAAAATTAATCAATAAAATCAATTATTTTTCCATTGTTAATTATAATCATATTACAATAAATTATAAGCAATCTTATTTGTGTAAAAAGTTTATCTATCGTCTTCTTAGTATGATGAGGTCCATGTTGTTCAGATATGCGAAACTACATACATAATAATGTAGTTTCGCTTCAATATATTATACTGAAGCGACTTCCAAGATTTTGCCACTTCCCTAGTTTCAAAGTTCTGTTTTAACATTTTCGTTTGAAGCTTACATATTTATAGGGTGAAAGTGACTTTCTTATTCATTAATAATTCAATGGACTTAATAGCAATGATATCTGAGTGATCTGAAAGTCGGTTTAGGGCGTGGGGCTGAATTTTAAAAGCATTTCTATTCATGTAATCAAATTATGCTTGTTAGCAAACTGACTACCAAGTATTTCGACATATTTTATAAAGAATCTTCATACAAATTTTGTACTAAGGAGCGATTTAAGTAACCGTTAGTGACTCTGAGTTGGGGCGTATGAACCTTTCTATCCCTCTCTTCTTATTTTGTTGGCAACCCATCGGAGATGCCAAGAGTGAGATTATAAAGCGTGTTTAGGCTTTGTCCCCCTTCAAATTATCCAAAAAAATAATGGTCCTAAACCAAAATAAAAACATTAGCCGTTAAGTGACTAAAAATTTATTAATGAGCTTTATGCGACCTATTTACGTTAGTCAAGTAAATACGAAGTAAGTAAAGACGCAAATAAATCAACCGAACTGTACGTTGACTGTCACACGGTAAACGGATCGCAGTACTTACCGTGAACGTATTATTACACGTATTTTGATTTAAAACTCACTGACGACCCTGTGGCCTAGTTGGTAGGGACCCTGCCTGCGAAACGAGGGGTCCCGGGTTCGATTCCCGGCCGGGGCAGATATTTACATATGTAACAGATAAATATTTGTACTCGGGTCATGGGTGTTATTGTGATGTGTTATATGTATCGTCCATGCCACCCGCGACACAGGTAATAATCTACTGTGGGGGTATGAGTGTGAGTGTTTATTATTATTTATTTATTTAATTATCAGTTAATTTAAGCTATGGGACAATTCTCAGGAATCAGTTGCCAATGGTACGAAAAAATTGGACTCACAGTCTGATGACGATGCGGCATATAAATCTGTCTTTTGGCCATTGCTATTGGTTTTCTTGTGGGCTGACGCCATTTCCTCTGGTAGCAATTACTTACAAATAGCTCATCTAGTTTACCAACTACATAGTAACAAATGACAATTTTGCCATAGAACTAAAGCGCTTCCAAATAATGGTCTGAAGACACTGACGTTAAGTCTCGCACACAATATTAGTCATTTATTTATGTTCGTGGGAGGACCACACGGAGGCGGAAATATATTGTTATTTCAGGCTCCTGAAGTGTTCGTTTAAAATATTTAGTTTTATGATAGTAACCAATATTGAAGCGGCAAGCTTGCAAGGTCGTTATTTACTACCATTTCCAATATCTATAAGGTTTTGTAGGCTTTGCCTGTACATTTAAGTTTTGTTTTGACTTAAAAAAGGAGGTTTAGAAGGATTATTAGACGTATTGGGGCGGTTTGTGTGCAACATTTTATTTTTTTGTTTGTTACCTCAGAACTTTCGGATGAACCGATTTTGATGATTCCTTTTTTAATCGAAAGGTGGTGCTTGTCATGTGGCACCACTTAAATTTGAGCTTGATCTGATAAGTAGCTTTTGAGTTATTTTGAAGTCGGTTATTTTTTTTTGTTGGTAAAATTCGGATTATTATTTTCATTTTTAAAGTACAAACTTTACCGATTTTTAAAGTACAAACTTTAAAAATGAAAATAATAATCCGAATTTTACCAACAAAAAAAATAACCGACTTCAAAATAACTCAAAAGCTACTTATCAGATCAAGCTCAAATTTAAGTGGTGCCACATGACAAGCACCAGCTTTCGATTAAAAAAAGAATCATCAAAATCGGTTCATCCCTTGATACCTTGGGTGATACCTTGTGGTATCAAGTAAGACTATTATACTATTTTTTATGACTATCCGCTTTAAAGCAACTTTATGCAACGTCAATATCATATTATTTCATAAAACACACTCTATAAAATATCCTCATACGGGAAACAATGTTATGGAGCGAAATATGCTGTAGTTTCCTGGCCCTGAAGCGTACGTATAAAATATTTATGGTTTTATGCAAAACAACTTTAAGAAATTGACCAATATGCGAACGCCGAACCCTGCCAGCACTGTTATTTACAAACGTCTTTCGCCATAAAGCACTTTTAGCGCATTTCTGCAGCGCCGGCCGCGATGTTCCAGTTTAGTTTACAGCCTAAATAAATCACTTGAATTGTTGAATGTGCGTGGAAAGCCGCGGATTGTTTTTGTATGTGTTAAGTTTGGAGAGACAAGCGTGTAAGATAAGCATAGAGTCGCCAGTGATGACCCACTCTCATCTTGAGCAGGCTTAGAGCGTACTCCACCACACTGCTTCAATGCGGATTGAAGAGGGGTTAGTGGCCAACCCAAATGCCGGAAAATTTTCATGTCACCCGAAGGCCTCCGACATGGCTTAACGACTGTCATCTTACTATAACAACATTTATGTGGCCTCCAAATCACGGAAGCGCTCAAAAAATTTTGCCGCCAGCAGTCACCCTGAAAACGATCTGTTTGTCTGCCTGTGTCATCCAACCAACCTATCCAGCAGTCCATCCTATCCAACCATACTCTGTGTATCTGTGTTTGCCAGTGTCATCGTACCTGTTAAACAAATGCACCGATTTTGATGCGTTATTTTATCGAAAGTCTTGTCTTACGAGATGGTTCTAAATTCTTATCTATACTTGGTTCAAAAGCACTTGCACTTAGTACCAAATTATCCGTGTTTTTGACCGACTTCAAAAAAAGGAGGTTCTCAATTCGACTGTATTTTTTATGTTTGTTACCTCAGAATTTTCGACTGGGTGAACCGATTTTGATGATTATTTTTTTAATCGAAAGCTGGTGCTTGTCATGTAGTCTCACTTTTTGAGCTAGATCTGACGAGTAGTTTTCGAGTTATTTTGAAGTCGGTTATTTTTGTCTTGGTAAAATTCAGATTATTTAATTTAATGCTAAATTGTTAATAAGCTAATCCCGCTTCATCTCCCACCTTGAGCCACTCGCCATCGAGCGCCCGCCTGCGCCCCATTCGTTAACTTCACACGGAACTATTCGGAACGTCCGCTGCCCTGCCCGATGCCCGACCCGATGCCCGATCATGTTTCTTGCGTAATTCTACAACAATAGCTCCCGTACGATTTGTTTAAGTCAAGCTGCTTTATGCTTGCTGTTGTTTGTTCGGGAAGGGTGAAATATGTAAATATTCTATCGATATTGTTACTTTAGTAATAAAATTATAATCAAGAAATTTCTTCGTCATCTGACAGAGCAGTCGGGGTCTTCATGGGATACTTGGGGTAGATGTTATTGGCTTCACAAGCGAATTCTCTTGAATGCCACTTCTCCCTCTAGTACACTCATGCAAGTGACCGCCTACTGCAGACTTGATTTGGTCGATCGACGATCCATCGCATGGGTAATACATTGGTAAGAGACTAAATGAATAGTTCGGCCACTACTATTTTTAATAACTCGTACAAAAATATTGGTAATGATTTAAGAGATTCTATAATAAGCTTATCGTATCTTACATCATATTTTTATATGAAATCATTTACTGGAGGTACTCTCACTAACATAATAAATGGTAAACATGATAACACACATATAAACTTCATAGAACTTTGTATAACAAATATCTAATCACCATTTTGTATTTTTAAATAACTTTTTTATGGAAATAGCCGGCAAACGAGCTGACCATCCACCTGATGGTAAGTGACTATCATCGCCCATGGACATCAGCATTCAGCAACACTAAAGGCATCGCCGATGCGTTGCCGACCAAGAAAGAGAGAAGAAAAAGAAAGAAACTACTCGCTTTGTCAAAATGTTTAACATTGGCGTTAAATCTTAATATATATAAATTACGTGGCACGTTGTTTGTCCGCGATGGACTCCTAAACTGCTTAACCGATTTTAATCAAATTTGCACACAGTGTGCAGTTTGATCCAACTTGAAAGATAGGATAGTTTATATCTCAAAATAAAATGAAAAACTTTTGACAGAACGAAGTCTGTCCAGGCAGCTAGTAAAAGTATAATTATGTATCATCCTTGCTATTTCTTAGCTTACTACAAAGGTAAAACTAAAAATTAAACAGACCCAAGGCGTTACAATTCAGTACCGTCTTGAGATTAACCACGTTGTCAGTAACGGCAGTTATTGTGTCGGAACTGATCCGGATATAAGCCGGATAGCCGGATAATGGGCAGGGAAGCGCGTTTAGTACCGACACGGGTAGCGGTGATACTGCAAGGCAAGCGGACACTGGCATCGAAGATTTTTTTGGCAAGAAAGAGAAATTTTGGCAATAACATTCTAGAAATTAGTTATTGGCTGGGAGACGTACTTTCTTCTTTTCTCTCTAAGTATCAGCTCTATTTCTTTCGATCTATTTTTGACCAATGTATGGCTCAGTGGTTACCATGCCGGACCGTCGTTCAAAGGGTCCTGGGTTCGATTACCAGCAAGGCGGTTTGAATGATGAGTTGGAATTTCTGTTCTTGGTCTAGATATAATTTAAATTGTCAATTCCTTTGTATTTGCACACACTACATAGTTATATAATTCATAAATACGATTTATTTAGTGTTCCCAATGCCGATTCCCAAATTTCAATACTGTATTTGTTTTTATTATAGGTAGATAATTAGATATTACTAACTACAAAATAAACATTAAATTTTAAACTTCAGATTTAGTAGTTTGGAACACATTAATTACACTATTAAACAATAACTCTATTGTAGAAAATTATGACGATCTTGAAAGTCTAGAATGATTACCAAGATAACACTTGCCCTAATTCTTATGTAATTTATTGACGAAACATTTAAAGTTATTAAGTACCAAGTTATAATAATATATCATTTAGTTTTAACTGTTATTGGTTTTGTGTATTGTCCGTGGCACCCACGACACGGGTAATCTAACTGTGGGGCTATGAGTATGAAGCTTCAGTATTTTTCACCAGGCCAGGGCTGCTGGTCTCAGTGTACGTTGTTCCTTACCGTAGTGGTTTAATCAACGGCTCGCCTTATTAAACGTGCCATTTAACGTTACAACACTGCTAAATAAACAGGACGCCTCCTGTACTACGTACTGAGGTAATAGTCGTATTCGGTCGTACATCGGGTTTATTTACGACGGAAATTACCCAAGCATGTTATAATCCTGAACAAAACTATATGGATGTAGGTATTTCTGTAGAGAGCAGTTTTTTACTTAAGTTGAGCTTAACATGATTATTACTTTAAGAGGACTATGAAATAAAGATTACGTTTCATGTTTTTTTTTTATGGAAATAGCCGGTAAACGAGCTGACGATCCACCTTATGGTAAGTGGCTATGGTCGGCCATGGATATCAGCGACATCAAAGGTATCACTGATGCGTTGCCGGCCAAGAAAGAGAGAAGAAAATGGAAGAAAGAAAGATCTGGCTCACAAGTCCCCAGCCGGAACACGACGAGTCGTTTGGCGGCTGACTCATGCAGCACGCTCAAGGTGGTAGCTATCCAGGCTAACCCTATGGGGAAATAATAATGATGTTTCAGTACACGAACCCAAAGACAACCAAAATGATACAAAATGTTATATTTTAGTAAGCTTAATGTATAATAATACATTCCAATTTTTTAGATTACTATCATTATAATATTTTAAAATCAAATTATTTTAATTACTAGGTATACGTATAAGTCAATGCTTGACCATACTTGATCCCATCTGATGGTAAGTGAAGATGCAATCCATGATTCACTATTTTCTCCAAGATATTTAACATTTTATAGTCAAAGAAAACATTAAAATAAAACCAATTACAAACCACCGTACATTATTTACCTACCTGAGAATAAAAAAGAAAGCAAAAACCAAAGTACGAAAGAAACAGCTCCCTAGAGAAATAAAAAGCCTAAAAACGGATGTTTCTAGAGACATCAAACACGTTAATATGCCGTAGAGTGAATAATAAAAACGTGGAATGAGCCGAAACTGCGCGGTTAATGTTTCAGCACAATCACTGGCGGCTCAGTTATTCATGACGTGACGAGCTGGGAAGGTGAAGGGTGGAGTTCTGTGGATATGTCGCTTTATTACGTTTTAAAGATAGATACTTAGATAGATAAAGATCCATACTTCCATACTTACTATACTTACTTACATAAATTATAAATGAAAGTATGTTCGTTTGTTTGCCCCTCTTTTACGTCGTAATGAAGCGATGTTGTGGTATGATTTTTTGTGTGGAGATAGTTAGGAGGCTAGAGAGTGACATAGGCTACTTTTTACCCCATTAAAACATTTCATTCCCATGGGAATATCCATTATGATAAGTATTTGAATCACTCTATACTAAAAGTAACAATGTGTTGGTCCTTCCTCTTAAATCTTCTCAGTCGATACGTTCTTCACAGAACGGTCGTGGTCTTCATGATGGGCTGATGTCACCCCGTCTCACTACGTTTCGTCATTTCTCCCTATTAACCGTCATCCTTGTGCATTCATGTAATGGGCCGCCCACCGCAGATTTTATTTGCTCGGTCCAGCGCATGGCTATTCGCCCGCGAGGTCTTACGCCTCGAATTTCGGAACTGTTACTTATTTATTTCTGCACCAGGAATGTGTCATGCATTTTAAACAACTCATTGTACACTTCCCTTTGAACACGCGGGCAAAGTTGTGGGTAATAGCTAGTAGAAACTATACAGGGTGTCCCGTAAGTAGTGGATCAACCGAAGGTGGCAGATAGCTTGAAGGTTGACCTATCATAATTATGTCAAAAAATTACTTTTGTAAAAGTGTCACTGTTTTCGAGATATTGACCATTTATTAAAATTTAGAAAAATCGGCTCCTTTACCCTACTTTTTCCTGTTGAGTCCACAAATGAGCAGATATTTTGATAATTTTTTTTCCTAGAGCTCTCAGATAGTTGTTTTATAATTATCAGTATGTAATGTTGTTGAAATTATTAGGGAACGCTGAGAAAATATAAACAATATTTAAATAATAAACAATATTTTTCAAGTAATTCTGAGGTAATTTGAAATTTCTTTAAAAGGTTGAAATATCGCAAAATAATCATTATTTTAATTATTTATTAGAGTATTAATTTAACGTAACGTAATTTTAAGCAAAAACCATTGAAAAACTTCATCCCATAACAGTAAACAATAAAATAACTTTTGATTCAAATTCACCCCTTTGACACTGAAATGGCTTTAACTTGAAAATTTTCCCTATTAATGTAGCCTGTATTGTACCTTTTTAAAATCTGCATTTAACAATCAAGTTTTTAAAATATAGGGGCAAACCTGCCCAGTACATTTTTTTTCAACCACCTCGCATCAAAGTTGTGTCGAAGAAAATCAAAAACAAAAATATCCAAAGTAGATGCTAGTTTCTCAGCGTTCCCTAATAATTTCAACAACATTACATACTGCTAATTATAAAGCAACTATCTGAGAGCTCTAGAAAAAAAAATTATCAAAATATCTGCTCATTTGTGGACTCAACAGGAAAAAGTAGGGTAAAGGAGCCGATTTTTCTAAATTTTAATAAATGGTCAATATCTCGAAAACAGTGACACTTTTACAGAAGTAATTTTTTGACATATGATAGGTCAACCTTCAAGCTATCTGCCACCTTCGGTTGATCCACTACTTACGGGACACCCAGTATAGAAACTTGGGTGTAAAATATATCAAACGACAATAACAAGTCCTAAGTGAATAATTATGACTAACCTCAGATCTTTGAATGCCTTTCCAATACAAGATGAAATCAAAACTGCGTTCATTATGTCAGACAATAATCAATGTTTCATTTATTCATAAAGTGACAAGCTGCGAAAGTAAAGGTGTAAGAAAAGTAGAAATTTGTATAAAACGCATTATTATGGTTTGAGCTGATTATCAGCTTCGCCAATACAAGTAAAATCAGATTTGGAATTGAGTAAAAAGACGCATCCATGTCTTGTCTACTAGTATTTTTTAGTTAATTTCTACAAGCCTATATTCCCAAATTACATATATGTCCAATGTGTGTGATTACATTACAAATGCATGCATTCGTTATTAATACAAATTAAATTTTCAAAAATGTATTAAATATGTTAACTTTAGCCTTCACAGAAAATACCATACGTAATATAACTACCTACATACGTTTTACGAAAATTCGTTCTGTATGTGAAAATATTTGTGTTAAAAAATTCAAAAGGCTATCTGAAACTCGCGGCTACGAGCTAAATAAAATCTGTCGAAACAAGCTCTTTCAAAATATAACGTACCGCATTTTTAATCCAAAATCTCAAAATCTCTTTCATTCTTACCTCTCGTCTGGTATAAAAAGTTTCCAACGTAGCGCGATCCCTCATAACGCATTCAGATACCCGCACTATTATGGTAGATATGAAACTGTGGGTAGATTGAGAGGTCTAGTAATACTGGTTGGTCATATAGGCCTTTGGGTCAGTAGAAAGTTTTGTATGAAGTTTTTCATTCACAGACTGTATGCTTGAGGGATGTTGGGAATACGAGTAGATTGAGATCTTTTTACACCGGAAGAATTCTGAATTCCGTTTGTAATTGAAAACGGCGTTTCAGATTCACAGCACGTGTTGTTTTTTGTTCTTTAATCTTTGTTTCTTTTGAAAATGGTGAATAGTTAATATTATTATATCTCTTGAGTCTTTTTGGTTCACCCAAAATTTAAAGCCCTTGTTATAAATTTTAATATTGTTGGATTTATTGCACTCCTGTTTTGTGCTGTTTGAATTCCATTTGTCCCCATATTATTATTTTGAAGTTGTACCTGCTTCATATGGGGCGTTTGGAAAAAAATATGAGAGTAAAATTTTGCCGTTTTTGACGTGACAACGTCTATTAAAACGATGAACGCCGGGTGCACGCACGAAAAAGCATGACTCACTGTCACGTTCCGTGACGTCATGTCACGTTCCGCGAGTGAGAGCGCGGAACAAGCGATAGAGAGGCACAATCTGCTACGATCGGCCGAAGCGCTCGGTTCGTGCTCTCTTCCTCTCGATCAGCCGGTGCGTCCGAGTAGTAAGTAAGTATGCAATCATTTCATTTCATCAATGTTTTGTCATGACGTTGTCACGTTAAACTACCGTCCGTAAACTGACTTTACAGACAACCAATTTTTTTCCGAAGATTATTATCGTTCCATGGGACTTCTTGACATAACTAACAATAATTTCAGATTTACGTGAACTTAATATCTACTCAATAAATCTGTGACATTCATTGCAGAAAAGACAACGTTATGCGCACACACTGTTATGTGCTTTTGTACTTAATAAGCATATAATTATATAAAAATTGTTTGATTGGTCGAAAAAAAAATATATTTTTATGAAGGTCTAGGCGTCTGGTATTTCATAGCTCAAGACTAGTATTTAAGAACCTGTAATAAAATATTATTTGAATATTGACAGCAATTACAATTTTCTCACGATTTTCCGTCATTTGGAATTGAAACCATACCACAACTCATATGAGACAAAAAGTTTCTCAGACGTGTTAAAATTCATTTCTTCAAGTTCTAGTACAGAACATACATTTCATTCCATAGTATTAAGGAGAGGTGACGATCAAATAATTTTGCCTCAGCAAACGATTACAAGTTACGAGTAAACTTGGGTGAAAGTTCAAAGATTCGTAGCGTTGGCATAACAAGTAATGCGATATTAAATACTTAACACGTTACATAAAGTAGATTTGTATTAATATTCAAACTTTTTCCGTGAAAACGAAATGGCAAAGTTAGGATTTTCACTCATTAAACACAACTATGCAAGTCAAATACAAGAAAATAATTTAATAGAAGTATTTTTTATCATTCATCATTATAATAGAAAATATATTTTATTACAAAAAAGAAATAGTAGAATACAATAGGTACACAAAATGAAAAAGTTATTTTAAATAACTTAAATAAAACAGTTAAGTAACAGGAACATCAACTTGACGGTAACACGGTTACAAACTCAAACTGTTTCAAATCCTGAGAGCCAGATCTTTCTTTCTTTCTTTTCTTCTCTCTTTCTTGGCCAGCAACGCATCAATGATGCTTTTGGTGTTGCTGATGTCCATGGGCGACGATAGCCACTTACCATCAGGTGGATCGTCTGCTCGTTTGCCGGCTATTTCCATAAAAAAAAAACTCCCACGACCCGAGTACAAATATTTATCTGTCACGTAAATATCTGCCCCGCCTGGGATTCGAACCCAGGACCCTCTGCTTCTCAGCAGTTGTCAAAGTTACTATTACTATTAAAGTACCTGTTACTTTTCATTCTGTCCTTACAAAACATTTATTTACTTATTTATTACGAGCACTTTCAGTTACGGAGCGGATCTAATTAAATTGCAAAATGAGTTATTCTCAAATTATACACAACTTAGTCGACTGACGGCTACATGTGAACGACCAGTATAACATGAGCTCTCATGTTTAAGTTATGAGTCTTCAGCTAATCCGTCTTATTATACGGCGGATTACATGTCACATATTTCTCAAAATATAATATTTCATCAATAACAAACTACTCTAATCCCATTGTTTTTAAGTTGGTTTAACCCGACTTTTAAAAAAGGAGGAGGTTCTAAGTTGTATTTTTTTATCTTTGTTACCTTAAAACTTCGTCATTTTATGAACCGATCTCGAAAACTCTTATTAGTCCAGTCAAAATAGACATTCACCCTTAAATAAATCCCCAAAAAGCTGACATGCACGTTAGGGATACTATTAATAAAGAAATTGTTAAAAGTCCCCATAGATCCCCTATGTGCAAAATTTTTTATACAAGGTCAATGTTCGTGAAAATGGGTTTTTTCAATTCAAGCAATTCTAAAAACTAAAGTTTTATTTCCCATAAGAGAACGTACCCATGCTTCGTGCATGTATTGTACTTATCACATCATAAGTGTGTATTCTTATCTTGTGTGTGTCCATGGCACCCACGACACAGGGATTTCTAATGTGGGGCCCTTGGTATGGCGGTCCGGCATAGAAATCTTGAAACCATATTGTACTAACAAAACAACTTATTATAAGTATTATTGTTTCTTCTGTGTACTAACTTTAAAGTAAACTATCGGATAATGTATTTAAAATACGTCCCAAAGTACCACGGTGGGTACAATAATACGAACCTTCATAGAACTTTGATGCGTCCGTAATTATTTATTTCCATTATCATTTTACATTTCTAACAGATGTTTGGTGTGAATTTTGAATATTGCGAAATCTTCGCAACTTAACTCCAATTTGGGTCATCTCGGAACCGTCTTAATTGTTTGAAACTTCGGAAGATTTGAAAACGGAAATGTAAGACAGTTCATCATTCTCACAACGACGATTGGATTAATAATTGTTTAAGTTTATTAAATACTAGCTGATCCAGCAGAAGTTGTTATAACCTGTAGAGAAACCGCCTCGTTAATCCATTTTATCCAGAGGATCGCACAAGACAACGCGAAAAAAAATAGAACTTCAAATTGCGTTAAACATTAATTAAAAATTAAGTTGGAATTCCAAAAAGTTCGCTACCGTCGACTTTATTCACCTGAGTTAATTCACACCTGGAGGGCTATTCAGTTTTGTAACTTGACAGCGGAATCCGCGATGAGTTTCAAAATTGAAGTTCGAGTCCGAGATCTTGATATGTGATTCTCTAATCATCTGGTACGCACTTGCGAGGTGAAGGAAGTCTCTAACTCTAACTTCAATTTAGAAACTCATCGTATATTCCGCTGTCAATTTACAAAACAAAAGCGAACTTGCATCATATTGACATGTCATTATCTAATCATCTAGTACGCACTTGCGAAGTGAAGTGATCCTAGAACTCGAACGTCAATTTTGAAACTCCGCTGTCAAGTTACTAAACTGAATAGCCTTGCTGATCAGCCGCCCGTGTGATGAGGCTTAGAACTGTAAATGGAACATAATTTTTGGAGTATTTTTTTCGTCCACGAGACATTTTTTAACATTAGATTTTCAACTGTGCTTCTTAAATTACCGATTTATTGAGAACCAATATTTTACTTTGGTAGTTTCGGGAATTTAATTTTTTTTGTCCAATATACATGACGCAGAAGGGGTATACTACGGTTCTGGTTATTCAATAATATTATTTTCTTTGCACCATGATATATTTCCAATTCTCCTAACGTTCACATCAATATTCCAAAGTACTTCAACACTACTCCGACTTGCTTAGTATAAAATAATGACTTTATGTTACATGTTTAATGAAATATGACAACATTGCATGCTACTTACAATGCAACTGCATACAAAGGATGCAATTCAACAACTAGAAAGTTCCAGGGAGGGTCCAGATGCTGCCTGATTTATTTGTTCTGCAGCGAGATAAAGTTAGACACGCATGACGGTTATACAAATTTCAATATAGACTAGCGCTCTGTTCACGGCTTTTCTCGCTTTTTCGGTGGTAATAAGTACCTTATATTTTATCACCCCTAGATCATGGTCTGTGTGCTAAATTACTGTACGGACTGTCCAGTAAATTTTGCGTGAAAGAGTAACAAAATACACGCACATTTTTAATATTAAGTATTATAACATAGCAAATATATAAGATTTGAAGCAAATTAAAATATTGAACATTTACGTTTTGTTAAATAATTGTGAATTTATTTTTTCAATCGAAAATATTTTTTCGGTTTAAATATTGATCAACCCTGTAGTTGATAGAAGTCTGTCTGTAGAATATTAATGTCTGGGGTTCAATTCCCAGTCAGATCTAACTAAATAATTATTTAAAGCATTAATTCGGTGATTAATTTTCAGAGCTTCTTAGTACAAATAAAATAAAATAAAATAAAATGAAATGAAATGAAATGAAATGAAATGAAATGAAATGAAATGAAATGAAATGAAATGAAATGAAATGAAATGAAATGAAATGAAATGAAATGAAATGAAATGAAATGAAATGAAATGAAATGAAATGAAATGAAATGAAATGAAATGAAATGAAATGAAATGAAATGAAATGAAATGAAATGAAATGAAATGAAATGAAATGAAATGAAATGAAATGAAATGAAATGAAATGAAATGAAATGAAATGAAATGAAATGAAATGAAATGAAATGAAATGAAATGAAATGAAATGAAATGAAATGAAATGAAATGAAATGAAATGAAATGAAATGAAATGAAATGAAATGAAATGAAATGAAATGAAATGAAATGAAATGAAATGAAATGAAATGAAATGAAATGAAATGAAATGAAATGAAATGAAATGAAATGAAATGAAATGAAATGAAATGAAATGAAATGAAATGAAATGAAATGAAATGAAATGAAATGAAATGAAATGAAATGAAATGAAATGAAATGAAATGAAATGAAATGAAATGAAATGAAATGAAATGAAATGAAATGAAATGAAATGAAATGAAATGAAATGAAATGAAATGAAATGAAATGAAATGAAATGAAATGAAATGAAATGAAATGAAATGAAATGAAATGAAATGAAATGAAATGAAATGAAATGAAATGAAATGAAATGAAATGAAATGAAATGAAATGAAATGAAATGAAATGAAATGAAATGAAATGAAATGAAATGAAATGAAATGAAATGAAATGAAATGAAATGAAATGAAATGAAATGAAATGAAATGAAATGAAATGAAATGAAATGAAATGAAATGAAATGAAATGAAATGAAATGAAATGAAATGAAATGAAATGAAATGAAATGAAATGAAATGAAATGAAATGAAATGAAATGAAATGAAATGAAATGAAATGAAATGAAATGAAATGAAATGAAATGAAATGAAATGAAATGAAATGAAATGAAATGAAATGAAATGAAATGAAATGAAATGAAATGAAATGAAATGAAATGAAATGAAATGAAATGAAATGAAATGAAATGAAATGAAATGAAATGAAATGAAATGAAATGAAATGAAATGAAATGAAATGAAATGAAATGAAATGAAATGAAATGAAATGAAATGAAATGAAATGAAATGAAATGAAATGAAATGAAATGAAATGAAATGAAATGAAATGAAATGAAATGAAATGAAATGAAATGAAATGAAATGAAATGAAATGAAATGAAATGAAATGAAATGAAATGAAATGAAATGAAATGAAATGAAATGAAATGAAATGAAATGAAATGAAATGAAATGAAATGAAATGAAATGAAATGAAATGAAATGAAATGAAATGAAATGAAATGAAATGAAATGAAATGAAATGAAATGAAATGAAATGAAATGAAATGAAATGAAATGAAATGAAATGAAATGAAATGAAATGAAATGAAATGAAATGAAATGAAATGAAATGAAATGAAATGAAATGAAATGAAATGAAATGAAATGAAATGAAATGAAATGAAATGAAATGAAATGAAATGAAATGAAATGAAATGAAATGAAATGAAATGAAATGAAATGAAATGAAATGAAATGAAATGAAATGAAATGAAATGAAATGAAATGAAATGAAATGAAATGAAATGAAATGAAATGAAATGAAATGAAATGAAATGAAATGAAATGAAATGAAATGAAATGAAATGAAATGAAATGAAATGAAATGAAATGAAATGAAATGAAATGAAATGAAATGAAATGAAATGAAATGAAATGAAATGAAATGAAATGAAATGAAATGAAATGAAATGAAATGAAATGAAATGAAATGAAATGAAATGAAATGAAATGAAATGAAATGAAATGAAATGAAATGAAATGAAATGAAATGAAATGAAATGAAATGAAATGAAATGAAATGAAATGAAATGAAATGAAATGAAATGAAATGAAATGAAATGAAATGAAATGAAATGAAATGAAATGAAATGAAATGAAATGAAATGAAATGAAATGAAATGAAATGAAATGAAATGAAATGAAATGAAATGAAATGAAATGAAATGAAATGAAATGAAATGAAATGAAATGAAATGAAATGAAATGAAATGAAATGAAATGAAATGAAATGAAATGAAATGAAATGAAATGAAATGAAATGAAATGAAATGAAATGAAATGAAATGAAATGAAATGAAATGAAATGAAATGAAATGAAATGAAATGAAATGAAATGAAATGAAATGAAATGAAATGAAATAAAATAAAATAAAATAAAATAAAATAAAAAAAATAAAATAACATAAAATAAAATAAATGTTTCAGTATTTAAACCGCATAGTCATTTTCTGATACTAATAACACGACCAGTATAACATGACCTCTCGTTCTCTTGTACAACACAATAAATAAAGTGAAGCATTTTACAGGAACTTGTTAAAAAACATTTCCCAAACATTTTCCTATATTATCTTTTATTTACGGATGCAACGCTATAAAATAAATGTAACTACCGACTACCGAGAAGTTTTAGTGAACACGTGAGAAAGTCCAGGTGTTTCCCGTTTTATTTATTCTAAGCTAGAATAAAAGTTGTTACCCACAAGTATTTCTAACGTACGGTGCAACAGGATGATATTCTTCATTACATGCTAAATTGGTCGTACTTTGAGTACCTAGTTTTTAATAATTATTCTTCTTTTAAGAACATTATCTAAATGATAATTCAAATGCGTTTTATTATAAGCTTTGATTCTTGCTCGCTTTACTTTTTTATTAATAACAAAATAAAAATTAATTAAGATTTAGGTACGTGCTTCAAATTTATGAAACAATTTTTTACAAAATCGATGTAAGTTTTAGTAAGTTAACTCTGTAATTAGAAAAATTGTAACAGGTTGGAAAATAAATGAATAAATTCGTATAACTTAAACGAAATATTTGTTTACACACTCATTCAACGTTTTACCCACCCCAAACAATCATTTTGTTTACAACGACATTGCCGTATCTTATTGTTCATCGGTGAACCATGTTTACTTACAAATGTTGATGATTCCCGCGTTGTTCGCAATCCTGTTAACAAACAGTACATAGCAGTCAGTAAATGAGAACAGTTGAGAATGGACGCAAAAACCTGCCTCATTTTGTTTCTAGTACTGCCGTTTGCTACTGTAAGTGCGGTTCAAGTTCTGAATAGATTCTCCGTAATTGTTAAGCTTTTCCGCTTCTTGTTTTACGTTGCTGTAGTGGAACTATGCTGTCTAGTGTTTGGTTAAAACTTTCGACTTATATTTACTGCTAATAATACTTTTGACTGTGTTTCTAACATCATTACCATGTGTCATTTTAGTATTTTTGCAACTAATTTCGTTATTCGTAAAGGATAATTTAATCAAGAATATAAAGGCTTTAACTTATTGCACTTTATCAACACTTCATCGCCACTTACCGTCAGATGGAATTGGTTATAGGCAATAAATTTTCATAAGTGTCATATTATGAATCCTATTATGAGTCCTATTAGGAGTGTGAGGATACGAGTTACAGGAATCAAATCTGTTTTAAAACTCTAACCTGAATCAATTGCTAACCAAATACAAAGTGATAGAATCCTAAATGTTAACAAAATATCAAAAACACTAGAGTGTATACGTTTCTATTCTATTTCTGTTTCGGTATTACGTTCTATTGAAACTCAATTGTTAAATTGTAAATTTAGAATTATAGTAAAGTTCATTCGCATATCCGCCCAATAGAGAGCGAGATGTGCATACGACTATTATATTACCGAGGGTAAACTCATATTACTTTTGTTCGGAGAAAACTTTTTCGTTTTCCGAAGCTCAGTCTACTTCATCGTCAATTCGTTATTAAAATCTACTCTTTGGTATTACAAATAGGGTTCGTATTCGAAATTAATCAATATAATACATTTTATCAATTACAACAGCTACAAAGCAGTTTTTTTCACGGAAACAGATGATTATTGATTGATACTCTATATCTTGATTTATACAATATTCCCTATTATAGTTTTAGTATTAGTAAAGACGAAACAAGACAGCAAAATCAAGTGAATAACAAACAAAAAGAAGTTAAAACACGATGAAATACAAAAGAACCCAATAAAAAAACAAACACTCTATACAAAGACGCTTTGTTACGGGTCGCATGAACACGTACAAATTAATGAAACATCACAAGGAACGAAACCCCGAGAACAAACATAAATAAATAATCTGCTGCAGAGACCAGACCCTTTTTTAAAGCCTTTTATTGGACAGACAAGGTCAATGTCAACTTAGCTACAGGATACATTCAACGAACCTTATTGTTTAAATTCTCTTTGTTTTTAACGAGCTTTTATTAGCCATAGATATTGACCTGTATGTATGTATGTTTGTAACGGAATCTTTTAACGTATTTTCACCTATTTCAAGACGTCTGATCAGCTTAAAAATATGGAAAAAAAATCAGGTCAAGGGCTGATGACAATAATAATAATTTCATATTTTCGTTCTGATGTCCTGATTAGGAATTTTTTTTAGGAAATTTCAATTTCAAAAAAATGTCCTCATATTTTTCCTATAAAAGCGTGAATTTAGTTTTTAAACTATTAATCTATTTCATTCATTATAATCATACCTAGCTTAACTTTATAGGTAAGATGTGAATAACAGTAATTGGCATACGTTAGTTAAATTTGAAAATTGTATTTCACTAAATACAATTTTCAAATTTAACTAACGTAAATACACTTATTTAGTAAACGCTGCTCTTCTCCTGTTAATGAAAATAAAAAATGAATATAATTAGTACCTTTGATTCGATTCATTGGCTCCTGATACTATCATAGTACTATATACTATACTATAGTTTCTCTATAATAAAATACGACTCAATACTTTTTCTCCAAAAATCCAATTCAACTAGAACACTCGTGAACGTTATTTCTATTTACAGTGCGAATGGAGACAATTCCATGAAGACCCGCGCTCTTTGAGGGAGGCGCGGAGAGAAATTCATTACCATTCGAAGCGACATATGCTGCCGAGAGAGACAGATAGAAAGAGACGCACCACTACACAGAGGACGAAAGAGATTCGAAAAAAGGTAAAGAAAAAATCTTTGGCTATCTCTGTAAGGCTTTTCGTACAGGACGAGACCACATCCAACTTTTTCAGACATATTAGAAGAACGAAATCCCATACGACACATACATAAAAGAAAGTCCAATAAAAACTGTAATGAAGAAGGCTCTGGCTGATTTTCATTGCAAATGATGTGCATACTTCCTGATGATATGATTCCCAATCACAAGAAGGTGTAAATATCTTCCGCGATAGGCGTTGGTAAAAAAATAATGAAATGTAATAACAGCATAAGTTTGATAATTTTTTTCAGCAAATATCGAAACTAAAGCAATATGCATATTATACTCCGTATGAAAGGAACTAGTTCTAATTCAGATGACAAGATTTAACCCATGCTTATGAGTGCTAATATACGCACGATATAAAATAACAACGATAATAATAACACATTTAGGTAAAATTCCTATCAAGTAACTGAAAATACCATTACCGATAGCTTTTAATATATTATGTACTTCAACATAATGTTGTCGTTTAGTTAAGTTCTAATTACTGTTATTATAAAGCCCACAGGCCATCTCCGACCACTTCAGGAAGATGATATGGAAAATGATGAAGTAGTATCAGTTGCAATAGGACCTCCTGCGACGCGACCCAAATACGAGAAGTCCTGGAAACCACCTCAGCCTTCTAACACAACTGGTGCTACAAACTTAGTCAAAGACATCCTGGTTCAACTGGGAAGAGAATTTCTCACTCACAAAGTAAGTGAAGACTTTGTATTCGGTCAGTACGTAGGAAATGCGATGAAAAATATGACGTCAGATTTAAAATTAAGAATGCAACATGAGATATTGGAACTTGTACTGAAATACCAAAGGATGAGTTATGGTGTAATGCCTGTGCTACCAAAAGCAGAACCTATTGTGAAGAATGAAGGGAAACGTACTGTATCCGCTGTTAGTGATTTGAAAGAAAAAAAAGCTGGTAATGAAACCGAAGAAGGGTGGCCGGATTTCTCCAATTTGGCTAAAATAGTTGGTTGAACTAGGCCACAGTAATTTCAACGTTTTTCTTACCTTTGTTTTTGTTTTCTTTTCATTTATTGTGATTCTTTGGTGTTTCTTTGTTTTGTTTTACTGAAAAAATATAAATAGATAATTTTTATATTTATTTTGTTTTGTGGCAAAGTTTCAATCGAATCTACGCCATTCCCCCCGAAGCACACGTCACCTGACATAAGATCCCCATTGCCAAAGATTATGCTTATAAAAATTTTACTCAAAATCTTATAAAACTTATCCTGTAGATACATATTTACATCTTAAACCTAGTAAAAATAATTGTTTACGTGGTAAGCGTTGTGTATCTATTATCCTATAATTCCTATATGTATAACTTATACATACAGGATAATAAATACGGACTCCGGACGGACGGTATAACTACTTTCCTATGAAGTTATCACAAACTAAAGGTATCCCATACTGTCTCACTCATGTGAGACAGTATGGACAAAATAATGTGGATAGAACATAATCTAGAATAACATATACGGTACTTTTTCTCACGGAAAACGCGCCGGGCAGAGCTAGTACCTCATAAAAAACTCCAGTTTACTCATTAGTGCGCTACGTAATGGATCTGTAAGCAATGCTACGTGTAACATGATTCAACGTGTTTATTAAAATCCGTATTGTTCGCTGATTAAGAATACAATGTAGATCCATCATATTGTTCCATCCATTACCTGATTAAAGCTCAGCTTTTAGCTCCACAGAACAAAGCAACTGATTTCATTACATTATCCTCACACATCCTCTTTGTTCAAATGGTATGTATTAACAATGTTTCGTATTTTATTTACAGTTGTGTAATATACGTTTACTTTATATCCCGCTATTGTCTAAAAGTTGTGGCAAAACTTTGAGTTTTATGAGCTATGGAAAACATAATTATTGAGGCTTCAATTTTGGATTTCAATAATTAAATAGTAGCCATGATTCATGTCGGACGCCTAGATGTGGCGTTAGCAAAATTTTTGACTCACTTAAATAGTGGAGAAATTAGTAAAAGATACTCCTTGCTATTAAGTACTCAAAAATATCACAGCTCAAAAATCTAAAAGTTAATGACTATAACTACAAACACAGCTCAGATACGACAAAAGTTGCGGCTAAACTTGGTCCGGCTAGGCGGCTGGCTAAAACTCCCGACAGACTGGGCCTTATCCACTGTAATCCGCACCAAAGCGGTATGTCAGTGTATTTTCTACGTATTTTCGGCTTTTATGATACGAAGGCTAGTGCACATCTATGGAATAGACCAAAAAATTTACATGGCTATAACGCTTTTTAAAAATCAACAAATACCTACCTACCTAACTACTCTTTTCATTCGTTATTACGGAAACCTAAAATATATAATTCATTCACTCAAAGACTTTGGCAATCATAATGTGTTTATTTATACAAATTTTATGGCTACATAAGACGTCCTTTACACAGAATAGCTATTAATAAAATTTGTGGCAGGATTTTTATCAACTTTTATTAATGAAACTCAATTAAATGATTTGCAAGAGCGCCTGACGGGACATAATCACTTCTTTCAGTTAACCCCCGCCATCTTTTTTCGTTTCCTTAATTTGAAAGCAATTACTATAATTTAATATTAGCGTATTTAAAAGCTGTAATGATACATGTAATTGGATAATTGGATTTCGATTGGATGTATGTACAATTAATATGAAAATTATTTAAAATATTTCTGATAGATAACTTATTTTACCTATATATGCCAATAATAATTTGGTTAGTCGATGATTGCATCGAACTGAACTTAAGTCGCATATTTCAACTGTGCTGTAAATCTATGAAGAATTCTGTTGCTATTCCAACCATATAGGTATGAAGCAAAAATATTATTTAAATTATCAAATGTATTGCAAAATATATATTCTAATGAGTTTTTAACCACTGGTAACTGTTCTGTGATAAAGTATTCAAATGAGAAATCAGAGACAAAGTCTAAAATATTACATTTCAATTTTCTCTCACACGCATCAGTCTCCCAAAATGTATCGTATTCCACAGATGTCAAAGTCTAATTCAAAATCATTAATTTGTTCATATAGGTATCATTGATACACATATGCACGTTATTTTTTGTCTACAACCATGAGCGTCATTCAGCGCTAGTATGAAAAGCCTTACTGTTAGTCGAGTGAAGTGCGTCTGAATATCCGGGGCTTCTAATTAGGAGGCGTTTGCAAAGTTTTTTAATTGGACTCTTATACCCATTTCCTCCACCTGACGCGATCGTAATACTGTGATAGAAATGTCAATGAGTTATTATCTTTTTTTGATGTAGGTAGAACTTATAAATTGTTGTAAAAACGATATTTACCTATTGAAAAGCTCAAAAGACAGCACAGCTTGTAAGTAAAGGCTAGTACAGTATAGACGATTACATAAATGATAAGAATGCCTGGAAGTTTTGTACTGCATCCACCCAGCGCAGGTTAGAAGATTATTCTATAACATTTTGCTAATAATCTAACAGTCGCTAATAAAAAAACTCCTGCGCACGGAGTAGGTATCTTTCGCCGTTTTTTTCTCCTGAATGATTAAATACGTGTATTGAAATCATTATACAAATGATTTTGAATTTGAAAAGATTTGAATTAGAAAATTTCCTTGACGCAATACTTTACTAACCAACATAAGATGACCTCTTCATTGCGTTTTTAATTGTTTGCTTTCATGTACATAATTTTCGCCGATTCTAATGCTATAATCTCTATTATAAAAATGTACCTATCTGAAAAAATCTAATTCGACAGTCTTACCTTCTTCTACTTCTTTTAAACTTGTTTATATAATAGGAAGAAACCCTCAGCGCCATAACCGGAAAAGGTCAATTCTCTGAGCCGTAAACGCCGCGGGAACAAAGTTGTGCCTAAAAGCAAATAGCGATAAAAAGAAAGTTGCTATGAAGGCGTGGGCAACGTGTAGCCACTTAGATCTCGCTGACAGCGTGGAGTGTTAGGGTATGGTGCCAGTGATAGCGTATATCCTTATAGTTTTGTCCTTCAAGCCATAATGGCCTACTACAAGGTACGGATAGATACTCATAAGTAGATAATATGAAATGAAATAAGTTTTATTCGAAGTAGGTTTGTTACAAACACTTTTCGAAAGTCACTCAACGCCATCGCTTCAACAAATCCCTACCGTGAGTGGTCCCGGGAGAAGAAGCGGCAAGAAACTACTGGGGTTATTTTTTCCTACTACTAAAAAAGTCTTGTCATTTAGAATATTAATATGATAACATGGTAACTTAAGGTATAATTTTCATGTTAAACCTAGTATTTCTGTTCTACCTAAATAATACAAATACTGTAAAGCGGCCATTTTATTTTTTAAATTCCAATTAGATAAGCTTCGTTAGGTGTTTATTGGCTTTACACGCCTGTAAACGATTATCTTTTTTGAAACGAAGCGAAAACGGATGATTTCAAAAATAAAAGAGAAGACGGAATAAAAAGGAAATAAAAATAATTATAAATATGAAACACAAATCGCTTTATGTAAGATCATTGTCTTTTCTCAGGAAAAACCCAAGTTAAGTTGGTAATGTACTCACAGTAAATTAATTCCTTTCGCTCGACAACTTCCGCAAGTAAACTGCGTTAGGTAATTATCGTCACGCTTCGTTGGTTGTCGAGCGTTAATATCCAAAATGTTAAGATCTTTTTAAGAAACACGAGACTGCTTTAAGAACGCACTTTCCTGCTTCCATGAACACCTGAACAACTTATTTAACGACGAAACAATCGCTCGAGCTCGAGATTCCTACTTGAAAATGTCACCTACAATTCAATCCCATTTATTTATCAGTAAGTTCATAGCTATCTTTACCAAATTCATGATGTAACTTTTTATTTGTTTTATTTATTTTATTATTAGTATTTTTCATATTTATAAAAAAGTATTAACGGATAGAATGGGTGCGTGATCTATCTAATAAGTTGTCACATCAAAACTGACCTTCAACAACTGAAGTATCAAGAAGAATAACGTTACCGTCGGTGCCGGTCAAGATAGAATCGCAATACCAATTTGATAATTTACTGTTCATCTGTAATAGCAAATACAATTCCTTAATAAATAAATGTGACCAGTTAAAGGTATGAGATCTGTGAACGTTGCTCAAATCTTTCCTTAAACTAGAAAAGAGATACTTACGGCTAAAAATATTTTGAGTTAGCTAAGTACACTATCGGTCAACACTATTGTTTTAAATGTCACACAAATCACAATATTTCAAAATCATGCGACATACAAACCGCCAAAACACCGCAAACAAAAGCAATGAAACAGGCTTAGTTAAAACTGAAATAATCCCTAATATATCACAGTGAGTCGAAACTAATGCAGCGATTAGCAGACGATCAAATATTAGAGGCGCTAACAAAGCAATTCGACCGATAAAATGATTCCGATACGATGCATTCACATATCATGACGGCTTCATATGGATTAACAATTGAAATTTAGATTCGTGGACTTCACTCATTGCTATAGTAGGTACGAGCGGATAAAATTATGATCATTAAAGATCATACTACCTTAAAAGATAGTTTTTATGCCCCATATTCAAATAACAACAATAGTCTAAATTTTACTAACAAAAAATAACCGACCTCAAAGTTACTCAAAAACTACTTGTCAGATCTCGTTCAAATTTATGTGGGACTATATGACAGGTACCAGATTTCGATTAAAAAAAGAATCATCAAAACCGGTTCGCCCAGTCCAAAGTTCTGAGGTAACAAACATAAAAAAATACAGTCGAATTGAGAACCTCCTCCTTTTTTTGAAATCGGTTAAAAATAATAATGCAATATAAGAAATAAGAAATACCTTTTATAAGAGAACAATAAAATAATGTTTGTAAAATCCACCCGTAAAAAGAATGAATTTCGATATTTTCAGCAGTTGAATTCACTGCTATCGGTATTGGATCTTTTAGTTACAATAAATTAACCCAACGCTGAACAGTTCCCCGAAACGAAACGAGAGTACCTACTTACATGGTATTTAATTAAGTAAATTGAAAACTCTAATCCAATATCCAACTTCGACGCTACAACACTCTGTGCTGTCTTTAGTCTTTATCTGATCAGAGTTATCAGGTATTAGAAATAAAACACAGAATGGTTTTTAGTGCTTCAACACATCCACGCTCGTTTTTCTGACCGTGTGAAGCTGTAGGAAAATAAAACACCTGCGCACTTTGACGGTTGAATGACGTGTGATTCGTTAGCGGGTGTTTTGCAGGCTTTTTATTAATATTTAGGTATGTTCCAATTATAAGCAGTGATAGCCTAGCGGTAGAACGTTGGTCTCCCGAACGAAGGGGCCCGAGTTCAAATCCTGGCACGCACCTCTAATTTTCAAATATTATGTGCGTATTACATGTTAATTATCACTTGCTTCGGTGAAGGAAAACATCGTGAGGAAACCTGCACACCGGAGAGTTCTCCATAAAAGTTCTCGAAGGTGTGTGAAGTCTACCAATCCGCACTTGGCCAGCGTGGTAGACTATGGCCTAACCCTCACATTCTGAGAGGAGACCCCAAGCCCAGCAGTGGGACAATTATGGGTTGTTGCTTTGCTTTTTTTGCTTTTATGTTCCAATTATTAATGTTGTGACAGACTGACCAATTTCACCAAGAAGAGCCTCCCTAAATAAGCTTATTTTCAAGCAACCTAAAAAAGAGGAGGTTATCAATACGGCTGTATTCTCAACTTTTTACTGGTTGTACCGATTTCGATGATTCTTTTTATATTCGAAAGCTGGTGCCTGTCATGTGGTCCCATTTAAATTTGATTGATTTATTATTATTACATTATTACTAATGGGTATTTAATTGACTTCGATTACGTTGATGATGTTCTCATTTTATTACAAGTTACAAGTTGGTTATTTTGTTAGTCATAAAAAAGATTACCTATTCATCTTTAGTGACGCCTATGGCTATGTTAATTCAAGATTGAAAGCCAGAGATATTCATGCCAAATGTATTGGTAGACTTGTCAATATTAGATTGAACGCCATTCCGTTCTCATAGTATTTGTCACGCCTCCGCTACTACTAATATAATATGATCCAAAGGGATCATACAACTGGTATAAAATTTATCCTATTTTTAACCGACTTCAAAAAAAGGAGGAGGTTCTCAATTCGACTGTATTTTTTTTATGTTTGTTACCTCAGAACTTTGGACTGGGCGAACCGATTTTGATGATTGTTTTTTTAATCGAAAGCTGGTGGCTGTCATGTGGTCCCACATAAATTTTATTGAGATCTGACAAGTAGTTTTTGAGACTTTGAAGTCGGTTATTTTTTGGTAGTAAAATTTAGATTATCTTGTCCTGAACACGGCCAATTTACATCTAAATCCGCACAATAGTTAACGCATAATAATAAGACAAACATACATAGTCTCAATTTAATTCCTTCTCTCTCTACATCTTTCTCTACCCGCCGTTTGTAAAACAATAGCCTTACACAGAATAGTTCAAATACTCGATTCAGCACTAAAACGCGCAAATTGCACTGCAACTCTGAAAAGCCTACAATTCGTCACCAACGACAGCTTATTCTCAATAGTCGCGAAATAATAGCTGTAAAACCACTGTACTGAAGGTAAAAGTTAAGCTAAAATAAGTCTTATCATAAGGGCACTAAGGATGCTACAAAACGTGAACACACGATAGTTGAATAGAATCAGCAGCCAGTCAAATGTGACCTTTGATTGATCGCATTGCTAAGTAAGGTCTATTCTATAGGCTGGGCTGGGCTGGTCATACTATTGGTTGATGAACACGACTTTAGTTCATCAGAACTAATCTTATGTGATTAAAATAACCATGTGAAATGATCAATTTACGTCAATCAACTAACTTGAATCAAACAACTTTGATACGCATTATTTTAAGAAGTAATTCATAAGAGGTAATAATAGAAAATAAGAAATAATTTAAATATTTTAAATCAAACTACTTACTCTCAAATTACGGCGATCCAGTACATCAATAAAATGATTAACACGTAACAGAAGAAGTCGTAAATTGAATAACGCGTTAAATGATTAGGGCTTCCGTTAGCGGTTGCCATACATAAAACTGATTCTAAAAATAATTAATTGTTCATTAGGGTAACTCAACGAGAGGTCAAAGTAAAGTGGTCGAACGCCACAATATGGCATCGGTGAAATTGTCCCTCAAACAAAGTGTATAGTTAGAGAAAGTACAATACGCCATCGATATTGCATTTGAATCGATTGTCAAGAATTATGTACTGAATTTGGATTTTTGGAATCTGTAAACATTTTGAGATTTTTACACTCACACTTCAGATGTTCCCAAAAGTAACTTCTCCAATAATTTACATGCTGTGGAGAATGCTCACTCCTAATAATGTGATGTGAAATGTTAGCCTGATAAACAGGAAGGGACTTAACTCTTGCAACGAGTGTGACGCTATCTCGGTAAGTCCCCTTGGCCAGACTTCTGTTGAAAGGAAAGAAACCCCGATATTGCGTCGTCCCTTGAACCATGCTGTTTACAATTGCGCTGTGACGCAATAAACCTTTGGGGTTTATAACATTTGGTTCACATTTTTTTATTGGAACATAATTCCACAGCGCGGCAGGAGTGAAATGGGAAAAATCGTTATATTTAGACTGCCAAGAATTTGAACCAAATTGTAAGCATGAAGTTTACTCTAATCATTTCTTTTTTACAACTACTTAATAAATATTACACGACCATGAATTTTAGACTTTCAGCCTTTTATTACTTATTTTTGAAAATGTTCTACTACTTTTATTACGAGTCTTGAAACTCTTGAATCGACGGTGAAAGCGTTCCGCGAAGCCAATGAAGAGGTCAAGTAAGAATAGTCCATCTACTTTTTACAATGGTTCCAGTCAGTAGGAATGCATAAATTATGAGGTAATATACTTTGAAAATCAATAAATGTACCGTAAATCTGATCTTATTTTATAATCAGAAGCGTTTAATATGACCTAAGTAACCTTAGGTACGTTTTGTTTTCCTCAAAATCTGTTTCTACGTAAAAGGTTGAGAGCCTCTGCGCCTTCGTACAGACAGATCTTCTCCAAAGTTTGCAGAGCGCACAATTCACTCTGCGGGACATGTGAAATCAAGAGTAATCTCGTTTGAAATTGCAAAGCTACTGGCGTTTAATTTCCAAATGCAACAGCAGGAACTGAAACTTGTGTAAACTAGTTGGGATTAGGCACAGTCCTTACAGTCAGTAAATTCGTAGTAGTAATTTACATAAATACATAAAGCAATCGAAGGTAGGTATTGTATAATAAAATTATACTAAGTTCTATTTATTCTGTTACAATCAATTTCATCTACATAATATATTTGCAGGAATACGAATTTTAGAGAAAATATTAATTCTGTCATAATATTATTTTTTTTGTGTATCCTGTGTCGGTGGACCTTAAATAAATAAACAAATCTATATAGTTTTTCTTGTTACTTCATAGTACCTACTTATAATTTGCCTTCTTTTTGAGTACGTCTTCTCTCAACCTATTTACTTACTTTTTAGTAGGAAATTTGAAATTAATAATTGAAAATACATTATTTCTACGAAAAATACCCATTGTCGTAACTATTCCATGGATCGTATAAAAAGCGTTAAAAATACTGCAGGCAGCTTTGTTCAACAAACTATTCGTCCAAAATGTATGCCTCAGGCGTTGTAAAGTGCCTCAAAGCTACAGGCTCGCCAATTGTTATTTCGAGCAAAGTGATTGAGTGCTGCTTGCATATGGAGTGGAGAGATTTTGGACAAAGCGCCCATTGTTCTTTAACACAAGTTTTTATATCTCGTGCTGATCAGGATCACTCTTCCATAGTCCGTTTGAGTAAATCACAAGTCATTGTAATGTCTGGATTTCGTCAGCTCTTTGGCGCAAGAGCTTGTAAGTACAAGAAGAATGACATGCGTTTTTTAGAAAAGTGTTGTAAGTTCTTTTTCCGTATTAAGTTGTTAAACGAGCAGACATGCCAACTGATGGCCGGGATCGAACTAGACCCTTCACTTCGCAGGTAAGGTCAACACCAAGTAAGCTACGAGGTTGTAAATTTTTAAACTTACATAATTATCATCCTATTCAAAGTAAATTTTCAATGCAAACGGGAACTCACGATTTTCGAATTTTATACCTACTGCATGGCTATTCTGTAAGGATGTTTTTGTAACTCGACAGCGGAATCTGCGATGAGTTTCAAAATTCCTATTCTTTTAAGAATAGCAATAGGTCGAGTTTCAACTCGACAGTACAGGTGGCGCCGCAGTGTAGAATGCGGCGGTGAAAAAACTACTTGTTCAGGCTAATTTGACATGTTTGGTATTCGGTAAGGGATTTATTTGTCTCGATCATCGAATTACGTCACTGTCATTTTGCTTGCACTTGTCATTAAGCTCGTGTCCAATTGTCAAACGAAAAGTGAGCTTCGATTTCGAGTTCGTATTTTAGAGAATAGCCCTCCTGATATCTCTAACTAGTTAGATGGTCATGGCAGGAAATGTCAGACTATAAAACAAAAACATAGGACCCATTCATATTAAAAAAAGTAAAGATATGACATCATTATAAATTACAATAATAACAATCGTGTCTCGGTACCGCTACAGAGGGAATAACAAGAGGCGGAGGGTGCCGACTGCTGAGGGTCCTCAGTGCAACCCGATAGCTTCGCTAATTACTTCAAGAGGTCCCATTATAAATTGTTACCGACACACTTTTCATTTTGTTGTTCTCCCAGTAGTGTTGTTTTTGTTTATTTGAGCGACTAGTTCGAGGTTTATAGATTTTAGTTTTTATTTTTATTTGATGTATGTGAATAAGTTAAATTGATAAAACTTCACATCGAATAACGTTTCCTTTAATACAAGTCAAGTACTACAAAAACTCACTCACAACTGTAGTAATTTCTAGTACTCAACTACTAGAAATTACTACAGACAATAATTCTAAAATACTACACTACTTACTACTACACTTACTACAGAATTACTTATACACCATACTTAGGTAACTTATTTTAGTATTATTGTCTGTAGTAATTACTCACCATAATAAATAATTACCACCACATGGTGGTAGGGCCCCTAACAGGGATTAGGGGTGATTAATACTGATTTTAAAGACCATTCATACCATTATTGCTATTATTATTTCTCCATGGGGTCCAGAATAATTATATTACCATTCTCTACCTTGAGTCATCCGATGAAAGACAAAAAAATATTTTAGACAAACTAAAAATTTTATTGCACTACAACGGGTACAGTCATAAACAGAATGGACATTATCAAGAACAATACTGGAACTGCGCAAAAATAATGTCTGTAAAGTCCATTTACGGACGGTAGTTTAACGTGACAACGTCATGACAAAACATTGATGAAATGATTGCATACTTTTATAGATAAAATTGAGCGCTTCGGCCGATCGTAGCCGATCGTGCCTCTTTATCGCTTGTTCCGCGCTCTCGCTCGCGTGGAACGGGACAATCATGGTTTTTCGTGCGTGCGCCCGGCGTTCATCGTTTTAATAGACGTTATCACGTCAAAAACCGTTAATTTAATTAATGTCGTGATTGAGATATGGTAATGAGAGATTACCAATTGTTGCCAACAGTACATTCATCTATTGCTCATCATATTAAGTCACCTGAACGTGACTTAATTATAAAGATCTGACTCTACCTAGCCTCGCTACACAATACGGTATAAACGGACGTAATGTTTCATTGCGTTCATGCTTGATTTTTGCACAGCTCCAAGGAATTGCAGAGCTGAGTATAGATAGCAAAACAGACAGACAGTATGGTTATACAAATACTCAAATGATCATACTGCATTTGATAAGACTAAAGTCATGTACCGTTTTACAACATGAATAAAACATAGATCAAAAATTTCTGTAGTGAAAACCCTGCTAATCTACACTCACTATGTCTCATGTAAACAATCCAGTGTAACAAGTGTCTACATCATGTGTTGATAAGAAAAGACAGGTGATTGGATGATATAGAATAGACAGATAATATTCTACGCTCTGATTTCCTAACTGCTTATCTTTGATGTTACTCACCGACTCTAAAGGCTGTGTCTTAACTAGTTGATAATAAATTAAAAAGCAATTGACTCTATCATTAAAATAAAGCATTTATCAATTTAATAAATGAGTAACAATTTACTTAATAATAATAGCAACAGAGTGGTATTACACAGTAGGTACATATTAACACATTATTTATATCAATGATAGGTACCTATTATACACAATCTTAGGTATCTCTACAATGTTCTAGATACGCGGTAGTATGTCAAGCCAAGCTCTTGCTAATAGAACTGGCGAGCAGCACCGTGTGTAATAAGATTAATAAGACATCACACACACCCATAAAAATACAAAAATATTGTTAGGTATCTTAGAATAAAATAATTTTAAAAATATATCTATTAATTCGTTCCCGGTAAACTGACCCTTGAAAAATCACTGTTTGGGTAATGATGCCTTCGATAGCAAAATTGGTAGAGTTGGACTGATCCTAGTTTCTCTATTTACATAATATCTGTTCAACGCAAATATTGCCTCCCCAACACGGTAAAAGGGTATCCACTCACCTTGGCTGGAGGCTGGAGCCGACGTTGTCGATCGGAAGGTACTTCTTCTGTACTCCGTCACTGCACCGTATTATGTCTTCTATTAAAGCCGTAAATTGATTTTAATCCGTAACCGAAACCGAAATTAATTATTTGTCGAGACCGAACTTGACAGGGCCCATTTACCGACACAGAGTACTTTTTTAATTCGACTTGAGAATGTCCATTTTTTTCTTTTTCTTGAGTGACGTTTTCGTGCTCGCGCACAACTCACTGCCCACCAACCGCAGATTTTGTAGACAACCTCAAACCGCGCCAGAAAAACAATAATTGCGTGAACATCCCCCCCGCCTAACCAAGGCCTACCTTGGTTACCTAATTTGATAAGGGTAGCCTACATAATTTAGAGATGGGCCTAATTAAGATCCCATTCTGAGTCTTAACTTCCACAACCCGCACAATCCCATCTTTTCCCGGCAACAACCTTATAATTCTACCGCGTCTCCAATGAAGTGGAGACAAATTGTCTTCTTTTATCAAGACAAGGTCATCTGTCTTCGGAGGTTCTGTCTTCGAAGTCCATTTATACCGTTGCTGAAGTGTATGGAGATACTCATTTTTCCACCGAGACCAGAAATGTTGCGACAATTTTTGAATTTGTTGATACCGAGACAACCGAGTCATATTGACGTCCGCATAAGAATACTCCGGTAATGCCACCAAGGGCTGGCCTATAAGAAAATGTCCTGGTGTCAGGACTTCTAAGTCGGACGGATCCGAGCTCAGAGGATACAAAGGCCGAGAGTTCATAACCGCTTCTACTTTAGTAAAAAACGTAGCTAGTTCCTCAAAGGTGAGCCGAGCTTCACCGATTACTCGTCGAACGTGAGTCTTGGCAGACTTCACTGCCGCTTCGAATAAACCACCGTGATTGGGACTAGCTGGTGCATTAAATAACCAGGTTATATTTTCTTTCGTTAATTTTCTATTAATATCCGACTGATTGTTACGTATGAAAATATATAACTCCTTTAAATATTTGTTAAAACCCGTAAAATTCGTACCGCAGTCCGACCTAATAAGGGACGGAAGTCCTCTCCGTGAAACAAACCGAGTAAAGCAAGCGATGAAGGCTTCAACAGACAGGTCCGACACTACCTCCAAGTGAACGGCCTTAGTAGCCAAACAAACAAAAATGCATAAATAACATTTTATTATTTTTGCGTTCCGAGATAAACTTGCTTTAATATAAAATGGTCCCGCAAAATCCGTGCCGACACCAAGAAATGGTCGCGCGCACCTCACGCGATCCGATGGTAAGTCCGCCATGAAGGGTTGAGTGGGCCGCGCTTTAGACCGATAGCACTGCACACACCGAAACGTAACGTGACGAGTAATACGTCGCGCCGACACGATCCAATACGACCGCGAGAGAATCGCTGCCAAGGTGTTGGCCCCGACGTGACAATGCACCTTGTGATAGTGAGTTACCAATAATTCCGTAAAGTGACTCTTTCCTGGGATCAAAATAGGATACCGTGAATCATAAGGCAACTCTGAGGCGCCTATCCGACCGCCTACACGTAACAAGTTATCGTCATCAATAAATAAATTTAACCGCCGTAACGAAGACTTAATAGGTTGCTTAGATTTAATAGCCGCTAATTCTTCAGCAAAATAAGAAGCCTGTGTAAACCGAATCAAATATGAAATAGTCTTCCGACGTTCCGAGACCGTAAGGTCGCCGACCGAGCGTATTTTATTCTTTATGCGATTAATAAACCGCAAAATGTAGGCCGTAACATTTACTAATTTTTCAAATGAGCTATACCGTTCTAATAAATTAAAATCTGAATCCAAAATATTGACATTACAAACTTTTGCCCGTAACCCAGGTAGTAAACTATTGTGTACCGGTAAGTCCCTACACTCCCGTGGCCAGCAGTCCGGGTCGCGCAACCACTGCGGCCCCCACCACAACCGGTGGTCCAGCAACTCCGAGGCGCTCGCGCCGCGCGACGCCACATCTGCGCAATTCATGTCACTGGGAACGTGCCGCCATGTAATAGAAACCGCCGATGAATTTATTTGTGAAACCCGATTCCCTTCAAAAACCTGTAACCGATGTGGAGACGTCCGCAACCACGCCAACACAATTGTGCTGTCGCACCAACAAATCACGTCATTTAAAACTATGTTATCTTGCAACGAAGTAACAACGTGATTAACAAGCGTTGTGAGAAGCGCTGCGCCGTTCAATTCCAGCTTGGGAATAGTTTGCTTCGTCTTTAACGGAGCGACGCGCGATTTAGCGAAGAGTAGCCGCACCGTCACATCGCCGCCGACGTCCTCCGACCGTATGTACACCGCCGCCGCGTACCCTACAGACGAACCGTCGCAAAAGCCGTGTAATGAATAACTTCCCGCACCGATTGTTTTCAGACACCTAGGTATAGATAATCGCTGTAAAATAGATAAATCAGACAAAATATTGTTCCACTCGTTTACAATGTCTACGGGAGCTGGGGTATCCCATTCAATTTTACGAGAATCACCGTCATTAGTTAATAACCGTTGAAGTAATAATTTAATTCTAAAAACAACAGCACACACCCAGCCGAGCGGATCATATAACCGGGCCGCTATTGATAAAATAGATCGTCGTGTGATCGTCCCGTCCGTGTTATTAGATAAATTTATCCGATATGTAAAGCTATCCGTTTGAGGATTCCATTGAATGCCTAACACCTTAATAAACGAAGCGCCGTCCAAATGTTCGAACGTCCGAGGCGTTTCTAAGAAGTCCGAAGGTAAATCCGTTAAAAGTTCCGGTACGTTAGATGACCATTTCCGTAACTGATACCCCGCAGTACTCATGAGTGCAATCAACTCATTTTTGAGCTCCTGCGCCTCACACAACGTGTCCGCGCCACCCGTGAGATCGTCAACATAGCTGTTTTGTCGTATCATTCGACTAGCCCTAGGATACCTAGCCTGTTCGTCGTCGGCTAACTGATGCAAACATCGAATTGACACAAATGGACTCGACTTTAACCCGTAAGTGTTTGTAGTCAATTCGTAAATACACAAGGGTTCCGACGGTGACGATCTCCAAAATATAAGTTGATATTTTCGGTCATCCGGATGTATCCATGTTTGCCGAAACATCATTTTAATGTCCGTGGTAAAAACTATACGTGGACACCTAAAGCCAATTATTATTTGCGTAATATCATTTTGTAATCGTTCACCGGAATACAAACAGTCGTTGAGAGACACACCGTTATTAGTCTGTACACTGCCATCAAAAACAACACGTATTTTATCTACGTCCCCCGATTTCTTAAAAACCCCATGATGTGCGAGAAAATAATGTTCCGCGCCAGAGTTAAAATCAAAATTAGATACATTCATATGACCGAGACTAATATATTCCGACATAAATTGTACATATTTTTCTCTAAAATCAGGTTGCCGTTGCATTCTCCGCTCCATAGACATAAATCGTTTTAATGCCGTTTGTCTGGAGTCACCGAGACGTTGATGACCAGGAACCAGTGGCAACCGCACCGTATACTTGCCGTCCAAACCGCGTACCGTGGTTGATGAAAATAAGCTCTCACATTCTATATCCGCCGGATCCTTTATTTTTAATGGTGGTTCCTCAGAACGCCAAAACCGTTCCACCGCTTCTACCAACGACACCCCCGAGTAATAACTATTATTTGACATTGTGACGTCAGAATTATTTGACGGCACCGGACCAAAAATAGCAAAATTAAAAATGGTACCCATAGCATAGGGCCCTCCCGAACCTAACTCAATTTTATTGCCGTTAATTATTTGACCGAGAATATCACAACCGAAAATAATATCTATTTGACTACGATATGAACCATCGTCCGCTAACTTAATTTTTGAACTATTTAATGTATCCAAATGTTTTGTTAAATAATTTGTGAGATTTTTTATAACAGCCGCCGTAACCGATAAAAGAGGTTGATCCGAATTTTCCGGTTTAAAATTAAACATAACAATATGTTGACTAATATTATTTTGAACGCCGCCGATGCCTACTAATGGTGTATGAGAGTAATGTCGCTTCAAACCTAACCTCGTAACAAGATCACTCCGTATGATTGTGACTTGTGAACCTAGATCCAATAACGCCCGTGCCTTATAAAAATCACCGTGCATTGACTTAACATCAATAATAACCGTTGGCAAAATTACATTATCCGCTAACCGAGGTAAAGAGGCGACATTACTATTCGTTAATTGCTATTGTGAATGCCGAGAATGCGTAGGGCTGGCCGGTCGCATCGTCCGATTATCCCGATCCCGATCACGTAAACCACCCGAGCGTCGTGAATAATTATTACACCTATCACCAGCTTCATTATGATTATCATAACCATTACCACTACCATGTGGCGGTGAACGGCTGTCCCGTACCGAACGAGCGGGTGAGCTCCTATTGTGATGAGAACTCCTGCGCATAGGCCGAGTGGTAACAGGTGAACGCCTTCCATTGCCGTAGCCACCGTTATCATGCGATGTAGCAACCATAGCTTGGCGAGTGTCCGACCGATTATTGATGGGAGAATTATGACGCGCAATGTACCTCCCACAAATTAATTTATTATGACCGGTGTTACCACAGCTCGTACATGGTACATTGTGTTTACAAGATGAAGCTATATGCTTCCCGAAGCATCTAAAACACAACGCGTTGTTCCTAACAAAATCCTTACGATCGGTTATTGTTAATTTAATGAATTTATAGCAATCCTTAACCGAATGACCCGAAACATCGCAATAAACACACCGATTGCTATTATTGTTTGAACCGTTTGAAGTTTTATTACCGCGATCCGCAGAATAGGAATTATTAGCATCTACGACATGTATATTCCGCGTAGCCTTCCGGGTTACACCGTAGCCGATAACCTCTCCCGTCGTAGCCGTGTCTATTAATCTACACTCGTTCTGAAGAAACCCCGTCAGCTGATCAAATGTAGGAAAATCGGAATTATTACCACCGTGCTGCTGTTCAAAACGAGTTTTAATTTCTACGGGCAACTTAGTAAGGCCAATGTACAACAACATGTAGCTCCATTCATCCGTAGGCAAACCAAGATTTTTTAACGCCCGAGAAGATTCCAATAAAGGATTAAGTATTTGAGACCGCAAGCCTACGACCTTATTCAAAACTGGTAAGTATAAAATTCTAGATATGTGAGAATCCGCCAGCAACCGCTTATTCTCATAACGACCCTTTAATATTTCCATGCCCGTATCTAAGGACCCGTCATCCATTGGTAAGTGTTTTATTAGTGATCGCGGTTCCTTTTCTACATGTGAAAATAAGTAATGAAATTTTTCCGTTTTCGAAATATCTTTTCTGCTCAAAACCAGAGAAGTAAATAAACTAATAAAACTCGTCCAAGAAAATACGTCCCCGTCGAACGTAGTTAAATTAATCCGAGGTAGACGTGGTGCCGATGAAGAAGCAGTCTCACTAGTGGCATGAGTACCACCTGAGCCCGTATAAGCCGCTGAAATTGAATTCACCCGATCATAAACATCGGTTGCTAATTTGTATTTATCATCATATCTACTAATGATATCCATGTCCTCCGAACAAAAATTCAATATGCCCTCGTATGCCTCGGTTAATTTTGAATAATAATCCTCTACTTTACGAACCCGAGCCGACATAACAGATGACAATATTGTTTTATCATCTAACATTTTAAGCGTATTTTGGAACCAATCATATTTAATTTTAAATTTATTTTCAAAAACTTTTGCCATTTTGAATCCGAAAACCAAACCTCAAAGACAGATAGACCGTGTAACCGTTTAAACAAAATGTCCGCCGCCGTCAACGTTGAACTATGTAAATTTCTTATGAAAAACTAATCCGACTCGATGGACCAAGAAAATGTTTGGGTAATGATGCCTTCGATAGCAAAATTGGTAGAGTTGGACTGATCCTAGTTTCTCTATTTACATAATATCTGTTCAACGCAAATATTGCCTCCCCAACACGGTAAAAGGGTATCCACTCACCTTGGCTGGAGGCTGGAGCCGACGTTGTCGATCGGAAGGTACTTCTTCTGTACTCCGTCACTGCACCGTATTATGTCTTCTATTAAAGCCGTAAATTGATTTTAATCCGTAACCGAAACCGAAATTAATTATTTGTCGAGACCGAACTTGACAGGGCCCATTTACCGACACAGAGTACTTTTTTAATTCGACTTGAGAATGTCCATTTTTTTCTTTTTCTTGAGTGACGTTTTCGTGCTCGCGCACAACTCACTGCCCACCAACCGCAGATTTTGTAGACAACCTCAAACCGCGCCAGAAAAACAATAATTGCGTGAACAATCACCTACAAAATATTATAGTTATTTCCACCTGCCAATTTATTGATCTTATTTATCTCTTTCTTTAATAAATCGTCACAAAATAAAACACTACGGAGTGGCTTTCAAACATCTTCGAAAACATTTTGGAAAACTTTGGAAAATATTACGGCAAATTAAAAATTCACCATATTCAAAGCCATGATTTCCGGAAAATGTTCAAGTATTGCTATCAGATGTTACATCAACACTTGATACTCACACATCAAATTAATCAGTTATATAGTCATTATAGTTATATGTACGAGTATTATTGGCATGAAAACGATACGATGTTATAATGTTTTTTCGATGTATCTAAATCTTTACCCTATGTCTTGGAAAATAGAGATGTTAATCGATTTAATTTAGTATTTACTTTCACTAGTGTGGACATAAAAATATACTTATGGTAGAGTTAAGTAAATTACCTTTTTATCGAAGTTTACATAAAGTGAATGTAAAAATAAATGTTTATAGAAATTAAAATTTTCTGTTGAATAGATTTTCATGACATGTAGTACATAGGTGGACCATGATCTAAAAGAGTAAGGTAGGTACTTAATTTATTATCACGAAAAACACTAGCAATGCTGCAGGCAAAGCGATAATTGCCAATATAATAAACATTTGAACAACATAAATTGCACATCAACTTTCAACGTCCACTGAACCCATTCTATGAGCAATATTCAATGTACCAGGAAAACATAAGGAGAAGACAAATGAGCGCCTACCTTAACATTGTGAGAACGCTGACGTCATAGCTGATCTCGTTAAAGTACCTATCTGACAATGACCCATTCAGGCCATTCAAGTCAGTATCGAATCGCCTGCGCAAGCGACTGTGCGAACTACTTTAATAAAATAAAACATTCGCGCATACCTACATTTACTCGTAAAGATGAATTCGTTGTTATTGTTGATACTGTGTTTATGTATGTGTGTGGTGACTGAAATCAATGCTTGGGGCCGAGGGGATTTAGAGAAATATGGACCTTTTCAATTGGCATTACACTCTAATTTGATAAAATGTAAGTAAACATACAATAAACATTGAAGTTAATCTTGTGACTGACTCTTTGATGTTGACATTTTTATTGTTTCTATTTTTAAGCGGCAATTACAGTTTTTTTTTTTAATTCAAGCGTCAACGAGTGTTCTAATTAAGTGGATATAGTAGTGTATAAAATAGTATGAGTATGATTATTTCAATAAATAAATCGCATTATTAAACTATATCTGAGAAAACTTTATTAACTTTATTAAAGGGACTCGAGCCCATTATTAATAAATCGATTAGATTAGAAACCTGATTTGAAATTGTGACATATATCAAATCGTAGTAAAAATGCCGTTTTTCCTGTTGGACGTAGTTTCTGAAAAACGTTCCAATCCACATTCATGTTGAAATTGAATTAATACTTATATATTATTAATACTTAAGTAATTTATACTTAAGTATTAATAATAAGTAAGTATTCTAAGTAAAGAAGTATTATTTAGTATTAATTCAATTTCAACATGAGTGTGGATTAGAACGTTTTTCAGAAACTACGTCCAATTTAGGCTAGAAGATGAAGAAGAACTCTTCTAGGATAAATTACCTATTAAACTACCTATTAAGGTAGTAAACATTTTGTAATAACGATGACTCGTAATAATTCAGCAATGAATAATAAGTACTTATATATCAACTTCACTTGAACCAAAACTAGCCTTTAATTTGTATTATAGACAATGATTTGCATTTGTATACGACGATCACATTGCGTTTAATGCCACGCATCGTTACTCACCGAGTCACTTCCCATTTATTTTAAATACTCTAAGTATCCCATAACAAGGTGTGTATTCTTCCTGTTTCCTGTAAATACCCTACAGTAAAAGCGTCAACTCTTTTCATTTTTCTGCAACATACGAGCAACAATTCAATAATGGACATATGACCGAAAATAGAAACACGTCGCCCGGTCATTCCATTTATATTTCTAACCGACTTTAAAAAGGAGGAGCTATTCAATTCGACTTTTTTTTTAAATGTTTGTTACCTCAGAACTTTCAACTGGGTGAACTGATTTTGATGATTATATTTTTAATTGTAAGCTGATGCTAGTCATGTATTTAAGTTCGAGCGAGATCTGACAAGTAATTTTTGAGTTATTTTGAATTCGGTTATTTTTTGTTAGTAAAATTTAGATTATACAACAAGGCAATAGATGTAATTGTTTGCAAATAATTAATTTATACCATTATTACTATTATTATTTCTCCATGGGGTTCGCCTGGATAGCTACCACCCTTGAGCATGAGTCGCCGCCAAACTATTCGTCGTGTTCCGGCTGGGGGCTTAAAGAGTCAGTTCTTTCATTTCGTCTCTCCTTCTTGGCCGACAATGCACTCTGATGATTTGATGTTTACCGGCTATTTCCATTTCATTTCTTTCTTCCCGCAATTTCTGCCCATTTACTGCAAAAACCCCACGACAATTATTATTTTTTTCCCCTAAACACTCCACTCTAAAAATACTAAAACAAATGTGTTGTTAAAGTAACTGACAATCAAACATCTGCAGCCTAAGTAAACTGGATAAAGGCAATTGCAGTCGTTCCACAAAATTATTTTTTAATAGATGTTTTACTGAATACGACGAATACTAGTACGAATTTTGCGGTAACTCGCATGTGGGTCATGTCAAGCTGTCCTTTGTTTGTAGTTTTTAGGCTACGAGTTTTATGCAATTGTGAGGTTTAATTGCTCCAAATATGTGGGAACGAATAATATGCTCGTTAAGTCGGTTTCGCGTTTGAAATTCAGCTTCATATTTAGTGTTAGAACTTGCTTTTTATGTTACTGTAACGGTTTTTATATTTAGGGTTTTAGAAGCATTTACACTGGTTTTTGTGCTTTGTGATTTGAGGCAACCACGATAGTCAGTTTGATAGTGATATGTGACCATAGAGTTGTAAGAAATGATAATGACAGTTAATACGTCACAGTAAACGTGTAAGTTCTATTTATTTTTTGTTAATAGCGGATAAACGACCCTCAGTGGAAGTGTTCGAGATTTTAGGAACAAAATATCGATATTTTTATGGCCAATTAGGGATTTGGCACCTGTATTACTGGTGTAGTAACTTAGTAAGTAATGAAAGACCTATTGTATTCCAAAAGAGGCCAGACAAGTTTGCCTTGTATGCCCTTTTGAATTGAACCTACTCATATATTTAAAGAAGTGATTTTGTAGACATATTTAAAAGCATATAAAACAGATTAGAATATTAATGAAGGTCATAAAACGTTACGCGTTTTGTCCTTTCCGCGACGTAACCCAATGCAGACAGAAGCGATCCTGAACGGTTTGGTTTGGTTTGGACATCGCCACCAAAAATACCTAGCTACATTCATTAAATACATAATCACGTAACATTATTTAAATCAGTGGTACCTAGTAATACATTAACTAAATAATATCTTGAAGACTCACGCTCGCATTTAAACTTATAATGCGGATGGGATAAATTTATTAAATGTGACCTCATTTAAGACATCCCAAACTAGTCTGAACGAGCAACGACAATTTGAACGAGTGCAATTATTTTTAAACACGATAGAATAGGGATGTTGACACTATCAGTAAATTAAAATAAATTTATGTTTAAAGTATCACGGAAAACATTTAAACACCTAAATTTGTAGAAATCAATCACAATAAATTAAATATAATTATTTTAAAATGTTAAAAATAGTACTCACTGTCACGTGACCTCAAACGCCGTTTGGAGCTTATGACGTCATTGTTCCTATTTTATATGAAAGTGCAACTAACTTCAGTCGACAGATAGTATTGAATATTGAATATCGGCTAGTGACGTCACGTGACGTTTTTGGCGGGAAATTTGAAAATGGTTTTTATTTATCAATTTTTGTTTTTAAATTGAAGATTATTATTTTTATCTATAAAATGAAATTGAATCCTAAAATTAGTCAACATCCCTATTATGAAGTTTCACGCAGCAGTGATAGCCTAGAACGTCGGTCTCCTGAACGCATGGGCCCGAGAACAAATCCTGGCACGCACCTCTAATTTTGGAATCATCTCAAAAAACATACGCGACTGTGACAATTCCTTTTTTGAAGTCGATTGAAATAAATACCGGCTTAATAAGCTTCTGTGTGCTTCTATAACAAAAAATTACTGTACGTAATGGAAAGTTCTTCGTTATTATCCATTGCGTTTTGCGTTTCTATCCTACTCCATTTCTATTCACAAGTGCAAAGAACAAGCAAGCGCGGTAATTAATGCGCGCAAACAGGACGTCCGCGTGTCTCGCGTAGGCCATAGGGCTGTCAAAAAACATTGTTTTGTTTCAACATTTAGAATAGAAATATAAAATACTCGTGCTCTCGCGGTTTGCCCGCGTTTTCTGGAATAATAAGTACCCTGTCTTATTCCAGACTATATTCTACCTGAGTACTAAATTGCATGAAAATCCGGTCTATGGTTTTCCTGTCAAAGAGCAACAGACATCCATACTTTTCACATTTATAATAAGTGTGATTTTTCAATCTAACTACAGTTACATGTTCGGTTGGGATCGTTTTAAGTAAATGAATAAAAAATAATTTCAGGTAAACTAAAACTATTTCCTTACAAATCACAAACTAAAACTTATTACTTTTATATCAAATGTGACGTCTAAATTCGTTTAAAGTTTTATTTTTCTTAAATATTTCGCTTGTCTGTAATCTTTATTAATCTTTTGTTAAATCTTTCTAACAATAAAACTTTTACGTGCAACTTAACCTGGTGATGGTTAAATATGTAGATTAACAGGATACACACATATAATTGAACACATTTTAAAACACTACGAGCTTTATGAATAACTTAAGAAATAACTCTGAATGAATATATTGGTTTAATTAATTCATAATAATTCTAACAGTTTATTATTAAATTTACACCCAATAATAAAATTATAAGACATTATTTCGTTATAATAGTAGAGACAAAACTGCTTGTCGCACTGCGGCCAGCCCTATTTCTCACTATTCAATGTTAATTCAGTGCAAGACAGCGTTGTCTCAACCACCGTTGTGCACTTTGTTTGGGTTAAATTTCGTATCAGTTGTAGTAACAACCACAATACCAAGTATGGTACACACTAGATGTGGTTGTAATGAACATTGAGTTTTATTGCGAATGTTTTAGGGTTAAGTTTGATAGAAACAAACGCTGCTAAAGGAGTAATAAAATTAAGCTGGCTGAACAAGTCTGGGATAGGTACCTATCTGTCAAAATTTCGAATTTAAAGAAAGACAATTTCGCTAAAAAACCGACGGACCGGACCGAAGACCCGACGGCAGTTAAAGCAGTTTATCTTGGATACAAAGCAGTTAGGTAGGATAACACTTTTTTTTAAGCTTGAAAGACATTTCAAATACCATCTTATAAGATTGAGGGAAGGAAATGTCAATGATTATGTTAATGATTAAGTAGGTATAATATAGTTAGTTCATTAAAAAACGACTCGCAGTTTGCTCTACGTAATAGAATCAGAAATTATGCAATTCGTAGACGATTATTTTTTGTATCAAGACAGAGGTTTCAAATGATCCAATTTCATTCATGCAGTTAAATGCATGCATACTAACTGGATTGAGGATTTAATTTCCATTATCTAATACTGTATTCGTACATAAATATCACCGAATTGTATTCGATTTCGAGCACACCCAACTGTATTCAATATTCCAGCTATCGATACCTTATCGCTGAGTACAGATAGATATAACACTCCGAAATTAAACACGGTTATCGTGTGATCTTCCTCTCCAACAGTTTGGAGTAAATTGATCAATCAATCCATTACGATCCATTACCCACTCAGACAATCAACTAGGCACTGAAGTAATGTACTCGAAGGTTCTTGATTAGTGTCTATGTGTGGGTGGGGTGATATGTGATACATGATATTACTACGATGTATTCTGAGGATAGAGGTAAAACGTTTCAGAGGTAAATCATTTGTATTGACTACAGACTATAATAGGAGGACCTAGTATTTATTATACATTACGGTGTAGTATCTACGGTAAAATTGCTAAACTCTAAATTTATCGAATCTTAAAAAATATATAAAGATCAGACATTTTAATTCTTGCTTTTTAATTTAAAACATAAAAAAATATTGTACCTAAATATAGTTTATTTTCCTTAATATGGCATCTTACCGGAACAGTGGTAGATTCAAAAGGTTTGTTTTTCATAAATGTATTGAATAATAGGGACCGACAAAAACATTTAAATACTTTTATAATTTTCTTAAGTGTTTTATTTTTACCGTCTATACCTCGCACATACAGAAATGGAAAAACAGATTGCAATATAACAATTAACGTGTATCGCCAATATCAAAAAATCAATAATTTAAAAGAACTCAATCATTGACTTATTGCGCAATATTACAAACTTATAAGACGTGTCTTGCCATATTAACTTTCAGTCGGAGTACCTACTAGTCACTAGATGGCGCTATACCGGTAGCTGAATCACGCTTACGACTGAACGCTAGCCGTTCTACAAGTATGTAGTCAAATAACCTTGAGTTTACACACAAAGACAAAGATACACAGACCGCTAAGTCTTCGGACTTAGTTTAAATTATTTTTAAAATAGGGTCTCTACGTTGAATCGCGTAAGTCCCTTATAATGTATTGACATAATTAAGGAGTTTATAATACAGGTTTTTGAGTTTTTCTTGGTCTTCCTTTAATTTAAGATACTGTTGTTTAAAGGAAATTGATCCTTGTGAATGACCCTTTCGATTGGTATCATAAAATACAGGGTGTTTTTTTCACATTTTACAGATTCGATTCCCGGATCAAGCAGAATCTTAATTTATCAATTATTATTTTTTATATTTATTACTGAATTATCAAAAATCTGTAAATGCAGTTTTACTAATTTGTGAAAATAAAGAAAATGCTTCTTTTCAATAACATTTGCCATCATTAATATTCAGAATTCAGGGTACTTTTCCTACCACCACAATTTTTTCCAACCTGTATATAGATAATTGATAGCCTTGAACATATTTTATCAGGCAACCCATTTGCGATACTTTTCTTTACACGATATTTGATAAAAAAAAAATATTTTTTATCCGGTAACCAGATAAGTGAAGAAACGCCTCTAATTCGGATCTCTGTCTATCGGACAAATTATGATAATGATTACAATTGCATCAATAACGCAAAACTTGTCTCTTGCCACCTAAGTTTCACTCGAAACTTCTACATGACACTAGATGGCGCTATACCAATATCTGAATCACGCTAACGACTGAACGCTGGCGATTATACAAGTCTGTTGTTAGACTGATTTTTAATTTACACACAAATAAGACATACAACACCCAAACTAAATCTTCGGATTTAGTTTGAATTATTTTTTATATTGGGGTTGACGTTAAGTCGTATATAACCCTTAATTTACACTTGTTAAGTAATTAGATAATTTATAATAGATATTATGTTATGTCATGATATGATACTGATAGTTGATGATAGTAAATTAATTTTAAAGTATTTGTGGTCGCATTCCTCTGAAACGGGTCGACCGATTTTTTTTAATGAATTATTTTGTATATTTGGTACAAAATGAGAACAGGTCGTTCAGTATATTACATACTGCTAGGTGATTGGGGATCCCAGAGGAATGCTCCCACGCTATAATAATCCAATATGAATGCTCTAATGCTTGGATGCGAGTGTTTGAGATTTAATATTATTATTTGGAAAATTATTATATCAATTTAATTGATTATTTTCCAGGTGATCACGACAGAACACTCAACTTGGACGTCAACGGCGTCGACGTGTACTTCTACGACTTCACCCACAATGACGTCGAGAGCTTCCCCATCGACAACGCTGTGAAAGGAATCCTTGCATTGCCGAATCTCATCAAAGTGAAACAGTTCATAATCTTCGTCGGAGGCTACAAATCTCACATAAACAAGAGAACTGAAGAACAAATTAGGGACACCTTCAGAAACTATCCAAACAGCTACCTCATCATCCTCGATCATTCAGCCTACACCAACGATAGGCAAGGATACATCAAGAGTTATGAGAGATCGGTGCGATACGTCCATTATATCGGCAAGGCTTTGGGTCAGATGCTGGCTGGGCTGACTGAAGGGGGAATTTCCCCAAAAAGCATCCACTGCATTGGACATAGTTTAGGGTCACATATTTTGGGTCAAGCTGGAGAAGTATTTACCAACATTACAGGCCAAAAAATTTCCAGAATAACCGCATTAGATCCAGCCGGACCTTGCTTTTCCAACAGCTTGATACAGGAGCAAGTCAGATCAGGTGTAGCTGAATACGTCGAAGTATACCATTGTAATGCGGGAGGTTTAGGGACAACCAGTGTGCTAGGAGACATCGATTTCTTCGTCAACAAGAAAGGACAATCGCAACCGAAGTGCGGGACACCTTTGATCCCTGGGATATTCGACTCTTCAAAAGCAGCTAAATGCAACCACAGAGCATGTATAGACCTATGGACGGCTACGGTCAGTAACCCCAACTGGTACCTAGCGTGGAAGTGTGATTCTTACAAGATGTTTAAGGAAGGAAAATGCGCTGCGAATGAAGTCACCATCGCTGGCTTCTGGAACCCTGGTAACGCGACTGGCGTTTTCTATTTTTCTACGGATGCTTATGAAATGCAGTAATTTAAAGGCAATTACAATACGAGTACGTCATATCAATGTAAATATTATATTAGTCTTTGTTTAAATGTATATACATTATAGTCACTATAATTTACTAAAATATAATGTAGAATGAACTGAACTAATTACGTGCTAGAATAAATAATAAATATATTATAATCATTACATATCAATAACTATTAAATGTTTATGTAAAATCATAACCCGTCAGTGCCATAAAAATCTTACAGGAGATCGTCTTTAAAAATAAACGCCCCTCCACTAAACCACACTAAACATTATTGTTATAACATGTAAGTAAATCATTGAGTAAATATTCTATATTCAATAAACTAAAATAAACAATAACAATAATTACTAAATAAGACAATTACTTGTTAACGGAGAAATTAACAAAGATAGATCAAACGCTTTATTCTTTATATTCTACTTTTTAATATCCCTTATTTGTCTGAATTTTTAACCGCATAGACGCATAGGCTATTGATCTGAGGCATAGGCATTTTCCTTCAAATCATTCTTGATTTCTTCAAGCAAGGGGAACCCCACACGTGCGGGTATACAATTAAAGGTGGTAAACAACAGGAAAACGAAACCGACGAGTAATGTCGAGTAATGCTACATGGAGAATAAATTACTGGTTCCCCTTCACCAAATAGACATTTGATTTTTATGTAAATAGACGAACAACAGACAAAAGTTCGAACCGACAGACGAACCATGTCCAAGGTCATAGTGACAGCGATGCGTTGGCGGCAAAGAAAAAACATAGAGAAAAAAAGAAATTATGTTGGTAGCCATTACTAAATATATAGTTACAAGAGGTAATTTTAGGCGTGTCGGCCACGGAAATCAATTGTAGGTAATGTGTCTCGATTATTTTCGATCCGATGACATGACATGGGTCATTATGACAATCATCATTTGGGACACCGCGCGTAGTGGACGTGTTAAGAATATTAAGTTAGTGATAATTAATTTATGTTTCAAAAGAAATAGTAGTAGATTTCAAAACCTTAGGTACTAATCTTACCTAACAACTATTCGTTATTAAAAATAAATAAATAAACCTACTTTATCTAAGGAGTTTAGCGCCAAGCTTTGTAGCTTCAGAACGCCTTAATGGCTACAATGAGCAATTATTATGATTTAGCTCTCATTGCTGGTAAGGAACAGAAATATTAAAGTAAACTTTGCTCTTTACTGAATCAGTTAATGTCTGTTGCTGGGAGGAATGAAATAACTGGATGTATATTTCAAGTTAAGCACCTATAATAGTTTACTCGACATTTTTAACAGCTCATGCTAGTGATTGTTTGAAAGTTTGGATAAAATATTTTATGGCAATGCTAAAAGTAAAACACACGTTTAAAATATCTAATTTCGTAATGTTTTTTTCTTTCTCTTTTGTTGTGAAGTTATATCTACAAGAATTTCAATAAATTCAATAAATAAACAATTTAATAAATAATTCAATAATCACTTAAGTCTTTCCTTGTTTTTTTTATGTCATAATAAACCTATTAACTATAGCATACGTATAGTAGTAGATATAGTAATATCTAGTATCTGGACTAAATCTAGATCTGTCGGCTACCACGTCAGATGGCCGTATGGTAGATATTTCTGGAGAAAGATAGCAAGTAGCTTCTACGTGATAAAGCTGTGAGCCGCTGATATTATGTGCTTCACTCAAATGTGGTCCAAGTTATAAGCGCTAGACGGTTTGAAATTGCTTAGCGATAAGACATTTTAATTACCCCGGTACAATACTAGGCCCATAAATTTTTGTTTCTTTGTACAGTTTTGATAATCTTAACTTACAAGTAGTTTTTCGTGTATGTGTATGTATCAAGGCATAAGTATCCCGAAGCGACGCAAAGATATTGAAAGTTGAAGTCATATACCATCCTTTTATCCAGTGCCGGCGTTAGAGCCCCTGACGCCCTATGCAAGAATGCTGTGGCGCTTAGAACAATAATAAACCTGTGGCGCCCACAAGAAAATAAAAATCAAAATTTTTTTGCTCTATCAGCAAAATCAGCAAATGTAAGACATCGACATGTAAGATATCATCGAATATTGTCGGCATTAAACTTTGTACTATTTCATTGATCAGCGATCTGTAAAAGAAGTGGTGCAATCTGTAAGCATCTGTTGATTTATTGGATGAATAGAGGTCTACGAATCAACTTCTTTTTTGTGTCATTCTTCATCTTAAGTGACAAACAGAAAAAAAAATTAAACCTCGTGCGCTTATAACTCGCACCTTACGAAGAATAATGTGGCATGTACCAACAAGAGCAAGGGTGCTCTTAGACTCAAGAGTTGGAGATTCCCGTCGCGCGAGGACATTAATACTGCCGACGGAATAACGAGCTGTGTCTCCGACGACTACGTTTTTCCGTCTTACTTTGCTTACAAAGATAGCGGCGGTGTATGTTTTAAATAAAAATGCCGCTTGAAGCAGTATTTGAGGAACTTATGAAATTTTTGTGGTTGAATGACTTGAATGAATAGCATGCGTCGTGAGCTCAGTCGTCGTGAGATGTGAGTGTGAAATGGGACTTATCAAAACAACAAAGTCCCAAATTGTTTTGTATATTCGCAGCCCAAATGGATAGGTATATGGAAGATTTTATTGATTGGATTATGTATACGCTATGTCTGCAGACCCCTCTTTCCCACTGGGCACTGTTAGGCCAGGGCCCCGTGATCGATAGGGGCCCCCTAGTTTCTGCCAGATCACTAAATGATAACCGATATTTATTATCGAAAAACTTTTTTAATTCGAATAAATCGAACTTAAATTAGTGACTACAATACCAATTTGCTTATTAGCTTTTGCATTAATCTAGAGGCTTTCATATCTACTTTCTTTGTTTATTCTACCAAAAGAGTTTTCTGTCAAAGTCATAGGGGCCCCATTATCCTAATATGGCCAGGGCGGAGGGCCTCCAAAATGTTAAAGACGGCCTTGTGTGTCTGTCTGTCGCATCGTATCGCTCCTAAACGAATGGATCAATTATGATGCATTTTTTTAAAGCTGATGTAATCGAGATCATTCTTAGCTTTGTTTAGTGTAAAGAAAACTGACGTGGGTTTTTTATGTAGTCGGGTAAAGATAAGGTTTGTATAACGAAACAATGACATTATTAAATTTAATATAGTCCAATAGGTTCGGTAATTAAATACAACTGATTGAACAAATATACTGAGAATCAATAAAATCAAACGAGGAGCAAAAACTAGAACTCTGCGATACATAAGATGAAAAATGGCTCATACACATACGAGAACTGTGGATAAATAAAATATTTCCAATAGCAAATAACACACAAAGATATCGCATCGAAGATCGTTCATTTCAATCATTTATTAACGCTCATACGATTGAAGTGATGATAAATAACCTGGACAAAAGAACTTCAATATACGATACGTTTTTTGACCCATTCGAGGAGAAATCTTAATGTAGCATTTCTAAAGAAACGGACATGTTCATAATGTAGGCTACATTCGTTTTCTTTAGTAAAATCAGAATAAGTATGGTTCGGTTTGGATTCCTCGATTAATAACAAAGTCTGAATACGTACCAAAAATCTTAAGTGTGACAAAATACATGTACAAATGGGGATGATTTGACTTCTTGAGAGTTGACTTCTACCAACCTAAAAACAATATTCCTTGCTATTCCATGCTATACAATAAAGGAGACCGCAGCTTCAGGTCTCTCGTTCTCAAGACTTGTGAACGTAAATCTCAAGGATACTCACACATAGTGGAAATATTTTCACTGGCTGATGAAATGAACATCCTTCTAAAAGCCAATCCTAAGATGTATAAGTGGAGAAAGAAAGAGATATCCTAAGTCTCCAGTTAGAGTCAGGTATATACTCGTTGATTTACCTACTGCTTATTTCTCGACCAAGAATGACATCAATTTCTAAGACTGACCTCAAGGGTTCCTGTTTTCGTCAATGTACAGAACCCTTAGCAGCAAAAGCACAAAGGCACCTACATCTATACGTACACACGCGACCGAACACACCGCACGAGAAGAGATTTGTCGGTGCGCCATTTTTTCCAGTCCACCTGAACAAATATTTTATTCTGAGGGTGAATTAAATCTACTGGAAATTATTACGATTGGAGGTTTTGCGTTCTACCTTACCTTCCGTGATTGTACAGTCATCTGCAGAGAAAAGTAACCCATCTGTTTACAACGCAACAGGCGACGGAAACTTTGCTGTTCGTAGATTTATAAACTAATGGGTTACTTTTCTCTGCAGGTGACTGTACCTGTAGTAGGTACCTACAGAATTTTATTTAGTTTGTTCATAATTTATATATGTGATAATATACATAAATTATGAACAAACCTTTATGAGACGTAGCCGACATAAAGTAATTAGACGTTGTTCTCGAATCTCGATATACCTAGTATCATTCATACAGGGTATGTTCACAATCTGAATATTCCTTCCTTTTTACGCTGTGCTGTCATTGAAGTTGAATTGATGAGATCCGTTAAAGAACAAGAGATACTAATACAACTCGCAGAATGAGACTATCAGATATAAGAATGGACGTGTGAAGTTTTCCTTCCTCTAACATTACAAGTTTTTTTTTTCACTTGTCCCAGAATATGTGATCAAATGTGTTATTAAATCTATTCTTCTTTCTAACGTTTAACGCGTTCTCACTCGTAGGTATACGTTATATAATGTAAATTTAATTTTGTAAAATCCTATTATACAAACTCCACTAGAAATCTAATCAAATCACCGTATCGCCGCTGGTCAACTGTAGTTGGGACTCAATAAACAGCTGCGTGCCGGGTAATGACTTCAGAATAACCACAATGACGTCATTATCCGGACTCCGCTTGTAATTAGATAGGATTCCGGTAAATCCCCTGTGTGTCCGGTGAATTACAAATAACCAATCCTATAAAGGAGTGTACTGAAATAATAACAGGGTTTATTATATAAAATTTAATTGTAGTATAATTATACGATTTCATTAATAATAGTTTTTTGTTAATGATATACCTACATGAAGAAAGGTAAAAAAACATAAAAATAACAATTTTTACAACGAAGCAAAAAGCTTTGACCCCTTTTTCTTTTCCTTTTCAAGCAACAGTTTATAATAATTATGCTAACACTAAAATGATTCGTGAGCATCTGAATAAATTGTATAGGTACATAATAATATTACGACTTACTCACGTAAGTAAGTCACGTAAGATTCGTCCGACTATAGTTTGGACCTCCTCAGGTCCTATCCGAGGTCTTTCTTCGAGAGCCGTTCGAGAGTCGTCGACGAGAGCGCTTAAGCGAGAAAGGTAAAACGAATTACAGAGTTTTTAGAAAAAAAATATCTAAGGAGATATTGTAATAAGTAGCGGGCACCAGCAATCCCTACTTCCCTACTAATATTATAAATGTGAAAGTGTGTTTGTTTGTCCGTCTTTCACGTCGCAAAGAAGCTGTTATATGGTATGGTTTTTGTGTGTGGAGTTAGTGAGGAGGGTGGAGAGTAACGGAGGCTACTTTTTACCGCGGTAAAACATCCCCATGGGGAGATCGATATTTTGTTAGTTACTAGATATTTAGTTTCGGATTTCGTTAATAGATGGCGTTAGTAAAATTCCGCGGGCGAAGCAGCGAAGCTGCGGGCAAAAGCTAGTCTACTATAATTCGTTAGGAGTACGTATTTGTTCCGCATCAGAAGTGTATTTCTCACACAAGCAGTGTAATTACCGCGCTGCAGCAATATTCCACTGTTTCGATAGCAACCCCTAATGCACTGCTCCGTACACAAGACATGCCATAAATTGTACCACTGGTAGGGATGTCGGGCATAAAGTATCGATATAAGTATTTTTTTATTGGTGCAGTGAGTGGTTCAGATAAGGAAAATGAAAAGATGCTGTATTAGATAGAAATTTAAATATAAATGACCGATAAATTCTGAATAGTCAACTGATGGTAAATGGTCGCTGCCATCGACATTAACGAGTATCTATCATTAAAAACATCAGATGAACAAGCGTTTAGCAAGGAATGCGCTTATTACACAAAACATGTAACGAAAAATGACAAAAAATCCTTTTCACGTCAGTTGGTTGCGAATCGATGGGTTTCAGGTTATATCGACACTAGAAAGCAAACATGTTGTTGGTACTCTCTCTACGAAATGAATGAATGACTTTGGTGAACAATTTGATATTTGCGGGTTACTACGTGTTTGCTTTCTAGCGTCGATATGAAGTATTTTTTACGTGTTTTGCTTCGCTCTCTTTACACAACTATTGCATCGGTAACACTTAGGCCAGATCCTCACTATAATGCCGCTCACAGTCCGTTCTCGATCCGACCTCGGTCTGGTAAAGTCGTATCACATACAAATTATACAATTGGAGCGAAACTTGACTGTCACGGATAGTATGAATGCGCACATATATTTTATACTTCATAATATTTTATCAAACCGAGATTGGACCGAGAACGGACTGTGAACGGCATTATAGTGAGGATCTGGCCTTAACATGAGGTGAATCGTCGTCTCGTTTATCAGCTCAATCAAAACGCAAATGTTAATGAACAAATCCCTATTACATTAAAAGATTTTTAATACATATCGATAATAATCGCCAACCCTAAGCCCCGCCCCGCTAATGCGCCGGGGAAATAATTGAGTGCAGTTGTTTCAAACACCGCCTACGCATAACTGTTGCTAATGATCCTCCCCCTTGTCGGGAGACCACTTCTTTGTACCGACTTCCCTTGTATTAATGGCATCTCGGATATTTGTATACGCCATTCGCCTCCACTTGTCAAAAGAGTTTTTATAGCCGGAATGGCAGACGTAAAGTGGGCTACGTAATAGCTTTGCCTGGGGCCAAATGCACCAGAAAAATTGTAATACGCTGGATCTGAAGAACACTTTTTGCACCTTTTTTGGAAAATCCCCTGCCGTAAGGCCCCGATTACAGCTCAAAGGGATCTCTTTCCAAAGATAGCCATGTAGGTAGGCGGCAAAAATTAACATGAATTTCAAAGGAGTCTAGACTAGACTATAATAGTCCGTAGATAAGATAGCAATTAACATTTTAACCCCCTTTTTGCTGTGTCTGTGATGTATCCGAGTGTGACATAGTAGCTCCTACAAGAATGGACCGATTTTTCAACCAATAAATTAACAAGACACTTCAAATGTGGTTATTTATACATCGGCGCTAGCTACAAGTCGACCGGCAGATTGGCTAATTTGTTGCATCGCGGATAATTTCACGCGGCGGTAACTCCGATTTATCTAACTACCCGCAACATTCACAGACGATTCTAAATTCAACTTTATCTGCTTTATTTTAAGACCTGTTGGAAATAACTGGGTTATTTCGATGGAGGAGCGTTCCTGGTAGTTCGCTGTACGGTTCTCGCATTCATTTGTAGCGTTCTGAATGGATTACTTCGGATCATAGGACCATAGTACAAATAGCTTATAGAAATGGGTTCATTTCGTTATCAAATTCTTGTAGTTTTCAGGCTACAAAAATCCTGATCGTAAGTGGCTATCTTCGCTCATGAACATCAATTACACCGGAGTCATCACTGATGCGTTGCCGGTCAAGAAAGAAGAGTAGAAAAAGAAAAAAAATATACTGGTTCTCAAACCCCTGACTCAAGTAACAGGGTGGTAGCTATCTTGGTGGACCCCACAGAAAACCAGCAAACAAAAGTATATCTCTGTAGGTCCACTGCTGGCCTCCCCTAACATATGCCACTCTGACCGGTCCTGAGGCGTCTGAATCCAGCGGATACACGCTGTCTTCTTCAGGTCGTCAGTCCACTTGATGGTCTTATGCTCTTTTACCGAGGCGTGGTCTGCTTTCTAGGACTTTCTTTATTGTGTTGATTTCTAATATTTGAGCAATCCAACACTAACGAAACTTCTCTTTTAAAATAATCTAAATTTTACTAACAAAAAATAACCGACTTCAATATTACTCAAAAAGTACTTATCAGATCTCGTTCTTTATATGGTACCACATGACAAACACCTGCTTTCGATTAAAAAAAGAATCATCAAAATCGGTTCACCCAGTCCAAAGTTCTGAGGTAACAAACAAAAAAAAATACAGTCGAATTGAGAATTTTTTTGAAGTCGTTTAAAATATCTATACAATCGCTTATAATGCACATTTGTTAAGACGTATCCTGTACGGTATAGTCTTAGTACGTTCGTCATTTCTACGCCTCAATAATTCTACGCATAGAACGAATGTCCCCTCACTCATTAAGCAAGATAAACTATTCATGTTGGTGTTTAATGGGTTCAGGAATAGATCAGAATTTACATATTTCCATTTTAATATGTGCTGAATGCGACATGTTAGTTCTAGTAACGGAGATGGAGGTACCTGCTTTTCATTAACAGAGATTACCTCAAATTACCCGTTTACAGCTTTGTGATTAACTATAACATCTAGAGATTTACTCGTGAGAGAGATACTTGTGAGAGTAGTATATTGTTGTTTGCGCTATTCTGTTGCAATTCATACTTAGTTTGTATTTATATGACCGTCTTCGTTGTTCTCCCACTGCCCAAAGGTTGACTGGCAGATAATGCTTTTAGTCCTAAGTAGTTTTAAGTCCGCCTTTTGTACTGATACATTTTGTAAGGTTCAATAAAGTTTAAATAAATAAATAAATACTAGTGAGAGCTCGGCTAGGTCTCACCAATTATTTCAAAAGGTAGGGTGTATCTACATGTTTCCTGGGAGTTGGGACATAACCCTGAAATCCTTCTCTAGTAGAATTTTATTGTTTGAGGCACAGAAAAAAAAATTAAATACACTATGATTTAAACAACTTGTGACGTCAACTATACCTATACAGTTTGTAACATTTATTATCATAATTCTGTCAAACTGTTCTTCTTATAGTTGGAATCCGAAGTCGGTTAGAGACGGCGTAATTTAATGTATCAGTTTCAAAACTGAACAGCAAACTCCGGCGCTCGCCTAAGCTGCCCGTGGTTTGCGGGTAAACCAGACATTACCATCCATTCTCGAATACACTTTTTTATCCTTGAGAACAAGCAAGAAACTTACTAAGTGGAGACCATGCTTCAAAGACGTAGGTACCTTTTTATAGCCTGAGGGGCTAACGAAAAAGCATACCTGGTGGTAAGTGCTCACTGTCGCCTTTGGACATGAGCAATACTAGAGGAATCGCCAATGTATCGCCGGCCCTGAACGAGAAATCTTTTTACACCTTTTTGAAGAACCCCATATCATAGCGCTCCGACGTACCTGAAGACAGGTCACGTGATAACAGATGTACATCTTTGAAGCGGACGCACGTCTCCACTTAGTATGTAAGCTTGGAAATTAATACATAAATAACGCTAAACACTCAAAGCTCCACACTAAGATTCCCTATGTCGTGGGTGCCATGGACAACTCACAAAGACCAGGACACACACCCAAAACGAGAACAGATAAACTCATCATTATAATTTTCGCCTCGCTGGAAATCGAACCCAGACAGACCCCTCTTTCCCACTGGGCACACTGGGCACGTGTCCAGGGCCCCGTGATCGCGGGGGCCCCCTAGTTCCTGCCAGATTACTAAACGAGAACCGATATTTATTAGCGAAAAAAATTTAATTCGAATAAATCGAACCTAAAGTACTGAGTATACCAATTTGCTTAAATTTGGCTTTCCGGTTTCAGAATGCTTAGATAAATAAATAAAAATAAATCTAGAAGCTTGCTTATGTACTTTCTTTGTTTATACTAACATAAAAATAGTGTTCTGTCAAAGGCATAGGGGGGGGGGGGGGGGGGATTTTTTACTGAACCAATGGGAACGTGTGGCGCCCTAGGCCGTCGCACCACCTCCCCCCCCCCCCCAAACGCTGGCTCTGCTAATAACCATTATGCCAGACGGGTCGCCAGGAGTGAGGAGACTAAATAAATAAATAAACGCTTACACACTCATACCCCGCAGTTGGTTTTTACTGGTGTCGCGGGTAACATCACAATAACACCCAAGACCCGAGTACAAAAATTTATCTGTCACGTAAAATATCTGCCCAGCCGGGAATCGAACCCGGGACCCCTCGCTTCGCAGGCAGGGTCGCTAGCGTTACCTACTAGGCTACAGGGTCTACAACGATAAGTGGGACGGGAACGATAAATAAACTTGGATGGGTAACCGGGACGGAACGCTTAGGTGCCCTCTGAAGCACGGAAACGCTCAAGAAATTATTACCACTAACAGCCATCCAGCTCACTTTTATATTTTACGATAATTAAAAAAAATATTTGTTCGTATTCCTCTATAGATGATTTACAAAAACAGTAGTAGGGGTCTCAATACCGCATTCACAGAGCAAGGATCGACCTCATTAGTGGAGCCGAACAGAATTGAACGAATAAACGCGGTCTCGCGCACAATGTTCAAACGGACCTCTCCACATCAAAACCGACTGTTTGAGGCTTCTTTGTAGACTGATCAGGTTTATTGAATAAAAACGCTGTGAAAACACTGCAGGAATTTATATGCACAGTGCCTTTTTTGTTGTGTAAAGCTATTTTTTTATTCCTAAATGTGTAGATACTTCACTGGATAATTTAAGGACCAAAGAATCTCTGTCTCAACTAGTTTAAGCCGATGAAACAGATTGGTCTTATAAAATACTAATAACCCCTGAAGCAATTCCTTTCTGTCAGAAATTGTAATGATATGCTTCTTCGTGAAAGTGGCTATAATACACAAATTTATTTTTTATTTTTTAATCTATTTCTGTTTAAAACGCATTTCAATGCTCCCCACGCTCCCCAATTAGAGTTATAAGTCTATCTTGCCTCTCGTCATTTCCTTTTTTTACTGTATCCATAAGATTTAGTGCTACTCCCAGTTAGGTAATTTCTATTGCAACATTCTGCGAGTCATGAGTTGTATTAATAACAGAAACTTCAACGAATCTCACCTAGCTAACGTCCCAACTCAGAGTCACTAACGGTTGCTTAAATCGCTCCTTAGTACAGAATTTGTATGGTGATTCTTTACTAAGGAGCGATTAAAGTAACCGTTAGTGACTCTGAGTTGGGGCGTTAAATATTTAGCATAGCGTCAAGTTCCCTATACATATTTCTATGATTATCCTATCTTGAATACTGGTTTCGATCCGTGAAATCCCGTCAGAGTGAATTAGCACATATGTCGTATTCCACATAAAGTATGCAGGATAAGACATCACACGAAGGCCGTACAAAGCACACCCGGGTCATAAGTTCACGGCTGAGTAATGCCCGCCATCTTTTCTTCTTACTTTGTCTTTATAGCGCCGCATAAATTGGGAAGTAGATATTCGTGTGAGGGAAATTTATGAGCACTTTATGACTGAAATACGAATGTTTCATAATCACGGAAGTATAATGGAGATTATCAAATATATTATTGCTAGCAAGTAGGGGCCCAAATACGATTTGGGCGATGAAAGTAAATCAAATCAGCTATTTATAAAACTCTTCTATAACTTTCTACTACCCAACAAGAGATTATGGTAAGTAGCTATCGTCGCCTATGGAAATCAGCAACATCAAAGGCATCACTGATGCGTTACCGGCCAAGAAAGAGAGAAGAAAAAGAAAGAAGGAAATGGCTCTCAAACCCCCAGCCGGAACAATGTAACATTTATAAACGTGTATTCTATGCTTTTATAACTTTACTATAAATTATACATCCATGAAGTAAACTACATTTTGTCATTGAAGTTATTTTTAAAATACACCATATGCATCCGTGGATACATAAAAGATTCCAGATGTGTTACCAGGATTTGAGTATCCAGCGATCGCCACCTCATTGCCAGCACATTTTCCATCCTCGAAATCCTTGTAAGAATCACATCTCCATGCTAAATACCACCCTGGGTTACGAACAGTCTTTGACCAGAAAGTCACACATGCTTTATGGCTACACTTGGCCGCATCGGACCCTGTTATTTCAGAGAATATACCTCTATGGCAATGAGGTTGAACTTTTCCGTCGTTTAAGAAAAAGTCTATATCTGCTAAAACGCTGCTCGTTCCTAAGGTTCCAGCACTACAATGGAACACTTCCACATAATCGGCACACCCTGACCTCAACTGGTTTTCAGTAAAGCTGTTCGAGAAGCACGGTCCAGCTGGATCGATTCCAGTGATCCTCCAAATCCTCTCATGGGTTCGATCAAAGTAAGCAGTCCCGGCATAACCCAGGATTTGACTTCCTAAGCTGTGCCCAACGCAATGGATGTTTTGGGACGGAAATCCGTACAGATTCCGAAGGTCACCTAAAAACTTGCCCAAAGCCTGGCCCATATTGTAACTATATAGCACAGCATTTTCGTAACTCTGCCGCTTTCCTTCTTTTTTGGTGGTATAAGCTGTATGGTCGATAATAATCAGATATGTGTTAGGCACGTCTCTAAAGGTTTGTCTAATGATTTCTGGAGAACTCCGCGATATATGAACGTGGTATCCTGGGACGAAGAATATTAGTTTCCTTGTGATGTCCAAGTTGTACACAGAAGCGATGCCTTCAACGGCTTTGTCTATTTTGTAGCTGACGTTGAAATTGTTCTGAAAGTCGTAGAAATAGACGTCGATTTCGCTTACGCTGAGGTTCAAGCTTTTGTTATGGTCACCTGAAAAATTTAAGAAAATTGTCTTAATAACAAAGTACAATGTCGTATTCATTCTGGCAATTTAACTTGGAAAGGCTTCAGAGTTCAGTCTCAAGAACTCAAGACACAGTTTTACCTACACATTGCTGTACTTTTCGTACATTTAGAACCACGGATTCGACCAAATATATCGTTACATTACATCCCAGTAACTATCTATCGAATGATTGACGAATTAATAATGAATGAACATTACCCAACTAAAAGTAAAATGCAATGTTCATACATTAAACATTGTATGTGCATTTAATTTTGTAGCATTATAGTGACGTCAACCTTCGATAGGTATAACGTATGTAACGTTTGTGTGCGGAAATACGGAAATAGATGATCATGTAAACATACGGGTTTAAATCACCATAGTTTGGTTTATTAAATGCGTTGCACAGTAATGTTTTCGGGACATCCCTAAATATAACGAAGTCAAATGACAATCGCTTTTGAAGTAGGTATTACTACAAAGGACTTTATTCGCAGAGGAACCAGCTTCATAATAAAATTTATCTCTATACTATTTACTATCAGTTTTTAAACGGTTATGCGAAGGAGTCAATTAGTTAGATACGTAATTATAGGTACATCGGTCTTATTATGTGTTCCAGGAGTAGTATAATTGTTTTTTGCGAAGGTTGTATTGAAATATTGAATAACTTGTAAGCTATTTAATTGCCATTTATTTCATGAAGAAAACTGAAGAAACCTGGGCACCTAAGGGGCCATACGATTATTACGTAAGGGCTCGAGATGGACGGGGGGGTCCTTAAAATCCCTACATACCCTTATGTTGTAGGGAAAAGGGGTTAAAATATTTCTTACGATGATGATGATTTATGACCTGTCCTTCATAAATCTCCGTTTTAAACCAAGCAAAGCAACCATCTAACATTAGATAAATACAAATAAATAAACACTGACACTTACAAGCTATCCAGCCTGAATACAAAACATTCCGAAAAATTCCATATTCCGATCCAAAGTCAGCGGTAACCTTATTCCATAATAAGACACTGGTAATAATACTCAGTAACATCTCACACTCTGAACTGTTTGACACTCGAGTGATAAGTGAGCGGGTATTGACCGAACTGAATAGGATATTGACTGTCCGCGATTAATAAACGAGGAATTGTTGATCATTTTTGTCGTAATTTTCTTGTTAATTTAACGTTGTTACGTCATCACTCATCAGTAGATCATAGATGGTAATAATAAAGTACTCTGTGATTGATCATGATTAATATTTCCGGTTTCGGTCAAGCACTTCTGACAACAACAAGAGCGTGCGTAATGCGTATCGTCTTGTATTGACAGAGCAACTCCGAGCAGAACGGTCAATTGCCTGTTCTTACGCTCTTCATCGTCGGCGTGCTAGTGACATATCTACCTCTTTTTTTCATTACAACATCATCGGACTAGACCATCACTTCAAGCAGTAACTACTCGTATCCTATTAAATTAGTGCTACACAGAAAGGTCTTTTAACACGTCTGTTCAATAATCATTCTCAACTCACGTTTCCGAAACGCCGCAGACTAGAAATTGTGCCAAAATTTAAATGTGGAAAACTAAACGTGCAAACCGTATCTATTATTGAAATATCTGGAGAGTCCATGCCCCATGGTGGGGAATATGAATTGAGGAGAGCAGAGTAAACTTTATTATTACTTTTAGAATGATAACCTAGTGCTTTCAAAGGCAGCAGAGAAGATCTGAGTACGAATCTTGCACTCACATCTAATATTTCACTGGCCCCAAAACTTTTCAATCGAAAGAAGGTTATTAATACTAGAAACTTGCCTCAAATCAACTCTCATTTTACTGGTTGCATTAAGTATGTGTGGTACTATAGGTGTACCAGAATCTGATGGCAAAATGGGGAAATTAAAATTGGAGACAACACACTCCCCAGCGTTGGGGAAACTAGAATAAAACTTGTTGATCCTTGATATTTTTAACAATGTTAGTTTCATAATAGGCAATATAAATTATGTAGTTATGGTTTATTAACTTCAGATGAAAATATATAAAAGACAAAGCTACACATTTTATTAGACTAGCACATATTTTTTATATTATAATTAATTATTACAGTGACTAGCAATAATTTATACAACTATAATTTAAAATTTGCCATCTGTATACTAGTATTTTTTATTCATTTGATGAAGAGAACAAATAGATAATTAATAAATTGCTCCTCCACCGTTTCAGTTAGGTACGTGAACGTGTACCTATGATGTAAACTTTTCATTTCATATTCACAAAATTTTTGCTACCTTTAATTTGTAACAATGTTTGTATTATTTATTTCAATTAATTTAATATCATTTGCTAATCTTACTTACATACAAAGAAATCATAATTATGTAGATTATTTACTAAGAAAATATACCTAATCACGAAAACTAAGTATCAAAACGAGTTAATCCTACAAGATGGATAAAATTAATAATGCAGATTGCCGCTTAAATACCTACAACTTTTTCCTCACATGTTTTTAAAAAATAAAAAAAAATAAAAATATTCTTTATTGCCACACAAATTCAGTGAAATAAACACTTAAATCTACCTTATCCAGTTACATTACTCTAGTTATACAATACATTACTAATTACATTTTCCCGTTATTGTGGGCAAAGGGGGAGTCTCAGCTTCTGCTAACACGAGAAACCTCATGCAGCGCTGTTTTTCAGACTCTCCCTCTCCCTTAGGCGTTTGGGAGTTGATCGCCGCTAGGTATTTTTCTTTTATCAAGGGTTCGCTGTATGCATTTGTATGTGTCTGTGTGTGTGTGTGTGTGTGTGTGTGTGGGCGCGCGCGCGCGTGTGTGTGTGAGTGTGTGTTGTGTGCTTGTGTATGTGTGTGTGTGCGCGCGCGCATGTGCATGAATGCTTGTTTTTAAATGTGAGTGCGGTAAGTACTGGGATTATTACATCATTTGAAAAACTGTTTCAGATCTAAGCACTTCCAGTAAGCGTGTTTTAGTTTTCAATAAACATTGAAAATAATATTTGTGGCTTGTGTGTGATCGTAAAGTTGTTTTCGGCAGTAAATCGAAAATAATAATAATTTTAGAAAAAGAAAAAAATTCCATACAACTCTTTTTTTGACTTGACAAGCCGCTTGACAATAGTTAGTTTTAAAAATTTTCATTGCCATATTATAAACCCATTTTTCTGCTTGTCAAAAATGCCATGAGATTCTGGTAAACCTATACCTAGATAAGTGGTAGATTAGACATCGACCCAGCCGAATTACCAGGGTTTTACAATCACAGAATTATTCTTCAATTATTTTTCAATTTACTTACCTAATCCCCGAAGGCAAGCAATTTAGCTTAATTCCTGAATACGAAACTGCTTTTAATTCACGAGTAGATAGCTATCCCGAATATTTATTTTGTAGAAATGTTTAATGAAGTTACTTTCCAAATAGGTACTTCAAAGACATCGTGGAATTTCACTCTTTTATTTTGTTTTTGAAATATTTTACAAAGCCTTTTCTATTAGCTTCTTACTTTGATCGAAGGCCTCTTGAGATTTTTTTCTCCGTAGGTAGGTACCTACCCGTATCTGCTAAGGGTAGCTATCATAAGATCGAAAAATATTTGACCGAATTTCATTTCACTGAAAACTTTTCAGTAGACTACGTAAAGTCAGTTTTGCAGCTATTGACACATTTCCACTTAATGTTAACCATTCGTTTCAATTAGATTCCAACACAGATTTTTACATCGTGATTTTAGGCCGTGAGTACGAGTACACGTACAAATAAGGTCTAAAAATATTGGCTGTTGTAACAGTGTAATCGTTACTGGCTTTGTCAGTGATCTATTAGATATTTGCAATTTTTTTTTAATGGAAATAGCCGGCAAACGAGCGACGGCCAAACGACATCAGCAACACCAAATGCATCGCTGATACGTTGCCGGCCAAGAAAGAGAGAAGCAAAAGAAAAAAAGAACTGGCTCTCCAGCTCGATAGCAATTGCAATGGTGGTCTATTACAATTTGTGTCTAGTGAAAGAGGATAAGCTGCTAACTTCTTACTTGAATAGTATGAATAGATACTTGTTCGCCTAAACGCCAGATTTTAAGAAGCCTGATACATATTCCACCTTGCGGTTACCACATGGGTATAATGCGGTTGATCAGCCATCGATTATTTCTGCATGGACGGGATCAACAATTTACTACCTATCATGCGACTTTACGGTGATAGCATATTTAACCTTCCAGTCTGAAACTTCGAGTAAACTGCGTAAATAGACTGTGCTGAGTGCGATAATTTATTTCTAATTAACTTCCACGTAGGTACTTTCATCAATTTAACTCGAAAAGCTGAGTAAATACGCTTAGTATGCGCCGGAACTAATAAACTTGGAGGGAACGGAACAAAAATAAAAAGCTCCGGGGTAATCCACTTTTCCAACTAGTAATTAACTCAGCTTAATCGCCGGACAGCCGATAAAAGTTTTTAATTGACTTTTCGCACCCTCCCACCTCGCGACTCGTTAGTCTTGATCCTTTGAGACCGATAATTGCTGATCCGACGCCGCTGCGCCGTTTGGACAACTCGCCAAACTCAGTTTCCTGGCGTAGGTATTACATCTTTTTATCTGCTGCCAGTTCGTGAATAGATTCGTTAAGGACATTTAAATTAATCGCTTTTAATTCTTGATATAAATGTTAATCAGGATAACGACCTTGTCGACGTCTAGCCATCGGGATTTTGGCACTTTTAATGCTTTTAAGCCTAAAAGAGGTGAAACTCGTTTTGAAGTTGTATTTTATTATTTTTGAAAGATTTAAAGATTTTTAGTCGCTCTAATAATGAACTTAAAAAATATACATAGGGCCGTATTTATTTAAAAAGCTAAGCCTAGTTGCTGTTATGACAACTTATCTATTAGGTATAAGTATAGAGTTGAGTCTACTACATAAAGTATGTATAACTTAAGGGAATCTTCACATTTAGCACGCTGTTTTCATTCGACGAATTTAAAGTTTGTGAATTTCATTAGCAACAAATTAGCTAGGTACATTGTTAAAGGTTTCAATTTCCACGCATTATTCGACAGAAGTGGGTAACTAATATTCCTATTCAAATATTCTTGAAGCTACATGAGCATGCAATATAATATATATTCAAATTCAAAATCATTTATTCATGTAGGTATCATTGATACACTTATGCACGTCATTTTTTTAATTTACCAGCTTTTCGGAAAGGTGCTTTGTCATGGAGGAGAAGAAAAGCCGAAAGAAACTCCTCAGCACATCTTTTAAAAATAAAATACATTGGTATATTTCTTACAAAGAAGTATCACTAGCCTGTACGGAACTGGTTGCAGATCTGGTCATTTCCATGCGTCTTTGTCATTTATGTACTCATCTACAGTATAGTAGCCTTTGCCTAAAAGTTGAGATATATATACTTACTACTAGGAGCGTAGTATCAAATATGTAATTTTACGTTCTCCTTCAGAAAAGCAATAAAGAAGGCTTTAAATCTACAGAAAATATGCATTTACTAAGAACGCTCGCACCAACGTCACGCTCAGAGCGAATGGCGGAAGTAGACAGATTAAAACAGGGTGAAGTTACGATGTGAAAGGACTTTTGTCGCAGGAAATTAAACGTACCATCTCCCTAAAATATTACAGCCTTTACAAAACTTTTTCACATCTTTTGTTAAAGGACTAGATCTTTTTGTTGAGCCACGGCCTGTGTGGAAATAATGTAGTGCCGGACGTAATGAACGTCGCTTCGCGTTTTTATGTTCTGTGTAAATATTAAAACTGAAATAAAAATTACGAAATTCTATTTTTTATGGAAATAGCCGGCAAACGAGCTGACGATCCACCTGATGGTAAGTGGCTATCGTCGCCCATGGACATCAGCAACACCAAAGGCATCACTGATGCGTTGCCGGCCAAGAAAGAGAGAAGAAACGAAAGAACTGGCTCTCAAGCCCCCAGCCGGAACACAAGTCGTTTGACAGCTGACTTATGCTCAGGGTGGTAGCTATCCAGGCGAACCCCATGGTGAAATGATAATTGTAATAATGGTATTAATTGACAATTAAAATAAATTTTACCAATAATAATATAATCCCTCCGAGGGGCTCTACCACCAGCGGGCCGGATTTAGTCGCCTCTTACGACACCCATCCGGCATGGGATTGAGATTTTTTAAAGACGAATACCTAAAGCATGTCAATGCTTCGGGGCACCTGAATGTGATTATCATCATTGCCCATGGACATCAATAGGTAATACCAATGCGTTTTTGATCCAGAATAAAAGAAAAGATAGAAAGAAACTGGCTCTCAATCTCCCAGCCGGAATATGACGAGACTTTTGCAGTGTAATGCGCGCATTATGCACTATTAAAACAATCTAATGATCGACTAATTTACTGACATGCAATACGCAGATGCACTCACGTGTCTTGTTATCTATAAGTACTAATTAATATCTAATAACCCAACCTTTCGCTACGGGAAATATTAACCCGTAGCATGGGCGTAGCCAGGGGGGGGGGGTTTCGGGGGTTCAAACCCCCCCCCCGAAATGTTAAGGACTGACATCTTTATGCTAATAAATCCTTAAAAAACATTTTTCTAGACGTCATTCCGAATCGAATGAGCTATCGCACATATTTTTAGGAGATTTATTTCTATTAAACACGTTTTTGAACTTTTTGACTAACCTAATAATAGATGGCACTACATATGTACGTCGCGGCGTCGTGAGAAAAAATAAAATCTCAATTTTCTTTAGGGTTATTTTATGTACTTTTAGTCGTTGTATTTTCTTGTCTGTTCTCCCGAATGTAGGGGCCTAAGTTCGAATCCTGGCACGCACCTCTGACTTTCAAAAATTGTGCGTATTAGTAGAAAATAGTTAATTATTACTTGCTTGTATCTGGCGCCGGCTTTACATGCGCTAAAGTTCGCAGAGCCTATGTTCATAGTTCATACGCGCCAAGATAGTCGGCCGTACTGTACGGAATGTATTTAATAGTATGGATGTAGTACGTTGGACAAAAAGTTATTGGTTTTTCATGTAGCATAAGACGTCATGTTAAGTTTTATTATGTACTACGCGTTCACTTCAAGTTTGCCCTCGGCGACCGTTACGATTTCACAGCTAACGGTACTGTAGACAAAAAAGTAATCAAATAATTTCACTAACTTAAATAACAAATTACGTTTGCCACTGTGTAATACATTTTCTATTTTAGTCATTGTAGTGACAAAAATCAACGAACGTAAAATAAATCAATAGAAAAATAATTTAACGAAAATAACATCAAAATCAACAACAAACTCAAGAACGCGCGGGACCTCAAAAATACGCGGGTAGCGTTGCTGTCCGTACTAAATGAGGTGCGGTACGAGGAGCGGGACGGGAGGGAAGGGCAAACTTGAAGTGAACTCGTAGTAGTAAGTTTAAGTATTTTACCATGTTGGTGAACCTATTAAATAAATAAAAATAAAAGCCACTCGACTAAAGTCGAAAGCTTAATATTATTCTGTCATTCCGAACGGAAGTGTCGATTAGAACATGACGTGTAAACATATTTTGAATGGTCTGAACTAAAATCCTTAAGTCAAGTGGGGGCAGTTATGGTATTTAATCATAAAAACACAAGATTTGATTAGTACTGATATTTAATATTAAAGTAAATATTATACAGATTTTTTTAGAAATTATACAATCATCTTTGGAATAACATATCAGTCGATTACAATGATTACTTAATTTAAAAAAAAGCAAGTGCGTGTCAGGACACACGCAATGTAGAGTTCCGTAGTAGTAAGTTTATCGACTGTTACTCTCATCTACCTGATCTACTTATACTAACATACCCATGATAGTTTTCCTTCTAAATTCGCCATATAACCTGTTTTTGAGAATTTTTTTCTCTGCTCCAACTCCAGCCACTCTTACAAAAAATAGAAGAATACATGTAACTAATTACGTCTTCTTTCCGCCTATGTAAAGTACAGCGATCTTTGGTGTTTATTTCTATAATAAAATCCCAAAACTAATACGTAATTTGCCAATAGAATCGTTCTAGACACGTGTAAAAGCTGAATTGTAAGACAAGGGTTAATAGCGTAGATGAGTATTTAAATGACAAAAGAGGCATCGAAATGATCAGCACCTATCCGAAATTCTGGTAGATTTAAAAAATGACGTGCATAAGTGTATCTTAAACATCTCATATCGTTAAATACTTGTTTGGAATTTTTTAATTTTGAATTTAATTTTATAGGCAGAATTCCAAGACTTATTTACAAATACAATCCTCAGAGATACGTCATTAGCGACTGAAGGCACGTCATAAATCATAGAAGACACGCCCAACCTTTTCAAGGCACCAATCACTCGAAGATAATTATAGCCCTCAAGGCATCACAACACAACCGAAGAAAATCATCATAAAATGACTATAGAAGCCACACATCCATCCCTAGAAGCGCGTCCTCATTAGGATACGTCATCAATCTTCGAAGACACCAGTTCATCGGCCGAAGGATTTTGTCCAACCATCAAAGGCACAGGTTCGTTCGAACCAGACGTCGAAGACAAAATATGTCCAATCATCGAAGGCACCTGTCCCACCATCGAATGTTCAGCTGTCGAAAGCCCCTGTTCAGTTGTCGAAAGCCCCTGTTCAGTTGTCGAAAGCCCCTGTTCAGTTGTCGAAAGACTCTGTTCAGTTGTCGAAAGCCCCTGTTCAGTTGCCGAAGGCACTTGTTCAATTGTCGATGGCCCCTGTTCAGTTGTCGGATGCGTGACCCCAAACGCATATTCACTAGAGCATGGATCGTACCGCCGCGCGGACCTGATCGTATGTAGTACTTCCGTAAGCCCCGCCTCCATAGTCCCCACATACGTTTGTAGCCACTCCTGACACGTGCGCGGCCCAAATATCGAACACAGGTGCATTGTTGCGATTTTCTCTTGAATCTTTAGTTTGAACAACAATCTGTAATTGAGAATATGACGTTAAATAAAAATGCTTTCCTACTTTTCGTTACTGGCGGGAAATTTTGCAAACACAATAATGGCTATGACGGATGCAATAATCTTCCGATACTTGTTGCTAAAGTTTTCTAATAAACAAGTTGCCTAAAAATAAACGAATTTGTATGTGATACAAGTTATATCTACTCGATTAGAGGACGTAACTGTTATATCATAGTGACCATAGAGCAACAGATAAAAAACATATCTTTCGAGTGTTCATGGAGAATAATAATCTAAATTTTACTAACAAAAAATAACCGACTTCAAAGTCTCAAAAACTACCTACTTGTCAGATCTCATTCTTTATGTGGGACCACATGAAAAGCACCTGCTTTCGATTAAAAAAAGAATCATCGAAATCGGTTGGCGTGATATTGAATTATTCGTCAATTTGTCGCGCACATCTTAACACAAATTTACGACTTATATGGCTTTGTCGTGGATGCCATTGTCAGATCTCAATAAAATTTATATGGGACCACACGACAGCCACCAGCTTACGATTAAAAAAAGAATCATCAAAATCGGTTCGCCCAGTCCAAAGTTCTGAGGTAACAAACATAAAAAAAAATACAGTCGAATTGAGAACCTCCTCCTTTTTTTGAAGTCTGTTAAAGATAAGGAGAATAAAACTTACTTTTTAGCAAAATCCTCAATGTTATCCACTTGAAACAGGTTCAAGAAACCTTTGTCTATCTGCCACCTGTTCAGCCAAGTCATTCTCCTGGGAAAGATAACATAACTGGTAATTACCCATTGCAATCCATGCCTAGTAATAGCATAATAGCAATGTTAATATTATGATTAATAATATTTACAGTAGTAACCAGTGTCGGCGTTAGAGCCACTGACGTCCCATAAAAATCGAGCTTCTTTGCTCGAAAAAATTTTACTGGACCAATGGGAACGTTTATTAAGAATTTTATTTTTCATTTTTTTTTTTGCTCTTCACCCCAAACGTGGCGCCCTTCCAAATTTGGCGCCCTAGGCCGTCGCCCCACTGCGCCTCCCCTAACGCCGGCTCTGGTAGTAACAACAAGCACTAATGTTTGTAAGAGTTGCTACGCACGTTACCGTTATCGTATGTATATGTACTACTTGCGGCCTGCAGTAGTGGCCTGCAGTAAATAAATGATGGTGGTCAATTCGTGAATGATGGTGGTCATGGCGTGAATGATGGTGGTCAAGGCGTGAATGATGGTGGTCAAGGCGCGACTGATGGTGGTCATGGCGTGAATGATGGTGGTCATGGCGTGAATGATGGTGGTCATGGCGTGAATGATAGTGGTCATTGCGTGAATGATGGTGGTCAAGGCGTGAATGATGGTGGTCAAGACGTGAATGATGGTGGTCTTGGCGTGAATAATGGTGGTCAAAGCGTGAATGATGGTGGTCAAGGCGTGAATGATGGTGGTCAAGGCGTGAATGATGGTGGTCAAGGCGTGAATGATGGTGGTCATGGCGTACATAATGGTGGTGAGGGTGTCAACGGTGGTTTTTGTGCTAATGATGGTGATGTAGGTGGTAATGACGGTGGTAGTGACCACAGAACATCTAATAATTAGTTAGAAAGGGCATAGCGCGTAATTTGTATGGGAACCGCTGTCGCCGTTTCGATCCCCACCATTTGCTTACTACTACGAAAATGAACAAATACGCACGAGGGTCGTTATGTGTGCGTGAGAGGCGTGACACTGTAGCTAAGGATTGACTGACGATAAACTTTTATCGGTATTTATTTTCGTAAGGTCGACAGTGTGTAAAATAAAAGTTTACCTTAAATCCATAAAAAATAACATAATTATTGAAAAATAATATAGGATATTGGAAACTCGTTACATATGTCAGATTTAGATTCATTTGTTCTTCATCATAGGTATTTTATAAATTTTATTATATATACCTACTTATTTTCAAGGCAAGAGTGAATAGGCTTTTGCTAATTTAGTTCGTTTTACCACCCATGACTACATCGCCACTTACCATCAGGTGGGATTGTAGTCAAGCATTAACTTATAAGATATAAAAAAAATAGGATTTAAAAAAAATATTAAAAAAAATAGGATGTAAACTACTTCAATGTTCTTTCAAACTTTATTTCAATGCATAAAATATTAAATTTATCTGGCCACATTACATTATTTAAGAACGTTGTTTATAATATAACTTCGAAAGAATCTATCGAATATCGATGTCATCTTTTACTACGCCCAACGCTAGAGCTACTACTACGTAATACATTAAGCGTTCTATTTGATGTGTTAAAAATGACGAGCGCATGAAGCCCGCAATGTATATTTTGTGGGAAAAGAATCATTTGAAGGACATTTTTAAAGATTTAAACTAAAATATCCTAGTTTTTTACTTATCGATGAAAAGAAACGTTTCCTTTGTTTATTTTAAGCATTTCACTTCTTGCAGGGCAAGTAATGAGGATCATTCATGAAACTGAAAAGCGGGTTTTGATGTAGCTAAGCGCTTAGGATTTGTTTTCCCTAGTATGACACTTTTTAAATTTTCAAAATCCATCAAGAAATGACAGAGTTATTAATTATTCAAGGTAGGCACTATTTAAATCGCGCGCGCTGCCTCGATTCTCTATGATGACGTCATTTTACGCCTCGGTCGGGAGCCCCGCGCCGGGCGCACTTTGACTTAGCTTACGCGAGCTCGTTGTACTGGATGTTTTAAATATAATAGTGTTTTGTTGGTGATTACTTCTGACTTTTTATTTTGACATCGTTCTTATCATGAAATATTTTTTTATAAAAGTAAAAATAACTGCATGTTATGGTACAAAACCATAATGAAGGTTGGCTTTGAAAGCGTTCACTCAGATAAATTGGCGATCGCTTTTTAATTATCCTATAGCCAAATTTTAACAGTAAAAATGCATATAATTAAGTGTGCACATTGTACCTACCTAAAAGTTAGACATCCTACATATATGAATACTAACTGCCCTTCTTTCGCTTAAACTTACCTATACCCTACGCGTTTTGCAGCCGAAACAAATGTAAACAAACCATAAAAATAGTTTTCTAGGGTTTTCACCAACTGACATAAATTTGTACACCAAATGCGTTTTATTTAGACAAACTACTCACTATGTTATTTGTGAATACTTAAATAAGTACATATTGATCGATAACAATTATAAACTCCGAGTAAACGTGGAAACAAACAAAATTAAATAACTCTGTCATTATTCAAACACTTTGCTGTAACAACCTTATTTCCATGATGCGATTTGAAACCTTTCAACATATTGTACAATTTTACGTATGCCTATAAATAGAAATGACTACCAAAATCTTTACAGAGTTATGGTGCTAACTTACTTTGCAATTTGGTCGTATTATTTTCCGAAGTTTAGATCGTTTACTAATCTGTGGTATGGAGGACACGGACGTTTCATTACACTCGGAAGTATAATTTATTATAATAAATTAACCAATGATAGTAATGGTTTTCTTTATTTAAATGAATTTCATTATATGATATTTAGGTAACAGCAACTAATCTAAGCGGATTTAAATTATTTTAAGCTTCTTTCAAATACCCAATTATAATTTTGGAGGATAAAAATTTAAAGGAACGGAACGTACGAACCGAAACAATGCCTGATTGGCCAGATTGGCTGACGTGACGTTGCGCGTCATCCGCTATTTGCAGCAAGCAATTAACAAACTTAAAATCACGGACCTTAAAATAAAACATTTGAAAAAGTCAAGAAGTTAACCTAAAGAAAAACGTGAAATAGTTATGTGGAGGTGAAAATACTTGTGTCTCATTGCTAAAATGAGGGAAGAAGGCCGTAAAATATATTATACTGATGAAACATTGCATATCGAAGGTACGTATTCACTAATTACTTAATACTTAATATAGGCTATATTGTTATTCACAATCAATCCTTTTAAAATCAAAGCTCCTCAGAAATTATCCATAGAGTGGATTAATGCCCTGGCCAAGTGCGACCTCAATGTCTTTGAGAACTATTATGCAGGTTTACTTACTATTATGTCTTGTTATCTGCCAATCCACACTTGGCCAGCGTGGTGGACTATGGCCTAAACTTCTCATTCTAAGAGAAGACCCATGCTCAATAGTGGGCCTTGATGGGTCGAGATTATGATGATATATAATATATGTTTTAAGCAATACATTAATGGAGCTAAAGCTGTGGGTATTGTCTTGTAAAAAATATAATATAATTATGTGAAAATCTTAATTTAAAAAGCATACATTCTTTAATTTTTAGGTCATACAAAAAGTAAGGTCTGGCAAGATTTGAGCATTACTTCAAGCCGTGAAGCTTTCTGAGAAGGGTTGTCGATGGGTTTAAAAGGACTTTGTGGAAAAAAGAAAGCGCTTAATAATAGTGCATATTGGTATGTTTTTTCACTTTATTGAATAATTGTCATGTCCAAAACTGTACAACTGTACAAAAATAAATCTGTAAAAAATTTACACACAGTTTAACATCCATGACCAAAGTACAAATATTTATCTGTGAAATAAATATCTGCCCCAGCTGGGACTCGAACATGTTATCCACAGCTCGGCAGTTAGGGTAACTGATCACCGTGCCACGGCTCCTTCAATATAATGTATCTGTTTTTTTCTTTTCAGGTAATGAAGATGGATTTTTAGAAGAGGGCCATTTAATTTTTGAAAGCCAAAAGGGAGATGGGGATTACCACAAGGAGATGAATGTTACTAACAATCTATGGTTGTCCGTTGTACCAACATGTGATAAAGTTTTGTATATTTATTCATGTTTCAATTACTGTCCTTGAAGAACTGAACTTGAAGAGTTTAAAACTTTATAGTCATTTTACCTTAATAGTCATATTTATTTTGTTAAATGATAATTTTGAAATAAAATTGTAAAAAATACGTTTACGTTTTTTTGTTACTTCACCCTATCACTCTATAGCTGCAACTGTGTGCCACCAACAACTCAGTGGCTCATAACAGGGCACAGGTCTCCTCATAACTGAGACCCATGTTAACACCTCAATGCTGCTTAAGCACGGGGCACCTCCACTGAGGAGGAAGGTTAGTAGTCAAGCTTTAATAATGTCGACTATTTAATTAACGAGTATATACTCGTTAATTACTTAGCCCATAAGTTCGATCAAGAAGATTTTTGTCACTACAGTCGTTTATTCATTACATATTCCAAATGCTGGGCATACCATAGCAAGCATTGCTTAACTCTGACGATTGGAACTCGCCTCGAGAGGCGAAGCTCTCGTGGTCCCGTTTTACAGCATTATTCTACTAAAGTATCTACATATAAAATAAATATACTTTATCTTTGAAGGTAAAACAATGTAATTACGTACTAATTAAGCTATTTTAAGGTTAGGGTATAAAGGTTTAAATATGAAATCAATAATTTTATGATACTATGTGTTTTATGCATTAACTTATCATTAAATTAGTCACTTGATTTATTAGTAGCAAAGACTAAGAAATAAAGGAAAAAAATAAATATTCTCATAAAACCACAAAAAGTTTTATATCCCTGGTTGTCAGTGGTTGCTAGGCAACGGTTTGTCATTAAACATTTCGGATGCAAGGCGCGCAGAGTATAGGTGTTATTATTATTCGGGAAACCTGGGTCGTACTAGCTGCACTCGAAATATTTTTAGTTACGATTATTTATAAAAAAAAACACATTTTTTTCTCAATAGGAAAAAAACGAACCTTTGTATTCTGTGATCTGTCCGTCCGTCTGTCCGTCTTTCTGTCGGTGAAGACCATTTTACTCAGGAAAGCAGGTATTCAAAACCTTCAGGTAGGCGACGTATGTACTTCTCAGTAACCTAGAATCATGTTTGGCAAGAAGCAATATCTACTACGACTTGTTATCCTGTGTACAAGTTAATGGGATCTCCATAAATATGTAGTTGCCTACATAAAAAGTTTTCTATCATTAGTTTACTACGTGGGAGGAGTGATCATGTCATTGTGTGTAGGTAAATGTAATACGTATATAACGTGTATGTATGTGATGGATTAACTACTTGTATTAAGACTTTAAGACTGGGTACTTTTCTATATAAAATTGACATCTTCCTTCGCTCAGCGGCCTTTTAGGCTGACGTTCCCGGGTTCGATCCCCGAGCGGTCTTCAGTATGAATTTAATTTGGATTTTTTTTCTTGTGTTAACCTTTTTTTCCTAAATAACAATCACGCCACATATGGGTATGTATATTTTCCAAATATACGATTTTATGAATAATTTTATTTGAAACTAGTAAATGCCCTCGCTTCGCTTCATATTCGGTAAAACTTTCATTAAGCTCACAATGTAATAAATTAGTAGACGGTACTCTTTAAATTTAATTTTCACTACTATAATACATAAGTGAAAATTGCATCTAAATTTGGCCATACCCGAGATTAGCCGAAACAAACACACGACAAACAGACAAAAATAATTCTAAAAAGCTAAATCTAAAAGCTAAGTCTAATCTAATTCTAAAAGTCTAACGCCCCAACTCAGAGTCACTAATGGTTACTTAAATCGCTCCTTAGTACAAAAATTGTATGGTGATTCTTTACTAAGCACTGATTAGAGTAACCGTTAGTGACTCTGAGTTGGGGCGTAAGTGATAGTTTTTCTCAAACATCTTTCACGCACAAACATCTCAGTTACTGTTTATTACAAGTGTTTTGATTCATTTTGCCGTATTGGGGCCACATCGGCATAGAATAGACACAGCTCCCCCTCCCCCAATGGGAAGGCTTCGCGTAAGGGTTAAATTATAAATATAGGTATTATTAGTTATTAATAATATTACTGGTATTTTCATTAAGCCTGCGTGGCCCTCTTGCTTGATTCAGGCGACAAATGACTCTTGTTCCGGCTGAGGGTCTGAGGACCAGTAGGCACGGTATTACCACAAATAGGTATCTAGATTTCTAGAAACGAGTCTAGATTTAGTAGATTTCTAGAACTAGAGTGGGTGTTACTAATGTCGATGGGGACTGTCCACTTATCATCGCGTGGGTAGTCTGTTTGGTTGCCGGCTGTTTATCTAAAAATGTTATTATTTCGTTTCCTTTCATAATTTTATTTTCACTGTTTTTTCTAATTTTACCGTAATTTAGAACACGAAAAAAGTTTATTAGGTGTAGCAATGTTTGTACTTGTGAAAAACGGCATGATATAAATATTAACTTGACATCATTTTGCCTCAGTCCACCGAAACAGACTAAACTCATGCAATCCCCGTACGTCGCGTCGCGGTGTACGCGTAAAATGACGTCAGAGGCGATCTCGCGCTCGGTGAGCGTGTTTTTTCAAAATCGTTAGTAAAACCGCTGTAACTTCTTTATTTTTCGTCCGATTTTGAAAATTTTTTCAATGATGTTCATAGTTTTTTCATATCTACAAATCTGCATACTCAAAAAAAATGTGAATGATCCTCATTACCGCACATGTAGGCATTTTTATGCAATTTAGTCGCAGTATTTCGCAGTACTTTTCTCCGTTGGAGTTCGCGAGTCACTAAACAGCGCGATCGCGTGTTTTTGAGGATTCAGCACGTTTGCTCATAATCTTGGCGCGCCTGCCACGCCCACAACTCCTTTCTAACTAATTATTAGGTGTTCTGTGGTAGTGACGATGTACACTCACATGTCCCCGCACGTGAGCTGCAGATACCCGTCGTGCACTTTGGCGACGCGGCGAGCGCAGTCCGCCACCGCAAGCCCCGCCCACTCGTACGGCGGTAACGTGATTTCTCTGTGGAGCCCTGACATTTAAACACGATGGGACCTTCACCACGCATCGCTACTATACTAATACTACTATACAACATCACATAACTCATTGTCACCATAACTCGTATGGAGAAAAGGTGACACGAAGCGAATTCAGTCCAAGAATAAATACGTTTTCATGTAGATCCCATTTTGAGCCATTTTTGAGCAATTCATAGGTCAAATATGAGTAAGTGAACTGTTTACTTAAGGTTAAGTAAGAACTTTCCAATAAAATATATCAACTTACTCTTGGTCTTTAATTTAAGATACTAATATGTTGTTTTTAAAAGAAATTGATCATTATCAATGATCCTTTCGGTTAGCATCATAAAATACAGGATTTTTTTTACATTTCACCGGTTCGATTCCCGGCTTAAACAGGTGACTTTTCAAAAATGTTTGAATGCACTTTTACTTATTTTTGAAAATAATGGAATGTTTCCTTTCAATAACATTTGAAAGAAAGAAAGAAAGTAAAGAAAAAAAGAAAGAAAGAAAGCTGTGGGGACATAATTCTCGATCAAATAAATAATACAGAGATTCTCCACACATACCTGCATATGTAGTTATCAAAGGTGCCGACAACAAAACACCTCAGACAGTTAGCCAGACTGTTCATAGCGGCTGGCAGCAACTCACATAGCGTAGCGAAATGGTCGTATCTAAGGACAAACAAACAATAGAACTAAAAACGTGTAATAATCCTTTTTAATTAAATAGTTAAGCAGATAACCCACCTGATGAGATGTGAACAAGACTAGCGGATCCAGAAGACACTAGGTGGCTTAACATAACATTTCTCTGGTACGGCGCGCTTTGCCTCGTCTTTTATTATGCGTACTGCGAAAGATTGGAATAAATATTTCTTCCACTTTTTCTTGGCTGGAAACGCGTCAGTGATGCCTTTGGTGTTACTGATGTCCATGGGCGACGATAGCCACTTAACACCAGGTGAATCGTCAGCTCCTTTGCCGACTATGTCCATAAAAAAATGACCACGTCTGTGTTTCCTATAAATTAGTATATAACGAAAAGCAATAGCAAATAGAATTATACAGTTAGCGCTACCATCAGGTGGCATAGTAGTACATATATCATCCAAAGATTACCCCAATAGATACCGCAAAGTGAAATTTTCTTAGAGTTTGAACTCACAAAATTTGGCGGAAGGCGCGGCTTGCGGGCGACAAAAAATGCGCTGTGATTGGCTATTTCTAATTCATACTTGGACTTGACGGGTCAGTATTGGTCGACACTACTGTCGTGAATATGTAAATGCAGGTACGTGTTGGCGCGCGTCAGTTGCCTTGTATGCGGTATCTATTGGGGGTAATCTGTAGTATCATCGAACCTGGACCATCCAGTGAACACGACGCCAACGAACTTCACCTGCGAGCTGGCTCTCCGGATCTCGTTGACCCACGCCATTTGGTTGTTCAAGTACCGCGACACGGTTGGATAAAGCTGGAAATTAATAACAGACAAATAAATATTAGGAAAAATATGACTAATATGACTATTATATTATTTAACTAACGTATTGCCCGCGTTTTCCGAAATAATAAGTACTCTTATCCTATTCCAGATCAGGTCACGAATCTTACAACCAGTTAATTTAACGATCATGACGCTTCCAACAATACCTCGTTTAACGCCAAACTTAAAATAATTTATTTATTCACAATAGGTTTCACATAATGGCGTCGCCAGGAGGGGCAGGTAGTCGCAGCTGCCCCCCCCCCCCCCCCCCCAAAGATTCTAAAAAAGTTGCCAAATGTAATATAATAAGTGTATCTATGCTATTGTTAAAGCTTCATGTGCTCTCGACTTTTCTTACAATTCATTTGTAGAATTACCATAACAATTCGGGAGTTTATCGGAGACAGATAACGTACAAGCCGCAACCATACCTCTACTTCAGCCTAACGTCAGCACTTACCGCACTACTTCCACTGGCTCCTTTAAAAGCGGAGCCAGCCCACACGGTCGGGAAGTATCTGTTGTACGTCCCCCACATCCCCGAAGGGAACCGGAACTTATCCCGCTCGTTATAGTTCCACACTACTAGTTGGACCATCTGAGATAGCTCGCGGTAATCTGTAATAGATATGATGTTAAACTTACATCGTCGTGGAAACTATTTTTTAACTTATGACACATAATCAAAATTTTAGGAGCAAAAAATAACTCAAAAATTACATTTAAGTGGGACCACATGACAAGCACCAGCTTTCGATTAAAAAAGAATTATCAAAATCGGTTCACCCAGTCGAAAGTTCTGAGGTAACAAGCATAAAAAAAATACAGTCCAATTGAGAACCTCCTCCTTTTTTGAAGTCGGTAAAAAAGGATGTTGTTGAAATATAATATGAACGCAGCCCTTGCTACTCTGTACTACATATCATTACTGAACGCATCTTTGTCAATTATATTGTCTACGATACTCTGTACTCCTGCTCTTTCTCTCTGCAATAAAATGTACTGTCGATCACATCACGCTCCGTCTACTTATTTAATTTTCCATATGGTAGTTTAGCTCTCTGAATCCCATAAATAATACAAGTTTTCATCAGGTGTGTGTGTGTGCGTGTGTGTGTCTGTCTGAGGCATTGTAGCTTAGCTACTTACCATCAAGAGGTCTAAGGTACTTTTATCGGTCGAGTATATGGCTAGTCAGGCTATGAGCATTTTATTATTCAACACTCAGTAGATAGTCTTCTTGTTATCAATGCCGAAAGGATGACGTCCAAAACAATTATCTGTAGTCTTTCGTATCAAAGAAAAGAAAAAAAAACCTGACCTTCTAATACCTCTGGAGTCATTCTCCGTAGCATGTCATCCCACATTAGGATGGTTATATTCGGTCGCTGCTCCTTTATAAACAAGGCCAATTCTCGAATGTGGTCAAGGTAAATGCACCAAAAATCAACATAATAAATCCTTTTTATCCTTTTACTACAATCTTCGCACATCCCTATATGAGATACCTACAAAAAGAGATTATCATTCATATTGAAGTGAAATATTTTTAAGCGTGTTGTATAAAAATTACTCAAATGTACACTGAAAAATTTTATAAGTACTATAGCGAACTTTTTGGGCGTGTATACGCTTGTAATTCAGTTTATAAAACTACTCTTCCGCGGGCGAAACCACGGGTGGAAAGTAGTACTTAACATTTTCATCCACACACAAAGAAGCCCCTCCAAGGGGGCTCCGTCGACATTAAATAAAAAATACTACACCAATCAAACTATACCTCGTCAGCACCAATATGGAAATATTTGGCATCTGGTTGTACTGCTAAGGCTTGCATCACCATTTGTTTCACCAGATCCTTAGATTCCTGCTTCTCAGGACAGATGATGGCTGGAGACCGATCATACTCACGTAGATGCTGATGGCATGGATGCTTCAGAACAAACTCCATGTGGCCCATTGTTTGAACCAGTTGTATCTGAAGATAAAACAATAGTTTTCTTAACTATCTTTATCCATATAATATGTACATACATATACACATACATATATACATAACACAAGTAGTATAATAATTATACGCCAATAGTGTAAAAAATATACATATTTTAGTTAAAAAAATTTTGTTTGTGATGTCCACGGGCAACTTTCTGAACTAGTGCATCTAAAGGTTACATATTTTAGAATTACCTAATAACATCTTTTGTTACAATGTTCATTTTGTCAAATTGTTATCAGATTGTCTACTCTCTTACCCAGAACCCTTTAATCTACAATCAGTTTTACTACCAACTTACTTAACTTACATGGAGGTCATATATGTTAAAGTAAGAAAAAAACAGTAATTTACCACTTCCAATCCCATTTCCCGACACATTGTCAAGATATGTTGCACTGCATCCATGCTGTACATTTCATCACCCCCAACATTACTCTCACTGCCAAGGTGGGCCAGGTTGCCCGAGTAGGGGAATGAGTCTTCCCATTCTAGCAGAACCCCTGTCGCCCCCCATGATTTTATGTCGCGGAGAACCTAGAACAGTTATTTTAAATAAGTTATTATGTAACTTCTGTATTCATATTTACATTTTTACTAGCTGCCCGGACAGACTTCGTTCTGTCAAAAGGTTTTTTTTGAGATGTAAGCTATCCTATCTTTCAAGTTGGATCAAACTGCACATGGTGTGCAAATTTCATTAAAATCGGTTAAGTAGTTTAGGAGTTCATCGCGGACAAACAATGTGACACGTAATTTATATTATATATTAAGATTAATATGGGCCCCAGTAATATTAAGTAGTGGTGTTAGTTGACTACTTACATACATTTAGATATATATAATATGTAATAATAAATGTGTGATTACAAATTTTTCATAGTTGGCTCAACTGACCTGTTTAATGGAGACCAAGGTAACCGGGTCGACATATTTATAAAATACATGTGAGTACCCGCAGCATAGTAAAATGTGTGTGACCACAATGAGTAAAATTTCAAATTATGAAAAATTTCTATGTGATACAAAATTGTTCAAAAATACCTGTTTCAAAATTGGATAACCTACCTGTTCTAAGAATGGTAGCTTTGGAGGTGCACCTTTCAAATCAAAGTGTACTATCCTGTAAAAACATACAATTAAAAATTATGCCAGACGTCTCTTTGTTACATCAGGTTTCTGGGATGGGTGAATTTATATGGGACAGGTAACGCAATTTTTTTTTTATGTGTTTTCTGATTCATTTTTTGGGCAAGCGCCAAGCACATTTTAAAAAAACAATATACTTAAGTACAAATTAAACAGTAGGTATTCAACACTTTGTGTTATCAAACTAATGAATGGCCAAAAATTTGCTTGCCTTTTACTCACTTTGCTTTTACATCACTACAGACTAGAAAATTATAAACAAGCTAAAAAATTTCCAGCTTACCTATGCATTTTAGTTTAAACTTTAAAGTACCGTTCACTAATATTTTAAGTTTAATTACCCTCTCTTTTACAAATGACACAAAATAATCAATATTTAATGGAGTACGTTATTACAAAGTTGGCTACTGTATTTTTTTATTATTAGTGATAAATAAGCTTAACTCAAAACTATTTTATTTGCAAAATAGCACTATATTATTTTAGTTGAGGTAATGATCTATTGTTATCGCTGTGTTAACCATTGATACCTTCTATTCTATCAAACTATCATTAATCAATATCAACAAATTCGTCAATCGTCAAATTCAACAAAATCGTCAAAATCATTAGACAAGATGACAGTTGACATACATGACAACTGAATGACACTCCCTACGTTCCACTAGACGATCACAACGACCACGCTCACGACCGCGATTTTTTCGTTCCACTAGCTTGTGAGCGTTACAATCATACACCCAAGTGGAACGGGTATAGTGAGCGACGTGAGCGTTCATGGTCAAGCCACAGAGTATTTACACGTTTTGGCCGTTGATACAAAATGTACTCTATGATGTTGAGAATAAGACAAGTCTGAAACATTAGAGGTTAAGTTATAATTTTTAAGCTATAAATAAACGTTACATAATTAATTATCAATTTTATTTTTATACTAGCAAAAAAGTATATCTACAAACAAAACATTTTTTTTATGAATAGACAAATTAATATAATAAAAAATTGCATAATAATTATGTTAATGATATTGACCAACGAGGAAAAATGTATACATGGCTATATGTATAGTTAATTAAACATTAAAATTATTTACATAATTTAACATATTTATATCAACTTGTGACCCCACGTCGAGCATCTGCTGGAGAAACTACTATAATCCACTAAAGTATCTCTTGTCGAATCGTATACAGTAATTTTTTCCATCACCATCCTTATCTTTTATAAATTTGCGCCTTTCTATCACCATCCATTTCTACCCAGTGTTGCCAGGTCTAAAAACTGGCGAGAGTAACTTCGTCGTATCTGGCAACACTGCAATTCGACCACTTCGACCCACCCCGTGAGGTGGGTTGTTTTGAGCGTGCCGTGAGCGAAATTAATGACGTCATCAATGACGTTTTCACCGCGACCATGACGACCGTGGTCGCCATGTGGAACGCGTTTTGATCATTGTGAGCGATGTGAGCCTCTACTGGAACGCAGCCACTGAAATAAAAATTACTTTTATTTTACTCTTTGACATTGACAGTCATCAAGAATTTTGTATATGCAACTGGACTCCAAGCTTAAAAGAGCGAGGAGTGAGTACGGATCACGTGACATTAGAAGAACATTTTTCTATGGTGTCCATGTAATCTATAATCCTAGGATATTATAATAATATACCTAATTCATTGTCTAACAAAATCATAATTTATTATACTAATCTAACAGTGACAGTGTAAGCCACGGGGTGGTGGAATGGAACACAACCACCTTTCTGCGATCTGGAGATCACTGACAAAATACCGTAGTAAATCTGAGGAATATCAGTGGTGGCTATTTACTGATAAATCCGTATATTTTTCATTTTAACAAAATTTATTTTTGTATTTTTTTGTTGTTTGTATTTTTATTAAAATGAGTTGCGGTCTCTGAGACTGAGGTAACTGAGGTGGGTGGTTAAGGGTTATGCATGTTGTTGGGTAATAAGTAATGAAATGCTTAGATAATAAGATAGCAAACTTTAATTTTAAAATTGTATAAAGTACATGATGCAATTTAATCCTAACTAAAAAAAGTTGATTCATTGAACTTATTCTCTACAATACTTTGAAATGTTGCATATAAATATTTCACAATATATACGAAGACGGTAAGATTATACATAATGTCATAATTATTTAGGAAGATCCACAATTTATGATCATAATTTAGTCTAAGCTTAATATAGTTGCAATTATATTTCAATAGACTTAAAACGATTTTTAATTTTTTAACGGATGTCAGATCGTCAAATGAATAATTTTCAGATTTGTAAATATTAAAAATAATTTTTCATCACTCATTAAAACACACTCCTGCTTACAATGAAAAATATTGTATACACACCACCACAAACTATTTATAATCTAATACCTGACAAGACGCCACATTATAAAAATATTAATCGTGTTGTCAGGCCAGTTTTACTAAGGAAAATAAAAATTATGTCTTCTCCAATTTATCACTCATAAGTAAAAACACACACATAACTATTATAAAATGAAACCTAAGTAGGTAGTTACAATAAAATACTAGTCTGCCCTAAGACAAAGTAATTTCCTATGCGGTAGGTATTATTATACTATAGCAATTAAACTACTTAACTCAATGTCAGATTGTCGCAAGTTGAGATAATAATAATACAATTTTGGGGATATTAAAAACACCATTCGACTTGAATAATACAATTTTTTCCAACTTTTTTTAATTTACACATGGCTCCGTTTTTAAACACGGAATATTCATTCATTCAGGCCATTCCAATTTCAAAAACATCATTAACGTTCATAATTTTATTCAACTTCTAAACAAACATCGCGCAATAATAAACACTAGACTTGTAATAGCCAAGCTAATGTGCTATGATAATTTTGACTCCCGGTTCGGGCTCAACAGCGACATCTTTTGCGAGCGGGGCATTGCCGATGATACGGAAGTTCTTGGTGTAAGGTATGACGGCGACGAGCACACCCGACACCACGACCCAGATACCGGCCACGTAGAACGCCGCATCCCAATAACAAGTCTTGTCTTTAAGAGCACCTGAAAAAAAAAACGTGGGTATGAAACACCAGGCATTAAGCCATATTGGATGTCTTTAAATAGAGTATAAGAACTGGCACTCGGGCTGACTGTTAACCTTTCCAACAATCAACAGAAATTCTTTTATTTTCCATTTTGCTGGTTTTTTTAACATCCACATGCGAGTAGCCTGATTGAGACCTGACATTATCAGAGTAACATTTATGCGTGGAGGCGATGATAAATCAATAAGTAAATTGATGCATTCGAATAGAATAACGTATTGTTGTCAAAAAAATTTGAGATAATGTTAATAAAAACAATCAAAATCTAATAAAATATTTCTTTGGTCAAACTTCTTCACATTTAAGAGTTCACTCATAAACCCCTTGCTCTCAGTTCTTTGAGATCTAATTTGATCTCGTGGCTAAAAACTAACAAAATAATCTACTTTAGATCGTCAACAGTATCACGCCATTTAACAGTAACGACCGTCGTTAAAATTTAACAAAATATTGAAGGCACGTTTTTAAATCATGATTTAAAGTCATGACTTGAACAATTGAAACAATTTGTAACTTTTATGGCTTGGGTAGCAAGAGATTGAAACAATATAAAACTTTGTTCGTTTTTTCTTTTACTCTCTTTCTTGACCGGCAACGCAGCAGTAATACCTTAGTTTTTGCTGTTGTCCATGAGCGATATTCACTTACCACCAAATGAATCATCTGCTCGTTTGGCAGAAATTTAATAAAAAAATAAAAAAATAATATTTGCGTGACGAATTGATAACCTGCACTTTTTTGAAATCGGTTAAAAATAGCTTTCAAGCTGCAGTTGGTAGTTACACATGAAACTTACCAGCCATAGGTGGTCCAACAAGATGCCCAATCCCCTGACTGAGGAGCACGAGTCCGTACGCCATAGTGAACCTCTCCAACGCAATGAGCTCCACCAATATACTGGGCGTGTAGGAGTACGAACTAGAGAACGTCAGTCCAAACAACACTGCGTTCAGTCCAATGATATAGAAACTGTACGTCTCCTCTGGATCCATCATACGCATCAACACTGGGAACATGATGATAGTTCCTCCGCAACCAACAAGACACAAAGCGTACGTCTTCGTTATATTCACCCATGGAAGATCGCCCATCCAGCCAAGACCCACCTGAAAGACAAGAAGACAACATTACTAAATTAAACTCTGATCGCTAAAGTATTCGGCGATACTGACAATGAAAAAGAGAGTGAAAAAATTATAGTGGAGTAAGCAAATCTTCCAAAAATGCCCAAAGTTTTAAAATAATGAATGATTTGATTTACAGAAAACCGTCAATAGTATAATGCCACCACAAGGTATGATATTAACTGATAACTTTAGGATTTCGGTGGTTCTAATTTATTATTGCTTTATTGAATAGATTTAAGTACAAACCTGTTAAGAACCAGAGCAAAAGTTATTATTATAAGGTTCTTCATAATTTAGAAAATCTAATTTCAAACCCACTAAATATACGCTCCATTATTCACAGGGCAATAGTTTATTACTTTTATAAAAAAATTGAAATTTAATAATTATATGAGTGAATATAATCGTTATCCTTGACATCAGAATCTGTTACAACCAACCGTAAACATACATTAATTATTATACAAGTAATAGAACGGTCGTAAAGATAAGATTCCCAGCTTTCGCAATCATCTTATATCTACGTCATTATATCATATAACGTTTATGTATGAATTGTATGAGATCATTAAAATGTTTCTTCAGCTATTCAATAAAAATTTAAAACGACACGTGATATTTTCACTTTCACGGTATATTTTCTTCACGCTTATTTGAAATTCAGATTTTTTTGAAACTAAACTCGAATACCGTTCTCATAACAAACTTTAAAGTTAAACTGAAAGTCATGTTGGTAGTGAAAACAAATTCTGAAATAAAAGTTATGGACAATGCCTTATAAATTGAATTGAAAAGTTTCTTAGTGATAGTATAAAAATGAATACTTACAATACCAATGATAGTAGCAACACCAAAGACACTCAGTATCTGAGAACCCTGGCGTTCAGTATATCCAGCGTCGGTCATGAACGGAGAGATGTAAAAGTAAGGCACAATGAACCAAATGAACAGCACCAAAGTTGAAAGATTCATTATCAGGAAATGAAACTCGGTGAACATATTGAAGTCAAAAGTTTTGTTGATGGGATCCAAAATACGTCTGCCCCAAGTCTGTAATTTAAGTAATCAAGATAAGACATTATTATTGTTTTTTTTTATTCAGATTAACAAATTTTATAATTCTATCGTGCTGACGTACCTTTTCTTCTTGATCTTCCACGGACCACATTGAATTCTTATAAATGTCGGGGCACGACGAAGCCCGAAGCTTATATTTGGCAATATTCATCATAGCTCCTCTGTGCATAATCGAGTTACGATGAACTCTAATATCCTTAAAATAATGGTGATCAGTGTTCAGCCTCGTCCACCAATCCAGGCGTCCTTGCCTAGGAGTTATCACGGCAGTATTATTTTCAGGAATAGGTTGCAAAAGCTGCTGTCTAACCTTCTCCAACTTATTGTTAAATTCTTTATTCTTGTCCTTTTTATTAAGCTTCAATTTCATAGACATAGTGATAGATTTCTTTTTCGAGACTTCAATCGCTGGTTCTGTTGGAAGTTTTGTTTCAGAGTTGCTTCTTAAAGCCAACAATGACGGATAGTTTGATAAAATAATATTGTAGAGTCGTTTATTTACCATAAGTTGATCCAATACTTCTGCAGGTACCTGAAATGTAAACAAAAACATTGTTTAGTATTTTTAGCTATGTTATATTATAGCTGACCATTTAAATCGTAAGTAAAAATAGGAATACCTTTTCACTTTGTTTTAAAAATGTTGGAAGATTAATAACTGAACTGCCCTTTTGAATCGACATATCAGCATTTCTTTTCGTTGCTGCCTCTAAATCCTCAGCCTCAGCTATCGACGCAACTAATGTGGTCAAAATATATTCGGGGGTTTCTCCGCTCTTCATTAAACTTTTAAGTTCTTCCGTGCCTGGATATACAGACTCTCCACCACCAGACTTAGCTGATATTGACATGGAACTAGATGCCCTTTTAGACTTGTTTAACTTTCTTGTTTTCTTTTGTTCTAAAATCAACCATTCAGGATCCCTCATGATTGCACCACATACGCACACATTAAGTACAGTGCCAGCTAAAAGCAAAAGAGTGCTTCTCCAGCCAAATTCTTTTAATAAGTATTCAGTAAGAGGGGAATAAACAAATGTTCCAAATCCAACTCCGCATGATCCTAACCCTACAGCCAAGTTACGGCGTTTCTCAAACCAGTACGCTATAGATACCACTGCTGTAACATACAGTAGCCCCATCCCTAAGCCAGCTATCATTCCATAAGTCACAAAGAGAACTTCCACTGAATTACTATACGCAGCGGCTACAAATCCAATTGTAGACGATACTCCACCAACTATTGTCATTTTCCTGCATCCATATCTATCAACAAGAGCACTCATAATCGGGCCCGCTATTAATGGGACCGAAATGAAGAGACTTCCAATAAGAGAAGTTTTGGCTTCACTGGTGTGAAAGTAGTCAACCAATTGCATATTCAGCAAACCATATGAAAAGGCCAAACCATCAGCGACTGTAGCGATTAAGAATGATGCTGCCACCACTACCCAACCCCAACCACCGTCAGGTATCTGTGGCTTTTGTTCAGGAAGTTCGATGGAGCAAATACTATCAGCATCCTCCAAGCCAAAGAACTTAACACCTTCATTTGTCGACTTTGCGTCATCGTCATTTTTATCATCCTTATGATAAGCTACGAGTAGATTATCTGCTTTTTTATCATTTTCCGTCTTCATCGAATTCACTGTATTGAGATCGTTTTTAGGTTTCTCTGCCTCTCTTAAATCAAATTTGTCATCGTTCACTGAATCTATGTACTTGATGTCATTTTCCTTGAGCAAGGGAGACGTAGTCTTCTCCTCTTCAGACGGTACCCTTTGTTCATGCTTGATGAATTTTTCATTGCCTGGGATTCCATTTGCATAAGCTCTTTGTGTGTCCATTAGTCACTTGAGCCTGCCTTATTTAAGTACGGTTTTAAGTACGTACTTCAAACACAATAAATGTGTCTCCGCCTGTGTCGTTAACGACACAGAGGACTAAAATTTGAATTCAGTATTCAAGAAGATTGCTCTATGTAGAAGAGACAATTAATTCTCTGGACCAATTTCTTAACCTCGGATCTCTAGCAGAATAGCGACAAGGCCGTTTAGAAATACAAAGTGTCAAAGTGCAAGGATTGCTTGTTGACGGGTTCATCAAGGACCGGCTAGTCCTCGATATCACACTTTTGAAAAAAACACTTTCTGTCTTATCGCGCGGGGGATTTCTGTTCCTCGTCTGATTTCTTGCCATAAAACTTAAAGTTCTGCAAACGGCACCATTTCAATGTCCGGATACAAATTAATCTGAAACAATGAAAACAAATCATTGAAAACAAAAAATACTTTGTTAAAATCTACATAATTAATTTGAAGTAATCATAATCTTTAGTCTGGCGGAGTCATCGTCCTCAATCAATAAACAAACTATCCTTTTCCCGGCCTAAGCTCCCCCCGTAATGAAAGGAATTTCAGATCTTTAAAATACACGCCTTGTCAAATCGATATAATCAGACCACTAACTTAATAAATATCCTTTAGAGAATGAGCCATCTACAACACAAAAATTTGTGAATATTTTCGTGGTTAAACTAACCATTTATGTTTACTATTGCCCATGGACATCCATAATACGTGATACGTTGCGAAAGAAAAAGAAGAAAGAAGAAGGAAACTGGATACAAGCCTAGTTCCTCTTATAAAAATCTCACATCATCTGTACAATTATAGAATAAGCGTTATGGTTCTTGATAATAATTTCTTGCATCTAAATAATTACATGAGTTCTCAGTAGTAGCTCATTATAAAAAATGCTCTGCTATGATAATCTGTGATTACATGATAAAATATTACATTATAGGTATTCACTATAGATAAAACAAAATTTACTTTCTGTACTAAAATCTGCTGTACATTGACCTAAGATGAACAGGTTTTCAAAATTTCAATTAGGAAATAGTTAAGTAAGTTAAGATTCAAATGATCCTTCTTCATATATAAACTTCATGATGGCACCTGAAGACGTCATTATTATTATTATTGGATTGTAAACGTTAGATTAGAGGCTTTAGGGTGGCAAAAACTGCCTCACCGGCTACTAACGCCTCCACCTGTCTGCTCGGGAGCAACGGGGTAGATCGTCGATAGGAGCAGAGACCTGTGCCCTATAATGGCCAATTAATGGGTTGAAACCAGAAAAAATATTCAAGAATCAAAAAACAATCAAGAAGAACAAAATAGATGAATCTATAGTACTGATAGACTAGTGTGTCGTTTTTTTTTTTCTTCTTTTCTCCGAAACAGTGAGGTTGGTAATACTAGATATAACTAGTAGGTATTATTTACTTATATTACTAGTTTCCAGTAACAGGTATTATAATTAAGTTATCTCTCCGTAAAGACGTACGCACACTATACCTACAGAGGCCGGTCGTTGAACCTATGTCAAGGGCGCGAAAACTAGGCAATCGCGTTAGGCGCGACCTCTCTGTAACTTTTATTTACGACTGGCAATCTAATTATTACGAATTGATAGAACATTTCTAAGAAACTTTTGTGTACCTATAGATTTCTGTTGTCAACGAGGAACCTTTGTATCGCTATGTCCATTTAGAAACTTTTCGCACCTAAAAGAAAAGTAATTTGGTACAGGTATAAATACTTACTTACCTTGCTGAGAAAATACTAAAATAAAATCTTAAAAAACCTTATAAGGTTAGGGGATGAATAAGTACTATATATATGTAAAATGGGGATGAGTTAATATAATAATAAAAAAATCCCTAAACTTCAGGACTTGTCAGGAAAATTCGTATCGTCTGGTTACCCTACTATCATAACCGTAGCGGCCGTTACCCGTTGACGAGACGGATAAAATCACGTAGATACTAGATAAGACAGGCACCCATCCAGCGTGTGATTGGGATTAGTAGGTAATTTTAAGCCGCCACAGTACCGCATCCAGCACACTTGACCACGCTAAATATTTAAATAGGTACATGTATAAACCAGAAAATAACATTTACTATTTTTAGCAATACAGCAATGTATGTATTAGTCAGTAACTGTAAAGTTGGTAGATATATCTATAGTTCATTCAAACTGTATTGTCGGTACAATGAAGTTACTGCCACGTTGGGAAATACATGTGATATGTGTAATGGAAAACGTATTCTATTGTTTAGGCCTTTAAGTCCCGAACACATAAACTTCATTGAAATGCTGATTAAGATGAACAGCGGTTAGTCATTGACATTATTATTTACAGAGTTATTTTCCACGACAGCGAATTTTTGCAAATGAATGACTTCATCGTACGCAGAATTTTGTTGTTAGGTGGCCTGTGGTAATTGCACCAATTCTGGACACACCCGGTTATTATTCGCCTTCGAACCCGATTTTTTTTTTCTTATTTCAATCAAACGTCAAATAGATTCCAAAAGATACAGAAATATTATTTAAAAACCTTATAACAGAAACTGTCTTTATGTCCCTGATTACGGAAACAGGTCCATTTTCTGGGATTAATAATAAATAAATATAAATAAATATTATAAGTACCTATCCTTATAATTACGTAAATCTGAAATATGACTTACAAATAATGGTAATTTATCATCTTAATCCGATTAGTGGTTTAAAACGTCGTAAAAACCGTCTGGTTTTTACACAAAATAAACAGACGTATGACAAAAAAGATTGACCACCAAAACGGCACAATGCCTTCATTTTTTCAAAAAAAATCATCACAAATACGGCCGCATTCCATTTCTATTATTAGCATAGATAAGATAACCCCAATATGCTTACACAATTTATAATTTATTGGGAAGCCAAAAATTTTGACCCATTCATTTCGGACTAAATACTTAAGTCTTGAAATAGTAGTAAGTATAGGACAGGTAGTTAATTAAATATATTTTTTTATGATAACTATTAACAGAAATCTGTGCGGCCTGATATTGAGGCAGTTGAGTGAGGCACTGCGCTAGTCCAGTTTCAGTTCAAATGAAGTTAATGAAGAGCTACACAGTACTCAACGAACGCATGAATAGATTTCATGTCCGAAAGCTTAGCAACTATCATGACTTTGTCTTGCGAATTCTTGACATTTGAATACTTTCTTAACATTTTCTTTATGCCAAGTACCTAAAAGCCGTTGATCCTCTCAGAGGGTAACACTGTATACGAAGTAGTATCTTTTTTTATCTATTTGTCACTCTTATCTATATTATAATATCTATTTATACGTAATATGATTAAAAAGTAACATACCTTGATGATTTTTATTAGAGCACGAGCTATGCTCCGAAATATTTTTTCACGTTCCAAAAACTTAAATCGTAGTAAAAAAACTAATCAAATTCCTTTTCGCTACAAACAAGGACAAAATTTGATTTAAGACCAATCAATAAATTTGAATTTATTTTAGGTACTGAAGGTAGGCTTTGAATAACCCGAAACGTTTTTAAATCGCAAAGTGCAATATAAATTATTCAATAGTTATACAATGACGTCACCGATGAATATAGATTGAGGACGACTTGACTGAGCAACACACATGCTTGTACTAAACGTATACGGGCCACATGTGTGGTTTTTAGCTGTGTGTGAGTTGAGCGCACGCTGTTTTCTTATCAATGATCGATATTCTCGTGAATATTTTTGACCAGCCACCTTCGATCACATAAAAAAGAGATCGAAGCAAGCCACAATGATATTCCAGCCATAAACATACTCTGTAGTGTTTCTAGTCTATCTCTGCTGTATATGTATAACGTACTAATATGTATTATAAAGAGTAGATATTTGTAGTTTTGTTTTTATCGAATAGGATCAGAGACTATTAGACTGATATTGAAAATTCTTACGCCAATGGAATGCCTCTTTTCTTTCGTACCATGGGTTATGTTTTATCTAAAAATACGGCTTGAGTATGTAGCAGAAATACTTCTACCGTTTATACAACCCTTTGAATTCAAATTTTCTTTTATTTTCATTTAACCTTCTATCCTGAAATTCGGCACACTAGCATGGCAACACTACTACTTAGGTGACTGACCTGCTAAATCCAAATTTCCCAAGCTTACAATGTTTTTCTATGGTGATGGTGATTCTTAAATTAAGTTATTACTGTATACCATATTGGTGTCCAATAAAGAGTTTTGTTGTTGTTGTTGTGATGTATCAGTGTTACTGATACATCGTTTCTTTCAAAATAACAAAAACATCATGTTATAAATATGTAAGTAACTACAATATTATCCCAATGGTAGGTAGGTTTTTAATGATAAGGTGTTAAGTCATACATTATCATCATTAAATCTTCAGAATTGATTTGTTTTATCTTTGAAAAACGGCAAACTACAAGTAGGTAATTAAACGTGAGGATTAATTTTTTATTCGTCGCGTACCCCATAGTGTGGGGAATCGTTGAAAAGGTCTTTTTTGGAATTAGCGGTCCGTTTGCGAAATATTTGGCTTTAAAATGCTAATTTTGCATGCTATATGTATTGTGTCCTTATTTATTACATTTACCCCAAAGATATTCAGGATCAGTGATACCTTTTTATCTATTCATTATTTTTCATTCATATCTTTTCATTTATTGACGTCCATTTGTAGCGGCGACCACTTCATTGCTCATGCCATCAGGCTCATCTGCTCGATTGGCAACATAAAAAGATATCGGTAGACTAAAGCCGGCTTTTGACTATGGGATGTAATATATATTACATCTTGAGATATATATATTACATCCCGCGGTTGCTGTTCACACTGTAAGATATATATTTTGGAACAGTTCAGCTTCTGTCACCACTGTGTCATCACGTTTTTTATCGAAACGTTATAACGTTCAAATACTTATGTCAGTTGACACGTCTGCATAAGAATGTCATCATTCAAACTGAGGGCGAGGCAGGGGGAGGCGCGGTGTCCGGGGACGTGAGGTAAAATATAGACCTCAATATCGCTCAAAAAAAATTTATAGTTTGGGATGTAATATATATTATAGCACAGTGTGAAAGGTCTCGTACAAAATGTATGACGAGCGATAAAATATTATATCTCAAGATGTAATATATATTACATTATATCCCATAGTCAAAAGCCGGCATAAAGCGGTAAACCGTATAACGCGGTATAACGCAGACCACGGAATCCCTAGAAGTGAAACGCAAACATCCGTCGAAGTTACTGTTGAGGAATTTATCGATCGAGTGTCTGTGATCGAGTGTGTACGATAAATCTTTGTGTTCTTTTATGTTCCACGTGCGAAGTTATTAAATTGAAAGCCTAATAATAAATAGCAGCTTTAAATTATCACAGCTAATTATAGGCTAAGCTAGATAACAGTTGATTAAACAACTACAGAACTTGCCAACAAAATGATTTACCAGTTTTTATAGAAATAAAGAAAGTGAGATATCGCTCTCATAAAGAAAATATTGGAGGAGTATCTACAATTATTATTATGAGCATTAATTGTGATTAACGAGCAATGAAACTTGCATACGTAAACCATCTGGACGGTCGAAGTTACTCATCAGTCTACCAGTTATAATTAGCCAGACCTTCAGTGAACGCAAGACCGTCTAGTTTTCGGCAAAACGACACGAAATTGGCCTCAATCCAGGATTTGTACAGAACTACAGAGTACAGACGCATTTTGCGCACATGCTCATGATTACGCAAAGCGCATGAAATTCGAACGCCGCCGCCGCGCCATCCGTCAATGCATATTGTTCGAAATGATGCTTTTAGCACTTTTAATTTGAGTATAGCTTGGTCCACCCAATTGTGTAATCCATTATTTCGATGTCGGTGACACCTACCGGTGACACTACCTACTAGTAATGCCACGGTTAAATATTTACCGAAACTAAAGTTTATTGGATCGTTCGTTTTTAAATTAGATGACCTCTACTAGCATGGTGACAAGGTAATTTGCCTGCCTGGCTGTCTCCTTTAAAAATCGCCCGTGAAATATTTTATAAGTAGGTATATTCTGTATTTCTGTCGCAGTGTCCGTGAGCCAGAAACCCAGAAACAATATGCGGGTTCCCCACATCCTTTGGCCAACGGCATGGCAGTGACGCATCGGTGAAGCTTTTGGGACTAGCGATTTCCAAAGTCCAATGAATGACAAGTTCACTTCACCATCAGTTAACTCGTCTGATCATTTAATGGATACTTACATAAATAATCTAAATTTTACTAACAAAAAATAACCGACTTCAAATTCTCAAAAACTACTTGTCAGATCTCGATCAAATTTATGTGGGACCACATGACAAGCACCAGCTTTCTATTAAAAAAAGAATCATCGAAATCGGTTGACGTGATATTGAGTTATTCGTCAATTTGTCGCGCACATCTTAACACAAATTTACGACTTATGTAGTTTTCTCATGGATGCCATTGTCAGATCTCAATAAAATTTATGTGGGACCACATGACAGCCATCAGCTTTCGATTAAAAAAAGAATCATCAAAATCAGTTCGCCCAGTCCAAAGTTCTGAGGTAACAAACATAAAAAAAAAAAAAATACAGTCGAATTGAGAACCTCCTCCTTTTTTTGAAGTCGGTTAAAAATAGTAAGTACCGACATGGTTCATTAAAAATACTGGTAATTTCGACCTGCGCGCATTGTTTTGTCTAACAAGATAGGTACAATGCCCACATTACATCCGACGATAGCAGTGCATACAGGGACAATGATGTGAATACAATGGACTTTAACATGATATCATGTTTGTTTGAAATCAAATGCACTGGCATTCTACTGATACCAATTTAGATCCTATAAAGAGATACATAAGGTTTAAATTAGTACCACTTCTAGTACTTGTACTGTAGTCACTGTAGTATTGAAGACGCTTAAGTTCGACGCAGCTAAATTAACGTTTATTTCTATGGCTTCTAAAATTCTATTTTTGGTTCGTATTGACTAGATTCTAATCAGAGTGTATCCTATATTATGACTCACAGTTGTTTGTAAGAACTTGTAAGAAAAATCAGCAGTTTTATTTGCTTAGTAGCAGTTTTATATTGCACCACACGACGCATAAATGGACTGAAATCTCATTTAAACGCATGTCTTTCCTGCGCCATGTCTAAAAGGCACACTATGAGGGTTCTAAAAGTTATATTCCCAAGAGGTCGGGATCGTTAATACACGGTGACCGAATTAAATGTGTTCGCAGTTTATACATGTAGTATTGGGCTGGGGATGTAGAGTGCATAGAATGATACGTGGAAGAGGTTTACGATGGATTAGGAAGGATAAGGATTTAGGAAAAAACTTGGAACTTTGGTAACTACTCTGTTATGGTCTTCTGACGGTTCAGTTTTTCAGAGTGGTTTGCTTCATGGGAAAGACAATCAAGACTAATAAGACGTGTATGCTAATATGTTTATTCTTTTAAATTTGTTGAACATTGTTGTTTTACAGTTAAAATAATCGCTGAAGTAGCAACCTTTAATATTGAGCCTCAAACCTTAGAGTAAACACTAGGTGCATACATGAAACGAATAAACCATGAACTACTAGGAGCTCCAGATAATTCTGTTCCAGAACCTTTTCGTGCAACTTTTAATCAGATCACCACACCGCAACAAATTGTAGCTGTTTTGTGGCCAATGTCATCATCCATCATCAAGGCGGTCAACATCCTGACATGACAAATGTCAGTTACATCCAGCTTACGAGAAAAATGCAGGATGGCCGTATCCGACTACATCAGCATTAATCGGAAATACTAATGAACCCTTGTTGCCAAACTGGTTAAAACTTGGTCCTCACGTACATATTAGTAAGGAAGAGTATTAAGTGGATGACTCGTAAAGGAGATGAATTCATCCTGAAATCAAGTTCACTATCTACATCCCTAATAATAATCGTAGCCACTCCATAAAGATAACATTCAACGAGATAACTCAACACGCTCTGTAAAGTCAAAAACCAACACTTTAAGACTGTTTGTCAGTTGCTAGGCAACAGACTTGAGGATTATAGATAGATAGAAGAATAATGAGAACTGCCATTAATAATCGTTGACGTGCTTGAAAGGGAATTAATTAACTATAGTAACAGTTTACAAATAATGTCACTTACGAATCAGCTACTTGTTTATGTCAGATAAAAACCTCTCATAGTTTATAAACATTGGAAAGGAATGATACTCGAACTCGAATACGATCACGCCTCGACACAAAGATCATTCTACGCCCCTCGATTATTGATGACCTGAAGAAGGCGAAGGCTCACATCGGCAAGAGACAAGAGTGGCGCAAGCTATTGGTGGCCTTTGGTATTGGAGCTGATTGGACTAATAAAAGCGATGATCAGTTACTCATCTTTATTAATCAATAATGAGTTTTATTACCCCTTAACACATGTATACTCGTATATGAGCACGTTTTGTGTCACAATCATGATTGGCAGGTACTAGGATAACTCCTACTATCAGATTATTAGAAATCAAACTTTAAAATGACAGTTTTTTAAAAACATCAATGCCCAAATTTATTCACATGATGGTAAAATCCACTTAAATAAAAATCTCCTTCAAATACTCAATTTATTAGTAGTATTTTAGTAGTTTATTAGTAGTAGAAATATCTATTTAGTTTTCCACTTCAAGAGCGTAAAAACTTGGGATATTATCGGCTCGTAAAAAGTAACGGCCTATAAAATTATCAAAGTAAATCTATCACATTAGGTAGAGGCCACAGCAAATAGCTCAGACTTTGCTGCCTGTATGACTTCCCCAAGAAAGACATTGATATAAGGACAAGGGCACTAGATCCCATAACTATCTATCATTTTAATAACTAAGTATCTATCATTTCTGGTTACGTTAGGATTATCATGAGTCATGACTATATTTTGTGTGACGTATTTCCATGGTATTTTTATGGTAACAAAGATTTGAAAAAAGTTGAATAATCGAGTAAATTATTCAACTTAGGTTGGCAGCATGTTGGCTACAATAGCACACTACACTGACTCTACACATTTTCTACCATAAATAAACGAATAAATTGTTTAATCACGTAACTTAATTTTATGCGTCTATCCATTTCATTCTCACCACACCATTCTCACATTCTCACCACATTTCCAAAAGTGATCACACTGTATTTTCTTAACTCAGTTTCCCAAACCCACTCTAGGTTTAGAAAATTGCTCTTTTCAAGCGTCATTATCTTGCCATTTATTTGGAGCACATCCATATAATTTACTCCAACTCTCAATCTCATTCACATCTTTTGATAACATGAATTCGTAACAGAATCAACATTCATTTTTACTTCCATTCAGCTCAGTGAACTCAACAAGTAATCCAATTTGCTGTAGACGACACTCCTATTACGTAACTTTATGTCGTCTCCTATTACACAAGAAGCAATAACACTAAACACGAAGAGGCGATTGAGGGCCACCTCGGTGCGAGTAGACGTAATCTTATGACGTCAGTTGGCAGTCTGGAAAGGTGCCTTGGAATACTGTAGCGGAAGCATAAGAATAACGTTTTAACATCATCTAAAAACGAAGATTATGCCAAAAATTACTGATGGTCAGCACGGAATATGTTTAACGAAATATCATCGGAGACAATCACGTGTAATTTGTGTACTAATGTTTGCTTTCTTGATAGACTTCTGGTGATAGCGTTTAGGAATTCGTAATAAGAATGTTCCTTATCGAACAACACTCAATCAATTATGAATTATTATTATTATGTGTACCTAAATCAACAGAAACATGCGTCAGCTCAAATGGAGATTGCAATGACGTGGTGTTTGCTTAAAATCCAGTCGATACTCTTACAGAACGTGGAAATAACTCCAATAACTCAACTCACAAAAACAATATATTTCTAACATTAATATTCCAGTCAGTCGCATATTTTTTCTCTTTAAAAACGACGAGTTGACGTTTCTGGACGAAGTTCAAGATCGTCAGTCCCCCACACAGTTTAAATAACACCAGTTATTTTGGAGTTTCCAGAAGGGCCAGATCACTGGGGCCAGAGCTATTTTTGGGCAATTTGTCAACACTACGATTCAACTCACATTGCAGTTTGTGCCACATTTATGGGTTTTAAAGTCATTTTCAACATATAGCGCATGATTAATATGAACATTAGTTGTAACGTTTGGTTTCAGATCCTACTGTCTCTAATTGTTTAAAGAAAACCTGCATTCCTGAGATTTATTCCCTAAAATGTTTTCAATATACCTAATGGGTTATGTTACACTTAATAATAAACTCACTAGTAAGGGTATCAGTTAAGATATTATACGATACGAAGAGAAGTTATCACTATTTCGTGTATGTAACAATAACAGCAGTTCGTGATTTGATATTTCATTTACGAAAAATATCGTAACTTTCATGAGCGACGTTAGTAAGTAGTTACATTAGTTAGTACGAAACTGTTTTTGCCTTTTTCCTTAATTACTCTTGTAACAATTAGCATGCAGCCATAAGCTAAGATATTATCGCAGAATAATAATAATTAATTATGCAGACACCCACATCACCCACATGTGTTGCTTTTGGCCACTAATAAAGCAACCAGAAAATGCGATACGCGAAATGATCACTACTGCTAAAATCATTATTGCTAATAGTTAAATGTCCTAATTGTGTTTTTATTCTTTTCTTCGCTTCTTCTTTCAAATGTACCCCTCTTAGGGTGGATTCGACCAAACTTAAGCTTATACACGAGTAACTATACGAGAAATAATCTATTCCATGATTTTTATCTCGAGTAAATACATAGCCGTTTTTCCACGTAATCGATAGTATACTTGCGTTACGAATAAACAATACGCGAATAGCAGAGTGAATGGTGAACGAAAATAAAACCCGGCAAATAAATGTTGTCCTACAACGGGATAGCGTAAGAGCAAACATCATGTCAACTCGATTTTGCCGTATTATAGTGTGAAAAAGTAGCTGTCATGTAAGCTAGCTAGCTGTCAAACGTTTTATTTGTTTTTTGTTTGAGGGAATTGTCAAGTTTTGTCGTGTGGTGACAGAAATCAGATGATTGGACTGACTGACGCCATTACATTATTCTACGAATAGCTCCGTTATTCCGTGCGAAACGGCGGTATAGAAACAATTCCCGAATAGGCCCACTATTCTTAAAATTGTAGATGGTAAAACGTAAAATTGATTTTCTCTCGATTAACTGACGATTTATTCTAAGAGTAAGATTTACTCTTGTTTGGTCGAATCCACCCTTAGAGTTCTATTTTGGAAGCATTTTTCTTTTTAGAATTTTGTGATGTTTCATTTTGTCAATGAAACTTCTAAAATGTAACTTGTAACTACAAAAATGTAACTTGAAATATCAAATTCAATCAAACTTGACGATGATATATTATAAATAATTAGATCTAAATCCAATAAAACATTTATTGGGGACATAAAAATATTCTGGCTGGGAATCAAACTCGAAACCGTTCATAGGGCAAGATATTTTCCTGTTCATATCATAATGTTAAACGTATATTTAATACTGTCGTACTTCCTCATAAACTGGCTTCCCAGACATTCACATAAACACACAGCCTTACAGAGAATGCACAAGGCTGCGTCGAGCAGCAATCATGGTCGTTTCGCAGTAATGCATTTCTATAAATAGGACCTTCCATTCGATCTATACATACAGAGACACTCAACCCTAACTATTGTGCTTTTTAACCGACTTCAAAAAAAGGAGGAGGTTCTCAGTTCGACTGTATTTTTTATGTTTGTTACCTCAGAACTTTCGACTGGGTATACTGATTTTGATGATTCTTTTTTTAATCGAAAGCAAGTGCTTGTCATGTGGTCCCACATAAATTTGAACGAGATCGGACAAGCAGTTTTTGAGTTATTTTGAAGTCGATTATTTTTTGTTAGTAAAATTTAGATTACAATGATATTGATTAATGACAGACCCAGAACAATGGGCTTTGCTATACTGAGTTGTTGAGGTAACATTTTTGTTTACTTTGACCATTTTTAATGCTGGCAGTTGAACGTTTTACCTTGGTCAACTTCAATACGTTAATTCAAATAAAATACTTCAAAATGGGACATTTTTACTATCTAAAGTTAGTCGTTTAAATAGTACTTAAATGGGAAGATAGTACCTACTCTTGGTGTTACTGATGTACATTCGGTGACCAGTGACCACTTAAATATTATCAGAATATTCGTTCGCTCGCTTGTTGGCTATTTACATAAAAAAAATTGATGGTGTTTGAAGTGAGGTCCCAATTGTGATATTCCAGAGGCATTCAGAAAATTAATAATTTGCGAAAAGAAGAATGTACGAGTATAATGTATGGAATGTATCTATAGGAAAATTTCAGATGAAAAAATCTGAATTAGTACTTAACCACCAACTCTTTTAATGTGTTATGTCAAGATTGAGTACCACATGCCCATGCATGAAATGGGATCTTCAATTTGTTGTCTAACGATTGCGGCAATATATTTGCGTGCACTGCGCTCCGTACACAACGTTCCCAATTGACCGCTCGGCTCAATTAGTTGGAATTTGTACTTTCCAGAAGCTTCTAGCCTTGAAGCCGTTGAGCCACAAAATAGATACTATTTGTGCCATGCATGATTTGTGCTTTAAGCTTGCCTGCATTCTTTGGGATAACCACAATTATATTATGATAATATTATAAAGCTGAAGAGTTTGGATGAACGCGCTAATCTCAGGAACTACTGGTTCGAATTGAAAAAATCTTTTTGTGTTTCATAGTCCATTTATTGGGGAAGGCTATATGCTATATAACATTATATATTTTAGTAGTAAGTTTTTTCCACAAATTCACGCAGGTTAAACCGCGGGGCACAGCTAGTATTATGATAAAAATATGGATAGTTTTTTTTTTATTTTTTCCTGTAATTATCGTCCGTGAGGTATTGAATTGAACCAATTAAATTGATTTACACATTTTATTATTCAAATCTATTCCACAGTAGTAAGTTGCCTCTGTGTCGCAGACAATGATATTATAAAAATAGAGGAGAGAATTACTAAAACATCATTGGTCGCAGTCCGCAGATGGCATTTTGAATTAAATTAGAGTCTGTGTATAGTAAAATTATAACCAGTAGGGAAAAATGTATAAATGTCCTAATAGGACCTAATAATAATTAATGCCAAATAATATTTTTTGGAATTTTCTCAATCTCTGTATCTGTTCACGGATCACGCAAAAACTATTGGACTAAATTGGATGCAGTTTTCACAAATATAGTACAAGAGATGTTACATAAAAACTGGTGCATGTTTCGTAGCTATAGCACACCACAGCGAAACATAAGCTGGTTTTTAGGGTTCCGTAGCCAAATGGCAAAAAACGGAACCCTTATAGATTCGTCATGTTTGTCTGTCTGTCCGTCCGTCCGTATGTCACAGCCACTTTTTTCCGAAACTATAGGAACTATACTGTTGAAACTTGGTAAGTAGATGTATTCTGTGAACCGCGTTAAGATTTTCACACAAAAATAGAAAAAAAACAATGTGTGTGTCCAACCCCCCCCCCCCCGTAACTTCTAAAATAAGAGAATGATAAAACTAAAAAAAATATATGATGTACATTACCATGCAAACTTCCAACGAAAATTGGTTTGAATTTTTTTTAATACGTCATAAGTCGTAAACCGCAATTTACCTCGATCAAAGTTACAACGAACTTCAAGAACTTTTATATTATGTTACTTGCTGCTACGGAACCCTTCATGGGCGAGTCCGACTCGCACTTGTTCTACTTTAAATAAAGCTATCTATTTCATTATTTTATTCATGAATTTGTTTAAAATTATCTTTTACAAATAATTAAAATGTGGTAGTATCTATTTAAAAATATCACGTATAAGACTAATAGGAACCTACTTGCAGCGCAGTGACATCACTGTGCATTTAATTATGACGAGACCTATTCAATGGAACGCGCGACATCGATGGTAGGTATTGTAACAGGCTAATTTAAACGTGATTGATAGGAAACTTGAAATGTAATGCATGACAACTAGAAGGTTATCTAGAAATTGATTAAAAACTTAACATTCTTATCGTTACCACGGGTTAATTGGTAGAGACTACTAAAAGTATAGGCATGATGACTGATTTTGAAATACTGTTCTATATTGTTGGGAAATATATTATAATTACAACGTATATCATATTTCCGCGAAAAAATAAGGTTTAGTATAAAATAAATACATTTCAATTTATAAGTTTAAAATTCGCACCAAAACGCTTCAAAGTGTCAGGGCGTGGTAGTGACGTCAATTATCAGGAAAACAAAAGACAATCCGTCAATATTAGTATGGTGATATTCATTTGTTTTAAGATGCGTGACGTAATTCGCGCTAATTGAGACTGACTGGCGTTTTAGCTAACATGGCGGCTTGCCGTATTTTGTAGTTTTATTTTATCAAAAATATTGTTAATCTCGCTAATAATAATACATGATACTAATGATAAATGCGTGTTTTGTAATCCATTAAAAGGGTTTCATTAAATAAATACATAGTTTTAGTGATTTTTACTTACTGTCATCATGCCTATTGCAATTGTAATAACAACAAATAAACGCTAACCACCAAATTATTATGTGTGTGCGCTATACCCCCAGCAGTAGGGTTGCAGGCAGGGTTGCTACCAACTAGGCTACAGGGTCGTCAAAGTGTTTTGATGTTTGCTAGAGGTACTCCTTCACGCAAAATGTACAGAACGGATTTTCGTTAAATTTTGCACACAGGTATAATAACTGGAATAACATAATAAAATATGGTTTACATCTCATTATTTTTTAATTAATTTACCTACCTGATTAACACTAATATGTCACTATCACTAACTTTGGCACCGAAATTTTTATTTCAAATTAATTAAATTATTAAAAAAAAAACCATGCATATACAAGTCATTGTATAGGTCTCAATATACGTGTGCAAAATATTTAATTATGTGGTAATGCTAATGACCTCATGGCCCGTTAACAGTAACCTAGTGGCCGTGATCGTCGCCGGAACTCGTAAGGTTCCGGGTTGCAATGAATACGGTGGAATAAACAATAAATTTTTATATCACAAACAAAAAGGAAATTCGGTTCTCGGATGTTTGTTATGACGTAGGATTGTGTGCGTTTATATCATAATAATATTCCACATTTGTAAACAAAACAGTGTTATTATATAATATACTTATTGTTAAACTTGTTATGGTGCAGGTATTGTCATATAATATTGTATACTTGTAAACAAATTTTAGTGTATGTTGTTAAACTGTATGTATGTTGTTGTATAGCTGTGTGCGTGTGTGTGAGGTATTGTCATGTATTTCATTTCAGGTTTGTTGTATTTTTACCATGAGACGGACGGTTCGATTTTTTCCATACGTTAATTTATGTAAATTAAAGACATTAAAAGTCATATTATTATTTTAACAACTAAGAGTTCAGTTTTAATGGTATGCAGGTAGCCAGGCACCACTATTTTCCCGAAGTGAAGCAAGGAAAAAGTGAAAAGAAAGGAAAGGGGAAAAGTGGAGCAAGCCATTCCGAACCTAATTGCAGTTCAGATAACTTCAAACTGGCGAATCAGAACCAATTGCTGCCACACACAATAGAACACAACACATAAACTCAGCAAGATTTAGTTATCACATCGCTACCTGTAAGTAGGTAATCCCATGATCCTCTATCGTAACAAACAATTCCTCGTCTGTGGTAAACTGGTATCGGCCAGTTTGAGGCAGTTTGCGGCGGTCGTTTACCTGAGGTCGACCGGCTAGCCACAGCCACAGACACATAACTTGCATTGCATCCTTCGCGAACTAATACCCGCTCGGCCTTTGTTTGTATTTTTTTTTAATTCCAGCCGGGGCGGGACTTGAAGTGTAGACAGTGCCGGCCCGAGCATTTCTGGCGCCCTAGGCGAAAAACTAAAACGGCGCCCTCTTAAGAATTTTTTTTGTCTAAACTAACATGTAAAAAAATAAAGTGTGTAATTATTAATAAAAAAATAATACATAAACAAAACAGTAGGTATACCTACAAACCCATTTTATTTAACAAGAACGTGTTTTCTCTAGTTAAGACTAGTTTTACTACTTGGCATTGTAAGAACTAGAAATAATTTGATTTTGCCGATCTACAGAAGGTACTACTGGTAATTTCAAATAAAAAAAAATATTTTAGCTAAGAATTCTAATTTCAAATTAATTTTATTTTAATCAATGCATTTGCATATTCGACGCTTAAGCTGAAATCAAAAAATTGTCTAGATTTTTTTTTTTGGAATTCCAATTTTGTCTCTCTGCCAAAAGAACAAGAATCACGGACAACACATCGCACCAATGCATCTATACTAAAAGAACTCAAGTATACGTAGGGTTCTCGAGTACTTTGATCAGGTGGAAGGGCGCAAGCCAGATAATTTGAAGAAACTGATAGTGGACGGCCAAGTGGAAGGAAAGAGAAGAAGAGGGAGACCACCAACCCACTAGCCCGATACTGTTAAGCAGGCTTGTAAAGCCATCTTCCACGCATCCATACAACTTTCACTTGATAGAAAAGCCTGGAAGATCCTAATTGCAAAAACCACGAACACAACCACGACCCTCAGTCATGAGAAAACCATGAAGAAGAAGCCAAAGACAACTCAGTTGAGAAAAGACTGGCTATCGCCTGAGGCCTTGGTCATGATTTAAAATGCAGACGGTATAAAAAACTTTACTATGAAGAGATCTACAGGGATATAAAACATTATGCAGAGCAGTGGCAAGCTGTGGACCTCTTTCGCAAAATTAAGCAGAACCTGAAATTTCAAATCTCATTCCTGAACTAACGAGGACAAAGAAGGGAATCCGATTTTCAATATTACTGCGTTTGCAGACAGGTGGAAGAATTATTGCGCTGAGCTTTACCGCAAAATGGAAACAAATCCCAGCATGCGGGTACATGAAACTTTTGAATACCAGCCAGAAATCCCCCAATATACAATACCATCTCCAGCTTCTGTCCTAAAGGAACTAAAGATTAACCCAAGACTTTTCAGCATTGGCCTACATATTGCAAGAAGCTCTCGTGAAATTATGGTGAAACTGACAATGACAGGCAAGATTGAGGGCAAGAGACCTCGGGGCCGCCGTCCTAAAACATAGTAGGATCAAGTATCCAAACACCTGGAGATACCAGTCAGTACGGCACTCGAATCACGAATGGCGCCCACGTCTCGGAAAAAGAAGTGGGTGGGGGGCCGGAGGGGCCCTGGCCCCGGACGGCACATGAAGAGGGGGCGGCAAGCCACTCGATTATTAAAGAAGAAAAAAATACACATTAAAATTAATTTTATTTAAATTTTAATGTGAATTGTGCTATGAAATAATCTAAATTTTACTAACAAAAATAACCGACTTCAAAGTTACTCAAAAACTACTTGTCAAAACTCGTTCAAATTAATGTGGGACCACATGACAAGCACCAGCTTTCGGATAAAACAAGAATCATTGAAATCGGTTCGCGTGATATTGAGTTATTCGTCCATTAGTCACGCACATACTTAATAAAAATTTAAGACTTATATGGTTTTCTCATGGATGCCACTGTTAGATCTCAATAAAATTTATGTGGGACCACATGACAGACACCAGCGTTCGATTAAAAAAAGAATCATCAAAATCGGTTCGCCCAGTCCAAAGTTCTGAGGTAACAAACATAAAAAAAATACAGTCGAATTGAGAACCTCCTCCTTTTTTAAAGTCGATTAAAAAACAAGAAAAGTGCATTTTTAATTAATATATTTTTTTTAATAATATGCGGGCAGCAAAGATCACGGGGGGGGGCGGCAAATTTTCGGCCGGCCCCGGACGGCGGAAGCCCACGCTACGCCACTGACCCCCCCACCACGTGGAATGACGTGGAAGACAGCGGGCATCCGCGGGATTCAGAAGGCTCAGGACCGATCAGAGTGGCGCAAGTTAGCCAGTCCAGCAGTGGACCTCCAAGGACTGATGGATGGATGGACGGCATTCCAACAAGCTACTGATCGCCCAACATTGAGACAACTAATTGCAAAAGCTCCACGTCACAATCATGATCTTCAGTAATGAAGCAAGACGTACTCTGCATGCTTAGCTTGTGTCAATAAGCCTAGCATTAATAAAAGATCAGTAAATCCTGTAAAATGTCGTGTTAAACACGTGATAGATGGCTTATTATCTAAATGAAAATTATTATTTAATGATTGATTTCAGTCAAAACAGTAAACAATTAAGCTATTTTATCAAACGCGTTTTGTCTAGTGAAAACTAATTATAACTGATATTTGTTTTTAATAGAAGGAAATTGTAGGTCTACAAAGGCACATAAATTTAAAAATATTTCCAACTTTTGAAAATATTTTTAAATGAAAAAAAAATCTTCATTTCGATGTTGCCGATTTGCGCCCCCCAAATCCCAGCGCCCTAGGCGGTCGCCTAGTTCGCCTATATGGACGGGCCGGCCCTGAGTGTAGATGCTTGTATAATGCCATCAAACTCTGAATACAAATTACTCTGCGTCATAGTGACGTAATAGCCACTGTTCTAAAATTAAGTTGCTGATGTTTCTTCAGACCGTACTTTTTAAATGACAGTTTGAATTTGGAGATCATTGATTTTAATAATATTATTTAGAATTTTATGGCATAGTAGGTACCTAAGTACAAATTTTCAAACCGATTAAGATTAATTATTTTTTAATTGCAGACTATTTTACTCTGTTGTGTGGGTGACCAATTAAAGTGACCATTATTTCATTATGTTGTGTTTGTGTGGGCGTGAATTTGCACACACATATATGCGTATGGGATTCTCGAAATTACTTGAATGAAATAATAATGTGACACACTTTAATAAAACTGTTAAAAACTTGTACCTAACCAAGTCCGTGTCAGGCTACGAACAATGTAGAGTTCCGTATTTGTAAGTTGTTCGATCGACTATTTCTAGTTTACTATGATAGTTTTCCTTTTAAATCCGTTTTATATTCTGTATGTATGTTTTTCACTAAGAATACAACCAGTCCTTAAGTAGTCAAAGAAAAACCTCACAGAGAGTATCGGGAGGGAAAAATATTTACACGACGTGAATTCGCTTGCACCGCACTAATGTGGCTGAGCCCTAAATGAAGCTTACTCGTATCCAAGTCCAACTTCTAACTAACGACTAACTCACCTCACGGATGGATGGAAATTAGTATTACTGATAAGAAAACCCCATCAGAAACAATACACTTAACGGTTCTATGTGTAATGTGCAGATATCTACATTTAATTTGGATTGTATTGTTCATTTAATTAAGAACTAAGGCAATCAATTCGTCAGGGCCGACATAACAGTTAACGAGTAACGACATTAACCGATACCATTTGCAATTAGCTAAATACAGTAATTACTAACAGGTAATTACTAATAGTATTAGTAGTACTACTAACATAAAACGCCAACAGCTATAATTAGTATAAATGCATATATTAATGACAAAGACGACTGGAAATTAGTGTCGCATCCAGCAGTTCCGCGTAGGTCAGAACATATTATGTAACTCTTTTTATTTTAAAAGATGTGCCGAGGAGTTTTTTTACGGCTTTTCTTCTCCTCCATGACAAAGAACCCTTCCGAAAAATGACGTGCAAATAAAGATTTTGATTTAATTTGATTCAACTGGTTTATTTTGTGCCCGTTAGCTAGTGAATTGGGTTTAAAATAAAAATGTAATTTTAATACTAGCAGAACTCATAGATAAAAATAAATTGTTAAGAACTCTATCCCTACACGACGAGTCGTTTGGCGAATGACTCAAGAAAGAGATAGATAGAGAGGTTCTACCTATGCCTATGCCTATGGGAGCTAGCCAGGTAGGCTTCAAGGAAAGATAAGTGTAATTAATGTCGGTAATTACCTAATTAATATCAGTAATTATAGTAATGACTTAATAATAATAAAGATAATTTAATCCTTATGTATAGCCTTGCCACTAAACAGGCCAGTTTTCTAGTATACCAGCATAGAATTAGGTAAGTATCTCACCTCAATATCTTACGCCCAACTCAGAGTCAATAATGATTACCGCTTCTTAGTACACAAATTGTATGGGGATTATTTACTAAGGAGTGATTTAAGTAATCGTTAGTGACTCTGAGTTGGATCGTTACTCAATTTTTTTATGAAAATATGGATTTTTCATTTCTAGGGAAGGCATTGATCACTAACCATCAAGCAGCAGACAGTTATTGACACGATAAATAATTCCCAAAACAAAAATCCGTCTCTATTTGGCGACATCAAACAATGACAACCGGACCTAATTACCGACCCGGCACTAATGATTATAATCACTGTGAAAATAGGTAATACAATCCGCGCCATGGACAAGTACAGACAGCAAAGAATGACATAATCTGTTCGCAAAAAAATTGTTATGCCAAATGTTGCCGATGGTTTATCTATTAACTTGAGGCTGTGTCCTGATTTCGCGAAGACTTTAAATTCAGTTGTTGTAACAGAAATCAGCATACAATGTGTAGGTTTCCCATTGAGGTATAAGTATACATAGAGAAGACATCTCAAACAAAATGTGTGTCCCCGCCGGGAGGTTCTATTTTCAAAATTGAGCCCCTGTTCTCCTTCCAAAATCGAACGAATCCATTGGACATTGAAGCCGCGCGGCGTCAATTCATTGGAACATACATTGTGTTCGCGGTGTCCGTTCTATACGCTAGTAATAATACTTCAATGAGGTTTCCAGTGTTTTGTACGATGATGATCCTTTAGCAGCATTTAAATCCTAGATTGATTCAAATAAACGATGTCCTTAATGGAGCTTTTAACGAAAATTACGCGCTATTTAGAATTTATATCCATCTCAGGTGAAACAATAGCGGCATCTATTCAATATAAGCCTTTGATCACGTTCTTAAATAAGTGATCGAAGATACACGCAAAAAAAGAACTCGACCTGGAAGATAACACAATTTTTTTGGAATTCTTTTTTGGAATTCCTTTCTCTGAAATTCCCAACTGAAGTGTATAATGAAAAGTAATTGAGAGAAGTACTGAAATACAAATAACAACCGTCCTATAGACCTATAACTAGTCCTATAGTAAATAACTATACAAATTTTATTACGTTTCTGTTTTCGATACAAGATCGGCAGAAACAATCAATCAAAAATACCTTACGCTGTCAATATTATCTTCCATTAGGCTAGCCGCTGCCGCTAAACCTCACTAAACTAGCCCATTTAAGAATATGGTACATTAACGCGAAGCTTTCGCTATAAATAGTATAAATACGGGCTGTTTTGTATACTGTAAAATCTCCTCTGGAGCGAGCGTGGCACTGACGTCATTATTTTAAAAATAAACTGGGACGTGAAAGGGCGTCGCGGAGTCGCCGAGTCCTGCGTGAAATATTCTGTTACATTTGAGTTTTATTCAAGTTCAAAGCTATGTTTGTCATGGTGTTTCTGTAGGACTGAAGTAGTATTTATCATTTACATCACTGGATCAAATAATGTAAACACATCTATCCGTTGAGACCACGATTATCAACCGATTCGAAACTTTAGGGTGGCCACTCACGGTCGCGCCATTTGGCGTGGCTCCAAATGATATATGTCAAAATGGCGCGATTGGGCATACAGATTTTTTTATCACGCCATCAGTTTTTCACTTTCACGATCAAATTTTGGCTGTATATCACGCCATTTGACGCGATGGACTGACAGTGAGTGACCACCATTACATAGTATTAAAGTCGCTTTCACCGTCTGTAGTCTGTATATCCGCTAGCTCCTCAAAATTGGCACTTTAATGATTTCATGTCATGCAGAAATATTTGTAGAAAATTAATCCGACACATTGAGGTAATACATAGAGAAGCTATCTCAAACAAAATGTGTGTTCCACCGCCGGCTTGCCCTCCGTTCTCTTTTCAAACTAGAAGCCTCGTTTGCACTCTTGCCATAGAGTAACTTTGTATATGACACTTGTCGAACCAAGACAAGCAGTCACCGACTCCAAATCTTTACAAGCTCTTACTCCAACTTTATTTAACGTGCAAAAGCGTTTAAACGATTTCAAACGTAATTACCATTGATTTGTGTCAAAAAATCCAACACTTTAAATTGGCCACAAGCGTCGCGTCGGCAAGCTTATTTAGTCCAATAACACGCTAGTGGCTTGCCAAGTTCAAACGCTCCTTATGATTTTTTCATTCAAAATGGCGGGAAAATTGCTCAATAATTTAATTAAATTCGTTTTAGTTGATATAAGTTAAGATTTTGTTTTCTTACTGATGATAAAGTGATAACATTATCTTTTTTGTTTTTTGTCGTGCAATTGTGACACATTCTTATTACGCACGACGGCATTTTTTCAGTTTTTTCGTAAACAATTTTGACATGCGGCCGCAATGAGCGCAGCCGAGTGACAGCTGAGTGACAGAATGAAATGCAGCCGGCCGGCTGCAATGCACACCCCCGAACCCGATGTTCGCGGTGTCCCTTCTATACGCTAGTAATACTAATTCTATGATCCGACATCATATTTTTATTTCCATCTTTATTATGTCTTTACAATACAATAAAACATAACGCATTTCCAATCGACCTATTGTTGACCTTAAAACTGCACTGATAAAAATATATTGTTATGATATGACAAAGGGATCGATTATAATGTACGTACCTATCATTTATTGTGATACTATATTACATGAAACAATAACATATAACAAATTATACGTTAAACATCATGTAGTCATGTTAAGTATGACTTAGGTATACATACGACTTCAACCCAACTTACAGATATAAAATTATTGCCAAGTTGACCTGTAAGAAATATCATATAACATAATTATTATAACTAGTCCAGCCATAAGTTCTGTTACAAATGAAAATGCTTTTTTTTAAATGAAGTAATGTAATATTAATAATATACGTGTTCCAAATTCAAAATAATTAAAAAGCTGAAAAAAAGAAAAGTTTTTATGTAACAGTATTTATGGCCAGACTAGGTATGTGAAAGTTTGTATAATAATATGTTTATAACTCTTTCACGCAAAAGCTACAAGGGTGGATATTTATGTGACAGATGAATGTTTATACGTGTATTAAGATTGATAAGATAGTATCAGTTAAACCTTCAATCCTTCAATAAGCAATACAACCCTATACTCCAGTCACATTTGGTTTGGACTCAATGTAAACAAACTTTTGCCTAGCAATAACACTGATAAGTGAGATTTTGTCTACACAAATCGGGCTTTCAACTCTCTAGCTATATCACTATTCTCTCCTCAGTCCTTGCTTATAGTAATTGTAAAATAAAACATGATTCGATTATCATGTAGGTACAGTTGACAAAAGAAAGAAGCAGGGCATGATTCTAAAATCCCCTGTAATGTTTAATATGACATTCGTTTAGGTTATTATCAATGTTAAATCATACCTTACGTATACATGTATCATTTAACATTGATAATAACACAAACAATCTGTAATATCAATAACTACATAAGGTTTCAGAATCATGCCCTGCTTACTCAATTCTTTTGCCGACTGTACATACTGCTTGTTCTTTACTAGCACTCTGTTCGTGGCTGTTCCCACATTTTCCGGGATAATAAGTGTCCTTTAATTTATTCCAGGTCATGGTCTATCTGTGTGCAAAGTTTCATGAAAATCCGTTCTGCAGTTTTTGCGTGAAAGAGACAGAAATATCCATACAACCTCACAAACTTTCAGATTTATAATTTTCGTAGAGCAACATTTTTTTGAAAGTGCTAAAAAAGTGATGTCAAAATTTCCTCTAATTGGATGGATGGATAGATCTCAACGCGATCATAGTGTTGCTACAGATAACAGAATAGATTGGTGTTGCGCTTAACCGATTCGTTGCTGATGGCACTACAGGCGTGTCATAAATGTATGAAAACTTGTGGCATCAGCAACATGCCCTTCATCTGTCAATCGGGTTTTCCATCTAATATTACTACTACAATCTGTTCCTCTCTCTCGCTCTTTCATTATGTACATACAAATGCCTACATAATTAACTCCTTTAGAAGTTTTAAGATTGTTATAATAACTTGAACTTTAATGTACTTGAGATAGATTACAATTTCCCCTTTCGCTCTGTATTTATCTGGAATCATATCTGTAATCTAAATAGGAAGACGAGATAACTTTGAAGACATGCAGTGTAGCTCCGCCCTCGCGTTATCTCTCACTCTTACGTACACACAGACTAATTAGAAATTATACTTCAGTCACTATTTGCCAGAGATGGTTGCTTTGAATATAAGTAATGTAACGTATTGTGCTTGGGATAAAATATGATATTCATTGATTCATTGAATACAAAGCAGCATTTTCAGGATTCACAGCAGGAATCTATTTACGTTTTAGTAGAGCCAATTTTCCCCACCCCCCGCCAGCTAAATTATTAGTTTTGCTAATTTACATTATGACACAAAGGTCATATCTATGTATCGATACTTGTGATCGTAAGTAGTTAAATCTATCTAGATATATATAATAACAAGTTACGAATTACGATCAATTAATAATTTACAGAACTCTACACTAAGCGTGGCTCTACAATCCCTTGAAACTGCGAAAAAATCAGGCTTATTTTAATTTTACTCCTATTTTCATAGTTACTCTGACACTCACACGGGAAACTAAGCCTATAGGGTACCCTAGGCCATATTAGCCAAGAATCATGAAATTTGGCAAGAATCAAAAAAGGAAAAATCCAAAAAAATGTTGATATATCACAAAAATAAATAACTATTACTTATTTGCACTTTAATGATTCGCGATTGATTCCGCTCCTTTGTACGGAACCCTCAGTGAGCGCATGACTCGCACTTGGCCGTTTTTATTGGTTTGCAATGTAGCTACTACATCAGAGTTGCTCGGACTCAATGAAAGATAATTACATATTATGATTTATGTCGAAATAACTTCAATAGCTCTCGTGGCCAGTGAACTAAGGACTAATCTATACGGAGCGATAAGGTAGGATAGGATGTAGGTATAATGATAATGATTAATGGTTACCGGATCTGGGCGTCTGATCTGAAGATTGCAAACTCATTAAAGAGCATAATAAGGTACTTTGACTGCTATTTATTTTTTAACTGCGATAAGACAGTTTGTCGTAATACATAAATTTTATGTTTATCTCAATCGTACAGACAATAAAGAAATAAAACAATACTTTTCTCTAAAGAACCTCTAGTAGATAAGTTTACAATACCATCATTATTTTTTCGGCGATTCAAAAGAAAAAGAATAGAAAAGAGCGAAACAAAAGATTAAGAAAGGACGCTCTCGTTCCATCTCTAACTTTAAGTTCGTTTAGTTTAAATTCTAAATTGTTCTGCCATATAAAAAATATCTAGATATAGGGACACCCTAATCACCTAGCGGTATGAAATATACTTTACAACCTATATTATCATATCTACCAAATATACACAAAAAAAAATCATAAAAATCAGTCGAGTCCATAGACTTAATATAGGTCTATGGTTGAGCCGTTTCAGAGGAGTTCGACCACAAACACCGTTACAACCACAGAACATCCAATAATTATTAGGTGTTCTGTGGTTACAACACTGACAATATACCTACATATTAAAAGATAGTGTTGTACGCACAACTAGATATACGGACTTACGGACATAAGTAGAATGATTTCCATACATATCCAAAGTCTGTTTCTCTTTTGCTAAACAAGTATCAATTCAAGTCACGACCGTTAAAAGGTAAGTTTTTTGTCACAAAAAATAAACGTGGGACAATGCGGTTAGTAAAATAAAAGTTTTAAGTGCCTTATTGTGGTGTAACTTTAAACCGAACCCTCTCTTTGTGTCCATAATTCACGCAACGCACGTTGAGATGTGACTCTGTCAATAACTTGTTTAGTGATATGCAACGCTATTATCTATACTAATCTATACCAGCGCTGTGCTCGCTGGTTTTCCCGCGCTTTCCGGTACAATAAGTAGGTACCTACACCATATCATAGTCTAGAATCTAGATCGTAGTCTACACGTGTCCTACATTTCATGAATATTTGTTAAGTTTCTAGCTAGCTTTCACATTTTATAATATTAGTAACATAATGGGATGAAAGGTTCAGTAAGGAATACAGTAGGTATTATCAACTACTTTTCACTCCATACAAAATAGTCTGCGATAATTCATAGAAAAAACGAAATGTGTGCTGGGACACATAGTAGAAGTGAAACTTCAAACATTTCAAAAAATATTAAAAAAATATTAAAAAAATAATATAAAAAAAAATCTAAAAATAATATTTCAAAAAAATATATTTAAACAAAATTATGTTAACAATAAATATGTTATACGTTATTGATTGTTATTTATTATTAACCTCTCACCAGCACGCGATATATCGTCCACCCCCTCCACGCGACCGACGCTTTTTCATGACAGAAAAATCCTAATACCCCGTCTATATTATTATAGAAGTTTCACTTTAAAAGGATAATATGAAACTTTTAATAAAAATATTAACAGTCCGGTGATTCGTTGTAGTTACTATTTGTGAACGTAAGAACATGAATCCCGAAAGATCGTTATGCTTTATTCCCACTGGTTCTTTGTGGGAACAGTTTTTACAGGATCCCGCAAGAAAGCATTCCGGTCGATTATTATTTATTACAATTCCATTGTGCTCGCAAGTTTTGAAAGAGCTAGAACTCCTCAGGTATTTGACCCCCTTTCCAAGTTAAAGCCTGGGTCCGTTGTTGCATGCCAGTCTGTTTGCGGGATGCCGTAAAAAGATATTGCTAAACCGGACTGTCATGGGAACGTAGCCTTACTAGTATAAAATAAGACGCAACGAAGTCATAATTTTATTAATGTCGCGAAAATGATAGTGCTGAATGCGGTTTGATTAACTTTTATACCCTGTTTGCCGTCGAGTAAAATGCATAAGTAAAGAGAAAATTGTAATAAAATACGATTAGATAGCGTAAGTGGCGCGATACAAAATTTCCATTTGCCAACCAGTTACATAATGTCGCTTTGGTTTATAGGTACGATTAGGAAATAATATAATTCTTGCCACACTGAAATTTACAAGTGGAGCAACATCCCTCGCTCTTTCTACAACAACACATTAGTGATGGGTTTGGACCACAGATACTGTATACGTAGGTAAGGCTAAATGTTACCATTTATGTTTGCTCGTGTATCGGCAGAGTTATGAAATTTTTTAACCGACGAGGCGGTTGTCAATTCGTTTGTATAATTTTTTTTTTTGTTGGTCATCTAAACTAATTTTATTAAACATTTTTTAGGAATTTGAGAATTTTTTTTATTTGAAAAGATTGGTCCCATATTTTTTAAAAAACTTCAGTTCTGATGATAGGAACCATGATACTCATGATAGGAACCTTCTTAAAATATTATAGATATAGGTACGTACCTACATAATAATATGCCATTTTATAATGTTTAACGGGTTTAACGATAATTTTACAGGCACATTCATTCAAAAACCATGAAACAAAATACGAGTTTCTGTATGTTATCGTATATGTAATACGTACTATGCGAATTGCCCAATAATAAAATTATAGGTATGTAGGACTCTATCTTATTTCATTATGAGGTCTTTATCAGTAATAACAGATAAAAACACTAATAACATAGCATTACCCAATAACAAAAGTCTTTAGCAATCTTCTTTATGTCTTCCAGACAACCTTTGGGCAGAGAATAGTTAGGAAAGATGAAGAGAATGCAGTTGCATTGCTGACTAGACGGCACGATAGACGTTTTAAAAAGAGTTGGTTTATAAATAAAAATTCGACCTACCGGGCTTACCGGATCCTAGAATAGTTATGAACGATTCGTTAAAACAAATATTGTTTGAGAATGAGTTTAACAAAACGTTCAACAGACACACTTGTGCCCGTAAACAGGTACAAAGATTTCGATCTATTCTATTTATACTTAAATTACGTGTTTCTGATACAATGCAACTTTACTCAAACCACTCAAACAATGAAAAACTAGCTACATAGTAACAACATAAATTACTTAACCGATCGCACAATTAGTAAGCATTAAAATTTAAAAGTAAACATTATAATCATGTATTGATAAACGAATTGTTGCAAAAAGTGTACATTCGCGCGACGCCTGCGACCGGCATTCTGATAATATTTAACACGACGTTAAGTACGATGATTACTTAACGCAGCGTTAGTAAAATAACAACGCCAGGCAAAACAGAGAGTTCAAGAAACTTACCTCAAAACCACTTTAACACTGAACAGTTCACAATCAGCTGTTTCACTAACACAGCGACTAACACACGTGCGTACGGTACCGCAAACCGCTCAGTTCTGTACTGTGGACTATAGTCTATATGGTTAGTGAATGGTGGAACGCCATTCACGAAGCGAGACCGAGCTGGTCGCGCCTCCTTCCGACCCGCCGCATTTTTACCACAACACCATAGGTCACCGAATTCAAAGTTTCAAAGTTTCAAGAAAACGTCTGCTCCCCAGGACTCGGTCCCAACAAGTGCTGTTATCTAGAACCTAACACTGTTTACTCAACTGAGATACGAATGATTGCTTTGGAGTTAATGACTCTAAATCCGACAGATAGGAGACGAATGGTGGAAATTTACGCGCTATTCGTATACCGTCGGGGTACGGATCATTTTCGTGGACGAATTTTTTCGCGACAGAGCCTTGACGTATTTTACAATGCACGGGATTTTGAATTCTTCAGCGGATAAAAATAACAAACACAGACGCTCGACAGAATTTGGGGATTCCGAATTGCTTTCTTATTTGACTTTTGCGTGTTTGACAAGATACGTCAATTCAGAATTCAGTATATTTATGAAAAATCTGAACAAAATCACTCGGGTGCGCGGGACACACAGTCTGTTTTCCCTGTATCATCTTGTCCTTCAATTAGTGTAAATAAAAAAATCAAAAACTCGACTGCAAAATGATATACCTTTTTGAAATCCTTATGATAAAGCTCTTTAATTTAATTCCCATATTGCAGTAATCGATTTATTTTTATTTTTTGACTAGCTTTTGCCCGCAACTTCGCCCGCGGTAAAGATCGATTTTTTTACAAATCCTACTTACTTTTACTTAGTTAGATTTAGTTTCCTATGACATAAGTAAACATGTATCATTTGATAGCGCGATTCAGAACTTGCAAATGAATTTTAGTAACGCCATCTATTAACAACACCAGGAACTAAATATCTAGCAAGTAACAAAATATCGATCTCCCCATGGAAATGTTTTACCGCGGTAAATAGTAGCCTACGTTACTCTCCACCCTCCTCACTATCTCCACACACAAAAACCAAAAACCATACCATATAACAGCTTCGTTGCGACGTGAAAGACGGACAAACAAACACACTTTCACATTTATAATATTAGTATGGATACTTCAAACATCATGGCATCTCACAGCCATTATATTTGTTTACTACAGTTGCCCGCTGCTTCGCATACGGAAATTATGTTTTACCTTATTTATACCTCTTGTAGAAGAAAATTTAAAAAACGGTGAATATATAGAAGTACTTATATTTAGTAACTTATATACCCACGATAAAATCACAAAGGATTCCATTCCTCCAGGAGCGGGTTTTGAAAAATAAACAAATTAATTTTTTTTCTTTTATTTTGCAAAATTTTGTAAAACTGAAAAATACATGTTCCATCAATTTAAGCAAGGAACATTTGTTGCAAATTTGAAGCAAATCGGTTGATTTTTTAAATATATTCCATACAAACTTTCATTCCGTTTCCTGGGGAAAACTTTTAATTTTCCGGGATAAAAAGTATCCTCTAGTTTTTTTGTTTGAAAGATGACTTAATCGAGAGTGATCTTAGCTATGTTTAGTGTAAATAAAACTGTCAGGGTTTTTTTATTTTTATTTAAGATTACACTTTAAGATTACACGTTAAACTTAACCCCTTATTTAAACAGCTGACAAATGAGCACTGCGCCACCTGAAGTTAAGTGGTCGAATATCTCATTAACATAAGCAACAAAAGGCTTTACCGATGCCTCTCCGGCGAAAACAGACAAGACAAGAAAGTATTGGCTCTCACGGGGCTTGAACCGGAATCTGACGAGTCGTTTGGTTCAAGCAAGATATAACCGATCTATCCCCTAATACCGACAAGAGAGTAGTATCATGTAGCTATAACTGCATCGCGTTTAAATACCTAAGCACTTGATCGGAGCTATCTCCGAGGAGCCTTAGTATCAAAGATAAGTGTTAAGTAACAAATAAGGGCAGGATTTCAGGAACCGGCTGTAAATATCTGATTTAACAAAATGTGAATTATTTATTTGATAAAATCTACAAACGTTATAAATAAAAAATAAATAAACGCTATTTTATAATACTAGGCACTCGCTGGGTGTAAAAATATCCATCACAGGATAATTAATTTAGATCATGGATTAAAGTTAAAAAATTAAGTAATGAATTTTAGAGTGAATATCATGGCATTATCTCAGATTATTTATTTATGCACTTACAGCTCATCTATACTAATATACATGTAAACTAGCTGCCCGGACAGACTTCGTTCTGTCAAAAAAAAATTGCAATAAAATAATATTGCGACTATAAATTAAGATGTAAGCTATCCTATCTTTCAAGTTGGATCAAACTGCACATGGTGTGCAAATTTGATTAAAATCTGTTAAGTAGTTTAGGAGTCCATCGCGGACAAACAACGTGACACGTAATTTATATATATTAAGATAAAGAGGAAAGATTTGATTGTTTGCATTGAATAGGCTCCGAAACTACTGAATCGATTTTAAAAATTCTTTCGCTGTTGGGAAACTACACTACCATCGGGTAACATAGGCTATATTATATTTTCAAAAAAAATTAGGGATCCTTAATAAAACTCCAATAATGTAACCCAAGGTGTAAAAAATAAGAAAACCGAAGCAAAGCGAGGACGGTTTCTCGTGGTAAAAAAATTGTGATCATTAGTTTTTTTGAGCTAGCTAACCCACATTTTATCTATAAGGTCTAAGGTATAAGTTTTTGAAGATAGATATATAATATAATATGATATATGTGTATTGTATTATTTCTTACCGTTTGTTTTTTATATTTTTTTCTTTTTTTCTCTTCTTTTCTTTGCCTACCTCACATTTTCACCATCACCCAGGGTCAACTGGCAGAGAATGCCATTAGGCATTAAGTTCGCCCTTGTAACCCCTACTTTAAGGTGTTTCAAAAGAATAAATAAATAAATAAAAAAAAAAATAGAGCTTGTACAGTTAGGGCGTGTACAGTACAAATTATTAGAAGCTTGGCTCTACATGAGGTCTGATAACTTGTTGATGTAGAACCAGAGAGAGTGTTGGCAACATTTGACATGAAAATGTTTTTGGCGGCATATTAATGTTCTATTTACAAAATTTTGAAAATTACTTCAGCTCTTTGAAAGGAAAAAATGTATAGAAATCAGTTGGTAGGAGGTAGGTAGGAGGACACTTTTTTATGGCAATAGCTGGCAAACGAGCTGACGATCCACCTGATGGTTAAAGGGCTATCGTCGTCCATGGACATCAGCAACACCAAAGGTATCACTGATACGTTGCCGGCCAAGAAAGAGAGAAGAAAAAGAAAGAGAGAACACTTTTATGATTCCCTATTTATTTGAACCGATTTAGGTTCTTGGATTAGCTGATCTCTCCACCTGATGGAGAATGTTATCGGCCTCCTGAAGTCGTGCAGTAATTACAAACAATTAATTTTAATTTTTTTTTAATGTTATAGGTACAGGTTACAGTTATGTTTTTTTTATCACAATAATTTATAACTTAGGTAACAATAACATATAGGTATGTTACATATTGACGTTTCAATAGCCCCTTGAATATAATTAGTCAATAAGTTTGTGCAATTATTAACTCACTTTAATACATTTTTATCAATTCAACTAACTGTCTCGAATGCACTGAAATTCTAAGAATATGAATAATTTTAAAATACTTATGCAAATATTACTTTTCGCTGTGCTCTATAATTTAGATTAGAGCATCGTTCTACCTAATTAATAATAGTAATGTGATTGATTGTGTAGTTAACAATTGAAATTGGATACAATGCAATAAATTGTAAGTTGGTATAATTATTATGCAATTTAATTAAAGTCACATCAAAAATGCATTGCATTATTATGGTTTATGTTATGAGGTTATGAGTTTTTTCTAAAAAAAAATATAGATAGGCAAGTATAATTATTAATTAGTATGAAATTCAGTGAATACCTGATTAGGTAGGTACAATCACCTACAGAGAAAAGTATCCCATCTGTTTATAAATATACGAACAGCAACGTTTCCGTTGCCTGTTGCGTTGTTTGTAAACAGATGGGCAGCACCACGGCCTTTTACTTACATTATTATGGTAGATACTATTTTGTAGGTTCCTCATAATGTTTAGTGCTTTTTCCGTAAAAGTAGGCTCTTTTGGAAGTAAAACGTCATAAATTAAATTACCAGTCCAAAAATAGTTAAGTTTTCAGTTCAAAATACAACTCTACGGTAGTCGCAGTCAGATCGATTAGTTTAACTTCAACATATCAAAAATCACTTATTTTTAGGATTTAGCTATGTAATCTACAATTGCCTATGTATAATAAAATAAAATTAAGTTAGAAAAATATATCACTTTAAAATATAACAGTTAGAGAGCCTCCAAACGAAATCCTCTAAAATATTATGAACTCGGTAAGTCGAGTTGCCTACAACAATTGCTCTAATTGTCTCCAATTTGCTACAATTAATGTAATCCGCCTGTTAGATACGTTAAAATAAACGTTTACTTTTAATGACATTGACCTTTTATTGCCTACGCACTAGAAGTGACAAATTAAAGAGTGAATGACTTTAAGTTACTTATCACCTTTGACTTTATTACTATCTGGTGGAATAGTCGCAAAGGCCTTTAGGATTACAATTCCTTCCTTCACATCAATAAATTTCAATTGAACTAGAATTAAGAAACAAATTCATATCTTAAATTTTAGATAAGATTGTTAGGTTACGAAAAGTAAAAAAAATAATTAAATAATGTAAAAGATTAAACTGTAATAATCAGTAAACCAAAAAGATCCCCCCCCCCCCCCCCCCTCCCATTTTACTTGTGCCAATAATATCGGCTTTAAATTGTCAATAAAGTTAGTTGAAAATGTTAGTTACATATTAGAAAAATTGAATAACACATCAAGTTTACATTACAAAGAGATTAACTTAACTACTTAAGTAATATAATATTAGTGGTATTAACAGTAAAATTTCAGAATATAGGTCACAAAGGGTATTTTTAGTATAAATATGTAAACATTGGTACAATAATAATTTTTCTGCAAAAAAAATGTCTCAAGTTTTACGAAATGCTCATTTAAAACTTGCTAAGAAAATCAATAATTGATAATAATATATTGTTTACAAATACAATTATGCAAACTTGTATTTCAATGTTATCACATGCATCTCAAAGAAAATTGGCGGACACTTTGCATACACTAGTGTTCAATAGTCTATTCAACTTCAATTGAATGTTTGAGAAGTCTTCCTTAAAATTATGTGGAGAAGTTAGTATTTAGCTTAGTACGAGTAGTAGATATACTGCACTCTTAACGACGAGTGCATTTATGTGGTAATAACAGTGAACGAATTAGTATATTAGTTCATTGGGTAATAAGTAATAAGTATGTCTTACAATAATAGTGCATGATAATGGTAAATAATTTAATACAAGTACATGTACTTATACAGTTATACAGCTTGGATGTTGGTACAGTCACCTGCAGAGAAAAGTATCCCTTTAGTTTATAAATATACGATGCAGGTGACTGTACTATCAAATGTACTACATTCAGAACGCAAGGTACTGAGTTCGATTCCTAACTGTACCTCATTACTATTTGATTTCAAGTTATATTTCAGATGTTTATGCCGTGCCGACTGCAGCACATACACATTTAGGGGATGTAAGTACTTATAAAATTAAGAGATTATGGTAAACTGGACTCGCTCTGAGCTACAGACTGCTTCCGTTTCAGATATGTCCTGGCTGGCTGTATCAGAGATATCAACAATCCAGCAATGACGATCCAGAATCCAGCTAAGTAAAACGCTAGTTCCCAGGAGTACGTTAGGTCGTAAATGAGACCTGTAAAGGAGAAAAGCAGAGATTAAACATCTATTACATGTTTGGAGCAGTATGCAGTACCAAGAGTTCTGCTAGGATGTGTGGTCCTAACAGTGAATCTTTGCCTGTCAAACACCATGATTATGTTGTTTCAATCTTGTGATTTTAATGGTTTTTTGAAATTAAAATAGCCAGCAAATGAGTTGAGGATCCACCTGATGTATCAACTGACGCGTTGCCGGACAAGAAAGAGAGAAGAATAAAAAAGAAAGAAAGAACTTGCTCTGAAGCCCCCAGTCGGAGAACGATGAGTTAGTATTAAGTTAATCGCGAGCTATTCAATTTCTTACCTGATAAAGGCGGTCCAATAAGATGTCCAATCCCCTGCGCGAGCAACACCAATCCGTACGCTGATGTAAAATCATCCAAAGACACCAATTTCACCAATAAACTTGGTGTAAAGGTAAAGGATGCTGCGAAAAGCAACCCAAATAAAGCGGATATAGATATCAGAATCCAGAAATTGGCGACTGCTAGCGGTATAGCAGCTACGGAAGCCCCGCAGAGAATCAGACAAACTGCGTAGAGACTCCCGATTGAGACCGCTGGGAAGTCTCCTATCCAGCCAAGGCCCACCTGGAAAAGATAAGCTACTTAGAAGTATCACAGTTACGAAAAAACGAGGTTCTTAATATAGCTATAAGGAAGAATTTTTGAAAACATCTTAAAAGGATCAAACAGAAATAAAATTTCCTAAGAGTTACTTGAAACTTAGAATTGTTTTCTTAAGCAAATTAATGGCATACGTCTTCCGAAAATTCCTAGCCGTATTTGCATGGTTTGCGTGATTTGATAAATTAATGAATAATTATATTGATTCTGAAATGTTTTAAGGGATACAGTATCGAAGAAGCAGTTGTTATTAAACAATTGCTTTTGGCTGAAACAATATCGGTGATGATTTTGGTAACTAATCGCGAGTGATCCGCCCTTACGTTTGTTTTATTATCTTTACTAAAACATCTTCTTAATTTTTCACTCATTCAACTTCTGACTGAAAGCCATAATTTTCAAAAGGACCCTTAACGGTAAATAACAGTCACTACAGTACTAAATGACATCAATGTCGCTATTAAAATATACATTCCCACAATACCTCTATAAACACAGAAAACGAGATAAATTGCCCTATATTTAGGAAATGGCACAGGAATTTGGCACAGGTTTTAAGACAGTTCACGACATTCACATTCTCGAGATAACATATTATATTCAAGACATTCAAGACATACTTAGATAGAATTTACAGACTACAAAAACGAATTCTAAAATCAATAATACCTCATAAAATAATAAATAAACTAAGTGAACAAGAAAAAATATTTGAATATTGCAAAGTGCTCCAAATACATGATCTAGTTAAACTTAATTTGCTAAAAGAACAATACTTTAGGAAAGAAATATTACATGAGACGTCGCACAAAACAGTAACAAGAAGCGTAACTAATAAAATACTTATAAAGCCAAGAACGAACAATTACTACGGCAAAAGAACATCTCAATACATTATACCTGACCTCATAAATAATATACCACTGGACGTAAAAGTTAAGATAAAAGAGAATAACTTAAATAAAATATTGAAAGAATACTTTATATCTAAATATTAATAATATATTTCTCGAGGCGTATAGTATATTGTGTAAGATAACATCTATATTTATTTTTATTTTTTATATATATTTGGTAGATTTTGCATAAATAATTAATATAAATAAATAACAATAAAATAAAAAAATATAAATTGCTGTAACACTATTAGCTGGTGTTAAATGAAAGAAACAGCGTAGGTAAACTAAAGTTAGTTTAATAAACTAGGGGTCGTGGGTACATTCGTGCTCGTGCCGCATTAAATCAATGATCCCTGTCACCACCACTCTCCTGTTCTGTAGCGTGTAGAATTCAGGCCAGGTGCAGCAGGTCAGGCCGCAGCTCCCGTACAGCGTCCAATAGGGCAGCCAGGTCGCGACGGGGGTACTACTACCCGAGCGGAGGAACCCCAGTCGGGGTATAATACGGCACTTGGTATGGCGTTTATCAACCTTATTTACGATTGCGAAATATAAAATAATATGCGAATAGAAGCACTTATTTAAATAGATGAATAGAAGGAAAATTAGGCGTTACGAAAAGTAACTAATAAGCGAGTTTAGTGCACCGTGCGCCGTTAATTTCAAATAGAGAGGTCAGTACGCTCCGGTGACTCGCCGTGGATTACTCGATCGCGTCGCTTCTTCTCATTGTCCGGTGCACCGTGCATAAAAAACGAATCGCGAGCGCAAGTACACGGCAGATATAGAAACAAGACACATACCGCGTCTATGTCTGTGAATTATTAAATAAAGTAAAATTCTGTTTTGTTTTTATTAAAATTATTATTTTATTTATTGAAATTATTATTTAGTGTAAGGTAGGATTAAAATGTAGGTTAACTTAGTTATATAATTTTATTTTTTATAATACAATTTAGGTTAAGACCGTTACATACCCCCCTTTTTAGGTTAAGATTTTTCCTCAGGAAAATCTGCTAATAAAAATAACGAGGCAAAATTCTAAAGCTTAAAATCTTTTATATGCCAGGCTCCTAGATTCTGTCCCGACATATCTTCGAGCTCATATACAAGTTTAGATTTCTTTCCGATAATCTTGCACTTGATGAATTTAGGTGCAAGTTTTCTTGAAAATCTGGAATCTTTGTCACTTTGATAAAATGTGCGCTTCCATACCGTATCACCTATATTGAATTCAACATTTTTTCGGCGAAGATTGTAGTGTGTACTGTTTCTAGAGTGTGCTTTAATCAGTGCGGCCTGAACTTTATCAAATATTTTTCTCAGTGATCCCGAATTTTCAGCGTATGCATCGCGAGGAGTAAATATTATGTGATCACTGAGATCAGAATCTACGTAATGAGAACCGCAGGTAACTAATTCTCGACCGTAAACAAGAAAGGATGGCGTGTAGCCGGTAACTTCGTTGACAGAGCTATTTAAGGCGAATTGGATTTTGGGAATATTTGAGTCCCAAGATCTATGATCATTTTCTATGAAGGTGGATACTGCTGTCATTATCGTTTTATTGTAGCGTTCTACACTGTTTACTTGCGGAGTATATAAAGGGGTAAAATAAACATTAGGGATATTGTAAGAAGCGAATAAATTTTTCATGGTTGTACTAGTAAACTGTTTGCCGTTATCCATAATAATAGTACTCGGTATGCCGTGTACAAGAAAAACATTATTTTCCAAGATTCTAGAGATTATATCTGATGTTGCTCGACGTATCGGGAAAAGTAGACAATACTTCGAGAAACAACAGTTGACAACAAGTAAGAAGGTGTTTTGTTTCTTAGATACCGGTAATGGTCCAACCAAATCGATGCTAAGCATTTGGAACGGTCGACTGCAATCTTTAGGTCTACCCATCGTTCCAAGAATTGTATGATTGGCGTGTTTGTAGGATAAACACGTATCACAGCTATTAACGAAGTTCGTTACGTCGCGGTGCATGCTAGGCCAAAAATAATTTAAGTTTAAGCGCTTATATGTTTTGAAAATTCCGAAGTGGCCAGAAGTAGGTTCGCAGTGGTTTTTAGCAATAGTATCCTGTCGGTATTCAATAGGTACGACTTCCTTCCACTCAAATTCCCGAGTAAGCGGATTGAGCGACTTCATATATCTAAATAATTTTCCATTTGTTACACGATAATTTAAGAATGAAGTTGGTGAATTTTGACAACCTTCAAATATGTTCCTGTACCACGGATCATTTGTTTTGTAAGCAATATTAGGTGTGGAATAATTGATATTAGAATTACTATTTATAGCGGAGACTGGAACAGAGCGAGATAGACAATCCGGAACTACATTCTCTGCCCCTTTTCGGTGTTTTATTTCAAAATTGTAGGCCGAGAGACGTACACCCCAGCGAGCTAATCTCCCAGTTGGGTTATTTAGGTTCAGGAACCATTTCAAGGACGAATGATCCGTGTACACAGTGAATTTGAGGCCGTTTTCAAGATAGCAACGCCAGTGCTCGATAGCCGTAAGTACTGCTAGTGCTTCCCGTTCAGTTGCGCTATAATTACGTTCTTGCTTAGATAGGGATTTGCTCATATAAGCAATAACTTTTTCCTCGCCGTGGAAGGATTGAGTTAAAACAGCACCGATGCCGTAATCACTGGCGTCTGTGTGGACCTCGAACGGTTTCGAGTAATCCGGACAAGAGAGAATAGGTGCAGTAATAAGATGTTCTTTAAGTTTCTTAAAGGCATCATCAGCTTCTTTGGTCCACACAAATGGGGGCGCATTCTTGCCTTGCGACGTGAGTTTATTGAGAGGAGTCGCTAAACTGCTAAAATTGGGAATGAACCTACGGTACCAGGATGCTGTGCCTATGAAACGTCGAACTTCTTTGCGATTTGATGGTGTGGGAAATCTACTTATGGCTTCTACCTTATCCGGATCAGCATGTAGGCCGTTAGCGTCAACGATGTAGCCGAGATATTTTAGCTCTTTCCTAAAGAAATTGCTTTTTTCGAAATTTATAGTGAGATTGGCAGTTTTAAGCTTCTCCAAGACTCGCGTTAGTAGGGATATATGATGATCAAAATCCTCAGATACTATAATAACGTCATCGATGAAAACAAATACCCTATGTTCAAATTCTGGCCCGTAAAATAAAGCATCGACCAGTCGCTGCTGTGTAGCTGGTGCGTTTGTAAGACCGAAGGCCATGGATTTGAACTGGTATGTGCCACGAGTTGGAATATAGAAGGCCGTTTTACACCTGTCTTTTTCATCGATGAGTATCTGCCAAAAGCTCTTAGATAGATCGATGCTTGAAAGATATCTCGCATCGCGTAAGTTGTCCAATATCTCAGTTATGTAGGGGAGACTATAAGCATCTTTTTTGGTAACAGCATTTAGTTTTCTACTATCAAGGCAAAGTCTTAGTTCACCATTCTTCTTAGGAGTGAGAAGGACAGGAGATGACCATGGGCTCTCACACGGTTCAACAACGTCTTCAGCTAACATCTCCTCTAGCTGGTTAATTAAAATATGTTGTTTTTCCGGAGACATTCTGTAGTACCGTTGACGAATGGGGGCAGCATCCCCAGTGTCAATAGGGTGGGTGATAAGGGAAGTACGACCTAAACCGCGCACCTCGTAAGAGATGTCACGAAACTGTGAAATTACCTGATCGGCTATAAGCCGCTGTTGATCCGTTAGGTGATCATACGAGCGTAAAATATCAGGTTTCTTGTCTACATCTAGATCCGTGATAAAAGTAGGTCCATCATCAACATGGAAGGTGATAAGGTCTAAAAATTTTGGAAACAAGCCAAAGGTTCTCCAAAAGTCCATACCTAAAATCAGAGGACTTTTAATATCAGGCACAACATAGGTTTTTAGTGTATGTGTCTGTCCCTGAAAAGTTACAGTTAGATTTATTACACCTGTGGTATTTAACTTCTCACCACCGGCGGTTACAAAGTTAATAGTATCACAGTCCTCAAGCCTACAACCTGCGTTTAAAAGAAGTTCGTGAGAATTATTTCCTAGGATACTTAAACTAGAGCCTGTGTCGAGTAAGCCAGTAAGTTGTTTATTATTGACATCAATAGTAACATAAGGTCTAGACTTACATGGGTTATTATTTTGGATTGAAGAGACAGCGTTAAAGGTAAAAAATTTAGAGATGAAGTTTAACCAGTCTGACCACTCGGTTAAATTAAAATTATCTTTCTTCGATTCCCTAAATTTATTGTCTTTCCAATCCTGGCTACTTAGTTTTTTGGAGTACTATTATTAGAAGTAGGGTGACAAACAGGACATTCAGGGAATCGCACATCTTTCTTTCCACATCTAAAACATACTAGAAAACGTTTTTGACTACAATTCCGAAGTGAATGCGTGTCCGATCTACACCTAGGACAAAAAGTAGGTTTAGACGAAGTGGTGGATACGGCAGCAACAGCAACATTTATATTACCAGAAGATGTACCAGGATGTGGCTTATAAGCAAATTCGGGTGCGAGCGTATTAGCTGTGATGCGAGGTGGTTCGTGAAATTGAGAAAACCGCGCCTGTACATCTTCATAACTACGACATATAGATTTAAGCGCATCGATAGAATTGATACCAGGAGAGGCAGCTAATGTGTTGGCGTAACAAGGTCGGATGTTGTGCATAAGAATCTCTAGCTTCTCCTCCTCCGAAAAAGGCTTACTTAATCTGGAGAATAGACCATGCATATAGGAAAGATAAATGGTTATATTCTCCGATTCACCTTGAGTGCGGGATCGAATCTCAGCCGCGAGTCTGTAGTCGTAATCACTGCTACTAAAGTCCTGTTTTAGTAGTACACACAACTCATTCCAAGAATTCACTTTGTCCCTATTGCAGCGATACCAGTGAAGAGCATCATCGGTAAATATCTCATAGGCCAGACTGAGAATTTTTTCATAAGAGATGTCTCTAGCTTGTACAAACTCTTCCACTTTCAAAATAAAAGAACGAACACACGATTTACCAGAATATTTAAGTTTAGCTATATCTGCCGATAAACCGCGCTCGCAATTAACCGTTATGGTGTTATCACCACTGCTCTCCGAATTAGGTGAGGATTTAACCTGAGAACTCTGCGGCTTCATTGCAGATAAATCCTTATACTGAGAATTGAAAGTAGTAGCACATAATTTATAATTTTCTGATATCTCCGCAGTGTTGTGGATGCGGTTGATCCTATGATAAACGTGATGTAAAAGGTTTTCTGTTCTGCTAAATAAGTTTTTCTCGAATTTTGTTTTGAGAGAAATAATATTATTTTGGGCTTTTAAAAGAGACTCTTTGACACCTTTCAAGTCCTCAGCAGGATCTAAATGTGACTCAAGAATGTCTTCTGAAGGTGATAGTAGAGATAGCTTATTTATTTGCTTACGCAGTTCTTGTACGGAATCGCCGGAACCACCACGAAGTTCAACCTCATACTCTAATTCTGTTTTTTGCAAGGATAAATATTTAATAGGATATGCCATTGTAGTGATGTGTTAACCGAAGGTGTGTGTTGCAAAAATATAAACTACAACTACGACAGATTTACGTAAGACAGTACAATGAAGTTAAAGCAAACCAGTGTATCGAAAATAATAATTAAGAAAATTGTTTCAAAGAAGGATGATTATAATTATAATTACAAAATTTGGATTATACTATCGTTAATTCAAACACTGATTAGCCTCAAAGTAACATTTAACATAAAGAAGAAAAAATAAAACAAAAATAATAGCCAACACCAAAGAGAACTATTAAATGCCAAGGAATCAAAAATGTAATACGGACACGAATGCAACCTGTAGCTGGGCGCCAATGTAACACTATTAGCTGGTGTTAAATGAAAGAAACAGCGTAGGTAAACTAAAGTTAGTTTAATAAACTAGGGGTCGTGGGTACATTCGTGCTCGTGCCGCATTAAATCAATGATCCCTGTCACCACCACTCTCCTGTTCTGTAGCGTGTAGAATTCAGGCCAGGTGCAGCAGGTCAGGCCGCAGCTCCCGTACAGCGTCCAATAGGGCAGCCAGGTCGCGACGGGGGTACTACTACCCGAGCGGAGGAACCCCAGTCGGGGTATAATACGGCACTTGGTATGGCGTTTATCAACCTTATTTACGATTGCGAAATATAAAATAATATGCGAATAGAAGCACTTATTTAAATAGATGAATAGAAGGAAAATTAGGCGTTACGAAAAGTAACTAATAAGCGAGTTTAGTGCACCGTGCGCCGTTAATTTCAAATAGAGAGGTCAGTACGCTCCGGTGACTCGCCGTGGATTACTCGATCGCGTCGCTTCTTCTCATTGTCCGGTGCACCGTGCATAAAAAACGAATCGCGAGCGCAAGTACACGGCAGATATAGAAACAAGACACATACCGCGTCTATGTCTGTGAATTATTAAATAAAGTAAAATTCTGTTTTGTTTTTATTAAAATTATTATTTTATTTATTGAAATTATTATTTAGTGTAAGGTAGGATTAAAATGTAGGTTAACTTAGTTATATAATTTTATTTTTTATAATACAATTTAGGTTAAGACCGTTACATTGCATAAATAAAATGTAGTTATTTAACTTGGAGCAGCCTGTACCGTGTACTGTGTGAGAGTCCGGTTATCCGGTATGCTTGGCGTGGACGGGCTGCACTGCGATGATTGGCCGTGCCGCGTGCCGCGTGCGTAAACAACCTGTATCCTATACCTACCTAATTTATTTTTCTCACTCTAAGATAAACTGCTTAGTTTTTAAGAGTGATGTAGATGCACAATCATTATGTAATATTTATATTATGTGTAATCTTAAATAAATAAATAAATAAATAAATTCCTGCCAACCTCAATTATCTTCAAAATTCTCAGGGTTATATATTCAGAACATGTAATTTAGTAAATGGCTTAATTTTACTTAGGGTATCAGAACCATGATGTAGTTGTATGTAGAGTCCAAATAATAAAGCTTATTTTGGCAAATCACAGCTTCGATAATAATATTTACAACATTCGAAATAATTTAAAATTGTAGAAAATTATGTCATAATATATCTGCAAACTCTTTGGAACAACCACTGAGTGCTTATGGGGAAATCCCGACTTTTGTTGTGAAAGACTGAATTTGGGTTATAATTTTAGAACTACCCAATACCTTCTTTAAAAGATTTAAAGATTTATTTGTCACAAAAAACAGTTTCACAATTTAAATGATCGTCAACATCGGCAAGAGTATTAAACTGTGTCGCCACTATTTACGCCCACCTCGGAGAAGCAAGGAATACAAAAAATACCTTATGGGCTTGTTTCACAATCTCCAAGTAGAGTCCAGAATAAGCTATTCGCCGGTTAAAGTGTCATTTTACATACACGAAATGTCAACTTAACCAACGAATAGCTTACTTCGGACTTACTTGAAGATTGTGAAACAAGCCCTAAATCTATAAATAATGACTTAAGTAAGTGTGAGAGTGTGCATGTGTGTTTGTGTGTGTGTGTGTGTGTGTTTGTGTGTGTGTGTGTGTGTGTTTGTTATTGCGTGTGTGTTTACAAGGAATAAATTATAAAATATTGTTAGAAATAAATAATGCGGTCTCATCATACGTTAACTTTTGCAAGAATTCTGTCAATTTTAATTTGCATTCATGGTACCTATGGTTCTTTACATGGTTGAGTAGCTTCAAGTTAGGGTACGATCATTACAGAGTTAATGCAGTTAACTGTGGGAGGCGAAAATAATAATGATAGCCCCGGATAAATTACAATCACTTATTTATCTAAAAGTTTCTAAAGCTTTCTGCATAAATCCCAATAGTTTTACTCAAATGTTACCTATAACTATCTGGGGCAATATGATTAGGTACGTCATATCACGTCACGTGGTACCATGTAACTATGTCAATCTCGTATATTTATCATTCTACAAACAACCTTTGTCTACTCTTATCATAATTAGAAAGCATTTTCCGACCCATGTAATTCAAATCCGTCCTTATTAGTATTTGCAAAAATAAATCATAAAGGATGAAGGTTAAAAAATATGTAATAAGGGGTGCAAGTCATATGTATGACCCGGAAAAGAGCCTTGATCGTAAACAGGTGAGCTTTGGCACATTCCCGTACATTACATCGACCACAATCACTCTATTTCACAATAACTTGATTTCGAAATTAATGTTGCACCAACTCAAAACTTACTAGAAAACGTATGCGAACTCAAGGTAGTTCTACAGCCTCACGTCTTTTATAAATTTAAAGATATTTCTCCACAACTGATATTTTTGAACAGCAAGGTTTCAATGCTTAAAATTTTTTGTTCCAGAATTACTCTGGTGACTTACCATCCCAATGGTGTTTGTGATCCCAATCACACTCAGCATGTACGCTCCATCATCCTCTGAATACCCTTTGTGAATCATGTGCTCTGCTAGATAGAAGTAAGGCACAATAAACCAGATGAAGAGGATAATGGTTCCGAGGCATAGGAGGTTGAAGGGCATCTCCTTGAAGAGAGCAACGTTGAACATGTCGGCAAAACAACTGATGCAATCGTCGTACCATTTCTGCAAAAGAATTTTTAAAATGTTCATTAAGTGATATTAAATCATCCCAACTCATCACTGTCTCATGTTTCCTTTCAAAGTGTGATATTTAAGATATATTGCACTATTCTACATACTGCTGATTGGTAGACCGAAAACTAGTGCCACTGATTTTCTGATGCCCACTTATTGGTAACTGTATGGAAGACCAACTGATTTTACGAAAAGTATTCGTTATAATTATTGTTAACTATCTCACATTTATGTTCAATATTTAGCACATAATTATTGTTTTAACTTTGAAAAAGTGAAAGACTAATTTATGCGCCTTTTAATAAGGTAAAGAACCTATTTAAAACAGTTGTAGTTATTACCTCTTCTTGTTCGTTGACGGTTATCATAGAATTTTTAAATATATCCGGACAGGATGACGCCTTCAACCTATACCTTTTAATATTTAATATAGCATTTCTGTGACTTATTGAATTAAGCGGCATCTTCAAATCTCTCAGGTAGTGGTGATTCACTGACAATTGTTTCTTCAACCAGTCCTTTCTACTTTCCCTACTGTCCTGTTTTATGAGCTCTTTACTATCTCTGGTCTCCGATTTAGATTTCCTCATTGGTGGACGCTGCTTGGGACTCTTCACCTGGCAAACATCAACGATCGTCTCATTTCTACCATCATATCTCTCTGAATGTGTTCGTTTTAGAACATCTCGGGAATATGATACAACGGGTGGATTATTGTTTTCGTTTTCTGTATCAGCCGTTGCTTTTACTGAATTTTCATTAGTATCAAGCTGCGGATATTTTAAATCAGTACCATTTTCCTGGTTTGTACGTTTAATTAATTTATCCAACATAGTTGCTGATATCTGAAAAATATATAACACAAATTAGATTTAATTACTTCAATAAATGAAATAAGATGAAATAAAAAAATATTATTTACCTTATCGCTATAAGTAAGATATGATGGTAGGTTAATAACCGAGCGTGATCGCTGAGCATCGTGTTCATTCAGTAATGATATCGTTTCAGGACGAGGTGTACTTTTATCTTCAACTATAACTACTTTACCTGGAATTCTGTCATTGTTTACTCGTTTTTTATCATTTCCTTTAATTGCATCAAGTTCATATGTATTAGCAATAGAAATATTAGAATTTTTAGATCTGTTATCTTCTTTGCCATTATCTTTATTTCGTTGTTTTTTCTGTTCTATAGTCCACCACTCAGGATCACGCATAACGCACCCACAAACACATAAGTTCAGAAGTGTGCCAGATAAAAGAAGAATTGTACCTCTCCATCCAAATTCTTCGATAAAATATTGCGTCATAGGTGCGTATACGAATGTTCCAACGCCAGTTCCACAGGCTCCTAAGCCAACAGCAAGATTTCTCTTCTTCTCAAACCAGTATGCAATTGACACAACAGCAGTTACATATACAAGACCTAATCCCAAACCCGCTATAACACCAAATGTTATCATCATGGTTTCCAAAGTTGTTGAAATTGATGCCAGAACAAATCCAAGCGTGGAAATTATACCACCAAGAATTGTCATGGAACGACATCCATATCTGTCCACTAACGCACTCATCACTGGACCAGAAAGTAATGGAACTGCGATAAATAAGCTACCAATCCAAGCAGTCGTTGATTTACTAGCTTGAAATTCATCAAGAAACTCGATATATAGAAGACCAAATGAAAAGCTTATGCCGTCTGCAATCATTGAAATAATGAACGAAGATAACACCACCACCCATCCCCAACCACCATCTGGAATACCCACTTTGATCTCCTCCTCTATACATAGAGAATCTTTCTTCAGTACAGTAATATCACTTGGATTCTCTGTTATTTTCACTTGGTTTTCAGCAGATTGGTTTAATTTGTTACTGTCAACTTTATATGGAGCTAGAAGCTGTTCTTTGTTACTCATATCAATGTCTGGACTAGAAAATGAATCTGTATTGATGCTGGATGATTCAATGTCCTTCCCAATTCCAGAAGTGGATTCTGATAGCAGCGATGCTCGAACTGCATCTTGAGCACAAAGTTTGTCTCTTGGAGTCCTACTCTTTCGCAATGTGACAGACTTTTCTAAGTCTGCCGACATTCTATACTATAATACCTGGAATATTTAATACTGGCAGTGAAAATCTGGTTCGGAATCTCAAATAATACTGGCAGTGTTGATTTGATTCGAAGTTAAGTTCTTAATCTTGGATCCCTGGCGGAGTATCGACTAGACTTCCTTGCCACGCTGTTAAGTTTGAGAGAGTTGGGTTTGTTTTGACAAGATACCATTAAGACGTTTATCAGAAACCCAGAGTTTGCACTAGTGACGTCACCCATGCACGCGTGTTTGTGGATAGTGGCGCACGGATGCGCCACGACTTATCACTGATAACTGTAGTCAGGAGATGTTTGAAATCTGAAACAGAAACAAATTTATATTTCATTAAATGACACAATCGTTTCAACCCATTGGCAGCCTACTACTGAGCAGGGGTTTCTGCTCTTAAGAGGCCTAGAGCATACTCCACCACGCTGCTCCAGTACGGACTGGTGGATTCGAATTACTAAAGTACGCGAAATAAATTAAATGGTTTACGCACGGTCGAATCATATTATTAAAGAGTCAGCTGATTAAGGGGCTATTTTATCATTTTTATGTGTATTCAATGTTCCTCAACTCTTTTATCCAGTTAATCCTTTTAGTTTGGCTATACAGAATACGAATATTTTTTTTAGTAAAAAAACAAATTAACCTTCAACCTGCTAGCAATGAATTTCTGACAAAGTTCTGATAAAGCTTTTGCTCTTCAGAGATTATTAAGTAGCATTCATGACATATCTAGATGCAATAGGGGGCGTCCATAAATTACGTGAGGTGTTTAAGGGGGGGAGGGGGTCGAGTCAAATCTCATCTAATCTTACGTTGGAGAGAGGGGGGGTCTCGGCAAATATCACGCAATTTTTTTTCTGATTGAAACAAAAAAAAATTATACTATTTTGGTCCATTTAATCCAGATTGTACATGCTTAAGATTTAATCTCAAGCGTAATCGTAATACGATTAAGATCATTCACTAAATAAAAGCACGAAGCAATATTTTTTTCTTTTTACAGTAACAATCCAACGCGCTTACGTAAGAAACCCACATTTTGAAAAATCTCACGTGAGATTGGGGGATGGGGGAGGGGGTTGAACAAAATCTCACGAAATCTCACCATACAGAAAATTCAAAAAAACACCTCACGTAATTTATGGACGCCCCCATACCTATATTTGATACTTTCGTCAAATAACACCTACTCGTACCTACCATCTTCAAAGACCTCGGAAATGTTTTCAGTGAATCCCGACTCCCGACTTATGGCTAATGGCCAATCGACAAAACTGTTCATACCATTGACATTGATGTACGAGTAACGTAACATGATATCTACTTCTAAGAAATGACCTTGTTTATGTAATTTCCGCCTTTTGTAACCGAAGGAATTTTATACCCGTATCAAGAGCAACAGATAGGAGCAGAAAGTGGTGAAATGTGGTGAGGCGAGACGGAAGGAGAAAAGAGAGGAGTAGAAGAGAAGAGAGACAACGAGACGGAGAAAAGATGAGACTAGGACGAAGTGTTTCAAAACGTTACTGGCGATCGAGCATAGTTATCCTTGGGAATAGACAAATGTTGATCTTGTCACTGAATAATGAATAAAATGATTTCAAAGATTGTGCGTAGGTAAATATTTTAATCCTACAATATCATTTTATCAGGTTTCTTTAGGAAGCTACTGGCATGTAAAGATTGTAAAGTATTAAGTTGTCTTTTACGGAGGCTATCGTGTTTTTACTTTTTTTACGCATTGCACGCATTTTATATGCATAATTTTATTTAATCAATCTGCAGTATTTCGTGGTGCTGGTAAGTCCAAAGGTAAATTGATATGTTAATATTCTATAATATAAATAATTGTAATCAGAGATAAAAGCTATTGCATTCATACATAATAATCTTAATATTTTTTTTATTTAATATCTTAATATATATAAATTACGTGCCACGTTGTTTGTCCGCGATGGACTCTTAAACTACTTAACCGATTTTAATCAAATTTGCACACCGTGTGCAGTTTTATCCAACTTGAAAGATAGGATAGCTTACATCTCAAAATAACAAAAAAACTTTTGCCAGAACGAAGTCTGTCTGGGCAGCTAGTGATAATATATGTAGTTTATTGTAAACTAATGTATTTAAAATATTATAACTATGTACCTAATGTTTTGGTTATAAAAAATAGCATAGAAGGCAGCCTAGCCTACCCTATACATAATTATAATTATTATTACAAACTACATTATAACTTATAAGTGATTCCAAATAAATCTAAGTTCCCCTAATACCGCCCTGGCCTTGAGAGTGACAGTTGACCTTTCAGACTATAAAATTGAAGACATGAGTGGATGAAGGGGATATGATACAATATTTAAATGTGGAGAAAACGGACGTCAAAGTTTTGTTACTTATTTTTGAGATAAATATTTTTTCTTGTTATTTATTTACTAACTATATATATCAAATTGTAGTAATTATACACGTCTACTAATATGGAGTGGAAAAATAAAATAAAAGTTTAAGAATATGTATTTATTAAAAAAAATATGTACATAACTCCTTCATTCAGCGTTTAAATAAAAAGAAGTTGCATACTTAAATTAAAGATGAATGGGTTAACTGTAAGTTAACAACGACTTCTGCACCTGGCAACATATAACATCAGGACACTGAGGACCGACGATAAGGTAAAAGAGCTGGAAGAAGAGATAGACAAGTTAAACTGGAGTATTGTGGGTTTATCTGAAGTACGAAGACAGGGGGAGGACACGATAATACTCAAATCCGGAAACTTGTTCTATCACCGGGAGGGCGAACACCTGTCCCAAGGTGATGTCCGGTTTCTCGTTCACAAGTCCCTCATCAACAACATTCTGCAAGTTGGTAGCGTGTCGGCCAGGGTAGCGTACCTTACACTCAGAATATCCAAACGGTATTCGTTGAAGGTGGTACAGCAGGTATATGCGCCGACTTCGACACATTGACGATGAGGTTGAGGTTATGTATGAGGACATAAGCAGAGTCATACATACCTCTAAAGCTCACTTCAATGTTGTGATGGGGGACTTCAACGCGAGATTGGGCACGCAAAGCGGCGCCGAGATGAAAGTGGGTCCCTGCGGAATTGGACAACGGAATCACCGAGGACACTTGCTGGCCAACTTTTTGGTGAAGGAAGATCTCTTCATGATGAACTCCTTCTTCAGAAAGAAGCCACAACGCAAGTGGACTTGGATAAGTCCTGATAGTTCCACGAAAAGCGAGATAGACTTAATTCTGGCAGACAAACGGTTATTTGATGATGTCTCTGTGATCAGCAGGTTCAAAACCGGAAGCGATCACCGTCTTGTAAGAGGCACATTAAATATCGACCTGAAGCTGGAACGGTCACGCCTGATGAAGTCTACGCTTCGCCCAACATCCGTCCAAATCCAGGGATCCGAAAACTTTCAACTTGAGCTGCAAAGTCGTTTTACGTGCCTAGGATCGTGCACGACAGTGAACGAGTTTAACACCAGGATGGTAACAACTGTCCACGAGGTAGGGTCGAAGTATTTCAAGACCCACCCAAGTAGTAGATCTCAGGTTCTCTCAGAACAAACTCTCGATCTTATGAAGGATCGACGAGAACTATGTGTGCAGTCTCCAACCTCTATGAGGGAATACCGACGGCTCAATGAACAGATCTCCAAGTGCAGGCGACGCGATTTGCGAAAACACAAAGCAAACCGTGTAAAAAACACAATTGAGCGAAACCAGGGCTCCAAAGTGTTCGCCAGGGATCTGTCTATTAGGCAAAGTCAGTTTACAAGGTTGAAGACCGAGTCCGGCACCATGGTTTCGTTGAAACCGGAAGTTCTGAGAGAAATTACTACGGACGGTTGTATGCCTCCTCTCAAGCTCCACCTCCTCGCGAGGAAAGCGACAAGCGAGCTAAATTGACCCGACACTACACAGAGGATGTCCCAGACGTCAGCCTGTATGAGATTAGAGAGGCTCTCAAACAGCTTAAAAACAACAAGGCACCGGGAGATGACAATCACAACCGAGCTATTAAGAGCTGGAGGTAAACCCCCTCTAGTGGCGCTCTAAAAACTGTTCGATTCCGTCACTAAGCGGAAACGACGTGGCATCAATATCAATGGCGAATACGTCACACACCTCACACCCGTCACACCCATACCGGTTGTCGTTGATGGCGCTGCTCTCAAAGTTGTAGACGAATACATTTACCTGGGACAAGTGATCCAGATGGGTAAGTCCAACTTCGAGAAAGAAGTCACTCGTAGAATCCAACTCGGATGGGCTGCGTTCGGGAAACTGCGTCATATCTTGTCGTCCAAAACACTACCTCAGTGCCTGAAGTCGAAGGTGTTCGAGCAGTGTGTGTTGCCAGCGATGACATACGGATTCGAGTCATGGTGCCCTAATCCACGCTCAGAGTAGCGCAGCAGCCTATGGAGAGGGCTATTTTGCTCGCTATATCTTTACGTGATTGCATTAGAAATGAGGAGATCCGTAGGCGAACAAAGGTAACCGACATAGCTCAAAGAATTAGCCGGCTGAAGTGGCAATGGGCTGGCCACATAGTTCGAAGGACCGATAACCCTTGGGGAAGAAAGTTACTTTTGTCTAAGATTTCGAGGTAAGGATTGTCGTACTTTAGGAAATCATAATTTAAAGTTGAAGGTTTTATAGCAGCGTCCACAAGTCTTTTAGCTCTTGAAATTATTGTAATAAAAAAAATCAAAAACACTAGTTTTAATCAAATATACAATAAACAAAACACTCGTGACATGCGTACGCGACCCATGATCCAGCACAATTAAACACGACGCGAAATGAAAGAAAGAGACAAGTACATCACATAACACCTTCATCCAGAACAACGCAACGCACCCGCGCGTTTCCTTGCACTTATCTCGTTCATCCGCGCAAGAAAGACATAGATTTAAATAATTTTAAATTAAAGAACATGGCTAAGTGCCCATGTCACTTTCATTCAGTGTGATTATCATTTTATGTTGGTACATAACTCCTTCATCACTTGCTATTTCTAAAACTAAGCCTAAATGGCATTGTTTGAAGGTTTAATATAGTTTATAGGCACATAACACCTTCATCCAATGCAAAAAATCGTTTTTGAATAAAATGTTACATAACCCCTTCATCCACTCATGTCTTCTATTATTTTCTGCTATTTCCCGGTACCCTAAAACGGGAAACTTCGATACGAAATTATATAATCTATAGTTGAAATATATTATTTTAAGAGCGTACTGAGTATTTTATTATAATTTATTATTGTTATGTCTACCGAAAAACAATTATTGCGATTTGCATTATCTGAATTACTTTGTAATAACTTAGCTGATATTTTCTCTGAAGTACCAAGTATATAGGCATACACTTAATTACTTACTATCTTCTTGGTGATTTTGGTTGTTATCCAATTTTACCTACATAATTATGTATGTTTGGAGTTAAAAAACTATCAACGCAATCGAATTGCCGTATTGGGGCGGCTTAGAATACTAACCCCAATCCCACGCCGGATGGGTGTCGTAAGAGGTGACTAAATCCAGCTCGCTGGTGGTAGGGCCCTCGAGGGATTGTATGGGTAATATTGATTTGAATTGTTAATTAATACTATTATTACTATTATTATTTCTCCATGGGGTTCGCCTGGATAGCTACCACCTACTCGGTCAGTAACTGATCAGTAACAACCCCATCTAGATTCTATGTTACGAATTACAAATATAACGCATAACGCATAACGTAAGGGAGAAAGTTTGACTTTACTCCTCATTTTTTCATACCGATAATAATATGAAAATCGATTCTATCACTACTCTACTAATATACTAACGATACTTAACTCTAATAAAATATAGGGTATGTAATATAGGTTACCTAACTTATAGGGTATAATAATATTATTAAAACGGCGGGCAATGGCACGGGCTTAGAATAAAGAATAAACGGCACGGGTATAAATAAACACTAGTAAATCTATACTAATATAATAATATTATAAAGAGGAAAGATTTGATTGTTCGTTTGTATTGAATTATTATTATTATTTCACTGTTGGGAAGCTACACTATCCCCGGGGGACATAGGCTATATTATATTTTCAAAAAATTAGGGATCCCTAATAAAACTCCAATAATGTATCCCAAGGTGTAAAAAATAAGAAAACCGAAGCAAAGCGAGAGCGGTTACTCGTACCTACTTAATAAAGCGTGATACTACAATACCTATCTTATCGCAAGCAAAGCATAAACTTGTTGACCTATTTGGAGATAGCTATTTGCAGATTAAAACCATAGAATAACGATTTAAACAGAAATGGGACAAACCGAAAAGTCCATACCTCCGAATGAGCTGAATAGGGATGTTGACTAATTTTAGGATTCAATTTCATTTTTTACGAAAAAAATATTAAAAAAATAATAATCTTCAATTTAAAAATAAAAATTGATAAATAAAAATCATTTTAAAATTTCCCAAAAATGTCACGTGCCGTCACTAGCCGATATTCAATACTATCTGTCGACTGAAGTTAGTTGCACTTTCATATAAAATAGGAACAATGACGTCATAAGCTCAAAACGGCGTTTGAGGTCACGTGACAGTGAGAACTATTTTTAACATTTTAAAATAATTATATTTAATTTATATTGATTGATTTCGACAAAAGAATAATATTTTATAGGTGTTTAAATCTTTTCCTTGATACTTTAAACATAAATTTATTTTTATTTACTGATAGTGTCAACATCCTTATTTTGGTATGTACGCGCTTAAAACGCATATTACACATGTACATTTTGCCAAACTTTATTATGGATAGGGGGAGATTATGGGGGGTTGGATACCGTTTACTACGGTACCAGGTACCACTCGCAACTCTCAGCGACACACTGTTTTTGAGAAAGTAAAAATCTTTCCTAATCTCAATACTAAAAAACGCACAAGTAATTTGAGTGTGAAGAATCAACCTAGAATCCAATAAAATAAGAAACAGGAAAATAGTTTTTGCATAATTTTACTTTCATTATAATATGTATATTTAAGTCTGTGAACGTTTAATTAAAATAGTAAACAAAATAAAATTCATTTCTATTCATTTCTATGTCCTATGGGCATCGCGCTGAAATGATGGGATCCGAAAACGCATTCGCATCCAAAAATTTTATATTTTGCAAGGAAATCCCCATAACTACTAAAGATATCCTCGTTTGAAACACTGACAGAAAAAGTAATAAATAATTAAAATACCTAATACCATCATAGAATTAATATTACTAGCGTATAGAACAGACATCGCGAACATTGGGTTCGGGGGAGTGCATTGCAGCCGGCCGGCTGCATTTCATTCTGTCACTCGGCTGTCACTCGGCTGCGCTCATTGCGGCCGCATGACAAAATTGTTTATGAAAAAACTGAAAAAATGCCGTCGTGCGTAATAAGAATGTGTCACAATTGCACGACAAAAAACAAAAAAGATAATGTTATCACTTTATCATCAGTAAGAAAACAAAATCTTAACTTAAATCAACTAAAACGAATTTAATTTAATTATTGAGCAATGTTCCCGCCATTTTGAATGAAACAATCATAAGGAGCGTTTGAACTTGGCAAGCCACTAGCGTGTTAATGGACTAAATAAGCTTGCCGACGGGACGCTTGTGACTAATTTAAAGTGTTGGATTTTTTGACACGAATCAATGGTAATTACGTTTGAAATCGTTTAAACGCTTTTGCACGTTAAATAAAGTTGGAGTAAGAGCTTGTAAAGATTTGGAGTCGGTGACTGCTTGTCTTGGTTCGACAAGTGTCATATACAAAGTTACTCTATGGCAAGTGTGCAAACGAGGCTTCTAGTTTGAAAAGAGAACGGAGGGCAAGCCGGCGGTGGAACACACATTTTGTTTGAGATAGCGTCTCTATGTATTACCTCAATGAATACCATTAATGAACTTATACCACAGAAGAAATAATAGTACTTATTTATACCCAGCCGAATGTATCAATATTTTTTTTCTCAAAGATCGTTGTAGTCATCATAGATAACAAATACCTACTACAAAATGTGTCTTAATTAATTACTTTAAAAAAAATATCATCAAACGACCAGTAAGGTCGACCAGAGGAGGAAAGGCAAAGCTGGCTTACTAGCCTTCCCATTAATTTTAAACATTTTTATAAAATTTTTGAAATTCGTTTCTGTAAAACATGACAAACGTAGATGTGCTGCTAAATTACTAGGGGAGCGATATACACGGTACATATACGGCATATACCAAAACAAATTTTTTTACGACTTTTGTCTGTCTGTTTGTTTCGTCTAATCTCTGAAATGGCTGGACTGATTTTGACGGGACTTGCACTGGCAGACACGTAACAAGGAGTAACTTAGGCTACTTTTATTTTAGAAAAAAAAATATTTATAGAAAAGTATCTGATTTGTTACATTCTTAGGCGATGCGAAGTTCGCCGGGTCAGCGTTTATTATAAATCATCAAAACACAATTTTATTGTGAGAGGTACAGGCCTGAAATGAAATGAAATGAAATGAAATTAGTTTATTCGAAGTAGGTTTGTTACAAACACTTTTCGAAAGTCACTCAACGCCATCGCTTCAACAAATCCCTACCGTGAGTGGTCCCGGTAGAAGAAGCGGCAAGAAACTCCCGGGATTATTTTTTTCCTACTCACAGTTACAGACAGTACTTACTACTACTTATTACATTATTTAATAAAAAAATAAAAAAAAAACTCATGTCCAAGCAGTCTTGTCATTTAAATACTCATCAACTTTGTAATATGCTTTCTTCATGAGAATACCTTTTACATGAGTTTTTAATTTACAGTATGGCATTTCTGTTAATTCTAACGGGATTTTATTGTAGATTTTTACACATCTACCCATGAACGAGCCACCAGTTTTGTTGAGTCTAAAACGAGGCACAATCAGTCTAGCCTTATTTCTTGTGTTAATATTGTGAACATCACTCTTTTTAAGAAAAGTATCGGAGTATTTTTTAACATACATAATATTTTCCAAAATGTATTGTGAACTAACAGTTAGTATATTGATTTCTTTAAAGAGTTCTCTAATAAGCATAAGACACAAATATAATTAGAACAAAAAAAAAATAACCAAAAACTGTAAAAAGAAAGTGATTTCACTGTGTGAATGAGAAGTGTTGCACTAATTTTTATTTTTTTCCGTAATCGTAAATGCTATCGCTATGATTTTTGTTTATTTTATGAGAATATTAGTCTACTTATGTAAGTAGTACTTAAATTTTAGGAATAACTGTGGTATTTGCACATCTGTGAATAGGTAAGGTTGACCTTGAATTACGGGTTGCGCCTACAGATTTTTGTGCAATATTAAAGGGCTGTAAATGAGTTATTTTGTATGGACAGGTGTATGGTTTTAGTTTTTATCCTAATCTATATAATTTAAACATTGTAATTTGAAATAAAAAACCCTATGTCATCGCTTTAATTTTTTAGACATGATCGTTTAAACACAAGTCGTGCTCAAAGACGCATATCTCTGTGTTCAGCGTATCATAATTCTACACCGTAGTTGAAGACTTATAAACAAAACACTTAAATACATATCAGCATTCATACTAAACATAAAAAATATAACACTTGGCTTGGTTACAATAACAACTTGAGTGGCACTCAATGTTTATGTGAAATCCGAGCCGCGCCGGCCGCGCGGCGTCAAATGTAAACAAAAAATGGACCTTCAAGGATCATTCGTCAAGGTCGTCCGAGCAATAGAGCGGATATGAGAGTCCCTAGGCCTGAGGTTGTAAATAGCGCGAACTGCTCTTTTCTGTAATACAAAGATTGACTCAATATCTGCAGCTGAGCCCCACAACAACAAACCGTAGGACATTATACTGTGAAAGTAGCTGTAATAAACTAATCTTGCTGTTTCTACATCAGTTAAGAGCCTTACTTTCTTAACTGCATAAGCAGCGGAACTGAGCCTCCCTGACAAGGCTTCAATATGAGGACCCCATTGTAGTCGAGAGTCTATGGTAATGCCGAGAAATGTTGTAGAATTTACTAGTTCTAATACTTCCTTATTTAGGACAATTTGAGCTGGGATCTGTTTCACATTAGGTAAGGCAAATCTGACACATTTAGTTTTTTTCGCGTTTAACATCAAGTTATTACATGTAAACCAGTGTAATACTTGGGAAACAGTATTATTTACGTCGTCATAACATTTTTTCCTCCTATCTACTTTAAAAATTAGAGAAGTATCGTCAGCAAACAATACCGTTTCACACATGTCCTTAGTGAAATAAGGAAGATCATTGATATATATTAAAAATAGCAGTGGTCCTAATATTGATCCCTGGGGCACACCCATGGTCATGTGCACTCCAGGTGACTCTATTCCATTAATAACTACTTTTTGACTACGTTCAGATAAATAAGATTTTATAAGACTAACTGATTGTGTTGAGACACCATAATGCCTAAGTTTGTTTATTAATATATTATGATCAACACAATCGAATGCCTTTGAGAGATCACAGAATATACCAATAGCATCATGCTTATCCTCCCAAGCATTAAAAATGTGTTTAAGAAGTGCGACGCCTGCATCAGTGGTGTTTTTCCCTTTTGAAAAACCAAACTGATTAATATGAAATAATTTGTTTGTAGAAAAATGCGATAGTAGTTGGTTGTAGATAATTTTTTCGAAAATTTTACTGAGGGCTGGTAAGATGGATATTGGTCTAAAATTTGTTGGGTCGTTTTTATCTCCAGATTTAAAAACCGGTATTATTTTCCCATGTTTCATAAGATTGGGAAAAATACCATCTTCAACACATTTATTAAAAATAAAACTTAAGTGGGGGGCAATTGAGTTGATTATTGATTTAACTACAACTGTAGAAAGACCCCAGATATCACTTGACTTTTTAACATTTATCGAATTGAAACTTTGTATAATTTGATTACAAGTAACGGGTTTAAAGTTAAATGAGTTGTTACTTTTATCAACACATGATTCTAAGATGGTCATAGCTAGTTGGGGCCTGTCTATCATACCAAAAATATGTATCAGCATAGTCTATCACCAAATATACCTCACGATATTTATCGTCTTTCATCTATCAACTGTAAAGAAATCATAGCTAAAATTGATTCTAGGGATAAACGTCTGCTGAAACTAAGGTAAAAGAAACCTAGACTGCCTAGACAATATCCTTAAGTGGTTTACTCAGTACATAATAATGTTGTCTCTAAAGATAATGCGTTTAATACGAGTACATTGACGTCACGTAAACGTAACTATCGTATTATACCTACAATGATTATGTAAAAATATGACGTACCTACATTGAATAACCCCTTCGACTTCTAATGCATTACTTTAATGACATTATTCGACCAACGTGGACTTGATGGAAAGCGAGTCATCCGCTGAAATAAAACCAAAACACTAAAAATATTTGTCGATGCATTCTAAAAAGACGGTGATTTTTGGTTGGTAATTGGCTTACCGTCGGAATAAACTAAGTGCTACATAGAACAGAACTTCTTTACTTATTTATTTATTTGGATATTTGAACCGCTAACTTACTTTTTGTGCTAGCCACTTTCATCCCCAAACCCAAAAGTATTTAGTGACCTTCTAAAGTAGCGGAAATGTTTTATTGTAATGATCCCTTATGACAAGGTCAGTTCCGACACTACCGACTATGACATGCCTAGCAGATTTAAATATAGAGCAATATTTCCAGTGGAAAACCCAAGGTTGTATAAATAAAATGGTTGTTTGTTGCGTAACTACCATACGATTTATAATAATGGACATATAAAACGTATGTTAACCTACTTTAGTTAACATTAAAACAACGTTACTTAAAAAAATTAATTTTCTAATACTTTCTCTAAGATTCCCGCTAAAAAATAATTAAGTATTTGCAAATTGTAAATAATTCCTGACAAAAATTAACCAACTTCAAAATAACTTAAAAACTACTCGTCAAATCTCACTCAAATTTAAGTGAGACCACACGACAAGCACCAGCTTTCGATTAAAAAAAATCATCAAAATCGGTTCACCCAGTCAAAAGTAATGAGGTAACAAACATAAAAAAATACAGTCGAATTCAATACCTCCTCCTTTTTTGAAGTCGGTTAAATAAAATAGGTAAGTTGTGTCTGGTGATAGTCAGACGAATGTATTGTGTTAATTTAAAATAGAATAGTTAAATTGAGTATAATTAAGTTGATTATTTAATATTGATCATGTTTGACAGACTTCAAAGAAGGTTCTCAATTCTATTTAGACATCGAAGTATATTTTCAGGTATTATTTTATTTTTGTTCTCCAAAATCTGAAAACCGTTCCCTAATGACCACTTTACCCACATAATCATTAAAAAAATACACGTCACAGTAGTCTCTACCAATACTCAAGTATTAGTACAATAGAAGAAATTTAATAATAAGTAGTACTTGGTATTAGTTTAGTAACAATCCACAAAATATCAGAAGCTTGAAGCTTAAACAGCATCAGTAATCGCAACTCATTTACTATTAAAATTGCATGAAAAAATCGCTTTCAAAGTAGGATATAATATACCTGAATCCGCGTTCATACTGAATCGACCTTGATTAACCATTTTATGTTAATTAAATCTGTGATTATAGCAAAAACACCACGTGGCCCGAGCCTACCACAATAACTTGAATTTCAAGATCAACCCTCTAAATTTTCAGTTCCCATCTCTACGAACCACAACTTCACAGATAAAAAATAAAAAAGTAATAAAATAATTCACGTACCTACCTTCAACGGGAGTAGTAGATCAAGTCGTAGTCTACCGGAGACTAGGACCACAGAAAACGAGAGATCTCGTCAAGCTCAGTTTACGATATAAACCTGGCGCCACCAGCGATCGATATGGGGCCCACCCTCAAAGGGTGGCGACCATTCGAAAGAGCTCCCTCCCTCCCCTGTGCCTTTTAATTGTATGAACCTTCAGGAGGCTCCGTATGTCCAATCGAAGGTCTAGTTACAGTGGTTCAATGGGCGCATGACGTAGAAATATAACGGGCGTGCAGAAAGGCTGTTAGGCATCAAAATGATATGGTAGACCGGTACCTCAATGAATTATTTAAAAATGTTAGGAATAATATTCTAATACCACTTGGATGACTTCGCATAAATCCAGTTATGTTTGAAAACTTTGAAAAGTCAAAGTAATGGGCTCTTTCCATCCCTAAACCCAAACGGACGAGGCTTTGACGAACCACTTGGCTATGGTTTTTGGGTCCTATACCAGTAATTTAGTCCCGGTACACATGCATAGTAATGGCGTGTCTTTCCCTCCTCAAAATCCTCACTGATTTCTAAAAGCAACCGTGAATGTTTCTTTGCGAATGGGTCGCAATGATGGAGAGCCAGAAATTATAATTATTTGCTACTGCTTTTTCTTGGCCGGCAATACCTTGCTGATGGTTTTGGTCTTACCGATGTTCTTGAATGACGATTACCACTTACAATTTGTCGCCACACCACACCTAATGGACTCGTGGAGAACATCTACGGTCCGATTCTCACGAACTTTTTTGCCACGCACGTGCAAACTATGGAATGAACTTCCTTCTGGGTATTCCTGGAGCCGTATAGCATGGGGTTCTTCATAAAAGGTGTAAAAAGAGTTCTCCTTCAGAGCCGGCGGCAGCGTTGCATTGGCGATCCCTCTGGTATTGCTAATGTCCATAGGCGACGGTAACCACTTACCATTAGGTGGCCCGTATGCTTTTTCGTCTGCCCTTCAGGCTATAAATAATCTAAATTTTACTAACAAAAAATAACCGACTTCAAATTCTCAAAAACTACTAGTCAGATCTCGTTCAAATTTATGTGGGACCACATGACAAGCACCAGCTTTCTATTAAAAAAAGAATCATCGAAATCGGTTGACGTGATATTGAGTTATTCGTCAATTTGTCGCGCACATCTTAACACAAATTTACGACTTATGTAGTTTTCTCATGGATGCCATTGTCAGATCTCAATACAATTTATGTGGGACTACATGACAGCCATCAGCTTTCGATTAAAAAAAGAATCATCAAAATCGGTTCGCCCAGTCCAAAGTTCTAAGGTAACAAACATAAAAAAAAAAATACAGTCGAATTGAGAACCTCCTCCTTTTTTTGAAGTCGGTTAAAAAAAACATTAAAAGAAAAATCATGTGGCATCAAAATTGGTAAAAAAAGTAGGTAGGTAGGTACCTACCTACCATGGGCGTAGCCAGGGGGGGGGGTTTCGGGGGTTCAAACCCCCCCCGAAATGTTAGGGACTGACATTTTTATGTGCTAATAAACCCTTAAAAATCATTTTTCTAGACGTCATTCCGAATCGAATGAGCTATCGCACATGTTTTTGGGAGCTTTATTTCACGTTTCATACGTTTTTGAACTTTTTCACTACATAGACTAATAATAGATGGCACTACATACGTCGTGAGAAAAAAAAAGTCTCAATTTTCTTTAGGGTTATTGTATGTACTTTTTGTCGTTGTATTTTCTTACCCCCCCCCCCCCGAATCTTGAACCCCCCCCGAAACTAAAACCTGGCTACGCCCATGCTACCTACCTACTTCTTTTATTGTAATCATCACTACTACGGTACCTCTGTGTTTTAAATATTCTTTGCAATCACGTCACGTAGTCGCCTAAAAGTCTGCTGGGGTATTTAATTATAAATAATGTTATAGTCCCTTGGCGACCACATAATACCTACCTACCTACTCATATTTACAAGACCTAAATTTATTAAAACTAGACAATTAGGTACCATAATGAATAAATAGACTTTCATTTAATAAAACTACGTAGGTAACTTGATAAGTTTTGAGACAAGAAAAAAAACTACACAAAATATTAACAATATTTATTTTACATTCTTTTTATGGAAATAGCTGGCAAACGAGCTGACGATCCACCTGATGGTAAGTGGCTATCGTCGCCCATGGACATCAGCAACACTAAAGGCATGACTGATGAGTTGCCGGCCAAGAAAGAGAGAAGAAAAAGAAAGAAAGAACTGGCTCTCAAGCCCCCAGCCGGAACACGACGAGTCGTTTGGTGGCTGACTCATACTCAAGGGTGGTAGCTATCCAGGCGCAACCCCATGGAGAAATAATAATAGTAATAGCAATTAAAAACAATATTACTAATATAATCCCTCCGAGGGCCGTACGGTGTATGGGGCAAGGTTTCAATACTGGATTCCCCCCCCGGATCCCTAATGTGCAGGATAGGACCGCAGTCTTCCCATCCTCTTGCCACCAGGTAAAATGTAAAAGTCATTAGATGCGCCCCTAAAGAAAATGGCAAAAAACTAAAAATATTTTCTTATTTTCCTAATAGGTAAATTAATGTTGCCTACCCAACTCCAGGTATTCGGCGACCTCCGCATAATCTATCAACATGACATTATCGTTCGCCTTCCCCTAAAGACAAATGGCTCTGTAATGGGATGGAATGGATCCCCGAGGAAAAATTACGTTTTTATGTCAAAACTAGCTATTGCTTCGGCATCGTCTACGTAAAGTAGTAAAAGCCGTTGGGATTAGGCTAGGTGATTTAAAAGGCCTTTTTAGACCATAGGAGTACTAGATACTACTACATGAATATTACTACTATTGGTACTATATGAATATTTATAAATAAAATAAATAATATAAAATAAACGGTAACACACTCATCCCCCGCAGTAGGTTATTGCCTGTGTCGTGGGTGGCATGGATGACACATTATAACACATCACATTAACACCCATGACCCGAGTACAAATATTTATCTGTCACATAAATATCTGCCCCGGCCGGGAACCGAACCCGGGACCCCTCGCTTTGCAGGCAGGGTCGCTACCAACTAGGCTACAGGGTCGTATCGTAAATACTGTAGATAAGTATAAAAATAAAAATTTCAAATACACACTCAGTCGGGTGACTTGGACAACATATTAAATAAAAGATCACAAACAATTTGAGAACATACTTAAACATCTGTATTACATGTCTGCCCCGTTAAATCTATTAAAATTTAATGATCATTATTTATTTTTTATGCTCCTGTTACAAATATACGAGCAATATGATTAAGTAGCAAATGTTGCAATTTTTTAATATTAATAAGCCCCAAAACAAATAAAACAATATTGATAGTACTCGTACTTAGTGGGCAATGTGGGCATGGCTTATGATGGGTAAATGTCGATTTTGCAGCACCGAATGCAGTACAGATTTAAAGAAATAGTACGATTATAGCGCGTTTCAACTAAATCTGATAAGTTTTGAAATTACTTATCTCAATGCTCTCAACATTAGAGCCAACTGAATATTAGTATATCTAAGAGCTAAGGAGAGCCATCCCATTATGAGGAGAAAGTTGAAAAAGTGTCCAGCTGTATATACTGAACATAGAGGTCTCAGTACTTTCAGTACCTACCACTATAATCCTACCATCATTATATATCCTACCACAATAACAAAAAGTACGAATAGTACGATATGAACATAGCTGTTATAGACGGAGTGAAGTTTGCAGAGTTCCAAAAAAAATTAACCTAGGCTACCGGCTACCGCAGCGCCACCCACAATGGACGCGTTTTTATGAAAACTTTTCATACTCAGAGATGGCTTTCCTCTTTGATGGTAAGTGGCTATCGTTGCCCATGGACATCAGCAACACCAAAGGCATCACTGATACGTTGCCGGCAAAGAAAGAGAGAAGAATAATCTAAATTTTACTAATAAAAAATAACCGACTTCAATTATTACTCAAAAACCTCTTGTTAGATCTCGTTCAAATTTATGTGGGATTCCGGATTACATGAAAAGCACCTGCTTTCGATTAAAAAAAGAATCATCAAAATCGGTTCGCCCAGTCCAAAGTTCTGAGGTAACGAACATAAAAAAAATATATACAGTTGAATTGAGAACCTCCTCCTTTTTTTGAAGTCGGTTAAAAAGAAAGAACTGGCTTTCAAGCCCCCAGCGGGAACACGACGAGTCGTTTGGCGGCTGACTCATGCTCAAGGGTGGTAGCTATCCAGGCGAACCCCATGGAAAAATAATAACACTAACAATAAAATAATTAACAATAATTTTATCAAAATCAATATTGCCAATATAAAATACCTCGAGGGGCCCTACCACCAGCGGGCCGGATTTAGATTTTCTTATAATAAAATTAAAATTAATATTTGTGAATTGTGTGTCAATTCCACAGAACATCTAATAATTAGGTGTTCTGTAGTTAATTCTTATACATATTGCAACATTTTGTATTTCCAGTCAAACTGGGTGGACCATGAATTTAAAGATTTTCTCTTTCTAAAAAAAATATATTATTCCGCCAACCCCTTTATTCATGAAATATTTAAATACTTTTGCAATAAATTATTTTTATAATTTCTTTTTTAATCTATAAAAGCATTTCTACTATTTTCCCATTACTTGGTAGAAAATCATGACACCTTGGTAATATTTAAAATTTGTCACTGGCAACACTAACACCATCTTTCTTTTTCCTTGCGGAGTTGTTGAGACACGTGCGTAAATCACGCCGAAATCTCTATAATATTACAAAATGAGTGAAGGCACCGCGACAATTCGCACGCGCAAATTCATGACCAACAGGTGATAGTGTTAAATATGTATTCGATCGCGTAAATAAGTTAGATCTTTGCGAGAAGTTCCGCCTCGTTGTGTCAGGTTATGTCTTGACAACGTTTGTGGTTTACAGGTTGTTGGCGCGCAAGCAGATGGTCTGTGATGTTCTCCACCCGGGCAAACCGACCGTCAGCAAGACCGAAATTCGCGAGAAGCTCGCGAAAATGTACAAGGTGACGCCCGACGTCGTATTCGTGTTCGGATTCAAAACGAACTTCGGTGGTGGCAAATCGACTGGTTTCGCGTTGATTTACGACACATTAGACCTCGCTAAGAAGTTTGAGCCTAAACACAGACTCGCCCGCCACGGCTTGTATGAGAAGAAGAGGCCAACCCGCAAACAACGTAAAGAACGTAAGAACAGGATGAAGAAGGTACGAGGCACCAAGAAATCTAAAGTAGGTGCCGCTTCCAAGAAGTGATGTGACGGTTAGGACTGTAAGTAAATAAAAATCCAAAAAACTTATTTTGTTTTGTTTATTATCCAAAAACATCTATGTTTATGTGGCTCTTTTCATCACTTGTATAAATTTCAAACGTAAGAAACAAAAAGCATCTGTTATTTGAATGTAGAAAAGAAAGTTACACTAATAATATTTGATATTTCCATGGCCTGCAAAGATTATGCTAGTTCATTTGGCCAGATCCTCACTATAATGCCGTTCACAGTTCGTTCTCGGTTTGATAAAATATTATGCAGTATAAAATATATGTGTGCATTCATACTATCCGTGACAGTCAAGTTTCACTCCAATTGTATAATTTGTATATGATATGACTTTACCAGACCGAGATCGGATCGAGAACGGACTGTGAACGGCATTATAGTGAGGATCTGGCCTTAAACTAATATAATATAGTTTGATTATCCTATAGCGCACTTGGTAGTCCATGCTTACTTGTGTTGATATACCTAACAGAAGTTAAGCATCAGAGTCATCGGTGTCTATGGGTCTGTTTAGTTTGTCATTGCATCCGTAATAAGTTTAAGGCGCTTGTAGGATTCCAATTCCCTTCTTCTTTATAACATCAGACAAACAGGTCTGCACCATATTTTTTTTTAGTTGAAACAGCTGAAAATCCATGAGGTAAGTGGCTATTGTCACCCATGGACGCAACACCAAAAGCATCACCGATGCATAATTGGCCAGTAAAGAAAGAACCCACTGTAATGTGTGTAATGTAATAGTGGGTAATGACCGTTTTGAGGTGAGGCAATCATTTGACTTATTTTATTTTTGTTGTCAGGTTAGGGGCCAGCCATTCATAAAGGATGTCACACTAATTTCATAACTTTTTGACCCTTTCTCCTGTCCTTGTCACAGTTGGTCACATTTGTGAGACCCCCTCCCTAGAGTGATGTCACATATCATGAAATTGTACAACTAGAAATTATTAAATTAAAACAGCAGTTCCAAAATAAGTTTTATTTTCATTTTTTCTTTTAATATTTACTATTATTTATCCATACATACCAATAATTATTCGATTTTGAAATGTGACATCATGAAATTTAGGATCCCTCCCACCCCTTGTCACACATCTCATTACATTTACATCGACCCCCCCTCTGCCCCCTAACGTGTGACGTAATTTATGGATGGCCCCTTATGATGTTAGTGATGTCTCTTGTGTTTGTGCCACCCGCAACAGGGATTCTAATGTAGGGGTGAGTGTGTTAAAAAAATTGGAGGTCAAAAAAAGACTATTATTACCTACCTTACTTTATTTCTCATGTCAATATTTTACAAACACTACACCATTATTATACTATCCAAGAAAGTAATACAGAATTCTGCAAATAAAATGAAAATTAATTTGATCAATAATAATGTTACATTTTTTCAAGTATTATTGTTCTGTAATATTTGCAAGTACGCCGGTAACTGGCCAATTCTCATCCGAGGTCTGTTATGGGTCTTCAGTTCGTGCCGACGAATCAACGTCCTGCAAAGCAATAAAATATTTTAATACACAATATATTATGTAATTTAGATTTCAAAGTATGTATAACCTTTTGTTTATCAGTTTTTAATTTAAAACAAGACTTGAACTCACTGTGCATTTTCGATTCATAGGATTTTAAATATGTCTAGCTAAATACGTTGGTGATGGTGACCACTAAGCCTTAGATGACAATCAAGGTCAAGGACATAAACGTGATACAACGATGTAACCTGTATTGTCGTACTCACTGCGTTGCAAAGGATTTGCCACAAGTGTTGCAATAGTAAGGTTTTGCGCTTCTGTGCTGGGTCGCTATGTGATTTGCCAGGGTCTAGAACAAATATATTAATAATAAATCCTTGCATTTACATTGATTGTAAAAAAATTACTTCAATTAAGTTATAAGATAAGAAGTTACTTGTAAAAGTAGTTCTTTAATGCAACTACCTTTTGAGTGTCCGAGCCAGATAGTTAAAATATAAAAATTCATATGATACTCTGAAATCAATTCATTTTCCCGCTTGTAGATCAGCGCCAACTTACGTCTTTAGTTTTGAATCTTCGCTGACAAGTTTCACAGCGGAATGCTGGCGGGAGGTGCCTCCTGCGATGCGACACTAGGTTAGAGGGGTTCGCGAACGTTGCGGGGCAGTGGGGGCAGAGCAGGGGCCTCGCCCCAGTGTGACGTCGCTCGTGGATGAGCAGGGCGCAGCGCGTGCGAGAGCGGTGGGGACAGTGGCGGCATGGGAAGCGGAGCTCGCCTGTGTGAATTTGTCTGGAAACACATAAAACTTCTATGTACTAAATATATAGACTACTGTAGCTTGTCGGCTTGTCCTAGATGGGTCCCGTATTAAAATTGTTGAGAAGCCTCCACTTCAATGAGGATGGTAAAATTTTCAAACGTGAGGGGCCTCATGGTCTAATAAGATACATACACCCCTGTGTATCGGTTTAGCAAGACTATTTTAGATTTTTATTATGATGTAGCAAAACCATACACAGCTAAAATACAACCACCATAATGATAGAAAACAGTATGTTATAATACTTCTAATAAATAATTGTCCATTTTGATTGCTACTCCTGACTGCAATGGACCTCAACATTATGTAACAGCAGCTGAATTCACCTGTGACTCTTCAGCCGTGGCATAGTCGCAAACTTAGCGCCGCAAGTCTCGCAGATGAAAATGCTGTTCTTGACTCTGCAGTTGGGTAGCTGTTCATGCTCTGTAAACTCCTCCTAATAAACAGATATTTAAATGATTGTAAATGACAGACAGCTTAATTATTGTTTTTGTATTTTACTCCATATAATATTACAAATTACAATTAGTAAATTATTATTTACTTTTCTTTATACCATTTGCATTAGAGAGTCGAAAACCTTCAGAAAACCCCAAAACCTTACCGATAATTATTGAAAAAACTCTTGATAAAGTTCTGGAAATTTCCAAAATCAAAATAATTATGCATTTTATACAATAAAACAGTATTTTATGCTGCGGAAGGAATAAGATAATAGTGGATGATGCTTGAACGCTGCACTAATTGTACATAAGAGTAAGTAAGTAATACTTACAAGATTCTGAAATGTTCCTTTGCATTTGCGACATGACCATTCCCGCACAATATCCTGTCCATTGACAATGAAGTAGCCACCATGTTTCCTCTCGTTATCTGAAGTTGAATCTGTGTCTAAATCTGAAAATGTATGAATGGCATTTATAGAAATGCCTGCTTCTGATCATAGGGCACCCTACTGAGCAATGAACAAGGAATCATCAGAACAAGACATCAGGCCTCATCACCGAGTAAAGGTAACTAGGCGCTTCACTTTCCAATCTAAACCAAATAGTACTCATACATGGTAATGTTATTAGTTTTCCAGCTACATACTTTTACAGTGAACTTTTTCTTTTCAAGTAGTCTAGTTGGTAGCAACCCTGCCTGAGTAGCAACGATTCCCGGCCAGGGTAGAAAAATATTTGTACTCGGGTCATGGGTGTTATTGTGATATGTGTCGTCTATTTTTATTATTTTAATGTTATGAGCAATTTTATAGAACTTATGCTATAAATGTCAAATGTTATGAGCAATGTTAGGATGGCATTTCCATCCACCTTCTAAACTCCTCCCCCCCTCCTCTCCCTCCCTTTCCTTTTGGGCCGGTGACGTGTCAAGAGACATCTCTGGTGCTACAGATCTATGTTCCAAATGACCACTTACCATGAGATGACGCATCTGCTCCTATGTCGACTCTCTCAAACAACCATCATTATTTCTACTGTTAAAATGAACTAAATGAAGCAACTAACTCATTTCCAACTCTTGTTGCAGCCTCCATTGAGTAATTTCAGCAGTAAGCTTCAACTCTGCAGCTGCAGTCACAATGCTCTCACAACAGCTACAAATATGCTGCGGTTTTCTTTCATCTTTCGTTAGCTGAAATAACATATTACTTATTATATAGGTAAATGCATAACTATTGAATAACAGTTAATTAAATTGGCTGCAATGATATTTCAGTTTAAATATTTATCTCTTCTTACATTAAAATTACAAACTACAAACCTCAATCCCCAATATGTTTTTGATATTGTTCACAAGATCAAATTCATTTATGCCGTCAAATATTCTCAGGTTCCCAGGTTTTAAGCACAATCTGCATGTTTTATTTTTAACTTGCTGCTTCAGGATATATCTCAATGTTCTGTAATGAAATAGTTACATAAAAATTAGTATAAACACTTATCTTGAGTCAGTGTACAATAAATGTTTATACACTCACACCACCACAGTAGGTTTTTACTTGTGTATAAGCTGATGTTTAAGCTCAAAATGAACTATGCAGTCTAAGACAACAATTTCTGCTCTTTGTAAACTTTGCTGAATAAATTGAGGATGTTACAGCTGTATGACTGGCCTGACTGAGTTTTGTACGAGCAAGTTTAATCACAACGGTCATTCGTGGTGGTAGTTTCTTTTACTATAGTGGCTAGCTACCGTTCTTCTAAAATTGACCATTGAAATTTTTTCGTGTTTTGATCGCCGTGTAAAAAAGCATGACATTGATGATCTTTTGCTGTGGCCGATGTCCATGGATGATGCCTGATGATGACCAGATGCAATTAGGATGAGGAGTCAAAATAATGCGAACTGATAACCAATCCACAATGTTACTGTGTTCTGTTATGATTCTTATTTTGAGTCGGTAATTAAATTCAGTAACAACTTACTTCACTGCCTTCAATTTCTCATCTTCATGCCGCGTTCTCAACCGTTTAGTTTTCTCAAATTCTACACGATTCAATGTTACGGAAACTAACTTGTTAGCTAAATAAATTGTAGTCATGTTCAACGTATATTTTTCAATTACTCTACCACTTTCAACGCACAGTGAATAATAGATTTTAACGATAATGTTAATCGGTGAAAAATGTAGTTTGTATTTTTGTAATTTGTATTATAACTTTTGTTTTGGCACTTTTGGCATTTGCCTTGCCAATTGCCAATAACATTTGGCATTTATGATCACAGAACACTTATACCCTAGAGGTTTATGTCTTTATGATTTATTCACAGACTTATACCCTGTTTTTTACATAGACATAATATTACTAGACTAGACAAGCGGGCCTTCTTTGCATCACGCTATTAGAAAGAGAAAGAGACCAAGGAGACTCGCGTAACTCGTAAGTAAGACAAGAATAGGTTTACCTTGTAGGAGTTTTAATTGTGTAGGGTGTTGAACTGGCAGGCAACACATGCACACATGTCAGGTGATTTAGAATGTTAATATATTTAAATATGATGAAAGAACTTCTATCTGAGACACGAACCGGGGTAGACATATTTTGTAATGTCATTATAATTAATATTATTATAAAGTGTAAATAAACAGTATTAACATTTAACAATATAGTATATCATGAAGTGAGTGTGTTTGAATAGCCCCTCTCCTCCAAAGTCCAGACATATTAAGAAGAACCTTCCAACAGGTTATGGGCCCAGAATATTAAAAGATTAAAATTTATTGAAAAACCAGTGATTTACATAGCCTACATTATAACCTTGGATACCAGTTGTTTATATACAAATAAGCATAGCAACCAGTGATGGATTCGATAAAAATTAAACCGTTTACAAATAAAAGTAATTACAAAGTGTGGAGAACAAGGAATTCTAGGTGGATACTTAGAAGATAATGAAGAAACACAAATGAATATAATCGTGAAGATGAAGTCAGAGAAGTTCGAGAAGGTGATATTGGGGGAAATAATAGTAATGGAGTTAATGTAATTCGAGAAGGTGATATAGGAAGAAATGATAGAAATGGAATTAATGAAGTTCGAGAAGATGTTGGTATAAGGAGAAATAATAAAGGAAGAAATGAAAATCGAGAAGAAAGAGAAAGAATTGTAAATATTCGAGAAACAGATATATTTAGTGAAACAAATGAAGATGAAACAATTGACAGCGGAACAATTGAAAATGGAATAAATTCTAATGAATCAAATGAAAATGGAACAAATGATAGCATTTTAACAAATGAAAATCTGGTGGAAAATTCGAGAAGTATAATTTAAATGTTGTTTACAATTTTTTATTTATTTATTTATTTACAATTTAGTATCAATTAGATTCAACAAGGATAATTCAATAATTAAGGGGGTGTTGGTAATTTCAATAAATAAACAATTAAGGGGGTGAAGTAAGTGGATGTAATTGTTCATTGATTGAACATCATAAAAAACAATACTTACAAGAAGTCAATAATATTTGATAGATAGTATAATTACACGAGTTTTAAAATCCTTTTATGTCTCTTTTATAGTTTTGTTTTATTGTTGTTTTTGTTTTAATAATTATTTGGAATTTTGTTTTTTGATATTTATAATAAAATAATTTCTGTTGATATTTGGATATAAGTGAGAAAATTTGGAAAGTGAAAGATTGTAAGGGATAGTGAGAGGTTGTATGTGTTCTTCGAATTCGGGTGTTGAGTCTAAATTTATGTGGAATTGTATTTAGTAGTTTATGAGTGTTGAGTTTGACTGGTTGAGTGTGAATGGCAATGGTGGATGGGATTGATGTTTTGTTTATTTATTTAATTTGAAGTTGACTTATTATTGAGTAATTGGAGTAGTAGGTTTTAAGTGAACTTTAGAGTTCATGCTGTGAGATGTCGAGAAGGAGTTTGAGGTATTTGAATAAACTTATGGAAGTTTATGCTGTGAGTTGTCGAGAAGGAGTTTGGGGTATTTTAAATAAACTTATAGAAGTTTATGCTGTGAGTTGTCGAGAAGGAGTTTGGGGTATTTTGAATAAACTTATAGAAGTTTATGCTGTGAGTTGTCGAGAAGGAGTTTGAGGTATTTGAATAAACTTATGGAAGTTTATGCTGTGAGTTGTCGAGAAGGAGTTTGAGGTATTTGAATAAACTTATAGAAGTTTATGTAGTGAGCAGTCGAGAAGGAGTTTAAGATTATTATAAGATATTTGTATGTATTGAGTGGTCGAGAAGGAGATAATTTTAAATAAACTTTTGTTATATGTATGGAGTCGAGAAGGAGTTTAAGATGATTATAGTTATTGATGTTTTATGTGGCGAGTCAAGAAGTTAAGGTTCTTGACATTATATAGTTGAATGAAAGTACATGTTTGGTCGAGTATGAGTTGGACAAGTGAGAAAGGATTAATAGTAGAAACATTAAAGTTGGTATTCAGTTTGAAAGGTTGAATTGATAGTTGTTGGCTGAATTGAAATGGAGTTAGGTTGAAGTAATTGAATGTAAGTGGTTGTTAGATCTGAATGTATAATTAGGCATGTATGGAAGGTAATGTTAATTTATGAAAGTTAGTTTAGTGAGTTGTGTGGTTTGGTATTAAATTATATACAGGGGGTTAAATGTGTGCAAGTGTTGAGGGGGTGTGTAGGAGTTTTAATTGTGTAGGGTGTTGAACTGGCAGGCAACACATGCACACATGTCAGGTGATTTAGAATGTTAATATATTTAAATATGATGAAAGAACTTCTATCTGAGACACAAACCGGGGTAGACATATTTTGTAATGTCATTATAATTAATATTATTATAAAGTGTAAATAAACAGTATTAACAATATAGTATATCATGAAGTGAGTGTGTTTGAATAGCCCCTCTCCTCCAAAGTCCAGACATATTAAGAAGAACCTTCCAACATACCTCCTGCCTTTCTTCGCAGCGTGACGGTTTCACTTACATATGCTCAGATACCTTGGTAAGACATAATATTACTAGACTAGACAAGCGGGCCTTCTTTGCATCACGCTATTAGAAAGAGAAAGAGACCAAGGAGACTCGCGTAACTCGTAAGTAAGACAAGAATAGGTTTACCTCCTGCCTTTCTTCGCAGCGTGACGGTTTTACTTACATATGCTCAGATACCTTGGTAAGACAAGGATAGGTTTACCTCCTGCCTTTCTTCGCAGCGTGACGGTTTCACTTACATAAATATGCTCAGATACCTTGCCTAGTCTAGTAGTATTATGTCTATGGTTTTTTAATTCCGCAAACCAAAATGACGTTTCCTGTGTTGCATGATTTTATTACTTTTTCAATAGCGATGTACCGTAATCGGAAAGGTGTTTACGATCTATGATTGTCTTCCGATATTTGTATTTGAAATAAATACAAATGGTAATTAAAAATAAAAGGCAGATAATTTTATAGAATATAATTTATTCCGTCTCAGAATCTAACTCTAGAACTACAAGAATAGCTGCCAACTTCTATTATAAATTAAGTTCGACCATGTTGTCAATAACATGGCCTAAATTCCACATTTCATTTTCTATTTTTAGAACGTGTCTGTTTTTATCCATCTTTAGGTAGGTATCTTTACGAAGATTTCAATTCAATTTAAGTATATTAACCTTGGTTGGTACTAACCAAAACAAAATGGGATGCAATTTCAAATAAAAACATATGTCGATAAATCTACAATCATTTTTATTCATTATAATTCAAGATTAAATTACAATAAAGTTAACCGTAAAACCGTTTAGCCGTATTGGGACGGCTTAGAATACTAACCCCAATCCCACGCCGGATGGGTGTCGTAAAAGGCGACTAAATCCGGCCCGCTGGTGGTAGGGACCCTCGAGGGATTATATTAGTAATATTGATTTTAATTATTAATTAATACCATTATTACTATTATTATTTCTCCATGGGGTTCACCTGGTTAGCTACCACCCTCGAGCATGAATCAGCCGCCAAACGATTCGTCGTGTTCTGGCTGGGGGCTTGAGAGCCAGTTCTTTCTTTCTTTTTCTTCTCTTTTTTCTTGGCCGGCAACGCATCAGTGATGCCTTTGGTGTTGCTGATGTCCATGGGCGACGATAGCCACTTACCATCAGGTGGATCGTCAGCTCGTTTGCCGGCTATTTCCATAAAAAAAAAATCGTACGTTTCAAAGAACCGGAATCCTGAAGCGGCTCTAGCCATAAAGAAAACAACTGGCAACATTATTTTAGCTTTTGACATTAGCGCCTGTCAAATCAGTTTGCCGAATTAAAAAACAGAGACGTCAATCATTCAAACTTCAAAGTCAAAAGCCCCAAAGCCAAAAGCTAAAATACAAACAATCAACTTTAATTTAAATTTTTTCACCGAAAATTATCGATTTAATATATTGTTTGCTGTGCGTTGAACGTGGTAGAGTAATTGAAAAATATACGTTGAATATGACTACAATTTATTTAGCTAACAAGTTAGTTTCCGTAACATTGAATCGTGTAGAATTTGAGAAAACTAAATGGATGAGAATGCGGCATGCAGATGAGAAATTGAAGGCAGTGAAGTAAGTAAGTTGTAACCTGAGGTTGTAACTGAATAATATTACAGACTCAAGAATCTTATCGCAACACAGTAACATTGTGGATTGATTATCAGTTCGCATTATTTTGACTCCTCATCCTAATTTGCATCTGGTCATCATCAGGCATCATCCATGGACATCCGCTACAGCAAAAGATCATCGATGTCATGCTTTTCTACACGACGATCAAAACACGAAAATATTTAAATGGTCAATTTTAGAAGAACGGTAGCTAGCCACTATAGTAAAAGAAACTACCACCACGAATGACCGTTGTGATTAAACTTGCTCGTACAAAACTCAGTCAGGCCAGTCATACAGCTGTAACATCCTCAATTTATTCAGCAAAGTTTACAAATAGCAGAAATTGTTGTCTTAGACTGCAGAGTTCATTTTGAGCTTAAACATCAGCTTATACACAAGTAAAAACCTACTGTGGTGGTGTGAGTGTATAAACATTTATTGTACACTGACTCAAGATAAGTGTTTATACTAATTTTTATGTAACTATTTCATTACAGAACATTGAGATATATCCTGAAGCAGCAAGTTAAAAATAAAACATGCAGATTGTGCTTAAAACCTGGGAACCTGAGAATATTTGACGGCATACATGAATTTGATCTTGTGAACAATATCAAAAACATATTGGGAATTGAGGTTTGTAGTTTGTAATTTTAATGTAAGAAGAGATAAATGTTTAAACTGAAAAATCATTGCAGCCAATTTAAATAACTGCTATTCAATAGTTACGCATTTACCTACTCTAGCTATAAGAAATATTATTATTTCAGCTAACGAAAGATGAAATAAAACCGCAGCATATTTGCAGCTGTTGTGAGAGCATTGTGACTGCAGCTGCGGAGTTGAAGCTTACTGCGGAAATTACTCAATGGAGGCTGCAACAAGAGTTGGAAATGAGTTAGTTGCTTCATTTAGTTCATTGTAACAGTAGAAGTAATGATGGTTGTTTGATAGACGACATAGGAGCAGATGAGTCATTTAATTTATTAGTCATTTGCAACATAGATCTGTAGCACCAGAGATGTCTCTTGACACGTCGCCGGCCCAAAAGGAAAGGGAGTACCCAGTCAAGTTTAGAAGGTGGATGGAAATGCCATCCTAACATTGCTCATAACATTTGACATCTATGAGTATAGCATAAGTTCTATAACATTGCTCCTAAAAAAAAAAAAAAAAAAATGCTTACACACTCATACCCCCGCAGTAGGTTTTTACCTGTGACATGGGTGGATATAACACGTCACAATAACACCCATGACCCGAGTACAAATATTTATCTGCCCTGGCTGGAAATCAAACCCATTACCCCTCGCTTCGCAAGCAGGGTCGCTACCAACTAGACTATAGGATTGTCTGCATAAGTTCTACTAATGCAGTAAAAACTTTACTGTAAAAGTATGTAGCTGGCAAACTAATAACATTACCATGTATGAGTACTATTTGGTTTAGATTTGAAAGTGCAGCACCTAGTTACCTTGGTGATGAGGCCTGATACCAATTCCTTGTTCATTGCTCAGTAGGGTGGCCTATGATCAGAAGCAGGCTTGTATTCAAGGTTGGATGGAAATATTATTAATATTTCTATGCCATTCACACATTTTCAGATTTAGACACAGATTCTACTTCAGACAACTATAAAGTTGACAACGAGAGGAAACATGGTGGCTACTTCATTGTCAATGGACAGGATATTGTGCGGGAATGGTCATGTGGCAAATGCAAAAGAACATTTCAGAATCTTGTAAGTATTACTTACTCTTATTTACAATTGGTGCAGCGTTCAAGCATCATCGACTATAATATTATTCCTTTAGCAGCATAAAATACTGTTTAATTGTATAAAATGCATAATTATTACTATTTTGGAAACTTCCAGTAGAATATTTTCAGCAGTATTTTCAATTATTGGTAAGGTTTTGGGGCTTTTTGAAGGTTTTCGACGAACCTCAAATGCAAATGTTATGACTAAAATTATTTGTAATATTATATGGAGTAAAATACAAAGAAGACAATAATTTAACTGTCTGTCATTTGTAATCATTTAAATATCTATTTATTAGGAGGAGTTTACAGAGCATGAACAGCTACCCACCTGCCGAGCCAAGAGCAGCATTTTCATCTGTGAGACTTGCGGCGCTAAGTTCGCGACTATGCCACGGCTAAAGAGGCACAGGTGAATTCAGCTGTTATTACATAATGTTACGGTCCATTGACTGAAGACTGCTTCAGTCATGAGTAGCAATCAAAATGGACCATTTATTAACCGACTTCAAAAAAGGAGGAGGTATTCAATTCGACTGTATCTTTTTTATGTTTGTTACCTCAGAACTTTCGACTAGGTGAACCGATTTTGATGATTCTTTTTTAAATCGAGAGCTGATGCTTGTGTGTTCCCACTTAAATTTGAGCTAGATCTGACGAGATTTTTGAGTTATTTTGAAGTCGGTTATTTTTTTCTTGGTAAAATTCAGATTATTTATATTTATTAGAAGTATTACAAAATACTGTTTTCTATCATTGTGGTGGTTGTATCTTCGTTGTGTATGGTTTTGCTGCATCATAATTATTATTCTTCGAGTTTCGATATTAGCATGGCAACACTAGTAGTACCACGTACAGACTCGCCATTGCGCACTGTATTTTGGGGGTAGATAAAAAATAAAACATAAAATTATCAATTTCTGTTTAGTAGATTTATAAAACCTCACTTAGCTGGGGCGCTCTCCTCTTCGGTTGCCATGCAAATATCTTCGAACGAAGCTCTCAAATAATTGGGACAGGTAAGTTCGTTTAATCATCAATTATGCAATACAAGAAATCTCAGATGCTATTTATTTTTTTGTTTTGTGAAAACCTAAAATAGTCTTGCTTAACCTAGATACAGGGGTGCATGTATCTATTAGACCATTAAAGCCTTCAAGGTAAAGAGGCCCCTCATGTTTGAAAATTTTACGAACCTCATTGAACTGGAGGCTCCTCAACAATTTTAATACGGGACCCATCTAGAACAAGCCGACAAGCTGCAGTAATGTACGTATATCTTGTACATAGAAGTTTTGTGTTTCCAGACAAATTCATACAGGCGAGCTCCGCTTCTCATGCCACCAGTGTCCCTACCGCGCTCGCACGCGCTGCGCCCTGCTCATCCACGAGCGACGTCACACCGGGGCGAGGCCCCTGCGCTGCCCCTACTGCCCTGCGACGTTCGCAAGTCCCTCTAACCTAGGGTCACATCGCAAGAGGCACCTCCCGCCTGCATTCCGGTGTGAAACTTGTCAGCGAAGATTCAAAACTAAAGACGTAAGTTTGCGCTGATCTACTTAAGCGGGAAAATGAATTGATTCCAGAGTATATTTTTTAACTGTCTTGCTGGGACACTCAAAAGGTTGCATTAAAAACTACTTAATAATAAGTAACTTCTTTTCTTATTATGACTTAATTGAAGCAAAATTTTTTACAATCAATGTAAATACAAGAATTAATTATTAATTTATTTGTTCTAGACCCTGTTAAATCACATAGCGACCCAGCACAGAAGCTCAAAACCTTACTATTGCAACACCTGTGGAAAATCCTTTGCAACGCAGTGAGTACAACAATACAGGTTACATCTTGATATCACGTTTATGTCCTTGACCTTGGTTGTCATCTAAAGCTTATCACCATCATGAATGTAGTTAGACATATACGTATGTATTTAAAACCCTATGAATCGAAGGTCCACGGAGTGAGAGCCCAAGTCTTGTTTTAAATTAAAAATTGGTTAGCTTAGGTTATACATACTTTGAAATCTTAAATTATAATAAGTGTATTAGTATATTTTATTGCTTTGCAGGAAAATGATTCGTCAGCACGAACGGAAGACCCATAACAGACCTCGGATGAGAATTGGGCAGCTACCGGTGTACTTGCAATTATTGCAGGACAATAATACTTGAAAAAAATCTAACATTATTATTGATCAAATTAATTTTCATTCTATTGGCAGAATTGTGTAGTACTTTCTTCCATAGTATAACAATGATGTACTGTTTGTAAAAGATTGACATGAGAAATAAAGTAAGGTAGGTATTAGTAGTTTTTTTCTTAGACCTCCAATTTTTTTAGCGCACTAGTTTTTAATTTTCTTCGACAGAACTTTGACGCGAGGTGGTTGAAAAAAAATGTACTGGGCAAGTATGTACCAGAAGTCAGAACTTTAAAAACTTGTCCGTTAAATGCAGATTTTAAAAAGGTACAATACAGGCTACTTTGATAAGGATTTTTTCAAGTTAAAGCCATTTCAGTGTCAAAGGGGTTCATTTGAATCAATTTTTTTTATTTATTTAACAATTTTTATATACAAATAGAGTTTATAAGACATAGTAAAAAAATTGTACAAATGTACTGCTTAATTCTATCAGAAATCTCTTCCAGGAGACATAGAAATGGAAAGGTGATGTAGAACCTGATTAGTGTGCACATTATTTTTAACATACTAAAAAAAATAAACATGTTTATTGTTATGGATTGAATTTTTTGAATGGCTTTTGCTTAAAATTACGTTCCATTAAATTATGATCCAATAAATATTTATAATAATGATTAAATAATGCAAATGCAGATTTTTCAACTTTTTAAAGAAGTTTAAAATTTTCTCAGAATTCTCCAAAAATATTGTTTATTTTGGTAATAATGCTATTATTTATTGTTGTTTTAATACTAGAAAATCAGAAATACAAGAAGAAATTTGTATGAATATTTAAAAAAATCAATCATTGGATACTTTACCCTAATAATAAAGAAAAATAAATTATACTTTATTTTGACACTATGTACTTTTTTTCTTTCCTTTAATAACTAATGTAGGTACTTTATTTGCAAAAGAAAAAGGTTGCAATCCTAGTTATGAGCCTGATTTATTTGGAGAAAAGGGAGAATAAAATACAGATGAAAATGAATAAAATACAGATGAAAATGTAGGTAAGTATTTATTGTATTTCTTGTGTTATTCCATAGTTAACAATAACCACAAACTAATTTAAATACATAAATATTGTACAGGATTCCTTTAAATATACGGGCGTTTCTCGGTGGTCCTACTATCATGTCATACTGATATGACCAACGAGAATACAAATTATTTCAGGATAATAATATCTAACAATAAGTACTATTATAATAATAAATATTTAAAAGTTTATGCCTCACTCTCAGCACTCACACTCAATCAATTCAATTAGTCATATACGCAATTTATTCGTGTATTGAAAAAAAAAACCAAAAGTGGGAAGAAAGTTACAAACGAACGTGCGAACTTACCCGTATTTGGTGTTCGATTGTTATTCACCATAAATAATAACAATCGAACACCACTCTATTTAATCTTAGTAAAAAAGTACCTACCACAACATTTATTTTATTGTTTTACTAATAATAAATCGCGTACCTATATTATTTTTCTAGCCTGTCTGATCTGCTTTATGAAGATCACTACCCAAATTATTTAACACAACATAATTTTTACAATACATAACATAACATAGTTTAAGACTTATACAATACAACAAACGAATTATATTATAAAGTAAAAAAATAATGTCATTTGTTATTGACGAGTTACTATAATTACCTATACGTATTTTGTAAGTATCGTCTCCTCGGTGTGAACTATGAACTGACCCTAAGTTGCAGAAGCAGTCGACATATAGTACAGCAAGATTTTTACATCATTCTCATATTTTGTATATTATGTTTATGGATATCGATCATTATATCATCAAGTTCTTTAAATTAATCATTTGACGAGTTTTAACTTAAAAACTAACGCGGCAACATCTCACTATAATTTTATTTCTAGTAGGTATTTTGTATTGTGCTTCTTGCTTGTGACATTCAAAGATTGACAAAAATGTGCAAAATAAAACACAGTTCAATAGTTGTTATTATGAGCTAGTTTAATCTTCGTGAAACTTCATCAAAGTGGAGGGAGGTTGCTGTTGACGTTACCTCTAACCAGCGTTAATGATGCTTGACTTTAAAAAACTTACATCAAGAAGTTACATTCTTAAAAAATTGGAATAAAACGATAAACCTCACATTCACTTTGCAATGTTTATTATAAATCAACTTTGTTAAGTTGTAATGTTGCTCCTCTACTATAATGTAAGTATACGTATAACAGTCATAAAATGAGCGTCATTTATTTATTACCTAACACTCGCAGTAAATAGAAAATTGTACCCTAATCAATTCCCAAAATTATCACCGTACAATTTAAATATCGTTGGACAGTATCGTCTTGCTAGTTTGGCATAAGGAGAATCTTTATGGACCTTGTACTTCTTCGTGAGGTAGTTCCACACATGATGCACGTACACATTTTGTACATCTAAGTCTCCCGACGTGAAGTACTCCTTACCGCGATGGTAGCTCAGTGGGTAGAAGAACTGTGGTCCGTAAACTTCGAAACCTGTTGATGTATATTTTGATAAATTAAGAACATATCGAAATAAATAAATACGAGTAATAAATAAATAACGCTTCAAACTCATAGCCCCACACTAGGATTCCCTGTGTCGTGGGTGCTATGGACAACACAAGAGACAAGGACATTCACACCCAGACCGAGAACAGAAATTCAAACTCATCATTCAAATTTTCGCCTTGCTGGGAATTGAACCCAGGACCCTGGCCTTGGTGTGGCGATCCGACATGTTAACCATTGCGCCATATGGGTCGTCTAAAAAGACCACATTTAATTCACATTCGTTGGTAACACAACAATCAATAATATCATAATAGTGTTCTATCAAGCTCAAGTTTCAAATTATTATTAATATTACCTAATACATCGTTGACAACCCTCATCAGATTGAAGGTATAAATCGATACGCCATGCTTAATTGACGGTAGAATGAAAATTATGCCGGTGTCATTAAATCGATCAGCTAAATTTATCACTGAAGTAAACGACAAACGAACACACAGCCTACTTGATGACAATAATTGTGGTCACCCGATGTGGTATCGAACAAGAAAGATGAGTGAAGAAAGAAAGTAGAGAGAGTATTACCGTCACAAGTAGCAGAGGACATGATGCTTGGATCATCAGTGGAGCAGACATCCTTCAACACCCGGGTTATGACTCCCGGACTGTTGCTGTACACGTCTCCCCGAAAGTTGGAGCTAATGAATCTGAAACAAATATGAAAAGTGAAGGAAACTGCAATTATTCAGGCTTTCAAACATTGCGATAATTACAACTGACAATTGGTTAAATTCACTTCAATGCTGGATATGATTTTCTCGTATCTTTTGAGGCCTGCTGAACTTTACTTTCAAAGTTTAAATTATATGTATCATTCATTCATTAAACGCATCACTGATGCATGTCGTCTTTTTAATCTACCATCATTCCGGAAAGGTGTTTTTTCATGGAGGAGAAGAAATAGCGAAAAAAACTCCTCAACACATCTTTTTCACAGAGATGTATTCTTTACCTACCCTATTCAGGGTGAAGGGGATAAGTTAATACTTCGTCCACCTTCGTGTCCAAGTCAACCTCCTCTGCTGTTGCTGTACCCTGCTGAACAGCGGAAGAAGTAAGGCCCCTTCTGTTGGAGTTAGGTACTGTTCATCTAATTTTAAGGCATGTAATAGATTTGAAAGGTGTAGAGTAGGTAAAATAGAAATATCTCAATAATTATAATGTTACAGAATGTATGTCTTTGTCTTATACTTATAGCCAGGATCGATGAAATAATGAATTGTTTGTAATCTATGTAATTAAATAAAAGGTATTAATAAAAGTGAACCATCAAAAGAAACACCTAAGGTGTATAGTTTTATTACTCGATTAGTAATTCTAATTAAGTAACCTTTTTCATTTTATCATGGAGGTAGGTAAATAAGTAATACACATATTTGCGGTACTTAATTTATTTAATGAAGCCCTTAGTTCGCAATGTGCTTTAGTTATGAAGAAGAACTAAGGAAGAAACTCCATAACAGCACAGAATTACCGCTTTAATATTATATCATTCCACATATCATATTTTTATCAATCATTTATATAATATAATTAATAAACTGGCAGTGCTACAATTATCACCTTACTATACCTACTAGTATGGCCATGTACGATAGAACTGAGATACAGAAATAATTATATAAACTGGCAGAGACACATTATGCTTCACAGCATTAACAATTATTACAACAGTAAAATATAATACTGGAAGAAAGGTAGGTAGGTACTTAACTTCTGCATTTGGAGTAATTCCTTGTTCCACAGTCGTCACTGACTTAATTAACCACCACGTAACATTAACACCATTACAAAACCATTATTATAACCATTATAACAATTTAATAACAGATATTAACTTTACTTCTTATTCGGTATCCTACCGGCACAGAATTGAGAACCGACGGTACATCGTAGCTTCTTTTTATAGTTCCACCCTCAACATCAACTACTCTGAAGTCACCTGATCGATTACTCGTTGAATATTGCCATATGCAATTTATATTAATGAAATACCAAATAATTTATCATACTGGATAAACATAATTTTATGTTAATTTACAACAGTTTATAAGTCTGTAATAACAGCTAATAATATATTAATATTTCAATGGTCCAAGTATAAACAATTCAACTTCCTTACGGAATAATTGCAACACAAAGCATCAGTCACCTCATTCTCGTAAACATTCTAATTTTACAAGTTATATTTATCGTATTTATTTATACTAATCTATTACATGCATATTCGGAAGGTACCTACTTTTTCCGCATGATTATCTCCTAAGCTTCCTTTGAACGTCCATGCACTTCCAATATAATATTCGAGGGCTAACTGAAACTTGATTCTTAGCTGAAAACACGATTCCACGAGGATCAATGAAGCTACAGGTGCAGACGTGTATGATGATTGATGACCACTTAAAAATGATTGGCCTAAAAATAACGCTTCACACTCAACGCCCCACACTAAGATTCCCTATGTCGTGTGTGCCATGGACAACACACTAGACAAGGACATTCACACCCAGACCGTGAACAGAAATTCAAACTCATCATTCAAACCGCCTCGCTGGGAATCGAACCCAGGACCCTCGGTGCGGCGATCCGGCATTGTAACCATTGCGGCACACGGGTCATCGGATCTATTTGTTCCATCTATCAAAGAAATCAACGTAAGATTACCTTGCAGCCGTATCAGCAATGTTCCTTCCAACAGCATCTCTCGATAACGCCAAAATCCCAGCCGATACGTGTTGATCACTTTCCCTCGCAGCCCAGTTCCTGGCCAATGACGCCACAGACCTAGCTACCACTACATCCAAATCCATGTACACTCCTCCCCACTTATACAGCGTCAGGAAACGGAGAACATCTGACGTGTGTTCCACTCTCCAGCGAGATCTGTTTAATGTACCTTCTAGGATGAACTCCTCCAACGGCGTCCCAACTGCGTAATCTTTAATATTTACTCTCATTAGTTTTATATTGTGAAAGGCATAAAGCTCTCTCAAGCTGCCTTGCTTCAGAGCGAGTTTGCTCAGTGGTGAGCTAAATAGGACATGAATGTCCCAATCTGGATGAGCTCTCGCAGCCGATTCCACTGCACAAGCCTGTCTGGACGTCAGGTTTCCTTCACAGGACGTTTCGTGGAAGAATATCGAGCGAGGTTGGGGTTTGTACCCCTCTCCGAGTTCAGGTACAACGTTATTATTGTCCTCATAGTGACAGGATATGTTTATGGCCGGGCCCCAACCCCAGCGCAGGAAATTCAGATTAGATCCAAAGTTCATGTTCAAGATAGTAAAACATATGGTCAGTGTTATGCAGCCGACGATCAATTTCCTCTTTTTAATTTTCTTTAACATTTTGCTTGGAAAATGGTAAAACAGTGTTTACGTATTTGTGATGCTGACGTGTGTCAGTGTTTTGAAGGCCAAAAAAATAATAAATTAATTTGTAGATAATTATTTTTATTTTACAATCTTCTTTAAAAATAAGAAGATGACTTTTGTAAGTCACAAACCACAATGATCCAAAAAATCTACTGATAATATTGATTCAGGTATTGATTGAAAATATATTTTAAACTCTTACGTATTTATTAGTCATTGTATAGGTAACGGAGGTGACGGTCCTTTTTCAGATAAATATTCCACTTAAAAATTTACATATAAAATCATTCACATCGTTTAAAACTTAAAAATAACATCACAAAAACATTCTTCAAAATCCATCAAAAGCTCAATCACAGAATCAGAGTAAAGACTACCGCATAATAATAATAAAAGTATAAATTATTTTAGTGAGCGACCGCTAACCACAATTTATTAATGACACTGGGTCGTTTAATACGGTTAGATACTATTAATAAACTGATATGTATAAATTTTGTAAATGAATGTGAAAACGCCCTAAGTGGCGTGCATGGCGACCAACGGGGGTTGCCGGACTGGGTGCCAACTGCCGGTTGTGATTCGGGTGCCGTGTGGTGGTTTTAGCTGGGGTTTAAGTTATACGCGACAGAGGTTTGGTGCGGAAAATGCGAAATGTATAATTTTAGGATTTTATCCGAACTAAGTATATCATTTAAGGTTTCCGTACACAAAGAAACGTACCTCTACCTCAACGGGTCCCTATACTAAGAGTTCTTTGTCCGTCCGACCTTCTGTTACAACTTACAATGCTTTAAAATACCTCTTGAATCGTAATTGCACCTGCATAGTTGACAGTATGGTACGGAAACCATCGTCTGCGAGTTCCACTAAGCTAGAACTTGGCCTTTAAATTGGCCATTTAATTTCGTACACTGAGAAAGATTTTATGGAAATTCATCTTCCATAAGAGTGTAAAATAAGTTGCCGAAAGTTTTCTTAACATTTTATTTGTTGAATAAATTACTTAAATGAGCGTTTCGTCGTTACATTTTGTAGAAAGAATGAAGTTATTCAGCGGAAGTAGTAGGAGTAGGGGTACGCGTAGTGGTCGTAGTGATGGTGAGAGTCGTATACGTAGTCCGAGTAGTGGAAGGGAGAGGAGTACTCCACTATGGGGGCGGAGTACTCCACGGGGTACTCCACTGTCTCTACCACGAGCGGCTTCGGATCCGGCTTCGGGTTCGGCTTAGCCGACGTGAAAGCCAGGAGAGCTGCGAGAATGATCTGAAATTGATAAAAAAATTACAGTAAAATAATATAAACTACTTTATTATATAACCTACCTATTTACTTGATTTACTTTTCATTGAATTTTCCACTTTTTAAACTTACAACACATTCCTATACAGCTTTTAATATATTCTCTCACGTACGGCAATTATGCATCATGCTTCATGCGTCATTATTTTTAATGGAAAGTTGAATAATTTGACTCACAACATAACAGTAACAATTGCTTATTAATCTAGTTTATTAAAAACTACAATGGTTTCGTTAGTAGGCACTACGGAACCCTAAAAATGTAGACCACGTACTTTACATTACTTTATTCTTACTTTCTCAATTTCTAGAACCAAAATCAAAGGACGAAGATGTAAAATACTGAGAAGAGGTAACTATAGTCAAAATTATCTAAGATGCCCATAATGATAGCTGCCATTTATTAATATGAACTAACATTGTATGGGCGTCTTTGAGCGAAATGGAATATTAATTTTCTTGACATGAATAGTTGAACACTTGCGGACAAAGGATTTTTCCAAAATTTGTTAAAAATCCTTACTCATTTGCATTTTCGTTGATTATAAATCATAGTAAACGTTATAATCTAGTAAAAATCCCATCACATCATAATTTATGCAAAATTTATTAAAAATATTTGACGTCGAAACAATGATAGATGAAGAGGCCTAAAACAAAACTGACGCAAAGTGATGTGACGGCCTGAAACCGTCTCAAAAACCAATGATAATCGATGCATTACTATAATCGGAATTTAAAAATGAAAATTGATTAATTTAATTACTTTGTTAAAAATGATTTACTTGCATTTGAATTTAAAATTAGGTACCTAAGAATACCACGACGAATTGGATGCTAACAAAGGACATTTTCCATTATGTATGGGCACTTCGCCATCCATGGACAGTAAACTGCAGATAATATATTATATGTAATTATGTAGCTAAGCTTTTTGCGGTATTCTTTTTTTTTTCAACAAAATAATAATTATTTATACATGAATGTGTGTTACGAAATAAACAAGAATTTATTCACTGTAGTTTTTTCCCTGACGCTCATAATATTATTCAAAATATTATTATGAAACTGAGCGGATGAGTTCTTTCTATCATGATCAATCTTTCTTTCTTTTTCTACTCTTTCTTAGCCGGCAACGCATCAGTGATGCTTTTGGTTTTGCTGATGTTCATGGGCGATGACAGCCATTTACCATCAGGTGGATCGTCAGGTTGTTTGCCGACTCGGCTATTTCCATGCATATGTAGCAGCATGAGTTGTTAGGAAGAAACAAAAGAATATTTTATTGGAGTCATAAATACATAATATTGAGAATACGTGGTATGTAGCTCAATCGAGGTAGTTGGGAGGTACCTAAATGTTACGGTTTTTAGTTTACAATTTAATTATCGAATCGATTAGAAGGTCTTACAATTTTGAATCGATTTGTTGCAAAAATTGGTTTCTTTCGTGAACCGATTTTTTTGTACATCTCTAGTGTCACTGTGATTGCAAACGACAAATTGGGCATCTTAGTTCGCGGGGACTATAATTAATAAAAGGTAAGGGAACGTTCCCAAACCACGTGACCCATTTTTTAGCATTTTTTACCCCCCTCCCCCCCCTCGGTGACCAACCGTGGTATATGAGAAGACCCCCCCCTCCCCCCCTAGTTTTCACGTGACAAAATTTTTTTTGCATACAGTTAAAAATATATGAATTATCTATTGCAGAACTATAATAAAATAAACTTGACAAGAGGGTTTCGTTCGTTGATTATGTATTTACCGTTATTTTCCTATTTTATTTATTTTTGCCGTTTTTTAAGACCATTGACTTATTTTTCCTGTAATATTTAATTAAAGAACTCTGTATTTTTTTTTAATTCAAGCGTCAGTAGTTTCGGAGATAAGGATAGTCAATTTTTGGCTTTAATTTTCATTCGTTCTTGAATAATTTTAAAACTTTCCATTGTAGAACTATAACTAAAATATATTATTTGAGATCCTGACAACAAGCCCTTTTTCCCAATTTAAAAAAAAGGAGGAGGTATTCAATTCGACTGTTTTTTTATGTTTGTCACCTCAGCACTTTCGACTGGGTGAACCGATTTTGATGATTCTTTTTTTAGTCGAAAGCTGGTGCTTGTCATGTGGCCCCACATAAATATAAGCGAGATCTGACAAGTAGTTTTTGAGTTATTTTGAAGTCTTATAAACGTTATTTTGAAGTCTTATAACGTCTTATAAATCGATGAAAACTGGCTGCACGCACGGAAAAGTGTCACGTTCCGCCTGAGCCTGAGCGTGCAAACGAGAGCGCAGAACAAGCGATAGAGAGACACGATCGGCCCAAGCGTTGGCTTGTAACACATTTATCTCTCTTCTCGCGCAAAAAAATTGTAATTTTCAATTAACTCCTTCTTAGTATTATACAAAATAATGATAATTCAATGATAATATTTCAATTCAATTCATAAAAGTATGCAATTTTTCATCAATGTTTCTTTACGACGTTATCACGTAAAACTATCGTCCGTAAACCGACTTTACAGACAATTTTTTTTTTCAAAATTCAGTTGTTTACTTTATATACCTTCGTCTTTGGGTCACAAAAAAGTACATGAGTACCAAATTTCAACTCATTTGGACCAGTAGTTTCGAAGTATTAATTTGCATTGGCTGTGAACGGCGGCCGCCCGGACGCATGAGTGATCCTATAACAGTTCGGTTTTTGATTTTTTTCGTGTCGGAACCCTAATAATCAAAATTTTACTAACAAAAAATAACTGACTTCAAAGTTACTTAAAAACTACTAGTCAGATCTCGTTCAAATTTATGTGCAACCACATGACAAGCACCAGCTTTCGATTAAAAAAAGAATCATTGAAATCAGTTGGCGTCATATTGAGTTATTCGTCCGTTTGTCGCGCACATACTTAATAAAAAATTAAGACTTATATGGTTATCTCATGGATGCCATTGTCAGATCTCAATAAAATTTATGTGGGACCACATGACAGGCACCACCTTTCGATTAAAAAAAGAATCATCAAGATCGGTTCACCCAGTCCAAAGTTCTGACTTCTGAGGTAACAAACATAAAAAAACAGTCGAATTGAGAACCTCCTTTTTTGTAGTCGGTTAAAAAAACTGTTTTGTAAACTGTATCATGTCGTGTCACTTGTGGCATGTCAAATGAAAGGGCTTGTTGTAAGGATCGCAAATATATTTTTAACCGACTTCAAAAAAAGGAGGAGGTTCTCAATTCGACTGTTTTTTTTTTTTTATGTTTGTTACCTCAGAACTTTGGACTGGACGAACCGATTTTGATGATTCTTTTTTTAATCGAAAGCTGATGGCTGTCATGTGGTCCCACATAAATTTTATTGAGATCTGACAATGGCATCCATGAGAAAACTACATAAGTCGTAAATTTGTGTTAAGATGTGCGCGACAAATTGACGAATAACTCAATATCACGTCAACCGATTTCGATGATTCTTTTTTTAATAGAAAGCTGGTGCTTGTCATGTGGTCCCACATAAATTTGAACGAGATCTGATAAGTAGTTTTTGAGAATTTGAAGTCGGTTATTTTTTGTTAGTAAAATTTTGATTATATTATATGATAATTTTAAAATTATTCAAGAAGAAGGTAGCCGAGCGTTATGGTCTGTGATCAAAGCCATTCAAGGCAATTTCTGTGCATCGTCATCGTCGCCAGAATCGCGATACCTTCAAAGTGCGGTGCCAGCTCAAAACTCGCGTTTTTTGGATTTTCTCAGAAAGCTTCATTCTCAGCCCTATGGCGTTTTGGAACAATGTAGAACAAACCTAGAACAACCTTCAAAATGTTTGTAACTTCAAAGTGTGGCGCCAACTTCCTATAGGTGAGTAAGTATAGCTCGAGAAAGTGGGAGATTCCCTTAGTGGATACCACGTGACAAAAACCTAAACCCCCTCCCTCCCTCCTGTGACCAAGCGTGGTGTTTTGCAGACCCCCCTCCCCCCCCTAAATGTGTCACGTGGTTTGGGAACGTTCCCTAAGGTAATTATTTAGACTTACGTATTTGAACATGTTGCTAATTGTAGGGTTGACTTGATAGCACACTGTACGATAATGAGCGATGGTAATGATAATGATGGGACACGAACCCTATTTATATCGATCCTCGGTGGTCCTATCACGGTCTTCGGCCGGATAATTTACAAAATATCCTCCACTGCTCATTACAGATGATTGGCATCACTGCGACGAATCCTTGCGGAAGGTCAGTAGTGTCAGTACTCCAAACGGAAGGCTAGACGTCCAACGGTCCATATGGACACAATAAATTATTTTATATTATGCACCACACACGTTATGTCACGAATGGTGTTACTCGCTCGAAACGTATTAGATGATTATATTACTAGTTTATACCAGGCGTGTGCTACTATGCTAAAATAAAGAAATAAATAAACAAATAAAATTAAAAAAATAATAATAATTTGGGGAATTTTTTTCCATGGGAAAAGTCGAAAATCGACTTCATGAATGGACCGAATCTGCCTAATGCATTGTTTTATTGGTCTCAAACTATCTTCGCATTATTACCTTTCAAATGAAACCAGTTTGGGGCACATCGGATGGATGGTTTCGAATTTCGACTTTAGGTATAGGACATTAATAATAATAATAATAATAATAATAATAATAATAATAATAATATCTTTATTTCAGGCTCATATGCCAATATTTGTTAGTAAAAACATTTTATTCTTAAAAAACTAAGGGTTAGTAAATACAAATACAAATACAAATACAAATTAATTATCTATTACTTACTATAGACTTACCTAAACTAGGGACAGGAAATGGGGCTTTCCACGCCCAAGCACGGTCTGTATTGCACCACTTGCGTGCAGACTTACCCAGTGCTTGAGAAATGGAGAGTCCCACCTGTCCACTAGTGTGCCCAGAATGCTGTTGGTGCTGTCGCGCAGGCGGTTGAGGAGGGAGGCACATCGCTTCCGGATGATGGCATGGAAGCCGTCAGTGCGAGCCTCTGCGAACATCCCGGAGGCGCTACAGAAGCGCGGCAACCCCATCAGCATTCTGAACCCATTATTATATTGTACACGCAGAGCGTTGTACGCCCTCTGCGTATAGCTGACCCACAGGCTGCTCGTGTAAAATGACTGGCAGTACGCTTTAAAAAGCGTCGCCTTTACATCAGCGGTGCAACGAGCAAACCTACGAGCCAGCATATTACATCGGACGGCCAACGCCCTGCGCTCCCGTTCAATATCATCGACATCCTTCATGTCCTCGGAAACCCAGTGGCCCAGATACTTAAAATGCGAAACGCGCTTAAGAGGAGTACCGTTAATTGAGACGGAAGGTGCATTTAAACCTCGCTTACTACCCGCTCTGAAGACCATGAACTCACTCTTGCTTTCATTGTATCTGAGCCCATGGGACTCCGCATACGATTCACAGATGCGCAATAATTTGCGCAAAGCTCCAATCGACGGGCTTAGCAGCACCATGTCGTCCGCGTAACTTATGTTATTTATGCAAACACCGTCAATATGACACCCTATACCAGTGCTACTAAGCCCGTCGATCAGACGGTTTACATATAGGTTGAAGAGCTTCGGAGAGGTGATCCCCCCTTGTCTCACTCCGCACTCCAACCCATACTCGCCTGAGTAAGAGCCCGCCCACCTCACTGTGTTGGTTTGATGTTTGTACTTTGTACCATGTACGAAGAATGGTCGTCACATCGTGTGGTAGGGCGGTCTCCTTCTCCAGCTTTTCCCACAACAGCTTATAAGACACCAGATCAAGACACAAATGCCACAAACATGTTTTTTGTTCGTACTACATCATCATCATCATGTCCCTTTTCTAATTTTATTTGGGGTCGGGTAGAGATATTAACGGCGGCTTAGATTTCATAAATCATCCTAAGCATTTTTTGCTCTAATACTTTTAAAACAGATTCCCTTTTTTATTACAAAAAAGTCTACGCCTTATACCTCAAAGTCCTCAACTAGGAGAAGTAAATAACGTCCTTGTCAATTTCTAAACATCTGTGTTTTTGGGGGTGTAATAGAACTAAACAGTTTCCGGCGGTTGCATTTCCACGGTGGTAGAGGGTTGCCACCTGTCTGGCACCCCCGTCCTTTTAAAAGCGACCAATTTTCTATGTGTTACAGTCGCAGTAACATGCGGGTCCCTTGCTTCCTTTTCGGTCGGTAACGCATATATAAATGGATCACATCTGGATTCTGGACGCTCCTTAAAGAACCCTAAATATTGATATGATGATACCGTGCCACACCATAAAAATTGATTTAATGATTAAAAATATGTTTTCTCTAAACCAAATTCAATTTAGAATTTGACCCATAAAAACAGAGAAGGTACGCTAAATAAAACCGTTAAATAAGCCCGTCTATAGCTTATTACTTATGCCATCGTAAGGGTGAATAACGCATGCGCAATGTTACTACCCGTTTTGCTTAGGTACTAACTGCTATGGCCAATGTAGTGGTTCCCTACTTTAATTCTAGATATCCTAACGGCCATACTCAAAATTCTATCAATCGATTATCCTCAAGTCAGTTACCTAGCAACCATAAGTGTATTGCTTTGCGAGCAACTATCAAGTCACATCAGTGTATTATAATTTTACCTATATTAATCAACAGTTTATGGATAAATTAAATAGATTATTGAGCACTAGTGCAGGGTAGTGTGAGCGTTCTGTATGCAGAGTATACTCTACTTGCCCTCAAGAGAAGAGACCAATGCTCTTTTTTCGAATGAATAGCTGCTGTTGTTGTTGGTCCTAGCGACCTTTAGTGCTTTTTCACACTGAACTCGCGGACGCGGGCGCGGTCGCGGTAAACGCTACCTACACCGCGCGCGCGTTTTGATGTGAACACTTTCATAGTAGGTCATATGTTTGATATTTTGCGACCGCGCCCGCGACCGCACCCTCAAAATTATTTGTTTACTGTTAAAGGAACTTACTTTATAAGACTAAATGGTTTATTTTATTTTTCGCTTTTCAGTTTTCTTTTCGTTGGTTTATTTTTTTGTTAAAAAGAAATTATTTTTAAATTTTTTGTTGCTATAAAAATTAATAATTAATATTTAGTAATTGACTGTATAAGTAATTATGGGTGGTAGGTAGATTCAGTTACCAAGTAAAAATGTAGTAGGGTGGGTGTGCCGGTCCCAAACCAGGTACCAGTGGTTGACCACTCGCACGTTCAATTTAATAAAATAAGAAATGGCGGGCATTTTTGACGAATTCAGTTATTTTGTTATGTTGCCTAGTCTGTTACCAAGCTTTCGAACATATTTTTGCAAGAGTAAAAGAGAAAATATCACTGCATTGCTCTTTTTGTCTGACTAGTGTCTCCATCACTTGCCTTCCGGCCGCCATTATAGTTAGAAATGCACATCGACGTGTTAAGTTAAAACATTTAAAATCACCTATTATTTCCCAATTACTGTTACCAAGTTGTATAATTTTGGAGGTATAGTGTCTACTTATGAGCTAAATACTATTATTTTTAATAAAAAATGACAATTTTAAGTATTTTTATGGTGGTTATCTTACTGGAACACACATTGTACTGGGTTCCTATTGTTGACCAACTGGTTTGCAACTGGTTCTATATACTGTTCCCTCTTTTTTCAATTTTTTTTGTAGTGATGGTTTTGCTTGATAATTTACAGCTTTAAGTCTATCATAAAAATCGTTTTAAGTCGTGTGCCCTAGTAATTGACCACCGGTTTGCTATTGGTACACAGTAGTTAAAAAGATGTTCCTATGGATGACCAGATTACAGTTTTAACTTTATTTTTTGTTATTTTATATTAAAGATGCCCCCAAAAAGACATTTTTTAACTTGTAACAGAAGAAAGCCTAAGAAAATGGCACTCTGATTTAAGATAATTCTAATATGCCGAAGATATAGGTACTTGAGGAACCTGACATAATTATATGTAAATGCTGATGAATCTGGTTTCAATATCTGTCCTACATCAGATTTGGTTTTGGGTCCTAAAGGAATGGCCAATTTTTACGAAATTTAGGATAGGGAAAAAGAAAGCATAACTAGGGTGGGTGTCCCGGTCCCAAACCAGTTAAGGACAAAATTTACTTTGAAATGTTCTGAACTGGTTTATTGTAGTTTTAACATTAGAACTTTATATAAAATGTTGTCTATTATTAACTAAAGCTGCAATATATTAAAAGAAAAGGAACCTAAATATTAAAGTTTTTTATATATTTTATGAATAATACCAAAAACGGGAATGTGCCTTTGTTTGACCAGTGCGCTCTAATAAATAACCACTTTTGCACCAATAGTTGACCACTAAAAAACTAACAGATTCTATAGCTAATTGAAAATAAAAAATTATATTTTTATACAAATTGACTATCATATATTAATTAAAACTTTATCCTGACTTACAACTAATTTTTAAAGGCAGTCGGAGGTAGGTAGTACAGACCTACCTTATTAGAATGCAAACAAGTAATTGCCGCCGTATTGGGGCGGCTTAGAATACTAACACCAATCCCACGCCGGATGGGTGTCGTAAAAGGCGACTAAATCCGGCCCGCTGGTGGTAGGGCCCTTCGAGGGATTATATTGGTAATATTGATTTTAATTGTTAATTAATACCATTATTACTATTATTATTTCTCCATGGGGTTCGACTGGATAGCTACCAGCCTCGAGCATGAGTCAGCCGCCAAACGACTCGTCGTGTTCCGGCTGGGAGCTTGAGAGCCAGTTCTTTCTTTCTTTCTTTTTCTTCTCTCTTTCTTGGCCGGCAACGCATCAGTGATGCCTTTGGTGTTGCTGATGTTCATGGGCGACGATATAGCCACTTACCACCAGGTGGATCATCAGCTCGTTTGCCGGCTATATCCATAAAAAAAAGTAAATTAGAACATTACTTCCCGAACTACTTATGCTTACTAGTTATGCTTTCTTTTTCCCTATCCTAAATTTCCAAAACCAAATCTGATGTAGGACAGATTTTGAAACCAGATTCATCAGCATTTACATATAATTATGTCAGGGTCCTCAAGTACCCATATCTTCGGCATATTAGAATTATCTTAAATCAGAGTGCCATTTTCTTAGGCTTTCTTCTGTTACAAGTTAAAAAATGTCTTTTTGGGGGCATCTTTAATCTAAAATAACGAGAAATAAAGTCAAAACTGTAATCTGGTCATCCATAGGAACCTCTTTTTAACTACTGTGTACCAATAGCAAACCGGTGGTCAATTACTAGGGCACACGACTTAAAACGATTTTAATGATAGACTTAAAGCTGTAAATTATCAAGCAAAACCATCACTACAAAAAAAATAGAAAAAAGAGAGAACAGTATATAGAACCAGTTGCAAACCAGTTGGTCAACAATAGGAACCCAGTACAATGTGTGTTCCAGTAAGATAACCACCATAAAAATACTTAAAATTGTCAATTTTTATTAAAAATAATAGTATTTAGCTCTTAAGTAGACACTATATCTCCAAAATTATACAACTTGGTAACAGTAATTGGGAAATAATAGGTGATTTTAAATGTTTTAACTTAACACGTCGATGTGCATTTCTAACTGTAATGGCGGCCGGAAGGCAAGTGATGGAGACACTAGTCAGACAAAAAGAGCAATGCAGCGATATTTTCTCTTTTACTCTTGCAAAAATATGTTCGAAAGCTTGGTAACAGACTAGGCAACATAACAAAACAATTGAATTTGTCAAAAATGCCCGCCATTTCTTATTTTATTAAATTGAACATGCGAGTGGTCAACCACTGGTACCTGGTTTGGGACCGGCACACCCACCCTAGTAAGCATAAGTAGTTTGGGAAGTAATGTTCTAATTTACTTTTTTTTATGGATATAGCCGGCAAACGAGCTGACGATCCACCTGATGGTAAGTGGCTATCGTCGCCCATGAACATTGAACATCAGCAACACCAAAGGCATCACTGATGCGTTGCCGGCCAAGAAAGGGAGAAGAAAAAGAAAGAAAGAAAGAACTGGCTCTCAAGCTCCCAGCCGGAACACGACAAGTCGTTTGGCGGCTGACTCATGCTCGAGGTTGGTAGCTATCCAGGCGAACCCCATGGAGAAATAATAATAGTAATAATGGTATTAATTAACAATTAATATCAATATTACCAATATAATCCCTCGAAGGGCCCTACCACCAGCGGGCCGGATTTAGTCGCCTTTTACGACACCCATCCGGCGTGAGATTGGGGTTAGTATTCTAAGCCGCCCCAATACGGCGGCAATTACTTGTTTGTATTCTAATAAGGTAGGTACTACCTACCTCCGACTGAGCCTTTAAAAATTTGTTGTAAGTCAGGATAAAGTTTTAATTAATTTTATGAAAGTCAATTTGTATAAAAATATTATGTTTTATTTTCAATTAGCTATAGAAGCTACAGAATCTGTTAGTTTTTTAGTGGTCAACTATTGGTGCAAAAGTGGTCATTTATTAGAGCGCACTGGTCAAACAAAGGCACATTCCCGTTTTTGGTATTAATCATAAAATATATAAAAAACTTTAATATTTAGATTCCATTTCTTTTAATATATTGTAGCTTTAGTAAATAATAGACAACATTTTGTATAAAGTTCTATTGTTAAAACTACAATAAACCAGTTCAGAACATTTCAAAGTAAATTTTGTCCTTAACTGGTTTGGGACTGGTACACCCACCCTAGGTGAAATTATCAATTGTTCCCTATTTAGGGGTAAAATTTTGTTTCCAAATTTTAATGAGAATAAGTTCAAGGCATACATTATCCAATAAAAAAAGAATCATCGAAATGGGATCATCCAGTATAAAGTTATTGGGGTAACGGGTAAAAATTCCGCGGGTGACCAATCAATCATCCCTTATTTTCGTACCTTTAGGGTAGGAAGAAAATAAAAAAAGCGGCCAAGTGCGAGTCGGACTCGCCCATGAAGGGTTCCGTAGCAGCAAGTAACATAATATAAAAGTTCTTGAAGTTCGTTGTAACTTTGATCGAGGTAAATTGCGGTTTACGATTTATGACGTATTAAAAAAAAACTACTTACTAGATCTCGTTCAAACCAATTTTCGTTGGAAGTTTGCATGGTAATATACATCATATATTTTTTTTAGTTTTATCATTCTCTTATTTTAGAAGTTACGGGGGGGGGGGACACACATTTTTCCACTTTGAAAGTGTCTCTCGCGCAAACTATTCAGTTTAGAAAAAAATGATATTAGAAACCTCAATATCATTTTTGAAGACCTATTCATAGATACCCCACACGTATGAGTTTGATGAAAACAAAATTTTTGAGTTTCAGTTCTAAGTATGGGGAACCCCCAAAATTTATTGTATTTTTTCTATTTTTGTGTGAAAATCTTAATGCGGTTTACAGACTACTTACCAAGTTTCAACAGTGTAGTTCTAATAGTTTCGGAGAAAAGTGGCTGTGACATACGGACGGACAGACAGACAGACAGACAGACAGACATGACGAATCTATAAGGGTTCCGTTTTTTGCCATTTGGCTACGGAACCCTAAAAATGAGGCCAACTTCAAGAAATGCCCCATCCATTAAAAACATTATCATCAAAATCAGACCACCCTGTGCCGATTGCTGCGAGATCATAAATAAAAAAATATACGTGTTGAATTGAGAACCTCCTCCTTTTTTTTCGTCGGTTAAAAATTACCATAATAATAATTATGTTAATCTCTTGCATTCATAGGGTTAAATATTTTAACTTATAGGTTGTTATTTAGTATGCGGTATTTATTGCATATAATTATGTTAATTAATGGTAGGCATTCGAGTTAGTTTAGTCATTAACTGTTCATAAATACGTCTTATCTTCGATAACAACGTCTTCATGTGCAATTTTTCAGTTAATTCTTATCTAAAGTATCTTAATAATTTAGCAGTGCCTATTACGCTAGTAATAGTAATTCTATGGTGCCTATGAACATCAAATATTAGCAGGTCAGCATTCAAAATTTAATAGGGCATCATTGGGAGAAAACCTGCACATCTGAGAGTTCTCTTTAGCTTTCTGAAAGGTCTTTCAATCCATACTTGGCCAGGGTAATTAGTTGTATAATGTGTGTGTATAATGTGATAATTATAGTCTGACTGTTAGCTACCACCGAAAACCTCAGTCATCAGCAAATTGTTAGGTACTTAGATGACGAGCTCATTGGACATCGAGATTTGAGAATGCGATTTGCTAATAAAACAAAAGTTTGAAAAAATTTAAAATATAAACTCTGGATTTGGCGAATCCTCCATCCTTCACCCACGGACGTAAAAAAAAGACGGACGTAATCCCAAGAACAAATTCAGTGAAGCACCCATAGGAATACCAACTCTGTATTCGTACAAGTACACACACCCACACATTGACACCATACGGCTACGACATTGACACCATCGCGAATCAAAAATTACAAAATTACGCACACATGGTAAGCGAGCTGTCAGCTGTCAGCTTCACTCTCGATTAGACAAGGTTACGTCCGTTCTTTTTTATGTCCGTGCCTTCACCTTAAGCAGTGTTGTTCAATCGGTCCATTCGTTTTTAAGCTACGAATTACGATACCATATCACAGACAGACACATATAGGTATGTCAAAGTTATAACTCTCCTCTTTTTACGTCGGAGGTTAAAAAGATAGAATGAATGAAAAGAAAAATTTTCTTTTTAATAATTTAATTGATAAATAAATTAGGCGGGTAACCTAGGTATTTAAATTAAAGCCTCGAGTGTCTTCGTTACATTTTATCGAAGGAATAAAGTTATTCATCGGAAATAGTAGGAGTAGGGGTACGCGTAGTGGTCGTAGTGATGGTGAGAGTCGTATACGTAGTCCGAGTAGTGGAAGGGAGAGGAGTACTCCACTATGGGGGCGGAGTACTCCACGGGGTACTCTACTGTCTCTACCACCAGCGGCTTCGGGTTCGGCTTAGCCAAGGCTAAAGCTAGGAGAGCGGCGGAAATAATCTGTAAGACACACAAAATAAATGAAACGTAGGAAGTATAAACAGACATTAAGTAGGTATTCAGTCACCAAAAACCTACCTTACCTGTAAATACTAGGTATAAAACTTAATAGGTAGGTTTATTATGTACCTAAGTACATCTATATTACACCATCGCCTCCTATTATGGGCAATATGGGTAAGAAATTGAAATTATAACAGACTTTCAACAACCAAAAAATTGGTGGAATCAAAGATAAAATATTTGTAATTAAGTAATTTAATTTAAACGAAAATTTTACTTACGTATTTGAACATGTTGCTGGATAGATAATGCAGGTTGTTTTAATATCAGTAACAATTATTATGTGACGGTAATGAAGAGACCCGAACCTTATTTATATCAAACCTCAGAGGTCTTCTCACGGTTCTCTGCCGGATAATTTAGATAATATCCTCTTCTGCTCATTATAAATGTATTGACATAACTTCGACGTATCCTTATAGGTCAGCTATACTCAACGTGCGGCCCGCCAGGCTTTTGTAGTTGATTCAACAGCTGTTTAGTATTTTTAGTCGTATGGGGCGGCCACGCCGGATGGGTGTCGTAAGAGGCGACTAAATCCGGCCCGCTGGTGGTAGGGCCCCTCGGAGTGATTATATTGGTAATATTGATTTTAATTGTTAATTAATTCCGTTATTACTATTATCATTTCACCATGGGGTTCGCCTAGATAGCTACCAACCTTGAGCATGAGTTAGCCGCTAAACGACTCGTGTTCCGGCTGGGGGCTTGTGAGAGCCAGTTCTTTCTTTCTTTTTCTTCTATCTTTCTTGGCCGGAAACGCATAATTAAGTGATGCCTTTGGTGTTGCTGATGTCCATGGGCGACGATAGCCACTTACCATCAGGTGGATCGTCAGCTCGTTTGCCGGCTATTGCGATAAAAAACGTTTGTTGTTTCAGTTTTGTATTGTTCTTTTTATTTTTTGTACCTCTCTTGTATTTTTTATTATGTGTGGCAATTAACGGTTATTATTATTTTTATTAGAGTACCTAACGATGGTTTAAACAAACAAACAAACTCTCACTCCAAACAGCCTAAACACAAACCATCTCCATTCCATCGAGGTTTAAAATTTTGAGAGTGGCGGGAAATGAAAGATAAGTTCAATATAAGTAACATTGTACGTATAACTTTATTTATTACTTATCTTACATGGTAGATATTACAAGGCTAATACTGCCGTCCTCAAACTAAAAGGTGGTTAAGTGACAAAAACAGTTTTTGAGGTAGAGCCAAAAAACGCAGGATTATTTTGAAATCGTGCTAGTGATTCTCTATAAACAATTGTTAATGTTGTCATACTATGTCAAACTCAAAAGATATATATTTTTTTTGAACTTAAATATTACTTAATAAAGTAAAAAATTACCAGATGACATTTAGCCGCCTTTCAGCTTGAGGACGGCAGAATGAATGAATCACAATTACTCACTTGTAACATTCGATACAAGATTTCACTTTATCTTCTCCGCAATAAGTAAATTCTAACCAAAACTAACATTAAATAAGTAATATAAATCATACATTTCAGACACTACATTGCATTTTTAAATGCCAATAATACCTAATCTTTAACTTAGTTAATTCCATTTTAAATATTACAATGTAATTATTTAAAATTCAATTAATTAAATTTCATCAAATATAAATTTTAGTTGTACAATAATTAAAAGGTGCGAAATGAAAGACACAACGACAATAATATTTAAATAAACAAAATGCTTATCTACTGACTTAATGATAGATAAATCAATTATATTTCTACGGCTATATTTACCTACTCATACGTACATATTTGTACCAAACTATTGGCTGGTTATCACAAATAAAATAATAGTAAAATTAATTTAACCTCGTACTGACTTGAAAATTAAATTAACATTTTACTTCCATTTATTATTTATTTATTTATTCTATGTCCTATCCATCGCACACGATATCAACGTAATCACTTCATGTTGTTTATATGTGTGCGGTAATCGCAGGGGCGATCCTTCGATATATGTAAGCGGACTGTATGAATGTATGTATGTATGTATGAAGCAGTAGGTTGGTAGTATGTCCAATCCAATACCAAAATCAGTAAGAAAGAACCCACCAACCTTAACATCCAATGTCGCAGGATTGCGCTGCGCACGACTGCTTCAAATTTTCACGGCACGGCCGGAGGACAGCACCATAAACGTTATGGTCTTCTTAAGATGGAAACTCCACGAACGTCGTGAATTCAACCGATCTTTCTTAACGGAGTTGACGCAACTCGCGATATTTTTCCGTTTACATTAAGTGTCAATTTTGGAAGGGTTTTACTTTTTCTTTCACACCGACCAGTGATAAAGGATTGAACATACCCCCCACCGAAATCAGTGTGATGATTTCCTAATAGTGTCGGTGTGTGAAGAATGAGTGTGTTAATAATTTGTGTTATTGAATATTTACGAAATAATTCAAAATAAAATAAAGAAACTTGTTAGTGTTAAGTAAAAAAGTTGAGTGTATGTGCCTAATCTAAGTCCTAACCTAATAATAACCTAATTTTATATTTAATTTGCATATGGCAATGGGCAGATTTTATTTACCGGTCTTTTATAAACCCCGGTTTGCGTACGTACAGTAACTACCCGTACGATGTTATCACATCCAGGGTGAACCTCTTCTATTCTACCAAGAGGCCACTGCAACGGTTTGGTTAAGTTAGATTTAAGAAGCACTAAATCACCCTTCTTAACATTTGGAATTGAGGTGAACCACTTTTCTCTTTGCTGTAAAGTGTGCAAATAATCATTTGACCATCGCTTCCAAAATGATTGTGATGCCTTCTGAATACATTGCCAACGTGACAATCGATTCATCTGTACATCTTCAAAATTATACTCCGGAACAGTTAATAGATTCTGTCCAATTAAAAAATGACCCGCAGTCAGAACTTCAAATTCATTAGGATTATTTGAAAGGGAGCATAATGGTCGCGAATTCATAATCGCCTCAATTTTACAAAATAAAGTACTCAACTCCTCAAAAGTCAAGGACCTATCACCTACTACACGGTAGAGATGATGTTTGGCTGATTTTATACCTGCCTCCCACAGACCACCCATGGAAGCTGCATTAGGCGGGTTCGTGCGCCATTCGACGCCTCGCGAGGATAATCCAGAAAGGATTTCATCAGAATTTGATGTAGAATTAAAATAATTAGTAACGTTTTTTAAATGTTTAGCTGCCGCAATAAAGTTTTTTCCACAATCAGAATATAAGCAAGTACAGAGACCGCGGCGTGCCACAAAACGATCAAATGTGGCCAGAAAACATTCGCAAGATAAATCTGAGAGCACCTCTAGGTGCACTGATTTTGTAGAGAAACATACAAATAAACATAAATATGCCTTAGTAACCTTTGCGTTTCGCCGCATACCTTCTTTTATAAAGAATGGACCACCAATATCGCAACCAACATGGTCAAACACCTTGTTGGCCTTAAGCCTAGTTGCAGGTAACGTACCCATCATAGGCTGTGTGGAGTATGGACGAAATTTAAAACAAGCCCGACATTTCGACAAAACTGAACGAATTACACTACGAGCGTTTATTATCCAGTATTTATTATTCAAAATGCCTTGCAAGGTGCGCGGTCCTACATGCATGTACAATTTATGAAAATAATCAATTATTAAATTTGTTATGTGGCACTTCTTGGGTAATAGTGCCGGATGTTTTATACTATATGGTAAATCCGACTGTTGTATTCGACCCCCCACCCTGAGGAAATTATCAGGGTCTATAAAGGGAGATAGTTTGCGAAGGGATGATACATGAGTTCCCTTTGCTATCATTTGCATTTCAGAATAAAAATAATTATTTTGAATGACTTTTATAATTAAATCATGTCCCCGCTTTAACTCACAAGACTTTAGTGAACCAAATGTTCGATCAGATTTTTTACATTTTAAATTATTTATAAAACGAAGACACCACGCTATTACGCGCTCGAGTTTACTAAACGATGAAATTTTATTAAAGGAATGTTCGAGATCATTAAAGTTATTTAAATTATAAGAATTAAAGGTGAATGTGTCTACGTTAGTTTTAAGTTCTGGAATAATATCATTTTCTTTTAAAATTAATGTACTTCTTGGCCAACTACGCGGATCTCCAGCAAGCCATGCAGGGCCACTAAACCATTCGTCCGCTACTGCTAAAAGTTGTTCAGGCAGCGCGCCTCGAGAACAGAGGTCGGCTGCATTGTTCTCACTGTTTACATGAAACCAGCAATTGGGCGGAATCACGTCAACAATCTCGCTAACACGGTTAGCCACGAACACTTTTAGTTTGTATGGCGGAGTTTGTAGCCACGACAAAACTACACTCGAGTCGCTAAAGGCAACTATTGGTAAATTAAAATCTTTAACGTTTTGTACGACAAAACGAACTAGCTTCGATAACAGCACGGCTGCCATAAGTTCAAGCCTAGGGATAGACATTAACGGCTTCAATGGAGCAACTCTTGATTTGCTCGTCAATAGTTTGACTTTGACGTTCCCATCCTTGTCAGTACTACGAAAATATATGCAAGCTGCGTAACCAAGTGATGACGCATCACAGAAACCGATTAATTGTACGTTTACAAACGAATTTACTAGAAGGTGTCGCTCAATGCGAAGTTGTGAAAGGATCGGTAATTGACCGATAAATTTATCCCATTTTTGTAACAATTCGTATGGTAAACGGTCATTCCAGCCGAGGCTCAGTTTCCAAAGATCCTGCATGATACATTTGGCAACGAAAGTACACGGCGAAATAAAACCAACCGGATCGTAAATACTAGCAAGCAGCTTAAGTACTGAACGTTTCGTTCCGTCATTATCTTTTAAATTATAATTAAATGAAAAGAAGTCACATGACGGCAACCATGTCAATCCCAGGACCTTTAAGGATGATGATAACGTATCATCTTGAAAATTTATTTGCGTTATTTGTTCTGATTTCATACGTGTCAGTAGCTCGGGACTGTTGCTAGCCCACTTACGTAATTCAAACCCGCCCTTTTTCAGAAGACTCATTAAGCCGTCTTGTAAGGTACAAGCTTCGTCTACAGATTGGCATGACCACAAAAAGTCATCGACGTAGACACCCTCTTCTAGAACTCGGGAAGCCTTACAGTCTGACCGTTCGTCTTGGGCAAGTTGAAGCAGCGTGCGAATAGCCGTATAAGGCGCGCTACGCAGTCCGTAAGTGACCGTTTTCAGCTCGTAAACTTGTACTGGGTCTGACGGTGTATCACGCCATAATATGTGTTGATAACACCTATCAGCGGGGTCGATGAGCACGGCTCGATACATCTTTGACACGTCCGCCGTAAAACATATGTCGTAGAGACGAAAGTTAATAATAATTTTTAAAATATTTGGAAGTAATTTACGGCCGGTCAAAAGGTTGTCATTTAGTGACACCCCAGTACTAGTTTTCTGTGATCCATCAAAGACCACACGCAACGGTGTTGTGGAGCTAGAAGGCCGTAACACACAGTGATGTGGTATAAAATATTTAGACGGCTCCGTACCACGATATAGCTCCATATGCCCCAGTGACTCGTACTCCTTCAGAAAATCAGAATAAGCCTTCCGGAACTCGGGTGAGTGCGCAAGTCGGCGCTCGACATGCGTGAGTCTCCTAAAGGCTATGTCATACGAATTACCTAACGGTTCGTGATTTGGCTTTAATAAAATAGGTGAAACATATCGGCCACTCTCGTCACGATAATGTTTCTCAATATATAATTTTTCAGCGACTTCATCATCGGGATTTAAAGGAACATCGCACGGCGAGGATTCTATTTCCCAAAATCGCTTAAGAGTATCATTTAAATGATCATCAGTGGTGTACGACACCAACGTTGTAGACGCTACAACGTTCACTTCCGTGACGTCATTAGTCAACGGTGTAACTAATTTACCTGTTATAATATACCCAAATATGCTGTCCAGCACGGCTGGCATATTGGGACCCATAATAATTTTCTTCCCACTATAAATATGGGGAAAAACGTCACCGCCTAAAATTAAATCAATTGGCGATTGCTTATAGAAATGAGGATCAGCTAAAAATAAATTATCATACTGTTTTATTATATGCTCAGGAATTTTAATGGTAGGTAGATCTGAAGTTACTTTCTGAAGAATAACAGCATCAATATTAAAAGCAGGTTTATCAGTGTGACGCGGCCTTAAGCTACATGACGTCATGCCGTAGTTCTTAACTAAACCATCAGCTAACCCGCAAATGCTAAACGGACATTTACGTTGAGATAAACCTAAACGTTGTAAGCATGCAGCGGAAATAAAATTGGATTGTGCACCGGAATCAATTAATACGCGACATGGTTGATAGACGTTAAAGTTATCTAAAATATAAACAATCGCGGTACCCAACAAAACCGTACTGTAACTGTTATTATTATCAGTTGAAGGGCCTCCCGACTGGGCGGGCGCGCTTGCAGGAATCGATGCATTACCGGAGTCATAAGAGGAAGCGAGAAACGTTTTCGTTACGTCCTGATGCAATAATAAGTTATGTGGTCGCTCACAAATAATGCATTTAAATTCACTCCTGCATTGTTCAACAGTGTGATTAGGTTTAAGACAATTATGACATAACTTCAACTCATCAGCACGGCTGATTCGTAGCGAAGCACTCAATTTACGAAATTGAGCACAGCGATATATCATATGATTGTCTCCGCAATGCAAACAAGATAAATTATTTTTTGAGTTTAATGACGATGCATGCGCGTAGTTTTTCTGTGCACTGTTTCTAGTTCGCGCCGTAAACCTACTTACATCTGGTTGACGTTTATTTTGTACGACGTTTTGGTTGCTTGTACTAGCACCATAAGAACTAGAATGATCCAACACTTTTATTTGATTAGTTACGTAAGAAATCAATTCAGAGAATTTTGGTATCGACTTCTGATTGATACTTTGTTCAAATGACCTACGAGTGTATGGATCCAAGGCTCGTAATGCTATATGACACAGAATGTAACTATTCAAATCTTCAATATTAAGAGATTGTATAGCTTTGTATGAGTTATCAAAGGTTTCCAAGAAATTATTCAAATGAAAGGATGATTCCTTCGCAATAGGTGTAAAGTTTAACATTTTATCTAAGTAATTCCGAACTAACATACGGTTATCTTGATACCTGTCGAGTAAAGCTTGCCAAACAATATCGTAATTATTAGCAGATATCGGTATACTTTTGACTATGTTCAAAGCGGAACCTTTGATACATGAGAGTAAATAGTGAAATTTATCTATATTAGGTATCTGAGGCTGATTATGAACCAACGAACAGAATGTCTCGTAAAAGGTATTAAAATTCTCAATATTTCCATCGAAACAAAACAACTCCAATTTTGGAAGACGTGGCCTAGATTCGATGCACGACTGTGTTTTTTCAGTTTTAACGTTCGCTAGTAATTTTGAAGAAATCAATTTTATACGGAAATACAACTCATCAAAACTATTCAATTCCTGACTTTGAAATATGGTTTTCATACCAGCTTGTAACTGACATTTATAAATTTCAAAAATGCATAATTCGAAAGATGAACGTAGCTCATCTATATCCGTGACACGCAATAGAAACATTTCACGAATATTGTTGTCAGTTACATTTAATGACATGTCAGATATTGTCTGTAATTGTTCAAAAATTCTTTGCTTTTTGTTGATTAAAACGTTTAATTCAACATCAGCTATGCACTCCTCGTACACTTCCTGAACCTTCTGACCCTTTTTAGCCATTGCAACGTGCAATCTAAATATAATATGTCAAATAAAATAAATGAATAAAGAATTGCCTACTCTATGTTCGGCTCGAAGGCCACAAAAAATTGTGCGGTAATCGCAGGGGCGATCCTTCGATATATGTAAGCGGACTGTATGAATGTATGTATGTATGTATGAAGCAGTAGGTTGGTAGTATGTCCAATCCAATACCAAAATCAGTAAGAAAGAACCCACCAACCTTAACATCCAATGTCGCAGGATTGCGCTGCGCACGACTGCTTCAAATTTTCACGGCACGGCCGGAGGACAGCACCATAAACGTTATGGTCTTCTTAAGATGGAAACTCCACGAACGTCGTGAATTCAACCGATCTTTCTTAACGGAGTTGACGCAACTCGCGATATTTTTCCGTTTACATTAAGTGTCAATTTTGGAAGGGTTTTACTTTTTCTTTCACACCGACCAGTGATAAAGGATTGAACAATATGCAAGTAGTTTTAAACTAGTTTGTCGTTATCCAAACAGTTTTTATTGATACACGAATGTACATAATGCCTTTTAAACCCAGTTTGGTCGAATGATTTTTTTTGATAACTTTTAAGGGGCCATCCATAAATTACGTCACACTAATTTCATGACTTTTTGACCCCTTCCCTCGTCCTTGTCATAGTTGGTCACATAAAACACCTAGAAATTATTAAATTAAAACAGCAGTTCCGAAATAAGTTTTATTTCCATTATTTTTTTTTTTAATATTTACCGATACATAACTATTATTCGATTTTGAACTGTGACGTCACGAAATTTAGGATCCCTCCCACCCCTTGTCACACTACATCGACCCCCCTCTCCCTCCTAATTTGTGACGTAATTAATGGACTAATGCTTTACTACAATCCCACTTGATGGTAAATGACGATGTAGTCTAGTAATCGTAGTCGATTTGAAACATAAAATACTATTTTAATTTTCAATAATCACTTAGTTCACTCGACTTATTTTCAAATGCCATAAATACACCCAACTACTTCATCTCACATCAGGTTACATTTTAATTCGTTAAATAGTGACACAACAATCCTTATTCGTTCGAAAGTGATCCGTCTTATACAGTATAAGACGATATTATATTATACAGTTTATGAAGTATAAGTTATACTTCATCTAGAACCACTTCTAGCTCAGACAAAAACAAATAGCCGAATTTATTCGTTCCATAAAAGCCTTAGTAGGTATGTGTTTTTATTCATTTAAATTTTAAACCCTACCTATATGTTAATTTTTATCTTATGACAATAATATTGCTTAGCTCATTGTACATAACATATAATTATTATATTTAATAAAAAATAAGATACATATGGAGTCAGTACGAGACATTACTATTACTACTTCATCAATAACATAATACTATTAAATTCTAAGAATATATTTATACGCACCATTCAACCTAACATCTATATTTGGAATATAATCAATAATCATGAATTAAGAATCTTATTTAAATAACTGGGTTTAATACATTAAACTTAAATAAGATTGCAATACAATAAATCTTTTAAATCTAATTACTAAATGTAGTCTAATATGTAGTGTATAAGTATACGTTCGTATGTTTTTAATAGCTTTCGGTCGTGTTGATGTATAAGTAAAGCACTTTTACAAAAAATTGGAAGGATAAGTGCGTCATCCAAAAACGGACGCACTATAATAGTGCATCTTTTATACTACAATAGACGCAAGAGTGTGTCTTCCCTTATCCCTTATATACAAGAAATAGTGCGACATTTCCTCTAAACCAGACGTACAAGTGCATCTTTTACCCTAAATAAGAAGCACCAGTGCGTTTTTACCTTACACCAACACAAGTAAAACAGACACAAGATAGAACAATAATTAAATATGAATATTAATTACAGAACGAACGCACTTAACCCTAGAGTGGGCGCGTTTGGAGCATTTTGCCGCCATTGTTAAAAAACCGTTCATATTTTTAAAAATAGTGGCACCAGAAGTTCGCTCTTTTTAGTAGCTGCCCCTATTTTTATAGCCAACCCTTTCCGAAAATTTTAACCCGATCAGTGCGCGGGATGCCCCAGGAGTAGAAGGTTTTCACCATCAAGTGATGCTCGGCGGCAATTTGCTTTACGCGCGCCTACTCACGTTTGTACAAATTTTGTAATACTCAAGTGTAAAAAATTGAAATAATCATATTTTGGTTATTTTTATGGTGATTTGTGCTTGAGATAGGCATGTTATAATGATTGCATAATGTGTATATGTGTTGGTTATTGTTTTTAAGCCGTAAAGAGATTATCATTATGATGACGTAATTTCGTTCTTTTTGACTCTGTAATTTGAAATATCAATATTATTCAGGTATTTTTTTTATTCTTGGGTTTAAAAAAAGACTACAAAATGGTCCACAAAAAAAAGTTCATTTTTTCATGACAAGAAGTGGAATTTGACTTTGAGGAAGCGAGTAAAAAATAGTGTTATAGATGCGTAAAGTTGCTGTGCAACGAGCATGGCATCTGCTTTTTTAAACATTGTTATGCTAAAGCATATCCTATACATAAAGAAAAGTCAATAATTTTTTACTTTTTCCAATTTTTAGTAGGTTTAACCTACCATAGGTTAAACCTACTAAAAATATTAAAATTAATGGTACTCTTTCTAAATATTAGTCATATAAATGGGTCCTTAAACATTTTTTTAATAAATATGTTGATTTCATGTGATTAACATTATCATTTATTAAATCCCGAAAATAGAAATTAATTAAATAATAGGGTTCCTGTTTAAAATTAACATTGAATATGAGCGGCAAAATGCTCCAAACGCGCCCACTGACGTTACAAAAAATAGCGCGCCCACTCTAGGGTTAATTATCTAGGTTCGTTGATTAAGACGCGTTAAAAGCTTAAAATATAATACAAATATGTTGGCAGTGAATTTATTTGGTGCTCATCTTTCTACCCTCCTTAATTTTATTGTTTTTATTATGTGACTGGTTTGACGTGATGACTAATTTGGAATAACTTTGTTATTTCTCAACTTGGCAGTAAGAATTATTATAACACTCATGTAGAATAATTTACATTGAATGTAACCTTATCATAAAGTGTTTACTTTAATTAAATGCGAAGAAGTAAATATTTATTGCGGCTTCCTTAGACAGTGGGTACGATCTCCTAGGATCAAAAGAAAAAAAAACTCACAAATGATTTACGGTTGTTCTCATTATTCTTTCTATTTATAATCAAAGGTAACTCTTCTTTGTAACATCAAAAAGTCATTTCTACATTAAAGTATTAGATGTGTAATTTGTACACTCTACAAAAGAATTAGCTTATTATGCCCTGCACATAAAACAAAAACGTTCGGTAATGTTTAATAATAAAGATTTTTTGTGATATTATCGATGTTAAATCGTACCTTGCGTAGTTAGGTAGCATTTTTATAACATTGTTTTTGTTTCATGCCGATTGTACATCAAAAGATTGTATCAGATAACTCATGTATTATTTTACTTTATTACATAAAATACTACTTTACCAAAGATTATGGATACAAAGAATATTTTGGATTGTCCATTTGTTATAAAATTTGGAAGACCGAAGTTCAATAAAATTGCCTTTAAATTATCAAACTTGACATTATTCGAATAATCCAGTGCACATCTACTATAACTTTACTTTGTAACATCTATTTGTATTAAAAAAGCTACAATACAGCCTTAACTTATCAACTGCTTAATGAACATATACTTACAAATTTTATTCTATGCAATACATATATTACATACAACTGGCTCTAAATTATACAAAATGTTAAGATAACCACTCTTTGTACAATACTGACTTGCAATGAATTTGTGGGAATCTTTTACAATTACTACTTAAATATATACACATATCATACATAATTATAAGTTTTATGAAGCTTTAATTTCAAAGCAAATGTTCTACATTACAATAGGCATGACAGATTTAGAAATACTGTTCTATATACAAACAGAGGGGCATTATAAGTTTTACGTGTCTGTGTATCTGTATGTCTGTCTGTGGAATCGTAGCTCCCAAATGGATGAACCAAATTTGATTTAGTTTTTTTATTTGAAAGATGACTTAATCGAGACTGTTCCTAGCTATGTTTAGTGTAAATAAAACTGTCAGAGGGTTTTTAAATTTTAAGTTAGCGTTATTCGTGATGCATAGGCAGTGCAATGTCACCATAGCCGCTTAGTCACACTAGTTCAATATGTGCAAATGTTGTACATACATGCCAGTAATGTGAAAAACGTCTCCTATTGTTCTTATATTTTTGTCTTATTTTTTATTTCTTAAATAAATATTAAATTAAATTTAAAATATTTCTATATTTATATTATTTTATATTATTTTAGCCGTATTGGGGCGGCTTAGAATACTAACCCCAATCCCACGCCGGATGGGTGTCGTAAAAGGCGACTGAATCCGGCCCGCTGGTGGTAGGGCCCCTCGAGGGATTATATTAGTAATATTGATTTTAATTATTAATTAATACCATTATTGCTATTATTATTTCTCCATGGGGTTCGCCTGGATAGCTACCACCCTCGAGCATGAGTCAGCCGCCAAACGACTCGTCGTGTTCCGGCTGGGGGCTTGAGAGCCAGTTCTTTCTTTCTTTTTCTTCTCTCTTTCTTGGCCGGCAACGCATCAGTGATGCCTTTGGTGTTGCTGGTGTCCATGGGCGACGATAGCCACTTACCATCAGGTGGATCGTCAGCTCGTTTGCCGGCTATTTCCATAAAAAAAAAGATATTTATTACTACACCTAAATCACAATATAAGGGGCCATCCATAAATTACGTCAAACTAATTTCATGACTTTTTTAAGACATTTGTGAGACCTCCCCCCCTAGTGTGAAGTCACATATTATGAAATTTTACACCTAGAAATTATTAAATTAAAACAGCAGTTCCGAAATAAGTTTTATTTCCATTAATTGTTTTTTAATATTTACCTATACATGCCAATTTATTCGATTTTGAAATGTGACGTCACGAAATTTAGGACCCCCTCCCACCCCTTGTCACATAATGTCACACTACATCGAACTCCTCCCTCCCCCCTAACATGTGACGTAATTTATGGATGGCCCCTAAATCTGACAGTAAGAATCTTATTGGAATCCCTTTTATTTTGTAGGGTAGGAATAAAATATACAAGATACATCAATAAATCCATTCTTTATCTTTGGAATAAATTGTATTCATGATATTATTATCAGCTTGTATCGAGCCTAAAGTATATGTACAGTATAAGTTTTGCCCACGCACTGAGGACTTTATACTTTTGCAGTAGGAAGTGTTCACATCAACTTGTTATGCATTCACTTGTAACATTCACATACAAATCAATTTGAACTTTAAAGTCGGTAGGCTAAGGAAAAAATCAGCTTGTTAGCTAACTATACATACCTTACCAAAATACTTCACACAGGGACTATACCTCACTGAACTCCAGCCACATTCGGTTTGGACTTGATGTAAACAAACCATTAAAATTCCTTTGCAAGGTTTTCACAAATTGCAAGAGATGTAACTGTTCACACGAATTTGAACCTTAAGCCGTTATTCTAAGGCATAATTTAGCTTGTTAACTTAACAATTCGTAGTTTATAAAGAATTTCACACGCGGACAATACCTCACTAGATGACACATTGCAAGACTGTATACAATTCACATACGAATTTGAACTTTAAACCGTTATCCTAAGGTATAATTCAGCTTGTCACCTAACTATACAGTATAAAGTTTCTCACGCACTGGGGACTCACTAGGGGATGTACTGGCGCGTGCTGGGCCGGTGCGGGACGGCGGAGGGCGCGGACTGCTAGGGTTGTTGTTGTTGTTGTTGTTGTTGTTCCTGCGGCGCGTGTTGTCGCGTGGGCGAGTGCGCACGCGCAGGCTCCTCGGTGGGCGTGTCCTTCTTTTGTACGTACCTGGAAATAAATTTACTGTTTTACTATCTACTAGCAAGTGACCTTGCTTTGCTTCAGTTTTCGTATAAACCCCTAATTTTTTTAAATAAAATTTTGCCCATGTTCACTCAGGTCAGAAATCATTTAAATTGGTCTCGTAGCTTTTGAGTTTGGAATGCCAAAGCACAAAACTTAGCAAAAACGCAAAAAATATTTGAACGGATAAAGTCGATTTTCCACTTTTCTCATACAACAATTTGAAAGTACTAAGTGAAGATGGCGCTTAATACACTGTCAACACAAAAACACTGATCTGTCATTGTCACCTAATTTTTCTTTTAACGTAGTTATCAATAGTTACTATTATATATTCTGTGGCGTAGTGGAACACGCCGGGTATCCACTAGTCTTAATATATATAAATTACGTGTCACGTTGTTTGTCCGCGATGAACTCCTAAACTACTTAACCGATTTTAATTAAATTTGCACACCTTGTGCAGTTTGATCCAACTTGAAAGATAGGATAGCTTACATCTCAAAATAAATAAATAAAAACTTGACAGAACGTTTGCCGAGTCAGCTGGTACAGTACAGTATAAAGTGGTCCGTACCGGTATATATCATCGGTGGTCTGCAGCGTGCCGTGTGTGAGCAGCAGGCGGCGGCCGGCGGGGGGCGGCGGCGGCGCCCACCACGATACCACGCGCCCCACCACCGGCACGCGCCGCAGCAGCCCCTCCTGCCACGCCGAGCGCTCCAACTCGGCTTGCGCTTCCTCTATACCTGGAGGGAGTGTAGAGTAGACGGTGAGGGTTTAGACGACCTCAAAATAAAGGAGGTATTTTTGGTGTTTTTTAAGTTACTGTAGAACTCATAATTCAAAGGGGATAAATAAATGAACGCAAACAGCTGACAATCCATGAGGTAAGTGGCTATTGTCACCCATGGATGCAACACCAAGAGTATCACTGATGCGTAACTGGTCAGTAAAGCCTCTGCTTAATAATAAATAATAATAAACGCTAACACACTCACACCCCAGCATTAGGTTATAACCTATGTCGCGGGTGGCATGGACGACACATATAGCACATCACAATCACACCCTGCACCCGAGTACAAATATTTATCTGTCACATAAATATCTGCCCCGGCCGGGAACCGAACCCGGGACCCCTCGCTTCGCAGGCAGGGTCGCTACGAACTAGGCTACAGGGTCGTCAAGCATAATAACCAGTAATAATATTAATAACATGATATAGTCTGGATGGCTTACCTTTCTTGAGAACCTCGGTCATATCAACGAGCACCTTGGAGTTCTCTTCAACCTGCTTCCCAGCTGATATCACTAGGTCCAGCAGTTCGTCCACATCCGTGTCTGCTGTCACCATACCGAACCTGGACAGGTGACTTCGGGATTATTATACAGAAAAAAATATAACCAAGTCAACTAAAACCGATCGTCTAGTTAGCAATCGTTAGGCTGGTTTCACAGCTATACAGGAGACCATTACGGGCGTCCTGTACAGCCCGTACAGGCCCGGAGCGGAGACACCCATATAGACGCAGCTACGTTAGCATTCTTTCTCTATGCGACTATCTCCCACTAATACCTGTATCGTACTAAACCTACAACTTTCCGACCAGAAAACATTTGGCAAAGGGAGATCTCCCGCCAGCCGAGCTCCAACTGATCTTGTCGAAGCGTTGTATTATAATATGTATATTCAATCGATGTAGAAAACTTTGATAGCGTGATTCACGTCGGTATGATATCACCGTGTGACGTGTAGTGCGATGACGATACAGTTACGTTGCAGAAATAGGAGACAAGAAAAAACCGACTTTAAAATTAGGGATAACTCAAAAACTATTCGTCAGATCTTGCTCAACTTTAAGTGGGACCACATGACAAGCACCAGCTTTCGACTAAAAAAGAATCATCAAAATCGGTTCACCCAGTCGAAAGTTCTGATGTAACAAACATTTTAAACAGTCGAATTGAGAACCTCCTTCTTTGAAGTCGGTTAAAAACAGACTACAATCAAAAAGAAAAGAGTAACCAACACGTTACCTCACACAAGCGTGTCCGTCCTCGTCATCCCCGCACGAGAACGCGCTGTCCGTCGCCCGCAGCGTCTCCACCAGGCTCGTGTTGAGCGAGTCCAGCTCCTCGGCCGCCACGCCCTCCCAACCCACGGGGATGTAGCGCACGCCGCCCAGACCTACTCGTATTATACCAGGGATTCATGTACTGTGGTTCGGTTTACTAGTAACTAGCTGACCCGGCGAACTTCGTATCGCCTAAAAACTTATGTTTTTTTTTCTAAAATAAAAGTAGCCTAAGTTACTCCTTGTTACATCAGCTATCTGCCAGTGAAGGTCCCGTCAAAATCGGTCCAGCCATTTCAGAGATTAGCCGGAACAAACAGACAGACAGACAGACAAAAATTGTAAAAAATGTTGTTTTGGTATATGTACCGTGTATATTATCCAAATGCACTTAGTAAAAAGCAGTTATTTTAATATTACAAACAGACACTCCAATTTTATTTATTTGTATAAATGTATAGATGATGCATTAGATATATTAGAAAGAGGAAAGATTTGATTGTTTGTTTGCATTGAATAGGCTCCGAAACTACTGAACTGATTTGAAAAATTCTTTCACTGTCTGGAAGCTACACTATCCCCGGGTGGCATAGGCTATTATGTACTATATTTTCAAAAAAATTACGGATCCTTAATAGAATTCCAATAATGTAACACAAAGTATAAAAAAATAAGAAAACCGAAGCAAAGCGAGGGCGGTTACTCGCATTGTATATATGTACTGATAAAGATTGCGTGTGTACGTATGCGTATACAGGACACCGATGAATATACAAATATACAATGTGTCAAATTATAAAATAGTGAAAATTTAAGGGCATAAAATATACCTATTTTTTTATTATATTAGATAACTGTCGAAAGATTTCGATTTCAATGGACTTAAAAGTCCTACAGATATGAAAACAATATTATTAATAGAAAGGCTACTTCCTTCAATAATACCATACAAAACAAGATTAAATAAACTCTCAACTTACAAATGTCATTCAAAAAATTCGAATACATACGGCCAGCTATAGTCGAGCGATATAACTAAAGGATCCTAGATTAAACCAAAATGCAAATGACCGGTTTTATATACAGTAACAGTACCCGCAAGTAACTTATCTGTTTATTATTATACGAAGAGCAACGTTTCCATTGCCTGTTGCGTTGTAAACAGATGGGTTACTTTTCCCTGCAGGTGACTGTACGTATATCAGTGCGTGTGCGTACGTACCCGCCCACCCAGGCACGTGCACAAGCCTCAGAGCTGGGTGCTTCGCCGCGCGCCGCCTGAACGGCTCCCGGAGCGCCACGGTCGCGTGCAGGACGTGCAGCTGGGCCTCCAGCGCAGCCCCCAGGCGCTCCACGCGCTCCTCCTGCGCCTCGCCCTCCGCCGCGCCCTCTAGCGGACTGTACACTAGGACCACGCCGTGGGATTCTGTTTCGCACACTTCTATGTTGATCTGGGGACGTTTGAGGCACTCTTGAGTTAGGTTAGGCGTTATTAAACTGAGTAACGCCCCAACTCAGTCACTATCGGTTACTTAAATCGCTCCTTAGCACGGAAATGGTATGGTGATTCTTACTAAGGAGCGATTAAAGTAACCGATAGTGACACTGAGTTGGGGCGTAAGTGAGTATCTATGAAAGGTTTGCGAAGTATTTTCATTTGCCTTCGTTACTTTATTTGCCTCGTATAACACAGTTATAATGACACTGTTACCTTTCGATAACAACCGAGACCGACGGCTTTACGCACCTACCCTCCGAAGCACCGAAGCAAGAAATGTTTGCTACATGCGGTCACCCATCCAGCTACCGACCTCGCCTGTCGCTTAGCTAGGATGGACACAAGCCGACGGACTATGAACGCTTAAGATCACCCTCAACGGTAGAATATTATAAATGGAAGGTATTTACATACGGGCATCAATCAGTTAAGGTCGATGCATACGTAACGTGTTTTTACCCCGTACGGGACGGGTACGGGGCGGGTACGGGGCATAAATATACGTACTTCACGTCCTGTCTCGTACGGGAAAAAACACGTTACTTATGCATCGACCTTTACAATTACCCCGCCTTAGTAAGTTTTACTCACAAATGTGAATACACTTTGTAAATAGCTTATCGTAATTTCTTAACTCGTATATATAATATACTTCCGAAAATAGGGATGTTGACACTATCATTAAAGTAAAATAAATTTATGCTTAAAGTATAAAGGAAAACATTTAAAAACCTAAAATATTAATCTTTTGTCTAAATCAATCACAACAAATTAAATATAATTATTTTAAAATGTTAAAAATAGTACTCACTGTCACGTGACCTCAAACGCCATTTAGAGCTTATGACGTCATTGTTCCTATTTTATATGAAAGTGCAACTGACTTCAGTCGACAGATAGTATTGAATATCAGCTAGTGACGTCACGTGACGTTTTTGGTGGGAAATTTGAGAATGATTTTTATTTATCAATTTTTGTTTTTAAATTGAAGATATTATTTTTATAATATTTTTTTCGTCAACATCCCTATTACTTTGGTAAGTAAAAGCCACTCACTGCATCAGCCTCCCTCTGCAGCACCTGTCCCAGCCAGGAGTTGAGCTTGTCGTAGTAGGGCGGCGGCCGCTCCACGTCCGGCGGTGCGAACTGGAACGCCACGCACGCTGACGCTTGGCTCATGGCTTCCTGGGGACATGTGTGTTATCAGACTACCCTCATCGGGCATGATACAGACAGTCAATTTAAATTCATTTATAAATTTAAAATAGATAATATAAATAATAAATTTAAAATAGATAATATTGATAAATTTAAAATAGAATTGAAAAAGCTTTTAATTGATAAATGTTATTATTCAGTTCATGAATTTCTAGCTGACAATTTAATTTAATTTTTTTAACTGTTCATTATTTAATTTAATTTTAATAATATTTGTATGCCTGAAAGGGACGAACATAGAGTACTTTCAATGTATTCTATTTTAAGACCTGTAATACCTATGATCACAAATAAAGAATGATTATGATTATTATTATTTAATCATATAGGTTTAATCATATCATATAAGCAGTGATAGCCTAGCAGTTAGAACGATGGTCTCCCGAACGAAGGGACCCGAGTTCAAATCCTGGCACGCACTTCTTATTGTCAAATAATATGTGCGTATTAGAAGTTAATTATCACTTGCTTCGGTGAAGGAAAACATCGGGAGGAAACCTGCACACCGGAGAGTTCTCCATAAAGTTCTCAAAGGTGTGTGAAGTCTACCAATCCGCACTTGGCCAGTGTGGTAGACTATGGCATGTACCCCTCACATTGTGAGAGCAGACACCATTTCACCCATATCTACCATGTAACAACTGTTTTATAACATAGTTTTGGTTTAAACTAAAATACGTGCTGAGCAGTTTCTCTTATTTATTGCATTAAATGGTTATGAACTTATTCAAACTTAAGGGTAATTTATGAAGTACTCACTATTATGTCAACATTCGGCGGTTCATCTCCTCCTGGACTGTCACTCTGGAACAGACAGCAAAAAATTTATACTAACAAGTCCAACAACAAAACTGTAACGAGAAGCTGATTACAAATAAATTTAATTAAAAAAAAAAGTTATGCTTTCCGCAGTAGACACAGAACTTGATGGCTCATTTACATGCGCGGCTCATCTCGCCAGCTGTAGATTCTATCGAATGTAAGCACTGCGCACGCGTTCCCTGAAAGCTCCTGAAAGCCCAAAAAAAAACTATCTTCATCTATATGTAGCAGATGCAAACCGATTAGAATTATCTTTACCGTCCGCCATATTTTTACGCTAGGAGTCAGTGCGCGCGTGTTGCACTGTCGAGCTTAGATCAGACTAATGCCAGTGTCGCCGCCGGCCCAAAGATGGCTGCCGACCACCTTTTCTGTCACTGTGACACTAGCACTGAAAACTCACCCGAACTACTGACTCAGTTAATGACAATTAACAATTGACAATGGATTCATATAAACTCACCGCGAATGGACTAGATGGCGTTACTCGATTCACTGACCAAATTAAATATTCTCCATATATATATCCACCCACTCACCAGTATCTTGAGGTCAGCACTCGCCAGCATGGCCCTCGCGGCGCGCGCGGCGCGGAACGCGGCGTCCAGGCGGCGCGCCAGTCGGCGGGCGCCGGCGGCGCGCGCGCACGTCCACGCCGGCAGCGCCGCGAGCCGCGCGTCGCTCGACGTGAGGCCGGAGAGCGCGGCCAGCGCGGCCTCGCGGCTGCTCGACTGCACGGTGTACAACACGCGACACATGTACGTTTGGTTTAGTGAGTGTTCACACTGAACTCGCGGACGCGGGCGCGGGCGCGGTCGCGGTAAACGCTACATACACCGCGCGCGCGCTTTGGTGTGAACACTTTCATAGTAGCTCATATGTTTGATATTTCGCGACCGCGCCCGCGACCGCGCCCGCGCCCGCGCCCGCGCCCGCGCCCTCGAGTTCAGTATGAACAAGCACTTAGAGTTTTAGACGTATTAATTAAATTTGTATTTTACTAAATTTTAACTAAAAAGTGCCTGTCCAAACGTGTGAAGTGATAAGCCTCGCCCACCTACTTAACAGAAAATAGAAAAACTACTAAATTGTCTACTTACATGTATTAATTTACCTAAAATTTTGTTAACTACTTAATACGTGTAAACCGAACATTATGGAGGCCGTACATGATCAAGTTTCCAGTTTGACTTGACGTGGCATCCAGGGTGATGAGATAGCTATATGGCAAGATAGCTATACCGTGGCCATACACGATCAAGTATACTGGATGCCCCGTCAAGTCCTTATGATATGATACCATGGAGGATAAAGCTAAAGGAGAAAAGTCTCTGTTGTGAAAAGTGTCCGTTAAACTGTGTTAAATTGATGGCATCACAGTCGCAACACGGTTTTGGACTACGCAAATAGTTGAAGTTTGGTATACTGGACTGTCACTGTCTAACAGGTCTAACTTGACATACTTCAATCCGTCAAGAACTGCTACATTCATACCATACGCTGCCTACCTCTATCCACCATACATGATACGAAAATGTTCCGAAATGTTTAATTTGAAATGAAAAATTTCCAATCAAAGTATAATTAACTCACCAAAACCTTCGCACTGGCTGGCCCGACTGCGTTGTGATCATTTGCGGTTACGGGTTCCGGTATTTTGTATAATGTCTGTATATGTGGGTAGTTTTAGAAATTAAAAAATTATATGTTTCAGCTAGCAAAAGAGCTTTGTTCGCCTGCAGCTTATGGACACTAAGTGCTTGTTCACACTGAACTCGCGGGCGCAGTCGCTAAATATCAAACATATGAGCTACTATGAAAGTGTTCACACCAAAACGCGCGCGCGGTGTAGGTAGCGTTTACCGCGACCGCGCCCGCGCCCGCGAGTTCAGTGTGAACAAGCACTTATAAAACGATATAGAGAACTCATCCTGTATTATTATTATTAAAGCATCCGATAGTAACATTCGATAGTGTTGCTAACAAGGACTGAATTCTGGGAAGTAATAACTTAAGAAAAATCAATATTTCAGGACAAGAATCGACTCCGTTCATTAAAAAAAAACACGCTGTATTATTACACCATTCGATAGTGTTGCTAACAAGGATCAAATACTATCGAATTGTGTAATAATATAGGGTGAGTTTTCTTCAAAATCAACGGGTTTGATTACTAGCCAGGAATATTAATTTTTCAAAAATCTAATGATGCAGTTTTAGTTTTTAACAAAATCTTTAAATCACTTTTTAAATTCACCCTGTATATAAGACTGGTGCTGTAGGGGTGAATCAAACAAGATTACATAAAGGATACAACAGTTGGCAGGCCCGGCACGCCGAACCACTGCGACGGAGTCAGTGTTAGCGAGTCCGCTATGCTGTGCGTCTGAAACCAACAACATAATAATACTTATTACATAAGCTTTGTCTTAGATTTGTGTAAGGATTGTTTTATTATTGGCCTGGCTTCAACTCATTCACGTAGTTGGTCACTACTTCCATGTAGGTAAGTTGGTTATCTACATAAAATAAAATAAATTCGACTAAATAAAAATTGCGTGCTAACTAATGTTGTTAAAACACTGCACTGGAGCGAGTTTTGGTAGGTTTAACAAATCAGAGACCATTAAATTCCCGTCTCTCCCTCCCCTCCCACCCCCTCCCCTCACCTCTCCCCCTCCCAAAACGAAGGTTTTTAAAAACGCACGTGCGGTTTTTCGTGACCATCGTTTTTGTGTCATCGTCCATGTTACAACTCTTAAAATTTCACTCTCATCATTTTTTCCATTTGTTTCATAACGCGCCTAAAGAAGTATAACTTAAAAAACTTTGTTCTATCGTTGCACAAACCATTTACCTGATCCCGTCCCATAGCAGGTGGCAGAGCTAACGCATGGCCCCGTAGATGTAGATGTAAGTGTCTCTTCTTGCATATCGCGGACAGAGTGAGCAACGGCAGCCCAAAGCCCAGCGGTGGGGCGCCCACTTCGCCCAGCACCAGCAGTGGGATCCGGTCTGAATTCACGTCCTCCTCACATAGTCGCTCCAGTGCTTCTAGGTCCATGGTTCGTCCTGTAATACGGTACATGGAATCAGTTCATATCCGGCGGTTATGTAAATCCAATGTTCATGCGTGGACTGCTTGAGGTCTCTTCATTTCTTGTATAAAGTGATAAACAGAAACTACAAGAAACATCCGTTGCCCTTCCCTATCCCTCGTTCGTTAACCAGCCCATGTTAACCCAATCTCGATCTTATACAATATCATTATCGATTATCAACAAAAGAGTAAGGTATGCAGGGAATGATAAAAAAGTTAGTTGAAAAGTTTTTGTATCATAGGCTGCACACCTAAAGGTCAACGCATACGTAACGTGTTTTTACCCCGGACGGGAGGGGGACGGGGCATAAATATTGTATATGTAAGTGCCCCATTCCCGTCCCATACGGGATTCCGCTGAGTATGCACTATCGTATACATTTTATATTTCAAAACCCGTTACGTATGCATTGACCTTTACTTTTTTGATTTGTGTACAAACCACGTGTTATCATTACTGACAAATCAGTGTAGTGGTCAGCGGCGTACCTAGCCCTAAGGAGGCCCGATATCAATATTTGTTGTAGGGCCCCCTCGACGTCAAATATAAAAGGAGTGCCAACTGTATCGGTCGTAGGCCGCTGGCGAGCTTTTTTTGGGAGTGTTAGTGAGGGTCCCTATTCGCTGGGGGCCCCGTATAATTGATACGGTTGATACGGTGGTAGCTACGCCCCTGATAGTGGTATACAACATCCGGAACGTTTTTGTAATGCCATGCTGATGGATAGGCTCTTTAGCTTTGTGTACAAGTCATGTTACCAGTACCGACAAGCCACAGTGTAGTGTAGTGCACCCACCAGAGCTGCACACGGGCACGGGCCGCACGCAGTCGAGCGGCAGCCCCAGCTGGCGGCACAGGTGCTGCACCACCCCCAGCGGGCTCGCCACGCAGCTGTATATCGACGGCAGCCGGTTCACGAACGCCAGCGCTGCGGTTGCAATTAAAAACAATGATATATTTAAATATATAATATTATAAATGTGAAAGTGTGTTTGTTTGTTTGTTTATTTGTTTGTCCGTCTTTCACGTTGCAACGAAGCTGTTATATGGTATGGTTTTTGTGTGTGGAGATAGTGAGGAGGGTGGAGAGTAACGTAGGCTACTTTTTACCGCGGTAAAACATCCCCATGGGGAGAACGATATTTTGTTAGTTACTAGATATTTAGTTCCGGGTTTTGTTAATAGATGGCGTTAGTAAAGCAGCGCAGCTGCGGGCAAAAGCTAGTATTTAAATATAGATACATTATGCCCTTACAAATCAACCAAAAAATCTGTTCCGAAAAGAGCTACAACACACGTTTATCTTTTGTTTCAAAACACCAATCACATTGGTATAATACAGGAAGGCATTTTAACACTGTATGTCAAATGTCAAGCACTTCTGACAACAACAAAAGCGTGCGTATAGTCTTGTATTGACAGAGCGACTACGAGCAGAACGGTCAATTGCCTGTTCTTACGCTCTTCATCGTCGGCGCGCTAGTGACATATCTACCTCTTCTTTACATTATAATATCATTGGGTAAGAAGTAATGGCTTGGCAAATAAAAGTCAAAATTTAAAACATATGAATAATCAATAAAAAAAATTCTACTTACAGCCATCTTCCAGGTATCTGGGATATCTGTGATACAGCAGCATCCTTGTGACTCTGACGAGACCCTCCAGGGGTTCCTGATGGTAGAAGGCACTGTAGTCTGTTACCCTGCAAATCATTTAAATCATTGATCGTTAATTTTTAAATAAATACTTGTCATCATGTCATTATATTTTTATACCAACATATTTTCAATGGTTAAATGACTGTTTAATTTTATTTTGAGATACAATAAATATTTTGCCACTTCAAAAACAGATGAAATGTTTAAAGTTATTGACCAACGTTTTTCAAACTGAATCTTTTTGATATTGATTCAAGATTCTCAGAAAATAATTTCATTGGGGGTTCATTGATCTAATAGACGAATACAGATGTAATGTATTTATTCTGTATTAGGTACTAGAGAATGTTTATTCTCAAATCAAAATAGACTTGAAATAGTTTGCTCAGTTAAAGTAGGGTCATTTGAGCCATTACCACAGAATAATTAATAGTACCTTTTAGCACAGAAGAGTCACTCCGCAAAATCATTTAAATAACTAGCGACTCTTGTTCCGACATAATAAAGTGTAATTCAGGTCGCACAGCGCTAATCATCACCGGACGTTGACATCTAGGCATTGCCTCTCTTTCCAATCATAACTCTTATCCTCTCTGACAACATCAGGGTTGTCTTTTTTGTGATTACATGACGTGTGATAGATGACGAATGACACGGCGGGCGCGACGCGGCGGCACGTGGCAACCCTTCTGCAATTGGCCCGACACGTCGAACGCGGCACGTGCTTGTAACATCATACCAAAAATGCGGAGTGCGCCAGGCCTGCCATTACATCAATTCTACCACACATACTATGTACTTATGTATTCAAAAAGCTAATACAATCACTATCTGTTTGCGCCATTGAGACATAATGTAGGTACGTTATCAATGTGAATACATAATTACAAGTACATTAAGGATGTCTACAAATTCTAAGAATATTTTAATCAAAACTTAATGTTGTAGTATCTTCAAATAAATTCCTTTAAAACCGAAAATTATACTTTCATATAGTAACAACCAAGATCATAATCATCCATTAATGCATAATCTATAGTAACTGATAATGATCCAGTATTGATAACATAATCAATACAACCAGTTAACCCGCTATAGGTACAACTACAATATATACGCATTTTCAATTAAAACTCAAGGACATTTGATAACAAACACTATTAATAGTTAGAAATGTTACAATGGAATAGTATTTTATTGTATAAACTTCAAACATTGCATTTTTTTGAATTTCAAAGCATCAGTGATGCCTTTGGTGTAGCTGATGTCCATTGGCGACGATAGCCATTTACCATCAGGTGGATCATCAGCTTGTTTGCCGGCTATTCCCATAGAAAAATGAAAGAATTGAAATACGTAAATTCAAATAATATCTGGGGATGATCTATCTGTGGTGTTTATAACTCATCAGATTGTGTCGATCAATTGATCAATTCACTTAATTAGATAAATAAACAGAGGAGCAACACTTTAAATGCCTTTTAAAAACTATGAAACATATTAATATTGTCATTTAGGCACTCTTACAAATGTGTGTACATGTAAATACACATTGTATGTATGTGAGCCAAGTTTATTTACAAATACATACCAAGGTGTCATATATCTCAATATAGTTGTAGATATCCACTTTGTGCATTATTAATTGATAATGACATTCTAATGTGGGTACATTGATATGTTGTGACAGATTGTTGTTACTAACCAGCTACTTAGCTAAATAAACGTTCTTACGTAAAATATTTGTTTTCCTACGATATTCAACTATAATAGTGGCGACGAACGATAAAATCAGTGCAAAATGGATAACAGGGCAGTGAAATTCAGTGAATTTAACCCGAAAACGGACAATTGGGACAATTATATCGAACGCTTAAAATTTTGTTTCGAGGCTAATGGCATATCGTCGGATGCCGCTAAACGAGCAAATTTCTTCACCGTGTGTGGTTCTGAAGTGTACGAAACATTTCTCGCTTTAGTTACGCCGAGAAAAGCGAGCCAAGTGACATTCATCGAAGTCGAGACAATTTTAACTAAACATTTTAGTCCGAAGCCGAATGAAATATCTATGTCGTTTAAGTTCTACAAGCGTGACCAAAAACAGGGGGAGACGGCTTCGGTGTATATTGCTCATTTAAGAATACTCAGTTCCGGTTGTAATTTTACGGATTTGGAAAGAATGTTACGCGACAGGCTCGTATGCGGCATGCGCGACGACCGACTACAGTACGAATTATTGAAACGCGACAACTTAAAATACAAAGACGTAGTAGACGCCATGCTGTCCTCCGAGAGCGCGGGTCGAGATGTCCGCATGATCCAGGAAGCGGCACCCGGCCCGAGCGCGCCGCCTCGTGCTACATCATGTGACACGGCACCCGCCGCAACCGCGGAACCAATGGACATCAACGCTATTCGCCCGAAGAATACGAGCACCCGCTTGTGTTACCGCTGCGGAGATCGTCATGCTGGAGAGTGTCGTTTCGTTAATGCTACATGTCGCTATTGCAAAACCCGCGGTCACATTGAAAAAATATGTATTAAGAAGAAGAGAAACAACACACTAAATTTTACTGAAGAATCGGACGACAGGTTGAATGGTATCTATGTGATGCAGAACTCAAGCCGCGTACCGCCGTTCGAAGTGGAGGTGTCGTTGGCGGACGTGCCGGTCCGCATGCAGGTCGACACGGGAGCCAGCTTTTCCATCGTAAACGAGCGCACTTGGCGCGACCTCCGCGCTCACTCGCCGCGCGCTACACTGAAGCCAGCCGAGCTGATGTTACGTACCTGGACCGAGGCGCCTGTCGAGCTATTAGGTCAAGTTGTATTGCCAGTGCGATATAGAGATGTGACGCAGGATTTATGTGTCATTGTGGCCAAGGGCCATGGACCGAATCTGGTGGGCCGCGACTGGCTAGTCCCTCTTAACATAACGATGAACAACATTAATTTCGTGTCACACGTTGAATACCAATCAATGGACCGGGTTATAGAGAAGCATAAGGAGGTGTTTAAGGATGGCCTCGGTACATACCGCGGACACCCAGTGACGATACATACAAAGCCAGGAGTGATTCCGAAATTTCTTAAGGCCCGACCAGTTCCTTACGCCATTAAAGACCGAGTGGAGATAGAAATTGATAGACTTGAACGAGAGGGAGTATTACGTCCAGTGTCCTACTCCGAGTGGGCAACGCCGATAGTACCTATAGTTAAGAAGTCAGGTGAAATTAGACTCTGTGGGGACTATCGCAGCACTGTCAACGAAGCGACGGAATCAGATACCTATCCGATGCCAACGGCCAATGAAGTGTTTGCCACGATAGCAGGTGGAAAATTTTTTACAGCCTTAGACTTGGACCGAGTCTACACACAAGTCGTCGTTGATGAAAATACATCAAAATTACTGACCTTGAACACTTGCAAGGGTCTTTACACCGTACACCGACTGGCTTTCGGAGTAAAGGCATGCCCAGGGATTTTCCAGCACTTGATGACGTCATTGCTTGCGGGTATTCCGGGGGTGGCAGTCCTCATCGACGATATCATCGTGTGTGGGCGGACCATGCTTGAAATGCAGGAGAGACTTGATGTAGTGTTACAACGAATTGCACAGGCAGGACTTAGACTGAATAGACAAAAATGTAAATTTGCCAAAGAAAAGGTTGAATTTCTTGGTTTTGTCATAGATTCAGAAGGCATCCACCCTGCACCAAGCAAAATAGACTCCATAGTAAACACTCCTGCACCGTCAAACAAACGAGAGCTCCAGGCGTTCCTAGGACTTTACAATTTTTATGAACGGTTCATACCACATAAAGCTACACTACTAGAACCGCTCCATCGATTATTGGACACATCGCAAACATGGAAGTGGACTGAACGAGAACAAAATTGTTTTGAAACAGCCAAACGATATCTCACCTTTGATTTAACATTAGTACACTACGAGGCCGAGAAACCCCTCGTTCTCACATGCGACAGCTCTGAGTATGGAGTGGGGGCAGTGTTAGCCCACGTTAGCGAAGATGGCCAAGAACGTCCTATTGCCATGGCATCACGAACTCTTCATGCTCACGAGCGCAAGTACTCGCAGCTAGATAAGGAGGCTGCTGCTATTATGTTTGGGATAACGAAATTCCACAATTACCTCACAGCTCGACATTTTTGTATTATCACGGACCACAAACCATTACTTGGCATTTTTGATCCTAAAAAACCGATGCCAAATATGCTTTCGCCGCGTTTGACCAGAATCGCTATCGCCTTAACTTCTCACGACTATGAAATATCATATAAACCAGGTTCTCAAATAGGCAATGCAGATAGCTTAAGTCGCTGGCCGCAACCCGTTCCGGAACAGCCTGAACAGCAGTTATATGAAGTTTTATTGATGGCAGAGACTCCTGCGGATTTCCCTTATGACGTAGAACATATAGCAACTGAGACAAAACGAGACAAGATACTATCAAAAGTAACTAACTATATACAACGTGGATGGCCTGCAAAAGAAACAAACCCTGATTTACACACGTTCTGGTTACACCGCACGGAGCTATCCATGCAAGATGATTGCATACTTTTGGGTTGCCGCGTGGTAATCCCAAGTTCACTCCGCCAGACAATACTTCAGGTACTACATAAGGCACACACAGGAATGGTACAAACCAAGGCATTAGCCAGAAGTTACGTCTGGTGGCCTCATATCAATGAAGATATTGAGTGTATAGTTAGTAACTGTAACAAGTGTCTTGAAAATCGCCATATGCCGCCAAAGACAACTCACGAGTGGATTACCCCAACTAGACCGTGGTCAAGAATCCATATTGACTTTGCTGGACCATACATGAACAAATATTTTTTAATTATGGTAGATGCTTATTCCCGTTGGCCTGAATTATTTATGGTAAATAATACAACGTCAGCAACAGTTATAAAGCTTTTGAGGACCACATTTGCTACACATGGTCTCTGCGAAGTATTAGTGTCTGACAACGGCACATCTTTTGTATCTACCGAAATGCAGCAATTTTTGAAGGCTAATAATATCCGTCATGTAACCACAGCTCCTTATCATCCAGCAACCAACGGCTTAGCTGAGAGGATGGTTCAAACAATAAAAGATAAATTAAGGAAGATGGATGATTTGACATGGGACATCAAAATTCCTAATTTATTGCTGTGCCTACGCACGACGCCATGCACAACAACGAACAAAAGCCCTGCTGAGTTACTCATGAAGAGACGGCTTCGTACATTGTTGGATACTATACATCCAGAAAATGTACAGAACAGAAAAGTTGAGGAGCAAATCGAAAGCAACATTAAAACAAAAGGAAGGCAGACAAATGTAGGGCAGGCAGTAATGTACAGAAATTACAGTAGTTGTGGGCCACGTTGGTTAGCAGGGAGAATTGTTGACAAGAATGGTCCATCCAGTTACATAATTGAGAATGAGGCTGGGAGTTTACTCAATAGACACATTGATCAATTGATCAAGAAAAGACCATCTGAGCTAACAGCGTCAACTGAGGGGAGAGAGGAAAGGGTAACTGCAGAGTTACCAGAACCTGAGACAAGAGAGGGGATGGTGCGATCTGGAACACCTACAGCCATGCCAGAGGACCTAGATGCTAGAGATAACATTACTGAGGAAATTAGTCAAAAATCTGATGTTATTATTCAGATCCCTAGTGCTGAGCAATGGGCTGAAATGTTGGGAATCCCACAATCATCTTCAACGGGAAAAATAAAAAATAAAGTTACTGCTCATGGCACAGCACCATATAATAGACCCTCGGCAACTAATTATATAAATTGATTCTTTTCTCATATAATGTTGATTCATATGTTTATCATACAATATTTTACTTTGTTATAGTAGAGTATATAAAATATTGTTGTTTATTAGCTTTTCGATTTATGTATTTATATTTTCTATTATGGTTGATTCATACTTGGTGGGGAGGTATGTCATATATCTCAATATAGTTGTAGATATCCACTTTGTGCATTATTAATTGATAATGACATTCTAATGTGGGTACATTGATATGTTGTGACAGATTGTTGTTACTAACCAGCTACTTAGCTAAATAAACGTTCTTACGTAAAATATTTGTTTTCCTACGATATTCAACTATAATACAAGGACAATTGAGTGGAAATAAGAATGATTTTGTTTACAAAACAGCATTCAATGAATTGATGGGTAATTAGCATTTGAGTTGAAAGAACCTTTGTACATTTTAGGTTGGTTTGTATCATTTTTCTCGGAATCTGATTTTTGATTTAATTTATGATACATTTGGTGGCATGGTAGGTGAAGGTATAAAAATATCAACATTTTTTACAATTTTAGATGTTATAACCATTCAAACAACAATGAATATAAGTTAGCAAATAGAACAAATTGTATTATAATCGTTGATATAATTCTTTGAATATCTGACAATAAGGATAGTTTTTATTAGAGATGCACCGAATAGTGGTTTCCCCTAATACTATTTGATTTACCATTTCATTGTTTTGCCGCGTAAACAGGTTCTAACTATAGGTTAAGAAATAAATATGTTGACTTGAGGTTTCAAAATAAATGTTGATTTGAAGTTTAATTGCTTTATTTTATTAGCTTTACAACACATTCTTCATAGGATTTCTTTGACTTATAACATAAATCTTACATAAGAAGTTTTGTCTTTTAGTTCTATACTGTGTTGTGTATCCAAGAAAATAGAAATACTCAAACCGAATATATTCAGCACCAAAACCGAATAATTCGGCCGAATACAAATAATGAAAAAGATACCGAATACCAAACGAATATTCAGCGCATCTCTAGTTTTTATCCTCATTTCTATTTATAATCATTGAATTAATGTAGCAGGAATTTAATTAATATGTTAAAGATTATCTGAAAGTTGTCCTGTTCATATTCAATTACTGCAATATAGTAGCTAGATAAAATTTAATGTTACTGCAAATTTTTATTTATAGAAGATAAAACTTTTATAACCAATATTTATCTTGGGTTTATCTAGTAATTATTACGCTGCTTAGTGATTGAGAGTAAAAGTTAAACCTATTGCTTCAAAAGATCTTCTTTTCTCCTATCTGCCTTTTATTCTTGGGAAGGAAAACCGAATGATGGAAAATAAAAGATATGATTTCCAATGGGCATACTTATGAAGACCTTGCTGCTTACTCAGTAATTGTGTTGATTAGAATTTTAGTCTCAACTTACCTAAACATGTGTGTGAGCCACCGAGTTGTTTCAGTAGCTATGTGAACGCCAACTCTTGCTTTATGGCTCCGGTCCAGTCTTGCTAACAGCGCCCAAATACTGTGCGAAAGGATGGCGGCGCGAGTCACCTCATCAGTTGGCAGTAGCGGCGGGTCAATGCTGTCGCCGCTTGGGTCCGTTTGTAAAACGAGATCCTCAAGAACCATCAAAATCTCGTCCATAGGCATTTCTTCCGGCTCGAAGAAACCAGCGCTAACCTTCCGCGGTTCTGGCTTCTTTTCCTCCTCCGAGTAGGTAGCATTTAAGACAGCCTCAAGCCGACCAACCACTTCAGATACTTGAAACTCCAGGCCACCAAAAGGTCGCCGGTCCTGGTCAAATAGGAACAAACGTCAATAACTAATAAAAAAATGGCTACTACTACTATACAGTAAAAACTTACAGCGCTTGCTGCTTTGTCACTTCCAGGACTGGGTTTGTTCGACTCCATATCAGATGGGGCAGAGTCTTCCATTATTCGTGGCGAATTTTTTTGCAAATTCTTTTCTCAATCAACTTCACCAACAAGAATTTGTAAACGTCACTCGAATTCAATGTTTTGACGTGTAGCATCACAGCCACAGGCACAGATTAAGTTATAATACGTAGTGATTAAGTACTCTGTGGTTATAATTAAAAAGATATCTCATGTTGTTGGTAACCATGGAAATATTAACAATAGTCTTTAACTGGATTGCAATCTTCGAAGAGGTACCACCTGGGGGGCTACCATGACCTTTTATGAAAACGCGCAGTTCCCAGTCAGTCCAAAAGCAGCGCTGCTTCTGAATCACTGGAAAGTCGTACCATGACATCATAAAAGGTGAACGAAAAGTGAACGATTATGCTTGTCTGTGGTCTGCTGTAATGACATAGTTTTTGTTTTTTTTTCTTCCATTTAAGGCATTGGCGTAAATACGCTCAGCCAAAGACAAGTAATGACATAGATTTACTACTATACTTGAGTCAAACTCGCATCAGAATCCTTGTCAACAAACCATTAAAGGAGATGTGTTTTTTTGGGCGGGACCTATGTACATTCCAGAATAAAAAGAGAAAAATATACTGATTCACATAAAAATATTAAAAAAAATATTATTAAAGCTGTTCTCTGCAGAGAAATTATTTTCAATAAATTATTTTTACACACGACAACAATGGCGGTTCCATGGAACTAGTCATGGATATATTAGTCTATCCATGGAACTACATAGTACACTCCGAAGAAATAGTGAACTGTCAAAAGAAATGTAGACTTGTCTGTTGTCTGTGATTAGTTATCTGTACTTTAGAATGATCACTTTGAAGTTTAGCAAGCAAAGTGTCATAAGTCATTTTTTTCAGTGAATATCGTGACATTAAACGTGAATATCGTGCGTCCAATAAATAGACAATGTATGGCTTTTGGAGATCTATCGTCACGATTTTGTTTAGATTACTCGAAGCGACGAATTGCACACAATATGATATAATATTAATAGAAATCCAAATAGATCGTGCTTATTTCACTATGCATTTGACTTTTGACACTCCTAACATAACATTAGATATAACAACTGTCATAAGCAGTTGACACCCACCATATTGTCTCAGTGTTACAATATATAATCCATAAATTGAATTATTGTCGCCAAACCAAGGTGAAATCTAGAATTTGGATAGTAAGGAAAGCTTTGTAATAATATGAGCTATTTCCTAGTGAATGTACAGTGTACCCGCCCAGGCGCCATACATTTCTAAGACATCTCCATTCCTTTATAGGGTTTTCACAAACTGATTTGTATTTCGCACACCAAATAACTATTAAAGAACTAAATAATCATTATAACGTTTGTGACATCTTCATTATTTTACTATTGACCTATAACAACAACACACTAAGAGAAAACGACGTAAAAACCAACATCTTAAAACAATTTTCATCATTAAATAAGTCACGCTCGCACGTCCTTAATTTCGTGAAGCGACTTCAAACCTTTGCACAAAATTATTATTTCAAGGTTGCTTGCCTATGACTATAAATAGAAATGACTACGAAAACCTCACAGCTATAATGGCGCTTACATGCTTTGCAACTTGGTCGTATTATATTTCAAAATACAGTGAAATCAACTTATCTGTGACTATAAGGAGGGCGCTGTCGGACGATTGGACCAGTCATAGTGCGCAATTCGAGACGTATTAGTAAGTTATGAATGAAACGGCATTAGTTCCGATTTTCGCCACGTCACAAATAAGTTCTTCAGAGATGGCACTGTACAGATTATACAGATATTTCATTCCACTCAATATGCATGAGCATAAAATTATTTATAGGTTTAATTTCATTAAACAAACCTGAATAACATTTTATATTTATGTTTATGTATTTTAAAACAGTCTATATCGATTTTATACGTAACTATTCAGTGTTATTTTAAACTTTTGCCAAATAAATATTATGTTTAAAAAGAAATTAAATTATAAAGAGTGGAACGGAACGCGACTTGCGAACTTCAGATTTAGTTCAAACGCACTTTATACGACCAAAAGTTTCATGCACCTGTTTGTTTGTGGTTGCTAGGCAACACAATGTGTATGTAAATTCTGATCCGAATGTGAATATAGTGTAAATCTGTGTAATGTCATGTCCATGGATATATTACTCTATCTGGATCACAGACTTCGTAGTCGTAAGTATTAAATCTAAGGTGTGGACACCCTACAATTATGAAGGACAACGTTAATCCAGCCTGTGATTGCTCGAATATGTTTATTTAGTTGTAACGTCGCGTCTTAAAGTACCTCTTCGTAGTTTGGGATCCAGTTAGACTATTATATCCATGGTAACCAATGTCAATTGTCAACTGTCATGATTGTCAGACGAATCACAAATGTTTTGACTTTAGAGTTATCAGATATGTATATAGTAGGGATGTTCGATCCAAGTGCCTTGTATCGATACTCTGGATCGATACGGATCGTTTCGCGGTGTATCGATCCAGGTATCGATCCAAGTGATTTGATACGATACTCTGGATCGATCCAGTATCGAATGAATTTTTTTTTTTGATAGAAATAGCCGGCAAACGCGCTGACGATCTACCTGATAGTAAGTGGCTATCGTCGCTCATGGATATCAACAACACCAAAAGCATCACTGATGCGTTGCCGGCCAAGAAAGAGAGAAGAAAAAAAAGTAAATTTTTAAATAGGAATGGTTGATCCGGGTATTTTATATATAGATACTCCGGATCGTCATGAATATCCCAATATAATTAATAGTCCAAATATCGATTCATATAATTATTAAATATACCTGTAAGTGGGTATCGCGGCCAATGGATGTCAGCGACCAAAGCGTTGCCGGCCAAGAAAGAAATAACAGAAATATGTTAATAAATAAAAGATGATATTTTATGTAGATATACCGTATAATTTAATATGATGTTTTGTATCGATCCAGAATCGAATAAAATATTTTAAATATGGTTAAATAAACTATCGACAAGCTTAATTCAGTGGGTTTCTAAATAAAGATAGATTAAGGCAATATTAAGATCAATCGTTTTAGATTAAATTTTATATTAGATTTAATTTATTCAAAATATTGTATAAATAAATATTGGAAAAGTTACTTAATGTTTTTTAAAACAATGTGGTATGTGGTAGGAACATCATATTAATAATAATATCTCACTTTATAACACTGTATTTGATTTAGAACTCTTATGTATTTAAACTAAATAATCAAATAAATTAATATATCATGCAAAGCTTATAAATTACATTTGCCAATCCTTAAATTTTAATGAACGCTGGAATAGTAAATTGGATAAGCGCTCAGGATCAAATCGATTACTTTCGCTTAAAATGCTATTGGCTAACGAGAAAAGCCATTCGGAGGGCAATGAAGTTCCTACCACTGTTAAATACCGTAGGCGTAGAGCTATGTCGCAGAGTTTCCCCAAATAACTTTTCTAGCTGACCAATACTTTAATTAATGGATCAGACTTTCTATCCAACAAAAAATCAGACAAATATTGCTTGAAAAATGTGTGGAAGCCTTCTTGTTCGTGTAATATGATGCGTCAACAACTGATTTAAAGAAATCTACCTCCATTCCATAATAATTTTGATCCGATCCGATTCGATCCGATCCACCCTGCATGTGTATCGATCCGCCAGTGGATCGAATGCCATTGTATCGATACAAATATCGAGTGGATCGTATGCCATTGTATCGATCCACACAAGTATCGATCCGGATCGAACATCCCTAGTATATAGTTGCTGTTATTATTTTACTTATATGCATTGATTTTATATTTTTCTCGTTAAATAGAAATTTGAGAAAGATATTAGAATTGGAAATTGGAAAAGAAATATAGTCTAATGGCTTACCGAATCATAATATTTTACATCGTAAGGAAACCTGCATACGTAAACGAGCCCTCTCTCATTGCGATGCCCGTTGGTCAATCGGATAAAAACTGCTTCCTTCATTGAAGTGAAGAAGAAGAAAGAGGGAGCCTCTTCGTCGTCCCGCTGTGCCAGCATCTTACGTCTACGTCTCTCGTCTCCATTACACCACAAAGGTGTCTGATGTCGTTGAGTATTTGGAGAAGAAGACGAAGTACCTACCGGGTGCGGGTAAAGAAGTTGGACTTGCGCAACGCTGTCAATTTCAACTCCTTTGTTGGGAGTGTTCCAACAAAGCTCCTGTCGACTTTTCTGAAGGAGCTGTGACCGAAGGGGGTCGTCTTTAGAAAATTCCGCGGGCGTCGGCGACCCTCTGAGTCACCGAAAGCGTGTCACTTCGCTGATAAAAGTATTAGTTATAAGTTTATATTGATAATATTTATGTTAGTATGTAAGATATTTTTGCTACGGGCCTCGTTGCTTGAAAGAAAGATATAATAATATTATTATTAAATCTCAAAGGTATATGAAGTTTCAAATTCAATTCAATCATACTTGGCCTGTGTGGTGAACTGCTGAATGTTTTGTCCAGACCCTCACAATGTGTGCAGAGACAGGGGTAATCATGGGATAAGATGATAATAGTTTTATATTGCCCATGTTGTTTAAATAGCAAGTTCAAAATTTATTTTAAGTTTTAATACGGTCAAATGTATCACTTTCTGGACAAATAAAAAACAACAAAGAACTTAAGTGTTTATTTCATTTCCAAATCATTTTATACAACAAATAGTTCACATCAGTTATTGATTATTATTATAAAATAGTCATAAAAAATTGGTTTTTTCTCCCATTACCAGTATCAGTCAACTAATATGATTCATTGGGGTCATCACCGCTCAATAGAGCATTGTGCCTTTTTATAGTGTCGTTGTAAAAGTAGTACTTCGTGTGAATTTTCTTCTAGGTCTGCTATTCGTGTTTAAAACTATGGCCTTAATGCATAGCCACTGTAATCTGAAATAAATGGACCTCCTTTCGCAAAACGGAACCAACCCACACACATGCCAAAAATGAGATGAGTATACAGAAAGCTTTTAAAATACACCTTCTATCGACTCTGTAAAGTTCAAAATGATCTGACAATTTTGACTGAATAAAACATTTCTATGACAAAGTTATCAACTCCATTATTTATCAACAGTTATTCATTAAACGAACAAGATCCATGTCCCATGGTAACCTGTCAATCTGAAAAATCATTGAAATAGTTTTTTTTCATAAAGACCCATACCACATGATCCCTTGTAAAATATTTTTTTCATCGATTATGTGGGACCATGCAGGTTGATTCTTGTTTGCATAATAAATCTTATCGTTTTTATAGGCTCACATTACTTGGTTCCTTGTTGATATAACTGTATCTATAACATTTTAGTAATCATGTCTTTTGAATCTGTGTTGTTTAGTAAATTTCTTGATAAAATTATTCATTCAAGTCAGTGATACCTACCTACTTAATATTGTAGTCACTAGTATTTCTAAATTCAATAAAAAATTTATGAACATAAATAAATTTTGTATGATAAGTTTGGTTTGGTATGAATAATGGCAACATTTTCTTAACTGGATAATAGGACCTACTTACGCAAAACGGAATCAATCCACACGATGACAGTTTCGAGAAAAATCCGTTTAAAGCCGTTTAAGTTAAAATTTTGTATGCAATAAAATTTATTGTTATTTTGAATAAAGTTTACTTACAAAATTGTAGGAAATAATTTATTCTATGTATACAAACATAATATTGATGAAAATCATTAACATTTTCAATAGTAATATAAAAATAACTCATTGGTTCTTTTTAGCAAAACTCTCTGTGTGTGGGTTGGTTCCTTGTTAGTTTTATTACTTTACCATTATTTTATCTGAAAATAAAAAATCTCATATTTTCTTTTAATTATTTTACTCAAATACAAATCTAAAATTCTTATATGTAGTAATCTTACATATGCAATAAATGAAAACTTTCAAAAATTTCTATTTAGTACATATTTATCTGTAGTACCACACTAGTACTTAAACTAATCCAATTTTATTCTATTTCGAAATCAGGTTGACCACAAAATCCATCAATGTCGTCCTCTATGTCAGCATTACCGATAAGTTTAACGTAAAATTCGTGTGAGTCTTTTGGAATCAGATGTAGCATGCTTTTCAAATCATTTATTTATCTTCGCGTCCGGGACAGATTTCCCTGTTGGCCAGAGAGGCTCCATTATAGCTTTTGTTATTAAATATTGTCTTCCTCGTATATTTTTTTTAATATCTACTACCCTAAAATCTTCAACCAAATTATTTTTCATATACATTTTGAACATTTCATCCTTTTTCAACATAATTTCTTTCGTGTTGAGATGATTACATTCAAATTATGAAAAATTGCAAAAAAAATAAACCTATGCATGTTCATAGGATGAAAAATGAAGATTTCTGGTCATCGTCAAAGTTAGAACGGATAATAATAAACAGAAAGAAAACGATTGATGGCGAGAAAGTTTCGTGGCTCAACACGAAAGAAATTATGTTGAAAAAGGATGAAATGTTCAAAATGTATATGAAAAATAATTTGGTTGAAGATTTTAGGGTAGTAGATATTAAAAAAAATATACGAGGAAGACAATATTTAATAACAAAAGCTATAATGGAGCCTCTCTGGCCAACAGGGAAATCTGTCCCGGACGCGAAGATAAATAAATGATTTGAAAATCATGCTACATCTGATTCCAAAAGACTCACACGAATTTTACGTTAAACTTATCGGTAATGCTGACATAGAGGACGACATTGATGGATTTTGTGGTCAACCTGATTTCGAAATAGAATAAAATTGGATTTAGTTTAAGTACTAGTGTGGTACTACAGATAAATATGTACTAAATAGAAATTTTTGAAAGTTTTCATTTATTGCATATGTAAGATTACTACATATAAGAATTTTAGATTTGTATTTGAGTAAAATAATTAAAAGAAAATATGAGATTTTTTATTTTCAGATAAAATAATGGTAAAGTAATAAAACTAACAAGGAACCAACCCACACACAGAGAGTTTTGCTAAAAAGAACCAATGAGTTATTTTTATATTACTATTGAAAATGTTAATGATTTTCATCAATATTATGTTTGTATACATAGAATAAATTATTTCCTACAATTTTGTAAGTAAACTTTATTCAAAATAACAATAAATTTTATTGCATACAAAATTTTAACTTAAACGGCTATAAACGGATTTTTCTCGAAACTGTCATCGTGTGGATTGATTCCGTTTTGCGTAAGTAGGTCCAAATATAAACATTATTTGCATACCTTTCTACAGATTGAATTAATTAAGTAAATGGTTCATTTAACATCGTTCTTGTAGCTTACAATTAGGATGGTAATATATTGGAATAATTATTCCTTATGTAAGAATCTTGAATCATTGTTAATAATAATGATTTTTACAATAATTCTATTATTGTTTAATCTTAGCTACAAGATTAATAATTGTTACCTACTTAACGTTTAAAATATGCACCAATTATGTATTAATTGAATGATAATTCTTTTTTGCTTACATAACTTACATAACAATACATGAAGTATTGTAAAGTATAGTTAATACTTTGAACAAGCACAAAAGTACCCATTAAATATTATGATTTATGCCACTTTCAACATAGATGGTTGTGTGCTTCAAAATCCTCAGTAATGGCACCATCCTTGACACTGAAGATTAATATTTCGTCGTCATTTCTCGACTAATAGTGCGTAAGTTTCTTTTCTCACTTAAAAATATGCTTTTAACTTACTGTTAGTAAGAAATTTAATTGGAATGTCGTATATAATTCATATAAATAATATTCATATATAATACATATAAATGCAATGTTCAATAATATTGCATTTAAGAGGTTTAGAACAGCTTAACTCGATAATTCTATATTAGAAGATTACAATACAATTCCTAAAAAGCTGGTCTGATAGTAACTTTTTTATTTGACGTTTCGGACGAGCAATGATCGTTCAACAAACGCTGAAGTAACACGTCATGGTACGAAAATCTATAGAAAAACAGAGGTGAACGGTTTTAAAATCAATGACGCAGCAGCCCTGCGGCAGGCCTGCTAATATCGATGTCATGGTACAATAATGCCGCGCAGTTCAATTTCTGTCCTGCTTTAAGAGCTCATGGTTAGGCCCCTGAAGACGAGACGTCACAATTGAATGACTATTTTCGACCAATCACAGGCCGGATTGAGGCCGCCTTCATAACTGACTTGTAGGTATTGTGCAACACTTAGAAAGACTATGTCTTATTTTGATCCTTCTTCCTATAACCGATGGATCAGACAGATATTGCGTGGTAGTGGCGTGAACGTGACCGTATTCACGGCACAAGTACCCGCCACGCCCCTACATCTGCAGCAAGCTGGGCTGGCGTGTCTATCGTCATCATAAAAAATGCCGTTCGTTGGGCAGGAAACTCGTCTCTTCACCGAAAAATCCTGGAAACATTTATGTACATGGTTATCTAAATCTTGAGAATGCAACATCGAAGTACAATAATAGTTGAAAGAACTTACCTGTATACCCTGTTCACAAATCTTAGAGACTAAAATGACAACCACTAATGTCAAAGTTCGAAATAATGATACCAGCTAAATTTGTGCGATCTACTTTTTAATTTAGTATTCGGCTAAATAGTATAAAATTAGCTGTATACCGAATGTAACCATAACCAAATACTCGTTCTTGTAAGCAAAATAACTTATAAATTTAGTAAGTAAGGGCAAATATATTGTGGATATATATATGAATGATAATGGTTGCTTAAACTTGTTTATATACTAGTTTTAGGGACTCTTCAATAATCACACAAATAGTCGACCTTCCATAAAAGCTGTGAAAATTTTTCCGATTTACTTTTCGGTTTATAGTCATCACTATTTAATTTGCACCCAAAACTGGTCACCCATGAAACGTCAATTTAGTCTCTAAGATTTGTGAACGGATTATAGATAACATGGATACAACTTCTCTTTGAACTCTTTGAAGCTTGGAGTCCAGTTGTATATTTAAAATTCTTGGTCTTAACCATAGATGATATAAATATCTATGGTCCTGACCCTGACACTTCATAGTTTATGACAGCTGATAGGTGACTGACGGGTCAGTACGTACGCTGTCAAGTCAAACTTACTGTCAAATAGTTGTTCTCTATTGACATTTTGTTGTTTCCATCGATTGAGACAGCTATTTTTGCAAATACAGAAGATGTCTTTAGCAAAAATATTCTCGATTACTTCCCGCGGTAAGTAATTATAATTTTCTATGTAAATTAATTGTAGCTTCTTTGTACTATTTGGCTAAATACGAAAAATTAAGTTACGCAACTAATGTTTCTAACCTATCTGTTTGTATACTTAGTTTAATAAAAATAGAAATTATTATTCAGTGGCAGCTATACAAACCTAGATATTTCTTAAGATTTGTTAATGTTAAATTGCGCACTTAATTTAAAAGTACCTATACGTACTCTGTTGTGTCTACATAATTTTCCTTTTTTGTGATGATAGCTCTTCTATCAGTTCTGATAGAAATTGGTAACAGTACCTACGCAGAAATGTAAATGAATGATGTAGTAATATGGTTATTACTAAAGGCATGGGTAATAATTTCAAACATAATGAACTAAAATAAAATCATTTAAAACATCCTAAGTAATATGGCAATGCTGATACTTCTAAAATTAAGTGTGTTATTTCGAACAATATAATTATTATTACAGTGCGCTCATCGGGCGCATGTGGGATGCTCCGGATGCCGTACAGCACCGAAGGTAAAACGGAGAAGGTGTACCCACCAACCGAACCTGGGTTTAAGTATGTGAATGCTGAGGACGTAGACATGAGCATGAAGGGCCTCACTGACCGAGCTGCTCAGACCTTGTTCTGGACGGAGCTGGCCAGGGGATTTGCTGTCACCCTTGCTCATATTTTCAAGGTATGATTTTCATTTTCATACATATTTAGATATAAGGAGAGGTGAAACAAATGTATTGTACATACTTTCTATCTTTAATTTTAGAACAATATTTTTAAATTAACGGCCGGTCTCAATAATGTACTAACAGATGAAAGACTGTGGATAGGGTATATTATCTGTCATATTTGTCAATTTTTGCTTCTGAAAAATTGATAAATATGACAGATGACAGCCCTATCCACAGCCTTCCATCTGTTAGTACATTATTGAGACCGGCCGTAAGTAATATTATTTTGTATTGTTTTCAATATAAAACTGAATTGTTTGGGAGTTATTCAGTAGTGTATGGTTAGTGTGCTTATATAAATGTGTGTTTACTGTTTATACTGCCAGCATGCTTTTTATGTTTTTAAAACTTAAAAGTAAAAAAAGAGCTTTATTCAGTTTGATTGTTTACTCATTTAACTGTGATTCCTCAGTTGATTTTCAAAAATTTATATGAGTTATTTGCTTTTCAAAAAATATGATTAATTTACATATTATTGACAATGATGTATTAATTAAAGATACGTTATGCCCTTACAAATCAACCGAAAAATTTGTTCCGAAACACACACACGTTTATCTTTTGTTTCCCTACACCAATCGGGCAATCACTACATTGGTAAATGATGTAAAAGGGATAGCTTTACTAAAACCATAATAGTGAAAAAGACAGCTAGTGTTTGTCGTTCGCGTCACCAAACGTTGACCAGTGTTGCCAACAAATGAAATTGTGCAAAACAACTTAATATTACCGTTATGAAAATTATACTTATATTCGTAAATCAACTTTAAATCTTAACTATTTCTACTAAAATTGACTCGTCTTCAATCTGCACATCCTCTTGATTTTCAGTTAAAACTAGATTTATTTTTGGTGGTCTAAACTAAAAACTGTGAAGATATCGAAAAAAATTTAGAGTTGGCAACTCTGTCCATTTGCACAATATTGTGGAGATTATCGTGCAGATGATTTGATTGGCTGGCTTCGGCAAAGACTAACAAATTCAGTACAGTCAGTAGATTAAAAGTACCTAAAAATAAACTTATGGAAGGAAGTTGTAATTTCAAAACTATTTAAAGCAATATTTTGGGTTTTCGGTGATGAAATATTAATTATGGTGACACATTTACGAATAAAGTAAATACGCGTATTTATAGGGACCACGACCTTTTTCATGTGTAAGTCAGCCTAAGCAGTAGGTATGGCGTCTTATTCATTATTATTACACAGCATCTTATTTATTCTGTAGGTAGATAATAAAACGCATTTCTTTAAAACATTAATTTTAAACAACAACGATTCTTTTTTAACCGACTTCAAAAAAGGAGAAGGTTCTCAATTCGACTGTTTTTTATGTTTGTTACCTCAGAACTTTGGACTGGGCGAACCGATTTTGATGATTCTTTTTTTAATCGAAAGCTGGAGCCTGTCATGTGGTCCCACATAAATTTTATTGAGATTTGACAGTGGCATCCATGACAAAACCATATAAGTCTTAAATTTCCACAATAAAGATGATTTGATTTGATTTATTTTGTATTAGGTATGTGCGCGACAAATGGACGAATAACTCAATATCACGCCAATCGATTTCGATGATTCTTTTTTTAATCGAAAGCAGGTGCTTGTCATGTGGTCCCACATAAATTTGAACGAGATCTGACTTGTAGTTTTTGAGTAACTTTAAAGTCGGTTATTTTTTAACCGACTTCAAAAAAAGGAGGAGGTTCTCAATTCGACTGTTTTTTTTTTATGTTTGTTACCTCAGAACTTTGGACTGGGCGAACCGATTTTGATGATTCTTTTTTTAATCCAAAGCTGGTGGCTGTCATGTGGTCCCACATTAATTTTATTGAGATCTAACAATGGCATCCATGAGAAAACCACATAAGTCGTAAATTTGTGTTAAGATGTGCGCGACAAATTGACGAATAACTCAATATCACGCCAACCGATTTCGATGATTCTTTTTTAATCGAAAGCAGGTGCTTGTCATGTAGTCCCACATAAATTTGAACGAGATCTGAATTGTAGTTTTTGAGTAACTTTGATATCGGTTATTTTTTAACCGACTTCAAAAAAAGGAGGAGGTTCTCAATTCGACTGTTTTTTTTATGTTTGTTACCTCAGAACTTTGAACTGGGTGAACCGATTTTGATGATTCTTTTTTTAATCGAAAGCTGGTGGCTGTCATGTGGTCCCACATTAATTTTATTGAGATCTAACAATGGCATCCATGAGAAAACCACATAAGTCGTAAATTTGTGTTAAGATGTGCGCGACAAATTGACGAATAACTCAATATCACGCCAACCGATTTCGATGATTCTTTTTTAATCGAAAGCAGGTGCTTGTCATGTGGTCCCAGTCCACATAAATTTGAACGAGATCTGACAAGTAGTTTTTGAGACTTTGAAGTCGGTTATTTTTTGTTAGTAAAATTTTGATTATTGTTAGTAAAATTTAGATTATGGCGCATTAGTTCGTCCGATGGAAATCTAATATAACAGCAGTTAACCACATTATTACGTTAATTTTATATGTTAAACCAAACCGGAATACTTTTACAATAAGTGTTCAATTTTTTTATTTGCTTATCGACGGATACAAAAAAGTTTTAAGTATTATACATGTACTTTTTATTTTTATATTCTCTATTTATTTATTATTTCTCTATTTATTTCTCTATTACAATACTCGATACTAATACGGTACGGCTTTATTATGATCCTGGTACTCGTGAGAAACTTATCCATCGTTTCTTCTGTACTTAACAATGAACATACAAATGGGGACAGCATCAATATATCGTCACTTCTGTATGTTAATCTATGTCCGCCCTACGTTCGGCCGGCGTTGTCATGCCGCCATATTTATTTTGTTAGAGAAATAATGAAATTAAATAAAATGCAATAAATCATGATAACTGACGTGTGGTATGTTATTCCATGAATTTTATTTCTTTTACTTGTGTAATTAGTGCATTTACGCTTAATACACGAGGGCATTTTAACGCTGTATGTCAAATCTCAAGGACTTCTGACAACAATAAAAGCGTGCGTATCGACAGAGTATTGACAGAGTGACTGCGAGCAGGTGGGCTACTTAGCTCACGTTACGCTCTTCATCTTCGGCGCGCTAGTAACATATCTACCTCTATTTTTATAATATCATTGATTATTGAGAGCAAAAGTTTTGTAACAACTTTGGATAATGGTTCTTAATCATCATTTGACTTTCTTACCCATAGCAATATAATTCCACTATCAAACAAGTATCAAAAAATGCAATTATTATTCTGTTAATGTGATATTTTTCGTAACTTCCAGGAGCCAGCAACAATAAACTACCCATTTGAAAAGGGACCCCTGTCACCCCGGTTCAGAGGAGAGCATGCGTTACGCCGGTACCCCTCTGGTGAAGAGAGGTGCATTGCTTGCAAGCTGTGTGAAGCTATCTGTCCTGCACAGGTACGGTTGTCAAGGGAAAAAATTTACTTTTAGTTAGTCCTGGACTTTACAATAGGAGTAACAGGACCTAAACATAAGGGTTTAGTACTGCCGTCCTAACAAAGAGTGCAATAAGTCGAGTTTTTGGGCTAATTGACTTCAGACCTTCAGTAGTTACGGATATGGTCTTAAATCAATATGCCCAAAAACTCGCACTCTTCATTAGGACAGCAGAGTAGCCCACTCAAGTAAGTTAGAAAAATAAAGCTTTTTAAGCCACCCAAAGCCTGCAACTATTGCTCAATAACTGCTAAATCTGATGGTAGGTGGCGACCATTGACCATGGACATAAAAAATATCCAAGACATCACCGATGCGTTGCCGCCCAAGAAAGAAGATCAGAAAGTGAAGAGGTGGTTTGAGCATATGAAGGTTTATGAGGCAGATTCTTTCTTTCTTTTTCTTCTCTCTTTCTTGGCCGGCAATGCATCAGTGATGCCTTTGGTGTTGCTGATGTTCATGGGCGACAATAGCCACTTACTCAGGTGAATCGTCAGCTCGTTTGCTGGCTATTTCCATAAAAAAAAGATTGATTAACCGATGATGATGTTTGACTTTACCTACCTTATCTTTATTGCTTTGTATTGCAATTGTAGGCCATCACGATTGAGGCGGAGGAGCGTAAGGACGGCTCGCGACGAACCACTCGCTACGACATTGACATGACCAAGTGCATCTACTGTGGATTCTGTCAGGTAAACAGCAGTGAAATATAACGTTTTTGTTTGGATGGATACTTTATTAGTGGTCTATTGGGTGTTGTTGATGAATGGAGCATACACTCATACTTTGTAGGACCACATTTGAAGAAATTATAGTATCAAAAATTACAGAAATCATGGTTCATCTATTATTGATAATTATAAATGATTCATTGAAACTATTAGGTACTTATGGCACGTCTTAATGAAAATGACTTCAAAGAATAAGAGGTGTTTAAATTAAATTAATTATGTACTCATGATATGTATTTTGTGCGCCATATTTCGACCTAGTTTGCATGGTTGCAATGGATGAAAATATGTTGCTTTAGATTTTTTTGAGCCGGTCTAAGTCTGATCTGAAACCGATATTGAGTTTTCGTCGAATATATCACTAAAAACGCGTTATCTTGTTGGTTTATAGGAGGCATGTCCAGTGGACGCGATCGTAGAAGGCCCTAACTTCGAGTTCTCGACGGAAACTCACGAGGAACTTCTGTACAACAAAGAAAAGCTTCTGTCAAACGGCGACAAGTGGGAGAGCGAGATAGCATCTAACATCAGAGCCGATCATCTCTATCGCTGAACTCTAGAGATTATAGTAAAAAATGTTATGTTTTGAGATGTACTTTTCTGCAATTTCTGTGTAAATAGCCGTTAGAAATTGTAGTAAAGTAGATCTTTGAAATTAGGGATTAATAAATTATTATTGTTTTGTGATAAATCAATAAATGAATACCATCGTAGTGTTTATGGATTTTATTAATTTTTTGTAACTATGCCACCATCCCGTAACTGAATTACTGTTTTCTATGGCGAACTTGATCTCAATGAAAATAATGATTAATGACGAGTGCTGATGATCAACCTGATGGTGGCTATCGTCGCCCATGGACATTAGCGACACCAAACAAAGGCATCATTGATGCGTTGCCGGCCAAGAAATATGATGTAGTCAAGACTTTTACAGCAGTGATAGCCTAGCGGTAGAACGTTGGTCTCGCGAACGAAGGGGCCCGAGTTCAAATCCTGGCACGCACCTCTAATTTTCAAATATTATGTGCGTATTACATGTTAATTATCACTTGCTTCGGTGAAGGAAAACATCGTGAGGAAACCTGCACACCGGAGAGTTCTCCATAAAAAGTTCTCGAAGGTGTGTGAAGTCTACCAATCCGCACTTGGCCAGCGTGGTAGACTATGGCCTAACCCTCACATTGTGAGAGGAGACCCCGAGCCCAGCAGTGGGACAATTATGGGTTGTTGCTTTGCTTTGCAAGACTTTTAGACTTTAGTCTTTAAAAACCTGGAGCGAATTGTGCAATAAAATATTAAAGTTCTGTTAAAATTTATTATGTCAATCAAGGAATAACTAATAATATCTACTTATCAACTATTTTTGAGGTTAATTTTTATTTTATAATTCTGATTAACACAAACACCTACACATACATTTTATGACAAATTAATACAGATAGTCATCAACGTTATTTTATCGAAAAGCACCAAACTAACCAGCACCAGTATCCGATACAACACAATTAATTGATTTCTTAATTCTTCAACGTTTTTGATAAACAGTCTTAAGCATTGCTCTATTATGGATAATTTCAAATGAGTGCCCAACTACCGCCTAGCAAATAAAGTTCAACCATCAATAAAAGTCTATATATTATTTGTTTACTTAATTAAAGTTACATAATAATAAATAATATAACAGCCTACTCAAATAATTACTCAGTTCAAGTTAAATTAAAATATACACTTTTTATATGTTAAGCTTTCTTTGTACGAGTTCATATTTAAAATATCTACATAACTTATTTTTGTATGTTAAACTTTCTTTGTACGAGTTCAGTTAACAAAAACATATCGCACCTTTGGTGGTACAAGGGCTCAACTGCACTTTTGTAATTTTACAGGAGAGCCATTTTAATTTTTTTTTTGCATTCCGAGTCGTATTATTCGTCTTTGTATTGCTTCAAAGTGTTTGTTCTTTGCATGAGATACGACCCATTTATTTGTGAATATGGCCATGTACTTTGCAGGTGTCAAATATTTTTTTGTTTAATTTTTGTCATTTTACGATTTTTTGTAAGATGTGCCCTTGTACCACCAAAGGTGCGATATGTTAAAATACAAAAAAAAAATACATATTAGTTAGTATGATTTCCGCCAAGTATTTTAAAGCTGTATCTCTCCAAGTCTTTCATTACACAGTTCAATCCTTTGTCAGCGTCTATCGTGAGAACCTCGCACCCAACGTCGGGTAATGAGAGCCAGTTCTCATATGACTCATGCACCTGTAATGAAAATATATTTTTTATATATTTACCTATGCTTAATTAGTTGCAACAAGTAAACCTTTCGTTCATGTTAATTCTTTCAAATTTGATTATGCATTGAGACCTTAATGTACTATTATTAATTTATGAACCACTGATAATAAAAATATTTTTTTTTTACTAATAATTCATCTCAATAGCTCTTGAGTAGCTTTCAAAGAACAAACTATTGGTGTATTCTCCATCCATGGTGACAACGGTCCCATCTATTGTGGGTCACTATCTTGTACCACTCATTCACTATTCTGTACCACCCATTATAATCCTGACTATTTTACAATAATACATATAGCACACAATTTGGTTTGAGATGATTGATAATAATATGATCTAAAGAGATTGCTTGACAAAGCATAAAGATGGAAACTCACTTGTTGCAAGTATTCTAAGGGGACTTCCGATTCTTCAACTCTGCCACGTTTCATCATGCGCTCCCATACTGTTTGTGGAGTTGTCTTCAAGTAAACTGTGGATCACCCAATGATTTTATAAAGATGGAAAGGTCCATTGGAATATTTCACAAAAAATGTTCAATACAAACAAGATGTAGCTCTATCTCATATATCGCACCTTGAAAATCAAACCGTCACGAATGGAAAAACAGTATTTTTCAGGAATTCGCTTTAAAGTTTTGATAAAGTGTCAAGTCTCAGAAAAGGTTCTTAGAAGTGCTTTTGGGGAACTTTTGTTATGAATAGCAGTCGGTTGTTTAACATTCTTTTAGATTCTAGTTAAATTTAGTTATACCAATAGGATTTTCAGGAGAAATTTACAGGTATATAAAAAAAGTCTCTTTTAGTGTCACTATTTTATGTATGAACAAAAAAGTAATAGTGTCATCTTTTATGACCATAACCTTTTGTTTTGTCCTTTGATATCTATAGTATTATTTAAATAAAAACAATTATAGATAAATGAGGCTTTATTAAAACAAAAATAAACATCAAATTAAATCAAAACTAAAAAGATCTCAATATCAAAATCAAAATAAATAATCGTAACGATTTCGAAACAACTTCTTATAAAAAATGGCGAGCACCTCAGTCATAAACATTTTGAATAAAGAGTTAGACACTCAACATAAATCAAAAATAGTGCAAATTAATTGTAACTAATAGTTTACACCTTGTTGGCGCAACTAAATAAATAAATAAATATAAAATTAAGAAATGCAGTTTTAAATAATGAAATTATGTATCAAATAAATAAATCAGCGCAAATAAAGGAATATCGTCATTAACCTAAAAAATGACATTATTGCTTGATATTTGTCAGTAAATTTTGGGAGAATAATTGCAGGAAGATTGTAGTTAATCAAAAAAATACGCGAATCTACTCAAATTTATGTCTGACTTGCCAATATCGGTGAGAGATTACTGTTACAAAACAAAAAGATACACTTTTTTATAATGTCGCTCGTGCTCTCACCACCACTCACCACCGACACTACTGTTAAAACGACAGTTTGCCAGTAAGATGCACGTACGCTCTCCCAGTAATAAACCGTAGTGACACTATTGCTATATAGCGAGTTATAGTGGTAGTATAACTATAGGTGTCTTTGCATTTTAAAGTTTAAGAGAAATGTAAACAGGTGGCGTTTATAACTAAAAATGGCCAAATTTCGTTTAGTGACGGTTTGATTTTAAAGGTGCGATATATATAATAAGTGTTATTGTGTTACACAGAATGTGTGTGTCATATGGAGCTGCCTGAACATTTTATTACAAATAAAATCCTGAAGCTTACCAATGAGATCTAGGCCAATGTCGAGATTTTTCTCAGTATAGTCATACCAAGAAAGAAGTACTTGATATTCAGGATCTTGAAGGAAGTTCTGTTTTTTAGCATTCTCCACAAAGCAATACCGACTGTTTTGTACAGATCTGAAACAAATATAAGTAATAAATTAGGATTATGATTTAAAGGTATAATATAATTAATTTTATTGATCCTGGGTTCAATTCTCACACGGTTCAGATATTTATGTGACAGATAAATATTTGTACTCAGGTCAAGGGTGTTATTGTTGCTGCGGGGGTATGAGTGTGTAAGCATTTATTTACAGCTCAAAGAAATATACACACTGTATAACAGACCTTTCAAACATTTTCACAGTGATGTCAGGAGTAGCGGGGAGACTGGTCTGTATCTTGAGCCGGCTCAGATGGACATAGTGTTGGAAGGCAAAGCTCCACTCGTGCATGTCAGAGTACATCAGACCCAATAGATTGTGGCCGCTGACGTTGCGCCATTCATGTATCGGCTCCTGGAATATATAAAATTATTAACATATACTGAAACATTTGAACAAAAAAAAGATAAGAAAATCTCAATATTTTAGCCTGTGCATCCATGCTGTGTATAAAGTTAAATCTTTAAAATGCCATCTTAAAACTGCCTTATTTATATACTAAAAAGTATATTAAATCTTTATATACTGTTCCATGATCGATATACAGTAAGTAAGTGGGTAACTCAGATCAATGAATAAATTGATCTGAGGTGGGTAAGGTAACATACAAAAATGATTCAGATTATTATAGCTGCAGCAGCATAGGTTATTTACCTGGTGTCTTTCAACATTTGAGTATTTCTCAAAGTATTTGATGCACGTAGATTTTCCAGAGCCAATGTTTCCTTCGATGGACACTTTAAAAGGTCTTTTTGTTACCACACGTGCTGTATTAGTTAAGGTTTTATTAATCGACATTTTTAACTTTCTATATACAACAACAATTCGATTTTTACAAATTATTTCATAATTAAAACATGTTACGTAGTGTTTATGTCTTGTGTGTTGTAATTTTAATAAGCTGAGCTGTTTAATTACACAATTACAAATTACTAAAAACAATCGCAACCACAAAACAGCTGAACAGATAAGTTTACTTTACCGCCAAAAATGCCAACCAAAGTCAGTGAATGCCGAATGGTGGAATATCAAAGAAGTGTCAAAGTCATATTATGACGTCTCGTCTGACAGTTTGGCCGCGTTCCACTAGACGCTCACAACGACCAATTCGCATTCCACTTGGCGAGCACGGGCGTCATGGTCGCGGCGAAAACGTCATTGATGACGTCATTAATTTCGCTCACGGCACGCTCAAAAGAACCCACCTCACGGGGTGGGTCGAAGTGGTCGAATTGCAGTGTTGCTAGATACGACGAAGTTACTCTCGCTAGTTTTTAGACCTGGCAACACTGGGTAGAAACGGATGGTGATAGTTTGGCGCAATTTTATAAAAGTTCAGGATGGCAACGGAAAAAATAACTTTATACGATTCGACAAGAGATACTTTAGTGGAACTAGTAGTAGTAGTAAGCTTAGAGTCGCCCAGCGGGCTATGGAACGAGCTATGCTCGGTATTTCTCTACGCGATCGAATCAGAAATGATGAAATCCGTAGACGAACGAGGGTGACCGACATAGCTCAGAGAATTAGCACGCTGAAGTGGCAATGGGCTGGCCACATAGTTCGAAGGACCGATAACCGTTGGGGAAGAAAGGTCCTTGAATGGAGACCACGCCTCGGTAAAAGGAGCACAGGACGCCCCCCGACCAGGTGGACCGACGACCTGAAGAAGACAGCGAGTATCCGCTGGATTCAGAAGGCTCAGGACCGGTCAGAGTGGCGGAAGTTAGGGGAGGCCTATGTCCAGCAGTGGACCTACAAAGGCTGATGGATGGATGGATGGATGGATGGAGTAGTTTCTTCAGCAGATTCTCGACGTGCGGTCACAAGTTGATATAATTATGTTAAATTATGTAAATAATTTTAATGTTTAATTCACTATACATATAGCCATAAACTTAATTAATATGCAATTTTCATTACAATTGAGAATATATTTGTCTTTTCATAAAAAAAATGTTTTATTTTTAGACATACTTTTTTGCTAGTATAAATAAAATTGATAATTAATTATGTAACGTTTAATTATAGCTTAAAAATTATAACATAACCTTTAATCTAAGTTTCAGACTTATTTTCAACTTCACAGAGTACATTTTGTATCAACGGCTAAAACGTGTAAAGTACTCTGTGGCTTAAACGCTCACGTCGCTCACTATACCCGTTCCACTAGGGTGTATGATTGTAACGCTCACAAGCTAGTGGAACGGAAAAATCGCGGTCGTGAGCGTGGTCGTTGTGATCGTCTAGTGGAACGTAGGGTTTGTCTTTTGTTCCGTTTTTTTCAATAAGGGTATATGCCTTGCACTCTCACTTTACGGCCAAATATTAAGACTATCCCTACAAGTATGGGTTTGATGAAACAAAAATTTTTGAGTTTCAGTTCTAAGTATGGGGAACCCCCAAAATTTATTGTTTTTTTTCTATTTTTGTATGAAAATCTTAATGCGGTTCACAGAATACATGTACTTACCAAGTTTCAACAGTATAGTTCCTATAGTTTCGGAAAAAAGTGGCTGTGACATACGGACGGACGGACAGACAGACAGACAGACATGACGAATCTATAAGGGTTCCGTTTTTTGCCATTTGGCTACGGAACCCTAAAAATTGGAGCTGTGTTGTTAACTATTAAGGAGTTCCCTCGCTTGGAGCCAAGCCTGTGTGTAAACATATTATGCTTATCACAAAAATGCATTGTCATCAAAACTAAGACAATATGTAAATAACTCCTCCTTAGGATAAGAGGAAGTAGGTCTTATTCTCGCAAGATTTCACCCGTGTGCACCTAAGCTAATTAAAAGCATTTAAAAACATTCTACGTACCTACCTAGTTACAAAATCTAAATCACATCAAAAGTTGTGTTAAATAATGAGTGAATCCACAATGAGACTGTTAATTACGTCGCCATAAACATAGCCCCTGTTGATTGAGTATGTAATTAGTTCGCGAGCGCCGCCGAACTGTTTTAGTGAACTACTGAACTGAAAATATGTACTCCGTTTTAAGCACTGTAGTGTGAAATGGTAATAATTACCGTAGTTTACACTGCGGCGGTTCTATAGGTGAACTGACACCGCCATTTATAATGGATTCAACTGTATTTAAGACTGGTTTCGTCAGTCTACACTGGGCACTCAATGGAAATACAATCTTCTGTATGGAATACCATTTTGGCGACTGTTGTAAGTTGTGAATATTGTAAGTGATCAACTGAAGTACCTACAAGCAACTTTGGATGCGACCAGAATTTTTATGGGTGATTGCTTGTAGCTAACAACAAAACACTAGGGTGTCAAATATTGTGTAATTTACCCTACATGATGAATTTACACGGAAAACTTGATAGTTTTCCAAAAAACGGCGACTAAGGGTTTGCAGCTGGGTCAACTGCTCGACTGGGTCCTGACCGTGATCGTAACACCTTACAATTTAAATAAATCTTTCTGAAAACTTTCGCAATGAAGCACACTTAAAATAATGAACTTCGAGTTTTGATTGTAATGAAAATAAACGAAAATTAAAAGGAAAATAATTAATGATCAATTAGCGATGAATAATTAAAATGAACTGAACGGTAATTAAACTATGGGAGGTGAGCGTTTCTTGTGCGTGTCCGTACTTCGGAGGGCGCGCAAAGCCGTCGGTCCTCGTTGTTATCACAAGATAAGCTGTGTTGGAGTCCCTCGAGCTGCATGAAAACATCCGACACTTGCATTAGCCACTAACTCCTCCACCAATCCGCACTGGAGCAGCGTGGTGGAGTATGCTCTAGGTCTCCTCAAGAGGAGAGATTCGTTCTTAGTTCTCTTAGTAGTGGGCATCAATGGATTTGCCAGTTTATTTTATTATTAATCCATGCTTTCTACAGAAGGTTCTTTACGGCGTACCTTGGATAGATTAGATCCTCAGACCATTAGAAAGTTATTAGTCTGAGGCGAATCTGTTCTGACTACCTACAACGCGACTGTAAGGAAATTAGGACTTTAGAGTAGTAGGTACTCAAGGATTAAATGGTCGTTATATTATAACATCAATGATTCTGACATCTGATGCTTACCTTTATCACAAGGTTTTTTTTTATTTTAAGTAAAATTTCTGTATGAGGTTGGTATCAGGTGGGGGCTTTTATATCATAGGTTCAACTTAACCCTTTTAGTTTTGTACATAAATCGCACTGATCCAGTGATGCTGCGGATGAAGAAAATACAAGTAGTTAGTACTCCAAACAAATTAATGGAAGATTGAAGATTGACAGAATCATTTAAAAACGAAACAAAATCCATGAACATTGATTGAGGGACAGGACTTGTATTGATAGTCTGATAGCTTTGCTTTTACTTTTTTTATCGTTCAAAAATCCGCAGCGGCTTCAGAGTATTTGGTGGTTGCACTGGCAAGAATTTTTTTCGGCGCAAATTGCAAACCTCAAAAAAGTTTTCACCGCTCACGTTTTTAATTTCAACGGCGGACTTTACAGCTTTTCATAAGCTTCGTAGATGGGCGGTTGTTTTGAGGTACATGCTCCAGTGATGGACATGGACGACAATGGATACTACACCAGTCTTCGATACATCCGGTATATCTAATAAAAAGTCAAGGAGAAAGGGAGATTGGAGACATTGGAGCAGCCGCCTAGACGTCAACGCAGCTAGTACGAGTACCGTACCAGCCCTGGAGACCAGGTTAGTGTGCTTACCAACCCTCCAAAGAACCCTTTAATTTTCTTACTCCAACACAATCTACAGTCCACCATTATTTGATTATCTGTAAACTACTATCCTATCTGTTTAATATCATGGAAAACGCCCGCATGAACCAGTAAACAGTCTTCAAAGACTGCCGTAATTTCGTAATTTCGGCCGAGGAAAAGTTGATAAATTCGCCCGACTAAGTAATCAGTAGCAACGCAAATCCTTCTAACGTATTATACTTAGTACAAATGAGTTCTTTGTCTACGTTGGCTTACTTTAGGCAATTCATTAAAATATAATTTACACTTTATTAAAATTTCACGGTAGGGGGCTCAGTAGGTATTTTAAGTAACAAGGAACACATATTGTAGCAGCAAGTAGATATAAGCTTAATTTATGTAGGAGAGGATTTTTGTGCATTCCTCGGCTAAGACGGCTAAATGATCCTCACTTTTTCGATACAAACATTAAGTAATATTAATATCATAAGTATTTTTAACAGACTTCAAAAAAGGAGGAGGTATTCAAATCGACTGTTGGAACCATTGGAACGAAGTTCCTTATCGCGCGTTGCACTTTTTGCCGTCGTAGTTTTGCTGCATGTTTTTGCTATCCTAGTACTGACTGCAAGGAACTTCGTTCCATCCGGGTGTCCCTTGACACCTCTCAAGTTTTTTTTTATGTTTGTTACCTCAAAATTTTCGACTGGGTGAACCGATTTTGATGATTCTTTTTTTAATCGAAAGCTGGTGCTTGTCATGTGGTCCCACTTAAATTTGAGCGAGATATGACTGAACTGATATGACTTTTTGAGTTATCCTTAATTTTGAAGTCGATTATTTTTTGTCAACAATTATTGAGTCCTGTGGATAGTACAGCTATCTAATGCTGCGAGCTTTTGGTTAAACGACAACAGATAATAATTAATAACACCTACTCCAAGATTACATCCTGGATATTTAATTTAAAAATGCTGAACAGTATGTAAAACTGGGTCAAAGTTCTTCTATTATTCTCTTGATAGTTCTTCTTACCATTTGTAATTAATGAAATAATATTAGCCTTTTGTTTAGTGGCTAGCGACAACAAACTTCCGATGCGCCGGGCACCAGCCATTGTTTCGCCAATTTTCATACTTCGTTTCGTTAGCGGAGTACGGCATTAGGGTTCCCTGGCTTCCCTGCTATCTATACTCCATTTTCAACCCCTGATGCAAAAACATCAAAGTTATAAATTAGACTTTTTTGTGTGTCGTTTGTGGTATCGTGCTATTCGTGCTCCTAATCGAATGGACCGATGTAATGACGGTGATTTTATACCAGTGTTGTTCAGTAAACAATTTTACATGCTCTTTTTGTCGTAATTTGTAATAAAAAAGTCGGCCGTAAAATGAAAAGAATTGAAGGATAAATTATCATTTTAATGCTAAAACTAATTTCTGTTAACTATTATTTTTTTCTTTTTCACTAATATTTCAATAAAAAGTAATATTAAGATTGTTTACATAATAAGATTCGTCCAAGAATAAAATTTACATTAGTTCGGCGGGCAAGCTTGTGCTATTCTACTTGTTTACATAAAACAATCTATTCATGCAGTTCTGCGAACTTCGGTTGTTATTAATACTAACGAGATATTTCCATCACAATGAAGAGTAAAACGAAGTAACTACTAATTTAATAATAAAAAAATATAATTGTCTTTTTTATGTACCCATTCCTACTTAGTGATTTACGTATTAGGTTTAGATGGAATTCAAATACTTACCTATATCCATAGAATTAATATTACTAGCGTATAGAAGGGACACCGCGAATATTGGGTTCGGGGGTGTGCATTGCAGCCGGCCGGCTGCATTTCATTCTGTCATTCAGCTGTCACTCGGCTGCGCTCATTGCGGCCGCATGTCAAAATTGTTTACGAAAAAACTGAAAAAATGCCGTCGTGCGTATTAAGAATGTGTCACAATTGCAAGACAAAAAACAAAAAAGATAATGTTATCACTTTATCATCAGTAAGAAAACAAAATCTTAACTTATATCAACTAAAACGAATTTAATTTAATTATTGAGCAATGTTCCCGCCATTTTGAATGAAAAATTAATAAGGAGCGTTTGAACTTGGCAAGCCACTAGCGTGTTAATGGACTAAATAAGCTTGCCGACGCGATGCTTGTGACCAATTTAAAGTGTTGGATTTTTTGACACGAATCAATGGTAATTACGTTTGAAATCGTTTAAACGCTTTTGCACGTTAAATAAAGTTGGAGTAAGAGCTTGTAAAGATTTGGAGTCGGTGACTGCTTGTCTTGGTTCGGCAAGTGTCATATACAAAGTTACTCTATGGCAAGTGTGCAAACGAGGCTTCTAGTTTGAAAAGAGAACGGAGGGCAAGCCGGCGGTGGAACACACATTTTGTTTGAGATAGCTTCTCTATGTATATTACCTCAATGCTTATATCATATTTTTTTTATTTCAAGGGTCTTATATACAACGTTTGTTTGATGTAATTATTCAATTATTTTTTACGCCTTTAAAAAATCTTAGTAAGTCAGCCAGCCGGTCTTTTTGGTAATGTTTTGGTAATTTAATAGAGAACCACGGTACTGAAGGCATTTCTTCTCTTGACCATTTTTTTAAATCTTTACACCCGCTCCGGAAATAGTATTCGCCTACAATGCCTACAGTTTGCCTGAATGGCTGTTGACATCCCATTGTCAACCAGAGACAATGGACGTGTGAAATGATTTTCGTGTTTGTTTCATTTGCATTGTTTGTACAGTTCGCAACGGAGTCGAGTGCGCCTCCGGTCATCTATCCATACTATTACAAGCTCTATTCTCGAGTGGGTAAGAACTCGTATAGCATACGATTTGAAGGGTAAGAGACGGACTTGTGTGCGTGCCCGTATTTCGATATTAGCGGGGATCAGTATGCGAAATTGAATGTAACTGGTTGTAATGTATGAAACTATGAATGAACGCGCGGGGCGGGGCGTATTGTTCAGAGGAATGTTTTCACGTTTGCGCTTTGGTTATGAAATAATTTTCGTTTATGGGGACGTATGCAAGAGTATGTTGCGTTTAGTACAATAGAGCAATTTACGAAATACACAATTGATTTATGACATCATTTTGATTCAAATAACGTTTGAACCGAAATTATAAATGCTTTTTTACATGGAATGTTATTACATTGATTTTTGTAGGTATTTTGTTTTATTTATAGGTGAACATTTTATATACTTCACAATATAAACCTCTGGTCGCAGCTTTCCTCGCCTTTTCTGGGGTAATAATTATGTACCCTACCTACATGTTATTCGAAATCATGGTCTATCTGCATCTGCCTTGTGTGGTACCTAATTTCATGAAAATTTGTTCAGTAGTTTTTCAAGAAAGAGTAGGTTAGTCATCACACATCCTCACTCATAAACTTTCACATTTATAGAAGGATTTTTGAAATAAAATTCCAAATTTTAATTATTGTGGCTCGATAATTCCGCTATTAGGCAATGTCTGTGGGTACATTAAACATACTTAATATAAAATCACTTTTAATAATCCCAAAATTATATTCCAGATAATTTCAATCATTTTACTCTTTTTAGAGTTCTGAAGAAAAATCGTTTTACGTTTCATGAAACTCCACCGAATTAGATGTGAGTTTCAATTTGAGATTACAGAATATGCCTACGCTATCTTTTTATCCCGTCAGTTTTGCCACCTTCCACAATTACTCACCATCACCCTGATTGACTTTTAGAGCATTATATCTAGAGTCTAGACATATTTCGAGATTTATACATATTTTTAGGTCTTACATAAAGGATTAAGTAAATAAATACTACTTACTACACAGGTCACGATAGTCGCGGTTAAAAGTCACTGCATTAGTAGAACGTAGCTCTCTCCGTGTTCAGTCACCGTTCCCTATCTGAGCCATGAGAAGAGAACTACATTTTGGTTTGAATTTGCTCGCACGAAAATCCTGTTATTTGATACTCGAAAACCGAAAGTAAAGCGGAGTGTTGCAACCTGGATTTAGGTACGCTATTTTATAGTATGTGTGGTTCGCTAATGTGGTTACCAACGTGTATCGTTAATGTATAATATTACAATAATACATTTAAAAAAATCAGCTCCAAAAAGGTTTACTGTAATATATGAAAAAAATAATTAGTTTAAGAATAATCGCTTATTTACGGTTGTTGGTTAGGTCGCAGTGTCGATGATGCCGATTTGGGGCCATCCATAAATTACGTCACACTAATTTCATGACTTTTTGACCCCTCCCCCCCCTTGTCACAGCTAGTCACATTTGTGAGACCTCCCCCCCCCCTAGTGTGACGTCACATATTATGAAAATTTTCACTTAGAAATTATGAAATTAAAACAGCAGTTCCGAAATAGGTTTTATTTCCATTCATTTTTTTAAATATTTACCTATACATACCAATTATTTATTAGACTGAAATGTGACGTCACGAAATTTAGGACCCCCTCCCACCCCTTGTCACACAATGTCACACTTCATCGACCCCCCCCTCCCCCCTAACGTGTGACGTAAACGTTTGACGACTAATTAGATAAAACAGACACGAAATAAAACAAAAGGAATTGATCGAAGTTATGGAAGAATGACTTGAAAGGGAATAAAACGAAAAAAATCAACACGAAACCAAAAGAAAGAAAAAGAAATGAAATAGAATGAGACAAGAAACGATACGATTTTTAACCGACTTCAAAAAAGGAGGTATTAAATTCGATTGTATTTTTTATGTTTGTTACCTCAGAACGTTCGACTGGGTGAACCGATTTTGATTAATCTTTTTTTAATCAAATGCTGGTGCTTGTCGTGTGATCCCACTTTTTGAGCTAGATCTGACGAGGAGTTTTTCAGTTATTTTTTAGTCGGGTATTTTTTTCTTGGTAAAATTCAGATTATACCTGATACCTCGGCAGATCTAGCTATGCTGCAAAATAAAGAGCTATGTTTACGACAATAATATGAATACACTTTCTTTTTACAAGAGGTGAACTTCATCTATGCTATAGCTATGTTCCATAATACTGGCAGTTAACAGCGGACTGTTTGCATATTATTTAATTACTCCTGGCATTATTGCGGTCCATTATTGCGCGGAATTGTTTATAAACTCCATCGGATCTCGCGGACTACGCAAATACTTTCAGCGCGGTAATAATGTTTGTAGAATCATATTTTATAAATGAACCCTGTAGCCTAGTTGGTAGCGACCCTGCTTGCGGAGCGAGGGGTCCCAGGTTCGATTCCCGGCCGGGGCAGATATTTTAAATGTGACAGATAAATATTTGTTCTCGGGTCATGGGTGTTATTGTGATGTGTTATATGTGTAGTCCATGCCACCCGCGACACAGGTAATAATAACCTACTGCGGGGGTGTATGAGTGTGTAAGCGTTTATTATTATTTATAGCTACCTAGATCTAAAAATCATATCTATCAACTTAAGTTCAGTGAGAACGACTTCCTTGGTTTGTTTTGGTATGGGCTGGGCTGACTTTTGACTTTTGGTCAAGAATCGAAGAAAGAGAAAATGGAAGATGACTAGGATTTAGAATCTAAATTTTAGATAATCTAAATACTAACAAAAAATAACCGACTTCAAAGTTACTCAAAAACTACTTGTCAGATCTCCTTCAAATTTATGTGGGACCACATGACAGGCACCGATAAAAAAAAAACATCAAAATCGTTTCGCCCAGTCGAAAGTTCTGAGGTAACAAACATAAAAAAATACAGTCGAATTGAGAACCTCCTCCTTTTTTTTGAAGTCGGTTAAAAATTACATGTAAAAATATAAAAATACAGTCAGAAAAAGAATCTTGCTTAAAACAAATAAACGAAACCCGCAGAAAACATCCCTACCAGACGGTGATACAATCTTCCAACACTGTTTGCTCAACTCTAACGAGGTTCTTGAGGGTCTCAAACAGATTGCCAAATCAAATCGGAAGTGGGGGAACACTAAATAAAATGGACGCCGGAAGTCATAAATCGTTGCCATCAATTTAGTCTATAAAGTGCTGCACTTCACTTGGCAGATCTTTCGTTTTGTAAATCAAAATGTCGCGCGAACAATTTCCTAGCCAATTCAGCGTACGGACAGCGCTGTCTGGGAATTTTATTACACCTATATGTTTCGAGATACAACTGTAACGTAGATTTCTAAATCTGCTAATAAAGTATCATACGTTATGAAGTGGAAATTCTGATTCGAAATGCATGAAGTGTGTTGTGTTGGGAATAAATTGCGAACTGTATGTTATTTGCATGGTTTTATCCTTGGGTTTTAATGCCGTTTGTGAGAAAATAAAATACCCTTAAATCTTATGTTTAAGTTGCCTAGTAGTTTGTAATTTTCTGTTCATTATTTTATTATTTACATATTTAATTTAAAAACTTTGAATATTATAATATAAAATATTGAAGGTTAGAATATTTGAAATATTTGAATTTAAAAACTACATAATGAGTGCAGTGACGGATTAAGACTACTTGATGCCCTAAGCAATCCACGCCTGTGGGCCCCCCTATCCGTATGTCAACGTGGTTTTTTGTGCTTCTTCTGGTGCCCCCCCCAGACGTGATGCCCTAGGCAATTGCTTAATTTGATTAAGGGTTAATCCGTCACTGAATGAGTGCAGCTTAGTCCGCGAGAGACTGGATTAACAACACGGAATCACAAACATAAGGTTAACGTCCCAATCATCCAAGAGGATATTGGTTGTATGTTCCTGTTATATCCAACTTCTCTTAAAAGAACTTCATAACTTCAGAATTATCATATAACATAATATCTTAAAAGAACTTTTAAAAGCCTTCAATTTGTTATTACTTACGGAATTTGATATCCGTATGCTTTCATCATAAAATGTAGTTAAAGGAAATATGGTTTCTCTTCCATAATTGTTTTCACTTTGTTTCCGTCACATTGTTATTTGTAACATCAACCTAAATAAACTTTAATTTTAATTTTATCCCAGCCACGCATTTCGTTAAGTGGGAATTGGGATACAGGCGAAATTTAATTATAGCGTGTTCTTGACGCGACAATTCTGTTCATAAAAGCTTGTGTGTAATCTTTTGTGATGAAATTACGATATTTGCGATGTAACTTTACATTTGAAATTGTTGGCGTCGTTATGTCGTGGACGTTATTTCAGTTTAATAAAGGCTCGTGGCTCAGCTGTTGTGCAAATGAAGTACCTAGCGACGTGTACAAAGGAAAGTTCTGTATACAACGCGTAAATTATGTATGTACGAGTACATTGGATACGAGGATTACCGTAAAGGCCCTTGTAAAAGATTATTGAAAAAGCTTTTGATAAAAATTATGATTATCAACAGCCTAGTTGGTTGAGTTGGAGAATCTGTCTAAACAGTGGTGGGTAAGGGGTTCGAAACCCATTCGGGGTAGATTGTTAATATGGAATTCCTTTCAAAAAAATGAAATATAGACAGGGTAATTTTTATAATAACTCGCCTCTAATTTAACTGGACTCAGGCTATAATTTTGTTACAATTTTTTTTTCCTACCTCGGCATCAACGAACACTGCCTATAATTTTCAACTTGACGCATAAAATATTATGTTTAAATATAAAAATATATGCTACACCAATTTTAGAATGTGATGAAATAAATATAAAATAGTGTAGGTCGTCTGGTCGTAGCCGGGTCGGTTACGGCACGGTTACGGGCACACATGGCCGCTCCGTGCCGTGTTATGGCTTTTATAGTTTTATCCGGCTATACCGTTTGAAATATTCTAGCCGGCTAACACGGGGATGATAACAGTATTATAGAAACAGGAATTACAATGTATATGTTCCTTGCTAAGTGGAATATTGCTGTGTGTATAAGAACCTCAAGTAATAGAGTAACATGACATTAAGCAGGAAGTGTTTTGGCTATGGAGAAGAAGCACGCAAGAAGGAAAGATATCTGAAATCAATTACACCAATCGGGATCAATCAATAAGCTATGTTGGAGGCTGTTGGAGGCCTTTGGGCAGCTTATAAGCGTACGAAAAGGGCAGCTATAGGATCATTGCGAAAATCATGGGACTATTGCGAAGGACTGAATATTATTTGAATCTAAAGAATTATTATTTGAATCTTGAATCTATTTCAAGGATCACGCACACTTGTAAAATTCACCCTGTATATTTTAGATTATTCTGTAACATATCGACAATCCAAGCCACAATGATCGTCGAAATCCGCATACCTCATTACTCTCGACTAACAAGTCGATGTCGTAACTCTGACACAGTGTCGCATACTTATTTTGGAATATCAGTTTATGAAATTTGAAGTCTGTTAAGGTGAAGACTTGTTGGTTGAATTGGTTATTCATTTCGAAATTCCACATACATAGCTTTCGAGATTTAATAGTACGCACAGATTTTAAATTTAAAATTCAAATCACTATCTAGAATATTTAGTCGCTTTTGTATGTAGGAAAAGTACCTACTCAAAAGTAAGTAACTTTCTATTGAGATTTTTTTACAATTGCTTGGCTATTTACTGTAGATTTATATACACAGTATATTAAACGATACCAACCATTATTCAGTGACTTTAATCTTAACCGGTTTGAAAGATATATAAAAAAATATTTCAACTCAAATAATTGCTGCAAAAGCCTTTAAAAATATTGCCTTAAAATAAATTCACAACGAGATGAAGAAAGAATATAATAGAAGAGTACGACTAAAAAAAAAAAATAACTAAACTAAATAAATAAACTAAAAATGGCCGCAAGCCTCTAGCGTGGTATCGTGCCAACAGCCGGTTTTGAGTTAAATACTACAGCCCTTTCTATTACTACAAGTCCTTGTAAATCAAGGTAAAATTCTACATGAAACCGGGTATCTGTTGTATTATTTACTACCGTCGCGTGTCGGGGACCCGGACGCAAGTCAATCAATCGCGGCCGTGGGCAATCCGCGAGGCAATGATCGTTTTGTTCCGAACGCTCGTTACGCCTTTGAGTGCGGTGTGAGTGAAATCCAAAAGTGTTTCTGTAAAATACGAATATACTGCGTGTTAATATTTATATAGCTCGTTTATTTTTATCCTCGCCACTGGAATTTATTCCTTTTTCGCTTTCCGTGAAATGTTTGCGGCGTTTTGACGTTGAATTAAATTGTTTTTGGACAGTGAATTTTTAGTGGTATTATAATTCTGGATGCAATTTTATCAATTATTTTTGTCGGTGCAGGAAGTAATATTTAACTATCGCTGGGTATTTTATTATACAATATTTTAAACTAACTTATCGACTGGTTCATACATGTGACATTTTGTATGAATGGCTGATGCCCACGACTTTGTTCACTGAAATGTTATTTGATACTTATAAAAACTTATACCAGCCATCATTCCTTCAAGGGGTGATTTTTTTTAAATTCTGTAATACATACTGACGTTATTAACACAAACACAAAGTTATCTAAACTTTTCTAACCTCGTCGCTTGTTGTGTAAAGCGTGCTACACAATGTCGAATAACATTGCCGAATCGAAGCCCTTTTTAAGCGACTTCAAAAAAGGAGGAGGTATTCAATTCGACTGTATTTTTTTATGTTTGTTACCTCAGAACTTTCGACTAGGTGAACTGATTTTGATGACTCTTTTTTTTAATCGAATGCTGGTGCTTGTCCACCTGACGACACCAAAGGCATGTGTGCGTTGCCGGCAAAGAAAGAACTGGCTCTCAAGCTCCCAGCCGCAACACTACCGTCCCAACTCAGAGTCACTAACGGTTACTTAAATCGCTCCTTAGTAAAGAATCACCATACAAATTCTGTACTAATGAGCGATTTAAGTAACCATTAGTGACTCTGAGTTGGGGGGTACGAGTAGTTTGGCGACTTCGGTGTTCCTTTACAAAATTGACAAAATTTTAGTTTTACTGTTTCTATTTTAATCCAATCCAGTTTTACAAATTAATATTTTACAATTTGAATATTTTTACAATTTTATGTTTTTTATAATTTTTTGAAATTGTATTTTTATAATTTACAATGTATTTTTGTTTAAAATTGCCTTCTAAAATTTAATAATTTAATTCTGTGCTGGAAATAAAGTTATTATTATTATACGGGCCGTGCTCTACCTAGTTTCTCTAGCTGGGTGAAGCATGAGAAAACTTAAAATTTTTTATGCATGTTATGTTCCAACCTCCTGAGGTACCTTCATATTTAAGACCTTGTCCAGAAGGGACGAATTCGCCGCGCATTGTTTCGCGCGAATTCATTCGCGCGTTAGCGAGATACTAGGCGCCAGTACATCGCGTCCACAAGCATCGCGCGAATTCAAAATACGCGCGTAAATCGCGTGCACTACGCCAGACTCGCGCGTGGTTCGCGCGTATTGCGCGCGACTCGAGATACTAGAGACGCCTTGTTGCGTCCAGGTTAACGCGCGAACAAGTCGAACAACAGAGTGAGGTGCACGTATCAAGGGAAATGGAGCGCCTAAATTTTCGTGCGTTGGCAGGCTCCTTCTGGACGCAACGGTCGCGCGTGATACGCACGAGAGAATCGCGGCGAATTCGTCCCTTCTGGACAAGGTCTTAGTCAGCTTGACACATTTCAGGCTCCGTTCAGTCTGACGTAGGTATGCATTCGAAAGCACATCCACACAATTTCGAATCGTATATGTCTGTGGTATGTCTAAGGCCTTGTCCAGAAGGGGCGAATTCGCCGCGAATCGTTTCGCGCGAATTCATTCGCGCGTTAGCGAGATACTAGGCGCCAGTACATCGAGTCCACAAGCATCGCGCGAATTCAAAATACGCGCGTAAATCGCGTGCACTACGCCAGACTCTCGACTAGGGCTTGTAATATCGGAAGGTTTTCAATATCGATATTGATTTTCGATATTTGATGCTAATATCGGAATTCCGATATCAATATCGGAATTAAACAATTTTTTTTTAATAATTTAAATTTAATTTTATATTGTAAAGTAGGACGTCTTGGATAGCAAAAAGGTTTTTAATCAATAGGATAATGAAATAATAACGTCTTTAGTACTGTTTTATTCACTTTAGTTGCAAATATCACCTAAATCTATTCAATTCGTTTTGGTTTTCGTGTTAAAAGTTCACGACCTTAATTTTTTTAGAATTTTTGAATCGCAAAATAGTTTTTACTGATAGATGAAATTCAGCTGTACCAAATGTGACAGCTGTACGGCATAAGCTATGCTTTATACAAGGATAAAAGCTGAAGTGACTTGAAATATCGCAACACATTTGCTTGGACGCCTAGTTTCCTGGCAGCTGCCTTAACTTTGGATTCAATAAACCGCTCAAATTTAAGGTTCAAGGATATCTCAATTTCTTGTGCTGGGAGTATTTCAAGGATACATTCTGAAAATTAGGGCCAAAATAAATGCTTCTGTTTTTGTGGCGTTGAATTTCACAAGGTTGGCGTCGCCCTATTCGGTGACTTCAGGCAGTGATTCACTCTTTCAACCTGGGCCTCTCTTCAGACTGTATTTTGGTCATTACTGGTCGGAAGCTTGTCAGGTATCGCTCGACCAGATCGTTGATATGCAGCAGGAATAGAGTTCTGGAGATAAAAGATCTCTGAGAAAGTCCGGCATTGTTTGTGATGTAAGGTTGCTTGGGACGAATAATCTTTGATGACGACTCGAAATGAACGTTTACTCAGAAAGTCTTTAAACCAGCTGATCAGGCCAGGGAATAGGACATACGCAGGAAGCATGATCAATAGGCTAACATGCTAAACCGTATCGAAGGCCTTCGAAATGTCAAGGGATAAAGGCAACCGCCTCTACATTATTCTTAAGGTCCTCGCCCCAGATACGAGTGGGTGAGATACGCTAGAATGCGGTAGAGTGGTATGCGTTAGGCTATAGCGCTAGGGTCACTAAGGAGATCATTGTGTTCTAGGTATGCAACGAGGCGCATGTTCAATAATAATCTTCCTGAGTATGTTGGTAATTGAAATTGGCCGTTAATTAGCAGGGTCAGCTCGATTGCCATTCTTGGGCACGGACTGCACGTTGGCAAGCTTCGACGCCTGAGGCACTATGCTCGTCTTAATTGAGAGACAAACCAAGCGTGGCAAAACTATATATAGTTAATAGTATCAGGCGTTACTTTCCGGAAATCCATTGTTATTAAGTTAGTATTAGTCTACTTTGCAACAATCCTTTTTGACTTTCCGACTAACCATCGTAGAGTCAACTTACCCTGATGATGCTCCGTTTCGGGGCGAAACACGTGTTGGTGCTGGTATGTATGTTGGTATATACGTTTAATTATTGTAGTGCATGTTTCCGTTGTGGGAGGGAGGGAGGTGCCACGCATGTTTTAGAGTATATACCATCATACATGTTAAACGCGGATTGTTGCAAAGTAGACTAATACTAACTTAATAAAACAGTAGATAACTGGAGAGAGCTGGAATACCATCTGGTCCACTAGCTTTGTTCACGTCTAGAGTCTAGACATCGAAAGGTTTTAAAAACCTTTGTTGTAGATGTGAACCTCCGATATACAATGGTCAATGAGGTATCTGCGGTAAATGGCCATTGACAGTTAGATGCGAATTCTCAGCAACTAGAGATTCGTACAGATGATCTGCAGAAGATGATGAAATTATTAGGTATACCGAGATTAAGGAGATAAATTATGTTTGGAATAGATTTTTTCCGTGTCGCATTATTCGTGCAGTAGGCTGAGCAGACTCACAACAGGAATATGGTTAAAGATATTAACTCTACCTCCCTGCACAGCTAAAATATTTATACTTACTTGCTCAATTTTATGACCTAGTGGTCAATATACCTTGTGGCACGCATTAAAATCATTTTCTTTAAATTAAAATAAACAAATTACTGATTCCGATATTACGATATCGAATCACTCAGTATCGGAATTGTAATATCGGGTTTCACGGTCCGAGATTCCGATATTTCGAGATTCCGAGATTCCAATATTCAAGCCCTACTCTCGACACGCGCGTTTTTCGCGCGAGTCGAAATACTAGAGGCTCCTTGTTGCGTCCAGTCAACGCGCGAACAAGTCGAACAACAGAGTGAGGTGCAAGTATCGAGGGAAATGGAGCGCCTACATTTTCGTGCGTTGCTACGCTCCTTCTGGACGCAAAGATCGCGCGTTATACGCACGAGAGAATCGCGGCGAATTCGTCCCTTCTGGACAAGGTCTAAGGACTGACTTGCTTGGACTCCAAAATAGGAGGTAAATTACTCATTTATTCATGAATTTTCTTCTTCTTCGTCGTTTCCTCATGACTGAGGGTCGTGGTCATCAAGAGTTCCAACTAGGATCTTCCAAGCTTCTCTATCTTGGGAAAGTTGAATGGACGCGTGAACGGTGGTTTTACACGCCTGTTTAACAGTGTCGGTCCATCGGGTCGGTGATCTCCCTCTGCTTCTCTTTCCTTCTACGTGGCCGACTACTATCAGCTTCTCCAAATTATCAGGATTGCGCCGTGCCACGTGTCCGAAGTATTTGAGAACCCTTTGCATACATATAGTAGAGAGACGAGTTTGGATCTTGAGTTCTTTTAGGATAGACACGTTAGTGCGATGCGCTGTCCATGGAATTCCCAACATTTTGCGCCAACACCACATCTCGAACGCATCTATCCTATTTCGTACACGAGACTTCAGTGTCCAGGTCTCGGAAGCATAGAGAAAGATAGAGAAGACAAGGGTGCGCATAAGCTTTATCTTTACAGTCCTGCTGATTCCTCTGTTCTTCCATATCTTCTCTAACCGTTTTACTGCAGCTTTTGACATCTGTGCTCTACGAATGACCTCCTTTTCACAATCCCCATCACTGGTGATCATTGAGCCGAGATACACAAACTGATCCACCGAATCGAGATCTTGTAGTTCGTAGGTCCTTGGGAGTATGTTAGCTCGGTCGACAAACATCAGCTTGGTCTTGCTACGGTTTATCCGAAGTCCGTATTCAGCGCTTACGACTTCTACTCTTTGCAGAAGCTCAGCAAGTTCTCTTTCGTTGGCGCCTATAATGGTGGTATCATCTGCAAATCGTAGGTTGTTTATGAGATGTCCGCCCACACGGATACCTCCCTTCCAGTTCTCCAGAACTCTACGCATTATGTGTTCTCCAATTAGGTTAAACAGTTGCGGTGAAAGTATGCAGCCTTGCCTTACTCCACGTTCAGTCCTAAAAGGCTGCGATTCGGTGTTATCAATGAGAACCTTTGAGTGACCTTCTAGGTAAAGGTTCTGGACGAGAAAGGTTAGATGATCAGGTATACCCATCTCCTTCATGACTTGAAACATCCTTTTCCAATTAATGCAGTCAAAGGCTTTGGCATAGTCAATGAAGCAAAGAGCCATACGAACATTGAACTCTCTGCTTTTTTCGATAAGCTGTCTCATGTTTAATATCTGTTCTCGTGTGCCTCTACCTTTGACGAATCCTGCTTGTTCCTTCGCAATTAATCCGGATATATAATATTCAAGTCTTTTGTTTATTATAGTGAGAAGTATTTTGCTTGCGTGTGATGTTATGGAGATGGTGCGGTAATTCTCACATTTACGGGTTGAACCTTTCTTGTGCAAGGGTATAACTATCGATTCCATCCAATCATTCGGCCACTGTCCCGTTCTCCAAACTTTTTGGCATATTGAATGGAAGATTCTAGCACCCAGTGGCCCCAGACTCTTTATCATATGGGAAGTTATTCCGTCCCCACCACTAGCTTTCGGTTTCAAGCGTGCAATAGCTGTTTCAACTTCATGGAGCAGGATATCAGGCTCTTTTTCCGAGTAATCAAACCTCTCGTCATGTGCATGATTGCTATCGCTATATAGTTGTTTACAATATTGCCGCCACCTTTCCACTATTTGGTGTTTTTCTAGAACCAATTGTCCATTTTCATCTTCAACAGCCCAATTCTTCATTTTAAATTCCTTCGTAAGAAGTCTCACCTTTGCAAACATGTCCTTAGTGTTGGCCGTCCTAGAGTTATTTTCAATGTCCTCACATATGCCGTTTATGTATGCGTTTCTATCTCTCCTGCAGATGTATTGTACTTTCCCATGCAACTCTCTGTACTTTTCCTTGTCGGAATCCGATTTAAGGCCCGCCTCTTTAATAGCTTTTCTCTCTGCAATTACTGACCATGCTTCTTCACTCATCCATTGTGCCCTAGGGAGGAGTTTATGCTCAACCTTTGCTAATTCAGCAGTATCCAGTGTCGTGCTTTTAAGCTTATCCCAAGAAGCTTCGGCTGATTCAAATGGGTCAATTTCAAGTTCTTTAAGACGAGGTTGCACAAGCTGTTGGAAAAGATTCTGTTCCGCCAGAGTTAGATGGTATGTTTTACTAGGACGGAACTTTTTGGCTGCTCTTAATCGTACATTAATATCCCCTACTAGCAGTTGGTGGTCGCTTCCACAATCTGCACCTGGTCTCGTCTTTACGCAAAAGATTGAAGATCTCCAGCGTTTTGCGATTATGATGTAGTCAATTTGATTTTTGTGTTTTCCATTCGGCGATGTCCAGGTGTAGAGTCGCCGAGGATGCTGTTGAAACCAGGTGTTCATTATGCTCAGATTGTTTTCTGCACAAAAGTTTAGGAGCATTGGCCACGTTCGTTTCGGTTCCCCAATCCAAACTTTCCAATGATTCCCTTCAGGTGGTCATCGCAGGGGTTATTACCAATCTTTGCATTAAAATCTCCTAGCAGTATTGTTATTTGCTTGCATGGTATCTTCTGGTATACTTCCTCTAACATGTTATAAAATTCCGTAATGAGTTCTTCTGAAGCATCGGATGTTGGTGCATATACTTGAATAAGGTTTATTGGCTCAGGATGGGCATTCAGCTTTAACTTCACAATTCTGTCACTAATGGTATCAAAAGCTAATATTCTTTTAGACATCTGTTTGGAAATTAAGAAACCCACCACACTGAAGTTGTTATCAGCATTTCCTGCATTTATCATGCAATTTCCTAGGTCGGTCCATATTTGGCCCTTATCTTTTAAGTGAGTTTCACTAAGTCCCAATACATCAAGACCACATCGTTCCATTTCTGCCTCGACTATCTCTACTTTCCCGGGTTTTAACAGACCTCGTACATTCCATGTTCCAACTTTCAACCTGTGTTTCCTTCGCGTCGTTATAACGTCTCCATCAGTAGCCCAATTTCTGCATGCTGCCTGTTGGTACACAGACATACAGCCGGTAGCCAATTTCACACCAGTCGACCCGGACTCGTCCTGGCGCCGGGTGTTAGCCGGGTCGCCAACCGAAAGCTTATCTTTAGTGACCTTACTCATGATGACTTTCTTGGGATATGTAGTTACGGTAGTTTCCCATTCCTTTCCGTACCAGTCTTTTAGAGGTTATTTTTGGTCCTCTCGGCCTCTGAAGCCGCCCTGCAAGCAGGGGGTCGGGTTATTTGCCGCCGCCCGATACTCGGCGTTGCTACTCGTTTAGCACCACCCGGGGGGTACGTACAGGGTAGTAAAAGGTATTTCCTGTGGACGCGAGCAGCTTCACCCCCCTTCAGCTTCATGAATTTTACGACTACGAAAATATCTTGTCTTGCCGTATTATTGTATATTGTATGTATGTACATTTAAATTGTATGAAACCTTATACTCATTGTACTTAGTATTATATTCACTCAACATTTAGATATTAATACAAAAGTTTACAACAACCCCCTGAGATAACTATATGTCAAGTCAATTCACGCACTTTTAATCAGCTGTCAACAAATATTTCATGTGACAAAACATTGACAAATATGGAAAATTACGCATGAGCCGTTTACGCAATAGAGCTAATTCCATATTTAAGTACCTATCCTTATTTTTAAGATTTCACGATACATCAATATCGTAGGGATTAAGCTAGCGAGCGAATAAAAACGTTCGCTAAAACTTCTAAGTAACTGTGTAAAATTTTGCATAAAGTCCAAAAGACTAATCTCCAATCTTTTAAAATTACCCAAAATCCAAAGTAACCACTAACGGCCCATATTTCAAGATAACAAAAATTGGGTCTTTTTATTGACCTTCATAAACAAAGAAAGCCATTCTCCTTGAAAATTGTAATTTGAAAGCCGAGGTAGACATTAACTTGCGAAGTTCTATTGCTCTGCTCTCGGCGTTGGGGCTCGCGACAGCCATACTTTCCGCTCCGAACCGATTTATGTCGCAGTTTCCGACCGTTTATTTGTTCGGAAACCGGTTCCAGTGATTAAGCTGTAAAAACCGATAGAAACCGATCGCGTCTGCTTTATTTGTTGCTTAAATTTCCCATTTCGCTCGTTTTTTGGTCGCACACTTGATTCCTGAAACGGCGTCGGTACGGACGGATGAAATATTGCTACGGGTGTTAGTGAACTATGCCTTAACTTTTAAGGGTTCCCTATGTACCTATCAACCTAACAGTATAAGTACAGTACACTAATTTGCATATCTCAGAATGAAGATAAGTTGATCATACAAATATAATATAGTTTGTAGATAACATGTCAAGTCAAATGTAGAGCTTGAATTACATGTTCCTGTCACAAAAATAGGATCTACACAGAACTTGGCACCCATTTAGATCTCAATTCTTTTTTTTTGAACTTATCTCTCATTTTATATTTTTGTTTTTGATGAGATTCAGTTACATAATATTTAAAAAAAATCTTAAAAAAAATGTGAGTTGTAATGTCCGCTTGTGATAGGTATATATATGGTGGTGACGAAGGATGTAATGGCACCAAGTCCATTCTGCTGGAGGTTGATTTTATACCGAATCTGTACGACTTCAATAACTCTGTAAGCTTGGTAGTACATGCATACGGAACCGTACGTTTGCGTAGCTAACACCTTAATGAACCTCGGATAGGTAAAAAAGCAGGTTCCCTTTATTGATGTGTAAGTAATGTCTTTAGTGTTTCAGGCATTTACGTGGCCTCCGCAAACACTTTACATTTAGAATCGGCGAACGACGATGAACCATCGCAACGATCGCCTAATCATGCGTTTTTCATGCTACGAAGATTGTAAAAAGACGCGAATCGCCGATACTAAAAGTAATTTTTTGCGGAAGCCCAAATAAAACTTCGACGACTCTCTGACTGCAGAAAGCACAAAAAGTGTCCTTTAGCAGACTCTCATTCCCTACGACTAAAATACATCAACAATTAAAAGTATTTAGACTGCGTTATTAATTAATGAGGTAACTGTAAGGGCGAGGTGGACCATAAATCAATTGTTAACCCTAAGCCGTCGGAAAACAGAATTAGCATATTAATATGTATCGCCTACACCCCTACACAGGCCATATGTTGCCAGGTTGCAACGCGACAATCCGTGAAATTGACAAGGTCTGTAATTTTAGTGCGGTAGTAATATTTCACTGAATATATTGTTCGCTGCCATGCTGTTTGATATGTTAATTTGTTTATTTTAAAGCTAAATTAAATAGTTGTATTGTGCGTTTGGTAGTAGCTGTTTTTGTGATAATTGATTTAAATATTTTTTTAATATTTGTTCTTTATTGTTATAGCTGAGTACTTAAGCTCTGTTATATTCAATACTGGTAACTGTGAACAGGAAATAAGAAGACCGAGCGAGGGTTCCTCCTCGCTCACGGCGACTTTTTGTAGCGATGCAGTAGCGATGCTGTCGCGCGTCCGCATCGATACAGTGGCGAAACGGTCGCTAGCTGTATGCCCTCGCCCAGATTCTGTCGCGATGCAAACGCGATTCAGTAACTGCACATGGTAACTGCGATCGCTACAGTTGCAAGATGGACTCCGTTGAGGCAACATTAGTCACGTTGTCTTTGGGTGTTGAGTTACCCATGTCTACCACTTACGCGCCACCCTCCCTCCGTTCTCTCCCCAATGTCGTCCGACACGGTCGCGCGTTGCATCGATACAGTCGCGATGTTGTAACTAGCGCGTTAGTAGCGCGTTGGCATCGCTTCTGTAGCACGTTGCAAATGCAACTAACAAGCATGAAACGCGCGACAGCATCGCTACAAAAATTCGCCGTGGGCGAGGGCCCTAAATATTTTTTAAACTAATATTTGACGACCCGTGTGGTGCAATGGTTACCATGCCGGATCGCCGCACGAAGGGTTCGATTCCCAGCGAGGCGGAAATTTGAATGATGAGTTTGAATTTCTGTTCTCGGTCTAGGTGTGAATGTCCTTGTCTATGTTGTGTATTGTCCATGGCACCCACGACACAGGGAATCCTAGTGTGGGGCTCTATGAGTGTGAAGCGTTATTTATTTTATTTTATTTTTATTTTATAAAAAGTAGTGACAAGATTGTTAACCAAAATAATCGTCTAAAATCGTACTATAGGTAGACATGTAGATCTAATATCAAGTATTATAGTATGTACTAGGTACTCCTACTTCCTTAACACGCTGCCGCTGCAGGCGCGGCGGACCGTGTAATTGACAAGGATCGTAATTTAACGTTCGATATTAATATTTTATTAAACATGTTCCTGCACCCGGCGCTTTTTTCATCACATACATTTTTTTGTATGTGTAACAAGAATCCACGATCATAAAACTTTTCGTAGTGTCACGCCCCGCCGACATTTTTCAGAAACGTTTTATATGTCAGCAAAGGCTAAAAGGGCTGTATCTAAAATTGTAGCAAATAAAAAAGTAAAACGTCAAACAAATCGGAAATTAGCGCGCTTGATCAAATACCTAAAATGACGTTATTAAATTAAAGTTTTGAAAGCGAAAGTAAAATTCACAATGAAGCATTGGCGTAGCTTGCATGACTTTCAAAAAGTAACCAAACCGATTTTGAATAAAAACATTTGATTTGATTTGATTTGACAGCGATACACACACACAGTAAAAATGCTAAATAGAATGTGTGTTCGCGTGTTATTTTGCGTTGTATTAAATATCTGATACAATGCGTAATTCAAGTTAACAATAATCTTAAACTTTAATTTAAAAAACCCCTGACAGTTTGATTTACTCTTTAGGTACTATGTATTATGTATTCTGTGACTAAACATAGCTAAGAACACTCTCGAATCTCGATTAAGGCACCTTTTATACAAAACAAAACTATATCAAAATCGGTTCATCCGTTTGGGAGCTACGATGCCACAGACAGACATACAGATACACAGACATGTCAAACTTATAACACCCCTCTTTTTCGTCGAGGGTTAAAAATATGGAGGAAATCATGTCAAGGACTGTTGTTGCTCACCAATATACCATCATAATATAATCAAAGACTCTACAAACCAAGTAATCAAAATATGACCAACAAACTGAACATAAAATATACTCAAACTAGCCATGTAATGAACCCTGCGTACGGTCAATACATTAATAATTAATTTCGTTCCGGCTAAATAACAATGCTATTTAAAAAATATAGATACGTTATGCCCTTACGAATCAACCAAAAAATCTGTTCCGATAAGAGCTACAATACACACACGTTTATCTTTTGTTTCACTACACCAATCACATTGGTATAATACACGAAGGCATTTTAACGCTGTATGTCAAATGTCAAGCACTTCTGACAACAACAAAAGCGTGCGTATCGTCTTATATTGACAGAGCGACTACGAGACAGTTAATTGACTGTTCTTACGCTCTTCATCGTCGGCGCGCTAGTGACATATCTACCTCTTTTTACACTATAATATCATTGGTAAACAACCGCAGCAAGAGCGATTGAGTTTTAGTGCTTGTTCACACTGAACTCGCGGGCGCGGGTACGGGCGCGGTAAACGCTACATACACCGCGCACGCGTTTTGATGTGAACACTTTCATAGTAGGTCATATCGCCCGCGCCCGCGAGTTCAGTGTGAACAAGCACTTAGCCGATAAAGCTCTCGGCTAACGCGACCATATTGGATTTAGACCGTTTGGCTCATCAATAAATAATTAAAAGCTTTATTAATACGACGGCTATAATTTTGTTTTGATAATAACTTATTAGCGGTCTGCGTAGCGGAACAGCTATTAAAAACGGACCAAGACTTACACTATACGCGTGTAACTACATCGTTTTTATAGTGTTAACTTGTTTATATAAAAATAATTATTGTAAACGTGTAGGCACATCGTTAATACTAGTAACACAGAATCTATTACTAGTTGCACGCGAAAACGAAAAGGATTATCCACTTGATGACTGATATTGATTTGCATTCTGAAAGACACTTTAAATTACATTCCGTCCGTCCATCCATCCATCCATAGATAGCTGGATCATGCTCTGGAATAAGATATAGGGTACTTATTATCCCGGTGAACGCGGGCAAAACCGTGGGCAGGCGCGAGTTAAAGTCTGGCCAGAAATTTTCAGGCAACCTACTCGCGATATATTTTTTAGCATTCTAAACTGGATATAAAATGAAGAAAATACAGAGACCTAACCTTCAGAGATTCACTCGGGAGAATGGCAACTCAGTTTTTGGCTACAAAATTATTTGGAAACCGATTCGTAATCATGATCTACATACGACAGATTTAATAAGTCGTAAGTAATGATAAAAAACGGCGGTAAAAGTAGAAAATTGATGATGATGGTGAGCTCAGACGTTTTTATGAGGGAAAAACGCTTCTTAATATAAATTTACGCTAAGCCGCTCCGTAAGTATCGCGAAGGTGGGCTTATTACGAGCTGGCCTTTTTTTGTTCACATTTCTTTATAATTCGTATACCTTAACGAAGTTTCAAATAAGTTTGGCAGAAATAAAATATTTTAGTATAATAAAATTCTTCTGACATTTATCTACTTATCTCGACTCTCGCGGTTTTAACACTCGTTACCTTAAAATTCTTAGAATTTACCTTTTATTACAAAAATTTGGAAAAGTCTACAAAGTCTTATCTCATTTGTTTCTTTTCTATCTTATAATAACTATTTTTAAATTATGTGCGTATTAAAAATTAATAATCACTTGTTTATGTGAAGGAAAATACCGTGAGAGAAAATTGCACACTGGGAGTTATCCATAAACTTCTCAAACTAAAGGTGAGGTGAGCTGTTCGTCTGTCGGCCCTTGATTAGAGTTGTGGACTAAACATTATATTATGACTATTAATAAAGAAATAAAAAAAGATTAAAAGAAATTGCAAGCTGAGTTATAAAATTATACATGTGGTTTTTGCGGCCACTAGATGGTTCATAAATTTAAAAAAACCGTATGGAGCTGAACCGATAAAAACGGAGTAGCCTTTTTAATCTGTCGTTCCGCTTCATTTATTATCTGTCAGATCGCTGCTTCACGCGACTCTAGGGAATAGCGCGCGAAAAAGATTAATCAAAATTTGTTTTTAATACTGCATCGGGTTCGAACGTTACCTATGCCATCCATACTGAACATCCTAATCGTTAAAATATTCTACGCTAAGGTCATCAAAATCAGTTGGATGGATCCGTGCTTAAGAGATCTGTAAGAAAATAACTAATATATTTGAAAATTTTGAAATGTGAATTAGGAAACTGCAATTATACGATTCTCATAACCTAATTAGTTGCTTACAGTTTGTATGGATTATTTTTTCGGGAACCTATTCATTGGCAAAAATCACCTTATACAAATCTTCCTCAAACTTAAATTTATTATTAACTATTTTCTTTAAGTGCTACATAAATAAAAAAACAACATTTATTAAACTTTTCTAACATTATTTCTATAAGAACAAAGGACGCTTGCAAGTAAAGATATTAAAATAGCGCACTCGTCTGTAAAATACACACGGAATTCCAGTTGCAACAAGTTTAAATAAAAGTTACGTTGGAGTTGAACTTACGAGTTTCGAAGTTGCGCTGTAGAACGCCATGCTTATATTTTTCTGTATTAGCTTAAGTAAATAAGTTTATTCTGCAAAATGATAGAAGAAGAAAATATTTTACTGCGAGGCGCGGTGGACTAGTTAGTATAATTGACTTAATAGCACTAGATATACACTCGTAGATAAATATTTATTTATTTAAAAATGTTTTGACAAACTAAGTGCATTAGTAATGCCCTCCAGTACGGAAGTTAATGAAAGTGGTCGGAAAGCATGCTAGATATAAAGCATGGGGCCCTTTACTTCGCAGACAGGGTCATTACCCACTAGGCTCATTAGGCTCACAGCTCACTCATGAATCGGATCAATGAGGGCGATAGTATCATCAGTAGAATGGAATGATATTTATATTCTAGCGCGCCGACGATGAAGAGCGTAATTACAGGCAATTGACCGTTCTGCTCGTATGTACTCGCTCTGTCAATACAAGACTATACGCACGCTTTTGTTGTTGTCAGAAGTGCTTGACCATTGACATGTAATACAGCGTTAAAATGCCTTCGTGTATTATATCAATGTAATTGGTGAAGTGAAACAAAAGATAAACGTGTGTGTGTGTTGTAGCTCTTTTCGGAACAGATTTTTTGGTTGATTTGTAAGGGACGTATCTATATTTTTTAAATATCATTGTTAGAAAGCAGTATGATCCATAAGTATGAGTTTAAGAAATAATGATCCTTCAACACACATGTTATACGTTTTTGCCTTGCATATTGTTTAGGTATGCTTACCCTAACATACTAAAAGTAACATAATTAAAAGTACTAAAAATAGTAGTAAGACTTGCTATTGTTTCCAAGTTAACATAATTAAAAGTCTGTGAGTGTAAACACGACAAATAGGATTTAAAACATTTCCGTGTAATCAATTGAGAACATGGTATACAGTATTTCAGGATTTCTTCGACATTCCGCAAACATCTCGGCGCTAGCCGATCGCTTCAGCATCCAAAGTTTTCCTGTCTCATTAATTAAATACAAAATTAATTATTTTGAAAACAACGAAACATTTTGTAGAATCTTACGTCAAATAAATAAATTGAAAGGTCCCCGTGTTTTGTGCGAAACCCTTTAAAGCCGTGGTTGTGTTTGAATAATTGTAACTTAAAGTAAGTTAGAGGTTGAGACATTGGTACATCTTGTTGTTATAGGCTCGGGATGTCAGACTGCAAACAAGACGCTCTTTTACGTCTATGGCGGCCTGGTACAACGCTGCTCTAGTATGGACTGTTAATATCACTAGCGCTCGGGTCTCCTCTCTCGTTTTGAGAGTATTATGGAGTGAAAGTAAACTCCTAATATTGGGTCCGAAGGTACTTTAGTAGTAGTAAGTAAGCTAGGTGCTTTACTTTACCCAAGTAAAGCACGTGAAGCACGGGGTGTACAGGATAGTTAATTTTTTCTATGCTCCAAATACGATTTATCACCGCACGGAACCCAATTTTCACATCCCTAGGCAGCATTCTAGCAGTGAATGCTTGCTAATCTGGTAAAAAACATGAATTTTCGGTCTAATCTTAAATTTTGAAGTCTGACTGTACATCAGCAAAAGGGTAAGCTTTGTCTTCAAATATCAAAGAGAACGTTGCGCGTATTCTTTCATATAGCAACGTCCACCCAAAGTGAACGAGTAAGTAACTTGAACATCAGAAATTCAATATAATATTGAACTTTTGTGCACGTTGAATAGTTCGCCTCCATTGAAGTGTCGGCGGAATTGGACGGAATACACTCAGTTGCTCTGTGAGGATAGCAATTCACATCTCTTGAGTAAGTTTGAATTGTGCGATGTTGCCTAAGGCTTACCTATTGTACAGAACTTTTGCCTTATTAGATAATTAGCTTTTTCTTCTAATTTCTTATCGAATTGGATTTAAGTAGTTATTTATAAGTAATATTTAAAAAAATACTAAACATTCTTCCAAAAACTAAAACCTACGCAAAACCGATGTTAAGAAAATGTCGCTCCGAAAAATTTGTAATAAGAGCAATACGAATATATCACGTACGAGACATATTAGAATGAAATTCAACTCTGACCTGATCATCGAAGCGAACACATTGCCAACGTTCTTCAGTCTACATCCAGCCAAAGTGAACGAACCCAAAACTTGAACTTTGAAATTTAATATACTATTGAACTTTTGTGCTCCTCGAATAGTTAACTACTATGTAAGCGTCAGAATATTCCATGTTTTGTGTAGGGTTGTCGCTCAGCGAAGTAATTATTCGATGTAATGTATTTTAAGGTGCTGTGAAACATCGCCTATGTATTTACTAGCTATTGCGGCTTCCCCTCTCGCGGGAACCCTGAACTATTCATGATAAAAAGTTGCCTATGTATTAATCCAGGGTATAGGCTATCTCCATGTCACATTTCAGCCAAATCGGTTAAGTAGTCGTGGCTGATTGAGGAACAAACATACAAACATCTTCCCAAACTTTCACATTTAGAGTATTAATATTATATTTATTAATTTGTATTACCATTACGAAGGCAACCACAAACGTTATACGTAACTATGAAAAAAGAAATTTCAATGAAATTTTTAACATTATAAATTAATAATGTTAAGTTCCCTTCTATTGTATACAATAGGAATTTTTTGTTAGAAACTAATAAAAACAATATCAAAATATTAAAATATACTTTTAGTCCTGTATCGTACTATTTTAATCCCAGCGATAGTTGTGTCTCCTGTCTAGGATGCATATAAATAGATTTTCCTGCCTGGTAACATACGCTCTTTGTAGCGACGAACCAACCCTAGACTCGGTTAATTTGGATTTCAGGTAAGGCAACTGTGGTAGAGTTGAATTGAAACGATATAATAATCAATCTCTCTATTGTACCTTCATATTATTTGGAAATGTTTTAAATAAAATTAATGGATGGATGATACCTAAAACATTAAATTTACTACGGATTAGTTTGTATATTTCTGTATGTATCGGAGTGTAATAAGATTTTTTTTTTATTTAAATAACTGGTAAGCAAGCAGTCGCGCTACTTGAACCTTAATTTTAAGTAGATCATTGACAAAAGAGCAGACTTTTTTATGGAATAATCTAAATTTTACTAACAAAAAATTCTTCAAAGTCTCAAAAACTACTTGTCAGATCTCGTTCAAATTTATGTGGGACCACATGACAAGCACCTGCTTTCGATTAAAAAAAGAATCATCGAAATCGGTTGGCGTGATATTGAGTTATTTGTCAATTTGTCGCACACATCTTAACACAAATTTACGACTTATGTAGGTTTCTCATGGATGCCATTGTCAGATCTCAATAAAATTTATGTGGGACCACATGACAGCCACCAAAATTCCTTTCGATTAAAAAAAGAATCATCAAAATCGGTTCGCCCAGTCCAAAGTTCTGAGGTAACAAACATAAAAAAAACAGTCGAATTAAGAACCTCCTCCTTTTTTTGAAGTCGGTTAAAAAAGCCGGCATACGTGCCAACAATCCACCTGATGGTATGGGGCTATCGTCGCCCATGGACATCAGCGACAACAGAAGCATCACACAGTTAAGCACTGCCTTATTAATTACAAAGATCATACGAGACGCAGCTCGCACGCACACATAAAAGAACAACATACGCATGATCATAACCCGCTGCACACGTACTTAACACTGGTCAAGAAAGACAGAGGAGAAATAAAGAAAGAACTGGCTCTCAACCCCCCAGACGGAACATGACGAGTCATTTGACTACTGAATCAAGCGAGAGGTCGTAGCTAATCAGGCAGCTAATAATCTAAATTTTACTAACAAAAAATAACCGACTTCAAAGTCTCAAAAACTACATAGTTGTCAGATCTCGTTCAAATTTATGTGAGACCACATGACAAGCGCCTGCTTTCGATTAAAAAAAGAATCATCGAAATCGGTTTACGTGATATTGAGTTATTTGTCAATTTGTCGCGCACATCTAAACACAAATTTACGACTTATGTAGTTTTCTCATGGATGCCATTGTCAGATCTCAATAAAATTTATGTGGGACCACATGACAGCCACTAGCTTTCGACTAAAAAAAGAATCATCAAAATCGGTTCGCCCAGTCCAAAGTTCTGAGGTAACAAACATAAAAAAATAAAAAATAAATACAGTCGAATTGAGAACCTCCTCCTTTTTTGAAGTCGGTTAAAAAAGCTTACCATCATGCTAGGTCTAAACATTTTTAATTACAATTAAATTAGGCAGTATTAAATGGCAGTATTAGTTGGCGTTTTTTCGTTCCCAGTAGAAACCTCGGAATAAATTAAAATGCTGCGATGATATAATTGAATCCCGGATTCATTTTAGTTTTAGCTCCCGTGTGGATATTCCAATATTGCAGTGATAAAATACGGTACAGCTGCACGAAATAAAATTGATTTACGAAAATGTTGGTTTTTTATTAGTAATACCTCGCTTGGTGCGTGCTTGTCAATACACAAATGAAATACAGTATTGCATCACTTACGAGTATGTACGACTTAGACATTAATTTGTTTTATTGAACTGTGAAATAATTACTTTGGAATATAATTTACTTTAGACTTTAATTAATTTGGATTACATCAGGTCTATCCTTACCTGGCTAAAAGGTATGTCTTTGCTGCTTACTGTTGAATATAAATCCAGCAAAAACCACTCTTACATCAACAAAGAGGGCTGAACATGAAGCTTGCAATGTAGGAAAAATAAAATTATAGAAATAAAATAGTATAACTTTTTAAAAGTAGCAAAATTGGAGCATCCTTTCAAACAGTACTTTCCCATGTTAAGGAAGAATACATAAGCAAAACTACTCGTTCCAATTCTATATCTTCCTTCAAACAGAAACAAGCTTCATGGATCATTCGTTTCCAAGAATATTCGCCGCTCTCTAAAACGCTGTCCACGAAATTTCTCACAAAGGTCTCATCACGAACGATCCAATTACCCCCGGTGACCCCGGAAAAGACCAGGAGCTCTCGACAACGTAATATTTTTTTAGCGATGCAAGTACATGCTAAACTAGAATGAAATGTGCAAATAAAAGTAATAACTTTTAACGATGATGAAATAAAATAAGGGTGACATGAGATTCAGACTTCTTTAATTAAATATTTTTAACCATGAATATTTGTTGTCTTGTATTGCTCGTACATTACACGTACACATTTTTTTCCACAATGTCTCAGGAAGCAAGATGAGACTTGATGGCGAGTCACCGTCAAAGACATCAGAAACACCAACGTGTTACCTAAAGAAAAGGCAACGTTGGTCCCACAATACTACTAGCTCACCGATACTGCAAACCTCACATAAAATATTTCATCCATCCATCCATCCATCAGTCTTTCGAAGTCCACTGCTGGACATAGGCCTCTCCTAACAAGCACCACTCTGACCGGTCCTGAGCCTTCTCAATCCAGCGGATTCCCACTGTCTTCTTCAGCAAAATATTTCATAGTCCTGGCAAAATATTTAATCACAGATGCAAGTACCGTCGAAAGAACCTACCGAGCGACTTACAACAGGAGGGTCGTGCCGCTATAAGGCCTACTGTCCACGGCGCTTCCTTTGACGATTGCATGCAAGCTGCATAATGAAACAAAATGGGCAAACGATACCGCTCCGTGTACAGATGTCATACTTTTACTGCGCATAAGCAAGCAAGCTGCAAGCAAGCGTTTTGACGATAGTATGCGTTGTCGTGCGTCTATGTGGACAGAAGACCTAACTTCGTCTGTTGTTCAGCAGATGACACTGTCTCTGGAGACTATAGGCTTGAATTTGTGGCGACATCTCACTACACTTCACTCTGATGTCACGCCAACCTGAATCACGCTATCGAAGTATTCTACATCGCTTATACGATTTAAAACGTGCCGGCTAGATCAGTCAAAGCTCTGTCGCTCTCCAGGCATGTCGTCTCCTTTGTCTGGGTGGATTGGTTGCACCCTATATAGTATTAAATATCAATGTCATAATTTAGTATCTAATTATCAAAAATGTCAAAATATTTTATGTGCTTTATTGCTGTAATTATCTCATCTCATCTCTCCGTTGTTAATATAACTGCGGTACAAAATGCTACCGGTATCATGTATGTTAGAATAAGCTCCTGTTTATTGTTTCATTTTGCTTGGAATATTGCATCCTCTACTGAATTACGCCAGCGTCTGCAATAAAGGTATCAGATTTGTTTTCCACATGGAAAAGTTGGAATAGTTTTAAGCTGCAACGAGCTTGAATATCAATATTACCTACAAATATCTAGATACGTTGTTTTGTTGGTCTATACATACCTACTCTTTATAAATGCTGTTCGTCCTTCCTCTTTCAGATTCTTCTTTTCCTTCATTATTCCTCAAGTTTTGTTATTCGTTATCCCTTCTCCTATTTTTATTTAAAAATTAAGTCAAGTTGCATTATCTGAATATCGTCAAATTAAAATTCATTAATTTAACCGTGAGAGAAATTATGGAAAATCACTACTGTGGCAAAATATCATCTTGTTCAAACATAATAATATCGATTAAGTAAATTCATGAACTACTTTGCGAGTAGAATTTTATACAAGTACCTACATCATATCACATGCACTTTATGTTCGTTGATTATAACAATATTATACGTAAAACTTATGAAAATTCACCAGCGACTTAACTTGTTTTAGCTAAGAGAATAATCGGCTTACTTGCGGCTTTTATATTAGACCTTTGAAATCCAAGGATTTGAATTCTTGAATGACTTCAAGCGTTGTGAGCGGTTAAACCGATTTTCGGATATTTTTACCAATTTTATTTTAGTCTACAATGTGTCCGTTCATTGGTCTTGTAATGTTACCATTTAAAATTACATTTTAATTATATTTTTGTGTCTCCAAAATAAATATAATTTTTCATTAGTTTTATTTGAATTTTATGTAATAATTGTTCACTAATTCCACATAACCTTTTGGATTTACCTCTTAACAAATAAAATCTTATTAGAAGTTATTGTTATTAGATCATTATGTAGCCGATATGTTAATGTTAATAGTCGATAATCTTAATGAGCAATAGTCGATAAATTACTACTTTGGAACTCTACATTGCGTGTAGCCTGACACGCACTTACCCGGATTTATACATGTTTATTAGATCTTATCTAGCCTATCTATCTGATAAACACAATGTGTAAGTATTATATTTATATTTTAATGTCAAAATGTAATAATTCAATCACTTCAAGTGTATAGTTTCAATTATTGTACCCAAAAAGTGTAGGTACACATAATATACATATCCATTTTGTTTACTTTAAAGTAACGTAGAGATTTTCTCGGTTTCTGTTTCCGGGGCTTGGAGACTTCTAATACCGGGTTTTCCTAGAACGGACTTTAGACTCTCACATCATATTGAATCTTGAGAATTATATATTATTTTTAGTTATTATGTATTTGAGAGAAAATAAAGTTTTTTTAAACACACTAACTGCATTACAAAGTCCGGTCAACATAAATTAAGTTAATATTCAATATTTGAAACGTTTAATCAAATTAAAACAAAGGGACTCCGATATCTTAATCCCTGTGAGGACGGCGTCGGGGACGACTGGATTACCAGGGATTGTGTCATAAAACCCCATGTCAATTATTCCATGTTCATTTTTGCTTCGTTACCACTGCGTTTTGAATTTCATAATCGCCTTTTTGGTGAAAAATAATTAGACATCGACTTTAAATGACTATACTTTTGATATGTAGTCATAAATGGTAACATTTATTTGGCGAAAATTTTTACATGAGGTAAAAAGGGAAAAAATAAGTTACAATTACATTACGTTGAGCATAGCAAGGAAATTCTCAGAAGGAAAAAAGTGAAAACAGATGATTCAATTAAATTCTTTTCCACTTCATTGAAAGCTCGTATAATATTGGTGTTCCTGTATCTTCAATGTTCCCTCATGAATATCTGAGCACGACCGGGCGTTATAATATTGAGCGGATATTTGCAACCTGTTTGGTACCTTATACAACATGCAGAGGAAATTGACACCGTCGGAAAGAAAATTCTATGAAATACTGTCAGATATAAATTTTGAAATTTAAAAACCCCCGACAACTTTATTAACATTAACATAGCTAAGAACCATCTTGATCATATCAGATTTCAACCGAACAGAACTGGATCATAATCGGTCCATTCGTTTAGGAGCTATGATGCCACAGACAGACACATAGACACGTCATACTTACACAACCCCTCTTTTTGTGTGGAGGGTTAAAAATGATACAGACACAAAATATTAATACTTTTTTATGTAAATAATCAAGAAGCAAGCAGTGAAGCCGGTTGATGGTATCTTGTAGGATATAATTCTTCACAAAAAAATAACCGACTCAAAATTAGGGTTAACTCAAAAACTACTTCTGAAATCTTGCTCAAAATTAAATGGGACCACATGACAAGCTCACCAACTCACGGACAGAACAAGATCTCTAAACTGAGCCCCTCGGACAGTTCTCTCTATTATTATAATACTCGATTGTACAGAATTTAAAGCAATAAAATTTCATAAGTGTTAGTTAGTTAGTTTTAATTACTAAGTCAGATGACAAAGAGTGTAGGGCCATTCAGTCTAAATCTATTAATTCCCCACTCTGAACCAGCACACAAAAATTCGGAGCCTTTAGCTCAATCAAATGCACTAACATTTCGTTTGGATTAAAAAATCATCAAAATCCGTTCACCCATTCGAAAGTTCTGAGGTAACAAACATAAAAAAATACAGTCAAATTGAATACCTCCAGTTTTTTTTTCAAGTCGGTTAAAAAATACAATAGCTTTAATAACGATGGTTGATAAACCGCGTCGTTGTCCATATCTGTATTCATACGAAGCGTTCAGGTATTCATGGCAGGAGTTTGCTCCGAATATTTGACTAGCTCGTGTTCCACCATTAGGTATCCAGACGCCGTTGGCATTTTACAACGAAGGCATTTTGCAAGGTACGATGCGACTCGCGTCGCGTCGTGAGTACTGCAGTCGAAAAGCCAGATTGGTCTTTTAAACACAAACATGATAGAAAAATCTTTATTTTTATATCAGAAATATACACATATAATGTTCAAAATTAATACACAAAAAGGTGGCCTTATTGCTAAGTTGGAAACAGAAAGTTTAAAAGGAAAAAGAAGTAAAAGAAATGAGAAAAGGCTTAAACATTCTGGGTGAAGACAGTTTAAAGCAGCCCGGCCTGGACTCCTAGCTAGTGGGGCGCCCCCACTCGGGGGGGGGGGGGGGGGGGGGGGGGGGGGGGGGCGTAGGGTGATCCAAAAGGAAGCATGCTGAGCGTTTCGCTTTTTAAAACTGTATATAAATAAACATTTTTCCTAGTGTATAATATCGTTATTATCTATTGAAATTCATATTCTCACCAAATAATGCTACCACCTAACTTCTCACCAAGTAATGCTAGCAAAAAAGAAATAAAATTTGGCATTAAGGGAGTGGCGTGCTATTGTAGCAGAAACTGGGCGAGGCGTATAAAAGGAGTATAAAAGGTTGGGAGCCCTTGGTTTAAAGAAAGAGAGATATGTTATACTTGATTCAGTAACTTACAATAAGATGTTAATTATATTTGATGAAGAGGTATTATTAGGAGACATGCGCAATTGCATTAAAAATCCATATACCTAATTGAAGTGCTTAAATTACGAGTATTTCGTAATTCTTCCTGATGCCGTTGCCCTGCTAGTGGCAATTCTTACAATAGTAATCGCACCTCATAAATGTCACACTGCTGGCCATATCAAGACTAAGGTTTTTATCTTAAGAAGGGGCTTAGGCACCTAAATAAGAATTTCGATTGCTATTGGAAACTTTGAAGATGTTGTTACAAACCATGTGACTTACGATACATAATCATTTTAGTTTTTACATGTATGCTGAGAAATGAAATACTTATAACACGTTACAGTTTTGAGAACGTTATGGAAAACTTATAAATAGGCATTACAGATATTTTAAAACAATCACTATTTGTTCTTGTAATCAGCGGCAAGAATAATGAATAATTTCTATTTTATTCCAGTAGGTTTTCTTATAAGCAATAATAAGCATCCTGATATTTAATCCCTAATATCCTTCACCATTTCATTTCAACGATTATCCTATCTCAGTAGAGCTCATATTCAATTCGACTGTATTTTTTTTGTTTGTTACCTCAGAACTCTCGACTGGTTGAACCGTGTAGTCGAAAGCTGGTGCTTGTCATGTGGTCCCACTTAAATTTGAGCTAAATCTGACGACTAGTTTTTGAGTTATTATGAAGTCGGTTATATTTTCTTGGTAAAATTCAGATTATAATAATGACGAGAGCGAACCCCTGTAATTCAGTCCAGCTGCAGTAATTGCTTATTGCGAATTAATAATAAAAAAAATAAACTTGTAATAGCAAGTGTCATTATAATTACGAACAGTTCTCCAAAAAGGTACTGCTCAGCTTGTGTGAATTGCGCACTCAGTGCGATGCCACGAGTGTACGAGATCAACGTAATGAATGCCACTAGGAACGCGCAGTAGCATATTTGTGATGAAAAACAAGTGGATGACGTACGGTTCTACTGAATTTTTATTACTTTACTAGGTCAACGCGAGCCCGTTTACAAGATAAAATTATGTTGGGGTTTACTTGGATAAATAGATCACATCCATAGCTGCTCTGCAATAGGATTCCCTGCGTTGCGGGTGACGGAAAAACGCTTTAATGAGACATCACGAACATTCAAGACTTTAGAAAACCGGGATAATCTGGTAAGGCAGTGAGCTTCAGGGCCGCCTGTAATTTACAAACTCAATAAAATTTATATCTTACCTGTCAAAATCGTCACTCTTATTTAAGACTAGCTTATACCCGCGACTTCGTCTGCGTGGACTTGAGAATTAAATGAAAGTAATTAAAAAACATCCCGGGAAATGCGAGTTTTTTTGGCACCGAGGGTTTTGTACAAATTTAGAGAACCGAACATAAGAGCAATATTAAATGATTCAGTAACAAACTTAACATTGCCGCTGTAAAACTGTCGTTCCTATGCATGGACATAGCAATCAATAATTAACCAAATACAAATAAGTTTAAGTTTTTTTGGAAAGATACCTCCAAGTATTCCTGAGAAAATAGGGTCGATAGATAGACAGACTGACGGACAACGAAGTAATCCTTTAGGGGCTATGTTTTTTCTTTTGAGGAAAACTCTAAAACAATAAATAACCTGTAAACCCAACTTCCAAACTAAAGTATACCCTTGACCTGATGAAGAAGCAGATCCATCTCCGACCTCGAACGACATGCACCCTGTTATTTGATGCGGGATATGAAATATTTGTGAGCCAAATTTCATCTAAATCCATTTAGCATCTTTAGCGAGAGTAAAAAATATCTTATTATACGCCTAAGAAATGTTAGTGGGATTTTATATACGTGCACCATCAGATCTTGAATTGGTCAATGTTGTACTGGTTTTGCTATGTCAACGTGACCATCAACAAATATTATTAAAACTGTTATTCCCACCCATTCTGGAGTTACATAGTATGTCTCTAAGATACACAACCAGACCCAACTCAGCCCAGACCCTAATACAATATACTGTTATTTCGTAGCAGCTACCACACAACATTTACCATAATAATGTATTTTTATACCACCAAAAAGTAGAGATTTCATGGAAAAAAATCCCACCGACTTTTTTAAAAAAGTAGATATTTTGACTTGAGAATTTTCGATTGAAAATTAGGATGCTTTTTCGGTGTTAAGTCAAAATAAGGTGAAAAAAGAAATATTTAAAATCAAAAAAATTACAGTGTGTTTGGAACATAAAAATTTAAGTTTTCACCTTTCGTGAATTTGTTTTTTGTAAAAGAAAAATAAAAAACCAAAAACTTGGTTATTACAATTTTTCAAATAAAGTTTGAGATTATATGAAAAAAAATGGAAATCCAAAACTTGTAGATCTTTCAGAGAAAACTTTACTCTTTAACGTTTTTCCATTTGCCGGAAATCGAGATAAACCGTTTTTTACCATTAAAAATTCACCCCACCCCCCCCCCCCCCCTCCACTTGCCGACCTCAGATCGCCCGTAAATTATTTTTCCTTTAATTTTTATTATATTCTCTTCCTTTTTCAATGGGTTTCATCCTACTATTATTTTTTCACTTACCATTTTCAAAGGCTTCAGCCCTATGGTCAATTAAGATAATTATATCTACAGAGATAAATAAAGACAACTGAAAAAAAAGGTTTTACTTCGACTACACCTCCTCGAAATTAAACCAGGACATTGTAGGAGTTAGAGATTAAAAATGACAGTTTAATTCAGGTTACGGGAATACTGGAGTGCTCCTATTTATTCGAAAATTTTTTCCACGTAAGTATAAACAGCAAAACCTAAAGTAATCGAATTCTTCTTCCATTTTAATTACGTAGTGTTTTATTGGCACTACTTCTTCCTTCTTTTCGACTTATTATGTGTTTTCATCTGACCAAGTAATGTCTGTAAGACGGTCCCCATGCTGCTCACCAGATCACGCAAACTGCCGCTGCCGCCGCGCCGCTCTGTCTCCATGATCGGATCGGGTGGTTTAGCAGGTAGCTGTGTACCATGTCAGGTTTATCGGTCAATGTTTGATCACGCCGACCACGGGGTACATGAGTCGCTAAGGGACGTCTTGCCCCTCCGGATTTGACTGCCTGAGAGCTAAACGCTTCTGCGCGAAGAGTCAAAAGAGCCCCCCCGACTATTTGGGGAGTTTCGCAACCGCGGTACCAGCTAGATTTACGGTAATGAAAGGATCCCCTACCCGACAGCAGGGTCCGCCTCTCAACCGGGAGACTCTAGTTCTCCTGAGTTTATTCCTGAATAACTTTGAGATTTTTAAGCGTCCAAGAACCTGGCCCAAATACCACACGTATATTTTATACCTATAAAACGTTTCAAAAGAAACTCATTGTTTAAACTGATTCGCCATTTGTGGATTAAACAGCGTGCCTGCATTACCATAACATTAGTTTATTTTTACTACTATTTAAATAATAAATATCTCACTGCTAAATCATAAATAACTCACTTTAAACTTGATATGGAAATTTAATCATCTTCATCATTTATTATTTTTCCATTCTTGTTTTCTTTCTTGGATAACAACCAATGGGTGATATGCCTTTAGTTTGATCTGATCACGGACGATGCTTTTAGTCATCCATGAAGGATGATGACAATTTAGCATCAGGTGGCTCATCTGCTTTTACGTGGCTATTCGCAAATTCAAAAGTGTTTTAGTTATGTATTTGTATTGCACTTACATCCGGTCATAATTAGCCTATGCGGGGCCGTGCCGGCTTGGTACTCATTGACCAGTTAGGTAACAGCAGTAGACGATTATTCGCAAATACATATTTTAATTTCTTACTCATTGTGATTTGTACTTTTATTAATATCTATTTTCTTTTCCTACATTACAATAAGAAAATTTAAATTGTAATACTTTGTCAAGATTTAAGTTTTTTATTCATCTGCAGGTAAAACAATATTTGATAGTAAAATTTTCCTAAATTGTGTCATAATAATATTATTATCACTAACTCTGACCCACACCATCATACAACGAATTGAATATAGGAATCTGATAGCAAAATCTAACATATTTATGTGTTATTGATTGAGTAGGGTAACTAATTTCTTAAAAACCCAATGTTTTAAATATTGTAAATATGTATAGTAATACATTAATTTCAATAAAAGATTTGTTGACTCGTTCTCAGACCTACGTACATTTTTTAATTATGGCTTCTAGTTACCTAAACTGACATCTATTGTTGATTAGCAGAACTAATTCACAGCAAAATTATAAATTAAAAAAAATTGGTACACATTGATTTTTTTGAAGAAATAACGTATATTTCCGGTACTAAACAATCTTTTATATCGCTCTATAGGGCACTTTCAGTATTTCCTGCAGTTATGTGGCGTATCAAAAAGTCCTATTTATTGATATCTCGGCTTCTAAGCAACGTATCACGATAAAACATACACCAGATTTTAAGTTAGACCACCAGTAATATAATTGTGAAAACCGCACTCAATTTTATTCAGTGGTTTTGGCGTGATGCGGTGTCAAACATACAGACAGACAAGATTTTTAAAAATGACAGATTCGTAATCTATTGGTCCTATATAGTCCCCTGATACCAAATTTTCTTAAATATCTTCAATGTACAGACATTATCGAGTTACAGTTTTATAATATATATAGATTAATGAATTTAAGTGACACTTGAAGAACAAAAGCGTTCTTAAAACTTTGGAGAAAGAAATAAGTGAATTGTATTTGTAATCCCATTCGCTTCGATTACGACGATCACTGAGTATCATAATTGTAATTGTTATTGTTAAAATAGACTTCAATAAATAAAATAAAGTCAATAAGATACGTAACATCATCTTAAATTAAGTACTAAAATAATTTTACATCGTAACTCTAATCGTAAAATGTAAAAGTAACCTATGTTAAAGTTTGTGTACCAACCATTAAACTGATTAATTATAAGCCTAGATAATTTAGACGCTCTACCTAGTACATAGCAGTTGCACTTATTGATGATATTCACAGCTTGGAAGTCAGCCATGTTTGAAAATTTTATTTATCAATTATGGACAAGTTTGGATGCCAGTATACGGTTGCGAAGTTTAATAATCTAAAAAAGAAACTGAGAGAAAACTAATTATTTTTATAACTATTATTTACACGAAAGTATGTTCTTTTTATTATGAAACACGCAATATAAAAATGATATAGCCCTGAAATTTCCATGTGCCTATTTTAAAGCTACGATAATTAAATATTATGTCATTTCAGGGTCAATTTGATTTTTATGCTGAATGGAATCCAAACTTAATTTTCTTCCTTAGTATATGTATAGGTATACTGACTTTCATCATTATTAGTATAGAAATGCATTCTAATAATATCCAATTTTCATATTCACGTTGAAGTTCATAAGTGTATCAATGATACCTACCTACATGAATAAATGAATTTGAATTTTGAACATCGTGTGCCTTGTGGGGCATATATAGGTTTGGTATCTGAATGTGGACCAGCGACAATAACCTTAATGCTTCTGATAAGAAGCTGGCAATACATTTGCATAAGCCTTCTGGCACTCAATGTTGCAGATAGACAATAGTGCCCTGAGAATTTCACGTGAAACTCATTTTGTTAGTAAACTCAATATTAGGTATTCGTAAAGCATAGATGATAAAATTCTTAATCGTTTATATTTATCAGTTATCATAATATAATGATACTAGTAATAATATAAAAGACTAAATAATAATATTGATAATAATAATATAATCCTTATGTGAAGCCTTCCCACCAAGCGAGCTTGCCCCAATAGGGGTAGTTTAGTTTTAGTACTACATAATCATAAAAAGCGGCCAAGTGCGAGTCGGACTCGCCCATGAAGGGTTCCGTAACAGCAAGTAACATAATATAAAAGTTCTTGAAGTTCGTTGTAACTTTGATCGAAGTAAATTGCGGTTTACGATTTATGACGTATTAAAAAAAAACTACTTACTAGATCTCGTTCAAACCAATTTTCGGTGGAAGTTTGCATGGTAATGTACATCATAATTATATTTTTTTTTAGTTTTATCATTCTCTTATTTTAGAAGTTAGGGGGGGGGGGGGGGGCCACACACATTTTACCACTTTGGAAGTGTCTCTCGCGCAAACTATTCAGTTTAGAAAAAAATGATATTAGAATCCTCAATATAATTTTTGAAGACATATTCATAGACCCCACACGTATCGGTTTGATGAAATAAAAAATTTTGAGTTTCAGTTCTAAGTAGGGGAACCCCCAAAATTTATTGTTTTTTTTTTCTATTTTTGTGTGAAAATCTTAATGCGGTTCACAGAATACATCTACTTACCAAGTTTCAACAGTATAGTTCCTATGGTTTCGGAAAAAAGTGGCTGTGACATACGGACGGACAGACAGACAGACGAATCTATAAGGGTTCCGTTTTTTGCCTATTGGCTACGGAACCCTAAAAATGATGTCATACTGTACATCATTTTTATGTCATGCGAGATTAGAACGACCCTTTGAGAGGGAAACTAACGCCCCAGCTCAGTCACTAACGGTTACTTAAATCTCTCTTTAGTAAAGAATCATCACACAAATTCTGTACTAAGGAGCTACTTAAGTAACCGTTAGTGACTCTGAGTTGGGGCGTCAAGTACTTAATAGTTTAATACGTGCTCATTTATTAATAACTGGTTTTCTATGCTGATATAATATATTAGCAGGAATAAAGTCCAGTAAAGCCTTTCACAGTTTTTATATAATAATGAGATAAAAAGTGAGACATTTCTCTGGAGGTACACAATATTTAAAATTAAAATAATACAGTTATGAGTTCGCTTGCACACCAGGGATAGTTACGTACTTACATAGCTCGGACGCAGCGGCGGCTGCTTTTGTAATATCCTCATATTAAATGTATATGGAAAAATTGTGTGGACAAAAAGGAACAAGCAACATTTGGTAAGTTTTATTTTGAGAAACATTATTTTGCAGATTTACTGTCCAGTTCACGGTAAGTGGTTACCGTTGCTCGCGGATATCAGTAACATGAAAAGCAGCATTGATATATTGCTGGAAGAAGAGATAGCAAAGAAAGAAAGAACGCATTTGTTCTCATAACAAGCTAGGCAAATAAAATATCTAAAATAACGAATAGATAAGAACAAAATTTTGTTAATTAATCTCGGCTGGTAACCAAACTGGAGAAATATTTAGTATAGTAAACTGACTCTTTCTACTTAACTGCTGTGCTACAAGAATATAAGTAAAAAAAACTTAAACTTATTTATTAAATTGTTCCATCTTTTTATAACTAAAATACATAATTCCGTGAAAACAATGTGACTTATTCAACGAAACAAAACTCAACATGATTCACAAATCAAGTGCGTAGAAGAATATTTACGCGTAGAAAATTCACCGAATTTGTAAAAACATAATGAAAACAGAACAGAAGGCCATGGATCTGAGATGTATCCGTTGATAATCCGTCCCTTTTTATTATTTCTGGCACAAAAGGAAACCGCCTCAAATCCCCATTTTCGAATAAGGTACTGTTCCCTCGCCTCTACTATTCATTTTCGATGGAAACTAGACTGGTTTTTATGTCTGCGTTTCGATAGACCCATGTGTAACGATAATATTAAAGGTTTTACCAAAATAAAATTGTTTAATAAGGTTTTATTAATAATACTGAAAATATACCAAGCTAATATTAAGCAACCCTCGCTTATTTTTTGTTACGCCAGCATTTTGTACGGTAATTTTTTTGGTGTAACTGATGTCTATGACTAACCACTTACAATCGTTGTGGATGGATCGTTTGCTCCACCGATCCGCACTAGAATAGCGTGCAATGGTGGAGTGGAGTATGATGTAGGCCCCAGTTATACTATTTGTAGGGGAGCGGGGGGCACGTTGTTACAATTTTTAGACAATTGTCAATACGACAAAAGCTATCAAATAATTTATACATTTGATTGCTTTTATCGTTACTATGTCTATTCAGCTATTAAAATATGATTGAAAAGTTATTAAAATGTGTGTAATTTTTTCACAATGAACAATTTAACCAAAAAAGTCGATTGTAACAACTTACCCCTGATTCGGGGTTAGTTGTTACATCTTCGGGGCATGATGTTACGGTAGATAAATAAACAAAATCATCAATGATAAATCATTTTTTTTTAAATTTCGAAACGTTATAAACAAAAGAGATCACTTTAAACAGCCTTCTATTATTTATGAGTAATTTATAATATCTATATCGTAACTTTAGAATAATAACATAACTTCGCAGGAACTTTTTTAAATCTTATATAAAAGCTCAGAAACTTCGTCTGCAAATAACAACTTGTAGTACGTAAATTATTTATACTTATTAGTTATTTTAATAAACTTTTAGCAAACTAAAATAGGTACTTAAGATTCTAAAATTTTTAAGGCACTTATATTATAGAAAATATATAGTTATTTATATAGAGGTAGGTAATGATATCCATAACATACTAATATTAAATTAGTCTTCATCAGAATTGCAATTAATTCAAATGAATAAGTGAACGTTTCCCGTTACACATTTGACATGGGCCACATTTTGCATTCTAAACATTCTACCCAATCTTCGTTTTTAGAGGTGCTGTAACTTTCGCTACACACTAAACAAAACCATTCATCAGTATCAGAATCTGAATCGGAAACCAAAATTCACCTTATCTTTTTCTTCTCCGCTCATTTTCGAGGACTTGGCCACTTTTTCTTCACACCCTTTTTTAATGAGTCTTTTCAGGTGTGCCGGTTAACACAAGGAATTTGTGTTCAACGACGCCTATACGACATGTAACAACTTACCCCAAAAAATTGTAACTACCTGCCCCATAGCACGTTTTTTAATATAAATTGAGGTCACCATTAATGGATATCGATAGTAGAAAAAAACAATATTGCAAATTAAAGGTAGATATATTATGAACGTTCGAGGTTAAGAATTTTGAGAAAATAAAAAATATAGACATCAGGAATCAAAAATTTCGTAAAAGATTTTTTTACTTCTTGGTTGAAATCGAGACACATGCACACAACCTAGCAGCTTGGCGCTTGGTGGGTCATTAATCGTTTTTATGTAATGCATGATGTTATAAGAAAACAAATGAGTCCAATTATGTCCACTAAAGAGTTTAAAATCCCGGTAAAAAAGGCGTGTAACTTCTTACCCGTGCAACAACGTGCCCCCCGCTCCATGCAAACCGCGACAGCAAACAATTAGAATTGTTTTGGCAGGCCCTCTTCTCAAAATTCTCTATGGTTGTAACTTTAATAAAGCACAAAATAAAATTATTTAAGCACATGCTAATGGAAATTGTAGCTATTTGTAGATACAGTGTCGAATTAAAATGTATTTCAAATCATAAATGGCGAATACTATCTACTTATCAATATAAATAAACATCCATAAAAATATTACAATACAACAGTTTTTAATATGTCGATATGTCGTAGAATCCTTTAGTCATACCTAATGTTAGTGAATTTCAAAGATACCTGGAACTTCGTCCTTTTTACGTTCCCAACTTACGAAAACTAAACGTCTTGAGGTGAAAAACTTTAGCATCAGTTACAGCCAGCTCGTGAAGAACAAAGAACCTGTAATTTCTCATTCGTATTCGAAAAGTTTAAATATAAGAACTGAGTTTAATCAATAAAGAGAAGGTTTCGTTAGGTACGAAGAAGTTCGGGAATTCTTTTATTGATATGAAACTAGCAGAAAGAAAAATCTGGTGCTGCAATATTGTGAGTTCTATTGCGCAAGGATACCTATCTCTAACCAGGAGTTTCTTTACGGTTTTTCTTCTCCTCCATGACAAAGCACCTTTCCGAAAAACTGGTAGATTAAAAAAATTACGTGCATAAGTGTATCAGCGATACCTACATGAATGAAGAATTTGAACTTTTTTTTTGAGTACAGAAAAACACTCTTATTCATTAAGAAGCCGCTGCAGCATGGTTCTCTTGTTATTGAGCAGAGCTATCATGCTGCTGCGGTATTGGAGTAGGGTTTTGCAGCCAACAAGTCCCTAAGTTCTTAAGACTGCTTGCAATGACAACAACAGAACTACAACCAACAAACTTTTCATAAAATTTAAATGTTCCAGCCCCAGTCGCAAAAAAATAGATTGAACACTTTTAGATTATGGGTAAAGAAAATGGGAAGGTTTCTGTTGAAGTTCTGCAGATTTCCCCATGGCAGAGGCTCCGCATGCAATCGTTTTCATTAGTTGATGAGGCTCCTATGCGAGGAGGTTTCTGTTCCGCATGGCACACGCAAGCATTGACTTTGTTCCTTTACAAATTTGTATTATTTACGTGTGGGATACGTGGCATACTTTTAAGAAAACTTAGTGACTATTCGGCTAGTTTTCCTACTTGCCAAATTCTACGTATATCACTGCCAAAAAATCTTCTTTGAGAAAATATTATTCATTGTTCGAGAACATCTGGTGACGTCATCAAATTACCGCTCGGGGACAACTTCGATCAGTTTGTCCATGCTGTCACGGCATCGCGTCTCAAATCCGTTCAATATGTTCGATGGAAATGGCTCCCGTCGTTATGATCCGATGTTTTTATGTACGACGCTTTTTATTTCAAAGGCCTTTTTGATGTAACTTCATCAGAGTTTTTTAAAGTGAAGATTGGAAAGGCCGATACAGCTAAGCAACTGTTCTTAGCAACCCAACCAAGCAGAATAGTCAGCGCCTTCTTTTTTTAATTTATGAGTGACTACTAACCAGTTGTTCAGATAATCTATACCTTACTTAGTACGTACATCCGAAAAAAATATTAAGATGGTATTCTTCAACTGACATATCTTTTCATTTGTATTCTATTGAAATAAAACAAACAGTAAATGTTAACGCAGCTTAATTGTGCGATTTAAAGTATTTTCATAAAACATCTTCGCCATTTTATAAATTTTAAAATTAACAAACGTATCTCCCATTATCTATGGTTGAAAAGCGGTCTAACAATGCCGAAACCCCACGCGTTATAATGGAATGAAGAGAGAAAGCAACTTGCATTAAAAAAGCGACATTTGCGGCGTTAATGAAATTTAGCAACAAAAAGTGGGTAGACGGAGATCCTGCCCTACATTACATGGACGCTTAACCAAAGTGGAGAGACGTTCTTTTAAGTCATCTTGAGGCTTTGGAGCTAAGAATAGTTTTTTCAGAGTAGTCGTAGTTTGGATGCGGCAAAATACAATTGGAATGTTTAATTTGCAACTGAATATTTTTAACGTTAACTAGTACAGAAACTAACAATAAGTTAAATAGTGTAAAATAATTATGTGCACTAATATCCTAGAGCCTGCATTCATTTTAGTTGACTTAGTCTAAATGATTTCCCGACTACTAAGCAAATATTACGGTCTGCTGGAAAGATCAAAGCTTAAAAAACATCTAAAATTTTTAAATGTAATTGCCGTAAACGTTAAAATAGGAAAAAATTAAAAACTCACACGTCAATAACATGCCTACGATTGTATTTCCACAGCCATTGTGCATTAGATGTAATGAAAATGGCCCCGACTCGAGATGGGGAAAGGGAATATTTTTGTTGTTTTAAATTGAGTTATAATGAACATGTTCCGCTTCACCCTTACAGGGGGAAACGTTTACAAAATACTAATAGCTCATGTGGTTTACCTTCTCCACACCGATTCGCAGCAACCGTTGTCGCGGTTCGTTACCCACGCCGCCATTACCCTCCTCATGAAATTCCCACTTTATTTCTCCCCCATTACCTACCAATGCTGTGTAATACACAAATATTATTTTTTGTACACACATATATCAATCTCAACGGCACCCAAACTATCGGGAGATACTGAAATATCTGTTTTTACTTTGTTTAAAAAAAAAAAATTTTTTTTGTTAATGAGTTTAAATTTTTTGTTAATGAGTTTTAATTTTTAGTTAATGAGTTTTATTTAGACAAACTACTCATTAATGCAAAACAGTACATTATGTTATAGGTAACATAAGGTAGTCATTGCAGTGTTTGAATGATGACAGTGTTATTAAATTTTTGTTTGTTTCCACATTTTCTCGGATTTTGTAATTGTTATTCGATCAAAATTTATTTAACTATTTAAGAATTCACAAATACCTTAATGAGTAGTTTGTCTAAATAAAACGCATTTGGTGCACAAATTCATGCCAGTTGATGAAAACCCCTAGAAAACGATTTTAATGGTTTGTTTACATTTGTATCGGCTGCAAATCGACCCTGCTATGGGTATTTAGTTTATTAAAGGTAGACTTATTTTTTAAGTCAACCCATGGAATGTGAGAATTTTTTGTACGTAACAACAATCTTCTTGTTAAATTCTTTTGAACTTAAGAATTATTTTAGTTTTAAAAACATCAAACGCCGCGAAACGGAGCATCATCAGGAAAGTTGATTTTAATTACACGCTCTACCAGCCATGTGAAACCTTTAAAAGTATATCCGTTACTAAACCCATATCAATTAAAAATTAAAAACAGGGTTGACAGCCACTGGCCCGCCGGATTTTGTTTGTGCGACAGATTATTGTTTGCGAGAAATATTCAAATGAGCGGCGGTTTCACTAACGATCCCCTTTTTGTAATTCTTGTTATAAGATGTTATTTCTCCCGCCATGTTTAACTTTTCCAATCCACCCGGAATTAAATTATTAAAACATAGCAATTTGTTTGATATAAACGTTGCTGCTAGCATCGTGTGCATATGTTATCACATATTTTAAATAAAAATAACAGAACAGATAATCTGGGTGCATACTTACGAGTATGCACCCAGATTATCTGTTCGATTATGTGTTACGCTCGAAGGACCTACTTACAACTGTTGGAAAAGTAAGGCTGTAGGAGTGTAGGATGTTTTAAGTAAAAGAAAATAATAAAAAGAAACAAGAACGAAATGAACGTGTTCAAATATTTTATTATTATTTTAAAGTTTAAACGACATTTTATAATTACACAATACAGATCAATTTCCTCATTTTTCTAGAATCAGGTATTGATTTCTTTATACTCTCTATATACCTACTAAAAAACTTTTCCCGTAAACTTTTGATTCCGTTTGGGATGACCGTTTCTAATGAAAGATAAATACTTTGTTATTACTAATCACTACTAGGAAATAGGTACCTACAAGCGGAGGTAACAAGCATATTTAAAGCCTTCAACAATTACATAGTTAATAATTGAATAATTAGAATTATAATACACCAAATAAATTGTTAAATTTTGCTATGCCCTAACAGGGCTTATGCTCAGACCATGTACATTGTATACCTAATTTAAGACCTAATTATATATATTAAACATGATGCAATAAAATAAATATGAAAAAAAATTAAATCATAATATATTATTAATTTTGAAAATATATTCTTATTATTAAGCTGTATTTTTAAAGGTGCTCCCTCACCGGGAGCATTCGCGTGTAATGTAGCGTTACGATTTAAGCATTACATCGATGAAGGAGGAGAACCGAGCATTACAATGCGCACCTTGTAATGATACAATGTGTAATATCTTGTTACAACTTGTAACATCAATAATAATGTCGAATCTATAATGTTACATTACACGCGAATGTTCGTCAGTCAGGGAGGTATTATTGTAATGTAATGCTCAAAGTCGAATCTATAATGTTACATTACACGTGAATGCTCCCGGTGAGGGAGCACCTTAATGGTAACAACCAATAAACGACGACGTACATGATTATAATTATTGTAATAATTGCATGGTCGTGCATTGCATTTATTATTAAAATAGACGAGACGGTACCGCTCGGATTGCGTAATGTAAACTAAATGCCTGTAATTATCTGTAGTTAGAACAAGATATGCACGAGATTACAGAGATAAGCGCATGAGTTATGAATATGACTTATAACTGCCACCAACATTGTCAGTCTGTAGTCTGTACTGTGCCTAAATCTGTTAATGTGTTATTACGAGTATTCTATAATTATGTAGTGCATCAGACAATGAGGATCCGTAACGTTTTTAGTTGAGAATGCAGATTTATAGAGCTAAGAAATCCTTAATAGACAGTGTAAAAATTTTTGTTCTACGACCAAAATTGACGAAGTTATGACCAAATTACTAGCGAAGTTCACTGCGGGCCGCTGCGGTAGGCTGTGACGTCACGATACCGGTCGCCGCGGCGCGTAATGTTTTGTTTGGATAATTTGTGACTTTGAAACAAATTAAGTGTCCGATTTGTGCCTAATTCACTTTTTAACTATGTATCAATATTGTGTATTGCTTAAACGTTCAAACACTTCTATGAAAACGCCAAAAAAACTATTTTTTAACGTGCCGAAAAAGCCAAAACTTCGTAGAAAATGGTATTCCGTTGTAAAAAGAGATAATATATGATTTATCTTCGATAGTAACTGAGCTGGGAACATTGGCTGGGAACCATATCTTTAAAATTTCGTAGTTGTATCTATATGTATAGCCAGCTGTGGTTCGGCTCAGTAACATTTTTTTCTGTGGGAGATGGCTCCTCGCTGCGTCTATGGAGCCACATCAAAAATGCTACGCTATGTTTGCAGCCTCCTTTTTGAGCAGTACAGTCATGGAAATCCACCTTCTCAACCGTCCAGCAGCAATACAATAAATAAATAAATAAATAATATACGCTTTACTTTTTAGGGTTCCGAAGTAAAATCGGAACCCTTGTAGTTTCGTCATGTCCGTCCGTCCGTCTGTAATTTGGCATGGACATACACATTTATTAAAACTCCAGAATCGTGGAATAAAATACTGAAAAACTTTTTTTTTAGGGTACCTCCCCTACACAGGTGTGAGGATGAATTTTTTATTCGTCGCGTACCCTGTAGTGTGGGATATCGTTGAAAAGGTCTTCGAAAAATATTATGGATCTTCTAGGACCATGTTTGGATTTAGGGGTGCGTTTGCGAAATATTTGCCTTTATAGTGCTAATTTTGGTCGAGCCCCTACTACTACTCAACGGATGATTTGTAACGATCAGTGAGAGGGAAATAAAAGCGGCCAAGTGCGAGTCGGACTCGCCTATGAAGGGTTCCGTAGCAGCAAGTAACATAATGATGGGTAATTTGCGGTTTACGATTTATGACGTATTAAAAAAAACTACTTACTTGATCTCGTTCAAACCAATTTTCGGTGGAAGTTTGCATGGTAATCAAATGTACCTACATCATATATTTTTTTTAGTTTTATCATTCTCTTATTTCAGAAGTTACGGGGGGGGGGGGACGACGACGACGACACATTTTACCACTTTGGAAGTGTCTCTCGCGCAAACTATTCAGTTTAGAAAAAAATGATATAAGAAACCTCAATATCATTTTTGAAGACCGATCCATCCCATACATATGGGTTTGATGAAAAAAAAAATTTTGAGTTTCAGTTTTAAGTATGGGGAACCCCCAAAATTTATTGTTTTTTTTTCTATTTTGTGTGAAAATCTTAATGCGGTTCACAGAATACATCTACTTAACAAGTTTCAACAGTATAGTTTTTATAGTTTCGGAAAAAAGTGGCTGTGACATACGGACGGACGGACAGACAGACAGACATGACGAATCCATAAGGGTTCTGTTTTTTGCCATTTGGCTACGGAACCCTAAAAAAACAGCTATTGACAACCAATATTAAGGTTTCTGTCATAGATCAGCAAGTGTAGGGAACTATGCACTATAAAGAACAAGTAGGTAAAAAGTCATCCGCGAAATGATCTACATACCTATACCGAAAACAACATTCGTTTATCAATAAACTATAAACACTTCATTCATAAGTTCTGATTACATCCCTGTACGTATACTTTACATTCATTCTTTCTTACCCCTACCACCTACCACTAACAGCTTAGAAGTTAGACCTAAAGATTCCTAATAAATACCTACCATCAGTCAGCCTCAGAAACAGCTTAACATTATAGTACTTTGTAATAGTAACTGTTCCGACGGTTTCCGAACAACATTATGACAAATTCAAGAAATATGTGACAAGGTACTAAAATGTTAAGCTACTTCTGATGATGACCGTACACGTAGATAAATAAACAGCACCTTTACCTTTGTGCTTTCCAACCACGGATTTAGCGCTGGTGAACTTAGAATGATTACCTAGGTAATCAGAAACCATGAAAGAATCCACTTTTGGAAGTTTATCTGATTGAGCTTGTACAAAATCAGCTTCTACTTTATTAGTACTTAGGTTATGTACGTTTTATACTTAATATGAAATAATCTAAATTTTACTAACAAAAAATAACCGACTTCAAAGTCTCAAAAACGACTTGTCAGTCAGATCTCGTTCAAATTTATGTGGGACCACATGACAAGCACCTGCTTTCGATTAAAAAAAGAATCATCGAAATCGGTTGGCGTGATATTGAGTTATTCGTCAATTTGTCGCGCACATCTTAACACAAATTTACGACTTATGTGGTTTTATCATGAATGCCATTGTCACATCTCAATAAAATTTATATGGGACCACATGACAGCCACCAGCTTTCGATTAAAAAAAGAATCATCAAAATCGGTTCGCCCAGTCCAAAGTTCTGAGGTAACAAACATAAAAAAAAAAAAAAAATAAAAAAAAATACAGTCGAATTGAGAACCTCCTCCTTTTTTTGAAGTCGGTTAAAAATAACAGCCCTTCATGTAATTAAATTGCCGACTATAGTGACCAACTGCGTCAGATCGGCTCCGTCGAATCATGAAGAAGGAGTGCCGGTAGCCGGCTGCGCTCGGTCGGGTTTCATGACGTCACACGGACCCGCGTACTTTGAATTTTAGCGGCCGGAACGGCAATGTTCATTACTTAATATCTTCGCAAGTAATGGTCCGATTTGGATAATTCAAAAAGATATATCATTCTTACGCCATAAAGAATCACGTGGATAATAGTTCTATTGAATTTGCTACAACTTTACTGATCCTCATTAATGTAAAGACATGTAAATGAATAAACGTTATGAAATTGGATACGGCAACACTCTTATCAGTAGTAAGTAAGTTAACGTGGGGAGCAATATGACAGATGAAAATATTTTATTGTTATTTTATGACATTTTCGTGTAATATTAATTACATAGACTTTCTCGTGTGCGTTTGGACTGAGGGCTCTTTTTTAAAAGAAACTCATATTTTATCAAAATTAAGGCGAAAAGGAAAAATTGTGAAAACATTGTGATGAAGGTAAAAAATTTGTGAAACGTATGGTAAGAAAGTTGTGGTGGATTAACTGGAACACTCAATCCGCTAACTTAAGAAATTACTGTAATCTCGTATCTCAAAATATATTAGATGTATGTTTGACATTTTTATGTGGAGCCAATCATTTGATGTAAACAACTCTCTCATGTATAAGACAAAAGATTTTTATTTATTTTGTCTATTTGTTTGCCTGTCTTTTTTATACATACAATATCATTGCCTGTGTTACATGGAAACTACTAAACCTTAAGTTGAAGCTTCGCATATTTATGACTTATATTATGAGTCATGTATACTTTGTATGCCTCGTAAAATGTATCTGTTCCAGCGGGATAGTAAATAATTGTTAGCTACTTTAATGGTTCTGTTAAGAGCCTGTTGTTTTACAGCTATAGAAAAGTATACATTTTACATAAAATGTTTGCATAAAAATTCATTCATATAAAAACATACGCCCAGTACATCTTAGCATTCTCTATCAGTCAAATTTCAGGGAATGTGTGAATACATTGATATTGAGGTATAACGCATAATATGGTTATGGACCAATGAAAATTATGTAACTATGTTAAAATACAGAGCATTTAAGGATAATTAATTTTTAATGACCTACTCAACTTTTCAAAAGGTAAAGTTTGACCAAATTTTCATCTCCCAATATCAAACTCTAGGGATGATAATTATAAAACGGAAGAATCTCATTATATTTACTGCAGATTTATTATACGAAGTAGGCAGAAAATTTACCGATTTGACCAAATCGCTATGCTTTATTATTTCCCAATTTATTATTTTACCCCTAGGGGATAAAAGTTCTACATAAATTATAATAATTTTAATTACTTATTTTTTATTACTTTATAAATTTATGTATAAAGGTGAAACTGAACGATTTCACATCTTTAATTACATTTTAAAAGTATTTCCAAAAACCAAAATCATTGTTAAAACTGTTAATAATCTAAATTTTACTAACAAAAAATAACCGACTTCAAAGTAACTCAAAAAGTACTCGTCAGATCTCGTTCAAATTTATGTGGCCACAACAAGCACCTGCTTTCGATTAAAAAAAGAATCATCGAAATCGGTTGGCGCGATATTGAGTTATTTGTCCATTTGTCGCGCACATACTTAATACAAATTAAAGACTTATATGGTTTTCTCATGGATGCCATTGTCAGATCTCAATAAAATTTATGTGGGACCACATGACAGGCTCCAGCTTTCGATTAAAAAAAGAATCATCAAAATCGATTCGCCCAGTCCAAAGTTCAGAGACAAAGTTCAGTAACAAACAGAAAAAAACAGTCAAATTGAGAACCTCCTCCTTTTTTTGAAGTCGATGAAAAAAGGTATATTGCGTTGATAAATTCCCCATTATTACACTTTTATTTTGCATTGGAAAATGCCATGCCTATTAATGTCTCTAGAAAGAGGATGATTCGTGCGACCTCTTACGAATGTCGCATCTCTGAATATGTAATTCCATGGCTCTGAACATTCTGAAGCAGCCATAAAGAGGTTAGGAAATTAAGGAAATAAGCGTGGCGATAAGGATGAATAATATAATGGTTACTGAAAAAGACTGTCTTGAATACAGATGTGTAGCAAACGAATTTTTAGGCGTCTTGTCTTATATGAAATTGATGAATGATGTTCTTGATGATAATCCTATGCTAGTTCCTATTAAATTATCCTACTATAGTCCTTGGTCGCGACCCTGCCTGCGAAGCGAAGGGGCCCGGGTTCGATTCCCGGCCGGGGCAGATATTTATGTGACAGATAAATATTTGTACTCGGGTCATGGGTGTGATTGTGATGTGTTATATGTGTTGTCCATGCCCCCCGGAACAGGTAAAACCCTACTGCGGGGGTACGAGAGTGTAAATGTTTATTTTATTATTATAAATGTGAAAGTTTATGAAGATAATATTGTATTTGGATGTTTTCACCCCGCGCTAACCGTTGTGTTGTTGAAAGTCTATGTCCAGAAAAAGAGAATAGGGTTTTATCCCGGTCATACGAGTATGTTCCCCTGAGATGATTGGGACGTTTACATGTTTGTGATTTTGTTGTGTGAAACCACTCTTTCGCGGGCAAGTAATATTACTAGTATAAAACATGAAATAGTAGCCATAGTATTCATTTAAAAATAATTCCGTTGATACAGTTTGAGCAACAGGGAATATTATTATTTTGATTTTAAAAGTTTCAGCTTCATGTGAAGTATGAAACACGCGTGGGAGGTTTCCGAACACTGAACGATACTTACGAACGACGTTAGGTATTCAAAAATTTACTTATAATTAAATTTATATCAATTTAATTATCTCTTGATGCCACTCAGATGGAGCTCATATGTATTACTCGTATATATGTTAAAACTTGTACAGTGTTCAAATAATTATCGTATACAAGCTCAAACTTACACACTAGGTTCTTCTAACGGTCCGTTGACGACCCGTGTGGCGCAATGGTTACCATGCCGGATCGCCGCACCGAGGGTCCTGGGTTCGATTCCCAGCGAGGCGGACATTTGAATGATGAGTTTGAATTTCTGTTCTCGGTCTGGGTGTATTGTCAATGGCACCCACGACACAGGGAATCCTAGTGTGGGGCTATGAGTGTGAAGCGTTATTCTAAGTTTGGGAAGGTACACAGAAGGTAACACATACAAAAGAGACATCACAAACATCCACGATGAGAGCAAACATGTTAACAGCAAACAAACACTGCACATTATGTCATAAGTGTCTTGGATCTGTCCTGGAATCGAACCCGGATCTCCTCGCTCGTCAAAATCACCTTCACGTTTATCAGTTATTTAGATCAACAATTTTTATTATTTGTACAGAAAAGTTGAACAATACGTATTATTATGCTATTATGTAGTCAATGATTTTAAAGCAATTCTATTGTAAACATGATTCATTTTAAATCAGATAGCAACTGGCACGAATTAATTTCATTTCATTATTCGCCATATGTCGAGTGTTAATTTATTTAAATGGTAATAAGTTTCATCGTGGCATAAAAGCCCCGGCCGTTACATTCGAGTAGTATTATATTGGTTAAGTGATTCGTGTTATTACAAGCATTAATTTGTAATTCTGTGTATCGTGAATCGTCACAGGTTTATGGGATTTCTGAAGTAAGGGTGAGGGAGTGTGCCAGATGATTTCGTTGAATAGGTACCTCAATAATTGAGGTACCGAATTAGCTACTTGACTACTACATTCTGCCTGCAGACTGTAGAAGTCAACTTTCATAAGACAGATTTATTGAAGCCCATAAGAACACACAAGGAATTTTAAAGTGAGAATAGGAGTGTGTACCTACAATGTGTATATCTAATATGTAAAATTCTCGTGTCACGGTGTTAGAAGTTGAACTCCTCCAAAACGGCTCAACCGATTTTCGTGAATCTTAGCGTGCATATCGGCTAGGGTAGAGAATCGGACAACATCTATTTTTCATCCCCTTACCCCTAATTTTTTTTTGGCAGAACAACGTTTGCCCGGTCAGCTAGTAGATAATATATTAATGACTTAGTATTTCAATTCGGTGTGACCATGCTTGTATATTATTCTATTTATGGCAAACTCTAATGGTGACAGATTGAAAGTTGACAGGAAAATATGGAGAGAAATCTATATTCTCGAGTGATTCTTTATGTTTGTTCATGTTACACTATATAGAGAGAATCTTAGGTCTGTTAATAAACCGATCTCTGCCAATTCTGTCAACTTTCAATTTGTCGAAATTACATAGTTTGCCAAGATCTCTGCCATGTCAAGATTCGGTTTGTGATGCTAACATGTCGGATCGTATGTAAAATTAATCGTTGTATAATGTTTATTTATTGTCATAAAAATAATGTTTGCAGCTATATTAGCGGCAATGAAACCTGTTCCTTAGCTCGTGCAACCTGAAGTTGCTGAAGTGGTATCTGCCGTGTTTCATTCATAAGTTTCATTATATTGTCTCGGTGTTTTCGAAATACGTTTCGAGGGCTTTTAAAATGCAGAGACTGCGAGCCACTTGTAAGAAGTGCATTAGCAGTAAACGTGAATTGTAAGAGAAATACTGGCTGGTTAATTAATAATTTAAAACGGGTGAGAGTTGATGTTTTAATGCTTTTTTATGCTTTTTTAAAGAGTAATGGAGACAAGTCTTGCCGCTTTTATAGTTACTTATCTGTTAATTTAAAGTTTTAACAGAACTTGAGCAGGGATAAACAAGGAAGAAAGGTAGACAGAAAAGAGGAAAATAAGGAAGGAAGCAAGGAAAGAAGAAAAGAAAAAAGGAAGAAAAGTTACTCTCTCTTTATTGAGTAAGGACATAATTCTAATTTATATTTTATTTATATGTACGAGTACGTATGTCCTATAAAATTCAGTAAAAAGATATTAATAATAATAATAATAATAACGTTTATTGACCATAAATAAGAGTACATTTCAAACGAAACGGCCTGGGAGACAGTTCCTTCCCAATTCTTTTGTTACAGTTACAATCTTAAATGTAGGGTTACTAATAGCTTTTAAATTTTATTAAGTTATGAAAGAAGAAAAAAAAAAAGGAACACTACTAACAAATACTAGATAGTTAAACAGCAGCAGGTACCTATTTATAATTATCGTGGGTGTGTGTTTATGTAAAAAAAATAATATTGTAAAAAGTATAGCTTATTTTATTTTATTCATGCTTCATGCTATCTTGTTAACAACCTTCAGCCGTTCCTTGCATTGCGCTAATGACTTGAACCACTACAAACAAATCCTTTACTTAGTCGTATGTATGTTTATATCTTCGTAAGTCATTCCTTTTGCAACAGTTACATCACATGCATGCAGCTCATGCATAATGTCGCATGTATTTGCATCCTGTATTGGACTGGTGGAATTTGCAACTGATGTTAGTCGCACGTCGCATAAATTGTTCTTTGGTTAGATGAGTTTGCAAAGTTCGTCGAGGGAGCATACGTCATAGTCACCGTAGATCTATACATGTAAATACTCGTGTTGGTATTGTGCTCATAGCTATGAGCGACTTGCAAAGTCATCGAGATCTGGAAATGTAGATACTCATTATAGAAGACACTGCATATACTCGTGAGTCGTGATAGATGATACTCCCCAACAAAGTTCAATGAAATGGTTTAAGTTGGATTTTTCTACGAAAGCTGGCATGGCATCTCTGTATTTTTGTAATTATATTATGTGCGTATTAGATACCTTCCTGGCGTGTTCCACTACGCTGAAAATTTTTGTATGTGAGAAGTCGAAGATCAAAAATGTGCCTAATGCATTGATTTAGTGGTCTCAAACCACTTTCTAAATGCCTTTCAAATGCGACCATTTTGAGGCATATCGGTCCCATGGTTTCAGAATATATAAAGGACATCCGTACAAACATTTTTTGTATTTTATATACAATACATATATTATTACTAGCTGCCCGGACAGACTTCGTTCTGTGAAAAGTTTTTTTTATTTATTTTGAGATGTAAGCTATCCTATCTTTCAAGTTGGATCAAACTGCACATGGTGTGCAAATTACATTAAAATCGGTTAAGTAGTTTAGGAGTCCATCGCGGACAAACAACGTGACACGTAATTGATATAGATAGATTAATTATTTATCACTTGCTTTGGTAAGGAAAATATCGTGACAAAACCTGTGCATCTGTGGGGGTTGAATATCGATAAAAGTTGAAGGGTACCCGAATGTGGTAATTAGCTATGCGTTGCAAATGCACATGAGAAAGAATAAAGAGTATTAACGATTTTGAATGGAATCATTTTTCTCTCTTATTTTCAGGCCAGTATCATTATAATCCAGTATTCCTATTAAAACTTTTCACCAATAAAAAGATATTTACAACATTTCTTCACTTCGTTACCCCGTAATGAATTCGGAGTTTAGCATAACTACGTTTGTTTTAATTTACGGCGTCCATGGTATAAATTTCGCGATATTAATATTTATAGAACTTAAGACCCGCCGCACTTATAGCTTATTGCGTAAAAAATTTAATCTCCTCTCCAAAAATGAATTCTCTCAAGAGCTCTGAGGGCGTTGGAATATTAATTGTAGTGAAGAATTTCATTACATTTTTTACTGCCGATTAATAGACAGGTGGACAACTGCTTTGAATTATCATTAAGTAAGGTTTTTTATTAATAGATATAACGTTATAGCAAGTGGTAAAATGTAAGTTTAGTCTTAAGTGGTAAAGACATATAAATCTCTATTAACCCATTACAAATTATTATGACTAGGTAATGAGTTGTTTAGTCTAATTTAGGGGTCAGGATAAGTATTGAATGACCTATCCTGAACCTTAAATTACTGGTAGGTAAGCCTATATCATGAGGTCTATCTTTTTTACCGACTTCAAAAAAAGGAGGAGGCTCTCAATTCAACTGTATTTTTTTTATGTTTGTTACCTCACAACTTTCGACTGGGTGAACCGATTTTGATGATTCTTTTTTTAATCGAAAGCTGGTGCCTGTCATGTGGTCCCACATAAATTTGAATGAGATCTGACTAGTAGTTTTTGAGTAACTTTGAAGTCGGTTATTTTTTGTCAGTAAAATTTTTATTATCTGAACTCTAGTTTGTGAAAAGAACTCTAGGTATTTAAGAATAATGTTAAGGTTATTAAGGATTTTTGTGAGTGCAAATAGTTATCGAACGGTGAGTTTGTGTGACTGTGTGTGCACCACTGTTCAAGCATGCTGTAACCTCAGGAAATGCGTTGCCGATAGCAAAAGATAAACCAAGCGCTGTAGAAGAGCCCTTTCATTATTTAAATTGCTCTGATAGTACGCAATCAAAAATAATACGAAAAAATAATAATTAAAAAGCAAAAAACCCGACTGCGTATAAAACTAAAAAGAAAAAAACACGCCCAGCAGTTAAGAATGTTGTCATAAGTAATACTGAACAACTACACCATAGAAGGATTAACAGTTGACTCCATCAGAATTGAAGTCAGTCTGCTATTTTTTGACACCAACATCAACTATGTATAGTTTGTATATTTTCTGTTAAAATACATTTTTTGCATTAGATTATGTTTTTATTTCCGGGGCTATAATGTAAGCTCGCTTACGCAGGTTTTTTATTTTAAACCAGAACCTCATCAAACTAACAATACTCGGATGGAGCTCATAACAATACCTCAGTTTTCAACAATACAGTTGTCTCATCAAATTAAAACGTACCACACTACAATATGCACTCCCCTGAATGGAATTTAATCAAACTTTCTTCCTTTGAGGTGTAATAGTCCTCGTTCATAACAGCATTTATTATCTGTGAGCGGGCGCTGAATACAAAACAAAATAGAAAACCAACGTCTGGACAAAGGTTCGTATTCTCAATTCTATTTACGCTTCAAAGTCAAAAGACACAAAAAATTATAGCACTCTCATTCAATAACTAAGTCCCTCACAATGGCGCGTAAACGACAGATATTGTTTTTTTAATAAAAATTTCGTTTACATTTGCCTTCGCGGCGTTATTATAATAAATTACGCAGCAATCCCTTTCTGGCTATTATGGCGATTACAAAAGAGGAACTTGTCGTTGAAATTGTAACGCAAACAGTTTTTGTGAGGAGTGCGTCGGGGATTTTGTTTAGCGCAGCGCGGCCCCGAAACAATGAGCGATGATTGAATTTTTTGTAACGAGATCGTTTTGATTTATGAACGTATCCAGTGGTTGGCCCGTTTTGTTTTAGACACTTTTGCTAAATGGCACTTTGTAAACAATCTGATCAATTAAATTAAGTCGTAGGAATGAATCCAGTTTGACTTACTTCAGGACTCAGGTTCGGTCTTGAAAGGTCGTTGACCGGCAGTTGTTTTAGATATATTTTAACAATTTTTTCAACTATATCTTAAAGGAGGATGGCTGCTAGCCAGGTAAATAAATAAAAAAAAGTTAAAACATAAAAAAGTTAAATAAATAAAAACATTTTGATAAATTGACTATTATTTATTAAGAATATTTATTATGAAAAATGAACATCAAACGTATTTTTAAACCTATTTAAATTAAAATATAATGTATTATCTCACAACAACATATTAAAAATCATGTTATACCTTAACGAGACTAAAAAGTAAAAATATATTTTAGCTAAGGAAGACAAACCCCGGTTTATTTGAATAAGGTCGTATTTACAAAACATGGTTATAGTTAAGATGTGAATAAAGGTGTAGGTACTTCAGTGTACATTACTAAGATTAGAATAAAGCTGTACCTCAGTGGTTAAATTGTTCTGTCAGTTTTCCACTCGGAAAACGTGTTTAAAAAAAAAAATATTTCTGACCAAGTTTCACTTTACAAGACAAGCAATTTTTTAAATCCTTCTTAGCGCATCCGTTCTTGGGAAAATACAACTGTTTCGTAATAGCACAGAAGAAATAATAGTACTTATAAGTAATAGGTCTGTTATTTTTATTTATTTTCCCAAACTTTAAGCCAAATGTTTTTGAATCAAGTATGACTATGGGGTATGGTTTTTAGGGTTCCGTAGCCAAATGGCAAAAAACGGAACCCTTATTATTTTATAATGCCATAGTAAATATTTTATTTCAGTTTTACTTAACTCTAAACTCTGTGTAGAAGTTTCTTAGAGGGAACTTTTCAATATTCTATAAAAAAAGAAATCTTTACAAATGAAACAATTTATGGAAATAGCCGACAAAAGAGCTGAAGATCCACCTGATGATTAGTGGCTATCGTCGCCCGTGGACATCAGCGACACTAATGGCATCACTGATGTCGGCCAAGAAAGAGAGAAAGAAAAAAGAAAGCTAGAAATTTGGAAACAAATCTTCGCAAGATTGACCCGTCTACATCGGTTATCCAAATGTATAATACTGTGACAGTTCATTAAGCTATGGTATATGTAAAGGATGGTTGAAGGATTCGGGTCAGGCCACACGCCGCTCCTCAATTACGAGCTCCCTTCGAATGAGACAAGTGACGATATTTCATTTCTAGAGCCCTAAAGGCTCTTCAACACATCAATCTGCGGTAATGAGTTACATTTCTAGGGATTTACTATACAACTTGTATCAGGAGCTGTAGTTAAGCACCAAAACGTAAGTAATAATAAAGGAAATAAGAATAAAAAGGGAACAACATTTTTATATAAATATACTAGCTGCCCGGACGGACTTCGTTCTGTCAAAAGTTTTTTATTATTTTGAGATGTAAGTTATCCTATCTTTCAAGTTGGATCAAACTGCACACGGTGTGCAAATTTGATTAAAATCGGTTAAGTAGCTTAGGAGTCCATCGTGGACAAACAACGTGATACGTAATTTATATATATTAAGATTGTTCCATTAATTTGTAATTTACGGTCGTTTTTATAATCCGTCTATCCTTGGCTTCAACCCATTAATGGCCCAATACTGGGCACAGGTCTCTCCTCTTGAGGAGGCCTAGAGCATACTCCACCACGTTGCTCCAGTGCGGACTGGTGGTCCGTCTATCCTTAACCTACGGAAAAGTTAGAAGGTAAAGTAATAACAATTACCTAATGCTTAAATGTTGTGATTTTTCGGCAGTCGCTAGGCTTGAGGCTAGGGATAGAAAATTGGGTATTGATAGTATATTACGTTGGTTGATATCAGATTATTAACAGTTAAAGTTAATACACCTCTCAAAGGAACTAAACTGAATGAGATTCCAGATTCGACATCGGTTTTGGAGAATGTAGGATTAGTCTTTTCCCGCAATGAATGCTGGAGCGCTTCTTAGAATTTAAAGTGTAGCGTAAGACATTTATAAATTGGAGTACCTATAACACTTTATAAATAACTCCTTAATCTTATAGTTTTGCGTATAAAAATTAATACAAATAAAACAGACTCGTATGTTGATGACTGTGAAGCGTTATTATACAGAAAATATAGATCCTTTATGTTGTAAAGAACAGCCCAAATCATTGAGCTATATAATTCTTGTTGTTGAACTGGATTTTTGTAGAACACTTTGGATGAGACAAATTAAAAAGACAGTCACTACTCTATAGACCTGAGCTGACATGATATCATGCGGATTAAACGCCAGTCTAAGAAGTTAATTAAAGGTTGCACCGAGACAGCGCACTTCCGATTAAGTTCGCGAGATCCGCGTAGATCCGTGTAGATCTATCGCGGCAGTTCAGTACGGGATGACTTTAGCGGAGAATTTTACCAACTTTAATCCATCGAGTATGAAATGAGTTAACTTGATATTGAAAAGAAGATCTATGTATGAAAGCAATGGTAACTTATTCAAGCACTTAGGTAAAGATTGTTGGTTTTCGACGAACTCGTAGTCTAGTTGGTACTAACGAAGAAACTCAGTTTCGATTCTTATTTGAGGTAGATGTTTATCCTACTTCCACAGACATGTATACCTACCTTGTCTGTGCCTACGACCTACTTCTTCTATGAGACAGAGAATTTACGTTTCTTTGAGGTTATTTTAAAGGAAATGTAACAATATTTAACAAGCAGCCCAGAATACTGCTGCTACGACTTAAGTATTTAACATTAATACGATTTTTTGCTTAAAAAACAAATTCAAACTTTAAATCTCCTAATAGCCAACTCACTCTTCATTGTTTGTCACAACACACCATTGTTTCCACTTGTGACAAACAATGCATATGTATAATGTAATCGGCCACGTTGACAGGGACAAAAAATAATATTTTTGTCCCTGTTGTTCACGTAGATTTTGTAACTGGCGATCTCGCTCTATCAAATGTATGGGAGAATCTACTGGTTCTAAATCTATGAATACATTATTTACGACGAAACGATTGTTTGGGATTTCCCGTCCTTTAGTTTACCCCATCAGCTAAGCTGTCACTATCATTTAATAAGAATAAAGGAATGCATTATTTTTTGATATATAATTACTATATTTTAAATTGAAACGAGACGGCAGACATTGTGATGGAAAATACCTTTTTTCAATTTGTTTTAATACTTATCAAATAAAGGAAGATAAATACAATGTGGGAAAAATCTCAATGAAACAAAAAACATTTTTCTAAATATTAATTTACTTTGTAAAAAATTTATAAGATACTTTTTACAACATTCTTCACATTATTAAAGAAAATTACTTTAGACAATATTTTTTACAAAATATTTTTGTTGACATTGTTTTGTTTTCTAAGAAAGTAAAATAAGGAATGTCTGTAAAAAAATAAATTCTTTATTATCAATGATTCTCGGTAATTAAGGCAACCGAACATGAATTTCTTTAGACCCTGTAGTGTTCCGTTAGACCACTAATTCTGTATATTCACTGGTTCGATGTAATAGACTAGGAAACGCGGTTACGCCACATGATTATTGTTTAATTACTTAATAAACACATATAGATAAATATCGGCTCGCTGCAAACACCACGTCTACACTCCGCGCCCGACAGTTCGTAACTGACTCATTGTGCGCTGGCCGCGTGGGTGCTTGACCGAGACGACAGAAAAGTGACATCTGTCAGTTGACAGATGACAATCTAGTTAGATTGCAAAACTACTAAATGTTATCGATATCCTACTCGATATCGATATACTACATCCCTTCCTTATTTTAATAATTTTTTTTTTTTGTAGTTTCTAGTTTCAGTAATTCTTTATCTTTGGTTCTAATGTTAACTCCAAATAATAATTCAAACGGAGTCATTCCAATGCTTCGTCGGTGAGTTCTATTTATACAGCGTTGGACGTTAGGTACTCTGCGATACCTTTGGTACGATCTTTGGTCGGGTCATCTGCAGTGAGTTTAGTCAACACAGCGATGATAATTTCCTCTAGGCCGGTTCCTCTCTGCGTTTCCTATCGGGTGCAAGAAGCCTTCTCTCTTCCCTTTCTTGTTTTTTTTTCCAGGATACATTCAACATAATTGTTAATAATCCTTCTAATTTTGCCTTGTAACTTTTCTATGTGGTATTCTCTATTTATTAATTCTTCAGTCTTAGTAACTCCAAAGTGTCCTTTTCGTGGTTCTGATTAATTCAAATTGTATCTTCTTAGGTACAACAATCAATCTATTTCCGCTTTTCACTTTGTTGAGTGCGTCTTTTTTGTAAAATATAATCTTGATAAGGCTCTTTCTCTAAAATTTTCTTCAACGCTTTTATGTGATCGTCCTCATCTTGAGCTTTTTTGATACATGTTGTAGTTTCCGCAATCATTAAACAAATTGGATCTCTACCTAAAGCATCAGCGTGTTTCATCCTTGATCCAGGTCTATGCTCGATCTCGTAATCATATTCCTCAAGTAGCAGAGCCTAGCGAGCAAATCTTGGTGGTAAATCTTTCTTCTGTAAGGTCCTCGTTAATGCAGAGCAATCTGTTACTATTTTAAAATGTAGGTAAATTCTAAGTTTCTTGATAGCTTCCACGATATCTTCTAGTACCTCCAAGTGGTAACTATGGTAATTTCTCTGAGTCGGGGTAATCTTTTTGCTCATATAATGGATTGGGTGAAGTTTGTCATCATTCGGGCTTTTCTGTAAGAGTACGGCTCCATATCCGTCAGCGCTGGCGTCTATGTAATTCAGTATGCATCAGGATATCAGGATTGTAAATTCTAAGTACAGGTGTGCTACACAGTTTCTTCTTGAAAATGAAAAAATGAAAATATTTTCATTGATTCACAGATTACATTATATACTAGTTGCAAGGGCCCCTATACTGTGTGTAAACCTGTGTTTCTGGGTACCCCGCTCATCCACGAAGACAAAATATAATGAATCACTTAAACATTTTAACAAAGCAAAATAAATGAGACGTGTGTGTATAAATGTGTTGAGTTCTTTGAAAGCTTGTTAACAGTTTTAATCAAAATTAAAAGGAGTATTTTTCTTCAGTAAGTCGGTCATTGGCTTTGCTATGAGTAAGTAATCCTTAATAAATTTTCTAAAATGGCCGGTAAGTCCTAAGAAAGACTGGACGGCTTTCACGTTCTCAGGCTGTTCAAATTTCTCTACAGCATTAATTTTATCCTTCGATGGTCTTACTTCATTGTCACGGATGATGTAACCGTATCTCGGTTCAATCTCTTTCTATAAGAAATGGCATTACTTCCAGTTAAACTCCAAACCAAATTCTTCCGCTCTTCTTAGTACTTTTGAGCTTCATCAATCCTTCTCCTTCCGTTCTAGATGGTAAAATCAGATCGTCAAGATAAGCTGCTTCGGTTCCATCGGTAATTAGGTCACTAAAGATGTCATTGACAAACCTCTGGAATACAACTGGCGCTGTATACAGTCCGAAAGGCATTTTGAGAAATTCGTACTGGCCTTGAGGTGTAACAAAAGTTGTATACTTCTGGCTGTCTTGGTGAACATTCAAATTCGGACAGGCTGGTGATTGGTGATCTAGGTCACTACAGTTGAAGCACCCCTTCACGTGAGGCACCTTGCGGTTTGACTGATGCGCAGCTGAATGGCCAGTTTGGGCGGGTTTGCCTGGCACCGTCTTTCTAATGTCACTGTAGATGTCCAGCTTTTCCCGGAAATCTTTGATATCCGACGCGCTATACAGAATAGGTTTGTTGGTCTCGAGCTCACGTATACCATCAATCGCATATTTTAAAAAGTTTTGCAATTCCGCCTAAAGTCGTTTGGCATAGATCAATTTCTCAATTTTAGTCCACTTTATAAGCAGGGCAGTATCTCCAAATTCATCGAGAAATGTCTCAACAGGGTAAGTGTCGTCTCCAGTAAAAATGGTCATAGACTCTTCTAAGTCTTTAAAGGAAATCAGTCACAATCACATCAACATCTTCATCTTCACTTTCTTTTTCATCTTTCTTCGGCGGTATTGTTGCAGAGAAACTTGTGTTTGCTTGAGAATAATTTTGTGACTTTCATCGATAGTCATTAATATTCGAATTAATTTGGTCTTCATAAAAACATTAATTCGGAAAGTCTTTTTCGAAAGCTACCATAAGATTTTCTTAAGGGTGGCAACATTTCATACCATAGCAAATGAAGTAATTGATTGTGTCGATACAGCAGGATACAACTTGTAACTGACTTCTATCTTCGCCACGATCACGAGCCAGCAATTCGATTTGGATGCGTCTTTAGTTTTCTTCGTAGATTCACTTCAAATATTATGTCAATTCCACACTAGGATTCCCTGCGTCGCGGGTGCCACGGACAACACACCAGACAAAGACATTTACACCCAGACCGAGAACAGAAACTCAAACTCATCATCCAAACCTCCGCCTCGCCGGGAATCGAACCCAGGACCCTCGGTGCGGCGATCCGGCATGGCAATCATTGCGACACACGGGTCGTCATTGATTTAGATCATCGCAATTTAATGCAAAACCGCAATGTAATGCACCTCGCAATTGAATGCGACTCCCACCATCATTGATTTAGATCATCGCAATTTAATGCAAAACCGCAATTTAATGCAAAACCGCAATTTAATGCACCTCGCAATTTAATGCGCTTTGCAATTTAATACACTTCACCATCAGTTACCATGATGATCGCAATTTAATGCGTCTCACCATCATTTGGCATGATGATTCGATCACTCATCCATAAGAACTAATAAGTACTTGCCTATCGAAAAGTGTTCATAACTGTTTGTAATTTAATTAAATTTAATCTTTTTTTTTTCCATCCCCTTCACTCTTGTTGGTGGTGCGTAGCGTGTAAACAGCTACACCACCGCGTACTTGCGTACAATTGAAATTATTTTGTCAAACCTATTGAAAATGGCATAAGATCAGCCAAAGCGCAACTGAATCCACTCACCCTGCCCCGCCCTGGCACGAATCCCACGCAGTCCAAGGCAGCCGATGAAGCAGTGACGCCGAAGCCGGCCGGCGCGGTGATGGTTAGATAATCCGTCGAAATTTATGTTAGTTCACCAGATCACGCACCCTCCTATATATGTAATTGAAGGGTGTAACGAAACGACATTTACAACGATGATTTGCAAGTTCGATCTGCTAGCGGGGGGCTGAGAGACGTGCGGGGAGGGTGGCCGACCGCGCGTTGCACTGCGCCCGCGCTTCTCGCATTCGCCTCGAGACTCGTTGTGAGCTTGACGACACACGTTCGTTTTAAAACTAGCTGTGCGCGTTAGCCAGCTCGAAGACAATTTTAAATACTCTTCGTGTTTTAGTTTCTTATATCCGTTTATTAAGTGGTGTGAAGTATTCCCGTATTAGGGTGCCACGGTACCGCTTTAGTACTTGACCGCTTCACCACGACTGCTCTGCCTACACACCTTGCACGGCTACCTACCAGCTGTTGCCGCTGCGTGCGCTAGCGTTTCGAAGGTCGCTCACCGTGTCATACCTGGCTACGTCTCCGCACCTCGACCGTCAACCATCTTCGGCAGGACTACGCGTGATTACGCGTCACAAGGGGAGTACGGCGCTACGGAGGGGGAAACTGGTTAGGCCGATTACTACGACCTTATAAATTTATGTGCTCGCCGACTGGTAGGGTTATACCAATATACCTGTATTGCCTACCCTGGGATTTTATTTTACGCCTTTAGTAGATAGACCAGCGGCGGTACATGCGGGTGCACCTCACAACTCGTAGGAAGAAGGCGGACGACAGATTTTCTCCCGTCATCATTCGGCGCGAACGCAGCGCCGCGCGCGGCTATTCAAATAGGACTCCTAACGCCATCTAGCGGCGCCAGGAAGCACTCTAATGAGCGAACCAGTGAACTCAAAGCTGATCTTGCCATTAGAATTTTACCAAAAACCTACTTTAATAAATTGAAGCAGTAGTGCTTCATTACTTGTGATAACCGAATGAGTTTTATCTCAATTGATAGTTTTTAACACCCCGAATATGCCTAGGTAGGCTTGCCTACTTATTTCTGTGCATGGCTACCTGGCCAGTAGATGTGAACAGGTAAGTCAATATAGGTAACTACATCGATCTGTTAACCAATCGAAATTAATATCATAGGTAACATATTTTAATTACAAAACTAATCATATAGGCTTGCCTGCAAGAAATCGTTCATAAAATATTATTGCCAAGCTATAAAGTTTTAGAATTTGATAGGTGCGAGAGAGAGTAGAGCGTCCGAGGTCCGTGTGATAGAACAGGTCACAACATAGTAGCTGCAAGCTAAAGCTGTAAAGGCGACGCTCTTTAGAGTGTACTGCCAGTCCTTTTACACGAGCAGCCTGTGGGTCAGCTATACGCAGAGGGTGTACAACGCACTGCGTGTACAATATAATAATGGGTTTAGAATGCTGATGGGGCTGCCGCGCTTTTGTAGCGCCTCTGGGATGTTTTTAGAGGCTCGCACTGACGGCTTTCATGCCATTATCTGGAAACGATGCGCTTCTCTTCTCAACCGCCTGCGCGACAGCACCAATAGCATTCCAGGCACACTAGTGGACAGGTGGGACTCTCCATTTCCCAAGTACTGGGTAAGTCTGCACGCAAGTGGTGCAATACAGACCGCGCCTGGGCGTGGAAACCCCCATTTCCTTCCCCATTTTAAGTAGTTTATAGTAAGTAGTAATTAATTTGTATGTCTGTATTTACTAACCCTTAGATTTAAGAATAAAATGTTTTACTAACAAATATTGGCCTGAACTGAGCCTGAAATAAAGAATTATTATTATAAACCGCGGCACATAAGTTGAACCAAAATGGCTGTCGTCTGCGAAGGTACAATTGTTAACAAAGTGTGTAAATTTCTTTGTCATAGGCGCTAATAAAACTTAACATTCTAAGGACTCCATTATCATCAATGTCATCGTGTCAATTGCTACATAGCGAAATATGTGAAGTGGCGTTTGGGGCCTGCTAAGTGCTAACAACCCCTACCTGCTCTCACAAGTCAGTCGTCCCAGTTCCGTGCTTGGATTGTACTCGCGATGGTTTATTATTACACAATGTATTTAGGAGTAAGTTAATTATTGTGAAAAATACAATATATTATTTAATTTATCTAAATACATCTTATATAATTATAAAGCCTTCCATACACCCGTACTAGAATACGCAAGAATAATTTATCTCTCTATAGTAAATCTATAAACTCCTATACTACATTATTCCGAAATAAAAATCCGGTACTGATTTTATATTAAATATTCAACGATCATAACAAAACGAACGACTTACTTGTTCTACGAACGATCTTGGACTACGAACGATTATTTGTTCGTATCGCGTTTACAAAATAGACGTAATATCTGCACGCATTGCAACGCATCCTTCCTTTTTACGTAATAAAGTAAAATCAAGTTACTTATTTACTACGTACTTACCGACATGGTTTTTTCACGCTCGTCGCCATAATATGTAGTGTTCCGTTAGACCACTAATTCTGTATATTCACTGGTTCGATGTAATAGACTAGGAAACGCGGTTACGCCACATGATTATTGTTTAATTACTTAATAAACACATATAGATAAATATCGGCTCGCTGCAAACACCACGTCTACACTCCGCGCCCGACAGTTCGTAACTGACTCATTGTGCGCTGGCCGCGTGGGTGCTTGACCGAGACGACAGAAAAGTGACATCTGTCAGTTGACAGATGACAATCTAGTTAGATTGCAAAACTACTAAATGTTATCGATATCCTACTCGATATCGATATACTACAGACCCTTCTATACTTTTTGCTATATTTTGGTCCTTGCATAATCTCTTCTGTCTATACTTCAAATGGCCTTCGATGTAGACCACTAAAACTATCGCTTAACATACATAAAAATCCTTTTTTTGAAGTCCCTAATGTATATACATATTTTACATAGAAGATCTTTAATAATGACTATAAGTCGATGTATGATGTATTCCCGTCATAGAAATAGATTTTAGAGCTTTTGTCAATTTGGCTGTTTTTTAGGGTTCCGTAGCCGAATGGCAAAAAACGGAACCCTTATGGATTCGTCAAGTCTGTCTGTCTGTCTGTCTGTCTGTCTGTCTGTCCGTCCGTATGTCACAGCCACTTTTCTCCGAAACTATAAGAGCTATACCATTGAAACTTGGTAAGTAATGTATTCTGTGAACCGCATTAAGATTTTCACACAAAAATATAAAAAAAAACAATAAATTTTGGGGGTTCCCCATACATAGAACTGAAACTCAAAAATGTTTTTTTCATCAAACCCAAACGTGTGGAGTATCTATGGATAGGTCTTCAAAAATGATATTGAGGTTTCTAATATCATTTTTTTCTAAAGTGAATAGTTTGCGCGAGAGACACTTCCAAAGTGGTAAAATGTGTGTCCCCCCCCCCGTAACTTCTAAAATAAGGGAATGATAAAACTGAAAAAAATATATGATGTATATTACTAAGCAAACTTCCAACGAAAATTGGTTTGAATGAGATCTAGTAAGTAGTTTTTTTTTAATACGTCATAAATTGTAAACCGCAAAAAACATTGATCAAAGTTACAACGAACTACAAGAACTTTTATATTATGTTACTTGCTGCTACGGAACCCTTCATGGGCGAGTCCGACTCGCACTTGGCCGCTTTATTTTTTTGGTTTGCCTGTCTGCGCATTTGTTCCCACAAAACTTGTGAAATGGGTTGTCCGATTTTGATAAAGTTTTCATTGATGTGATTTAGTGAGCTTAGTGGTAATTAATATTTAGTAGGTACTGTTTTATATTAATGGGCGCACAAAAAAAGTGTCACTTTATAGCATCAGTTCTTCTTAAGGTAAGGTACTTCATAAGGTATAAGTTTTCCGAAGATAAGCGAGAAAACCGCACTTACTGTACATGGCGCGGTTTCAAATAAGTTTTATAGTTACTCTGAAAGGTAAGGTATAACCAGTCTTATGCTGTAACTAATACTGTAACTTAATAACCCATTGGTTGCTCGAGAACAAAATCATCCAATTGTCTGTATCTGTTTAATTACGCGACATCGGGATTAGAGTCTGGCGCAGGAGCTTAAGAGTTAAGAGCGTAATTTGTAACCACGGGATTAGTCGCAGCGTTAAGATTGATGGCCTTTGTCGCAACGTTCCTTCCATTCATTCACGGTTTGATTTCAGAATTAGAATAATTTTCAAACGCTTATAGATATTTTTTAACAAGAATCTGAGGTATTCCCGGAGCGCTATGACATGGGGTTCTTCAAAAAAGGTGTAAAAAGAGTTCTCCTTCAGGACCGACGATGCATTGGCGATTCCTCTGGTATTGCTCATGTCCATAGGCAACGGTGACCACTTACCATCAGGTGGCCCATCTGCTTTTTCGTCAGCCCCTCAGGTTATATAAAAAAAATATACGTAAGTTTGAAACCTCTATATATTTTACATCAACATCTTGTCATCTATGCTTGCCACGGATCACAGACATGTTCTTGATTTATGTCTGTGCCACGGATTATATTCACGGTGACACTTCGTTGACGTTGCGCGTTGGCGGGAGAATCTCTTGACAGGTGACGCTAATGACATATTGGCTGTCAGCAATCGAGAAAATTTCTTCTTCGTAATGTCCGGTAATAATATACGCTAATAATCATTTGGCTAGTATAGTAGTACATTATTAGCTTATCAGCTGTATTCCTTGAAAGAGAGCCAAACCGAGCTGAAGGTCAGTTTACGGGCTGTGATCATTGAAGTATTATTACTAGCGTATAGAATGGATACCACGAACATAATGTATGTTCCAATGAATTGACGCCGCGCGGCTTCAATTGCCAATGGATTCGTTCGATTTTGAAAGGAGAACGGGGGCCCAGTTTTGAAAATAGAACCTCCCGGCGGGGACGCACATTTTGTTCGAGATGTCTATTCTATAACATTATACTTCAATGGCTGTGATAAATATTATACATCTATATTTGGTGAATACTTAGAATAATAACGCCGGTGAATATTAGACTATAATGTCCTTAACTTTTACGAAACACATGATCAGTGTAAGGCGCCAATCACCCCAAAAAATAGTCGTCGGGATTCCGTGCCTTAGCCTTGTAAGCTAAAAAGCGCAAACGTCGTTCGTTGACCAGTGGAGTGTACTCATACATAGGATGTACCTGACTCGGACAGAACCTTAAAATTATTCATGGTCGTTCCTTACATATGGAGTCCGTACATATGGAGTCAGTTACATTTCAAATTGGACAGTAAGCCAAACTTAGCCAACTAGTTAAGCCATACCTAGCTAGAACCCGCCCTCATAGAGGTACATATCTATTTGTATTTATAAGGGGATCGTCGTCTGCAAGCTGCAATAAATATTTAGCTGATGCCTAAGTCATCTATGTATCTAAGTCTCTCTAGAGCGTGGTTCAGAATTTCTAACACTGTTAGATAACGTAGTGTGAAATATAATGAGTGATAGTATACTGGAAAAAGCTAAATTGCATACCAAACTGATATAAGTAGTCTGTACTATTGTTTAATATTATGATTTACATTTTACATCATCGTGGAAATTTATTTTAAGTGCAGCGGGTACCTATTCACGATGTTTACATTCAATTCACTGTTTTTACAATAAAATTTATGATAGTCTAGTAATATTATTTCGCTATCGCCCGGATCATAAATTAATTAATACTAACTATCCGACAAAGTATTTAATAAACTTAATGAATACTAACTAATTTAATAAATTTATCATAAGTTTGTAGCAATAAAATTTCTAAATTAATTTGATAATACTCTTTGGATGTCAGATAAAATTGTTAGATAAGGTTAGACAAGTTTTGAAGACTTTCTTGATCGACATACTGATGGCAGCCGTTGTAGCATACTGTAGCGACTGGGCAATGGTTGGCTAAGTTGTCTAAAAAGTCACAACTCATAATTGTCCCACTGCAAGGCTCGGGTCTCCTCTTTCAATGTGAGGGATACAGGCCATAGTCTACCACGCTGGCCGATTGCGGACTGGTAGATTTCGCACACCATTGAGAACATTATAGAGAACTTTTTGGTATGCGGGTTTCTTCACGATATTTCCTTCACCGAAGCAAGATTTGAACTCCGGTCCTTGCGTTCGTGAGACCAACGTTCAAACCGCTAGGCTATCACTGCTACATGTAATCAACGTTATTCCTGCTACAGCCAACGTGTTGAATGGCAGGCAATTAATCCAGGAGATCACTCTGTGAGATGGTTTGATACATAATTGAAGCTGCTATAGTTCAGCTAAACTAAGGCGAAACAAGATTACATTCTTGGTTTACTAGGCTACTATGTTGCGGTTTATTTGCATTCTTGGAGATTCTATTCTAGAGTCAAAACTTTACCTCGGATACTTTTTTTTATGAAATGCCTGTGTTGATTTACATGGAAATTATATAGGCCACAGCAGTATAGTATTAGTCTCAATATAACTTCACATTTATTGCTCGATTTAAAAAAAACTTTCTATTTTAATCGTGGTTGGTTTCAATTCAGCGGAAGTATCACAAAAATCACATCATTTTTTGAATTAAAATCTGTTCGAGGAATCCTGGAATTTAGTTGGGTACCGATTTCTTTTCTTTCTCTTATTACCATATCCATGGGTAAAGTTACTTTCCACTAACTATTCAAACAGTTTAATCAAACCCAGTCCAGTGTGGCTTGTATTCAGATCATACGTTTTTTTTTACATAAAAAGCAATTTTTGATAATTGAGGTTTATGTTTGAGTCTTTGCTTAACACGTTCACTGCGAGACCATTTTTGATGGACTTTCAGCCAGTGCGAATGAGGTCTTTTCGAGACAAAGTTGAACTTCTTTACAGTGCGAATGAGAGCTTTTCGGCCTCATAAAATATTGTTTCTAAAAAACACCTTAAATATAGCTCAAAATTGAAAATATTTGCTTGAAACTTTACCATTATAAACTTAAATAGTTTTTCAAGTTGAATCTGGCTTCGTCCGCAGTTGTGACATTTCGGTATTGAATAAATGAGAAAAATATTTATGTCATCGGTTCTGCCTCATATCGCACTAAAAAGAAGTTCGATGTGTGTCTCTACTAGTGATGGGAATAAAAGAGAAATGCAGGTGCGATAAAATTTATTTTTATAAAAGATTACTCAAAATATTTTGATTAAAGCAAGGCAAACAGTATGATTTATCGCACTGAACACAAAAAGTAACAATTTTTTCAGATTTTTTTTGCTGCTTGAGTACCTACTGTTTAGTGTAACCCTGTATTTATTGTATTATTGCTTGCGTTGTGTGCCTTTTTGAAGCGCATGCTTAGCGCATCTGCCGCTAGGAAATTTTATTATTATTATTATTATTAACGCTTTACACTCATAGCTTTACACACTAGGATTTCCTGTATCGTGGGTGCCATGGACAACACACAACATAGACAAGGACGTTCACACCCAGACCGAGAACAGAAATTCAAACTCATCATTCAAATTTCCGCCTCGCTGGGAATCGAACCCAGGACCCTTGGTGCGGCGATCCAGCATGGTAACCATTACGCCACATGGGTCGTCACCTGTCCTGAAATGAAACACTTAAATTAGGATTCTAAAGTGCCATACCTACCGGCACACATACCATTTTTAGTTTTAAAGTATGTAGGGGAAAGTCTACTGAAGTTGGCAGACAGTCCCCCAACGATTGACACCTTTTTCGTAATAAGCCCTAAAATAATTATAAATTATTTAAAATATCGAGCGAGTCGCGCGGACGAGAAGCGTGCTTTCGTATCGAAACTTATCGCATCACTACGCTAGGATACGCGGCACCCACGCCTCCCGCGCTTCACTCCGTTTTGAGGCAGATTAGACCTCACTTCGCACAGTAGCGTAATTAATTTCTATTCAGTGCGTATGAGGCCTCTTCAACCTCATATTTTATTAACTACGCCATTGGGCTTGACTTCGCAAGAGAAACAATTTTATGTATTTGTCTCTGTCATACTCAAAGAAATGTCAAAATAATCGCCTCCCGCACAGAGTGAAAGAATGCGATTTTGACTGCCGCACCAGCGAGAAGTCACGCTTGTGACGTTTCGACCTCATAATGCCCTGAACGTGTTAAACGAGTCTGTTGACTTCAGTAAGCTGATAGGTTTAATTTAGGTGGGAACTTCTTTTTTTCTTAATTCTTAGATTTCTATCAATTTTATTGAAAAAATCCGTTTTTGAATTACCAACGCATTCAGCCGTTTGGAACATATTTGGAAATACAATTAACTTTAAAAAACTAATTTCAAAATGACCTCCATATTGCAAGTGTCTTAAATCAGGTTAACAATGTATGTAAAGAGTACTTAAAATTTTAGCCTGAATATGGAAAACTGAAATAAAACATGAAATTTGATATTTCGATGCGAAAAACGCAGTCATGAAAAATTCAGCGGGGAATAAAACGTAGAACAACATATTTTTACAACTCAGGGCTAGTTATCCGTGCGCTTCGATTCCCGGGCGAAGCAGTTATGTGACAAACAAATGACGTATCAATCTTTTACATGCGAAGTATGAAACCTAGCTTGCAATTATCTATCATTCGATTACGTTCTCGTATCACCTACGTAATGGATGCCATACACGATCAAGTATACTTGTCAAGTCTGTAGTTTGACTTGTCAAATTTGCAGTTTGACTTGACGTACCATCCAGTTTGCATGAGACAAATATATGGCAGATAGCTATACCGTGGCCATACACGATCAAGTATACTGGATGCCCCGTCAAGTCCGCTTGACGCTTCATCGAGTACACTTGATCGTGTATGGCCTCCCTAAGGTACTTTTTTCAATGGGGAAATCTTTGTTTAGAGGTAGTGGGTTATATAGAATTCCTACAGTGGGACAACTCAATGGTAGTAATGGGATAAACCCTGTGCTACGAGCTACGAGCTACGTGCTACGTGCTACGGTGCCGGTGGCTACGATTCTACGGTCGATGCTACGGTAAAGTTTCAAACTTGATAAAGTTGTCTGCGGATATTTATAAGACGCTCATGAAAGCACAACTCAATGACAACATAATAATATTGATCATATAAGTGACAAAGACGCACGTAACAGCAACTCTACAATTTTCCACTGCGGCAAGGAATATATGATTTAAAAGATTTCCCGAGAATTTTTCTTTCATCACTTCTTCTCGATGACAAAGTGACTTTAAAAGGCAATACCTACTGGTACTAAAATGTATTTTACGGTACATGTTCATTATAATCTAATACCAGGATAACTAAAAAGATTTCCCTATAGGCTCGACTTTTACACGTTACTAGAACATTACCTGTCGTATGTTTATCCCGTATCCCGTAGCCCGGCCCACGGGATCTGATAGAGTGAGCATTGTCTGAGTGCCACATGAACATCTGATCCAAACTTCGCTTACGATCGACGCTTCAATTTCACGCTGGATTTACTTTCACTAACACATCGCTGTCTTATGTTGTGTTCTAGTAAACCGTGTAACCGGTGAACTGCTGTTCAGATTTGTTGCCAATTTTTTTTGAATGAATGAATGAATGAATATTTTATTTGCAAAAATTGTGGTAACATAGAAGTCTTAATTTTAGATTTTTTGCAGCTCACAATGTTCCATTTTAATGGTGTGCAAATTTATATTTATTAAAATGTATTTACATGATATTTATGATTTTGATCGTGTTTTTGATTAAATAACGAATAGATAAAAACGTTCAACTGACATTTGAAGGCACAGCTTGTAGGTATAGGGTATAGTACAGACGATTATACATACAATATATTAAATGACTAGCTGTGTCCCGCGTTTTCACCCGCGTTAGTTTGTGGAAAAAACTAAATACTAAAATATATGATGTTAAATAGCATATGAGTATAATCCTCGTCGATAAATGGACTATTAAATACAAAAATATTTTTTCAATTTGGGCCAGTAGTTCCTGAGATTAGCGCGTTCAACCAAACAAACTCTTAAGCTTTATAATATTAGTATAGATAAGATTGCCTGAAAATAACTGTACTGCATGAAAACTTCCGACACTTAGGCTGATCAATAACTCCTCCACCAGTTCACACTCGAGCAGTGTGGTGGATGGGTTGTAACCAAAATCCCACAAAATTACATACCCAAATAATAACCGGTCGTATATTCTTACCAAATACTTAAATAACCTACTCATTGAGATTGAATGAGGGAAGCATAGCTGAGAATTATGTCGGTTCTGCCAGGTGAACCGAGTAATTATTTTTTATTCCCGTCACGTCCTAATTACGCTTTTCCCGTACTGAGCGCGGCATATGAAGTATCTGTTTAGTTCCCCGAGCGTTCGAAACATTGTTTTTCTTCGGCGACCCTTTCGCCCGTTGGTCGCATATATTGGGCTCTGAATTGATTTGTGCCCAACAAATTTTCTTTCTCATTGATACAGCTTTCAATATTGCTAAGGGTTCCCGTACCAATAACTGTATTTTGTTGATCAATTCAATTGATAACTGTCACGTATGGGTGGGAATGAATAAACGAGGAAAATATTAAACTGTAATGGATTTTCAAAAAATAAAAATCTACATATAGCAACGTATGCTTGATACTGATGTCACCCATGTGGCGCAATACTTTTGACAATCGACGTTCAAAAGGTCCTTGGTTCGATTAGCAAATCCGGTGCATTTGGGGGTTTCGAGATATTATAATATTGTATACCATACATTTACATATTTCTACCACATAATATTATACCACAGATTATAGATTACTTACTGTTCTGTTTAAATTAAGACGTAAATAGAGTTGTTGTTTAATAACTATATAATTGTCGGCCATTTTACTTTTCCACCAAAACCTCTCAGAAAAGTTATTTACGAGTCGTTCTTGATTTAATCGCAAAATCTATCTTTTGTTAATACTTCAAAGAGCCTCTAAAATTGATTTACAATCAAGGCTCACCAAATTCACTGTTCTGATAAAAGTTTTGTTTCACTTTGATCTTGTCATTCTAGAGGTATTGCTCGTTAACGAGAGAGTTCAATTTGCTGGATTTATTACGGCCAAGTAATCCGCTTGGTTGCGTGGTCATAAGCCTTTTGGATTGATGAACGTGGCCATTTCGTTTTGGCCGCTTTGTGCACTGACTCTAAGTAAACAGGCCATTTTCGTAAGGCATAATACTGTGTAAAATTTAAATTATGTGTATTGTCAAGACTAGCCGGGGCTTAGAATACTAACCCCAATCCCACGTCGGATGGGTGTTGTAAGAGGAGACTAAATCCGGCCCGCTGTTGGTATGGCCTGTCCTTTGAAATGTAAATCCCTCGGAGGGATTATATTGGTAATATAGATTTTAATAGTACATTACTGACATTATTACTATTATTCTTTCTTACATGGATGTCCGCCTGGATAGTTACTAACCTATTGCCTTGAGTCAGCCGCCAAACGACTCGTCGTGTTCCAGCTGGGGGCTTGAGAGCCGGTTCTTTCTTTCTTTTTCTTCTCTCTTTTTTGACCGACAACGCATCAGTGATTCCCTTGGTGTTGCTGATGTCCATGGGTGACGATAGCCACACCTTCAGGTAGATCGTTACATCCTTTGTCGACCTCTTCCATAAACACAAACAAATTTTTTGAAGTATATAGTGTTTGAAGCTTTATTAGATAGTTATAAGTTCTGAGTACTAAATAATGAGAACATGGCTGCTCTCAAAACACGGCAAGATATTTCCTTATGTTTGAGCTTCATAAATAGTTAACATAAACAAACGCAACAATGGACTAACTAAATTTCAAATAATAACAGCACCACAAACAAACTCGTCCCACGGAATTCATTAACTTACACAAAATACCCTAACTTCTGAACTCAGTTACGGAAAGACGAGCTTTTGAGAAGAATTACTTTCTGTTCTAAAATTGAAGATTGGTTTCTGTTTAATTACAATTTCTTTTACTTAATTATGTTAGTAGAGGATAATATTCTTTTAAGCAAAAATGTTCTTAAAGGATTTTTAAGCAAAAGATTGTCTTTTACTAAGAATTAAGTTGAGTTAAAAATGAAAACGATATTTGTCAAATTGATAGCTTACATGAGCGGACCGCCTCAACAACAACAACCCTCAAATAGCGCAACTGGCGAACTGTGAGGTTGTCTCATCCTACGTCTACCTGGGCTCATTGATATCTAATAATGGAGGAAGCATGGAAGAGATTAAAAGACGTATGGCGATGACAAGGAATGCCATGGATAAGCTAAAGAAAATATGGAGGAACCGAAAACTCACAAAAAGTACAAAAATAAGACTTGTTCGTACACTTGTGTTCCCCATTTTTCTGTATGGCGCCGAAACGTGGACCTTGCGAGAAATTGAGAAGAAAAAGGTAGACGCTCTAGAGATGTGGTGCTGGAGACGCATGCTAGGAGTATCGTGGACCGAATTTAGGACTAACATCTCTATACTCGAAGAACTCGCCATTAAGGAGCGTCTATCTGCAACAGTACAAAAGCGCATTTTAACATTCTTTGGCCACGTTTCGCGAAGAAATGAGGCATCCATAGAACGGCTGGTTGTGCAGGGCAGGGTCGATGGTACAAGACCTCGCGGTCGGTCACCTATGCGATGGACTGACCAGATAAAAAACGCAATAGGTGGCCCCTTATGTGAGTGCACCAGGATGACGACCAGCAGAGAGAGATGGCGAGATGTCGTGAGGCGAATTACATCTGCCCCCAAGTCCACTACTACGTGACGACCACGTCAGCTCTGTCAAGAGCTTATCGGCCGAGAAGAAGAAGACATGAGCGGCCCATACGTATTAAGATTACCCCATCGCCAACCCAAATATGAATCGTATCGTATTGTATCGTAAGTTCTAATGCTTCATTTACACTACGACAGAAATGGCGACACGAGTATATGCCTTTTTTTTACTGTTCACACTATAAGAAGTTTTTGGTGTCTGAATGGTGTCTGTACACGGACATTTACGTATACGTATATGTCACAAGAAATGTCACAATTAGAGACATTCGCGTGCACACATGGACACGTGGTTCTATACACTGCTACACTGTGAGAAGTGTCGATCTAATCCAAGCATTACGCCGTGAAGCTATACGCAGCCAACTAACAAGTAACAACAATAAATGGGACCGTTACCACGTCGACTTAGCACGCTCTTACAGTGACGTCTACTTATATGTGCCCCGAAGTTGTATTTATCAGCGATGCGAGGTTTATCTAACGCATTTGTTTTCCGAAGCAGACGTATATTTGCAGGCGATGATCCAGCCCCCAAAAAACATTTTTTTACATATTAGGATGACATTTACACATGAATCCGCAATAAACGGAATCCTTGCACATTCTATTGGAGGGATACAAATTTCGATACGGGTGTGAAAGCATTTTAAAATTTATTTGCAAATGAATTATTCGGTACTACTCAATTATTGTCTTGTAGGTATTATGAAATTTATTTATTCTGAGTACTGTTAAGCAATTCTCGAGGCAAAGGCTATTAATTACGCTGTGATAGTCCGTTAAAAGAGCTGGACAATAGGAACAGACGGAAAAGGGACAATTCAGACGAAGTGCATTCAGTTCTGTAGAGCAATGTGAATAGCGAAGATCTTTTATAGTATTATAGAAGATTGTAAGTTTTTTTCTCATTTAATAAAATTGGTTCTATACTCGGAAGTATCTGTAGTTCGTAATATTAAACGTTTAATTGATTACTCTTAGGTATTGGCAAAGATATTTGTCTTACTTGAAAGATTGCTTATTAAAAATTGCTTTTGCCAGCACTAACTATATCATTATACATTTAAAATTTTAAATACCCCGCCAGTTTCGATCCATTAGTTTAGGAGCTTCGATGCCATAGACAGAGACTGACACACACACACACTGAACTTTGACGTAGCCAGGTAAATTGACAAATATTATTACAGTAAAGACAGGTAAATAAATAATTTCGCCCAAATTCGTTAAAATTATAAGTGTACAAAAATATATAATTATCAAGTTTTCTAAACCTTAAAACGTTTCCATTTTATCATTTAAGACCAATTTAAATAATTCAGTAGATCGAAAATAAGCATTGACATGGGATAGAATTGGACGACTTTGCTTGTTTACATATTAACGCTAAGCACATAAATTAATATTGTAGTGTTGTCAATTAGTCCATTTGTACCAATTTCCGTCCTGAGGTTTTGCTCTCGGTAATCAATGTTTTTCTGCGAAGCTGAGAAGGGTCGATTAGCTAATCAGAAGTCTGCAATGTTTCAACCCTTCTCAATCCTGAGATTACACCGGTTGGTGAAATGGACCCGTATCATATTTAACTTTTCGTGACTTATCTTATTATAAAACAATAAAAATAGTCAATTATTATTAATTCATTTACTAAAATCAGGTTAGGTATTAGCTGTGGATAAATTACTCAACCGAGTGAAACGGCTGCAGGTAACATTTATGTGTGTGCAGCACTCAAAAGTCGGGTTTCTAGCATCAATAGTAATATGCCAATATTGTCCTACAACCTCCACATAGGATACAGTAGTCACTAATAAATACATACATAAATAAATAAACGCTAACACACTCATATCCCCGTAGTTAGCTATTACCTGTGTCGTGAGTGGCATGGATGACACATATAACATATCACAGTAACACCCATGACCCGAGTACAAATATTTATCTGTCACATAAATCTGCCCCGGCCGGGAATCGAACTCGAGACCCCTCGCTTCGCAGGCAGGGTCGCTACCAACTAGGCTACAGGGTCGTCTAATGAATCTAACGATGATCGAGTAACCTTTCGTTATTGTTTTCGTTATTTAGTTAACTGCCCTTGCCTATTTAACTTCAATCGAAATTAAACGGGCCCGATTTTAATGTCCTTCGACCGAATCGTCACATATAAGTTATGTATCCAGAAATATAAATTATTCTTCAATGATTTTTAAACATCAGAACACTTGTATCAAAAGCTTTAATAAAATTTATTGAAATACGTTCGTAATTGGGGATTATTATAGGGTTACATTTTTAATTATTACCCTATTTTATTTAGTTATACTCGTATAAGTTGATTAAACACTGTGTGTGTTTATTAAATTACATTATTATTTATATTTTATTTACAGCTATAATTATATATCTCATGTGAATCATCTAAATCAACATTAACCACCAATAACTATTCAAAAAATTTATACGTATAAAGCTATCTATAGATACAATATCTGACTATTTCCAATTCCATTAACAGTTTCGAACGGATCGAATTAGCTCACATATCGTATTTTGGTATGACCACAACATGTTTGCCGGACGGACGTCCGTCAAACATACGGGTTCGCTATCGCAGGACTGTTCTGTTTATTCGACAGGCTTGTCAAAGGCAACTGTTTGAGTTCCCCTCCGTAGCTATCTCGTCTTCTGAATTTGTGTCACTTGGAGCTTGTGTTTCAGTTCTTACAATATCGTGACTGATTTTACACTCCCTGAAGGGTTTCGGTTTAAATGTTTTTTGACTTGGAAGTTGGTTTTTCTAAAGAATATTAAACTCATTTGTTATTCTTAGCACATTATCGCATAAAAAAATCTGCTCTTTTACCATTTTACCTTTACAGAGAACAATTGTTATTATTATTTATGGTTAAATAAACAAACAATTAAGTTTAATTTAAAGACAAGACTGCTTGGTAATGACTTTGTTTATTATTGTTTATGGTTAAATAAACAAACAATAAACAAAATCACTACCAAGCAGTCTTGTCTTTAAATTAAACTTAAAGTTTGTATCCGTTTGTAGCCGTCGTAAGAAGGCCGTTAGTATAAGTATGAATTCCGGGAAAAACCTAAGATAACTATGATTTTAGTGAAAATAGCAGAATCAGTGTAAGTGGTATATGCATGGCATATGATTTGGTATAATCGAATAGCACCAAAAGTAGTTAAGCTAAGTGAACGTTATTAATTTATTATTATTTATGCCAAAATTTTGAACCATAATCTGTATGGAAGTAGGGTGATAATATCAATTCGAAGCTGCCGCAGGTGTAGACAGCTAGTAAATAAATTAATTGTCCTTTAGAGTATCTTATCACTGAATTCAACGATTAAAACGTGCTTTTAAAACACATAAAACAAAATTAATGAATCCCGAGACAAACATTACAAAATGAGATGCTCAGAAACAGGAAAACGTAAAGTACTAATGAAACATTCAAAAGGAAATATTAAAGCCGGAGTAGAAAACAGGGCGCTCTAAATCAAAACATAAGTACCGCAAATTTAGGTAGTCTTATTACAAGCAGGAGCTACTGGGTAAATTTCCGAACATAACAAAGAAAAATCAGCCAAAATTCAAACGTTTGTTCTTACTCGTACCACAAATCAGTAGCGAGACGCCGAAGCAATAAGAAGCTTTATAGCTGGAGGCAGAAGGTATTGAATTGGCAGGCGATCATTTCCCTCACTTGAAATTGGTGCTGTTTTTTGAGGGACGGATGCCCTCATTTGCCATGATTTCTCCCTATCCTCATTACGATCCAGGGACAAAATAAAGCAATTTCACACGCTTGCACAGAATCCTCATGCTGATGCGCAGTTTGCGGGTAATGAAATGTATGTGAGGCAATCAAGACAGGAATATTTCATAGTAACTGTAAATTTACTGCTTCTTTACTGGGTGTGTGTCACTTTCATAATATTTTGTTTTATGTTTCTTGACAGCTTATTCTCTCAGTTGACTTCTTCAGAGCTCAGGCTTTTGATACATTGTAAATTCGTCATCTATTGAATAGTAGTTGAGTAAAATATAATATTATTTGGATACATGGGCATTTTCGCCAAAAAGTGTACATTTCGTTTTTACCGTGTCCCCTGACTTCATACTTCGAATTTTCTTAATTATAATGCCCAAAAGATAAAATCGTAATGTTTTTCTGTTTCTCTGTTTAATAATCTTTACGGGAACACCAACAAAAGTTGCAATTATTGCTTTATATAATTTTTATTAATAATTTAATAAAATAAGACCATCGTTTTTACGATGTCCCCTGCAGATTTCGACTACAAAACATGCGATAAAACATGTTTTGTATGTTCGATAGCATTCAAATTTGGGGCTATATAACATTAACTGAATATCGACAATATAAAAAAATCATTTTTTATTCAGTTTTTGACTGCTAATTACCAGAAATAAGAGTTTAAAAAAAAATTCAAAAAAGGGTTCGGGTGGAATTCCACCATCCGTTACCGCGGTTTTGTATTTTTTGTAAATTCTACCATGAGAACTGATAAATATTACGCATGGCAAATCATTTTCGGATAATCGCATGACAATCTGTGCACGGTTATGTCAGTGTTTTTTCAGTAGTTTTCCAGGGATTAAGTAAATAAAGTTGAGTCGACTTCGTAGCAATTTTGAAGTTCCCTTCCGAAACAGCTGATTTCTCAAGGTAAATGTAAATATATTTTTATGGAAATGATTATATCGAAAAGCTAATGTTTTAACGAAACCTATATGTTAACCTTTTCCTAGTATATATAATTAGATTTAATCAAAATTTCAATTTCAATATTCTATTTGGGAATCCGTTACTTCGGTTCCGAAACTATGCTAGGGGTAACGTATTATGTGGAAGGCAAAAGTAGCGGAATGGAATAGATAAAGTTGATGTTACGCTGTGGTAATTTGGTTGACTTCAAATATTTTTTATTATGGTTTTTTCTAATTGCTGTCAGATTATTATATGAAATGTTTTCAAATCAAATCAATTTATTGTGGAATATAGGTACACAGGTAAGTATGTTATAATATAGGTAAAAAAAATCAGCTATATCCCTGCCACATACGGGCATATAATAATAGTTTAGGTCCATAATAAAATAATTATACATCAAGAAACAATAACGAAAGAATGTTAATTTTAAAAGATTAGCAAAGTATGACAATTATGCAATTAAATTATAAAGTATTAACATCAATGGACTTATCAATAGAAAATGTCAAAAATGATAAGAAATTTTATATTATGTAGAATAAAGTAATGAAAATTAATGATAATAATAATTCGCTATAATTTATTGCGGCAAAAGTTTTTGGAAACTTTATTCCTAAAAATAGCTTTATTTTTGTTTTAGTCTTCTTTTGTTTTTGAGTATATTCAACTGTATTGGGGTGGCTTTTACGACGCTTAAATTGGGGTGAAAAATATGGATCCCAATCCCATGCTGGCATACCAGGGTGTCACAAAAGGCGACAGAAGCCGGCCCGCTTTGTTATAAAACTGCACATAAGTATAATCTTATCAATAGGTATTAATATGGATAAACTTCTTTTTAGCCCATACCCCCGATTGATCTAAATTTTGGTATGGAATACCTGCGTATTTCAATACGCTGAGTAATTTTCAGAAATTATGCGGAACAAGTTTTGCATTTTTCTCCCAAACCACTGGCTCTACCAGAAAAATATAATGTACATAAAATATCAATCTTTTAATGGGCTTCAACTTTTGTTGAAAAACATTTTTCTGTAAAATCAGTACTTTGCCAAATAAACGTGAAAAACGAAAAATCATGTTTTCTTCAAGGTGACCATGAATATGAATGAAATATACTTATTTAATAAGTAAGTACACTATAGTTTTATAGTAAAGTTAATTTTGTGATAGTCTAGTGGTTAAAAGACTTCTGCCGCCTATTTGGGGACTTGTGTTTACAGTGTGTGTGTCTGATACCTTACTTTCCATTCCATTACTTCGAGCTTTCTTTTCCGTGACTGTCCCCAAAAAAAGGAAAAATAAAATATCCTATTGTTAATTAGTTTTCCAAGAAAAGTTATTTATTTTATTTTATAAAATTAAGGAATAGTTTTGTTTTCTCTTAAAAAATACCAAAATTTAGACTGTTTGGTTTTTTTGCTTTTAAAAGACAAAAATATAAAGTAAAATGACCAAATAGTAACTGACGTAGGTAAATGACACGCTAACACTACGTTTAAGGTTGATTTTACTGTTTTTTTTTAAATTAATATATTCCTGTATCCCTAGTGAACCTAATTAAAGACTAATTTTACCAAAACCGTGTTTAAATATATTTATATTGTCATTTGTATTGGTCACCGAATGGAACAATTTATTGTCCCGCCTTGCAGAAAATGTCCTGTAATTTGAATTTCAGTAAGTATTTTATCACCTTATTATATTTTCTGGCAAGAAAATAACATAACAATACAGTGTAATTCAAAAAATCCTAAAAATTTCAACAAAAAATAAAAAGTTAACAATTTAAGAAATGTACACTTTTTGGCGAAAATGCCCACATACAATTTTACTAATATACATAAAGTTAGTAGCTACTGTGTGATGTGATAACTGTATTTTTATTTGGGTTTGTTTAAGTTATTACTTTAAGTAACTGCTAATTCACCATTTACGTGCATTCAGAATTATTGTTTTTATATTGTTGAGGTATTATTTTAGATTAGTTCAACAGTTGTAATTAAAAAAACATATGTCATTAACTACTGCAGTGGACGGTTAACAAAATAAATGATTTATACATACAAAATAGCATTCAATAAATGCTGTTAGTTTTAACCAAATTGTTTTAACTAAAAGCACTGTTTGAGAAAAACAGAAAACCATTTCACCAACGTTGAATTGGCATTAAAAGAGTGATTTGCTGAAACAGAAAATAATATAACCTATCGACATTGAATATTCTATATATATTCTACATTGATAATTCTAAAGATACTGTTGATAAAACAACGATATAATACTATTTAAAACCGACGTGAAACGTATTTCACTTTGTAAATTAAAAAAAAAAAGTGTTTGACGAAAACATTTCCTTATTTGAAAAAGATGTTTTAATATTGTACGACTGTCTTGCGCTATGGTTTTTAGGGTTCCGTAGTCAAACCGGAACCGTTATGGTTTCGTCATGTCCGTCCATCGGTTCGTCTGTTCATCTGTACGTCCGTCGTTCCGCAGCATAGCGCAAACGTCTTTTGTGCTAGAAAGCTGTGGTAGAATAAAATATTTAAAATATTATTTTGTCATGTACCTACCTTCCCTACAGATAAAGTGGGGATGAATTTGTTTTTCTCGTCTTCCCCATAGTGGGAAAGATCGCTGAAAAGGTCTTTCAAAAAATATATGGGTGCAAACCTATATAATATACTTAATACTATTTTTGTTTCAAAATCCATTTGTGTAAAATTGCTAATTGTGGTTTTTGTCAAATGTATCCCCTGCCATTTAATTGAATGTGAAAAAAATCAAAGGAGTTGTAAATGTGACGCATTTAAAAGAAAAACTATCAAGGCTAGGATAACTTAAGTGAGTAATAATATTAAAAATGTGTAAAATAATAAATATAATGAGAGATTATAATAATAATGAGTCGATGAACTACAGAACCCTATATTCCGCGTGGCATGACTTGCACTTGGCCGGTTCTTTTATCTCCTTTTACGAGTATATGCACAGAGATATTAATTTGCTTTGTAGAATAAATTTGTGTACATATATAAAATGTAATAATGTACGTTTCCTTACACAGACAGTAAGGTAAGGAAAGTTTTCAAATGCTCTGGCTTTTTTTTAGGGTTAAAATTATCCACTAATTGTATTGTATTTTATACAATTCTCCTTTTGTATTGAACATAAAGTATTGAAAATAAAGCACTCTATACTTATCAATTACTCAACTGACTAACTATTTAATCGAGCGAAGTTGACCTGCTGAGTGTGTATTTAAGTAATAAAAATATTATCATACGGTAGTTATGTTCCAGATAAAATCGACCAATTTGAAAATACAACATGAATTCACCATGAAGCTAACAATAGCAATCTAAACAGTATCATTATCACTTTGTATTACTATCGTAACATTGTATAGCTAGCTGTCCAGACTGACAAAAACTTACATAAAGCTGTAGTTAGGACAGTAATCAGAAAGGGGATTGAACCAATGCAGGCCGGACAATATCACACAATAACAGAACTAATCAAGCTTGGATTAATTGGCTGTCTATTCACGCCGTCCTTTGACCATTGAACACGGAATATCACTGATTAGAATTCTACCAACAGACCTGCTGTATGAACGTTTGTTGATGGCTCTGTGGAAGCTGTCAGTACGAATATTACAGTATTACAGACTAGCCGTATTGGGGCGGCTTAGAATAGTAACTCCAATCCCACACTGGATTGGAGTCCTCAAGTAATAAATCCGGTTCGCTGCAGCGCTGGTGGGAGGGCCTCTCGGACGGGCTTTATTGTTTATATTGATTTTAATAGTTCATTAATAGCATTTTTATTCCTATGGTTCGCCTGGGAAGCTACAACCCTCTTGCTTAAGTCAGCTGCCAAATGACTCGTCGTGTTGCTGGGGGCTTTAGAGCCAGTTCTTTATTTATTTTTCTTTTCTCTTTCTTAATCAGCAACGCATCAGACTTTGGTGTCGCTGATATGCGACGATAACCATTTACCAGGATCTAGCCTCTCATTCTCTAGCTTTATCTCATACATATTTTATTTATTTTCAGGACATATTACTACGTTAACACCTTACCTATACTTATAGGTACACGTGAATACTGCAAGTTTCATTAATCTTAAGACCAACTAAGAATAAAAAGACAGGAAAAATTACCAAATGTCTTAATTGAAAATCTTCCATGGAATGCCAATTATTTTTAACCGACGAAAAAAAAAGGAGGAGGTTCTCAATTCGACACGTATATTTTTTTTTTATGTATGATCACGCAGAAATCGGCACAGGGTGGTCCGATTTGGATGATTCTTTTTTTATTGGATAGGGTATGTCCTGAAGTTGGTCCCATATTTTTTGGAAAATTTTATTCCCACCCTAAAGGTACGAAAATAGGGAATGATTGATTATTCACCCGTTTTTTACCCGGTATTTTTACATGTTAACCCCAATAACTTTGTACTGGATGATCCGATTTCGATGATTCTTTTTTTATTGAATAGTGTGTACCTTGAGGTTACTCTTGTTTAAATTTCGAAACAAAATTTTACCCCTATAGGTACGAAAATAGGGGATGATTGATATTTCATCTACTACATTTTTACCTGGTAACTGAATCTATAATTCATAAAATCAATAATTTATTATTAATTATGTGTATTATAGCAACTAAAAATTAAAAAATAATTACTTTTTAACAAAAAATAAAACCAACGAAAAAAAAACTGAAAAGCAAAAAATAAAATAAACCATTTAGTATTATAAATTAAGATCCGAAATTAACAGTAAATAAATAATTTTGAGGCGGTGCCAAACCAATGAAAAAACAAACGGTGAAAAGATGTCCGCCGCGCTGCTGCTGCCGTGTGCATGGCATGCCGTTGCCCTCATAATATTATGAATTTTATGTAATTAATTTTGGTTGTTTGTTTGGCACGGTCTCAAAATTATTTATTTACTGTTAATTTCGGATTTTAATTCATAATACTAATTGGTTTATTTTATTTTTTGCTTTTCAGTTTTTTTTTTCGTTGGTTTTATTTTTTGTTAAAAAGTAATTATTGTTATACCTTAAGTGTAAGTGATCACCGCCGTCCATGGACATTAGCAACACTAGGGTCGTCACCAATGTGTTGCCCCGGCCTCGAAGAAAACAATAGACCCGTTTCTTGAAGGAGTCATCATAGCTTATCATAGCTTGTCATAGCTTAGGTCGACTGGCTGGAAAATGCTTAAAGCTCCTAAACGATTGGACCAATTATGATGCGGTTTTTTATTTGAAAGCTGATGTGATCGAGATGGTTTTGAGCTATGTTTGGTGAAAAAACTGTCGGGTTTTTTTAATTGGTCATTGTCCAATGATCTGTTTTCAACTTGCTCAAAGGTTTTATAACCGGCCAACTGCTAGTAAAAAAAGGATAAATAAGGGAGCACAGATTGTGGGATTATGAGGGGAGCCTACAGGATGGGAAGTGCAAACCGCTCACTGACTTCATTATCCCAACGTGTCTCCTGAGGATACCACTGATCCAGTTTTGAGGCACACGTTTCAGAGGACATGGCATTTTGTTTATCTTTAAATATTTTATTTTTAGTACCTAGTGGATACCCGGCGCGTTCCATTACGCTAAGAATTTTTGTATGGAAAAAGACGAAAACCGAAAATGTGCCTAATGCATTGTTTTAGTGGTCTCAAACCATCTTCGCTTTATTACCTTTTAAATAAGACCAGATAGGGGTACCTCAATTTCAGAGTCTATAAAGGACATACCTACGTATAATATTTTTTGTGTTTTATATTAATTGTTTTTTTTTTAATTATTTTAAATGATAATATATAGAACGTTAAATAGAAAACTTTGTATCAAAACATGATATTTTTGAAAGACCTTTTCAACTCATACTATGGGGTAGACGAGATAAATTCATCCCCACTTTTCTGGTACGGGAGGTATCCTGTTTTTTTTTTCTAAAGATCCATGCCACAGATTTCTAGCACTAAGGATATCTGTGCTATGTTGTGGACGAACGGACGAACGGACATAACGAAACTTCCGTTTAGACTACGAGACCCTTACAAGACATTGCCACTTTTCTTTGTGATTAGATGACTCGAGGGTTTTTAGTGAGAAAGAGAAGAATAGAAGTAGATATTGCAATATACCTTATGATGCAATGATGGTAGCGCATCTGTAATGCATTTTTTGTTGCTAATGTCCATGGGCGTCGACAGTCACTTACTATCAGGTGGATCGTCAGCCAATTTGTCGGGTACTTACATCGACAAATATAACCTTCAAGTTCTTTTGCCTTTTTTTATGGAAGTAGCCGGCAAACGAGCTGACGATCGACCTAATGGTAAGTGGCTATCGTCGCCCATGGACATCAGCAACACCAAAGGCATCACCGATGCGTTGCCGGCCAAGAAAGAGAGAAGAAAAAGAATGAAAGAACTGGCTCTCAAGCCCCCAGCCGGAACACGACGAGTCGTTTGGCGGCTGACTCATGCTCAAGGGTGGTAGCTATCCAGGCGAACCCCATGGAGAAATAATAATAGTAATAATGGTATTAATTAATAATTAAAATCAAAATTACTAATATAATCCCTCGAGGGGCCCTACCACCAGCGGGCCGGATTTAGTCGCCTTTGACGACACCCATCTGGCGTGGGATTGGGGTTAGTATTCTAAGCCGCCCCAATACGGCTACAAACTTATTAACTTTTTGAGTTGTAAAGTTTGTTTGAACGCGTAAAATTAAAACTTTGCCCTTGTAACAAATATGTATATTAGTCCATCCAATACTTCATGCCGTATCCAACATAATACTAAGCTCGTTCTTTACCATTTTCATGTCAAAACAAGGGAAGCAAATACTCCCTATATAGCCCATCAGTTTATCTTTCAACCCTTGGAGGGTTATACTTCTAAGATATAATTCATAATTTACAGCCGTTTCAATTTATAGCTGTTAATATTTGGTTAAACTACATTATATTACTAAGTAGGTACTGACTTACTGTTATCTCTGAATATCTTATTATTTTATCTGCTAACTCAGTGCGGCTAAGCAAAGCTGAATTAGAGAAGTTGAAGAATTCTGGAGTTCTACCAAGGATCTGTAACAAAATTTAGAATGAACCTACAAAGTAATTAGAAAATTAATAAATAACCATAACTTGTTACAAAAGCTACGCAAAATGTAAATCTTACTCATCATATTGTATCGTATTTTCAAAGCAAAAATTTCCTATTAAAAATATTGTCTTGGAATTTGTGTATCAAAGTATCTTATTTATTTATAAATTAAAATCACGCGAATCCCTGCGTGAGAAATTTAAAGAAATAGGCATATTAACAGTAGCCTCTCAATTTATTTACAGCAATATTATTTTCGTAAAAAACAACTTAGGTATGTTCAAGCAGAATAGTGATACGCATAATCATTTAACTAGAAACAGACATAATTTGGTTACGTCATCTTTTCGCCTAAGTAGGGTACAACGTTCTTATATGGGGCTCGGTGTACGTTTTTTCAATAAATTACCTAGGTCAATACGTGATTTACCTATCCAAATGTTTAAGAGATATGTGAAATCTCAGCTAGTACGCAAAGGATACTATAGTATAAATGAATATATTAATGACAAAGACGCCTGGAAACTAATGCCGCATCCAGTTCCGCGTAGGTTAGAACGCAATATTATGTAACCATCCATGATTTTAAAAGATGCGCTGAGGAGTTTCTTTCGGCTTTTCTTCTCCTCCTTGACAAAGCGCCTTTCCGAAAAGCTGGTAGATTAAAAAATGACGTGCATAAGTGTATCAGTGATACCTATATGAATAAAAGATTTTGATTTGATTTGATATTTACTTAATAAACTTTTTTACACGTTATAAATTTAAAATTTATGCTGTGGGAGTGCTTGGTTAATACCGTTAAGACCTATTTGCGGATCCATTTCCGCGCCGCTGTTTTCCCGAGTTCAGGTAAATTTAAACAAATATTTTTCTAGCACTTCTATGCTTAGGTCTGCTCGTCAATAATGCGGGTAAAATTACCGTCAATGGTCGGTGCATGATTGTAATATTACTGACTGACTTCAATATTACTTGTGATCTCAATACATTTGACTTGACAGTTTGATGGAGGAGAGGCCAGGTATGTCATCAATGTTTGAAGTCAATCTTCCTCATTATAAATTTTTTTCGAAAATTCAATATAAGTCATGATTATAACTATTAATGTATTTAAAGTTTTAAAAAACAAGATAAAGTTTATTTTTATATGAGTTTCGTTCGATATAAGTATTATTATTATAATCTTTTTAGTCGTATTGGGGCGGATGGGTGTCGTAAGAGGCTTCTAAATCCGGCCCGCTGGTGGTAGGGCCCCTCGAAGGATTATATTGGTAATATTGATTTTAATTGCTAATTAATTCCATTAATTATTACTATCGTTATTTCTCCATGGGGTTCGCTTGGATAGCTACCACCCTTGAGCAAGAGTCAGCCGCCAAACGACTCATCGTGTTCCGGCTGGGGGCTTGAGAGCCAGTTCTTTCTTTCTTTTTCTTCTCTCTCTCTTTGCCAGCAACGCATCAGTGATTCTTTTGGTGTTGCTGATATCCATGGGCGACGATAGCCACTTACCATCAGGTGGATCGTCAGCTCGTTTGCCGGTCATTTCCATAAAAAAATCTCTGAAATAAATTATGATAATTTTATTTATAGTACTTACTTTAAATTTTAATCTAGACTATTGTTACGATGTCACATAGTATATAAAGTATGGATGCGGATGGTTTCAGGTGCGATAGCAACCTCTACATAAATTATGTTACCCTCAAGGCGGCCTTTAACTTTTTTATCGTGGAAAGCACTTAGGCTAACGATATTGAATCACTTGGAACGTATAAGTTCGCTGAGTGCTTTAATTTATAATGATGTATCGAGCTTTATTTGCATTTAATAATTAATTTAAATTGATTTGACGCATAGATAGATCCATACTAATATTATAAATGTGAAAGTGTGTTTGTTTGTTTGTCCGTCTTTCACGTCGCAACGAAGCTGTTATATGGTATGGTTTTTGTGTGTGGAGATAGTGAGGAGGGTGGAGAGTAACGTAGGCTACTTTTTACCGTGGTAAAACATCCCCATGGGAAGATCGATATTTTGTTAGTTGCTAGATATTTAGTTCCGGATGTTGTTAATAGATGGCGTTATTAAAATTCATTTGCATTTCATTTGCATACTTAAGTCATAGGCAACGAAGTCTAACTAAGTAAAAGTAAGTACCCAAGTAGGATTTGTAAAAAATCGATCTCTACCGCGGGCGAAGCTGCGGGCAAAAGCTAGTTTAATCATAAAATCATGTTAACGTGAGGGACTTTTTAGAGCAAACTTATTCACTACTTCTTTTTAGTTTGGTCTGCGTTGCTGCTGGTATTATTATGTATTGAGTGGCAATGACCATTTACTATTGTGTAGCCAATATAATCATAATTTTACAAAAGTATAACAACCACTTTCAACAAAATGGTGTTTGTTAAAGACCACTAATATATCGCTAAACATGTGAAAAATTTTAGAAGTTTATTCCAAACTCTATTCCATTTACTTCCTCTTTACACATCCGTCAGATGACATATTTAATTTATATACAACCTCCAAAAAAATTCACATAAATCGCCTTATGTATCCTTTTATATTTGAAAATTTTCATTGCTCCCAGCATTGTGATATTGGCCGTCGTTGAATAACGCTTCACACTCAAAGACCCACACTAGGATTCCCTGTGTCGTGGGTGCCATGGACAACACACTAGACAAGGACATTCACACCCAGACCAAGAACAGAAATTCAAACTCATCATTCAAATTTCCGCCTCGCTGGGAATCGAACCCAGGACCCTCGGTACGGCGATCCGGCATGGTAACCATTGCGCCACACGGGTCGTCAAGTAAGTAGTTAAAGTAGTTAACTAAATTTTAAGTAAAATGTGCCTGTCCAAATGTGTCAAGTGATAAGCCCCGCCCACCAACTTAACAGAAAATAGAAAAATTTCTAAATTACTTGTCTACTTGATTACTTAACTACTAAATTACTAAACTACTAAATTGTCCGTTTCCGTTTACACGTATTAATTTACTTAAAATTTAGTTGACTACTTAACTACTTAATACGTGTAAACCGAACATACATAGCTACTTACACAAAGTAATAGCAGGACAATGTCAAACAGCACAGTACATCAAGTCGCGGCAGTACAAACGCCATTCATCAATCAAACTGTAATGGCCGTTCAGATAACGAGCGTCACGCGTCAATCAGTAATCCAGTGGCGATATTGTCCTGTTAATAGTGCTCGGGATTAGTTACATGCTGCGGTTTAACTCGTCACAGATAACATGGGAATTAATAAGTTGTTTTACCATTCGACGATAATTATTTGTTGCCGGATGTAGCAAAGTATGATAGGAGTAATATCGACTGATTTTATTGGCAGTGGTATACTAATGCTAAACGATTTCAATTCTAATGAAATAATATTAAGCACGTCGTTTGTGATGTCTCTCATACTAATGAGACGAAATTTTTTCCAGTTTATCCTAGTGAAGTATTTAGAGTATGAAAAAAAAAGAAAATTCAGATACCTACGCGTTACTTCATTTTATAGGCAAGACTTCACGCAGCAAAGTTAAGTAACTAATACTAAATATATTATATCTAAAATCATTGTCTAGTGTTGTGAATTGAGTTCTCATATTTTATATTTATTTTATTTAAAAGGATATTTCCATAATAAAAACACTTTCGTTCATAGACTTCTTTCGTTTAATAAAATAAAGCTGTGAAAGCTCGCACCGAGTGGGTACTAACTGAAAAATTTAAATTGACCAACCATTGATATTAATTTCAATATCTTGGAAACAGCAATGTTTTTCTATGACTATTAAAGATAGCTTTTCTCTTCCCACAGTTTTATCTTATTTCATTAAAATGAATAACATCATAAGGTACTTATTTTTTAACGCTTTTAACTTACCCTAATGCAGAACGCTTACTCACTCATACCCCCACAATAGTTCTGATGACAATGTATTTTTGTGATAAGCATTTGTATTGTTATCATCCTATTCTGGGTGTAGGTACATGTGTGAGTAATATATAAAATAAATACTATGAAGTCTTCTTAATAAGTTATTTTTGTGTGGGCCTGTGTGGGCGATAACATTATAGATACTGGAGGGTTCTTGAGAACATCAGTATAATCCATATATTTGAAGACACAGTTCTTGGAAACGGCGGTTGAACAAAGAGGCTTAAAACAATTTCAAGATGAAATAAAACACTTTACCTACATCATTATTGTCTTCTTTTGGTGCGTACGGTATTATTATTAATATTTTATTTTTAAGAGTAGCAAGAAAATGTCATTTTACGTCTCAATGTTTATGTGCCTATTAAAAATTATAGCACTTGCTTCGGCGAATGAAAATATTTTCAAGAATCTACACCTGAGGGTTTCTCTAATGTTCAAATTCACATTTATGATTATGTGGGTATTTTTAATATTTTTCAATACATTTATGAACGTCATTTCTGCTCCGCTTCGAAAAAATGCTTTATCATTAAGATAATAAACTTATAATCAAAATTTTACTAATAAAAAATAACCGACTTCAAAATTACTCAAAAACTACTTGTCAGATCTCGTTCAAATTTATGTGGGACTAGCTTTTACCCGCGACTTCGTCTGCGTGGACTTGAGAATTAAATGAAAGTAATTAAAAAACATCCCGGCAAATGCGAGTTTTTTGGCACAGAGGGTTTTGTACAAATTTACAGAACCGAACTTAAGAGCAATATTAGGTAAATGATTCAGTAACAAACTTAACTTTGCCGCTGTAAAACTGTCGTTCCCATGCGTGGACATAGCGATCAATTAACCAAATACAAATAAGTTAAAGCTTTTTTGGAATGAGACCTCCACGCATTCCTGAGAAAATAGGGCCGACAGACAGACGGACAACGAAGTGATCCTATAAAGGTTATGTTTTTTCATTTGAGGAACAAAACCCTAAAACACTAAATAAACTGTAAACCTAACTTCCAAACTGAATTATACCCTTGACCTGATGAAGAAGCAGATCCATCTCCGACCTCGAACGACATGCACCCTGTTCTTTGATGCGGGATATGAAATATCTGTGAGCCAAATTTCATCTAAATCCATTTAGCCGCTTTAGCGAGGGTAAAAAAGTATCTTATTATACGCCTAAGAAATATTAGTGGGATTTTATATACGTACACCATCAGATCTTGAATTGGTCAATGTTGTGCTGGTTTTGCTATGTCAACGTGACCATCAACAAATATTTTAAAAAAAACTGTTATTCCCACCCATTCTGGAGTTACATAGTCTGTTCCTGAGATACACCACCAGACCCAACCCAACCTAGACCCTAATACATTATGGCCTATGGTTGGGCCTTACCACCTGTGATTTCGTAACAGCTACCACACAACATTTACCATAATAATGTAATTTTTTTATTCCATCAAAAAGTAGAGATTTCAAGGAAAAAAAAATCCCACTGACTTTTTTAAAAAGCAGATATTTTGACGTGAGAATTTTCGATTGAAAAATTAGGGCGCTTTTTCGATGTTAAGTCAAAATATGGTGAAAAAAGAAATATTTTAAATCAAAAAAATTACAGTGTCTTTGGAACATAAAAAGTTAAGTTTTCACGAAACTTCGTGATTTTTTTTGTAAAAGATAAAAATAAAAAACCAAAAACTTGATTATATGAATTTTTCACATCAATTTTGAGATTATATTATGAAAAAAGTGTAAATCCAAAAGTTGTAGGCCAACAACTTTGCGATTTAACTCTTTTCAATAGGACTTGTAGTTTTGCCGGTTATGGAGATAAACCGTTTTTCACCATTAAAAACTCACTCCCCTCCCCAAGTCCCCACCACCCACCAACCCACCCACTTCCCGACATCAGATCGCCCGTAAATTATTGTTATTATTATTATCTTCCTTTTTCAACGGGTTTCATCCTACTATTATTTTTTCACTTACCATTTTCAAAGGCTTGATCCCAGGTCAATTAAGATATACTGACAATGAGATAAATAAAGACAACTGAAAAAAAGTTTTACTTCGACTACACTGTACCTCTCCGAAATTAAACCAAGACATTGTAGGAGTTGAAGATTATTAATGATGACAGTGGAATACTGGACTGCTCCTATTTATTCATAGACGTCGACAAATTTTGCACGTAAGTATAAACAGCCAAACCTAAAGTAATCGAATAAAATTCTTCTTCTATTTTAATTACGTAGTGTTTTATTGGCACTACTTCTTCCTTCTTTTCGACTTATTATGTGTTTTCATCTGACCAAGTAATGTCTGTAAGACGGTTCCCATGCTGCTCACCAGATCGCGCAAACTGCCGCCGCCGCCGCGCCGCTCTGTCTCCATGATTGGATCTGGTGGTTTAGCAGGTACCTGAGGTGTACCATGTCAGGTTTCTCGGTCAATGTTTGATCACGCCGACCACGGGCTACATGAATCGCTCAGGAACGTCTCGCCCCTCCTTATTTGACTGTCTGAGAGCTAAACGCTTCTGTGGGAAGAGTCAAAAGTCCCCCGACTATCTGGAGAGTTTCGCAACCGCGGCACCAGCTAGATTTACGGTAATAAAAGGATCCCCTGCCCGACAGCAGAGTCCGCCTTTCAACCGAGAGACTCTAGTTCTCTCTGAGTTTATTCCTGAATGACTTTGGGATTTTTAAGTGTAACTTCCAACTACGCATTGCCGAGTTTTTCGTCCAAGAACCTGGCCCAGATGCCAGACGTATATATTATACCTATAAAACGTTTCAAAAGAAACTCATTATTTAAACTGATTCGCCATTTGTGGATAAAACAGCGTGCCTGCATTACCATAACATTAGTTTATTTTTACTACTATTTATATAGATCGATACATATTAATTCTAAGCTCTGCTAAATCATAAATAACTCAACTCTAAACTTGACAAAATGGAAATTTAATCATCTTCATAATTTATTATTTTTTCATTCTTGTTTTCTTTCTTGGATAACAACCAATGGGTGATATGCCTTTAGTCTGATCACGGACGATGCTTTTAGTCATCCATGAAGGATGATGACAATTTAGCATCAGGTGGCTCGTCTGTTTTTACGTGGCTATTCGCACATTCAAAAGTATTTTAGTTAAGTATTTGTATTGCACTTACGTCCGGTCATCATTAGCCTATACGGGGCCGGCTTGGTACGCATTGACCAGTAGGTGACACCAGTAGACGATTATTCGCAAACATTTTAATTTCTTACTCATTCTGATTTGTATTTTTATTATTATCTACTTTCTGTGTGCCTATTCCTACATCACAATAAGAAAATCTAAACTGTAATACTTTGTCAAAATTTAAGATTTTTATTAATCTACAGAAAAACAATATTTGATAATAAAGTTTTCCTAAATTGTTAGTTTTCCTAAATTTTTCATATTATTATCACTAACTCTGACCCACACCATCATAAAACGAATTTAATATAGGATTCTAATAGCATAATCTAACATAGTTATCTATGTGTTATTGATTGAGTAGGGTAACTAATTTCTTAAAACCCCAATGTTTTAAATATTGTAAATATGTATATTTTAACATTAATTTTAATAAAAGATTTGTTGACTCGTTCTCAGACCTACTTACATTTTTTAATTATGGCTTCTAGTTACCTTAATTGACATCTATTGTTGATTAGCAGAACTAATTCACTGCAAAATCATAAATTAAAAAAAAATTGGTACACATTGATTTTTTTGAAGAAATAACGTATATTTCCGATACAGAACAATCTTTTATATCGCTCTATCGGGAACTTTCAGTATTTCCTGTAGTTTTGTGGCGTATCAAAAAGTCCTATTTATTGATATCTCGGCTTCTAAGCGACGTATCACGATAAAACATACACCAGATTTTAAGTTAGACCACCAGTAATACAACTATGAAAACCGCACTCAATTTCATTCAGTGGTTTTGGCGTGATGCGGTGTCAAACATACAGACAGACAAGATTTTTAAAAATGACAGATTCGCAATCTATTGCTCCTATATAGTCCCCTGATACCAAATTTTCTTAAATATCTTCAATGTACAGACATTATCGAGTTACAGTTTTATAATATATATAGATTACATGCTTTCCTGCTTTCGACTAAAAAAAGAATCATCAAAATCAATTCACCCAGTCGAAAGTTCTGAGGTAACAAACTTAAAAAAACACAGTCGAACTAGCTGCCCGGACAGACTTCGTTATGACAATTTTTTTTTATTTTGAGATGTAAGCTATCCTATGTCGGTTAAAAAATAGCAAAGTTTTCAAAAGAAATTCTCGAATTTGCACATGGCTCGCCTGATGATTGGCTCATAGTAGGTAATAGAAGACCAGAGAACATTGGGACAGTTAGGGGTTGTTGTAATTAATGTTACCATCCTTATGTACCTTATTTCACAAATAAAATATTTGATTGATTGAAAAAAAAAAGATTCTCACATAATTTTAATTCTCAAAGCGAATGGAATATGAATAATCGATGTGTGTAGGTACATAACAGTTGGCTTCAATCTCATCTAAACATTTTTCCGAGCGTGGGAACTAAGACATAGGCTTATCGAAGCGTTTTATTTTGAAAGAATCGAGAATTGTTTCTAGCATCAAATAAGATACTAGTATCTACACTAGTGTAGAACTGGAGGGCTATTTAGTTTTGTAACTTGACGGCGGAATCCGCGATGAGTTTCAAAATTGAAGTTTGAGTCCGAGATCTTGATATGTGATTCTCTAATCATCTGGCACGCACTTGCGAGGTGAAGGGAGTCTCGAACTCTAACTTCAATTTAGAAACTCATCCTGTATTCCGCTGTCAAGTTACAAAACAAAAGCGAACTTGCATCATATTGACATGTCATTATCTAATCATCTAGTACGCACTTGCAAAGTGAAGTGATCCTAGAACTCGAACGTCAATTTTGAAACTCCGCTGTCAAGTTACAAAAGTGAATAGCCTTCCTGGTTAGTCAAGTATTTTAATTATTTACAACATTAGTGTAGTAACATGATAAATGCAACTCGAGTGATAAATAGGCTTTACAATGGCGCTTAAAGAACAATATAGTAAAATTTACGTTCTGTCCTGGCAGCCTCGATGGCAGTTGGAGGAAAGCCAACATTTTACATACTAAAGCTTTTAATAGCATTCCCGTCGCGTTTCACATACTACAGTTTAAACTTCCTTACTCCTGTGACAAGTGTCGTATGATTCGCTTAAATCTTCAGACAGAATGGTTAAAGAAAGTTAGGCACTATTTTTTATTTTAAATAAAAATCATCGCGGCGACGTAGGATTGCGTAGAATTGGTAATTGCCGCTATTTCGTTATGGAAAGCAAACTTAGATTAACTGTGAGAATCCTGAAAATGGATGTTAATAATTTTAATTTCCCTTCGCAATGTCAATAAGTAAAAATAGCATTCCTCTTTTTTCCTATCCCGAGACAATTGAAGAAACCCTGAAAAATTTGTGATTTTGGTCGTTCTTATCGTATACTTATTTTCTGTATGTATGTAAGTAACTGAAGTATAACTTTTTAAGAATAAAGCACGCACAAGGAGTCTGGGATGGCGTATAGTTGAAGCTTACACGAAGACTAGAATAAGCTTCTATCTGAGGTATTCCCGGACGCTATGACATGGGGTTCTTCAAAAAAGGTGTAAAAGAGTTCTCCTTCAGGGCCGGCGATGCATTGGCGATTCCTCTGGTATTGCTCATGTCCATGCCGACGGTGACCACTTACCTTCAGGTGGCCCGACTGCTCTTTCGTCAGCCCTTCAGGCTATATAAAAAAAGACAAGTGCAAAAATAACTTACTAAATAATACCTTTAACAATCTAAAATAATGTTGAATTCTCTTTGTATTGGTGGATTTAACACAAAAAACCATGCAGGATACATAGTGTACCTACTGTGTACAAGGAGCAAAAATATGAACAAAGTCGTCAAAGACCCACAAATTCACTTTACGGCGGTCGGAAAGCAATTATCAACATCGTCGGGACATTTCCGAACCGAGGCAAAGGAATTGTTCGTTCAAGAATCCTTTGATCGACTTTGGGGCTATTGAACTTTCCACTCATTATCTCTTTAGTTCGACGGTAGGAGAAAAGGGTTTTTTGCGGTAAATTGGCTTACGTTAATATTTGTTAAGGAAAAATTTAAGACATTCTTCAGAGTCACTATCGCTCCTTAGTACAGAATCACAATATAAATTCTGTATTAGGGAGCTTAATATTATTTGTTATGGAAAATTTTAAAACATAATTAACAATAAGTCATGTATTTTATTTTATGTCAGTAAAACATATAGTAAGGCTCATAACCCAGCAGCTGTGTGGATTCTAAGTGATCGATAAAGTTAAGCAACAACGGGCGCGTTCGGTAGTTTGTCGAAACTAAAAGCCGTCGATCCCGGTTGTTATCGGAAGTTAACAGTCGTTAAGCTATGTCGGAGGCCATCGGGTGGCGTGGCATGAAAACTTCCGGTAACGAATGAAAACTTGGGTTGGCCACTAACCCTTCCAATAGGTACGCACTGGAGCAGCGTGACGGAGTATGCTCTAGGCTTCCTCAAGAAGAGACACCCGTGGACAGTAGTGGCCCACTTCTGGCTTGAAGCCAAATATATGGTAAACATAATTATGTAACATTGATCGATCGTTAGTTGATCGCATGGTGCTGATGAATCATCACTGTCGATTACTTCATTAGTTAAAGACTATGCATACTAATATTATAAATGTGAAAGTGTGTTTGTTTGTTTGTTTGTTTGTCCGTCTTTCATGTCGCAACGAAGCTGTCATATGGTATGGTTTTTGTGTGTGGAGATAGTGAGGAGGGTGGAGAGTAACATAGGCTACTTTTTACCACGATAAAACATCCCCATGGGAAGATCGATATTCTGTAAGTTGCTAGATATTTAGTTCCAAGTGTTGTTAATAGATGGTGTTATTAAAATTCACATACATGTTTACATAAGTCATAGGCAACTAAATCTAAGTTAAAGTAAGTAGGATTTGTAAAAAATCGATCTCTACCGCGGGCGAAGCTGCGGGCAAAAGCTAGTTATCCAATATTTAAAATCTTTGAAGCACTATTTAAATGTGACCACTAGCGATCACCTCTGACCGTAGTTATCAATACATCGATTGGTCGTTCATTTGTAAACAAAAATAGTCAGGTTTTGAGCTTTTCAATAATTGAGCTGTGAAATACATGGTTGTAGTGAATTACAGTTTATCAAAAGAGGCATTAATAAAAGCTGACATTCGAAGCTGGGATAATTAGTTGGTTAATTAATTATTAAAGCCACGGACAAAATAAAGCCATAGTAGGTACACATATGCGTTGGAACATGCAATTTTTCAATAATACAACCCTTTATTTCTACGAAATTTCCAGTAACCTTAAAACTACTTATACCTAACTATAACTATAATCTATGCTATTCTAGTAAACTTTTCTCAGGTTGTTGAACTCCAACGTACATTATAAAAAGGTTAGTTAACTGCCTGTCAACGTTTTTTCAGAGTCAATGGTGTTTAAATTCATGACAACCTAAAAAGTATTTATATTCTTACAATTTTATTCTTATTTTATCTTTCTCCTAAGGTTGTTTGGAAGAAAATCCTCTTTGGCCATAAGACCGCCTGTTGTATTACTTGTCGTACAAATTGTTTCCTTTTCTTCTCTCTTGATATGGCGTAGAAGCGTTTTATAAATAATAATTATAATTTTATTTATGTGTATGGGTTATGGTTTAAATCCCAGAGGCTACTGCGACCAAGAATGATCTATTGTAGGCATGCCCATGAGTTTGAGATCTGGAGGGCTATTCAGTTTTGTAACTTGACAGCGGAATCCGCGATGAGTTTCAAAATTGAAGTTCGAGTCCGAGATCTTGATATGTGATTCTCTAATCATCTGGTACGCACTTGCAAGGTGAAGGGAGTCTCGAACTCTAACTTCAATTTAGAAACTCATCGTGTATTCCGCTGTCAAGTTACAAAACAAAAGCGAACTTGCATCATATTGACATGTCATTATCTAATCATCTAGTACGCACTTGCGAAGTGAAGTGGTCCTAGAACTCGAACGTCAATTTTGAAACTCCGCTGTCAAGTTACAAAAGAGAATAGACTTCCTGATCTTTAACGTGTTCAGGCGTAATAATGTGTTCGCCTAGAAAGACATCTGCTGCGGGATATGGCCAAACATTCGCACAAGATGTAGATGGATGTTTCCTCATGTCGTAGATTACACCCGCACTCTTCTAAAACTGGATCGTGCTAAAAATATCCTAATTGTTAAAAGAAACTCACGCACAATCTAATTATTATAATTTAATAAAAAATTCCGTCAGTTCTGTAACAAATAAGAACGTTAATTAGACAGCGAATGTTCCAAATCTTCTTAAATGTAATTTTTTATCAAAGAATACTGTTAAAACAAATCAAAGTTGAATTTGAGCCCTTAAGAGATAATGGACATAATGAAGTAAATCGAACATCTAATTAAACATTGATAATGAGGCTGTGTTTTGTTCGGGGACTTTTCCTGTGATTTATAATCTATACATATCGCACCTTTGGTGGAACAAGGGCACATCTTACAAAAAATCGTAAAATGACAAAAATTAAACAAAAAAATATTTTACACCTGCAAAGTACATGGCCATATTCACAAATAAATGGGTCGAATCTCATGCAAAGAACAAACACTTTGAAGCAATAAAAAGACGAATAATACGACTCGGAATGCAAAAAAAAAAACTTTGAAATGGCTCTCCTGTAAAATTACAAAGGTGCAGTTAAGCCCTTGTTCCACCAAAGGTGCGATATGACGGCGAGCGACCTCTTTGGTCTGTCATACGAGAAGTCATGAAGAAAAACTGTTTAGAAAAAATGTTTAGAATTAGGAATGTGTCAATCTATTTAGAATAATATGTGTGGGACATTCTATGGGGATTCGAATAGTGATCACGGACTAGTACAGATTGTTATTGATGTGAACGTTGTTTAGAATTAGGAATGTGTCAATCTATTTAGAATAATATGTGTGGGACATTCTATGGGGATTCGAATAGTGATCACGGACTAGTACAGATTGTTATTGATGTGAACGTTAGGAAAACTGGAAATATATCATGGAGTAAAGTAAAAGGAATATTATTGAATAACCAACACCGCAGAATACCCCTTTTTGCGTCACATACATGTTAGGAAATGAAATCCTCCGACCGCGTCTATCTGTCTGTATGAACGCGATAAACTCAAAACGTAATGGATTTCTCACCAGTAGATAGTGTGATTCCTGAGTAAAGGTTTAGGTATATAATTCATTATGGTTTCATGTAAATTGACCTAAATTAACGCTGGCGAGGCTGCGGGCCGAAGCTAGTTTTATTATAAAAATGTTTTTTATAAATGATTGATATCAATAATTCACTAACGACCATACCTCCTGTATCTGATATCATAGCTTTAATGAACCTAAATATCTACTTACTTTCGTGCAAGAAAACTGCATACCATGCTGTTGTAGCAGTTCTTAAGGCTTTTTGTTGCATTAATGGTTTACAAAGGAGCCGAGAGGCCACCTGATGCTGTGTTTACCGCCATTTACGGTCAACAAAATGGACGTTGCTGACGCGATGCCAAGAAAGAAACATAGTAACCTTTTTGTTAACCAACTATTTGACTTTACAACTTTGCAAAACATTTAGTTGATAGCGGACATAAAATCTCACCATAACACACAAATTGGATGGTACATAACCTTCTTACGAAGAAACAAACCTTGTTATATTTCTAATGCAAGGCGCCAGTGCTTCATTAGCTCTACGAGAAGGAAGCTTCAACCATCAATAGACTATCGATGTGGCGTAATGCTCACCATGCCGAACTGCCTTACCAAGAGTCCTGGGTTCGATACACAGCGAGGCGGAAATTGTAATGATGAGTTCAAACTGTTCTCAGTCTGGGTGTGTGTTGTCTATGTCACCCACAGGGAATCCTAATGTTTGTTATTTAATTAAAAAAGAAAACTAAAATGAAGAAGCATGAATTATGTTTAGTTACAAAATTTGAGATTTTGAAGTTGCAGTTTGTAACCAACCATATTCCGTGGTGGATAGCCGAACGTGACTGAAACGCTCGTTAACGGCTTGCTAACAAAGTTTTGTTCTAACAACCTCGTGCTGTGAATATGAACTTTATCTGAAATATTACTAAGTAGAAATATACTAGATTTCATTTATTCGTAACAAAGTTTGTGAACTTGTTGTTTTGTGAACTTGAAGGACTTGTTTCAAGGTGTTATACCTCGTTTGGTATTCCTTGGCTGGCAGATTTTTCTGAATTTTAAATAATGTCATTTTTGTTTTACTTAGAAAAATGCATGTGTCAACTGGTGGCCTTTGATGTAAAAGGTGTCCCACGTTGGGCGTCAGTGTGAAGTTGTAATGGACTGACTACATAGTTATGTAGTTCGAAGAACACACAACCGAAGAGAGAGGCTCCGATGGCGACAACTTCTTGCCAAGAAGAGCATAGGATACCTGACCGATTGGACCTTTTTTTATCGATATAGCCGGCAAACGAGCTGACGATCAACCTGATGGTAAGTGGCTATCGTCGCCCATGAATATCAACAACACCAAAGGTATCACTGATACGTTGCCGGCCAATAAAGAAAGAAGAAAAAGAAAGAAAGAACTGGCTCTCAAGCCCCCAGCCGGAACATGACGAGTCGTTTGGCGGCTGAGTCATGCTCAAGGGTGTTAGCTAGATAGTAACAAACTAGGTAAGGACCTAATCTCCACGCCTTTAGCAAACAATAAACAGCGGTTTTACTATATGTACTGCAAACGTCATCCATTCATATCAACCACACCACGAATGTCACATCGAACCGGATTTTCCGCCGCACAAAAAATATAATGTTCCCTAAATCTTCGAAAAAATCCAGACAAGATTTCAATCAGGCGTTCAATATAGAGAATGGCTTTCTTCTTTGAGGCTTTATGAACCTTTTTAACCGACTTCAAAAAAGGAGGAGGTATTCAATTCGACTGTTTTTTTATGTTTGTTACTTCAGAACTTTCGATTGGATGAACCAGTTTTGATGACCACTTAAATTTGAGCGAGATCTGACGAGTAGTTTTTAGTTTTGTAAAAATAAACAAAACATTTCCTTCACTACGAGTAAAGATTCCTTCCTACAAGTTTCTTAACGTAAGGGATACTTTCTATCTAGTGCGGCTTATTTGTTTTTATCTACATCTTCCCTACAAACTGTAACTGGATCATCAGAGGGAACCGTAAAAGCAAACTCTTTCTAACCACTTGCGTTATTTCCTCAAATTACCACCCAATAACAATTGTGAACCTCGTCCGTACTATTTTCGCTTATATTTTGCCCTAAAATGGAAGCTGAAGCGTCTGGGTTGTAAAAAACACTCGCACACTCAGGCTTGAGCTCTAGAATTCGACGCTGCAGGTGATTTACTAACAACAATACCAGATAATATCACAGTTGTTATATACAAATTACTACTGTAGTCTATATGGCGTTGATTAATTACGAGTACCTACTGGAAAACGTGTTAGTATATATGATAGTCTCGATTTTTTTGTGTTATTTTGACAAAAACACAGTTTTTGGTTTCACATTACATTGTCCATAATACAATTTGAATAAAAAACATTTTCAACATATAAAAAACACTACGCCATTTTTTCCCAGTATTAGCAACTCAAATGGACAGTTCCTGTGGGATTGTTAGACCTTCTGTCTTCGTGGTAACTTCAAATTTAACAAAGGTGACCATTTCATGATTGAGGCCTCGGGAAGACGTAAGTAGTTTACAGCACCCGCACCGAGCTCGTCGTGCATAGCACAAGGGAGTCACTAGGCGTGTTTTGTTGTGAAGTAATTTTGATTTTTAGTGGGTAAACTCCTGAAAAAACACGAATCATATCTCATGTAATTACTGGAAGCCTACCCTACACAAAAGAGCGCTAAGGGAGGCCATACACGATCAAGTGTACTGGATGAATCGTCAAGCGGACTTGACGGGGCATCCAGTATACTTAATCGTGTATGGCCACGGTCAAGCCATCTGCCATATATTTGTATCATGCACACTGGATGGCGCGTCAAGTCAAACTGCAAATTTGACAAGTCAAACTGCAGACTTGACAAGTATACTTGATCGTGTATGGCCTCCATTAAGTAACATTCCCGCTGTCGCTTATGAATTAAGCAGACGGAAAGCATGACAGTTCATGCGCCCGGCGTCTCGTTAGCGGCGGTAATGTGATTTTAACTTTCACCCGCCAATGAAGACAATTCGCTCCATTACACCGCAGTAATTGTGCCCGCTTAATGGCAGTGCTAGTGGATTAGTTCATCTAACTTCTTCCGTGAGGTCATTTCCGACCGTTTCTAGGGCTATGGTTCAAGCTATAGAGTTGATGAATAAATAGAAAGCAAATCGGCTTGTCTTGTCGTACTGTGTCTTTGATGGCCGTATTGGTGCAGTCAAAATATTGATTTCAATGACATTCCGATAGATAAGGATGTCGTAGAAGTGACGACAGCCAGTGACACTTGGTGGTTGGGCATTGCGTAATGATTATAGTATAATACAATTATTATAAGTAATTATTTATATTATGCTCGAGTCATCCCATCATATTATGACGACGTGACGCAGTGGTTACAATGCCGGATCGCCGTGCTGGGTCCTGGGTTCGATTCCCAGCGATGCGGAAATTTGAATGATGAGTTTGAATTTATATCCTCGGTCTGGGTGTGAGTGTTCTTGTCTAGTGTGTTGTCCATGGCACCCACGACACAGGGAATCCTAGTGTGGGGCTATGAGTGTGAAGCGTTACTTATTTATTTATTTTATCGGCCAAACGACTTGTCATTTTGCTGCTGTAGGAATAGGGTGAGATCTATATACCTACTAGTCCGTGAGCCAGATAGTATTTTTTGTCAGTCATTTCCTCTCAAGCGATAACTCGTGAAATACTTCAGAGAGTTACATTATATAGCATGGTGAACGTCAGCTGCCGCTCCAAGGGTGGGTAGGGGGGCGGCAGCCTTTCAATCATGTAAAAAAAATTGTTTTCAGTCATTTCCTCCCGTCTGAAAATTTGTTAGATGATAGATAACGTAATTATTTAAAGGTAAAAAAAAGTCAGCTGGCCATACCGTGGTGGATTATACGTCAGCTGGGCACGCGAACATGCAAAAAAAATTTTTTTGTTCAGTGATATCCTCTCACTTGAAAATGCGTCAGATGATACTTTACATGTTATTTTGAGTAAATAAAAACGTCAGCTGGCTGTATGTTGGTGGAAAGGTCGTCAGCTGATGCAGTGAAAGGTGGAGATCGCTTATTTACATTCGTCAGCTGACGGGTTTTCCACCAACTTAGAGCCAGCTGATGTTTTTGTTTATTCAAAATAGCACGTAAACTATCACCTGACACAATTTCAAGTGAGAGGAAATTACGTAACTACACTTATTTTACTTTAGACTCTGTGCACGCGCTCTTATATGTTCTAATCGAATCAATACTCTCATATCTATTTTGGATAGGAATCAATTACGTAAAAATTGATAAATATATAAATAAAAAAATGAAATTTAAATTTATTTATTTATTTATTTAAATTTCGTTTCAAAAATAATCATTCATCTGCTTCGCTTTCACTTTGACTCGTGCCACTCTCATCTTTTTCTGATTCACTATCACTGTCATCAGAGCTGTCCATTGTGGCTATTTCTTCATTGTCATCTATATAAAGATAAAAAATGAAGTATTTTTATCATTTGTATTTTAATAAATATAAATAGAATAAATAAAATGTTACCTTTTTCTGGTTGGATAGTTATTTCAGTAATCGATGATGGTAATTGGTTTCCAGAAAACCACCTGAAGTCATATCTATTGTCGACTTCTTCCCATCCATAGTCTGAAGGTGTATGATTGGTTGGAACCTTCAGATGTGCGTGCGACCAAATTTGCGCTATGAAACATGCTCTGAAAAAGTATTGGTATAATTCTGATTTGCATGGTGGTAGAGACGAGCCATCAATGGTTTTTTTGGGCAACACAAAAACATCATTTTTTTCAAGCAGTTTATATGTTTTTTGAAACATTGCTGTTCTTGCTTCATTGACGTATTTCAATCGTTTGAAGCCATACATATGACAAACGAACTCCTCTGCTTTGCCAAAAAGTCCTTCTAGATTCTCTGATGGCTTTGACATCCGTATAAAGCACGTGGTGAAATCATTTCCAGAATGAGTCATAATGGAAAACGGGCGCTTTTTTCCTTTTCTAAAAAATGCCGGGTTGAAATCACATCCCGTTAGAGCGTGAAATGCTGGAAGTGCTGCGCTTGTATTCTTTCCGAGAGCTTCGTACAATTTTGTTACGTTTATCAGCGAGCGCGTGCACAGAGCCTAAAGTAAAATAATTGTAGTTACGTAATTTCCTCTCACTTGAAATTGTGTCAGGTGATAGTTTACGTGCTATTTTGAATAAACAAAAACATCAGCTGGCTCTAAGTTGGTGGAAAACCCGTCAGCTGACGAATGTAAATAAGCGATCTCCACCTTTCACTGCATCAGCTGACGACCTTTCCACCAACATACAGCCAGCTGACGTTTTTATTTACTCAAAATAACATGTAAAGTATCATCTGTCGCATTTTCAAGTGAGAGGATATCACTGAACAAAAAAATTTTTTTTGCATGTTCGCGTGCCCAGCTGACGTATAATCCACCACGGTATGGCCAGCTGACTTTTTTTTACCTTTAAATAATTACGTTATCTATCATCTAACAAATTTTCAGTCGGGAGGAAATGACTGAAAACAATTTTTTTTTTACATGATTGAAAGGCTGCCGCTCCCCTACCCACCCTTGGAGTGGCAGCTGACGTTCACCATGCTATATAATGCAACTCTCTGAAGTATTTCACGAGTTATCACTTGAGAGGAAATTGGTCATGAAAATCTGTCGCTAGCTCACGGACCATACAGTGTTTACGTTTTGCTCAGTTTCTAAATCATCCTTAACATTGGCCGTTTTATAAGAATTTTAAATTTTTCTTATAATCAAATATCAAGTCAAATAATAATCAAAAAAATTCTAATCGATTAAGGCCCTCTTCTTCCAACGAAGTAGGTATTTCTCAAATTCCGCGACCGGCTGAACCAAATACCGCTAACGCGCCGAGCACCTGAACTCGTATGATCCCGGTGACTGACCACAGTACAATAGGAGCACGGCACTACTTTTACAAATTTGAATTATTTTATAAGTACATTTATGTGACAGATAAATATTTGTACTCGTGTCATGGCTGTTATTGTGATGTGTTATATGTGTAGTCCATGCCACCTGCGACACAGGTAAATACTTGTAACCTACTGCGGGGATATGAGTGTGGAAGGGTTTTATTATTATTATTATTAGGAACCGTTAGTGGCTCTGAGTTGGGGTGTAAGTATACTTTATTTTGATTTATTAACTGGAATTACCTATGAATGAATGAATGAATGAATAAGCCTTTATTGCTGTATGTTAGTTAACATTTTGTTTACATATAACCTTAATATTAATTCTAAATTATTATACAGTATTATATCTCTTTATGTCTCGACGATCGGTTCATCTGTCTCTGCAACAGCTTGTCTTTCGACAAAGGCCTCCTCCAAAGATTTCCATTTCTTTCTATCTTTTGCTATTCTAATCCATTGTGGCCCAGCTACTTTTTTTAAATCATCCTCCCAACGCTTGGACTGTCTGCCTCTGCCTCTTTTGTTTTCTCTAGGGTACCATTCTGTTATAATTTTTGACCATTTTTCTGCCTTCTCTCTCAACATATGTCCCGTCCATCTCCATTTCAAAGTTTTGTAGGTTGATACCACTTTTTTGAATTTTGTTTTCTGGTTTATTTTTCGTAGTTTTACTTTATCACTTCTTTTAACCCCTATAACACTTCTTTCTATTCCATTCTGGCAGATCTTAATTTTATTTTGAAGGTTTTCAGTTAATGCCCACGTCTGGCATCCGTAGGTTAAACATGGCAAGATACATGTATTGTAAACCTTTCGTTTCATTTTCATGGGCATTTCCTTATTTTTCATAATTTCGCTAAGTGACCAAAAACGTTTCCAAGTATTAGCAATTCTTCTATCTATTTCTTTCTGCATTAAATCTTCTGATGATATAAGTTGTCCTAAGTAAATGTATTCTCTTACGTATTCTATCTGTTTGTTGTCTATTGTAATGTCTATCTGTGAAGAGTTGGTCATTACTTTCGTTTTTTCTGTGTTTATTGATAGTCCTGCTTTGGCACTTTCATCGCAGAGTTGTTGCAACATGTTCTGTAATTTCAAAGGACACTCAGAGAATAGGATGATGTCATCTGCGAATCGTAAATGAGTAAGATTTTCGCCGTTAATATTGAGTCCGTAATTTGACCAATCTATATTCCTAAAGATCATTTCTAAAACTGCCGTGAATAATTTTGGTGAGATGGGATCTCCTTGGCGAACACCTTTTTCAATGGGGAATTCTTCACCTACAGTTTCCATCATTACCTGCGCTGTAGTTTTTGAATAAATGTTTTTTAGAATATTAATGTACTTTTGTTGGACACCTTGTTGTCTTAATGCAGCCCAGATGTAATCATGTTCAAGTGAATCGAATGCTTTGTGGAAATCCACGAATCCTAAATAATATGTTTTATTATATTCTTTATATTTTTGGAGAATTTGCCTCAGGACATGTATATGGTCTATGGTTGAGAAGTTACCACGAAAACCAGCTTGCTCTTTAGGTTGGTTTTCGTCGAGTGTCCTAGCAATCCGATATAAAATAATTTTTGAAAAGATCTTATAAATATTCGACATTAAGCTTATAGGTCTGTAATTTGATATTTCTCCTTTGTCTCCCTTTTTGTGCAACAGTACTATCGTTGATTTTGTCCAATCATGTGGGATGTATTCTGTAGCGATAACTTCGTTATAGATGTTGGTTAAACTGGGTATTATTTCATTGGGTCTGCTTTTGAGTAACTTAATTACCTATAGGTGCTATAAAATAAGAGTGATGATAATTTTAGCTTATTTTTGTTTTTATTATTTTTTATGTATCTTTAGGTATTTTATTTTAAATTATTCTTATACTTTTTATCATTCTCAACATACTTGTAAAATGTCTTATCCAAAGGGTTTGAACATTTTTGTACGGAACCTGGCCTACCTACAAGTCCGCCATTTTGAAAATAAAAACTCGTTTCGATTTTGAAGTTGGTTATGTTTTGTTAGTATTAAGATGATATTAAATTTAGTAAATTTTGTATGTACCTACTTATTTGTGGGTGAACCGATTTTGATGATTCTTTTTTTGGTCGAAAGCTGGTGCTTATCATGTGGTTCCACATAACTTTGAGCGAGATATGACAAGTAGTTTTTGAGTTATTTTGAAGTTAGTTATTTTTTGTTAGTATTTAGACGATATTAAATTTAGTCAATTTTGTATGTAAGTACCTACTTATTTGTGGGTGAACTGATTTTGATGATTCTTTTTTGGTCGAAAGCTGGTGCTTATCATGTGGTTCCACATAAATTTGAGCGAGATTTGACAAGTAGTTTTTGAGTTATTTTGAAGTTGGTTATTTTTTGTTAGTATTCAGATGATATACGAGTAAGTCAATTTTGTATGTAAGTACCTACTTATTTGTGGGTCAACCGATTTTGATGATTCTTTTTTTGGTCGAAAGCTGGTGCTTATCATGTGGTTCCACATAAATCTGAGCGAGATCTGACAAATAATTTTCAAGTTATTTTGAAGTTGGTTTTGATGATTCTTTTTTGATAGAAAGCTGGTGCTTATCATGTGGTTCCACATAAATTTGAGCGAGATTTGACAAGTAGTTTTTGAGTTATTTTGAAGTTGGTTATTTTTGAAAGTATTTAGACGATATTAAATTTAGTCAATTTTGTATGTAAGTACCTACTACCTACTTATTTGTGGGTGAACCGATTTTGATGATTCTTTTTTGGTCGAAAGCTGGTGCTTATCATGTGGTTCCACATAAATTTGAGCGAGATCTGACAAGTAGTTTTTAAGATATTTTGAAGTTGGTTATTTTTTGTTAGTATTTAGATGATATTAAATTTAGTCAATTTTGTATGTAAGTACCTACTTATTTGTGGGTGAACAGATTTACATGATTCTTTTTTTGGTCGAAAGCTGGTGCTTATCATGTGGTTCCACATAAATTTGAGCGAGATCTGATAAGTAGTTTTTAAGATATTTTGAAGTTGGTTATTTTTTGTTAGTATTTAGATGATATTAAATTTAGTCAATTTTGTATGTAAGTACCTACTTATTTGTGGGTGAACCGATTTACATGATTCTTTTTTTGGTCGAAAGCTGGTGCTTATCATGTGGTTCCACATAAATTTGAGCGAGATCTGATAAGTAGTTTTTGAGTTATTTTGAAGTTGGTTATTTTTTGTTAGTATTCAGATGATATTAGTCAATTTCGTATGTAAGTACCTACTTATTTGTGAGTCAACCGATTTTGATGATTCTTTTTTTGATAGAAAGCTGGTGCGTATCATGTGGTTCCTCATAAATTTGAGCGAGATTTGACAAGTAGTTTTCGAGTTATTTTGAATTTGGTTATTTTTTGTTAGTATTCAGACGATATTAAATTTAGTCAATTTTGTATGTAAGAACCTACTTATTTGTGGGTCAACCGATTTTGATGATTCTTTTTTTGGTCGAAAGCTGGTGCTTATCATGTGGTTCCACATAAATTTGAGCGAGATCTGACAAGTAGTTTTTAAGTTATTTTGAAGTTGGTTATTTTTTGTTAGTATTTAGATGATATTAAATTTATTCAATTTTGTATGTAAGTACCTACTTATTTGTGAGTCAACCGATTTTGATGATTCTTTTTTTGGTCGAAGGCTGGTGCTTATCATGTGGTTCCACATAAATTTGAGCGAGATTTGACAAGTAGTTTTTTAGTTATTTTGAATTTGGTTATATTTTGTTAGTATTCAGATGATATTAGTCAATTTTGTATGTAAGTACCTACTTATTTGTGGGTCAACCGATTTTGATGATTCTTTTTTTGGTCGAAAGCTGGTGCTTATCATGTGGTTCCACATAGATTTGAGCGAGATCTGACAAATAATTTTCAAGTTATTTTGAAGTTGGTTATTTTTTGTTAGTATTCAGATGATATTAGTCAATTTTGTATGTAAGTACCTACTTATTTGTGGTTCAACCGATTTTGATGATTCTTTTTTTGGTCGAAAGCTGGTGCTTATCATGTGGTTCCACATAAATTTGAGCGAGATCTGACAAGTCGTTTTTGAGTTATTTTGAAGTTGGTTATTTTTGTTAGTGTAATGGTGGTGTATGGGTCCACCATTAACAGACTCCAATATTATTTACTGCTTCAGAAGGTTTTGGAATTAAACTACTGATCTTGATGTGCAAGCGAATAGGAATGTTTTATTGAGGGAACCCTGCCTATATTTATACTCCCGGCTATATTACGAATTTACCAATAGTAATTAATTTTATTTTCTTAGCCAATTATAATACAAGAATTTAGACCAATGACAATTTGATAATAATAGCAAAACATAAGCATCGATTAATTATTATGAGAGACGAGACGCGCAATATTTCTGTCGCGCTCTAACTGCCGATGAGCCGGTCGCCGGGCGATCGCGCAGGTTCGTGTGCGGCCTCCCGCAGTTGCTGCGCTGGACGGCCGTATAAAAGCGAGCAGGACGGGCGCGCGCGCACTCGGCGGGCGGCGACGGCGCGGAACACATCTCAGGAACAGCAAGAAGAACTCGGAAAAAGCGACTGCGGCGTTGAAGAAACTTGCTCGAAGATGGTCGACGAATGCATGAAGATAGTCTGCGTGTGAAGACGATGCGGCGCTGATGATATTTGCAGCTGATTCATGTTTCTAAATGAAGACGTTATTCGTCAAATTATCTCGCATCAATATGCAGCTCGCAGTATCTCAGTAGCCGGGGTAGATAGGAAATAAATGTTTTCTTCAGACCTACGCCTTCTGCGTTATAATAGTAGCTTATCTGGCTGCTACATTAGTATTTAGACGATATTAAATTTAGTCAATTTTGTATGTAAGTACCTACTTATTTGTGGGTGAACCGATTTTGATGATTCTTTTTTGGCCGAAAGCTGGTCTTATCATGTGGTTCCACATAAATTTGAGCGAGATCTGACAAGTAGTTTTTAAGATATTTTGAACTTGGTTATTTTTTGTTAGTATTTAGATGACATTAAATTTAGTCAATTTTGTATGTAAGTACCTACTTATTTGTGGGTGAACCGATTTACATGATTCTTTTTTTGGTCGAAAGCTGGTGCTTATCATGTGGTTCCACATAAATTTGAGCGAGATCTGATAAGTAGTTTTTGAGTTATTTTGAAGTTGGTTATTTTTTGTTAGTATTTAGATGATATTAAATTTAGTCAATTTTGTATGAAAGTACCTACTTATTTGTGGGTCAACCGATTTTGATGATTCTTTTTTTGGTCAAAAGCTGGTGCTTATCATGTGGTTCCACATAAATTTGACCGAGATGTAACAAATAAATTTCAAGTTATTTTGAAGTTGGTTATTTTTTGTTAGTATTCAGATGATATTAGTCAATTTTGTATGTAAGTACCTACTTATTTGTGGGTCAACCGATTTTGATGATTCTTTTTTTGGTCGAAAGCTGGTGCTTATCATGTGGTTCCACATAAATTTGAGCGAGATCTGACAAGTAGTTTTTGAGTTATTTTGAAGTTGGTAAAATTTGTTAGTTTTTGTTTTTCGACCAAAAAAAGAATCATCAAAATCAGTTGACACATTAATAAGTAGGTACTTACATACAAAATTGACTAATATCATCTAAATACTAACAAAAAATAACCAACTTCAAAATAACTCGAAAACTACTTGTCAGATCTCGCTCAAATGTATGTGGAACCACATGATACGCACCAGCTTTCTATCAAAAAAAGAATCATCAAAACCAACTTCAAAATAACTTGAAAATTATTTGTCAGATCTCGCTCAAATCTATGTGGAACCACATGATAAGCACCAGCTTTCTATCAAAAAAAGTATCATCAAAATCGGTTCAACCACAAATAAGTAGGTACTTACATACAAAATTGACTATCATCTAAATACTAACAAAAAATAACCAACTTCAAAATCAAAACGAGTTTTTTTTCAATATGGCGGACTTGTAGGTATGCCAGGTTCCGTACAAAAATGTTTAAACCCTTTGGATAAGATATTTTACAAGTATATTGAGAATGATAAAAAGTATAAGAATAATTTAAAATAAAATACCTAAACATACGTAATAAATAAATTAAAATGTGTGCAATTCACGTGTTAGAAGTGAAACCTTGAAAAATTTTGTTTTCAAGATAATGAGACGAATGTAAAATTTCGGGAAGATGATAATTGTAGGTTTTACTACTCCACTCCACTCCACAAATTTTGACTTTTGACTTTTTTGACTGACTATTTTGACTTATGACTTTTTTTACTTTTTTGACTTTTTTTACTGTTTTGACGTTTTTGACTTTTTTTTTACTTTTTTGACTTTTTTGACTTTTCAACTTTTTTGACTTTTATTAATTTTTTTTTACTATTTTGACTTTTTTGACTTTTTTTGACTTTTTTGTCTTTTCGACTTTTTTGACTTTTTTTACTTTTTTGACATTTTTGACTTTTTTTTTACTTTTTTGACTTTTAGACTTTTTTTTTTTTAAGTTTTTTGACTTCTTTAACTGTTTTGACTTTTTTTAAATTTTTTTTTACTTTTTTGACTTTTCGACTTTTTTGACTTTTATTAATTTTTTTTTACTTTTTTGATTTTTTGACTTTTTTGACTTTTTTGACTATTTTGACTTTTTTGACTTACGACTTTTTTTACTTTTTTGACTTTTTTTACTGTTTTGACTTTTTTGACTTTTTTTACTTTTCCGACTTTTTTGACTTTTCGACTTTTTTGACTTTTATTAAAAAAATTTTTACTTTTTTGACTTTTTTTACTTTTTTGACTTTTTGACTTTTCGACTTTTTTGACTTTTATTAAATTTTTTTTACTTTTTTGACTTTTTGACTTTTTTTACTGTTTTGACTTTTTTTACTTTTTTGACTTTTTTGACTTTTCGACTTTTTTGACTTTTATTAAAAAAATTTTGACTTTTTTGACTTTTTGACTTTTTGACTTATTTGACTTTTTTGACTTTTTTGACTGACTATTTTGACTTTTTTGACTTATGACTTTTTTGACTTTTGACTTTTGACTTGACTTGACTTCAACTCAAGTCAAGTCAGTCTCCACTCATCTCTAGTCTCCACCGACAGTTTCGTTTCATAAAATTTCAAGTCACCCCCGTACTAAAGAAGTTTTCACTTCAATAAAAACAAAAATAAGCTAAAAATATCATCACTCTTATTTTATAGCACCTAAAATTCCAGTTAATAAATCAAAATAAAGTATACTTACACCCCAACTCAGAGCCACTAACGGTTACTAATAATAATAATAAAACCTTTCCACACTCATAATTATTATCCCCGCAGTAGATTACAAGCCGTGTCGCGGGTGGCATGGACTACACATATAACATGGTCATGGAAATTATAGTAATGTCTTATTTGTACTCCAGTCTCCACTCCACTCCAGTCTCCACTCAACTCCACTCAACTCCACTCAACTCCCCTCAACTCCACTCAACTCCACTCAACTCCACTCAACTCCACTCAACTCAACTCCCCTACCCCTGTACAATGCTTCCTATCTGACTTTAGAATTTGTGTATGTCTCTTTTTACTGGACCGTTTCGTTTTATCGAATTTCAAATCATCCCCGTACTAAACAAAGTTTTCACTTCAAAAAACAATATAATAATAATCATTTTTTCAAAACGATTTTCCATTTATTTCATAACGCGCCTAAAATTGTAGGTATAACTTCAACAAAGAAAACTGGCTCTCAAGCTCCCAGCCATCACGAAGAGTCGTTTGGCGGCTGACACATGCTCAAGGGTGGTAGCTATCCATGCGAACCCCATGGAGAAATAATAATAGTAATAATGGTATTAATTAATATTTAAAATCAATATTACCAATATTATCCCTCGAGGGGCCCTACCACCAGCGGGCCGGATTTAGTCGCCTTTTACGACACCCATCCGGCTTGGGATTGGGGTTAGTATTCTAAGCCGCCCTAATACGGCAAGAATAATTGTGTAATTAGGACTTGACTTATACCAATACCTAATTACTATAAACAGTAACTAAAGTTTTAAAACGAACAATTTTTACTATTTCAAATTACAGCAGTGTGGATACTTTGGACTGGGTAATATAAGTTCAGAAGGCGCGCGCGCCAAATTCGAAATTAAAATTAATTTCGGAAATTCGACGTCGTGCGGCTGCGATACGGATCGACACAGGTCCAACCTCGAAGGCGACTGGCGCGAGAGTAAAATTGAGTAAATCGACGCGTCGGGCGTTTCGTAGGGAAAAAATAGGAATTGAAAGGGATGTTTTTCAAAATTTCATATTATGATCCGATAACAATATTAGTATCTATAGGACCTATACTGTGGTATATTTTTTATTATCTGGAAGCGATTAAAACGCGAGTAAGACGCCATTTTTATGCCGGATTAGACACAACTTTGTGATTTATTTCTATCTAATGAAGTAACGACTATCGTGTATCAAGTCTAACAAAAAGAAAGAACAAAGACTGTAAAATAACATATATTTTTTTTAGAATTGTATTATGTACCATTTATGAACAAAACACCTTCAAAAATACCATTTTTGGGATAAGACCCCCTTAAGCTTAAAGAGAGGTTTTAAAAATTACAAATATTAAGACATAATCTTCTTATTCTGCTTCCTACTCTTTCTCGTTATTTTTAAATCACTTACAAGAATATGTTTTATTATAACTTTTGCTAAAAAGTAGTAAACACGTGGGTAAAGCTTAACGTGTATACGATACCGCCGCAAATGTACAAAACACTGCCAAATTTATGTAATTTTTTTCTTTGCCTAATTTTGCCTCTCTTGTATTTACATTTATAAACCTTTTAAATATATTTTCTATATCGTTAATTGAACCCTAACTACTGAGACAACTTGACGCCACTGGGTTAGTTTATTAGCAATTTTCTGTCTTGGCGCCAAGCCACAAAGTATATGAATAACAAGTTGCTCATAATTGCATCTGTTTTCTTCTCATTCCACTTGGACCTTAATTATCTGATTGTAATATTATGTATTAGACTGATTAATAATATATTTGTTATAAGCATTATAAACACGTATTTTTAATTAATTAAATTGTATTAAGATCCTTCAGATAAATTTTGAATGAATCGGTAATAATGTTATAATACTTGTCTTATCTTATATGATACTAGTCTACCATTATTCAAGAAATAATGGTAGAATTAGGACCTTAGCTATTTCGATATACATTATATTGATGCACGCAGTGGGTATACATTATATTGATTTGCACCTTATTTATTTATTTATTTAATAACTTTATTGTAAAACCTACAAGCTAGGCCTACAAATGGCGAACTTAATGCCATGGGGCATTCTCTCCCAGTCAACCTATGGTGTAGGTGAGAAGTTGTGGTTACAATACCTTACAATATGCATGGTCCATTACGCCTGTAGTGTGTGCGAACCCTATTGTTATTTTCGTTTTACCTGTTCTTGCTTCGCTTCAAAGGCGATTACTGTGAATATAAACAAAAAATAACCCAAAGAAACGGGATCCATTAAGAAATATTTAGAAAGAGAATTTTCCTTTTCATAAGTCTTGTGATACCTCCTGGTTGCGCTTGCTTTTTTATTTCGTTACCTGACAAACGAATAGGGGTAGTAAGGTGGTGAGTGACTATTGCCACTGTATTGATATATTGTTGTTAAACTTGTTAACAAGAAAATTGACCCATATAGTTCTTTCATACTGCAAATTATATTTAAATAAGTTACAAATTATGCCTGGTTTTACCAAAATCTGTTTAGTACTTTCCGCGCGAACATTCCGTGTGAGCACAGAAAAACAAAAACAAAATCTTGCAAAAACACGCATTTAATAAATGTATATACCTAGTATTTATACTAATTTTATTTATGGTCAAAAACGCGTCGTAGACGTGTCTGACGTAACGAGTGCCACTGAGCGTGATGACCACTTTTCTTCATGTAGGCTATTGACATCTATGACAAACGAGCCGACGATCCACCTGATGGTAAGTGGCACAGTACAATAACAGAAAATCAAAAGAAAACTTCACGTTCTACTGAAGGGGCAATTGGGTAAGAAGAAGAATAATTAGTGGGTAATATCTCTAAGTTGTTACAGGTGGTTAATTACGAGTTAATTAGCGCTCGGCAGTCGGCATTTATCGCAGTCGGTACTAATTTTTGCTGTCTTTTAAAGTACTGAAGGAAATACTCGGTAACCAAATACGTAGGTACCCTTTTTCTTTTTTAACCGACTTCAAAAAAGGAGAAGGTATTCAATTCGACTGTATTTTCATGTTTTTACCTCAGAACTTTTGACTGGGTGAACGGATTTTGATGATTCTTTTTTTAATCAAAAGTTGGTGCTTGTTATGTGGTCTCACTTAAATTTGAGCTAGATCTGACGAGTAGTTTTTGAGTTACTTTGAAGTCGAAAGATGTGCTGGGGAGTTTCTTTCGCCATATTTAACCGAGTTCAAAAAAGGAGGAGGTTCTCAATTCGACTGTTTTTTTTTAATGTTTGTTACCTCAGAAATTTGGACTGAGCGAACCGATTTTGATGATTCTTTTTTTAATCGAAAGCTGGTTGCTGTCATGTGGTCCCACATAAATTTTATTGAGATCTGGCAATGGCATCCATGAGAAAACCACATAAGTCGTAAATTTGTGTTAAGATGTGCGCGACAAATTGACGAATAACTCAATATCACGCCAACCGATTTCGATGATTCTTTTTTTAATCGAAAGCAGGCACTTGTCATGTGGTCTCACATAAATTTGAACGAGATCTGACCACTATGTAGTTTTTGAGACTTTGAAGTCGGTTATTTTTTGTTAGTAAAATTTAGATTATTCTCCTGAATAATTGAGGTATGAAGAAGTCAATTATCTCTCTCGTCTAGTAGGAAGAGCTGACAACACATCCATCCAGCCAAACGCAGCCAAACCTGAAACAAAGCCGGCGATAGCGTGATTGTTGCTGGCAGGTCGAACAAAGACTGAGATAACATTAGCTACGTGGAGATAATTATCTCATTAGCTCCTATTATATCACACAAAGGGTCCAAAGATACATGTGAACTCCGAGATGCATGTGATAAGTAACCGGGAATTTAGCGACACTGAGTAATGGATAGAACTTGTATGTGGGTGAATTTCCCAAGTGCATTTTTGAGACGGCGAGGTTGAAAATTAATGTGTGGAGGTAAACTACAATTATGTATAATTTTATATAGGTAGTTTAAATAGTGATCTACATGATAGCCAAGTATTCAGATGTATTTAATACATAGATTCTTAATAAAAAAATATCTAAGACCTAAAATCTAATTCCGGTGTACTGTCCGACTTCCATGTATTTACATATTTTATAAATTTAATTTTTTTTGGTAAATAAATTTTATTAAAAAGGAATATTTTTTAGAAATACATTAAATAACACAACTAATATATATTTACGGAGTAATTTAAGATAGTGCAACAGCTCTTAAAACATCTTTTAAAAATGTCCTACAAAAAAAAGCAATACCGGTGGCGCATTTTGTACACTTCATATCTTGTTACGAAACTATTTGGAAGACACCTTACTGGCTCTCCCCGCACCGTTCAGTTGTGCTCTTGCAAATTGCGTATTAGGATGACCGACTGGCTGCGTAATTTTCCTGCCAAACACGTAAGTACTCACTGCGGTGGCGCAGGAATACAAAATCATGCAATTCCGATGTCATGTATATTAGTAAAACTACAAAGCAGATTATCAAGAAATTTTATGGAGGCTTCCATTAAAGGTTTTCAGCCATAGTTGTGAAATAAAAGTTAACCTGAGAATAACGGTGTTCTTTAAAATTCAAGTTTTGACTCTAATTCTAAGTCCGGTGGCCTAATCTCGGTGGTTCCGGTGGCAAATCAAAGCGCATAGGGACGTGTATAGACCAGTGCCGATAATTTTTGAAACGAAAAAAAAATCGTAGGATGAAACCCATTGCAAAAGGAAGAGAATATTACGAAAAATAACGGAAAAATAATTTACGGGCGATCTGAGCTCGGGAAGTGGGGGAGGGCGGGGTTTAAGGGTAAAAAATAGTTTATCTCAATTTCCGGCAAAACTACAAGTCCTGTAGAAAAAAGTTAAATGGCAATGTTGTAAGTAATAAAAAGATCTACAACTTTTTATTTACACTTTTTTACGTAACCTCAAAATTTATGTGAAAAATTCAAATAACCAAGTTTTTGGTTTTTTATTTTTATCTTTTACAAAAAAAAATTTTTTTTCACGAAATTTGGTGAAAATGAAACGACAACTATTTTCGCAAAAAATTTTCGGATTCGAGTTTTAAGTTTTTTTTTTGTCATTCATTGTGTACAATTTTGAGCTATTTATCAGAATTTACACTTTAATTAATCGAAAAACGTAAGATTTCATGTTACTTTGTTAGACAAAACAATTACAAAAACATAAAGATTGCAAAAAACATGCGAAAATAGTTGTCGTTTTATTGCATTTTCGGAGAACATTTACCATAGTAATTTATAGTTAGTAATTAGTAGTAGTAGTAGTCGTTAGTAGTTTATAGTTTTTTTGTATACCATTAGAAAGTAGAGATTCCAAAGAACAAAAATCTCACCGATTTAAAAAAAAATAGATATTTTGACGTGAGAATTTTCGATTGAAAATTAGGTTGCTTTTTCGATGCTAAGTCAAAATAAGGTGAAAAAAGAAATATTTTAAATCAAAAATATTACAGTATGTTAAGGACATACAACGGTAAGTTTTCACTAAACTTCGTGAAATTTTTGTTTTTGTAAAAGATAAAAATAAAAAACCAAAAACTTGGTTATTTGAATTTTTCACATAAATTTTGACTTGTAGTTTTGCTGGAAATCGAGATAAACCGTTTTTTACCCTTAAACCCCCCATCCCCCCTCCCGACCTTAGATCGCCCATAAATTATTTTTCGTTTTTTTGTTATATCCTCTTCTTTTTGCAATGGGTTTCATCCTACTATATATATTTTTCACTTTTTACCGTTTTTGAAGCTATCGGCACTGGTCTAATAGGCCACAGAAACACAAGCGTGTCTAATCACCGCTAAAAAAAGTCCGTTCATCTAGACTCCTACTCTTCAAAATGTATTTTTAAAGTATTAGATGATCTTGCCTTTATTATTCCTCATTGGCATAATCAATTTCGGTGGATTAGATTCTAATTCCAGTGGTCCTAATTTTGGTGGCATTTGATAATGTAATTTGAAAATATCTCCGGAACTAATAATTTTTTTTTCGATCTCTACTATGTGACTAATTATTAATACTATTTACATATTATTTATGCCAAATAAAATGTATTAGAAACAGCAGGTTTAAATTTAATCAATTTCGGTGGCTCAGATTTTTATTCCGGTGGTCCTTTAATAATTTCGGTGGCATTTGATAATTTGAAATCGAAATATCTCATGAACTAATAATTTTTTTTTGATCTCTAGTATATGATTAAGTAGTACTAATATTTACCTATTATTTAAGCCAAAAAATTTTATCAAAAACAGCAAATTTAAATTCGCCACTGTAATTAGGCAAAATCCGTGTTTGTTGAAATTGACCCATGTATGTACGAATAACCTACAAATAAACGGGCCATAAGCTGGTTAATGATCAGTGTAACTCATGAACATCATTTACCGAAGGAATCACTGACATATTACTATCCAAGATGCAAGATTTCATTTATTACTAGCTTTCCGACACTGTATCTATGTAAATATATCGTGGTTACTACTTTAGCAGGGTTTAACTGTTCACCGCTGCTCTAGTTATTAGTCGTAACGTCTGCCGTATTAAATGCAAACTTATTTATAATAATAAATAATAATAATAATAAATAACGCTTCACACTCATAGCCCCACACTAGGATTCCCTGTGGCTTGGGTGCCATGGACAACACACTAGACAAGGACATTCACACCCAGACCAAGAACAGAAATTCAAACTCATCATTCAAATTTCCGCCTCGCTGGGAATCGAACCCAGGACCTTTGGTACGGCGATCCGGCATGGTAACCATTGCGTCACACGTTAATAAACTGATTTAATCACATACTATTGTTAGATTTGATATTTTCATGTGGCACTGTGCATCACTACTTCCAACAAAGTTCTACAATTCTTCCGTTAAAAAAAACTATTAAACTTTACTTTCTGCTAAACGCCAAAATCTAAAAAAATCCATCTCGATCTGTGTTCTAATTTATATTATAGTCACATGCTTGCGTCTAGATTAATAATTTTAGTAAAACACCATGGCTAGTCTCAAGTTTAAGAGTAGATTGGAAATATTATCTAGCAGAAGACTCTTAATGTGTTGAAAACTTTCAAACTATAAACTGAAAGTTACAAGTTAAAACTGCTAATTAGGATTCACTATCAAAGTGCTCATCGTACATTATAGTTTGCAGTTATTCAACTGCGAAGTAACTTAGTACTCGTTAAATAATTTCACTAAGGAAATATTTACAACATTGTACCTTTTAGGAAATAGTTTAGTATGAACTTTTGAAAGTAGGATCAAGTATTAGGTGTCCTTGTTGTATGGTGCGTAATACAAACTGAAGCTTAGTTAAGGGTACTAAATACAAGAAACCTGAAATGTTTTTATAATTATTGCTTACGAAAGCAATAACTTATAAGATAATAAATAAAAAAAAATTACGGGACTGAGTAGAAATATCGTGAGTACTCTTATGATTGTAAAATGGAAACAAATTGTTACGTAGAAACTTGCTATTCTATCAATATTAGTTACAGTATTCAATTTAAAGCAGCAAAGCAAAGCAGCAACCCATAAGTGTCCCACTGCTGGGCTCGGGGTCTCCTCTCACAATGTGAGGGGTATTAGGCCATAGTCTACCACGCTGGCCAAGTGCGGATTGGTAGACTTCACACACCTTTGAGAACTTTATGGAGAACTCACCGGTGTGCAGGTTTCCTCACGATGTTTTCCTTCACCGAAGCAAGTGATAATTAACTTCTAATATGCACATAATATTTGAAAATTAGAGGTGCGTGCCAGGATTTGAACTCGGGCCCCTTCGTTCGGGAGACCATCGTTCTAACCGCTAGGCTATCACTGCTGTATTCAATTTATTGTAGTAAAATTTTATATCCTGTGTGGTTGCCTTTGTTAGATATAACAATTCGATATCGACGTGCTATCGATATTAAATATTGAAATGTTGTTGTAAGCTTCTTTAAATAAGTATAACTTTTTCACCAACACCCAGGGCTGACCGGTAGAGAATGCCTTAGGCATTAAGTTTTTGCCCTTGTATACTCTAGAATAAGGTGTTACAAAAATAAATAAATAAATACCATGAATCTGATTTCGTACCATAAGTGTTCAATTTGGTAAAGATCTGTGCAATTTGCGGACTATCTTATACCAACATAGACTTTCCTAGGAAGGTTTCGACAGTCTGCGTTGTTTTGAGTCATTTTCCTGTGCAGTCCAGATACCAGATTTCATAGCTGGCATCTCTTCGAGGAACATTTGGGAACTTCTAGTAGAGGCATAGCTCTATGGGAGTGTTGCCCGAAAAGTTCATTTGCTTAAAAGGGAACACACTATACCAAACATGTGTGGCGTTTGCTACGAAATAAGAACATCTATAATGGCAAACAGACATGCTCAAATCTCGCAATTTCAATTAGACCAAATTCCTCTTATTCTTCAGAAATAAAATGTTTTCTGAGTATTGCTAATTACACGTTATATCATAACATGTTATAACAATACTACGTGCCCTCACGTTCATATTTAAGTAGGCGATATCTAACCGCGAATTCAATCATCTCACCTGATGATGATGATGATGTCTTCCGACCGATTTCAGCCATGGAAACCGCTTCGACTCCAAGAGACTATGTTTGGTCAACCACATTAGAACTCGTGCTTCTCTCCTAATCACTGTAGCACAAGGAAAATGCTTATACATATTTCCAAAATAGACTTTTAATGTGATAGTATATTGTATTTTTGTCTTTTTTTGTTTGTCTTTCTCCTTTCTGTGTAACCTTGCATATGTATGTGTTAACATAAGTCTTTTTTCATTGCTATTTGTGTATTGTGTGTTGCTTTTGTAATGTGAAAATAAATATTTTCTTATTCTTTTCTTATTCTAAAACCAAGTCAGGACCAACTATTTAATGGATAATATTAAAATGTTAATGTAACTTACTTAACATTATGTAGAACAGACGTTCCTCTTGAATAGTGCTATAAAAAGTTTACGAGTCGCGTTTTATTATGCAAGTTTATCTATGGAAGGATTCTTTGTACGAACTGGGATTAACAAAAATTGTTAGTAGTTATTTTGATGTCAAGCGGGTTAAATTTTGACCCAATATTATATCTTTCTTAAATTCTTAGATCATTTGTCTAGAAACTGTTAAAAAGTCATGCTTGTATGTAGTTATACAGAAGATATTAAAGTAATAATAATTGTATAGTAAATGAGTTATAGGTTATTGAAAACGGCCGTAAGTGAGTTTGCAAGTATCCGATAAATTACTGTTAGGTACGTACGAATTTTAAGTAATGAAATTTTCCTTTGTTTTCCAGTGGATCGCCATGTTTTTCCAATACATTCGTAGCATTTTCGTGAATGACTCATTATTACTGCTGTACCAGCAATATTCACAGGAAGTATGGTTTGCATAGTTTTGAGTAATTGGCTTCCAAAGTTTATGTCACTAAGGATTTTGGGTGGATAATTGGACTTACTTTATTTTTGTTCGACGTTATTTTCAGGTCCCAATTAGTTTAAATAGTACCTAATGGCCGTCAGCTCATCTTGTAGTGATAACTGCGCTTATTCTGAATCAATATTTGGACAAAAAACGAATTGCTGTGAATATCGATAACACGGCAGATTAAATGTATGACATTTTTTCATGGAAAAGGCCGGTAAACAAGCTGACGATCCACCTGATGGTAAATGGCTATCGTCGTACATGGAAATCAGTGACACCAAGGGAATCACTGATGCATTGCTGTCCAAGGAGGAGGGAAGAAAAAGAAAGAAAGAAAAAGACAATATTCAGAGACAGAAGACAGTGACACACAACCATTACAAATGACATACAAAAGACAAAGATTCAATAACGGTTTCATTTTATCTCGTACAGAACCAAGAAATGTAATTAATGAGTTAAATTGAATCACTCAAGCGTATCTTTTACGCCGAAGGGCAGAAGTGAAGAAGTTAGTAACATCATTATTTAAACTTAGCTTTGTGAACCGGCGCTGGTAACTTGGCTCTATCCTGTTTAATGTTATTTGCGCATTTTTCGTAAAGCTCCCGCCAAAGAATTTTTAAAAGTTTTGCCTTGTTAATGCTCTTTATTTTTAATGGGAGTTGATGTACCTAATATAATATGAGAATATTAAAAAACGGGATTAATATTTACTTACGACCAACGATACGATATATGTATAGTCATGATAGTCCTATCCTAGTAGGACGTAGAATTGGAAAGCAATCTGTCGATTTAGTAACATTAGTTTTCATACAGTAACTTTTGGATATCAATTGGTTTATATGGGTAACAATGTTTAACTCGATAAAAGAACTCAGTAAGTATTCTTTTTTGATGCAAGTCTAATGCCTTCTTGTAAAAATCTAACGGTCAAGTGTGCAACCTCATTCCGAGACGGCCAGTAAACATAAACGAGTTTAAAGCCACAATACCGTGGACAGTCGCTCATACACTAAAACAACCCAATTTCACCGCACAATAAAACTTGACTATAAATAAACCCAATAAAATAAAATTCCCGACCAAATCTTCTCGGAATAAAATTGACGAAACAAATTCAAATTGCAGACGGGAATTTTACTGTCCTACCCTCAGATAATGCGAACGAACTACAACCAAAATCTGTTTGTTGGGAATAAGTTTTTATTGCCTAGGTATACACTACCGGTCTTCCTAGATAATAAAATTTGCGTAACTGCGAGAGAATAAAAATATTTTCCTGATCGCTTGTTGTTTACGATCGCGCTATGATGTAGAGGGGGGAGGGGGGGGGGGGGAGAACTAAGGGAGGCGATGATTACAGCGTTAGAAATATATGATATTGTCTTAACGATAAAAGCAATCGACCGTCAGAAATATGATACGACGAAAGTGTTTCCTACAATACTTCATGCCTGTCTAGATATCACGCCATATTTCTATATATATTGCCGAAAAACTAGGAGACGAACCACGTGATAGTAAGCGATCACTGACGTCTATGATCATCAGCAACACTGCCGATAATACCGATGCATTACCAGACAAGAAAAAAGAGAGAAGAAAGGGAGAAAATTCTGGCTCTCAATGAAAAATTTTCGGCAAAGTTAGCACAATGACAATGATACAAAATGATGATTTGATATTTTTACCTTCAACCCTTTCGAAACGTTGTATTGATGTTGATGATTGCTCGTGAGGGTTGTGCAACTATAAGAGCCTAATGTAATTTGAAATAGAAATTGATCTGAAAAGTCTACTTCAAAATATGAGAAAACGTTTTAGATGTTAGTAATTTAAGTAAAGTTGAGGAAGATAATGTTTATTGTTTAAATAGTTATATTACATTTTTTTAGTAAAACACGTTATAAAGCAAAATTTGCTAAACTTAATAACTTGCAAAAAACATTGTTTATCGCAGTGTAAAATGAAGAGCCTGAGTAATTTAAGTGTATGTATAAAACAAAAGACTTACGTCGTATGTATAAATATAAAACTCATATTTTAATTCAACTGTCGTTTTGAGTTTCCTTTTATCTAGACAATCTGGGACTAAGTAATGTCTCGAGAGAGGGCTAATGGGATTCACGATTACATTAGACTGTTTCTGTTGCTGTCTGACGAGATTACGCTAAAATAATATTGTTAACAAGAGACAAAATATTGGTTATTCTAAGAATTACGAAATAATTAAACTTACTGCCATTTTCATGTTAAAGGTTTGCCGAAAAAAAAGAGAAAAGCAGTTTGACAGCTGATAGTTTATGGTGGTCACTCACGGTCATTCCATCGCGTCATTTTTGGAGCTACGCCAAATGACATATGTCAAAATGGCGCGATTGGACATACAATTTTTTTATATCACGCCATCAGTTTTTCACATTCACGATCAAATTTTGGCTGTATATCACGCCATTTGACGCGATGGACTGACCGTGAGTGGCCACCTTTAGAGTTAGTAAAGATGGAGTCGTTAGAAATACTCACTTTCATTGTATAACTAAAATACATAATTAAAATTTAGTGATCACTGTTCGCATTTGTACAACATGATAGGAATATTGACTGGACCAAACTTCATCCAATATTAGGTCGAGGAGTGACCATTGTGGACGCTATAAGCCGCTTTGTGCTTTTCCATACATATCCTATGCGTTTTGTAGTGTAATATTTGAATACTAATATTACAATAATTCTGTTTCCTAATTTTATTTTCAGTTTCTTTTATAATTGTTTCGGTTATTAATCTGTGAATATTAGTGAAGTCTTATGACGGGTACATATACCGGTTCAATTCCCGGCTCAAGCAGGTGAATTTTCAAAAATCTTTGAATGCAGTTTTGAAAATAAAGAAATGTAAAAGCCAACAACAATATTCAGGGTACTTTTCCTCCAACTAATGTCGTTACTTCAATACCTTTCTTCTCCTTTCTTTCTTCCACATAAACTTATTAATACCCATCGCACCACCAGTAGTGGCACGAACCGGTGGTGTCAAGGGTATATGTAGAATGATAATTATTATAATCAACCATCAATGAGTCTGTTTAATGAAAGATAATTAAGTCAGTAAAAGTGAAACGAAGATTGATGATGTAGGTATGTGGTTTTTTTAAGCGCCATTTCCTAATGAAATTTGAGTTTCTAAGCATTAATTAGCACAAGCTCTCACTAGTAGGGGAATGAGAGAATCCTACTGGATTCATTTATGTCGCGGGTGACGTGGACAACACGAATAAGACATCACTATAACACCTATGACTCGAAAACAAATATTTATCTGAAATAAATATAAGATAATAAGCAAGAGGATTTAAAACGAGGTATATTCCTTATGTTTCTGACATATTCTTTCACGTATAAATCAAAATGTCGGCACTTACCGGCGCTAATGTCGCCGCACCTGCTTTTTACAGCGACTGCTTTTTCGGACTCTCATTTTCAGCTGCAGTTTCACCCGCTGCTAGTAATTAAGGCCAAACCAACGAAATATTACCATCTAGATTCTGTAGGATATGTTTAAAAGTGTTTTTGGGGTCTGTAAATTTGATGAAATAATGAAATCGTTACAAATAACTCAAAAAGAATTAAGTAATAATTTGAAAATGTTCATGAAATAATTACACGATTGGATTTTCATGAAATTTATTACAGACCATGATCTGTAATAAGATATGGGTTACTTATTTTACCGGAAAACCCAAGCAAAGCCGCGGGCAAAGCGCTGGTAATAGTTATAAGGCGTATGCCGCTGTTAACCGTCACGGTCATTCCATTGCGTCATTTTTGGAGCCACGCCAAATGACATATGTCAAAATGGCGCGATTGGACATACAAATTTTTTATATCACGCCATCAGTTTTTCACATTCACGATCAAATTTTGGCTGTATATCACGCCATTTGACGCGATGGACTGACCGTGAGTGGCCACCATTATATTATTTTGTTATCCAACGATGTAAATATAACTGATAGTCTGATATTCTGGTTGTCAATGTAATTGCTAATCGGCTGGAGTGGTTACAAAGTCAACCTTTTTTTATAAAGCTCTAAAACATAGAGTGAATAAAGTAATTGTAAGAACAAATAAACACACCTTTTACACGGAAGATAGAAAAACTTTTTACAAAACCGAAATAAATATAAAGGACAATTTAATATATAATAATTAGGATATACCTAATAATTTCAAATGTATTAAACGTCAAATATTATAATATAATATATAATATTTATGTTACTTAAGTTAGTTACGTTACATTTCAATCCGCTTTAACATCAAAGCGGAAAATAAGGAAAATTTTATTAAAACTACGTTCGTGCTACTGAAATATTCTGTTAAAATAAATGGAAAACTGTAGCGGTTTCTATCCTAAATAACTGTTTGAATATTTAAAAACTTGCAAATGTTTTCTTAGTGAAGTATTTAATCATCATAATTTTTTTATTTTATTTATTTAAACTTTTGAACCTTACAAAAAGTAAAAGGAACAAAGGCGGGCTTAATGCTAAAAGCATTCTCTGCCAGTCAACCTTCAGGAAGTATCAAAACAACGATGGCGGTATTAAGGGAGTATAGATAAGTAACAATCAACAATCATCATTTTATTCAATGCATAACTGAACATGTCACAATAAAATTACATTTAGAATGTTATAAATCACATTATGTAATTTGTTAGGCGCAGCACTGTTATGATTCATCATCATAATAACACATCATCAGATATCATTATGTTTAAGTAGTAACTTGTAAATCTAGATTATTAATTATGCAATTGCACCTCCATATAATGAATAATGGCATCTAGTCTCTTCTACAATTCACCGAGTTCCTTACCATCTCGTATTTAAAGTCAAGTCAAAGTCAAAATTAAAATCATTTATGCAAGTCAGCTTAATCCTAAAAACTTCAACAACCAGTTTTGAACCGTATTTTAACATTGTTTCGGTTGCAGAGTTGGAAATCTTTAATATCTTTACTATAATGGCTTCAACCGATGCGTCTTTCCTCTTGATGAATGCTCCAGTTTGGATTTATCTTTACTATAACCGATGCGTCTTTCCTTTTGAAAAGTGCTCCAATATGGATGGATAGTGGAGTTATTGACCAACCCAAGTGTACGTATTAGTGTTAATACGTGGTGTTAACATACACTAGAGAAGCGTCAGTGGAATTTTCCATCTCTTTCATGAGAAAAAACCATGGTCCATGCCTTATAAGGCTGAAGTGAAGCCACAATAAAAAACGAAAATATCGAGCGTTACTTTCAAATAAAGTTCACTGTTACTTAAAAGGGTAACTCAGGAGACGGCCAGTGAAATAAGACCTCACTCGGAGCGTGCCGGGTGATGTATGGCGCCATTTACACGCCACCGTCCATTATTATACGAGCATTATCCGTATATGTTACTTAAAACTTGTTGGGAAATAATACCAGCGAACGTGTGTTGGGATAGTTTTCACGTTATGTTCAAAATCTGTGCATGCTTAAAGCTGTGATAGTCCAGGGGAATGAATTCATTTCCTCGATACTCTGGTTTGGATATTTTACAGACCATTTTTTAGAGAAGTTTTATTTAAGTAGTATCTAAACAAATGAAAGTTACTAAAACTTACCTCTTTAAAGTAGTTTGGTATACCTACAAAAAATACCTTATGCCCAATTAAAACAGTTTTCTTTCTATACATCCATTATCTCTTTATCATTCCCACTTTTCCAGACAATACGGCATCTTACAAATATATTTCAAAGTAATGTAACACGTCGCGAAATAAAATATGTAAATCTGGAACAAAGAGAATATTTTTCATTGATATCAGAAGAATTTTCATCGATGTATCGTTGCAAGAATTCTCCCCCAATATGGCTTTCTTCCCTTACTTTCTACAAATCATATCGATATATATACGGAGACTTTATACGTATACCTACGCTTCTATGACTTTTCAGGAATCGATAAGAGTCACTGCCGTTTTCGATAATGTATCTATACTTATCTCTGAAAAATCTGGCAATAGTTCCGATGTGGATTTATGGAGATTTTAATCAAGAATTAAATTTAACGAAATAAAAAATCGATATGAAGCGCTCATAACCCGCTGGCTTGTGTCGGTCATAAGTGATCTCATCAAAAACATAAATGTGAAACGAGAGCCAATTTCAAAAAATAATAATTTGGATCTAAGTGGGTGCCAAGTTCTATGTAGAAAAGCCTAAAATGACAAGGACATGTAATTCGAGCTCCACATTTGATTTGGTTAGTTACACTACGTTATAATAGAAAAAAAATATTCACATCTTCGAACCCCCGAAAATGTCAACGATAGGCAATCCCACATATTTTCTATGGTAGTGCATGGTGGTGGGAGCTCGGTCGAACGCTTAACGTGTGTTCATCACATGCCATAGTCATACTAATCGAATTGGTATGGATTTTAATCTTGCCACAAATGTCTACTTCTACCTATTAGAATTTCCATTGTATCGTAGTTTTTTATACTGTATCCTAATCTAATTGAATTTATCTGTATCTGTATCTGTTCAACGTTATGCTATACCACCCGAATCTCGGCATACGCTATGCCATCGGACTGCCACTGCACCTGTGCACTACCACGTATCTAGTTATTGTCATATAAATATGTTACGTTATATTCGAGAAACAGTTAGCATTAATAATAGTAATATGCATTTCTGTTCAGTTTCAGTAACGTGTTTTTGCGAGCCACCACGTCCGCTCAGTTTATCTTGTTCTCTGTAAATAAATGGCTTTTTAGTTGGAAGCAAATTTGAGCTGACACTACGTCATTGCTCTCGACATACAACTTTACGTTTTGATTGGAAACGCTGAAAATTATTTTTGTTTGACGGTCGATTTTGACGTGATAACGTCTATTAGTTAAAACGATGAGCGCCGGGCGCATCTACGAGTATGAAAAAATGTAGCGTTTCGCGAGTGAGAGAGCGGCAAAAGCGAGAGAGAGGCACTATCGGCTACGATCGGCGTACGTTTAAATAATTAATATAGATTAGTGTTATTGCCCGGAAAGACAGTATTCGAGCCATCAACTTTGAGACGCATGGAAGAATCTGTTTTGGTGCTGCTGTTATTTTCCTAATGATGGGACTGCATATAAAGATCAGTCTAGAGCACAGAGAATCTAGTACATATAATATTATGCTTAATCCCATACATTGTTCTGCAGCAGGTCCTAATAGGTAAAACTCCACCATACCTTTCTACAGACAATCGTATTTTTAACCGTATTTTAAAGGTTATCTTGCCATTAACCAAAAAGGTCTGTAAGTAATAGTTTTAGTTAGAATATATTATATTGAAATCAATTAAACCGTCGCGTTCAATAACATTCCTATCTCCCGTGAGTGACCAGGTCACGCCCGGCGCACATACGTAACACTTGTCGCGAATTATTATGACATGTTATTCGAGTCCCCTTGATATTGGTGTGGAACAGCCGCTCCTAGTGTCGTAATATAACTGTGCTGAGATACTTCTGTAAGTGTAATTCATGAAAATAATACTATTAATGCAAGGATACTTCCACTTTGTACTTATAGAATCTTGTTGTTGGGTGCGCTTTGCAACAGAGTAAATGGAGGTGTGGTCTGTGTGACCATTTATAGTCTAGTAAATGGTGAACCTGCCGAATTAATTGACTGACATAAAATTAACTCTAAACTAAATTAATTACTTCGTTTACTACATTACTTGAATAATTGGATAAACATCGCATCTACCACCGATTTTAATCATTGTTGCAATGCCTGTGTCGGAATAAATGTTTCTTTCTTTCTTTCTTCTTTCATCTTAATTGGGTAAGTCGTTTCTGAGATTGTCTTCAACCATTGAGATTTGAGAGCCCTCTAATGAGTACAACTCTCTCCTCTTAAGGACACTAGAGTATTTTCCACCACGTTAGCTCCTTGAATTGGTGCACGGCTTTGTGCCCACCCAAGTGTCGGACGTTTTCATATCTTTCAGGCCTCCGACATGTCTTAACGACTGTAACCGGAACGGACGACTTAACGTGGCCTCGGACGGAAATGCACGTCACCCATCCACCGACTGCGCCTGCCATTACTTAACTAACTAGGCCGATCACAAGTCACCGGACTTTGATCGTTTCTGAAATTATCGGGAACAGAGCAAAGACAATAAACAGTGATAAACAGACATAATTAAAAAATAATTTGCTATTATGTAACTAATGGAGGCTATACGTGTCTTATCTTATTTTTATCAAGTGTAGGTAGGTACTTGTCAAGTCTGCAGTTGACTTGACGCGTCATCCAGTATGTATGAGATAGGTAGGGTCGATGTGCCGGTAGCCGGCCATGCGCCAGTACCCGGCCACCTGACGGACTACGTTTCTTTAATTAGAGATAATAAGATTTCTACATGAGATAATAGTAAAGTGTAAGTTTTAAACGTATTTAAGATAATGTAGTAATAAGAATTTGCAATATATACAACTATTTACTTAACCAGGAAGCTAAAAAAATCCTATCAGTTTACCTCTTGTCTAAATTTTGTGCGCATATGCGATAAACAAGCTAAACAATACGAAGCAGTGCGGCGTTCGAAGGGAAGTTTTATTATTTTGTTTTAGGTATTTACATAAGTTACTGGTGTTGTTACTTTCATCATTAACTGATCTTTATTATTAATGTGTATTTTTTCCAATTCTAACATTTAATCATACAAAAATGAGGTGGCCGGATACTGGGCTACCAATATATGTAAGACGCTAGTATACGGCCGGGTGGCCGGGTACTGGCTCACCCAGTCATAAGTGTAAAGATGCCGTAAGCCAGTATTCGGCCACATGTTTTCTTTACATTTCTGATTCACTCACAAATAAACAGGTACCTACTAAATAGGTCTCCGCTTAGGTACCTACTAAACTAATATAGTTAGCTATTTGGTATTTTGCGAGATTAACATTTAGTAGGTACTTAAATTAAAATTAATTGTGGGTTTCATTTAAAAAAGCTGGCCAAGTGCGAGTTACACCTGCGTCGAAAGAGTTCCGTATGACCAATAATATATGTATAGGTAATAGGTTACTTCAGTTTTTCATTCATTTTCCTCGCCTGTTACAAGTGCTTTTTTGTTTTCTTTTTGGAATATTTGGCTTGGTAGTTTTGGGAATTAGTGATCTATTATAATCATACGGAACCCTAAAATATTATATATTTATTATTATTAAATGTTTTTGACGAACCTCCAAATTTATATGAAGATAAAAAGATTTCCCAGTTCTCCTATGAAGATCTAAAAAAGCTCTTCATGATATTCGTAACAAAGGGAATGGCAGAAGAGACCTCTCTGGCATACGAACAACAGAACAAAATTTTACAAACACCTACTTTTTAGGGTTCCGTAGCCAAATGGAAAAAAAACAGAACCCTTATATGTAAATTTGTCATGTGAGTCATGTCTGTCTGTCTGTTTGTCTAGCGGGGGCTTCATACAAGGAACTGAAAGTAAAAATTTTTTTTTTCATTTATGTAACCTATACGTGCGTGTCTGTAGATAGGTATAAAAAAATGACATTGAGGTTCCTAACCATTCTTTCTCAAAGTCAATCGTTTGAAAGATAGACACTTTCAAAGTGGTAAAATGTGTCCCCCCCCCTAACTTTTAAAATAAGAGAGTGAAAAATAAAAAAAATATGATGGATAAAGCAGTGATAGCCTAGTGGTTGAACGTTGGTCTCCCGAACGATGGGGCCCGAGTTCAAATCCTGGCACGCACCTCTAATTTTCACATATTATGTGCGTATTACATGTTAATTATCACTTGCTTCGGTGAAGGAAAACATCGTGAGGAAACCTGCACACCGGAGAGTTCTCCATAAAGTTCTCAAAAAAGTGTGTGAAGTCTACCAATCCGCACTTGGCCAGCGTGGTAGACTATGGCCTGTATCCCTCACATTGTGAGAGGAGACACCGAGCCCAGCAGTGGGACAATTATGGGTTGTTGCTTTGCTTTGCTTTATGATGGAGATCTCAATGAACACTTTAAACGATAATTGGTTTGAATGAGATATAGTCAGCAGTTTTTGATATATAGCACATTTTCAACGGAACACTTCAAAGGCAAGTCCGACTCGCACTTGGCCACATTTTCAGTAATAAGATGTGAGTAAATGTTTATAATAATAATAAATATTGTATATCCGTAATAATTCGTTGTATTCTGAGCCTATTATTAATTTTTAAGGGGTGGCCGGGTACTGGCACACTAGGGGCCGTACCTATACCGGCACAGAGGGCCGTATACTGGCACAATCGCTAGTTTTTCACTTTATCCGTTATATTTTGAAATTTATACATGGGAGGACACTGGTTTATTTTTTATTTCACATCTTGACTATATTAGGGTTCCAAATAAACATAGATCGACTATTTTGCATGTAGATAACATATTTTTTCACTCGCCCAAAGTGGCCAACTCCGCTAAAAGGCCGTATACTGGCACATCGACCCTATATGGCCAGATCGCTATACCGTGGCCATACACGATCAAGTTTACTGGATGCCGCGTCAAGTCAAACTGCAGACTTGACGAGTACACTTGATCATGTATGGTCTCCATAATGTCTCAATAAATAATAATTAGTTTCTCATATTCATACACAGCGAATTATAGTTTTATTATTGTTGGCGCCGCGCGCCGCAATGACTCATGCACTTCGTCATTACCATATATGGCCAGAGCGAAGGATTGCCCCTTGCCGAAGAACGATACCTAATATGGTCACGCCGGTCCACCAATAAAGGCACAACGTGTACCACGGCTGGCCAATCACCTGCGACGTGTTCACGCTCCCACTAACAGAGAACGGCCGCGGACCACCGACCGCTACATTCGCCGATTGACCGTCCTATGTAACGCGCCTAAGCATTTCTATAACGCACATATGTAAAGCCAAATTGTAATCTGTAATTAAACCAATGTAAAGTCTCAACTCAAGTCATTTAATTTAAAAAAAAACTCCAAAGTATTGTTCTCATCAAGAACAAAGTGGCGACCGTCGTGACAAGACCTGCAATTTAACGCGGATTCTGAAGATTTGAAGTAGATCAACGAGTTGAAGAGGAAAAATCTACGTCGTACGTCACGCGCAGCGACTAGTTTGCGGATCAAAAGTTCCTGCAATCAGCTGCGCGCCTACATCGTGCTTCGTGCTACAAGAAGAAATTCTCCAAAGCGTCGGGGTGACGCGCCTACAACGGTCTCACGCCTACGCCGCAGCCAGCATCACCTAGCCTGAGCACCTAAGATCGCCTGTCTGCCTACCCGAGTGAGCCCATTCCAATATCCATCCTAGTGTTCCTCTTTGATCTGTGTAATAATCAGTGTAACGTTAGCTACTCAAAACTTCTAATCTGCCCTATAGTTCCAAATCTATTTGCTAAAGTAATACATTAAGTTCAATTTGCCCTATTCTTCCAAAATCTACTTTTTCGAGTGATTCAATTTGCCTATGTTTTCCTATTTTATCAATATTAATTATTAAACTATTCAATTAGCATTGCCCCTTCTCTTCTAAACTTCAAGCTATTCTTCAAAGCACTAAGCTTGCTACGCAAAAAAGCCATAATCTTAACGAATTTATTTACGCGCCGCTTACGCAGACAATAATTATCAATTCCAGCGTGGCTACAATCGCTGCCGTTCGGCCGTTCGCTCCGTGCATCGGCCCGCCTCATCGCGATAGCAAACCGGTTCCTGACGTCACACCGCTGCTGCACTGACTACGAAGCGAGGAGCGTATCGTATGCCAATATTATTCATTATTTAGTTCGCTGCGCTTAGTTTATCTCGATAATTTACCGCTATGTCTTTAGAAACTTTAAAACAAGAAGACAATCAAAAGGTGCTTAATATTAAGCGTAGTTCAATTAAGGGACGCTTAACTAAATTTAAAAATTATTTAGAAACTGTAACTTCATTAGATAAAATTTCTGCTGTTGATTTAAACAAACTTGAGTTAAAATTATCGAGATTACAAGCGTTATTTGTGGAATTCGATGAGTTGCAAAGCCAAATAGAAACTTTAAATGATTCTAATCAAACTGAAGAATTAAATATTCGCGACGTAATTGAACATGAATTTGATACGTGTATTTCCATTGCTCAATATTTTATACAATCGAACTCGCCTTCTAAAGAGAATATGAACCATTCTTGTGATGCTTCTAGCCATTGTCAACATGATGTTCTCGGTTTTCGATTGCCGGTTATTAAAATAAATAATTTTGATGGCACATATTTTAAGTGGCTGGAGTTTAAAGAAACATATACATCCTTAATTCACAACAATGACAAAATAAAAAATATTCATAAGTTTCACTATTTACAGTCTTATTTAGAAGGTGAGGCCGCGCGTGTTATTTGTAATTTAGAAGTCACTGATCTTAACTACTCCGAGGCTTGGCAACTACTTTGTCAGCGTTATGACAATAAACGCCAATTAATTAATAATCATTTAAAGGCTTTATTTAATATTGAATCTGTACGTGAATCCGATAAATCACTTCGGTTTATTGTAGATCATCTAACTAAAAATTTACGAGCTCTTCATACCTTAGGGTTACCTACTGAGAAATGGGATGTTATTATTATTTACATGGTCACGGCGAAGTTAGACAACGGTACTTGTTTTAAATGGGAGGAATACCGTAATACGTTACCCGAAATTCCTACGTTAGATAATTTTTTCGATTTTCTTAAGAATCGCGCTGATGTACTTGAGACTGTAAACAGACAAAGACACGACAGGGCTAAAAGTCTACATCATTCATCTCCCCCCAAACCTCAAAGTAAGTCTTTTGCTATCACTACTAAACCTACTACTTCTTCCTTTAAGACGTTTTCCGAATGCCTAGTTTGCAAGGGTTCTCATCGTATTTATGAATGCCCTTCATTCAAATCCAGTACGCCTGAAGATAGGATAGCTTTAGTATCTAAATTAAACCTATGTGAGAATTGTTTGAGAGTGGGTCATAAGGTCCAGGCTTGTAGGCTTCCGGGCTCTTGTCGTTCATGTAGACGAAAACATAACACTTTGTTACATACTGTGGATGATTCTAACGTACCTAGTACCAACTTAACTCCAACTCACAACTTAACTACTTTAACTAACTCTGACGTCCTCCTGTGTACCGCTAAAGTTCAATTAAAAAACCCCAATTCTGAACAAAGTCTAACGGTCAGAGCTTTACTAGATGGCGGCAGTCAGTCGTCCTTTATTACCGAAAGAGTTCAATCATATTTAAATCTTCCTTTACAAACCTCAAATGTATGTGTTGTAGGCCTATCAGATACCTCTCTCACTAGTACTCCTAAGCGTTGTGCTATACACCTACAATCACTTAACGATAGTACTTTCAATACTCAAATGTTTTGCCTAGTTGTACCAACAATTACTTCAAAATTGCCTAAATGTACACTGGATATCAGCCAATATAATTTATCTCAATTTAAATTAGCGGACCCCAGCTTTTATGAACCATCCTCTATCGATATGCTTATCGGTGCTGATCTATTTTGGGATCTGATAGGTTCCACTCAGCACTCACTAGGTGAGAATAGCCCTATTCTTCGAAGCTCTAAATTAGGATGGCTCGTCGCAGGTCCACTGCCTATATTATCCAATAAAACAAAACTACATAATTATCACAAAGCAATACATTGCAATTTTTTATTTAATGAGCCTAATTTACCTACAATTAATGATGAACTTCAGAAATTTTGGGAACTAGAAAATATTCCCCAACTATCTCAATTGTATGCCAAAGAAGAAAAACTATGTGAACAACACTATTTATCTAATACTTACCGACTACAAAATGGTCGCTTTTGTGTAGGTCTTCCTCTTCGTGACGAGAAGGAATGCTTAGGCGATTCTTACTCGTCAGCCAAGAAGAGATTCCTAAGCTTAGAAGCTCGTTTCAGAAAACAACCTGAACTAAAGAGTCTATATTCCAATTTTATAAAAGAATACAATGATCGATCATCTCAGCCTATCACCTAATCCAAAGCGAGCTGACTCCTTTCTTCCCCACCATCTTGTAATAAAAAACAAAAGCGAGTCGACTAAGCTTGCGTTGTATTCGACGTCTCGGCTCGCACTAAGTCCGGTTTTTCTATGATTTACAGATGGTAGGTTCCGTATTCACCTTTTAATATTCCGCTTTGTTTTCGCCAATATAAGTAAACAAAGACTATTTGCTACAGTACTTAGATTTATACATAATTCCCGAAACCCTCTAAATAAATTTACAGGCACACCAAACGTCAATGAGCTCAAAAATTCCTTAAATTTTCTTATTAAACTTGCCCAACGACAATCCTTCCCTACAGAAATCGATTTACTTATAAATAAAAAATCATTACCGTCTAAATCAAATTTAATTCCACTAAATCCTTTTATTGATTAACAGGGTTTATTACGCGTCGGTGGTAGGATTGATGGCTCAAACTATTCTTACGATAAAAGACATCCTATTTTATTAAATGGTAAACACTATTTTACAAAACTATTATTTGAACATGAGCATAAAACCCTTTTACACGTAGGCCCCCAACAGTTACTAGCATGCATTCGTGACCAGTACTGGCCCATAGGAGGCCGAAATTTAGCTCGGAACGTATCACATAATTGTTTTACTTGTCGACGATTCAGGGGCCAGGGTATGGTTACCATCATGAGTAACTTGCCCTCGGAACGAGTAGAACCAGGGTTTCCATTTAGTACTGTTGCCACTGACTTCGCCGGTCCATTTTTAATCACTGATCGCAAGGGTCGGGGGTGTAAAATAACTAAGTGTTATTTGTGTATATTTGTTTGCCTTAAATATCGATGCATTCATTTAGAGCCAGTTAGCGAGCTAAGCAAGGACGCATTTATTTTAACTTTAAAACGATTTATTGCCCGTAGAGGAATACCTAAACTTATTTATTGTGACAATGGCCGAAATTTTGTGGCTGCAGCCAAATATATAAAAGATTTATTTAATAAACATGCCGATTCTATTTGTGACTTTGCGGCTCAGAGAGGTATAGAGTTTAGATTCTCACCCGCATACGCTCCTCACTTCAATGGTTTAGCTGAGGCCGGTGTCAAATCAGCCAAATTTCACATCCGTCGAATATTAGGGCAGTCCCACTTAACATTCGAGGAGCTGGCTTCACTGTTTGCACAGATCGAAGCTATCCTAAATAGCCGACCTCTCTGTCCTCTCAGCCCATCTCCAAACGATTTCCAAGCCCTCACACCGGGTCACTTTATTATTGGCAGGCCGCTGACATCGTTGCCGTCTCCAAGCTTCGAAGACGCCGACTCTCCGCGCCTCAACAGATATCAACGCTTGGAACAAATTCGTCAACACTTCTGGAAGCGGTGGTCTCAAGAATACATCGCAGAACTACAACAACGTGTCAAATGGCGGGTTAAGAGCAAGGACCTACAGCTGGGCGATCTCGTTCTCATCAAAGATGAAGCTCCCCCTCTATACTGGCGACTGGGGAGAGTTACCAAATTGTTTCCGGGTGCAGACGGAGTTCCTAGAGTGGCCGACGTCTCTACAGCGCATGGAACCCTACGACGAGCACTTAATCGCCTATGTCTACTGCCTAGCGAAAATTCTTAAAAGCTTCAGAGCTTTCAAGGGCCGGGAAGATGTTGGCGCCGCGCGCCGCAATGACTCATGCACTTCGTCATTACCATATATGGCCAGAGCGAAGGATTGCCCCTTGCCGAAGAACGATACCTAATATGGTCACGCCGGTCCACCAATAAAGGCACAACGTGTACCACGGCTGGCCAATCACCTGCGACGTGTTCACGCTCCCACTAACAGAGAACGGCCGCGGACCACCGACCGCTACATTCGCCGATTGACCGTCCTATGTAACGCGCCTAAGCATTTCTATAACGCACATATGTAAAGCCAAATTGTAATCTGTAATTAAACCAATGTAAAGTCTCAACTCAAGTCATTTAATTTAAAAAAAAACTCCAAAGTATTGTTCTCATCAAGAACAATTATAATTATGTAAAGAGTACCTACAAAAATTAACAACACCCACTTAATTCTAAATGTAATATTTACATTCTAAATACATAGTACTAATCACAGTTCTCTTACAACTCCGAACGAACTTCGAACACTACGGTGTCTACGGTGAACGTTTGAGGTTTAAAGTCCATGTACAGCTTTGGGGAAGTTTGAGGTCCATTTATGGCTCAGGACCCGTTAACAAATTACTGAATCTACCTGTTAGTTGTTACTGTAGCTAATGGTGAAACACAAGTACATGAATATTTGATGTTACATCTCACGCTAAGGTAGTCTTTGGGGACCGATCGACAGCTTTGAGTTGTGTGACTGTAGGCAACACTACATTATTTAATGGTAACATTAAGGCGCTCCACCCACTGCACCGCGCCCCGTTGCGTAGCGCGGGATGGCAGATTTTACCATTGTATGCAAGTATCTCAATTTATATAGAAATCACGCCTAGCACAACACACTGCCGACGCGGAAACGCGCAGGAAGGCGGCCCGCGCGCAGTTTAATAGATTAAAGTGAACCTTTTCATTTATATATTTATTATATTTAGCTGTAATCGATATCTGTACGCTACACAATATGTTAAAAACGGCACAATCTATTTTGATAAAATATGGTTATTTTGATATGGTATTAGTAAGTTTGTTGGCCTTAAAAAGTGTTTTATTTTAACCGATTGACAAATTAAACAATGCCACTAAATTTATTAATTTTTTTTTGTACCATTTACTAAATTACTCAGTTACTATTTTAGTCAACAATCTAAGAAAGTCGATAGAAATTTTATTAAAACGCTGACACACTCATACTCCCACAGTAGGTTATTACCTGTGTCGCGGGTGGCATGAACGACACATATAACACATCACAATCACACCCATAACCCGAGTACAAATATTTATCTGTCACATAAATATCTGCTCTGGCCGGAATCGAACCCGCGAAGCGAGGGGCTTCGCAGGCAGGGTCGCTACCAACTAGGCTACAGGGTCGTCAAATATATCAATTATGATCAAATTTAGATACCGAATACTTTAAATCTATGTTTATTACGTTTTATCGGCAAACAAGGAATCGATCCTGCTTTTTACATGGCTCTCTGTACCAAATAAACTGCATCTTATGACATAGCTTTCTAGTTAGAGAAAATATCCTTATATCAATATGCAAGAGCTTAGAGCATAGAGATTTGTGGCGATCGGTTCGGCATCTTTTATTCACTTCTATAACTTCTCATTTGTAATATAATATTCATCCTCCTTGTATATGCCGGCAGTTTTCTACGTTTATATTTTATGTTTTTATAATTTGATGTTTGGTAGATAGAGAAATTCCTACTGACGGAGTCAAAGTAAATATATTTTTCCTGAAGATGAAAAGTTCATTTTTATTATTTACTATATGTTATTACGAGGTAATCCAAACGACATAATTAGCCTCCGCTATAGATTAATTCAATCAAAACGTCTACATAACAATTGTATCACACTATATTCGCTGACACATAAATCAACTCCACATCTCACATAATGGCCCCTTGAGAGTGCTTCTCAGTTTTCATTAAAAGCATACCCGCAACACTCGCGTAATTTCCGTTCAGTCAGCGCCATGTGTAGAACTGTTTACTGTTTGCAATGTAATAAACTAGAAAGCTTTTAAAAGAAGAATCCATCACAAGCATAAGTTACCTGAGAGCGATCGATATAATTAATATTAAATTAACTCAAACACGCCCAGAAATTCAAAAAAGAACCCAATATATATTTTGAGGACCCTAGCTTAGTTGGTAGCAACCCTGCCTGCAAAGCGATGGGTCGAAGGTTCGATTCCCGTCTGGGGCAGATATTTATGTGACATATAACTGTTTGTGCTCGGGTCATGGGTGTTATTGCAATATGTTATATGTGTCGTCCATGCCACCCGCGACACAGGTAAAAACCTACTGCGGCGGTGTAAGTGTGTAAGCGTTTATTATTTTTTGTTTTATTATTTTATCGAATAATTATTAACTCGTATCTTAAGTCTCGGTACTCCTCGGTAATCCGTTTTCGAAATAAAACCTTAATACTTGTAGGCTTTCAGGTACATATCTACATCATTTAGTATGACAGAAGTTTACACGAACATCATTATTTGAATTTTGGTAGTTATAACCATTCGGAGTAAACAGACCAAACAATTCTTAGACACTTCACGCAATACTGAACCAGCATGACAGCATGAAAAGTCTTCCAAAGTCTTTTCCTACAAAAGTTCCTTGAGATTGCAACTTCTTGGTAAATTACGGAAGAATCCCACCGTATTTACTCAGTAAGACAGCCCGGCATTTTAATTCCTCAGCAACATTAGCGTCGGGAACTGCGGATGTGGATTTGGGAACGCTTTCAACGGAGCCGTGCGGGGAATTCTTCAAGGTAATTACGAGTACTTCGCTCCGTTAACTTAGGTATACGGAAAGCATCAATTGTTCCTGACGTTTGAAATGGCTGAGCGAAATGAATTTAATTCGTTACTTTAGGTTCTTTTAAATTTTTAAAAGATCTGGCGCTGGAAAGGTAGCGGGAAAGGTGGGTGAAAGATATTTCGATGAATTGAAAGAATGCGTGAAGCGAATTTGTAGCCATTTATCTGCTGATTCTACATGGATTAAAAGTATTGGATTTTAGCTCCTTTATGACATCCTGACAGAAACACATTGAAGTATTATGTACTATACTACCAGAACAGACATAGCAAATAAAGGTTCTATTTTTAAAACCGAACTTTCGGTCTCATTTCAAAATCGACTGAATCCACTGAAAACTGTAGCCAATTGCGCAAACATTGGGTTCAGGATGTCGGTTCTATACGCTAGTAATAATAGTTCAATACAGGAAGACATGAAGTTACAAATAAACCTGTTTATGAATAATTTGAGGAACGTAACGAAAACGATGTGTCGAAACCGTCAAAGTCACAACTCAAATTGTCCCACTGCTGGGCTCGGGGTCTCCTCTCAAGGAAGAAAAACATTATGAGGAAACCTGCGGGTACAGGTGCAGGTACACCGAAGCAAGTGATTATCTTCTAATTTTTTTAAATTAGATGCGCGTGCCTGGATTCGAACTCGAGCCCCTGCGAAAGACCAACGTTCTAACCGCTAGGCTTTCACTGCTACACGAAAAACGTAATCGCTATGAAAAGCTGGACGATACTATGCGAGCTATCTTCCAGTGTCTTAATTCAACCATAATACCATAAACATTATGACGGAAGCCCTCATTACACTTGCCTCGGTCGCGATAAAGCACCTTTCCTGGCGACCCGTAGTTCCCTTCTACGGTAATGAGGAAAAACTGGGGTTTTAAGGGCAGCAGCCCTGCATTTCCTAGTAATAAATAAAATATGAATAAAACAGTGTAATTGATCGACTGAATCAAGCAAGCCGAGTGACGTAGCATACTCGTAACTTATTGAGTGGTGAGCTGCTATCTAAGCCTCAATTAAAAGCTATTCTAGGTTAGGATATTGCGTCGTAAAAACGAACCTATGGTTGAAGGTTGTAGACGGATCTATTCGGTATCTTTTCCATTTAGTAGTTATATCCCGACGGCACGCGTAGTTGACAGCGTTACGAGATATTGGTTTAAAGTTAATCCGACACCCGGCGCCGTGCTTTGATACTCGTATACACGTTATATCGTAAATTTTATTTTGTCCTCTCTGCGTGTATGTAATGATACTTAAGGGTAAGGTTTAGTCCCTAAGTTCGTTATAGAAAAATATTTAGTTGGGGTTGTTTAAGTCTACAAAGGCAGGCTAATCTATTTAAAGATAAAGCAAATGAATTTTTGTTCAATAACTTCAAAAAGTTGTGCCGTAAATTTATTCAACTTATTTAAAACTGAGATTAGTTAATCAGGATGAATAAGAATATAGATAGAGACCTACATACCTAATACCTAGTGATAGATAAGTGTGTGTAGGTAGTTAAGTAAACAACGGGTATCCTATTTCCACCGTGGCGGGAGACACGCCTGTCAAGCATTCGAGAATTGGCTTATTAAGACAGTTGTCAATTATATCAATTACGCTACAAGTTATGAAGTCGATATCGAATTTCATAACCTTATAAAATGTACAGGTATTGCTTGCAATAGTAAGCCAACCAAAGGTTTACTTGATACCCATTCTACTTATATTTTTAATGTGAAAGTTTGTTTGTAACACACACACAAACACCCATACATAATTATACACTTACACACTCACACACATGCACACACACAAATTACTTTTAAGCACGGTTCTAAGCAACATGTTCATAAATTCTTTTGCTAATATTTTTTGTGTAATCCGTTTTTGGCCATAGCATTCAAGTAATTGTTTTGTCAGCAATAAGTGATTTAGAAACGCTGTTGGATTAGCTAACGAATAAATAAATAAGTAAGGATGTATTGATGTTTGCTAACCTTTCACGCAAAACTAATGAAGGTATTTTCATGAAATTAACACAGGTAGATTGTGATGTGATAACATTAGTTTATTTATCTCTAAAGAACGTTTCAGAAACTCGGTTTATTTGACAGAGCTATAAAGTTGACTAACGATAGTTAATTTTTATCAGCCTTTCAGAAACCGGCGGCTGACTCTTACTGCCACAAAAAATGAACGTAGTGTTTTGGTATTCTGTGACAAAATGACCATAAACGGATGTTCGACTGGCCGACTGGCGACCCCATTCAAAAATGGAACGCGGAAGCGAGAGCGCGAAATTACACAGCTCAGGACGAGACGCGAGCCACATCCGGTTCCGGTGGCCGTTTCACTTGAGGGATAAAGGCGGCAATACATTGCACAATTTTTTTTAGCCGTGAAAGATTTCAGTTATGATATTTTTTATTATGATCTAGCTGTCTTTTGGGATAAAGTTTTATGTTTTGAATAACATTGGCCTTATAAATGAAATGCGAAAAAGATTGTTTTTATTACGATAAAGATTTATTTATGTGACAGATAAATATTTTTCTCGGGTCATGGATGCTGTTGTGATGTGTTGTGATATGTATCGTCCATGCCACCCGCGACACAGGTAATAACCTACTGCGGGGGTGAGTGTGTTAGCGTTTATTTATTTATTTTATTTTTTATCTGAGATTTTGTACTAAGCGTAAATATTGTAAGTACCTACTGTTAACACGACCCGTTTTCACACCTGGGCCAAAGTCATTACATGAAAAGAGAGTCCATTGAGTAGGAGATTCACTGATTTGTACATGTGAGGCGTTCTGGGCGGCATATAATTCTAATCTCAAACCCACGCCGGATGGGTGTCGTAGAGGGGCCCTGGGAGGAATTCTTTCTTTCTTTCTTTTTCTTCTCTCTTTCTTGGTCGTTCGATTCCCGGCTGGAGCAGATATTATGTGACAGATGAATATTTGTTGTCGGGTCTTGAGTGTTACAGTGACGTCTTACTTGTGTTGTCTATGCCCCCCGCGACTCAGGGAAACCTCGCGGGGGTATGAGTGCTCAAAAGTAAAAAAAACGTTTTGCTATCAAAATGAGCTATCAAATTTCTTATAGAACATTTCTCACTGATACTATAAGGTAATCTACATTTGTGCTGTGCTTGTTAAGGTTTGTACTTTGTTTCAATTCGCGTTTTTTATCTTCCTGCGCAATTCCATTTGTAATTAAAAAGGGCAACGTGCAGTTTTTAACTTTCTATGTAACGCGTTTGAAATTTAAATTGTTTTGTTACTCATATGTTTTTAGAATGCCGTTTAAAGGATGTACCTAGTTTAGGCTTTTTGAGAGTACGAGTGTTAATTATTGTCATAGGTAATACAAGACATAGCCACTACTATTGAAATTAACGTACATATACATACATATATACCTTTGCCGATACATTAAATAATAGACACAATGCAATAAATTAACGTATTTAGAGGATAAAAAATAATAATTAAAAAAACAAAAAACCCTTAAAACGACGAATAAAAAGGTTTATAGAACTCGAATTAAAAACCTCCGTTTAAAAATATGTCACTGACAAAGAAAAAAGAGAAATGTAAGGCTGAAAGTCAATAAATCCATGGTCGTAAAATTCTTCGTATCAAGAAAATTGTTTTGCCCACTATTTCCAGAAATCATACTCCGATAGTCAGTAACCCTTTCAATATTCTGCTGCCTATTAAGGCCCAGTCTTGGCAATATTAAGACGCCATCGTCTTGAAGAGGTCATGAAATTCAAAAAAGCAATCCAAATGCATTAAGTGAAATGCTCTCCAAAGATTCTGGAACCTTCCAATGACCCTCGAATGATTATGCGAAGCCTTCAGATATCGAGAAAGCCTTCTAGATCGTATTATTTACTCAAAACTCAAAGCCTTGGATAGTCTTATTGGAATATTTAAGTGCTCGAGTATTTCGAGGGTTTTGATTTCAAATCAATTTAGTAACAAGAGGATGAAATCGTTTATAAATTGATCCCTAAATTTAGTAGTCTATCACTCTATAATAATATTAAATAGGTAATCCCTCTACCGCCTACTTTAAAAATTAACATGGCCCCAAGTCAATGTTAATGTAGGTGGAAAATTGAAGTGGATTTTTTAAATTATATTTATTTAATTAATTAAAATGTTTCCTACGTGCCACTTACACGTTATAACAATAAAGTAAATGTTTGGCTTTGGCTTAAACTCTAGCACGAATAGGAGTCCCAATTTTTTGTAAATTCCAAAATGTCTTGTATAAGATAAAATTAAAAAGGTAAACATCTAGTCAAATTATCTTTTAAAGCGCAAAAAATTGTATATGTACCAGAAAACATTACATTTAAAACACAATGTTTCTTAATGCGTTAGGCAGATGGTTTACTATACATATATTCAGCAAGTCTTTTAGATCATAATTATTGCAGTAAGATCGCAGCTATATTATTTTCGTGAAAAAGGTGAAAACTTTACTTTTTGCCAACAACTATTATATTTAGATAAAATTCATGTTCAGAAATCGCAGACCCTTCATTCCCCAGAAGAGACATTGTTCATAAACGGCAGTTTTCAACGTTCTATCCATCCTAATCCTCAACTGTTATAATCTAAATTTTACTAACAAAAAATAACCGACTTCAAATTCTCAAAAACTACTTGTCAGATCTCGTTAATATTTATGTGGGACTACATGACAAGCACCAGCTTTCTATTAAAAAAAGAATCATCAAAATCGGTTCGCCCAGTCCAAAGTTCTGAGGTAACAAACATAAAAAAAAAGTATACAGTCGAATTGAGAACCTCCTCCTTTTTTTGAAGTCGGTTAAAAATACTAATAACAATATGTTCCTTCTTACTTGTAACTGATTCAGTTTCTCATAAGGGCCTATTATGCAAGTCATCGTAAAAGCATGTCGTACCGAGTGTCCTATTGTCGGGCATCTATGATTGAATACATTCGAAATTAGTAGAGGCGCTTTAGAAAGCCGAAACTCCAATCAACGAGGTAAATACCTATCTACGCAACACATACGTAACGATAGGAGTACCTACCTACGGGTGAGATCTATAAAACGCAGTTAGATTAGGACTTTGCTCAGAAATAGACACATGGATGTAGATTACGGACATTTTGTTAGTACGAAAAAATTAAAAAGTCATATAAAACGGCTTACGTTAAGGTTGCTTTAGGACCATTATTTTTGTTCGGATAATTTTAAGTCTGAGCAAAGCCTATGCAAGGTTTATAGATTTCTAAAGTCTTCCTAAGTGTCCTAAGATTCCTAAGTTCCTAAGATTCCTAAGTGTCTAATTACACTTGTGACGGCGAAACGACAAAATGTCACACTGTGGCTTTGTACGGGCGCTTATTTGAATGAAAATTTCATTGACACGTGCGACATTTCACAGCTTAAAAATAAAGAACGCATTGCTGCGATAGACGCAAGTATGCATAAGTGCACAACGTGCTGCGACCACCAATTTACCTGATGGTAAGTGGCCACCGTCACCGATGAAATCAGCAACACCAAAGGCATTAACGATGCTTGATTGATAGGTAATAAGAAAGAATAGAGAGAGAGAGAAAACGAAAGAAAATTCTTGTGTTTTGTAGAAAGAAGAGAGTGAGAGAGAGAGTGTAGGTATGTGATTACGGCAACGTTGTGACGTGTGTTTTGTTGTCGCGTCACAGTCGTAGGTGTAAACAGCTAAATGTGAAGTATCGGGCTAAACAATTCGCATTAAGTGCTCGTAAAACGTGCAGCGTATCGAACAGATTGTTGTCTAAATTGTATCATAGAATGAGCTCTTTACATACACAGTGACTTTCTAAAAGCGATTGGAATGACAGCTGGAAATAATCTAAAGTCAGTTGGGGTCTATGTAAGTTTTGCCTCGCTCTGAGTTACTTAACGGTTATTTATAATAAATCAGTCCATAATACGGAACTTAAACTAATTGAATTAACGGGTGTAAATAACTTCCCATTAATTAAACTTTATATTTTTCCTAAACTATGTTCTACTTTGCTAATATGACATTACTTGGACAATACAGAAAGGAATAACTTGTAAAGAAGTTGGAATCCCTTTTCAAGGGAAAAAATATTAGCCGAAAATAAAATAAAAACAGTAAGCATAATAAGTAAGTAATTAGTAAGTATTAAGTACACTAATCAATAAAAAGACATCGTAAATACTCACAATAGGATTAATATTTATCTGCCAACTAGCATACACGGTCATCCTTAATGTGTTTTTGGGACCCTTATAATGGAAACCCTATTGTACCTATACTTTACAACTTCAAAACAAAAAAACTAACATCTCCAAATTCAAGTTCGTTTGGTGATACAATTGACAGGGTACAGCGTGCTTTGTCCATTCGACAAGCCATCAGCCTCACAGGCCATCTCTAATTGTAAGCAAACTCAGACAAAGGGCGATCACAAACAAACGAATGGTAAATAGCCTTATTTTTGAGCTACAAAACGACAATCATCCATGATAATGATCCCTCTTTCGTATCGCTCAGTCCAATTAAACGTCTCTTTGTTATTTCTTCGGTATGGACGGAATTATTCCCCTTTCGACGGCGATGTCATCGAGCTGTTGTATTATAGTGAGGGTTCGGCGAGCAAGCGTAGAAATAAATTATTAAGTGTTCAGGAAACTCAAAAAGAGTAAATCGGACTATTAATTTATCATTACTTTTACTTCTTTAAGGAATGAATTTTCAAAACTCCTTTCTTGTTGTTCACCGATATTATACTTAAAAACCCTATATACATAAAATACCTCTGTAGAAACTTAATAACTACTTCTATGTAGCTGCTTCAGACTGTTAAGTTTTGATGACATTAGTGAGTTACTACTAATGTTTCTATATAAAACTGATACCTCATTATTGGAGAATCGATTCCATCCAATATTCCTATAAGATTTCAATTTGTTATTACGATATTTGAAACCATAAGAAAACAGGACATAAAATAACCCTCTGTTATTGTCTCCATCTATCTCTCTTTGCCTGATACTTCGAGTAGAGCACAAATAAATAATTCGTGTAATGGAACGCTAAATTGAGGGACTGACAACCCTACTATAGGGTAACAACTCAACAAATCCAACTTGAACCCATCTCTCGAGCAAATACATTTCAATGGGGGTCACGCGTAATTGGATCATGTTTACTTAGTGATTTATGCTCTCCCAGTGATAAGCATATTTCACAGAATGTTCCTGTTGATTGTATTGAGTTATCTAGATTGAGGGAATGAATTCGTTACTACAGTTTCTTGTGTGTCGTTATTCAAATGAACGATGTTGGATCAGTAAAGGGAAGAAATTCCTGATTAGAGTCATTTATTTTTTGGCGTGAGTTCTGAAAGTGGGTCGAACTGAAATCAGAATGTGGCGTGTAAATTCGATTGTGGTGTGTTAAAATGAATTAATTTATCTATCGCGTTATATAAATCAACTCATACCTTTTATAATTATTGAAGAGGTTTTGGGCATTGAGGTAATACATAGAGACGCTATCTCAAACAAAATGTGTGTTCCACCGCCGGCTTGCCCTCCGTTCTCTTTTCAAACTAGAAGCCTCGTTTGCACACTTGCCATAGAGTAACTTTGTATATGACACTTGTCGAACCAAGACAAGCAGTCACCGACTCCAAATCTTTATAAGCTCTTACTCCAACTTTATTTAACGTGCAAAAGCGTTTAAACGATTTCAAACGTAATTACCATTGATTCGTGTCAAAAAATCCAACACTTTAAATTGGTCACAAGCGTCGCGTCGGCAAGCTTATTTAGTCCATTAACACGCTAGTGGCTTGCCAAGTTCAAACGCTCCTTATGATTTTTTCATTCAAAATGGCGGGAACATTGCTCAATAATTTAATTTAATTCGTTTTAGTTGATTTAAGTTAAGATTTTGTTTTCTTACTGATGATAAAGTGATAACATTATCTTTTTAGTTTTTTGTCGTGCAATTGTGACACATTCTTATTACGCACGACGGCATTTTTTCAGTTTTTTCATAAACAATTTTGACATGCGGCCGCCATGAGCGCAGCCGAGTGACAGCCGAGTGACAGAATGAAATGCAGCCGGCCGGCTGCAATGCACACCCCCGAACCCGATGTTCGCGGTGTCCCTTCTATACGCTAGTAATATTAATTCTATGGTTTTGGGGTATGTTTTAAATCCGTAATGATAATAAACGATGGTATGATAACAAGGACTTAAATATATGGACACGCTGTTCAGTTGTGCACAGTTAAAACGTTCTCATTATTTACGTTTGAACTTTATTTCACTTTATTTAATCATAATTGGTAAGTATATTTTTATTTCCATTTTTAATAATTATTTAGTGTCAAATATTTAATACCGCCATCTTTAACCAAACTTGACAGAACGAACACAGAGTACTTAATCACTACGGAACAGGGTGCCGGCACCATAGGCAGGCGCATAGTGACTCTGTGATTGAGTACTCTGTGGCTGGCGAATGAGACACGAATTTTGTATGGTACAGGTAATAATAATTTTTATTCTTTTTTTGTGGTAGAGTTTTTTTTTTGGTGGAGAGTTATACCTATACCTACTGTTATTTTTTTAACTACACGCACTTCGCCGGTTTTTGCCTCTATAATCTGTTGTGTATGGTAAGCATGTAGCAAAGTATATGGTCATGTAATTGAGTTGTTTCCTAATTTTTTTTTTGTTGTAAATGGAAAGTTCATATATAAGTTTTATAACAAAGTTATTTTAGTTTTTTTTTATTCGCTATAATTTAAAAGTTACATCAAATCAAAAATACGTTTTTGAATCCAGTACCGAAAACACGCCGACAGTTCCCGAATAGACCCGAGCGCGCGTGTGACGTCTCTTTGTTAATTGCTATTCATTGCAGCATACAGCTGATACTGTGATTTGACTTTAAACTGATAAAATCTTGATATTATCGTCAATATATTGTTAAATATATCAAAAATGCTAAACCTTATAAGTTATCGTGCTTTTTTGTACCATTACGTGTGAATACTACAAAAAACAACAGCCCAAAGATAATGTTAAATGTGTACATTTATTCGGAACCTGTACATTTAATCCTACTTTCCTACAATGATAAAAATCTTAAATTTTGGATGTTTGTGACTCCATCACGCAAAAACGGCTGAACGGATATAGATGAAAGGCACACAGATAGTTTTTGACCTAACTTACCAGATTGGATACTTTTTATCCCGGAAATAAACCTTTTCCCGAGGAATAAGAGGTAAAATTTTAGTTTTCGTTCATAGATTCGTTTTTAGGGTTCCGAAGTAAAATCAGAATTATAGTTTGGTCATGTCTGTCAGCTAGAAAGCTGTAATTTGGTATGGATATACGTATTTATTAAAAAAATTTAAAAGGTCTTCCAAAAATATTATGGGAAGACCATTTTTGGAATTAGGGGTCTGTTTGCGAAATATTTGCTTTAAAGTGCTAATTCTGGTTGGAGTCAAGTGTCGAGGGGGGAAAGTTGGCTAAACGGTTGGAGTTGGACAAGTGAAAAAAATCTCAAAAATAGGTTAATTATATGATAAATTTACAAGGAAAACTATCACGGCTATGTTAACATGAGTAGTAAATGAATAATAGTCGATAAACTTACTACTTCGGAACTCTACATTGCGCGTGGCCTGACACGCACTTGCCCGTTTCTTTTATGAAACTACTGGTTTTATTTTATTAGGTTAGGAATTTTGCAACGTTGATCCTACTTATATTCAATGAGGATTTGATGATGGGTTCTGGGGCTACAAAGTGGAACTCCTCAATGGTAGAGTAAAACGGAACCGTGTTTAAAGATAACTACTACTACTATTTCTATCATTAACATTGTAAAATCAGTAGGAACATCATTAAATAAATAAATAAACGCTTCACATTAATAGCCCCTTACTAGGATACCCTGAGTCGTGGGTGCCATAGACACACCCAGACCAAGAACAGAAATTCAAACTAATCATTCAAACCACCTCGCTGCATCCACCTCGCATCGTATCGAACCCAGGACCCTTGACTCAACGATGTGGTGTGGTATCCATTCGCCACACGGGTCGTGATCATTGACTAAGTTGGTGTATTTCGGAGACAAAAAAAATTTATATATTGTACCAGTTTTATGTATAAAGCGCGTACAAACCCATAACGTAGCAGTAGGTTTCCCTGTCCCGGGTGACATGGACAACATGTCACTATAACACCCAAGACCCGAGTACAAGTATTTATTAGATATGGCCGGGAATTGAACCTGGGACCCTCGCTTCGCAGGTTGGATCGAATCGCTATCAACTAGGCTATAGGGTTATCGTACCTACTACTAGCATAGAATTTCTGTAGCATTGCATTGTGCAGTTTTTTTATTAATAACATTCGTCATTTCTCTAAGGATCCATATCTGAAATTTACGCAGACGAAGTCGCGGATAGAAGCTACTTATATGATAAATGAAATATTTTATCATACAACCCTGATTTCATGCCCCTAACACCCTGCCCTGATTCCATCCAGATACGATTTACTAGTAAACAGTGTAACCTTTTTTTTTTGGTGTAAATATACATATAATCAATAGAGAGTTTTGTTATATTTAATGAAGAATAAATCATTTAACGTTTAAATTTACAATAAAATTACGTGGAATATTTTTTTGCACTAAATTTCGGATATTTTTACTCAATTTACGTAAAAGCATCTAACACTGTACCTGGCTTCAACCCATTAATGGCCCACTACTGGGCACGGGTCTCTCCTCTTGAGGAGGCCTAGAGCATACTCCACCACGCTGCTCCAGTGCGGATTGGTGGAGGGGTTAGTGGCCAACCCGAGTGTCGGAAGTTTTCAAACCGCCCGAGGGCCTCCGACATGGCTTAACGACTGTTATCTTATGATAACAGCCGGGACCGACGGCTTTACGTGCCCTCCGAAGCACGGAAACGCTCAAGAAATTTTTGCCACTAGCGGTCACCCATCCAACTACCGACCGCGCCCGCTGTAGCTTAACTTTGTCGATCACATAGGATCGACGCAAGCCGCCGGGCTATGAGCACTGTACCTACTATCGTGTAATTCCTTTGACAAAATGACGTCACTAACATGGCGACCAAATTTGGCGCGTTCGTTGTCACGTGATTTTTTTTGAACTTTTATCAATTTTGAATTCGTTATTATTAATATTAAAAATAGTTTTTAAGCGATTTTAACAATGCCAATTATTATAATTTGTGTTAAAGATTTAAAATACATTAAAAAAAAATATTTTTTAAAAAATGAACAACTCAATTCAATTAATAAATCCTACTCATATAAAAAAAAATATGTGAAAGTTTGATTGTGAAGATGTTTGTTGCTCTATGACGCAAAAACTACTGTACGGTTTTTCATGAAATTTAACACACAGATAGACCATATGATCTGGAATAGGACATAGGGTACTTATCTATTATTTCGGAAAACACGCACAAAGCCACAAGCTACACTAGTGTAGAAAATAATATGCGAAACATGCAAATTCATGTTTTCGTCAAATAAAGTTAATAATGAATTAAATTTCAAATATCGGGTGAACACTCGTAATTACTAATTAGTGCATACCATTTGTTCCAAGAAACTGGCATAAGGACAAGAGCATATTATATAGTATACGATTCCATTGCTCTATCAAACTATTACGTATTAATCATTACAGAACAGGCATTGTCCAGAAGTTTCCTGATTGCTAAACTCGGCTCTGACACATAAATCAATAATCATTATGTGCCGAGACACGGTATTGAGGTAGATACAAGTTAAGGCTCTTGGCTTCGATTTGACGCAGTTCAATGAACGGCAATTATTTCATAGAAGCGTTTATAATTATAAATTACTAATATCTGGTAATATTAATTTCTGTAATTTTAGTTCTATGTAACCGCTCTCGCATCGCTTCGGGAATCATATTCCTTAAGATTTGCAAGACCACTTATAAAGGTATGTTGATAAAACAACATCACTTTGGTGTTCTACAAGTTGTCTCAGGAGTTTTATAAATTTTTGTGTTAGCGTCGTAATTAAAGGTCGAACGATTTTTCGAAAATACTTCGTTTCTGTAGCTCTAACACCTTAACATGTGTAGTAAAAATATATCATAAAATTTGCGATACCTAAGTACATTTTGCTCCAAAAATTTTTTCATAGGTTCAACTGTTTTTGAGTAGAGGGCGGAAAGAGCGCAACGCTCAACCACACACTGCACAGTATTTCCATGGTAGTTACATATTGAATCCTGTATACATAGATATAAGAGCAATAATTATGTACAGTCGGCAAAAGAATTAGGTATGCAGGGTATAAAACAAAAACTTTCGGTAATGTTTAATATTACACAATGTTTGTGTTATTATCAATGTTAAATGATAGCTATATATACGCATGGTTCTATGAAGAAACTGAGACAATTCTTAACAATACATTAATATCATAATTTAAAAAACGTAATAAAATTATCTAATAATCGTATTCCTCTTTGTCAAATGCACACACATACTATATTACGCACGCACACGCATGCAAACACTCACACTCACACACACACACACACATACACACACACCACGTACTATACCTTATTATTTATGTATTTTCTGATTTTTATTTGTAAATTTCGTTATATTTTTTGTAATGTACATTAAAAAATATTTATTTATTTTTTCGTTCGATAACAGGCAATAATAATACGTATTGTTTGAAGACTGATGTGGAAGAGTGAGTCGTTCTGGCACAGGTGTCTCAATACTTAAAAGAAGGACTCGAATATTTGTTAATATTATACTTAACCTGTAACTCTTTGGTGAATGAAGTTATTGTTGTTATTAAAAAAGGGACGATTTAACATCGATAATAACATAAATTGTGTGAAATTAAAGATTACTGAACGTTTTAGTTTCATGCCCTACATACCTAATTGTTTTGCGGACTGTACACTGAGTGACATACAACGCTTGTCTATTTCATTAGCTCCAGCAGCATTCAAACCGAGACATACAAAGGGATCACGTCTTTTGCACCGCTTGCTCCTAGCGACGTATACAATCAATTCGATTCAAAGCGCCGAGTGGCCGTGTATAACCAGTATTGACACTACGTATTGCAATACATTCTATTACTTATATATTTTTTTATGCTTTTAGCAGGCAAACGAGCAGACGGGTCACCTGATGGTAAGTGATCACCGCCGCCCATGGACATTAGTAACACTGGGGGCGTCACCGGCCAACCGGCGCGTTGCCGGCCAAGAAAATGACGATAAACCCGCTTCTTGAAGGACCCCATGTCATAGCTTAGAGGGAACACCGATGCAGGAAGTTTGTTCCACAGTTTACACGTACGAGGTAGAAAATTACGTGAGAATCAAACTGTGGACGAATGCCAGGTATCCAGGTGATGTTGGGGAAACCTGGTATTTAATTAGTATATTACTTATAGAAACTGATGTGACTACTGATGTGTCTGAGAAAAGAACAAAGTGAAAGGCACTGTTGACATCGCTATTGACATTCGTAAAATCGTACTATAGACAAGCATATGGCACAAAAAGAATTGGAAAACTCGTTGAGTATAGGCTCTCCAATGCTGTAACTGAAACGCATTAAAAATATTTTTATGAGTAGTAGTTGATAAACTAGTTAGTAGTCAGAAAGAATAATAAGCAGGTGTCATCACAAGCGATCCACACAGATATTCCGCCACCTGAAATAGGAGAAAAAATGTATTTATTTTATTTATACTAAAATAAAATATAATTCCAAAGAACAATAAAATTCAACAAAAGTTCTTATCGCGTTTTGTTCTCACTGTCGCACTAATCCCGCCACGGATATGACCATAGAGCAAATATTGAAGGAGAAATTCCATGTGAGGAATTAGTATTGAATTTAGCAACGATAAATTCGTACGTGGGGAGTTATTCTATGCTTGATTTCTCGACGTATGAATGTAACGAAACGTCCTAGGTTCTTTTTAAATAGTGCCTTTTTTTGGGCTTCACGGGGACAGAGAGATAGCGCCAAAAACAATTGTGACTTGTTTCATCAGCCAATCCTTATTTTATATTACCTGATACTTCAAAATTTTTCTCGTCCTACCTATTTAACTTTAGCATAAAAAAGCCAAGCGTAAATATTTGACTCAAAAATTCTTGAATGTGTGGTATTTCACTGTTATATTTACAAGGTACCATTACTACAACATGCCTTATATTTAGGATTTTTATCATGATATCTAGACACGCGGAGCGTGTCAAGTCAATTTCTTAGCTAACAGAATTGACGAGCAGCACCGTGTGTAATATTACACGAACCATTTAGAGCCACTTTTGACCACCTCATAACTCAAAAACTATTCAACATGAACCTGTCAAATTTGGCTCATTTATTAAGACTTGCGAAATACATACGTCTTCCAAATTTCATAAACACATCTCGAACGGTTATTTAGATATTAACGTCCAAAAATCGAGAAATTTAACACTGACTGACCTATAGATCAAAACTATATCCAACTTCAAGGTGACCTAGAAAGTTAAAATTTGGCATGCAGATAGGTAGTCGGGTGAATACAAAGGAATAAATCTGAAAGTAGTAAATTTTTAACAATTTATGATAATTTTTCAAAAAATTGATTCTATTAGGAACACTTACTTAATATGCCTGAAATTTAAGAGTAGCAATGAAAATTGATGAAATCTGGTCATTATGTGGATTCCAAGGTGAATATATAACGAAACATATCAGTTTTAGTACTTTCTGAAGCTTTCAACGGGAGGAAGATGTTCAGTGTCCCAAGTGCCTGTGAGAAGTGCACAGCACATATAAATTTACGTGAAGATTAGTGGTTCGTCAGGAGACGTTATTTCCAGTGTATTACGTCGTTTCATTTTTAATGTGTGGAAAATTATTTTTCTCTAATCTACAAGATTACACCACAAAATTTTGTATTATTTCCGTAATTATACCAGTTTAAAGTAATTCGGAGTATTGTTTCAAAATTTATTGTTGCACGATGTCATCGAACATAAACAACTTATCTGTATTAATAGTATAAAGAGGAAAGATTTGATTGTTTGTTTGCATTGAATAGGCTCCGAAACTACTAAACCGATTTGAAAAATTCCTTCACTGTTGGAAAGATACACTATCCCCGGGTGACATAGGCTATATTATATTTTCAATAAAAAAGGGATCCTTAATAAAACTCCAATAACGTAACCCAAGGTGTAAAAAAAATAAGAAAACCAAACCAAAGCGAGGGCGGTCACTCGTAACTAATAAGAGTATAGTCGACTTTCGTATTTATTACGATATTATAATTGGGATTTAGTATTAATTATTATTTCAATATTTAGCGGACATCAATAGTGGAAGATCATTACTTATAAATAATGAAATAATAGGTACCGTATTTCGGACCACGGCGCACTAACTACAGATTTAGTTGAAGAGCACTATAACAGTTCATGTATTAAAATTAATCAGTAACGTTATGAATAAGTACTTACTAATAATTTCTATACAAAAAGTAATGATATCCCATCAAAAACATAAATGTAAAGTGAGAGTCAATTTCAAAAAAAAAAAGAATTGAGATCTAAATGGGTGCCAATTTCTGTGTAGAAAAGCCTAAAATTTTAGTCACAAGAACATGTAATTCAAGCTTTACATTTGACATGGCTAGTTTTCTTTAGTTAGCAACCAACAAACCAAATTAGAGAAGAGTGTCATAAGCCATCAACCTAACAGATTTGACGAAGCTAATTACATAGATATAATATAGCCTAGGTAGGTACGTGTAAACTAACCAAGTCAAATGTGGAGCTTGAATTACATGTTCTTGTGACTAAAATTTTAGGCTTTTCTACACAGAAATTGGCACCCATTTAGATCTCAATTCTTTTTTTTTTTAAATTGACTCTCACTTTACATTTATGTTTTTGATGGGATTAATACTTATAATAAAAAACAGTTTTACGTACTTTAAAAACTTGAAACTTAAATGCTTCCACTACATAACCAAAAGTGATTTGCCACTAAATACAAATGTAACCAAACCAAACCTAAGTATCTGAAGTTTTTATACCCCTTGAACAACGTTCCTTAAACAACTTACAGGGACTTATCCTCAGAAGCAAAGAAGCGTTCATGGAAATATGTCATTAAACCATCTAAATGCACACACTCGCAGTTGCTTGGTCGCAATTAGTTACACCCCGCAGGAATTTGAATATTTACAGCCGTATCACTTCTATCTGTACCTTGGTCTGTGGATGTGACCAACAGGCTCTGTGTCTGATCTTTTCGTAAGCCACGGTCAGCGTCGAAAAATGTTTAAAAGTTTGTTTTATCTCGGACTAGTTTCCTCTGTGATATCGTCAAACATACAAGGGATTTGTTGACTGTTTTGGTTTTCAACATCACAGCTTTACGCCTGTGTGGCAGAGGAAATAAAATGGTATCTATGATAGGTACTAAAACTGAACGGAACTAACGGTAATAAATAAATGTTATTTTTTTAGACGCCGTAGTTTTTGATGTCATAGTAATGTTATGGCTTCTGTCATGGAAAGGTATCACCTACATAGGTAGATCAGGGTTTATCTACTAAAATAACTAAATAACTTTACTGAAGTTGTGTTGCTCAGGATGTAGTATTTGTATTATAAGCCGTAAAATGGTTAAAGCTTGATTTGATTGTTTTTATCCGGTGTCGCGGGTGGCATGGACGATATATGTATATACGTATAATATATTACAATGATACCCATGATCCGAGTACAAATATTTATCTGTCTCATAAATATCTGCCCCGGCCGGGAATCGAATCCGGGACCCATCGCTTCGCAGGCAGGATTGCTACCAACTAAGCTACAGGGTTGTCAACCATTACATTAAATTACCATTAGTAAACGTTTTTGTATAACTCACTCTTTTGCTGACTCTACGTAGCAATAGCAATAGCAATTGGAATTTTATCGCAAAACTAATCCCAGTTAATTGGGAACTTTCACTGTCACTGGAGCTGATATCTAATGAACTCGACACCAATTCCACATATAATCGTATTATTAATTTGTTCCGCGCACGAGGAATGGAATTGTAAGTCGAAGTTTTTAACGCAATTTCCGCTGAACCCTCCCTCAATTCTCTGTGGGGCTTTATAAGGAAGGCTCTCACATAATAAGTCTGCACATACTATGTATGTACATTACATACATTATGTCGGATTACACGAAATGAATCCCAATTGCTATCTGGTTCTCTTTGTGAATAATATACAAGATTTTTCGAACTTATTAAAAGTATAATGGAAGCTTCGGAAATATTAAACCTTCTGCGTTATATAGTGCGAGTTACTATAGCGTATCTACGCTTTATGTGAAACCTGAATAATGACAGTAGCAATGATAGTAGGTACTTTCAGCAAACTTACGTACCTTAATAGCAGGAAAACTTGTCGTTTCGAAGCGCGTACTTCTGTTCTTTTTTAAGTTCTAGACGCATAATCAAAGAGCGTGTGTGCAAGGGTTGAGAAATTAGGTGCCATACTAGGCACAGGCGAATTAGTAATACACTTTGTCGACCTCACGAATGTTAACTTTGTTGCATGCTATATAAATTTCAACAGAAATAGTTATAATTATAGGATATTAGTGGATACCCGATAAGTTTTTCTAAAAGACGTTTCAGAAGTTTCTGTATTTTGCAAAAGAGTTGTTATATGTTTCAAACAAAAATACATACCAAATTAATTATTTCTTAATTGTTGTCAAAATAAATGTTAATGAATTTTCTTATTTTGTAGGATCGTACATCCTTCTTAAAATGACATAAAAGTTAGTTTTTCTTTCGATATTGGATCACTATAAATTCTTAAACTGTGACTTTAAGGCTATTCGCCCACGTCCGATAATCGGTGACCGATTTTTTGTAGGAGAAAAATAGAACGTACTGATAGCAATAGTGCAACGCACAGTCCTACAAAAAGTCGTTCAGAAATAAAATGGAAGGAAAAATCGGCCCGATTATCTGTCCTACAAAAAGTCTGACGTGGGCGGGAAGCGTAGATACATATTATGTATCAACGTACAAATATAACATAAACTGTCTGCTAAGCTACACTTCGCTCATGTATTGTCAAGTACGAGTAGATTGACTTGTGTTTACCTTAGTATCCTTGTGCATAGACATTATGTTTGAGTAACTACAAACTTTGGGAAACTACAAACCTTCTTTAGTACAAGATTTTTAATTTTTACTGATAACCTTTGTATAATAAGTTGAGGTTTATACTTACAAATAGGTATAATTGGTAGATATTCGACCACAAAAATGAATCACAGAAAATCAGTATCATAGAAATAAGCACTCGGGCCAAACTTTCCGACGTAATTTGATTTTCAGCTAAGCACGGTATTTGAACTACCCGGGAAAGAGTTGCTGACCCGGTTAACGAACTGGCTAACCTTGGGTTGGAATCCAAAATTTATGTAAATTTAGAGTAAGTAACGTCAAGGCTTTTCTTCATGGGACGATACGATAACGACGTCTTTTAAATGTAACTGGTACTCATGATTCGTATTTTTTATATTCTGAATTTTACCAAGAAAAAAATAACTTCAAAATAACTCAAAATCTACTCCTCATACCCAGTTCAAATTTAAATTAACACACTAATAAAAGAGCAGTGACAATAAGAATGTATACCCAAGAAAAGGAAAAAGGAAAGGAAGAAGACAAATTAGGAAAGAAGATAGTGTGCCAATTTAATACTCCAGTTATAATTTAAATACATTACATTGTACTGTTTAATTTAACAGTGAATTTTGTCTAAAGTATGGTACACACTACTCAATCCAAAGACAGTTCAGTTAAATTAGTTAGATCACTGATTTTATTTACGCGGAAAAAGGAAGCTGCTAAGTGGCGTTTGGTAGTCATAATTATGTGGCGTAATCACGTCAATGACTTTACTCACTTTATCACAGACTTCCAAGCGTGTTTGTAAGTGTAATAGTGTAACAATGTGATAGTGGTAAGTAAAAGTTTAAAACATTTTATAACTGCAATGTGGCAGCACGATTTAAGTCAATGTCGTATCGTCTGATACAAAGCGGTCTTTTTTGTGAACCGTTGGCTCGTGACTGAGTCAATGAAAAACTACTGCGTTCGTGAATCACATAACTTTAACTGTAAAGGGTTTTCCCTAGTAAGGATTGTGAACTCGAAGGGCGTACCCTGATTATCATATCACGAGGTTGGATCAAGGATTAAGAAAAACCGAAAATAGTTTAAACGCCACGTCCGAATTGGATTTGCGTTGATTTGGTTTCGAAGTGTAAATGTGTAAAGCAGTATTTATCTACTGTTTCTATGAATCATTACTTCCACACTCCTTTAAAGAGTTGATAATCGAGGAAATTTTATTATTTTATTTATTTATTTATTTTGTACACACAAACATTTATAGGTTATACAGTTCAAGAGACAGTTTGTACAAGGGCACTACTTATTCCTATTAAGAAATCTCTTCCAGTAGGCCCATCATATTTTTGGTATCTTGTCATTTACATTTTTATTAATATAACTATGCTTTTACAAAACCATGTAAAAATATGTATGGTAAAACATATTACGATTTGTGAATTTGTGTGCCCTCCAAAGCACGGAAACGCTCAAGATTTTTTTTTGCTTCTACCGGACATCCATTAAAATACCGACCGCGCCCGCTGTTGCTTAACCCGGTTAATTACTTAGAATCGACCAGCCGCCGGGCTATGAACGCTTCACGAGAACATGACACACATACGATAGAACAACTCTATGTAGTAAACAGATTCCGTCCAGCAAGGCTATTCACTTTTGTAACTTGACAGCGGAATCCGCGATGAGTTTCAAAATTGAAGTTCGAGTCCAAGATCTTGATATGTGATTCTCTAATCATCTGGTACGCACTTGCGAGGTGAAGGGAGTCTCAAACTCTTACTTCAATTTAGAAACTCATCGTGTATTCCGCTGTCAAGTTACAAAACAAAAGCGAACTTGCATCATATTGACATGTCATTACCTAATCATCTAGTACGCACTTGCGAAGTGAAGTGATCCTAGAACTCGAACGTCAATTTTGAAACTCCGCTGTCAAGTTACAAAACTGAATAGCCTTCCAGCTCTCAAAGAGATTCGAAGGTCACAAACATAAGAGTTATTCTGAAAGGGATCCCTTGTTTTATTTTATGCACAATCTGTTAACCCTAGTCTGGCTTATGATACTGGCTACGAGCTAATAATTATAAATGTTACTTAGTAAATAATATCCTTTCTTGTTAGTAATATTAATTGTCCCATTCAAAATTTTAAATTGGTTTGTTTAGATATCGAACAATGATATCATTCAGACGTCCAGATAAACATAATGTCATATAGACAAACACACGTTAAACTACGTATTATATGCTTCTACTCCTCTTTTGTGACAGTGGTTAAAACAGTGATCAATTTGTGGCAACATCCGCGAAATCGGACTGCGCCACACACTATCGCGGCGAATGCACGTAAGTAATATGAAGACAAACGGAGAAAATAAATCTTCTTTGGTCTTCATATTACTTTCCTGTACTTACCTACTGTAAATTCAAAAAATAATCAAGTATCTATTACAACCACACACATGACATGCTAGTATGACCACCAAGAAACGGCCAGACATGTAGGTATCAAGAATAGAACCTATTTGAAAATAAGTGGCTATGATTTCATCCCATCACGATTCAAGACCTCACTTCACACCTTGAGGCTTAGCTACAAATTTGTTTCTATACACTTTTATAATGTTTAATATCATAATATTTTATACATTATACAATAAATCAGCGATAGCTATCGCAATATAGGACTCGCTAAGCGTTTGATCCAGGTCGCCACAGACAACAGACGGCTGTTTACTATAGATTCTATAAGCGAGCGTCAATCATTTGTTTATATACAGGCTGATGTCTATAAAATAATCATACATTATACTCATTTATCTGCTATTATTGCTAAATTAAAAAACGTAATGCGTTAAATTTTATGGATTTTTTCTTTCTTCTTCTTTATTGTTGATGTCCATTTTTATGAGTTACAATACATATAACCGACTTCAAATAAAATTAAACTATCATCAACGTAGTCGAAGTTGTCTGAGCAAAGTCCAAATCTAAGTTCGCTTTATAGATCTCACCGTAAACCTATAATTAATTATTTTAAAACTGTGATAAGGCCCAATAATTTCTTTCAATGTAAGACATTGAAAGTGCGTACATACTATGTATATGAATTATTTTTTCCGAGTTTTTATCTGTCTTTCTCTTTGGTTAAAAATCATCGGAAACCAAATTTACAGTACAGTCAGTCTTCTATAACACTTTTAATCCCGGAAAATGGATTAATTCGCGCAGAAACTAGATGAAAGTTTATCTAGTATGTAAATGTATTTTTTTTAGTTTAAAAAACTAAATAAAAACCACAAGATACCATACAAGTTACCACCCTATATAAGACTGTTTGCGTTTATGCTACAGAGCGAGTCAGGACAGCAGCGACCGTATTGTCGTATGTTTGATTCCGCCAAGTCACCTATTGTACCTACCGCACCTTTTATCTGCCTGATGATATTGTATTTTGATTTCAGATTGTCAAAAAAAGAAAATAGGTTGTTTAGGTTGTGTTTATGCTTTTTTAACCGACTTCAAAAAAGGAGGAGATATTCAATTCGACTGTATTTTTTTTAAGTTTGTTACCTCAGAACTTTCGACTGGGTGAACCGATTTTGATGATTCTTTTTTTAATCGAAAGCTGGTGCTTGATGGTCCCACTTATTATTTAAGTGAGATATGACTAGTAGTTTTTGAGTTATCCCTAATTTTGAAGTCGGTTATTTTTTTTTCAAGAATTGTTAATCAATGCTATGATTATGCTTCCTTTCTTTTTCCGGCCACGCATTAGTGATGCCTTTGGTGTTGCTGATGTCCATGGGCGACGATAGCCACTTACCATCAGGTGGATCGTCAGCTCGTTCGTCTATTGTCTTGCAGCCAGAGGGCAGAATGGTAGAAGTAGGGATTGTTAGCTTGAAGCTCAAAAATGAATCTAGGTAGTCTCGTATACCCCAAATACACACACATGATGCTAGTGTGTCTGTGCATGCATACATCTTATTTAAAAACCTAGGAAGTTTTGCTTTGAAAGAAGCTGAGTGATCGAACTGCGGTGCGATATTGGAGAATTGCGCACCATACATTTCAAAGCCTCTCTGTTGACCTATTATAATTGATAGAAAAACCGCAACGATACGTCTCGTTGATAAAATGAAAAACACTCTAAAATATTCAACAATTAGTAATCTATTCCAGCTATTCACTCTGCTATTGTGGTTACAATATCGTATCCAGATCGCAGCGATGAGATTGTTCAACATTTTGTTATTTCCCACAAATCCCGATGGAGAGATAGTTAGAAGTTGATACTGCAGTTACGAATAACGGTCTGTGGTAACACTAAACTTTGTTTCTATTCACAACAGTAAAGTCTGTTAGAAAACTACTGGTTTATATTTCAATTTAATATGATGAAAATCTATTTGTATAACTGAAGCAAGAAAGACATGTTAAATAAAAATAATATTTCATGATTGGAAAGTTCCCCTCGCTATAAGATTATGTAATGTGCTAGATAAATATTAGAGAAACACAATGAAAATTATTTATCAATGTTTAACTATATTTGATAAAAAAAAAGTAACAGGAGTATGCAAAACTTCTCACAACGTCTTCAGCAGTGACCAGAAACAGGCGAGGCTTAACTGATTTATTTCTCGTACTAAAAAAATATACTATTTTTTGTTTAACTCCTAACTGGCTATGTAATAGCGAAATCTAAGTTATATTAAAAAATATTAATCGATCGTAGGTGAATAATTAATGTGTAATATTTTATTAAATTCTTCCTCCCTGCCGGACCCTGCATACTTTGCAATTTGACACAGATATAGCTTCATTGAATTACGTTTTGCTCTACGCATTGGCATTTCAAACACTTGTTTTGCTATCCAAAACGTAATTGAATTGTTAATATCGACGTGCGTTATTCCATGCGGCTATTGTTTAAATGAACATTAGTGCAGACATCGACATCCATTATTAATTAACGTTACTATCCTATTAAAACTAAAATATACTGTCTATTGTTTAATCGGATGTAAGAGGCTCCAATCTAGAGTCCAAGAAAATCGCAAGTGTCCGTGATACACCTGCTTTGGTATTAGAGTTCTGTACTGTCCTGTTTTGTTCAGATTTTGTCTGCCTGGCTTACCATCTTCTAAATCGACCATAAAATGTTTTATTATGTGTTTTGGTCGTAATATCACAGAGCTAGTAATAACTGTGATTCCCGATTAACCCTTTGACGTAAGTGGGCAGTTATGGATAACTTTTATAGGTATAAATTCGACGGGTGAAAGTAAAAAAGTTATCTGCAATACTTATAGCTGTTTTGTAGATAACTCTTTTTACTTTGCACCCGTCGAAATGGCAAAAACGAATCATTGCATGAGTTGGCGAAGAATAATCAAAACCTACATTAAATTTGCAATCCATTGCTGAAGAATTCGATCAAGCGTTTTGGAATAACTTATAATTTGGCATAGTTGCTACTTTGCCAAGTGAAGCGTGCGAGCTTAGCTTTTAAATATAGGTACCTAAGTATACAAGATCCGAAGATAAATAAATATTTAGAGGAGGAGGAGGAAATACTAACGAACATTTTCCCACTGCCCAAAGGTTGTGTGGCAGTGAATGCTTTGGGCATTAATTCCGCCTTATATGGCAAGAGAAAGTCTAAATAAATATTTCTATATGAAGTACAGATTAATTACGAAGCTAATCCATCACCACAACCTGTCGAATAAAAGAATATCCATTCCGGTCGAGGAGCTGACCTTTACAGCTGTTCCCAATAACTGTTATAATATATCTATTCCATAATCCTCAAGTTAGTTGCTTAGATACTAACAAAACGTCACAACGTTATAATGAAAGTTTTAAATATTTACCTACTAACCCATCCATTGATTATGGATCGATAGATTTTTGAAAACAGCCGTTGTTGTCAAGCAGGATCCGTATTGTAAAAGTAAAAACAAATAACATTTCAAATGGCTTCAAAAAACTTGAAACTAAAACACATCGCTCAAGGTATCAGTAAAGTTTTTTAATCGACTCCAGAATCGAATTGCAATGCGGTAAACCTCTTTCGAGAAATCCAAGTAAACCACTTGAAAGTTTTCAACTCTCAGCTGTGTACCTCCCTACCAAAATTAACTTACTTTTTTACTCGTAAGTAACGTTGAAGTTTAGAAATAGTTGTAAATTATATATCTTTCCTTTATCCTTCTTGTAATTATTTCAAATAAATCATTAACCCAAATCATTTTAATGGAGTAAGAGTCAGAAAGTATGTCCGGAGATATTATTTTGTTTGAAACAAGTGAACTGTGGTCCCGAAATTTTCATTACTTTTTAAACGTGTACAATTATCTACTGTACAATAATGAAAATGAGTTAAATATTCCTTAAACTCTTCTCTTTATTTTGAGAAACTGTTCTCCGCTATCAAATAATAGAAATTCGCCGTTTGTTCGACAAACATTGCAATGCTTAACTCATACAGTCGATAGATTACGATTCACTGAATGAGACACTTTTCTGATAACAAAAAATATCAAAGCTTTTACCCGTATCACTGTTTTCCTTTCCAATGAACTCGAATTCTGTGGACCGTGTGATCTAATTAATTTTACCTGCTTGCATACTCACTTGGTCAATAAACAATTAAGTGGACAAAAGCTAAATAATTGAAATAAGTTAATTATGAGATAAGTATTTATTTTGTTTTTATTTTAACAAAATCCACACTTAAGTTACTTACAGATATTAAGCTTACGATTTCCATTATGAAGGCCTATTAAGGATTTACATTTTACTTATTAATTACTTACAGGTATATCTGCGTGCGTGCTGTATGTGTGTGTGTGTGTGTGTGTGTGTGTGTGTGTGTGTGTGTAGTGTGCGTCTGTGAGTGTGTGTTAAACTTTAAAAATTTTTGATATCTATACTAATACTATAAAGAGGAAAGATTTGATTGTTTGCATTGAACAGGCTCCGAAACTACTGAACCGATTTGAAAAATTATTTCACTGTTGGGAAGCTACACTGTCCCCGGGTGACATAGGCTATATTATATTTTAAAAAAAATAGGGATCTTTAATAAAACTCCAATAATGGAACCCAAAGTGTAAAAAAAATAAGAAAACCGAAGCAAAGCGAGGGCTGTTACTTGTAGGTTTATATTTTGTCATAAGTTAAGTTTAGCTAGTTACATGTAATCAGCTTGATCTAATTCTCTCTTTTATCTTCCTTGGCCTTTGGTGTTACAAATGTCCAATGTCCATGGGCGACGGTGGCCATTTACCTTCACGTGTCTTGTCTTCTAGTTTGCCAGCATAATTTGGGATATAAGTACCTAAAAGGCCAACTAAATGGTCCCGAGTTTGATCTTTTATTTTAGCCTTTAAGGCGAGCGTATTCGACCGTTGTAGGTATTTGGTTCACTGCCCTTTACCCCGCTCCCCTGAGTGTAAACTCGACCGCCACGCCGTGAGCCGGCCGCGCGCGGCTGTGAGGTTAATGACCCCGTGCGTAGCTGTAGATCCTACATAGCCTAGTTGGTAGTGGACCTGCCTGCGAACTGCGAAGCGAGGGGTTTCGGGTTCGATTTCCGGCCGGGGCAAATATTTATGTGACAGATAAATATTTGTACTCGTGTCATGGCTGTTATTGTGATGTGTTATATGTGTAGTACATGCCACCCGCGACACAGGTAAATACTTGTAACCTACTGCGGGGGTATGAGTGTGGAAGGGTTTTATTATTATTATTATTATTATTATTAGTAACTGCTCTGAGTTGGGGTGTAAGTATACTTTATTTTGATTTATTCATTGGAATTTTAGGTGTAATAAAATAAGAGTAATGATAATTTTAGCTTATCCAGTGGAGACTAGAGGTGAGTGGAGACTGACTTGAAATTTTATGATACGAAACTGTCCAATGGAGACTAGAGGTGAGTGGAGACTGACTTGAAATTTTATGATACGAAACTGTCCAGTGGAGACTAGAGGTGAGTGGAGACTGACTTGAAATTTTATGATACGAAACTGTCCAGTGGAGACTAGAGGTGAGTAGAGACTGACTTGAAATTTTATGATACGAAACTGGCCAGTGGAGACTAGAGGTGAGTGGAGACTGACTTGAAATTTTATGATACGAAACTGTCCAGTGGAGACTAGAGGTGAGTGGAGACTGACTTGAAATTTTATGATACGAAACTGTCCAGTGGAGACTAGAGGTGAGTGGAGACTGACTTGAAATTTTATGATACGAAACTGGCCAGTGGAGACTAGAGGTGAGTGGAGACTGACTTGAAATTTTATGATACGAAACTGTCCAGTGGAGACTAGAGGTGAGTGGAGACTGACTTGAAATTTTATGATACGAAACTGTCCAGTGGAGACTAGAGGTGAGTGGAGACTGACTTGAAATTTTATGAAACGAAACTGTCCAGTGGAGACTAGAGGTGAGTGGAGACTGACTTGAAATTTTATGAAACGAAACTGTCCAGTGGAGACTAGAGTTGAGTGGAGACTGACTTGAAATTTTATGAAACGAAACTGTCCAGTGGAGACTAGAGGTGAGTGCAGACTGACTTGAAATTTTATGAAACGAAACTGTCCAGTGGAGACTAAAGGTGAGTGGATAACAAATAAGTAGGTACTTACATACAAAATTGACTAATATCATCTAAATACTAACAAAAAATAACCAACTTCAAAATAACTCGAAAACTACTTGTCAAATCTCCCTCAAATTTATGTGGAACCACATGATACGCACCAGCTTTCTATCAAAAAAAGAATCATCAAAATCGGTTCACCTACAAATAAGTAGGTACTTACATACAAAATTGACTAATATCATCTAAATACTAACAAAAAGTAACCAACTTCAAAATCGAAACGAGCTTTTTTTTCAAAATGGCGGACTTGTAGGTATGCCAGGTTCCGTACAAAAATCTTCAAACCCTTTGGATAAGATATTTTACAAGTATGTTGAGAATGATAAAAAGTATAAGAATAATTTAAAATAAAATACCTAAAGATACGTAAAAAATAAAAAAAACAAAAAAATTAAAATGTGTGCCATTCACACATTTTAGAACTTAGAAGTGAAACCTTCAAAAATTTTGTTTTCAAGATAATGAGACGAATGTAAAATTTCGGGAAGATGATAATTGTAGGTTTTACTATTCCACTCCACTCCACTCCACTCCTCCACAAATTTTGACTTTTGACTTTTTTGCCTTTTTTGACTTTAGACTTTAGACTTTTTTGACTTTTTTTGACGTTTTTGACTTGACTGTTGACTTTTGACTTTTTTGACTTTTTTGACTTTTGACTTTTTTGACTTTTTTGACTTGACTTTTTTTACTTTTTTGACTTGACTTTTTTGACTTTTTTGACTTTTGACTTTTGACTTTTGACTTTTTTGACTTTTTTGAATTTTGACTTTGACTTTTTTGGCTTTTTTGACTTTTTTGACTTTTGACTTTTTTGACTTTTGACTTTTTTGACTTTTGACTTTTTTGACTTTTTTGACTTTTGACTTTTGACTTTTTTGAATTTTGACCTTTTTGACTTTTGACTTTTGACTTTTTTGACTTTTTTGACTTTTTTTACTTTTTTGACTTTAGACTTTTGACTTTTGACTTTTGACTTTTGACTTTTGAGTTTTTTGACTTTTTTGAATTTTGACTTTGACTTTTTTGGCTTTTTTGACTTTTTTGACTTTTGACTTTTTTGACTTTTGACTTTTTTGACTTTTTTGACTTTTGACTTTTGACTTTTTTGAATTTTGACCTTTTTGACCTTTTTGACTTTTGACTTTTGACTTTTTTGACTTTTTTGACTTTTTTTACTTTTTTGACTTTAGACTTTTGACTTTTGACTTTTGACTTTTTTGAATTTTGACTTTTTTGACTTTTTTGACTTTGACTTTAGACTTTAGACTTTTGACTTTTGACTTTTGACTTTTGACTTTTTTGACTTTTTTGAATTTTGACTTTGACTTTTTTGGCTTTTTTGACTTTTTTGACTTTTGACTTTTTTGACTTTTGACTTTTTTGACTTTTTTGACTTTTGACTTTTGACTTTTTTGAATTTTGACCTTTTTGACCTTTTTGACTTTTGACTTTTGACTTTTTTGACTTTTTTGACTTTTTTGACTTTTTTGACTTTAGACTTTTGACTTTTGACTTTTTTGAATTTTGACTTTTTTGACTTTTTTGACTTTGACTTTTTTGACTTTTGACTTTTGACTTTTTTGAATTTTGACTTTTTTGACTTTTTTGACTTTTTTGACTTTGACTTTTTTGACTTTTTTGACTTGACTTTTATGACTTTTTTGACTTTTGACTTTTGACTTTTTTGAATTTTGACTTTTTTGACTTTTTTGACTTTTGACTTTTTTGACTTTAGACTTTTGACTTTTGACTTTTTTGACTTTTGACTTTTGACTTTTGACTTTTGACTTTTTTGAATTTTGACTTTTTTGACTTTTGACTTTTTTGACTTTGACTTTTTTGACTTGACTTTTTTGACTTTTTTGACTTTTGACTTTTGACTTTTGACTTGTTTGAATTTTGACTTTTTTGACTTTTTTGACTTTTGACTTTGACTTTTTTGACTTGACTTTTTTGACTTTTTTGACTTTTGACTTTTGACTTTTGACTTTTTTGACTTTTTTGACTTTTTTGAATTTCGACTTTTGACTTTTTTGACATTTTTGACTTTCGACTTTTTTGACTTTTGACTTCAAGAAGTTTTCACTTCAATAATCATTTTTTCAAAACAATTTTCCATTTATTTCATAACGCGCCTAAATAAGGTATAACTTCAAAAAAGAAAACTGTCTCTCAAGCTCCCAGCCGTCACGACGAGTCGTTTGGCGACTGACACATGCTCAAGGGTGGTAGCTATCCATGCGAACCCCATGGAGAAATAATAATAGTAATAATGGTATTAAATTTAAAATCAATATTACCAATATAATCCCTCGAGGGGCCCTACCACCAGCGGGCCGGATTTAGTCGCCTTTTACGACACCCATCCGGCTTGGGATAGTATTAGATAATAATTGTGTAATTAGCACTTGACTTATACCAATACCCAAATACTATAATAGTAACTAAAGTATAAAAACGAAAAATTTTTATTATTTCAAATTACAGCAGTGTGGATACTTTGGACAGTACCTAATACGTAATATAAGTTCAGAAGGCGCGCGCGCCAAATTCGAAATTAAAATTAGTGTCGGAAATTCGACAACGTGCGGCTGCGATGCCGATTAGCACAGGTCCTACCTCGAAGGCGACTGGCGCGAGAGTAAAATTGAGTAAATTAACGCGTCGGGCGTTTCGTTGCTCGTGGAAAGGGAAAAAATAGAAATTGAAAGGGAAGTTTTTCAAAATTTCAAATTATGATCAGAAAGAAATATTGGTATCTATAGGACCTATACTGTGGTATATTTTTTATTATCTGGAAGCGATTAAAACGCGAATAAAACGCCATTTTTATGCCAGATTAGACCCCACTTTGTGATTTATTTCTATCCAATGAAATAATTGCTATCGTGTATCAAGTATGAGGGAACGAAAGAACAAAGACTGTAAAATAACATATATTTTTTTTAGAATTGTATTATGTACCATTTATGAACAAAACACCTTCAAAAATACCATTTCTTGGGATAATATCGCCTTAATTTACTCAGGTCTCAGTAGACTGAAGAATTTCGTAGCAGTTCGAGTTAGCAGTTGAAGTTAAATAAGGTTATATACGATGAACGCAAAATCCATCAAACTATCGGAAAACCCACAAAAGCGTTTATAATTTGCGGTATTCGGTCGATCCGTTTGATCATTGAGTTATTTATGACCTTAATATTGGACGTAGATAAAATAGGTGCAGGTAAAAAAAACGCTTAAATAAATGCTTACACACTCATACCCCCCGCAGTAGTTTTTTACCTGTGTCTTGGGTGGCATGGACGACACATATAACACATCACAATAACACCTTGAACACCCACGACCCGAGTACAAATATTTATCTGTCTCATACCTAAATATCTGCCCCGGCTTGGAAATTGAACCCGGAACCCTTCGCTTCGCAGGCAGGGTCGCTACCAACTAGACTACAGAGTCAGGGTATAATGGTTTGGTACGCGTTGTACTTTATTCCTACATTTAATTACACTTGTGTGGAACTCACTCCTGTTCGATTAAGCTTGTTATCCTGTCTAAGTTACAAGTGAGCAACTTTGCTAAGAAAGTTCTTACTTTACCAAGTATGGTACGTATATTCTTGAACGAAACAATAATGTTTTATCATTAAGAGTATTTGTACAAGGCGTACATACATTTAAAAAAAACTGGCCAAGTGCATGTCGGGCCACGCGCATTAAAGAGCTCCGTGGTTAAATGTTACCGACTATATTCGTCAACTTGTTAACCCTGCCTAACCGTGAGAATTTTCCTTATAAATTCATCAAACAAGCTGCTTCCATGATTTTTTCAATGTCAAACACCAACCATTTGCTGGCTGACACTTCACTTAACTATGAAAACATAGTAATATTCTTAATTTTTGAAGTGAAAACTTCTTTAGTACCGGGGTGACTACAAATTTTTAACCGACGAAAAAAAAGGAGGAGGTTCTAAATTCGACACGTATATTTTTTTTTGTATGATCACGCAGCAATTGGCACAGGGTGGTCCGATTTGGATGATTCTTTGTTTATTGGATAGGGTATGTCCTGAAGTTGGTCCCATATTTTTTTGAAAATTTTATTCCCAACCTAAAGGTACAGTCACCTGCAAAGAAAAGTAACCCATCTCTTAATAAACACACAGTAAAAGATGGGTTACTTTTCTCTGCAGGTGACTGTACGAAAATAGGGAATGATTGATTATTCACCCGTTTTTCACTTGGAATTTTTACATGTTAACCCCAATAACTTTGTACTGGATGATCCGATTTCGATGATTCTTTTTTTATTGAATAGTCTATACCTTGAAATTACTCTTGTTTAAATTTCGAAACAAAATTTTACCCCTATAGGTACGAAAATAGGGGATGATTGATATTTCACCTACTACATTTTTACCTGGTAACTGAATCTATAATTCATAAAATCAATAATTTATTATTAAATATAAGTATTATAGCAACTAAAAATTAAAAAATAATTACTTTTTAACAAAAAATAAAACCAACGAAAAAAAACTGAAAAGCATAAAATAAAATAAACCATTTAGTATTATAAATTAAGATCCGAAATTAACAGTAAATAAATAATTTTGAGGCGGTGCCAAACCAATGAAAAAACAAACGGTGAAAAGATGTGCGCCGCCCTGCTGAGCTGCTGCTGTGTGCACCGCATGCCGCTGCCCTCATAATATGAACTTTATGTAATTAATTTTGGTTGTTTGTTTGGCACGGTCTCAAAATTATTTATTTACTGTTAATTTCGGATCTTAATTTATTATACTAAATGGTTTATTTTATTTTTTGCTTTTCAGTTTTTTTTCGTAGGTTTTATTTTTTGTTAAAAAGTAATTATATGAAACGAAACTGTCCAGTGGAGACTAGAAATGAGTGGAGGCTGGAGTTGAGTGGAGACTAAAGTTGAGCGGAGCGGAGCGGGGCGGGGCGGGGCGGGGCGGAGCGGGGCGGAGCGAGGCGGAGCGGAGTGAAGTAGGTTAGTGAAACCTACATTTATCATCTTCCCGAAATTTTACATTCGTCTCATTATCTTGAAAACAAAAATTTTGAAGGTTTCACTTCTAACACGTGTGAATTGCACACATTTTAATTTTTTATTATTATTATTCTTTATTTGTACCTAGATTATAAATAAAGATGAATAAGCTACAGGAAAAAAGTTTATAAAAAAACGCCTTCATCGATAAGTAGCAATTTCTATCAGGCAACCTTTTCTAGATTACTTTAAATTACCAACATTACGCCATTATCGACAACAAAGGAAGCATAGCGCTGTTATTAAAATTAACTTGGACGCGCTCTTTCGTTTTTAAATAGCTTGTTATCTTGTATGCTCGTAAGTTACAAGTTAACAACTTTGCTAGGAGAATTCATGCTTTGTAAACTAGGCATAATTCATGCGCACTTTAATAATATTATTACGCTGGTAATACAGAGTATAGCATTTTTTGTGAGAATGTAACTACTTATAATAAGATGATGCTGAAACATATTTTTAACCGACTTCAAAAAAAGAGGAGGTATTCAATTCGACTGTTTTTTATTACGTTTGTTACCTCAGAACTTTCGACCAATTTTATGATTCTTTTTTAATCGACAGCTTAAACAAAGCTTAAACAAACAATTTGTCGGTGCTTTTCATGTGGTGCCACTTATTATTTAAGCGAGATGTCTAGAAGTATTTGAGATATCTCTAATTTTGAAGCTTTTCATGTGGTGCCACTTATTATTTAAGCGAGATGTCTAGAAGTATTTGAGATATCTCTAATTTTGAAGTCGGTTATTTCTTGTCAAGAATTATTATTTCTAAGGTTTTGAAATGTCTGGCAGCACTACCCAGAACTTAAGCGAGTTGTTCTTATTACGTACATTTGCGATTCTATTTATTTATTATTCGATTTGATTGCGTATTTTGTGATTCTTTTTACTATCTTTCAGCGGCACCTGCTACATTTAACCTAGCTCTTAGGATTAAATAGTAATAGCCATGAGGCATTGAGCCTCATTTTGGACTCCTCAGTGATACGATTTTATATTAAAGGATATTAGGCTAATAAATGAAACATTGTTTATGTTGTAGCGTTGAATACGTAGGTAAGTGTTTGTTTACGTGTGTGAAGGTGAGATAGGTATGACATTTGACTGACACTCAACTCGAGTTGGTGTCTGGAGTACAAACTTTTGAAGGATTAACCTCGTTATCGCTTGAAGTTAGCTTCTCAACGAACTGACTTGTGAATAAATAATGGACGCCAAGATGTGTTATTGCGTATTATGTTGCTGTATGGTTGCTGTATGTTTAGGCAGGGCTGTCAAACAAGAATAACGGGAATCTTCCCGCATTTCTCGAATTGTTCCCGTCAATCTCAGAAAGGACTTAACTGATTTGGATGCGTTGGTCACTGATGAACAAGCTTGCGGTAACATTAAATGTTTGTGTTATTTTATATGTTACAAAAATAAAAACTAGATGGGGATGTCTGATCAGCCATATACAATGTACGAAGTGAAACTTCTTTACTACATAGTTTTATGGAAATAGTCGGTAAACGAGCTGACGATCCATCTGATGGCAAGTGGCTTTCGTTGCCCATGAACATCTGTAACACCAAAGGCGTCACTGATGCGTGGCCGGTCAGGTAGGGTGAAGAAAAAGAAAGAAAGAACTGGCTCTCAAGCCCCCAGCCGGAACACGACCAGTCGTTTGGCGGCTGACTCATGCTCAAGGGAGCGAAGGCGGTTACTAGTGAAATCCAACACTGTTGATATAATCATTAACTTAATTAGGATTGATAGAATTCGTAGCGCTGGAAGCATTTCTTACAACCAATACTTCCCTGGTACAGTGACATAATACAGGTAAGCGAAATGTTATTCCCTAAAATATATATTATTCGATACAGTAGACGTTATCGTAATACAAATTATGTTTGAAGGGAATGACGAGGGTCAGAAAACCAAATCTAAAATATTTGTAGCTGACGACATCGAATGTATTGGGTTGTAGTGGAGCAATTGATTTCCGTAACTATCTGGCGCCCGCGACTTTGTCTTTTGCCATCCATTTTACCCCTATAGGGGATGGATTTTCAAAAATCTTTTCGTAGTTTTCAAACAGTCTAAGAGACCCAGTGGTCTCTTATTCTTATACAGTTATTAGGTTTTATTCTAATTTACTGGATCAAACTGTGTACTGTCAGACAGTTATCTTAGCGTTTCATTATGTAAATGTCAGAAAACTCCAGGCTTCAATAACATGCGTTATCCCATGTATACTTCCGAAGTTCCCACATTGACTTGTGATAGGCGTTTGAAATTGCTTATACTTTTAATTAAGTTTTTAATACGTCTACAGAATTAATAAGTCTACAGACTGTTTGCGGCAGTCTGTTTTTTGAGTAAGGATTAAAATAAAATTGAGCAACCCCATAACCCAACCCTTTTAACTTACAATAAATAAAAGTTCATTTAAATTAAAGGAAGTTTTTTCCTATTACATCATATTCTGAATACCGACGTATTTGGATACTCAGTAACAAACGATTGCTTTACTTAGCTAAATCCTTTAACACTTTAAGGAATACAATCTACCACAATCACACGGTATGCCTTACATTGTATTATGGTCCTTATGTTCAATAATTAAAGGTGTTTCTGGCATGTACTTCTGTCAAACTAGCACAAAGCTATTGGTTGGAAAGTTTAAGTTAGGAGAGCTTTCTAATTAAAACTTAATGCCTGATTCAAACAAATCTACCCCAAGCTTTGTATTCTAAAGCTCTCAGAATTGATAATTACAAACTATTGAAATATTAACTCAATACAACTGTTTAATGAGTTTGGAGTTTTTAAGAGGCTCTTCTCTTGGCGTGGCGTAATGGTTACCATGCCGGACCGCCCCGTGCCAAGGGTTCTGGGTTCAATTCCCGACGAAGCGGAAATGGAATGATGAGTAATTTTGTTTAAATATTTGACTTTTGACTGTTATTGTCTGTGAAAAATAGTTTAAAAAGTAGTAAATTACTTAGGTACTTAATTTACACGTGTTTAGTAAAATCCAAAATTGCATTTACTTTTCTTAGAGTGAAAATTTGTAGGATTTCTCCAATTTTATCATATTCAAGATTCCTTCATTTAGCGGCGGTTCGGACGAATCCCCCTGTGGTGTTTTTAGGATGTTCGCAGCCCTTACTTCTCGAAGAATGTGAGGTTGTGCTCCCTCTTCGCAAAAAATGTCTTCTCGCCTGAAGCTGAAAATGCCGGTACGGCCAAGAAGAAAAAATCTAACTATAATTTGGTCAGAGTTTTGCCGGCAACTAGAATAAAAAATCCCAACAAACGGATTAATGTTCTACCACCAACAGTGAATAATAAACGTATTACAGAATATTCCGGTGTAATATTCTTATGATTTATATCTCGTATTAATAACGCAGGATACGGGATTTCGTCTATCGGGGCGGAACGAACGCTGCATACTAATGAATGTCTGTAGCCGCCATATTACAGAATTGGATATTGATAGTATCAGCACTATTGATAAACATAGATTTAGAGGTTGAATGATTAATGTATTTTGAGTTTGTGACAATGCCACAAATAATTACGCCTGATTCAGAATTTAGACATACATAGTTAAAAATAATATAGCATAATAGAATATAGCCAATTAATGGGATACAAATTTCAACTACTACTACTATTCTATTATGTAGTATAGTACGCGGCACGGATGTGGAGTGCTGAGACCAACTTACGCAGAAGCGATTTTTCGGGCCAATTTGGCGGTATGAGGTGAGGTGCGGGTCACTGAGCGCTGGCGGAAGCGACCTGCGTCATGTCGTGCAATGTGATTGGTCCATCAAGTGACGTTAGAGCAACGCTTGTCCGTAATTCGTTCTCTGAGCGTGCGGTCACGTCTTGCGACAACTGAATGACCAATTAATTTTACCTCAAGTGAACGATGCGCAAAGTGTACTATATTAAACATTATGAACGGTTTTTGTATCACGCCCTGCATACCTACCTAAGTCTTTTACTGACTTTTGCTGACTGTACTCATAAGTTACATAAATATTTCAAATAGAACGTATTGATATTGGAGAGATCTGTAATAAGCTGGCGTCATCTCTTCATTCGTATGCAGCGGCCGTCCCGCCCCGATAGCAACCGTATCTTAGTTATTAATATTGGGTTTTATTTTTTCATTAAGTCCAAGGATTCTTATAAGAAACATGGCTTTGGATATTGGTCTAGCCGACCTTTCTAAATTGCTCGAGGTAATAAATAAAATAGACGGATTAATACTTCAGTAAAGATTCTATAGGTAGGTATATATTAGATTATTAGTAGGTATATATAGGTAGATTCTGTAGGTAAAGGTTGTGTACAAGACGAGAATGAATGGCGATCGTAGTTTTAATCAGTAAATAAGTACAAGGTGTATTCTTTGGTCCTGAGATTGACTAATAAGAATTCATAGCGTAAGGAATAAAGCAATGTGTTTATTTCGGCGATATTTAGCAAAACAATAAATACTTAGATTCGATACATTAGTGGTTCATTGCAAGGTGGGTAAAATAAAATACATAATTATATTATTATTATGTTCACAGACGAGGGTGACAGGAGACGAGCTAAAAATGTAATAAATAGTATTTTTACTAACTTTTACTGTTTTTTACATTAATACATGTGGCGTGGGGCGTGGTGCAATAAAAGATATTCGTCTTCAACAACTTCGTCTTTATTAATTTTCGCCTTCTTAGTACGTCTTCCGTCTTCACTCATCACACAAGCAATCTGCCATCTTGTCGTTCTCTCCTCTCCCTTTCATTCACATACATCCATCCCTTTCTCACACATTCATACTTCACCTATTCATATCCGTATCCTATCAACGTTCCATTCTTCCATCGCTTACTTACATACTCGATCCTACATCTCGGCCATCCTGCGGGTCTGGCTGACTCTAGCCAAGCCCTACTCTCTTACCCTTGCATACTAACTCATTCAAAACAATCACACTCGTCTTACACAACATTACAATACAATTTTTAAACAAACCAAACACATCCTCATACACTCACTCTCATACTGTCAATAAAATTTTACAATAGAACAACTTAAAAATAACTCAAGTACAAACTTCTTACTTAAGCAAAGCTTATAAACTACTTAGACACCTGTCTACTTATTATTATATCATCTTACATGAGAACATCAGAAAAGATACAATTTATACAACATCATACTCACAGAATTATACTACTATACTCATAAGTTACTCTTTAGAAATTTAAGTTACAACTTTGTTTACATAACAATCCTACTTTTAAGTTAACAAATTATCTCTGATTATTACCGTTTTATATTACATTTTACATTTACTTAATTTTACATTACATAATATGACAAATTTACATTACTTATTTTGACAAATTTACACTGCAGTTTGTATATAGGGAAAGGTCTGTTTGCATGAAATATCACATTTAAAAAAATTAACCATTACAACTGTAATTCCAAAAACAAAAGTAATTCCTCTCTTTTTTGAACAAAACAGTCTATACTCTCTTGCTGCAATAAATTGTAAATTTCAATGTCTTCTTTAGTTTTCATCTTAAATTTAATACCAAATAAGTAGTGATGAAACTTCTTGACACCTCGGAACACTGCTAAAGCCTCAAGCTCATAACTGCTGTACTTACTTTCTGATTCTGTAGTTCTCTTACTCATGTAATGTACAGGATGTAACTCACCTGTTGGTGATCTTTGCAGAAGTATCGCAGCATAGGCTACGCTAGAAGCATCTGTATGCAATTCAGTCTCGAGTCTCGAATTGAACAAAGATAGAACTGGACTATTAGCCAACTTCTGCTTCAATACATGAAAAGCCTCTCTTTGAATGTCATTAAATGTAAACCTGGTTCCCTTTTTCATGAGATCTGTCAATGGCTTCGCTAATAAAGCATAATTTGGAATATACTTGCGGAAATAAGATGTCAATCCGATGAAGCTGTGCAGCTGTTTAAATGTTTTTGGCTCAGGATACCTCACCACTGCATCGGTCTTGTCTGCCGATGGCCGTACTGTCCCATCTTCGACTGTATGTCCTAGGTACTCCACTCTGCGCGTGATCAGATTTGCTTTTTTCCAATTAATCTGTAAGCCGTAGTCAGATGCAACTTTTAATACACGTTTTAAATTATTTAAAGCTTGGACTTCATCCTCGGCATACACTATAATATCATCAATAAATGTTGCCATAATATTTTGTGCTACTAATTCTCTAAATATTATAGACACAAACCTAGTAAAGTATTTAGGACAAACCGAGAGTCCAAAAGGTGCTTTAAGAAATTCCCATTGGCCGTGATGGCTGACAAAAGCAGTATATTTAATGGACTCCTCGCTAACATTCAAATGAAAAAAACCATTTTTTAAATCTAGAACACTGAAAAATTTTGCATTAGTTAACTTATCAATTAAATCTTCTATTATTGGCAAGGGATATTCGTCCTTAACCATCTTCTTGTTTATATCTCTGTAATCAATGCAAACCCTTGTAGATCCGTCCTTTTTCTTAACCAACACTATTGGGCTAGCATACTCAGAGTAACTTACCCGAATGATTTTCTGGTCCAGCCACTCCTTTACCTGTTGCTCAACAATTTCACGTTCCATAAGAGACATTCGCCGCGGACGATGTGCCACAGGTATGTCATCCTTCAATATGATCTTCAATTCCAATGGAGCCACTTTAGTTTGCACAGGTTGGTACTCTTCTATGCACTGCAAAACCTCTCGTCGAACTGAAGGGCTGCAAGTATTACCTACAACAACATCACAATTTGCCACACATTCTAAGTCCCTAAACCATTCCTCATCTTTATTTATCAAATGAATAGACCTTTCACTAAATACTACAGTGTAATTTGACAACAACTCTTGCCCCAATATGACACGATAAGGCATTGTACCTTGAGGTACCACATGAAAAGTGACATCAAAACATTTATCGTCTATATAAGTAGGCACTACACATTTTCCTATTGATTTAATCGACTGATTACCAAGTCCCGTTAACACTAAATATTCACTATGTCGGCTAAAGTTTTTAAGAAACTCGCGGTACACTGATTCGTCTATTAAGTTTATATCGCTGCCCGTGTCGACAAGCGCGTTCACTTTAAATCCGTTCAATTTTATCTCAACTACCGGTTTTGAATTCGAAATCTTTTGAACTCGGACATTGTTTACATCTGCGTTGACGCATTCTTCCATGACGTTGTTGACGTTTGAACTTGATGTTGACATATCGGCCGCCATTTGCCGGCTTGTCGTCGCGCCATCTTCGGTACTGCCAACCTGACGATCGAATGACGTGAAGTTGTTCGATCTCGATCCGAACATAGCCATTCTCGGTCGTTCAACCTTCGGTTGGTACACCTGCCGTTCGTCGCGCTCACCATTGGTCGGTCTTCCTCGGCTCACTCGGATATCTTCGTGCCGACGAAAATTCCCGAAGTCGGGCCGATCTTGGCCGAATTGAGGTCTTCGTGAATTTGCCGCGCCGCCAGCGCCGCCGCCGCCATGTTGATGATTATTTTTCCCACAGGACGATGCAATATGGCCAAATTGGTTACATTTAAAACATTTTATTCCGTTATTTCTATTAGGACACTCCGCCGACTTATGTTCCCATTCTCCACAATTGTAGCATCTCGATACTTTAGGCCGATTCACCTCCGGTTTCATTTTCAATTTGACGGTTTCATAAATTTTTAATTTTTCTTTCAAATCTGAGTAAGTAGTCACGCCGTGTAGTGTTATTTTGTTCATCTCACTGTCCCTTATTCCGTCTACAATATACTTGATGGCCACATAGTCTGGTAATTTGCCACGTTTGCCCATCTCCTTCATTACCAACATGTAGTCTATACAGCTTTCACCGGGCAATTTTTTACGAGCGCACATCATTTCGTGAGCGGTTTTACTGTCAAGGGTGTCTGGAAACTCCTTAAGTATAGCCGTTTTTAAGCTCACCCACGTTTTAAATGGCTTCTCAGATCTTAGCCATAAGGCCGCTGTGCCTGTAAGTGACCGCCTAGCCACTATAAGCCGCTGTAATTCAGACCATCCGAAAATCTCCGCGTTGTCTTCAATCTCCTGTACAAATTTATGAGCGGTATATGTTTTTTCGTTGCCGCTGAACTTGGGTACCATCTCCTCGGCGTACTGAAACATGCTTACACACCGCTGCCCGCTCTCCACACCAGGTTCCTCGGCATCCGCAAACGGTAACACCGCGTCGCCTTGCTCCTCGCCCGTCTTGCCTACCTTCGGCATTCTTCAATCTTCTTGTAAAATTTTCAAAACCACACCAACCGCCACACCACGTGCAAAGTACACACGTTTGCCGCAGATTTTCGTGTTCGTCGTTTCTTCGTCTTCTTTTCTTCAATCCCGGACGAGCCCCCAAATTGTGGCGTGGGGCGTGGTGCAATAAAAGATATTCGTCTTCAACAACTTCGTCTTTATTAATTTTCGCCTTCTTAGTACGTCTTCCGTCTTCACTCATCACACAAGCAATCTGCCATCTTGTCGTTCTCTCCTCTCCCTTTCATTCACATACATCCATCCCTTTCTCACACATTCATACTTCACCTATTCATATCCGTATCCTATCAACGTTCCATTCTTCCATCGCTTACTTACATACTCGATCCTACATACATGTCATACTTTTAAATACTTACTTGACATGTAATGCAAAATTACCCACACCGGGATATTATAAAATTGTACTTTTAGTTTTAAGATTCTCATGTAAGTGATATTTATATTGTATCTCAATGAGAAATAAAGATCTTTAAACCGATACATAATACAAAATACCACGCACCGAAGCAGCCTGGTGGTGTATGCCTACTACTACTAAAGGCCTACTACTGTGCTCGAGTCTCTCCTCTTGAGGAGGCCTACAGCACAGTAGTAGGCCTTTAATGAAGCCAGGGGGAATACCATGTCGTAGTATACAGTTTTAAAACATTTCTGCAAGCTTTATTACTGACTACTTACGTAGTAACATAACACGTCCTCAACCCGTTAAGTTTGCAAACACTTGACCTAATATTCAAAGAAAACTTAGCATATCTAATACACTTACGTGAGTCCTAAACCAACAGTTACTATGACATTGAAGTCATTGAATCTCGACCTTATCACAACTGAATATGGTTGCTGTTAACTTAGTCTCGTTGTTAAGTTCGTGTGATTCTAAACTTTATTTCTTGTTAATAAGGTCTTCCCTTATGTACGGTTTGATGGCAATATAAACAGTTGGTTACGTGTTAAGAAGTCTATTTCAATGTACGCTTAGTTACCCAGCTTCGCACTTCAAGGGTTCTTTATATCTATTTTTATGCCTACCTGTAATCCGATTTACATCCTGCGATTTCTTTTCATGAAATACATAAAATCTGTTTGAATTTTTGCAGATTAACTAATTTTTATACAGTGCGTCTTATTTATGAATGTCCTTCGGGAAACTAACGAGAAAATATCAATTCTTCAGGTTAATCTCATTTCATTCAATCTTCATTTCAAGGCTACGTAAAGTCAGTTTTGTGATAACATTCTACGAGTACTTATAAACCCAGTGGTATCTCGTTTATGTCGCTTTTTTTAGACAGAAAGAAAAAAGGGAAACTAAATTTATGGGTTCATTGCTTCCTTCTTGGTCGGCAACGCGTTGCTGACAACTCTGGTGTTGCTAATGTCGATGGGTGGCGGTGATCACTTACCATCAGGTGACCCGCCTGCTCGTTTATTTACTGAAAACATAACAAACACATCCTTATTCCGTCCAGCTAGTGCAATTGTGTTCGAAGCCTTTCGAAGAATTCTAAGCGAATTCAAAACTTAGAAGCGTTACCGACGTGACGATAACGTGCACCCAAAATACAGTTACTTATCTTTTTGACGTGATAACGTCTATTAAAATGATGAGTGCCGCACCGGGCGCATCTTTGAAAAAATGTAGCGTTCCGCGAGCGAGACAGCGGCAAAAGCGAGAGAGAGAGAGGCACCATCGGCTACGGTCGGCGTATCGTAGCGTAGCGAGCGGCGTAGCGAGCTACGGCTTGCCTACAGCATCGGCGAGCCGTAGGCGATCGTAGTTGAGTGGAGCGGTCATGACGTTGTCACGTTATACTACCGTCCGTAAACCGACTTTACAGACAGCCATTTTTTTTTGAGTTTAAATTCATAACAAAATTATTCTAGTAATCAAATAACACCAAATTGAATTTTATCGCCAAACTTTCATTAAGTTGCCGCCTCTCTGGTAAAAAATCTGATGAAATTCGTTCATAAATCACCCCCGAAGATTACAGTCAGGTTTCAATATTCGATCCCTTCAAATCAATCTCCACAGGGAAAATTTCCTAGATTAATTACGAACAGATCATCTCGGTAATGAAAAGGGTAGCGTAGGCATTAAAAGATTAATTTGAGAAAGAATCCCCGGGGACTTTTTGTATAGAAAATCTTATTTACTTCAAGTGAGTGCTTAGGTGTGGTTCAAACTCAGGCAATTAGCGGTTTGGGTCGACAATATTAGAAATACTTATTATATTCTCAACCCAACACGCATGTCGAAAATATCTATTGTAAATTTTATTTTTTACTAAAGGTAAATTAGCAATGTAAAAATGTAAAACTAGAATAATAATTTTGTAACTGTAACAAACTGTGCATGAAATAAAAGGCTATTTTATTTTTATTTTATTTTTATTTTATTTTATTTATTTATTTTAAATTAGCAATGTATTGGTGTTGAAGTCGTAATGGACCAGCTACACGTAGACAAATCAACCAAGTATATCTAACACCACATACCACATACATCCACCATATAGGTACATTCATGTGGTCATGGATAAGTTAGAAATAAGTATCAGATTCAAAAAGGCGTAAGATATACAAGGAGCATAAAAACGTGTCAAGTGTTAGATTGAAAGTGATCAGGGGGCTTACCATGAACTCTTAAAACAGGTCAATATTAGCCGATAATTGGCCTGTCCTGCTATATCCTACCATGATCTGGCTAAAACACAGGGCAGCCAGCGACCACGTCACCGTAACAGGACAGCGGTCACGTGACTTCAAAAATGATCTTCTGCCCTGCAATTCGTGTACCATGACGCGATTGTTGACGTATTGACATCAGAAAGTGGCATATGTTAACGTCAAAATATTACAGCTCACCGAAAGTAACATTTATTGTCCTGTTTCGGCTATTTCGTTGATGATGATGAAACACGACGGGATGCAGCCATGGCGAATTTCAAATACACCATCATCACAAAATAAATACATTTCATTTGTTTGGAAAATTTTAAAAACATTCATTGTACTTATGCTTTTTAAATTATCGCTCCTAACCCCGGTCACTCACATGCGCGCAAATGTTTGACATTTTTACGAATGTTTGCACATATGTGAAGGGTGGTCAGGCAAATAGGTTCGCATATGAGTATACAATACAAGCCCATTTCCGCTTCCTCCTACACTTTGTTCACGAATGTTCAATCTTGCTGTTGTTATTATGTTGTTGTCATTAAAATCCATTTTCTATACAAAAAATAAATGGTAGTACGATTAGATGCCACGAAACACGAAAAATTAAGAGATACATCACCTTTTTAGTCGTGTGCGCAACTGGTCGCACGAATGTGTGGGAGACTACACGAAGGTTCGAGGTTCGCGCGCTTTGATGTGCGACAAAAAACCGACACAGCTTGTAAAACCCCGAATGCCTCGAAAACTTCGCATAATCATTCACGAATGTCATCCCACACTTGTGGGTTCGCGTATTCGCGCGAATGTGAGTGACCGGCATTATAAATCACACATTTTAATAGACATTTGGACATGTCACTGTGTCAAGTCATGTCAAGTGGTGTAAGATTACGTTCAAAAATGTAAGCATCACTTAGCGATAATTTTTTTGGTAATTTTAGAGAACGAAAGGTTAATAAATCACTACACTTAAGTATTTATAACAAATCTCAAAATCTTCAATTGAAATTGTTATATTAAACTTTTAAAAACATCAATATTACGCATTCATTTGAAAACCGGTAAACCGATAAAACGCTCTATTTCAGAACATAATTAGTACAAATCAAGTGTCATAGACTAAGATGCAGGACAGAAGTAGAGGCATTGCAGGTCATCGGTAAACGTTCATGGTACAAAATACACTCCTCTCAGGTTTTAGCTACAAGCTGACCTGTCCTGAACATGACACATTTTATTAGAGTTCATGGTAAGGCACCAGGTTAGTAAAAAAAGTCTCCGCAAACACACGCACGCCTTACACGCCTCACACACATAATAATAATATTGTTACAACCTGTTAGGAACTATTATGTATTCTGTGCTAGTGGAAATTTATATTTATCCGCCCTCAGGGATTGCTCCATGCTAGAAATCTCCTCAGCGGCTAAAAGCACAAACACAAAAGTTAAAAGGTTGTTTTTAAACGTAAAATATATTATGTATTTTTAAAATATTAATTTTATTTAGATTTTTTTATTAAGAATTTAGAAGCGCTCATAGCCAGGGTTGTGTCGAGTGATTGAAAAAGTTAAGCAACAGCGGGCGCAATCGGTAGTGGGATGGGTAACCAGTAGTGGCAAAAATTTCTTGAGCGTTTCCGTGCCTCGGAGGGCACATAAAGCCGTCGGTCCCGGTTGTTATCGTAAGATAGCAGTCGTAAGCCGAGTCGAAGGCCTTAGGGCAGCAAGAAAACTTCCGACACTTGGGTTGGCCACTAACCTGGAGAGATTTTTATGAAACTAATATTATCGGCACTTCAACGTATCATTTATAAATATTATACTGATAAAGTTTATTGATGAAAGTTAAATAAAATCTACTCGCTTTCGCTTCTGTTTTAAGCCAGAGTGTCAAGACCAGCGAATTTGATCGCCTTGCCGAGTCGGACATTTTGTAGTTGATTTTTATTGAAGGCAGAATTGAAAGTGCTTGTTTTTCTTATTTTCCTTTAATTTAAAAGGAAAATGAAATAAGTTCAACGGGATTCCCGGAACCGACGACTGTGTTTGTATACCGGCTTTTGCATACTTTTAAAATCCTTATCTGCATACGGGATTTACAGAACTGTACAATCAATGCGTTCTATTTGATTAATTGTACAGCATGAAATTATTCATGCTGTTTATTCCTGCTACCGGAACATTGTTGTCGAATTTTTTTTTATATTATTGTTTGCAGTTCACGTTTTTAAAACATCTCAGTTCTCTTGATGACATTACTATTTCCTCATAGATGGTAGTCAAAGTCGCCCATGGATATAAGCGATTCCATAGGAATCATCAATGCGTAGGATACTAATCTGCGATGAGAAATTTAGTTCAGTTAATTATGATAAATATGAATTGGTATACGTATAATAAAACACTTTGCTTCTTGCTAGAGCTGCCTAATGAACGGAAGAGTGGCAGAAATACCTGCATGATGGCAAGTGGTTTCTACCGTCCATATACATCTGCAACGTATCAACAGTAATCAAAAAATCTCTCCAAAACCTACAGCCATTAGCCTAATTAAATGATTTACAAGCAGTTTACTAAAAGATGAAAGGAAGACTTTCTAAGCCATTAACCAAATAATGTTTTGAAATATACAGTGAAGTTAATTCTATAGCAAGTTTCTTTAAGCTAGCGATATAAAAAGGTTAACGTAGTCTTCATGATGCAGCATTACATCTACAATTGACTTCAAACGCTTGTCGTTGCTAAATTTTGCTTTAAATCTTAAAGATAAATATTGTGCCAGGCTATAGAGAAATGTCTGCTCTATTCGTGCATACAATGTTAATATTTATTTCGAACATATTGGACGCACACGACTATTGATAATATACATAACAAAGAACTTGAACAAGGCTACTTGTAAGCGAATCGCGAAAACACCCCAGAGGGCTTTCGAAGCGACATGTCGTCGACAAAATGCCTAGAATTTTAAATGCGTTGTTAACAGAGATTTTGTGGACGTATCGGCGATATTTTAACGTCATATTGTTAGATTTTTACTAGCCTTAATCTTTCACAGTGTACGAATTTACTGTGGTCCATCGCTTTTGTTGGCGAAAGAAAAGCTGAAATGGTCTAGAAAAGTTATTTTTGTCGGAACACGAAATAGGACAAGAAATTTGAGAAAAATTGTGATTAGAGTATATTTTATTAATGCATGAATAAATCCTTGTAAATGTTTTCCTGTCGGTTGGTAGTAATAATCGATTGTAGTAAATTCGGGGTAAATGTTTTTTTTTTGATTATTTTGCGTTCCACAAATAAAACATAATAAGTAATACATCAACTATTATAAAGAAACGTGCCTCAAAATTTTTTCGTGTATTGGCTCGAAAGCATGTTTCTTTGGTGCGAATTAGGGGCGGTTTCTTGGACACGTACATAAGTGGGTTGCTCATTCTTCGGCACTGCAAAGAAAAAACGTTAAAAGGCTTCACAGTTTCTACCAGTTTCACAGTAATCTCCAAAAAAGAGTAACCATGGGAGGAGTTAGGTTTGAATTAAAAATGGACTACCAAATCTATTAAAATAAAATCAATTAGAATAAAACTCTAGCTAAAACTAACTATATACACTAAAGCAGACCAAGACTAATGATACGTACTAATTACTAAACAAATTGAAAGTTTCAAAGTAAATGATGACAGTAAGTAACACTCCTACATCACGTAAGTTTTACTCATAAGTAATAATAAGTAATTATTTATATAGTTTAAGTTATATACTCTTGTCTGGTGTTATATTAAGTGTAAGGAATATATGTAAAATATCGAAACTCCTAAATAAATAAAGATTATAAAAAAAGTAAGTATTTAAAGAAAATGGAAATAAGATTCACGAGCGAGGAATAATGCAAAGACAAAGAAAACGTGGAAATATGAATGATCCTCACGGGGTTACAACATATCGCGACTGAGGACGTGACGTTGGCAAATCCGCGAAGTTAGCGCGTGACGTGTCGCTGAACGAGCGAGACCGGTGGGAACCTACTCTTACACCTTTTGACTAGCTGCTTTTCGGCTAATGAGATTTTGAATTAGCCATTTTAATTCGTAAGTTTGATGATGAGTTTAAATTCCAAGATTCCGAAATTTGTTTTAAAGTGTTTCAGTTGTTGATGATTCTAAATCAGAACGGATTATTTAAGGGATTTTAAGATCTAATTAGTGTTTTAAAAACTAAAGTATATCTAATTGTATTGAGGTGACTCAGAATACTAACTCCATACCCACGCCGGATGAAAATCTTGCCACCTCTGATCCTTCCAGCTAGAGAGACCCTAAGTACAAGTAGCTTAATACTGTAGCTCAGGTGAATCCATTAGGCTCTGAGTGTAAATTACTATTTATAACTTTACTATCCTAAAATATAATACTATCTTCGATGTAGGTATATCCCAGATCCCATGCATTAGCACTCCGTGTAACTAAGTTAGTTATTAACCTGTTGCTTTCACGTTTTTGCTGACGTGTGTTTATCAACCTTAATGGTCGCGGTAATGGCTGACGCTACGGTATAATATGTCTTAATGTGCGGTGTAGTAGTTGTTGTACTTACGTGCTCCGTAATATTTGGATATAGTGATATGGTTGACTTGCATTAGCTCGTTACGTCACCAGTGGTAGGGGAACACGTCTGCCTGCGTCTACGGCTGTCTCGTGACTGACTCAGTGTTGCCCCACTACCCGTGCTCTCGAGATAACATGATTACTGCTATAACCATAATAGCAGTACAAACACTACATCCCTTCCTTATTAAAATCTTTATTTAATATGGAGCCCGATCCACAGTCGACTCTGCAGTTGATCGCAACTCAAGCCTTCAAAGGCCACTCCACGTCTATACCATTCAATATTCCAGTTACTTAGACAAACACATTTGTAACACGCACTATATGTATGAAGCAGGCTACGGTTTGTAAACTTGAGCCTTCTGGGTGCCTTCACTAGCCTCAACAAACTCAAACTGTCATATGCATGCTTCGTATAGAATTACTTATGTAGATTATACTTTCACTGCAATTATTTTAAACATTGAAACAACACCTGAGACTTTTTTCGTCTTACACCTTTCCCATTCGCACCCGTTCTCCTTCTATCTTTATTAAATAATAATTATTTACATCGCCTCTTAGCTTTTCATACTTCTCTCTTTCTTCTCTCTTTGATCAAGATCGCCAAGTTATTAGGTTTCATACCAACATTCAAACAAACCTCGTCATTTCTGTCTTTAAATAGACAACTTACTGGTAAAACAAACACAGGAAATATGAGAAACTCGATGAAAATTTATATTATTACTAAAAGTGGTTTACTGTCAACAACAGATTACGTACAGCTTACAACCTGCTTTCGTTTTTTAAAGACTAAAGTTTTACTTGCGAGACAATCCTCTTATATACGTAATATAAACTAGGTCCCACCGACGACCATAACACGCCAACCATGGCTAGACTCGCAACAGGAATTTCCTTTATTTAGGCGTCCTTCCTGAATGGACGGATCCAACGGATCCCAACGGACCCAACGGTGTCACATATGAATCAGACACTGCCGATACCAATCATTCACACACCAGTCATTCATTGAAATACCTCGTCTATTCATTATCTTTATTCTACATCTCAACTCCATCACGCCAAATAACTAATATGTTCACAAAATAACTACATTTTGTATGGTTTTCAAAGTTATGAGGGCCCATACTGCTGTCTAGTCAGTAATGATTTCAATTTCAAGAGGTCCATACACACTTTAGTTACTATGATTTCAAATCATGGGACCTATACTGCCGTCTAGTCAAGTAATGTATGTATGATTCTAAATTTCATGAGGTTACTACTTCCATCAAGTCAATGTATCAATCTCAATTTCATGAGGGCTCATACTGCCGACAACTCAGTAATGTATGATTTCAATTTCATGAGGGCTCATATTGCCGACAGCTCACTTCAATTCAGTAAAGTATGATTTTCAATTTCATGAGGGCTCATACTGCCGACAACTGAGTTGCGTATGATTTTCAATTTCATGAGGGCTCATACTGCCCACAACACAGTAACGTATGATTTTCAATTTCATGAGGGCTCATACTGCCCACAACACAGTAACGTATGATTTTCAATTTCATGAGGGCTCATACTGCCCACAACACAGTAACGTATGTTTATGTTAAGCAAAACTAAACTTCATTATTATTGGTTGATTTTACTCTGATTTCTATGACTCTTCGAGATAGAGTGCCTTTTAAATTTTACTTTCATTGTAACTTTAGCTTGAATACAATTTTTTCTTTAACTCTGAATTTAACTAAAAACACAGAATAAATAATAGTATTTATAAATAATTATAGAAGGTGCACTAAGAAAAATTCCGAAAAATCATTTAAATAAATAGTGACTCTGGCTCCAACGCAATAAAGTGTAATTCTGATCGCACAGTGCTAATCAAAACGCGTAATGAGTTGCCTTCCTTTCTAACACTGTCGCTTATCCTCTCTGGTAATGTCAGGGTTGCCTTTTTTGAAAGAATAAAATTAATCTGAAAGTTTATTTTTATGTGTTACACATGTATTATTATATATGTGTAAACGATAATTAAATATATATCAGTTCGGACTTGATTATTTAACATCTTACCGAAAAACACGCATCAATAATAATACACACACATGTAGTACTCCGTGTCACAAAAGGTATGTACGTTAATTGGTATCGTAAGGCATTTGCTGCCTAATACACAATCATTTACGATTTACGATTTCATGTAGGTTCGTACTACCTGACACACACAATTATGCACGATTTACAATTTCATGTAGGTTCGTACTACCTGACACACACAATTATGCACGATTTACAATTTCATGTAGGTTCGTACTACCTGACACACACAATTATGCACGATTTACAATTTCATGTAGGTTCGTACTACCTGACACACACAATTATGCACGATTTACAATTTCATGTAGGTTCGTACTACCTGACACACACAATTATGCACGATTTACAATTTCATGTAGGTTCGTACTACCTGACACACACAATTATGCACGATTTACAATTTCATGTAGGTTCGTACTACCTGACACACACAATTATGCACGATTTACAATTTCATGTAGGTTCGTACTACCTAACACACACATTATAGTTATTGCAATAAGTACATTATGCACCAAAATTTATGACCTATCAAGTCCATCAAATTACTCACGTCAACAATCCTTCAGGCAGGTAAGTACTTAATTATGAGTTTATGACCCCCGAAATCAACCTAAGTAGATCAATAATTGGTAGCGCCATTATAGCTAATTAGATTAGATTACCAAACTTTAATTGTAATCTATTAAAATTATTAATTACTAAGGTCATAGCATTGGTATAATCTGCAAATCTGTTTAAAGAGGACTTCTCGATTTATAACTAAATACATCCAGCTTAATAAATATTTTTTTGGACGTCAGGAGAGTTTCTCCTTCACGATTTTTGTGGAATTCTGTCAAAACCAAGGCTCGGCTTCTCCAGGGCTATGAATTTACTACAGCATATCAAATCGTGCGTCTTCAAAAGGGCGCTTTCCTCAGGCTACAATAATAAATAGCAACATTTTAAACATTGCTGCACCCATTCGAACAAATACAATTATTGTTCTCAATTTAAAAATAAAAACTTACTCCTTTTGTGCACGAATAACTCAATAATAAATATATAATATGATTTCCGTGACAAAACTTAGTTTAATCACAGTAACAACACAAGAACGCGTCTAGCTCGCAAGCGCTTTCGACCCTCACTGCCTCAATAGATTCTATAAAATTCAACACAAAAACTAAATTAGAAAAATAAAATTGTCTCATCGCGAAGATTTGAATTTCGGTATCGTGGCTTGTATAATGGTTCCTAATAGGAACGATGATAGGAACTTCCTATCATCTCCCAATACGCAATGATATTCAAAATATAGATACGTTATGCCCTTATAAACCAACCAAGAACTCCGTTCTGAAAAGAGCCACAACACACACACACGCCCATCCTTTGCTCCACTACACCAATCACATTGGTACAATACACGAGGGCATTCTAACGCTGTATGTCAAATGTCAAGCACTTCTGACCACAACAAAAGCGTCATGTGTTAACAGAGCGACCACGACCATAACGGTCAATTACCCGCTCCCGCGCTCCTCATCGTCGGCGCGCCAGTGACACATCCACCATAGAACCCTAACGATGTTGCTATTCTTATGACGGAATAAATGTTTCTTTCCTTCTTACGCTACCGCCCATCAAACCGACTTTATTTATGATTACCCACATTATGTTATTATATTTTCAGCCGTGTAGTGCAGCCGTGATAGTCAAATACCAAAAGGAAAGACTGCTAAAGAATCACAAAGAACTTACAAGCTGAAATAGGGACCCGGCGCCGCAACGTTAAATTACGTTAACCGTATTACAACAGCTTGTGATAGTTTATGTATATTATTTTCAAAAGAAATACAAGTGCATGGCTGCATGTATACCAAGGCGGCTAGGCATGTATATATGTTTGATACTGCCAATGCAATACTTTCATAACAGAACATAATTTTTATCAAACAACTTCAGTTCCGTTTTTTATCAGAATTCATATCAAGACGACTGCAATTATTTCAGTTTATCATACCTACACATGTACTTTGTAACTAAAGCAAAACTACGTTTGAATGAAACCCAGGACCTGCGTAGAATATAACTAATAGTCATAAAAACAGCTAATTTTATTGACAATTACCCTTACTGTTATAGTTTTATGGCCGTGAAGAAGCAAACTCACTCTCAACAATTAAACTTAACTTGCATGTGCGGCCATCTATAATGGTAGCAAAATCTATACTTTATAAAGCCGAAGAGTGCTAAATAAACAGCTAGTCCTAAATAAATTTCACTAATTTAGGGAACCCTTTTATTCTTGAATATTTTAAAGTCCCTACTCCTTTATTTAAGTTCATAATTTGTATAATGTTATCTCCTTTTAAGTACTAAGTGTTGTTGTGCAACACACACACGCGAGAATGGATGCCGGACACCATTCGCACATTTAAAACAAAAAATGGCGCTTTACAAAATAGTAGTTTTTCAGTATAGCCATTCAAAGTTTTCAACTCAACATTGCGATCACTATCTATGAAGAAAACTGAAATATATCGTTGCAATTAGCCTCTCTCGTCAGTTCGCCCAACCTACTTTTAGTTAGGCACTAAAAACATGCTAGTAAATAAGTAGTTATTCAAAAAAATATATTCAGAAAAAGTCCCGCATGATGCCACTTTTTCTCATTGGCACACATACGCAACCTTAACCAAACACGCGGCACCACACGCAATACTCCATTTATGTAGCAATCCCTCCAACAGATCGATACTGTGCATTGAGGTATAAGTATACATAGAGAAGACATCTCGAACAAAATGTGTGTCCCCGCCGGGAGGTTCTATTTTCAAAATTGAGCCCCTGTTCTCCTTCCAAAATCGAACGAATCCATTGGACATTGAAGCCGCGCGGCGTCAATTCATTGGAACACACATTGTGCTCGCGGTGTCCGTTCTATACGCTAGTAATAATACTTCAATGATACTGTGTATTATATTTAAAACGACACAGCTAAACACTAAATATCACTTCTTATTTAAAAACAAAACCTGTCTCGCTATCACTTTCAGCTAAATAAGTGACACTATATCCAAAATGTCATTTATGTTATTATTACTTCAGTAGCGTGAATTACGCTTATAACACAAAATGCCACTTTTTACTCACCGCACAGTTGTTTTTACAATGTCAATCAATGCCATTTTTCAGAAAACAAAGGGAATTGTGTAGGTAGCGGTAATGGCGGCAATTTTTATACCTAATTAGAGAGAGAACTTCGATAATTATGATGATTTTGCTCAATACGTTATTTAAAGTTACAGCACACCTAAACAAATTCTCGAGTTAACTATTCGGCACTAATATTAACATTCGTCTGTTGATTATTTCTTGCATCGACGTGTTATTTTCCCTTCAACTCTTCCTTTATCAACACAAAATAAAATATTTATTGCACTGACCTTTTGACCTCGTCGCCATTATGTAGTAGTTGTTGTACTTACGTGCTCCGTAATATTTGGATATAGTGATATGGTTGACTTGCATTAGCTCGTTACGTCACCAGTGGTAGGGGAACACGTCTGCCTGCGTCTACGGCTGTCTCGTGACTGACTCAGTGTTGCCCCACTACCCGTGCTCTCGAGATAACATGATTACTGCTATAACCATAATAGCAGTACAAACACTACATCCCTTCCTTATTAAAATCTTTATTTAATATGGAGCCCGATCCACAGTCGACTCTGCAGTTGATCGCAACTCAAGCCTTCAAAGGCCACTCCACGTCTATACCATTCAATATTCCAGTTACTTAGACAAACACATTTGTAACACGCACTATATGTATGAAGCAGGCTACGGTTTGTAAACTTGAGCCTTCTGGGTGCCTTCACTAGCCTCAACAAACTCAAACTGTCATATGCATGCTTCGTATAGAATTACTTATGTAGATTATACTTTCACTGCAATTATTTTAAACATTGAAACAACACCTGAGACTTTTTTCGTCTTACACCTTTCCCATTCACACCCGTTCTCCTTCTATCTTTATTAAATAATAATTATTTACATCACCTCTTAGCTTTTCATACTTCCCTCTTTCTTCTCTCTTTGATCAAGATCGCCAAGTTATTAGGTTTCATACCAACATTCAAACAAACCTCGTCATTTCTGTCTTTAAATAGACAACTTACTGGTAAAACAAACACAGGAAATATGAGAAACTCGATGAAAATTTATATTATTACTAAAAGTGGTTTACTGTCAACAACAGATTACGTACAGCTTACAACCTGCTTTCGTTTTTTAAAGACTAAAGTTTTACTTGCGAGACAATCCTCTTATATACGTAATATAAACTAGGTCCCACCGACGACCATAACACGCCAACCATGGCTAGACTCGCAACAGGAATTTCCTTTATTTAGGCGTCCTTCCTGAATGGACGGATCCAACGGATCCCAACGGACCCAACGGTGTCACATATGAATCAGACACTGCCGATACCAATCATTCACACACCAGTCATTCATTGAAATACCTCGTCTATTCATTATCTTTATTCTACATCTCAACTCCATCACGCCAAATAACTAATATGTTTACAAAATAACTACATTTTGTATGGTTTTCAAAGTTATGAGGGCCCATACTGCTGTCTAGTCAGTAATGATTTCAATTTCAAGAGGTCCATACACACTTTAGTTACTATGATTTCAAATCATGGGACCTATACTGCCGTCTAGTCAAGTAATGTATGTATGATTCTAAATTTCATGAGGTTACTACTTCCATCAAGTCAATGTATCAATCTCAATTTCATGAGGGCTCATGCTGCCGACAACTCAGTAATGTATGATTTCAATTTCATGAGGGCTCATATTGCCGACAGCTCACTTCAATTCAGTAAAGTATGATTTTCAATTTCATGAGGGCTCATACTGCCGACAACTGAGTTGCGTATGATTTTCAATTTCATGAGGGCTCATACTGCCCACAACACAGTAACGTATGATTTTCAATTTCATGAGGGCTCATACTGCCCACAACACAGTAACGTATGATTTTCAATTTCATGAGGGCTCATACTGCCCACAACACAGTAACGTATGATTTTCAATTTCATGAGGGCTCATACTGCCCACAACACAGTAACGTATGTTTATGTTAAGCAAAACTAAACTTCATTATTATTGGTTGATTTTACTCTGATTTCTATGACTCTTCGAGATAGAGTGCCTTTTAAATTTTACTTTCATTGTAACTTTAGCTTGAATACAATTTTTTCTTTAACTCTGAATTTAACTAAAAACACAGAATAAATAATAGTATTTATAAATAATTATAGAAGGTGCACTAAGAAAAATTCCGAAAAATCATTTAAATAAATAGTGACTCTGGCTCCAACGCAATAAAGTGTAATTCTGATCGCACAGTGCTAATCAAAACGCGTAATGAGTTGCCTTCCTTTCTAACACTGTCGCTTATCCTCTCTGGCAATGTCAGGGTTGCCTTTTGTGAAAGAATAAAATTAATCTGAAAGTTTATCTTTATGTGTTACACATGTATTATTATATATGTGTAAACGATAATTAAATATATATCAGTTCGGACTTGATTATTTAACATCTTACCGAAAAACACGCATCAATAATAATCCACACACATGTAGTACTCCGTGTCACAAAAGGTATGTACGTTAATTGGTATCGTAAGGCATTTGCTGCCTAATACACAATCATTTACGATTTACGATTTCATGTAGGTTCGTACTACCTGACACACACAATTATGCACGATTTACAATTTCATGTAGGTTCGTACTACCTGACACACACAATTATGCACGATTTACAATTTCATGTAGGTTCGTACTACCTGACACACACAATTATGCACGATTTACAATTTCATGTAGGTTCGTACTACCTGACACACACAATTATGCACGATTTACAATTTCATGTAGGTTCGTACTACCTGACACACACAATTATGCACGATTTACAATTTCATGTAGGTTCGTACTACCTGACACACACAATTATGCACGATTTACAATTTCATGTAGGTTCGTACTACCTGACACACACAATTATGCACGATTTACAATTTCATGTAGGTTCGTACTACCTGACACACACACTCACGCACGATTTACAATTTCATGTAGGTTCGTACTACCTAACACACACATTATAGTTATTGCAATAAGTACATTATGCACCAAAATTTATGACCTATCAAGTCCATCAAATTACTCACGTCAACAATCCTTCAGGCAGGTAAGTACTTAATTATGAGTTTATGACCCCGAAATCAACCTAAGTAGATCAATAATTGGTAGCGCCATTATAGCTAATTAGATTAGATTACCAAACTTTAATTGTAATCTATTAAAATTATTAATTACTAAGGTCATAGCATTGGTATAATCTGCAAATCTGTTTAAAGAGGACTTCTCGATTTATAACTAAATACATCCAGCTTAATAAATATTTTTTGGACGTCAGGAGAGTTTCTCCTTCACGATTTTTGTGGAATTCTGTCAAAACCAAGGCTCGGCTTCTCCAGGGCTATGAATTTACTACAGCATATCAAATCGTGCGTCTTCAAAAGGGCGCTTTCCTCAGGCTACAATAATAAATAGCAACATTTTAAACATTGCTGCACCCATTCGAACAAATACAATTATTGTTCTCAATTTAAAAATAAAAACTTACTCCTTTTGTGCACGAATAACTCAATGATAAATATATAATATGATTTCCGTGACAAAACTTAGTTTAATCACAGTAACAACACAAGAACGCGTCTAGCTCGCAAGCGCTTTTGACCCTCACTGCCTCAATAGATTCTATAAAATTCAACACAAAAACTAAATTAGAAAAATAAACTTGTCTCATCGCGAAGATTTGAATTTCGGTGTCGTGGCTTGTATAATGGTTCCTAATAGGAACGATGATAGGAACTTCCTATCATCTCCCAATACGCAATGATATTCAAAATATAGATACGTTATGCCCTTATAAACCAACCAAGAACTCCGTTCTGAAAAGAGCCACAACACACACACACGCCCATCCTTTGCTCCACTACACCAATCACATTGGTACAATACACGAGGGCATTCTAACGCTGTATGTCAAATGTCAAGCACTTCTGACCACAACAAAAGCGTCATGTGTTAACAGAGCGACCACGACCATAACGGTCAATTACCCGCTCCCGCGCTCCTCATCGTCGGCGCGCCAGTGACACATCCACCATAGAACCCTAACGATGTTGCTATTCTTATGACGGAATAAATGTTTCTTTCCTTCTTACGCTACCGCCCATCAAACCGACTTTATTTATGATTACCCACATTATGTTATTATATTTTCAGCCGTGTAGTGCAGCCGTGATAGTCAAATACCAAAAGGAAAGACTGCTAAAGAATCACAAAGAACTTACAAGCTGAAATAGGGACCCGGCGCCGCAACGTTAAATTACGTTAACCGTATTACAACAGCTTGTGATAGTTTATGTATATTATTTTCAAAAGAAATACAAGTGCATGGCTGCATGTATACCAAGGCGGCTAGGCATGTATATATGTTTGATACTGCCAATGCAATACTTTCATAACAGAACATAATTTTTATCAAACAACTTCAGTTCCGTTTTTTATCAGAATTCATATCAAGACGACTGCAATTATTTCAGTTTATCATACCTACACATGTACTTTGTAACTAAAGCAAAACTACGTTTGAATGAAACCCAGGACCTGCGTAGAATATAACTAATAGTCATAAAAACAGCTAATTTTATTGACAATTACCCTTACTGTTATAGTTTTATGGCCGTGAAGAAGCAAACTCACTCTCAACAATTAAACTTAACTTGCATGTGCGGCCATCTATAATGGTAGTAAAATCTATACTTTATAAAGCCGAAGAGTGCTAAATAAACAGCTAGTCCTAAATAAATTTCACTAATTTAGGGAACCCTTTTATTCTTGAATATTTTAAAGTCCCTACTCCTTTATTTAAGTTCATAATTTGTATAATGTTATCTCCTTTTTAGTACTAAGTGTTGCTGTGCAACACACACACGCAAGAGTGGATGCCGGACACCATTCGCTCATTTAAAACAAAAAATGGCGCTTTACAAAATAGTAGTTTTTCAGTATAGCCATTCAAAGTTTTCAACTCAACATTGCGATCACTATCTATGAAGAAAACTGAAATATATCGTTGCAATTAGCCTCTCTCGTCAGTTCGCCCAACCTACTTTTAGTTAGGCACTAAAAACATGCTAGTAAATAAGTAGTTATTCAAAAAATATATTCAGAAAAAGTTCCGCATGATGCCACTTTTTCTCATTGGCACACATACGCAACCTTAACCAAACACGCGGCACCACACGCAATACTCCATTTATGTAGCAATCCCTCCAACAGATCGATACTGTGCATTGAGGTATAAGTATACATAGAGAAGACATCTCGAACAAAATGTGTGTCCCCGCCGGGAGGTTCTATTTTCAAAATTGAGCCCCTGTTCTCCTTCCAAAATCGAACGAATCCATTGGACATTGAAGCCGCGCGGCGTCAATTCATTGGAACACACATTGTGCTCGCGGTGTCCGTTCTATACGCTAGTAATAATACTTCAATGATACTGTGTATTATATTTAAAACGACACAGCTAAACACTAAATATCACTTCTTATTTAAAAACAAAACCTGCCTCGCTATCACTTTCAGCTAAATAAGTGACACTATATCCAAAATGTCATTTATGTTATTATTACTTCAGTAGCGTGAATTACGCTTATAACACAAAATGCCACTTTTTACTCACCGCACAGTTGTTTTTACAATGTCAATCAATGCCATTTTTCAGAAAACAAAGGGAATTGTGTAGGTAGCGGTAATGGCGGCAATTTTTATACCTAATTAGAGAGAGAACTTCGATAATTATGATGATTTTGCTCAATACGTTATTTAAAGTTACAGCACACCTAAACAAATTCTCGAGTTAACTATTCGGCACTAATATTAACATTCGTCTGTTGATTATTTCTTGCATCGACGTGTTATTTTCCCTTCAACTCTTCCTTTATCAACACAAAATAAAATATTTATTGCACTGACCTTTTGACCTCGTCGCCATTATGTAGTAGTTGTTGTACTTACGTGCTCCGTAATATTTGGATATAGTGATATGGTTGACTTGCATTAGCTCGTTACGTCACCAGTGGTAGGGGAACACGTCTGCCTGCGTCTACGGCTGTCTCGTGACTGACTCAGTGTTGCCCCACTACCCGTGCTCTCGAGATAACATGATTACTGCTATAACCATAATAGCAGTACAAACACTACATGCGGTTCGCTTCGTAATTGTCACACTAGTCTTAAATAAGGGGCCAAAAAGTACATTACGCGAAGAGCATATTTTATTTGGTTATGTATTATGTTTATTATTACAATACGATAGTCTTTATTATTTCACCAGTAGCGTTTGAGAAATGCAAACGATAAAAAATTTGTGGCAAACAACGTGCTGTAACGATAGGCTAATAATAGCTGCTATAAAAACTAAATTAATAATGAGAAGAAAAAATAAAGTAATATTGAGAAGCCTCCATAGAAATAAAAAAACAGATAAGACTAAAAAATATAACGCAAAGGCTTTTAAAAACAATACTATAGAATAAATACCTTTTAATATTTTACAAAGATGTGAAAAGAATCTGTTAAAAAGTAATTTCTTGCATAAAACAATAGCTATTTCGGAGGATACAGACATAAAAAGAAAGGAGACAAAGTTGAGAAAGAAATATCTTGTGTCAGTTATTTTTGTACAAAATACTATTTGATAGTATAACATAATATAAAAAATACAAGATACAAAGGAAGCTTGTTATCTTTTTAAAATATCCCTCGATATTTCCTCCTCCATGCCACCTAGACACAGGGAATCTTATTCGCAAGTGTCTCATCTAGGCTTGGAGGTATGATGATATTTTCCTACTAATGAATAAAATTTTATGTTGCTAAGCGCAAACTTTAGAATGGCTTTAGAAGAACTTTTTGTATGTTCCTTAAGGCACACGGAAGGTTTTAATAATAATGAAAAAATAATTTACTACTAACTTTTGACAGAATGAAGTCTGTCCGGGCAGCTAGTAATATTATAAATGTGAAAGTTTGTTTGCTAGTACGTATGGATGTTTGTACTCTTCCACGCAAAAACTATGTAGACTATCTGGCATAACTTACTGAATACTTATTATCATAGTATAAATACAGGTTCCTATTGACAAATAATTTTTCGTTCTGTATCCAACTCATTTTAGACAAAACTGGTTTCGCTATACCCGAATATTGCAGCTCTTTGAAATAGCAATGACATTCGTAAAGTTGGCGTAAAATCCGCAGAGCACAAACCTAATGCAAACTGACGGGCCGGGAGTGTGGACTTAGCTTACAAAGAGCTATTCGGTGCATGCCATAATTTGAGTTGAATAAAGATCTGAAAATAATAGTTACTCTTGAATTTTTGGAACTTGAGTACGACAGTTTCGGGCAGAGGTGGAATGGTCATAGAGCGTCTTGGTGTATATACAAGGCAAGGTGCAAGCGTAGAGCGACCAAATACAATAAAATTTGCGGTGAGGGCACATCACATGAGTGCCCAAAGATGATAGCCAAAAGGTAGAGATGGCGAAGAGTCGTGAGGCGAGTGATATCAGCCCTTAGCGTTACTACATGTTGACTGCGACCGTTCTGGCCAGAACGTATCGACTGAGCGCGTATATGAGTAAGCGAGAAGAGTTGTAAGATCCTTCTTTACGAACTTCTCGTTAGTACAGATATTATTCCTACGCCTATTTAAATGATGGATTTTCAAAAATCCTTTCAATTTAACCTTACCCTACTATTAACGGCGTAATAATAATTATATTTTCGTGTTTAGTTGCAGAGTTGGAGAGCCGGTCGGAAGATCATTCGCCGAATAAGCTGATTCGCTGATAACTAATAAGGAAGTGATGGTAATGCAAACATAAAAACTCGTGATCACTTACAACACCATTGTGCTCGTTTTTTACACATAAAATATACCTCATGTACCTACATATTATGGAGTATTTAAATACTTAAACAATGTTTCCGTCCCTAGTGGGTACCTTTCCGTACTCCGGTTCAAAATACAGTTTAATGTTCAAAGTGAGGTTAATAGTAGCCCAGTTTAACGCAAGACAACCTTAAAAATGTGGCTCCGGGGATTACCAGGATCCGTCCTTACGTATGTGTAAAAGTTTACGCATTAATTCACACTGAGAGGATAAAGCCGTGTTTAAATCACAGACATACGCTCGAACGCTCGCTGGCCAGCTAGTGTTACAGATGTAATGACTTAACGTTGAAATTAATTATATCTTGTGGAGGAAAACATCGCGAGGAAACGTCCATTTGAGTTGTCTATGTGGGTATGTATGTGCTTTTACTAATATAATCTGAATTTTACCAAGAAAAAATAACCGACTTCAAAATAACTCAAAAAGTGCTTGTCAAATCTCGCTCAAATTAATGTGGGACCAAATGACAAGCACCAGCTTTCGACTAAAATTTTTTTTATCAAAATCGGGTCACCCAGTCAAAAGTTCTGAGGTAACAAACATAAAAAAATACAGTTGAATTGAATACCTCCTCCTTTTTTGAAGTCGGTTAAAAATGTATGTATAATGTTTCAAAAGTGTGTAGTCTGCTTTGTCTAGTGTGGTGGACTGTGGCCTTTATCGCTAACTTCGCTTAGAAAATTTTCCGTAAACACGATAAAAAGTTACCCTGAGGTTTCTACAACATCAGTGCGTATTACATGTAAAAATAACAAAAATCTACATTTTTCCTAGCTTGGCGTGCAGGATTCAGACCAGAGTTAAAATGCAGTAAGTTTATTTATTCAATTTATATTAAAACCAGTAACACCCAGAATAAATTAGTATGGACCATGTGAGACCGGGCCAAGAATACGTCGGGTGGTTTTTACACGAAATTTAACTTTGGCGTCCGTCCAACGACTGGTCGGTTCAACATTCGTCTTATTAAGAGGAACAGAAAAACTTTAATGCACAAGATATCGCATTTTGTCGGTGATGTTTCATTGTACATTAGTAGCGGCAGTTTGTCAAGTTGTTTACGTAGCAATAAACAAAATAAAGATATTAAGCTTATTTATATTGCTTTAGATTCTAGATAGAAGACAGAGTTTATTCATCAGAGCCCAATAAATATAAAAGTAACCATTTAGTACATCGGTAGACTTATTATATTTTCGAGAATACATAATTATGATATTTATATTCGATAATAACTATAGCTGATATTCAATTGATTTTTTTGCTATATTTTTATTAACATAACGTAGGTTTTAACATAGACCTCGCTAGGATGTTCTACAGCGCATGCGGCATAGGTTTTCACATTATTACTGGCAACCAATGATATTTAAAAGAACGATATTTATACATATACGTCATATCCTTATAAATCAACCAAAAAATCCAAACCAAATCAAAAGAGCTACAACACGCACAAGTTTATGTTTTGTTTCACTACACCAATCACATTGGTATTATACGAAGGCATTTTAACGCTGTATGTCAAGCACTTCTGACAACAACTAAAGCGTATCGTCTTGTTTTGACAGAGCGACTACGAGCAGAACGGTTAATTGCCTGTTCTTACGCTCTTCATCGTCGGCGCGCTAGTGACATATCTTCTTCTTTTTACATTATAATATCACTAGCTTTTGCCCGCAGCTTCGCCCGCGGTAGAGATCGATTTTTTACAAATCCTACTTACTTTTACTTAGTTAGATTTATTTGCCTATGACTTATGTAAACATGTATCATTTGATAGCGTGATTCAGAACTTGCAAATGAATTTTAATAATGCCATCTATTAACAACACCCGGAACTAAATATCTAGCAAATAACAGAAATCGATCTTCCCATGGGGATGTTTCATCGTGGTAAAAGTAGCCTACGTTACTCTCCACCCTCCTCACTATCTCCACACACAAAAACCATACCATATAACAGCTTCGTTGCGACGTGAAAGATGGACAAACACACAAACAAACAAACACACTTTCACATTTATAATATTAGTATCGATAGTATTAGATTGGTTGCAACTTGCAACTAACGTAATAAATGTAAAAGTTGTTTGTGAGAATGCATGTATGTTTGTTATTCTACCACGCAAGACTACTGAACGGATTTTCATGAAAAGCACTCTTAAAGATCATGATCTTTAATAATTTAATTACTAATATAAACTAAGTATTTATTATCCCGAAAAACGCTATTAATAAACCTGCAAGCAGAGTGCTGGTTCACTGGTTGAAAATAAACTTGTTAAAACAACGACAGAAAAACCGAAAATAAACAACTGTGAGACCTCTTGGGATGGAACATCGAACGCTTGGCAAAATACCATCACCTATTGAACCAATGAAGTTTTAATCACTGTCTATCTACATATTATTTTGTTAGAAAAAGGAAAGAAAAACTGAAAATTTATAATTATTAAGTTAGTGTTAGTCTACTTTGCAACAATCCGCGGTTAACATGTATGATGGTAATATGTCACGCATGTCAAAGTATTATACCATCGTACATGTTAACCGCGGATTGTTGCAAAGTAGAATACTAACTTAATAACAATGGATTTCCGCAAAGTAACGCCTGATACTATTAACTATACACATACTATTATTCAGAAAAAAAATATTAGCGCAGAAATAGATGTAGTTTATCTTTATGCGTTAAAACAGGTTAAAACATAATAATAAGCAACTACCCACGTGTGGCAGATTCTAAGTCATCCGTGTAAGTTACCGCATTGTCGCAATGTGTCTGAATAAACTATGAGGCCTGTCCCGACTTGTTCGAAGGCAACTGTCGCGTGCGATTGACATTTGTACAGTACATGTTCTAGTTTTAGTAAGGTACAATGTTTTAAATTTCTGATGTCCTAGTAAGTATTCCACGCGAACTGAGTTTATGTGGGCAAGAATTTTGTTAGTAATTTTTGGAAATGGTTTCGTTTTTTAACCTTCAAAAACTAGGAGGTCCTTAATTCATTGTTTTTTTACGTTTATTGCCTCAGTACTCCGCCCTTTTTGGGCCGATTTAGAAAAATCTATTTTTACATGTAAGGACGTTCTAGATATATGTATCAAAATTTAGAAATGGGATTTATGAGAAATTGAGGGAACTCCACAAATATAATATACCTAAGGAAGATATTCTATACGAGGTATTTATAACTTCTTAAGTGTGTACATAAGTACACACAGATGTTTTTTAAGAAATGCTATTTCGTTGAAGTTATTTTTTAGTGCTTGTTCACACTGAACGCGCGGGTGCGGGCGCGGGCGCGGGCGCGAGACGCTACTTACACCGCGCGTACGTTTTGTATGTGAACACTTTCATAGTACTTAGGTCATATGTTTGATATTTCGCGACCGCGCCCCGAGTTAGTGTGAACAAGCACTTAGGGTTTCGTAGTCAAAAATAACACTAATAAACATAATAAATGCTAAGAGTAAGGAACAGAAATCCGCTACCATTAGAGACCTACCTTTACCAAAGAGTATGTTTGAGACCGAGCAAATATTTGTCGCACTGGGCGTGATGTCATTCTGTATAAATAAATATTTATATTTTTCAAACGTGGCCTTACACACATTAATATTTTTTACTCGGATTATGCAACATTATCCTTATCTTATTTATCTTAAATCACAAAACCTCATTCACGAGCTTGATGCATGGGACATTGAGTGGCGCATTTATTTTTCTTTTAACGCTTTTATTTAACTTACCTTGTTTGTATGGATCAAATCTTGCTTCATCAAAAGCTTAATTAGATCTACCTCCTCCTATCCCAAGAGTTGAAATTTTACATATTGTTTTAATTCTGTTGACTTATAAGCTTGCGTGTTACTACGGGTCTATCAAACTAGTCCCGTTGAGTTGTTCCGTGACGGTATAATTGGGACTCTCACTCACACTGACTAGTCATATTTTTATTATTTTTAGTGCCAGCAGTCCCGTTGTCAAATACACATAGGTTTGGCTCCAGGCGAGTTTTAACACCTCAGTCACATTTTTTTCTTTAGTGACTTGGTAAATTTACACAACCTAGTTTTTTTTAATTTAATTTTTAAACTATTAACGTTACTGTCTTATTTACACTCGAAATAAATCTTTTTAGTTCACCTGTTTTTGCTCAAGGAACACTAAAATAATATAATTGTAAACGTAGTACGACGAACCAAAATAAACAGAACGTTGAGGATTCATTGACCTCAAACGACGAACCCTCAAATAAAAATCTTACCGCGCCTCATAAAGGTTAAAATTCAAGTTATAAAGACGAGATTTCGCTATGACAAAAAAAACAAAACGCGAATGTTTCCTTTGGACAGACAGAATCCTCCTCGCGTAACGAAGCGTGAGCAAGCCCTCTCCAAGTCACGGCGAATGTGCCGCGCAGAGTAATGTCACCACAGATACGCCACGATTTTTTTTAAATAAAAAAAATGGTTGTCTGTAAAGTCGGTTTACGGACGGTAGTTTATCGTAACAACGTCATGACAAAACATTGATGAAATGATTGCATACTTTTATATATAAAATTGAGCGCTTCGGCCGATCATAGCCGATCGTGCCTCTCTATCGCTTGTTCCGCGCTCTCACTCGCGCGGATCGGGACAAAGAGTCATGCTTTTTCATGCGTGCACCCGGCGTTCATCGTTTTAATAGACGTTATCACGTCAAAAATAATGTACTTTTTACTATACTATAGGATAGGTTATGTTTCGTCCAAACTACTAGACCTTATTTGTGTTCTTAGATAAGTGAAACAAGAAAAAAATGGCGGCTTTGATCTTATAACAAACTAGTTAAATATATGAGATCGTTATGAGATAGGTACACACAATCCGTCATAATTATCATTAGTAAGAGCATGACTGAATTCACATTATAAATGCACAGGATCATACGGAAATATCCCTGGATGACCCTTCGGAACTCAACCCCACATAAATTTTAGACTACATACTATAATTTCGATTTAAATTAGAATTGTAGGTATCAACTCGATGCTTTATTGGGTATGAAAACTGACTGAAATTGGCTTTCTCATATTCCCTAATCGTTGTCTAGTTTAACAATTCATATCTTAGAAATGTTTTGACAGTAAATTAAAATATCCGATTGGTTACAATATAAACATCTTCTAATGCACATTAACATCTTTCCAGTAATTGATTATATTATTTTTTGCTGAATGACGACTCTACCTGGTCTACATTTTTTTGCATTACCCATCAACAATTTGTTACCGACATATTCTCAGACAATATAAAAACGTTGCATTAACATAATATCACTCAGTAAAAATTGACGTGTGTAGGTACATACTCGCGGTGGCATTACTAGGCGTGAGACTGACACACGTCAGGATGGAACCAACTGTAAAAAATAAATAAAGATGAGAGCAATCTTGGTAAATGTCAGTGAAAATACTGAACAAAATCAAACAAAACACTCTATACATTTAAGTGATTATTACTTTTTTATGTTATAAAAATAAAGATGTAAACATAGATCGTTTGATGGTGTTTCATAGAAGATCAAAATAAGTTTTGGAATCATTTTGTATAATTGTAATTTAATTATTTGAATATGGATTGCATAAGGTAGGATTAACAATAGCAAATTACATAAATTCTCACAACAGTTACCACTGAACCAGCCACCGTTTTGTTAAAGTATGGTCCAATCAATATTCCAACCATATTTCTTCGAACGGAGACACTCTTCGCTTCTGTCCTGAATTGATGTCTTAAAATCTCCTAGACTGAAGTGCTTTCCTTGAAGCATATTAAGCTTGTTCATGTAATGATCTGGTTTTTAAATTGCCCAGTTATTTTGACAAAAAAGTAGAGAAGATCGTGTATGGTCACCAACATCCATTTTCCAAATGCTAGGGGTGTTATAGAAGTGATTACGACAGAGATGGAAGCGGTAAATCAATCTTTAGCGAGGAGTTTGGAGCTTGTGTATATGCAAGCATTGTAAGAAATTTTAATAGCTGGATTTAGATCAAGCGTGGCGTCGTAGTATGAACAATGTCGCCACAAACGGAAATATTTTAAGAACATTATAAGTCATCTCAACGACAATAGCCCAGTCGGTATTGATAGCTTGTATAGCTAAAGGTCCAGGCTTTGAATCCCGGCTAAACCATATTTGTGTGACACGTACCTACATGTTTGTTCTCCGGTCAGAGGGATGAGGGGGGGTTAGTATGTGTCAGTGTTACCTGCGATGCAGGAAATTCGGTGTAGGGGTGTACGTAAATATATGAGCATTTCTTTATTTATATCGTTAACAGAAAAAAATTAAAAGGTTGAACCAACATCATACTATTATTTGTATTCTGTGCCAAAATGAATGAATGAATGAATAAGCCTTTATTGCTGTATGTTAGTTAACATTATTAAATCATCCTCCCAACCTTAGACTGGCTGCCTCTGCCTCTTTTGTTTTCTCTAGGGTACCATTCTGTTATGATTTTTGACCATTTTTCTGCCTTCTCTCTCACCATACATATGTCCCGTCCATCTCCATTTCAAATTTTTGTAGATTGATACCACTTTTTTGAATTTAGTTTTCTGGTTTATTTTTCGTAGTTTTACTTTATCACTTCTTTTAACCCCTATAACACTTCTTTCTATTCCATTCTGGCAGATCTTAATTTTGTTTTGAGTTTTGTTTTGTTGTGCCAAAATAGACATAATTAAATTAGAGGTTTTCTCTATGTTTTGCCTCACCTGTAGCTATATAAAGTCAAGTACAGAGGACGTTTCTTGCGCACTGTTTGTCCCTGAGGGCTGCAGCGAGTGAATAACGGCATCTTTTAACTTTGCATGCCACAAGAAAAATTATACCATTTTGTGCGTGGATATTTCAAGCTTTTTCAAGTCCCACAGCATGAACATTTTAATCGTAAACCTGTTTTTAAATGCATTCTTGATCTTTTTATATTGTATTTTTATGAAAATAGCCGGCAAACGAGCTGACGATCCACCTGATGATTAGTGGCTATCGTCACCCATGGACATCAGCAACACCAAAGGCATCGCAGATGCCTTTCCGGCCAAGTAAAGAGAAGAAAAAGAAAGAAAGAAAGAACTGACTCTCAAGCCCCCAGCCAGAACACGACGAGTCGTTTGGCGGCTGACTCATGCTTAAGGGTGGGAGCTATCCAGGCGAATTAATTTTTATGGGAAGAAATGAAACAAAGAAAGGAAACCTTAATTTTCGATTTTATACAATACCCTTATTTGATAGGATCAGTCATATTAGATCCTATCAGAATCATTATAGGATTAGTCATAGTTAGATCAGAAATATTTATCTGTCACATAATTTATGTGACAGATATCTGCCTTGGCCGGGAATCGAAACCGGAACTCCTCGCCCTCGCAGCAAAAATAGGTTTAATAAAAGAAATTAATAAGGTATAGTAAAAGCTGACTTTCATTATCAACCTTGAAATATTTAATAGTTTTCAGTGTGAAAGTTACGAATATTCATAAGCGCCGTTAAACACTTACCACCAGGTGGCGTGTGCTCATTAACTTGCTATTAACATTAAAAATCCATGAAAATTACTAACGACACTGCTTCACTTTATCTATTACTTCATTATCTACCAAAAGTGTTAAAGTATGGCTCTTAAAAATAAAATAAAATATATACGAGAAATATCCAGCCAACTTAAAAAAATGTCAAAGACCGATTTTGATTAGACGAAGTATTCAAGACCAAATCAACCAAAATCCCAAAATTTGGCAAACATTCTAACAGAGTAAATCATCAAAGGTGATTTTGTTTACTTTAATGATAATCTTGTCATGTGGAAAGCCCTGACAACATCGGTAGATATCACGAATAAAACTGTTTGATCGATCAACGCACAGCCGAACTGCTGTGTGTAAAAGCATGAGGATTTGCAAAAGGATTCCTTAAATGATCATATACATACACACACGCTCGAAGGTAAGCTCCGAGCTGGTAATGCTATCGTAATATTAAAAAACCAAAATGGTTTTGCAAATAAAGAAGTAAATACGGGAAAGGCATTTTTATATTTTTATATCGGGGATAGACCGTTCCCTCAAGATAAGTGGTAATTAAATATGGCCAGCATAGAATTTTTGTATAATTTCTTTTATTAATCACACTCTTCATTCCACTAAGGAACCAATTCTGAAGTCCACAGATGAAGTCACGGGTAGAAGCTAATAAAAAAGATTGCTCTACAATCGATATGAGGTATAAACTGAAATGATCTCTATAAATACATTGCACAATACTGACAGCGTAGAAGAGATATTGTTAGTGCTATACTATACTGTAGAACAGCGCCTTGTTTGAAGCAATATTAAAACTTATAAAGTCGCTCAAGATTTGAATGAGATTTATTGACTCAATACGCTTCATTGGCCGCGATTGCTTTGAAACAGTAATTGGCTCCAGCCCGATTCTACTTTGCTATTAAAGAAAACTTCTTTACTCGCCTGCGTTATCGAAGAACGGCAAGGGTAACAGCGAGTTTATGCACCGCAATATCAAACAAGCCGGCAGCCAATACCAAACTTTAACACAAGAGAATAAAGTAGCAATTTGAATACGGAAATAATGCTCTGCATATACTTATATTTGCAATAGAAGATCCTTGGAGGTATACGCTTCATTTGTATTCCTACTGAACGTGGACCTCAAGAGATACTCATCTAGCATTCCTTTTACAACTATTTCCTAGGGTAAAACTTTTACAAGGAAACATACGTATGAAACTTCCAAGCGCACTCCAAAAAGTCCTAAAGTTTAAAGACGGGCTAAATTTCACGTGCGCCAAAGAGACAAAACTCGTATTTTATAAATTAACCTCATTCCTCAAATTCCATTTCTTCGCTAAAGTAATTTAACTACTACTATTCGCTTTTGATTTTAGGTTTGACTAGATGTGTTTTCGACTGCCTTTAATCCGACTGTTTTAATGAGTTTATGAGTGTTTGTAGTCTACCGCATTAAGTTTATCTTAAGTTAATCATTACATATCAAGTGAACTTGCGATCCACGCATCTTTTCGACAAGAAAAATATCGCAGTATGAACTCTATTTTGTGAACATTATGGTCGAATTTTCTTCATTTACTCGAAGAACACCACACGTATACGACGTATTGGGTTAAAGCCATCAATCACTGTATGTAGCCTCCACAGATGTTTTTGTATTCAGTATGATTTTTCGGTTCAGAAACTCCTATTTTTTCATCTTTTAGTAGCGTTCGAGGATTTATTTTTCAACATCTTCAGCAATTATTTAATGCTCTGCTGATTAGCTTCAATACTGAGTATCTGTGCGTTTAATTCAATCCCATTCTATAAACAATACATATATATCCTCGAAAAGTAATACCAAAGCAATAAAACCATAACTTGGCATTGGATGCGGGTCTAAATGCGTCATGCCGAATGCGCGCTGGCATCAATTCATGCCATCAATAAATACGGTTTTATTTAAAAAGTTCCGTAAAGAATAGGGTAGGAAGCAATCTTAGAGGATATTATTTCAACAAAAGCGCATTAAACCGGGCAATTTATATCGTATTGTTGCTCTTCCGATCGTATATCATGCAGAAGCTCGTAAAAGAGACTATCAATTTATACGAAATAATGAAAGGAGTAGTTGACCGCTCTATGGCTGTAATATGAATTACTCTGGCGACAGTATTTTCTGCTTTAGGCACGTGTTAAAGTAACAACGATCAGTGATAAACGAGCTCCACGTGATAAACATTTTCATCGAGTTTCTTGATTTATAAACACGTAGATAGTTAAAATGAAAAACATATAAAATAATGCTAATTAACTAATAATGTTAACTTAAAAATAATGTTAATTAACTTATTAACTTACAATATAATGTGGAAAATGTTATTCTAATGCAAACTTGTGATCCTACAATATATTATAGCAAGTTATGTTTCTATTGCAAATTGTTATGCGTGAAAGTTTACCTTTTGAGATATAGATATTTAATAGGTGATTTTTATCTGTTTACTGATGATCATATTTTTCTGAAAAGATGTAAGCTTGACAACCGAGGATGTACAGGACTCATGGATATAACACTTCTATCTACACACTGTTACAACGTCACTAATCTACTTGCATATTGTAATATCTACATAATATTTATAAGTAAACCTTTAAAGTATAACTATAAATTATATTATATTAACCTAAAATATACTGAAACAAAAGTAAATATAATACAAGTATTACGAGTACCTAGGTGTTGTGGTCCCAAAGTTATCTTCTGCTATAAAATTCGATAATCAATTGTTACAAAATGATATTGATGACGTCTCTTTCATTACGAGTGATTATGTGCACATTCCAGAAACATGCCTTCTTAAACTAGGTGATGTCAATACGCAGTTTACGATTATTTCACAAAACATTAGAAGCATTCATAAGAATTTTGACCAATTCACAGTATTTTTAGCAAGATTAGGCTTCTTACCAGATTTAATAATTCTAACAGAATGCTGGCTTAGCAAAAATTCAGGTGCCCTCAATCTGAATGGATACCGGTCACACTTTTCTTCAAACTACAGTAATCAAAATGATGGAATTGCCATTTATAGTAAATTAGGGTTAAATATCACTATTAATGAGCCATCTTTTAATGATGCAAATTGCTTAGAAATTAAAATAGACAATGACCTTACTGTTATCGCAATATATAGATCTCCTTCTTTTAACAACATAAATAATTTTTTGGAATCCCTTGAGGAACTTCTTAAATTACAGACTCAGAAATCTACTATTTTAACAGGAGATTTTAATATTGATATACAAGAAGGTATATCTGACCCCAAATCATTAAAATACTTAGATTTAGTTACAAATTATGGATTTATCCCAGGTCATCAATTTGGAACTCGTTATACAGCTTCTCTGGACCATGCATTGATCAAATCTTGCTATCCTTCTCATGTTGTAGTGTGTGCCTCTAATATTACGGATCATGATTCTATAGTTATTGCGTTAGATGAAAAGAAAAGCTTTAATACTAATAATCAACCACCGGAAATTAAGTCTAAAATAAATTACAATAAACTCAAGGATGAAATCAACCTAATTGACTGGTCCTCACTTTACGAATGTAAGGATACAACTGAAGCGTTTCGTTTCTTCTCAGAAACCATTACAAGCAAAATAACTTTATGTACAACTTATCCTAAATTTCAGAATTCAAAAATGATTCGTAGGGAATGGATTACACCAGGTCTTATAAATTGTATAAGGAAGCGTGATGCACTACACCTCTTGGCTAGGAAATTTAAAGATGATTTAGATCTTCAATCTGACTACAAAAAATATAGAAATACTTGTAATAACATACTTCAAACTTTAAAAGATGAACATGATTGTAGGAAACTCAGTGAAAGTTATGGCAATAGTAGGCTTATGTGGAAGAATATCAAAGAAATATGTAGTATTAAAAACAAAATCAATCACAATACGGATTTACTTCTTAATTTTTCAGACCCGCAAAAGTCACTGAACAATGTCAGCCAATATTTTAGTAGTGTAGGTTCTGATCTTGCTAAGGCTACTCTCTCAAAGATAGGCAAAACAGAAGAGCAGCTTGCTAAAGATGTTAATATTTCAATTTCTCCACGAAATTCCTTCTTTTTTGAACCTACGAATGCTAGTGACATTGCTGCAATTATTAATAGTCTTAAAACAAACTCAGCAGGGGGGTGGGATAAAATAACTAACTCTATTCTTAAAAATTCACTTTCCAATTTAGCAGCTCCAATAAGCTACTTGTGCAATTTGAGTTTTGCTACAGGTATTGTTCCCACTGACTTAAAATTAGCTTGCGTTCACCCGATCTACAAAGATGGTGACTCCAAAGAGCCATCCAATTATAGACCAATTTCATTACTGCCATCTGTTTCTAAAATCCTAGAAAAAATTGTTAATAAAAATCTTCTTAAGTTCCTAGAAAAGGAAAACCTTTTGGCTACTAATCAGTTTGCCTTTAGACCAAATAAATCAACTGATGATGCAGTCTCGCTTATGACTGAGACCTTATTCTCGCAACTTGACAAAGGCAAAAAGTCTGTAGGTATATTTATAGATCTGGCTAAGGCCTTTGACACTGTTTCCCACAGAATTCTATTGAAAAAACTTGAATGTCTAGGTATTCGTGGTGTAGCATTAGAGTGGTTCAGGTCCTACCTAGCTGACCGAAGACAAAAAGTTTGTATTTCCAAATATGAAAGTGATCCTACACCAGTCACATACGGCGTGCCACAAGGCAGTGTTCTGGGGCCTACCCTCTTTTCAGTATATATAAACGACATTTACCAACTAGAAATACCAAACTCTACTACTATATCTTATGCTGATGATACTGCAATAATTCTATCCGGAGATACATGGGCTGAAGTTAAAAATACTGCGCAAAATGCCATTTTCACAATATCACAGTGGATGCTAAATAACCTACTTACTCTGAACGTCAAAAAAACTAAATTCATATGTTTCAGTATATCCAAAAATAAAGCAGCTGCTCCTAACGATTTCTCCATAAAATTACATGATTGTAACTGTACCTCTGATAGAGATTGTAAGTGCCAGGATATCCAACGTACAGACAGCTTAAAATACTTAGGTGTTATTATAGATGAACATCTCAATTGGAAAAAACATATAGGTACTTTAACTACAAGATTGAGGAAACTCGTATATGTTTTCAGAAGACTTCGTAATGTTGCTGATAATTCTCTTCTAAAAATAGTATACACAGCTTTATGTGAAAGTATTTTGAGATACTGTATTGTCAGTTGGGGTGCTGCTTGCAGTACTCACCTTCTTCAGCTGGAAAGAACTCAGAGAAGTGTACTAAAAGTTGCCTTCAATAAGCCGTTTCGTTTCCCTACTGATACACTTTATAAGGAACTTCAAGTCCTAAGAGTGAGACAGCTGTATATACTAGCACTGGTACTGCGATTCCATAAAAATGCTATTTCGTCTATTAAAACATCTACTAGATCCCTAAGAAAGGATAAATGGCCAGTAAACAGAGTACATAAAGCATTTTCTCATAGGTCATATAATTATCTCGGACCTCTTGTCTACGACAAACTACATCAAAATTTAGACTTACTAAGGTGCACAAGGTATTCTTGTAAGAAAAAGGTCATAAATTGGCTTAAAAAACTTGATTATACTGAAACGGAGGCTATTATTAAAACTACAGTGATATGAAAAGTAATTTTATTGTTATTCATTTCTTTTATTTATTTATTTATTATATATATATAATTTCATATATAATATTATTTTACATACACAGAATATACATACTTACATATATATCCTAATAAATATCTATTGGTGATGACATAATATAGCACATGTACAATAAGGGCATAGTTTATTATTTGTAGCTACCTTTCTATTCAAAATATTTTGCTGTAAATTTTCTAAAGTTTGTGTAACTTGGTTAACTTTAAGATATTTGATTGTGTATCCAACTATCCACTTTTGTTACGAGAGAGTGAATCCTAGCTTCTCACAACACAGGGAATCCTAGTGTGGGAGCTAGTGCACTGAAATTATTGTATGTAATGATGGTTGCTGAATAAATCATTTTTCATTTTTTTTTTTTTTTTTTTTATGCTTTACATTATCAAGAAGATAACAAAGTTTTTGGTATATAATAACTTTTTTGTACTTTTGTGAACTTGCAACGTTGATCGCATGCGAGTAAGTTTTTAACTGTTTTTAACTACTTTTTAGTTGAAACGGTATGCTTTCAGATTGGTCCCATTTTTCATATTTTTCTGATATCTAATGAGATAGGTATATGAGGAACTAATTCCTAATAATATTTGAGGAGTTTCCCTAAGGAAACTTCTTCTTCTATGTTCTTTGAAGTCGGTTATATCTTTGTTTTTTTTAAAATTTAGATTTCAGTTAAGTACAAATAATTTTACTTTAAAAATATTTATATCACAGTTTTTCATTTTTAATTCACCTCTCAATTATTGCATGATAATTGATAATGCTTGTTCTTTGCAGGTTTATCGCGTATCTTTTACTCACATTATATGAGACAAGCTAGTAATTTAGGTTACTTGGAAATTTTATGTGTGTTCCTAGATTGTCTATATAAATTGTGATACACAAACGGTAATCTTGTTAGATTTATTATTATGATAGTTCGAAGTACCTTTTAATTACGTTACTTACAATAGAACTACTAAAGTTGTATCTTTACTTTTTCCCAAGTAATAATTAGGGTATTTGCCGTTAATGTAGATTCATATATTGATTTATAATATACGTGCATATTACGTATATTATTTTATATATATAAACATAATTGCGAGATTCATGCCAATCGCATTCTACATAGGTTGAAAATAGATGCAATTTCGAAGTTAATAATAAATTCCAAAACTAACCAATTATGAATATTTTATTGTTGTTTGTTAGCAAGCTCGTTATGATAAAACGGGAGCTCGAATGGAGGGTTTTATTTCTTTTTATATTGTTACTTATTTTTTGTTATATTACTATTATATCTACTGGTTGAGTAACAAATGGTATTTAACTCGTAAAAGAAAAGAGTCCTTGCAATATAATAACCAGCTTATTATCATGTTGTGTAGAGTAAATTTAATATTCTATTGTGAGTTCCGTAGTTTTACTTAACCAAGTATTTTCTTTTATGTACCAGAAGAAGCGTAATTTGTGTGAAAAGGAAAAAATCTAATAAGGATTATGACCGCCATTTTTTTTTTCATTTCATATAATGTGCTAAGATTCATATAGACTTATTGGCGATTATATAATTTTGTTCCACAAACATTTATATTATTATATTCATGTTTATTTGTTTGTCTGCTTTACTTTATCATTTGTTGACCGTTAATAATATTTATTATAAGCTGTTTAAGAGTGAGTTATTGCATCGCTATAACATAAAAATACATTCATCATCTCGTCAATTGTATAATTATGATCGTAATCACTACTGTCGTTCTGAAATTACTAAATGTTACCAAAAATTTGATATCATCAGCTTCAGTCTTTGTTAAATCACGAAAAGCTTTCACTATTTAATACCATACTGGACCCTGAAAGCAAATAAGCTAATCTAGAACACGACGAGGGCGATTCCGCTGCGAGTCGGCCATAAGCGCGTAAAATACGGTTATCTGATGAACATGCCTCACGCTCACTCGCCGCTTACTGTCCGATTACCCTAAACATGTTGCGCTATAACTCACAAGAGATGGCGCTGTTACACTCTTTTATTTATTTCTGTATTTATTTTCCGTTGCAAACGAAAGTGGCGTCGAGATTTAGCAACTTATTGTGAAATGTAATAGTTGTCTCGAATAAAATGTTTTGTACATCGTCTGGGAGTTTAGTAGGGACGTTACCCCGGGCTGCACGGCTATAAAATTGGTCTGTCTGCGTAAATGTTAGGGTAATTTGATATACGAGATATACTTTATTATGCTATCAATGGAGACGAGCTCGACGTTCATCTTATGTTAATTGGTCAATGCGGGTCATAAATCTTTATTGGATTTGTGGCAAATTGTTCATTGTCAAGATTATTTTCTTGGTTTTTACTTTTGGGATCGAGAAGTTACGTATCAACAAAAGGAGCATGGTATGCTAAGTAGCCAAAAAAACTGACAGCCACAAGTTCTGACTAGAAAAGGCTAGATGGTTGATGGATGGTTATCGGTTAGGTAGATTATACAAACTGTTTTTGAATAACAATTCGATTCTAGAAATCCTTTAGCTGTTTATCTATTGCGTTCATGTTACGTGTCTCTTCATTGCTAATTGCTTGCATCCAACCTCAGCCATTATCATACATCAGCTGGTCTGGTAGCCAACGAGAGCCTTTAAGCCGACTATGTGCAGTTGATCTGAGTGGTACAGACTACAGACGCAAGGCACATGCGTTTGTAGCGGAATGCTTAGCCTATATGTCATCGTGGTCTATTCGATCGTAGAATTAACAATGCTGTTTATTTTGGTGTACATTTTTGTGGTCTATGCTTATGAATTCGAAAACGATTTTTATTGGAATCTTAATAGAAAAATATCCGATTAGTTTTGGTCTTTAATTAGCTATATAATTTAGATTTTTTATTTGAATTCGACAATAGAATTGATTACAGCATAAAATATCGTTCAATATTTTGTCATTATGTATTATTAATACTCGTAATAGTGATAATAGAAAAATAGCGTTATATGCTTAACACCATTAGATATCTATTGTTATTTCTCAATCTGAGGGGTTCGCCTGGATAGCTTGAGACTCGTCGTGTTCCGGCTGGGGGCTTGAGATCTTTCTTTCTTTTTCTTCTTTTAAACGCTTAACACTCATAGCCCCACATTAGGATTCCCTGTGTCATGGGTGCCATGGACAAACACACTAGACAAGGACATTCACACCCAGACCGAGAACAGAAATTCAAACTCATCATTCAAATTTCCGCCTCGCTGGGAATCGAATCCAGGACCCTCGGTGCGGCGATCCGGCATGGTAACCATTGCGCCACACTGGTCGTCTATAATAAAGTTAAGGAATTATTGCTCACTAAGAGCTACTACTCAATTAATAAATTTTTAAATGACAAAGAAATATAATCTCAATACTCAATACTAAATAAATCATATATTGACTGCGATATAAACCGAGTTATTATAGTTCATTGTGATAGCTATAGTTATGGATTTAAAATTTATTAGGACTATTAATTAGAATGACGAGTTATATTTAATTAAGAAAATAATGTTAGAATATTTATATTGTATACCTGTCTCAGGTAGGATATAGAGACCTGTAGCTCGAGCACGAATACATATACATACAAATTTGACAAATTGCTTACGTTAACCATACGAATACTTTCTCGCAAATATTCGTGCTCGAGCTACTGAGTAAAATTGTATTTGTACCAACCATTATGTACCTATTGTCCGCAATAAAGCATCTTTGACTTTGACTTTGACTTCTTGCTTACTTGGACGGCAACGCATCTGGGATGCCTTTGGTGTTGCTGATGTCCATGGGCGACGATAGCCACTTACCATCAGGTGGATCGTCAGCTCTCTTGCCGGCTATTTCCATAAAAAAGGTAGGTAGGAAATGTAACCAGTTAGCTATACTTATCTTATTTAATCAATTCCAAATATATTACAAAAAACATGACATGTTCTGTTCATATGCGTACCCAATTAGCTCTAATTAGTACCTACATACGGCCTTTCAAGTGTCTTAATGGTTCAATGTAGAATTTAATTGCAATTAGCAGTAAAATACTAGTTTGTGTAGCCACCAACATGAAAGTCCTAAGTTCCAATTAACTACGTACCTCAAAATATAGAAAGTTATATGCGATCATGGCCCAACACTGTGGCAGTTATGAAGTTACGATATTTCAAGTAGGTAATAAATTGAAGGATAAATAAGGCTATTTTGCATTCCTATTTGGAATTATTTACTTCTTTAGTGTAAAATTCTAATCAATCAATGGGAAACAACAGTAGGGGAGAGGGAAGCAAAGAATAGAATAGAATAGAATAGAATATTTTTTATTTCTGAGGCCACGAACACAATTACAAGAAAGGTTAAAAGTAAATAAAATTCTATGGTAGTCTTATCTGAAAATACTTCGCTGCCTAACGATTTATTCTCCTTCAATACTCATTTCAAATTTGTCTTGAATCCTAGTAATTTTATATCGATTTGAGATTGTCCAATGTCCCTAGACGTAAACGTTTTATTTTCTGTCGTTTGAACCTATGCTCGATTTCAGAACAATCCTGAAAGGTCGTTCGGTATAAAACGCGAAATATTATCATACAAAATACCAGTAAAGATTGGAAAGCAATCCGGTCCCGTCACGTCCCCGAATCGTTGCCTCCGCGCGGCTGTAACGGGGTTTTATTTCCCGGAAAATTGGTAAGTCATAATAATACGCTGACTCATAAATAAGGATCGACATTGGCCCTCTCGACGAATTCTTTTTACGCCACATTTCACTCTTGCTTTGCTAAGTATGAGTGCTCAGCGATTAACGCGAAGCGGGAATAGGGAATAGAATCTAGTGGTTCATGAGTAGCAGAAGTGGTAACTGTTGTATGTTTATGCAGGTGACTGTACATACGAGTAGGTACATGTTATGTACCTACCTACTGATACTGTAAGTTTAGACTAGTAATACATTTTGTAAAAAGATTTATAGCTAGTCAAAACTTATAGTATAATTAATTTCTCTTTAAATTAATGTGCAACATAAGCGATTTACCAAATATTTTCAAAACGCAGACTTTAATGGTATTTTGCATTAAGAAGATGTCGACTGAAAAATTCTTCCTTTTATTTAAATAAATGATTGTTTGCTCGGCATCATGATACAATTAATCATTTCCTCGGTGCTGTTTGTTTTGTATTTTTTTTAATAAAATATCTACTAAGTCAGACGCTCTTAAGTCACAAAACCTAACAGGTATATAGGGACCTAACAGTCGGGATAGATTAATTATTTAACGATCACGTTAGAGCGTTTCCACAATATTGGATATTGTACGCCGATAGCCAATAGCCAATATATCCGATATCATGTGGTAGGTATACTTTCAATATCAAATTCGAATCGTTTCGATTTGGCCATTTTATGCATAGGAAGCAAGGATTTCTCACTAATAGTTTGGTTCACCGTCAACGCAAGGCATTGTTTCGTCAGCCACTTACCGATCAATGCAAACCTATTTACAATGCAAACTACTGGGTACTAGACAGAACTGACAATGCAATACAATAACGCTTTATTGTACGCAAATGGAAATAGAACAACATTTATTTATTTAAACATAACGAGAAGTTATGATTTTGTACCGAAACACTCCAGTTAAAATACTGTGAAAATACTTTTGCGATGTTATTTTATAATCAGAATTTTACCAAGAAAAAAATAACCAACTTCAAAATAATTCGTAAACTACTCGTCAGAATTAGCTCTTTAAATGGGACCACATGAGAAGCACCTTTGATTAAAAAAAGAATCATCAAAATCGGTTCACCCAGTCGAAAGTTCTGAGTTAACAAACATAAAAAATACAGTCGAATTGAATACCTCCTCCTTTTTTGGAGTCGGTTAAAAATATGTAAATATAACATAGCTTACGGTCCAGAAACATAGCAAGTTTTTTTTTTTTGTTTAATACTAATTGTTAAAAAATTTAACGATATTGTTATTTACATTAGTAACACCACGTCCGCTATCGCCTTAATAATATGACCTAACCCGATTTAGTTACTTGGCGTGCTTATTTGTGACATCTTTTATATCTTGTTTATACGTTGCGCTTCGCGCCGCATTGTCGACTAATCTAGCTCAATCACATTCTTGTACACTTCAATATACTGTAGATGTATTGTTTTGTCTTTGATTAGCTTATAACGGGTGGTTGTTATGCAATTACTCTACTTTGATCCGAAGAACTTATATAATATTTTTTTATTAATTGCTCATAAGTTTTTTTTATGGAAATAGCCGGCAAACGAGCTGACGATCCACCTGATGGTAAGTGGCTAACATCTGACATCAGCAACACCAAAAGCATCACTGATGCGTTGCCGGTCAAGAAAGAGAGAAGAACAGAAAGAAAGAAAGAAAGAACTGAATGCTTAACACTGCGAGGGTGCAGATCCTCGACAGTAAAAAGTAGGTAGACTTTCAGGGCGGGGTAGGCAATTAATGATACACGGCACAACTCCGATTTTAAAATGTATTAAAACTTAATACACAGTATCCAAATTAAATATATATAATAGACACTGTTAGTAAAATTAATAAAAGTATCAAAAATAAAAAAATAACGTATTTACATATTCCCTGAAGGGAACCCAGCTGACAGATGATTTTTATTTTAAAGCCAAAATGTCAATATTTAAAAATTTAAAAGTAAAATGCATCTGCCAGCCAAGGAGTATTGAACGAGGTATTAGTACACCTCGTTACAACACTCCCACCTGATCAACCAGGCAAATAGCAATGAAGGTTTTAGTGCTAAAACGAATTTACTATTGCCTTGAAGACATTCACACTGTAATCGAACCGGAACATCGAGAGTGCCTGCACCAATGAATCAAGGCTAATGTGTATTGTATCCATTTCAGTTACAGTTTTGAGAGATTAATTAAAAGCTCATTCCTCCTTCTTATGATTGACAACGCGTCTTTGATGTTTTGATGACGTTGTGTCGTGGATCTTGAATGGTTGAGCGTGTCTGATTATAATTTTATTATCATTGGGTGATCTACACATTTGTTGGCCATTAAATTTAATTGTGTGCAATGTGGACAAAAATTTAGTTTTAGTTAACGAATACCATTTAGCCCCACACTATGATTCCCTGTGTCATGGACAACCCATAAAGACTAGAATACACATAGGCAGACTGTGAAAAAATGCAAACTCATCAGTCAATTTTTTGCCTCACTGGGTATCAAACCCTGGACCATTTGAAAGTCTTTACGGCATTGGTAACTATTAAGCCACGCAGTTCATCAAATGTATAATCATATAATTCTCGAACCAAACTCGAAGGACACTCATTTCATCACAGTTAAACAAACGAAATCTGTCGCACACATGAACAAATCCACAAAAATATTATTCACTTCTCATGAAGTGGACAAACAGACAGCACTCTACTCCGAGAGGCGATAATCAGGCCGGGGGCTAATTCTCCAAGCCGGAATAGCCGGGAACAGTTTTATCTCGCCCATAAGGCCACTACGAAAGTAATTCCACAAAACAAAGGGCCAGAATAACGAGCCAACAATTCCCCGGATAAGATATTCCGTGATCGGTCCACGAGATAACCCAGTAGTTCGGAGAATTATAAAAGTTTCCCACAAACCGCCACGCAAATTGGGGATATATTGTCTCCGTCGCCGCGTTACTTGAAGATACTGAGCGGATTATTACTCGATGGATTCATTGGTTCGCTCTTCGCTCTTATCTTACATCGAACCGTATTGATAATAATGTGCTTCTGTAGTATGACTATTTACTTTGCGATATGTTTATAATATGGTTACATAATAAGGTTTAATATGATTTTACATTTTCGCTACCCACGTCGATACTTGCAGCTTGCAATACTTGATATGAATAGAGAAGTGAATTGCTTAAAATAAGTAAGAAATACGAGTAGGTAAAACGTTTAAGGATATTCTAAGGATTTATCTTAAAAAAGCATACCAATTAAATATTCCCTAAATGGTAAGTAAGTACGCTTAAAATCTCCATATCAATCGAATATGAGCAGCATGTAGTGCATGCTTTATGATCTTCTGTAGTTATTGAAGTTACGGAAAACTTGTGCCTTGGAGAGGACAATTTAAGGCCATATACTTACTGATAACAATTATTTCAACTGTACCTATCTGTGTTTTTTCGAATACTTTGCATTAAAACATAATTTTAAGAAGCACGAGGGATCAAAATTCATGAATTACACAATTAAAATGAATACATTCTCTGAGGAATAAAATAAATACATTCTTCCAAAAGTATCCACCTCCAAAAGTAAATCTTGAAAAGTACTCGAAACAAATTCTCGTTAGGCGGGCCGTTTATTTCCCAATAGGGCTCAAACACACAAAACAAGTTCCATTCAAGTTATGATAACAGCGTAAGACCATCAGGAAGTATGAAGCAAACACAACTCGCTACTTTCAGCTGAGTTAAAATGGCCGCGACACGCCGTGAAGTATAGTCGTCGCGGGAAATCTTTTATCGAGTTACACCATTACCCTGATCCCTGGAGATCCGGGGCCAAATTAAGGGCGAAGTGTGAGTATGGGAAGGAATTTTATATGTTATCCCACTTTTGATATACATCCTAAAGTAAGCGTGAGGGTTAATTATTAAAAGCCTCTGAATATTGCCTTAGATACAACAGGGACCAACGGTTCTAAGTGGAAGCCAATTAGGGCATATTTTGATCGTTTGATTTTGTATTTTCTTTTCTTAGGAGAAAAAAAACCCTACGCTCATCTGAACAATTTAATTTCATAATAAAGATCGGTTTTAGCTTTGAACTTACAACCTAATATCTTTTGTTTGTAAAGGTCAAATAGCTCCATGAAAATGTTGGAAGTATCAACTAAAAATAACCTTCCATATAGGATAATATTTGATAAATACAGATAATTTTTATTAAGAGTGGTTTCCCAAAAATAAGTAACAGGCATAAACGTTCCAATGATCCCAAGGAACATAATACGACCGGAATAAAATCTACCCTATTTTCTTGTCCTGAACATGGACTATCTGATTCTGTGTGCCAAGTTTTATTTTAATCTATACCTATAACGGTTAGCACTGTAATGGGACACCGTAATGGAAAGAAAAACATCGAAACTTCCAAAGGTCTTCACAAATTCTCACATTCATAAAATTAGTTCGTTGGAATTTTTAAATCATAATAAACAATCAAAGTTCAAAATTGTTGGTCGTATAGTCATAGAAGTTTCGTCTCAGTTACTTGAAACTAAGAACATTAGCAGCGTATTTTCAGGGTTCCGTAAGTCCAAAAAGTATCGGAAACCTACATCCTATAAAGTCACGCTTCTTTGAATTTTTTTTTATTAGCTTCTTTTTCAGTCAATAAATGAGTAGAAGAGCCAACGTATGGTGAGTGGTCACCGTCGTCGATAGATATCAGTAAGACATGTAGGTATCATCGATGCGTTACCGGCCAAGAAAGAAAAGAAAAGAAAGAAGAAAAGGAATACTATCATTCTTTAATGATTCTTCCCTTTCCCCTTCGACTCATCATCTTTTCATGTCACAATCGACGATTGCCTTCAAATTTACTGAACATAACTTCAAACACTTAAGTAGGTACGTTACTTTGACTAACGTGTATCAAGAGATGTATTAATAATTATAATGTCTGCACGTACAAAACTTATTCTTTTACACTATTCTATATAAAAGTTTACAACGTGCGCGCACGAGCGTATCCCCCCCTTCCCCCATGCTGCGGTAACAGATGGCTATGACCGACTGCAGTACGTCAAAAGTTTTGTCGTAAGTTTTGCAAAAAATAATTCTGCAGATGGAGTAGTGAAGTGAAGTGTACAATGTCCGCGAGCGTTCCAACCAGTTTTATATATTCGTAAGTATAACTCTTTCAATATTTGAAGTGATCTTGTCTTCAAGTCAAGAGTGAATAGGTTTTAGCAATCAAGACCAAATCGGCACTTACCTATTATTAGATTGTGTAGTCAAGCATTAACTTACGTTACGTTATAAAAAGGCTCAAGTTCTGACCAATATCATTTACAGATTTGAGGCTGACTGGCATTTTCTTCCAGTGCATTCGTGAATTGTGGTACGATGGCAGTCATATTCATTTATCATTCCTCGTAATTTAAGAATAAAATATCACCATTATCTTCCTACTAAAGTATAAATTAACGTTGATATTAAGATACGCGAGCTTGTTATAAGTTTCACCCACAAATATTGCGAATCTAAGTTGAGGTCAGCACGGTAATAAACTACAAAATACAACTTATTATAAGTTAGTTACAGCCGGAGTTACGAATAGTATGCGGTCCGGGAACAGTTAGCGAACTGACATATTTTACATGGAGGCTGGTTTACGTGGACGTAATTTATTAATATTTACTATTATGGTTATGGTATATGTATGTGGTGATGGTATTAGTTACTATTGTGGAATGTTTAAGCCTTTCTGATTTTAACCGACTTCAAAAAAGTATTCAATTCGACTGTAATTTTTTTTATGTCCTATTATTGTCTTATTTTATGTGTTTTGTTACCTCAGAACTTTCGACCGAGTGAACCGATTTTGATTATGCTTTTTTTAATCGAAAGTTGGTGCTTGTCATGTGGTCCCACTTAAAGAGCTAGTTCTGACTAGTAGTTTTTGAGTTATTTTGAAGTTGGTTATTTTTTTCTTGGTAAAATTCAGATTATTATTTGGGAGGTATGTAGGTAATTGGCACAAAACACCAACATTTTATTCATCATTGAAGAGTTGACGAAAATTCTACTAATATTATTAATATAAAATTTGTTTGTGAGGATCTGTGGATTTTTGTCTCTTTGATGCAAAAACTACTGATCGGATTTTCATGAAATTTTTCCATACATCATCTGGAATCATGGATTGTTATGTAAGTTTTATTTAGTCTTGAATGCAACTGTCTGCAGCTTATTTACCCTAACTCATATGCTTATCATGTGCTCCAATACACCTCCTTCCAGAAGTTTCTGTCCAACTTGCCTCTACCTGCCTAATTCTCTCCACAACCATAATAATACGACAGGAATGAATAGTTACCTAGTTAGAGTCAAATTTAGTTTAACTGTACAGAGAAACAGTTAAGCTATGTCCGTTCGTCTGAAGTTTCTGTTGTCTGCAAGTTGATGTGACTCAAACTGGCGCAACTTGAATTAACGTACGTTGGGGCAGTTCTAGACTGCTGTTAGGTGTTGGGAGGTGTGTACGTTTTGTGTTGACTAACGAAGGAAATTTTCAACAAACACTAACGATGTGGTGTCGTGTTCAGTGACTTTTTGTATGTCGTACTCATAATTTGGAACACATGTATTTCGCAAGTTTCAATAAATGAGCCAAATTTGACAGGTTTATGGTGAATAGTTTTTGAGTTAGGAGGTGGTCAAAAGTGGCTCCAAATGGTTCGTGTAATATTACACACGATGCTGCTAGCCAATTCTGTTAGCTAGAAATTGGCTTACACGCTACCGCGTGTCTAGATTTGTGGCCTTCGTAAGCAAAGTTGAGAATTGCTAGGGCGGTTTAAACGAAAAGCTAATCTAAATAATCTAAAAATAGTTCAGAGTTCAGACACTTTCTGCTTTACATTAGATTTCAACTATTACACTATTTCATTTTACACTCACAATTAAGCATAAAAATAAATTATCAGTATATCTTATACCTGATAGTGTTTGCTGTTAATTTATAAAAAAATCTGGCAAATTATATCCGTACTTCACGTGTTCAATTTTTAGTCTTTTAATGCGATTTTTTTCAAGTAATTGAAAAATAAAGTGGTTCAAAAAAGATTTTAATGTTTGAAGAGCAATGGATAGGTATTTTCAGAACATAATTTTAAGTAACTTAAGTAATTGCCGTCTCTCTGAAATAAAAGCAAATTGTTTGGATTTAACCCAATTACATTCAAATGAAATATCAATTTGATTTATCATTAAAAAGTTATTGGAAAACTGGTAAATATCAACTATTTACACATTTGTCAATTTTATGTACTTATATAGGTACTTATTTTTCACATTAACTTTCAGTTTACCTAACAATGTACACTTATAATAAACGAGTAACCTCCCTCGCTTTACTTCGGTTTTCTTATTTTTTTACACCTTGGGTTACATTGTTGGAGTTTTATTAACGATCCCTATTTTTTTTTTTTGAAAATATAATATAGCCTGTATCACCTAGGGATAGTGTAGCTTCCCAACAGTGAAAGAATTTTTAAAATCGGTTCAGTAGTTTCGGAGCCTATTCAATGCGAACAAACTATCAAATCTTTCCTCTTTATAAAATTAGTACATATACGTATAGATATAATTTGATTTACCAGAACACGATCACACAATATTTACAAATGGTTTTATAATATTAAGGTTCTATATTTAGGTATCATATTTTTGTCATTATTAAGTTTTCATATATTGAACGGAAAATGTTATTTTATTCTCCATTCCTTCATTTATAATCCACATACAACTTCTAAGACCATTCCTTCTGTCAGTGAAGAACTCTATTTGGCATGTTCCCTGTATCTAGCTTACAAAAACGAATAATAAAGTGGGTAACGGAACAAAGTTGGGGAGTATGAATTCCAGTTCAAAAGACAATTTATTATTCCTAAAGTCATCACTGGGGCTTGCTGAAAACATGAATTATGTTGTACAGAGCAATGAAATATTCTAAAAGTTTCAACACTCGCCTCGCCACTTTCCTGTATTCTCTGTGATATCTATATCTACATATACCTATTTAATACGAGTAACTGCCCTCGCTTTGCTTCGGTTTTCTTATTTTTTACACCTTGGGTTACATTATTGGAGTTTTATTAAAGATCCCTATTTTTTTTTAAATATAATATAGCCTATGCCACCCGGAGATAGGGCAGCTTCCCAACAGTGAAAGAATTTTTCAAAGCGGTTCAGTAGTTTCGAAGCCTATTCAATGCAAAAAAACAATCAAATCTTTCCTCTTTATAATATTAATATAGAATATAGATGATTATTACTGATTATATCTTAAGGTGTGTATATCAATAATTATGCATATTTAGAACTTATTTAAATATTTATTCAAATATCACTCATTTCTAAACAATTTGTCTGAATGTGGTTTAAAAATTAAAGGCGATATATTTATTGCAGTTTTTAACCGACTTCAAAAAAGGAGGAGGTTCTCAATTCGACTGTATTTTTTTTTATGTTTGTTACCTCAGAACTTCGGACTGGATGAACCGATTTTGATGATTCTTTTTTTATTTGAAAGCTGGTGGCTGTCATGTGGTCCCACATAAATTTTATTGAGATCTGACAATGGCATCCATGAGAAAATCACATAAGTCGTAAATTTGTGTTAAGATGTGCGCGACAAATTGACGAATAACTCAATATCACGCCAACCGATTTCGATGATTCTTTTTTTAATCGAAACCAGGCGCTTGTCATGTGGTCTCACATAAATTTGAACGAGATTTGACAACTATGTAGTTTTTGAGACTTTGAAGTCGGTTATTTTTTGGTAGTAAAATTTAGATTATATTTCTGGCGTGTTAACCCTTTAAGGAGCAAAGAGGTATTGGAATTGTTAAATAAAACAAAAACTAAACAAAGTTAATTTTTTTTGATATATTAAATAAATTTTATGACAAAAATATTTTTTCAGGAATAAGACACAGAGTTTTCAGGTTGTATCTTTTTAGATACAAAAACACAATTATACGAAATAGATTATTGCGAACTTCGTATCTAAAAAGACACAAAATGACTCTAGAGCTTATATACTATAAACAATAATTAGCTTTAAACAATAAAAAATAGTTCACTTAAATTGGAACTTCTATGAAATCAAAGGTTAAATGTTAATAATAATATAAAATTATTGAGCCTTGATAAACTATTTCGTACGAATTTAACGAAAACAGTTACGTTTCTCCGTGAGACACAGCCTTGTATCACATTTCAGACAACTAATAACTGTCTGACCTGTTGTGCAGGTCCTGCACGGACCTTTCTTTACAACGGTATGTAGGTATATGGTGGTGCAAGCCATCAGTGCATATAACCTTTTCGGGCCTTGACACAACGGGTTCACTGTATTTGTTGCCATTCTACTGACGGTTTTTCCTTTTCGTAAAAGTGAAACTGCCTGGCACGAACACTTCTTTGTGTTGTGATGTAAGTGGCCCTTCATTCCCCTAGCCCTTATGTGGATGAGACTCATAGACTGCAGATTTTCGTGCCACTGCACAGCTTCAGTCACCCCGGAGCTAAGGCATCTATCAGGTTGGTAAGTGAGCAATAGGTGTGGCCAGGCATCCGTAAGGATTGCCGTGAGTGGGCGTGCAGCTAGCGTGCCAGCGTTCAAGGATCACGAGACACGTCTCTGCCCCGTTAGGTACTTACAATGTACCCCAGGGCAGATTTCAGGTGATCCATAAGACCTGATCGGTTCACTGCCACTTTCCTTAGGTCAACGGTACTGCCGGTTTACTCGACCGGTTTACTCGTTGGCCTGAGGCAATACCAATCGCGATTTAACCGGTGAAGCAGTGGCAAAGGCCTTACTAAGTGGTTGGATCTCACGTTTTGGGTGTCACTGAGAAGGGAAGACAATTTGAGTCCTCATTATTTAAGGCACTGGCACAAATAGTCTGTTTTGATCACCGACGCACTACAGCGTACGGCATGGTGGAGAGGTTCTATCGGCAGCTCAAGGCTGCCATAACTTACCACAAAGACTGTACATGGGTTAAGTCGCTTCTCTTGATTCATTTAGGTATTAGGATAGCCTTCAAAGAGGACCTCAAGTCATCCACGCAAAGATGGTTTACGGGGAGATATTACGCCTCCCAGAAGATTTTTTTTCTGCCGCCGGACAACGACCAACACGACTTGACGGACTACACACCCCGCTTTCGTGTGTTTGTTAAAAGGTTAAAGCCTCCTCTAGCATCACGTCATTCAAACAGTCGGTCCCTATTCATTTTTATAGAGCTGGCTACAGCATCTCACGTCTTCCTTCGCGATGACAATGTAGCTGGTGCTCTCAAAACCTTCGTACACAGGACATGGGTCCTGCAAAGAGTCATGCAAAGAGGTGACAATGTGTTTAAAATTGTGATAAAAGTCAAAACCATCACGGTGTCCATAGACAGGTTGAAACCCGCCTACACAGTACACGACACACAAACTCACACTCATACACCCAACGCAAATACCTCACAGTCACAAGCACAAAACATTACTCACACACACCCCGCCAAGATACACATAGGGTTGAAGATGGCAGGGCTATGATTCTTGAAACCCTCGAACTCCGCTTCATTTTCTGTAAAAAACTTTAAGTATCGTCGTATCTTTTTGGACACAACTAAATAATTTGCTAATCACTGAGAAAGACGTCCAGTATCTATTTAGATACACAAGTGATAAACTCGATTTACAAAGGTAAGTCGCAGTGTATCTTTTTAGATACAAATACTTTATTCCTTCATTATACATAAAATAACATAATTTTGTACAGAAATAATACTTCCTTTTTTTAATTAGATGTCATTCAAATAATATGAAACCAAAATATTCACAGTTTACCCACTTTTAGTACAACTTTTAACAAAATTTGAATTAACGTTCACCATTACTCAATTTCGGCGCGAACCATCTAATTTCTTGCTGTGTTTGGAAAGGAAGAGATGGTACCCGCGACGTGACGTTTTGCTTTTTCGTTCTGTTGTACGTTGATAACTCAAACGGTAAAAGTAATACTTTTGTGCGATTTTTAAATATTGTGTAAGGTGCGTTTAAATGTGTTGTGCATATATAGATACAAAAATCCTTAAAGGGTTAAGGGATGTTATTCCCTCAGATTATTTTCTCTTTAGTGTGTCCATTAGATATAAGGAGTACAAATATTGCAGGACACAATATCAACAATCTATTACAATCAATAATTTTTTATCTGCTCTATAAAGATTTAAAAAATCCAGTGTAATTAGTCTAGAGAGTCTTTTTTATTTTCAACTAGATATGTTTTAGTCTATTGTACATGCATTACGTAAAATATAAAAGGATTCAATTTTGTTGTCCAAGTTAAAGTTATCATGAGCTGACCAGTCCAGAAAATACGATAATAATCATAAAGAATGTATTCTGTATTCGCTTTATCAACAATTTTCCAGTATGTAAAATAAACTTGGTCGAGCAATGTTATCGGGGAGTAAAATGAACGTATTCGCTTCCCTGGTGCAACATACCGACATTGTAAAGGTTCCAACTTAAAAACCAATTTCCATTATGTGAGTCTCGTAAACCGTTCCAGGCAGCGCGCAGTTTGTACGAGTTTATAGCAAAACAATTGTTTAATAGAGATTTATGTTGGCATTCCATAACAGGAGGGCTATTCAGTTTTGTAACTTGACAGCGGAATCCGCGATGAGTTTCAAAATTGAAGTTTGAGTCCGAGATCTTGATATGTGATTCTCTAATCATCTGGTACGCACTTGCGAGGTGAAGGGAGTCTCGAACTCAAACTTCAATTTAGAAACTCATCGTGTATTCCGCTGTCAAGTTACAAAACAAAAGCGAACTTGCATCATATTGACATGTCATTATCTAATCATCTAGTACGCACTTGCGAAGTGAAGTGATCCTAGAACTCGAACGTCAATTTTGAAACTCCGCTGTCAAGTTACAAAAGTGAATAGCCTTCCAGCTACATTTTTATAGCCACCTGACAACTAAAATGATTCTAAACCCCCGTGATACTTCGTTTACAGCCCTTGATTGTTTATATCACTTTTATGTACTCAGTTATAAATAAAGTACTCTGCTGTGTAATTTCGAGCTGTTTCAAACCTTAAAAATAATACTGGAAAGACTATTTTGGAATATCTGAACTTTCAAAATGAACTTGACATGTCAGTGAACTTTTTTGCAAATTTAAAGCTCTTAGCTCATGGAAATAAGGGCTATAATAGCGTGATATTGTTAGTGAGAGATTATAAATTGCCGCAACGCCACTGGACGCCAGTTTCCAGTTCATTTAGCAAATAAACTGGGATGAAGTAATAACAAAGTTTGCTTAGAGTAATATTGATACCGTGGATACTGAAATGTCTTTATTGGAATGGATATGGCGTTTCAATACTTTCAGCATAATATTTTAGCAAAACATTACGAGTATTATGGAAGTTACTATTCAGTATAGAGTATTAAGCATCTAGGAAAAGGAATAAAAGAAGAACTGAGGTGAAATATTCCTAAATCTATGTATGGGTTGAACTAAAATCCTTTACTTGTTTTATAAAACCATTTTGGACAGTTCAAAGTTTATGTTCTCGAATTTAATAGACCTATGTCGATGGTCGTTCCACGGACTCGAGACAGAATCATCAATTCCGAACGTAATACCGCGCAATATTTCACCCAATATTTAACTTTGAAGAAATTTGCTTAATTTCAGTGGATTCTGAAGTTTCTTTTCTTAAATCTCTAAGTCCACTGTACCATAATGATCTTATAATGAGCTATGAACGTATCAGAGTAACACGATATGCTCTACCATGTCCACTGATACGGATCAATAGCGTTATGTGCGTGTATGTAGATATTTTCGACAGTTTTGATGCTCGTGCATGGTACGTTACGGTGTTGGTCGGTGACGGAACGGTTTAGTGGGAATAGTGTCATATTTTTCAATACAAAAGTTCCTGCACGGTCATGGTGTGGTATTGTGTAGCAAACTCCGTTATGGTTCATAAGTATAATTAATGTCATCTTTGGTTTCTTGGCTATTTATACATATATTATACTAGCTGCCCGAACAGACTTCGTTCTGTCAAAAGTTTTTTTATATTTTGAGATGTAAGCTATCCTATCTTTCAAGTTGGACCATACTGCACACGGTGTGCAAATTTGATTAAGATCGGTTTAGTAGTTTAGGAGTCCATCGCGGACAAACAACGTGACACGTAATTTATATATATTAAGATTATTAAATATTCATAAATATATGAAAATAATATAGAGATAGATTTGTTAAAATGTTATGACTTGTACATATTAACTGAGGATGAACGTTTTCCAACATTGAACAAAATTCAATTCAATTTTGGACATAAAACTAGATTTTCGTCGGATACTGCGACTCAGTTTAGCAAGTAACCCCGAGTTTTGGATGTCTAATTTAATCACGAAAGCCATGTTAATAACTGCTCGGCTCTATTAGGGTACTAGGCGGGCAGAAACACGCTAGGGCTCCTAAAGTAAATTTCATTACGACCCCGCAGTATTACTACTTTACTACGTCTTCCGGCCGTTCAACGAGACCGTCAAAAGGCCAAACGTGGTTAATGTAATAAAATCGAGTACTAAGGAAGCAGAATATTAAAGACAGTCTAGCATGGCTTCAACCCTTTAATGGCGCACTACTGAGCACGTCTCTTGAGGAGGCCTAGAGCATACTCAACCACGTTTCTAATTAAATGATAAGGATGCTTGGAAATGACCAGCTAGGCAACCAGTTCTGCTCAGGTTCGAGAATACCTATTTTTGTAATACATAAAGTTTTATTTTTAAAAGATGTGCTGAAGTTTCTTTACGGCTTTTCTTCTCCTCAATGACAAAGCACCTTTCCGAAAAGCTAGTACATTAAAAAATGACGTGTATCAGTGATACCTACATGAATAAAAGATTATTTTATTTCATTTCTACAGTGCGGATTGGTGGAGGGGTTAGTGGCCAACCCAAGTGTTGGAGGTTTTATGCCGCCTGAGGGCCTCCGACATAGCTTAACGACTGTAATCTTACGGTGACAACCGGAATCAATGGCAACGGCGTTTCCGTGTTTCGGAGGACACGAAACAATGAAACGCTCAAGATTTGTCACTAGCGGTCACCCATCCAAAAGCCAATAAAATAAAAATGCCATTAAAAATTCCCGTCATTCTAAACTCAAACGGCTTCTTCAGTGAGAGAGGCAAATTGAGTTTTTCTCAGTGGTTTTAAAAAAACAGATCTGTCGGAGCTAGTGAGGTGAACATTATTTCACCGATTTATCTTCGCACGTCGCAATAGTTTTCTTAAGGCGACAGGAAAATATGACTGACCAGTTTTACTACGTAATCTGTATTTGTCTGATCCCCTCCCATGGGTGTCGTGAGGGTGATGGAAGGTGAAAGCATGAGGAATGGTATAAGCAACATGTTGTTGGATTTTATTTCTTTTTTTTTAACTAAAAAACCTTTTCGTTGCGGCATATTAACTTTACTTTTTTCATTGCAGTTATTTTAATATGACTGTCTGGCATTATGAGCTAAATCCTTTATTTTTTTAAATCTGTGAAATACATTTGCTCATACACTTTTTTAATCCGTAATAAACAATGCAAAGTTCAAATTTATTTAATGTTCTACAAGTGCCTCTTGGGATGTCGTGGTATATAATAGTAGTGATGTGCTCTTTGCTTGTCAATATAAAAAACTCACATGAAGTATATAAAAATAATAAATGAAATAAAACAACACTAAATATAATGTAAGCCAAGCTAAGAAAATGGCGAACACCGCAGCTACGAAGAGGCAATAAGTTATTGATTACATCAACGTGAGGCCAATGTGATGGCCGACTCATAAAATTTACGTTATATTTCACGACAAATATGAACACTAGTTGTGTCACCCATCTTTTGCTGTATAAAACTTTACTGAAAGTAACATGTTGTAAATTTTATCGGCCGTTTTCAATCTATCTACCCATAATTTCTGATTGATTAAAACTTAAAGTACTAATTCCGAAATCATAATAGCTTTCCTTTTGAAACTTATTAAAGATCAGAAAAGTGACTACGGCAAATTGTAAAATAAAAGTTTTTCAATGTCTCTTTCCTTTGAGATAAGTAGAAAACAAAAGTGGATACAAACTTTGCTTCTATTAGGAGAAATTAAATTTAAAACATTGTTCTTTTACTAACTTAACTTAATGTAACTTAACGTTGAAGCCTTAACGAAGAGAAACTCATTTCATTTCGTTCCTTGACTTTAATTCTAAATTTTGACGATTATTTCAGCGCTCAAAAAAAATCTCTACATCCTATGAAGTAAGCGTATTCATATCCCACTTACTACCTATTTATGGAGAAGGTAACGATTCCAAAAAAAAAGCAAAAAGTTTTTTGTGGTTAGTAAATTATGGCTGTCAGTCAACAAGTAACAATAGATAACATTTGTATGAGCGTTTCCGTATCAAATATCAAAAAAATCATATTGAAACAATCGTTTGTTGCTGCAGTTTTTGTTGATAGATTACCTATATTACTTGATATTCAATAAACTGCACTATTTTCTATGTAAAAATTACTAAATAATATAACATTCGTAATAAACTTACAGAGCGCTCATTCATATAATTCATATAACTAAATATATAATGTGTAACTAAATATGTAATATGTATAAAACTGCAGTCCTAATTAGCAATTGCAATACGACAAACCTGTCTTCCGACGGGCTCGGTCATCCATCTCGACATTTCTAGTTTTCAGTTCACTTCAAATGGATCCTAATTGACAACTCGTTCGGTCGTGCAAAGTTGCTTGTCTGTTGGCGCGTCTGAATATCAAATCGGTTTATTTTGTCAAATTGGTCTCGACATGTAACACATATCGTTTACATGGATAACTCCAAAGACAGCATTTGGTTTTTCAATGTATAACGCCGGTTTCGATTAGCGGAGGCAAGCATGACGGATAAAATTTGTTTTTGGATCAGGAGTGACTGTGCTACCTTTTTATGGAAATAGCCGGCAAACGAGCCGACGATCCACCTGATGGTAAGTGGCTATCGTCGCCCATGGACATCAGCAACACCAAATGTATCACTGATGCGTTGCCGGGCAAGAAAGAGAGAAGAAAAAGAAAGAAAGAAATTTATATTTGCGTATAGCCCTATTAATAATAAGTACTCCATGTGTTAGTGTAAGTCATGGTCTACTTGTCTGCTTAATTTCATAAAAATCCGTTCAGTACTTTTTGGGTGAAAGAGAGAAATACATATCCTCACAAAGATTCACATTTATAATATTACATCCCAAGTCAGAGTCACTAAGGCTATTCGCCCACGACCGATAATCGGTGACCGATTTTTTGTAGAAGAAAAATTGAACGTACTGATAGCAATAGTCCAACACACACGTCCTACAAAAAGTCGGTCAGAAATAATATGGGAGGAAAAATCGGCCCGATTATCTGTCCTACAAAAAGTCTGACGTGGGCGGGAAGCGTTACGGTTACTTAAATCGCTTCTTAGAAAATAATCACCATACAAATTCGGTACTATGTTCACTATGTAGCGATTTAAATAACAGTTAGTGACTCTGAGTTGGGGCGTAAGTGTAAGTAGGATTAGGGTCCTAACACAGACATGTATTAGAGGGTCCTAATGATTTTGTCTAGAGAAACAAATACATAGCGTATTAAACACGTTAAATCTGGCTGTGTTTACCTACAGTTTCATTGAAAGAAGACAAATATCCAACAACTAATACAAGACCTTCCACTGACGGACAAATGAACCCGATGTACAAACACACCGTCAGCCACCATCCGTATTACTCGTAGTACAAATGAAACATTTTATTTTCATATCCTGAGACAGGTGATCGTAATGGTCACCGCGTTTTATTGCGTTTTTATATCTTTATATCGTGTTTGATGTTTGTCTCGCATTTATTCGCTGTTATTCTTGAGAGCTCTTTATAGCGTGCAGTAAAGGTAGCTTCTAAAGTTCTGCTGTTATATTTTTAATTAGCTGGATAATTTTTAATGTCAACTGTAATTTATTAATGATGCGTTTTATTTTGACTTATTTTTGTAATTCATATATAATTGTGACTAAAGTAACTGGTAAAGAATACATTTTAATATACAAAGATAATTTACAAATTTTATTTTCTTATGAATTTGATTTCAAGCTCTTAGGGTCTAAGAAATTAGCGACTTTTGTATCTAGACACGCGGCAGTATGTGCAGCCATAGTTCAAATATAAAGGTAACTGGTAACACAGCCCCATGTGTAATATTACACGAACCATTTCAAGCTAACTTTTACCCCTTCACAAGAGTCGAGAGTCGAGACCTAGGTTAACTATCTACATGTGGTACATTTATTACAATGTAATAATGTTCTTGTGACTAAAATTTTAGGCTTTTCTACACTGAACTTGGCATCCATTTAGATCTCAATTCTTTTTTTTAACTTGGCTCTCATTTTACATTTATGTTTTTGATGAGATACCTATTTGTAAAAAAAACACCCTTGAAGTTCTTTTCTTCCTTTGCGGACGTTATAAGTGCTTGTGAAATGGCATAGTTTAACTCTATGTAATAATCCTAATGTATATAACATCCTAATAATCCTAATATTGTGTTCCTCATATAAAAATATTGGCTTTCTGCACTCCTTCTCCTTGTACCTATAGGTATTTTAATTATGCCAAAATTCACACCCCCGCAAAGTTTTTTGTTTCAAGTAATACAACAAATTATTATCCGAATGACACACAAGTTTGTTAAGATCCGACCTTAGTCACAGGATACGCCCAGCATTACTTTTGCACTTTATTCGAGCTGAATTTGTTCAGGAGCGGTTGCTTAGTAAAACATTTATGTGTAAATGTTTGTACGAACTACGAACGGGTCACATATTGGATTACGCTGCGAATAATTCAAGAGCCTTACCCAAATGAGGACAACGTTCCACATTCCGACATTCCACCATGTCCAATCACAGTTAAATTTGATAACAGGGATAGGTTTAGTTCGTTTACAGAAGTGATATTGATTTCTATAGCTTCTACAATACAGTTTTTATGTGATAAAAATAGCAAACCAGCTTGCTATCCTTATCACGCCGCCATCCTCTGCCACATATGAACATCTAACAAACAATGAACAACCAAATAGAATCAAATAGGTCTGTAGGCGATACTGTAGTCGATTAGTAGGCCATATTAGAATATAATATATTCCTATATTATAGGAATAGGAAGAATATTATTAAGTTAGTAAGTATTACGAGTAGTCTACTTTGCAGCAATCCGCGATTGACATGCATCATGATTCATGGTTGATGGTATATTATGTATATTTTAAAACAAGCTACGCCTATACATGTCACGCATGTCTTAAACTTTAAGTTTTATAACTATCTAACCTTGACTACAAAAATATAGATACCGTGCGCTGTGACGACCGATAGGATAATTAAATCATGTAACAGAATACTACAGTGAATAGATACGAACAGCTAGTAAATATTGAAGCGATGTAAAGTTTCTCTTTGAAACTTCGTGTTTACAATAAAATTTTAGTGCGGTTTCCAAATATTTGTACTGACTATACGATTTTCTTGCTTCATTGCGAACAAAACCAAACTTCGTCTAAGTTTTCAGCTGACTGTGCTGCGTTAAACGAAATTAAGTGATGCTGAATGCAGGTTCATTGTTGGATGAGTTACTTTACTATATTATATAAAGAGACTTGTTTGTTACATTAAAGTTAGTGACAAATATAACACATTGTAATATAATTATGTTTATACAACATAAGAGAAATACATATAAGACATTCTTTCGATTGGTAAGCACAATACAATGGGTGGCTTTTTTGCTTACAAGCAATTTCTTTCAGATTCCAATATGTTTTACAGACTGTAACAAAACCTTTTTGTCAGTTGTTTACTCCGTTGTTAGTCAAAACTGAACCATTATAGTTTCGTCATGTCCGTTCGTCCGTCCATCCGTCCACAACATAGTAGGTACATAGACCCTTACTGCTATTACCTCATAGTAGACCAAATATTATAATTATTTTGATAAATTATAATTGATATTTGATAAATTTTTTATTGATATTTGATAAATATTATAATTATTTTGGTTAGAGTCAAGTGTCTGCCGCCACCCCTTCCAATTAAATGGTAGGTGTTGGACCTGTGAAATAATTGACAGCATAATATTTGATCAATTGAAAAGGGAAACTATCACGGCTAGGTTAGCTTAAGTAGTTAATAAGCAATAGTCGATGAACTTACAACTATGGAACCTTACATTGCGCGTTGCCTTTTGTTTTTAGCCAATCATACAGGAATGCAGTGCTATATTTCCTTTGGAAATCAAATGCGAGAGCGATTTTCTGTAAAAACTTTTTCCAAAAATATCTTCGTAGTTGCACAACAGTCAAGAACTACATGAAATAAAATTCGTATAAATGCAATTATGAAATAAGTTCTACCGGTAAATATATCTCAACTTTTAGGCAAAGGCTACTATACTGTAGATGAGTAGATACATAAATGACAAAGACGCATGGAAATGACCAGATCTGCAACCAGTTCCGTACAGGCTAGTGATACTTCTTTGTAAGAAATATACCAGTGTATTTTATTTTTAAAAGATGTGCTGAGGAGTTTCTTTCGGCTTTTCTTCTCCTCCATGACAAAGCACCTTTGCGAAAAGCTGGTAAATTAAAAAAATGACGTGCATAAGTGTATCAATGATACCTACATGAATAAATGATTTTGAATTTGAATTTGAATTTGAATATATTGGCTGAAATGCAAAATTCATGGAAATGGTAACTACATCATTTGCTCAAACATGATGCGGGAAAAACCTTTGGCAAAGCAAATTTATTTGGCACTAAAATATCACAACTCAAAGCATTGCTCCCGAAGGATAATTTTGAAATAACATTTCAAAGCTTCACTTTCCAAGCGTTAAAATTTCTAACCTCAATCCATAAGCTACTGCAGTTCGTTAACAGGGATTATATTTCCTGAAGCGAGAGCAGTTTACTAGTTTCTGATAAGTTTAATGAACTTTGGGATTTACCTGGTTTGAACACGATGCGACAAAGACATGCAACAAATGTTTAGTACCCAAAAACTTTGACATTCAGAATACCATACCATACTTACCATAATCAAAACATTTGCGACGGTCGACTCTAATTGAAAATAATTTAATGAAAAAAAAATAGCTTCTTCAAAGGCCCACAACAGAACTCGGATCCTTTGAAGAAGGTTTAGATTCTACTTCACCGTGCAGCTCCGGTGCATGTTGGTGACTGTTATCTTACGATTACTACTACAATCTACAAAGTGCTCAAGTAATTTTTGCCACTAAAGGTCATCCATCTAACTACGGACCGCGGCCGTTCGCGTTGTTGCGTTTCGTATGCTGTGTCGCTTAGGATTTGTGTCACTTATGATAACAATGAAAAGTCTCCGGCCTATGAGCGCTTCATTCAATAAGTTACTTAATTATGCATTTCTCTTTACCGTTCAAGGCATAAACCATTCATTAACAATGAATGCGAAAATTATAATTATTTTAATACCAAACTATACGGCGGCATATGTTACTGCTGTGAAACTTAATTTCTTAGAGCAACAAAACAGTTTGACAAAGTTTAGTTGTGCTGTGCTGGTGCTAAGATTTAAGTTGTTCCCACGAGATACATCTGGTGTTGTCGTGCAACTACCGAGTAATAGTTAATATTCTTTAGTGCAACTTTGCGATGAAATTGATATCTGTGTCTCCGTTCACACTGATGTCTGGTGAATTAAACATTGTCATCGTAATTACTGGTTTATTCTTCTGCTTCGTTCGGGGTTCAAAATTCGATCATAGGTGTCAAAGAGATATATAGTTACTTACGAGTACAATGCATAATGCTGTCTATTTTTATAGATTACTAGCTATTGTCCGCGGCCTCACCCGTGGTAGAGATCGATTTTTACAAATCCCGCGGGAACCCTGAACTTTTCCGGGATAAAAAGTAGCCTATGTTTTAATCCAGGGTATAGGCTATCTCCATTCAAAATTTCAACCAAATCGGTTAAGAAGTTTTCGTGTGAAAGCGTAACAAACAAACTTACATTCACATTTATAATATTAGTATGATACGCATTTTAAATATATATTTGCTTTCTGCACTCCCCCGTGTAAACTTTAATTGTGCCAAATTTCAAACCCCTTCGTGCGCTTAGTTGACGTAAAAATTAGGAAAATGGCATAAATACTTTTTTACGTGTTTTATTTTATTTATCTACCGTGTACCTATTAGCCTATAAAGCGCTTACTTTATAGGAAAGTATGTATATTCTTTATACTTCTATGCATATAGGTCTAAATTTATCTTTGCTCGGTTGTCCATACATAATCATCTTCCTCCTCCCTTTGCCAAATCTCTTTAAATTAGAGTGGATAGCCTTTCGAAACCTTTGATCTATTTATTCGTGTATATTTATTTATCTTACATTCAGTGGTTAAAGCAACTTAGTGCAAATTACTTTCACGATTACATCAACCGTTGATTTCGTGGTGATTGAGTAAACTCTTCGACCACCAAGTAATTGTCAGCATTATAAAGTAAGAGCTTGAACCACACTATAAATTATTTTTAATTCAGTAACTTTTTTGTACTATGATACATAAATGGTCTATTATAAATAATTGCTATTAGTATATCCGATGTTATTATGGTTCTACTGTTGTTTAACAAAATAACCTGATGTCTAAAACAACTTAGTGGTCATAAAAATTTCCCTTATTTGTGAGCTTTCCAACTCCCAACCGCGCCGTTTGCTTAGATTCTTAAAAAACTCTATGCGATTCTCCAAAAAGAGGGTCAATCGAACTCTTCAAAGCCTGCAACACACATATATAATTATAGTTCACACCATAGTCAACGGTTAACAAGGTTAAGGTTGCAAAACTATCAGGCCTGTAGGCAGGCTGTTTGCCCTTAAAATATTATAATTATTGAAAAACTATTGACACAATTTTTTTCAATAAGTAACTTTTTCTTGGTGTCAAATAAGTACATGATAATAAATAAAGCAGTAACATAGTAATGACTAACTTTATCTAATCAAACATAAGCTCAGTCAGGCAATGACCGGAGAGAACTATGCACGGTATTTTGCTACGCGACGGAATTTGAATTGACCAAATCTGTAGACGACCATTGATATAGCTTGCAAGACTGATATAGATAGAGGAAAAATACAAGCCATATAATTAGAAAAGATGACCGATAGCACAGAAGACATAACAGGCAAAGAGATAAAAGGTTCAAAAGATGCTCCCTTCAGTCGATGAAAAGCCGATTTGCAGAAAAAATCTTGTGAACGCTGAATTATCTGGATCACAACTGTAATATGACACATTATTTCTTTATCGCCATGAGCAGGTTACCGAACTAGAAACCTGGTAATAATTATGGCACATTATGTCATCAAGACTCCTAGCTGAATATCGAACTAGAAACCCTTCGTTTCTCCGGCATAGTACTGGGCTTCAAATAGAACTCAAACAAGGAAGCCGAAATAGATAAACTACTTAAAGCTATTTACAATTTTGTCATATTTTCCTTCTTCTTTTTTCTCGCCAAATTGTCACAAGTCCACAGCGTCAGTGTCACTCGAACGCGTTAAGTACCGTCAGCTCGTCACACGTTTCAATTCGCGTGTAATCAAATTGGGACGGACACTCAACCTCTTCACGCTGGAACCGCTCTTTGATCTGCCGTCTGTGGGCGAGGGGTAGCGAGGGGGTCCGGAGAGGGGGTTTTATGTGTTTACCTTTTAAGTAATATATTATTAACACTGTCACTGGCCTACTACTCTGAAGTCAGTTTAGACATATTAATAATTACTTTTTAACAAAAAATAAAACCAACGAAAAAAAAAACTGAAAAGCAAAAAATAAAATAAACCATTTAGTATTATAAATTTAGATCCGAAATTAACAGTAAATAAATAATTTTGAGACCGTGCCAAACAAACAACCAAAATTAATTACATAAAGTTAATATTATGAGGGCAGCGACATGCGGTGCACACAGCAGCAGCAGGGCGGCGCACATCTTTTCGCCGTTTGTTTTTTCATTGGTTTGGCACCGCCTCAAAATTATTTATTTACTGTTAATTTCGGATCTAAATTTATAATACTAAATGGTTTATTTTATTTTTTGCTTTTCAGTTTTTTTTTTCGTTGGTTTTATTTTTTGTTAAAAAGTAATTATTTTTTAATTTTTAGTTGCTATGATACTTATAATTAATAATAAATTATTGATTTTATGAATTATAGATTCAGTTACCAGGTAAAAATGTAGTAGGTGAAATATCAATCATCCCCTATTTTCGTACCTATAGGGGTAAAATTTTGTTTCAAAATTCAAACAGGAGTAACTTCAAGGTATACACTATTCAATAAAAAAAGAATCATCGAAATCGGATCATCCAGTACAAAGTTATTGGGGTTAACATGTAAAAATTCCGAGTAAAAAACGGGTGAATAATCAATCATTCCCTATTTTCGTACCTTTAGGGTGGGAATAAAATTTTCAAAAAAATATGGGACCAACTTCAGGACATACCCTATCCAATAAAAAAAGAATCATCCAAATCGGACCACCCTGTGCCGATTGCTGCGTGATCATACAAAAAAAAAAAAAAAAAAATATACGTGTCGAATTGAGAACCTCCTCCTTTTTTTTTCGTCGGTTAAAAAGTTAAGTAAATAACTAAAAAAACCTAAATATTAAGTGAATAATTTTTAGTGCGCGTCCAAACCACTTACAATCATCACCATAAAAAACATATATTGCGTTTTAGTGCTTTGGTAAATATGAAGATTGCTAGAGACGTTAATAAAGTTGCAGATTTTAAGTTCTGATGTGAAACATAAATCCGTAATCCTAAAAGAATTAGACCATCCGTTTTTTCTACATTACCAAGCATTGTGTACCTGTGGGACCAAGTGATAACAGCTATGATCGTCAGGTGGCCTTACAGCTTCGTCGGTTGTTAGAACATACTTACATTAATATAAGCAATTTCTTACTTGTTCCAGTTATTGAAACAAAAGAAAGTCCATCATTCATTGCAGCATCGCGGAACACATGTTTCTGGCACTTGAGAAGTAGCGCAAGCATACTCACGCTTAAGTACTTCGTAAAGTATTGTTAACAATAAAAATTTCAATAAAAACATTCGGTAGAAATAGGCCAAAGCTTGATTTTTTTATAAATTGTGTTAAAAATCTATTTTCTTTATACCTCGGTCTTTGGGTCAGAAAAAAACATATGATTATTAAATTTCAACTCATTTTGGTTCAGGAGTTTCGGAGAAAATAGGCTGTGAATAGCAGTCGCCCAGACACGAGTTTTTTTTATGGAAATAGCCGACAAACGAGCTGATGATCCACCTGATGGTAAGTGGCTGTCGTCGCCCATGGACATCAGCAACACCAAAGGTTCTGATGCGTTGCTGGCCAAGAAAGAGAGAAGATAAGAACTGGCTCTCAAGCCCCCAGCCGGAACACGACGAGTCGATTGGCGGCTGACTCATGCTCAAGTAGGGTTGCCAGGTCGTCAAACCAAATTGCCGGACAGACCAGCCAGTTTGGCCGGACATTTGGGTAAAAAGGCCGGACACCCTAAATTATAAACTCCAACGAAAAATAGCCTGTGTTCCAGTGGTCGGATCGGGGAGCGAGAGGTACCAAACGATCGGGCTCGGTGAGCGCTACACAGTACACACAATAAAATTTGATGTAGAAAGTGTTTTGAGAAAGTAATTTTGAAAATAGTGTTTTTCTTCAGTTTTTGGCAAAAAAAATTGAAATTTACGAACTATTTTTTACGGAACTCATAGAAATGGGTGCGCCAAGGAATTTCTAATCTTCCGATACCACGCAGTGGTCGGTCGACGTGAAATTTGAAAAGAAACAATTGCAAAAACGCATGTTAATATGAAGAAAAAGTAGTTTAAAGAAAATTTTGGAAAATTTACAAGGAAATCAAAAACTAATTGGACAGTTGAACAGGTGGCCGTAGTGCTGGCTCGCAGTTCGCAGAGGGGTGCGCGTGCGGTGCACCGTGCGGGGCAGAAATGACGATGTGCTCTCGCACCGCTCACTCGAACAACGACGTGACTAGTCGAGTGCAAAAAGCCTAACAAAACCGGACAGGCCGAACACCGTTCAATTTGGCCGGACACGCACTCAAAAAGCCTAACCCTGTCCGGCTTTATCCGGACGTCTGGCAACCCTATGCTCAAGGGTGGTAGCTATCCAGGCGAACCCCATGGTGAAATGATAATAGTAATAATGGTATTAACTAACAATTAAAATCAATATTACCAATATAATCCCTCGAGGAGCCCTACCACTATCGGGCCGGATTTAATCGCCTGTTACGACACCCATCCGGCGTGTGATTGGGGTTAGTATTTTAAGCCGCCCCAATACGGCTAAAAGTGATCCTATAAGGGTTCCGTTTTTCGTTTCTCTTCGTTCGGTACTCTAAAATGAAGATTATGTACTTTTCTTTACATTTAGCGCGTGTTGAAAGATGCTGTAACATTCAGTTGATATGGTCTCGCATTTAAATATTACCTTTGGGTAGTGGGTACAAAACGTGTCTTGCTAAAGTTGGATAAAAATGTATTCTATACATTTTATAGAGGAAGCAGCATTAAATCGAGGTAGCGTAGCCAAACCGCATAGTAATTTACGGCAGTGTAATGCTATACAAATGGACGACTGTGTAACGTAAATTACGATCTATACTAAAAAATAAAATCATGATTCTGGTGAAATATGTCTCATTTATAGACAAGCTTAGATATCACTGTATGTAGATTAAATCTAATATACATATGTATAAAATTATGATTCTGGTGAAATATGTCTCATTTATAGACAAGCTTAGATATCACTGTATGTAGATTAAATCTAATATACATATGTATAAAATTCTCGTGTCACGGTATTAGAAGTTGAACTCCTCCGAAACGGCTCGACCGATTTTCGTGAATCTTAGCGTGCATGTCGGCTAGGGTGGAGAATCGGACAACATCTATTTTTCATCCCCCTCCATCCCTAAATTTTTGGCAGAACAACGTTTGCCGAGTCAGCTAGTGTGTATATGATATGGATAAAAGCAAAGTAAACTTCTGTTATACTCAATCATAAAAACGAAGTGTTATCCAACTGAATCAATTACATAGTAAAGCAAAATGTTGCCTAACGATCCCCTAAAAGGAAATGTTTTTGAAACTATTACCTCTGTAGGGTTGCTTCACCCCCTATCTGGTCCCAGGGGTGACGTCCAGTGAACTCCGTAAAAGCTTTGTCTTTTCATATTTCCCTGGGAATTAGTACAAAATGATAAAAATTTGAGGGTAATTCTTAAACCACATACATCGCTGCTCACATATTAAAAGCTTTTGCATTAAAGAAAAAATATCGTACTCAGTGCGCAATGTATGTTACATTTAAAAAATAGTGCTGTTTAAAATGACCCAAAGGGGTTAGTGGTAAGAGAAGTTTATACATAATAATTTATTATGACGTATAAAAAGTCCTGGCGACATTAAATATTCAATTTAGAACTTTAAATGGTTAATGCGTAAAGTTGCTCTTTTGTGCAGTTAATTTTGGACGCCATGAATATTTTGTTTGCTTAAAATTTAATGTTTTTACACTTAGCATATAAATAGCTTGAATGAAATCATCCCCCGCTTTTGATACATATTTTGTTTATGCAGATATTAAAGTTGTATTATTTTTCAGTTCCTTCTCAAACATTGTGATTTTCAATTTACTTACGAAACTCGTTCTTTCCAACGTTATAACTATGTATTATCAAATTAATATTTGAAAACTTTACTAGCGTATAATAATTTTAAATTGTTTTACACAGTTAATGTTCGCTGACATTTTATACAATGTCCAGCAACTAATTTACTAACTACTACTACTAACTACAAAAATACCCACCGTCTAGCCCTCTTCCTGTTGGAATGGCCGCCATTTTTTTATTTTACTATGGCAGAATACTATAATATTACCCGTGCCCAGTTGTGGGCTATTAATGGGTTCAGCCAAAGCCAAAATGGCAGAATATGACTCTGCCGAGAGATTTCGATTTGTCTGGACTTAAAGGTCTCATATCATTATTATTAAAATGACGTATGTACTTAACATTCAAGTAATATTATTAATACATTTTTAGATTAAAAAACAAGAAGAGCGATACTTTTCCAAATAATACATTTTTATGGAATAATAAACCCTTGCTTACACATTACATAGAGTTCTGCTTCACTAAAGGTGCTGAAAATCCGCATTAATATTATATTTTAAAGTACGTCAGTAAGATAATTTTACTCAACATCATAATATCGTTTTACAAACCAGCCTACTTCTCATCGATATTGATTCGTAATTCGCCGCAAGCATAATATTTTCCGAACTTCCGTCCCGATAACGTATCGCTGAAAGTTTTCTATAAATAAATAAATAGACCCGTGTTTCCCTTTCATTCGTTCCGTTTACTTTTTCACGCGAGCAAAAAAAGGACTAACAGAAATGTTGGCCAAGAGTATAAAGTTATTTTAGGAATCTATGTATTTTGGATGTTGGGGAATTTAACAAAGATAAAGATACAGATATTTCTCTGCGATTGTCAAACATTTGAATGTTTATAAATCATAAATCTTTTTGCCTAATAATAAAATTATGAGAAGAATAACTGTTTCTAATATAAATGAAAATAAGTAACGATCATTTAACATCATCAATCAAATCACTACCTGCAATAAGGAATAAAAGCTCGAACATAACGGAAAAGAAATGAAATATTCAGATGTGTTCAATCTTTATAAATAACTGATACGGTAAGCGTTGAATTGTATAAGTTATGAAGGAGACGCTGCCAAGAGTGTGGCCTGCGATTGAGTGTCGGGTAATAGACAACCGTTTGAGATATTATACAGTCATTTGTTCTTTTACAGCAATTTGTTTTTTTAATGTAGCTTTTAGTGAATGTTCGCTCGAACATAATTATACCTACTCGTAAATTGGACTATCATGTTGCATTATAAAAAGAGGACTATCATTAAAAAACTTTAAACTCAAATAATCTTACATAAGTTAAATATTCCTAAAAAATAATTCTGTAGGCAAAATATCTCAACATATTTTATAAGTTTTAAATCATAACACGTTAAATTCATACAAAAAAATTTAACCCCCGAGGAAAAAAGAAGGGTGTTATAAGTTTGACGTGTCTGTGTATCTGTGTGTCTCTGTCTGTGTATCTGTATGTCCATCTGTGGCATCGTAGCTCCCAAACGGGTGAACCGATTTTGATCTAGTTTTTTTTTGTTTGAAAGGTGACTTAATCGGCAATGTTCTTAGCTATGTCTAGTGTAAATAAAATTGTCGGTGGTTTTTAAATTTAAATTTAAGATTATTTTAAATAATTGAAATCCTAGTCAGTTTTAAAGAACCATTCATTTCATCATCCTGAAGATTTCAGAGAAATAACCATGTATTTCACAATATTCTTCAATCAATCAACACTCACTTCACAAAAAGAAACTTATTCTAACTCATTTATTACATAAAAGTATACACAAATCTACCTGTCGAGAGATTTTTGCGTCCCTTAGTTCATCACATCAATATTGAAAACAATTTCTGACGTAAAGTAAGTAAGAAAGATTATCCGATCTCCCTCAGACAGCCTTTTGTGAATTGAGCTGAATCATAACTACATTAACCTTACATTGGTCTTAATGTAGTCAGGCTTAAGAAACGGCTTGCAAATGGTTTGTTCCGTTTCATTATTATTTTTAATCGACTTCAAAAAAGGAGGAGGTATTCAATTCGACTGTACTGTTTTTATGTGTGTGAACCGATTTTGATGATTCTTTTTTTAAAGCAAGCTGGGGCTTGTCATGTGGTCTTATTTTTTGAGCGAGATCTGACGAGAGTTTTTGAGTTATTTTGAAGTTGGTTATTTTTTGTCAAGAATTATTATGTTTAACAATAGAGCCTCCTATTGGTGAGATAATTATTCATATCGGTCCAGTAGTTTTGAATGTACAAAGAAAAAAATCAATACTTTGCTCTTTATAATATTACATTAAGTTTAGACAAGTGACTTGCGTCGGTTTGATTTTAACAATCTGTAATGCTATTCTGTTTTGTAACTTGACAGCGGAGTTTCAAAATTGACGTTCGAGTTCTAGGATCACTTCACTTCGCAAGTGCGTACTAGATGATTAGATAATGACATGTCAAAATGATACAAGTTCGCTTTTGTTTTGTAACTTGACAGCGGAATACACGATGAGTTTCTAAATTGAAGTTAGAGTTCGAGACTCCCTTCACTTCGCAAGTGCGTACCAGATGATTAGAGAATCACATATCAAGATCTCAGACTCGAACTTCAATTTTGAAACTCATCGCGGATTCCACTGTCAAGTTACAAAAGAGAATAGCCTTGCAGAACGCCAGCGGATTAACAAGATGCTTGATCGATACCTCGACTACTTATGACAAATAGGTGCAAATAGTTTAGAAGTTTAGCGAAAACAGATAAACAAACATATATCCGTATGTTTATTCAGGTCTTGCTCAAATCATAATACTTCTTTTATTCGCCATAGTATGGTAAAAATGAACATTCCCTTTTGTTATAAAATCTATACTAATAATAAAATTGAAGAGTTAAACTGTGATTTTAAAAATGATTTTTTCAAGTTGCAAATCGTTACATGCACGATACCAACACCGAAAAATGAGTTTTTAAAAAATTTTCCTGTCTGTCTGTTTGTTTGTCTCCACAAATCTCTGAAACCACTGAACAAATTTTAACACGACTTTTACTAAGATATTGAAAAGTCTTCAACTTAGTATTTAAGCTACTTTTTATGGTTCCACACCAAAGGGTTCCTTAGGGATATTTTGTATGGAAAAATAAAAAAATGGAAGCTGATTTGTTTTAAATAATAAAAAACGTTTTCTCCGTACAAAAAGAGTAATACATGGATATCTTAGTTTTTACTTATATGACATGGAAAGACCATAAAATGCCTTTGAAGGTTATTTTTTTCATTAATTCAAATCCATATTACCGAGTGGATATCTGTTTTCTTATTTTGTTTTCGATAGCATGTTTTTTGCGTATCTATGAGCTCCAATATAATTTCAGCATTTTATTAATTACAACTTGGAAGTGGTGGAAAAACGCAAATTAATTATGTATGAGTAACCGATCGATTACTATCTTGGCCACTAGATGGCGCTGTACAAACCACTTTTTTACCTACAAATAAATAAAATTGAAGAGTCCGTCTGCGATTCCGAAATAACTGCATTTTTCATGTTGTAAATTCAGTTACTTGCACGATATCAAAACTGAAAAATATGTTTTTGATAATTTTTGTTTGTCTGTTTCTTTATCGCCACTTATCTCTGAAAACACTGAAAGGATTTCAACAGGACTATACTACGATATACGCGTGATAGCCTAGCGGTAGAACGTTGGTCTCCCGAACGAAGGGGCCCGAGTTCAAACCCTGGCACGCACCTCTAATTTTTCAAATATTATGTGCGTATTACAAGTTAATTATCACTTGCTTCGGTGAAGGAAAACATCGTGAGGAAACCTGCACACCGGAGAGTTCTCCATAAAGTTCTCGAAGGTGTGTGAAGTCTACCAATTCGCACTTGGCCAGCGTGGTAGACTATGGCCTAATACCCCTCACATTGTGAGAGGAGACCCCGAGCCCAGCAGTGGGACAATTATGGGTTGTTGCTTTGCTTTTGCTTTTATACTACGATATCGGGTCTTCAACTTAAATTGTAGGATATTTTTTGGGTTCCATAACAAAGCGAGAAAATAAAATATGAGTCTATTTGTTTAAACTTACAAAACCTTTTCTTCATTGATAATAAAATACATAACTTCACATACGTAAAGCGTATTGCGACGTGTTATGAAGCTTAGGATTGTTATTTGAAATAACTGTTTCGTGATTTTTTTTATGGAAATAGCCGACAAACGAGCTGACGTTCCACCTGATGGTAAGTGGCTATCGTCGCCCATGGACATCAGCAACACCAAAGGCATCACTGATGAGTTGCCGGCAAAGAAAGAGGAAAGAAAAAGAAAGAAAGAACTGACTCTCAAGCCCTCAGCCGGAATACGACGAATCGTTTGGCGGCTGACTCATGCTCAAGGGTGCTAGCTATCCAGGAGAAACCCATGGAGAAATAATAATGGTAATAATGGTATTCATTAACAATTGTAATGCATAATATCCTTAGGAACATCGTGTTGAGAGTGCTGAGAGCTGAATTTTCTCATTTTATGTGAAGCAATATCTTCCCTTTGCCGAATTATTGGTTTGCCAAAACTACAATGTAATAAATGCGAAAATGTGTTGCCTCCTTTATTACCATTCACACATAACTCATCGAATTAACCTTAACTCTCTCGCACCGCTGAATCAAGTTTGATGTGTTTGGGTATAGACATAGATTGTACGTTGAAGAAGGATTACTACTTTTTTTAAAGTCTGGGTACCTATCATGTATGTAATGTGAAATACTGATGGATTGGTCATACGGCATCATTAAAACTATTTATTCAGTGTAATTTACTATGGGTTAAGCAGGAAACACAAACATTAGAAAATAATATCATGAAATAATAATAATAAGTAAAAGCAACCGGCCAAGTGCGAGCTAGGATTGTTGAACCTAACTTAACTATTTAGTGAAACCTAACGTAGCTGTGTAACGAAAAGATAAATGGAATTAAGAAACAAACATAACTTTGCCGTTGAAAAACTGTCGTCCCCATACATCAACATAGGCCCTGATCAAATTACCAAGTTTGCAAATAGGTGTAAAATCATGTTCTTTGTGATACCTACTTACAAAACAGTTTTTAGATTTTTTCTTTAACCTATGTTATACCTGAGACATTTCTTCTAGCCGAGTGTCTTTTGATTGCGTTGACGACATAGAATATTGATCTTTTCACAGCTCCTAGGGATTGCAGATCTGAGAATTGGTTATTAATTTTAATTGGTTACCTTCACGCGTTCCTGCGGAAAAAGGTCTTGAGAAACAGACAAACAGAAGGGCAATGGAGTGAGTGATCTTATGGGAACCGTGTTTTTTTCTTTTGAGGTAATGAACCCTAAAATATTGAAACGTTATGTGGTGTATTGACCTTTCATTGTAATGCCGTTCTAATGATCAATCATGCTGCTTTAAGAATATGTTCTGTAAGTTAACTAAAGTACTACCTACCTACTATTTTTGCCGAAGCGAAGCGAGGGCAACTGCTAGTCGTAAATAGAAATAGAAACTTAAACCAAATGTCACTTACGATCGTAAACGAATCATCAATATAATAAAATAACAATCTCAACACGAAAAAGCTTTTAGCGGTATTGAACTGTTGAAGCTCAAACAGTATTTAGGAAGTTAGTGATTTGTTGGGATGGTTGTCTTTTCTAATAATTCTTTTTGATGTTTCCAAAAAACTTTTATTTCAACAATGTTAACGACATTATTTTTGATTAATTAAAGTCCAAAGACTCCAAAGTCCAATTAAAGTAAATAGACAAATCTCTCGCAATGAAAAATCGCTTGGCCTCGTCCTTTATTATGCTTATGCGTCCTTTAGTACCTACTAAGAAAAACCGGGATTGGTGGCCTAAGGTGGTATTTCCGGGCGAGTATAATTTAAGTATCTTCGGCTTACTTTGTTAGTTCTTTTTACTACCCCCAGACTGTATCCGTTTACCATCAGGTGAAACAGTACATGCACTAAGGTCTAAGTTGTGAAAAATAATAGATATCATTGTAATCGATTCAAACAAGTGACGAAGAAGTCTTTAGCCTAAAACAAATACAATTCACTCAGTTAATTATTCAATCTTTCCATCATAATTCATTCAATATCGCTCGACAGATTCATTCAATATTTATAAAGAAAATTGAAACGTTTTTGATGAGCCCAGATGTCTTCTTTTTCCTTTGTTAGTTAAAAGGATTTCTATGTTATTTCCATGCTCTTTATTCTTTGACGACCCTGTAGCTTAGTTGGTAGCGACCCTGCCTGCAAAGCGAGGGGTCCCGGGTTCGACGGATTACATAATCAAGAGTCATCTTATTTTAAGTAATTCTCGTTCGTTCTTCGTTCTCGATCGTCGTAAGGACATCACCAGTCACCTGTACGTTGTCACTCAAGAAAAATACTTGAAGGTTCTCCATAATATTCTGAAAGTTTTTTATTTATTGTATTTTGTTTATCAAAATCTTTACTCCTCACCTTATATGATGGCAAGTTGCCAGTCCGTCTGTAGGAGACGGACTGCTGCACTCAAATTGGCCAAAATTCTTCTTATCGTGTTTCCTTTCTTATCATGTTTATCTTATCTTTTTATACTTAGCTTTATTTAATTCTTCCATAATATCAATATTTATAAATTGTCCAGTTAATTAAAGAAACTCATATCCTGAAATCACAAAAATTACAAAAAAAAGATAAGATATTCTAATTTGTAATTTGATACTAAAAATTATAAAAGGACGTCAGCACGTTAGAACGTTAATAATTTGTAACTAAATATATAACAGATAGTTGTGTACAAGGAAGCTGATTGTATCTCTACTCTCAAGATTAACAGCACAAAGATCCCGGGCGAGCGTTTGACTAATCCCGTCATTATTGTGTAAGCTTTGCGATGCAATTATGATTTGAGTTGTTAGCACTATTAATATAAACTAGATACCCGCTTTTCAGTGAAAATTCGACTGTAATTCAATGTAACAAAGAGTTACTTTACATAAACCTTTTCATCAACCATCCATCCCTGATGGATGCGCCTTTGCGAGTCCGCTGCTGGATATAGGCCTCTCCTAGTTTGCGCTCCTCTGACCGGCTCTGAGCCTTCTGAATCCAGCGAAAACCCGCTGCTTCTTCACGATCAGTCCACCTAGTCGAGGTCCTATGCTCCTTTTTCCGAGACGTAAACCTTTTAGTGTTATATTTTCACTAATAAATGTATTTTTATCATGATATCTCATATATTTGTGTACTTCTACTCCATGTCAAAGGTTTCCCTTGAGTTTAATATATTATATACTTTGATTAGTATTTATTCCCAGTCCACAGGTTTAACTATTAGTGTGTCCCATTAGAATTAAAAGAGAAAAAAAATCAAAATGTGTGCAATTCACAGGTGGTAGAAGTGAAACCTTCAAAATTTTTGTTTTCAAGATAATGAGACGAATGTAAAATTTCGGGAAGATGATAAATGTAGGTTTCACTAATCTATGCCCTTCACTCCGCTCCGCTCCGTCCCGCTTCGCTCTGCCCCGCCCCGCTCCGCTCAACTCTGGTCTCGCCTCAACTCCAGTCTCCACTCATTTCTAGTCTCCACTGGACAGTTTCGTTTCATAAAATTTCAAGTCAGTCTCCACTCATTTCTAGTCTCCACTGGACAGTTTCGTTTCATAAAATTTCAAGTCAGTCTCCACTCATTTCTAGTCTCCACTGGACAGGTTCGTTTCATAAAATTTCAAGTCAGTCTCCACTCATTTCTAGTCTCCACTGGACAGTTTCGTTTCATAACAACAACATTCAACATTCAACACAACAACAAAGGGATCCAATTAAACTATATAACACATTGTCAAATAACATAAATAATGAATTTAATCAAATTTTCAAGTTTAGGTATATAGATATAGCTAAAAATAGTAAATTTAGTGATTGGGCTACTGTACGTATTTATAAAAGTAGGAACAAGATGTACGATCTCTATGCCGAGAAACAATACAATTTTTCTCCATCTTTTCAGGAGCATGTAAGAAATTATTCAAAAATCTTTAAAATAGTTTGCATTCAGGCGAAATCAATGTACATAAAGGACAAGATTATTAACTCGGATAACAAAATAAAAACGGCTTGGAATATAATTAGTAGTGAGAATGGTAACGCAAAGTCCTGTGATTTCAGTTACGAACTGTTGATTAATGATAACACAATCACTGCTGATAAAGACGTGGCAAGTGAGTTTGAAAATCACTTCCGTAATATTCCTATAACGTTAACTAGTTCATTAGCTTCTTCGCCGACGGAAGCACTTTCTATATTAAAAAATCATGTTAATGAATGTAATATTTTATTTGAATTTAAACATATAACCACTAGAGACTTAATTAACGCATTTCAGTCTCTGAAGTTAAAGAATACCGGTGACTTATGGGGCATTTCGGTAAAAATAATACAGCATATTATAGATATTATAGCACCATATTTGGTCATAGTTTTTAATAAATGCATAGATCTAGGTATCTTTCCAGATCTTATGAAATGCAGCAAAATTATACCACTTTTTAAAACAGGCGAAAAAACCGATATTAATAACTATAGACCAGTTTCTGTTTTACCAACTCTTAGTAAGATTTTTGAAAAAATAATATTGAATCAAATGCTATCCCATTTCAACAATAATAATTTATTACATCCTGATCAATACGGTTTCACTAAAGGCCGCAGTACAACCGATGCAGGGGCTAGGCTTTTAAAGCACATATTTGAAGCATGGGAATCATCACAAAATGCCATAGGTGTATTTTGTGACTTATCTAAGGCATTTGATTGTGTTCAGCACGAAACATTGCTGTTTAAACTTGGCCACTATGGTATAAAAAACAAGGCCCTTAGCTTGATCGCGTCATATTTGAGTGATAGGATACAAAAAGTTAGTATAAAAGATATTAAGTCATCGGGGTCACCGGCTGTGTTGGGTGTACCGCAGGGCTCGATCTTGGGTCCGTTTCTTTTTCTGGTATACATTAACGATTTACCACATTATGTAAAGAACCAAGCGGATATTGTACTATTTGCTGACGATACATCATTAATATTTAAGTGTGAAAGGAATAAAGTAAATTTTGACGACGTAAATAGTGCTCTTTCGCATGTGTCGCGTTGGTTCACTATCAATAATTTGCTTTTAAATGCAAAAAAAACTAAATGTATAGAGTTTGTACTACCTAATGTTAAAAAAGTTAACAAATCTCTCAGACTGAATAATGAAATATTGCATATGGAGGAATCCACGGTCTTTTTAGGGGTGACCTTAGATAGTAAACTTCAGTGGGGCCCACATATAACAAATCTCGCGACTAAACTCGGTAGGGCTGCTTATGCTGTTAGGAAAATAAGGCAGTTTACTGACGTCGAAACTGCTAGGATGGTTTATTTTGCTTATTTTCACAGTATTATGTCATATGCCATCTTGCTGTGGGGCAAAGCAGCCAGTATAGAACAAATTTTCATACTACAAAAAAGAGCTATTAGGGCTATTTATAAACTTAGATCTCGTGAAACTTTGCGTGACAAGTTCAAAGAAATAGGTATATTTACAGTAACCTCACAATATATCTATAGTAACGTGGTTTTTATACGGAATAATATAAGCGCGTATAAACAAAATTTTGATATCACTAATCGCCAAACAAGAAAAATGCACCAGTTAGTAACGCCATCTTACCGTCTTTCTAAAGTGAAGCGATCTTTTATGGGCCGTGGTGTACAGTTCTATAATAAAATCCCAAAGTTAATACGTGATTTGCCAGTGGAATTATTTAAGAAACATGTAAAATCTCAACTTTTAGGCAAAGGCTAATATACTGCAGATGAGTACATAAATGACAAAGACGCATGGAAATGACCAGCATGGCTGTTCTGTTTTGTAACTCGACAGCGGAATCCGCGATGAGTGTCAAAATTCCTTGCCAAAATTGACACTCATCGCGGATTCCGCTGTCGAGTTACAAAACAGAATAGCCTTGCAGATCTGCAACCAGTTCCGTACAGGCTAGTGATACTTCTTTGTAAGAAATATACCAATGTATTTTATTTTTAAAAGATGTGCTGAGGAGTTTCTTTCGGCTTTTCTTCTCCTCCATGACAAAGCACCTTTCCGAAAAGCTGGTAAATTAAAAAAATGACGTGCATAAGTGTATAAATGATACCTACATGAATAAATGATTTTGAATTTGAATTTGAATTTGAATAAAATTTCAAGTCAGTCTCCACTCATTTCTAGTCTCCACTGGACAGTTTCGTTTCATAAAATTTCAAGTCAGTACTAAAGAAGTTTTCACTTCAATAAAAAATCTTGGCAAGTAATGTCCAATGCAGTGCACAAATAAACTTATTGTAAATATCTTTTTATGTTTATAAAATGAATATTTTAATATCATTTTGATTTCAAATTTGCATTGCCTTAAAATCATCACAATAGTAAGCTAATGTACCGTAAAACAAATCATATCGCAAAACAAAACGCAAGAAGATCACGGGATAGCGCACCGCGCTCGAATAATCCCGTATTATTGCAATTGCTTCTGCAGTTATTGTTATAATTTGCTTTGGAACAGTTAATTTGTAAAGTTTGAATAATAATCCGTGCGGCACTAAAGGGGTTTTGAGAATTTGTTTGAACTGTCGAGATTATTTGAATGGTTATGTAATCCTATGAAATTAAAAGTATTTCCTATAAAATTAAAAGATTTCAAAGGGCTTGCAGGCCTCATCTATAGTGCTGTCTGTACTATAAGTAGTCTTTGATCAAAAAGCTGAAAACCACAATACAACAGTGAAAGCCGTATTCAAATCGGTTAAGCCATTTCTGAGATCAGCTCAAAAAATGCAGAGACCAACCGACAAAGAGACAAAAATTTTAAAAATAATTTTAATATGATTTAACGTACTAAAGATCACGTATCTATTTCTGTTCGTATCACCATAGTTACGCTATTTCGATTACCTAGCCAAACGTCGCAAGTGTCGCAACGACCCATACCCCTATTAAACTCTTTAGCTAACCAAAACACCCGCCCACCAGTTAATTAAACCATCAGCGGCCACCGGGACCCTCCGTTATAGTCTTCTATTGGATGTTAATTTCTACGTCCGATTTCCTGAGGGACCAGTTTTATTCTAACTGTTATCTGGAGGTCTCACTGTGGACGAATGAACGAGGTAAATGTTGTACTACAACTTTTATAGACAGAATTTTAGGTATTTTAAAAAATACTTTTATTTTGTAATGCGCTTAATAAAGCTTTTTGTTATAGGTTTACGGTAAGGGCAGTCTTAATAAAATTTTAATACAGTCCTTAAAAAGTCTTATTAAAATATAATTAAAGTAAGTATGGCATGCATGAAATAATACGCACGAAGCAAAATATTAATTTAAGTATTTGTTAACCAAATCTCACAAGACATTGAGGTAACATTAAAACAATTTTATTTAAATTAATGGAGCAGTGTTGAGGTACATTCCAGATTTTGTCGGATTCCTGTATTTTCCTACGTCATGGCAAAGCACTGGTGACTTCCCTATTTGATATCTTATAAATACCTCTCGGTGACTCTTACAGTCACCTCTCGTCAGTTTTTTTTATGAAAATAGCCGATAAACGAGCTGACGATCCACCTGATGATAAATGTCTATCGTCGCCCATGGACATCAACAACACCAAAGGCATCACTGATGTGTTGCCGGCCAAGAAAGAGAGAAGACAAAGAAAGAAAGAACTGTTAATACCGTCAATATACCTTCCTGAAGCTCGACTGCTTGTAGCAACGCCATACTTCCTGAGGTCAAAAAAATGTTAACGACCTTGTGACCTCAAGTGGCTTTACTAAGGACTATAGACTGATTTATTCAAATGATACCATTTCACTATCATCCTGTTTACACAAAACACAAAAAGTTGTTAGTTTTATAATAGAGTTTTCCAACAAAATAGTAGTTTTATAATGAGACCTGACTAAATGGGGAAGAGCTGATCCGGATAACAATAAAAGTTACTCTTATCGAGTACGTACGTACTCATACTGTATTTGTAGATATATTTGCGTATACTAGTAACTAGTTTGGTATAGATCCCTAATTTTTTTAATAAAATATAGTCCATGTTACTCAGAAACAATAAAGCATTTATGAAACAATTTTTGAAATCGGTCCAGTTGTTTTTGAGTTTATCCATTAAATACATACAAAAATCTTTTTCCTCTACATAATATTAAAAGTTAACATCTATAACCTTAACTCTTGATATATCTCTAGATCGCCAGTGATTCTCCGATGCCTGTTCACTCGCCCGAGCAGGCCTCAGCCAACCACAAAATTAACACTTAATCTTATACACCAGGGATTCGTTTCAAAATAGATTGAAAAACAGTGGTTTATCTCGTAACGTCCCTAGAGCAATGTCTTCATAGACGCTGCTTTAGTCTGGTTGACTGAGGTTTTCTTGAAAGAAAGTCATGAATTTCTGCCGGATGAATACAGAATTACACATGTTTGTAATATCACCTACAGGGCACGAGTCTCTTACTAAGTACTTGAGCATACTCCATTACCTTACTCCAGTTTAGTTGAAAATAAAATAAACTGGAAATATTTAATATGTTTGTGTTTATAAAAAATGTGTAACGAATGAGCAGGAGAGATTTTTTCCAATGAACAGTTGCCGTTGGCGGATAAAAGCATAAGAGCCATTTGAAGGTATGCGGTCAACGTCCCAAAGAAAAAAGAAAACGAAGAACAAAAAAGAACGAAAAAGAAAGAACTGGCTTTAAAACCCCAAGCCGGAACACGTCCTAACTATGTTTGACGATTGACTTGAGCAACTGACTACAAGAGAGTTTGACTTGGCTTATAGGATCGTTAAGTGACTGCTAATAAAGAGGACCGTCATTATCTGCCCACTGAACAAATTATCTTCACAACTTCCCAAATATAAACGTTCACACACTTACCCGCGCTAGTCGTGGGTTGCGTAGAAAATTATCATACTATAAATCACACAAATTGAACTTAGGATAGTTAGAAATCACAGAGATACGAGATTGTGTCTACATATATATGCACTTCATTGTATACTTTTACGACATGGTGACGTCACGCCAGATCTGAATCATGCTATCGAAGTTTCTCACAACTTTTGCACATAAACAAGCTGCGACAAAGATCAGCAAAACGCGGCCACTTCTTTCCTTAAATATTTAGAACATTCCTATAATTGGAATTGCCATTAAATAACAAAGCAAGAATCATTTCAATCATATTCGATTCAAACAGTCACGTGATTTATATATCACTATATTGGGACTCTTTAAAAACAATTTTGTCCAAATGTTGCTATTCAGAATTTAACATACGCTACGAATTCCATTATTGCTTGTCCGGTGGAATTTATTGCCTTGAAATATTATTGTAAACTTTTCGATATAATTTGTGTGGTACCTCGCAAATACTGTGCCATCTTTTTCATAAAAGTTTGGCCTTATAAAGAGTCGGTTGTCTATCTATTATCACTTACTAAAATTAGGGCCTAGGAAACTGTTTTCTTAAATCCATGCCTAACATTTTTAAAGTCACAAGATTCATAAGTAAAATTATAACATACAAATTAAAAATATTCTGATAATCTAAGTAAAGAAAAGGATATAATGCATAATAATACCGCTGGATTCAGAGAACCTGGGCCCAGGAATGAAGTGGTGCCGATAAAGGATAGGTAGGTAGTTGGACCAGTGGACTTTGAATGTAGCCATACTGAATTGCCTTAGACCCCAATCCTGCCGACATTCATGCTCATGTTCATGCTTTGTTTCTCACTCGAACGCATCAGTGACGCTTTTGATGTTTCTGATATCCATGGTCGATGGTGGCCATAAGTGGTTTGTCAGCTCGTTTCAAAAGTTACAATAATCGTGATCAAAATGATTAAATTTAGTAATACAATTAACTGAAGCACCATTCAACACCATAGCTTCAATACTATCAGAAGTAATAAACTCCAAAATCAGTTTCATAAAACGCTGCACAATTCAAATGGAACTCAGCATTTCCAAAGATCAAGTACTCGCAGCTTCGGGAATTTCCAATTGGTTTCCTTTAATGCCTTCACTAAAAGGCGATTCAGTGGCATCTTTTATTAACTCGTTCCAAGACTCCATCTAATTATAAAGTTTTAAAACTTTATGGCTGGAGGAAATTTTTACTTTTATTTCACTCGCTGCGGTAGTTCATAGTGGATTGTGTAAGATCTTTTGTTGAATTTAATTTGGAGTTAAATATGTTGAAGTGAATAACGTGAACGTTCTACCGTGAAATACATTTTAAGTAATATAAATTACAATATTGATTATTACTAGGTATAATATTAATATCAAAATTGATATTACCTTTAATATTAACATTACCCAAATAAGAATATCTATATTCATAAACACGTCATTTCGATCCAGATTCCTTTATGCCAATTCTGTTGTCAGACACAATTAAGACATTGACATCTAGACGTTGCCTCTGTTTCTAATCATAACTCTTATCCTTTCTGACAACGTCAGGGTTGTCTTCTTTTTTTGTGATAAAATGTGTGATAGATTACGAATATATGATACGGCCCATCTGAAATTGGCCCGACACGTCGAACGTGGCACGCATTTTAACATCATACCAAAAATGCGGAGTTTGCCAGGCCTGATAGCGTGCGTATGATGTACGTCTACGAAATATGTCCACGGAGCGCATCGTCGCGTTTGCCTATTGCCTGTTTCATTATGCAGCTTGCATGCAATCAAATTAAGCGCCGTTGACAGTAGGCCTTACTAGGACTTACTTAAGATGCAAGCAACGATTGAAGATTGCTTATGACGTATGACCAAAAGACCTTAATTCTAAAAGGTACACCTCGTAATAATGATTATGTAAGTTCATCACGGATTTGAATGATTTGATAAAAAATGCTTTATCTTTCTAAAATTTTGAGATAATAAATTTTACTTCAAACTAATAGGTTGTTTTTGTAACAAATAAAAATGTACAATTTTAGTACTTAAATTTAAATTAGTATTTTAAAAACCCAAATATACATTACGAATGGATTATGTCAACCTTTATAAAGTCTTTTAAAACAATCCTCAAATGAAGTCAGAAGAATAGAATCACTGACCTAAATATTATCTTAACTGGACTCTACTAAAACTTTACTCCATTTTGAGTCAGATTCCAACCATCTGATAATTCTAAGCCTATATAAATTCAGTGGTCTCTTTATAACGCTAGGGACGTGAATAAATCATCTCGATTTATAATTTATGTGCGGAACCTCTATTGTTATCGCTCTACAGTTTCAGAACGAAATTTTATGTTCGGTTCAAACTGGATCAAACCGGTCGCGTCCGAATAAAACTGGATATAACCGGTACATTGTAAATAGCGCGATCGTTTGCTTTGCATATAACGCTAGTTTTAATCTGTATTGGGCTTTTGGGATTAATCATACCAAATGTTGGCGATCGACTGGTATTTGTTCGATATTGGACTGTTGTGAAATAATTGTAAATTGCTGTTTGGACTAAAGCGTATACGCTTAGCAATCTTGTTTTACTGTCGTTTTTAAATGTTTTGTACGTCTGGTTAAAAATAGGTTCGCAAATTGTAAAAATGTTTTGTTTTGTCATGAGATATTTCATCGGAATTTTTATTGTATTGTAAGGGTTTCTTTGGTCCAAAATAATACTTAATATCAAGGTCAAATTTCAATGACAAATTTAAGGAAAATTTTCGAATAAATCCTTTACACTCCTAACTTAAATAAGCGATATCCTTGAAACCAAATGGAATTGCCCCCTATCGCAGTTCGGAGCAATCAGACCGTTTTCATAACTAGCAATTAAAAGGTCCGTCCCGGCGGACAGCGTTCGATCCAAGTCGTTTAATCGTAATGTCAGCATCGTCTACAGTTAGATAAACATTGAAGTTTCTTATGAATTCAAAGTTTAATTGTATTATCAACTAGTGGATCCCGGCTTGTGCTACTATGCTGAAGTAAATAAATAAATATTTTCAATTCGGGAAAATTTTTGTATGGGTATGAATATTTGTCAACTACCTAGTTATTTAAAGTTTGTTTTATTTTAATAAATATGTAGATCAGTAGGTCTCATTTCCGTCCGTCCTAATAGTTCCTGACGGCTGTGAATACTTGCTTATATAAGCAGCATTTAACATTGATAATAACACAATGTGTTCTCTATAAAATACGTTACGGAACGTTTTGTAAGCTCTTCCATAATTCTTGTGCTTACTGTACTAGAATTCCCTTCTATGGGCAATGACATGGGCTATGACACATCACTAACGCCGACGACGACGTCCCGAAAACAAACATAATATCTGTCCCATAATTGCCTGCCATGTCCAGAAATCGAAGCCCCTTCGTCCGCTTATCACCAACCAGTCTAAAAGGTATTCAAATAATATTTCTCTGTCACAGAAGTATCTTCTAATCTATCAAGCAATTATTATCTAGCTATACAGCAAATATTGAATGGCTTCCAATGAATGAGTATCCGAAGGTCGTATAACGAGCGACTGCGTTCATAACTATGGAAGATTCTCGATCATGATTAGATAATAATCTGATTGCTCTTGAATATCAAGACGAAACTATCCGCCTGGAGAATACAGTATAAAATTATATACCATTTGCATTGCGAAGCTTACAGACTTTATTATAAGTAAAAACCTAATTAAAATAACGTATACATAATATTATGTTGAACACATTCGATATCTAATATATAAAATTCTCCTGTCACGGACGTCACGGTGTTAGAAGTTGAACTCCTCCGAAACGGCTCAACCGATTTTCGTGAATCTTTGCATGCATATCGGCTAGGGTGGAGAATCGGACAACATCTATTTTTCATCCCCCTACCCCTAAATTTTTGGCAGAACAAAATTTGCCCGATCAGCTAGTTCTGTATAATATTTATTGCTACTGTTATTAAACATAGCATAAAATATGTTAAATATTATCTATAATTCTTATAAGTAATATTTAATAACACTATTATTAAAAAAATACCATAATATTGCATTGTATTTTATAGCATGTCATGTGTTTTGTCATTCAATATCGTATTGGATTTAATTGCACTGCACAGTGCACAGTGTACTAAAGTGTAATTAAATTAATTATCTCGTACTCTACCATACTGTGCTATAATGTATTGTATTTTAGTTGGAAAATGTCGCATAAAGTCCAGCGACGTACAACAAGAGGAATTTGGTGAAAATATCAAACATTGTACCATAATTTATGGCGTCCCCTGTTATAATTCACAATTTCCGCACAACCCCAAATATTATTTATGTCGATGTCACAAAATTATGTAAAAAGTACGTCAAATGACTTTGAATGAATAACTAAATGAGCTTAACAATAACAATAGACACGTGTGTCCTGGGGAAACGTTGGATCATGACAATTTAATTGAGAGAGGCTGTCGCTATAAGAGCTATGTAGCACACATGTTACTGGAACTTTTCAAGTTAGAAAAGTATGAACCGGTATTTAGGTACATTTATCGTACATGGAATTGTTTTTATTACACGCTTTATATTAGCTCCAACTGTATGTTTGTTTTTAACTTGTAACCGACTCCTTTGGACTTGATTTTGACCCACTTGAAACGGTCAGAATTCTTTCAAACTTCGTGGACTTATCGAGGGCCGATGACAATTCAATATTTAAAGAAAAAAGAAAGAAAGAAAGATAAAACCTGATAACATGTTTTATATAAACGGATTTCTTTCAAATTTCGTAGACTTATCGAGTACCGATGACAATTCAATATATAAAGTATTAAAATATCATATTATAAATAAGGCGGGTATGTCGCATACACAAAATCTGAGACTTCGAGCGCTTATAACCATTACAACCAGCTACAAAATAGAGCTCAGAGAATATTTGCAATACCTTCTGTTTGGTCATTTGGTTATTACATATAACTATCACTAGAAAACATAGCTATTTTCAATCCAAAACTGGCAATTAAAGTCAATCTCTCGGGACGTCATTCGATTTAGACCGGTTAATCCGACTGTCTGTATCACGTGACTATAGCGTCTGTTTTAGTTTGATGAACAGCTTAGCAGTCTATGATAGACCTGGCCAATGAAGCACGTATTTCCTTGGAATTGAGAAGGCTTCGATCGTACTGTACCACCAAGTTGTGGAACTTGTAGAATTCAGGTTTATACAGACCTTGGAGAGTTTGACTCTTCTTGAAATCCGATATTATTATGGCGGTACCTAATTATCTGTTACCAAAATGGAGATTAGAAAGTTTGAGCTGCAGTTATTGTGAATACAACTTTCCGATCATCGCTTGAAATTATCTACTCGATATTCAAATCAAATATTGATTTTACTTGGGTTGTCAGATGTCTCCAAATTAAACGAACACGCTGGGGAAGAATCGACCCTTAGCCGCGGGGAATGCTACCGATTAGAGATTACCATAACAATACCACAGCGGCCATGTTACTGAAACGCTTCCAAGTAATTTGCTTTGACTTTTTAGCTGGGAACCAAATTGAGAATTCTATCGTTATGTACAGAAATGTGTAGTTTTAGTAGGATGAAAAAAATTAAAATAATAACGTACTAGTAGACAATTTTTTTTTTTTTTTTTTTTTTAAGAATTTATTAATACAAAGTGATACTTTGTATTTTTCTTAAATATAGATACCAAATTAAAGCTTTCTAGCTTTAAAAGTCTCTGCGCTAACGGACGGATGGGCTAAGGGTAAGGTGGTGGGTTAACTATTTCCTAAAATTATCCCAGAGATATAAGGACCCACCTCCTTTATCTGGCAACTTAAGGGGACACATCAAAAGGGAGACGGGGGGGGGGGTGCTAGTACTATGATGCAATGATTATAGTGCAAAAGCGACAGGTTATACGGTAAGAAGATTTTCAATACCATTTATGATTATTGATGTTAATTTCAACATATATTTATCTACAACCCTGATTCACTGTACGTGCTCGCTTCTAAAATACATAGCTTTGTTAAGCTAAAATTGTTTGTGATAGGGACCAGTTATTAAATTGGTTGGTAGCGCGTAAGCCGAGGATTAGTTTCGGGATACGATTGCGCTAATAGATTACTAGCATACTAGTAGTCATCAATTAAGTTAAATATCAATTTGGAAATCATTTGGTACAGGTAAATTACCTTAATGTTGACATTTTTGAATATTTTGTTGAGTGAAAATGTGTCGCTTTCTGGATTCAGTATCCTTTCAGAAATGCTATCACATAGGATCTATGGAATAGACGCAAAGTTTCATCACATTATAGGACTGGATTTAACCCGCCAACGGTGACGCATATGTCTGTGAGACCGGGTGGTTAAAAAAACTATTATAACTTTTACACCCGCCATCGATATGGGTCGTGCTTTCGAGTAGCTGCTTTATTGGACGCCTTCTGCAGTCAGACTACCCCATGACGGCGAATCGGGCACAGGTTTCCGAGTATTGGTGCTAACCCGGTCTGTGAGACCGGCGTCACCAAACATGTAAGTGAAAAGGACATGAATGATTTTTTATTATTCGCATTTTGTACTAACTTTTACTGTACATTTCACGTTTGTGTATTAAATTTTGCACTGTTATAGTAGTAAATATATAATCAGCAAGTTTTTACGTGGTTTTATTCGTAGTGTCACAAATATTATACATCATAATAATATTAAAGCATAAATTGGTTTATCCTTTCAGCATGAGTTTTGAACGTGAACAGTCGTCTCCAGGATCTTTGATGACATAATAACACATGACGACGACGAATTGCTATCGTCACCAGATGAACATGATGGTGTACCAGAAGATACCACACCAAATCAAACAAAAAACTCAAGGGAGAATTTAAGTAAATTAGTACGTTTTTTTTTAATTTTTTTGTTCTAAGGTTAATGTTGTAGTTTAATTTTTTTACAGTCTATACTGTCATAAGACTGATTTAACCTGATTTAGTTATAAAACTATACGATTGTTATTATTTTTTAATTAAAAAAAAGTTATATCACCAAACTTGTCAATAAAGCAGTGTTCTGAGTGTATATGTATAAATCCTAGTAAACAAGCTGTGATTTATGAGATACCTTTGTTTTATTGACCTAAAAGTAACTAATTTTAACACTAAGCTATCTAAAAGGTAAGTTAATAGTTAAATCTTGAAAAAAAATTAAGTTGAAAATCCCGGTGCGTGGGACCGGCGTCACCAAAGATGTAAGTCAAATTGACGTCACCGGTGGCGGGTTAAGAATCAGTAGGACACCATGATGTGCTAAAACTCCCAATATGCAATAATATAATAAGAAACAAAAATCCTTGAACTTAAAATAGAAATTTAATTCAAAACGTCTTTGCTGTCAAAAGAATAATTGCCCACCCAATTTGAGGAATATACCCTATAATTACCACGCTATATTTCCATGGATAATTACCTACATAAACGAAGAAAGATCTATCGAATAATTATGTGGTAAGCTTTATCATTGTTATCCCAAAACCATATTTATCTATCTTATGAAATCCTATAAGTTTCAATAACAAACCACGATACTCGTTTATCTGCAAACACCAGCTCTATTTCTCTAAGAAGAGAATATTATACCCACAAAAGTGTCGATTTCTTGACCTTTGTTCGAGTCATGAGAGCGAGCGATTTGATTTGCTTGAGTATGTGTTAAGGAAGTATGATCCATGATTGACTAGAAAGCCATGAGTAGCACCTAATGAACTGAATGGCAGAGTTCTGTGACAGAAGATGTCTACAAATCATAGCCCCTTACTAAGATTCCCTGTGTCATGGATGCCATGGAAAACACAAAAATACACATACTCAGATTACAACAGAAGTTTAAACGCTTCAAACTGCCTTACTGGAAACCCAAGACCCTTAGCACGGTGGGCAATCCGGCAAAGTAACTACTACGCGTTTACTTCAAGTTTGCCCTCGTCGACCGTTACGATTTCATAGCTAACGGTACTGTAGACAAAAAGTAATCAAATAATTTCACTAACTTAAATAACAAATTACGTTTGCCACTGTGTAAAACATTTTCTATTTTAGTCATTGAATCGACAAAAATCAACGAATGTAAAATAAATCAATAGAAAAATAATTTAACGAAAGTAACATCAAAATCAACAACAAACTCAAGAACGCACGCGCCGCTCGGTATCTCAAAATTACGCGGGTAGCGTTGCTGTCCGTACTAAATGAGGTGCGGTACGAGGAGCGGGACGGGAGGTAAGGGCAAACTTGAAGTGAACGCGTAGTATTATTAATAATGCCACACGGCACATCATTGTCACGTCAGTTGTTAAGGAAGATTTTAAGAAAATATCCCTAAAATTTACAAGCCTGTGACAGATGATCACCGCCGTCCATAAAAAACAGCAACAAAATAAAGCATTAGCCTTGCCACTAGGAAGGAAACTTTCGTTACTGGCTTTTCGACTCCGTTCATTCTAGAAAGAAGATGGTATAGTCCCTCCCACCGTACAGCTGGGTGACGAAGGAGATCGGGGTTAAACCTTGTATGTGCGTATTAGAAATCATTGGCTTGCGTAAAGAGAATTAAGCATCGTGAAGAATCGTTTAAATACAATTAAGAGTCCTTCAAAATGTATCAAATTTTGTGAAACTCGCCAATCCCCACTGAGCTGAAGTAAACTGTGAGATGCGATACGAGCCCACTAATGGCACAGTTATTGCTTGCGAAGAGGAGTATTACTGTCTAACAGTCCCAAGTACTCCTTGAACAGTATTATTTATGTCATAGATAGTGTATAACTTACGCCGCCGTCTATCACAACCATATACCCGCCCCGGGGGACGTCACGGGCGCCGTTAATTACAGAAATTGGATCGCAATGAATATACGCAGTTTGGCAGTGGACGCCATTAATGAATTACTGGTGCCATTAGTGACCAGCCTTGAGGTTGGAAATCAGATAATTGATGTTGGAACTTAATTTGTTTTAGGATTTGTGTGGAATTGTAACGTATTTATTACTGAAGTGTTGTTACTGGGGAGACTTGGGACGTGCTCCATCATCGTGTTACATTTAATCGTTTCGTAGCATGGCACAATTATAAGACTTCATTTCAGCCAAACTTCATGAGAGTATTTGTACGATAAGCGCGAACGGCCTAGCTATACTTTTGTTCGAGATATGAAGTTTGTAGAGAAATAAGGCTTTTACAGCCTAGCCTAGCAGAATAGGAGGCTAAGCTCTTCATAGGCTAGGCTTGGTGTGGACACTCCCGTGCCCCCAGATGGACTTACATCCTCATACTCAATACTTAAATATGAAATGTAAGCTTACATGACGAATTATATTTAAGTAATCCCCAAGTCTATATAAAGATCTACACAAACTCGGGACTAGGGCTTGTAATATCGGAAGGTTTTCAATATCGATATTGATTTTCGATATTTGATGCTAATATCGGAATTCCGATATCAATATCGGAATTATACAATTTTTTTTAATAATTTAAATTTAATTTTATATTGTAAAGTAGGAAGTCTTGGATAGCAAAAAGCTTTTTAATCAATAGGATAATGAAATAATACCGTCTTTAATACTGTTTTATTCCCGTTCGTTGCAAATATCACCTAAATCTATTCAATTCGGTTTTGTTTTCGCGTTCAAAATTCACTACCTTATTTTTTTTAGGATTTTTGAATCGCAAAATAGTTTTTACTGATAGATGAAATTCAGCTGCACCAAATGTGACAGCTGTACGGCAGAAGCTATGCTTTATACAAGGATAAAAGCTGAAGTGACTTGAAATATCGCAACACATTTGCTAGGACGCCTAGTTTCCTGGCAGTTGCGTTAACCTTGGATTCAATAAACCGCTCAAATTTAAGGTTCAAGGATATCTCAATTTCTTGCGGTGGGAGTATTTCAAGGATACATTCTGAAAAGTAGGGCCAAAATAAATGCTTCTGTTTTTGTGGCGTTGAATTTCACAAGGTTGGCGTCACCCTATTCGGTGACTTCAGGCAGTGATTCACTCTTTCAACCCGGGCCTCTCTTCAGACTGTATTTTGGTCGTTACTGATCGGAAGCTTGCCAGGTATCGCTCGACCAGATCGTTGATATGCAGCAGGAATAGAGTTCTGGAGATAAAAGATCTCTGAGAAAGTCCGGCATTGTTTGTAATATGTGATGTAAGGTTGCTTGGGACGAATAATAATCTTTGATAACGACTCTAAATGAACGTTCACTCAGAAAGTCTTTAACCCAGCTGATCAGGCCAGGGAATAGGACATACGCAGGAAGCATGATCAATAGGCTAACATGCTAAATCATATCGAAGGCCTTCGAGATGTCAAGGGATAAAGGCAACCGCCTCTACATTATTCTTAAGGTCCTCGCCCCAGATACGAGTGGGTGAGATACGCTAGAATGCTGTAGAGAGGTATGCGTTAGGCTATAACGCTAGGGTCACTAAGGAGATCATTGTGTTCTAGGTATACAACGAGGCGCATGTTCAATAATAATCTTCCTGAGTATGTTGGTAATTGAAATTGGCCGTTAATTAGCAGGGTCAGCTCGATTGCCATTCTTGGGCACGGACTGCACGTTGGCAAGCTTCGACGCCTGAGGCACTATGCTCGTCTTAATTGAGAGACGAACCAAGCGTGGCAAAACAGTAGATAACTGGAGAGAGCTGGAATACCATCTGGTCCACTAGCTTTGTTCACGTCTAGACATCGTAAGGTTTTAAAAACCTTTGTTGTAGATGTGAACCTCCGATATACGAGTACAATGGTCACTGAGGTATCTACGGTGAATGGCCATTGACAGCCATATGCGAATCCTCAGCAACTAGAGATTCGTACAGATGATCTACAGAAGATGATGAAATGTTTAATTTACGTATACCGAGATTAAGGGGATAAATTAAGTTTGGAATAGATTTTTTCCGTATCGCATTATTCGTGCAGTAGGCTGAGCAGACTTACAACAGGAATACGGTTAAAGATATTAACTTTACGTCCCTACACAGCTAAAATATATATACTTACTCGCTCAATTTTATGGCCAATATACCTTGTGGCACGCATTAAAATCATTTTGTTTAAATTAAAATAAAAAAATTACTGATTCCGATATTACGATATCGAATCACTCAGTATCGGAATTGTAATATGGGGTTTCACGGTCCGAGATTCCGATATTTCGAGATTCCGAGATTCCGATATTCAAGCCCTACTCGGGACCTACTTGTTTACTTCACAAACAAATTTCAAGAGACTAATAAACAAACTTCGAAAACGAAAGGACCTCGGCAGTCGTCTTTAATTAAACTGAATATAGTAATCATGGAGGGAACGTCTTATTACGTGTTAATTAGTCCAGTCTTTGACATGGTTTCCGCTAGTTTACGCTTCTTTGAGGCGGCGTAAGGTGCTTGCATGACCGACTTGTAAGTCTTGTAACTGAGCGATGAGTTACAAAGTGGCCTGTTTGCAAAGATGACTGATCACATTTTACTATAATACGAGTACTCACGATATATATTTTGTATTCCGATATTTCGACCCAGTTGCATGGATCGTGGTCACGGATGAACTGCGGTGGCGCGGAGAAACTTTTGACAGGATGACAGGTGACACTTGACATTAGTACATAAGTCTGGCTGCGTTCCAGTAGACGCTCACATCGCTCACAACGATCAAAACGCGTTCCACATGGCGACCACGGTCGTCATGGTCGCGGTGAAAACGTCATTGATGACGTCATTAATTTCGCTCACGGCAGTTCACGGCACGCTCAAAACAACCCACCTCACGGGGTGGGTCGAAGTGCCCGTTCCACTTGGGTGTATGATTGTAACACTCACAAGCTAGTGGAACAGGAAAAACCGCGGTCGTGAGCGTGATCGTTGTGATCGTCTAGTGGAACGTAGGGTCTATCAACTTTCCGTCTAGTTCGTTTTTCGTTTTTGACTGATCACTTGCGCTCGCTTCGCTTCGTGAAAATCCTTGTGAGTAACATTTTTACCTGAAATGTTACTAACTTTTATCAAGTGGTTTGGCATCAACCTCACCTGTGTAGTGAGTGAAGTAACTTAGCAAAACGCTATGCACTCTTTTTTGACAGCGACATTTTAACTACGCGGGAATACAAGAAAAGCATAAAAAAAGAATTTAAGAGTTTTCAAAATCTCTTGTGTGTTTACTCTTTAATGCATAAAAGCCTTTGGTGTCGCTGATGTCCATGGGCGACGATAGCCACTTACTATCAGGTGGATGGTCAGCTCGTTTGTCGGCTTTTTCCATAAAAAAAAAAAAACTATTTTAGAACGTGCGGAAGTATGCCTGAAATGTTTGGAATTATTACACTTAAGCATAGGAATTATTACACACTTATTTGTTGCGTTATATCTCTAGTCGCTTAATCTTTAACTGTGTGGCAATAGAAGAGCTACTATTTTGAAGCAGATGTAAATTTTGTTTCCGAGATATTCTTATAGATTTTAGCTCTTTGAGTGAAAACATATTTCTGCCTGAATTATTCTTAGTGAAAAAATTATACTTTCATTCGTTTTCATTTCAATTCATAATTTTGTTTCTTGCTGTCATTGCCATGAAATGTTTTAAGAACTATATTCGCTTTGAAGTGCTTAAAAATTTACTGGACTTTTTCACATATAAAGGCTAGAAAGAAAATGTTCAATAATATTTCCACCTTCATTTTTACATTATACAAAATGTGAACATAAAATTGTACATTGATAGACAAAAATATACGTACCTAATCCTTACGGTGAGTTTACACTAAGGACTTTTGTCCACGTGAAAATATGAAATCTGTCCACGGATGGCGCTGCGGCGTCGTCGCGTTTACCTATAGCCTATGTTTCATTATGCAGCTTGCATGCAATCGTAAAATGAAACGCCGTGGACAGTAGGCCTAAACTTAGCGTTACAGCCGAAGAGAGCATCTTTTGTATCTTCCTTTCTTGTTATTTTGTATCGCCGTGAACAGAGGTGGCACGACCAAAGCTTTGTCTCTGTTTACACAAAGAAAATTCAATCAAACATTATATGATACAATTAGGTCTAAACCCACAGATTTTCGAAAGTACGGAACTCCAAAAATGATACAGACCTACTTTTACCGGCAGAATATTCCGGAATCTTGTCAGAGGCATTGGATAATGGCGGCAATACAGCCTGCTATTGTTATGGTAATCTCTAATCGCGGGCGATCCCAGCCGCGCCGATTGCTGAGATTTGATAGCTCGATTAGCATTCCGCAATATCGGTGTGATGTACTTCAATGTCCTTTAAATGTGCAGCGATAAATGGATCGTTATGAAGACTGATTACGACTGATACAGCCCTGTTGTCCCAATGGTTTCTCTGCCTGCAGCTAATCTACAATGTTTCGTACATAACAAAAGGAAACAGGTAAAAATTATTTCAAGGCCAATTTTAGACAGGTGAGCCTAGCAAGCCACGCTAGTACAAGTCCCCATGTATAAGGTATAGGGAAGTTAAATTGTACATTTAACATTATCAAGTTAAAGAAGCAGAGGAAAAACCGAACAACGCGGTTTAGTCATTATCGCGCCGGCCATCTGTATACAGCTGTGGCTTCGAGGATATTTTATCCGAACAATAAAATGGTGAAACTTTTTCAACTTTTTCATTTGCACTTTACTCAGTAAAAGTTTACAAGGACTGTTTTTTGTCATTACTCCGAAAGTATAAGGGATGCGAAAAATATTGCGATACTTTTATTTTAGATATCTAATCGTTTCATCTAATTGGAGAGAATCATAAAAGTCGTAATCAAATAAATAGAAGTAGGATTTTTTTTGTACCTATTAAACACATGGTTTTACAGAGTCAATGTAGGTAGTAAAGAAAAATATAAATAAATAAATAAATGAATAATAAAATCACTCGCCTGGAGCCAAGCATGTGTATCATTCTTATCACAGAAATGCATTATCATCAGAACTAAATCAATATGTAAAATTTCAACTTGTTGGGATAAAAGGAAGTACGTAATTAGGTCTAATAAGGTTTGCAAGATTTGACCCACACAGAGTAAGCTAAATAAAATGTGATTAGTAATGTTCTCTTTTTTAACCAACTTCAAAAAAGGAGGAGGTATTCAATTCGACTGTCTTTTTTATTTTTGTTACCTAAGAACTTTCAACTGGGTCAACCGATTTTGGTAATTCTTTTTTTAATCGAAAGCTGGTGCTTGTCATGTGGTCCCACTTAAATTTAAGCGAGATCTGACAAGTAGTTTTTGAATTGTCCCAAATTTTGAAGTCGGTTATTTTTTGTCAAGAATTATCGATACTATGGAAGGCTAGTGAGTAGCCCTAGGAAATAATATGCCCTAATATGAATCGTATATTAATAACATTCGTTCTAATTTAAATATTTTTATCGTAAAATATATGTGTATGTCCGTAACCTTTCACCAAACGCAATACTGGAATCAAAAAGATGAGTGTGTTATAATAGTGAGAATTTTTCTAAAGATAGTAGGTAAGTTTAACCGTTGAAGCGTTGAAAGAAAAATAGGATAACCTTATCGGAACAGTATTTTTAAATTATAAGCGCGCCAGTGATCTCGAGACGAGACGACGAGAGTACCCTTTACTGTAACTAGAAAGTCACCTATTACCTAGATTCAAATGAGATAACCGCTCGTATTAATGCAAGTAGGTGAAGTGCTCTTGGCAGATTTCATTCCGGCTCCTTGACTATTTGCTCTTTTTAGGGTTCTTTAGGCAAATGTACTAAAAGAACAAACTATAACCTTTTGACTTTTGACATTTTTTAAATGTCATCGGTGTCACAAATCACAATATTAGGACACTTTTTTCTTGTTTTGCTTTTGTACAATTTTTTTTTTGCAATAAAAGGTGTTACAATGTATTCCAGAAAGACAAAGTAAGCCATCGTTTAAGCCAATTTACGAATAACGTAAAAGGAAAAAATTAAAGAAACTTCCAAGGAGAATATTATAAAATGTTATAAGTAGATTGAATATTATAAAACATTTGATGTATTAAGAGGTTTTTTTTTTACAGGGAGGAGGAAAGCACTTTGTATTATTAATATATTTTTTTACTATAATAATATCATTGTACGTATCGCATCTCAACGTAGGATCACTTTATTCAGGTGTTTTCGTGAAATCTCTGGAAGAACTTCCTAAGAATCATACAGTACGCGTAAAGCGAATAGCTTCACGAAATAATCCGTTTTTCTCGAAAGCCATATTATCTGTGCAAATACGAATTACATGATCCTATATCAACTTACATATATAGCAAATAAAAATTTTAGCGGCAAACCGAAAATAAAGACATAATAAATACATTAACCAGATCTGCGACTTAATGTGACACTGTACTTAGGCTTGGTTTAATGGCTGATTTAAGCGTAAACTCTGTTTTTTTAATTCCGCAAAGTTAATTGGCACATGCTAATGTCAAATGCAAAAATAATGTTGCTTGATTTTTTGCTAGTGATGTTTTCATGATTCCGGTTACATGAGTCGTAAGATATTTATTTCATTAACCGGTAAATTTTATTGTATTAAATTTTTAATCAAGATTACTGATGGATTAAATTATTCATAAAGTTCAATAGTCATGTAACGTACAGAGAGACTTCTAAGATGACGAACTTTTCCGATAAATATTTCTACTAAATTAATCGAAAAAATTATAATTGATACAAATTCGTAGTGATACGATACGATGTTATTTGAATTTCTGGGTCGGGACATATGCAATAACCACGATATTAGTTTTGAACACGAAAATCGGAAAATATTGATTACGTTTTACCGATTGTGGCACATCGCTATTTAAAAAAGAATAAAACTTGCAATACTGGGAATGTCAATTTGCTTTGCGGAATTAAAAATACAGTTTAGAAGAGGGTGGTAGCGAGCCAGGCAGGTTTGAATACAGATATGAATATCGAAAAGCTACAGAGCCGTACATAATCCTATCCAGCGCACACTTGACGAGATCTGGTAACAAGCCTGACACCGTTAGGAATAAACGTAAAATTCACTTCTCAATTTTTGTACACCAAGAAAGTCTGAAGCGGTGTCCAGAAATTGTACCTATAATGTAACTTAAAAAATATCTTTCTTATCATTATTTAGATAGGATTTGATAGATAGGACGACCAAAGAAAAGATGGATGGATTGTGTGACAGAGGATATGAAAGATAAGAGAGTTAGTGTAAAGATGACGGCTGATAGGGAAGTGTGGAAGAGGAAAACATATTGCGTCGACCCCAAATAAAATTGGGAAATGGGCAGTATGATGATGATGATGTAGATAGGATTGGAACGAGATAATCATATTCGGTAACATGCTTCCTCGAGAATATAAAATTACCCGATGGTAGCAGCAAAGATGTATAATTATATAATTCCAGCTCATGGTCTATGTGTAAGTTAAATTCCGTGAAAATCCTTTCTGTAGTTTTTGCATAAAAGAGTAACAAACATCATACATCCTCGCAAACATTTGACTCTGCCGGGTTCGATGTATATGTGACAGATAAATATTTGTACTCGGGTCATGGGTGTGATTGTGATGTGTTATTTATGTCTCGTCCATGTCACTCACGACACAGGTACATATAACCTACTGCGGGGTATGAGTGTGTTAGCGTTAAAAAAACATACTCTTTATTAGGATGGTTAATTAAATAAAACAAGTATTTAATTTTTCTTAGGAGAAATTAAAGCAAGTTAATTTCTCCAAATTAAAACAAGAGCGACTGACTATAAAATTAATTTCGTTTCGTTAGCCTGGGGATAGGAACGAGCAAATTATTGTGAACGTTATTGTTCTTAACCCTGGAACCCTACATGTGATGCTCCAACTGTAGTAACACTGAATACGCCTAGTTTAACAATAATGATTATTCAAACTATAATTATTGTGACGGAATTAATTAAAATAAATGAAATTGAAAAACGATTTTTTTTCTTGAATAAATTTTTGTTTTATTTTTAACGTTCATAAAATGTATATTTAAAAGATATTTTTCTTTGTAGCAAAATAGAAAGCTTTTAATTTCGATATTCTTAATCTTGCAACGTGTACTCATTACACACTAAATATGAGGCAGTTAATAAACTTCCCAGTCAACATATTGCACTCTAACTTACTAACAACGCAAGGAATTTCTGTAACCACATTACCAGGAGCGCATACATAAGGAGGTTGTTTCATAATTATTTCTGCAGGCGAAGGAAATGCAAAATGGTCTGACGGCGATGCAGGCGAATTATTCATTCTGAATACATTCTGTTTGCTGCTAGGCGCTGATTAACCGGCGCCTAATCGAGTAACGAACTCTCCTAGACTTGCTAAACAGTCGGTACCACTGGCTCGTGGAAAGTGGCGCGTGTTGTAGGAGGAAGCGATTCGATATTCAGTATATAGCATAATTAACATTTTTGTTTTGATAAATAATATTTTTTTAAATTATTGTATTATTTTACAATTACGAAAACACATTCACATTAACCCATCTCAAAATGAGAAGATACCTGGTGGGCCCACCAAGTGAGTAAGATGTTAAATATATATTTTTTCCATGAAGGTGGATATTTTAGCGAAAAATTTATTATTGTGTCGAAAAAATCTGTTTTCCTGATGTTATTTGTGATTCTCCACGATTGTTTTAATTAAAAAAAAAACCGCGAGTCAATAGTAAAATGATCACACTGGCCATTTTGACTAATTTAGGGAAGAAAAAAGTTCGAGTAACTGATTCAAGTGTTATAATTAAGTCAACCGCTATAACAATTCACTATCGTACCTTATTGGAATATCATCTATAGAATCGCGCGTAACTTCAGACTTGAGCCCGATAAAGTAACTCACTAGTCGCGAGTCTGTGCAAATTCGTTATCACAGCTATTCTTGCTAAATATATTCAACTACTAATTGTGATTATGTTCCACAAACTACGCCGACGGTTTATCCAATTAATATTAAAATTTACTTCCGTTTATCTTTCCCGTTAGTGCGTCTCCGTCGTCTTGTTAATCCGATTCTATGTATTTCATGGAATATTATGTTTCGTTTGGATAGGGGTTCATGGTTCGTTTGGATAGGGGTACATGGTTCGTTTGGATAAAGGTTCATGGTTTGCTTGTGGTCTCGTTTATAACTGCTAGTAGGACCTCTTTAAGGAAAATACATGGTATTAATGGTGTTAATTAAGAATCATCAAAATCGGTTCACCCAGCGAAAGTTGTGAGGTAACACACATAAAAAAAAATACAGTCAAATTGAATACGTCCTCCTTTTGTGAAGTCGGTTAACAAGGCACGCTGAACATCAGAAGGTAAATAAAGGTTGATTTTAATACAACGTTAATATTTAGTATCTGATAATGGAATACAACGCGAGTAACTTTTTCACTTTTTCATATTTTGCTCAAACGTTCATATCGTTGAATATTAAACGAAGCTATTTTGCAATTTCACTTGATATTTCTTTAATAGCTAGATGTTTGAAGTACGCAAAATTAATGGAAAGATCAAAGAAAAACTTATAACATCTTTGTCAGACGGAATGTAATAATCATAAATTTTAGCTTTATCCAACCTCTTAGCAACTTATCGAAAGATTATAATTATTATATATTATTTAAACGCTCCGAAATGGATTTTATGAATTTATGAGTTTAGTGGTGCTATAAATAGGTCAGGAATAATGTAAAGTGCCTCCATTAGCTAGCTTCTAAAGAGTAATATAAAGTATAGGATAGCTAATTCGCTGTACTTATTGTCTTCGTGAGCAGAATTGGGTTTATTAAATATCATTGTGAACCTTGAAGATTAGGTTAAACACACTTCAGTGATTAAATGACACTTCGTTAAAACCATTTCTGCTTAAATTAAGGTAGTAGAGATAATATGATTCACAAATAAACAAATAAATAATAAATAAACGCTTACACACTCATACCCTCACAGTAGGTTTTTAACTGTGTCACTGATGGCACGGACGACACATATAACACATCACAATAACTCCCATGACCCGAGTACAAAATAAATATTTATCTGCCACATAAATATCTGCCTCGGCTGGGAATCGAACCCGGGACCTCTCGCTTCCCAGGCAACTACCAAATATGCTACAGGTTTGTCGAATAAATAAAACGTACATGCATAAAGGATACTCACTATTATTATTAACCATGTTATGATAAATAATTATTAACCATTATTAATGTTATTAATCTGTCATCACTGTTAGTACTGTTTTCATGGGGATTGTGAATTTAGATTCTACTTTATGTACGAAAACCTAACAAAAATCAACTGACATTTCCTACACTAAAAAATATACTTTAGATTTTAATAAAATTCTCTGAAACTACACCCATTTTATATACGTACTAGCTGTTGCCCACGGCTTCGCACGCGGAAATTATGCTTATCATATTTCTACCCCTTACAGAAGGAAATTTAAAAACAGGTTCATTTATGTATGTACATTCATGTTCATTGAAGTACTTATATTTTATTTTAATTTTATTATATTTAGGAATTTACATACTGAAACCTACGATACAATCACAGATTATTCCTCCGGGAGCGGGTTTTGAATAACAACATTAACATTATTTTTTTTTCTTATTCATGAAAAATTTTGAAAAACTCGAAATCACGTATTTCATCAATTAAAGGAGGAACTTTTGTTGCAAATTTAAAGCAAATCATTGATATTTTAAAAATATTCCATACAAAGTTTCATGTTGTTTCCGGGGAAAACTTTTAATTTTTTCGTGACGAAAAGTTTTCTAAAATATGACCCAAAGTATACCTAAGGAACAACTTAACTAATTTCCGTCGAATCAGTTCAAGGGTTTTCATGTGATGCCCGGACAGACAAACAGATAGACAGGCAGACAATAATTTTAAACACTAAAAAATATCTTTAAAACGGTTCTGTTCAAGATTTCATGTCCATCCGTCCAAGAGTTACATATCTCTCTTCCTCTCCCACTCCCTCTTCCTGTCCCACTCTCTCTCCTTCTCCCGCTCCCTGTCCCTCTCCCTGTCCCTCTCCCTCTGCCTTCTTCCTATCCCACTCTGAAGGAGAGATCTTTCTCCCGCTTCATGTCCCTCTCTCACTCCCTCTCCCGCTCCCTCTTCCTCTTCCGCTCCCTCTCCTGCTTCCTCTACCGATCCCAGTCCCTCTCTCGCTTCCTGTCCCCGTCCCCTCCCCCTCCCGTCCGTAAAGTTCTCTACACTAAATTTTTGCTTCTCACTATAATCTTCCATATTAATTTTCACATTACTAAGTTTAAAAATGACGTAGTTTCTTAAATATTTACAACCCCTTAGTTTACTCCTTATGGGGATAAATTTTGAGAAAACCGTGATACAGTTATTTTTTGTGTATTTAAGCTAATATACATATTTTCACCCTTCTTACTTCGAAACTGACGAAATTGCCATACTAACTTGCATACGCTTATTTAACCGTTTAGGGGTTGATTTTCCAAAAAAACAACTTTTAAATTTTAATCTGGAGCTATTATAATTATGAATTTTCATGTTTTTAACTTCAAAAATGATGACGTTGCGTACTAAGTTCCATGCTTCAAATTAACCATTTAAGGGATTATTTTCCAAAAAAAAAACGTGTTAAAATTAACTTCTGTTCACAACTATAAACTTACATAAAAAATTTCATATTTATAACTTTATACAAAAAAGCGCATGACTTTTAAATTTCGTTTCTAATCTTGAACTAATACATAAATTTTCATGTTTTTTACTTCAAAAATGACGAAGTTGCCTACTAAGTTCCATTCAGTAAATTAACCCTTTAAGGGATGATTTTCCAAAAAAATATATTAAAGTTAACTTTTCTTTATTACTATAAACTTGCATAAAAAATTTCAAATTTATAACTCTAAAACTGACAAAGTTGGTTTGTATGAAAATGACCTCAATCCCGTATTTTTACCCCTTAGGGAATGAATTTCCAAAAATCCGTTCTTAGCTGACGTCTCCTTAGCATAAGCTATCTAATCTCCTTGCCAAATTTCATCGTAATCGGTTCGGAAGTTTCTGAGATTTTTTGTTTAATCAGTGTATCTCTTTTCAATTTTATATATATAGATAGATGTATAGATAGACCTGCAGTTATAATATTTAATTACCTTGCATTTTAAACTGCTTCGATTGAAATTCGAACCCAAGACTTTACGATCGGTAGGTAGACTAACCAACAAGACTGCAAGGTCGTCTAAAAGTATTATCATTGTGCTGAATGATTGCAATTTATTAAAGAGGCTTTGCCTAAAAACGCAGGTGCGACAAATGCCGAGTACCTATCAGCCGAACGCCGCGGCGTCGCTTTAATACGGCACATTCAACAAACAAGGTAAAACGGTTTTAGGGTTCCGTATCCAGGTGGGAAAAACTAAAAAATACGATCTTTCTTTACCTACCTATTTCTCCTACATTGATTGATTTAAATATTGACCAATAAACCAATGATAATATGTCATTATGTATCACCAGTCATTACCATATTTCTATTCATCTTCTCTCAATTTCAACAGTACCAATTGCGAAGATCATTTACCTCTGTTAATGACATATGGCACACATTACGTTGTATCAATAAATAATTATTATGACATGGTTATTTGTGAAAGTAATTATGCGAATTGAAGCTTTGATTATAAATGTATGTTTGCCTCATTCAAGGTAATATAATATTAATACATTCCTGAAGCCATTTGACTCCAAATCATCGCATAATCTTCCTAATGAGGGAATAAATTTTTAGATGATGAACTATCCGTATCTAAAATGTCGATACTTTAATCGTGGCTCGCGCTATCCTCAATCTTGGAAGGAAAATAAATGCCATGAGAAATGGCGTCACAAATAAAGTAGGTTTCTTAAACACACTTATTAACTCTTTTTACGTAGAAATCTTTTATTAACCGACTTCAAAAAAAAGGAGGACGTTCTCAATTTGACTATATTTTTTTATGTTTGTTACCTCAGAACTTTCGACTGGGTGAACCGATTTTGATGATTCCTTTTTAATCGAAAGCAGGTGCTTGTCAAGTGGTCCCACATATAGAACGAGATCTGACAAGTAGTTTCTGAGTAATTATGAAGTCGGTTTTTTTTTGTAAATAAATTATTCATCCCATTATTTACCAATTTAATGCGACAAGTACCAGGGTACCAGGTAATATTAGGAGATATTTCAGTACAGATGATAGAAGACTCGTAACGTGCTCATAGTGATGCGAGTGCGCAATTTACACGGGGTCGCACGTTCAAGGCCGCGGGGGAAATCTAGCTTATGTCTGCTTATAATAATTTATATACTGTTTTTGTTATAACTTACAAGTGATGGCATATGTTAGTGCCCCGCTGAGGGATTATGACGCAGTGTGGTGAGCGCTTAGATCGTCACTTCTTATTTTTATAGCTTCACGAGTGAACTCTTGCGAATTTCTGGCGCTGTAATAGAACGTCTTTGGCTTCGATTCACTAATCTGCGCAGTCCTCAGTTGTAAAGAAACCCTGTAGTAGGTCATTAAAGGGTTGAAGCCAAATAAAATTCATCTGTTAGCGTTTCACTTCGAAGAAAAGGGCCTCGTAATTACGGAGGTTTAACTCTTTACAACCCATGTTTTACAGTACTTATACCTCATGCTTTCATTACATTGCTCATCACTATTTATAAATGTAATTCTTTATAATCTCTTTTCATCTTACATAAAAAGAGTTTATTTCATAAAATATAAAATGTGTAATTTGTTCAAAAAGGTCTGTAAGAAAATTATGTCAGTTGGCCTTACAACGTTAGCTTTCAATTAAAAACTGTTTACAAACGCTTTCTCTGATGGGCCATTAATGTTAGATTATGAAATTTTTAAACATTGAAATATAATGTTTAAAACACGGTATGTATTACCTCAGTATTCACTTCAGTTCTTTAATGATTCACTTAAGAAAATTACATGAAATAATTTATTGCGTCATTAAAGAAATTATTATATTAAGAAGTTATTATATAAGAAATTATTAGATTTATAAGAAATTATTGCTACCTGATAATTTTATTAACTTACACCGTCATTCTGACAATTATTTTTATAAAATAGACATAATAATCTTTATGGTAAGAGCGAGAGAAGAATATAGGTATTATAATGTAATAACCACAATAATATATTATAATACTATGCTTCTCTTAAGGTGCTCTAAGGTGCTCTAAGGGTTAAATGTTACATTACACGTGAATGCTCCCGGTGAGGGAGCACCATTATATAATGCTTCACTCTCTTACACAGAATATGCATATTAATAGCGACGTAGGATTAGTCCGGAACTCCGAGTGCAAGCGACTCTGATGGACAAGTGTCTTCGATATTGGCAGTATGCGTATCCTATCCAGTACTATCCACTCAAGAAATCTCTCGTACCAAAGAGATAGTAAAGTATAGAAAAACCGAATGAAACATTTGGTAATAGACAATACAGGTAGATATTTCATAATGTTAATTAGCGCTTCTTATTCGTTGAGATTTCATTTTCTTGTTTTTCGATTTGAGATGTCCAAATAATTCAGTTAAAATAAAAATTAAAATGTGTGCAATTCACACGTGTTAGAAGTGAAACCTTGAAACATTTTGTTTTCAAGATAATGAGACGAATGTAAAATTTCGGGAAGATGATAATTGTAGGTTTTACTACTCCACTCCACTCCACTCCACTCCACTCCACTCCACAAATTTTGAAATTTGACTTTTTTGACTTTTTTGACTTTTGACTTTTGACTTTTTTGACTTTTGACTTTTTTGACTTTTTTGACTTTTGACTTTTGACTTTTGACTTTTGACTTTTGACTTGACTTAACTTGACTTGACTTCAACTCAAGTCAAGACAGTTCACTCCACCGACAATTTCGTTTCATAAAATTTCAAGTCACCCCCGTACTAAAGAAGTTTTCACTTCAAAAATCTATTAATATTATTACATAAGTTACTTATTTTTTTTTTTTTATTTTTTTATTTAACTCAGAATAAATTCCATACATAATAACAAAATTAATATTAGAATTATAAAAACTACAGAGAAAGTAAAAAGCCCATTGCAATAAATCACAATAAATTACACATTAGATTAAAATTACAACTACTTTACAGCATCGAAACAAATTAAAAACACATGCCAAATTATGAAAATTATTGAAACTAAAAGTCAATTTAAATCAATTTAGATCAAATAATTCAAAAAATAATCAAATAATTAAAATTACATAATTAATAAAATAACTAATGTCAATATTAAAATTAAGATAAAATTAAAGTCAATAAATAGAATTAATGTCAATATTAAAATAATATAAAATAATATAAAATTAAATTAAAATTAAATTTGTTATGTATTGTTGAATTATATTTTGTGATTTTTGTGCAAAAGAGCACAACTATCTATTAGATGACTTTTACTTGGCTTTAAAGACACCGATTCTGCCTTGTCATTGATTTGAATAGTTCTGCATCAAGTGCAAATTATTGTAAGGTGTCTTCAAAATGGAGACATACAATTGCAAAAAAATATCATTTATATGTATATCAAAGCCCTGTGTTATTTCAGAATAAGTCGTCTGATTTACAAATTGGAACTAGCAGTCAGGTTAGCAAGGAAGACTTCTTAACACTTCTATGTTATTTGTAACCCAACTATCTTGAAACTTCGTGAGTCCACTCAGCGCAAGCCGATATCTTCCGTTTATTTTGAGTACTCTATGCTGGTCAGTTCGTGCAAATGTTTCCAATTTCCCAAGTTTGTTTACGACTTCAACTCCACTACTGAAACTTTGGTAGTGTTTATATTGGCTGAATTATTTCCAGTAAACATGAACTTTATTGAGTGTTTGTGCTTGATAGATTACATTATTTATCACCGTGCTTTCTAGACGGTATTTATAGATGTAGAAACGCTTAGATCATAATTTTTTCGCAGCTCATGATAAAATAACACAGTTTTGTAAGTATAGCTGCTGATGTACCTAAATGTACTGTACTAGGAAAGGAAATATATAAAATGCTTGAAAGATTTTACGTTTGAAGAAAGAAGTGGCAAGTTCAACTAAGACTCGCCCAGAATGAGGTGTTTAAAATTGCAGTAAAATATTAACGCAGTCAATGCTTTTTCCTCCTATTTTAAAGGTTCCTTGCAAAACATTTTCAATCTTGCAGAAGCAGCAAGCAATTGACTTTGTCCGACTTAGCACAAACGTTTGCAAATTTAAAGGGGATTCATTAAAGTTATCGATTTAGTGATGAGAACTTTACATACAAAGGGTCTCAGCGTTAAAATGCAGCTGCAATCATCTCTACGGATTAATTTCCATCGCGCATTTCATTAATGTAATCGCCCAAGTGCTGGCAATTTCGTATGCATGGGAAAGCTTTATGTCATTCCCCGATGCCGGAACATAATTTTCATAAATGTATGCGGATATTTTAAAGAATAATCGAAATATTGCAGGCCGTGATGGAATTCTTTGAAATATCGGCCAGAATAAATTCTTTTTTTTAACTTTTGTTACTTTGTGAGGATGAAAAAGCCGTAAATTAATGAAATTTAATAAGTGCTACTGAAATTAATAATAAAATGGAAGTATGTGACACAATCTACATTAAACATATTTTTAAATGAAATCTTCATGTGAAATAGTTTGTCATCCATATAGTGGAAAAATACTATCTTATAATAATACGGGGTACAAAATCTTAGATGTTGATTCATCATAAAATATTAAACTATGTCTATACTAGGTTTAAACTATAGAAAAACTGTGCATTATTCTAAAAAAATGTGATGGGCTTTAAAATGTCAACATGCTAAAGTTATAAAAACGTAACACATTTATTACAAACTATGTAGTAACTAACTACTAATTACTAACAAGTGTTAATATATCTACTACGTTATACAGTATCTGTTTATAATACAAGTATAACCTTAACATCGATAACGGATTAAGGCGCCGCGTCTTGAGTATTCTAAACATAATACGATGTGCGAGTGTGTGTAACTCGCTACTGATCAGCCTGCTACTGATAAAGTCAAGTAATCTTCAGTGCTATAATAATACCATCTTTGAGAGATTGCCGCGAATCTGTCGTTAATTTAATGCCGATGAATATATTATACGCGCTCGGCTTCAATCGGAAGTAATAGCGTGAGATAAGCAGCTTCGGGCGCGATCGACACTCGAGTAGGATGAGTTTTTGGCTTCAATCCGTAAATGGCACACTACTTCATTGGTCTTCTTTCTCCTAGTAGCTGAGGAAGCCCAGAACATAGTCCACCACGCTGCTGGTAAGAATTAGTGGAGATGAGTTTACGTTGGTATACCTACATTTCTAGAATGTTCTGCTTCAAATTGTACGTCAAACCGTCAGTAACAACCTTTTCCATCGGTAGATAATTATTGCAATCCGTATTGCAAGTCCGTATGTGATCTTTTCTAAGTAAGCAGCTTAGTTAGATCCACCCAAAGCCTTTTCCAAAGAGATGAGAGACCTACAGATGGCATGTAATATACAAATTAGATACTACAAGCAAAACTCCCGTGATATTACTACTTATCTCACATAATATAATTATGTTAGCTTTAACCTTCCATCGATAAGCTCAACTACTAATCAAGCTACGGTCTTTGTTCGGTTTTATCATCGAACCCGCGATATTAGTATTGACGGATAATAATGATGAGATCCAATATTCTATGAGAAGAAATATTATTATAATGTAGACATGCTATTCTAATTTCTTGTTATATTTTCCATAGCTTAAACTAGGATCTATGATTCGAATCAAAGGACCATGGAGGATTGCTGATTGTACTTCGATTTTATTCAATTAGAATATAAAATATCATGCTTGATCATATCTCGATATGCATCAATATAATGATATACTAAGACACATAATATGGTCAATTTACATGATAATAATATAATTTATACTTTCTTAACTACATTTTTTTTTAATTTTGGAGTAAAAACATTTCGTATTCACAAGCGAAGTCGCATGAAATGTTTGTAATTTAATAAGCTAATGTAACCCAACGTCAGAGCGATGAGACGAGCCACGCGGCGGTTAAATTTTTACGACAAGTGCCAGTAAAATTTAATACATTCAATTTATGGTAAATATCGGTAAATTTTATACCTTCATAAATTGATGGAAAATTCACGTTTCTGTTTTTAATGCTTATTTCACTTATTTGCATTTAAAACTTTGTATATTTGGATCGTGGAAAAGAAAACTGGATTAGCTGTTTCCCTTTAGTAGCCTACAAACGGGTATACGAGCTAAGTGATGGTAAATGGTCAAAGTTTCCCTGGTGCATCAGTAACATCACATGCATACCGATACTATGTGCGCGTTAAAGTAAGAAGAGAGAAGAATAATTCTTGACAAAAAATCGACTTCAAAATAATTCAAAACTACTCGTCAGATCTTGCTCTTTAAGTGGAACCACATGACAAGCACCAGCTTTCGATTAAAAAAAGAATGATCAGAATTGGTTCACCCAGTCGAAAGTTCTGAGGTAACAAACAAAAAAAATACAGTCGAATTGAATACCTCCTCCTTTTTTGAAGTCGGTTAAAAATAATAAGTTCAGAATATCTATAACAAAATCTGAAAATTAAGAATACATCTTACAATTAATTATTAAAATGTCTTTAAATTTCACAGAATCAAAAATACATTTATTAACATGTAAACAACGGGTCTTAATAGTAGTAAATTAATGGATGATTTAGATTACATCATACTGGACGCAGTGTAGTGTTACCTATCAGGCTCGCTAGGTTATTAGGTCTCGTACGGCAGCTTGTTGGTAGGGAACATAGGGGCATGCGATTGGCAGTTCAATCAGGTCACTTCTGCAAATTGCTTACCGCTTGGAGAGGGCTTTAGAGATACCATTGTCTTTTATCGAAAATAGAACCTAGATATTTTTGAACATTTTCTGGGTTAACATAATATTTTTGTTCTCGTCTCTAGAAGAACAAAATGTACAAGTACTTTGAGATATTCTACAGAAGTAACATTTAAAATGCTTATAGGATTTAAACTGAGAATTACAAGCGTCAAGTACAACATTTTGCTCGTACCGTCCATACGAGTACAGTCGGCCACAGAAGTAGCTTAATATTTTAGTACCTTGTCGCATTACATTTCTTGAATTTGTCATAGATGTTGCTAGGAAACCGTCGAAACAGTTACTATTACAAAGTACTATAATGTTAAGTTACTTCAGCGGCCGACTGTACATTATTATGCCAGTGCCAGTCCAACTACACGTGATGTAGCCGGCTGGCAGAACTGGCAAGCATTCCGATTCCGATTGGCAGGTCAATCAGACTTTTGTAAAATGGTACTATAAATTGCTTGGTCTCATGTATGCTTTCCTGCTGTTAAGTTTCCGTGACGTTGTCACTTCATTACAGGCATTTTATTCATGAATTATTGTGTAAAGATTGTATGTCTATTTTGTTAATCTGTCTCGGTTTACTTGTTGTGTGAGTACAATAGTCAGAAAGAAGAAGTAGGGACATTGTCGAGCGCCAGTAATAAAAATAAATTCGGCATCATAGCAAGCTTTTCTCTATTTTCTTGGCTAACAACACATGGGAGCACTTATTAGATGGCTGATCTGCTCGTCTGGTCGTTTGATTTATTTACATACAATACTAGATATTATAACTAAAGTATATTAACATCTTAGAATTATAAAAACAATATCAAAGTATAACTTAAGAGATGACGATGTGAGGTTTCTTTTTTGGGAGATTTTTAATGATATAAAAAAAAAACTTTTTTTTCCGCAAACTCGGAGTCGGAGTTACTGAAGCATTGTGTTAGTTTTTGCCTAATTATCATTTTCAGTCTAAAATCAGTTGAGGAAGATTTTAACGGGTTACAATTACATACAATAGTGAGATTACTTTTGCCTGTTGGCTGTTGCCATTTTTATTGATTAAAAATCAAATTTTCTTTATATTACTCGAGCCATATTTGTTCAAACTATTACCTCCCCCCTTAATCTCCCTTTTTACCGATACCCGAGCCAAGACGCTCACAGCTTAAGCAAGTTAATCGCTATTTTCCCCGCAAGCCGCATCTGTCTTCATCTTACCGCATTAAGAAATACACTCAACTGGCTCCGATCCAGCATCCAGATATATTCCGTGTTTAATATTATGAATAAAATGTCTTAATATTTATTAGCCGGTACGAAAGTGTATAATCTGGTTGGCAATAACAACCTGTGGGGAGATAGTGATGTTATTGTTGTGGTTTCTTATGAAAAACGATAGTCAATCCTTGTGTTTTAGCCAACTTCTAAAAAAGAAAGAAATTGTAAAAAGAAAGAATTTTTATTAATTGTTATCTCAGAAGTCAGTCATTTATTAACAGATTTTGAAAATTCTTTTTTTTTTTAAACGATATACCTACCTACTTCCGGATTAGTCCCGTGTTATCAGAATCAGATCTGATGATAGGACCCATGAGAGAACTTGAGATATCTCTCTTTTTGTATATATGAAGCGATAATTATAGTGGTTCCTATCAAACGCTAGTTCATTGAATTTTATTTTTTTGGTTATTTTTAGATACCTGAGCAAAATCCAACTTATCTAACTTGGACTATTCCTAAAAGTTTGGATCCCCCTTGTTACCTTATTGACGTAGTAATCAACAGAAATCTGTATGCATTGAACTTAATAACTCCATCGATTAATTATTGTTTCCTACGATTTACTTGGTATTTAGTTGATATTTATTAGGCCATTACCCGTTGTGAGTAGCTTAAGAAAATCTTACCTTAGACGCACTGTTTCACTAAGCCTTTTGGTTGTAAGTATTTTGGTAGATTAATGGTCAACGCAACGGCCTTAAAATCATGAATATCTAGTACAATTTCTCATTTACATCGGGTCTAGTTAAGGCTTGTATTTCAAGCAAGTTAATTCCAATCTCCTCACCGCAAGACTGACTTGGTACCGCATTAGGACTGCATTCTACTGGATACAGTCCAAATACGACCCGCACTTAATTATGTGCGAGCATTTTCTTGACTGCCTTTCCTGTGAGTGCTGATAGGGGTAAGTGTTTGTGATAAACAAGTGTTATTCAGATTTTGAATCTCTCCAGCATTGTAACTACAGTACAAGAAAAGTTTGTTAGGTAGTTTTTGAAGGAGGACGTACTCTGGCAGTAGTCTGTCAAAACCAGACCTCAATACGCAAGTCCTCCTTTGTTTAAATTAGTGGTAAAAGTGATTTATATTTATCGAACTTCAAAATCAACTTAATCTTCTGTAGGGTAGTCTATCGTACAGCAAGATGAAAACAATTGTATAAGATCAAAATTAGAAAGAGTACTAAAGTGCTCTAGACCAGGGGTCGGCAACCTTTTGAGTCGGAAGAGCCAAAAATTACAATTTACAAAATTTCAGTTTTTAAAGAGCCACAATTTTTTTTCTTGCCAACCATAAATAGTACTTGCAAATTTTTTTTTGTTCATATGTAAGTAGTGTTTTTTCACAACAAATTAGAATCTAATTTTTATTTTTATTATCTAATTATTAGATAATGAATGTATGGCATTATTAGATAATCACTTATTATTTAAGTAAAAAATTAATCTAAAATAATTAAACATTTATTTACATTGTAAGTCTTACAATATTAACGTGTAGGAATAAACAATTGAGCAAACAAATTCAATGGGAGCGTTGGCTTTGCATGGTTTTAACAAGTTTGGATAAATTTGGCTCATAACTTGTTGTTTTAAGTTTCAAACATGACACTAAATTTTCATACCTTAGTTGGTTAGTTAGTTACATAGAAACATTCGACGACATGACGATGGTGTCATTCAAGAACTTCCGACGGACTTACGACAGTGAAGACGCGTGTCACGGGGTAGGGGTGCGGTGAAAAACAAGTACAAGTTTTATAAAATAAATATTATTTGCGTATGGAACTAAAGAGCCGCAGCTTCACATCCAAAGAGCCGCATGTGGCTCGCGAGCCGCAGGTTGCCGACCTAGGCTCTAGACCCATTTACAGTACGGCCGACTTATCTTGGCGCGTCTGAATATAGGCTCTGCGAACTTTAGCGCATGTAAGACAGAGATAGGAACACGACGAAGCTAACGTGTGACTGAGACGTAATACGCTGTGTACCGAGCATTGCCGAATTGTGTTTCTGCGCAGTCTTCTGCGCGAAGTTCAGACGCGCCAAGATACGCCGGCCGTACTGTACTTCTCTTGCATTTAGTAATGGATTGAGGACATGTGAAAGTAAGTATGTATGGATGTTTGTATGAATGTTTGTTGCTCTTTCACGCAAAAACTACTGAACATATTTTCATGAAATTTCTCACACAGATAGATCATGATCTGGAATAGAATATAGGGTACTTATCCAGGAAAACGCGGACAAAGCCAAACCAAAGCATTAGAACAAAATATAAAAGACCACTCTCAAGACTCACACTCAATAACTCACATAAATCAACTCCACTTTAAACCTTCTTCAATTGCCAGCCGATCTCAGTCCCAATATTTCCAAGTCGTATTTTAAAGTAATTACACAGTTTTGAGAAACGTTCCGTCCCCGAGAGAGGTTTTTACATTAACTTTTGCCAAGAAATGTGGATTTTTCACGGCTGTCGTCCACAGGACTCGCTTAGCCTAGATAACTATTTCAGTCCATAAACACGGTTTGGAACGGGTGAGTTTAGCGTTTACGTTGCGGGCATTGCACGTTTAAAATTTTAATGCTCGATCGCATTAATAATTGAGCTAGAAACAAGGTTGTTTAATATCCAGGTGAGTCATAAAATTTGTTTAAATTTCAGGTAATTTTAAGTGCTGATGGTTTTAACCACTTTGCACCACTAAGTGCATTGTCGAAAGTGTTACACTTCAAATAATACATTTCTCATCTTGTAATAAAATACTTTCCCCTCTGCTCCAGTTCAGATTGGTAGAGAAGAAAGTCGCAAGAAATCAAAGTTAAGTGAATGCTGCTAACTGCTAAGCCCCCTCCGACATGGACTGATACCTACGTTAACAACTGGGATCAGTGCTTTAATTGATAGACACCCTTTTAAGTAGGGGATTTTTAAAATTCTGGCGAAAATCTGTAACAGTTTATTAACTTCTTGTTCATAAAATATCTTTTACTTTCAGATTACCATCTTCCTTTCTGGCTGTAAACCAGAATCTGACACAAAAAGAAATGTCAATTAACTTGCATATAATAATTTTAAACTATGATATTTCTAACAAAATTATAAGCCCGGTTTTAATGCTAATATCAATTAATGTAAATTAATATTATCATGTTATATCACAGTTTTCAATCTCTTCGGGAAATCAGACAATTTTTAATTTAAGCAGCTTTATACCAAACTTTCAGTGTTTTTCCCCACAATATTGAAAACATGAGTGGGTTAAATTAAACAGTGACTCAAATAATGTAACAGACTTCATTTTAATTTCCCCGTTAAATATGAATTCGTACTGCCTTTTATAATATTCCGCATTTCATTATTAAGTACGTAAGAGCATAATTCATTCATTATCTTTGTTCTCGGATTAAAATCTGTGTCCGTATGCATGTTGAAAACTTGAAATGAACACAAAAACTAGCGAAACATTTAATTACAATAAATCTCGCGCACTTGTGTCTGCCGCCGCAAAGTTTTGCGACGCGCGGAGCCGAAAAGTTGTGCGGTAAATTATAAAGTGGCACATGTTTGAATTTACGATACCTACACGGCACGAGATAAATACGACGAAATTCTGATACACGGTAATAAAAATAAAATACATGCAATTTGATATAAAAAGTTATCAAAAATAAAAATATGCTATTGATCTAAAAAAAATAACTGACTTCAAAATTAGGGATAAATCAAAAGCTACTCGTCAGATGTCGCTAAAATAAAAGTGAGACCATGACAAGTACCCGCTTTCCAGGTTCACCCAATCGAAAGTTATTAGGTAGCAAACATAAAAAATACAGTCGAATTGAATACCTTTTTTGAAGTTGGTTAAAAATGACTTCGACAAAATGGTCTTTGATGAGAGCCTCTAAATTCGTCAATTTCTCTTGGATCAGCCATGATTCAGATACTACCAGATTGGTTCCAGACTGGTGCAATCATTGGATTGGGATCCAAGACTGATGACCCCAGTATATCAAATAATTTTTTTTTCGATTTTTTTCTAAATCGGTTCATAAATGACGGAGGTTTAAGGTAGCAAACATTAAATAATTTAAATTTAAAAAACCCCCGACGGTTGTATTCACATTAAACAGCTAAAAATATTCTTGATTAAGTCACCTTTTATATAAAAAAAAACTAGATCAAAATCGGTTTATCCATTTGGGAGCTAAGATGCCACAGACATATAGATACACAGATACACAGACACACAGATGTCAAACTTATAACACCCCTCTTTTTTGTCGGGGTTTAAAAAGACAACCGAATTGAAACTGGATGGCTGGACGCTTATCCCTGTTGCAAACTTGTTGGCAAATTTTGCGCAATAGAAAATGAAATACCTGGACAAGAAACAATAAGCCGCCGAAAACTAACTGTCTTTGCATTATTCTGTGTGCAAATGAGAATTAATATTCTGCAGTGCTAATCTTGCTCTGTGAAACGCTTACAGTGCTGTGGACGTGTCAATGGTAAGTGGCCGACGAAATTCAGCAGTGTTCATGATGAGTAAATTAATTTAGAGAATGTAAAGGATTATTTTTAAACTTTAAAAACAATATCTTGATAAGTGGAAGATTGAAAGTGTTACGAGTTAAGTTAAAGTGTTAGTGAGTGTTAGTGAGTCATGGGCTCGATGCCCGGCTGGGGCAGCTATTTGACACATAACTAAATATTTGTTCTCGGATCATGGGTGTGCTGTTATTTGTGTTGCCACCCGAAACATAAGAAATCCTCGTGCAACATTTGCAACCCCAAAGGCGTTCAAAGAGCTTTAATTTGAACCTAACTCATCGCGATATGAAGCGAGGAGCCAGCATTTCAATTAGTTTCTGATACGCTTGTAACTTCGTAAAGTTAATGTTCGTGTAAAATTTCAACAAAGTTTACCTGTGTAAATGAAGTTCTCAAACTACAACTACTATCACCTTCTTAAAGTTTCGATTCCCTAGTAAATCGTTTCACATTAGAATGTAGCATTGACTTATTGATCTAATAGATACTGTTTGATGGAACGATGTCTGAAGTGTCAATGTGATTGCAAGCGCACAGACTGTGGTTTCCTAGTGATAAATTAGTGCTAGCGTTAGTTATGCAAGCCGCTGCTAGGTGACTAATATGTGTGATCAATTTGAAACCAGAAATCCAGCGGGCGAGAGGTTAGCTTCAAATATCTAGATGTAACTTTTTAGATCTTTGGAATATCATCAACAAAACAGAGTATTGAATAAGCTTTGTGGAGTTTTTATATCCACGTTGCATAGAGGGGTCGCAAGCAAAAATATGAAACATTTTGAGTGAAAAGTTTTAGTATAATGTTTTAAACAAACTTTTACCCCCAATAAATAATCCCTAGACGACTCTAAGCGGAACCAAGAAGATAGAAGATATATGTGGGTGTGTTTATAGAACTTACAAAAAATCTGAACAGCGTGATTCAGAATTGGTAAAGCGCCGTCTACTGACACGTAAACTTTATTATATCTCATCCTTTTCTCAAAATAAATAGTGATAGGTAATTAACTTCTAATACACACATAAATTTAGAGGTGCATTCCGGATTCAAAATCAGGTCTCCGCGTTCGGGAGACCAACGCACAAACCTCTGAGCTATCACTACTTAATAACACAATTTCCTATTCCAGCTTCCAACCTCGTAATTTCCAACAATCGTTTTGAACGAACGTGACATTTCATCGAAACTGATGAGCGAACTGGCGTGTGACAAGCCTACCTTACTACCCAAACCTTACAACCAATTTCATGTATCCTCAACGATTGCATTTGATGGCGATGACATAAATATACGGCTGATGGACAGGCTTACAAATGATTTCATCAGTCAAGCGAACGGAGCGTTTGTTCCAGCGAGTCAATTTTCTGAGCGAACGCACTAGTTACGTATAACATGTAAGTAGTATCAACACAAATTTTGAAACAATGGGGATAATTTAGAATTTGTAAAGTAACAGTAAACTAAAATTTTGAAATACTTTGTGATAAAAAAATATCATAAAGATTGACGAGGAACGAAGATGAAAATCCACAGATTTTTTTATAATAACCATACTACCAGATTTTATAATATCAGGGACAATAAACTCTCAAATTGTAATAGGTACTCACTGTTATTATAACATCCTACAGATCTTTGCGCACTGCTATGGGTAATGTTTCATAATATATCACTACAAAATGTGTAATAACTATACAGTGAACATTGGTAGGTACTATTTTAACTGACATAAAAATTACCCATTAGATTCCATGCTTATGCTAATCTATACTCATCTCGTTTTTTTTGGTTGTGAAAACTCTTGCCTCTGAATTCTGTCTTTCAACAACAACAGCTTACTATATAATTTTCGCTCGATCACACCTTATTCTGTAGATAAGCCGTACCATGATTTCGAGCACAACAATGCGGCAAAAGGCATACCTAACCTAAATTGGCCACGAAGTATCCGATGACAAGCAAAATCTTTGCGACTGTACATGTAAAGGGGTTCAAAGGACAGAGCGCTACAGGCAATTTCAGTTCAACGGGTTATGCGTTGATTGATAATTTGAGCCCCATTTCATAGCGGAATCTGCTGACGGCTGTGATAGGCCTCGGCTTAATGTTTACTTAAACACGTAATCTAGAAAATTTTAAAGAATCCTTCCTACTTCTTACTAGTATCATATTTTTAACAGACTTCAAATAAAGGAGGAGGTTCTCAAGTCGTCTGTATTTTTATGTGTGTTATCATTATAAGTTTTTACTGACAATGAGTGTAACAATTTTGATGATTATTTTTATATTCGAAAGCTGGTGCTTATCATGTGGTCCCATTTCAATTTGAGTGATCTCACTCATATCTATGATATACTATACTTATACTCCTCATATCTATGAGAAGTTGTTTTTGAGATTTCCTTAATACGTGTTTAATTGACTTCGACTAAGTTGATGATTTTCTCATTGATGATGATATACTTTGAAGTCGGTTAATTTTTTGGTAAAATTTTGATTATACAAATACATAGACGGCAGTGAATATTGTGCCGTACGTAAGATATTTCTATGCAAAGATATTTTTATATGCAAAAACCTACTCTATTCCTTTGTGTTCTCACAGTCTGTAATGTGACTTACTATGTGGATTTTATCTGTTTAAGACAAGCAATAAGTTTTTAATACACTTAAACTGTAATAACAGCCACCATTACTTAAATAAAAACTAATCTTATTTACTGAAAATCTTTTTCGAACTCGCAACGCAAACTTTCAAATCTTATTTCCAGGGACTGGAAAGCTTGTAACGTATTTGAGGTTAAAACTTCTCGAATGTTACCTCTTGACGTATTACTTGGTAACTCTTCAAAGTTATTAGCTTAGCAACAATCGCATGTTCCCGAAGGATTCTCTGAATATTTCGGAATGAATATTTGACTGAATCTTTGAGCAAGTATATAATTTTGACCAAATAACCTAAAGAATTCTTCATTTTTGAGTTAGTATTAGTCTTACATCAATTCGCGGTCAACATGACGTATATGTAGTATATCATACTATAAGAGTCATACGTAGCATCTCTCTCCCGCAACGGAAACATGCACTTCTTTAATTAAAAGTGTATACCAACATGCATATCAGCACCAACCCATGATTCGCAAAGTAATTTTGCATCCAACCATCGTAGAGTAAACTGACCTAACACCAAATGGGTTTATATCATTGTTCTATGTTCTTTATTGTTTGTGGGGTCTGTGCCTTATATAATGGGTTGTATAAGCGGCATAGACAGTGTGGATCCAAAGCGAGTCCAGTAAGGAGTGTTAGTTATAGCAACAAAAAACAACAAAAATAAAATACAAAACTTATCACCGTATCTCGTGCCGGCGATGTTTTCGAACTTATTTAAAATCGTTGAATTCTTAATAAACTGATCGTGTTGGCGACTGAGGAAGGCATCAATTATGCAAGACGTTTTCGCGATAACCCCTTAAAAGGTCTGTTACGTTGAATGTTTAGTAAGATGCTATTAAAAGGGCTTCGTAATGGAATTTGATAGCGTTTTTAAAGGTGTTAAGGTGTAAGCGGTCTGGGCGACCGACACCGCAACCGTGCCTCCTAATTGTTATTGAATTCTAAAATAGTAAAGAATAAAATTCACAACATACATAATAATACAATTGTATAATACAATAATTGTACATGGTTGTATTGAACATGGAAGAACACCGATGGAAGAGATAGATTAAGACATGTAATTGTTAACGTGGCGTAATAAATAGTCCTGGATTCAATTCCCAGCGAGGCAGAAATTTGAATTATGAGTTTGAATTTGTTCTCGGTCTGGATGTATGTGTTCATGTCTTTGTTTGTTGTCCATGGTACCCGCGACATAGAGAATCCTATTGTCAGGCAATGAATGCAGAGTGCTTTTATTATTATTTGACAAAAACTGGGTACCTAAGTATTCCCCTTAATCTGTTTTTGTACTAGCTGGACTTACTTACATTTTTCCTTTCATAGAAGTAAGATACGGATAACCTAATTCTTCATGAAGAAGACCCATTGCAGTCTAAAACGGATCACTACTGCAATCTGCAGTTACGTAACACTATGCATATTTAACGTAAGGAACGCGGTCAGATCCTGCAAACGGTGAAAGATCTATTCATTAAGAATTCAGCGATTTTAAATAGAATCGAAAACGTGCCAAGTTAGTCGTAACCTCTCCCCGACATGTTGTATTCATGTTGAGGTCGTATTCTGGGAAGGTTTGATGAAAGCTGGGATAGGTTTTGGTGGGATGAGACTTGGGAGACCAATTTCGTCAAAGTTATCCTCACTTAACAAACTCTCTTTTTTACCCCCGACGTAAAACGAGGGTGTTCAATTACGCGGAATTGTGAGTCAACCTGTGGCATTGTCGCTCCTGTATAATTAAATATTCATAAAACTTGGTCATCGGTTTTATATTTAAAAAATTCGTTTCGTCCAGAATACGCGCCCTGTCTTACGTATGAAGGTATATGGCGTAAGGTGTATGGGTATGTACGCATTAGCAATAACTTTAAAAATGTATCGACTGCCTCTGCGTATAGTATCGAATAGGAAAAAAATATATTTTCACATATTAAAAAAATAAGAGCCGAATGCACTAGAATCCATTGTGGTATCTATAGTATAGTGTAATATCAATACATCAAAACTATAAGAATTCCATAACATAATGTCATTAAATATACTGAATAAGAAGACCTAAATAATATTCAATTTGTGCACACAACGGAATATTTCTGCGAAAGCTATTAAGAAAAGAAAACTGCGAGAAAACCTACATTATCCTGGGGTGTCAGGCGGAAAGGCTGTAAAACCACTCCATTATGCTTGCCAAAGGAATTGTCCGACGAATATGTATGTTTCCGGACACTTGAGAGTGAAAAGGAAGGAATAACTCTTTGAATTGTTTTGCTTTTAACGAGAAAACATAAAGGATTATCCATTTGCACGTCGATCAGCAGTATTTTAAACTACCCACAAACGCTATTTGGTTCAATTTTGGAAATTCAAGTTGATTTAACGTTCTAAATTCACTTTTTACACATAATCAATAGTTTGAAGTATATTCCGAATATAATAATGTTTTAAAATCAAACATTAGTGGAATAATAGATTTATGGTATAACGGTTCTCTGTATTTATAAGAAGGAAGGTACTCTCTGCTTCTATTTTCGGTCAGCAACGCGTCTATCACTGTTGATGGTTGCGTGTGGTAGTGTGCCTGACGTCTTTGAACGACGGTGATCACATACCAAGGGCGCGTTCCACTAGACGCTCACAACGATCAAAATCTCATACTAATTTGATCGTTGTGAGCGTTTTGAGCGTCTCGTGGAACGCGGCCCAAGAGAGCTGCTAACGTAAATTGTGACCTAATTAAGATATTATGTCAAAATATTTGTATGGTTTGGCCACATACAAATTATGACTGAAAGGAGAGTGTACAAAGAAAACAGTAGAAAAGAGTAGTTATAATAAGCGTCATATTTTTTAAAATACTCTATTACATCATGCTCTTATAGTATTTATTTTTTAAAATACTCTATTACATCATGCTCTTATAGTATTTATTTTCTGAATGATACAAACGACTAATGATACGCTGGCGAGTTCGTTAGTAAAGCTTACCTGTGAAAAAAGAGCACTTCTGTATTTCATTTTTCTGAACATCATTACCATTTGTAGATGGAATATTCGTTGTATAGGTTAAAGTAACAGGGTTTTTTAAGGAAATACGTTAAGTCCGTTTTTAAGGCGAATGTTATCGTAATTTGTAATTAAAAAAAATAGACACAAAATTAAAAGAATCCTACTAATATTAAAAATGCGAAAGTATTAATGTTTGTTACTCTTGCAAAAAGAACTGTTTGGATTTCATACGTTTCACAAAAATCTGTTAGTAAAATGTTTCATATTACCTATTTGTTTACTATTCCTCCGCATCAATAGGGATGACTAATTTTAGGATTCAATTTGATTTTATAGGTAGAACCTTAAGATTCATGAAAAAAATATTATAAAAATAATAATCTTCAATTTATAGACAAAAATTGATAAATAAAAATCATTTTTAAATTTCCCACCAAAAACGTCACGTGACGTCACTAGCCGATATTCAATACTATCTGTCAACTGAAGTTAGTTGCACTTGCATATAAAATAAGAACAATGACGTCATAAGCTCAAAATGACGTTTGTGGTCACGTGACAATGAGTACTATTTTTAACATTTTAAAATAATTATATTTAATTTATTGTGATTGATTTCAACAAAATAATAATATTTTAGGTGTTTAAATGTTTTCCTTGATACTTTAAACATAAATTTATTTTAATTTACTGATAGTGTCAACATCCCTATTATAGAAGTTTCATTTCAAAAACATTACGAAACTTTGTTTGACATCTATTGGCAAAGTAAGTACGCTTTTAAGCCTGATTAAGCTTCAAGTGGTACAGAACTAATCACAAAAAATATAACAGGTATAATAATGTAGGAGAAATTCGCTTATATTTTCGACCAAATAATGCGTTCATAAAAAATCATTCAAACTCTCACGCCTCAAAGCCTCACTATAAAACTAGTACACAGATTTTTATTGAAGAATATTGTACCCGATTGCACTATACCCTCAGGTAAAACGTTAGCTGGCTCTTTGATATTAGTTGAAGCGTGTTCAGGCGCTATGCTTAGTAAGTGCTGTGATTAAATAGAAGGTCAAAAAAGCTTAAAAAAATTGTAAGCTAGGGGCAAAAGAAACTTTTAAGTATGACTTTTATTAGGTCAACCTGGATTTTGTTTTATGTTCACAGCCGGCCAAGCAAATAAAAAGGCTGTGAAAACATCCGTAGGCTATTTATGAATACTTTGCAAATGAAACAAGTTAAAACATTTGACTGATGATTTTAAAAAGAGGGCGATATCTGACTTACCACGCTGCACAAATATCATTGGGGGACATCATACACTATGTCAGTGGCGTAGCGTGGGCTTCCGCCGCCCGGGGCCGACCGAAAATTTGCCGCCCAAGTGATCTTAGCCGCCCCCATATTATTTAAAATATTTTTTTATTAATTAAAAATGCACTTTTCTTGTTTTTTCATAGCACAATTTACATTAAAATTGAAATAAAATTAATTTAAATGTATATTTTTTTTCTTCTTTAAAAATCGAGTGGCTTGCCGCCCCCTCTTCATGTGCCGACCGGGGCCAGGGCCCAATGCTACGCTACTGCACTATGTTAAGACCTGCACATAAGTGTTTGCCCTAGTGGCCTAACTTTACGTGCATCTCTATTGTCTATCACCCTCTGAGTGAGCCTAGAGAGACTCAACCGAGAAGACCATATTTACGAGTTCAAGACCTCGAGAAGTATGTGAACTTCTGTCTTAAGGGCACCTGGGCTTCAGATCTCAGCTTAGGACGTCGCTTGGTGGACGACATCGGGGACTCTCATTCGAAGATCAGCGGGGCATTAAGAGCAGAGAAAATTTAGAGAGAGATAAAGATAAAAGATGAATAAAGTTCCATTCATTTCAAGAGTTTATCTCCTTTATAAATTATCTTATGATGATAAAGCTGTCTTATGAGAGGGTTATTCGCAAGGGACTGACCCACAATCCCGGTTATTTATCTAACTAGTATAATTTACAATATTAACAATTCTTCGTTATAATAAATCCGTTTCAAAATGTTTCATAACGTTTCATCCTATTACTGTCACTAAATTCCCACTAGAATTCAAACTCAAACGAGGAATCTCAGCTGAAGTAAGACCTCTTTGTTTTCTGAGAAAATAATGAAAAAAACACCTGGCTTAGTAAGCTCTATTACTTGTGAATGCCTCTGTTATATAAAGTAGTACAAGTCCGCTAAAAGAATAGGCTATATGAGTGAAAAGGGCCCTGTCGCATTGTCATGGTATATACGAGTACTCTAGACGATGTCTTGGTGAATGAGGATTCAACATTCAATTTAATCGCAACGTGTTCAAGATGCTAGGGATTTTATATACTTACTGAGATGCCTTCCACTTTAATTCTGGTGTCCACTCTAAAATATTTTACGATCTGCACTGCAGTGTCAGAGGGATTATAAGACGATTATGTGAGAGAGGTTTCTTGTAAATTTTATGCTATAAAATGTAGCAACTCTCATATTCGAACATCAGCTGTTTGACACCTGAAAGAAGTAAGGAACCAACGATAATATTTTTTATTAGTATTAAGATTTCTCCTTTTCAGCCATGATACTGTACAATATTAATAATACAATATATTAAATCATTAAAATCAGAAGCTCTTATAGCCCAGCGATATATCAATTCATGTGTCAATTCTGTGATCTACCGAGAAGCAATAGTGGGCGCGGTAGATAGACAAGATAGGTGACCGGTAAATACATATGTAGTTCTTGAGCTTTTCCGTGCTATGGGGGTCACGCAAAGCCATTGGTCTCAGATGTTATTATTAGACATTAGGCCATCTCTGAAGCCATCGGATGGCACAAAAACTTCCGACACTCGGGATAGTCATTAACCCCTAATTCGAAGAAGAGCCGTGTAGTAGAGTATATTCTTAACTTCTTTAGTTTATTTGGACGTCCCTCATCCAAATCATCTTAAATTAGTCCTATTTCAACTATACAACCAGGGCCTAAGTAAAATATATCACCGGTCACAAAAGATCGTAGGTATACATTAGTACGTCGCTATAAAGGCAGCTTTTGTATTGTTGAAATATATCGGCGGAATTTCTCGACCACTCCAAAACATAATATAAAGCTTCATTAGTTGTCCCTTTCGCTCGCTTACAGTTAGAAAGAGCTGCTCTACAATTCTGTGTTCTACATTACGTTAGTGTCCCCGTGGAGCAATTTTGTGGTTTTACACTACATTCGTCTTCTCTAATGTATTCCGTAGGCTTCAACTTGAAATCTATCTGTAAAGTGGCTTATAGAATACACTGGGGTTCTATGGATGGTTTTGGATGTTTATTGCTTGTGAAAGATGTGCTTTTGAGTTCTGATGTAACGTATTTTGAATTGTCTTACTATCGAGACTAGGCTATTCTGTAACAAATTATGAATAGTTGCCATAATTTAATATTTTTCGTAAAGTATTAATTAATTTCTAATTACTAATAACAATAAAAAAACGAAAAGTGATATACGTATACATATATTATGTGAAATGAAATATAGTTACTACATATCTACACCACATACTTATTTTCTAAGGTTTGTGATTTGTGATGGTTTCTTTCTTTTTCTTCTCTCTTTCTTGGCCGGCTACGCATCAGTGATGCCTTTGGTGTTGCTGATGTCCATGGGCGACGATAGCCACTTACCATCAGGTGGTTCGTCAGCTATTTCCATAAAAAAAAATAATTGGAGGCCGTGTAAAGTAACCTTATAGGAAAATATTGTTGATTACATTTTAAAGAATAAAAAAAATAATCGCTGTAAAAATTTCTGAAAATACCAGAGCATAAGAGAGCATAAAGTAATATGAACCCAAAATAAAAGACGTTTATTCTCAGCATGCGGTCCGTGAAGCGTCCTTCACTCATGTAAGCCTGGTTCCAATATTGTAATGCTTGTGAGCTGAATAGGGAATTTAGAGGAAAAATTCATATGATACCAATTTCCCTTTGTATGATTTTTCGCCAGATTGTCTTCATATTTTGAATATGTTTCATTTTTGTTTATTTGAATTCTTCAAAACAAGACCATTTATCACATTTGTTTGTTTCGGTTTATTTATTCACTGGTCTGGAAGGCAATTCGTTTCTGCTGGGTTTGATATGATATATGCAAATTTCTGTGAAAGTCCTAGTATCCTCAGCAAGGACATTCGTAATATTTCTTTTGCTTATAAAATTTCGGACACCCAATGACAAAACCCTGTTTAGGGTCATTTGCATGTATGTTTTATTTGTATTACGGCGGACGAAATAATAATAATGTATTTTTATAGTGCGTAATTCAAAAGATATGCTAACTATACGATACAGGTAAATTCTCTTTTGACGTAATTATCTGCCATCTTAAAAAAGTATGAAATAGCCTACTTGAACCTTGAACCAATCAACAACATAAATATTACTTGTTATGTAAAAATGTGTCTTTCGCTGAACTTGGGTCTGCTGCCACAATGATACACAAACAGTCACATTACAGGACTATCGAGTGCACCAAGGCCACCAAGCTGGCCAAGTGAGGATTAGCAGACTTCACACGTCTATGATAACATCATGAAGATCTTTCAGGTTTCCTTTTGGCTACGCAGGTTTCCTCAGGTTGATTTCCTTTACGATGAAGTAAGAGAAAACATTTATTTATATCATTATCACATATCATTTAAATCTTAGACTATCTTACGCGGAAGACTATCGTTGATACTATGGCCTGTACCCCTCACATTATGAGAGGAGACCCCGAGCCCAGTAGTGGGACAATTATAGGTTGTTGCTTTGCTTTTTGCTTTGCAGTATTTATGTTCCTTCACTTTAATATAAAGATTATACGTGAAGCTGCAGTCATCCAGTTTATTTAGCAATAACAGTGATAAGTTAGCCGTAATACCACTTTTATGTAGATCTTTTTGAAAGGACCGCAATAAAAAATCGGCGACATTTTCTACTTTCTACAATACGGAAGCCCCATTTTTATAAGCTTGTCTTACTGCCTACGATCAAACTACAAGAGATATAGCTTGAGCTGGTTGTTTATAAACCTGTATAAACCAAAGATTCACAGGACTGCTCAGTGGTGCCAGTTAGAAGAGATCAGTGGTGTACAGAAATGGACCTCAAAAATTACGATTTAAATGGCGAGATTAGCGCTTTTTGCATACTTTACTAGCTAACCAATGAACTTAAGAGAAATTACACGGATAATAATTTGGAAGAAAAAAATGTTTTGGAATGTAAGACAGATAGGCGCAAGCAGGGGCGTAGCTACCGCTGTATCAATTATACGGGGCCCCCAGCGTATAGGGCCCCCCACTAACACTCCCAAAAAAAGCCTGCCAGCGGCCTACGACCGCTACAGTCGGCACTCCTTTTGTATATATTTGACAGCTAACATTGAGGGGCCCTACAAAAAATATTGATATGGGACCTGCTTAGGGCTAGCTACGCCACTTGTCGCAAGCCACCTCTTGTGAAGCACTACCCCCAATTACCCGCACAATATTTTACTGGACGTTTTATTAAGGAACCAACGAAGGTCTTTAATCGTAAAAAACTTTGCTCCTTATCTCACCACTGAATTGTGTAAGAATTCTTTAATTAAAAACAAAATGGCTTCATTTATTTTACGTTTACTTGAAGCCTCTAGTAGATCCAACTTGACACTTATTTAATTTAACTACGCAATTGAAGACACTTGACGCTGTCAGCCGCTAATTTCTGAATTTGTTTTAATTTTGGTGACATTTTGCTGTTATTTGTTCTGTTTTTTGTACCTATACTTTTTTTTGTGTACGCGCGAGTACGTGCTACAGGAATTAGAAATCAAATAAAGGTGCTGTGTTGTTTATTTTTATTTATACAAAAATAATAAAATAGTCATTATAGACGTATGTGTCAAATGCATGATAGTGTGTGTAATGTTCATTTTTATTAATTATATCTTTAATGGATATCATATAAAAAATATTAATTTTCTGCGCTCCTTCTCTACCTAGATACATCTAGACACGCAGGATATTTTAGGGATTTTGTATTGAATAATTCCAATACTTATTACACCCGCAATGGTTCCCTTTTGGGAATACTTCATCCCTGAATAATATCTAATGTATATCGACAGAAATATTTGAAATCTACCTAAGGTGGACTGCAACGCACTCACCGTAGTGAAGACTGGTTATGTCGCCTCTACATATTACGGGATGTACAATGACAGAGAGCACTGAACATAAAGTGGCTAAACTATTGTTTTAACAGGTATTGGCCATAACCATGTACTTCACTTACATCAGTCTCTTGTCTCCAAATGTCTTTGTCAAACAGCATTACATAAAAGGTACCTACAGTTTCGTTTTTCAAGTTCACTTTTGTTGCGTACATGTAAACTGAGCTTCCTTTGTAGGTTTTATCGGAGCCATATTTTTTTATGGAAATAACCGGCAAACAAGCTGAAGATCCACCTGATGGTAAGTGACTATCGTCGCCCATGAACATCAGCAACACCAAAGGCATCACTGATGCGTTGCCAGCCAAGAAAGATAGAAGAAAAAGAAAGAAAGAACATATGTAAAAAGAGTTGTCATCCAAGATCAACGAAGCATTGACAACTTCTGTTATTGCTCTTATCCACAGACAATGGGTACTTCTTACCATCACGTCGGTTGTTAGCTTTTACACCAACTCTTAAGGCTATAAATTAGATATCAACAATTTTTGTATAAAATAAACAAAATAAAACCAGTTCACTTTATTATTTTACGTTTATTTGCCGCCATTAAACGTGACACCGAATGACAATTTATATATTACATAATCGTTATATATATTAAATTAATAACCCAATGTATCACAGAACAATTTGATAGTGCTAGAAATTGACCATACTCTTTGAAAGGTGGACGACAATTTTACGTTTGAAAATAAAGAAAACATGAGAATTTAGACTAATTTACACGTTACAAAAGATGAGTGTTATACAACGGGATTTATTTTTGTAAGAAAATAATACAATTATTTAAATAGGAGCAAGTTAATTAACAAAAGTTAAGACAGTCCCTATTTTATTTGAATTTGCGGGTAGTTTCGCAATTGTTATGTGCTAGGCCAGTTGACAGGCAAGTAAATTGCTCTATTCTTGATCTGCATCGCGTTGCTCATGATTCTGCTGATTTAGATGATATTTATTTATTTATTTGAAACAGAACCACCAACAAAATTATACATAATGTACCTAATACATCATTTAACATTTTTGTATAAAAACGTCGTTATGTATAAAAACACCAACACATTTGTGTACCAATCATCTGACATGTTTATGTATCGACAAGAAACTTTTTGTTAGGACCTTATTTTATAAAAACTTCATGCTTCGCTGAGCAACTTTGTTGAGAACTTCGTCTGAACTCACAAGACTTTGAGTACCTTTCATATTTTCATCACAAAATATCTCTCATTTTATATCCAGTACTCGAAGATTCGATTCGGGTAGTAACAAAAAGTATCGTTACGAAAACGTTCCCAACATAACAGAAGATTAAAAATGGTTCCTATTAAAACATCTCGTTTACAATTGTCTGAAATACGGCGAAATAAATATTTTTTCATAAAGGATATACAAAGAGAACGCCGGCGTACTCATATTTCTCAATTTGTGGGATAAAAACCCTCGTATTTTGATAAAGTATGCCGCTAGCCAAATAGATTGTGCGTTTCAAATGGGTCTTTATATCCCACGATTACGGTTCACGACTATTATTACTCATGACGAAAATTTCGTATACAAAAGCTCACACCTGCAACTGAATATTGGATAGTAGTATAGAATTTTTCAACAATTTTGTCGAAGCTTTCACCGAATTTTAAAAGAGACTAAGACAAGTATTCTGTTGTGCATATTTTAATTTGTTGTAGGTACCCTCGACTGAGTTCAGTTCAGTTTCTGAATATGATCGTAAAATAACAACAATTAAATGCTATTTTGGGAGAAATAGTTGTTTCATAAATCTGTAACATACTTATTTTGTAGCTTCTTACTAAAGTTTATTTTTTTGCCTGACCCGTCATATGATTTTGTCAATATTCACGGATTTGTTATATCATTGAAAAGCAGGAGAATAAACTTGAGATGGTGAAAAACTCTTTTTGTGATATTAATCAAAATATTCTTTTAATAACCTCCTCCTTTTTGAAATTGGTTAAAAATGATAACGAATAATTTAAATACAAATGTTTTGTTTACAAAAAAAATTCGTCAGCAAATGACAACGTTAAGTAACATTGGCAAAATCTCATAAGCATTTGTCTCAAAGTAATTTTATTTAAAGTGTAGTTCAAGCACCTATTCTAATTAAGAAAATTATTTCTTGGCCTACAGGGACAGGGATTTTGTGAGTTGTTCATTAACCGCAATAAAAATCAAGCAGATCGTTTTCTTCCTTTTTACAAATTATATCTTTTTTACCTTTTTTCCTTTTTACTCAAATGTTCTTGCAATTGTTGTAGAATTTCTACATTGATTTTGACAGCACTTCCGTATAAATAATAAATACATTTTATATTTACCTATTACTCCTGTTTAGCGTATTTTATGTCGATGTTATTAAACTCAGCGGACACAGAAACTTTAAATGAAATCGTGGTTACGATAAAACCACCGTAACGCGGTTCAATTAGTTTTGGTGACATAAAACTAGTTAGTAACAGCACAAAAGCTAATAACATCAATTTCAATTCACAAATTGAACATTATTATTACAGAGTTAAACCCGTTGTACTAGCTCATCTTTGTCACAAGAAACACACATCGATTTATTTAATTATTATTACAATAGTTAAGACATTTTCGCCCCAACTCAGAGTTGAAACGGTTACTTAAATCGCTCCTTAGTACAGAATTCCTATGGTGATTCTTTACAAAGAGCTAAGGAGCGATTAAAGTAACCGTTAGTGACTCTGAGTTGGGGCGTAAGACATTTAGTACCTACTCCTTAACAATTATATACAATAAGATACTATTAAATAACAAATAGGTTGTCTATAGTTTGGCACAATAGAATTATATTTTATCTCAATCCACACTCAGAAAAAAATCAGTAAATAATTCATACCAAAATTGGGATTCGGCAGACTTTTTGTTATTTGGCAATCTTTTTTTAATACTTAAGTCTTAAGTAAGATTTAGGTATAGGCAAGCTTGTTACATCATAGAAGAGAAACCACATCATTGCCTCATGTTATGTGCTGTTGTCGATCTTATCGGTCGATATAGCGGCAGGAAACTACATAGCAAAGCTTTAAAAACGCATTGGGTAAATATCTGTCATGTTTTTATAAGCAGCTTGTATAAATAAATAAACAAATAAATAAATAAAATGCTTTTAATATTAATGCAACCCTCGTTACTGTCCACGATTACAATTAACTACCCGAAGTCGAGAGGAACAGCGTGCTAGGGTACTTTTTGGCCTGTAACTATTAAGCCATGCCTAGCTAAAAACAACCCAATTTTATTTATTTTTAAACTCTGTGTGGATCGAGTAAATTATCTAGAAGTTATTCTACGACAAGGATATTTAAGATTACAATAATAAAATAGAAGTTTTATATGTAAGCTACGGTACGACAATTAAAATAACGTAGGCGTGTAGGCCGTGGCACGAAGTGAGAAGTAAGATAAAAGTTCGATGCAATGAACCAAAACAAACAATACAAACACTCTAACACCTTACAAACAAACGACGATTTTATATTACCATGTTTATATTTATTTTACACATTTTTTTAATTTTGACTTTTATCTCCCTCAACTATGTAAATATAATTACAAACTCCACGTGTTATAAAACATCGAAATTCAGTGCTTGCTATATTCATAGAATTATTTAATTACAATATATTAATTTACCTGACGACATTCTTACCTTGTTTCCATCCATTGGGTGCCACATCCATTTAATTATATGTATAAACAGACTTCTTAAAATATACAAAATACGAATATTATATTTAAACTAAAAACGAATGAAGTAATAAAGTAAAATTAAAGCATCAATAAAAGTTGACATCATAATTTTAAAATTTCGTACCGACCTATACATACTAAAACATTTATTAATAAAGTTATCGATCCAATAAGTTAGGTACTCCAAGAAGCTAGTTTTTAAACTTTAAAAAATAAAAAGGTAATTTCGTTTAATTTCAGAAATTTTAATCGTAAGATTAAAATTCCAGCATGTCCCATTTGTAATACAAGTTAAACAAGACTTAATAAGATTTTCAATTACTTTCTCTAACAAAATTAAGAAATAACCATATTTACTGAGGTCGAAAACAGGTCAATTGAAAGTTTCTTAAAGGTCTTCATTAGAGGTCAGATCTTATTTCAATTGCTTTTCATAAAACTTTTGAAACTTTAATAACTTTGTAATTATAAAATAAACTTAATAATAAAGTTTACAGTTTACTTAAATCTGTTTTCAATTAAATGGATGTAGCACTAAACCCAAACGAGTACACACCAGTAGAATTTAATTCCTACCTGTATTAACATAGCCATTAATCATTCGAACAAAACACCTCAATATTGGAATTATATTCCAATTAATTTATCCAATAAAGCAGAAATAACTCAATCAATAAAATACTTGAATGTGTATGATTACTTCCAAATTTTGTGTGCAGTAAGTGAACGTGTTAGTTTTTGGCACATTTCCTAATAGGTATTATGGACAAAAAAGTTCAAATTAAATTTATATTACATGCAGTAACATTACTCGGTTTAAATATTTGTTACACAAAAAGTAAAAGAAATCGTTTAAACAATTAATTATTTATTAACACAAGTAAATGTATCAAACACATTAGTAACGTATTTTTGTAGTAAGTTAAAAAATATCTTACAATCGATAAAGTCTTATACTGGGACAAGGAGTGTATTAATAGTTTACAACTAGTTTAAAATAACATAAATATCATTGATGAGTTTGGTGTGCAAGCCTCGTCGGTGGAAAAATTTACTACCTACAAGTAGATACTATTTGTTTATACAAATACGATCTCTGTTTACACATGTTCTAGTTAGACTTCACTCAAGGCACTGTATTTGGAGAACATGTGAACGAAGAAGCAGGAAACTAACGCGATGGAGACAGCTTCTACTTTTGATGAAGAACCTGTGAAAATAAAAATTGATAAACATGTCTACTCAATTCTTTTCAGTCAATTTAAAATCGTGTTGTGGCATTTTGTTTATAATGATTGCAGATGTGAGGAACCCTTTGCAGATCTTTATTTAAAGGGTTCAGTCCATCTATGAACTGATTCGACCTCCTCGGTGTACTCTACTGAACAACAGACACGGCTATAGTGAACACAGTGCCTCCTGAATTCAGTCGCTGGGTCACAAAACCGAGCAAAATACAAATTAAAAATAATATAAATTTTACTAACAAAAAATAACCGACTTCAAAGTTACTCAAAAACTACTTGTCAAGCACCTGCTTTCGTTTAAAAAAAGAATCATCGAAATCGGTTGGCGTGATATTGAGTTATTCGTCCATTTGTCGCGCACATACTTAATACAAACGTGTGTCTCCGGTGCGCTACTTAGGACACGCTACTCAGTAGCCCCTCGCTAACATTCCCTGTGTCGTGGGTGCCATGGACAACACACAAAGACAAGGACGCACACACCCAGACCATTATACCCAGAATTTAGGCTTTGCTGGCAATCGAACCCTCAGAACGGCGCGCGGCGGTCCATGGTCTATGGTTACCATATCCATTATGCCACGTGGGTCGTCAATCCTTGCTATTCACTCTTCCTAAAAACATGATTAGTTCTGTATCGTAAAACCAGCATTGTGCACCAATAGATGAATCGTATTCCGGTTTGTCAACTATATTTATATAAAAACAAGTTATTAATTTTAAAACTAAATAAACGGTATTATAGTGTCATTGTGGGAACTAAAGACAAAAAATCTGACCATGCTGTTAACTGGTCTGACGCCAAACCTAAAAGTATTATCAGGTCGTGCCTATCATAAAAATGTATTGTCATCGAAACCATAGCCATAATTATGCAAAATTTCAACTACGTACAATGAAAGGAAGTTGCTCTAATTCAGCTTGCAAGATCTGACCCAAACGAACAGGGCAAACTAAATAAATCAGTTTAATATTAGAAGTAATTAATATTAAAACATTTATCAGTTGAATTACATGAAACTCACAGCAACAGGGCTAAACTCTTTTGATATTTTCATAATCATTAAAATAAAGAAGAATATTTTGGCGTCTTATTCAATAAAAACAAAGAAAATAAGCGAATTATAAGAGATACCTACGTCTTGTTAAATCACACTAATTTGGTCCCGGTCATCAATCAATGCCAAATATATAAGTAATGCTCAAAGAAAGTAGATACTGTTCATTCGGCAGTTATCACAGAATATCTTTTTCGTGATGTAAAACTTGCAAATAATGTGGTGTAGATATCGGCTCACGTTTAATATAGAAAAAATAGGTGACAAACTCATTCCCATATAGGTATTGCTTAAAACACTTACCCCCGTATTCAAGAATAATACTTGTCTAAGTAAAGAAGCAATAGTATGCGAAGTAAGGCATTTGAGTTGTTCATTTAAAAAAAAAAAATTTTTTTTAAATGTATTTTAAATCTTTAACACAAATTATATTAATTGGCATTGTTAAAAACGCTTAAAAACTATTTTTAATATTAATAATAACGAATTGAAAATTGAAAAAAAATCACGTGACTACGAACGCGCCAAAGTTGGTCGCCATGTTAGTGACGTCATTTTGTTAAAGGAATTACACGATAGTAGGTACAGTGTTAGATGCTTCTACGTGAATTGAGTAAAAATATCCGAAATTTAGTGCAAAAAGATATTCCACGTAATTTTATTGTAAATTTAAACGTTAAATGATTTATTCTTCATTAAATATAATAAAACTCTCCATTGATTATATACTTACACCAACAGAAAAGGTTACACTGTTTACTAGTAAATCGTGTCTGGAAGGAATCAGGGCAGGGTGTTAGGGGTATGAAATCAGGGGTGTATGATAAATTATATTTCATTTATCATACAACTAGCTTCTATCCGCGACTTCGTCTGCGTAAATCTATGTAGTATCCGTATCCTAGTAAGGGGCTATGAGTGTGAAGCGTTTATTTATTTAATGATGTTCCTACTGATTTTACAATGTTAATGATAGTAATAGTAGTAGTAGTTATCTTTAAACACGGTTCCGTTTTACTCTAGAGCCCTACTCTAGAACCCATCATCAAATCCTCATTGAATTGAAGTAGGATCAACGTTGCAAAATTCCTAACCTAATAAAATAAAACCATCAGTTGTTTCATAAAAGAAACGGGCAAGTGCGTATCAGGCCACGCGCAATGTAGAGTTCCGAAGTAGTAAGTTTATCGACTATTATTCATTAACTACTCATGTTAACATAGCCGTGATAGTTTTCCTTGTAAATTCATCATATTACAACCTATTTTTGAGATTTTTTTCACTTGTCCAACTCCAACCGTTTAGCCAACTGTCCCCCCTGGACACTTGACTCCAACCAGAATTAGCACTTTAAAGCAAATATTTCGCAAACGGACCCCTAATTCCAAAAATGGTCTTCCCATAATATTTTTGGAAGACCTTTTCAATTTTTTTAATAAATATGTATATCCATGCCAAATTACAGCTTTCTAGCACTAAGGGTTTCGGCGCTTTGTTTTGGACAGACGGACGGACGGACAGTCGGACAGTCGGACAGACGGACAGATGGACAGACGGACGGACGGACGGACGGACATGACATGACGAAACTATAAGAATTCTGATTTTACTTCGGAACCCTAAAAATGAATCTATGAACGAAAACTAAAATTTTACCTCTTATTCCTCGGGAAAAGGTCTATTTCCGGGATAAAAAGTACCTGGTAAGTTAGGTCAAAAACTATCTGTGTGCCTTTCATCTATATCCGTTCAGCCGTTTTTGCGTGATGGAGTCACAAACATCCAAAATTTCAGAATTATAACATTAAGTAGGAAAGTAGGATTAAATGTACAGGTTCCGAATAAATGTACACATTTAACATCATCTTTTTTGTAGTATTCACACGTAATGGTACAAAACAAGCACGATAACTTTTAAGGTATTTTTGATATATTTATCAATATATTGACGATAATATCAAGATTTTATCAGTTTAAAGTCAAATCACAGTATCAGCTGTATGCTGCAATGAATAGCAATTAACAAAGTGACGTCACACGCGCGCTCGGGTCTATTCGGGAACTGTCGGCGTGTTTTCGGTACTGGTTTCAAAAACGTATTTTTGATTTGATGTAACTTTTAAATTATAGCGAATAAAAAAAAACTAAAATAACTTTGTTATAATACTTATATATGAACTTTCCATTTATAACAAAAAAAATTTTTAGGAAACAACTCATTTCTCAGTGCGTTGGTCATGGCAAGCTTCAGTTTCACAGTCGACCCTTAAGTATCACTTGGCTATGCGGACGCACAGAGCTGTATATAGCCCTCTTATTGGTCCATTTCATGCGGCTAACTTCACTCTAGTCATTTGACACAGGCAAAAGACAAAGATAACAATACAAATAATCGATCTATTTCTTTCTATTTTGATAGAAGTCAAACCAACACTATGCGTTCGGTACATAATAATAATAATAAAACTTTATTTCAGACAAGGTCAAGGTAAAGTAGCTCGGCAGCTACTTTCTCGATTTTGACAAACACACAGCGAAAGACTTCAATCAAGTATTGTTTACGAAATGGTTTGAATCACCCTATGCGTCCGTGAGCACTGTGAGACCTCATAGTATTATTCTTGAATACGGGGGTCAGTAAAATCATTTTTTAATCGATTTTTTTTAACACATTACCGATATTGTGTTCGTCTGTTAACTACACGTCATTACGTATCATCGCGAAAACCGCACAAAGAATGCAGAAGTCGAATAATCTCCCATTTTCCTTTGGAATCTATATCTAATTTCCTTAATTGCCAGATCTACAAAAACGCGTGATTGCATTTTCATTGTAAGTACATATCGTGTTGTGAATATTTGTTTTTAAATCTTCTTTACATATCGTCACTGGAAAGGCAATAATACTAAACCGCCATTTTGGCGAAAATGACTTATATACCGTTTATCGTTGGATTGGAAAAAAAAAATCCAATCCAATCTCTCTTATCACTCTCAATCTCAATTATTGTTACTGTTATCGATTCGTTTCTGTTTTCATAAAGAATGGTTAATCCAAACGAAATTAATAATAAATTAGAATTGTGGCGAATTTAAACACCCTTTTCGTGACAAGTTTACTTTGTGACGAGTTTATCTACCCATTATTTTTTTATGGAAAAATAGATGACAAATGACGATCCACCTGATGGTAAGTGGCTATCGTCGCCTATGGATATCAGAGACACCAAAGGCATCACTGATGCGTTGCCGGCTAACTAAGAGAGAAGAAAAAGAAAGTAAGGACTAAATCTCATTCCCCCAGCTGAAACACGACGAGTCGTTTGGCGACTGACTCAAACTAGAGGGTTAGTGATAGACGATCGATTGCGAACAAAAGTTATGATTTTATTATAAGATTTATGGATATGGATAATGCCTCTCGCATGCTAGTCTCATAGGTATTATACCCAGCGCTTCATATCCATACTAAAATTTTTATTGCGAATACCTAAAACAATATGACGACCTGCATATTGAGAAACGGAGAAAGAGGTATAATAAAAAGACGGAACATACCTGTGACTTACTGTTAAGAATATCTTTTACTAGCTTCTACATGCGGCTTCGCCCGTGAAAAACACTAAATAAAAACACTCTCTCTCAAATAGTGTTAGAACTACAATATAGCCAGATCATTTACCTTTTACTGTATATAAAAGTTGCAATAACGTGCCTAAAGTACGAAGTATATTATTACGATCTTCACAATATTCCTAAAATGATGCACAGTTTACATACGTTTTTATAGTCATAATGTTTTATAGCCACTTAAGGATTCGAGCAACATCACGAAGAAGAGTTTGAAGAGCTCGCAAAAACTCATTTCTAAACTTTCACGTGAGCTCGAAAATGAACGCTTTTCTCTGATAAAAATACACGAGTGGAAACTCGCAAGCCTGACAGATCCCGCTTTACGTCACGCGTCTATTCCATCTTCCAGACGCCATTTTACTTTCATATGAGCAATTTGCTTACCGCGAAAATACGCACGCGGAACCCTCCGTTTAATTATTTATCAGGTTTAAGTGTATTGGGAAAGGAAGAAAAATGTTTTACTCTAGAGAATATTCACGTCGTTTGTTTATTGATTTTGACGTTTTGTTGATGTGATTCTTCATGGATGAATGTGTATTTTTTGTCAGTGACCAGCAACCAAGGGGAATCGATAAATCATTATATTCAAATGGTCGCGACCCTATCTACGGGTATCAAGAGCGTAACCGTCGCTTCACAACTCAATAGAGAAATGGATCGTTTAAATTTTCTATGAAACGATATTTCCAAAAAATCACGTCCCGTCCCTTCCCCGTCCCCGTCCCGTCCCGTCCACGTTACGTATGTATCGACCTTAAAACTGTGTCAGAGTACCACTGAAATTAAATTGAATGAGTTTAGTGACACTTAAGAAGAGACATAACCTTTGTCTTGTCAGTTTGATTGACAGGGTTAATGACAGGCAGGTTGGAGAGGTCAAAGAATTTAATAGCCTTTTAAAGCCTACTAAAATTTACACATCCCCAAGCATATGAGCCTAGGTTATGACGATCGTAAGTGGTCAATCGAGTTAAGCAATTACCTGCGCGAAAAGCTAGTTAGTTGGCTACAGGTCGCCCTATAGCCTATATTACGCTCCAAACATTATTTTAGTATACAATAGAACTTTTGAATATTAAGAAACAAAAAAAATACTACCCAAAATTTATTTTTGTTGAACAAAGAGGTAACTTGCATGCTTTAAAAAAAATAACTAATGATTTTTTCTAATTGGTTGAGTCATAGCGTGAAAAATTCCAAAAGTTTACAAACACTTTGGCACACTTTTAAAATTAAATTTACTGCACTTAAAGGTATAATAGGTGGATTAACGTTTATTGCCCGTGGTCCGATCGCCGAGTTCTACAATACTAACCAGCATTTTTTTCCAACCAAGCAACAACTAGCTATCATAAGACGGCTTTCGTAGATCATATATTAAATAAACGTTTTGAAAGTTCCGTTAAATATTGGTAAAATTATTACTTACAACAATGTTAAGGGTCAAAACACATTTATTCGGCTCCATTCGGCTTTTTTCCATAGTAACCAACGATTTTGTATGGAGACGCGTACGCATCCTTTCGGCTTTTCGGCGCCGATTCCGCTTTCGCGGTAAATAAGTAGAAAACGACGACAAATGTGTTTTATCTTTCGGCCGCGTACGCCGCGTATGACGTCGAACGCGGCGGAACAGCGCCGCGCTGTAGGTAGGTACATGGAAGATTTTTGACTCCTTGACCTTGTCGACAGGTTGCGACCTTCATAGTTCCCGTATAGATTATACCTACTAACGTCTTCGGACGGACTTCGCAGCGTATTCAGCGCCGTACGCAGCCGTTCGCATTCTTACGACGCCGTAAGCAGTCGTTCGCATTCTTACGACGCCGTACGTGGCTGATAGAAGCCGAGCCGAATAAGTGTAAGCAAAATCATTCGGCGAAACGCGAATGGCGCCGAATAAATGTGCGTTGACCCTTAAACATCTTTTTTGTTATTTTTCTTACGTAACTCAACGTAGAGTTGCAAAGTAGTTATTACCCAAGTAACCAACACGAAAGTTTCCGTCGAACTTTAACAGAAAATGATCTTAGACTTTCCAAGTGACTTTAACCGGAAAATTATTCAAATATTAAGGTAACTTAGTACGTCGACGGCTTAATATCTTTATTGTAAGACAATTTTAAACTTATAGTTTCAAATATTGCAAAGAATAAAGATGTATATTAATTTAAAGTCTACTTTTCTAAATAGCAACCCAGCCATTACGCGCTACACTAAACTACTCGTTTCTGGAGTTTACCTCCTTAAGAATCAATTTTCATATTTAAGGCAAGTATGGAAATTTATGGGGAGTAACTGCTGGGGAGTGCTGCGTGGTCATCTGAGAAGGAAAGAAGGAGAAGAAGAAAAACACTCATAATAACAAAACAAATAACGTAACTGGTCTATAACGTAGCAAATTGAGGAAAATTAACATGGCAGGTCTATAAAGAATAGGAGTAGTAGAAGCCAAAATAACATCGAACATAGTATAGGGTAAGTCCAGGATAGATGCCCTACTTTTTGAAATCAATTTATATCTCCTGATTTAATGTCAGGAAGACAATAAGCGTGACATGTATAAAAACTCTGATCTTTGGTCTACCATAATGCAGAGACAAAAACTCGTACTTATTGATACTTTTCATAACTTTTTCTTTTCTTTACAACTCTAAAATTTTAGGGATACTTGCCTCGTAGAGGATAGCTGCCTCAGGACTAAAATCTGGATGAAGGATACGTGCCTCATTGGGAAAAAAACCTCTATTATGTTTGAAAATTTGTTGTTTTTAAAGTAAAAATAAACCTAAATACAGGGTATTTTTCAAACTAAAAATATGTGTGTGTGTTACAAAAAATTGGATTAGAGGATAGATGCCCCACCAAAAAAATTGAGAATCCACAAAAATACTGATAGATATCTAAGAGAGACCATACACGATCAAGTGTACTTGATGATAAAACAACATTTATCATTAATTCACGTTATTAAATGATGACATATTGTGAAAATTGAATTATTTTATTATTTTTATTTATTAAATATTTTATTTTATTTATTTGACATGACGATTTTCCTGACAAAGTTTGACAATAATTAAATTATCAATAATTTGACATCATTTAATATTATAAACTGGCATATTACACTAACATCTGTTATGTAATGTAATTTGCATCATGGTTTTCTTATAAGTTATAATTTGTATATTTTTTAACTAATCTATCGAATTGGGGTCACCTGTGATGTTAAATATAGTGTGATTTAAAATAAATAAATGAAAAATTTCAAAAAACTAAAGGATATGTATATGTTAATGAGGCATGTGCCTCATTTAGGGATAGGGCATCTATACTTCAAAAAAAACAGGGCGTCTGTCCTTTTCTTAGAGGATAGATGCCTATCGCAGTCAAACGCATTAAATAACATCTGAATTTAAAAAAAGGCTTTAATTACATTGTATTCTTTACCCCTCAATAGATTAACATAAAATCAAACGAATTGACTTACCATATAAAAAATACCAGCGACAACAAAAAACCCACGTAAAATTCTCACGCAAATTTTCGTTGTCTCTTAAGTTTGAGCGGCCGTAACTGGATAACGCGACCTCGCAGCGTCTTGTCGCACCGTGTACCAGCTGAGGGCGGAGGAAACTTTCGACGCGCATTGATTATGTCGGCAATCGTGTGCGCGAAACTAGAGTTTTAGAATTTGAGGCGTCTATCCCAATGCGGCATCTATCCTGGACTTACCCTACCCATAGCATTAGTAGTATTTGACGACCCGCCTGGCATAGTGGTTACCGTTCCGTGCTAATGGTTCGAGGTGTTTAAGAGGGGTTTAAGTTATAAGTTTGAATTTCTGTTGTCGGTCTGAGTGTGTTGTCCAAGGCACTCACGAAACTGGGAATCCTAGTAAGCTATAAGTGTGTAGTATATCGGCAAATAGCTTACCAGCAGCCGTAAACATGGATAGATGTGGGGACCGCACGACTTGCAGGCTGACATCGGAAGACGTCATGAAGTAAGGGTTGGTTGGCTGCGTCGCCTCGCATCGTAAAGCTATACTGGGTTTGTGGGTGTCCACTCTCAAACGGAGGGCCTTCCAGCTGGAGCGAAGTCCATCCTTGTCTGGGGCGGAGATTTCTGTGTTGTCCATTATCCATGGGTCTGCCTGTTGAGGAAAATATAATTTTAGTATTACGTTTTGTGTCTAATGCTAACGTTTTGTGTATAATAGCAGTTGTTTACGAACAAATTCAATTGTGTACATGTGTTTTATGTTCAATAAATAAATCTTTGAATCTTTGAATGCTATAGTTTACCTTTTGTTAATAAGGATGGACAGAAAAAATTAAATTATTAAACACCAGTTTCTGACAATTTGTCTATGATTTAATGATTTAGCATCATGTCAGTCGTCTCAATAATCATCATTAAATTGTTGATTATTTAGTATCAAAGAAATATTTGGTTGCTACAAATAACTTTTAAGGAGGTTTTACCTCCTATAACCCTAAAGTTAAATTTTTAAAGACAACGTAAGTTGTGTTCACAGACTTTAGAATAAAGCAATACTTCCATAGATGTCGAAAGCTCGAAATAAGATATTATACTAACACTGGCTGACTCAGCAAACTTTGTACTGCCAAAAATTTTTTGGATAGGTGATCACCTAATAATCACCTATCAACCAACTTATTCTCATATCTACCAATTATACATAAATAATTCTTGACAAAAAATAACCGGCTTCAAAATAACTCAAAAATTACTCGTCAGATCTAGCTCAAATTTAAGTGGTCCTAAACACGACAAGCCAGCTTTCGATTAAAAAAAGAATCATCAAAATCGGTTCACCCAGTCGAAAGTTATGAAGTAAACATAAAATACACTCGAATTTAATACCTCCTCCTTTTTTGAAGCCGGTTAAAAATTCTATAAAATCGGTCGATACGTTTCTGAGGAGTACGGCCGCAAACACGAGATTTTATACATTAGACACTAATATAAATCGACTTACTATTTCTGGCTTATTATCAATAAACCATTGAAGAGTCGCAGGCGGGAGCGCTGGCTTAGTGGAGCAGTTCAACATCACCTCCTCACCAATCTGCACGATGCCTGATGACAGTGTAGTTATTTTGGGGCCTTCCTTCAATGTCACTGTGTAAACAATAAGAAATTAGAATGGTGAAAACAATTATGTTTACAGCGTGCAAGGGGCCTTTGGTTGAAACGACTAGAGTGTGGAACGAAGTGTCTAAGATAAAAGGTAGTCCGGCGAGAGTGACTCCAAAAATGAATATTTGTAGATGTATGTAGTACAAGAAAACTTGTCTGAACACCTTGAACAGTATGACCCAATGGTCAAAGCAATGGGAGCCAATATTTGTTTTATAAAAGCCCATTTATTAAGGTATCAAAAAAGAGAAAAAAGGTCCTGAAAAAAACGATAAAAATAATGAATAATAACAATAATAAAATATTTTTTTGTGGTCTATGCACACTGCAAGCAACAACACCTCAAGAAGATCTTTTCTCCTTTTCCCTTACCCATTTTTTCCCCATACTCACCAGCCACAGTCAAATACTTGGTCTGATTGACGACGGCGAACCGAGGCCCCTCAGTGGAGACTTCACAGGTGAATGATATCCGGGTGTTGTATATCTTGGGCAGGACGACACTGATGGCGCAGCTGTGGACGTTGCACATGCCGCGTGTCACACCCCCCGCTGACGTATTAAAGGTCCTCGTCGGGGGCTACAGGAATAACAATTAGTTAAAACGAAGCGCTCATAGCTCGGCGGCTTGTATCGAAATGGACAAAGTTAAGCAACAGTGGGCATGGTCGGTATAATCTAATAATCGACAGGTTTTTTTGAGAAAACTTACTTTTTTTCGAATTACATTACGAAAATTGTTAAGCTTTGCTGAGGTTTTGAGGTTTTGAACGGCTGAACTATTAAGTTAGTATTAGTCTACTTTGCAACAATCCGCGTTTAACATGTATGATGGTATATACTTTAAAACATGCGTGGCACCTCCCTCCCTCCCACAACGGAAACATGCCTTACAATAATTAAACGTATATACCAACATACATACCAGCACCAACACGTGTTTCGCCCCGAAACGGAGCATCATCAGAGTAAGTTGACTCTACGATGGTTAGTCGGAAAGATGTACGATGGTTATCAAATCGGCTGAACTATTTAAAAAGGGACTTTGGATTGAGAGTAAGAGAAGGTTGTAGGGCAACATCATATGCTTTTTATCCCAGAATTCCCACTGGATCAGGATATACGCGGTAAAAATTCCCACGCGAACGAAGTCGCAGGCACAGCTAATACGTTGTGAAATTCACTAACAACCTGTATCGTACTATTTTAGTTTTTAATGTCTGGTCACCTACATGTTAGTAAAATTAATTTCGAAGATCACTCTTATATTTATATTATAAATAATACAAGCATTGTCATAAAAGCATGCAAAAAAGTCTGTAATAACATAAAACAAATGTAATTTAACATTTTTGTTTTCAAAGATACCAATAGTATGTGTTGTATAAATGGCCTGAATACGTTTAATCAACCCTTTTACCACTCACGTTGAACAAGAATTACCATAAAAGGTTTTTTCTGTAACACAGACACATCCGGGTCTTTCTGTGGGTATTTAAATTACTTAGGAATACAAATAGAATTGGAAACAGAAGAAACATTATCAAAAGGTAATCAATTTAATTCCATTTTGGTGAAAGGTAAAGCAAAATTCAATATCAGAGTATTTGAAATTTCGAAATAACGTCCTTTTTGTTGAGAGGAATTTAATATTTGCGATGGAAAATTGCCGGCTTTTATTTTAATATTTTTTAACGTTTACCGATTTCATTTTTATCCCTCGCTTAGTTGCCTTGTGCGTCAAAAAAGATTTTACTTCAAAAAGGAGATTTAATTTATAATTTAATTCATTATGGATTTAATATTTTTTCGTCGTACGGCTAGTGGTACGGCTACTCAGGATAAATAATGACGGGCCGTACATGTTAATTATGTATTATGTATGTATCAGGTGGGACTGTAGCCGAGCATTATCTTATAAGTCATAAAAAAGCGACTTGTTGTTCGAGTATTCGAATACGTTTTTGTAAGGAGGTAACTTTATGATTAAAAGCAAGATTGGACAGTTTTGGACCCCCTAATTGGCACTTTTGCCAAGATAAGCGATACAAACAGCCGATTACAAATTAGTATTTGAAGGTCTGGAGAAAGTTATGACTGACTGAGGGCACAGAATATAATAGTACCTAAAGGGAGGGATACATCAAATTTTAATTATTGTGATATTGATAGGACCGGTCAGAGTAGTATGCATATTAGGGCAGGCCTAAGTCCAGCAGTGCACCTTCACTGATGGATGGATGATGATATGCCACAGAAAAACGTCTGACAGGTAAGCTCGTTAAACCTTGAATATCAACTTAATATGACAGGTTTTGTAAATAAGAAATTGAAGAACTGTAATGCCCAAGATGACGCAGCTGAAAAAATGAACACAGAACCGCGTTGTCAAAATGAAACCTTATCAAATTACAAGTAAAATAACAAGCTAAGTGGCAAACGAGTTATAATATTGTCTGAAAATATATACCTTTAGATACAAATGATTAATTGGTCAAGAATTTCAAGTTTTATATTAAAGTAACGAAGAATACATTTACATTACGATTACAAGGTCATGCGTAACCTTAAAACTTAATGTAGTCTTAAGTGTAGGTTACGATTCTTCGTAATATATATTCTTAACCTAAATAAAATCAGCCAATTGTCTCGCCATAAAGATAAAGGTTTAATAATATAATTGTAGTCCTCATAAACCAGGCAATAACTGTAAAAACTGAGGATAGTATTACGTTATATTACTAGAGTTCCATCGGTTCGAACGTGCATATTTGGCATGCGGCGGGATTCTTACGTAATATCGTTACCCTCGCTCGAAGATGAGCTAATCAGATGGCTCTTTTGCGACTTCGATACAAATTAACCTCATCTTGCGCTGAGATATTGAAAAAGAGGTCTGACTTATTTTTCCCATGTCAAAAGATTACCGCAATATCGAGAGGATTATATTTTAATACCTAAAGTTATATTTTTGGTAAATAGAAGAAGATAAAGGCACAGACGAGTCATCTATTGGAAGTGGGCACTATCGCCCATGGCCAACACATACCAAAGGAAATAAAGTACTCCTAAGCCCAAGTACCCCTAAACGACGAGTCGTTTAGCTGGATCAAGCAATAGTAAGCTAGCTAGCCTGGCTGACTTCACGGAAAGTATAATATTAAATTACTTAGATATTATTAGCAATAATAATATTAACGACTTAATAATAGAAAGAAAGAAAACATTTATTTCGCACACAGGGCACTGCAACAGATATAATAGCAATCTGCTTAAATCTAATGCTATGCTTAAAAAATAAATGCAGTGCCATGCAGGTGGAACAGAACAGATACAAAGAACAGATCATAAAACGATGAATAACAATTATGTTGACTAAATAGTTCACTCGGTCAAGGTTGTTCTGCCAAATTTTTTTGGATAGCGACACTCTAATCACCTAGTGATATGAAATATACTTTATGACCTATTCTCATGTGCCAAATGTACACCAAAAAAGTCATAAAAATCGATAGAGCCATTTCGCAGGCGTGCGACCCAAACCATCGTGACACGAGATTTTTATATAAAAACGAGTAACCGCCCTCGCTTCGGTTTTCTTATTTGCTTTTTTTTGGGTTACATTATTGGTTTTTTTTATGGATCCCTATTTTTTTTTTGAAAATTTAATATAGCATTTGTCACCCAGGGATAGTGTAGCTTCACAACAGTGAAATAATTTTTCAAATCGGTTCAGTAGTTTCGGAGCCTATTCAATGCAAACAATCAAATCTTTCCTCTTTATAATATTAGTATAGAAGTATAGATAACCTGCTCACCTGTTGTTCCGGGGTAAATCTGAAGATCTCATTATTGTCGCGGTACCATTTGACAGAGTGAAGCGGCGGATCTCCTGTCTCACTCACGTAATGGCAGACCAGCTTCGCATCCCAGCGAGGGTCCCCGAACTGTGGTACGTCGAGAAGCGTGATGTTGTGGGCTGTTACTATCACTGGAACAAACGAATGTTCACTGTTATAATTAAAGGGGTTATATTCATAGTTGTCTACTGTTTGCTATTATTTTATGTAGATTATTGTCAAATGAGCAGATTAATCACTTGATGATAGATAAGTCACCGTTGTCCATGGATAGCAATGAACACTCAAAAATTATTCTTAGTTACTCGTATAGCTGACATTGACTGTACTATTATATTTGGTGCAGTGTGCAGCAAAATACTATATTTAGAGTTGTAATAGGGAGTATGACCACCAATACAAAATATTTTTGTTGGTCATATCAATATGAAATGCTAGTATGTCCACCAAAAAACTACCAAATAAAGGCATCAGCGATGCGTTACCAATCAGAGAGAAAATGGAAGAAAGAAAGAATGAATGAATTGGCTTTTAAGCTCCCAGCTGGAACATGATAAGTGGCAACTCAAGCAAGATGATACTAACTAGCCAGTCAGTCATCACGGAATTATAATAATATACAGTTTTTTGAAGCTATAGGAGCAGATTATTATATTATTTAAGTAGTGCAAAGGAGAACGAACGAATCTACGAAGAGTTCAGTGAAATTCCTTGCTCATGGCAAGCATTGGCTTGCAGACCTTGCAGCGGCTTCAACAACGGACTCCATGCCTTCAAGTTACTCATGTTAAAATTTGCCGGGCTTGTAAGTACTAAGAAATTTACATAACTTAACATTAGACGTGAGATATTAAATAGTAACGAACTAAGATGTGTCGCTATTTAAGTAAATACTTAAGTCTACATAAGAAACATCTTTGTCTTTTAGCTGTAATGTAGTATTTTATGTTCAATACAAGCAAAATATTCTTACATCGAAAAGCTGATATTACTTTGACTTTGACAAGGGCAGATAGGGATATACATACGAGTAAATGTTTAATATTTTCTCTAATAATTTACGTTAAATGAAGAGACTTATGTAGACAACATTGTACTTATATTTTTCGAACTTTTATAATATTTTAGCTTTATTTTCATTTGCTCATTTTTCTCGCTTATAAAATACCTGTCTTCAAATAATTCATAAGTCCACAAAGAGTAAAGTATTCAAAACAATTGAAGTTCGATAGATAAGGTGTTTTCTAAACCATTGATCAACATCGGTATACAAAAAGAAAGCTGGCAAACAGATATACTTTATAATTTAGGCACGACTAATAATGCTGAATTTGACTAAATTGCTATGGGGCAGAAATGAGATGGAGTTTATTAATTATAAAGATAATACACGAATGATTTATTAATGTTCTGCTTTAATTTGAAACGTTTGTTCGTTAATACATTACTACTATTTTGTCGGGGTGAAAGATGAGTGACGTGAATTGTACTTGAAGCGAACAATGCGACACTAGAAAGGTTGAGCACGTGTCTCGTACAATGTACTTCTTTGAAGTCCAATCAAAAGCCATTTGAGAGGTCAACTTCCCGACACATGTGCTATCACCAATAGACACACCTACTTTGCTAACGGAGGGAGAAAGTTCAATTCGAAACATTTATGGATAATTTTAAAGATGTTATCAATCTTGCATATCGAGTTTGAAATAGTCTAATTAATGTGTAATACTCGTAAATTTAAGTTCACTGGATAGTGGTAGCAATAGAGGTAGGTAATCTCTTATAAAGTAGAAGTTTTAGTCATATCATAATAACGCCTTTTTGATTTTGAATGGAGCCTGTTCAAGCCCAAATTAAGATTATTGTCTAGTCCTTAGATATAAACCCATAGACGAACGTAAAGCGCTTAATAAACAAAATCCATCACTATTATTTTATGGCTTATTTTTCAGTCTTAACGTAGGAAACTATGTTCTTAACATGTGCGCAATACTATATCAATACGTGTCAACAGGGGAAACGACACTGTCATTGTTACTTAGTTTTCGTGTTTTTGTAGTCACGAAAACGCAGCATCAAAAAGTCGCATCAACACTTCGGTGCCGTTGACTTTATTTTGGCTTAAGTCTGCTTTATTCACATATGCACCCAGGTGAATTAAATCTACTGGCCGCAGGTGAATTAAGTATACTAAATCGGTAGACCTAAATTCACATAGGACACCTAGGTGATTGAGGCAAGCTATTCGCCTTATTAAAAAATATTTTAGTGTAACATCGAATCAACACGACTGCTATCCGATTAGTCGTTGCGATGTCGTGTCGTGTTATTTGTGTGATAAGGCTTTGATACTTGACACGGCACATATTGCGTCTATAGTTCCACGGTATAACAGTTTCTTGAGTCTCGCCGCAGGCAGGGATGGAGAAATAAAACCTACGACTACGTCACACAATAACATGGATTTTACACGTGCCGGCTACAAAACTTTACACTTTTGTAGGGCTTTACAGGAATGGGGCAACCTGGTTTTGCTAGCAAACATAGATAATTCTAATATTTACTTAATAGAATTGAAACGGAGACTAAGATTCAGATAACGCATGACCTGGGAGAAAATGCCCATTGGCATGAAGTACCTATGTAAGGTAAGGTACAGTATTATAATAAAGAAAAAAATAAAATTGAAATTAAAATTTACAAAAATTATGAATACACATTTTTGTACATTTTGTGACATGAATGACGTACATGAATGTTGTACACAAATGACGTTGGAGTTCTCAAGAAAAGAGCCCTGTTATAGGCTTTTACTGAGTTACTACGCTCACCATCTTGGACTACGTTTCCATTTACTGGATGGATTTACTGGATGGGATTGTAGTCAAGTAATAACTAACTATAATACATAAAAAACGTTTATCTATGTAATGTACAACACTATTTATACCAATGAATATTTAAAGTTATAGCAGCAAGCCTGAAATAAAACAAATTTTCAAGGATGTTACGAATAAATACATTAATTTTATATCCAATAAAATGAAAATAGTTTGGAATGACAGAATAGTTCCAATAGTTTCTAGAATGAGTACACTATGTCGCTTTATGCATAAACAACAAATCTGAAATTCTGTGAAACTCACCGCAACTTAGAACATAATAATATGATATTGATATATTGAACTAAAAACTCGCGCGAGCTTTCATTAACATGTGACGTAAGTATCAAAGAGGTACGAACATTGATACCATATAAATAAATAGGTACGTACATACATCATGATTTTAGATTTATCGTGTATTTCACTGGGTTCGTATCAACCAATATATACATGTTCATAAATTTTTTTCTTTACTTCATGAATTATGTATATTGCGTTGCTGGTTCTCATCTGAGTTCTAATTTTTATTTTATTTTACTTATAGCCGAGCATCTAGACACGCGGAGCGTGTCAAGTCAATTTCTTAGCTAACAGAATTGACGAGCAGCACCGTGTGTAATATTACACGAACCATTTGGAGCCACTTTTGACCACCTCATAACTCAAAAACTATTCAACATAAACCTGTCAAATTTGGCTCATTTATTAAGACTTGCGAAATACATACGTCTTCCAAATTTCATAAACACATCTCAAACGGTTATTTAGATATTAACGTCCAAAAATCGAGAAATTTAACACTGACTGACCTATAGATCAAAACTATATCCAACTTCCAGGTGACCTAGAAAGTTAAAATTTGGCATGCAGATAGGTAGTCGGGTGAATACAAAGGAATAAATCTGAAAGTAGTAAATTTTTATCAATTTATGATAATTTTTCAAAAAATTGATTCTATTAGGAACACTTACTTAAAATGCCTGAAATTTAAGAGTAGCGATCAAAATTGATGACATCTGGTCATTATGTGGATTCCAAGGTGAATATATAACGAAACATATCAGTTTTAGTACTTTCTGAAGCTTTCAACGGGAGGAAGATGTTCAGTGTCCCAAGTGCCTGTGAGAAGTGCACAGCACATATACATTTACGTGAATATCAGTGGTTCGTCAGGAGACGTTATTTCCAGTGTATTACGTCATTTTATTTTTAATGTGTGGAAAATTATTTTTCTCTAATCTACAAGATTACACCACAAAATTTTGTATTATTTCCGTAATTATACCAGTTTAAAGTAACTCGAAGTATTGTTTCAAAATTTATTGTTGCACGATGTCATCGAACATAAACAACTTATCTGTACTAATAGTATAAAGAGGAAAGATTTGATTGTTTGTTTGCATTGAATAGGCTCCGAAACTCCTAAACCGATTTGAAAAATTCCTTCACTGTTGGAAAGCTACACTATCCCCGGGTGACATAGGCTATATTATATTTTCAATAAATTAGGGATCCTTAATAAAACTCCAATAACGTAACCCAAGGTGTAAAAAAATAAGAAAACCAAAGCAAAGCGAGGGCGGTCACTCGTAACTAATAAGAGTATAGTCGACTTTCGTATTTATTACGATAGTATAATTGGGATTTAGTATTAATTATTATTTCAATATTTAGCGGACATCAATAGTGGAAGATCATTACTTATAAATAATGAAATAATAGGTACCGTATTTCGGACCACGGCGCACTAACTACAGATTTAGTTGAAGAGCACTATAACAGTTCATGTATTAAAATTAATCAGTAACGTTATGAATAAGTACTTACTTATAATTTCTATACAAAAAGTAATGATATCCCATCAAAAACATAAATGTAAAGTGAGAGTCAATTTCAAAAAAAAAGAATTGAGATCTAAATGGGTGCCAATTTCTGTGTAGAAAAGCCTAAAATTTTAGTCACAAGAACATGTAATTCAAGCTTTACATTTGACTTGGCTAGTTTTCTTTAGTTAGCAACCAACAAACCAAATTAGAGAAGAGTGTCATAAGCCATCAACCTAACAGATTTGACGAAGCTAATTACATAGATATAATATAGCCTAGGTAGATACGTGAAAACTAACCAAGTCAAATGTGGAGCTTGAATTACATGTTCTTGTGACTAAAATTTTAGGCTTTTCTACACAGAAATTGGCACCCATTTAGATCTCAATTCTTTTTTTTTTTGAAATTGACTCTCACTTTACATTTATGTTTTTGATGGGATATTATTTACAGTCAGTACTTTTCTTCATTCAATTCCTTTTAACAATGAATATCGGAAAAAATGTAGATTTCAATGTCTGGCGATACCTAAATACCTACCTACACTGGCAACAAACATACTACATTATACTCTGTGAAGGTTTCTAGTCTCAATCAGATAATTATGCAAACTTTCTACCAACGTATGTCTATAAATAACCGAAACTTTCCTTAAGAAATATTTCATGTAAAAAAATCTCAAAAACTTTGACATAACACATTTTTTATGGAAATAGCCGGCAAACGAGCTGACGATCCACCTGATTATAAGTGGTTATCGTCACCCATGGACATTAGCAACACTAAAGGCATCACTGATGCGTTCCCGGCTAAGAAAGAGAGAAGAAAAAGAAAGAAAGAACTGGCTCTCAAGCCCCCAGTCGGAACACGAGTCATTTGGCGGTTAAACAATTTTAATATCGACTGATAACCGCTTATAATGACTCAGTATTTTATATCAAACTCATTCTATATTCACTGTCAGTACTTGAATAATGAAATGCCAGTGAAGGGATGGAATAGCATTTATATCACAGATCTCCGATATTAATTCAGTCGATGCAATCCCTATGCAATTCTGAGAGCTCATTCATCGCGTGCAGTAATTCAGTTTAATCAAATTTTAGTATTTCGTTCGTGAAATATATTTCTAAGGTAAACTTGATCTTTCCTGATCGTAGTGAAAGATTTATTTGGATACATTTTACACGTGGCTAAGCTAAAATGTTGAGATTTCAAGCGGATTTGATTGTCTCTTTATTGTTTTTGAGATGAGATAACTAATAATTAAAGCTTAGTTTAGATTGAATATTAATATTGATATGATTGAATATGAATATTAATATTGAGTCTCGTAAATAATTGCATACGTTTTATCTTTTGTCTCCGAAAGTTTGATCATATCTCCTCATATCGGTCGCAGCTGAAATGGCTCCCGATTCGCCAACGAAGGCAATATAGGATACTCTCTACCCTCTTTTCTATTCTTTTTGACAATTACGCGCCGGAGTATCTAAAGTGTAAATTTCAATTCCGGTGTCGGTCATGTGTATCATGACCGACTGCTCCGCTCTTCCCAGATATTGGCTCTGTCCACTCCACTTCACCGCACTGGTTTCTTAACTTACTCATTTGTCGGCCAAGCTACTCGACTATGGAACGCACTACCTCGTAAATTGAGACAACCTTCCAGCAAATTCTCCTTCAAAAAGCAGGTACTAGCTCATTTTCTGAAAACTTTACATCATCAATAATACTTTATATACTTATATATATTTATATGTATATATATGTATATATATGTATATATATGTATAAATTTATATATATATTTATTTATTATATCTATTAGTATATATCCTATTATTTTTAATATTCAATGTAAGTAGTATATATTTATATGGTATTATATAATTTGATATAATATTAATAATATTATAGTATGTTGTTTCTGTTGCAATTCATATTTATTTTAGTTTGTACTAATGTGACCGCCTTCGTTGTTTTCCCACTGCCCAAAGGTTGACTGGCAGAGAATGCTTTTAGCATTAAGTCCGCCTTTTGTTCATATACATTTGTATGGTACAATAAAGACTAAATAAATAAACAAATAAATAAATATTTAATATTTTCCTATTTGGAAATTAAAATAGAAATTACGAGCTCTGCTTCCAATTTCGCTCAGATAAGAATCAAACAGAAACTATAAAGAATAACGATAAGTTAAATAAGTAGTCAAAAATACAAAAATATAAAAATAGTGTAGTTTTAAATGATCTCACGTTTCAATCTTATCAAACTTTCATAAAGTGTAGTAAACAGCATAATTTTCTCGCAGCTAGCACAAATAAAATCAGTCTACAGTGTGCTCAGCCGACACAGCATACAGTAAAGACAGCTTGTTACATAAGCTAAGTCCTATGATACACAAAGCAAGATGCTACAAAGGCGAATAGGATTCACAAGGCGTCACAATGCACTGCTAGGGAAATTGAACGCAGTTATCATGTATGCAAATCAGGCCACTGGTATATCGGAGACGTCTCACTGTTACAGGATAACTAGACGTAGATAGAATTATTTAAGACAAAGACTAGAGTAAAAATGTACAGATGTTTAAATGGATTAAGCTCTTACTTTATAGTTTTCAAAATATTTAATTTCGTATTTACTGCAGGTTAAAAAAACTCCGCATAAAACCGATTGGTAGAGACTCTGTCTTTTTTATAGTAAATAGCCAACGAACAACTACTTCTGAGCCAACGTATGTAATGATTGTAGCCCGTAGAAAGGCATCACCGACGTATTGCCAACCAAACAGAACTCTCATTGTTACAGGCACTAACATCGAAATTGAGACACGAAAAAAATATATTTTATGGTCAGCCAGGCTTAAAACTCTACATCATTACGGTTCAAACATGTAAAGGCCTGTACAGTGTACACCTGTATAGGCCCCAACGGTTTACGCTTATCTGTGAACGACCTCTTATGCTGAAAGCACATTTTTCCGCACCGTCCGCGCCGGACGCATCACGTTGGTATGATAACATATGAGAGCCCAATGCGCCCGCATATAATAATTATGTCATCCGTCATATGCGTCCACATTACACACACAGTATTATAAGCAGGTGATTTGTTTGATCGTTTTTCAAGTATTGATTTCAAATTATAAATTCCGTAAATAAATTATTTATTAAAATATATCATTAATTTCATTTAACCTCATTAATTAACGTTTATGTGATTATTGTATACATTTGCTCTGGAAGGTAAGTGTAAGCTGGAAATATTTAATTATAATTATCATTATTATTATTATTATTGAAAATCAATGTTCTGATTTTCTCACCGAAACTGAAGTGTACTTGAGCTTAGTTCAAAACAAAGTTCGCAAGTTCTGTGGTTCCAAACAATAGTCTTAAATCTTGAGGAAGTTTCTCAAATAAATATGTAATGAAGTGCAAAATAGACGGTTCAGAAACAGACTGTAGTTACAAATAAAATATTTTATTTCATCATGGTTACTTGTTGGGCGAATTTTGACCCAATTACATGGGTTGTGAGCAAGGTTAACGCTCTGAGTAAAATTATGTATCGTAGATATTCTACTGAGTAAACTGTATTCAATATACAATGGATTAAGTCACAATATTAAATTACAAATAATGTACTTGTAGGTAATAGTAAATAGTAATAGTTATTGTAATGATTTTTTGTGTGATAAAAAGGATATCACATCGTAGTAAGATCTTTTACTCATCTGATGTTTCTCTATAATAATATGACAATGATTCTGAACTAGTATTCAAGAGAGTAGTAAGTTTATAAGAAACTAGCAACTGCTCGTCTTTGCGCTCACGTGGATTTGCTATCGTATATTGTATGTTGTAGTTTGCTATTAATTATATAAGTAAGGAACAAAAGCAATTTAAAAACAAAAACATAAATCCTCAAATATTCCATACTCAAATTTAATTTGATAAACTTATAGAAATGGAAATAAGGTAACTTAAAAACGAAAAAGTATACTAATATCCTCTTTAAGTCCTATCCGGCGGGGTTTTTTAAATACGAGTATGTGGTCTTGACACATATCACCATTAGATATGTATAAAAAACCTATGTCCAATATTCTTTAAAGTAATTTGCACTAGACGTTAATCAGTAACGGCCTCCTCTTTTCATAATATGTGAAGTAAAGTACAAAAACATCTACAACATATATTTCATACACGAGTTAGTAACAAAGCAAGAGCGAGGTGTTATATAAAATGTAATCTGAGCGAAATAAGGAGCGTCTTATCACGTATACGGATCTTTTGCACATTTGCATCCACATCCTTCACAGACACTTTGCATTGAATTAAGCATCTGCATCCACACTCGCATCTATAATGATTATTGTGGATTGTGCGGGTGCATAAATGTATCACGAAGACATCTTAATTGGTGAAATGTCAATTGCAATGAGTTTAAAATGTTATCTACTTATCAAGTTAGTATTAGTCTACGTTACCAAGCCGTGGTTAACATGTAAGATGGTATATACTTTAAGACCTGCGTGGCACCTCCCACCTACAACGAAAACATGCACTACAATAATTAAAAGTATATACCAACATATATACCAGCACCAACACATGTTTTGCCCCGAAACGGAGCATCATCAGGGTATGTTGAATCTACGATGGTTAGTCGCTAAGTCATACATCATGCATGTTAACCGCGGATTGTTGCAAATACTAACTTAACCCTTATGTGAGTGACGAGGTACCCGGGTACCTTTAGCATTTTTAAATTTAAAGAAAAGTATGTTTTACGCCCTGTATGTAGCTGTGATTTTCTGAGAGCTCTTAACTTTTTATGAATTATGTATTTTTTAATGTTTTGACCCAGTCAACTATTTATAATGTTTTGTGGAAATTAAAACATATTTTAACCTCACAATAGAGTGACAAGGTACCCGGGTACCTCCTTGTGTTTAGTACGACTATGAGCATAGTATTTATAATTTCGTACAATAATGAATTAATAAACATTTATTAGAATGTTTTATAAATATAAAAATTACAAATTCTTTGTTTATACAGTATTAGCACAGCTCTGGAAGCAAGTGTTACATGTTAGACGAGATATTGCATGTTCATCACAAACAGGTTTTTTGCAGTTTGTGCAAGCTTTTCGTGTCTTTCTTTGCTTGCGTTTGAGTTCTCTGCATAACAAGCAACTTCCGACGACTGCAATACGCCCTGTGGAATATCTTCTAGTCTAACTTATAGAAGCTGTATTCGTAGATCCAGAAGAAATCGAAAGGCTTAGTTCTTGGCCAAGCACGTCCTGTATTGCAGATCTTACATGTAACTTTGATATCACAATGAAATTTTTTGATCTTTGTTCTATATTTTTACCACACAGCTGTAGACTCAATAATTTCAAAAACTTTCTACGTCTGTCACTCGAGATAAGTTGTGGGTTATGTTCCATGTAAATGATATACTTATGCTGCCAAAGCTGAGATATCAATGATGTTGAAAAATAATGTTATAGGCCATCGATTCGTTCTGCGTTTTACGGTATATTCTGCTAACAGTTTATCCATGTTGTCCACTCCACTTTTTTCTGCGTACGGGACGGGGACGGGGCATAAATGTACGTGCGTGCCCCGTTCCCGTCCCGCACGGGATTCCGCTGCGTATGCACTATCGGATACATTTTCTATGAAACGATGTTTCTAAAACTTCATGTCCCGTACGGGACGGGAATAAATCCCGTTACGTATGCATTGGGCTTTTGATTAGAAGTAATTGCTCCAATATTCATAATGGAATAAATACAAATTCACACAGAAACGTCACAAATACAGTCAAGTGTCACTATCGAGCACAGTGCATTGAATGGATTCAGTGTTTCTTGTGCGCCGATAACCATGTACCACACTCCACTGCTCACACCACACTTTGGTCGCCGCAGATCTTCAAGTGTTAAGCTTAACTAAAACAATTATATTCAAAGTATGTGAAACGCAAAACCAGACCTTGATTGTGTACATTACGTATAAACTGTATGAAGGTACCCGGGTACCTCGTCACTCTGATAACGGTGTTTTATTTGTCACTCACATAAGGGTTAATAACAATGGATTTCCGCAAAGTAACGCCTGATACTATAACGTTATCTACTTACTTTCGCAAGTACTTCTTAACTATCGTAAAAATAAGTCTTCAAAATTTTTAACACTTATAATATTAGTATGTAATAAATATTAAACCCTATTGTATTATTTAATTACTAGCAATAAACGTATACTATTGTTCTGATTCATAAAATGAGTGTCTCTAGAAAAGTGATTTGATCTTTTTGCTTACTTGTATGTTGTATTTTAAATAGCTTCCATAGGATCTGAGCTACAAACCTACGTCTCCCTCTCTCAAAACCACATTCTCAAATCTATTCACATGCGCTTCTGAGCGGTGAAACTATTCAAGTCAATACCATTAAAATGAACAGTGTTGCTTCGCCTTCACTATTAACAGTTGCACTTTATGCCGCTCTAAATTGGAGTATATTGGAGTTGCTCGCCAATCCAATCCGCTTACCAACAGAGTAAACTGTACATTCTAGACACATCTTGTAGATATTGAATATAAGTTTAAATCTTCTGCCTGACGATATAGTATATACATAGTTTGAGCTGAATTCGAGTTTGAATAAGATCACAGATATGTGAAAGCTTTAAGATACGATTTAAGTTCAAAAACTATAATATCTTGACGTAACAATCGCACTGTTAAATGTAAGTTCCTTATATAATATTTGAAATATGCTAGTTAAACCCTTTTTGGTATCAAAAAATACTTTTTATAAAATTGTTCTTGTTCTTTTTGTGAAAAGTTGCACAATAACACATATTTGTTTGACATTCAATTTAAACTTTGTCTTTAGAACGTACGTACGTTACCCAGAATCTCGTAAACGTTTCTTGATTCAATCTGCAATATACACCGAATCATACGTAATTGGTCTTTTCCCTTCAATTAAATTCAGTGTTAGTTACATTCCTTTCGCTAGAAAGCGACCAATCGTTTTTCAGCTTTGAAAGTTAGTCGACCGCGCTTAAGTTCGTGTATTCACCAATTATTAGTACTGTAGTAGCATACATTGATGTCATTGCCCTCTGTTTAAGCAACATTCGATCGAGGTAACATAACAAGCAAAATGTATTATAACTTTACAAATTAAATCAGTTTTTTTATGGAAAAAGCCAGCAATCGAGCTGACGATCCACCTGATGGTAAGTGGCTATCGTCGCCCATGGAAATCACCAACACCAAAGGTTTCCCTGATGCGTTGCCGGTCAAGATAGAAAGAAGAAAAAGAAATAAAAAGAAAGTATGAAGTCAAATCTCGTGCGGATTATTCGTGTGTTCCCTTTATACTCACAAAAAATCTACACCATAACTAAACCAGTTCCCAGGTCACACCTGAACACGCATATTGGTGGCCTCTTCAGTACTTAATACTTTATAAATACAATTTGAAATCCATCAAACGCCCCATCTAGTTTTAGGCGCCTTGAAAACAAAATAAACATTATGCAAACAATTTCACTAACCAAATCCATTTTAAATTGAACACAATATTTCAATTTAGTTTGCAAAAATGGTTGATGTTAATTTGATATCGAAATATGTACAGATTTATTTGCAAACTAAAACTGTTTTTTTTAAACCTAAAAACGTTTTTCGTAAAACTTTGTTTTATATTATTTACTACTAGTGTATACCCAGCGTATGTTACGCTTAAAAAGAAATAAAATTCATTTCGGGAATTTTTTGTAAGGGAAAAGATGTATGTAAATCGAATTTATGAATGGACCGAATGTGCCTTGTGCATTGTTTTAGTGGACTCAAACCTTTACTTTAGTGTTTTACCCTTTAGTTTTAGTGGTTTAAATAGGTTAATGTATTTATAGGATTTTATCCCAATTATACATTTCTGTGGGATGATTTGGACATATAGTTTTGTGAAACGACATTTCCGAAGGCGAATGCGTAGGATTCAAGTACAAATATATAACACAGTAAATATTTCCAATTTGATCGTGTATAGAATAAGTTGTGATGTAATTACTGCAGTTACAAACTTTGATGTTTTGTTAGCGTTGCGCTACCAAACTAAGCCGAACTCATTCTAACCTTTTTGTGGAACTGTACAAACTAATTTTATCCAATACTACTGCGATACAATATAGAGTTATAAAGTTGCGCAAATGTGATTATTGGGTCGCGAGCACACGTGATTCATTTTAAACTGTGATTTCTTTGGACTCAATTGTTTTAAATGTTTGTATGTACTCCGATTATTTGTTAATGGAACTAAAATAAATGGAATGACATTAAAATGATGAAAGAATGAAAAATAAAATACTTTTTAAGCGTAAACTTATGAAAGGCAAATTGGTTGAAGCCCCATAAAAATCTAGATCTAATGCTTTACTAAAAGAACAAATGTTGTGGCTGGAGCAGCTTATCCCTTTGGGAGATCCGTGGGTGTAGACCGCGGTTCAAAGAAGACTTTATCGGAGAACGGGGGTCCGCAGGTGGCGGGAGTAATCCCATCTAGTGGCATAAATTAAATCCTTTCTTCAGCAATGTGTTTACTGTTTGATTTGAAATAATAATACAGGATATATTGTACCAACACTAGCTGTCTAAAAAATTAAACATAATTCCTGGGATTCTACGTAGAACTTTACAAGTCAAAATGTTAACACACCATGTTAATTTTAGTTCACATTAACGGATGATATCAATAAATATTCATATCGTATCACTACAATATTTCCTATCGTAAAGACAAACTATTCGACAAAAGTGAGTGTGCTCCAACCACAACTTATAGACCCCGTAGCTCCGTAGCTCCGTAGAAGTTTGCTACGAGCGTAGCGATTGTAGCTTCCTGGGTCCCAAGTCTGCTATTTTTACAATGTTCGTCATTCCAACACGACCCCATTGTCATTTTGCTAAAAGTTCGTAATCTGTTAATTCATAATGGTCGATCATTGGCCGGACAATGGTGTCGTACAAGAATTGTGTTAGAATGGCATTGTAGTATTGCCATTATTATAAAACCCGTTGGTAGAAATGATTTTCGAAAAACTACTACAAAATTTTAACATTTATTCATGCCAGATTACATTTATATACATTTTAATATATTATTTATTAGTGTTAAAAGCAATCTGAAGGAGTAGGAAGTTCGTAAATAGCAAAAAACTCACAACGCAACAGAGAAACGCAATAATATTTTATCTGTTTAGCTGTCAAAAGTCAAATGTGACATTACTGCATATAGACGTTTGAGAGAAACTTTATTGTTATTGATTTTCGTGTGTGTCATAGTCGATCAATTTTTGATAGTTAACAATTTTATTATAAGTCTAAAATGATGCATATTGAGCAAATTTCTGCTGTTATGGATTTCTTAGAACACCAAAAAGACCTGGCTCTTGGCCACTGCAGCCGCACCAATGAAGGGCGCAGTCTATCTAAACGGTACTGGTTGGAGTGCGGTGCGCCCAAATTTTAAATTCTCTATCGGCGGACTGCCCAAATAAAACGCCGGGAGAGTGGCGCACAGTAAGTATCTAAATACAGTATAATTAGGTATGCATTATAAAAAAATAAAATGTATCTTTGTTGTAAATTTGCATTTTTTTAGTTCTACAACGAATACAGCAGTGGATTACAAATGGTTGTAATGTTAGATGATTAAATGAAACAGTGTTTATAAAAAGAGTATTCATTTATTTTAAATCCTCAGTTTAAATAATATTTTGTACAGTAGTGCACTGTGGATCTGAAACAAAGAGTTAATGGTAATAACATTTAAATAGTAATAATTAGAGCATTTTTGTTCACTAGAATATTGAGATGGGTTTACATTACATACCTGCTAATTAAATTTATGCATTTCTCCACAGTCCGTCAACAAGAGCCTGCTGCAGTGCCCAACCTTCAAGAAGATCTCGATTCACCCTTCGATGTTCTTGATTAGGTGCTGCACTATTATTTTTCTCCTAAATTAACAAGACTAATTAGTAAATAAAACACAACTGTTATTATTTTTATTATATAAGGTAAAATTTGTGATATTTGTGATTTGTTATTCAAAATTAAATGATGATTAAAATATTGAAGATCTTTTTATTTTATATGAAGACTGATTCTGATTAGATACTATTATTACATTAGATATTGTAACTTAGATGTCTTTTTGTTGAAAAAAACTGAAATGTAAATAAATACTACATCAATGTAGTACATATATGTAGAAATAAAGATTCATTATATTCCAAAATAGTGGAATAGAAATTAAATACCTGTTGCAAGCCAAGTGCTTCTGCATAAACTTCATCAGGTGGCAACGGTGCTCTTGCCATGTTAGCAATATTGTGCAGTATGCAACATGCATTCTTTCCTGCAGTTGTGGGACTATAATGTAAAGCACGTGCTACAAGCAAACACCTGCAAAAAATCAATTTACTTTAATACAACCCCAATTTAACTAAACGTCTTATTAGATTAAATTGTTTATTTTATATATTACTTACTTTTCTTGGCATATACAAGAACTAATGCATCTATTTTTCTAAATTAAGAAATTCATTGAATATAAAAATAGACACTGTTATTGAGTATGTAAAACAATTGCCCAGAGATGTTTATAGATAAAGAATAAGTAATACATCAATGGGTTTGTGGGTCGTCTTAGTAAAATTCAGTTTTCTTACCTTCATTTCTGCCGATATGCTATCGTTTTGACGCGGTCTGGACTCTGGCCATAAGGGGAATGAGTTCTTCAATTAACCCCCTTACTGAGTCCTTTCTAAGGCGAAACGTTTTTACAAATAATTCCGTCTCGGGAATATCAATAAAGGGGTTCGTAGTAATTCTCGTCAAGCGGCGGGTTCGATGACGTTTTATGCATTCCACTCTTCTTTCTCTAGCATCCACTGCGTTGGCTAGCTCGAGAATATTTGCTCGTAGTGAATATATCTTCAATTTCCACAATTATTGTTAACAACTTTACACTCGTAACGAATTGAAAGCAATTATTGCACAATGACGGTCTAATGGTATGTCACTGATCAAAGGAACTGTCAAAATTTTAGCAGATTACTGCATAGGTCCGTCATTCATTTGCCATTATGTACGAGATTACCCACTAGACGCCATTTCTTTCAATGGAGTGTCAGTGGCTGACCATTGGAAAGTCATAATGACGCCATTAAATTAGTAGATTACCAAACTTGTCAAAATCGACAATTATGAAATCAATGATAGACTATTCTGACACTATTGAAATAGCAGACTTGCCCCCCTGTTTATTTTATCTTATTACGTCTCGCTCGCTTTTCGTTTCCGTTCAAAGTTTCGGAACTACGGAACCAATTTTCAAGGAGGAGCTTATAATGTAACTATTTTAAGTAGTATACGTACGTGTACGTGTGAATAAACGATTTAAAGCCTAGTTTAAAGCAAAAGTTTTTTCTATAGTACTTTCGTATTATGTAGATAATTTTATTATTGTTTATTAGTATTTTTTAACTAGCTTAGTAAGCCATTGAGCCGTGAGATGGGTGAATTTCCCAAGTGCATTTTTGAGACGGCGAGGTTGAAAATTAATGTGTGGAGGTAAACTACAATTATGCATAATTTTATATAGGTAGTTTAAATAGTGATCTACATGATAGCAAAGTATTCAGATGTATTTAATACATAGATTCTTAATAAAAAAATATCTAAGACCTAAAATCTAATTCCGGTGTACTGTCCGACCTCCATTTATTTACATATTTTATATTTTTAATTTTTTTTTGGTAAATAAATTTTATTAAAAAGGAATGTTTTTTAGAAATACATTAAATAACACAACTAATATATATTTACGGAGTAATTTAACATAGTGCAACAGCTCTTAAAACATCTTTTAAAAATGTCCTACAAAAAAAAGCAATACCGGTGGCGCATTTTGTATACTTCATATCTTGTTACGAAACGATTTGGAAGACACCTTACTGGCTCTCCCCGCACCGTTCAGTTGTGCTCTTGCAAACTGCGTATTAGGATGACCGACTGGCTGCATAATTTTCCTGTCAAACACGTAAGTACTCACTGCGGTGGCGCAGGAATACAAAATCATCCAATTCCGATGTCATGTATATTAGTAAAACTACAAAGCAGATTATCAAGAAATTTTATGGAGGCTTCCATTAAAGGTTTTCAGCCATAACTGTGAAATAAAAGTTAACCTGAGAATAACGGTGTTCTTTAAAATTCAAGTTTTGACTCTAATTCTAAGTCCGGTGGCCTAATCTCGGTGGCTCCGGTGGCAAATCAAAGCGCATAGGGACGTGTATAGACCAGTGCCGATAATTTTTGAAACGAAAAAAAAAAACATAGGATGAAACTCATTGCAAAAGGAAGAGAATATAACGAAAATTAAAGGAAAAATAATTTACGGGCGATCTAAGCTCGGCAAGTGGGGGAGGGGGGGTTTAAGGGTATAGTTATATATAAATAGTTTTTCTCAATTTCCGGCAAAACTACAAGTCCTGTAGAAAAAAGTTAAATAGCAATGTTGTAAGTAGTAAAAAGATCTACAACTTTTTATTTACACTTTTTTACATAACCTCAAAATTTATGTGAAAAATTCAAATAACCAAGTTTTTGGTTTTTTATTTTTATCTTTTACAAAAAAATTTTTTTTTCACGTTTGATGAAAATTAAACAACAACTATTTTCGCAAAAAAATTTCCGATTCGAGTTTTAATTTTTTTTGTCATTCATTGTGTACAATTTTGAGCTATTTATTAAAATTTACACTTTAATTAATCGAAAAATGTAAGATTTCATGTTACTTTGTTAGACAAAACAATTACAAAAACATAAAGATTGCAAAAAACATGCGAAAATAGTTGTCGTTTCATTGCCTTTTCGGAGAACATTTACCATAGTAATTTATAGTTAGTAGTTAGTAGTAGTAGTAGTAGTAGTTAGTAGTTTATAGTTTTTTTTTATATACCATTAGAAAGTAAAGATTCCAATAAATAAAAATCTCACCGATTTAAAAAAAAAATAGATATTTTGACGTGAGAATTTTCGATTGAAAATTAGGTTGCTGTTTCGATATTAAGTCAAAACAAGGTGAAAAAGAAATATTTTAAATCAAAAAATTACAGTATATTAAGGACATACAACGGCAAGTTTTCACTAAATTTCGTGAAATATTTTTTTTTGTAAAAGATAAAAATAAAAAACCAAAAACTTGGTTATTTGAATTTTTCACATAAATTTTGAGGTTATGTAAAAAAGTGTAAATACAAAATTTGTCGATCTTTTTATTACCTACAACTTTGCCATTTTACTTTTTTCCATAGGACTTGTAGTTTTGCTGGAAATCGAGATAAACCGTTTTTTACCCTTAAACCCCCCATCCCCCCTCCCGACCTTAGATCTCCCGTAAATTATTTTTCCTTTAATTTTTGTTATATCCTCTTCTTTTTGCAATGGGTTTCATCCTACTATATATTTTTTTTCACTTTTTACCGTTTTTGAAGCTATCAGCACTGGTCTAATAGGCCACAGAAACTCAAGCGTGTCTAATCACCGCTAAAAAGAGTCCGTTCATCTAGACTCCTACTCTTCAAAATGTATCTTTAAAGAGTTTAAAGTATTAGATGATCTTGCCTTTATTATTCCTCATTGGCATAATCAATTTCGGTGGATAAGATTCTAATTCCAATGGTCCTAATTTTGGTGGCATTTGATAATGTAATTTGAAAATATCTCCGGAACTAATAATTTTTTTTTCGATCTCTACTATGTGACTAATTATTATTACTATTTACATATTATTTATGCCAAATAAAATGTATTAGAAACAGCAGGTTTAAATTTAATCAATTTCGGTGGCTCGGATTTTAATTCCGGTGGTCCTTTAATAATTTCGGTGGCATTTGATAATTTCAAATGGAAATATCTCATGAACTAATAATTTTTTTTCGATCTCTAGTATATGATTAAGTAGTACTAATATTTACCTATTATTTAAGCCAAAAAAAATTATCAGAAACAGCAAATTTAAATTCGCCACTGTAATTAGGCAAAATTCGTGTTTGTTGAAATTGACCCAGATAGTAAGTGATCGTTTTGCAGTGACGGACTACAAATACGTTGCTTTTGTATATTGAATACAATTTGTTCTATCTTCGAAACACTTTATACTGTACACTGATTATGTAAAAAAAATATTTTATAACACTTGTATTATCATCAATACGTAATAATAATAATAATAAAACTGTAATTATTATGTCTGTTTATCTGTGCGTTTGTTCCGGTTAAGGTCAGGATTGGCTTAACAGATTTAGATGAAGTTTTCACTTATATACTCGTATTGTAGTGAGCTTAGATTAGCATTTAATTTTTGTTTTTTTTATTTAAGTCGGTTCACAACTAAAAAATTTCTACCAATTTAAATAACACCATATATTTATTGAGTGTGAGGTGGTCATACCGTTTACCGACAGGCTTACCAAAACAAAGCTTTGACGTTCACTAGTTCGTAATAATTCATAATATATTTTCTTGTCAAGTGTGTCAGTCCACGCGCAATGTACGGTTCCGTAGTTCTTCAACTATCTGCCCTAGTCATGATAATTTCCTTCTAACCTCACCATAATTATACTGCTGTGATTTTTTCACATGCAACAGCTACCATTTACCTATCAAGGACCCTTAAATATCCATAGACCTTAAGCATGTAAAATCCTCTCAGTTATATAACAAACTTCCATCGAGCCTCAAAATGTTTTAAGTGAAACGCCAAAATTTTTCTTAAAAGCAACATCAATTTCTCAAAGCGTTCTGTTGAACATTATGTAATATTTAATACTCCGCCTTCACCTTTTAGAAGCGAATAAAGTATTCAGAAGGCATCAAAGACAAGCAGTACTAGGCGAGCGCTCTGGTGTTTATCAAATTACTAGCTTTGAAATTTTTAACCGACTTCAAAAAAAGGAGGAGGTTCTCAATTCGACTGTATTTTTTTATATGTTACCTCAGAACTTTGGACTGGGTGAATCGATTTTGATGATTTTTTTAAATCGAAAGCAGGTGCTTGTCATGTAGTCCCACATAAATTTGAACGAGATCTGATAAGCACTTTTGAGTAATATAGAAGTCGGTTATTTTTTGTTAGTAAAAAGATTATACTGAGTAGGCGGAGTGATCGGATTTAATTAGAACGGGCCTTGGATAATCTTCAGGATAACTACATATTGGGAAGATAGTTTTAACTCCTCCCCCCTTCTCCAACGCGTTGCTTACTATGTCCAACAGCCGGGCTCTGGGTTCGATTCTCAGCGAGGCAGTAAGAATGTTGTTTAAATTTCTGTTCTCGGTCTGATTTTGTATGTTAGTGTTAGTGGCTGTATGTTCCATGGATAATCTAATATATAAAATTCTCGTGTCACGCTTTTTGAACTCCTCCGAAAGAGCTCGACCGATTTTCGTGAATCTTTGCGTGCATATTGGCTAGGGTGGAGAATCGGACATCTATTTTTCATCCCCCTACCCCTAAATTTTTTTGGCAGAACAATGTTTGCCCGGTCAGCTAGTTCCCCTATAAAAAAACCTCAAATTTTGCATGTCACTTGCATGACTATACAGCATTGTGTGATCTAGCGGACTTGAAAAGGCGATATTGTATAACCTCATGTACTCAACATTAAAACCTCTAACGCCTTCACTCATTCAACTTACACTTCTTTTCATATCTCGATACTTTGAAAATAAAATCCATTTATGACGGAGTTCGCTAAAATGGATTTAAGGTAATCTTGTTGTCATTGAGATGGGATAATGTAAAGCATTTTAAAGCCCGACGAAATCAGAGGGATATAAGTTTGACGTTTCTGTGTATCTGTGGATCTGGAAAACAGAGGGGTATAAGTTTGGCGTGTCTGTGTATCTGTGGATCTGTGTATCTGTATGTCTGTCTGTGGCGTAGTAGCTCCCAAACGGATGAACCGATTTTGATCCAGTTTTTTTTTTCTTTGATAGGTAACTTAACTGAGAGTATTCTGAGCTATGTTTAGTGTAATTATTTACACTGTTGGGGGTTTTTTAAATTTTAATTTGAGATTATTACTACTTTGCTCTGTGATCGGTTTAACCTTGGCTACATTAAGGCTTACATACTGAAAATATGCATGTACTTTATTGTAGTTAACTTCTTCCACTATCCAACTGATGTATTCCAAACTATTTGCATTTGAAAGTCCTACAAGATGGTTTTAGATCACTGAAACAATGCATTACGCACATTAGGTCCATTCTCGACATCGATTTTCGACTTTTCTCATACAATTTTTTTGCTTAGTAGCACACGCACTTATCCACTAGTGTTTAATCCTATCTTAATATATGTATAGAAATTACGTGTCACGTTGTTTGTCCGCGATGGACTCCTAAACTACTTAACCAATTTGAATTAAATTTGCACATCGTGTGAAGTTTGATCCAACTTGAAAGATAGGATAGCTTACATCTCAAAAAAAAAATTGACAGAACGAAGTCTGTCCGGGCAGCTAGTTAATATTATAAATGTGAAAGTTTGTAAAAATGTTTGGATGTTTGTTCCTCAATCACGCCACAACTACTTAACCGATTTGGCTGAAATTTGGAACGGTGTTAGCCTATACCCTGGATTAACACACAGGCTCCTTTTTATCTCAGAAAAGTTCGGTCCCGCGGGATTTGTAAAAAATCGATATCCACGCGCACGTTGCCATAGGCGATTAAACCTAAATTAAATAATTAAAATTTTCGTTTCGATACCACTCTACCGCGAGCGAAGCCGCAGGAAAAAGCTAGTAAACGATAAACATTGAACACTATTAATTATTATCGTTAGTAAAAATGAATATTATTACAGTTAAAGAGAAATACTTCGCTAAAGATATAACAATTGATTTTTATTATTCACTTAAACCACTGCCATTTTATTCGAAGAGATTCAAATTTGATAGTAATATTAGTACCTGTTCAGACATAATTTAAATTACAGAGTCAGTCGAGTCTCGAAATATCATAATAATCTTGAATTCTAGATATTAACGGGCATCTCTGTGTAACTTAAGCAAGTCAGACCTAAATTACGGTATTATTATACTTGAGTAACTGAATACCATTAAATTGAATAAGCATGGAAAATTATAATAAATTACAATTTTTTAAGGATGTTTGCTCTTTCACGCAAAAAATAATGAACAGACTTTAATGAAATTTAGCAAAAAGATAGATCATGACCTGGGACAGGATATAAGGTATTTATTACCCCAGAAAACGTGGCAGTATCTACGCTATTTAGGCAGTATCGGCGTCCTTTCATCAGACATCATTAGAGTTGGGAGGATGAAAAATGAAAAATAAATAAAGGCCACATTGTGCTTCTGAAGAAGTTCTGTGGGCGGTTTTCTGTAAAAAAACATCTTGAATACATTTTTTATGCTGTCAAAGTTGACTTTTGTTTGTTTCGAGACATTTTCTTTAAAAATATTGGACATTCTTGGACAATACTCTTGGTCGGTTCTTGTGAAGCGTATATAGTTAATTAGTGTAATTGTCATAATATCAATGTTTTATTCAGAGATACAGTTATCTAAGGCACTATAACTTTAGTTTAAGCCAAATTTCTTGTGATCCTGTTAAACCACGGTTAAAGTTATAGCTTTAAATCCCGTTTTTTGACGTCTTTGTATATTATAAGCTTTGTGTATTGTTGTTCTTTGTATATTTAAATGATTACCGTCGAATCATGCCTCCCTTCCATGCCATCCCTTTTTTTCTAGAATGAGGTGTTAAATGGTTTTTCGCAAGTCAGTTACAGTATCAGAGAGCCAGCGTGAAAGCGCTAGTCTTTAATCACACTACATCTAACATTACAGGTGTCCCAATTTGAAAGAGTAGTTAAAAATATATACAAAATATAAAACATAAAAGAAAACCACGATGCAATGTCAACATTAAATTACAGATGTTAATGTAAACTGGAAACTTAAATGCAATAAACATCTCAAATCTCTTAAATTATTATGATATCAAATGTAGATACTAATTATAAGAATCAAATTAAAAATGTTAATGACCTTAATAGATACACTTAGTACCAGCACTACCAGCGCATAACAATAAGTAAGTCTAAATACATATAGACAAACGTATTATAAGGTCGTCGAAGTTCTCTGTTAAATAGGCATGATGACAGTAAGTAAAAATCACAAAAATTATGTATTTATTTAATGAAACCCTATTATTGGATTACAAAACATGCATTTATCGTATTATTATTAGCGAGAAAAACAATATTTTTGATAAAATAAAACTACAAAATACGGCAAGCCGCCATCTTAGCTAAAACGCCAGTCAGTCTCAATTAGCGCGAATTACGTCACGCTTCTTGAAACAAATGAATATCACCATACTAATAATGACGATACTAATTGTCTTTTATTTTCCTGAGGACTGACGTCATAACCACGCCCTGACATTTTGAAGCGTTTTGGTGCGAATTTTAAATTTATAAATTGTATTTCAACAGTATTTCAAAATCTGTCATCATGCCTATTAAACATGCACAAATATTCTTTGTTCTCACTGTCATAGCTAACTCGAAAATGATTATGACAACCACACAGGATTCACCCTTCTCTTTGAAACTTCGTAAACATCAAATTAAACTAAATGAAACCGGGATCAATACGTACCGGTTTCAGTTCGCTGAAAACCAATCTTCTTCCATTACATATTAATTGAGAGATATTAAATGTATTAGAAATACAATCTACGCATAAATTAAACTCCCAATGGAGTCTTGGAATTTAACTTATTTTAAATTAATGTCGATGTCTAGAAAGATGATCCAGAAAATTGAAATAGATGATGGTAGATTTTAGTGAATGAAATATAAAAAAAAAGCAAAGCAACAACCCATAATTGTCCCACTGCTGAGCTCGGGGTCTCCTCTCACAATGTGAGGGGTACAGGCCATAGTCTACCACGCTGGCCAAGTGCAGATTGGTAGACTTCATGCATCTTTGAGAACTTTATGGAGAACTCTCCGGTGTGCAGGTTTCCTCACGATGTTTTCCTTCACCGAAGCAAGTGATAATTAACTTGTAATACGCACATAATATTTGAAAAATTAGAGGTGCGTGCCAGGGTTTGAACTCAGGCCTCTTCGTTCGGGAGACCAACGTTCTACCGCTAGGCTTTCACTGCTTATATGGAATGAAATATATTTAGATGAAAATATAAGTAAAAAGAGAAAGTACTATAATGTGAAAGAGACAAGACATGCACGAGTTGTAAAAGCAAAATAGGACAAGATGAAGTTATATGGGTGACGTCATCAATATCTAATTTCGTTGATATACGAGCGCGTAGCCATTAGAAATTATTATTTAATACACTACTAATACAATACTGAAGACGAATGTAAGTAGTATAATGTCAAAAATATTTATTAAAGTTTTATATAGTAGGTATATAACACATTTAAACATTTAAATAATAAACGCATGTTTCGGTTTGTTAAGGGGATAAAAATTGTTTTGATTGCGATTGGTAAGTTTGTCAGGGTTTCTTTCTCAATGGCTAGCTGATAAAGAACGCTTAAGCGTTAAGCTCGCCATTTGGAAAATTGTGGTCAAAATTAAATAAATAAATACAAAATAATACAATATAAACATAATATAAAATACAATTACCATACTTATATATTGTTTATCGTCACAATATTGGGACAAAATCCTCAATACAGAAGGACCATTTATAGTCCCAATATTATATTAGAAACTTGTCTTAATCAACCGGCTCTAGCGATACAGAATCCTTCAAAAATCCGTCTTCTCCAAGACCTTTCGAACCGCAACACAGCGGGTCGCGTCGTATGCAAATCTCTAAAGGAGCCGATTTACAGTGATTTAGATTTGAAATGCTTACCAAATAAATCGACATCTTCGAAATCCCTTAACGAGTTTTAAGGATCTTGTAGTTTCGGTTAGGTACCTATTCATGTTTGTGTTATTCTTTAATAATGTACTACTTCTTTAACAATTGACTAAATTTATAACACATCACAATAACACCCATGACCCGAGTACAAATATTTATCTGTCACATAAATATCTGCCCCGGCCGGGAACCGAACCCGGGACCCCTCGCTTCGTAGGCAGGGTCGCTACCAACTACGCTACAGGATCGTCAAATGGTCGTCAATTGGTGTATACGTTATTATACTATAGTTTCAAGTTTAATAGTCGAAATTTTGTTTTATTCGTATTTCAAAATGAGCATAACTCTGCAAGCAACTGAAAGTAAACAAAAATATAATTAATAAATACAAAACTTACTTAACAAACGAGTATAATATGACGACCCGTGTGGTGCAATGGTTACCATGCCGGATCGCCGCACCAAGGGTCCTGGGTTCGATTCCCAGCGAGGCGGAAATTTGAATGATGAGTTTGAATTTCTGTTCTCGGTCTGGGTGTGAATGTCCTTGTCTATGTTGTGTGTTGTCCATGGCACCCACGACACAGGGAATCCTAGTGTGGGGCTATGAGTGTGAAGCGTTATTTATTAAAAACAACAAGTTTTAGAATTAATATTAGAAAAGTACAAGGAATTTCAAAGACCTTTATACCTAGCCTTTATAGACTACCAAAAAGCATTTGACTCTATTTCTCATAGCTCAATCTGGGAAGCACTCAAGGAATACAAAGTAGAGAAGACCTACATCAAAATTATACAAAACATCTACGAGAAAAGCACAAGTAGAGTCAAGCTAGAGACGACCGGCCCGGAAATAAAAATTAAAAGAGGAGTAAAGCAAGGCGACCCATTATCCCCAAAGCTATTTATCGCAGTATTAGAAATGATATTCAGGAAACTTGACTGGCAAAATGTTGGTATTAGGATAGGAAAAAACCACCTGAGTCACTTGCGCTTTGCTGACGATATAATACTATTTTCAGAATCAAGTTCACAACTCGAAAATATGATACAATCTCTACATGTAGAAAGTGCACGTGTAGGCTTAGAAATGAACTTGCAAAAAACAAAACTAATGACAAATTCTGAAAAATTGCCTATCAAGATCAGGGATACAAACCTCGACTATGTAGAGTCTTATATATACCTCGGAAAGCAGGTATCGTTTAATCCAAGCAGTAACATAGATGAAATCAACAGGAGGATAAATATAACGTGGCAAAAATTCTGGGCTCACAGAGAAATATTAAAAGGAGAAATGCCACTGTCTATTAAAAAGAAAGTGATCGATACTGCTATCCTTCCTTGTCTAACGTATGGCTCACAAACTTGGACATACACAAAACAGGCGAAAGAAAAAATTAGAATATGTCAAGCTGCAATGGAAAGATCCATTTTAAAAATACGAAGAATAAATAAAATACGAAATAACACAATAAGAAAAAAAACTAAATTAATAGATTTCTTACAACATTCTATGAAATTAAAGTGGAAATGGGCAGGTCATGTGGCTAGATCGGAAGACTCTCGGTGGACTAAACGAGCTATTACATGGAAGGGACCTAAGAGGAAAAGAAAGCGAGGTAGACCATATAGAAAATGGGCCGATGATATGAAAGAAATAGCGGGAGACAAGTGGTGTAATGAGGCAAAAGACCGAAAAAATTGGATAAACTTGGAGGAGGCCTTTACCCTACAGAGGGGTTCTCATTAAACTAAACAATAAAAATTTTCAAATAATGACATTTAATTATAAACTTTAATTTGACTAATTTTTAAAGTTAATTTTGTATTTTAAATAATTTCGTTACTTATATTTTTAATTTGCATGAATTAATTTAATTTAATTTTATATAGATGATAATATTAATGACTATTTTTTAATTTTAATTGGAATTAATGTAAAAGAATTAATTTACTGAATTTAATAATTATGTTAAGTTAACTATTTTATGGAAATGAGAAATAAAAAGGCTTATTTATTATTATTTATTATTAACTGACTTACTGTTTTTGATATATTTACCTACTAGTAATTTTGCACTAGAATTATTTGCAGTTGCTGCTGAATTATTTAACGTCGATTTTACGAGGCACCGGGATCAAATCCAGAAGACACCTTAGCTATATTTTTTTAAACGCCTAGTTACTAAACGAATTACAGGTAGTTTTTGTCCTAATTCGTAATTTTAAAGTAAGCCATAAAATGAGAAGAAATTAAAGATATCATAATTTAATTTAATTTCGTTCCTGTAAAAGTCTCAGAAAATACTGAACGGATTTTTATAAATTTTTCACCAATAGGTGAAGTGGCTTAAGTGTAAATTCATTAAAGTTTTGTTCAAATTGGCTGACATAATGACGATAATTTGTTGCTGCCTGAATATGTAAATATTTCAAGTTACGAAAATAATACATTCGTATAGGTCTGTGATAGACGCGTTGCTAATTAAGAAAGAAACGAGAAAACCACTTTTTATTGGCTTTTCGACTGTGATCGAAACACCTTTTTGTGTGAAACATTTCGTGAAGGTATTTTATTTAATTGTATAAAACAATTTTTCGCGAGTACACTGGAATAGCAAATTATTATTTTATGTGGTATAAGAGAAATCATAATATATTTTCAAGTTGTTGTACAGCGCTATTGTACGGTAGCGTGAAAATTTATGAATACAAAATGAACTGAATTCTCTAGCGTTGTGCCGTTCCTATCTGAACTTGTCTTTGCGTCTACTCCAGAAATGATATGCTACTATACCATCAACTACTGTGTACTATTTTTAACCGACTTCAAAAAAGGAGGAGGTTCTCAATTCGACTGTATTTTTTTTTATGTTTGTTACCTCAGAACTTTTGACTGGGTGAACCGATTTTGATGATTCTTTTTTTAATCAAAAACAGGTGCTTGTCATGTAGTCCCACATAAATTTGAACGAGATTTGATAAGTACTTTTTGAGTAATATTGAAGTTGGTTGTTTGTTGTTAGTAAAGTTTTACTCTAGACCAGTGATTCCCAAAGTGGTCTATATCGACCCCTAGGGGTCTATGACAACCTGCAAGGGGTCTACGTCAGCGAAAAAAAATTTGGGGGTCCATGAAATGAAAATGGGGGTCCACGATAGTGGATCTCAACACATACACTAATAGTACCTATTTACTTACATCATACTATCTTATAATATCAAAACATATACATTATTTATAAAAGTACCTATGAAGTAAAAAAAATATTATATATGTTTATAAAATTGTGTAAGTTGTAGGATGTTGGTATTCGCTTTGTGGTCGCAATACATTTTGAACTTGTAAAAATGTTTATTTAATGCTACGTATATTTTACATAACAGATACAAAATTTTATTTTGAGTAGTTTTAATTTAAATTCAATTAATAAATGTATAAAGAAACATGTGTTTTTACTTTAAGTTTTTAACACTAAACTTCACTACAGTTAGAAATTTACAGGAAATCAATATAAGGTAAGTAGGGGGTCTACCCAACACGGAAAAACATGGCAAGGGGTCTACGACACAAAAAAGTTTGGGGAACTCTGCTCTAGACAATCTAAAATTATGACACTGTCTTTTCTTTCAAGATATTTTTTTCAGCAAACGAGCCATCTGATGGTAACACAAGTGATCATCGATGCTCATGGTAATCAGCGAACTATATACAATACCAATACGTTACGTAATACCAATGCGTTGCCGACCAAGAAATAAAAGAGATAGAAAGAAATTAACTTTAACTTTAAAAAAAGTTGTTTCCAATCACTGATATTCGTTTTTTTGGATACTGCTACGATGTTTAGAGTTCTGAACATAAAAAATACAATGTACACATAAAATGTCGGGGTTTATTTCTAAGAAATTCACGTCTTCTACGATATTAAATAAAAAACATAATATTTAGTATCTTACTGAGGTAGTAAAGGCACAAAAATAAGTTTCCAAGTTTTTGTACAGTGCTACCATAATATTGTGTAGAGTGGCTTGAAATTGTGAATACAAAATGAACTAAATTCCTTGGCGCTATTGTGCCGCCCGTATCTGTAACTTAATTACTTTGCAAAAGGCTTTTAGCTCGACACTTTGGAGATGACACTGTTCTGGAAGTTTCTTAACGAATCTAGTTAGAAACAGCCGAATGCGTTAATATTAACGCTGGATTTACTAAAGCAAAGATCTTGGTGCGCCATGTGGTTTGGGGAAAAATGTTTTTACTACCCACTTACCACCAAACGATTCGATTGACACCCGTGTTCAAGAACAATACTTGTATGAGTAAAGAAGCAATACTATGCGAAGTAAGGCATTTCTCAGTGCGTTCGTTATGGCAAGCCTTCTATTTCTCAGTCGACACAAGTATTATTTATGTCGTAATTGATCCATTTGATGTCAAACCAACACCATACTTTCGCTAAAATAGCTCGTCAGTGTTCGTCAGCTATGTCATGTGGTTATGAGTATTTATGTAAAGATGTAAACATTTAAGCTTTATCATTGTACTTGATACCTGAATAGATATTAATTGTGTTATTTTAAATGCTAATAAAATATTTTTATACCAATAGTGATGTAGGTGAAGTGCTGGTAGCCCGGTGCCTTACGTGCCTCAGAGGGCACGTAAAGCTGTCAGTCCCAGCTGTTGTTATCGTAAGATTACAATCGCTAAACAATGTCAGAAGCTCTCGGGCGCCATTGATTCTACTTACGCCTACTTCCGATTGGGTTGGCCACTAACCCGCAGCGTGGTGGAACAAACAGGACTGTAAAAACCGAATGCATGCGATTCATTTTTCGCGACTCAAAACTCAAAACAATACGTTCGTTTGCCCTCAACTTTATGCGATATAATATTAAAGTATGTATATTCGTGTGTTGCATAAGTGTCGATTCATAATACAAGTGTCACGAGGAATCCTAATGCTTGGCCTAAAAGGATTGAGTCTGTGAATGTTTAAGTTAAACGAAAACTTAATCATTCAAACGCCCATATCATAATAAAGTTATCCGCTCTAATGTTTCAGTTTAAATTTCACGCTCGCATATTCCCGCAGTAATGGTGTTCACCGATGGCCAATCCGATTATGTGTCTCTGTTTGCTAGAATATAAAATTTTCTTCCTCCATTCTTGCTGAAGCTGAAGTAGAAGACAATAAGAAGAGAAAGAGATTAGTTATACATGTGTTATACAACTAACTAGCTATAATTTAAGGTCATGAAATATACCTAATCCACAAAAATACCCACATGAGGGGGTCTAGCTTTTGCTAGCGTTACCTCTTCCTTTTGGAATGGCCGCCATTTTTTTTTAATGTTAGATGTCTTTGCTGAAAAATTTCAATTTCTCTGGACTTAAAGGTCCCATAGATGTGAAAAAATATTATTTGAAAGGAACATCTATTCGTCATAAAAAAGATTGAATAAACTTTCAAATTACAAATATCAATAAAAAAATTCTGATACTCAATGTAGTCAAAAATTTCACTGTTTCTTTTAGTTTTTGTGACATATCTCAAAAACTAGCTGAATAACATATTTTTTTTTTGCTATTGCATTGTTTGACAAGGATATTGTCTACAAAACGACATCAAAATCATTGCTCTAAGTTACAAGACTCGTGGGTTATCCTAGTTTCAACATGAGCCTTATGCTTTCATTCGCCTACTAACGCACACTCTCCTATGTTCAATATAACACGTAGCTACAAGGAATATGGACATTGACTGCACACTGAGTCGCTTTAACTAATTTTAAGGCAAAACAATATGAGTTTTGTCCCCGGTGAAAATTTTAAGTGTCTATTAAAATAATAATCGTATCAGTAAAAATATTGTATGAAATAGCTGCAAAAGTCCACGTACTTTAGTGTATGAGTAGGTATCGTATAAGATTATTTCAAATATTATACACAAATAAAGTTATTTTACTTCGTTATGATGTCAAATTTTACACTATAAATGCTATTAATTTGTCAATTATTTTTAAGATTAGAACAAAATAATCATTACAAGGAATACTGATGAAAAGTAACATTAATCAATAGCAAAAAAATATGCTTTGAAATTTAAGTTAAACTTAAGTGAGACCTAGGCATTAAACAGTTTCATCAATAAAACAATATCAATATCAAACAATTTCAACCTCTGCAGCTATTCGCCTAGCCGTCAAAACATTTTCAAAACTAAGGTAGACATTTTTTTATTTAAAAACTATTTAGTAATAATAATTATTAAAAATTATTTATAGATTCCTATTATCTATAGTTTAAACAGTAACACTACTACAAATGGGTCATACAAAATTATTATTTCAGTGAACTCACCCACAAAAAGTCCAAAAATGAGAAGTACAGTCATGTTGAAGAAACTAAATATCCATATCACCGCAATAGTAATTTCTCACTTTTTATTTCACATCATAATTTTATTTTATCCATTTATTCACGTTTTTTTTTAAATTTCAAACTCCATCACTTTTGTTCACGTCATTCTATTTCAAATTTGCAATTGGAAAAAGTTCGTGAAATTCGGTAACGTATCGCGTTCGCTTCGTGCTACAAACGTGCGCTGGGCTCAACGGTTGGAAGCAAACTGAGGACCAGAATTCAAACATCCCCTCTCAGAGGGGAGAGCTTGTGCCCTTATCGCGATCCCGTAATTAGATAAATGTCATTGCTGTTGTCTGAGTTTTTTGCCTTCTCCATGTATTCTGTTCGGCGTAATAGACTGAGTTGTTGAAGCACTCATTTGTGAGAAACTTATTTTTGTTTGTGTGAATATTCTGTACGGACGCATACAATACAATACAGTTTTTGATGTGTCTAGTTTTTCCTGTTGAGGTTAGAGCCGTTTTCCCAGTGGAATACGACTTTCGTAATTCGTCCCCCTTTTCTATAGATGTTGATTTGAGAATACTCACTGATTGCATCTTGCGGTAAGCGAAAACGTATTCAGTAGGGTATCAAATTACGTACGAAAATTCCGTTTAGAAGTTTATAAGCAGGTACTTTGCTACAACTGTTGCAGAAAATAAATATGTCCGTAATTAAGTTTGAGAGCCGACGTTAAAAAGGATATAATGAGATAATAAAAACTCGTAAAATTATTAAGGCACTTAGGGTTAGGGTTCCGTATTCGTCCTGTAATATTTTTGCTGTAGCAATAGGTTTTTCTGAATTATAGATGAGGAATTGATATCCTTTGTTTTACAATATTTTAGGTTGAGTGGTGTACCAAATACAGAGTATTAAGAGATACGAATAAAGTGATCATTGTCAGTTCAACTCATTGAAATTATAATTGTTAATTAATAAGGTGAATTATATCAACTTTAAAAAGCTTCAAGTCGTTTTATTATAAGATCAGGCCGTAGAAATTAATATTCTAATAAACAAAATAGTTAAATTTTATCAGTAATATCGGCGACAAGGGAGTGGAGTTATATTTTCGTGCAGTATTAACGAGATTGAAGTAAAATCATTTCATGATGATTCCTTTAAAGAGTAAGTCAGGTAGCAGCCAGCTTGTCTCCATGTACCATTTCTTTTAGGAATATTAGGAGTACAAACTACAATGTAACGATAAAAAGATTTTAAATTTTTGACACGATTGACAAGACAAGGTTGAAGTCGACTGACAAAAAATGTGAAATTGTGGAAATTAACAATCATATCTAAAAAAAATCTCAAGTGTGGGTATATACTTAGGTATTTTGACGACCCTGTAGCCTAGTTGGTAGCGACCCTTCCTGCGAAGCGAGAGGTCCAGGGTTCGATTCCCGGCCGAGACAGATATTTATGTGACAGATAAATATTTGTACTCAGGTCATGGGGGTGTGATTGTGATATGTTATATTATGTGTCATCCATGCCACATAATATAACATATCACCTGCGACACAGGTAACCTACTGCGGTGAGTGTGTTAGCGTTTATTTAAAAACATTACCTAAAATGAATAAAATCATAATAACAAATGCTAAAGTCAATAGTTTTTCTTTGAGCAAATTTTTATATTTGAAAAGTTTTAATGCTAGTTACGACGAAAGTAGTTATGAGACTTCAGTCTTACTCGGAAACCAATAGACTTATGGTTTCTTGTTCAATAATCCTTTAGAGAGCCGTTGACGTTTTAACTTTCTTATGAGCAATTAAGTTCTTAGACTTTTTAAATTATTTTTATAGTGTTTGTTGCTTGAAGTAACCGCTCCCACACTAGGATTCCCTGAGTCGGTTACCACGGGACAACACATAAAACCAACAACACACACCTTCAGACCGAGAACAGAAACTTAAACTCATCACTTAAAACTCTACCATGCTGGGAATCAAACCCAGCCCTTGGCACGGCAACCCAGCCTGGTAACTATCACTTCACACGAATCAACCCGTATATAAATAACTGAGTTATAGTTATGAGTTGAATTTCTGTTCCAGGTGTGAATGTGAGTGTTCTTGTCTTTATGTGTTGTCCATGGCATCCACGACACAGGGAATCCTAGACAATGAGTGTGTAGTGTATACAGCATTTATCCGAAAGAAGCGCTCGTAGCCCGGCCGCTTACGTCGATCCTATATGATCGACAAAGTTAAGCAACAGCGGGCGCGGTCGGTAGTTGGATGGGTGACCGTGAGTGGCAAAAAATTCTTGAGCGTTTCGTGTTTCGGAGGGCACGTAAAGCCGTCGGTCCCGGTTGTTGTCATAAGATAACAGTCGTTAAGACATGTCGGAGGCCCTCTGGCGGTTTGAAAACTTCCGCCAATCGGGTTGGCCACTAACCCCTCCACAAATCCGCACTGGAGCAGCGTGGTGGAGTGTGCTCTAGGCATCCTCAAGAGGAGAGACCTGTGCCTAGTAGTGGGAAATTAATGGGTTGAAGCCAAACTTACAACACGTATTGGCCACTGGTTACCCAGTCTATTCCAGGCCTCTGTTACAAGAAAACATCGTAGTCTATAATAGCTTAAAGCCAGCAACAATACCCACGCTGCGTAGCTTGGTGATCCTTGTTTATCCGTCTCTAATCATACGACTCAACGTAATGGCTCTGCATATAGAAGCACTTAGGCTACATATGATCTAATCCTCAACCAACCATTGCCAACGAGCACATTGATGAATGTAGTTAGGATTGAGTTGTGCCTTTGTGATAAAAGAGCTAAAGCGAGCCTCGTTTCGATTTAAAGAAATAATTTTATTGCCTGTTATAAAAGTACCTAGTCGCCTGTAAACAAGTGCATATTATATTGGAGTATTTAGAAACGATTTAACGGCTTACAGCTATTTGGATGCAGTTTTCACTTTTCAGTCTTCTCTATTTCTACTATTTCCTTGTAGTATATAATTTGTTTCATATACATATAACTCTAAAAATGTGAGGCGTAGACAAAAAAGTGCTGGATATGAATATGGATGGATGAATGGGATGAGGACAAAGATAAGTTGGATGGATTATGAGAGAGATGATACAAAAGATAAGAAAGTTACATTAACTGAGATGTCGGCTAATTAGGGAAATATGAAAGAAAGGTTGTTTCTATTATCTTCCCTTTTCTTTCTTAGCTCTCAACTGGCAACGCTTCGTTGATGCCTAAGGTGTTACTAATATCCATAGTTGACGGTAACCACTTACCATCAGAGAGCTCGTCAGCTCGTTTTTTGGCTATTTACATCAAAATTTACAGATTTAGAAAAAATCTACTGATAAAATTAGAGTAATGTAAAACAATAGAGTTATGCCCATTATATATAAAGTTATTTTAATGTCCTTTTAAACCATTTTCGGTCCTCGAAAAATGTATTAAGTGTAAAGAGTACTTGCGACCGTTCTTTATAAAAGTTTGCTCGTAGCTTACAGAAACATTTCTTGTAACACAGGGCTAGTTTAAGTGCTTCGCCGGGTAACAGTGTTTATGAATTCTGAGTAAAGTAATGTACTTTTTCATTACTCGAATCATGCTATGAAAATAGACGACTTTTAGGTTCATTGATGTATTTTTTTTTATTAAAATTGATAATGTAGTCAAATTGGACATACCTATTTAGCTTCGTAACATTTAACGTATAATAGTTACGAATAGGTAGGTACATATTGTTCATTGACTTCATTTATCTACAAAAACCCACATTTAGAAATTGTTTGCGATATAATATATTATATTATATCCCACTGTGAATCGCTCTACTATACATGAATAGGTATGAATTCTATCGATATGAAGTTTTGATCTGACAAAGGTTTTATTTTTATCATAATGGACAGAGGAAACTACGGGTATGGAATTCTACGATTAGAAACTAAGGTTGGTCAGCATTAAAAAAAGTTTCAGATAATAATACACACCATGCACCCATACTTCGACTACATACATACTATATGTACATATATGTACTAGGATTCAAGGATTGATGCAGTACAGTTCTTATCCCGTACTAGGATTCCATGAATCGCGGATAGAATCGACAACACAAACAAGTCATTGCTAACACTCCCGACCTGAAAACAAATATTTATCCGTCACATTAATATGGTTTCGCCTGAAATTGAGATTGAAATGATGATTTTCTATCAAACATTACGATTGGGAGTAAACTTATGGGTAAGGATAGCAATTCTGTGCTCTGTATGGCACTATAACCAGTCGATTTCGGTTGATATTAAAAAGAAAACTCGTAAATCGTTTAACCTTGTCGATATATTTGAGTAAATGTATCCGAAAAGTAGTCACAAATTCTTTTACAAAATCATATTGCATTGACTTATGTATATGATACAAATCCAGGTTATTATTATCGGCCGATTACCTATAGGTCTATGCTCTCTCTACACATGGCTTCTTTTACGTTCTAACCATAGTTTCTAAAACACAGAATCTATAGCAATGCTAATGATTCACGATATTACGATTCCCTATCGGTACCAATTAATATTCCGACAACATTATTTATGCACCCGCGCGCCTAAAATACAGTTTGAAACTGATTATTATTTCGGAATCTAAACAAATTAACAATTAATGTATTAAACACACGTCACATGCTACATTGTACCGCTATCGGTGCACTAAAATGTTTTATGGTTGCTCGATTCCTATTTATCTGACAATTTAGATAAATTGTTCAATGAATTTATAAAATAACGCGTTTGAACGTAAATATCAAAACCGAAATGTTTAACGTGTGGCCGGTAAATTTTAGAATATTAATATATTTATAAACATATTACAGTCTGTTACCGGTGGAATAGCATGAATCAATATTGTGTTAACATATGTAGCAGATACATGACTGTATGTAATAAAGAACGTGTTTAGTGGCAGTTTGGAAATCATTATTCTATTGTACAAAGACAGACAGGCATTGCAAGCTTGTTTGCTATCCTTGCCAAGTAAAAAAAAGTGGTCAATAAGTAAATAAATAAATAAAATAACGCTTCACACTCATAGCCCCACACTAAGATTCCCTGTGTCGTGGGTGCCATGGACGCACACAAGACAAAGACATTCCACCCAGACTGAGAACAGAAATTCAAACTCATCATTCAAATTTCCGCCTCGCTGGGAATCGAACCCAGGACCCTCGGTGCGGCGATCCGGCATGGTAACCATTGCGCCACACGGGTCGTCAATAAGGTACTAAAATAAGTTATGAACAGTCACAATTTAATAACACATAAAGTTAGTTATCCGTTTAAGAGTTCCCTCGTCTGGAGCCCAAATTGAATGCACGAGTATCAGGATATGCAGATTATCGCAATAATGCATTGTGTTCAGAGCAAGCAAAATATACAATTTCAACTCCTTATGCTAAGAGGAAGAGGTTAGACTTGCAAAAAACCCATACAAACAGGACACGTTTAATAATCTAAATTTTACTAACAAAAAATAACCGACTTCAAAGTTACTCAAAAACTACTTGTCAGATCTCGTTCAAATTTATGTGGGACCACATGACAGCCATCAGCTTTCGATTAAAAAAAGAATCATCAAAATCGGTTCGCCCAGTCTAAAGTTCTGAGGTAACGAGCATTAAAAAAAATACAGTCGAATTGAGAACCTCCTCCTTTTTTTGAATTGGGTTAAAAATATACAATTTCAACTCCTTAGGCTAAGAGGAAGTAGATTAGACTTGCAAAAATCCCATACAAACAGGACACGCTAAATAAAATCGTTTAAAAATGTGAGTATTTGTCACATTCAAGCCTATTGATGTTCAACGTATCATCACACGAGTAAATATCGTATTTGCCAACCAAATACACTACACTAATAACTACATAATCCACAAACACTAATATTGGAGATTGTCAATTGACCTTTCAATAAAATTAATAAGTGTGACATGTCACGCAAATCCATTCTGGATTAATGAAATAATAATTTAAATAGAGCTATTAATAAGACTGTTTGTGAATTGCAATAATCCCACATTTTTGGGAGTAATCTAGTTATTTATATGTGTGAAGCAAGGTAAAATACATTGGATTTTCGTAGTGTCGAACGAACGAAATTTAAACTAATAATTATAATACGGAACTAATAATAAAGACCCGTGTGGCGCAATGGTACCATGCCAGATGGCCGCGCCAAGGGTCTTGGGTTTAATTCCCAGCAAGGCGGAAGTTTGAATGATGAGTTTGAATTTCTGTTCTCGGTCTGGGTGTGTTTTCCATGGCACCCACAACACAGGGAAACCTTGTGTGGGGCTATGAGTGTGTGGCGTTATTTATTATAATAGCACATGTTATGTTTAAATATTCATAAGATTTTTACGTAACATTATCCTCGTATGTACATTATTTACTTATATTATGTACTTATAGCCTTTCCCAATTTCAAATGTCAAATTTCAAAATTTATTATCTGTCCATTTAGTTAGTAAATTATCTAGATTTTTTATGCAATATGCAGGCGGTCGGGCAATCGGGTCGCCTGATGGTAAGCAGTCAACTTGCCCATGGTCATTCGCATGCCCAGAGGCGCCACGACTGCGCTCAACTCCTTATATGAAGAGGAAGTAGATCTAATAAGCTCTCAAGATATTACAAACAACAACAACAAACCGGTAAAGCCAAATAAAAGCGTTTAACAAGTTCCCCAGCACAACCAAATCACACTCATCTTTATTCAGAACGTATAATTAGGTACGTATAATCTGTATAGCTATTATTCGCAAACCATGAACATGCATAATTATTAACTTTGTAACAGCGCCATTAAATTTTCCCGCTAATAAATGTTCGCAATAGAGTAAACCACGGTTGTTATCTAAGCGTGAAGCTTTACGGTTGAGAGATTGAGTTTAGTCAAATGTTCATTGTTTGTTGCTATGTTGTTTTGAGTTATGGCACATCTTCATGTTATAATATTATTTAGAGGAGAGCTCGGACCTGAAAAAAAGACGGACGTAACCTCGTATAATCGAGAGTGAAGCATTGCAAATTGCAATGGCCGCCCGCTTACCATGTGTGCGTAATTTTTGATTCGCGATTGAGGCAGTATGGTGTCAATGTGTGGGTGTGTGTACTTGTACGAATAGAGAGTTGGTATTACTATGGATGCTTCACTGAATTTGTTGTTGGGATTACGTCCGTCTTTTTCTAGGTCCGTGGAGGAGAGTTTCTAGAATCTCTGCTTGCCATGATTTTCTATGTACTGACATTGTGGGCATAATGCGTACAATAACAATAAAAGCTTACCATTCTATCTCAAATATAAGGAGTATCTAACGATCACAAAATAACAACTGACGTGATAATTTTCAGGTCCTTCCTAGTACACAACTTGGAACGCGTTGGTTTTTACTCGTGTTCATCTTTCCACCAGGCGATCATCTCAAACCGTCCATGAAGATTGTTTGCATATCTGGTGTTACGGGTTGTTCCCACATATATCCGTCTTTTATGATCCGGACTGATAATTCAATTTCATCACGATTGATGAAAACGGATAGACATTCACTATTTGAAGATGTCATCGCGACTGTTTCAAAGGGATGCGTGACCACAGAACAAATAATAGTACTTATGTGACATCGGTTTGAAATTCAACAAAAAAATATTTTTTGTTATTAAAGCTACAAAGTTTTTATCAAAAACACTGTTAATTTATAAATTCGGGTAACTGATATAAAATTCGCTCTAATAGTTTATGGTTCACATGAGAACCTCAGATTAAAGATGAGAACACATTTCGTCGTGACGAGTTTGTGTCGAGTCGAATCAGTAATCAATTCATGCATGTGTGAATAATGCCATAAGAATGTATGTGCACTGCAAAAATAATTAGGAATCCAAATAATCACAATCCGAAGATTCATCCAAGTTGGAACAAGCCATTAGTCAGAAAAAGATGTCCATCTTGTCAGTTTCCAAATTTATTTACATTATTATAGAACATTATATCCTACTTCACTCAAGTATAAAACAATGTTTGATATGAAAAACGAAGATAAGCAACTACTATACTATATATTGCAATTTTTGTGTATCATGTTACTAATTTACCCAAACACCAAGACCCAAATTATTGTTACCCATCAAAGGAAACGTTTCCAATGTAGGATTTATTATGGTCACGTATGTATTCACTCCACGGCTCCACTTATTATGCACACATCAGTATTCCATACTGGACCTCTCACTAGTCCTATTCTTAATTAATAACTTAATTATTGGGATAAACTAATAGGGTCATAATTATATTTTGTTAACGTAGGCAAGATGTATAATACATTGTTATTTATAATGTTAAATAGTAACAACAAAGAAGGACGCTCTTAATAAGTTGTGCTTCTGTAAGTCAGGCAAGTGTTTTATTTTTGAAGTGAAAACCTCTTTAGTACGGGGGTGACTTGAAATTTTATGAAACGAAACTGTCCAGTGGAGACTAGAAATAAGTGGAGACTGACTTGAAATTTTACGAAACGAAACTGTCCAGTGGAGACTAGAAATGAGTGGAGACTGGATTTGAGTGAAGACTAGAGTTGAGCGGAGCAGAGCGGAGTGGAGCGGGGCGGAGCGGGGCGGAGCAGAGTGAAGTAGATTAGTGAAACCTACATTTATCATCTTCCCGAAATTTTACATTCGTCTCATTATCTTGAAAACAAAAATTTTGATGGTTTCACTTCTACCACGTGTGAATTGCACACATTTTAATTTTTTTTTTATTCATTTCTTAACTGAAGTACCTTCATACAATGATAAATCTATCTATATGAATGAATCGCATCGAATTGGAAATTAGATGTTGATAGAATTAGATTAACTATTATAATTTGTGAGTATTCGTCGTCATATTTTGTAGGTTAACTTGTATACTCACTCAAGAGAAGGTTATTTTTGTTTTGTAAACTAATTTTATGTAGAGTCTATTTGTGTGTCTAGATTATTTGTGTAAAAAAAATAAAGTCGCAAGTGAAATTCCCATCTTGCATGGTACCTGTGTTTTTAAGTTTTGAGTGAATGTGTCTTCAAAAATGAGTATTCAATAAACCTGGAACTGGACGCTCATCTTTTATTAATATTAATTCAATCACAACATTACAACATGATGCATTTACCATATTTTTCACTTTTATTATCCCAAAATATCTACAATACATTTAAAAGACAAATATAAAGAAAATTGGGAGTGTCAGTGGGTGATTCCATAAAATTTAAATATTCCCATACGAAACCCTGAAAACTGAACGCCATAAATGCTCGAAAATTTACAGCAAGGGTTTAAACAAGCGTCGTTACAATACAATAAACTAACATTAGTTACATGAGCGGAAACCTTTAGCGCTAGCAAACAGTGGCAGAACGGAGCCAAAAATGATAACTGCTCACAATAGCTCTTCCAGCAACCATGGAAACCTGGAGCTATATTAAATAGACGCGTCGAATATAACGCTCAGACATTCTCTGCACTAGGATTACTATGTCGTGGTATGGACATGCAGCGGGTTTTTTAATTACTTGGATTTATATTTAAAATGGTGCGTCGATGGATACGTTTTATTTAAAATCTGAAAAAACATAGACACCGCTGAATCCCATTCTGAATGCAATATTTAATTAACATTGCGCATTAATCTCAGCAAGACTTCGAACCACATATGGCTTTACTACTGAGCACGGTTCTCTCCATTTTAGGCAGCTGAGAGCATACTCCACCACGCTGCTCCAGTGCGGATTGATGTAGGAGTTAGTTGCTAACCAAAGTTTTAGAAGGTTTCATGCCACCCGATGTCCTCCGACATGGGTTAACGACTGTTATCTTACGTTATGCTTAACTCTATTAATTTTTTTTGGATTTGGATTGTTTCACAGAAGCTGCCAGCCCATGAGCGTTTCACAGAATAGACCTACAGAAGTCGATCACCTCACTTCATCAGCTAGGTAACCAGACTATCCGTGAGTCATGGAAGCTTGTTATCCGAATTAAAGTTTGTGTTGTGTTTGTACGGGCCAAAGCCTTATATTGAGATACCACATCCTGCTAATTCAAGGCTGCATGTGATCCATATTTCAAATTTCGCGCGCGAGCTCCAGCTATCTACGTCCATTAATTATAGAAGCAACTCGATATGCCGCAATTAAACGTGCCCGATGTTTTACATATGGTTTCCAGGATACTATGCCGCCCGTACCACTCTATGAATGGAGGACAGAAAAATTAAAGAGTAAGGTAAAGTAAAGGTAAAGTTTAATAATAATACGCTTTACTACAAACTAATAAATAACAAAGCAACGTTATAAAACAGTAAACAAAGAAAAGGAGAAAGAAGCAAATAGAAAAGCTACGCACCCAAAACCATGCCACGGATAACTCACAAAGACAAGAATACATACACCCAGACCGAGGACAGAAATTGAAACGCATCATTCTTTCCTCCTCACTGAGAATCGAACCCTAGAACCCTTGACACTGCAGTCCGGCATGGTAACCATTGCGCCACACGGATCGTCAGTTAAAACTTACGTCAGTTTAATTATTACTGCATTAATGATATTAAGGAAGCGGTAGAAGTCATAAAATATAGAAGTTGGTCTGCAAAAGTCGACGTTATAACGGTTATACAATGTTGCTCAATCTTCAATGTTGGGCTCCGCACACACAGATGTTTGATTCGGTAAAGCCAGGCGGCAAACTCAAATAAATATGGATGTATGTTCGATGAAAAGTCGAACGTATCTTTAACACAAATAAATTTAAGACAATCAAGCATCAATTACATAATTATTTACATGACATCCAAATACTTACCAACTTGACGTTCCTTACATTACCACATAAGCAATTTCATCACATTAGCATAGAGTGTGAACGCAAGCGAAGCAATAAGGCCGTAAGCCTCAACTGCCACTGATTGAACAATGGCTATTGATTGATCACTAACAGAGTGCAAGCAATGCCTACTGATTGAATAGTGTATATCCACTTATAATAGAGTGAGCCCTTTATAAAAGATTTTTATGAGAAAAATGAAAAAATAATGTACTCGTATCTACATAAAATTTTGGCTTAATAACAACTGGTTTAAAGTAGAAAATTTTAAATAAAAATTACCTTTAGTACAACTGAGTTGAAAGTTTAAAGTAATACGATGTTTGCACAGATTTTCCAAGTTCAGTAATAGCAGAGGCAATCTCGAGCTGTTTCCAAGGAAACTTCAACGTTTAGATCTGTACTTCAGATCTTGTGGTTGCTGCGATCGTCGTTTGCGGGGGACATTATCTAGAAATGTATTGATGATCGTTATGCCTTGTACATTAGATTGTGAGGTCTGTTCTATAGCGGAGTAATATTATGCGCTCTCCAGACTCACGCGAGAATCTCGCGAGAAGGCGAGATAAACACGAGAAACGTGAATATGGAACCGATTCACATAATTTTCGCAGGTTCTTTTTTCAGGCGCCGAGATTCTTGCCGAGATTCTCGGCGAGATTCTCGCGTGAGTGTGGAGCGCGCATTTGAAATCAATTAATTGTTTAAAGTACAATTACTATCTATGTTGGGAAGAATCTTAAGGGCTCTCTACACTCGCGCGAGAATCTCGCGAGAAGGCGAGAAAAACACGAGAACATGAATGTGGAACCGATTCACATATTCTTCGCAGGTTCTCGCCGTGTTCTCGGTTTTTTCACGCGAGAAACTGACGAGAACTTGTGTTGATAATTTTTTACTTAGTTACCTAGGCAACCGCACAGTCTTGCACACAGAGTACTTAATCACTACATTTTAAGAGGGCCATTGACGATGCGATCGATCTGTGCAATCCTTCGTTGCGTTCGGTCGGCAACGACGGATCGGTAGTGTATGTTAATATTGTTAACGAGTTGCTTGATCGCAGACGATATCGGCGATCGCAACAAAAATCCATGCAATCATGAATATCGCAACGATGAATCGACAGTATGTGGACCTTTGCGATCACCGATGCGATTTTTGTCTCATTCTGATGCCGGCCGCCGCACGCATCGCATGCCTTCAATGCCTTGGCTAGTGCGTTACGTAGGTAGTACGTAGCTATCAACATTCGATGGACAAAACAAATATTTTTTTTTGCCGTATTGGGGCGGCTTTAGAATACTAACCCCAAACCCACGCTGGATGGGTATCGTAAGAGGCGACTAAATTCGGCCCGCTGGTGGTAGGACTCTCGGAGGGATTATATTGGTAGTATTGATTTTAATTGTAAATTAATTCCATTATTACTATTGTTATTTCTCCATGGGGTTCGCTTTTACTTTTACTTTTCGCTTTTACCTCTGGTGTTGCTGATGTTCATGGGCGACGATAGCCACTTACCATCAGGTAGATCGTCAGCTCGATTGCCGGCTGTTTCCATAAAAAAACTTCGTGAACTTATCGAGGACCGATGCCGCAATGACAATTCAATATTTAAAAAAAGAAAGAAAGAAAGAAAAAACCTAGTTACACGCTTTATAATAGCTTTAAACGGTTAGACTTCTTCCAAACTTCGTAGACTTATCAAGGACCGATGATAATTCAATATTTAAAGAAAAAAGAAAGAAAGAAAGAAAAAAATGCTCGGCTATGTTCGGTTTACACGTATTAAGTAGTTAAGTAGTCTTCTTTTTCTCCACTTTTTTTAATTTGTTTTTTATCTTTAATATAAGCGTAATTATAATATGCAAATGCGCATAGTAATAAGCTTGCCGCAGCAGTAACTTCTGCGTCCATAGTCATCGAGCGTGAGAACTGTACTGAGAACCTTGCGAGTGTGTACCCAAGGAAGTTCTCACCGAGATTCTCGCCGAGATTCTTGCCGAGATTCTCGGCGATATTCTCGCGCGAGTATGGAGGAAACATTTTCAATTGCATTTCAGTTTTACCACTTATAAAATTTAACTATATTTATTTGAGTAAAATGCTTAGTTGAATCGTTTTAATTTGTCGCCAATAAAAGTTCATTCGATATTTGTCATGCGCATGATAACCATTCATAATACGAATGGGAGATTGTAATCACTCACCACCCACCATGTGGCCCGTCTCGACACATCTACAGTCACTTACCATCAGGACACCCATCTAGTCGTATCAAATAATAATAATTTAATGGCATTTATCATCGTGCCACAATGTCACGCTTCCCCATAAGCCAAAATATTCATATTAAATTTCCCATTTTACTACAATCTGCAACTTTTTTTATTATTGAACTGAGATGTTTGTAAGTTTTTCATTATATTGAAAAAAAAAATTATAAATCGTAAAGCAAACTATTGAAAATAGAAGTTTGGATTTCATTTAAGGTCAAACAAAACAGATCTCATTTTGAAAGTAGCTAAGATGTGTATGAAAATGCTTTGTTTTGATCCAGAAAAAGACTCATTGATTATATTCACCCGTGACCCGTGCACCCACTGGGTTCACCCATCGGTGGATGTAGAGGTCAATTATTATTATAATTATCAATCTATCAACCGATGTCTACAAAATGTTCGATTCTCACGTAATTTTCTACCTCGTACGTGTAAACTGTGGAACAAACTTCCTGCATCGGTGTTCCCTCTAAGCTATGACATGGGGTCCTTCAAGAAGCGGGTCTATCGTCATTTTCTTGGCCGGCAACGCGTTGGTGACGCCCCCAGTGTTACTAATGTCCATGGGCGGCGGTGATCACTTACCATCAGGTGACCCGTCTGCTCGTTTGCCTGCTAAAAGCATTAAAAAAAAAAATGTTCGCTTGAAATATTTCCAAGGGTATCCAAATTCTTTGTTCTAAATGTTCTAGATGCGACAGAAAAACAATATAACACCAATACCAGAACAACACTCCATATTTTACACTTATCTCACTCAAGAAACATCCAACTCGCTTTCCATAAATATAATAATCCAGTTTGCGCTTCCTTTAAGTGGATTTTTATGATAATCCTCGTCGCTTCGCCAGATAATTTCTCATTCATGGTCCAAATCGAGATTTAGTCGAAAGCCAATAAATCATGGTATTATTTTCTTTATTGTTTCCCTTTTATTTTCTTTTTCTTTATCTTTATCTTTTATAGCGTTGATACCGCTAAAGTTTTGCAGGGTATACCTGAAGTATTATTGGTCACGCGGTCATAATTCATTTGATAGGACGTAATAATATTATCACGGTATAAAGTTTTGCGTATTTAGCTTATATATTGCTGATCTGGGTATTATACTTATATTGCTGGCAAAGGATAAATGATCTTGAGTGTACCATATGATGCCGCTTGCAAGTATTGGAGGAAAAATTATATTATTAGACCCAATAGTAATTTACTTCACAATTTTACTTTATCGACATATTAGGTATATTATATCTTGGTGTTCAAATTTTAAAATTCTTCATTTCTATTGATTTCAAGTAGGTTAGACATGGCTTTATTAAAAAATAAGTATATAGGTTCAATTTTTAATACCTACGTCATGTCCGAAATTGCATTATTTTGAATTTAATACATAAATGATTAAGGCGGCAGCACTTTTTAAGATTGCAGGGACCCTGGTGGTAAAATCAATTTTTTTCTGAGATTTATACATGTAATGTGGGGATGATTTTTTGGGAGTTACTTAACACGAGACGAGGTTATAGCCACAGGTCCCTCCTGTTCTATCACTGGGCTTACCTGACCTTACCATCGGATGGTTCGTCTTTTGTTTGACGACTATTCTTAAAAATCATGACATAAATCAATACTTAATACTAAATTAGCTCTGCATAATTAATCTGCGGTGATAAATCAACTGTTTGGCGCAATATCTCTCTGCGGAAATACCTCTATGGAACTCTCCGCAGGCTAAATACATCGGACAATGATGAAGCAATAAAGCCAAAACCGTAAATGTGGCTTCCACATCAAATAACATAATCAAAACGCAAATAGGTGATTCGTTCTAAACATTAATAACCCATGAATTTTTGGTTTTAAATTAACTATTTTTTTTCATTTAAATAAATAAATAAATAACGCCTCACACTCATAGCCCCACACTAGGATTCCCTGTGTCGTGGGTGCCATGGACAATACACTAGACTAGGGCATTCACACCCAGACCGAGAACAGAAATTCCAACTCATCATTCAAATTTCCGCCTCGCTGGGAATCGAACCCAGGACCCTCGGTGCGGCGATCCGGCATGGTAACCATTGCGCCACACGGGTCGTCAATTTAAAGAGAGATGGTTGAAATAATCAAAAGATCTTATGACACAACTCCTGTATACCACAATAGTAAGTGGTACTTTGTATTGTACCTTATTGGATAGCCTCCTTTGAGAACAATATAAGAAACTATACTAAAATATAACAAACCGAGGTTTGCAGGTTCCCCGCGGTGTTTCTGTCACTGAATCAAGTAAATGAATAATCTATAGAAATAAATAAAATTGGAGTGTCTGTTTGTAATATTAAAATAACCACTTTTTACTAAGTGTATTGGGATGTATACACGATGCATATACCAAAACAACATTTTTCACAATTTTTGTCTGTCTGTTTGTTTGGGCTAATCTCTGAAATGGCTGGACCGATTTTGATGGGACTTTCACTGGCAGATAGCTGATGTAACAAGGAGTAACTTAGGTTCTTTTATTGGAGAAAAAAAAATATTTTGTTAGACGACACGAAGTTCGCCGGTTCAGTTAGTATGTAATACGTACAGTCGGCAAAAGAATTAGTTATGCAGGGCATGATTCTAAAAACTTCTGTAAATATTGATATAACAGATTGTTTGTGTTATTATTAATGTTAAATGATACCTGTATACGCAAGATATGATTTAACATTAATAAAAACGTTAACTATATGTCATATTAAACATTACAGAGGGTTTTAGAATCATGCGCTGAATACTTAATTCTTTTGTCGACTGTACATAAGTTTAAAAATTAAAAGTACCTGCACTATTCTATATTGTCGGGAAAACCGATGTTTAATTAAACCACCAGAGTCTAGACAATCACTGCTTAATATGTTTATCATAAACTTCTAATAATAATTAATTTCTAATGCGCATTTCACAGCAGCACACAAAAGCAGTGATAGCCTAGCGGTAGAACGTTGGTCTCCCGAACGAAGGGGCCCGAGTTCAAACCCTGGCACGCACCTCTAATTTTCAAATATTATGTGCGTATTACAAGTTAATTATCACTTGCTTCGGTGAAGGAAAACATCGGGAGGAAACCTGCATACCGGAGAGTTCTCCATAAAGTTCTCGAAGGTGTGTGAAGTCTATCAATCCACACTTGGCCAGCGTGGTAGACTATGGCCTAATACCCCTCACGTTGTGAGAGGAGACCCCGAGCCCAGCAGTGGGACAATTATGGGTTGTTGCTTTTTGCGCATTTCACAAAATTCTGGATTTTTCAGTTTAGTTTAGATCTAGACACGCGGAGCGTGTCAAGTCAATTTCTTAGCTAACAGAATTGACGAGCAGCACCGTGTGTAATATTACACGAACCATTTGGAGCCACTTTTGACCACCTCATAACTCAAAAACTATTCAACATAAACCTGTCAAATTTGGCTCATTTATTAAGACTTGCAAAATACATACGTCTTCCAAATTTCATAAACACATCTCAAACGGTTATTTAGATATTAACGTCCAAAAATCGAGAAATTTAACACTGACTGACCTATAGATCAAAACTATATCCAACTTCCAGGTGACCTAGAAAGTTAAAATTTGGCATGCAGATAGGTAGTCGGGTGAATACAAAGGAATAAATCTGAAAGTAGTAAATTTTTATCAATTTATGATAATTTTTCAAAAAATTGATTCTATTAACTTACTTAAAATGCCTGAAATTTAAGAGTAGCAATCAAAATTGATGACATCTGGTCATTATGTGGATTCCAAGGTGAATATATAACGAAACATATCAGTTTTAGTACTTTCTGAAGCTTTCAACGGGAGGAAGATGTTCAGTGTCCCAAGTGCCTGTGAGAAGTGCACAGCACATATACATTTACGTGAAGATTAGTCTTTCGTCAGGAGACGTTATTTCCAGTGTATTACGTCGTTTTTTTTTTAATGTGTGGAAAATTATTTTTCTCTAATCTACAAGATTACACCACAAAATTTTGTATTATTTCCGTAATGAGGTGTAATTACGGAAATAATAAACTGGTAAGTTTAAAGTAATTCGAAGTATTGTTTCAAAATTTATTGTTGCACGATGTCATCGAACATAAACAACTTATCTGTACTAATAGTATAAAGAGGAAAGATTTGATTGTTTGTTTGCATTTAATAGGCTCCGAAACTACTAAACCGATTTGAAAAATTCTTTCACTGTTGGAAAGCTACACTATCCTCGGGTGACATAGGCTATTTTATATTTTCAATAAATTAGGGATCCTTAATAAAACTCCAATAACGTAACCCAAGATGTAAAAAAATAAGAAAACCAAAGCAAAGCGAGGGCGGTCACTCGTAACTAATAAGAGTGCGGACATCAATAGTGGAAGATCATTACTTATAAATAATGAAATAATAGGTACCGTATTTTGGACCACGGCGCACTAACTACAGATTTAGTTGAAGACTATAACAGTTCATGTATTAAAATTTATCAGTAACGTTATGAATAAGTAGATATTACAGAAGCAGATAGTAAATCAAGTACTTACTAATAATTTCTATACAAAAAGTAATGATATCCCATCAAAAACATAAATGTAAAGTGAGAGTCAATTTCAAAAAAAAAAAAGAATTGAGATCTAAATGGGTGCCAATTTCTGTGTAGAAAAACCTAAAATTTTAGTCACAAGAACATGTAATTCAAGCTTTACATTTGACTTGGCTAGTTTTCTTTAGTTAGCAACCAACAAACCAAATTAGAGAAGAGTGTCATAAGCCATCAACCTAACAGATTTGACGAAGCTAATTACATAGATATAATATAGCCTAGGTAGGTACGTGAAAACTAACCAAGTCAAATGTGGAGCTTGAATTACATGTTCTTGTGACTAAAATTTTAGGTTTTTCTACACAGAAATTGGCACCCATTTAGATCTCAATTCTTTTTTTTTTTTTGAAATTGACTCTCACTTTACATTTATGTTTTTGATGGGATCCCTAATTCCAAAAATGGTCTTAGAAGACCCATAATATTTTTGAAAGACCTTTTCAACGATACACACTACTCGTATAGAGTACGCGACGAATAAAAAATTCATCCTCATGTTACATGTACCTGGAAAAAAAATGTTTTTCTTTATTTTATTCTACGATTCTGGAGTTTTAATAAGTACCTATGTATATCCATGCCAAATTACAGCTTTCTAGTACTAAGGATCTTGTCGCTTTGCTTCGGACAGACAAACATGACGAAACTTAAGGGTTCCGATTTTACTTCGGAACCCTAAACACGAGTAAAATATCGAATTCGCTCACCAGTAAATAAAACAAGGGAGAATCTTCCACTAGCTTTAAGTTGAACAGGAGCTCGCCGGTGGGTACTATTGACAGGTGTTCTCTTAAACTGAATGCCTGGCAGATTCATTTATTCCCATGTCAGAAGCAGATGATACGTTTCCGACATTTTTCTCTTATCTCTCTCTTATCTCCTGATCAGTTGTGCTTTCAGCCGGATGCAAAATAAAAGAATTAATTTCAGAAAATGACTGGTGGTTTTGACAAGGAACACTTGTTGCTTGTGTTTCATTTTCTGTAATACCTGGCGGGTAAAGTGGAATTCATTTCGTATCGTCATATTTACAGTTTATTCATGTTATACCTTTCAAAGTATTTAAAGTATTTTTGGAAATCACCGCCATGTTTGACTTAACTGTTATAATGACCTAATAATATGTTACCGTGTTTAACTTTCGTCAACATTTCTGCCCCGTAGCTACGTACAAACTGTGGAATGCTTATTTCTAAGTTGATGGCTACGACATAGGGTTCATCAAGAAGCAACGCACTGGCTACACATTGACACCACTCTGGCCAGTAGATATTCTTGCCGATTCGTAACGTCGCCATAGTTAATTTAGTTTAAACAAACCAAGAAGTTACCCAATGAACCAGAGTTAAGAGCTAAAAACTGTGGTAATTTACTATCTAAATAACCTTATCATTTGCGAGGTATTTATCATTAAGAATATGATTTATTATCATTAATTATAACATATTTGATTTTCTTACAACTGTTCATCCAATTATAGATGAATGAAAAAACGTTCAACTATTTTTGTTACAACACTAAAAACTAGGCTAGTGAATAGGGCTTTGTATGTCTAGTGAGCGACGAAAGAAATATTTCTTTTATTTTTACAAATTTAGGCATAGAAAGAAAGACAAGGTTGCGGTATAAATATCTTAGTTCCTCCCTTGCTCTGTTTCAACGTTCTTCGGTGACTGGCATAACAACGGAATACTCGTGAATAATTGTCATGAATTTCTAAAGGTCTGGATTGTTACATGACCTATTTTATATTCTGTAACTTTTGACTTTGGAACTAACAACTTGTTACACTGTCTGAAAATATAATCAAAGCATTGTTAGAAATACCTAGTAAGTATGGTATTATTGTACAGTAGGTAAAATAAGAGTGAATACTCTCCACTTACAAACTACTCGAGTGTTTGGGATGTTTACGTAATTTTGAGAATAAACGATTTAACCCAGTATAAACTAAACTAGTTTGAATATTAGTTTAAATAATAGAAATTTAAACAAGTATAAATTTAAAAATTTAAAAGAACCCGCCTGTTATCAAAAAAACTATCACGATTATACCTTTTTGAAATCCTTATAGTGAGTTCTTTAATTTGATACCCATATTGCGTTATTCGATTTATTTTAATTTTTTGATACTTCAAACAATGATATCTCAGAGCCACCATATTTCTTTTTTTTATTTCACTTATCAAACAACACTTGGGTTATCAAGACGAATCTAATGATTATATAAATCCGTTCAGCGGTTTGGATGATACGAGGTAATAAAGAATATTACATGCATATAAGATACGCGCGAAAAACATAATCCTTCCTTGGTAGTGGGGTAAAAAAAGGAGAAATGCGAACAAACGATATAAGTTTTGACAATATAACTCTAAAATAAATTAATAAAAGCATGATCCAAGCAAAACTCCAGCAAAGAAACCTGGTTAATATATAAATTCCCACAGAAGCACTAGGTAACCAACAGTACTGAAGTTGTAACCGCTCGTTAAGACCCAATACACGTACCCTAAAGTGCGGGCCTTCGCGAAATCGTAACGGATGTTTTGTTTCAAACAACCAACATTGCTTTTAGCAGGATGTCTGATTCAATAAAACAAACAATAACATGGGTATTCGAATACGATTTTCCAGGCATATTAAGTAAACGAGAAAATGTTTGCGTAACAATAAATGCACGACTGTTTAATGTTTACAAATGACAAATATAAGTACTTTTGATAAATTTAATATTCATGTTTTGTGGCATTAAATGCTACAATAAATAATTGAGACAAGTTCTCTAACAAGAGATTTAATATTAAAGTAATTTTTTTTGACGGAGTCCACTTTGATAAACAAAAAACAGCCATACTGAAATCCTACTAGTTTCACGACACGCACACGCTTTGAGTGTTGTATACCTTTAAGATATATTTATTACACAAATATCTATTGATTTCACACCAAAAACTACTTTAAATTCATCGTTTAATCACTTAAACTTTCTCAAACTTCTTTAGACAGATCTTACAACTGTGTAAGGAATGCCGACTGAAGTGAAAACTCAAAACAATGGAAAAACTGTCTTCTTTTTTAATTTTTTAAGTCAATTATAGTCTGAATTATTTAAATTTCATTATTTTTAAATTTAAATAATGATTATCGAAAATACAGTTAAAACAATGCACAGTATAGTTTTTAACATAAGATGACTTGATATCAAGTAGTCAACACAACTTCACTTACTGCTACAATGTTACCGCATGTCGGTGACGCGAAGTTACAAGATTTTACCCACCCAAAAAGTCAAACCCGCATAAATATGATACAGTCGAGTATATAAAATGTATTAGTGTATATTTGCGTATACATGTACACAGGCCGCTATACTGCGTCCCTAGTCTGCTGCAAGCGCAATATTTTGAATTTGAAATTTTTGAATTTTGGAACTGCATTGACCTAAAAAATTGTTCGATTGTGGTTCGATCTAAACAGGTAAAGGGATAAAATTAAATATATTTTTAATTTCATTCCATCCACCATCTACCACAAAATAATCCTAATCTAGAGCATAAATGAGTTAATATTTTATTGTAATGTATAACCTAACTCAAATGCACGAAGTTTTAACTGATGGATTGGAAAATCCTAATGGACCCAACCCTGCACACAGTGTCAAATTTTGGCTTAGTTGCGGTCATGTATAGTTTCTGTTTTTTCGAAAGAGATTAATGTGGCAAACAATTGATAAAAATTCCCACCGTAAATTTCTGTATACTTTAAGAGAAATATTTTTTTTTGTGAAAGGTCAATGACCTCAAGGAAAATTTAATTATTTTTTTATTCCTAAAATATAATTGTTTTTGTTTTTGTTAGTATCTTAAATAATGTAACATTGTATTATCTATTCATACTAAAAAAATAGGAAATGTAGCTGTAATATTATAAGACATATTTAAGATTTTTTTATTTCCACTTTTTATTGATTTTTAATTTAATCTTGCTGCGGTCGCATTTTATTCTTCATTATAAATATGCACAATATTGTTCTTTATAGTGTCCTAAAAATTTAAAAATTACAATAAAAGGGGTAAAGAGATAAAGCGTTTCTAAGTATTTTAGAAATTTCTATGGAAATAGGGTTGTCTAAAAGTAATCATAAAAATAAATTTATGTATATATAAACAAACTTCGTTTCACTTGGTCACGTCACGCCATAACATGAGAACGACTTGAGCAATTTCATTTATCTTTTTTTACGGAAAGAAAAAATAAAAAAAATACGCAGAAATTTGGATAATTTCAGAAATCTTAACATCTGTCGGTCAGCTATCCATAAGTACTAATATTATAAATGCGAATGTGTGTCTTACCTCTTCACGCTTAGACCGCTAAACCGATTTAGATGAAATTTGGATAATGAAAAGATATGTCTTTTATAAAACTATCCTATGGGATAGTTTTATCCCAGAAATCATCCTTTAAGGAGGGTGAAAAGGGGGTGAAGTTTATATGGGACATCAATAACCGCTGAATCGATTAAGACGAAGTTTGATATGGAGATAGTTTGAGTTGTGGAGAAGGATACAGCACAAATGTGAAAATTTCTAAAATGGTCAAATTATTGTACTCCACGAGGACGAAGTCAAAGGCAAAAGGTACTTTATAAATAAATTATTAAAAACTACCAAATACCTTTAGGGTAAATTGCATTTAAAACTATTGTTGTTCTCTCGTTTTCGGGAATGTCCAGAGGTCGTTATTTCGGTCCTCGTAAATGAGCACTGTTTTCCAATAACTTGAACAAGTCAAGATGAGTCAATTTAATTATTTCTGCCACTCGCTGACCAACATGAGGGTTGGCGCACTCATGCCCCTCTAACATTAAGTCACTCGATCGAGGCCCGATATGACATCCCCAGGAGAATGGGTCAATATCTCCTGAGGCAAAGCAGCGCCATGGGTCTTTGCCGGCTCCATGACGCCTCACCACCGCTTCTCCGGACATTGAGTACTGATATTGGGTTTTAGCGTAAGCTTCACGAGGGCGGACCCCTTCCCAATACCACTCAATGTTCTTCATCGAAGATCTTTTCGTGTGAAAAGACTTGACGCAACGTTATATTGCGTATCATAAATTTTAAGACAAAGTTTTTTTTTTAAACAAAAAAATGTGACTTTTTTATATTAAATTTTGATAAAAAAAATCAACCTTTAATATTATTATATTATTATTATACATATTACTATTATTATTACAATTTATACCGAAATAACGATATAAATTAATATCAATATGGTAATTAAATTTTCATAGAAAAGTGACAACCCTTAACAAAACTTTCAAAAATTCATATCTTGTCACCCCTTTATTTTTATTAGCCAATATTTTTTACACAAATACGTTATTACATGTAGATTATTTCCATTCAAAAATAAAATGCGACCATTAAGAAACCGTCCCACAAAAAAAAAATTCATTTTTGGTAAAAACATTAATTGTGCCATAACTTAGCGTGTTTTTTTTTAGTTTTTGGCTAGGTTATAGATATGAACTTCTTTTATGAGAACATATTTTATTTATTCTCAAATAATGTACAAAAAAAATTATATTGCATTTCTATGATTTCTATGGTTTTTTCTCGATAATCACATAAACTCAGAAAATAATTTAAAAAAAAGCTTCAGTGTCTTTGTCAATTCTTTAAAATAGTTACAGCTATCAATTAAACACATTAACTATACATGACCGCAACTAAGCCAAAATTTGACACTGTGCTGCAGAGTGAAATAAAAGGCTTTACTTGTAAATGTCGATTGACTCAAAAAAGGTCCTTAGCATACCGGTCCTTAGCTTGGATGGCCCGCGTGGCCTAACGGTTAACATGCCGCTTCAAAGTGTCCTGGGTTTGATTTCCAGCGAGGCAGAAATTTAAATTATGATTTTGAATTTCTGTTCTTGGTCTGGGTTTATGTGTTCTTGTATTTGTGTGTTGTCTATGGCATCCACGATACAGGGAATCCTAGTGTGGGGTTAAGAATGAGTAGCGTTTATATCAACTAAGGGGTGCTTACACATATACGAATACTATATCGTTACGTAGATACTGCTCGGCAGTTGCTGAAGAACCTCCACAATCCAAAGCAATTTTTACATAATATATTCGGGTCGAGCTGATCGGCAAAACCACCTGGCTCGTTTGGTATGGCTTAAACCCATTAATGACCCACTACTGAGAGCGGGTCTCTCCTCTTGAGGAGGCCTAGAGCATACTCCACCACGCTGCTCCAGTGCGGATTGGTGGAGGGGTTAGTGGCTAACCCAAGTCGGAAGTTTTCATGCCACCTAAAGGCCTCTGACATGGCTTAACGACTGTTATCTCACGATAACAACCGAAAACGACGGCTTTAATTGCCATCTGAAGCACGGAAACGCTCAATAAATATTTTGGAACATTTTTGTATTGTGATGAAGAGGAGGATTAATTAAACAAACTAAGTGCTAATGGTCGTGACCAGAACTACACCAAGTTCCATATGCATAGTTAGATAGATGTACGACACGGATTCGACACGACGCGGCGACGCTGCGATCAATCACGTGCGAGAATTAGGGCCACTCCAAGAATTAGGGTCGGACGCTGAGTAATTTCGTCTATTAAGCCGCTCTATTTATTAACACGCAAAGCTTTTTACGTAGTGAAATTTAGTAAACTTGACGAGTTTGGTAAACTTTACGTTAGTTTAGTTACATCATTAGAATAATTAATCTACATAATTATACCAATAAAAGTTCTGCCTGACTGATACCTTATTTATCATATCCAAATAATTAATTACAAGCTGAAATTTTGCATACAGTTTAATACATAGAGAAGTGGAGCATTATGTAAGTAGATTTTTTGATCTTCAATTCACTTAAATTTTTTGAAAGTCAACAACAAATCCGCATTTAATCTGTAGTGTGAGACACCTTAATAAGTTAGTTCGGTTAGTAAGAAATAATTTACTGTAGTAATAAAGTCTAATAAAGACATCGTAAGCGCAACTTATCTTTTGAAGTGAAAACTTCTTTAGTACGGGGGTGATTTGAAATTTTATGAAACGAAACTGTCCAGTAAAAAGAGACAAACACAAATTCTAAAGTGAGGAAGCATTTTACAGGGGTAGGGTAGGGGAGTTGAGTGGAGCGGAGCGGGGCGGAGCGGAGTAGTGAAACCTACATTTATCATCTTCCCGAAATTTTACATTCGTCTCATTATCTTGAAAACAAAAATTTTGAAGGTTTCACTTCTACCACGTGTGAATTGCAAACATTTTAAATTTTTTTTTACAGCGTACTGCATACGACATTACACGGAGACCCTGCCTGGAGGATTTATTAGTATTAACCTAACTTATATTAAGGTGTAGTACACAATATCTTAATAACGAAGAAAGACTCACCGAAGCCAGCACACGTCAGCTCAGGTGAATTTCAATATAAATGTACGTACCCAAAAATTTCACAAAGAGAAAGTAATATACATAAAATATAAAAGAAACGTTCGAGGACCTTCTAAGTGGACAGCCAGCCGATTGTTCAACGACTATAAATCAGGGAAATTAACAAAAGGCGACCGCACACGGTAGACAAATGCGACGCGGCACGCCGCCATCAATCACATGCGGATTAGGTCGGGCGCTGTGGACAGACGCCGAGAAATTCCAAGAGCACTACTCTATCTGTTAGGTTATTAAGCGGAGGCAACGCTTTAGAGCATTCGTATGCAATGCTTTCTAATTTTGTGGTAACGTTGGCAATATGTTTTCCTGTTTCTTACCCCGAACGAAAAAAGAAGGGTGTAAGATTGACGTGAAATGAAATGAAATGCAGTAGGGTAAGTCGGGGCAAAAAATGACAGAAGAAACAAATAAAAATACTATTGCAAACATGTTTCACATTGTGCCCGCCTTACTCTGTTATGGATATGAGTGTTGCATTACCTGATTTTTAAGAATTTATTAAAATTTGACTTTTTTCCCATCCGACAAATCATATAAAAAATAAAATAAATCATATACAAAGCAATACATAAATTTGTAGTAAATTAGGATTGTAATTAAACGTAAATATAAACTTTATCTCCATAGAACTCTTTTATAGACGGTAAATATAAACTAATAAAAATTCAGTGTGAGCTGTGGGTTTACGATACATTTGGTTCGTTGTCTATGGCATATATCATTCTCTTCCCATTCCATTTAGGGTCGGCCGGCATGTTTTATTCTTCCATTCAACTTTGTCATTTGTCAATTTTTCGAAACATATCTTTCTTACGACTCATACTCATGCATCCATATCTAAATTATTTTGTTAGTTACTTACTTCAATGCTTGTAGGTTCATCGCTACATCACTTCAGGGGCTTGTTAAGTATAAACTTATAATCACTTTGCCTTCTAATTGTTCGGTTCTCAAGAGGAGACCCGTGCTAAATAGTGAGTTCTTAACTTTAATGGACTAAAAAACAAAATGACACATCGAATGCCTGAAAATATTCTTCATGTAAAATATTTACCAACGAGCTAAAGAGTATTGTAAAAGGTCATTCATGCTCACCTACGTATGTCTCTAAATCGAACCTATTTTAAAGTGACGTAACAATCTACGTATCTATAGAAAAATAGGTACTTAAAAGGACAGTTGTACATACAACCGATTGTTTGGTGACTATAAATCGGGGAAATGAACAAAAGGCCAGCGCACACGACAGACAAATGCGGGACGGCAGGCCATCAATCACACGAGCGGATTAGGGCCGGCCGTTGTGGACAGACGCCGAGAAATTGGAATGCTCAGGTTACTGTGTTTGAAGTGTTCGTGGATAAATAGTGGATAAGGTGACAAAGTGGCATATTGGGTGATAAGGCATTCACGCCTGCCCTGCATTCATTAATGATGTTGTGACAAATTTGACTATATTTAAACCCTCTATCCCCATATAGATCACATAGGATTTCACGACCTCCTTCTTTCCTTTCTTACGTAAGATTTAAGTAGTTTTTAAAAAGGATATTAAACTGAATCTCAACTAAAGATCATTAACATGCATCTCATTCAAATTCAAATTCAAATTCAAAATCATTTATTCATGTAGGTATCATTGATACACTTATGCACGTCATTTTTTTAATTTACCAGCTTTTCGGAAAGGTGCTTTGTCATGGAGGAGAAGAAAAGCCGAAAGAAACTCCTCAGCACATCTTTTAAAAATAAAATACATTGGTATATTTCTTACAAAGAAGTATCACTAGCCTGTACGGAACTGGTTGCAGATCTGGTCATTTCCATGCGTCTTTGTCATTTATGTACTCATCTACAGTATAGTAGCCTTTGCCTAAAAGTTGAGATTTTACATGTTTCTTAAATAATTCCACTGGCAAATCACGTATTAACTTTGGGATTTTATTATAGAACTGTACACCACGGCCCATAAAAGATCGCTTCACTTTAGAAAGACGGTAAGATGGCGTTACTAACTGGTGCATTTTTCTTGTTTGGCGATTAGTGATATCAAAATTTTTTTTATACGCGCTTATATTATTCCGTATAAAAACCACGTTACTATAGATATATTGTGAGGCTACTGTAAGTATACCTATTTCTTTGAACTTGTCACGCAAAGTTTCACGAGATCTAAGTTTATAAATAGCCCTAATAGCTCTTTTTTGTAGTATGAAAATTTGTTCTATACTGGCTGCTTTGCCCCACAGCAAGATGGCATATGACATAATACTGTGAAAATATGCAAAATAAACCATCCTAGCAGTTTCGACGTCAGTAAACTGCCTTATTTTCCTAACAGCATAAGCAGCCCTAACGAGTTTAGTCGCGAGATTTGTTATATGTGGGCCCCACTGAAGTTTACTATCTAAGGTCACCCCTAAAAAGACCGTGGATTCCTCCATGTGCAATATTTCATTATTCAGTCTGAGAGATTTGTTAACTTTTTTAACATTAGGTAGTACAAACTCTATACATTTAGTTTTTTTTGCATTTAAAAGCAAATTATTGATAGTGAACCAACGCGACACATGCGAAAGAGCACTATTTACGTCGTCAAAATTTACTTTATTCCTTTCACACTTAAATATTAATGATGTATCGTCAGCAAATAGTACAATATCCGCTTGGTTCTTTACATAATGTGGTAAATCGTTAATGTATACCAGAAAAAGAAACGGACCCAAGATCGAGCCCTGCGGTACACCCAACACAGCCGGTGACCCCGATGACTTAATATCTTTTATACTAACTTTTTGTATCCTATCACTCAAATAAGACGCGATCAAGCTAAGGGCCTTGTTTTTTATACCATAGTGGCCAAGTTTAAACAGCAATGTTTCGTGCTGAACACAATCAAATGCCTTAGATAAGTCACAAAATACACCTATGGCATTTTGTGATGATTCCCATGCTTCAAATATATGCTTTATAATCTAAATTTTACTAACAAAAAATAACCGACTTCAAAGTCTCAAAAACGACTTGTCAGTCAGATCTCGTTCAAATTTATGTGAGACCACATGACAAGCACCTGCTTTCAATTAAAAAAAGAATCATCGAAATCGGTTGGCGTGATATTGAGTTATTCGTCAATTTGTCGCGCACATCTTAACACAAATTTACGACTTATGTGGTTTTATCATAGATGCCATTGTCAGATCTCAATAAAATTTATATGGGACCACATGACAGCCACCAGCTTTCGATTAAAAAAAGAATCATCAAAATCGGTTTGCCCAGTCCAAAGTTCTGAGGTAACAAACATAAAAAAAAAAAAAAAAAAAAATACAGTCGAATTGAGAACCTCCTCCTTTTTTTGAAGTCGGTTAAAAAGCCTAGCCCCTGCATCGGTTGTACTACGGCCTTTAGTGAAACCGTATTGATCAGGATGTAATAAATTATTATTGTTGAAATGGGACAGCATTTGATTCAATATTATTTTTTCAAAAATCTTACTAAGAGTTGGTAAAATAGAAACTGGTCTATAGTTATTAATATCGGTTTTTTCGCCTGTTTTAAAAAGTGGTATAATTTTGCTGCATTTCATAAGATCTGGAAAGATACCTAGATCTATGCATTTATTAAAAACTATGACCAAATATGGTGCTATAATATCTATAATATGCTGTATTATTTTTACCGAAATGCCCCATAAGTCACCGGTATTCTTTACCTTCAGAGACTGAAATGCGTTAATTAAGTCTCTAGTGGTTATATGTTTAAATTCAAATAAAATATTACATTCATTAACATGATTTTTTAATATAGAAAGTGCTTCCGTCGGCGAAGAAGCTAATGAACTAGTTAACGTTATAGGAATATTACGGAAGTGATTTTCAAACTCACTTGCCACGTCTTTATCAGCAGTGATTGTGTTATCATTAATCAACAGTTCGTAACTGAAATCACAGGACTTTGCGTTACCATTCTCACTACTAATTATATTCCAAGCCGTTTTTATTTTGTTATCCGAGTTAATAATCTTGTCCTTTATGTACATTGATTTCGCCTGAATGCAAACTATTTTAAAGATTTTTGAATAATTTCTTACATGCTCCTGAAAAGATGGAGAAAAATTGTATTGTTTCTCGGCATAGAGATCGTACATCTTGTTCCTGCTTTTATAAATACCTACAGTAGCCCAATCACTAAATTTACTATTTTTAGCTATATCTATATACCTAAACTTGAAAATTTGATTAAATTCATTATTTATGTTATTTGACAATGTGTTATATAGTTTAATTGGATCTCTTTGTTGTAACGTTAAATGCGTTTGTAGTTTTGATTGAATTTTCTCTTTAAAAGTTGAAATCTTTTTTTTAGTTATTGGTCTACATTTTATTAATTGTTTTTTCTTATTAACAGAATTATACAACGAAATTTTTTGTCCGCAGTTGTTATGTTATTTGTTTAATCCCCCTTCTGAGATAATGGCAATAATAGATTTTGAGAACAAACCCTCCCTCCACCTACTTTTCGGATCCCTTAAGCAATTTACAGCCCCTAGCCAGTCAAGAAGTTAATGAAGAGGCGCGTTGACGTCGCTGTTACAGATGTGAAGAGCAATTTCAATGAGCAATCAAAATGAGTCTACAATATCAAGTCAAGTCAAACTCAACGTGAAACAACGTGTAATCGTGTGTTCACTTTGTTAATACCTACAATTAAACCTTTCCCTGGATATATGAAAAACCTTTATTACTGGGAGTTTGTTACTGAGTTACAAACCAACAATGCAATGGTCACCATGCCGAATCGTCGTTCGATGGGTTCCTGGGTTCGATGCCCAGTGGTGCAGAAATTTAAATGCGTTTCTGTTCTCTATCTTTGTGTGTTTCCCATGGCACCCACGATACAGGGAATTCTAGGGGGGCTATGAGTGTATAGCGTTGATTATGATAAAAAACAATGGTTTGTTATTATAAAAATCAACAGTAAAATACAACAGTGTTCGAAGCCAATTAACAAGCGGAAAGAAGTGACAACGAGCACTTGTTACCATGTAGCCTGTATACTCGTGTGTTGAGTGTTGGCATAATAGTCTACATTTGATAAACATAGAATCGTTGATTCCAGATTTTTAACTAACAATAAGTACCTACTCCATGGAAAAGACTGATGAAAGATGTATTCGTTGCGAAATAAACATTTTTTATCGACTTCAAAAAAGGACGTGGTATTCAGTTAGACTGTATTTTTATGTTTGTTACCTCAGAACTTTTGATTGCTTCGATTCGAAAGCTGGTAGGTACTCGTCATGTGGTCTCGCTTAAAGAGCTCTAGATCTGACGAGTAGTTTTTGAGTTATTTTGAAGTCGGTTATTTTTTTCTTGGTAAAGTTCAGATTATTAAATTGGTCTAGTAGATTAGCGATTCAACTCTAGTCTTATTTATATTACTGACAATCCCAATGTGGAGCTATGGGTGTATAGCGTTATTTATTTACAAGAAATGACATTCAAAACAATTTTGACACATAAAAAACGAAAACTCCCCGGCCAGGAATTGAACCCTCAGCATGTGGACTGCCAGACTACTGGGTCGTATTTTCGTATGAACTTAATATTTGAAGTATAATTTGTTATTCCAGGAACCCAACGCTTTATGACATGATCGATGTGTCCAAACCAAAAACCGCAGTTGCATTTGCAAATGAAGTGGTCAGTACCGTAGATAAATTGTATGGAATTATTAATCTAGTTGCGGCTAGTTTTAATGTTACTTTATAAGTAACTTTCTGACAAATAAACAGAAAATCCACTTGATTGTAAGTGGTCTGCGTTGCTCAAGAACATCAGCAACATCTTAGCATCACTGATGCTTTGTTGGCCAAGAAATAAGAAAGGAAAGTGAAGGATTCATTTTTAAGAAAGAAATATTATGCCTATACAAAATTTGCTATGATATAGTGATAAGTGATATTTTAGCAGGGGTGATGAAGGAGTCAGATGGCAATAGGAACTCTAGGATAAATGACGCAACCTTATCAATTTTGAGCTCATTTGGTTTGAATAAAGTTTGAGCTTAGATGATAGAGCCAGAATAAAACGTAATAACGTGTTCATTGTTATTTAAACGGTTTTATTCAACTTACGCTATTTGTGCGAGTCAAATCTTGCTTAATTTGCTCTGCTTCCTCTTATCCTAAAGAGTTGAAGTTTTACTATACTTTTAAACTGATAACAATGCATTTTTTGATAAGCATGACCTGTTACTACACTCAGCTTGGACCCCAGATGAAGAAACTGCTTAAAGATTAACAGCAGTCACAAATTTTTTTTTCATTAAAATCTACATTGACAGTATAAAACCGTGTATTTAGTTTTTATACAATTGACTTGTTTGAACAATAAGAATCTTGTTTCGCCTTATTTATCACTGTCAACAATGTTTATGTTTTGGACCCGTTGTAAGGTCTCGAATTCGCTGCTCCTAACACCCAAGCTTCAATATCAAATAAGCTATTACCATAAAAATAACATTTACTTGTCGCCCCAGTTCCGTTTAGAGGCCCAGCCCGGTTTATAAGATTTCCTCATGCCATTCTTAGCAAGAGCGGCCATTTGCTTTGAGAATTCTTTTGTCGTGATATTTCCAAATAATACTGCAATTTCATGTCTCTTGAATACAAAGACTTGGCCTGTAGACAGACAAACCAACAAAACGTTCAAGAGGAAATTTTCATTTTTAAACCTTTTCAATCGCAATTGCTTCATTCATTTTTCAATAACTGCGAGTCATTTGGATTGCGATTTGCTCAAACTGTATTATTCTTTTTGTTTGTTATAAGCTAGTCCATTTCACAGGATACTTAAAAACTTAAGGTTATCAAGTTAAATTAAGTATACATTAAAAATTAACATAATATTCCAAACTAGTTTATACGTTATCCAGTTTGAGATGACTGTAAACGCTTTATTTCACAACTTCAATATTAACAATATCAAAAAACTAAATGGATTAAATTCTTTGTCATAATAAACTAAATATAACTATCCAAACATCATGCTCTCATGCAGTATCAGCAAGGCTATTCTGTTTTGTAACTCGACAGCGGAATCCGCCATGAGTTTCAAAATTGAAGTTCGAGTCCGAGATCTTGATATGTCATTCTCTTATCATCTGGTGGTGAAGGGAGTCTCGAACTCTAACTTCAATTTTGAAACTCATCGTGGATTCCGCTGTCAAGTTACAAAACAAAAGCGAACTTGCATCATATTGATATGTCATTCTCTAATCATCTAGTACGCACTTGCGAAGTGAAGTGAGTCTCGAACTAGAACTTCAATTTTGAAACTCATCGCGGATTCCGCTGTCAAGTTACAAAACAGAATAGCCTTGCTGATCCATTACTTCTCTACAGTAAACTATCGAAATGATGTTTGATTTTGTAGAACGATTTCACAGCGAAACAAAATAAAAAACCCGACGTCAAAACCGCACGGATCGCAACGAAGACAAGTGTGGTTGAATCGGAAAAACAAATCTCGCTTTGTTGAGAAATATATGTTTTGTAACCAATTTTGATGTATCAAATGGCAGTTATAAAACTCCGCATGATCAATAAAATTGTTACAGAATTCTAGAAATAATTTATATCTACGTTCCGGTTCCCCGTACTAAGGGTTCGATTCCTAATTAATCTTATGATGGATACATAAGCATGTTTAGGACGGTCTATTATTTTGTTTAACATTTTATAAGATGTCGCTTGACAAGTTACTTAAGTATCGATTTTAAGTACTCGTGTCTAAAAGACTCCCATAAATTTTATATTTTCAACGGCTCGTAACATCGTCATTATATCAAAGTGTTTTCATTACGGAAAGCAATCGCAAGTCCTTTGGTTCTATTAGTATAAAAATAAATAAAAAATAAGTCATTTTATAAAATAAACCAATTACAAAACCTCATTCCGACCAATCATCGGCGGCGCTTTCAATTTATTGGCATAATTAATTAGTTACGCCACGGGCCCCGATAATTGCTGAATGAGAGATTTTACAGTTCATTTTCATAAACAGATTCCCGACGAAACTATCATATTGATGGGACAATACAATTTGCTCAAATTGGGATTTGGGTAATGCAATTTTAAATTATTGAGAACATGTAATGACTATACAGCAACGACTCGACATATTATTTTTTTTTATGGAAATAGCCGGCAAACGAACTGACGATCCACCTGATGGTAAGTGGCTATCGTCGCCCATGGACATCAGTAACACCAAAGGCATCACTGATGCGTTGCCGGCCAAGAAAGAGAGAAGAAAAAGAAAGAAAGAACTGGCTCTCAAGCCCCCAGCCGGAACACGACGAGTCGTTTGGCGGCTGACTCATGCTTGAGGGTGGTGGCTATCCAGGCGAACCATATGGAGAAATAATAATGGCAATAATGGTATTATTAATTAATAATTAAAATCAATATTACTAATATAATCCCTCAAGGGGCCCTACCACCAGCGGGCCGGATTTAGTCGCCTTTTACGACACCCATCCGGCGTGGGATTGGGTTTAGTATGCTAAGCCGCCCCAATACGGCTAATTGTTTTTCAAGTTATTTGACTAGTCATCTATAGTACAGTTTTTTAAACAATTCCTATTTGGTAAGCAATCTTACAGTCTTTTTAAAAATAACAGTTCACTTATACATTACACAACATACCGTACATTTGCACAAGCAGATGGAAGGATGGATCCACCATTGGCTAGGCCCTATAAGGCCATCATCCTGATCAAACTAGCTTCTCAAATATGTGGGTACTTTTGTATCTCGACGCGATGAATTATTATTATTTAAATGTATAATAAGTTTAAATACAATTCATTGACTACATTGCTATAGGTAATCATATTTTATTGCTTTATATTTGTCTACTGACATCTTTAATCTAAAATGAATCTTCGCCACCTTCAGACGACTTTAATTCAAAATTTACAAGTTAAATATTAACGAATTACAGTAAAACTGTTCGATCATCAACTGACAACGATTAGATGAGGTGAGCGAAATTTTAATTTGGGTAAATCAATACACTAATTCTCGTAATTTTTTGATTCAACCGCAGATTGGAATGGTACTTTGTTATTGGAGAAACAAATAACGAGAAAAAAGTATGATGTGACCTTTATAATGATGTCCATTTTTCGAGAATCAATGGGGAATTAATTTAAAAAATTAAATTACAAAGACTGTAGAAAAATAATTTATTTCAGTATTAGATAGGTAGGTACCTATTAGATAATTTGGAAAAAAAAATATTTACTGACTATTGGGATTCGAAAAGTGAACAAAATTACTGACTTCTTGATATTTTAAAACTTAAACAGTTTCAAAGCTGAAATTATTAAATTATTTACGAAGTCTGCACGAAATGTCTTGTATATCTTAAGAATTTTAGTGCCTACGTGATATCTATTTAAGTTACTTTACATTAAGTATTTCAGTTACCCGACAGATTGAGTTTGAATAATTTATTGTTGAGGAATTTGTCTTATAAATTAATATTAAGAATCTTAAAAGGCCTAGCTAATAATAATTATGTCTTCTAGTTGAAGGGTCTTGGTCTCTTTTCGATTGGGGCACTTCGTTTCTCTGTTTTTTGGCTATGATCAAAGTATACTAGGGCACTATATTCCAGTATATTTTTTGTGTCTCGACGGCATATAGGTACATCATCTATTCATAGTTTAAATCACTTTGACGCAGTAAATCTTTCTACGGAAGTAAGTGACTTCTTTAGTAATTTAATGACTGCAAAATAATGTTATACGCTATTTACTATTGTGATAACAAAATTCCTAAATTGTTTTGAAATAGATATTTTCGCAATATAAAAACATATTTTGGATGTTGACTTATAAAATAAAGAGAGCCCAGTATGTATGTATGTACCTGCTTTGACCATTACATTAGATTTGATGAAATCAACTTTTTTATAACCTTCAGTATTCGAAACATTAACTTTTTGCATAATAATATAAAACCTAAAACAAAAAAAAAACAAACGTAACAGAAGTTTGGAAATATGTAGGATTTCCAGTGATAAAAGACAGTTATGTTGCATAAAAAATAACTGTTTCATAGCAGTAGCCAAAAATTTTAAATTCTCCGTTACGATAAAACATAAAAACTAGCTATTCGGTACAACAACAATCGATCTGAAAATCCTTTCCATAAAAAGTCTATCCCAATATTTCAAACGTATGGTTTTGCATATACTTGCGTTTTTTATATCCTTACGATTACTTCGACGTAGTGTTTATAAATAAATAAATAACGCCTCACACTCATAGCCGCACACTAGGATTCCCTGTGTCGTGGGTGCCATGGACAACACACTAGACAAGAACATTCACACCCAGACCGAGAACAGAAATTCAAACTCATCCTTCAAATTTCCGCCTTGCAGGGAATTGAACCCAGGACCCTTGGTACAGCGATCCGGCATGGTAACCATTGCGCCACACGGGTCGTCGTTTATATTTATTGTTTCTTCAAAAAGCCGAGGTAATCAGTTCCTCGTTTTTTATAATACTTGGCCCATTTTAGAGAAAACACTGATGATATTTTACTGCTTTAAGACTTTTTTAACACCAATCCGTTCTGAAATAAAATGAACAAGTTAGACAGAATAATGAAGAACTTCTCAACCGTAAAACTTTGTTTGTATTTTATAATAACAATTAAAATACAGTTACTTCTAAAAATATATCTAGATTAGTTTGATAATTTATAGAAATAAATCAAAAATATCCCATATTTCAAAACTGTTCAAAATATCTTATTCAAATAACGCATAGTAAGTGAATTAATAATAACATAACTGTTTGCCTATTTTTTACCCGCCTAGCCTTCAAAAAAGGAGGAGGAAATATTCGACTGTATTTTTTTATAAAAAAAAAACTGTAAGCAATTTGCTTGAATACGATGAAAGTAAGTTAACATAATTATAATTATTTATATGTGCAGACTCAATCAATATTTAAAATTACATAAATCAATAGTAAAATATTCAAAATTGCAGATGCCCGACAATCGCAATGTCGCAAGTCGGCAGAACCCTGATCTGTGCCAAACCATTCGCAGTCAAACTGCAAGAAGATCATTTTAACGTTCTATAAAAATAGATCGGCGTTCAGTTTCGATGATACACGTACGATGGATGGATTATGTGACTCTGAAGTACTGTATCATAAAGCCTACAGTAGCATTCAAATTGTCTGAAAATATTGTTGTAAATAATAATAAAAATATTCTACTTTAATAGGAGTAGATACTTACGATATTTAAATTGTATTCCGATATTTCAGCTCATCCGTGGCCATGATCCATGCAAGTTGCAACTGAGTCGACCGGGCGACCACATAATCGGCAAGTGTGCGCGCGCTCGAGGGGCGCCATACTTATTAAGAGATCGGCCGATAGTTGGCCGATAGATTAGTTTGAATGCAATTGTAAAGCGTATCAAACTTTTTTATTGGCCGATACCGAATCGTAGCAATGTGCGCATTTATATACCTCCGTGTTCTGATTACGAACCTGATAAAACTATCGGCCAATTAAAAATCTGAAGTCGGCGGGAAGTGTCGGTTGGTTATGAAAAGTACCTCCTTCTGTCGCACTTAATCTCTCTTATATTTTTTTAAGAAGTTTTACTTCTGTAGTCTAGTTCTGTAGTTCTGTAGTATATGCGCAGATTTTTTTATCAATATCAAATGACCAAAAATGCTTTGAAAATGTAAATATAAATAAAAACAATATCCAAGCTAAATGGGTTAAACAAAACCTTCCGCCGGGCCACATCGTCTCGGCATAAGCGCTCTACTTGGGGATTGTTAAACTAATATTGGTATTTACCAACTTCCCCACATTTCAAGCCGTGACATCCGTTAAACAAAGAGGGCAACTTGTGACAGGCGGAGATCACGTGACCGCGGGGGAAATGAGGCCCAGTTGGACTGACGCTTTATACTATTTACAGCATAAGTCGCTCATATAGTAACAGTAGGTACAATGTACACACAAAAGATGTACTGGAATTTAATAAAGTTTAAGTGTTTTTCTGCTTTAATAAAATAATGATTAATCTACCCATTTACATCAGCGTAGCCAGCCATGGGCTCATGGTGGGGCAGCAGTCTAAAATAATATGTAACTTTTTTGTTTTGATTGCATTTTTTGTGTCGACTGACGACTGTAGAGTGTAAACTTTCTTACAGATTAAGTATTGTAGTTAGTACTTAGATAACTAAGTTTTCAAGTTTGAATACAGGCTTACAGGTCAGAGCCAGGGTGGGACAAGCGCCCCATCCTGCCCCACCGTGGCTACGCCCATGGCCCATGCCCATTTATTATACCTAGCTCCGAGGGTTCTCTTTTAGCAATGGCTAGGTTCTACCTTCTTCTTCTAAGTTTTATGGATTAAAGAAATTGTAAATTCTTAAGAGGTTGAATATACCAAAATCATTTCTTATCTCTTGCCTAGGTCATAAAAGTAACCTACTGGTACGAATTGCTTAATTTCGACTCTTCGTTCATAAATTAGTCACGCGAAAAAGACGTTCCACAGTTAGTGATAGACTATTCATGAAATTTTAATGTATGTCCCATATATCAAGTTGAGCACTAAACAGCTTTAGAGCACGTAGCATTTCATACCTAATAAATAAACAAAAGTTATTACGGATCAATTTATGTTCGTCTCGTAATAATATGGTTGTATTGTCTAAGCCGAGCTCATTTCCGTCCGCTACCGTCTGATCTCCGGCTAAACCATGCATGTTTCGTTCTACTTAGTACTTAACATATCCATATTTCTCTGCTGGAGTCAGGTCTTTATTAACATTGAGGGTGATATCTATAAAGCTCGGAAACGCTCAAGAAATTTTTGTAACAGCAAAAGGTATTACCGACGCGTTAGCGGCCTATGACAAATCGGGGACCCGCATTATTTATAATCTGTGTTTGTAACTCTCCAATGGAAACTATTCTGACTCCAAAATCTGCAGGAGAAAATATGAAACTACGCAAAACAGAAAAAATAATAATAAAAGCGAATAACGGCCCCATTATGGAACGTAATTAAGAGCCGTTAAGAGCAATGGATGTTGTTTTGTTGTTTTTTCTATGGCAACCTGAAAACATGGCTACAATAACAAGCTGCTTATAACTATATGAAGTAATTCCAAAATGCTCTGACCACTAGGATCATTTTAAACGTCTCGATTTTCACTAGTTCTTGGTTAAGTGACTTTACACTAAAAATATTGAGTCTTCTAGAGGCAAGTTTTCCCATCGCGATTGTTAGTTTGTTGGGTTTTAGTTTTTGAACGTATCTTTATGTGCATGTCAATCCCTGCAGGAATTCCTATGGAAAGAATGAGTTTGTGAAATAATTTTCTTTCCATTACACTAGTTAAAGGAAAGAAGCAACTTACTTCATTTCGCTATCTCGCTTTTGTTTGTTTCATTACCAAACATATTTATAAAAACAAGTCATAATCAGCAGAAAAATATAATTGACGACGTACGACGAATTGATAACCTCTTCCTTTTTTGAATTAAGTTAAAAATGATTTCATTCGATGAAAATAAATTGTACCGTAAAATGATCATTTTATTTTTTGTTGACGCTACAGCTTAACACAAAACGGGAGCTGAATGTAGTAAAGTCAGCAAGAATTTTCGGCACATTAATTCTATACGTGACCGAATGATAGAACTGAGGAGTCAGATTTAAAAAATTAGTACATCCGTAGAGCAAACCTAGCTCAAACTAAACACTAGAAAAGACCTGCAAAGCATAATGAAACTGCATATAACTATCACCACTATACACAAGACATACTGTTTACAATTGCATGCACGCTTCAACAGATGTAACCGTTGGCCTGTACGGTTTGCAGAAAAAATTGCGACCTACCTTCGATAATATGGTAAAGTATTTTCAGCTCTATCCCTATTTTTTAAAGCTTACTTTACATTGTAACGCGGTTACTGCAGAAGACTATCTCCGTTTTCGGATGTACACCGCAGTAGTTCAGCACGTAACGCTCACCTATCCCGAAGCATCGCACTGCAGTTATAAAAGCAACATGCCAACCGTACACTGGATTGAATTCGAAGTTTTCATCGGCAATTCGTAGTACGAAACGACATTTCGAGTAAAATTCTTCTGATTCGCCAAATTGGATTGGGCGTTCGCGAATGAACATTCAAATGTAACGTTCGGAGAATCGGGGTTGCCAATGTTTGCAGTTTTCGCCTGTCAGGAAATAGGAGTATCCGTAATTCAATTTTGGAAAAGCGAGTACTTCGATCTATGACGGTTTGAAGAAGGATTTTTGATTTAGAGTAAAGAAGGTCGGATTTTATTTCTACTTGGCAATCTTGACTTTAAATAATTTAAAACAAAAAAATATGTGACGTATCATCATATTATTCTCTCATTGTAATCATTTTAGTAGGTACTCACCAATTTCTCATATTTTTTTATATATTGTTGCAGGAACAGGGGCGATTCAATCACGCATGGAACGCCTCAAAAATGATTAGTGATTTTATCAATCCAATTATAATCCAAGCTTGCAAAATTATATTTCGCTTCCAGTAGGCGCTCTGGTTTAACTGGCCCGTATTTTTCAGTTATGTTTATTTCTCTAGCTCGACATTTGAGATACGCGACCGGAATAGATTGGCGAGAATAAATCTTCGAGAGCAGTAATACTTTCAGCTTTTAAAACTCTTAATACTTAATAGACTTCACCTTATAAAATGCCACTTTTACCTGTACCTGAGACTACTTTGAACTAGTTTATGCAACTTTCAAACTGGATATTATTTATTTCTGCTACAGTCTTCTGTTACAAGGCTCTTCTGATTACATTTCGTCTTATAAGAGACTTCCTTTTATAAGGTTGCTTGTCGTGATGAACTTTAAAACCTTGGGCATTGCAAAGGCGAAGCATTTTCATATGCCCAATGTCGCCAACGGCCATTTCATCACATGATGATTGGAATACATACAGAGAAAATTGAGTAAATAAGGGATTTATCGGAATATAAATTCAGAGATTTTGAAATTTTTAAATGTGTAATGTATGAGATATACAAGAAAATATAGATATATGAAGATCCTTAAAAAATGAAACAACACACTTAGATTTCCGTTTCAAAAAAGAATACCAATACAAAAACCATCACTTCTTAAAGTTAAGCTCAAAATGTTCCTTGACAGTTACCAATTGGCTATCCCGCGTAAGTCATATTCCTATGATCTAAATATATGCTACCTTACAAGAGGTTGGGGCCCGGTGTCTTGTAACACAGGTATTTAAATACCTAGCTCAAGCACCAGCTCCCACAAACATCATTTGTAAAATCTTCCTATCTGTATGAACCCCTTTGTATTTTTGCTGTTTGTGGTGAGAAATAATAAAGTTTATTATTATTATTATTATCCTATATAACCAGTTTCATCCATCCACACATACCTAACATACACTCGACTTACATAGTGTTGAGTAACATACTGAGCTTTTCATACAAGATAGAACATAAGTAAATCCTCAAGTGCAACGGCTAATATGTACGTGGAAGAGCTGGGAATGAGAATTTATGAGTGCTACATTTTTAATCAAATGGCGCACGCCAAATTTGTGGCTCCCGCCGAAGAATTATGAGCGAAGTGTGGTCATGTTTATTTATGGTGGTTCAGATTTGAAAATGTAATATGATAGCGTAAATTAAATTTTATTTACTTGTGAATGGTGACATATCGATGTTTTGTTACGGTATTCAGGGCCGGCTCCAATGGTGAGCATCATCAAGGTTAACTCTATAGTTGGGGTTTCACAACTTTATTTCTCAGCAATACAAATTATTACTATTAATATGAAATGAGAATTAAGTTTCCCGTAATTCTTGGTGTCAGACTGGAGACATTCCACATAGTAATAAGAGGTTCTAGTGGTAATAATGTTCCATCTAGTTCCCAAGAGTGTAACTTGCAGTTTATAAGAGTGTTACATCGCCTCCCATACAAATAAACTTTTACGGAAAATACGACTATTTAAAAACATAGCAAAAATATAATTGTTATAATACAAATAGAACATACCAACCTTCCTGATACAGTTTGAGTTCACACTAGATGCGCTAGAGAAGTTTAGAAGACTGGAAACTATGCAAATATGTATGGAAATTGTCTGGCAACTGTATTAAACTAATGAATATTCTTAGTTGAATTACAATGGATTACATCTTATTCAATCCTATACAAATCTTTTTTGGAATGAATGTTTTTCTTTAACCCTGATGACGATATGATATTGGTACCTATAATAAAAACATTATTTATTTATTTATTCATTACACACAAGATGTATACACATAAGATATATATCATTAAAAAGCTAATTCCTTAGCCTTTCGCGTGATGGTATTTATATGCTGGACATTACGAATAATTGTAATTAAACTTCACGTAAGTAAGTTAGTTCAATTATATTATCAAACAAGACAATTATCAAGCAAGAGTCACCAGATAAAGAACACATACAGTGTAGTAGTCTGTAGAAAGTGGGTGCTAAAACACCGTGTAACTATAACAGTATAAAGGACTTAACACTATCGTCACATTCGTCATATCAGATCAGTAATGTACTTGATAATCATCACACTTGATAATAAATACGCTGGCAAACACATCGCTTTCCATCTTGCCCAATATGTGCTTGTTAACTTACAACTTTTCTTTGCTTTAAATATTCCAATAGCCTACCTATACTATTACAGGGCTGATTGCATAAACTACACTGAACCAGACAAACTAATACGTCTATTGACTCTGACTTAAGCCGGTGATGCAAAGCGCTCAGTAATTGATAAGTCTATTCAGTGAGCGAACTTAACATTTACAAAGTCGAACAGTTTGTAAGGAACCGTTAGCGGAACTCGAAACTTGAAATAGGTATTGCTGCGATGTATCTGCTTATTTAAACTCTGCGAAGCGCCGTCGATGGTAAATAGTGCTTTATCCAGCAGATGTATTAATCACCATCGTATAGACCGACTGAAGTCGTTCTTATTAAACTAAAAGCACCTTACGAAATGATTAGTTTTAATAAAAAAAAGCGTCCCCTTACACGAGTAAATAGGTTGCGTGATTTCCGGAAGGTGGCAAAATATCTAGAGTGGTTTTTATGATTTTGTATTGGTAGGTACACGTGGGAGTATTTATTTGTAGGTAAGTGTCTCCTGAAGCAAGCCTTCCTTGCCTTGCATTGCGAATAAGAATTCGGAATCAAATTAGATCTCAAAACCTCTCAATATACCCTGGAACTATAAATAACTACAATAATAAAATATGTTACGTATAATAATATAATGCATTAAATATCTAACCCTATAGTTCTTCCAACAATGCCGAGTTAAGGAAAATTTTTCTCTTGACATGAAGTAAAGTAAGATAATATGTAAGTATGTTATTGACCCCACCGGAATAATATTTCTTTTTCCAAGCTATGAAAGTTGCCATGTTTAAAAGTTTGATACCCGGCACACGAAGAATAATCGTTAAATGTCCCCAGCTTAGCATTACTAAACAAAAGGTAGTAAAAAAAGTTTTAATTGGTATCAGTTTTCGACATTACTCTCAGAAGAGTTCGATCACTTGAAGGGATTCAACCTTCTGGCAATGAAATATCTTTGGTTAGGTATTTGTAAGTTCTAAAGAACACCTAAGAGTTGGAATACTCAGAAATTGTTAACTATTAGACACGAAAGAGGTTTCGTTCCTTGTTATTAATGAAAGTAAAACATTTGCCCATTAATTTATGATACGCCTATTAATTTGAAAGAAGACCTAACGATTCCAACCTGCAAGGCTATTCTGTTTTGTAACTCGACAGCGGAATCCGCGATGAGTGTCAAAATTGAAGTTCGAGTCCGAGATCTTGATATGTGATTCTCTAATCATCATCTGGCACGCACTTGCGAAGTGAAGAGAGTCTCGAACTTGAACTTCAATTTTGAAACTCATCGTGGATTCCGCTGTCAAGGTACAAAACAAAAGCGAACTTGCATCATATTCATATGTCATTCTCTAATCATCTAGTACGCACTTGCGAAGTGAAGTGACTCTCAAACTCGAGCTTCAATTTTGAAACTCTTGGCAGATTCCGCTGTCAAGTTACAAAACAGAATAGCCTTGCTGGACTTATTCAGGGTACCTATCGATTTCCAAACCCGGTTATCATTGCTTCGTTTACGTACACTATTATTGCTGGCAACTCGAGACACGTAACAAAATTTCATAGAGATGACTCACCGCAAAAAAACTACAACGTTGCACAACGCTGAAATTTTTAGTAATGAACGGTAGGTACCTAATTATTCCTTCATCTGAGGGTAATAATTATACGCGATGAAGTTCTTGCGTTACGTTGACGCGTCGTTTTGCGGTGTGACATCGTTCAACCAAGGACCATTCAAACAATTCAACTTCTGTGCTTACATTCTTCAATCTCTCAAAGAGAACAACTGTTCTCGACTCCCGCCTTGGTATCGCCCTCCTATGAGAACAATAAAGTTCCAGTTAGTAGCTTTTAAGTTTTCCTCTACATTTTCATTCAACTCTAAGTGCCCGAAAGTGCAATCTTTCTGTTCGATTCTGCTTTGCTCCTATTCGTATCTCGGATTCATTAAATCTTATTCATTCTATTTTAGAAAGACGCTACTTTGAGCTGGATTCAAGTGAGCAATAAAACTAATTATAACTCTATCAGTGTATCTCAAAGTGGGTCTTTGAATAATGTTACTGCAAGCAGACCAGCGTAGGTTAGAGACTCCGTAACTGTTACATTATAATTTACTAGCGAACCCGCCCGCGCTTCGCTTTTGAAAAAAGACTGGACATCAATATCGTATCAAATTGGTAATGTCTATATCTAATTAAAAACAACAAACACAAACAACACAACAAACTTTCATATTTTTTTCCGAGTGGATCTATCCATGGGAATGAAATGTTTTACCGCGGTAAAAAGTAGCCTATGTCACTCTCCAGCCTCCTTGTTATCTCCACACAAAAAATCATACCACAACATCGCTCCGTTACAACGTGAAAGAGGGACAAAAAACAAACACATTTTCGCATTTATAACATTAGTATGGAAGTATGGATAGGTTTACCATTTTACGTCAAAATCCGTTCACGGGTTTTCATGTGACAGACAAACAGATAGACAAACAAACAATAATTTTAAAAATATATAATACATATATTTTCGAGTTCTTACTCATACAAGTTTTGAAAAAAAAATTAATATAATTATAAAATTTTACGGTGTTTCATTCTCCATTTCTTCTTCTCAATAATAAGTCTTTCTGAAACGATATTAAAAGCGAATAAGAGATGTATTGACAAAACTACAGTATTCTGATCTTAGAGAAAGCATAAGTTATCACATAAGTGAAAAAAATTCAATTTAAAACATGTATTTCACAATACACTTGTGTAATTTAATCAGGAGCCAGTAACAAGAGCAAAGCAGACCGTCTCTGAAATGACTCCGCGGTGCTACAGACACTTTACAGTCGCTCGGGCCCAATTACAAAATGGCTGCTATCCTTACTTTATTTAAAAGATTTTCTCGATAAAAGCTGTAATGGCTTTGTGGGTTTACTACCAACTTCAGTTTACCTTATCTCACGGGTTCACAAAGGACAATAACAATTTAGATACCTTTTATTTACCTGTTATTTTGTTCATCATTGCAGTTACTTCTCATTAACAACTTCAAAAAAGGAGGTTTTCCATTCCGTTGTATTTTTAAATTTTTGTTACAAAAATCAGAATTGTTGTTGTCAAAAATATCTGATAATGCTAGAAGTATTTATTAAGTTCAGCGATTATTTTAGTGGTCGTTACCGAACTTTGATGAAGTCGGCTATTTTTGTATTTTTTTAATTTCCTTTCTAATGAATTTAACTGCTGCTGTTTCTTACCTAATTTATTTTTGTGATAATGGTTTAAAGAATGTAATTATGACTTATTTTAAATATTATTAATAAATAAATTTCATTTAATGAAAGGAAATATTGCCTGGTTCCATCAAATTCAAATTCAAATTCAAAATCATTTATTCATGTAGGTATCATTGATACACTTATGCACGTCATTTTTTTAATTTACCAGCTTTTCGGAAAGGTGCTTTGTCATGGAGGAGAAGAAAAGCCGAAAGAAACTCCTCAGCACATCTTTTAAAAATAAAATACATTGGTATATTTTTTACAAAGAAGTATCACTAACCTGTACGGAACTGGTTGCAGATCTGGTCATTTCCATGCGTCTTTGTCATTTATGTATTCATCTACAGTATAGTAGCCTTTGGCTAAAAGTTGAGATTTTACATGTTTCTTAAATAATTCCACTGGCAAATCACGTATTAACTTTGGGATTTTATTATAGAACTGTACACCACGGCCCATAAAAGATCGCTTCACTTTAGAAAGACGGTAAGATGGCGTTACTAACTGGTGCATTTTTCTTGTTTGGCGATTAGTGATATCAAAATTTTGTTTATACGCGCTTATATTATTCCGTATAAAAACCACGTTACTATAGATATATTGTGAGGCTACTGTAAGTATACCTATTTCTTTGAACTTGTCACGCAAAGTTTCACGAGATCTAAGTTTATAAATAGCCCTAATAGCTCTTTTTTGTAGTATGAAAATTTGTTCTATACTGGCTGCTTTGCCCCACAGCAAGATGGCATATGACATAATACTGTGAAAATATGCAAAATAAACCATCCTAGCAGTTTCGATGTCAGTATACTGCCTTATTTTTCTAACAGCGTAAGCAGCCCTACCGAGTTTAGTCGCGAGATTTGTTATATGTGGGTCCCATTGAAGTTTATTATCTAAGGTCACCCCTAAAAATACGGTGGATTCCTCCATATTCAATGTTTCATTATTAAGTTTAATAAGTTTATTGACTTTTTTAACATTAGGTAGTACAAACTCTATACATTTAGTTTTTTTTGCATTTAACAGTAAATTGTTAATAGTGAACCAACGCGAGACATACGAAAGAGTACTATTTACGTCGTCGAAATTTTCTTTATTCCTATCACACTTAAATATTAATGATGTATCATCAGCAAATAGTACAATATCCGCTTGGTTTTTTACATAATGAGGTAAGTCATTTATGTATACCAGGAAAAGAAAAGGACCTAAGATCGAGCCCTGTGGTACACCCATCACCGCCGGTGACCCCGATGACTTAATATCATTTATGCTGACTTTTTGTATTCTATCACTCAAATAAGACGCGATCAAGCTAAGAGCCTTATTTTTTATTCCGTAATGACCAAGTTTTAACAGTAATGTTTCATGTTCAACACAGTCAAATGCTTTAGATAAGTCACAAAATACACCTATTGCATTTTGTGACGCCATCAGGCTTAATAATTGTAAATGTAAACCGAAAAAGAATGGTAATATTTTCGTGATAATTTCTACGCATCTCTTATTATATTCTACTCCAGATTGGTTGAATCCTATTTGAATAAAAGTCGCACCTTCTACCAAATTAGAAAATAGTTTTCTTGAGAATCGTGACCGACGGATATTCGAATGAACTTTAGAGGAAACTCTTTAAAAACGTATTTCCTACGGTAAAAGCAAAAGCCAATAAACGATACAAACTCGCAAAAAATACTAGCAGCTCAGTACTGTATAATAGTTTTTTCCGTGGTCCATTGGAAAAATTGTTGTATAGCATCTAGTGTTGGTAGACCCCATCCATTTAGAGAAATCTCTTAGCTACGAAACAGTTTTTAAGAATTCGTGGAGCGTAGGGAGCTCTAGTCATATTGGTGGCGTGAAGGTTGGAATGGGCTGCGCGTTCGAATAGGAGCCGTGCTTTCCGGTGTTAGAAAACGTTTCGTTTCCATGTTAGCCTGGTACTTCGCGGCGTGTTGGCAACCACGGAACAGAATTTCACTTGATTTTAAAGGCTTTTCAGACTGCTCTGAAATGGACGAAAGGAAATACTTGTGAATTACCTACTCTCAGAACTTTTAATTTTATTTATCTTAAGTATTGTTCGGTCTTCGTGAATAAAATCGGGCGCTTTGTCGATTCGGGTAAAGAAATCTTTTAGTAGAAATAAAATTTACCTTTCTTCTTTTGAAGTTTACGGATTGTCCGAATTCGTACAATATTACAAAAGTTTTTTTTTTATGTGTATATAAAAGAATCCTCTGTGACCTCATGACAAAATTATCATAAATACAAATTCACATCTACAAAATAATTAATTCAAAAGTTCAACATTTACATCAACTGAGGTACAATACAATAAAAAAGAAAGGTAATGCAAATATGAAAAACAAACAATTTGTGAACAAAATTGTTTCATTGTATTAACTTTAAGAGTGAAAGCAGCTCCATCCACCTGGGAGGTTGCTAGGTTAACCTGCTGCATGAGGAACCAGAAATTGGAGTCAGATCCCTCCGGTAAAGTCAACTGGCTCCGTGTCACCGCACTGATTCGTACTCCATTTGCGCATGGTGGTCGGGGATAGCTTCTTTAGCTTAACGAGTAAGTTCAATTTCTTGGCTGGAAATAGTGACAATGCATTGGCAACCTTATACGAACGGTATAACTAATGAAAAACAGTAACCGATAGACCATTTTGTTAATAAAAAATTACGATCCCTTTGACAGTTGTAAAAAACAAACAAAATGACGCACATTCCCTGATATTCTAATATCTAATTATACACGATATGCAAAATAAACTTGGCAGCATCATGCAACTGCTAATTAAAGAAAACAATAATTCTTCAAACCCTACTTGCCACTGCACTCATAATGAGAACTCGAGCTACCAACCGTACCAAAACTTCATACGTAATATGAATAAGTCATACCAATTACACTATCTCCACTACTCGCTTTAATGAGATACAATCTTTCCTTTCTGTAATTGAAATATCTCAACTTTTCATATGCACACGAAGCAAACTGTTGCTTGTTCATTGCCAAATTTAGTACACTACTATCTTTCTGCTATTATTATCTGGCTTGCTACCACCTACCTACTCGCTGAAGTCAGCCGCCAAACAACTCGTCGTGTTTAGGGTGAAAGCTTGGGAGCCAGATCTTTCTTTCTTTCTCTCTTTTCTTTCTTGGTCGACAACGTCTTTTGTTCCTTTGGTGTTACTGATGTCCATGGGCGACAGTAACACTCTACAAGATACTTAATCCATAGTGTAGATGGCATGCTGTACAAATACATAAATAAACGCTTACAAACACACTCACACCCCCGCAGTAGGTTTATACCTGTGTCGCGGGTGGCATGGACGACACATAAAATAACACATCAAAATAACACCCATGACCCGAAAACAAATATTTATCTGTCACATAAATATCTGTCGCAGCCGGGAATCGAACCCGGGACCCCTCGCTATGCAGGCAAGGTCGCTACCAACTAGGCTACAGGGTCGAGAATGACAAGAACTCGTTGTTTATAAGCTGATGAGAGCTCATAGTGACAGTTGGTGCATAGTGACTGTATATGATTCGTATCACTGATTATGGAGTTTCAATGTATCCTCTTTATTTTTGAATCACACAAAACTATTATAGTTTTTAAATATTAACAACCTAGTCGCTTTTAACGCCGCCCAAGCCTCTTGGTTTGAATCTGATTTGAATCTAGCAAGATCGTCTAATCGTGTTCGGTTTTTTGACGAGTAACCATCTAATTCTAAATATTCAGTCTGTTAAAATATAAAAATACGTTCTTCTCGGAATCTACTAGAAATAACAAGCGAAGTTGGCGAATTCCGAAAACTTCGCAGTCTAACCGCGGGAATGACGGAGTTTGAAAATTGAAGAATTCTCAGTAAAATTGAACTTTTACGTGACTTCTACGATAAAATGATAGCTCAGGGGAAACCTTTATACTGGTTTTGTTAGTTATAGGTTTACTGAACGTAAAAATATCCTCTGCGTCTGAAGCAATGTTTAGCTGGTTTTCACATCTTCACCATAAGCTACTCGTATGTTAAGCGAAGCAAGGAAAATTATGGTGTTTCAAGTTATGTGTCAGAGAGTAACAAGCAGCTTGACAGCTTCACTACTTTATCACATTCACACTAAGTGATTGACAGACAAAAATGAGACAAAAATCAAAAGCGCTTTTGTGCCTCGGAGGGCGCATAAGGCAATCGGTCTCAGTTGTTATAGGTACATAGCAGACATTAAGCTAGACCAGAGGCCTTTGGGTTGTATAAAAACTTCTGACACTTCTAACCTCCTCAATATTGGTCATTAATCGTATTAAATCAAAAAAACTTAAACTTGATGGTCTTCCGAATGACAAGACTTTCGAAAATCCTGTAAAATAGATTATACATGCTAAATATCTCCAAACGGCAGCATGTTCCTCTTCAGCATATCTCCTTAACGACCGTATTTACCATTATAGTACCTAAACATGCAAATAGATGCCAAGTGATTTGAATGTAAAAAACATCATTTTTTATTCACCGTTATATCTTGTACCCTATGAGTATTGCTACTGTACAGTGTTTTGTGTTGGATTAATAAGATTTTAGAGATAAAATATTAACAATATAGAAAAGAGTCCTAAAACCTTTTGTAAAAAGTTCTATTTGAAAACTGAATAAACATTAAACGAATGGATACTTCTTTTTTGAGGCGGTGAAAAATGACGTTCTCCAATGCATAGTATATTAAAATTAAATAGGTTTAATTATATTATATCTAGCTCAAAAATAAGTTATCAACATGAACAGCTTGGTTGTCAAAAGGCCAAAAACATGGATAAAAATACAAGAGCATACTTTACTATAATCTCAGGGGACCATAGATCTTTATGCTAATTCGTTATCTAAAGTGTCGGAACCTTCAGCTGCATAAAATAACTCTGAGCCAGCTAAGAATTACGTGTTCAGGACTATCCGTTGTTACATTTTTCAATAACAATAAATTGTCACCCGAATCTGTGCGGACGCCATTTTATTTGTCGTAACGGCCTATAAGCGGGATGTTTTAGATCTCACGTAAAACTTTGATGTTCTTGTTACGATTATCAAAACATTTTATTTTCATTTAAAGGCCTAGGAACTTTTAATAAAGCTGTATATAATTACTTGCCAGAATTTGATCCTTATTAGTGTATTGTGAAATAATACAGGGTGTTTTTTCATAACCAACGGGTTCGGTTCCTGACTTTTGATTGATATTTCAAAATTAGGTATGCAGTTTTAGTTTTCATCAAGATTGCCCCTGAGAGTCCTTTGAGCATTTTGCGCTATTCCTCCTAGTTTCGGATTTGGTTATCCACGCCCACTTGAAAAATTCATCTTGTATACACTATAAAGTATATTAAATGGACATAATCTAATACAAATTTATCAGCGTCTATGTTTTATCAGGTTTTTCTTTTACATAACTACAAAAAAAAGCTTTCATAAAACTAAGACGAAGTGTGTTCTATTATGGACAAATTATTTCCATCAAAATGGAATGATACCATGGTATTCATAAATAAGGAAGTTAGTTAGAACAAACAGAATGCATGAATAACAATGGAGGGATCAGAACTTATTTATTTAATTGCGAAACCCTCCAAGCACCTTCCCTCCACCAATTTGCTGAAGCCCATCTAATATAGACACTGTAATAATAAACTCTCAGGTAGACGTATTATTAGATAATTTCAGAAAAATACATTCGTTGTTAATTTCTACTTGTGTATTTCATGTAACTACTAAGAATATTTTCATTTGTACGTAAAATGAATACATACAGATTTGCTCTATAAAATGAAAACTAATTGAATCCTTTACGGCCGGATCCACACCGCGTGTTAATTGCGCCTCTTATGGCTTGTTATGACTCCCGGCTTTATTTCTGTTATTCTCATTATGGCAACCTTAAACGTTACGTTCAAACGCCGCCGAGTAAATGACCAGTTACATTTACTGACTTCACACGAGTTAATTATAAGTGCTTCAATATTTATTTTATTTTTAACAATTATATGAATTCAATACATTCCTAGAATATATTCTGTTCGCGCTAACCGAGTCGCGCGGGCTATCGCGGCTACAGCCCGGGCGCGGGCAGCCATCGCCATTCGCAACACTCCACCTACGGCGGCCACCGCGGCAGCACACCAATCGCGATTACTTTGTACTTGACGAGAACAGTAAATTCTTCTTATACAGTCCGCTAGTATCATTTAAGTCCTAGCCAACTTTGGGCACTAACATTTTTGGTCCTTCGAGCCGGATTTATGAGCAAGATCTAAATAATTGCCTCTAAAAATTTGCAATATATATTTCATTATTAAAATGAAAACAAATTGGGTCCTATACAGCTATATTCACTCCAAGCACACATTAAACTGCGTTTTATGCGTCGTTACGACTCTGTACGTTATGACTGTTATAGCCTGTTTCGACTACCAACGATATGGCTATTATTTTCATTATGGCAATTTAAAACGGTACCTTTTAATGCGTGAGGTGTAGTTTAACTTCGTAACAAATGCTATAAATCATTAATGGTTGCCATTATAATGTTATTTAACCGTGCGTTTGACTTCATGGCCAAAGCAACAGGTGAATGGTAAACAGCCTTTTACGACTCTCGCATCTCTCGCTCTATCTATGGAAGTATTTTACCTAAATTCTGAATTACTACATTACTACGGGTTCCACCTTCTAGCCTATACCATCATAAAATGAGAGGTGCCATGTTTCTTATCAAATATCTTAGTTTCTTCGTACGTGCAAAATAATTTATTATTTGTATTGTAAATTGTAATGTATGTATTTGATTTAGACATTTATACCTGATGCCATAACCGGACTTACTAGCACATAATTAGTGAGATATTTTAATATCTGGTTAACTGCCACCTTACTAAAATCATTATAATAAAAATGTTTGGTACGTGTTTTGGTTACAATGTCGGAGAACTAGGAATTTTTATGCTATCCCTTTAGATAAGACCTTTATTAAATTACTCCTATCATTTGTGGTTACTATAAATAAACTTCATTTTGTATTCCGATTCCTGCTTAGTTATATGATTCAAAGTATTTCCACTGACCGCAAAAGCTGCTCCCTAAACGGCTTACTCGCGGCGAGTTAAAATGTGCTTGTTCTAAAAACAACTTGAGAGCCTGCCAAATGTAAGCAATTTTACAGCGAAACACATGGGACTGTATACCATGCAGCATCGCTTTTACTGACAAAACGCAATGATTTCAACTCGTTAGCGACCCAGATATAGTACGCGGCATGGATTTTGAGCGATGAGACCTAACTGCGCAGAAACGATTTTTTGGGCCAATTTGGTGGTATGATGTGAGGTGCGGGTCAATGTGGGTGTTACTGTTGCCGGGAGCAGCCTGCGTCATGTCGTGCAATGTGATTGGCCCGTCAAGTGACATTAGAGCAGCGTTTGTCGTAATTCGTTCTCTGAGCGTGCGATCATGTCTTGCGACAACTGAATGATAACATAATACGTGCCTATTGCCTAGTGATTTCAACCGAACGTGGGTACCTGAGTTCAAATTTTCATGCACCTACTCTCTATTTTGATTCCTTATTTAGTTCTCTAGTTTTCCTCTACTTTATTTATTTATCTTATTTTGACATGAAAGGTCACTTGCTTCGATAAGGAAGTCACCGTGAGGAAATCTGCATACCTATAAGTTTTCCATAATGTTCTGAAAGTTTGCAACCTAGTAGTAATAATAATTTCTACAATATTTATACAAACTAAATTTTATCATCAACATCATTCACAGCATCATTCAACCAATTTATTATAACAATGATCATCATATCCTCCTTCTCCATCATCATAATTATCTCATCGCAATTACACATGAATATAATTTTAATTTACAGTCTATTTCTAATAGTGTCCATAATTCCGTTCATTCCCAATATCGTCAAAAAATCACCGTCCGCCAGATGTGTTATTAGGAATATACTACCAAAAGCACACCCAACTATTAGTGACACTGGCGGTGTTATTGGGAACGAACGGAATTGAGGACACTATTATACATTTCTGAGATTCAAAAGAAAGCCAAAACATAACCGCTACATTTACAGCTGCAACTTGCTAACGTATGTTTCCAATTCCGCAGTTGATAAACGCGTAAGTTTATTTTATGACGGGCTTTGAACAGTTTAAATATACAACTCAATACAGCGTCAGTAAAACAGTTGCAGTTCAGACCGGTCCAAATGTTATATATTAAACAACTCGCAGCGCTGAGTGAAAAGCTTTATTTATCAAAAACGTTACGCATACATTAATTTCACTGTCTGTTTACCGCATGAATGAATATGGGTTTGGTTTATTATGTACAAAATCTTATTTCACAGAGTTATGATTGACAAGTAAACCAACCTCACTTTTCATATAAAATTCCTATTGCTGCTCATTTTTATTACGAGTTACAATAAGTTTAACCCATTTGTTGTTTTTGGAGTGACTTTTTATTATAATTAAGTTAAAAACCTGCGAGAACTACATTAGTTACACATCCAAACATTATCTATTTGTTAACCTCTTATCAGAACCTCTATAATTTGTTCAATCCTTTATCACTGGTCGGTGTGAAAGAAAAAGTAAAACCCTTCCAAAATTGACACTTAATGTCAAAGGAAAAATATCGCGAGTTGCGTCAACTCCGTTAAGAAGATCGGTAGAATTCACGACGTTCGTGGAGTTTCCATCATCAGAAGACCATAACGTTTATGGTGCTGTCCTCCGGCCGTGCCGTGAAAGAAAGAAGCAGTCGTGCGCAGCGCAATCCTGCGACATTGGATGTTAAGGTTGGTGGGTTCTTTCTTACTGATTTTGGTATTGGATTGGACATACTACCAACCTACTGCTTCATACATACATACATACATTCATACAGTCCGCTTACATATATCGAAGGATCGCCCCTGCGATTATCGCACAATTTTTTGTGGCCTTCGAGCCGAACATAGAGTAGGCTATTCATTATTCTTTTATTTTATTTGACATATTATATTTAGTTTGCACGTTGCAATGGCTAAAAAGGGTCAGAAGGTTCAGGAAGTGTACGAGGAGTGCATAGCTGATGTTGAATTAAACGTTTTAATCAACAAAAAGCAAAGAATTTTTGAACAATTACAGATAATATCTGACATGTCATTAAATGTAACTGACAGCAATATTCGTGAAATGTTTCTATTGCGTGTCACGGATATAGATGAGCTACGTTCATCTTTCGAATTATGTATTTTTGAAATTTATAAATGTCAGTTACAAGCTGGTATGAAAACCATATTTCAAAGTCAGGAATTGAATAGTTTTGATGAGTTGTATTACCGTATAAAATTGATTTCTTCAAAATTACTAGCGAACGTTAAAACTGAAAAAACACAGTCGTGCATCGAATCTAGGCCACGTCTTCCAAAATTGGAGTTGTTTTGTTTCGATGGAAATATTGAGAATTTTAATACTTTTTACGAGACATTCTGTTCGTTGGTTCATAATCAGCCTCAGATACCTAATATAGATAAATTTCACTATTTACTCTCATGTATCAAAGGTTCCGCTTTGAACATAGTCAAAAGTATACCGATATCTGCTAATAATTACGACATTGTTTGGCAAGCTTTACTCGACAGGTATCAAGATAACCGTATGTTAGTTCGGAATTACTTAGATAAAATGTTAAACTTTACACCTATTGCGAAGGAATCATCCTTTCATTTGAATAATTTCTTGGAAACCTTTGATAACTCATACAAAGCTATACAATCTCTTAATATTGAAGATTTGAATAGTTACATTCTGTGTCATATAGCATTACGAGCCTTGGATCCATACACTCGTAGGTCATTTGAACAAAGTATCAATCAAAAGTCGATACCAAAATTCTCTGAATTGATTACTTATGTTACTAATCAAATAAAAGTGTTGGATCATTCTAGTTCTTATGGTGCTAGTACAAGCAACCAAAACGTCGTACAAAATAAACGTCAACCGGATGTAAGTAGGTTTACGGCGCGAACTAGAAATAGTGCACAGAAAAGCTACGCGCATGCATCGTCATCAAACTCAAAAAATAATTTATCTTGTTTGCATTGCGGAGACAATCATATGATATATCGCTGTGCTCAATTTCGTAAATTGAGTGCTTCGCTACGAATCAGCCGTGCTGATGAGTTGAAGTTATGTCATAATTGTCTTAAACCTAATCATACTGTTGAACAGTGCAGGAGTGAATTTAAATGCATTATTTGTGAGCGACCACATAACTTATTATTGCATCAGGACGTAACGAAAACGTTTCTCGCTTCCTCTTATGACTCCGGTAATGCATCGATTCCTGTAAGAGCGCCCGCCCAGTCGGGAGGCCCTTCAACTGATAATAATAACAGTTACAGTACGGTTTTGTTGGGTACCGCGATTGTTTATATTTTAGACAACTTTAACGTCTATCAACCATGTCGCGTATTAATTGATTCCGGTGCACAATCCAATTTTATTTCCGCTGCATGCTTACAACGTTTAGGTTTATCTCAACGTAAATGTCCGTTTAGCATTTGCGGATTAGCTGATGGTTTAGTTAAGAACTACGGCATGACGTCATGTAGCTTAAGGCCGCGTCACACTGATAAACCTGCTTTTAATATTGATGCTGTTATTCTTCAGAAAGTAACTTCAGATCTACCTACCATTAAAATTCCTGAGCATATAATAAAACAGTATGATAATTTATTTTTAGCTGATCCTCATTTCTATAAGCAATCGCCAATTGATTTAATTTTAGGCGGTGACGTTTTTCCCCATATTTATAGTGGGAAGAAAATTATTATGGGTCCCAATATGCCAGCCGTGCTGGACAGCATATTTGGGTATATTATAACAGGTAAATTAGTTACACCGTCGACTAATGACGTCACGGATGTGAACGTTGTAGCGTCTACAACGTTGGTGTCGTACACCACTGATGATCATTTAAATGATACTCTTAAGCGATTTTGGGAAATAGAATCCTCGCCGTGCGATGTTCCTTTAAATCCCGATGATGAAGTCGCTGAAAAACTATATATTGAGAAACATTATCGTGACGAGAGTGGCCGATATGTTTCACCTATTTTATTAAAGCCAAATCACGAACCGTTAGGTAATTCGTATGACATAGCCTTTAGGAGACTCACGCATGTCGAGCGCCGACTTGCGCACTCACCCGAGTTCCGGAAGGCTTATTCTGATTTTCTGAAGGAGTACGAGTCACTGGGGCATATGGAGCTATATCGTGGTACGGAGCCGTCTAAATATTTTATACCACATCACTGTGTGTTACGGCCTTCTAGCTCCACAACACCGTTGCGTGTGGTCTTTGATGGATCACAGAAAACTAGTACTGGGGTGTCACTAAATGACAACCTTTTGACCGGCCGTAAATTACTTCCAAATATTTTAAAAATTATTATTAACTTTCGTCTCTACGACGTATGTTTTACTGCGGACGTGTCAAAGATGTATCGAGCCGTGCTCATTAACCCAGCTGATAGGTGTTATCAACACATATTATGGCGTGATACACCGTCAGACCCAGTACAAGTTTACGAGTTGAAAACGGTCACTTACGGACTACGTAGCGCGCCTTACACGGCTATTCGCACGTTGCTTCAACTTGCCCAAGACGAACGGTCAGACTGTAAGGCTTCCCGAGTTCGAGAGGAGGGTGTCTACGTTGATGACTTTTTGTGGTCATGTCAATCTGTAGACGAAGCTTGTACCTTACAAGACGGTTTAATGAGTCTTCTGAAAAAAGGCGGGTTTGAATTACGTAAGTGGGCTAGCAACTGTCCCGAGCTACTGACACGAATGAAATCAGAACAAATAACGCAAATAAATTTTCAAGATGATACTTTATCATCATCCTTAAAAGTCCTAGGATTGACATGGTTGCCGTCATGCGACTTCTTTTCATTTAATTATAATTTAAAAGATAATGACGGAACGAAACGTTCAGTACTTAAGCTGCTGGCTAGTATTTACGATCCGGTTGGTTTTATTTCGCCGTGTACTTTCGTTGCCAAATGTATCATGCAGGATCTTTGGAAACTGAGCCTCGGCTGGAATGACCGTTTACCATACGAATTATTACAAAAATGGGATAAATTTATCGGTCAATTACCGATCCTTTCACAACTTCGCATTGAGCGACACCTTCTAGTGAATTCGTTTGTAAACGTGCAATTAATCGGTTTCTGTGATGCGTCATCACTGGGTTACGCAGCTTGCATATATCTTCGTAGTACTGACAAGGATGGGAACGTCAAAGTCAAACTATTGACGAGCAAATCTAGAGTTGCTCCATTGAAGCCGTTAATGTCTATCCCTAGGCTTGAACTTATGGCAGCCGTGCTGTTATCGAAGCTAGTTCGTTTTGTCGTACAAAACGTTAAAGATTTTAATTTACCAATAGTTGCCTTTAGCGACTCGAGTGTAGTTTTGTCGTGGCTACAGACTCCGCCATACAAGCTAAAAGTGTTCGTGGCTAACCGTGTTAGCGAGATTGTTGACGTGATTCCGCCCAATTGCTGGTTTCATGTAAACAGTGAGAACAATGCAGCCGACCTCTGTTCTCGAGGCGCGCTGCCTGAACAACTTATAGCAGTAGCGGACGAATGGTTTAGTGGCCCTGCATGGCTTGCTGGGGACCCGCGTAGTTGGCCAAGAAGTACATTAATTTTAAAAGAAAATGATATTATTCCAGAACTTAAAACTAACGTAGACACATTCACCTTTAATTCTTATAATTTAAATAACTTTAATGATCTCGAACATTCCTTTAATAAAATTTCATCGTTTAGTAAACTCGAGCGCGTAATAGCGTGGTGTCTTCGTTTTATAAATAATTTAAAATGTAAAAAATCTGATCGAACATTTGGTTCACTAAAGTCTTGTGAGTTAAAGCGGGGACATGATTTAATTATAAAAGTCATTCAAAATAATTATTTTTATTCTGAAATGCAAATGATAGCAAAGGGAACTCATGTATCATCCCTTCGCAAACTATCTCCCTTTATAGACCCTGATAATTTCCTCAGGGTGGGGGGTCGAATACAACAGTCGGATTTACCATATAGTATAAAACATCCGGCACTATTACCCAAGAAGTGCCACATAACAAATTTAATAATTGATTATTTTCATAAATTGTACATGCATGTAGGACCGCGCACCTTGCAAGGCATTTTGAATAATAAATACTGGATAATAAACGCTCGTAGTGTAATTCGTTCAGTTTTGTCGAAATGTCGGGCTTGTTTTAAATTTCGTCCATACTCCACACAGCCTATGATGGGTACGTTACCTGCAACTAGGCTTAAGGCCAACAAGGTGTTTGACCATGTTGGTTGCGATATTGGTGGTCCATTCTTTATAAAAGAAGGTATGCGGCGAAACGCAAAGGTTACTAAGGCATATTTATGTTTATTTGTATGTTTCTCTACAAAATCAGTGCACCTAGAGGTGCTCTCAGATTTATCTTGCGAATGTTTTCTGGCCACATTTGATCGTTTTGTGGCACGCCGCGGTCTCTGTACTTGCTTATATTCTGATTGTGGAAAAAACTTTATTGCGGCAGCTAAACATTTAAAAAACGTTACTAATTATTTTAATTCTACATCAAATTCTGATGAAATCCTTTCTGGATTATCCTCGCGAGGCGTCGAATGGCGCACGAACCCGCCTAATGCAGCTTCCATGGGTGGTCTGTGGGAGGCAGGTATAAAATCAGCCAAACATCATCTCTACCGTGTAGTAGGTGATAGGTCCTTGACTTTTGAGGAGTTGAGTACTTTATTTTGTAAAATTGAGGCGATTATGAACTCGCGACCATTATGCTCCCTTTCCAATAATCCTAACGAATTTGAAGTTCTGACTGCGGGTCATTTATTAATTGGACAGAATTTATTAACTGTTCCGGAATATAATTTTGAAGATGTACAGATGAATCGATTGTCACGTTGGCAATGTATTCAAAAGGCATCACAATCATTTTGGAAGCGATGGTCAAATGATTATTTGCACACTTTACAGCAAAGAGAAAAGTGGTTCACCTCAATTCCAAATGTTAAGAAGGGTGATTTAGTGCTTCTTAAATCTAACTTAACCAAACCTTTGCAGTGGCCTCTTGGCAGAATAGAAGAGGTTCACCCTGGTTTTGATAACATTGTACGTGTAGTTACTGTACGCACGCAAACTGGGGTTTATAAAAGACCAGTAAATAAAATCTGCCCATTGCCATATGCAAACTAAATATAAAATTAGGTTATTATTAGTTTAGGACTTAGATTAGGCACATACACTCAACTTTTTTACTTAACACTAACAAGTTTCTTTAATTTATTTTTGAATTATTTCGTAAATATTCAATACCACATATTATTAACACACTCATTCTTCACACACCGACACTATTAGGAAATCATCACACTGATTTCGGTGGGGGGTATGTTCAATCCTTTATCACTGGTCGGTGTGAAAGAAAAAGTAAAACCCTTCCAAAATTGACACTTAATGTCAAAGGAAAAATATCGCGAGTTGCGTCAACTCCGTTAAGAAGATCGGTAGAATTCACGACGTTCGTGGAGTTTCCATCATCAGAAGACCATAACGTTTATGGTGCTGTCCTCCGGCCGTGCCGTGAAAGAAAGAAGCAGTCGTGCGCAGCGCAATCCTGCGACATTGGATGTTAAGGTTGGTGGGTTCTTTCTTACTGATTTTGGTATTGGATTGGACATACTACCAACCTACTGCTTCATACATACATACATACATTCATACAGTCCGCTTACATATATCGAAGGATCGCCCCTGCGATTATCGCACATAATTATTTGTATTATCTTAGGATGAGGTAATTTTCCTGGAGTTTGATGTAATGTAGATCATGTACCTACAACAACATAATTTACAAATAATTTACCGACCACGCATTCTATTTATATAAACAACGAAAAATCCAAAAATATTGTTTTAAAAACTATATGAATAAAGAAGCCATTATTACAATACATTATTGACCAAAAAATATTTAACATACAGATTTTTACCAGCCACAATTTTCAATTAACAAAGAAAGTTGTAGGTTTGATAACAATAGGAAAGCAAGGCAACCTATTTATTTCATCAAGAATTTTTTTCTTTGACCTCAAATGAGCAGTAGCTACTAAGGGATTTTTTGCGTATAAATTCTGGAATTCTGTGTACTTAATAAAATTAATTTCGTTCCTCCAGCTGAATCCATGTTCCACCTAAGGCCTTAATAGTGAAAAATTCGGGACTCAGCCGAATAGGGTCCGTCGTCTTCTTGCATTTCACCAACTTGAAGTTAAGGATGATATCGTATACTACGGCTTTAAGTTCCATTAGAGCGAATCTTGATGCTAGAAAGAATAGTAGATTATATAATTCATCAAATAAGTTTCAATATAACACGTATTCTATCAACTTCTGCACGTAATTTCATTAAAGAACTCTATCACTGAAAAGAATTAATGCTTATATTAGTTAAAAGACATACCAATACAATTCCGGGGCCCAATGCCGAAAGGCATAAATGTGAATGGCTTAATATTGTGCTTATTTTCTTCAGAAAACCTTTCCGGGTCGAATACTTCAGGGTTCGGGAAGTACTTGGGATCCATATGCAAGGAATTCACCATGTTGTAGACATAGTCGCCAGGTTTGACCTTATGAAAATATGAAACAAATAAATGCAAACATAATGCAAGATTATCAAGAATCTCGGAGATATTTACGTAGTAGCAAGCATAGATTAGTGTAGTCTAGTCCTAATAGTTTCGGAATAAAGTGGCTGTGACATACGGACGGACAGACAGAGATGACGAATCTATAAAGGTTCTGTTTTTTGCCGTTCGGCTACGGAACCCTATAAACGACCGTAAATAAATTACTTACTATATAAGGCTTCCCCCCTTCCCGAGGTGGGGGTAACTGGTAGGCTTTAGTGCACTCCCTGTCCATTATCAATGCGATTGCCCACTTTCTGAACACTTCTGTGGAAATATATAGGAAATAGAATAGAAATAGAAATATATCACAAATATGTACTAAATAACGTTACTGGAGCAAGCATTTATGTAGAAAAAAACCCTATATTAGTAAAGGCTTATAACTGCTTTTGGTTTTATTCCGGAAACCCGGAGACTTTGGTACGGACTACTGAAGAAGCCTACCTTACAATTATAATTTCTTCTCTTTCTTTCTTCTCTCTTCTTTCTTGGCTAACAGCGCATCAGCGATGTTTCTGATGTTAATAATGTCCATATAGGTGTAAATAAATTCTTACCATTCACAACGCAGTCCAAATATTTCAGCTTCTGCAAACCATCAAAGGTCATCTCGCCGTATTGTTTTTTGTAATTTATGAATTCCTGGTACACTTTCTCCTGTATGTCAGGGTTCAGGGTCAATTCGTGGATGAGCATGACCAGAGTGGACGCAGTGCTCTCGAAGCCCGCAGCGAAGAATATGAATAGCTGTCCAGCCAGCTCCATGGGGGTCCATTCTGTATTCAAAAGATATTCATTAAAAAAATTAAGCTTCTAACTTCATCAGATTAGATTTTTTGTATGAGTTAATCGAATGAACTTAATTTCAGTAGTATTTCGAGTGATTGCATGTCTATGGAAAATACTGTGAAGAAACTTCTATGCATAATGTTGCCTGCAACGCGTTGATGTCACCTCTGGCGTCTTTGGTTGGCTTTGATCGCTTACCATCACTTGACGCTGCTTTAAGTTTGTCTGCTTAGGGCCTACAAAGATTTCCCGAAATAACCAAATCGGTTGGCATTAAAACAAAAACAAAATTATGCAACTGAATTAAGAACCTTGCAATTTTTTGTATTGGGTAACAAATAATCATAAATCATAAACCATAAAAGCTTACACACTCACACCCCCACAGTAGGTTTTTACCTGTGTCGCGGGTGGCATGACGGACACATTTAACACATCATAATCACACCCATGACCCGAGTACAAATATTTATCCGTCACATAAATATCTGCCCCAGCCGGAAACCGAACCCCTCGCTTCGCAGGCAGGGTCACTACCAACTAGGCTACAGGGTCGTCATAATAACTTACGTCTGGATATTGCCTTGGGTTTAAATGTGTCTCCCGCTATAGCAATGTTATTGGCTTCCTCCTGTTCTGTACTGGTGTCCTTTAGAGACCCTGCAAAAGCAAAAATCTGATTAAATTTTTAATAATTACTAGTTCACTGCCATTACATTGCTTCCGAAAACCAGTGGTTGTGAAGATTTTGTTATTATTACTATGTATTTTTATAAGGAACGGCCGTACCTTTGGATGCTTCCATGAGGAGTTGGATCATATCAGGTCTTTCAACGTTGTTCTCCATTCTATGCTTCATTGTAGTGGAGACGATGTCGAGGAAGAATTTTGACACACTTTCGGGAAATACCTGGATATTTATCAGCTAACCAAAAACATAAAGTCAAGGTTATTACAACGAATAAAGGATAAAAATAATTCAAATTTAAATTCGAAATCGTTTATTCACATAGGTATCACGGATACACAGGTATTTGTTTGCAGTTGTCATGGAGGGGGAATGGCGAAAATATCATTAGTCCCTATCGGAGATAATCCGTGGTCAGGATGTCTCTCTCGTACTCGGGGCAACAGGTTCGAATCTTTGAGGATTTTTTTTTAATTACAGCGCATTTTGAAGACTAATTAACTATTTTCACTAGATCAGCAAGGCTATTCTGTTTTGTAACTTGACAGCGGAATCCGCGATGAGTTTCAAAATTGAAGTTCGAGTCCGAGATCTTGATATGTGATTCTCTAATCATCTGGTCCGCACTTGCGAAGTGAAGGGAGTCTCGAACTCTAACTTCAATTTAGGAACTCATCGTGGATTCCGCTGTCAAGTTACAAAACAAAAGCGAACTTGCATCATATTGACATGTCATTATCTAATCATCTAGTACGCACTTGCGAAGTGAAGTGATCCTAGAACTCGAACGTCAATTTTGAAACTCCGCTGTCAAGTTACAAAACAGAATAGCCTTGCTGATCAAAATATCTGAAAAAAAAATCTGAGTGTTCTCCATAATATTCTCAACTTTGTGTGAAGTCCGACTAATCGGTCGGTAAGCATACTGTGATTACTTAGGTGTTGTGATGATGAAAAATCCAACTAAATCCTAAACACTAACTTTAATTAAAAAAGTTACGTACTTGACTGACATGGTAACTATAATAATTTTTAATATTAATCTCAAGTTTGAAGTCTATCATTAATTTAAGAATTTCATTTAAGATGTCGATGTTGTAGTCCGATCCTAAAATTAGCAATTATCTTAAATGCTCGATGTTAATTGTACATAACTATGATTTCAAACGTCGCGGTGTCGATGGGAAATAAAGAGGTTTGTCATACAACGATATTATCCGATGAAAAATTGATCATTGCACGAAGTGCGACCAATTCGTGTTACAGTCGATTAGTCGATTTCATGAAATTGTCAATTCTATGATCAGAAAATGTTACATCAGAGATGTTATGTTTCGTATCTGGATACGAATATTTGCATAATAAAAATGTATCCAGTTTCTGATATGAAGTTTGTTTGTTTAAGTTTATCCGAATTTTTCAAATAGTTTCAATTACGTATAGTATATACCTACCTAAGCATAAATTGTTGAAGAGAAAATCAAATAATTTCAAGATTAAGTCAGCTTAGCCGGTGAAAGCCTATTATTTACTCCCCCCTATCAGAAATTATTCAAAACTTTTTATCAAATTCGGCTTCATTTTCCGATATTTTTTAATATCTAATAGTTTCAATTACGGTTACAGAGATCCCAACCTTACTAAGCCACGGACACATAGCATTTAAGAAGAAGTAGATTCGCTGCAATGGCGTAAAAACGAACATCGCCTGTCCAGTCTTGTAGAACTCGTTGTCTTTCTCCTTGACAGAGTCCATTTGGAGACCGAATGCAGTGGAGGCTATGACGTCATTGGTGTACCGACGCATCAGGTCATCGATGTCCACATCCTGTTTTTGGTGCGCTGAGAACAGATAAGGTTCGTGAAACCCTTTAAAGTTATATTTTACATGTATAAAACACCAAACATGTTTGTGGCGATGTCCTCTATAGACTCTGAACCCATCCAACAGATGTGCCTTAACTGGTTTTATTTGAAAGGCAAAAATACGAAGATGGTTTGAGACCACGAAAACAATGCATTAGGCTTTGTCTTTTCTAGGAACGGGGAGATCTTGCTCGTTAATATTTGAGACCTAAACCCACACTATTATAAAAGTCACGTTTTTAATGACCTAAGTTACCGTACAAAAATTGTGACTTAAGTTGTCTATTAATCACAGTGTAAAGTTAGGCGAGTGTGAGCGCAGGTGCTAAACGCGTACATTAATACAGAAACTTAAAGTCACGAGTTTTTGCACCGTGTAAAAAGGTGTCCTTACGCGCAGGAAATCGTGACTTAATTGGTGCTCTAAAATATATTTTGTCTCTCAATAATTAATGTTTATTCTAGCTGGGAATCTAACCCAAGGCGATTTTGCTGAGAAATAATTTCGTTTTGCTATTATCTTATTATAATTAATTAACATAGATTTCTTTAATTTAGGTAATCCTCAATGTTATTATTGGCGAAAACTTCATGAAAATTAAACTTCATAAAAAGACCGATAGAGCTTTTTCTCCGTGGCGCTTTCGTGGCAATAAACTGCCTTAAGGCTTGCGTATAATACGATATTAAATTATTTGAAGTTTAAAGGGGATAAATTAATCCATTATGATGATTTTAATATCACACAGGTGCAAAGTTTAATTGGATTGCGAAGCTATTGAAAGTTCAAAGTTATTACGAGTTGACTTAACTTTTAAAAGATTTACTAATTTTTAGTAATCGACTGAGACCTACTTCGTTCCTCCTTTTATCCAAACAGTGTTTGAGTAAATATTCAAAGGAAATAAGATTTTTAATGGCCGTGAGCTTGAAATTGATTCGAATTGGCTGTTTTTCCTTTTATTAAGTAAACAGTAAGTTATTATAATATCTGGCTAAATAGCTAATTAAAAAAAAACTTCTCAATATCTTGGACTTCTACTGAATATCTATTTTTAAAAACCGGGCAAGTGCGCAATGTAGGGTTCCGAAGTTCCTACTTCGTAAGTTTATCGACTATTACTATTTTACTAATTATGCTAACATAGCCGTGATAGTTTTTCTTGTAAATTCATCATATAACCTATTTTTGAAAAATTTTTCACTTGTCCAACTCCAACCGTTTACCCGACAGGGGGGGATACTTGACTCTAACCAAAATTAGCAATTTAAAGCCAAATATTTCCTAAACGGACCACTAAATCCTAAAATGCTCTTAAAAGACCCATACTATTTTTGAAAGAACTTTTCAACGATACCCACCATATAGGTTACACGACAAATAAAAAGGGTGCGTGTACTTTAGTACGCGCGTGAGAAGTTATACTTCTTTGACATAATTAAATAAATATTTAACCCCCTTCCCTCCCACTCCCCCTCCCCCTCCCCTTCCCTCCCCTCCCTCTCCTTCTGGAGGTTTCATAAATATGTATATCCATGCCAAATTACAGCTTTCTAGCACTAAGAGTCCCGGCGCTTGCTTCGGACAGATGGACGGATGGACAGACGGACGGACGGATACGACGAAACTATAAGGGTTCTGATTTTACTTCGGAACCCAAAAAACCACAACCACACCCACCGCTACGCAGGGTATTAAATGTTTGTTTCTATATAATTGGACAGAAACGTTCTCGATTCACAAAGCACTCACATGTCAAAAAAGTCTGTTCGAAAACATGGGGGTTTAATTCATTTTAATGAATGGTCCTGTTATTTCCCCTCAATTGTGCCTTATGACATCAATTATCCTATAATTAAATTTTAATAGCACCCAAAAATAATCTGTCGGGAACCTGTTGGTTCAACATTATTACAATAAAGTTCGTAATCGCTTTAATTTTATATTATAAGCGGCAATGTTTACCTTCGTGTTAAATGGAGCTTAATGTATTTGTTTTTGATGAGAAAAAAGAATTCTCATCAAAAACAAATGTGGAAGCAGAGCCAAGTTCAAAAAAATTGAGATCTAAATGGGTGCCAAGTTCTGTGTAGAAAATCCTAAAATTTTTGTCACAAGAACATGTAATTCAAGTTCTACATTAACAGTATACTTATAAAGAAGACACGGATAAGAACTTGGAGAATCTTTGCACGCCAAGGTCAGCATACCTCACGTGATTTTAATATGAAACACTACGTCTTCGTCCTAATTTTCAACCGTATAAACTGCCACCTTGTCTGATCAGTATATTCTTATACCCGTGCTGGGGTCCTATAGTGATATTAGACTGACATCATCAACCTCCAAAATGATATCATTCTTAAGGTGGACACTCACGGTCATTCCATCGCGTCAAATGGCGTGATATACAGCCAAAATTTGATCGTGAATGTGAAAAACTGATGGCGTGATTTAAAAAATTTGTATGTCCAATCGCGCCATTTTGACATATGTCGTTTGGCGTGGCTCCAAAAATGACGCGATGGAATGACCGTGAGTGACCACCATTATATTTGAACGACAGTACCAAACCAGATACTAAACATTCATGTAAATATACGTAGTCCACCAGTATATGCATTCATCAGCATTTGGGCATCTACTGCCGGATATAGGCCTGTGTGATTTAAATCCAGTACCCCTGTCTTATTCAAGTCATCAGTCCACCTGGTAGAATACCTTATGAGTAGGTGCGTAGTAGGTACCTTTCAAATGGTTGACAATATTGCTGCTGATTTCCCTTATGAAAGGCAACATATGCCGCAACTTTGAGCTAGTGAAAGCCGGGCTTAACGTCGTTCGCATGTCGCGCCATCTCTCACCTGAAATTGAGAATAAGTTTAATTTTGTCCCTATCCCTTCAATGTAATAAATGCCGTTTCTTTCTCGGTAGCTTCAACTAAAAACAAACTAATCATCAGCTCCAGAAGTTCAATCCTAAACATAGGCCGTATGCTTACGACCTTACGTTACTTTTTAACCGACTTCAAAAAAGGAGGATGTATTCAATTCGACTGTATTTTTTTATGTTTATTACCTCATAACTTTCGATTGGGTGAACCGATTTTGATGATTCTTTTTTTTAATCAAAAGCTGGCGCTTGTCATGTAGTCCCACATTAATTTGATCTAACGAGTAGTTTTTGAGTTATTTTGAAGTTGGTTATTTTTTTCTTTGTAAAATTCATAGTTTTTGGGTAAAATCCAAGTGTTTTATAAAGTTTTATAAAGATAGCAAACGCGTTTGCAGTGTCACCATCCGCTGCCTCCCGTTGGCATCTGAGATAAACCTCGAACTGTCAGCATAATTGATATTGTTAATATTAAAATCTTAATCTTAATTATATATAAATTACGTGTCACGTTGTTTGTCCGCGATGGACTCCTTAACTACTTAACCGATTTTAATCAAATTTGCACACCATGTGCAGTTTGATCCAACTTGAAAGATAGGATAGCTTACATCTCAAAATAATAAAAAACTTTTGACAGAACGAAGTCTGTCCGGGCAGCTAGTCTTAATATATATAAATTACGTGTCACGTTGTTTGTCCGCGATGGACTCCTAAACTACTTAACCGATTTTAATCAAATTTGCACACCGTGTGCAGTTTGATCCAACTTGAAAGATAGGATAGCTTACATCTCAATTTATAGTCGTAATCGTCGCAATATTATTTTATATCAATTTTTTTTTGACAGAACGAAGTCTGTCCGGGCAGCTAGTAATTAGTCTTTGTGAAGAAATATGTGTGAACATTGTTAACCATCGCCTATTTAAAATTAAAAATATATCTCTTTTATCTACAAATTCAGCCCCACGGATTTGTCATTGATGATGATTACGTGACCATATTTATAAAACCAAGAGTAGATTATAATCTGAATCTTTATTTGTAGTAAATCTTAAAAGTATTCCCCTCCACGTTTTGGCCTTGAAGATCAATCTAACTCATAGTCATAGGGGACCAGAAAACGGTCAATCGGCACTTTAGTATGATTGGGGGCTTCCTCCGTTTACCAGCTATTATACTATTATGATATACCTTAAAATATAACAATTTGTCGACATCTGCTTAATAAAACACAAAATGTTGACTGGGTGGGATAAAAAGTAGCCTATGTTTTAATCCAGGGTATAGACTATCCCCATTCCTTTCAGCCAAATATGTTTAATAGTTTTCGCGTGAAAGCGTAACAAACAAACAACATTCACATGTATAATGTTAGTATGATTAGAATAAAAAGTAGTGCTAAAATAGTTTACCAAATAAGACTCGTATAAAAACATGGACTGTATAGTCTGGGAGATGTACCTTTCATCATTATCAAACTGTTAGCAAACAGCGGTGCTATTTCTTCAGAGAAGAACGGTTTGTGATCCACAAAGTGGTCGTGGTCTTTCACCGTGATGTGCTTTATCAGCTCAGGGTCTCTGATGATGAGGATAGGAGTCGTTGCTTCGATGTAACCCACATACCTTAAAAGATTTTATTTTATTAAAGAACGGGAATGACTGCCTTTAGATTTGAATTTTGGATGAAATGAAATATTTTATTTGATTTTTTGATGATTTTTTTTATTATGAAATGAGTTTTAATTTTATAAATTAAAATTAATTAAAGTCGAGAGCAAAATGCTTAAAAGTTAAATTTTCTTGTCTACTCTATAAACCCGCTTTTTTTCATGCATCTGTTGTATAATTCGAACACTTTTCACGATTATCAGGGGCGTAGCTACTGCCGTATCAATTATACGGGGCCCCCAGTGTATAGGGGCCCCCACTAACACTCCCAAAAAAAGCTCGTTAGTAGCCTACGACCGCTACAGTTGGCACTCCTTTTATATATTTGACAGCTGACGTTGAGGGGGCCCCACAACAAATATTGATATGCTACGCCACTGCGTTATATATCGTCATAAAAACAAAGCAATGTTATGATATCTGCCTGACCTGAAGGATCAACCACTAAAATAATCATTCAAAAACAAGCTTTTGTTATTTTTTGAGATTGCTGTTAGCCGATGAGGAGTTCAACTCAACGTAGGATCAAAGGAGTGGTTCTTATTAATTTTGCAAGATTTGATTTGAGAATAAAAGAAAAGAAAGGAAGTGCTCAAGCAAACGTGTATATACTCGTACCTGCTGCATAGACTCGAATGAAACACTTACTTTTCGTCCGGGAACGATTTATACACTTCATCGATATCTTCGAAAATATGTCGTTTTACTAAAGAACTCTTCAGAGTATTTCCAAATAGTGGTATCCCGGGTTTATACTTAATCCCTGCTTTATCGAATTTCCAGTGCGCGCGTTTATAGAGATAAAATAAATAGGTCACCAATGTAGTTAATAAAAACACTATTAATTCAGCTATCATTGTGATGAAATGTGGTGATCACAGTACCACTTGCAGACGAATGAGAAGCTACACACATCAAAACATATACGTTACAACAATCGTATAGGGTGGAGTAAGATACAGGAGTCAGCGATCATTATAGCGACAAGTATACAGGATGTTCGTACCCGTGATGTAGAATCTCTGAGACTATTAGAATATTTAACCCCATATAAGCGCTAATAATGTTTAGCTACTAAATTATACTAACAAAAAATAACCGACTTCAAAATTACTCAAAAACTACTTGTCAGATCTCGTTAAAATTTATGTAGGACCATGACAAACACCAGCTTTCGGTCAAAAAAAGAATCATCAAAATCGATTCACCCAGTCCAAAGTTCTGAGATAACAAACATAAATAATCTAAATTTTACTAACAAAAAATAACCGACTTCAAATTCTCAAAAACTACTTGTTCTCGTTCAAATTTATGTAGGACCACATGACAAGCACCAGCTTTCTATTAAAAAAAGAATCATTGAAATCGGTTGACGTGATATTGAGTTATTCGTCAATTTGTCGCGCACATCTTAACACAAATTTACGACTTATGTAGTTTTCTCATGGATGCCATTGTCAGATCTCAATAAAATTTATGTGGGACCACATGACAGCCATCAGCTTTCGATTAAAAAAATAATCATCAAAATCGGTTCGCCCAATCCAAAGTTCTGATGTAACAAACATAAAAAAAAAAAAAAAAAAAAATACAGTCGAATTGAGAACCTCCTCCTTTTTTTGAAGTCGGTTAAAAAATACAGTCGAATACTTCGTCCTTTTTTGAAGTCGATTAAAAAATAAAAAGATCGGAATTCGATCATGAACCTAAAACTATTAATAAATCGAAATGTTCATTTCAATTATTCAAGTTAAAAAAAATACTTTGAACCCTATATTACTAGTATCTATACTCCCAGTTTGGATTGACACATACAAACATATGTACGTCACAGACACTTAAAACCCATTAACTGTTATCTAACTCATAATAGTCTGCCCGGTATGGAACTCGGTTCCTTGACCCTAACCCAGTCATCAAAATAATAATATTTGTTGATGTTATTCTACTAAAGTTCACTGTCCACTTTAAATGTTTACGCTCATCGAGCTTAAGGCGACGCACACACGATACGTTTTACTGATGCGATGATGTTGCATCAACAACGTCAACATGGACAAAATAACTAGCATGTTGCCATTATCCGATACTGAACGTTTGTGGAGTGCCTAAGAATTGACCGCAATTTATGTATCATCAACTAGATTAGATGCGCGTCGAAAGTCCAAACATACAGACAGACAAACAATAATTCGAATTTTTTTAATGATTCTTTAAATGTAGAACAGTGCATGCATACTAATATACTGCAGGAATATATTTCAACACTTGGACTTAGGATCATAGTAGGACTATCACGCATCACCGCAAGAGAAATCACATGACAATCTTTTTTATTGTGCTGAAATAATATTTTTATACCAATCAATACAAAATCTTAAACTAAATCTTTGAACTACGAGTATAAAATATATTGAAATTTCGCCATATTAAAAGTTATTTCACGTGATGAGCATGTACCAAAGGTCGGTAGAGATTGAAGGTTTGAGGTACATGGAACAATAAGGGATCAGTAAAACAGTAATATAATATATTAAAATATAGTCTAAGCGAAAGTGATTCTATATGATGAGCATTTACTAAAGGTAGGTATATCTAACTATCTAATCTATCAATATTTACTATGAAAATAATTGTTCACGCGATCTTTAATTATTGTTGTGACTATTTATCATTGTTGTGACTAAGATTACTTTATCATTATCATCGTTCAATCGATACAATAACGCACTTGGAATGAAGTCCAAGTCAATGATTCTTTGAGTAAAGTGTTTTATAATTATTATCTGCACTTTCTACTACCCTCTTCTATCTATGCTTATAGAATAAAATATCCCCTCTGTATATAAAAAAATAATTTCTGCATATTCGTTTAAATATGGTCACAGATATCACAAATAAATTAAACAAATCTAATCAAAAAACGAAAGGGATGAACTCGATCAGAAGTATTCATTATTTTGGGAACATGATAATGATAAAAGGTAAATCATTCATTCAATCAAGTTCAGTAACTGAAATGGTGAAGAGTGAAGATGAATGAAGAGTGAATTATGATGATGTTGACCTGAGTTTTAATATGGTACTAAAATTCATGACTTTTCTTGCCTTTATACTTTAGTCAGTAAAACCTACAGATAAAGGTGAATTCCTGTATTATTCATTAAGGTTATTTCCTTTGCAAGTAAATTCATTTGAAATCCTCGAGTCCTTAAACGGATGAGTGAGATAATAGTTGATGGAGTGCCTTCAGTATTTATCTAGATTAACTCTTTGTCCTGAAATTTGATAAATATTATTTTACGGTTTATGAATGCAAATAATTCCAAGAATCTGACTATCTATCTTTCGTATTTGAAATTATTATATTCTATTAAATGCAGTGGGTACTAATTAATCATGGGATTCCACTAATGCTAATTACCCATTAGTTAGTGTAAAATAAAATCGAAAATAGTACCAAGTTCAGTGCGTAAAGATGTCGTAGCTAGTTCGACAGGCTTCCCGAAAAGTTAATTATACGAGTCACGAAGAACATTAATTAATTCATAATATAATCCTTACGTGGAAACGAACCCTTTACTAAGCTGGCTCTGTTATCTGTTACGACACCTGGGTTTGACGGAATGGGTCAGGTCAGCTAGGCCAATCCAAAGCGGCCAAAAATAATATAATTAATGATATTGATAATGTACTACTTACGTAAAGCCCTACCTTCTGTGCCCAATTAAGTCTTAATAGTCACTTTTTCTGTCATGGGTATAAGATCAGTTTTCTTAGCCGCTTGAAGAAGGCCACCCTTAAGTGTGTTCAGGTATGAAAAATATACAAAATTAAAATGCGACTAAAAATATCTACCAATCACAATAAAAAATAACAAACCTTTTCTTTAAATTCATCAATTAATTCACTTTCATCCAGTACTTCAATACTGAAATCATTGCCTTGTGTCTCTGGAAAATTGGACTTGAGAAATGATCGAGGAATGGTTCAACTTCTATGCACTAACAATATCTAGTGCAAACCGCTTCAAGTGTATTCAACAGAAACTCCAAAGCCTGTTTTTTATTCCCACTATTCAACTTTATTAATTTAACATTAATCTTCAATTAAAAAAAATACATATAATTAACCGACAAAATAAATAAACATCTTACGATTCATATCATATCACCGGAATCTTGAAATCATCTCTACCAACTAGTATCGCGTCCATTCTACAATGGTATTATGGGTATAATTTGGTATCTACAACATTTGATATCTACCGGATTATGATATCTTCTTCATCATCAGATGATGATGAATATGATGATTTTGATAGTGTCATTCTATTCGAACTAATTATAACATTGTTAAAAACGGGGTTAAATACTGGGCTAAAATTATTCACTATCGTAACAGCATTATTATTTACGGATATATTTTGTTGAGCACCATGAAAGGTATTTCTTATTTCGCACCGGCTATTTGCTTGAGCACTGATGACTTGTTGCTGTCCACTTGTATATCGTATACGATTCGCCCCTTCAATATCAGCTCTGTTTCTTGTAATAACTGTTTCTTCTGCAATTATATTAGTTACTTTCAGCCCTGTAGTCTGGATAGTTGACATACTTCCTCGTTCATTGTGTACTGTGACAAATGATGGTGCAGGTTTCGGTTGAGAAACACTGCCATTTCCAATAGCCAAGCGTGGTTTGATAGTTGATATGCTTCCTCGAGCATCACAAACTTCTTCAAATGATGGCGCAGACGGTTTCGGTTGAGGAACACTGCCATTTCCAATAGCATAGCGTGGTTTGTTCATGTTTCAATAATCACACATCACAGTAAATGCACTCAAATACAGTGAAGAACTGCAGTAGCGTGCAAAATAATTACTGCTTTGTTATATTGCAAGTTTTAACAATTTTATTTTTTAATAAAATTTATTGTGTCGTCTACTTAGCTCGTTTGTCACAGTATGAATGATTGTGATATGAAAGAATCGAATATTTGACTAATAATTTTCTTTATCTATGAATGTACTGAAAAGTTGATTAGTTCTCTTTGATTTTAATTTCCAGGGAATCCCGGTTATCTTCTCAATTGCATTTCCTTTTGTATTCGTTATCGCTCGCGAGCTCTCTTTATTGCCGTGTAAAGTGCTTCATTCCTCCTAACGTAGCATGACCAGCTACCATCTTCCTAGAATCAACTCCACCACCTTCTTCTAGAAATATACCTTACCCATCACATCAAGTATCATCATGATTGAACTAGGTAAAAGGAAATAAAAGTACCAAGCTACTCAGCTTAAAATAATAATCCCACTATGCCGCTAGAAGGTGTAAATTGAATTAATAAAGTCTCTACCGTATCATTTCCTTTACAGTATAAATTCAGTTCCTTTACAAATAGCGTCGATCTAAAACCCGCGAAGCCATACAAAGGCGGGCGAGAGACAATGCCTGATGGAGTACTCCAAGCTTTTACTACTTTATCTAAATGAGTGCTATTTCTTTGCTTTCAAATGTCACTGTCTGCAGCATCCATTTCATAGGCTTATCGATATTTTAAAGTAAGATACTTTAAAAAAAGCAACTTTCCTGTCTATCTTTTATGGAAATAGCCAATTAGCGAGGGCTACATAATGGTAAATAATCACCACAAAGATATCCGTCAAACCGCCATTATAGTCAGCAATGCATTATGATGCTTTATTGACTAATTGTAAGAAATAATCAAAAGTTGATTGCATTTTTAGACGCCTTAACCACACGGTACCTGACGTAGTTGGTATGCACCGTCTCTATGCGAAATTGATAGGCGCATACATTTTGCTATTCATGTAAGTTATTTTTTTATTTTGAACTTTGAAACGTATTAAATGATAGAACATAATTTCGAGACAAAAAAACCTAATGTAAAGTAAATGAATACAAAAAATATTTTCCTCGTAATTTTTTCTATAAAATATTAATATGTTACCAGTAAACATGGAGAGCCCGAAGCCACAATAAATATGTTCATATCCGAAATTGTTTACGTAAGACAATTCCGAGAATCAACAAGAATACCTCTATCGCATCGCAACGAATCACGCCAACAAATTCATATTAAATTACACATAGACAACCGACAAGATATTTTTCTTGTGCTCGTCACGGCCGCTTGTTCTACCTCAGAAGAATGAAATTAAGTTCCAATAATAAAAACAAAAAAAAATCTTAAAGAATCAGACTTTTGTCCGACTTCAAAAAATGGAGAAGTCTTAATTCGGCTGTATTTTTTTTATGTTTATTACCTTAGAGTAAACTCCGTCATTTAACCTATGCACCGATTTAGAAAATTCGGCTTATATCTGAAAGAATATTATATACTTTCAGATTGGCCCCGTAATACTGTGATCATAATACATACAAGGTATCGAGATATAGATACAAGAAATCAAGAGAACTCTTAAAATATAGCGATAGATTTTTGGTAACCGCCGGTTAATGCCGAATCGCCGCCGCCGCGCAGTTCGAAGGCTCCTGGGGAACCCATTTGAATGATATTCTAATATCTGTATCCTAAGCCACAGGGAATTCTCGGGTGGAGTTTATTTATTTACTCTGTTTATAATCCCACCAAACCGTCACATAAGTGAGACTTAGATGCCCGTTAAATGTCAATTTTTTTACAGAGTTTTAGTTTGTGCCATATGAATTAAGTATTCAATATATTTTGTAATTGCAATAGTTATTGAAACGAAGAAACATTGCAATACGTCTTAGTTGAACTTTTAGTCACGGTACAAATATACAATCTTTATTGTGCTTTAACCCAGTGACATTCCAAGATCGTAGCATATTCACAACAATATTGCGTATACTCGTTACTAGTCACTCGCAAACAATCAAACGCGACCACGTACACTGACTTATCGAATATTTTCTTTGCTCCGACATCTTGGAAGACAGATTTTCCTTCAGCATGACTTGTAGACTTATGATCGATGTCGCTCCAAAAATAAGCAGACATGGAACGTATTTATTCTGCATCGGGCGATTCTTGCCGATATATTTTCTTCAGATCTTTTTCCTAGCGAAACCGATCCGATAGCTCGTATTGAATAAACAATATGTGGTTTAATGATCAAATATCTGGAATGCCATTATTGTATTTTTTTGTATCTACACAAATATTTATGTAACCCCTTGTTTATATAATGTAGATTGTAGGTGTATCCCGGATATCTTATTCGAGCTACGTTATTAAATCTACGTTAAACAAATCAGAATATATGGCGCTTTTAGATATTATGCAATTTCAAAGCTGGCATTATAGTCACCGATTTTTTGAATATTTGAAGTGCACAAAGGTTTATGTATTTTATACGTCGATTCATTATCTTATCGCTACATCAGCTAACAACAGTATAAAATACAAAAATCGCAACAAATCGTTTCCGTTTCCTGTGTATTCCGCGACGATAAACATTGAAAATATAAGCACTATTCAAATTCTCGCGTAAGCTGTTTTTCTTTAGAACTGTATGCCATTGCTAAAGGCAAACAACTACCGGGATCACAACGATTTGTGTATCCCTATCAGGATAATATCTCTATAAAGATTTATATCTGTTTGAACCCGAGAACCTTACAATCAGTTGTGTCAAATGATAGATAGATAGACAGACTAGTTCTACGATAGAACTAAGCAGTAGAACTAGTGGGAATACCGAGTAAATCGAGAGGAAGTTGTAACTGGGTAATAAACATGAAAAATTATAAAAATGAAATAAAATAATAAAAATTTTAAATGAAAAGTTTCAGGCATGTACCTACTGTTTGCACGTAAGAAAGTATTACAATATTTATTTATTTAGTCTTTATTGTACCATACAAATGTATAGATAAAAGAATTATCTTCTTATAGACACTACTCGTATTTTATACATCGAACTGTAGTATATTATTTATTATAACTGTATTATAACTCTTGGCATGCTCACTATTAGTAACTACCAACTTATTATATCCCAAAGAAAGTATTTCAAGGAATCTAAATTGTAATATTCTCAATATTGTGTTAACTCAATTATAATAATAATATTATAATTAATCATTTCAGCTGGGAACTTGAATTATAATCATTCCAGCTGGGAGCTTGAGCCAGTAGTTACTTTCTTTCTTTCCTTCTTCTCTCTTCTTTCCAGATGTCCGTAGGCGGCGCGGCAGTACATGGCCAGCGACTTATTATTTAAAAAAACAGCTCAACAACGTAATGTGTGACGTCATTACTTTTCAAGTTTTAATAATGAGAGCGTGGAACTAATTATTGTCTTCTTCATGCACGTCACGGCTAGGCAACGATAATGGATGCGGTGACGGGTTGCTGAAACTGTGTTAGTTATGTACAAAGAACAAACAAGCATACAGAAGTGGCTAGTAACTGGCGTTCTTGGATTTTTCTTGTACTGTTTGGCGGTTGTAATCCGGCGCCTGTTTGAGTTCAGCGTAAACCAACGTCGAATGCCAAGTCGGTATAATCTAAATTTTACTAACAAAAAATAACCGACTTCAACTTCTTCTTCTACTTGTCAGATCTCGTTCAAATTTATGTGGGGCCACATGACAAGCACCTGCTTTTGATTAAAAAATGAATCATCGAAATCGGTTGGCGTGATATTGAGTTATTCGTCCATTTGTCGTGCACATTCTTAATGCAAATTTAAGACCTATATGGTTTTCTCATGGATACCATTGTCAGATCTCAATAAAATTTATGTGGGACCACATGACAGGCACCAGCTTTCGATTAAAATAAGAATCATCAAAATCAGTTCGCCCTGTCGAGAGTTCTGAGGTAACGAACATTAAAAAAATACAGTCGAATTGAGAACCTCCTCCTTTTTTTGAAGTCGGTTAAAAATACAGGACCGCGTTTTAATAGGTCAAGCAACGGGTGCGTTTTAATACAATGCTAATAGCAATATAATAGCATAAGCCTACGAACTACGCTTTGGCAATCAACACCTCCAACAAATCGTACTAGATATGGTCTCCAGTAAATGTAGGAGACGTGTCCTGCAGTGAACAACTAATAAATTAATGCGTCGTCAATACTTTCAGACAAACGTGATTTACCCAAAAGTTCATTTGATGCCACCCAAGGTAGGTCACAAAATTTGGCTTTTTAACAGACTTCAAAAAAGGAGGGGACATTCAATTTGACTGTATTTTTTTATGTTTGTTACCTTTCTTTCGACTGGATGAACCAATTTTGATGATTCTTTTTTAATCGAAAGCTGGTGCTTGTCGTGTGTCCCACTTAAAGAGCTATATCTGACGAGTACTTTTTGAGTTATTTTGAAGTCGGTTATTTTTTCGTGGTAAAATTCAGATTTTATTATTAAATGTCGTGCCCTCTGCTCACTTAACACGTTCACTGCGTCAACACTTTCAAAAAACTTTCAGCCTGTGCTATGGGGACCTCAAAAACCCCTTAACTAAACTTTCCTGTGGTGCGTTAGGGACCTCTTCAGCCCCCTAAAATAGCAGTTTTGAAAATAATTAATATCTTCGTCAAAACCAATGATATATTTATGAATTTTTTGTGGCTTAAACATAGGCTATGACTCTATCTTTTGGTAGGTTCGCACGCAGTTCTGACATTAGGGTAAATCGCTATTACAAAAAGAAAATTAGGGATCTGTTGTATCCCGTTCCGCAACAGATGATAGTTCAATATGTGTAGCTACTAGTGATGGGAATAAAATAAAATCCCAGTTGTCGATAGGTAAAAAAGTTTTATTACAAAAAATGGTTGTCTGTAAAGTCGGTTTACGGACGGTAGTTTAACGTGACAACGTCATGACAAAGTTCCGCTCCGCTCCGCCCCGCTCCGCTCCGCTCCACTCAACTACGATCGCCTATTGCATCGGCTACGATACGCCGATCGTCCGATCGCCCGTCACGTCAAAAAAATTGGTACATATGAATAATTTAATATTTAAAAAAAGTGTTATAAAGAAAAGTTTGTGATGAAGGTTTTTGAAGTTATACTGCTTTAGGCGCGTTGTGAAATAAATGGAAAAAATAATGAGAGTGAAATTTTAAGATTTGTAACACGGACGGTGACACAAAAACGACGGTCACAAAAAACGTTTTTAAAAACGCTCGTTTTGAAAAATTATTATTATTATATTGTATTTCTCTACGCGATCGAATCAGAAATGATGAAATCCGTAGACGAACGAGGGTGACCGACATAGCTCAGAGAATTAGCAGGCTGAAGTGGCAATGGGCAGGTCACATAGTTCGAAGGACCGATAACCGTTGGGGAAGAAAGGTCCTCGAATGGAGACCACGCCTCGGTAAAAGGAGCACAGGACGCCCCCCGACCAGGTGGACCGACGACCTGAAGAAGACAGCGGGTATCCGCTGGATTCAGAAGGCTCAGGACCGGTCAGAGTGGCGGAAGTTAGGGGAGGCCTATGTCCAGCAGTGGACCCACAAAGGCTGATGGATGGATGGATGGATGTTTTTTTAATATTGTTAAAATATTATTTTTTAATATTGGTTTTTTTTATATTGGTTTTTTGATGCCATAGAAGTATAACTTCGCACGCGCGTACGTAAGTACACGTTTATGTTATTTTTTTCTTACCAGGATGATTAAACATCTCATAATCCGAATCACTATCACTGGCTACTGGCGGGATATTTGTATGTTTTGCAAAATTTTTATTTTAACATCGGATGTATACGTTCCTGTATAATCCGACGTTGACTTATTTACATACTTCCCGCACTTTTTAGGGTTCCGTACGAAAAAACGAAAAACGGAACCCTTATATCACTCGTGCGTTTGGGCGACCGCCGTTCACAGCCAATTTACTCCGATAGAACTGGACCAAATGAGTTGAAATTTGGTACTCATGTACATTTTTGTGACCTAAAGACGAAGGTATAAAGTAAACAACTGAATTTTGAAAAAAAAATTAACAAATCTGTTTGGCGAACCGTATCGCGTTGTATGTCAAATAAAAGGGCTTGTTGTAATGATCTCATACATATTTTTTTATAGTTTTACAATGGATAGTTTTAAAGTTATTAAAGAAAGAACGAAAATTACTTAAATATTAAATATACTTATACGTGTAATATATAATTAAAAATTACAGGAAAACCTATAAGAAGTCTTAAAAAATGACAAAAATGAATAAAACAGAAAAATAACGGTAAATACATAAAATCAACGTACGGAATTCTCTCCAAGCGAGTTTAACTCGCACTTGTCAAGTTTTTTCATTTTAAAATAACTCATTGTTCGTATTTACGAGCGTAATAATTTGATATCGAAGCGCGAACTTAACGATCGATACATGAACATCCCTAAAACAAAACTTGTGGTGCTCGTGCCTCCAACTCTCCCGTCCTTGCGGCTACGGGGCTCACGATTCACGGGTATCAAAGGAAACCCCCAACGCAAGAAGTGAATATATTTTCACTTCTGTGCGGTAGGGACCTCGTCGACCCCTAAAATATTTTATTACACCATTGATTCAAAATTTAAGCGGGAAGCAAATATGTATATTTGTCTTTATCATACACATAGAACTTTAGATGTTATAGCCTCCCGCACAGAGTGAAAGAACACGATTTTTGACGCCGCACAGTATGAAAGTTCTGCACGGGATCTCGTAGAGATCCCTAACGCACCGAACGTGTTAATCTTTGACGCCACGAGAAGTTTACACTTAGTTTGCCTGCTAAGTTAGTCATTGAAGTATGATCACTTGATTTCTGTGTGTCTCTTATTTAGCAAAGTTTGCTGATGTAGTGTGACTGAACACATGCATATATATGTATTATGTACCTACTAGTTAACATTATGTTATATTATATAATGTGTTTTATTGACACAATTGACCGCCCTCGCTTCACTTGGCTAAGCATTTGAGTAACAAAAAAAATATTTTCTTGTCTATTCTTATTTAAATAGACATTATTTTTATTTGTAAACAGATTGAAATAATACAACAAATAGGTACTTAATGTTACCTCAAATTAAAAAAAACACATGAGCGAAAACTGTATCAAAATCGGTTCAGCCATTTCTCAGAGTAACCGAAACAACCATGAGTCCATTACAGTTTCATTATTTTATATATATCTATGATGCACATGTTAAGAAAACTAATCCCCCATCCAGAGACGTATTACGACGAGTTACGTAATGCCGAGTGACATCTGCGTCGAGGTAACAAAAGCCCGACACATGCTGCCACATTCTTATTTATTCAGACCCAACCACCCGTTAACGTGTAATTGATTGACAGGCATTCCGCTATAATATAACAATCCCACCGGACAAAGGCTTATTAAATTTGGGTACGTCTCTACAGCAAGCTGACGTCTGGGTGCGTTTATAGAAATGTGTATTTTAACACACAACAACAACGCAAATTGAAAGTGGGATTATAAAAATGCTGCTTAGAAAGAATTATAAGGCTTCTTTGATATGAACCATACTCAATCTAGAACTTAGATTGGAAAAGCAGGTTTCATTTATTGAGCTAGGCAAGCAATAAGAAAAAAATAACCTACTATTTAATAGTGCAATAGCAATTATTAATACATTTTTGTCTGTTTCTCTGTACGTTTCAGTACTACTGAACAGACGTGGTTTTCGCTAATTAAAATTCAAAGAATATTCACAATCGGTTCACAATTAAATATATAATTATGCCAATTTAAACAATCTAATCTCATCTAACACCGGTACGTACTTACATAGGTAATCACATATGTAGGTAAATATATATTTAGGCAATTATTATTAATATTAAAATACAGAATATTCGGAAAATTCCTAAGAAATATTCATAATATCCTGAAAGTCAGCTTAAACAAGAGATGTGACTGGACATAAAATTACATAAAAAGTCCTCACACAGCATAGGCAGTGATTCATTAATTTTGCTGGTGATTTACTACAGAGTAACTTGGTGCCAGATAGCTACTGTCGCCTGTAACCAATTTCTGGTCCATATTATCCTATTTATATTATCCTATGTTATCCTACATTATCCTGTCCTAGTCGAATTCGTGTGGCTTAGAATAACTCCCATCCCGACCTGCCATACTAGGGTGTTGTAAGAGACGAAGAGGGCTTGGGAGCCAGCTCTTTCTTTGTTTATCTCTCTTGTCTCTTGGTCGGCAATGCATCGGTGATAGCTTTGGTGTCGCTGATGTACATGGGCAACGATAAGGATTATTTTATGTTAATATAATAAATTCATATCATATCATATAACACAGTGGAATAGCTAACTGTACGAGTATTACATGTAACCAAGTATTTTTAAATATTTTTATCTTTATTTTTATGATCAACCAATGAGAATCGTAATAATGACAATTACATGTATTAGATAGGATATTAAATATTATCTAAGAATAAGTCTCAATATTAATATGTTCAACAGAGCCTCCGTATGTACGAGTATATATCAAATTCTGTGGGCAATTACGTGTATACTAATTATTAAGCGTCATTAACAATTCCATTATGCACACATTCTATCGCCATAGTACGAGGATCTATTAATTAGCCGATATAATTAAGTCATATGATAATTGGGTAAACACTCGGATATAATTTGATTTATGCTGTTTGCTGTGGTGAAACTTTTAAAAGGTATTTTTTGCGGTAAATATCATATAAACAAGCGTTCAATTCATTTAGTATTAAATGGCTGCTACAGCTATCACTGGTAATGAATAAATGATAAAGGAATTTTGATTTAAAATTTCACTAGTATGTACGCGAGTCATAGAAATTAATCGTTTCAACGAATCGCCCACAAGAGTAGTAAAGAAGAAAAAGAGACGATTATCTCCCAATATTAACAGGACAAGAGTAATATCAATTTGATCATACTTGTGTCATTGGTATCGGGTTGACGAGCCGTATGGTATACGTATACGCACAGAATACCTAATAGTGCCTATCGCTACAGAAGAGTCACTCCGCAAAATCATTAAAATAAATAGCGACTCTTGCTCGGACACAATATAAATATCAGTCACAGACATGTATACCCAGATGTCTGTGGTATCAGTCATACAGCCAAAGATTTTTACCATAGATTTGTTATGTCCATACATTACGAGGTTCAGTTTTCGATCCGCGATGACATGTCATAATTGTCAAAGCATAACATAGAGTAGTCAGGCAGAAGGGACACTGAATGAAACGAATAGTTAGTACATATTAGGCATAATATTATTATTGTCATGTAACATTTTGAAATTATATTACACAACAAAAAACTTACAGTAAGTAAAAAATACAATAACTTAAACGAAATTGTGTCTGATTTTGATAAGAAGAAAACACGTAGGACAGCGCGTCATTGTATTCGTTATTCATTAGTGTCGTTAATGTCCATGGGCAATATATAAATATATAAAAAAACATTGATAATATTAGTAAAGGAACAACGTACACTTGTTATTTACTCACAAACACACTGATACTAAAACTGAAAAATGGGCTTTTATTTACCGATGCTACCACAGGCACTGCATTTTTTTTTCAGACGCGAGTATCCTTTCGTAGTAATAGGTATACTTATTTCTTCTTTAAAATGTACTGAACATATCGTACTATTTTTTGTAGGCATCCAGTTGGCTTCACTGCGTTCTTTTTGAACAATGCTTACCCAACGACTACACATAAGCTCATCACTTGGAAATCTAGGAAAATTAAAAATAATGAAAGATAAAAGGATATTTATTTTACGAACAATCTAAAACTTGATATCATAATAAAATTAGCTTAGGGTTTGCATAGGGCGAAGCGCTCATAGCCCGGCGGCTTGCGTCGATCCTATGTGATCGACAAAGTTAAGCAACAGCGGGCGCGGTCGGTAGTTGGATGGGTGACCGCTAGTGGCAAAAATTTCTTGAGCGTTTCCGTGCTTCGGAGGGCACGTAAAGCCGTCGTTCCCAGTTGTTATCATAAGACGTTAAGCCATGTCGGAGGCCCTCGGGCGGTTTGAAAACTTCCGACACTCGGGTTGGCCACTAACCCCTCCACCAATCCGCACTGGAGCAGCGTGGTGAAGTATGCTCTATGCCTCCTCAAGAGGAGAGACCCGTGCCCAGTAGTGGGCCATTAATGGGTTGAAGACATAAAAAGATTTCATTTGGTTCAATTTGCGAAATGTCTTAAATTGACTTTTATGCCTAGATTTCACTTCTGCCTTATTAGTCTATGACGAATGGCATGTGCCTTAATACATTTAATATTTTAATCAATTTTAAAAGAAATATTACATATTAGTAACAAAATTAAACATAACGTTTTATGTACTTACCTATGGTATGTAACTCCATCATTCTTATTGAATTTGGAGAAATGATTTTTGCAAAATCTCAAAACACAACTCGGCAATTTTGTGACAACTACAGACAGCCTCACTCTGAAGCATCTATCAACTGTCTGCAATGAAATCGCTACACTTGACTAGATTCTACTGACTTAATTTCAACGCCCTCTCAGCATATCTACCTCCCTATACATACAACATCATTGCATACAGCGCTAATCGTCAACAGACGTTGACATCTAGACGTTGCCTCTCTTTCTAATCATAACTCTTATCCTCCCTGACAACGTCAGGGTTGTCTATTTTTTGTGATGATATTTGTGATAGATTACGAATGTATGAAAACCCTTCTGAAATTGGCCCGACACGTCGAACGCGGCATGTACTTGTAACATCATACCAAAAGTGCAGAGTGCGCCAGGCTTGGTAAACGTTATCGTGCCGGACCGCCGCGGTGCAAAAGTTCTTGGGTTCGATTCCCAATGTAGCAGAAAGAATGATGAATTTATTTTCATTGTCTGGGTGTGTTTTCTTGTCTTTGTGTGTTTGTGGCATGGCACCGACGACACAGGGAATCTTATTGAGGGGCTATGAGTGTGTAGCAACAACCCTGGAATCAACATCGACCATTTCAGTAAATTCACTACATTAGAAGCCTACTCTGTGCATGCTCCGCGACGACTAATGATCGCTCGACGTCACAGCACACTTATCAGTGCGATACCCGCGTAATGATGTACAGACGGACAGTTGACACATTCCATGTGAGGCGAGATAACTTTTAACATTTTTATATAAGTAAATAGAGTTACTAAAATAAAATTATATCTTGCCTACGATTACAGTTTGTTTGTACATATCTTTACGCTTATAATTTTTAATCGTGGTTTCAATGTCAGTCTAGTACACTATTTAGTTAAAATTAATCACCCACGCCTGATTTATATCTTTTTCTTTAATGTAACTACTAAGTTAATACTTGATTACAATCCCACCTGATATAGTCATGGGTAGTAAGACGCACTAAGTAATAGCTTATTTAATTTGCATATACCTACCGGCTGGGACTGGAATCGAAAAAAAAACTTACTTATACTTATTGTAAAACTGTATAATATATTATTCGTACTTAAATACATAATGATGCTTGAATTAAAATAAAAAATAAAAATCATTACGTAACAGTGATCCTCAAAGTTTTTTTTTTTTTACACATAGCCTTAAATAAAAGGTAAGAAATCGACACATTAATAAAACAGGATTTATCTCGAGCAACGCCAAAGGCCCAGTGACCCGACACGCAAATCTTAATCAACGCCAATTAAAAAAGGGAAAAAGCTCGGGAGTTGTGATTTGCGGGCGTTGCGAACATTTGTCAAACCGCCCGTTACGTTGTCATTTGTAAAATTACAGGGTCCTATGTTATTCATGCGTTATTCTCGCAAATTATTTAAATACTAGGAACCTCTCTCGCTTCGCTTCGGAAAACCAATGCTTTAGTAGTTATGAGGTAAAAAACGTGTATGTGTACCTATGTATTACGCACATAAGAAGTTATTCTTCCTTGGCACATAACAGAAATAGCTAAAGATTTCATCCTCTTTGTTTGTAAAAGGAATCAGTTATCAGCCAACTTCATGTCACTTTTTGGCTGTCGGTGTGCACGCGCATCGATAAAATTTTACTCACATATTTTTTTCCAAACGCGCCAAAAGAAGTATTTAACTTCAAAAATGTTAAGACTGATACACCCGATTAAAATTAAATAAACTATCCCACCAAACATTAAAAGTAAATCTTAAGATAAACAGAAAATAACTAAACCATAATATTGGTGAGATAAATCATCCAACCAAATTGACGTCAATCTGCAACAACGTAACGCCAAAGATCCATTACCGAGACATTGGAATCTATGCAACAAGCATCTATCGAAGTCACAGCCGTAGTAATGACTTTCCCTTAGGGAACATGGGTTTCGGATCTTCGCTGGACAGACATTTATATGACAGATGCTAGTTTTCGAACTTCAGCTTACACCATGTGTCATGCATAGAAGACTCTGAAATGGTGGCTGTGTCGTAAAATGTTACTTATTTATTTTACACTCAAAGACCAAAAACTCGCGATGTTGACTTTTACAGACGCCACAACGCGTTGTCACACTCAATTCGAACTTATCAGTCATCAATAAACAATTTTCCTGAACTAAAATTAAATAAAAGAAAAGACGAGGAAATGACGCAATAAACCAAGAACTGGAATTACCCACAACGCCATAGATCCATCGTAACGCACGATTCTCCAGCAACGCCAATTAAAAAAGGAGAAAGAGCCAGGATTGTAATTTGCGGGCGACGGGAACATTTGTCAAACCAGGCGCGACGGTTGAAAAATTTCAGCGACAATACGCTCGGAATGAAAGATTAAATTGGTATCTAACTAGAACTTGTGCGCTGGAAGAGCAATTTTTGGTTATATTTTTAACCCCTTTTGGATTTACGGCTTATCTCCGTGGCTTTCACAATAGAGTGAACCTGGAATTGCGAGCTATGTCACTTACTCAGTTTATAGACCTAATTAACGCTCGCAGGATATGCTAATAATATATACAATATGTATCAAATTATAAGTCGGTAACCATATAACATTGTTTTCGATTCCAGGATGTCCTCCAACAGGCGACGTCCTAATTCGAGGTCCAAACCCCACAAGGGGTGCTTTAGGACGACGCATGTACACACTTCTCGAGGTGTGGAGGTATCACTCCCACCTCGCAAATATGTCTTCTCGACTGAGCTTCTCCAGGCTCGCCCACCTGTCCGCGAGAAGCTGTAAATGCCACTCGGGCCAACAGCAGCTATCCATTTGAAAAAAAACCAGAACGTTTTAATTCAAAGGATGATCGTTGTAAGTCAAGGATTTATTTTAATGTCGAATCAACAGCCCCACAGTCATAAATGTTTAGCTAAATCCATTTAATATTTCGTTTACATTTCTTACAGATACGGAAAAAGCAGTAAGAGTCACCCAACGAAATTTTTATATTCTCTTTAAGCATTACAACCTTATCAAAAACGCCACGTTTTGAAATTAAATAATATTAAAACTTGAAACTAAACGTCTTCATAAACATATTTTCCTGCAATGTTGTATCTTAGCGGAGCTTTAGAAAAATATTGCTTTTAATGGCGAGATAAATTTGAAAACCTGTGGCAGTATAATTCCGTAGACTGAGAGTACATTACACAAATGGACGTGGTATTAATAGATAAGAAAATAACGTAAATTCTATTAAAAAAATGTTTCAAAGAAATCGTAAAGCTTTATTCAATACTATAAACAAAAAAGATCACTGTATAGTATCGCACAAAAGAAAAAATTAATGGCTAAAAAAGTATTACGAAAATAAACACACTTCAACAGTATTAACAGTAAAATAAACAGTGTAAAAATGGCAAAATTTTTTGCTCCAATAAAAAATTTACTTAAAATAGTAATTAAAAACTTGAACAAAAACTCTTTGTTTTAAAACAACGAAAGGTTTTAAATTTTTCAATACGATGCTGGTAATGGATTGATTTGGAGAGAGCGCATATACATGGAACAATGACGAATGCCAGTGGTTCGAAAACTATTGAAGGTATTTTTTTATTTATTAATAAAAGTGAAGTTACAACTGAACAATAAAATCCCTAACAAAAACATAAATGTAAAAAGGGGCCAAGTTCAGTAAAACGACGGTTGGGATAGTCGTTGTCCCTGATAAAAGAGCTGAGATGTAACGGGTACCAAGTTCATAGATTCCTTTATTAATAGAGAACATAATATAGGTTTGTGTGTTCTTCAGTTCATTAGTAATACAATTTTTTACTTTATTTATTATATCATGCTTGCTAATTTGCAAGTTATTCTTGTTCTTTAAGTAGAAAAATTTTACACAATAAGATTATTAAAGTTCTTAAAAATATCGAATAGTTTTTCACTTACATAAAGTAATATAGAATACATAAAAAGAGACTCAAAATGTATCACATATTGGCCAATTTGTTACCGTTTATTTTACCGAACTTGGCTGATACACTACGGTGTAGTATCACGGTCATTCAGTCGTTAGCGATTAAAGCCAGTACGAAGCGGTGACCCACTGACATTTACTAACATATACTATATTTCAATACAACAAAAGGTTTTTCTTTGACACGATCGCATCACTTTTAATTCCTTGCGGGAAATGTTGAATACATTTATGGAATACGACAATCCAAACATTTATATTTTTTATGTTTTTACGCTAATGCTGCCGTCCTCAAGCTAAAAGGCGGCTAAATGTCATCTGGTAAATTTTTACTTTACTAACAGTTTTGATATTTTTTTGACCTTTAGTAATATTTAAGTTCAAAAAATATATATATCTTTTGAGTTTGACATAGTATGACAACATTAACAATTGTTTTATAGAGAATCACTAGCACGATTTCAAAATAATCCTGCGTTTTTTGGCTCTACCTCAAAAACTGTTTTTGTCACTTAACCGCCTTTTAGTTTGAGGACGGCAGAATGATCGGGACTCATGTTTGTATATTTCTATATCTGTTAGCACTTATTTCTTCTGTACTTAACAGAACTGTTCACCCAATTACATCGACGATCGCAGCGAGACGCAGATCATGAATATCTGTTACAATTTAAGAGTTTTTTTTTAATGGAATGAGCCGGCAAACAAACTGACGATCCACCTGGTGTTCAGTGGCTGTCGTCGTCCATCAGCAACACCAAGGCATAACTGATGCGTTGCCGGCCAAGAAAGAAAGAAGAAAAAGAAAGAACTGGCTCTCAAGTCCCCACCCGCCAAACGACTTGTCGTGTTCCGGCTCCGACTCATGCTCAAGGGTGGTAGCTATCCAGGCGAACCCCATGGAGAAATAATAATAGTAATAATGGTATTAATTAACAATTAAAACCAATATTACCAATATAATCCCTCGAGAGGCCCTACCATCAGCGGGCCGGATTTAGTCGCCTCTTACGACACCCATCTGGCGTGGGTTTGGGGTTAGTATTCTAAGCCGCCAATACGGCCTAAAAATAATTATAAATAAAAATTTTCATAGAAAATAAGAATTACTTCAAAATAGGTTTTTTAATTTGTGACAATGTTCATAAGGAACTGTTTTTAGGTGCATTCTGATCGAGACCATTGAAGACAACGCGGTTCTTACAAGATGCTAGACATAAATCCTTGATAGTGGAGGCATTATTGATGGTGCGCGATAGTTCACTGTAGCAAGAAGCTGGGCGACGTCGACTACTTCATTCACCAGGTTAAAAAGAGAAGTAGACGTCTTCGATCAATACGAAACGTCATTTATATAAATTTTAGTAACAATTACTACTCAGTAAATATAATAATTTTTAAAAATATATCTAAGGGAGTCTCTTGGCATGAAACTGTAAATGTCACAAACAGTCCTTTTAAAAGGATCCACTTCATTTACAGCTGCAGCTGATTGAAGAAAGTCGGTCCAGGAAGACTATTCAGGTTTGTAACTTGACAGCGGAGTTTCAAAATTGACGTTCGAGTTCTAGGATCACTTCACTTCGCAAGTGCGTACTAGATGATTAGATAATGACATGTCAATACGATGCAAGTTCGCTTTTGTTTTGTAACTTGACAGCGGAATACACGATGAGTTTCTAAATTGAAGTAAGAATTCGAGACTCCCTTCACCTCGCAAGTGCGTACCAGATGATTAGAAAATCACATATCAAGATCTCGGACTCGAACTTCAATTTTGAAACTCATCGCGGATTCCGCTGTCAAGTGACAAAAGTGAATAGCCTTGCAGCTTTTCGAAATTATTTTACTCTTTTTTTGGTGTTTGTACCTTTCAACATTCTACTCTCGTAGCTGTACTCTTACTATAATTATGTTAATCATTTTATCATGTTACGCTTTGTATTCCGTTCTGTTCTTATGGAACCCTAAAAAATAAACAATTCATGACATCCAATACGTTGGGTGTCTGATTTAAGAATCCAAGTGGCGCGATGACGCTAACCTATTTAGAAGCGAACGGATCCTTTGTAATACTATTCGCTGGGAATTCCCAACCAATCAAATCTGAGATCAGTTGAGACTTCAGGCGCGTCGCAGTGTTCATATCGTAAAAACGGGACGGAACGGGGCAAAGCGGTGTCATTAAACCGTCCCAGATTTGAGCATGGGGTCCCGAACAAAGGAAAATGCCGGAATATCTCCAACCGACCTCCTTGTAGTTGAAGCCTGTAGTACCACGTTGCTTCCGTGGTGATTGGGATATAATATTGTAAAGGGTTAAAATAAACTGCTAAATATCGAATCCAAATCAACTGACATAGCTTTACGACAGCTACAGACGATACAACTATTCTGCGATACCTTAACAATCTTTGCTATAAACGACTCTTGGAGTTAAACGTAAATTTCAAAGGTGCAAAGAAACATACATCTGTGTCATCTTTCTTTTAAACACGTTCAGCTAATAGTGAAATGCCTGGGCAGTAAGCTAACGAATCCAGTCATAAGTAAACAAACTAAACAAAACGCTTCTCACTCTTAGTGCCACACTAGGATTCCCTATGTCGTGAGTGCCAGGGACAACTCACAAACACCCATACTGAGAACAGAAATTCAAACTCATCATTAAAATTTCTGCTTCGCTGGGAATGGAACCCAGGACCCTTGGCACAGCGGTCCGGCATGGTGGTAAAGTGGCAAAGGCAATAACCGTACAATACCCGCTGTCGCCTGTCAATCAAACCACGCTCGTTAGAAGAATCCCGTGACTTAAACTATGAGACGGCATTCAGCGTGCCTTCTGAATACTTTCGGCATTCCAAGGAGTCGATTTTTAAACAACACGAAATAGAAGCAGGAAATTGCGTAGCTCGAAGCGTTCGGGCGGAATAGAAGTTAATTCGGTATCGCGTTACGTTTTGATATCAATTGAGGAAGGGTTCCTTTGGAGGCCTAATTCTTCTCAAATGGCCTTCACCGACTTTGCTCTTCTCCTAACATTTAATTGGTAACGATTTTTACAGTTTTCCGCTTACTTTTTACCCTCTTTGCTGTAGGAAGTTTTTAAAACATTTTACGAATAATTTAAAGCTTGTTGATTAATTGATTTTATTTATTTTGTGAATTAATGAAGTGCGTGGACGCTGACTCCTCTACTCACATTATCTCAAAATGACATCTCTGCCCTCTGACTTACAACCCTGTCTTAACACGTTCGAAGCGGCACCAATTTTTTATTTCTTTCCATTCCTGCGGTACATGGCGTTTTCAACCTGGTCCTAAAACTTTCATTGTGGCGATACAAGTTATATTAGACCCTGTAACGCTTTAGAAACTAAATTCTTGTTTTAGCATACTTTTACCAAAAAATATATTCTTTTTTGTCTTGAACATTATCTATAATGAAGTGATTTATGTAAATCTGAAGGCGTACGTCAATAGCTTATTTTGTTTAGAATCTATAGCTAAAATAAAATACAGTATCTTTTACACCCTGTACCGCACTGAACACGGGAAGTTGTGTACATATTTTAGGGTTGGGAAGTAAAAATATCGATAACCTTATATAAAAGAATTATATTGAATGTTCTTCATTAAAACATAGTAGACAAAAATATTTTTGGCACTGAGCACAAAGCATCAAAAATTTTTAAATTTTTCTGTCGGCCTCTCGGCTTTTTAAAAAAGTTCGTAGTTTTTTATAACATCCGACACAATTCCTTTTCTTAACACCCTTTACGAGATAGTGTTTACTTAGTTTCGGTTTCGGCTCTGAAAAAATAAATGTATTATTATCGAAATTACATATACGCACATTGAAAACATAAGTGGCATTATACAAAAAACCCGAATTCTCAGTTATGTAAAACGAGATTTAGACTACCTAAAATGAAGCGCTTCTAATGCAAAGACTGATATTTTAATAGTTTGGATACTTTTTTCTAGATGCCTCTTGTGTCACTTTATACTTTTAGTAAAAACAACTGTGCGGTGAGTAAAAAAGTGGCTTTTTGTGTTTACTGTCGTTTAAAGCGTAATTCACGCTACTGAAGTAATAACCACATAAATTACATTTTGGATATAGTGTCACTTATTTAGTTAAAAGTAATAAACAAACAAATTTTATTTTGAAATCGTACGGTTTTGTCGACTGCGACACAACACTGGCCGCGTGAAGCCAGCGCAGGGTGCGGTATAAGGTGTGCGGGGGTACCAGGTGTTTTCTAGCTGGTACCGCACTGTATTTATATTTTATTACTTCAGTGCGGTACCAGATCTAAAAAATCTGGTATTAAGCTGGCCACTCCTTTGGACTCTACTTTAGAAACACATCTTAAATATATATTTATCTCCTTCCTGCACCAAAGCAAACTGAAGTTATGCCTTTCGCACCACAGAGAAGTCTATGTTTTTCTTGATAAAACGGGATTTTTATAATAAAAAGACACGTGTTTTCTGGAAAAGCTGATGACAGAGAGATTTTTTATTCAACAGAGAACATAAGAAAATGTTGCCAGATGATACAGATAATTAATAATAGGTAGATAATACATTTTATTTGGTGTAAACTTTTAACACCCCAACTACAACAAATAAACAAATACTTTTATAAAACAATCTTTTTAATAGTCTATCTGACTAATCCCTAAACCTTCAATACATTTATAATGTCTCAAGGGACTTAAAGCTTTAGTTAGAACGTCAGCTGGCATGTCAGTTGTTGGCAAATATTCCAAATTAATAATTTTATTAGCGACTGCATCCTTTACAAAATGATATCTAATATCAATGTGTTTACTTTTTCTGTGATAGACATAATTTGCCACCAACTTCTGTGCACTTTGACTATCATTATATAATAACACAGTACATGAATTTCCAGTCAGTTCGCATAGCAAGGATCTCAAATATATAGCCTCTTTACTAGCTTCCGAGATAGCCATATACTCTGCTTCCATACTTGATAAAGCAACTGTTCTCTGTTTTTTACTTTCCCAAGAAACAGCTGACCCTGACAAAGTAAAACAATAACCAGTATATGACTTGCGATCAACAACATTACTAGCCCAGTCGGCATCAACATATCCAACAAGATCAGCTTTTTCTTTTACATATTTAAGACCATAATTTTTTGTTTTCTTTAAATATCTAAGTATTCTCTTTGCATAGTTCCAATGAACATTTGTATGACATTTATTAAATTGACTAAGAAAACTGACACAAAATGAAATATCCGGTCTAGTAAGAACTGACAGATACATAAGGCTTCCAATCAATTGTTGATAAGGAATTTCATGATTACAAGTTCCAGAATTGTCAATATCTAATTTACATTCCATTGGAGTACTAGCAACTTTACAATTAATCATATTAAATTTTTCTAACAACTGCTCTACATATTGTTCCTGATCCAGAGTAATAACATTCAACTTTTTATCTATGTTAACCCTTACACCCAAACATTGTCTAACCTGCCCTAAATTTTTAATCTTAAAATTAGAACTCAATAAAGAAATTAATTTTTCTGTTTCCTCCTCACTATTTGAATAAACAAAGAAGTCATCTACATACAACGCGATAATGATCTTAACATCATCATACATTTTAATAAAAACACAAGGCTCAAATTTACTCTTTATGAAATCTGATTTACAAAGACACTGCTCTACTCTCTCATACCATGAGCGAGAGGACTGTTTTAATCCATAAATTGCTCTATTTAATTTTACAATACCTCTCTTTTTGTTATCATCATTAATATCTGGTTGAACCATGTAAATGTCTTCTTTGAGATAACCATTAAAAAACGCTGTTTTGACATCTAAGTGAGTAATGTCTAAATTTAACTGTACAGACAAAGCAAATAACAATTTAAGTGTAGAATGCCTCACAACAGGAGAAAATGTCTCATCATAATCAATACCTGGCCTCTGCGTAAAGCCTTTTGCCACCAAACGCGCTCTGTATCGTACACTGTTATCACTACTTATTTTCTTTTTAAAAACCCACTTACATTGTACCAGAGTCTTGTTAGAAGGCAATTCTTCAACTGGAACCCAAGCATCATTCTCTTTAAAGGCCTCTAACTCATCTTTCATTGCCTCTATCCATTTGTCTCGATCTGGACTTTCCAGTGCCTCTCGAATACTAACAGGATCACTAGACAATACGGAGGTGGATGCTGTACATAAATTTGTTAAACCATACCTTTCTGGCCGCCTTCTCTCTCGTTTTGGAATTTCTGGATGTACTGGTTCTGGCAAAACTGTTTCCTCATCCTCTTCAGATTCTTGAGATTGCTGTGAAGTTGAATCCAAATCAGTCAAAGCATTAGCGTACTTCGAACCTGAAGAAGTATTTAGATCAACAAGAGATATATCATGACACTCATCATCATCTTCACTAATACATCTGTTTGAATTTTCTGAATGCCCAACAGTACCCCCAACTGAAACCAATACATCTGAAACTCCTCTACAGTTTCCACCTGCATTTTCATGGATTATAACATCTCTACTAGTTGTGATACATCCTTTAACTGGATTATAAACCCTATATCCCTTCACATTCTCGGAAAAACCAACTAGTATATGCTCTTTTGATTTACTATCCCATTTTAATCGTTTCTCTTTGGGCACATGTACCATCACTGGACTACCAAATATTCGAATATGACTCAAATCAGGTTTCCTTTTTGTCCAGAGCTCATACGGAGTTTTATTGTTTAATCCAGATGCTACCGATCTATTTTTAAGGTAAACAGCAGTGTTTGTCGCCTCTGCCCAAAATTTCTTATGTAAACCCGCATCAAACAGCAAGCATCGGGCTCTCTCAACAATGGTTCGATTAACACGTTCACTTAAACCATTTTGTTCTGGAGTGTAAACATTTGTCTTGTGATGTATAATACCATTATCTTTTAAAAAATTCTCAAATGCATTACTACAAAATTCTAAGCCATTATCAGTTCTGAATATTTTAATTTTTCTACACTGTTGGTTTTCTGCCATTAACTTGAATTCTTTGAAGTATTTGAGAACTTCACTTTTTTCTTTAAGAAAATAAACAAACACCATTCGAGTAAAGTCATCAACTAAAATTAAAAAATACCTTGATCCGCCAATTGATTTGACCTCCATGGGGCCACAGACATCAGCATGTACTAGATCTAATGGCTCGCTGCTTCTAGTTCCTACGTGATCAAATGGTAAGCGCGACTGCTTTCCCTTACAACAGACGATACATGTGTTCTTGTTGATTACTGACTTATCATTGTACGATATTCCTGTTACTGCTCCATCTTTCATCTTATTAAGGTCACTGATATTCAAATGAGCAAGTCTCCGGTGCCAAACTGTACTACTAGCTGCTGAAGAATTAGATGTAAACAAACACTGTTTCTGGTTCAAGACCATCTTGTAAACACCATCCATCTCATTAGCTACAGCCACTAAAATGTTTTCTCTATTGTAGACATAGCAACAATCCTTCTGAAACTCAACTTTATTGCCATTCCTGATGAGTTGACTGATTGAAATTAAGTTTGTGGTGAGGCTAGGCACACACAATACATCTTTCAATGTAACTTCATACAGACAATCTGGAGTGACGGTTATGATATCGACATCCCCCGAGCACAACACAGGCATAGCGCTCTGATTAGCTGCTATAATCTCCTTGATACCCGTTGTATATGATGCATTCTGAATCATATTTATATCTGGAGTCATATGAACACTCGCACCGCTATCCAAGTAAAAATCATTACTACTATAATTTCCACTCAAGAAAACTGCAGAAAATGCATTCGTCTTCTTTATCTGAGGCTGATAATCTTGTTTACATTGAGATTTATAGTGCCCAAATTGTTTGCAACGATAACATTGTATATTTGACTTGTCAGATTTGAAATTGACATTCTTTGATGAGGCGGGCTTAGACGATTCACCACAAAGCCGTTGGCTGGAATCAATCTTTCCACTACTGCCTACTTTATGTCGACTGTGCTGTCTTCGCCCTCTACTCAAAAATGCGTTTCCTGCCTCACATTCATTACCAGTTAAGTCCATCAGCTTCGTTTTTACTATATCCGCTGTAATTGCAACTCCCGAATGCTCTATTGCCATCAACATGGGAAAATATTTTTCGGGCAAACCAGCCAACATCAAACATCCAATCCATTCATCGTTTACTGAAAAACCCGTTCCCGATAACTTCTGAGCTGTCTCGATGATCTGCGTAACATAGGTTGTCATCGATTCGCAGTTGTCGAGGCGAATTGAAATCAGATTCCTCAACAATGTGATACGTCGAGAAAAACCAGAATCATCAAACATGGTCTTTAGTTTCTGCCACAACTCCTTTGTGCTTGTAGCTTCTTTAACATGAACATAAAGGGACGGATCTATAGTCAAGATAAGCTTCGCCATTGCTTTTCTGTCTTCTGACGCTTTGGCTGCCGAGCTTTCTTGCTTGATGCATTCACACATGCCCTCCAAGACTAGCATGTTCTCTGCTGCAAACGCCCATTCGTGATAATTATCACGACCCAACAGCTTTGGAACGTTGTTCAAGAATGCGTTCGACATCTTTATAAATTTCCCAATCAACTGTTATTTCTTTGCACACACGCCTATTCTAGCAAAATATTACTTATTTTTACTTCTTTAGGAGTTTACTGGGCCCATAACCTGATAAAACGGGATTTTTATAATAAAAAGACACGTGTTTTCTGGAAAAGCTGATGACAGAGAGATTTTTTATTCAACAGAGAACATAAGAAAATGTTGCCAGATGATACAGATAATTAATAATAGGTAGATAATACATTTTATTTGGTGTAAACTTTTAACAAGCCGCACTGCAAGCGAGTCATGTACAACATGTTTTCAACCTGGTTTCGCATCGAACGTGTTAATAGACATATATTCCCTATTCATTCGTAACAATCAAAATAGATGACACTCACGTCTTTGTAAAGAATCCTTGTTTATTCTTCCATACGACAAAACTTAAAAGCGCCCGGTAATACAGACTCCTAAGAAGCACTCCTCGCTTTTAAGTTTAGGGTTCTTACATCCTACTTAAGCTGCCTCTTACAGTTTACGACAATTGCCCACAGTTGGGATTCTTTTACTCAGCTCCGGGCCCCAGTACGACAATGTTAGCTTTATTAAAGAAAATGTTACGTAACACGGGTTCGCAACATTTTCTTAAATCATACGTTAAAGTACAAATAAAGTTATACGTTTCGTCGTTGTAATTAAGTAGAACTTAATAATTTAATTATTTATTTACTTATTATGTGTAAACCGGACTTTACACAATGGGTGAAGATTTATAAACCGTCCTTAGGTTAGGCTTTCATCAGACTTTAATTTATCCGAACAAAAATAATGGTTCTAAACCAAAATTAACGTTGGCCCTTTTATTATAACTTAAATTTTTAACCGACTTCAAAAAAAAGGAGGAGGTTCTCAATTCGACTGTTTTTTTTTATGTTTGTTACCTCAGAACTTTGGACTGGACGAACCGATTTTGATGATTGTTTTTTTAATCGAAAGCTGGTGGCTGTCATGTGGTCCCACATAAATTTTATTGAGATCTGACAATGGCACTCATGAGAAAACCACATAAGTCGTAAATTTGTGTTAAAATGTGCGCGACAAATTGACGAATAGCTCAATATCACGCCAACCGATTTCGATGATTCTTTTTTTAATCGAAAGCAGGTGCTTGTCATGTGGTCCCACATAAATTTGAACGAGATTTGACAAGTAGTTTTTGAGACTTTGAAGTCGGTTATTTTTTGTTAGTAAAATTTAGATTATTTCGTATTAACTAAGTGTCAGTCATCTTATTCACTCATTTTAATGTTGTCTGAGCAAAGTCCAAGTCTGAGTGCGCTTAAGTGCTTGTTCACACTGAACTTGCAGGCGCGGGCGCGGGCGCGGTCGCGAAATATCAAACTACTATGAAAGTGTTCACACCAAAACGCGCGCGCGGTGTATGTAGCGTTTACCGCGACCGCGCCCGCGCCCGCGCCCGCGCCCGCGAGTTCAGTGTGAACAAGCACTAAGGATGAGGATAATGAGCGATTTTTTTAAGATGCGAGTCCCGTAAAATGTGTCGGTTTCATACAAAACTTCAGCATTTTACGTCGCCGTGTGGTACAAACAGGATTTTAGTATGAATGAAGCGTAAACATTTTACGCGATGCACAGCTCAAAGAAATACGCTCGTTTGGCCTCACCCCTATAGTTCTCACCTTATGAGTGACTCGTCATTGATCTAGCTGCTCAACAGAAGATAAAGACAACTGTCACCGTAATCCATCCGTGAGTCATAAGGACGCTCCCTTACCAAGAGAATTCGCCTGTAACAATCCCAGATTCGTTAGTAGGATAACAATACAAAAATTTTACAAAAAAATTGTCTTCGAATAATCACCATAAAAATAGCCATAACCCATAATATTTGAGAAGCTCCCTCGATTCCAACATCAGAACTGACTTTTAATAAATATGGGACCGATCTGAAGGTATAAATAAATAAATAAATAAATAAATAAAATCCAAATCGGTTGATAAATGACGGAATTCTGAGGTAACAAATAAAAAAATATCATTTTTCTAAAATTGGTTAAAACTGTTCGAACCTGAGCTTGTAACATTACATGATTACATGCGTATGTTACGGAATTGAATTCATACAAGTTGCGCACTGTACGCTGGACTCTCCGCGTCAATGCCTAGGCTAAGGCTTAAGCTGGACTCTGGTGTAATGTATAGAGATTTTATATATCAAACCAAATACTGACTTGTTACTTTAGTTGGTAACACTCAAAGGAAATTCGCGAAAAAACCGAAGTCGTGTGGAGACTGTGGAGCATGCGGCGTTCGTCACGAATGATATAATGTACATTACAAACAAACGATACAAGTCAGTCATCACCTTAACACAACACACAATGAACTTAGTATTCATTTGGAGGAACGCGCACGTCACTGGTGCCGTATATCCCGCTTACACACAGCATATACAAGCTTATAGAGGCTTACCCACGAGTTCACGAAACGTGAATGGACACCGTGATACAAGAAACGACGTATTAAGCAAAAATATAGCTTTGAGGAAAGTTAACCACAATGACAATTAATGTTGTTGCAGAAAAAAATATTTTGCTTTCATGTCTGAAAAATATACGCTATTGAAAATGGAGAATCGGAATGTTTTGGAGCTTTTAAAATTTTATTATTGGTGAATATAATTTAGTGTAGTCAGCATTGACGTACTATACATAGACAGGCTATCTCAAACAAAATGTGTGTTCCACCGCCGGCTTGCCCTCCGTTCTCTTTTCAAACTAGAAGCCTCGTTTGCACACTTGCCATAGAGTAACTTTGTATATGACACTTGTCGAACCAAGACAAGCAGTCACCGACTCCAAATCTTTACAAGCTCTTACTCCAACTTTATTTAACGTGCAAAAGCGTTTAAACGATTTCAAACGTAATTACCATTCATTCGTGTCAAAAAATCCAACACTTTAAATTGGTCACAAGCGTCACGTCGGCAAGCTTATTTAGTCCATTAACACGCTAGTGGCTTGCCAAGTTCAAACGCTCCTTATGATTTTTTCATTCAAAATGGCGGGAACATTGCTCAATAATTAAATTAAATTCGTTTTAGTTGATTTAAGTTAAGATTTTGTTTTCTTACTGATGATAAAGTGATAACATTATCTTTTTTGTTTTTTGTCGTGCAATTGTGGCACATTCTTATTACGCACGACGGCATTTTTTCAGTTTTTTCATAAACAATTTTGACATGCGGCCGCAATGAGCGCAGCCGAGTGACAGCCGAGTGACAGAATTAAATGCAGCCGGCCGGCTGCAATGCACACCCCCGAACCCGATGTTCGCGGTGTCCCTTCTATACGCTAGTAATAATAATTCTATGGTAGTCAGGCGTTTATCATGAATAAACTATTTAGAGATTTGATCACGGATTCCTTCATTTCCCTGCGAAATACACATTACAAGCTATTTTCCAATAACGTGAATATAATATGCATTTCTGCGTCGTCTTGTTTGATGTTACGCCCGTAACTTTCCCAGTAAACAGATTAATATTGTGATAAGCTGCGTATAACGTTACCATAAAATATTTTATTGTTGGCTTACAGCGATGTTCCTTTAATCGTATCTACGCGAAGAATTCTTAATCTTGAACCGGTCCCGCATTTCAATAGAAGAAAAATGTTATTCCTTAAAAAATCCAACAAGATAAGGTAAGATTTACTTATAAACGAAAAACAAAGCGATTCAACGTAAACAGAGCTTCATTTGAACAAAACAAAGGGATTAGAGTTCACAGATCTTAATTAAGCTTCTTTTGCAACGATACGTGTTTAAAAGAAAGTTCACTAATTAATTTTACATTAATACTAAGCGCCATGTTTGAGTGTGTGATGTCAGTCGTAAGGTTTTTTAATACATAGTACATTACATACTATAAACCTACTATTTCATAGTACAATATGACCTATGCTTACTTAAAAGTCATGCTTTTTTGTGATTTTTCACATTGCGAAGATTAGGTTTTCTACCGTGCGACTTAAATCTATTTTTGCATGGGCGTAAAGTTAGACTAGACGGCGCATTTTAGACCATGACCTTAGTGCGGGCTTAGGTCACAACATGCTATAAAAAAAAATACATTTTCTTATCAGATGTTTCCAGCCAAGTTCAAAGCAAAAGAACTGGTGAGGCAGCGAGTGTGTAATATTAGACGAACCATTTAATATTTAACAACATCATGAAATTTGACACATATACCTATTGAAACCCCTTAGCATATTTAGAATTTAAAATTTCATAAATGTAGCTAAACAGTTGAAAAATTAAAATGAAATTTTTTAAAAAATGATTTATTCATATAAATAAATATGAATAATATAATATAAATAAAATGGTGTATTTATATCGTTATTGATATATTAACGTTTAAAAATATGCATTTTGGTGACTGACTCACTCACATTGGATCAAACACCAAACCTACTTCCAGATAACCTACAAACTTGATATTTGGCATCAAGGTAGAGACTATTAGGCGCGTACAAAGGAAAATATCTAAAAACTGAAAATTATTGATAATTAGTGAAAGTAGTGAATTACCGGTTCCACTGTATAGAATAATTTTATAAATAACAGTAGACCGTATATTATTAATAAATACTAATAATTTATTTTACTGGAACTACCCGGGAAGCGTGGGGCAGAAGTGTGATGACGCTTTTCATAAAGAAGGGCGATAAAGCCCTTTTGAAGGTCTATAGATTCTATAGGCCCATTGCACTTCTGAGCCAGGTTTATAAGCTGCTTTCGAATGTGCTCACAAATCGCCATGCACGCAGGCTTGACCACTTCCAGCAAGCAGGATTCCTAAAGGCCACATTACCATAGACCACATACACACACTACGGCAGATTATACAAAAGACCGAGGAGTATAATCTGCCGTTATGTGTTGTCTATGTGGACTATGAATGTAGAGCTTGAATTACATGTTCTTGTGACTAAAATTTTAGGATTTTCTACATAGAACTTGGCACCCATTTAGATCTGATTTTTTTATTTAATTTGGCTCTCATTTCAGATTTATGTTTTTGATGAGATGTAAATATTATTACCACTTAAATAATCGTGAGTCGTGACTCGTGACTGATCTCATTGCATCAGATTGAGATGACTTCGAAGGTGACCTGCTGGTAGACCAGCACTCTGTCAGCGTTAGTTCCACCGACCCAGTTAAAGTTATCGCCAGCTTAATTTATTTTACCTCCTGCCAGCCATTTTAATCTCTTTGCTATTTGTTTTAAGGCATAAAGTTTCACTGTGATTGTTCGTGCTGCAATTTTGCGCGTGCAGGCCATAAGACAAGCGAAACGTTCAGATGGATGTATAATAGCAATTGATTCTAGAATGATGGTTAAGGCTGTATTACCATCGAGATCTACAACGAGAACTAGATTGTACAGGACCTTTCGACAACTTATAGACCACTATAAACCGTCTTCAGGCTTTGCTCAGACTTTAAATTATCGGAACAAAAATAATGGTCCTAAATCAACCTTAACATGAGACGTTTTATATGACTTTTGGATAATCAAAGTCTTAGTCATCTAGTACATTTGACTGTTGTTTGAGTGAAGTCAAAGTCTAAGTGCGGCTTATAGATCTCCCCATTTGATCTTTGGCCCTTTTCAACTTGAAAATAATGTAACGGCCTTTTTCATAAAAGATTAATAAACCCATTGAAATAGGTAACTAATAATACCTATGTAATAACATATTTTAGTTTTTAGTTTTTCATACGAGTGAAAGAAACAAAACACTGCCTTCTATGACGTTGCTTGTTTTTATGAATAAGGGGATAAGATTGTATCTTGTCTGTTATGGTGAATTTTATCTTTACAAGCACGTTAAATCCGCCATAGCTCACCCGCCCGCGCTATGGCTCTACCGGGGCTCAAACCCGAGACTTGCGGCCAATTAAAAGTTTTTAACAATTAACTGGTGGCGATGACGCTCTGCGCCGAGTTCTGTTCCACTTTTTTTGGCCTAACTTTAAACGTTTCGACTTCCGATTCGTGTTTTACGAATCGTGTGTGTGCGTTGTTGGCTTTTATTTGTCGAACTGAACGAACAAACGTGCAACTGACGAGAAGCTTGACCGACGTTGTAATAACTTTTGTATTGTGTTTCGACTAGTTCGATGCATGAAAAACTCGAGGCTGGATCTTTTGAATGAAATGGTGAGCGAACGATTGGATTAATACTAGTTGTCTTTAACTAATGATGCTTTATGGGTTAGGATACATTTACAGTTTCACGTAGGTTATTATTCTTCGAGTTTCGTTCTCGATATTAGCATAGCAACACTTGTAGTAGCCACGTACCGCCCGCCATTTCGCACTGAATTTTAGAGGTAGATAAAAAATAAAACATGAAATTATCAATTTTTGTAGGGTAGATTTGTAAAACCTCACTTAGTTGGGGCGCTCTCCTCTTCGGTTCGTCATTCACGTTTCAGTGCTTCGCTGTTTCGCACGGGCGCAAAATTGAAGTTAAAAGCAAAAATGCTTAAATTAAAGTTTAAATAGTTAGGAAGAAATCAATTACTTGTGTAAAATAATAAAAAGGTTAAAAAGAAAAATTAACCAAAGTAAAAGTGATCTACAGTGTGTATCGTTGGATTCGTACAGGGAATCGTTGGATTGGATTGGATAGCGATTTATCAACGCTTATAATGAGCAGGTAGGTGAATTCCACTATTCAAATACAGATGAATACAGCAAGTAACTAAAAATCATAACCCTACTTTAGTCGGTTAAAAATTGCTTGCAAATGTAATTCGCAAGGAAATTACACGTAATTACTAAGCAGAAATCTGTTATATATCAGTGAATATATAATTTTAATATGAATACCCTCAGGGATTCCTCTTTTATTCTCTCCATTACTAGCACGTGTCTTCCGTATGGAAAATATATTACAATATTATTTAAATTCATAACTGGATTGTCCTTTGGGGGCCTTCCAAATAAATACCTGCTAACCGGAATTACCTGGGGGGTTCTTCCAATGCTGATAAATGTATTCCATAAGGAATTTATCAATTTATATGCAACATTATGTAATACAAACATACTCGGATTATTCTTTGATGGATTCCAAATAAAAAAGTACCTGTTAATTGCTAGTACATGTATTCTGTAAGGAATTGATATTGCATTAGTGTACAAATACGACGTGCATAATGATGACGTGCATAAGTGTATCAATGATACCTACATGAATAAATGATTTTGAATTTGAATTTGAAATACAAAATATAATCGCGTTTTCTTTTGAAGGCCTTCTAAATAAAAATAAAAAGTTCCTTCTAACAATAATCACCTATAAGGTTCTTCCATCGCTAGTATGTACTAGTACTAGTTTTCCGTAATGAATTTATATCGAAATAGTATATAAATACAAAACATAATAGGATTGTCCTTTGGGGACTCCTGTGGGGTTCACTGCTGGCATTACTTTTGAATTAGTTTTACGCAGACAACTGCAACAAAAAGTACTCGCTAATCGGATCTACCTGTGGGGTATTTCCTCCGCATTGTACATGTATTCCATGAAGAATCCTCACCGTGTTACGGAGACAACTGAAACAAAAAGTTCTTGCTAATCGGACCTACCTGAGGGACATTTCCTCTGCATTGTACATGAATTCCATGAAGAATCCTCACCGTGTTACGGAGATAACTGAAACAAAAAGTTCTTGCTAATTGGACCTACCTGAGGGACATTTCCTCTACATTGTACATGAATTCCATGAAGAATCCTCACCGTGTTACGGAGACAACTGCAACAAAAAGTTCTTGCTAATCGGATCTACCTGAGGGATATTTCCTCTGAATTGTACATGTATTCCATGAAGTATCCTCACCGTGTTATGTAGACAACTTCAAAAAAGTACTCGCTAATCGGATCTACCTGGGGGGTATTTCCTCTGCATTGTACATATATTTCAGGAAGAATCCTTACCGTGTTACGCAGACAACTGCAACAAAAAGTACTCGCTAATCGGATCTACCTATGGGGTATTCCCACTGCATTGTAAATGAGTTCCAGAAAGAATCTTCACCGCATTATGCAGCTGACTAGCGTATATTCCATACGGAATTAATATTGCACGCTTCGTTTTCGTTGAACTACACAAAGAACTTGACAACGATTGGGATTACTCAAACAAAAAAGAAAAATATAAATGTATATATATATATACAGTAGAACCTCTATAAGTCGAAAATCAAGGGAGACGCCAAAAAATTCGAGTTATAGAGTTTTCGAATTATAGAGAATTTCGACTTAAGCGGATTTTGATTCGACATACAGAGGTTGAGATTCATTCTTATAAATTTTGAGTTAGAGAGGTAAAATAAATAAAAATTCAAGTTGGAGAGTTGACACACATATTTTTATTTATTACAAATCGACAAACGACTTGCTTCGCTAAAGTTCAAATGAAATAAAAAATTATACAATTAAACATCTGACACCAAGCAAGCAAACACGTGTTAACGTGAGTTATAAGTTCGTGGTAATTCTATTCATTGTACCTATACTCCTAAATTGCTTTCTAACAAACAATGGTGTACTTACGCTGTCGGCGAATTCTTAAAGTCGGTAACTTATTTTTCTTCGAACTATAGAGGTAATAACTCCCAAATAATCGAGTTTTAAAGGTTGTAAAATAAAACATTGCTATGTTCGAGATACAGAGGTAAAATTTAATTTTTCGAGTTATGGAGGTAAAATATGTACCAAAATGGCTTGGAGGGACTCACTGATTATTTCGACTAATGGAGGGTTGAGATTTCGAGTAGTGGAGGTTTTGGTGTTTGAAGGGAAGGGAACAAAACATTTTTTCGAGATTTGGAGGTTTTCAACTTATCGAGGTTCGACTTAACGAGGTTCTACTGTATATATATATTTCTAAAGGAACTCACGTCACGCTGCACAGCACACGGTGAACTGAAACAAGTACTTATTTTTTCGCATGAAACTGCGAAGGATTTTTATTCAACGAGCAAGGGCTGTATACGAGCAAGGGCTGTATATTATTTATTTATTCACAATAAAATGTAAACGTAACAGGTTCATTTAAACCTAACACCGTTTACAATTTACACGAATCAAGGGTGATTCTCTCGCCATCTGCAAAATTCCATCTTGTTACTGCAAACAACGTTCGTCGACGCGCGTGAGTACATTATAATAATATATTCAATTACCAGCAATAATGACAATGAAAATTGCACTACTTTCATCCATCCAGAACTTTGAAGTTCACAAGTAGTGTGAAGTTGTTATAACAATTATTATAGTATCAACTTTTAAAAGTTTTTTGCTAACCGCACCACTGCAACGGTGGTACTCAATACCGACGGTGATACCTTAACAACAGTAGCTGTCTATTCCGTCGACAACGCATTGGTGATGCCTTTTTTTTCGTGGGTTGTGAATTAAATTCACTTTGATCATAAAGTCTGCGAATCAATAACCAGCTAAGCCTGTCATCAGGCCCTTAAGCAACAGTAACTTTTCAGTAATATTTCTGAAAACCGCCGTAAGGAGCGTAAAAATTGTTCGACCTGCTGGTCGAACTATGCATATGTGACTCTCACACAAAGGTAGCCAATGCTGACAACAAAGCCAGCCTAAGAAAAACAGCCTTAAACTGTCAGCCGTAGACGTAAGTTCTAAAACGTTCTCACGATACGGATTATAATAATAATAAGACTAAGATATTTTATCTATCAAATCTATTATTGATTCACGAAAGATTGTCTTATTGATAAATTTGGGAACATACCATTCTTATGTCAGCGTACAACAATTGGCATAAATGTACCTAATTATACAATAACATCGCACATGTTCCAATAAAAAAGAAAATAACAATTCAGACATTGAAGTACAATGTAGTATGGATTTAATTAGATTGAAAGTAAACTAATAAATGTATGTCTACAAATTGATACCTATACCTATTGGCATATGAAATTATGAGTACTAATTCCGAATTTCAAATTATATTTCAATATCTGAGGAAAACTTAATTTAAGTTCTTATAAACTCTTATAAATTGATGTGATCAGTTGTTCAATTTCAGCCGAATTGAAGAAAATAATAAGCTATATCCTGTTTGTACACCGTATGTACATACCGTTTGGCTTAATATAGCTAATATTTTTAACGGGTTTTTAATTTACTGAGGCGTACGGAATACTTGTCTTTTCTACATAATAATAATAAACAAATAAACTTAATTGAGTGAATTATTTTCTGGTTGGCCTGCCGGTCAATGATAATGAAATTACAAATAGTAGGTATACTACTGTATACCCACTGTATATGTACGATTAATGGTATTATCCATTGCTTAATGTATTAGTAATTTATTTATTGCTCAATTAAAAGTAAAATTTTTGAATATTGGATATTTTTTGATTAATTCCGTGCTAACGGACGATTGATTAATTTTTGCCTACCAGGCTAGAGATACAAACATCTTCTATACATGCAAAACATGCATGTATACCGCAGATTGTATAATTATACAATATTATGCTCCGTATGTGCATGTCTCAACAACGGGGTTCCGCCTCCAAAGTAACCAGACATTATCACTAAGGCAACATTATACTCAACAAATGATCGTTTAAATTTGCCATCGAGTGATACTGTAAAATAAGACAAACAATAATGTATTTATTATTTATTTATTTCAACAAACAAGTACAATTGCATGCTTTACACGTCTGCCAGTAGCTCTCGTGGATTACAATATACGAGTACGTACTCCCAACGTACTTATTTTTTACTTACTTGTTTTTAATGTTGCAGGTGTCAGTTCTAGGACGGAGGTACACTTAGGATATTGTGGTTTGATTTAATTATATGCGCTATGACTGCGCGGCTGCGGTCCGCCTATATATCTGTCATCCTATAAACTTAACAATGAGATTGTTTCTTAATGGCCTCCACCCATAATTTTTTTTAACATTGAGTAATTTTATTTTAGGTATTATATGTATACTTAACTAATCACACTATCGTTACCAGATTCAAGTCCGAATATTGTTTCCCTTATAAAAACATCCCAACTGCTTACGCATAGTACTGCATATGTGATGGAAAACAGAAGTTTGCGTATCGTCAATTCCCCACGAAAACAATTTTATCCTTACAATACTTTGTAATAGAATTTCTCTTATTGTTTCACACAAGTCTTAATTCTACAGATCATAAGGTTACGACAGTTCACCCAGGTCCTTGGTAATTGGTCAAATCAGTCTAGACAAGGATTATATTTTATATATTTTTCTATAGAAAATATTTTCATTGCGGCCTACTACTTAAATACTAATTAATTTGGAACATAATAATATCCAATGTTATTCAATTTAGTATTTTTTACAGCACATATATTTCATGTGATTTTCGGCCGCAAAACTCTAAAAGAAGTCAATACATTGATTTCGTTTTTTATACAGGACTGGTGGATGCTCTGTGTGTTCCATTACACTTATAAAATCTCTGATAACAATTATAGATCAGTGTTTTTTGTGTTAACAATCTGTTGAAAATTGTTTTATGGGAAAAATGGAAAATCTACTTTATCAATGGATGGATTTTAGTGGCCTCAAACCACTTTCGGATTATTGCCTTTCAAATTAAATCATTTTAAGACATATCGGTTGGATGGTTTCACAGTCTATAGAAAACATCCGTACAAACGTTTTATGTTTTTATATACATTATAGATAGATAATGTTTTAATTAAAACAGTGTTTTTATAGAAACTTTTAATTCTACTTACAGGTTTGGAATTAATTGTGGTTGGCGACATAGTTGCTGCTTTCGTTGCTACACTCGCTGTAGTAGTGTGACCAAAAGCTACAAAAAAAAAAAAAAAAAAATTGATCTTTCGGGAAAGAACAAATTTCAGTCAACACAATTATCATCAAATTACTTACTCTCTTAGTACTGGCAAGGGTTACATAAAAAGGATACCATATATATTATCGATAATATTGCCAAATCTATATTTACCTCATATAAGTAATTTACTTATTATCCTTAAATATTTTAATGAATATTTTACATAAAAATTTCAGAATTCAGTGGATATTCCACTTTATTCGGTTAACATTACACTCGTCATGTTCATAGCAAATACAGTTAACTACTTATCAGTAGCATAATTACCGAGTGTGTTTTAAATACGGTATTACGTATATACTGTTGTCACCAATATATTGTTCAATAGATTGAAATTAAAGAGAAAAATATTGCTATCATATTACAATTAAAAATAATATAATATCATTAGTTTCACGACTACCTTCTCTAAACGTCTACAAGTGTTGCTATGCTAATATCGAGAACGAAACTCGAAGAATAATTGATGATTAAACGAACTTACCTGTAAGTGAAGTTCAATCCCAATTATTCGAGAGCTTCGTTCGAAGATATTAGCATCCCTCCCTCCCTAGTGTAAATGTCATATACACTACACCCCTAGTCGTGAAACATAAAACAGCTCAGCAAATCTCTGAACTGAATGACGAACCGAAGAGGAGAGCGCCCCAACTAAGTGAGGTTTTACAAATCTACCCTACAAAAATTGATAATTTCATGTTTTATTTTTTATCTACCTCTAAAATTCAGTGCGAAATGGCGGGCGGTACGTGGCTTCTACAAGTGTTGCTATGCTAATATCTTCGAACGAAGCTCTCGAATAATTGGGATTGAACTTCACTTACAGGTAAGTTCGTTTAATCATCAAGTATATGTCACAGGAAAATAACAAGAACCGCAAATAAATTTCCTAGGAAATTTATAAAGCTGTTCTTGTTATTTTCCGGTGACAGATATATTCATCATTATAAAAATGGTTGTCTGTAAAGTCGGTTTACGGACGGTAGTTTAACGTGACAACGTCATGATAAAGCTCCGCTCCGCTCCACTCAACTACGATCGCCTACGGCATCGACTACGATACGCCGATCGTAGCCGATAGTGCCTCTCTCTCGCTTTTGCCGCTCTCTCGCTCGCGGAACGCTACATATTTTCATAGATGCGCCCGGCGCTTATCGTTTTAATATACGTTATCACGTCAAAAGATGTTCTTCTTCACAAAGCACGTTTTACTTGAAACTGTGATGACGACGAATGTAAAGATTAACAACAGCTCCAGCTGTGACGAATATAATCATACAATCCGTGTATGATTATATTCGTCACACACTGAATTTCGTGTGACAATGAATCTGGCACCTTTGACAATGACAATAGAATGACATCATTATTTAATGATTGATTGTTAATTGATTTTAACACATAAAAAGAAGCATGTAATTTTACTGGTACGGATGGTATATAATAATGTTTCTCAAAGTGTTTCACGATACTCCTTATGGGCACTAAGGACTTTAAGAGGGCAATAGAAGTCATAAAAATAATCGAAGGTGTTGAGGTGATCCAAAACTGTGTTGACTTTTAATCATCGCCGATTAAAATAAGCCGGACGATTTGTAATATAACATATTTAATCACACATCATTGTAAGACACTCATTTACGTCGAACGTAAATAGAAAAAAATAGAAGTGACACTCCGGGCCCATTAAACGCGAATATTCGAAACATTCCCGCGCCGTCCGATGTAACGAGCTGCTGAGGCGTGACGTTATGTATTTTTTATTTTTTTCACCAGCTTTTATTTTGGTAACGCAAGAGACAAATTTTTCCGGCAAACACATGTCCCGGCTCACCGTGAAAAGGTTTAGCTTGTTCGAGCTCAGTAAAATCTAGGCTGCGTATTTATTTGCAAGTGAACGGGCTTTTTATATTTGGTCATTATATATTTGATGTTTGTGATACATATGTTTACTGAGCTTGATGAAATGCTATTTTGGTAAAGGTAGTTTGCATATATTTTCAGTGAGGGGTTGTATTGCTTCAGAAGAGATAAAGCTCCTTACGCCTTGGCAAGTAGTTGCCTCCATTTACCTACCTTTATACCTTAGTTAACATAAAACTCACCGACACGTTGTGAACTAAGAAGGTAAAAGAAACATTTACAGCTATAAACACTTCCCACATACTACAATTCTTAACTAATTAAGCTTTTCTCTCCTACTAATTTACGACAAACGTCTGGTTGCAAATCCTGATTCAACCTATCCCAATTAGGTATTCCGTGAATGACACACGCATAAAACATCCTAGAGGTGGGGTGATGCCGTTCAAATTCAGCACTACTTCCCGGCAGTTCCCGGCGAATCCCGGCCGGGATCCTACGGGATTACCTCAAATCCCGGGACGTCATCGCCGGTGGCTTAGAACAGGCGCGGGTGCTTAGTGGAAGATATTTTCCCAACGAAAATATTGCAGCATTTTTGCGACTGTCTTCTGAATACCGAGTCTAATTGTGGGTTTTATGACGTCAGTTTAAGGTTCTTGAATTTTTTGTTGAACCCGGCATTAAGTAACTTGAAAGCACTCGTTTAGGCAGTATACTATGATGTTTGGTTCACAGTATGTTGCTTAAAGAAATTAAACTCAGTCAATTTTTTTTTATATAACTATATTAAGCATGATTGCAATAGAGGACGTCTTCACATAAAATAACTTTAAGGATTCGATGTTTAATAAGGTGTCATAAAAATTTAGAAAAGTCATCTTACGATATTTTTGCACAACTAAGGCCCATATTAAAAAACCTACCTATCTGAAGATCTATGCAATTTCAAGATTTGAGATGCTGACATTATTTTAAATGATATCTAATTGTGTAAGATCTGATATCACGCTCTTTAGGTCTCTGCTGGTCAAACAGTTTAGACCACATTAATATTAAATTGTATTTTATTTAAGTTCAAATAAAATAAGATAGGTCTGTATAATGAAACTTAACTCAAGAAATCACAACCAATCCAAAAATAAACACACACTTCCTGCAAAACCATAGTAAGTAACGCTTCATATAAATAGGTATAATTCTCTCCGACATTTATCTGCGGAGCGCGTAATAAGATGTATGTAAAAAACCTCACATCGTTCATAATCAACGCGTCGAGAACAAAGCGAATAAAAACGACAACCGTGTACCGATACACTCGCGAGCAACATAAACTGTAAATAACAATTACAGTTATTTTAATGATACATAATTGTACTGTACAAAATATTATACAAAGGGTGGGATCGGTGGACCCCAGAACATAAACCCTAAATCGGACACATAAACGTGTGTTTGTGGCTACAGGCTAACGACTTACCTGAGCGCTGCGGTTGTACTACCTATGCTGGAGGAGTCATAAGTCAGTCTATTAGTCTAGGGATTTGGGGTTTGGAGTTTTCTGAGCAAAGTCCAAGTCTAAGTGCACTTACCAGATCTCACACTACCTGCACACATATGTTATACATTTAACCGGCCAGCGGTGTACCCCACAATGCGGTAATTCCGCGAGGCGTTATCCTGGCAACACGCATGTCATTTGTTTTGATTACAGCGCCGCCGCGCCATCTTCCACGCTGTAATGTTTTTTATTATTTATTTTATTTTGGGCACGCACGTGGTTCAGCATTGTAGGTTCTTACGGCGTGTAATGTTTCTTACTTGTTTATGGTTACCTGGTACAAATATGATCGTATATGGATGAACACGCAGATTTCTAATTGTGATGAGTGTCTCAGCTCCGCAGAAATACACAATAAAACTAAAAAGTAGTCTACTGTAACAACCAACTTTTATATAAAAATATAATTTACAGTTTGAGAACTCCTGGACTTTATCAATCCTTTTGTCTAATTCAGCACTTTAGTCAATTTTGGTGCACCCCGAGGAATAGCAGTCGATTAACATAAAAATTAAGGTGAACCCATAGAATTAATATTACTAGCGTATAGAAGGGACACCGCGAACATCGGGTTCGGGGGTGTGCATTGCAGCCGGCCGGCTGCATTTAATTCTGTCACTCAGCTGTCACTCGGCTGCGCTCATTGCGGCCGCATGTCAAAATTGTTTACGAAAAAACTGAAAAAATGCCGTCGTGCATAATAAGAATGTGTCACAATTGCACGACAAAAAACAAAAAAGATAATGTTATCACTTTATCATCAGTAAGAAAACAAAATCTTAACTTAAATCAACTAAAACGAATTTAATTTAATTATTGAGCAATGTTCCCGCCATTTTGAATGAAAAAATCATAAGGAGCGTTTGAACTTGGCAAGCCACTAGCGTGTTAATGGACTAAATAAGCTTGCCGACGTGACGCTTGTGACCAATTTAAGGCGATATTATCCCAAAAAATGGTATTTTTGAAGGTGTTTTGTTCATAAATGGTACATAATACAATTGGCTATTAGACAATTTTTGGAAAAATATTTTAAAATTTTCGTAGTTTTATTTTATACCTCTTACAATATTTATTTCTCTCATAAGTGTTATTTAGTAGGAAAAAAATAACTTTTAATCCATTAATTTTAAATTCGCGCGAAAATAGTCCGCCATCTGTCACTTGCTGGCTGTGACGTCACATTTCAATTAACAAAAGTTTACGCTCTAACTCTGAAGATATTTTAAGTGAAAAACTTACACCTTTTTCACTGGAATTGTGAAAATGACAAGCTACAAGACGTGTGCGGGCCTATGTGTAGAAGTACTACAATTAAACCTGACAAATTGTTTATACCTACACGTTTCTAAATGCCCTCAACGTCGAAAGCAGTGGTTACAATTAGCACGTCGAGACCCAGAGTTAACATCTGTTAATCAGCAATATTCTTTTGTGAGGACCACTTTGATGTAAGTATTTAGAAGAAATCAGCTTAGCCTCTGATTTACTAAAAAAACAAATTAAACCTAACCTAATATTGTTCATAAACATAACCTATAAGTAATTTAAAATCATTAGTAATATGGTGTCGTTAAGGGGACGTTGAGGAAAACTTACAAAAAAATCCCCCTGTGTCCACTTAGCAAGACTGACCAATTTTACTTTATTAATTTCAGTACTTACAAGGAGGTTTTTGCATTCCGAAACTCTGTAGAGCAAAAGTCAGGGTTACACGCAAAGAAATTTGCGACCATAAATGAATCAACTTGAGGCAAATTCGCACTGTCAGCTTTTGTATATGCCTGACTCCATTTTACAAAACCTCTCAAAAGCAGAAATCAAAATATATCTTATTAATTTTCTCAGTAAATTGCACAGTGCACACGATATAGTTAGTAGTACACGACGCTTTATTTTTTGTATTGTGACGTCATAACATGCTCAATCATGGCCGCCCGCGTTTCGGTTCTCGTATCCACAGGTAAAAAAACTCAAATCTATTTTTCAAAAGTAAAAATATTTACAATTTATTTTCATGCAAGAAATGTATTGTATAATTATTGTTAACCATTATGCAACCATATTTAACACATTTCATATTTTACCGTGATAACTGTCAAATAGCCAATTCTAAAAAAAATATATGTTATTTTACAGTCTTTGTTCTTTCGTTCCTTCATACTTGATACACGATAGCCGTTATTTCATTGCATAGAAATAAATCACAAAGTTGGGTCTAATCTGGCATAAAAATGGAGTTTTATTCGCGTTTTAATCGCTTCCAGATAATAAAAAATATACCACAGTATAGGTCCTAAAGATACCGATATTCCTTGGTGATCATAATTTGAAATTTTGAAAAACTTCCCTTTCAATTTCTATTTTTTCCCTTTCCACCAGCTACGAAACGCCCGACGCGTTAATTTACTCAATTTTACTCTCACGCCAGTCGCCTTCGAGGTAGGAACTGTGCTAATCGGCATCGCAGCCGCACGTTGTCGAATTTCCGACACCAATTTTAATTTCGAATTTGGCGCGCGCGCCTTCTGAACTTATATTACACTGTCCAAAGTATCCACACAGCTGTAATTTGAAATAATAAAAATTGTTCGTTTTTATACTTTAGTTACTGTTTATAGTATTTAGGTATTGGTATAAGTCAAGTGCTAATTACACGATAATTCTTGCCGTATTAGGGCGGCTTAGAATACTAACCCCAATCCCAAGCCGGATGGGTGTCGTAAAAGTCGACTAAATCCGGCCCGCTGGTGGTAGGGCCCCTCGAGGGATTATATTGGTAATATTGATTTTAAATGTTAATTAATGCCATAATTACTATTATTATTTCTATTGTAAGAATTTTGTAAGAATATTGTTTTTTAATGTTGTTTTTTTATATTGTTTTTGAGTATTGTTTTTTTATATGTATAGTATAATATGTATATTTGTATATAAGTTAAACAGGGGAAGGAAGGGTAGAGGGAAGGTAGCGGGGGAGGTGGAAGGGAGGGGAAGGGGAGGGGAGGGGGGAGCGGAGGGAGGTGGAGGGGAGGGGAAGGGAGGGGGAGGGCCGGCAACGCATCAGTGATGCCTTTGGTGTTGCTGATGTCCACGGACGACGATAGCCAATTACCATCAGGTGGATCGTCAGCTCGTTTTCCGGCTATTTCCATAAAAAAAAATTATATCGTAAGAATAATAACATTGTTCGTGTTTGTACTTTAGTAACTGTTTATAGTATTTTGGTATAGGTATAAGTCAAGTGCTAATCACACAATTAATTTATATACTAAGAAATATACATATAAATATAATATAAACTTATTTATATTTCCTAACTGAGATACGCGTGATACACAAATAAGTAGGTACTTACATACAAAATTGGCTAATATCATGTAAATACCTACAAAAAATAACCAACTTCAAAACAACTCAAAAACTACTTGTCAAGACTCGCTCAAATTTATGTGGAACCACATGACAAACACCAGCTATCGATTAAAAAAAGAATCATCAAAATCGGTTCGTCCACAAATAAGTAGGTACTTACATACAAAATTGATTAATATCATGTAAATACCTACAAAAAATAACCAACTTCAAAAAAACTCAAAAACTACTTGTCAAATCTCGCTCAAATTTATGTGGAACCACATGACAAACACCAACTATCGATTAAAAAAAGAATCATCAAAATCGGTTCATCCACAAATAAGTAGGTACTTACATACAAAATTGACTAATATCATGTAAATACCTACAAAAAATAACCAACTTCAAAAAATCTCAAAAACTACTTGTCAAATCTCGCTCAAATTTATGTGGAACCACATGACAAACACCAGCTATCGATTAAAAAAAGAATCATCAAAATCGATTCATCCACAAATAAGTAGGTACTTACATACAAAATTGGCTAATATCATGTAAATACCTACAAAAAATAACCAACTTCAAAAAAACTCAAATACTACTTGTCAAATCTCGCTCAAATTTATGTGGAACCACATGACAAACACCAGCTATCGATTAAAAAAAGAATCATCAAAATCGGTTCATCCACAAATAAGTAGGTACTTACACACAAAATCGGCTAATATCATGTAAATACCTACAAAAAATAACCAACTTCAAAAAAACTCAAAAACTACTTGTCAAATTTCGCTCAAATTTATGTGGAACCACATGACAAACACCAGCTATCGATTAAAAAAAGAATCATCAAAATCGGTTCATCCACAAATAAGTAGGTACTTACATGCAAAATTGACTAATATCATGTAAATACCTACAAAAATAACCAAATTCAAAAAAACTCAAAAACTACTTGTCAAGACTCGCTCAAATTTATGTGGAACCACATGACAAACACCAGCTATCGATTAAAAAAAGAATCATCAAAATCGGTTCATCCACAAATAAGTAGGTACTTACATACAAAATTGACTAATATCATGTAAATACCTACAAAAAATAACCAACTTCAAAAAAACTCAAAAACTACTTGTCAAATCTCGCTCAAATTTATGTGGAACCACATGACAAACACCAGCTATCGATTAAAAAAAGAATCATCAAAATCGGTTCATCCACAAATAAGTAGGTACTTACATACAAAATTGGCTAATATCATGTAAATACGTACAAAAAATAACCAACTTCAAAAAAACTCAAATACTACTTGTCAAATCTCGCTCAAATTTATGTGGAACCACATGACAAACACCAGCTATCTATTAAAAAAAGAATCATCAAAATCGGTTCATCCACAAATAAGTAGGTACTTACATGCAAAATTGACTAATATCATGTAAATACCTACAAAAATAACCAAATTCAAAAAAACTCAAAAACTACTTGTCAAGACTCGCTCAAATTTATGTGGAACCACATGACAAACACCAGCTATCGATTAAAAAAAAATCATCAAAATCGGTTCATCCACAAATAAGTAGGTACTTACATACAAAATTGATTAATATCATGTAAATACCTACAAAAAATAACCAACTTCAAAAAAACTCAAAAACTACTTGTCAAATCTCGCTCAAATTTATGTGGAACCACATGACAAACACCAGCTATCGATTAAAAAAAGAATCATCAAAATCGGTTCATCCACAAATAAGTAGGTACTTACATACAAAATTGGCTAATATCATGTAAATACGTACAAAAAATAACCAACTTCAAAAAAACTCAAATACTACTTGTCAAATCTCGCTCAAATTTATGTGGAACCACATGACAAACACCAGCTATCTATTAAAAAAAGAATCATCAAAATCGGTTCATCCACAAATAAGTAGGTACTTACATACAAAATTGGCTAATATCATGTAAATACCTACAAAAAATAACCAACTTCAAAAAAACTCAAAAACTACTTGTCAAATCTCGCTCAAATTTATGTGGAACCACATGACAAACACCAGCTATCGATTAAAAAAAGAATCATCAAAATCGGTTCATCCACAAATAAGTAGGTACTTACATACAAAATTGGCTAATATCATGTAAATACCTACAAAAAATAACCAACTTCAAAAAAACTCAAAAACTACTTGTCAAATTTCGCTCAAATTTATGTGGAACCACATGACAAACACCAGCTATCGATTAAAAAAAGAATCATCAAAATCGGTTCATCCACAAATAAGTAGGTACTTACATACAAAATTGGCTAATATCATGTAAATACCTACAAAAAATAACCAACTTCAAAAAAACTCAAAAACTACTTGTCAAATCTCGCTCAAATTTATGTGGAACCACATGACAAACACCAGCTATCGATTAAAAAAAGAATCATCAAAATCGGTTCATCCACAAATAAGTAGGTACTTACATACAAAATTGATTATTATCATGTAAATACCTACAAAAAATAACCAACTTCAAAAAAACTCAAAAACTACTTGTCAAATCTCGCTCAAATTTATGTGGAACCACATGACAAACACCAGCTATCGATTAAAAAAAGAATCAGTAAGAACAAATAAGTAGGTACTTACATACTTTGACTAATATCATGTAAATACCTACAAAAAATAACCAACTTAAAAATCGAAACGAGGTTTTTTCAAAATGGCAGACTTGTAGGTATGCCAGGTTCCGTAGAAAAATGTTCAAACCCTTTGGATAAGATATTTTACAAGTATATTGAGAATGATAAAAAGTATAACAATAATTTAAAATAAAATACCTAAAATTATGTAAAAAATAATAAAAACAAAATTAAGCTAAAATTATCATTACTCTTATTTTATTGCACCTAAAATTCCAATGAATAAATCAAAATAAAGTATACTTTCACCCCAACTCAGAGCAGTTACTAATAATAATAATAAAAACCCTTCCACACTCATACCCCCGCAGTAGGTTACAAGTATTTACCTGTTTCGCGGGTGGCATGGACTACACATATAACACATCACAATAACAGCCATGACACGAGTACAAATATTTATCTGTCACATAAATATTTGCCCCGCCGGAAATCGAACCCGAAACCCCTCGCTTCGCAGTTCGCAGGCAGGATCACTACCAACTAGGTTACAGGATCTAAAGCTACGCACGGGGTCATGAACCTCACGGCCGCGCGCGACCGGCTCACGGCGTGGCGGTCGAGTTTACACTCAGGGGAGCGGGGTATAGGGGAGTGAACAAAATGCCTACAACGGTCGAATAAGCTCGCCTTAAAGTGTTGGATTTTTTGACACGAATCAATGGTAATTACGTTTGAAATCGTTTAAACGCTTTTGCACGTTAAATAAAGTTGGAGTAAGAGCTTGTAAAGATTTGGAGTCGGAGACTGCTTGTCTTGGTTCGACAAGTGTCATATACAAAGTTACTCTATGGCAAGTGTGCAAACGAGGCTTCTAGTTTGAAAAGAGAACGGAGGGCAAGCCGGCGGTGGAACACACATTTTGTTTGAGATAGCTTCTCTATGTAAAGTTGTACCTCAATGGGTGAATCACAACAACATAGTTAATCAATGAAGAACATCATTACCAGCAGCAAATCATTCATGTCAAAGCAAAGCGCGCCTCTAGTGGCTGGTAAGTGAATTAATTTTGAAAACTATTCTTCTTCATCTCTGACTATAGATCAACATGACTGCTAAAACTACGGACGTCAGCACCGCCCAATCCCAGTTGAACTTGTACAAAAACTTATATCCATAATTCCAACTCGTACTCGGAATGACAGCTTTTGTTTACGAAGTCTAGTAAGGTTTGTAAGTGACGGTTGAAACTTATGGCTTGCTCACAATGGGCTCGTGAATATAATGCCATTATTTTAAATCTTATTTATTTTGCAGCTTCGTTCTAAATAATGGCAATAAGACCTGGCTGAGACAAGCGAATAATCACATCTAATGATTCTCGGTTGTCTCGTTACTGAAGGTTAAGTTTTGTTTATAAATTGTTTCCATTTATAAACTTAATCCTGACTTAGGATCTGTCTATATTCAATAGCATGGTACCTTTGATCACTTTATTAACCGACTTGAAAAAGGAGGAGGCATTAAATTCGACTCTATTTTTTTGTTTGTTACCTTAGAACTTTCGACTGGGTGAACCGATTTGTATAATTCTTTTTTAATCGAAAGCTTGTGCATGTCATGTGGTCCCACTTAAATTGAGCTAGGTCTTACGAAGGTTTTTGAGTTATTTTGAAGTCAGTTATTTTTTTCTTGGTAAAATTCAGATTATTCAAAACATTTTTTTGAAGCTTAATGTAACTTAGGAACATCTGAGCTCTATCTATCTGTATTCAATTTAGGTATTAATTTCACCCAACTGAAACTGCAACAACATTTGTATGTTGTTGCAGTTTTACAAGTTTTACAGTTGTTGTAGATCTGATTTTGTAATCAGATCTACTAGTTCTTATCCGATTGAAGAGACACAAGAGCCGCATTAGGAGAAAATAAGCAGAGAAGAGAAAATAGAAGAAAGAAAGAAAGCAAGGCAACATTTCGTCTATGGTATTCCTTGTCTACGTGCCGCCATCTTGTCATGAGAAGCACGCAACACGTGAGCTGGTATCACGTGCGCAAGTTTTCGCGGTCCCCGGTGACTAATGTTTGCGGAGCGACGGGCCCTTCGTAACTTCGTATCGTGATTTCGCGTCGTAAGGGATTTTGTTCAGGGCTATCATTCAACGAAAGTATTACGTTATATTCAGGAAATTTCGAAAACGGGTGAAATTAAAATGTGGTAATTTTTAACCCCGACGAAAAAAGAGGGGTGTTATAATTTTGACGTGTCTGTGTATCTGTGGACCCTGTGGATCTGTATGTCTATCTGTCTAATTAATTGAGAATGTTCTTAGCTATCTTTAGTGAAAAAACTGTCGGAGGTTTTTAAATTTTTTATTTAAGGTTATATTATGTAAATGAATACATTGCAGATATTGACAAAATAATATGTATGTATGGCGAAGGGGTATTTTATCCTATTGGTTATTCAATAATATTCCTTTTACTTTGCACCATGATATATTTCCAATTCTCCTAACGTTCACATCAATATTTCCGAGTACTTCAACACTACGTGATCATCCGTTTTATCTTATTGACAATCCCTAATCTAATTAATAATATGACATGTCGTTTCTTATATGCCAACCTCTGCATCGGACAAGCGTTGTAGAATAAAGAGGTCCGTCCCTGGACCTTCACTGGAGATTCGTGGCCTCACCGACATATGTATAATTTCAATTTACACTATTAATATTATTATTTTGTACATTAATATCCGGTCAAAAGTTAAATTGTAACTTGTATTGAAATACAAATGTTTTTTCAGGTTAGTAGCAGTGTAGCAGCCCTGCCAGTCATAGGTGAGTAATGTTAGCAAATACAATTTGGGTCGCAGTGATAATCTTGTCGCCGTAATGCTTTTTGTTATTGGCCGTATGATACCGTATCATCCTGCGTGATGATCACATATACCTTTCTGGAAACGATTCCGGATTTCGGTGATAAAATGCCTGAGCTGAAGAGGGGCGGAATCTCAAATAACTCCGATTTTTCCTTTTAAATATTAACAAGTGCTTAAAAATTTCTATGGAAGAACTGGTTAATTGGAACTTCTAGGGAATGGAATCTTGCGAGATTTTAGACCTAGCCGACATACTAGCTTTATGGTCTAGTAGTAAATCTAGTACACGATTACTAGTAGATCTAGTACAAAATCGTATGAGCCACAGTCTCGTAAAATATGGGCAAGATCTCGCGAGATTGAGATTGCATACCCTAATAACTATGTAAAGGGTACCTCGATGACATTTTTGTCATTTTTCTATCGCTGATTCACAGAATGGGAATTCTACATTTTCATAATTTTGCATTGCATATTCTACTCTGAAATTCCGGCTCACTTTTTTCATCAACAATAAAATTGTTGAATTACATATTGATCCTGCATTTACATAGCAGACAGGTCGTAATATTTTTCATTGTAAATTTATAAATTCAAGCAAAAATATTTAAATTCAGCTGTCAAAATAATAGCAGCTGCAGAAATAACACTGCAAAATATGATTCGGGAGGAAAATTCTCAAATAAATCGAAAATCTGCTTTCATCCGACATCCATCATTAAAAAGTGTTGCACTACAATTTTTCCAATGACAACACATATCGCGCAAATAAAATGGCAACACCACGCCCGTTGTTACGGAACTGGGTCGTGGATTTTGATACAAGATGGCCGACGGATCGCAATCTGTCACTCCGCATGACATATGGACACCGATGTGTACAAATTGTACATCCATAAGTTATTATTATGTACGGGATAGATTTTGCACCGGATATACCGAGCACTGTTTTTATTTCAACTCAATTGAAAATTTACTATAATTATACAACAATTTTAATTTCAAAATATGCTACCAATAGTTAAATCAGGCAGTCAATAGTTAAATGTATCACACATTTAATAATATAAAATCTCTCTAATAGCCATAGAATTATTATTACTAGCGTATAGAAGGGACACCGCGAACATCGGGTTCGGGGGTGTGCATTGCAGCCGGCCGGCTGCATTTAATTCTGTCACTCGGCTGTCACTCGGCTGCGCTCATTGCGGCCGCATGTCAAAATTGTTCACGAAAAAACTGAAAAAATGCCGTCGTGCGTTATAAGAATGTGTCACAATTGCACGACAAAAAACAAAAAAGATAATGTTATCACTTTATCATCAGTAAGAAAACAAAATCTTAACTTAAATCAACTAAAACGAATTTAATTAAATTATTGAGCAATGTTCCCGCCATTTTGAATGAAAAAATCTTAAGGAGCGTTTGAACTTGGCAAGCCACTAGCGTGTTAATGGACTAAATAAGCTTGCCGACGTGACGCTTGTGACCAATTTAAAGTGTTGGATTTTTTGACACGAATGAATGGTAATTACGTTTGAAATCGTTTAAACGCTTTTGCACGTTAAATAAAGTTGGAGTAAGAGCTTGTAAAGATTTGGAGTCGGTGACTGCTTGTCTTGGTTCGACATGTGTCATATACAAAGTTACTCTATGGCAAGTGTGCAAACGAGGCTTCTAGTTTGAAAAGAGAACGGAGGGCAAGCCGGCGGTGGAACACACATTTTGTTTGAGATAGCCTGTCTATGTATAGTACGTCAATGCTAATAGCAAAATTTTTGTATTTAACAAGCCATGGTGTTACCTGAAGATAAACGGTCATCGCCGCCCATGGCCATTTACCGCACAAAAGGCATTATCGATATGTTGCAGGCCAGAAAGGAACTGTCGTTCAGAGCAAAAATTTGACACTGTTGACTCTACCAAATGGCCAAGTTGGCCAATTATTCCTAGATCAGTTTCATTTCTCACTGGTCAAACCTTCCTTTGTAAGCTTCTATAAGGTTACACATAATGACCATAAAATCAGAAAAATAATAAACAAAAAGACAAGTCGAGCAAGAATCACTATAAAATTTCCGTTAAAACTTAAATATTTTCCGTGCAAGTAACTCGAAGCAGCAAATTGAATATTACCCTCAACGTCCGACGATTTTTCAAACTAACCTCTATTACGTTCATGTCTGTGCCAGGATATAACGTTTCCAATTTTAGATTAAAAACGTATTTATCATCCCGTTTTGTTTCAATTTTAGAACGTTTTACTTTTTTGTTCGGTTGCCAAACCGTGACATTGTGTGGCCAGTATTTCAATCATAATACACTTTCAACTATTTTTATATTTAAACTAGGGCTCTGCTTGCGGTTTTGCCCGCGTTTCCCGGTATAATAAATACTATATACCTTATTCCATATCATGGTCTACCGGTGTACCTACTAAATTTCATGAAAATCTGTATAATAGTTTTTGCGAAAAATGGTATACATCCTCAGAACATACATACATCCTCAGAACATACATACATCCTCAGAACAGTTACGTTTATTTTTATGTATGGCGTTTTGAATATGTATTAGTAACTTACAGGTTAAATCTTTAACTGACTTCAAAGAAAAATAATCTGTGAAAAGGACCACTTCATATAGCTGAACATATTATCAAACTCATTGATCATGAATCATGATTGATCATGAACTCACCATATTACCATAATAAATACCTATAATATTTCAGGATTTTCCTCAATCCCTCATAAATCCCATCATTAGAACTGAACTTTGATAAATATGAAACCAAATATGGAAATCCTTTCAATAAAAAAATATTTTGGGTTATAAATGACGGGGTTTTGAGATAATGAGTTTAAAAAAAAACAACGCAATAAAATACAAATCCTTTTTATTGTAAAACCTTTTATTCTTGAACCAAGATTTTTTCAGAAATATTAATTACAATGATACTTATGTATAACAGGCGGTCTTATCAGGCGGTATTAATATGTTACCTTTTTATGGAACCGTAAAAATCGGACAGTGTTGCAGATAAAGCTAAAAAAATATTCTGTCTAACACGTTGTAAAGCCCAAATAAATCAACGCGACCAGAACGGAACGTGAAAAAGTCGAAAAAATCAATTTGTTTTTCACTTATGTCGAGCTAAAGCTTGAAACAGTGCACAAAAAGTGACACGCAAACATTCGCTGTTTACAAACGTTGCGTCCAAAATGGCGGATCCATCATGGCCACCGCGTATAAATTTGGCGCGAAATCCTCTGCTGTCACAACGCATATTGTTAATTATGGACCAAACTAATGGAACTCCACTTTTTATAATAGGTATCCTTTAAATTACAACGAGCGGGAAAATGACAGACATACACGACAGTGATTTTGTTTAAACATGCTGATATTCCCTGTTATATGTTTACAAATACATACATACTCGTATATATAGGTGTCGGAGACGCGGTTTGTCAATATTGTCGTTAGACTGATTTACCTTAGAATAATCAAAAATATCGGTGTAACTTCTATTTCGTGACAATAAAATAGGTTTTTAATTATTGTATTGTAATTTTTATCCTTTCTGTTTGATATTTATTTAACATGCATACCATATTTTTTACCATTTTATTTTTTACTATAATAATTTTAATTTTTAATATACATTTTTATCATTAATTTAATTTTAATTTATTTATATTAAAATTAAATATGAAAAATCTAATAAAAAAATCTAGTATTATTCAATGAGCTGTAATGTTAGATGTAATTTTGAATAAATAAATAAATAACTTTGGACAGAAACAAAGGCGGTCTTTACGCTAAAAATTATATCATGCAATCATTGAAGTATTATTACTAGCATATAGAACCGACACCGCGAACACAATGTGTGTTCCAATAAATTGACGCCGATCGGCTTCAATTTTCAATAGATTCGTTCGATTTTGAAAGGAGAACGGGGGCTTAATTTTGAAAATAGAACCTCTCTGCGGGACACACATTTTGTTCGAGGTGTCTGTTCTATGACATTGTACTTCAATGCATGCAATACCTTTCGTTCAGTTGTTCGACTTTTAGGCCAGATCCTCACTATAATGCCGTTCACAGTTCGCTCTCGGTCCAATCTCGGTTTGATAAAATATAATTCAGTAAAAAATATATGTGTGCATTCATACTATCGGTAACAGTCAAGTTTCGCTCCAATCCCGTTCCAATCACGATCAGGTTCGAAGAAATTTTTGTTTGAGCGAGATCGAACTTGTCACGACATGTAACGATAGTGTGAATAGTCTTCAATTTCGGGTTCAGTTCAGTCAGCTATTACCCGCTGAAGCGATACATGAAATCCAATTAAGTTCAATAGTTTATGTATAGTTTACTTTTAAAAAAATAATTGTAGGTACCTATTTGAATTATATTGTAGTTAAAGTTCCTGACTTTCCTGAGTGATAGAAATGACTAAACAAATGCGGACTTTTGAAAACGGTAATTATATATAAATAATTGATTTTTTTAGGATATTTAGGTATGTATCTCATTACAACTTTATGAAAAAATAACAGAATATTACTTAATTGAATCTATAGTACAATTTTATTGTAAATGACGTAAATTAAATAAATTATTGTTATTTTCATTAACAACATATTTTTGAAGTGAAAACTTCTTTAGTACGGGGGTGATTTGAAATTCGATGAAACGTAACTGTCCAATGGAGACTGGAGTTTAGTGGAGACTGGAGTTGAGTCGAGACTGGAGTTTAGTGGAGACTGGAGTTGAGTGGAGACTGGAGTTGAGTGGAGACTGGAGTGGAGTGGAGACTGGAGTGAAGTGGAGACTGGAGTGAAGTGGAGTCTTCCCGAAATTTTATTCGTCTCATTATCTTGAAAACAAAATTTTTGAAGGTTTCACTTCTACCACGTGTGAATATTTTTAAAGTGAAAACTTTTTTAGTACGGGGGTGACTTGAAATTTTATGAAACGAAACTGTCCAGTGGAGACTAGAAATGAGTGGAGACTGACTTGAATTTTTTTTGAAAAATGAGAGATGATGTGAGAGATGAGTTGAGAGATGAGTTGAGAGGCGAGTTGAGAGGTGAGTTGAGAGGTGAGTTATCCTCTTCATCAAGAAGAAGAGCAATAATCGCTAATTCTTCAGTTGCAAAGTTTGACATTTTTTCACTGCAAATATTACTAATATTATTAATTTTATCTACGAGCCAAATACTCGTACGTCCGCCTTTGAGTATTGACGATTCAAGACTGAATCGTGAACTGAATCAGATTGTATAATGTGAACATGACACGACTTTACCAGACCGAGATCGGATCGAGAACGGACTGTGAACGGCATTATAGTGAGGATCTGGCCTTATGGCGCAATACTTTGTTCATTTACTATTATTTTATATTTTGATTATGATTAAAATTCAACGTTCTGTTCGCAAATTGTTTTTCACTGATAACGCATTTTCATTCGAAATTACTAAGCTGACATCTGACCGACCCGAAAACCTCAATCACAGTAAATCCCTGATCTATCTAGGCATTCTGAAACTAAAAATCTGAAATTAACAACGGGTTTTTATCGTGAACTAGTCAGCTATCTCCCTCTAGCATGTAAATTAATTCACATGCCTGAAAAGGAAATTATTCCCGCATTTGTGTACTTAGTTCAGGTTTTATGTCAGTCGGTGATCAAATCTCCCTTTACGGTGAACGTATTAGATACGATTTGCATTTATAATTTAGTGCCTATATGGAGTTATTTTGCGCGGACGACCACTTAAGACTAATACCATGGCGACATGAACAGTACGAAGATGACCTAAGAAAAGATGGGTGGATTGTGTGAGAGCAGATAATTATGAAAGGGAATTGGGGTAGAGATGACGGCTAATAGGAAAGTATGAAAAAAAGGAAAATACATATTACGCCAACCGCAAATTAAATTGAGAAATGGGCAGGATGATGATGATAATAATGTATACAGTGACTTTTTTAAATTTTATTTTATTTTCTTTATAAATTTTTGATTTTGATACTTCAATTATTTTACTATTGAGTATAGTACTTACTGTTTTCTATCATAGTTTTAAGTTAAATATTTACAAATGGATCTTATGGATGTATGGAAACATTGTCTGATTGTAACTTAATTAAACCTCATTGTTTTGAGTATGAAAAAAATGCATAAGATTAATTCAAATACTTCAACTACTTCAAGTTTAATTCAAATTACTGATGCCCTAAAAATTTTTAATATTTAAGAAGATTCTCTTGATTTCAGTGATAAATATGAAAAAATTGTCTCGTATTACATAGTTCGAATTTTCCGATAACTTATAAACAATGGTGTAGTTTATTAATAGATCTAATAATCTGTATTTACCAAGAGTTCCACTCTACTCTATTTTTCCACGAGCCTTCCATTGCTCTATTATGAAGCTGTGTGTCGTTGCCTGTGCATCCCCACGGTAAATTTATACATTCCACATTTGCGTTCTCTTTAACTGAATTTAAATTTATTACAGGGTGTTCCGTTGCTGACTTTTTCCTTTAGGTAATTTGCTGCATAACTCTTAAATGAAAAAGATTCTAATTTTTATTGAAAGTTCTTTGATGTAGTAAATTTTAAATATTTTATAAATTGCATGTTTAATTTCAGTCTCAATTTATCAGTAGTCGAATCAGTCAGTCGATTCATACTTTTTCTCGACTATTACTAATCCATACTTAATATTATAAATGTGAAAGTGTGTTTGTTTGTTTGTTTGTTTGTTTGTCCGTCTTTCACGTCGCAACGAAGCTGTTATATGGTATGGTTTTTATGTGAGGAGATAGTGAGGAGGGTGGAGAGTAACGTAGGCTACTTTTTACCGCGGTAAAACATCCCCATGGGCCGGGGAGATCGATATTTTGTTAGTTGCTAGATATTTAGTTCCGGATTTTGTTAATAGATGGCGTTTGTAAAATTCATTTGCAAGTTCTGAATCACGCTATCAATTAATGATACATGTAAATTACTTAAGTCATAGGCAACTAAATCTAAGTAAAAGTAAGTAGGATTTATAAAAAATCGATCTATACCGCGGGCGAAGCTGCGGGCAAAAGCTAGTATCAACATAAAACCATTTAAATATTTTTCGACTATTATTATTTGTAAAAAAAGTTGTATAATATAAAAAAGGTTTTATTGTATATACGACTACTGCAGCCCACTCCAACGAAAAAACCTATTAGACAGAAGTCCTAATTTGCAATTTACTAAATAGTAGATCCTTCTTTAAAGTTAGCAGGAAAATAAATATACTTATATGTACAGTCACGAGCAATAATATATATACATTGTCACGTTTTCAAAAATATCTTAACATGTACCAGTCCAGAAAGAAGTGAACAACAATTCGTTCTAAATTAAGTAACCATTATGCGATGTCAAAATAAGGTATAAACGTTTATTCCACATTAATATAATCGAAACAAAATCATAAATAAATTCACACTTCGAATATCATTTTTAACTATCCATGACAATTTCTATAATATGTATACAAATTATAAATGTACACATGTAATAGACATTGTCATGGCTACATTAAAATGATATTGGAAGTGTATACTTACTTTTGCCGTTTTTGTAACTTTACTCGTTATTTTATTCGAATTCAGTGATCATGACGGTCATCAGCATCAGTCATAATATGCACTTTAATTTTTGAAGATATGTACCTACTTATTTTGCAAATAATACCCTAACCAGGTGTTGTGATTCAATGTATATTGAATCAATAATAATAATTAATGCTCTTGCTATTTGTTTATTTGATTCTCCATATAAATAAACCATTAACGTTTCGGACTATTTTACTTCCGACTCCTACACTGGCGAATCCTACAAATGTTTTAAAATTCATCCATCCATCCATCAGCCTTTTGAGGTCCACTGCTGGACATAGGCCTCCCCTAATCTCACTCAAGCCACTCAGACCGGTCCTGAGCCTTCTGAATCCAGCGGATACCCGCTACCCCCCGAGTTTTAAAATTACTCTTATTAATCTGCAAAACACCGAAATCATTTTATCAACATCATCTCAGCCTTTGGTTGACTACTGCACGGCGACCGAATATAACAATAAAACAAGAGCTTATATAATTTTAATACATATAATATCATAAGCCCTACCTCACCGGGACGCTATGGCGACGTCGCCGGCATAGTTGCCACGGGTACCGCTGGCGTCCGAAGGTAGCATAAAGAGTAGCCAGTGGCTACCCTCTGTCAGTCAATTTTCTCAGATCTCATATCTTTTTCAAATTCTTTAAATAAATTGACTATTTTGTCCCAACATCTTATTTTTAAATATCCTATTTATTTTAGGTATCCCATAAACATGGACGATTTTGTATTTCTACAATAAACCTTTCTGTATCGATTTATAATATCATTGTATCGAAACTCATTATTGAAAAATGGAACCGTATTAAGTGAAAAACTTAAATAACAATAATTAAAATGTGTGCAATTCACACGTAGTAAAAGTGAAACCTTCAAAAATTTTGTTTTCAAGTTAATGAGACGAATTTAAAATTTTAGGAATATGATAATTGTAGGTTTTAGTAATGAACATAGTGATGCAAAGTTAGATAATTTTTTTACATTTTATTGGCGACGTCGCCAGCTCGCTATTTTTCCAAATTTGCGACGTTGCCAAACCGCAAGCTGCCTAATGCAATGTCTGGCCGCAAATAAAAGTATATTATTATATGAAATTGTAACAAGAACATAGAGTAGTGTACTAGTAGAGGATATTCAATAAAAGAAAGATGGTACACTGAGAAGAGCGTGTTTTTATTTAAAATGAGTAACCGCACTCGCTTTGCTTCGGTTTTTCTATTTTTTTACACCTTGGGTACAATTCGTATCTTCCTGTATATCATTTCAGGCTCTAGTCTGATTTGATATCATTCAAAAATATAGGGCGATTGTTGGATCTCACAGATAGTACACATTAGTGGATATAAATTTCAGTATTGTCATACAAAAAATAATAATTTTCATACAAATGTATCCTTCTATTCATAAATTCAAGCTCTAGCCTGCTTTTGATGTCATTTAAATGTGTAGTATAATACTTATGCTGTAAATATATTATACTGACTGAGTTTACAGCATAAATAATTTATATGTGCCTTCCAATTTAGGTAATTGTCTATAATAAGACCTAAAAATCTATGCTCCTCAACTTGCTCAATTATATTCCCATCGTATTCGATTTTTAATACAGAGGGTTGTGCTTGATGAAATTGAAATTGTATGTATTTACTAAGTTTTATTTAAATTAATTTTTAAATTATTTTAATCGAGACATTTTATATTGCCTTCTAAAGCATTGTTAGCAATATGTTCATACCTAGGTTGACTTATTGGTACCTTTTACAATTGACGTCGAATCATCAGCAAACAATATAATTTTTTGATCTGTGTAGTTTGGAAAGTCATTTATATAGGCAATAAACAGTAGTGGACCCAATATACTACCCTGCGGTACTCCTCACTCTAGAATTCTCAGTAGAGATTAGATTAGTTAAAAATGATATTCGAAGTGTGAATTTATTTATTATTTTGTTTTGATTATTTCGGTGTTTTGCAGATTAATAAGAGAATTTTAAAACATTTTGAAAAAAATATTTTAATAATAATTATTGATTCAATATAAATTGAATCACAACACCTTGTTAGGGTATTATTTGCAAAATAAGCAGGTACATATCTTCAAAAATTAAATTGCATATGACTGTATTCGTCATGATCACTGAATTCGACTAAATAACGAGTAAAGTTACAAAAACGGCAAAAGTAAGTATACACTTCCAATATCATTTTAATGTAGCCATGACAATGTCTATTACATGTGTACATTTATAATTTGTATACATATTATAGAAATTGACATGGATAGTTAAAACTGATATTCGAAGTGTGAATTTATTTATGATTTTGTTTCGATTATATTAATGTGGAATAAACGTATATACCTTATTTTGACATAGTATAATGGTTACTTAATTTAGAATGAATTGTCGTTCACTTCTTTCTGGACTGGTACATGTTAAGATATTTTTGAAAACGTGACAATGTATATATATTATTGCTCGTGACTGTACATATACATAATTATATGTACATGAAATGTAAAATAATCATGCATATACATATTTACGGAACGTTTATCACATCAGCTCGCTTAGAAGTTTATAATTATCGATAAATATAACATTAATGTGTAAAATTTGTCATTTTAGTCAGAATTTTAGAAAGTAAAATTCAAATCAAGTAGGTCAACCAAAACCTCAAGTGAATTAAAAGTTCCGTCGCTTTATTTGACTCCTTTAAAATTCGGATATTTGTTGAAAAGGTCACGCCAGAAACTTGAGCGCAAATGGAACGGAATGAAAGAAAAAGTTATCGGACGGGGCCTTCGTAATGGTACTACTGATCTTATTTTATTGAATAATGCTAGCGATTTCGTCCAGACATTTCCTTCTTCAAAGAATGTTTTGAAAGACTCTTCGAAGTACTGTATTAACCGTAATCCGCCTTCATTTCGCTACGGAAAACATGCTGTTTAAGTTCACAATCAGTACTGCATCTACCCAAAACAACTGTTTAATCAGAGGTTTGATAATTATTATTGTTTTCGTAACATTACGCTCTTCGGAAATCATTATAATGTGGGTATTAATAGATTATACAGAGTTATTCATAATTCATGTGACAAAAGCTAAATCCAACAATTTTTGGATCCTACAAATGTAAATATATAAAAATTCAAATTCAAATAAAAATTCTTATTAGTTGCAAAAGTAAGCTAATAAGAGGTCCTGTACAACGATTTAGTCTTCTATCTAATTTTACTTTACTCCTGATTGGCTAATTCTAGATAAAATAAAAGAATACGAAGCCACTGCTGCAAGATTATTCCCTATCACGTAATAACCATATATCCGCTCCCGGTTCTATCGGCATGCCGACGAGAATTATTCTGTTTGAACTCGCCTTTCAACGAGTTTCTATACGATTAAGAAATACTTTTCGTAATACAAGGAGAATTTAAAACGGATTTTATACGAGTAAGAAGAGCAATCCTTTTGATTTCTATTGTTGAGCATTTTCCGAGGGGAGTCATGTTGTAACAGGTTGTGTTATCCTGTAACAATGAAGAAGATTGAGTATTATTATGAAAAAGTTTAGTCTTAGTACGAGTCTTACGTATTTAGTGAACAATCTTAGCACTATTCTTTATTAAAAGATAACTTTAATAATCTAAATTTTACCAAAACAAAATAACCGACTTTAAAGAAACAGTTTTTGAACAAGTAATAAAGTGAGAACATCATCAACGTAGTCGAAGTCATTTAAATACGCATTATTAGGGATAACTCAAAAAGTCAAAAACTACTCGTCACGTCTCAAACTTATATGGGACCACATGACAAGTACCAGCTTTCCAATATAAAAAGAATCATCAGAATCAGTAAACCCAGTAAAAAGAGTTACACACACATAAAAATACAGTCGAATTGAGAACCTCCTCCTTTTTTGAATTTGGTTAAAAATAATTAATAGTAAACAGAAATTAGTTTTAACATAAAATGCTAATTTATCCTTAGGGTTTCATTTTATGTCTTATTTTTAAATTACAAATGTACAAAAATACCCTGTAAAACTCGTCTATAGAAATAGACTTCGGTTTTATATTGATTATAAAAGACTGTAATACCTAAAACGCAGAAGGCATAATAGTACTATAAGCTAAAAGTAGTAAAAATTTAAATTAAATATAAATAAAAGACTCCGATACGATACAATACCCATGATGGTGGCAGCATAGATCCATATTCAGATACAAGGATTTGTTTGTGACTACAACAGTCTGTAGTTATGCCTCAGCTTGGAAAAACTTGAACAGGAATTTTTGTATCGTATTTGAAGTAATTCGATATCACCTCAGTTTATTTTTATTTTTTTCATTTCATCAAAAAATTACTATGTTACACGTTGGAAAAAATGGGAAAATTTTGCTTAATATCCTTACCGTTTAATAAGATTTAATTTCTTCGTACGTACTTATTTCAGTCAAGGAAATTAACTAATTAAAGAGAAGGCTACACGAGGGATGTTGAAAACTTGAAAGGAAATAAGTATTATTAAGTTAATAATGACTGCCGTTTCAGTCACTTGATCTGTAGTTACATGTGCTTCTTATTATGTTATTAATTTAACCTCATGTACTTCATTTAAATATGTTTTAAGGCTCGTGTTTACCTCTACCGAGTTGCATATGTGGAAATATATATGTGCAAATAACCGATATCAAAATTATTTAATGAAGATTATGATTAGTATATTGTTTCTGTTTATTGTAAGATGCTATTTTAAGTGACTTTTATTTTATAAAATTAAAAATGTTACCGCTTAATTTTATGCATGTGGGCCTCGCCTGTAATTGCAATGGCACTTACGCTTTCGCCCTAGTGCTCGATTTTTGCAATAAGTTAATAACAGTGTACATTATGTTGGCGTTCAATAAATAAATAAATAAATAAATAAAGATGATGTTTGTATGTAAAATAAATTTACATAGTACCAGTGAGTTACTGTAAAAATTAGGCTTCCATTAATGAAAATAAACCATTTAAAAACCTCTTATAGGACCGTTCAAGTTGTCTACCATTTATCTTTTACGATCCTGACTAAACAACCTTATCATACACGTATATGTGTTCTGTGCTTGGCAAACATCAACGTCGATTTCACTTTGACACGGTGGTGAACAACAAAGAGCGTCAAAGAACATCAGAAAGGATGTCAGACTGAAAAGAATCTTGTAAGAACAAAGATAAATCACTCAACGTGACATATTTAATTAAAAAGTCTCCACAGAGCCATTTCCTCGAAATAGTTTTTGAGTTCAAACCTGCGAATATAGAAAACATAGAAACATAACTCCTAGTAAAAACAGATAATTTTTCGGTACGTCGGCAACTAGAATGAAATGTCGGGAAAAATCGGTAATGATCGATTTGTATAGCGCTTGCCCGCTCTCCGACCAACGAAAGGTCACATGAGGATGATGTTATGCGAAATGAAGAACAGCAAATAATTATTATCATTTAGAATTTGGATTTTTTTTTATTAAAGATTTATAATATCATGAAACGGTATTGTTTTAGTAATCGCAATCAAAACATATTTATGATTATTTTCAATTCCTCAAGGTTAAGGTTGGGTCTTACAAATAAAAATATTTTAAAAACCGAACTGAAAACCACAAAATAATAATAATATTGTTTATACCAAAGATGTACGAGTATAAACCACAGACAGGCTTTTCTGAATTAAAAGTGCGCCATAGCGCGGGGATGTGTCTGCAGTAATAAATAAATAAATAATAAATGGTAAGGTGCCGTTAAAATATAACATCCATATTTAATGACGTTTCTAATATATGGACTACGGGTCTGTCACCAAGTGTTACACAAAAATTAGATCTAATATATAAAATTCTCGTGTCACGCTTTTTTGAAGTTGAACTCCTCTGAAACGGCTTGACCGATTTTCGTGAATCTTAATGTGAAAATCGGCTAGGGTGGAGAATCAGACAACATCTTTTTTTCATCCCCCTACCCCTTAAATTTTTTTTGGCAGAACAACGTTTGCTCGGTCAGCTAGTAATAATATAAAAATATAATAGGTAGGCCGATTTCTAAACTGAAAAAATAATTAAGTACCTATTGCTTGTTATACACTTAATAATATCAATTCAGGCTGCCTTTCATTTCTTTGTGTCTATACACGTATTATTTTTCAATTTTGAAGTCTGTTTACCTATAATATTCTATTATTATTTAATTTCTCCGTGTAATCGTTACGGGACCATCTTCGAGCTTTATTGAAACTAACGCACAACAAACACTACAGATACCTATAAAATTTGAAGATATCCCTCGATTTCCGATTTCAGACTCATAGAAGTCATCATTACCTAAATGTATGGAGCATAATTATTGAGAGTTTAATTGATTTGTGTGATGTTTAGGGTCCCAGTTACATTCCTCTCTTTCTAACCGAACTGCCTTTGTCTATTCTAGCCTGCGCTTTGTTTTCTTTGACGTGATAACGTCTATTAAAACGATGAACGCCGGGCGCACGCACGAATAAACATGACTCATTGTCCCATTCCGCGCGAGCGAGAGCGCGGAACAAGCGATAGAGAGGCACGATCGGCTACGATCGACCGAAGCGCTCAATTTTATGTATAAAAGTATGCAATCATTTCATCAATGTTGTGTCATGACGTTGTCACGTTAAACTACCGTCCGTAAACCAACTTTACAGACAACCATTTTTTGGGAACCTATAACCAGACGATTATACACCATGCTGAACAGTTTTGAATGTATGATTTTTTATCACAATCAAACAATTACACTATTCAATGTATGTAGCATTATTACAATTATTATAAGTGTTACGTACGGACAAACCAACTGGACATTTGCATATATATAAAGTAAAGAGCTGATTCCGTAAAACTCCGTAAGTAGTAAGTAGGTACACTAAACTTAACATAACTTGAATAACTATTTTTACAGACAATGATGCCTCCATAACGCATACGCCATTCATTACGTTCGAACAGAAATGAACGATATTCATTGCGTTTTATTATAACTAAAACATATTTTGTAAGCAACTATCAAGCAATGTATAGGGAAACATGACGGCTGTCAATATTTGTCATTATTTAAATAAAATAATAAAAATCCACGTATTTAGGACAAAATTCATTTGTGAAATGTGATTCTAGTGTTCTTTTGATGAACACCTACACGATTAATACACCATTTCACTTCATACTTCGGCATTTTCGTAGTAAATATCTATAAATGTTGAATGTTTGTTACTACTTCTCTGTGACACGACCAAACAGAGACTGACAGCTCGTCTGGTGTAATTTTTAGGCTCCGCCTACTTTGGTGTACTTTTACGTTGGGTCATTTTCTAGCGTAAGTTAGGTTTCTATGTTTTATATATTCGCAGGTTCAAACTCTACCAAGTTAAAACAATAATGTCACGAACAGAAAGATCCGCCGAATTTAATTAAATGGCTCTTCAAGATTATAATTTTCTTATGAAACCAGTGCACCTATTTTAATTATATATTTCAGTACCTGAACCTTTGCCTGTTGACGTTCTGAAAATAATGACTGCCAAAATCCTTCATTGCCCGCATGGAGGATAGAGTAGAATGAGGGCCATCTCATATTATGAGGAGAAAGTTGAAAAAGTGTTCAGCTGTTTACTGAAAATAGAGGTTCCAATAATGGCCATTTCAGAATGGCGCTAGTGTGTGAGAAATAGATAAATGAACATGGCTGTTGTAGACGGAGTGAAGTTTTCCGAGTTATGCCACCCGTAATGAATGGCGCTAGTGTCTGATAAATAGATATTCGAACATGTGTAGCTGTTGCAGACCACACGGCAGCACCACCAGTAATTGAACGCGTTTTTAAGGACACTTTTCTTACACAGAGATGCCTCTACTTCTACCTTCTATGCTCCATGATTTCCCGATCTTTGCTTTTGTAAGTCATCTCAATCACAAAACACGCATAGTGGATGGCCGTGGGAAAATATTTTAGCATTCCAGAACATTCGTCACGGATGTCCAATCGCGTTCTGCCCTGCCTGCTCGTTCCTTTCGGCGTCGGCCAATGACTTATGACAAAGAAAAATACCAATGTAGTCTTATTTTTAGATGTCGATAATGTAGATATTGGGTTGAAGATTCATATCCCTCAGAAATGTGGATTTTGAAACAACAGCTTTCATTTTCAAAGTAATAAATTACTTATCGCTGACTTCGAAGAAAAAAACTTGTAAATTTTTACTTTCTTATGTGGGTTCGTGGTGAAGCCTTATGCTTCTCTATTATAAAAAAAAAGGAAAACATCCCGAGGAAAAATTATAGTAATTATCCAATATCAATATTATCAGTGTTAACGAAGTCAGCCTATCCGCACTTTACCGAAAAGATGGATTCTGGCCAAGTGCAGATATTAGCATTCCCACTGTCCAAAGGTTGACAGGGACAGAATGTTGAAAGCAATAAGTCCATCTTTTGTTTCTATACATTATGTAAGGTCCAAAAAGATTAAATATTTAACTGGATCAGCAGATACATTATAGAGATGATGCTAACACTAACATATTGACCTACAAATAAAGCCGCAAGCACAAGTCAGCAAGAAAGTCAGCTACCAAAATTAGCGTAAGTTATGACACCTCACAGTTATGAAGCTACTTCCAATGTAAGTAAAGCAATCCAATTTCACACCGCGGTGGATACGAACGAGTATAATTTCCCAACGAGATTTAAACTCTTGTTAAATGAACGAACTCTCGTTACTCGGGATATGATAAATGGACACGATGATGGCTTTGGGTATATACTTGTGTGTAGTGTAGATATAGGCAGATGTAACGGAACCTTCAATTTATTATTGTCATTCACGTCATATTTTTGTCTCTTTTGTTTCTAATCGTTTTCATTAACAATTTATTATATCAGTGGCATCTAAAATTAATTAATGCTTTTATGAATTTAATTTTAAAACACTTTCTATTTCAGTAATATGAGTTTATAAAATGTATAAATAAATGAAGAGCGTAAGAACAGGCAATTGACCGTTCTGCTCGTAGTCTCTCTGTCAATACAAGACGATACGCACGGTTTTGTTGTTGTCAGAAGTGCTTGACATTTGACATACAGCGTTAAAATGCCTTCGTGTATTATACCAATGTGTGTGGTGTAGTGAAACCTAAGATAAACGCGTGTGTGTTGTAGCTCTTTTTGGAACACATTTTTTGGTTGATTTGTAAGGGCTTTGTATCTATATTTTTTAAATATTATTGACTGTAACTATTGATATATCTGCTGTGTCAATAAATACCCCCAAAAAAGACATCTACAACTCTCCGCCCCGTCTACATTCATTGGCCATCACTATCTAGTATCAAAACAAAATACTTTTTAATCCACAACGTTACCGTTATGTCACAATAAATACCCGACGTCCAACGATCCTCTCTGATTTAATGCTGAAGAATGAAAATTGTTTACAGTCGAATGAAAATTGTTACAGAATACAGAACGGTAATGATAAACTCCGCATTGGTGGAAATACGGATCATTGATCGTCTTCCGCACAATTACGCCCGATGCCAATCCGTAATTCCTTCCATAGGCTTGTTTATTGCTTTCATTAACAGAAGGAATAAAAATACAGTGATGAATAACTTTTATTCATCGCCACATCAATTACGAATTGTAATTATATATTATTTTTTTGTATATTATGCCTATATTTCGACCTATGGATGGATTTATGGCCACATGATTTAAGAATGGTAATGATATGCCTATTATATTTTGTTGTGTTTTACACTCATATTTCGACCCATGGATGGATGTATAAAAACAAAAATTATCAAGACCCATTTAAATAATATAATAAATTAATAAATAAACGCTTACACACATACCCCGCATTAGATTTTTAACTGTGTCGTGGGTGACATGGACGACACATACACACGTCAAAATTAAATAACACCCATGATCCGAGTACAAATATTTATCTGTCACATAAATATCTACCCCAGCCGGGAATCGAACCCAGGCAGAGTCACTACCAGTTGGTAACGATCGTAGGTGCCTAGTTAGGCAGGCAGGGCCGTCAAAATTTAGTGTCCGCAATGAAATAAGTTTAAAATTATATTTTTGTTACGTTTTAGAACACTCTTAGCACAACTTACAAATTTAGAACTGAACGATAGTAAACGCTTCGATGAGCCGAAACTAACTACAACAATAACCGTATCCGACATCATCGATAAGCTGTTATCTTTAACGACACTATAAACATACTGCTCTTTGACCAGCTTATTATAAAAGGTTAAAGGAGTCATCAGTGTCTAGTTCAGTAGTTATTGAAACCACAGTATAAATATAGATGTAATAATATTTATACTGTGTTGAAACTATCCGTCGTTAAAATAGTAATTAACTCGATGTTTCAATATGGTAAAACCACAAAACGATGTATTTGTTAAGCTGATTTAGCTTGGCTTCAATAGCATTGTTGTTTTGATTGAAATCGTAATTTTAAGCTGACCGAGATTGAAATCTTACATCTTACATCTTAGCTACAACTTCTATTAAGTTCATAATTATAACATTAGTTTTATTTATTTTAACCAGACACATTTATTCGCTTACTTTTACACTGGCAAACGAGTAAATAAAATTTTACAAGTAACACAACGGAAATTAAACTCCAGAACGAAAATCCTATCTAGGTAAGCCTTTCATGTAGTCGTGCTCGTTTGATGCCTGTGACTTTAGAAATATAGTGTTTTCAAAACCGGTATCACACTTCAACAAATAGCCTGATTGAGTTATCTGCCGTATCCGCTTCGATCCACCAAGTGAACCATTCTAAATTCGATTTCAAAATTACAAAAGCGCGACAGCGCCCTCATGTTTGGTGAAAAAAATTGTTAAATATCGCATATAATATTATTAAAGCTCCATTCGTGGGCCTAAACTTAAATATCACCGATTTAAATTTGTTTATATATCCGTTATAGACTTTGAAACCATCCAACTGAACTCGATTTCATTTGAAAGAATAATGCGAAGATGGTTTAAGACCACTAAAACAATGCATTTTAGGTACATTCAGTGCATTCATTAAGTCGATTTTCGGCTTTTCGCATACAACAATTTTTAACGTAATAAAATAACACACGCCGGGTATCCGCTAGTAAGTCATATAATTAGATGAGTTTTCCCTTCGTTCAAATTCGTTTATTTTACCGTATATTAAATTGTAAAAAGCATAAAACGGTAATGACAAAGTAATTTCGCGCGCGCGGATTTACCGATCATTGACCGCCTACCTTCCGCGCAATTGCACTTGATGCTTAATCCGATCAGCTCCAATATTTTCAATTTCCAGCACCGATTCGTAGTAAAATTATGTTTTTTCTTGCTCTTATTTACATTGGATGATACTTTGTTATGAGTTAGCTTAGTTACTTTATTATTTGAAACTTAATAGATCTCATAATCACGTCATCGTGTTGACTGTGCTGAATAAATTTCCACCACATTGATCATAAACGTCATCAACAACGATATCAGAAACGTCAATTACGACGTATCATAGTTATCATGATGACAATATTATAAAAGTTACCATATATCTTCAATGATTCAAGGAGGAAAAATATTATCACACAATATATCAATTCAGACGCATTCTTTTTAAATTGCCTTCCGCATAAAAAATATTTAACTCGGTCCAAAATGACAATCCAAGCTGTGAATTCAATAAAATAATTGTATGTTACTAGAACACTGATCCACACGTCATTCCCAGTCCCTCTCAAGTACAACAGCAACACAAAAAGGTCTAGTCACGTTTTCTTAGAGACACTTATATAAAATCACTTCGAATCCAACGCCTCGTTACGGAAATTGAAAAAAGCATTTCTATTGTCATTCCACTGGGTTACCTACACGCTTGGAACACTGACGCGTCTGACGCGCATCACAACCAGATATTGCTATGTTAATTTTTCTCCTTACGTAGTATACAACGTGTTCTTCTGTCTGTTTGAACGCGATTATCTTGGACTGCTGCATGGATTTTGTGATTTATAGCAAAAACCTCATTCACAATAATATCAATGTCGTTCATATTCAATTTTAAGTAACTTTCCATTTCCTATTTGTTGCTTCTATCACAGTTTCGGAAAGATACTTTATCATTGAGCAAAAGAATTGGCAAAAGAAACTCCTCAGCAAATCTTTTAAACAAATTCACAATTGTTAGAAAATTTTACTTACATGGGACTGGATGACAGAGTTATTTATGATAGCAAAGCACCGTCAGGACCCAGACGGCTTTACTTTTGCTAGTAACCGTGGATTAGTGTCGTGAAGTCACGTTTACTTAGGACATAGTTTGACCTCGAGGTTACAAGTTGACAACATGGAGTTGAAAGGCCAGCGTATTTTGTAGTGCGTCGGATAAATGTCAAGACTTGTCATTTTTAGGACTAGAAAGCTGTAATTTGGCATGGATAATACACATAACATTTATTAAAACTTCAAAATGGTAGAATAAAATATTGAAAAACTTTTTTCAGGTTACCTCCCCTACTACAGGTAACATGAGGATAAATTTTTGTTCGTCGTTCGTTGAAAAATTCTTTCAAAAATATTATGGGTCTTAGATATAAAACTATTTTTCGATTTAGGGGTCCTTTGCGAAATATTTGACTTTAAAGTGCCCCGCGCATTTTAAGCTTTATTACGTAAAATTTATTAGATACTAATAACTTGAATGAAAATTTGCTGAATTTAAAGCTTATTAGGTTCAAAAGAACATAGCGAAGTGAAGAACAATATAAAAGGCGCTCCCTCACGTTGTTTTAAGGTACTTACGTAAAATCACTTCGCATTGAAAATCTCATTACAGGAATCGAAAAAACATTTATTTTCTCATTCCGCCGGCTCCGTAACGTAATCGTCACGTGCGCGTCTCGTCTGTCCGACGTTAGAACGATAACAGAGACTATATTGAAACGTACATAATACATAAAAATGTAGATTCAAAATGAATCCTTAAGGCTGCGAGTTCATTTCGAAGCCAAACTACAAATCATTTATTAAATATTTTCCGTATGTGTCAGAAAATTGATTTCAATATTTTCTTCCATTTTTAGGCTGTGTTCCCAGTAGGCAAACGGCCGACTGAGTTTGCGGCGTATCGGTTTAATACGCCCTTCCATATATATATTCCACAGTTTGCTAGTTTTGCGCTCACTATACGCAGTTTGCAGCGTTACGCGGGCCGACTGTCTCAGTAGTCGGCCGCTAACAGTTTGCCTACTGGGAACACAGCCTTAGGGTTCCAAAGTAAAATCGGAACCCTTATAGTTTCGTCATGTCCGTCCATCCATCCGTCCGTCTGTCCGAGGCATAGCGCCAAGACCCTTAGTGCTAGAAAGCTGTTATTTGGCATGAATATACTTATTTATTAAAACTCCAAATCTTTTTAAAACAAGTACTTTAATCTTTAATCTTTTAATCTTTAAAATTTAATCTTTTAAAACAAGTAGGTACTACGCTAATTACAAAAAAAAATAGATAATTATCTTTACCTGCTATATGTATATGTATGTAGATACGTAGTAATAGCGGTTTAGTACGAAAGTGAATATAACATCAGCTGTTCTGCCTAAAAATAAATAAATAAACAATTAATTTAGTGAGTTATATATAGATGCAGCAGGGTGCGAACGAAAACTAGTAATTTAACTAATTAATACTTTTAATTTCAATATTAGAAATTACATTTTTAAAATACTTAAAACTAGGGTGATTACGGTCGATGTTAGTACCGGAATGATCCAAAAGCTCAGGTGTTTAGGTTCCCAGGCTCGTTTCCGCGAACCGTCATGTGATATCTTGACTATACAAGTGATGGATGCGGCGATGTCTGCTTTATTAATTAATTATTTCTCGGTGGATTTTGAATGTATATATTGTATGTATGTATTATATATTGATTAAGTTAGGCGTACGTAACAAGTGTCAAAATAAAAATAATTGTATCAATTCTTTTCGTTTTCGTATCGTTTCGTGACCCAGATACAGAAGAAAGAAAATTTATTTTTAATATAAAATCAAGAAAGATCGTTTTACTCATTACTTTATTAAACAAGTATAATAAACATTATCATTAGAGATCACTTTACAATTCAATGACGTTATTGTGTTTTACTTTATAAACCAGTAAATATTATAATACGTCTGTCCGAACAACATCCACCGACTAGAGCGGGCCGGATAAATACGAGTAATTGCTTGCCAATTGTCGGAAACAATTGTAGGAAAATCTCCTGGAATAAAGTAACCTTTTCAAAATGTTTTATAAGCGGCGACCGAATAAAACATTTGTAAGAGACATTGCCTATCAAAGGAAATGTAGTGGTTATTGAGACTTTAATATTCTGGTCTGGAATATTAGTTGTCGACCTAACCTATTTGGTAGCGATCCTGCCTGGAAGCGAGGGGTTCCGTGTTCGATTCTCGGCTGGGGTAGATATTTATGTGACAGATAAATATTTTTACTCGGGTCTTGTATCAGTGAAAATCTTATCCAAATGTTTTAAATTGGAACAATCGCCTTAATACACCTAATAATTTTTCCAATAAGTTTTCCAACATCTTCCGTGTAAGTGAGTGTTCATACTGAACTCGCGGGCGCGGGCGCGGGCGCGGTCGCGGGCGCGGTGGCGGATTCGTGTTCACACTGGCCGCCAGGCGTTTGCGCGATTGTGACATGTTGTCAGAGGTTGAAAACATGGACGACGATCTTTTTTTAACCGAAAATTCATACCTAAAGTTCCATATAGGTACTCACCCTCCATATCAGGAAACAATTCAGCAATTTCCTTCCATAGTTTATTAAGAATGTTTCTGTTCATAAGATGCCTGTGTTTACTCTGCCAAATCTGAGTTCAAATCAAATCAGTTCTAGCCTGAATAGTACTAATAAACTCTTCTGTATTGAAGGACATGATCTTAGATGAAAGAACAACCCTTTAATCTGGGGACATAATGAATTCATGTGCTATCGTTACTAGCGACAAGTTCAAAATGGTTGAACTTACCTGACATAATCGCGCGTTCCGCCGCTAGTTCAGTGTGAACACACTCATACATTCTCATGCGTTTGATATTGCCGCTAGCGGGCCGCGCGCGGTTGTCGCTAGCGTGCCCGCTACTTACACCGCACGTGCGTTTTGTATGTGAACACTTTCATAGTAGTTCATATGTTTGAAATTTCGCGACCGCGCCCGCAACCGCGCCCGCGAGTCAGTATGAACAAGCACTAAATCGATTACTTACAGCTTTTTTATTTGTACCAATACCATACCATAGTCGTTATGGTGCTCCCTCACCGGGAGCATTCACGTGTAATGTAACATTATAGATTCGACTTTGAGCATTACATTACAATGCTACCTCCCTGACTGATGAGCATTTGCGTGTAATGTAACATTACAGATTCGACTTTGAGCATTCCATAGCAAGATGTCAGACGAAGCGGTCAGAAGTAGGAATGGCACATTTCACCTATCACTGGATATTTCACTTGTTAAATAAACTTCACCTTGTCACACCAGTGACATGCATCGAAACCGTCTGTTACATTTAACGGGACTGTGAATTCACCACAGTATTCCTTTTACCGTGACTTAACGCCGGCCACCGGCCAAAATTCACAGAATTCCATCGTGCGAAAAAGAGAAAGCAACATTTGTGACTTGAGCCGTGCGTGAGCGAGAGCGACACAGTGCCACCAGCCAGCTAGAAGAGAGAATTTGTTTAAGTGAAATTGCATCTTATACTCAACGTTATTAGACTTAAGTTTGTCTGATTTCTTTCAACTTGCTTCGTTAATAATATCGCTACGATACAAAAACTTCAAATGAAAATGAGTCTTATTTTAAACAGTGTAAGGTTTTGATTAAACTATGTAGGTAATTGATATTTACAACCACGTCGTGTCTCGTGAATTCGTGAATTTCGTGAAACGAAGTACGATACGGTGACTCGGTGAGATTTCGCTTCACAGTTCATAATCATTTGTAATCTTTACTCTGCGCGCCCGTCTCGCGCACGGTTTCGTTGATATTTTAAACATACCTAGTGATAATAGTTAATGAATGAATACTGTTAGTTAGTAGTATAGATAGATAATAGTGTACTCGAGTATTGACAAGCCGGTTGACAGTGACAATTGGTGATTGAGGAGTTTTGACGGGCGGCAGTTTGACGGCTAGTCTGTGGTAGTTGCCAAGGACGCTGTCAGACAGATGGACCAATCCTCGGTCGCCATTAGAGTGACTTTTTAAATCGCTGCGTTAGGTTCTGTAGTCTGTGGTCTGTTCAGCCTCTTGTCTCTGTCAATTTGTGGCGAGTATTTATTTTTTCGTTAGATGGGACTTCTGAATTTGTAATTTCTTTAAGAAGGTTCGGGACTTGTTTATAGAATAAAATATTAAATCATTCCACTCCCTTGATTTTGAGTCTGTGGTTGGACCATAGCCGGAGGCGATATAGTCTGTGGTAGTGGGACGTGTCTGTGATTGATGGTTTTTCAGTCGGGGTTAACAGCGTAGAATTTTTCCCAAATATCGGGGTCTGCTATATTGGGAAATTGATTGGGCATATATATTGTTTTTTCATTGGGCAGGATAAAGTAGTCAGAGGTCCTGGGACTGACTGGCCAACGGGAGTTTAGCCATTTAAATTCAAAATATTGTATGGGTCAGCCCTCTGGAAGGGGAGAGGTCAAGGTGTGAGTGCAGGTCTGTGAATTAGTTTGCAACCTTGTTGAATTCGGTTCTCGAAATTGGTTGGGTTGTGGGAGTTTATAATAAATACATTTAGAGGGATGTCTGTGAGATTTAAGTCATCGTGGGTTTTTGTGTCTAGTTATGGGGAAGGAATAATTTTTTGAGTAGGGAATCCCCTTTTACAACGTCAACAAATCGTCGCCGGTAAGTTGACCGCTGAGCTTTGGTAATGACTGAATCAAGTCACTATCACTGCGAAATGTAACGGACGGAATAAAATGCACCCACTGTGACAATACTCGTCAATAATGAAATATACCAGTGGTGATTTTTCACGGGTGATTTAACAGTGACAAAAATAAATAATTTCACGGACTTGATAGTGAAATAAAAGTAACGATATTTCCCATCGCTAGTCAGAAGTGGAGCGCATTGATGTTACAAGTTGTAACAAGATATTACACGTATTGTATCATTACAAGGTGCGCATTGTAATGCTCGGTTCTCCTCCTTCACTGATGTATCCCCGTTTTGTATCATTACAAGGTGCGCATTTTAATGCTCGGTTCTCCTCCTTCACTGATGTAATGCTCAAAACTGTAACGTTACATTACACGCGAATGCTCCCGGTGAGGGAGCACCTTTACATTTCACAGTAAATTCAAAACAGTGGTATGAAGAATGCTAAACAATCACAACAACTAATGAACATCGCAGGGCGATCGTTTGTACGCAGGCAGCAGCATTTTAACGGTGTTTGCATACGGCCCGGGACAGCGAGCTCATTACCCGGTGCGTCACGCAGTATTGGAGATTACACGCGACAGTGGCGCCGAATGCTCTCATCAGGGCACCACGGGCGCGCCACGCCCGCATGTATTGTTCTCTTGTAAGCGAGCTCGCTACGATCTGCGAGTGAGTTATGGTTGCCTGGGATAATCAGATTTTATCCATACTATATACTATATAGTATATACTATGTATACTTACTATATACACTATATACTATTATACTATACTATAATATTATTATACCTAAATGTGAAAGTGTGTTTGTTTGTTTGTCCGTCTTTCACGTTGCAACGAAGCTGTTATATGGTATGGTTTTTGTGTGTGGAGATAGTGAGGAGGGTGGAGAGTAACGTAGGCTACTTTTTACCGCGATAAAATATCCCCATGGGAAGATCGATATTTTGTTAGTTGCTAGATATTTAGTTCCGGGTGTTGTTAATAGATGGCGTTAGTAAAATTCATTTGCAAGTTCTGAATCACGCTATCAAATGATACATGTTTACTTCAGTCATAGGCAACTAAATCTAACTTAGTAAAAGTAAGTAGGATTTGTAAAAAAACGATCTCTACCACGGGCGAAGCTGCGGGCAAAAGCTAGTAGAACTATATTAAGATTACTGTCTGTCAAACTGGGATGGAACTTTGGGGAAAAAAGCCTTTTCCTTGGGAAAAGGAAATTTATTTTAAAAATTTAGAAATAAAAAAATAAAACAATCATTATGATTTCCTGTGTCACGGGTGAATTGACAATAACAAAACCGATATCACGAAACATCTACATTTCGCTTCACAGCCATATCTCTATCATTAGTGGCTTTATAATGGTCAAAAAAAAGTTAGTGAGTCGTCCGTCTTTATATCATAAATAGCGGAAATCACATGCACAAACAGACAAATATCCATGGAATCATTGTTCCAACAGAATAGTTTTTCTGAAACATCTGCCACATAAACATCGTTCAGTGTTTAACATGTCCAAAAAAAGGTCCCTCAAGGCTATTACAGTTTCAGTACGTAAACAGTGAACGCAGAAATGGCAATTACAATATTTGTGGTACAAATGCCGCTGTGAAAAACAGATTCCCGGTAATGAAGCTCATTACCGCGTCAGTTTAAGCACGATTAAGCCGATCGCTGCGCTGTCACTGCATCTGTGTGCCGTCGGCCATAAATACCAGAATCAATTACACGTGAATTTGTATTACTGGCACTTAGTCGGCGAGTGAAGGCGGACGTTGGCGAATGATGGCGAGTGCATGTGAAGAGGGCCGCTCGGGTCCACTCATTAGCACTCGCCTCGCTTCGCCGACAAACGAGTTGACAGTCTGCTGTGAAAAGTGGCTAACGTTGCCCATGGATATTATTGACACCAAAGGCATCACTAATACGTTGCTGGCCAAGAGAAAAGAAAAAGAAAGAAAGAACCGAGTCAAGCAAGAGGGTGGTACTACCCAGGCTGACCCCACGGAGAAATAATAATGGTATTAATTAACGACGAGTAGCTTCGTCGCCGCTCGCTTTTTGTCAGTATTTTGGAAAATATCAAAGTGGCGAATGACACGCAACTTTTCCTTATTGATAAAAGAAATAACTCGAGCGTGTGGAGAGAGATTATCGCCATATGCCGCGCCCGTGGGTCTAGTCAGTAGTCACACCGGTAGCTATCAGCATACTTAACTTATTATAACAATAAAAAAGCGGCCAAGTGCGAGTTGGACTCGCTGATGAAGGGTTCCGTAGCAGCAAGTAACATAATATAAAAGTTCTTGAAGTTCGTTTTAACTTTGATCGAGGTAAATTGCGGTTTACGATTTATGACGTATTAAAAAAAACTACTTACTAGATCTCGTTCAAACCAATTTTTGCATGGTAATTTACATCATATATTTTTTTTTAGTTTTATCATTCTCTTATTTTAGAAGTTACAGGGGGGGGACACACATTTTACCACTTTGGAAGTGTCTCTCGCGCAAACTATTCAGTTTAGAAAAAAATTATACTAGAAACCTCAATATCATTTTTAAAGACCTATTCATAAATACCCCACACGTATGAGTTTGATGAAAAAAAAAATTTTTGAGTTTCAGTTCTAAGTATGGGGAACCCCAAAAATTTATCATTTTTTTTTCTATTTTTGTGTGAAAATCTTAATGCGGTTCACAGAATACATCTACTTACCAAGTTTCAACAGTATAGTTCCTATAGTTTCGGAAAAAAGTGGCTGTGACATACGGACGGACAGACAGACAGACAGACAGACATGACGAATCTATAAGGGTTCCGTTTTTTGCCATTTGGCTACGGAACCCTAAAAAGCAACTGGTTCCTACCCTACTTATGTTAGTAGTTGAATACTTCCTTTTAAATTTTTTTGGTGGCATTTCAATTTAGCACTGATATTTCTTTAGTAGTACCATATCTTCGCGGCCTCGTTTAGTCATGGATTTTGAATTCACTGAAGTGGAAATAGCTATTAGCCTTGATGCTAAGCCAATTTCCCCTGCTTGTGGTGCATTCTATATAACAATATTTGACAAGGCTATCTCTCCTGATAACTTTGTATTTATGGATGACCAAAGTATGGCCACTTTACCCGAGCGAGTTCATTCTCGCAAAGGTAAAAGCTGGATGGAATGTTAATGGCGGGAAATTACTTTACCATTTTTAAATAAATTCGAAATTCGAATTCACTCAATTCGCTGAGATCCGAATCCAAATGAAGAATCTCGTTAACACTCTGATATACGCAATATTGGAAATTTTACGCATTGTCGCTTGTCAGCTGTGAATGGCGCGGTTTGTTGCTCTCATTCATATTAATGTGTTTAAAGTTTTGATGAATTATGCACAGATTGGTAAAAGCATTCTTGATTATTGAAGCGTTATTATCTACACTAATATTAAAAAGAGGAAAGATTTGATTATTTGCATTGAATAGGCTCTGAAACTACTGAACCGATTGGAAAAATTCTTTCACTGTTGGGAAGCTACACTATCCCCGGGTGACATAGGCTATATTATATTTTCAAAAAATTAGGGATCCTTAATAAAACTCCAGTAATGTAACCCAAAGTGTAAAAAATAAGAAAACCGAAGCAAAGCGAGGGCGGTTACTCATTATTAGATAAAACTGTTAATATATCCTTTCACCGAAAATAAATGTAAAGTTATTGCATTTACCGAAAATAAATTTCAGATTAGGTTTTTTAAAATCTCATTAATACTTTGGAAACAAACACCCAAAATGCATTGCTGTCAATCTCATGGATTCGTTATCAAATTGACCTCTAAAAAAAAGGCCTTTTAAATACAATAACGTGTATGTGAATGATCTTAACTGCTATGGAGACAAATATACGAATTCAGTGAATTCGTTAAGGTCTGAATGCAAATGAAGGTTGGAAAGAATCTCATTAACACGCCGCCGCCGGTACACGCAGTATTGGAAATTTCACGCGGAGTCAGCCCTCAGCTGCAAATCACTTGGCTTTCATCACACGTTCGATATAATGTTAGATTACATATCTCGATATTATTGTGTAACCGTTGAGTTGTGTGAATCTCATTAATTTTTTAAAACATGAATGGAGAATTTGTTTTAAATGATAAACGTTTTAAAGATTTGTTAAAAGTTTCGTTATTTTTAATTTGAGGTTTTTACCTCACGAATGTTTTTACATTTTCAACTGTTCTACCAAACTAATTATAACCAACCAAAACTAATTATAAATACTGGCTTTGCTCTCCAAAGCCAATCATTACCACCGCTGTACATAAATAATCCTATCGCCATCAACCTAACCTGGCAGAATGAAACATTGATCTCCAACATAAACATTGAAAACTATAATAATATCTATTCAAAAAGCTACTTTTATAATCATTGTGGTAGAGTAAGCAATGTCTATTGTTCTGCAGTGTTCAACAGGGTTTACTTCCTCATCTAATAGAATTCTCTATAATGTCACCATTTTGAAATATAGCTCAACAGGAAACTTTATCCTCTTATCCAAACATTCCATTTAAGCGTAACATTCAAATATTATTCTTCCATATTTGCTTCAACTTCAACATCCAAGCAGACAGTTTCTAATAAAATAAATCTAAATATTTCCGCACATACCGTCTCCTCAGCTCTCTCTGCTGCATTACGTAGTGGCAGCAGCAATAATGACTCTCACTAGAGTCTATAATATGACTACTCCACTGAGTAGTCATATTATAGCTGGAGAGCTATTGAACCATTTGACTATCCCACTTCCCACAAAGCTAGAAATTTATTAAATGATATTTTATTATCAGTCATTATTATTATCAGTATTTAGCCTTGTGGGAGTGGGATGAAAAAAAAAAAATTTTTTGCATTTTCAGTTTAAGGGACCATGACGCACCCGCGAGATGCCTGCCAGAACGGTACTTTCATAAATGACTGATAATAAAATATCATTTAATAAATTTCTAGCTTTGTGGGAATTGGGATAGTCAAATGGTTCGGTACCTCTGGGGCTATTAGGGGATATAATCGTAAACACACCACTGTTGAGATTGCGAGTCATTGTATTGCGAGTTGAATATCTTTTTGGTGTTCTGTGAATAAAGACTAAGTTATAATGTCTAGTAAAATTCTAAGAACCGTGTTTGTATCCATAATTTAAGTAAATTTAATAGTTTATTGAGTCAAATTAACAAAACGATCGAATACATAATGTACTGTATTTATTTTTTATACAAAATAACAAGCATAAATAATTACAATTTACAAAAAATAAATGATTTTTGGTTCTTATTTAATCGTTCTGTTTATCAGAGAATTAAGCAAAAATATCTGCAATATTTTTTATGTGCCCATTAAACTTAAACCAAATCAAACTTAAATCATAGCAACCCGCAATTCCTCGACTGCTGGGTTTGGGTCTCCTCTCCTCAAACTTTAAAGCTGATTTTCGTTTATCCCTAAAGCTGACTCCAAGTCTATTTACTTAATCCGGGCGCAGGACTAAAACTAAAAGCAACGTTTGATATATTATTTTTGAAATAAGATGTGATAGGTGGACAGAGAGATACACGAGTTTTCATAAAATGAAAGTTATATTTCTACATACATAAAAATTTTAATTGTAAGTCAAGACCACTTGCAAGCCAATAAAATGCTATCTAATAATCTTTGATCTCGTGTAACATATTACCGGTGAAAAGATTCCACACTTCACTGTGCCTCATATTTTAACAACACTCCAAGAACATCAAAACATGAATCACAGTCGGGGTTTTCAACAGCTAGCTTCGAACTTAGAGGCTTAAGAGTAAATTTAGAACTATCCAAACACAACCACTCCCCAGGCATGAATAACCAGCCTGGCTATCATCCTTGGCTAAAGAACTCTTGTCCAATCTCTTTAAACCTTTTTTATTTCATACAAACTATTGTTCCCACCCACTTCTTTCATATTCTACACACGAAGGGGATAGAGAAATCTTTTGAGTGTTCTTTTTGTTGAGAATTCCTTACATATCGTAGAGTGCTATGTTTCGCTGTTAAATATGATGCACTTTGCTATCCGGGGGGTTAGAAAAGTTCACGTTCCCACGACAGCTAGAGAAATGAACTCTGTGGAAGTGGATGAAATGTTTCGGTGAGAAATATGTCTCTCCGAGGGGACTGAGACTCTGAATTATGAGACCGTTGATTACTCTCGTGCTTCTGTAGGGAATTTCGGGGCTTTTCCATTTTGTAGCTTGTCTGTGTTTTGAACTTGACCTTGATGTTGTCAGAATGTCGCACATCAGCAAGGCTATTCTGTTTTGTAACTCGACAGCGGAATCCGCGATGAGTTTCAAAATTGAAGTTCGAGTCCGAGATCTTGACATGTGATTCTCTAATCATCTGGTACGCACTTGCGAGGTGAAGGGAGTCTCGAACTCGATCTTCAATTTTGAAAGTCATCGTGGATTCCGCTGTCAAGTTACAAAACAAAAGCGAACTTGCATCATATTCATATGTCATTCTCTAATCCTCTAGTACGCACTTGCGAAGTGAAGTGAGCCTCGAACTCTAACTTCAATTTTGAAACTCCGCTGTCAAGTTACAAAACAGAATAGCCTTGCAGAACCAAAATTCAAAAAGAGAGTTTACTTTAAAAGTACTTGACAAAAGCATGTACCAATTATTAACCAAGAGCTAATTAAAACATTCACCCACATAAAAGAGCCTAGGAACAAACAACTCGGAACAACACAATAAATTACACCACTACCAGAAATCGAATCCAGTACCCTCACTGAACAAGCCTACGTTGTTAACCTACTCTTTTCATGTAGTAATAACCACATACACGTCGAAAAACGTACAATATAATAATAAAAAAAAGCCGATAAGCAAATTCACTTTTCGGTTTTAAAAGACATGTCAACCAAAACATCTGTGTTAGAAATGAACCCATTCTCGTCATCTTTACTCCAGTGGCCAGACACGGCACCCTTTAACTCTACCACAGCCGATGCATCCCAATCAACGTCAGAACTTCACGCTTTTATTAACGTTTTAAAAATAAACGCTTTCAACGAACACCACAAAGAGAGTGCCTTTTAATTTGCGGCAGGAAACGTTTCGGTAATTCTTTTAGGGATATTAGCTGTTGTATGTTCACTTTGTTGTACGTTAACTTTACGATGTCGACAGTCATTTTAAAGTAGACTGTATACTTCACAAAACATTTTATTTTAATAGGTACCCGTAGAATTTTGCTATTTTTAGACATTGTACTCTAAATGTATGCAATTGATTTATTTTGTACCGATATTCGTTTACATTTTGTTCTTCAATCAAAAATTATCTCGCGGAAACACGTCCATTTCCCGAGATAAAAAGTATCCAATAGAATGGTCCATAATATAAGCTTTTCAGTGGTTCCCACGTCAAAATGACCTACACAAACAGACAGACAAACAATTTAACCATAACAATCTTACCAATTATTATTAAATTTTCAACACAATCTCCATACAACATCGCAGGACATATAACAATAATTTGAATTATCCAGATTAACCAAACCTCTTCAACAACTATTGAAACGACATTTTAATCTATCCCAACAACAAACAAGACACACACAGCGGTCACAAGACCATATTCAATTAGTTCCATCGGCAGTTAGTTACAGCAGAGGGCGCGCGTGACGCCGCATAGAGTGGCGCGCTTCGGGGTTTGAGAACCACTGCTTAGGAATTGTGGATGTGGCTTGTTGGAGAAAGAATGAAAGAATGAATGAATGAATGAATGAATGAATGAATGAATGAATGAATGAATGAATGAATGAATGAATGAATTTATTTAGTACAGATACATTTTATAAAAGGTCTTACATAGGTTTATTGGTGCAACAGCTATACTATGCCGTTATCACTCAGACACCGAACTCAGAGACTCAGAAAATAAACTACCAACCAAATTATTAGTTACTATTTAGTAAATCTTCGCTTTAGTATACTTTTTTGTAAGCCCACACTGAAATAAGTGTATAGACTGTAATCTGTATCCTTTGAAATTACTTTGATATTCCTTTTTAATTTCTTAATTCCGATTGAAATAAAACAAATCTTAATCTGTTAAGCCGTTTCTGAGATTAGCCGGGACAAACGCACAAATGTTGTGAGGATGATGAAATAGGATAAATAATAAATCAATTTTCAATAAGTAACGAAATTTATTGATCAATCACTGCCAAAGATCGAATTATCAGGTGCTTCTTTCGAATCCGATAACAGTTAGTAAAAGAAAAGACGCCCTACTGGACTATAATCAGATCAAATGGCGACCTTAGGACCATCTCATCCTTATGAGATATATCAATTGGTTTAATTCTGCTTTCAACTAAATTATTTATTTGTTTTAAGTGCCTTCTCCATTGAATACCAACTCGCAGCCCCTTTAAAAGACGCTTACCGCTAGGAATGGTGAATTTTTGAACGCGATAATTGGTTTACCTTTTAGTTTCCACTTGAGTGGTGATACCGCTTCCATTGGAACTGACCCAATTCATAATACTGAAAATATGGAGCGATATAAAACAGGACTATTGAAAATTTTTCGTTCTATAAACGAAGCGATAGACTACCAAGTCTCGTTGGTGGTAAATGTTTTATTGAATGTTTCTGAATAGAATCAATCAACAGAATTAGTACGACTATTTAACCTTTTCCGACATTATTTTTTAACTCTAGAACTTTTGCTACATTACTTACACAAATAATTCATTTTCCTTTTGCGGGGCTACTGGAAGAGATTTCGTTTCGAAATAAGTAGTACCCATGTACGAATGTTTCAAGGATTATTTTTTCTGCGTATAATTGTATGGTGTACATGTACATGTAGGTATAATAAAACTAATGTTATTTAAAGTTGTATTTAAAATTGTGTTTCAAGGAATATTATGTGTTTTCTGCCGTGCCCAGCCTGGGTCGTGTGTACACTATGTCCATTTAGAAGACCTTGTAAAATTATCACACGTTTGTGGCAATAAATAAATGATTTATTTCTTTGCATTTTTGCGGTCACCCTCTGCGAGTTCGAGACGTCGTTAAAGTCATTATTTTATTCACCCATAGAAAAAATAATTGAATCTATGCAAATGATACCCTCCAGAAGGTCAGACGAGCAATTACGACGGAGACGTGGAATAAAAATCAGAGCAATAATATCTTCTAAGGTATCCCCCAACTTCGCCGTTTGCGCGCAAACTTCACGTGTTTCGCAAACTTCTAAGCTCGGCTGAAAGTACCAGGGCTTCAGAAATATGAAGGGGGAATACACAATAAAAACAATCATAAAAACCGGGAACAAGAGTTGTTGTCTCAAATATTGTTAATATATGTAGTGACATACCTCCCCGTTTTTATGGGCGCCCGGCATAACTTGAAGTACAGAAGGCGATATCGTTAAGTTTTATGGTTACGCTGTTTATTTAAAATATAACCTACTTTATAACTAAGTAAACTGCGGCCTGGGAATGCCGAAATATTTTATGTGTATTGTTCAACTTTTCGCCAATGGCTTCAATCCATTAGTGCTACTCGGCTCGGGGATATCTCACATATTTGAGAAGGCCTAAAATGGTTCAAGCGTACGCAGCCCAGCAAGTCGTCATATGACGTCATACGAATTCTGTCTAATAATAAAAACCATGACCGAAGTCCTAACATGCTTTTCAAACTAGTATGGCACAAATATCGCCCTAAAATCGCCCAAAACGCCCAAAAATCGCCATAAACCATCAGCGGTGTTAGTGCTTGTTCACACTGAACTCGCGGGCGCGGGCGCGGGCGCGGGCGCGAAATATCAAACATATTATGACCTACTATGAAAGTGTTCACACCAAAACGCGCGCGCGGTGTATGTAGCGTTTACCGCGACCGCGCCCGCGCCCGCGAGTTCAGAGTAAACAAGCACGAATTACTTGTTTTATTCAGTATTTTATAACATGCATCATTTGCATTGTTATTTAATTTTAATATTTTAATAAAAAGTATAAAAGCACCTACTGAGATAACTATATTGCCCAAAGTGAGGTATCAAGGTTATGAATATTATTATTTCCTATTAAGCAAAATCCCGGACTGCGAAATAAAGACTTTCTAAACGAAGTTAAATGGTTTAGTAAAAGTTCTATACCGCGGAGTGGCCATAGAACCAACGAAAATAATATTTCTTTTAACAATAAAAAATTACAAAATTTAGGCAGCAGGCAAAGGTAAGCCGGTCTCGATATTTTACAAGATGAATTAGAGGTGGAATGTAGACGGCATTATTATTTTCCTCATCCCGTTTCCATCATCGAATTTCGTATCAAGGGTGATGTCAGGTCAGGAGTAGACTTTTACGACAGCAAACAAAGTGTGTGTACGTTCGCTTCCAAAAATAAAAAAACGGCCAAGTGCGAGTTGGATTCGCCCATGAAGGGTTCCGTAGCAGCAAGTAACATAATATAAAAGTTCTTGAAGTTCGTTGTAACTTTGATCGAGGTAAATTGCGGTTTACGATTTATGACGTATTAAAAAAACTACTTACTAGATCTCGTTCAAACCAATTTTCGTTGGAAGTTTGCATGGTAATGTACATCATATATTTTTTTTAGTTTTATCATTCTCTTATTTTAGAAGTTACGGGGGGGGGGGACACATTTTTCCACTTTGGAAGTGTCTCTCGCGCAAACTATTCAGTTTAGAAAAAAATGATATCAGAAACCTCAATATCATTTTTGAAGACCTATTCATAGATACCCCACACGTATGGGTTAGATGAAAAAAATTTTTTTGAGTTTCAGTTCTAAGTATGGGGAACCCCCAAAATTTATTGTTTTTTTTCTATTTTTGTGTGAAAATCTTAATGCGGTTCACAGAATACATCTACTTACCAAGTTTCAACAGTGTAGTTCCTATAGTTTCGGAAAAAAGTGGCTGTGACATACGGACGGACGGACAGACAGACAGACAGACAGACAGACAGACAGACAGACAGACAGACAGACATGACGAATCTATAAGGGTTCCGTTTTTTGCCATTTGGCTACGGAACCCTAAAAAGTTAAAGAATCCTAGGTAGCGCAATCCCCTACCAACAGCTCTTATAAGACTCCACTTTCTACTTACAATTAGACGTAATACATTACAAAGAGATATAATCAATTTTCAAGTGTTTTGAATTCAATCATTTGGCATAATTGCTTTCGTTCTTATGGTAAACATTGACAAAGCTCATTATGGTAAATATTGGCAAGGCACGGTTCTCTCCTCTTCAGGAGGCCTAGAGCATAGTCCACCACGCTGCTCCAGTGAGGATTGGTGGAGGGGTTAATAGCCAACACAAGTGTCGTCTTAGCTACTGGTTGATAAAGATGAATCATCGTACGATCGTCGTCATCTTATTTCAGCTTATTTTTCCATCCGCTGGTTTCGTGGCCACAAGCAGCTAATACCCTACGGTTCGCTCCGGGATAATATGATTATTAGTTTATGAGTTGGGCGCGTGACGCACCGACGGACAGCTCCCGTTACACGGTTTATTGGAAATTTTCCACCAAATAAACTCATCTCCTTTGTTGTATATAATATTTCAGCGGAATACTTCTTGATCTCATCAAGAAGTTACGACTAGGATTAATCAATCATTATTTTCAACAATGTTTTGTGTGGAAAACTAATTTTTTATGTTACTTTATTAAAGATCATGCTGTATGACCCTGTCTCAGTAAGTGGTAACCGAGAAAAGTTTTTTTTAATAATTATAAGTTTTGGCATATGAATATTTGTTCTGAGATCCTTTTACGGTATGCTCAACATAACTTACCACATAATGTAAATTATCCTCTTAAGTCGATCTATTCTTTCTTCAAAAATCGTATGAAAGCAATTTCGACGTTATCGCGCTTAAATAAACAGAAAAGTTATGCAGTTTGCTCATCCGAACAAACTAGATAAAATTAATCGTTTCAACTGTACCTAAACTCCCCTGTGTGATAAATAAATAGAACTCATTGTATTTACTGTTATTCGAATAGAGAAAAATTTGGCTGTAAAAATGTTTTATTCAGATATTTGATTGCTAGATGTTAATCGAATGCTGATATTGTTTTAGGTAAATCATTCGCTGCGATATCGTGCTAAGTAAAATAGCGGTATATTTTAAATATATAACGCTTCACACTCAAAGCCCCACACTAGGATTCGCTGTGTCGTGGGAGCCATGGACAACACACTAGACAAGGACACACATACTTAGAACGAGAACAGTAATTCAAACTCCTCATTTAAATTTCCATCTCGCTGGAAACCAGGACCCTTGGTACAGTGGTCCAGTATGTTAACCATTACATATTTAAACATTAAATATTTTATTTTTATCGAATGGATGGTTGCTGTTGGGCACCTACAATCCGGGACACTCCTGGTACAATCCTGCCTTCAACCCATTAATGGCCCACTACTGAGAACGGGTCTCTCCTCTTGAGGAGGCCTAGAGCATACTCCACCACGCTGCTCCAGTGGGGATTGGTGGAGGGGTTAGTGGCCAACCCGAGTGTCGGAAGTTTTCAAACCACCCAAGGGCCTCCGACATGGCTTAACGACTGTTATCTTATGATAACAACCGGGACCGACAGCTTTACGTGCCCTCGGAAGCACGGAAACGCTCAAATTTTTACCACTAGCGGTCACCCATCCAACTACCGACCGCGCCCGCTGTTGCTTAACTTTGTCGATCACATCGGATCGATGCAAGCCGCCGGGCTATGAGCGCTTCTGGTACAATCGAATGAATATTATTAAATTCACTTTTTTATACTCAGTTTTCATCTTCACATAGGTGTGTTGGGCCTTAGCGATCTTTTCAGCTTCAGGTGGGTTATTCCATAGGGACGGATTGAAAATCAGCGCCGCACTGTTAGAACATCACTAAAGATACTTCTAACTCTGTGACGATTCTATATAGATTGGTCATGTTTTATTTATTAATTACTGTTCCAATCATTCCAATCTTTTCAGAAGCGGACCTACAAAGCTGATTAAATAACGAACCAAGCAGATAAATCCTTAAAATCAATACATGGATAATTTCATTTAATTCTGTCGGTCATGAACGAAGGGTATCTAAAACAGATAATACTATTGTCTCGCTCTGACATGACGTCGTAATTAATAATAGCCATCATCTATCAAAGTTTCCAGTCGGTTTGTTGACGTGATCAGATAACGGGAAAGAATCGCAATAACAGGATCAAGAAAATGATAAATAACTTCACGCCAAGAATAAATAAATAAGCAGTTTAGGTTAAATGGTTTGACGATGAGACGTAACGATTACCATGCTGCTGGACCGCCGTTTAAAGGTTTCGATTCCCAGCGATGCAAAAATTTTAATGTTATGATCGAATACGTTATGACCTTACAAATCAACCAAAAATCTGTTCCGAAAAGAGCTACAACACACACACTAGGTATCTTTTGTTTCACTACACCAGTCACATTGGTATAATACATGAAGGTTAAAATAATGCTGCATGTCAAATGTCAAGCACTTCTGACAACAACAAAAGCGTGCGTATCGTCTTGTATTGACAGAGCGACTACAAGCAGAACGGTCAATTGCCTGTTCTTACGCTCTTTATCGTCGGCGCGCTAGTTAACATTGTTGTTATAGAATTTTTGGTCTGGGAGTGTATCGAAGTCTTTGGGTATTGTTCTTGGAACACAGGACAGGGAATCATAGCTTGGGGCTATGAGTGTATATCGTTTATTTTATTTTTTATATTAAGAAAAAGCAAACAATGAGAGTACTCCATATTATTCTTCAAAGATCAGGTTTTTGTCAACTTACGATATGTGGAGTTTTATCCCTTATTTGGCTAGAGCAGAAGAGAGCCAAAGAATTGGTCAGTACTGAATAGTCTGAATACTGTCTTCTAAAAAAGTTCCATTTTCGGCAAAATTCCATGGCCGATTTTCATGTAGAATTGAGATGGATTGGAAAGTTAGGTCCAAGTTTAATAAGCGTATACTTTATCACTATCCAAAAATCGATCCTATCGCGCATTAAATAATGAACAGAACCGAGTATCGATAAATCAGCATCAGGTTTCGTGTGAGACGTACAGGGCGTCTGCTCCAGTCACCGTCCCGACGCCACAATTAACGCTCCATCGTCCATCATCCTTCCACTCGATTTACCAACTTGATCTGATGACTCAGCAATATGGGATCTTTAGCGTCAAGGTTACCTTTGGTAATTTGGTACGTCATTAAAATTATTGTGTAGGATTATACTTATAAGGTTGTAAAGACTTTCGCCTCCCGTTAAGTCTTCTATGAGATATATTGAAGTGAAAACTTGAAAGTTAAGTTTAGATGTGCTGAGGAGTTTCTTTACGAATTTTCGTTCCTCCATGACAAAGCACCTTTGCGAGAAGCTGGTTCATTAAAAAAATGACGTGCATAAGTGTATCAATGATACCTACATGAATAAATGAATTTGAATTTGAATGGTGGTATCGGAACATAGGTTCAAGAAAAAAGGTATGGCTTTTTTCGTTACTTCTAATCAAGCGAAATCTCTGGAGCTCAGTTCATATAACTGACAGTACCGAAGAACCTGTACGACATTTGTCATGGTCAATCGGCACACAAGCAGATAGTCCATCCGATAATGAGAGGTCATTGACAATCGACATCTGCTATAATCTAAATTTTACTAACAAAAAATAACCGACTTCAAAGTCTCAAAAACTACATAGTTGTCAGATCTCGTTCAAATTTATGTGAGACCACATGACAAGCGCCTGCTTTCGATTAAAAAAAGAATCATCGAAATCGGTTAGCGTGATATTGAGTTATTCGTCAATTTGTCGCGCACATCTTAACACAAAGAACAATGCCGAAAAATTATTTATATTTTTTGTAGCGTCTTAAAACGTCAGTTACACCGAAGCAATTCAATATTTTTTTACGTATTTTAAAATTAATATCTGTACCCGTATTACCCAGGTTAAAATAATTTTAATAATAAGTGATGAATTGACTATAATAATAACAATGATGTCGATATTGTCCATTTTCATGTGGTAAAAATGTTACCATTTCATACTTTTTTCCTATAATGGTAGAAAATATTTTGATTGTCATACATATTTTCTGATTTAAATTATTTCATATTGTATAAAGGGAGTAATTTGGGCAATATTTAATAAAAAAGTAACATTCTGCTTGAACTTTTTTATTTTTATATTTAAAAATATTTATTTTCGTCATGCGCATGAAATTCTTTTAAGTAATTTAATCTTTCAGTAGTAGTAAAATGGCAACTTCTGAATCGTTTTTAAAATTGACGTTGACGATTAGTGATCAAATCTTGACATCACATACTCTTCCGGCATCGTTGTTTTGTAATTTTGTTGTGTACCAGGTACTTTTTCTATGTATAATACTTCTATGGTTATAAAACATTCAATATCAAAATACTTTGGTTCTGGGGTGTGCCTGCTGAAAATTCTTATATATCTAAGCTCAGAAATTAATGCTGTATTTTTTTGATTTTTTTTTATTTTAAGACGCTTAAGTTGAAAATGAAATAAAACTATGTATGGCAGTTGGGCATTGTTCTTTACGACTTATGTAGTTTTCTCATGGATGCCGTTGTCAGATCTCAATAAAATTTATGTGGGACCACATGACAGCCACCAGCTTTCGATTAAAAAAGAATCATCAAAATCGGTTCGCCCAGTCCAAAGTTCTGAGGTAACAAACATAAAAAAAAAAATACAGTCGAATTGAGAACCTCCTCCTTTTTTGAAGTCGGTTAAAAATGGAAACAAGGGAATTTTTGCTCTACTCGTACAACCAAAACTCGTAAGAGAGAGTTTCGTAAGGCAAGAAGATAATACTGTCAGAATTTAACTAAAACCTATTGAATAGACCTAACTAATAGAACCTACAGAACCCAGAGGTGTCCACCAATCGCCATACCTTCTGTTAATTAGCAGGTCGCACTGAGAGCAGAGGCGATTGGTTCAGATTAAGCTGTTTTATCAACACAAGGCAGACTTTTGATAATCAGGACCCTCCAAAAACCTATGTAGGTATTAAAATAAAATCAATATCGTTAATCAAGAAAAAAATGAGACATTAATCATACGACTTCTAGTCAGGAACCATACAGTAAGTTACCATGTAGATATTAGGTATTATTAATTCCCTACTAATTACATACTAGTTCGTTGAACTGGAGCAATCTCTGATTACAATACCGATTAACGGCTAAATTGTGCTATTATGTAGCTGGTGGTAACTGGCTGCTCTCGCTGTAATTAAACCGTCGCATGACTGATTGTTGTGGTCGCGGCTCCGGTAATCACATCTTATAACTGTAATAAGATGTGCTTATTATGTAGCCGGGTAGTCTTGTGGCTGCTCGGTCATTTTAAAGAGCGAGAGTCATTTAGGATAACGACTAGGACATTCTATTCGGTCTAATCGGTCATTGTGTTGTGTCTGAACAGACTTTGTTTGATCGTAATCAGTCGATTCATTCTATATCTTCTAATCTGTCCCTGAATCTTTCTACGAAGGTAAATAAAAGCTTGTTTAAATTTATAGGATTACCAAAAAAAGTTTATAATCATAATCGTCGTACTCTCTCCGCTCCCTCGTCGTTACAGCCCAGTTAAATGGGAATCGCATTGATGCTCTAAAAGTCAGAAGCAACGCTGAGCTACCCCAGACTTAAAAATGACTCCCATAAAATATTCCGTTCAGAATTAAACGATAATTTCACATAAATATTCATAATACACCGGACGGTCACTCACGGCGACCCTACATATTTCATTACGAAACGATAATGGATAATCTTAATATAAACAAAGGCATCGCATATTACACGGGACTCGTTGGTTATTTTAAACGTAATTAACAATCAGGGGCTGACAACCCGACGTATGTAAATGAGACCAGCGGACCGACACTGTTGGCCGCTTTTTCATTGAACGACACGACAGCGGCGCAGCTTTATATTTTACTAGTGCTCTGCTCCTGGCTTTGCTCGCGTTTTCCGGAACAATAAATACCCTATATCGTATTCCAGATCATGAACTAGCTGTGTGCTAAATTTCATGAAAATCCGTTCAGTAATTATTGCATGAAATAGTAACAAAACAAACATTCACATTCATAATATTATTAGGAAATGATTCTGCTATACTGAAGGTATAAAATGTTTAGAAATATTTTATTTATTTATTTATTTAGTTATGTATTTATTTATTTATTTGTTGCCGAGTTAAGCAACAGCGGGCGCGGTTGGTAGTTGGATGATAATATTTGCTTGAGCTGCCGTGCTTTGGAGGACACGTAACGCTGTCGGTCTCAAGTTATCGTGCCCAGTAATGAGTCATTAATGGGTTGAAGCGGGTGAGAGACACCTTGAAGCTACAGGAACTTTCTGGGTGTACACAATACATGCATATAATACAGATATATCGTAGCCGCGTTTTCTGATTTTACAAAACATTTTAAATAATCTGTAGGTATACTCACACACAAAATGGCGGATCAAATGACTGACACATTTGATGAACTTAGTTGTAGGAAAAAGAGACCCAGTAGCAGACCTCAGTAAGAAAAAAAATGTGTACCATATTAACCCCCGTTTTCAAAAATAATACTTGTCTAAGTAAAGAAGCAAAACTATGCGAAGTAAGGCATTTCTCAGTGCGTTGGTCATGGCAAGCCTTCAGTTTCACAGTCGACCCTTAAGTATCACTTGGCTATGCGGACGCACAGAGCTGTATACAGCCCTCTTATTGGTCCATTTGATGCGGCTAACTTCAATCTAGTCATTTGACACAGGCAAAAGACAAAGATAACAATACAAATAATCGATCTATTTCTTTCTATTTTGATAGAAGTCAAAGCAACACTATGCATTTGGTAAAGTAGCTCGGCAGCTACTTTATCGATTTTGACAAACGCACAGCGAAGGACTTCAATCAAGTATTGTTTACGAAAAGGTTTGAATCACCCTATGCGTCCGTGAGCACTGTGAGACCTCATAGTATTATTCTTGAATACGGGGGTAAGTGAGTGTTCACACTGAACACGCGGGCGCGGGCGCGGGCGCGGTGGCGGATTCGTGTTCACACTGGCCGCCAGGCGTTTGCGCGATTGTGACATGTTGTCAGAGGTTGAAAACATGGACGACGATCTTTTTTAACCGAAAATTCATACCTAAAGTTCCATTTAGGTACTCGCCCTCCATATCAGGAAACAATTCAGCAATTTCCTTCCATAGTTTATTAAGAATGTTTCTGTTCATAAGATCCCTGTGTTTACTCTGCCAAATCTGAGTTCAAATTAAATCAGTTCTAGCCTGAATAGTACTAATAAACTCTTCTGTATTGAAGGACATGATCTTAGATGAAAGAACAACCCTTTAATCTGGGGACATAATGAATTCATGTGCTATCGTTTCTAGCGACAAGTTCAAAATGGTTGAACTTACCTGACATCAAAAAAATCAATCAAAAATCAAAAATCGTTTATTATTCCAGAATTTACATTTCGCCCGCGCCCGCGTTTTCAGTGTGAACACTCACTCATACATTCTCATGCGTTTGATATTGCCGCTAGCGGGCCGCGCGCGCTTGTCGCTAGCGTGCCCGCTACTTACACCGCACGTGCGTTTTGCATGTGAACACTTTCATAGTAGTTCATATGTTTGATATTTCGCGACCGCGCCCGCGACCGCGCCCGCGAGTCAGTATGAACAAGCACTAAGGCTCCATGCGCACATGTACAATTCGAGCAAAGTGTATAAATGGATTTCAAAATTCAATCTCAAACCTAATAGGCAGAACAAGATTAAAAGCACTGTGAAGAGAGTTCAGAATGATTAACTAGAGTAGGTATAGCAAGAGTTGAGCGTATCGTGATTTTTCAGCTGTATGAGGGAGGTCTATCTTCACGTTTTTCACACGAATACAGTCAGCTCGTATATTCCCCGGACGTGTTCCGACTATCAGATTCCGGCCTTAAATACTTCTTCGTCTTTGTATACTTTTTGGCGGATATTTTATGTCAATATTTTACTGGGTGGAAAATTCGTGAAGTTGTAACTTAACTATTATCAGTTTATTTATTTAGTTAGCGCTACTGTCTTAGGTTATGTTTCTTTATTTAATGCTTTTTTTCCTCATTTAAATGGATTTTAGTGGACTATTTTAAAAGTTAATTATTATTTGTGTGTTTGTGTGTAAGAACGTCGGCGATTAGGTCATTATTCTGATTTTTCTAATGTCCTCAGTGTAAACAATAGAAGCTTGTTAATCAATAAGAGGTGCTTAGTTCCATGCCGTAACTTTCAACATTACAATTTAAACCTGAAAACAAACATTGAAGCGGCTATCTTCAAATATAATTTAATTCAGGAAGTAAAGTGTAGTCTTTTAATAATATCAAATGTAATCTCCAACTCAAACAAAATCGTATGACCTGTAACAGCATTATCAAAGTAAATTCCAGCTCTTCGTGTAATCCGACAAATTTTACACCTAAAATCCAGCTGAACGGCACCGCTAGTGATTTCACGGTTCGAGTGACCTAACTGCATCCAAGAACGAATAATATTCCGATTCTGTGAGCCTGGTGATTTCCGTTGCTGCTGTGTGGAATTAGGGCAAATAAAAAATATTTCAAGCTCTAGAAACATGTCGTAGATATAATAAATAAATACCCCCACTCACACACACTAGAATTCCCTGTGTCATGAATGCCATGACCAACACAAAGAGACAAGGACACACACAACCAGACCGAGAAAAGAAATTCATACTCAACAGTCATCGTTAAAATTTCCGCCTCGCTGGGCATCGATCCCAGGACCCTTGGCACGGTGGTAACCATTGCACAATCTTATCATAATCCATGTTTATTCCATGCTTCTGATTTTCTCTTACACTGAGTGGCGCAAACACCATAGTCCTCCACGCTCCAAGTGTACAGTCGGCCGCAGAAGTAGCTTAACATTATAGTACTTTGTAATAGTAACTGTTTCGACGGTTTCCTAGCAACATCTATGACAAATTCAAGAAATGTAATGTGACAAGGTACTAAAATGTTAAGCTACTTCTGCGGCCGACTGTACATTGGGACGCATTCTATACATTAAAGCAGAGTACCGACAACTCTGTCGGAAAATCACTGTCTGTAGGAAAATCACGATCTAAAAAGTATGAATCAAGAAAATATTCTCATGTAAACTTGTTTCGTATAAATTGAAATATTCGTCTATTAAATAAATAACTTATGCGTGATATATTTCAATATTTTTGTATAAATGTATTCCGTGGTCATATTCCACTTTGCCCTCAAGTTAATAATCGCTTACTACTGTACAGCTACAGTGATTTTTTTGTTAGTGCTTGTTCACACTGAACTCGCGGGCGCGGGCGCGGTCGCGGTAAACGCTACATACACCGCGCGCGCGTTTTGATGTGAACACTTTCATAGTAGGTCATATGTTTGATATTTCGCGACCGCGCCCGCGAGTTCAGTGTGAACAAGCACTTAGTGTTAGGTGACATACGGCTTAAAAAAGGGCGTGGGTAATAAAAATAAATCAGTGTATCCAAGATAGTTTCTCATCTGAACACATTATTTCATCTAACAAAGTCGTAAGGATATGAGCGCTATGACGTCACGTACATACATATAATTATGTTACGTATGTTGAGCTCACTTAATCTAAATTTATTGCTCAGTGAGCGACATGCGACACGCGCGGCTCACGAACACAAGAGTTTTTTTAGGGTTCCGTAGCCAAATGGCAAAAAACGGAACCCATATAGATTCGTCATGTCTGTCTGTCTGTCTGTCTGTCTGTAAGTAGATGTATTCTGTGAACCGCATTAAGATTTTCATACAAAAATAGAAATAAAACAATAAATTTTGGGGGTTCCCCATACTTTGAACTGAAACTCAAAAATTTTTTTTTCATCAAACCCATACGTGTGGGGTATCTATGAATAGGTCTTTAAAAATGATATTGAGGTTTCTATTATCATTTTTTTCTAAACTGAATAGTTTGCGCGAGAGACACTTCCAAAGTGGTAAAAAGTGTGTCGTCCCCCCTGTAACTTCTAAAATAAGAGAATGAAAAAACTAAAAAAAATATATGACGTACAGTACCATGCAAACTCCCAACGAAAATTGGTTTGAACAAGATCTAGTAAGTAGTTTTTTTTAATACGTCATAAATCGTAAACCGCAATTTACCTCGATCAAAGTTACAACGAACTTCAAGAACTTTTATATTATGTTACTTGCTACTACGGAACCCTTCATGGGCGAGTCCGACTCGCACTTGGCCGCTTTTTTAATTCATTTCGCTCTTATTACGACACAGCTATGAATGACAAACAATGCTTGGCTTACACGTAGTTAACCGACAGATGTTAATAATAGCTCATTAAAGTAATAGTAATCAGAGCAAGTGTTCGATCGAGTTAAGCAACAGTGCGGTCGGTGGTTTGATGGGTGACCGCTAGGCGCTAGTGGCAAATATTTCTTGAGCAAACGCGCTAACGACGAACGTGTTTCGGAGGGCATGTAAAGCCGTCTCCTGGTTGTTATCATAACATAATAGTCTTAAGCCATGTCGGAAACAATTCGGGCAAAAAAATTTCCGACACTTGGTTGGCCAGTAATCCCTCCACGAATCCGCACTGGAGCAGCGTGGTTGCATAGGAGGAGGAGAGGAGAAACCCGTGTTCAGTAGTGGGCTGAAGACAACTTCACAGTATGAGACATAGTGAGTATATACAGTCAGTGAAGTGAGCTGATGGTATCATCACGCATCGTGTAAAGCAGGCATCGCTATAGGCATTCGTGTAAAAATTTTACTACCGCATGTTGCTTGTAAACATGTTTACCTGTTCGAATTGTTAATATTGTGTGCTGGTTAGTATCAAAAGGCCTTCTATCGCGAGCGTAGCAATGATATTAAAAAAACAGATACATTATACCCTGATAAATCAAACAAAAAATCTGTTCCGAAAAGGACTACAACACACACACGTTTATCTTTTGTTTCACTACACCACACACATTGGTATAATACACGAAGGCATTTTAACGCTGTAAGTCAAATGTCAAGCACTTCTGACAACAACAAAAGCGTGCGTATCGTCTTGTCTTGACAGAGAGACTACGAGCACGGTCAATTGCCTGTTCTTACGCTCTTCATCGTCGGCGCGCTAGTGACATATTTCGCTCTTTTTTTTTACATTATAATATCATTGGAGCTTAGGAGATATTCATGCGATGTAGCATATAGATAGACCACTATCTGTTACAAGACATGGGGTACTTATTATCCTTTACTAGTAAGACCTAAAATAGTATCCAGTCGGTCTACACAGACTCGTGTAGGCGGATAACATGATTGGATTAACTCCGGCTGGACGGACAGCTGTTCTAATGGGATTGGTGTGGAGGTGGACTTTACAGCTACCTAACGGATAGATCTACCTATTATCGTAATTAAATTGACATCAGTTCAATAACAGAAAGCCTTATTGGGGCGGTTCAGAATAACTAACCCTAATATCACACCAGATGGGTGTCGTAACTCCAGCGTGATATAAGGATTAGTATTCTAAATCGCTCCAGTTTATTTTACAATATTTTTTATATGGAAACCCCATGGGGAAGCCCGATTATAATCGGTCTATTGCATAAACTCTTATTTTGCGCTTCGTATGAGTATCGGTATAAAGATTCGTGGCTTAAACATCGCAAGCCTATCAGGCGTTGTAAACATGTTTCGCAAAATGATTTATGAAGATCGTGATATTCGTAAATTTAAGCGTGGCTAGGCGTGAATACATGTCTTGTGTGTACGCTTGTGGAAATTCATTTAATTTTATGTTTATCTGCTCTTTTTACGCAAATATTAACCGTATTAACACCAGTAGATAGGTATGTGTTGGATACCTACGTTGGTTATATGTATCACACAAATATGTATCTACCCCATCCATTAATCGAACCTGGGACTTCTCTATTACTTAGCAGGCAGATTTTCTGCAACTGAGCTTGTATAATAAGTTTATGACGTGTTTAAGTAGATACTTATAAGTACAAATTGGCAAAATGTGACAAAAAAAAACTCAGTAATTTCATGTCGAGAACAGACAAACATAATAATCAAACACAAGCTTGAAATAAGAAATCATTCTCCGTTAGATATTACAACGATATTTTCTACGAAGAATATTATTAAGATGTAAGGAACAAACTAGGCAGGGTCATCAATCAAGCCGCTTAATAAACTAGTGGCGAGATCGTTACCGCGACGGTTATTGAAAACCCTAAATGAGTTTCCGTGAACCATATAAATCATTATTTTGCACCTGAATTATGAAAAACGGCTTTGTTAACAGATTTATGTGCCGAGGTCGAGTTAATTAAACTCTAGAGTAACTATCGTTGATAGAATTTATTCTGTCCCTAAAACGTTAAAATCTGTATGGCGCATTTTTAATCGCATTAAAACCAAATTTTTTAACCGACTTCAAAAAAAGGAGGAAGTTCTCAATTCGACTGTTTTTTTTATGTTTGTTACCTCAGAACTTTCGACTGGGTGAACCGATTTTGATTATTCTTTTTTTAATCGAAAGCTGGTGCTTGTAGTGCCACTTAATCTAGATCTGACGAGTAGTTTGTGAGTTATTTTTAAGTTGGTTATTTTTTTTCTTGGTAAAATTCAGATTATTTGGGCCAACAACGCTAAGATACCTTTGGCGTTACCGATGTCCATGGATGACGGTGACCTTTTAGATACCCTTTATTTTATTTTATTTATTTGTTTATTGCAGCAACAAAGTTAACACTTAGACTACGTCCGCACAGACAGGTGGCTTGCTTAGCGCCTAGAGCCTAGATAGTCACCTAGCTAGTAGTTTCATAAAACGAACGCTCTAGCTACAGTGTTCGCGACTGGCCGCACTGCGCGCTTGGTGCCTAGATAGTTGCTTAGCGTGTATCGAAGTAAACAAACGTGTTGGTTTTTTGTCACTAGGCGCTAGGCATTTTTGAAGCAAAAATGAGATTGACGGTCGGTTTGTCATGGATATAATATTATTGATGAATGTCAATGGCAAAAACTAAAAGCTGAAACGAGAAATTGTTACATTTATTTCATTAATTTTGTAAGATATTTTTGAGAGTGACAGAAATGTTGACGAAAGTCAACGTGCCGACAAGCAAAATGACCAAGGCACCTAGCGACCCACCACGCAAATCACCTCTCAGTGCGGCCACCGTGTATCCTAGCAAGTAACAAGAATGCAAACCACTAGTATCTAGGCGCTAAGCAAGCCGCCTGTCTGTGCGGACCTACGTCCTTAGACATGCACGCATAGGTAAAAGCTAAAACAAAAAGGTAAGTGTCACTTCAATAACAGATGCAAATCAATAGCGTAAAAACATGGTCAATACACTCACATAAGATTAGAATTAAAAATCAATAAAATTATGCAAAATATAAGTTGAACGCTAAAAAAGAAAAATTAAAAACCGGGCAGGTGCGTGTCAGACCGCGCGCAATGTAGGGTTCCGAAGTAGTAAGTTTATCGACTATTACCTACTCATTAACTACTTATTATATTTAAAAAAAGTCAATAAAAATCATTAAATCGAAAGATTTAATTTACTGGTTTATCTTCTATTTTGTCGGCAATAGGGATGTTGACTAATTTTAGGATTCAATTTGATTTAATAGATAGAACCTTAAGATTCACGAAAAAAATATTATAAAAATAATAATCTTCAATTTAAAAACAAAAATTGATAAATGAATATCATTTTCAAATTTCCCGCCAAAAACATCACGTGACGTCACTAGCCGATATTCAATACTATCTGTCGACTGAAGTTAGTTGCACTTCCATAAAAAATAGGAACAATGACGTCAAAAGCTCTAAATGGCGTTTGAGGTCACGTGACAGTGAGTAATATTTTAACATTTTAAAATAATTATATTTAATTTGTTGTGATTGATTTCGACAAAAGAATAATTTTTTTTTATATCATATAAGTTAATGCTTGACTACTATCCCACCTGATGGTAAGTGGTGATGTAGTCATGGGTGGTAAAACGCACTAACTTAGTAAAAGCCTATTCACTCTTGCCTTGAAGACACTTACATTATAATCGAGCGGAAACACCGACGCGGGCAATTTATTCCAATCCTTCGCTGTACGTATAATAAATGACGAGGCGAAGCGCGCCGTCCGTACAGGGGGGATGTTCACGACGAAGGGATGGATAATATTTTAGGTTTTTAAATGTTGTCCTTGATACTTTAAACATAAATTTATTTTAATTTACTGATAGTGTCAACATCCCTATTCACATAAAAAGGGATCGAACGAAGGAGTTGACACTTAACATGGATTCCAATAGCTCCGAAACATTTTATTGTAAGATACATTTCGGAGTACTTAGTAGTATCCTAACTCAAGAGTCATATTAAGTAAGTTCTGGTCCTCGGGCCGAGTAAATTCGGGTCTCATTTGCATTTTACTGAGTTCCGCGAGTTTATGGCGTGTTGTTTAACAACTGAACATGGCAGGAATGCTTATTGCGTGTTTCTTTTGCTTCTGGGAGTGGGTTCGTGTTTAAGCCACTAACCAACCATATAACACAGCGGTACTGGAGTATAACTCGTAAAATCTTACTAATCATTTAACCATAAGATGTTTGAGCCTCAAACTTTGATCTTACGTACGCGAGATAGATACGTGTAACGTGCATTGATTGATATGGTAAAATTGTGGGTAAAATAGATCTCGTTAACCCTTTCCGCTAGATTTAAAGTGGCTTGATATTCTTGATAACTTTCTAGTTAGTCCCTCCTTTCATCCCACAGATAAAACAAATTCTAGTATAATTCTGTTGTGTACAAGGACAAGTGACAACATATCGTTACGTAGTATCACCACGATTTAAAACACACTTGCTAAATACAAATTCTTAAGAAACCGTAGAAACGAAGAAAGGAATGATTTCTAATTCCCTGCAAGCTTAAAAGCAATAATTCCCGAGAACAATATTTTAAAACTGTTTCGGAACGTTTTGCTCGGTCTTTACCAGGATTTCATGTTAACGAATGGCCTCGAAAATGATACAGCTCGGGATAAAGATTACAGGCGACGGGCGACGGGCTTACAGCGACAATTCGAAAGTCGCAAATTGTCGATTATTTATTAGGTTTATTTACGGAACATTATAGACGCAGCCCTATCCGCCATTACTCAGTCCGGCTTAACTCGTTGAATTTTAACCGGGATTTTGTCTTCGAGTGCGTTTGCATTGCGCCAGTCGATTGCTCGGATTCGGATCACTATTAACACATTTTTCCCTAGCTTGCTTAACCTTACGCAGTCAAGTTTATCTGAACACTTTTATCATTATGATTTTAACGATATTTCGCCGGGTTCTGTGAAAATTTTCGTAATCTCAAGCTCCTTTAGATTTTCGTCATTTTCCTATATAAGGATAAGAACCGTCAAATGGTATGTGTATGATTGGCACTGCCTAAGATCGTCCGTAAGACCTCCGTAAGACTTGAAGCATCACCAAGGTATATACTCGCATACTATGTAACTATACTATATGTACTTACTTATAAAAACATTTCTCTGTTGAGTCTAGAACAAATAAGTAAATAAACAACGCTTCACACTCATAGCCCCACACTAGGATTCCGTGTCGTGGGTGCCATGGACAACACACTAGACAACATACAAACGCCCAGACCAAGAACAGAAATTCAAACTCATCATTCAAACCGCCTCGCTGGGAATCGAACCCACGACCCTTGGCGCGGCGATCCGGCATGGTAACCATTGCGCCACACGAAACTTCAGTAGGCCGTCGTAGAGTCTGATAGTTGGCCAAGCAGAGAAGAAACATCATGAATCAGGACCATCAAGGTTAAACTGGTCTGTCCATCCAGAAGAGGCCATTAAATGTCAGAGAATTTGGCATCCTTACATTCCAAACAGTTATCGTTTCTTTTACTGGAACAAGTAATGTTCCAATGGAACTAAACTGTAAACACAGCTCCAAGACGGGATTCCAGTGTCGTATTTGCAATTTCAAATAAATGGCGGAGAGCGGCGGCTGGCACCATTTAGCAGAGTGGCGAGTTGTGAGTGGTGAGCCACCACTTACATCAAATACTGTTGCTATTTCGCTACTACCATCCATACTATCCATACTAATATTATAAATGTGAAAGTGTGTTTGTTTGTTTGTTTATTTGTCCGTCTTTCACGTCGCAACGAAGCTGTTATAATATGGTATGGTTTTTGTGTGTGGAGATAGTGAGAAGGGTGGAGAGTAACGTAGTCTACTTTTTACCGCGGTAAAACATCCCCAGACCATGGCAAGATCGATATTTTGTTAGTTGCTAGATATTTAGTTCCGGATGTTGTTAATAGATGGCGTTAGTAAAATTAATTTGCAAGTACTGAATCACGCTATCAAATGATACATGTTTACTTAAGTCATAGGCAACTAAATCTAACTAAGTAAAAGTAAGTAGGATTTGTAAAGAATCGATCTCTACCGCGGGCGAAGCTGCGGGCAAAAGCTAGTATTAAAATAAGTACATAATAATAACGTTATACACTCATAGCCCCACAATAGGATTCCCTGTCGTCCGTGTCATGGACAACACACAGAGACAAGAATGGCAGAAGGAGAACAGGAATTTAAACACATGATTCTTTCCGCTTCGCTGTATCGAACCCAGGACCCTTGGCACGGCGATCCGGCATAGTAACCATTGCACCACACGGGTCTTCTATCCTCATATCCTATGAGTACGTTACTGCAATTTACTAATAACTTACAGACATTTAATTAAATATAACGTAGTACGCAGCCAAGTTAAAATAATGATGTGTACGATACATCTTGTGGCAGTCGAGACAAGCTTCATATAGTTTAACAGCAGTCTTTGTTTCAGACGGAAGATATTTTTCATCCAATATCCGGGTAAAATGGTGTCAGTGTCGTCACACGTGCTGCGCCGCGAATCCGATGGGTTCAGGACCCAGTTCTTCACAGTAGATGAGGAAATGTTCGCGAGATTTTATCTTGAACAGTGTAAAGTATCCAATCTAAATGTGTATGTGTGTGTTAAACACACTGTGTTTTAATCTAAATGTGTAATATAATTCAAAGAATTTAAATTAATTTAAATGTATTATTATTTATTAATGTAATTCAAATGTGTGATGTTTTTAATATCAATGTGTAAAATTAATTTTAGTGTGTTTATCAATTAATATTGTAATGATTAATGAATTATTTTTGTACCTTAAACTTGACAATATTTGTATGCCTAATACAGGCTAAGTGCCTTAATGTACTTAGTGCAAATAAATGAATTGAATTGAATCAATGTCCTCACAAAGAAATTATATGGTATAAAAATTAGATGGATTGAATTAAATGAATCCCATGAAAAACATTTCATGCAAAATAATTTGCCAAAACTCACAAGCTCCGTAACGTTATTGCTGTTATAATGTTATATGGTCTCGTGAAGAGTCAAACCCCTGGCTCTGCAGGTCTTGGTACCATTGGTAAGTAGATACTGCCGGTAGACAACTGAGAGGAACAAAAGCCAGAACTGCAACAGGAATTCCCTGTCCGTTCGTCCGTCGATAAACAACACACGACGTTAGCTTAGATCCAAAGATCAATGGAGTCCATACACTCCAAAATCCATTTTGCTTGCCATTGCATTGCATTTTGCTTTGCTACATAAAATACCTTTAGTTGCCACAAAGCAGATCGGGTACAACAACTAATTTAATAATTTATATCACAATGGATTGAACCTTATCTATTCTGCCCTCCTAACGATAAACAACGTATCTGACATTTTTGAGCGAATTTCGCTGATTATGAATATGCTAGTAACTCGTTTTCGTCAAAAATGTCAGATACGTTGTTTATCGTTACGAGGGCAGTATTATTATGGCGAATTACTGCTTGTGAATATTCAGAAATCTAATAATCCAATATTTATTGAGAGAGCACACATGTGCATATGGTTGAAAGAATAAGAAATTCATATTGAAAATCTTTACGAGTTCAAAGTCCTCTATTTCAAATTCCATCTGCGCCGATAATGGCATTCCGATACTCGTATTAAATGTGAAATGCAATTCTACTGGTATTATTATGATTATGTGAAGCCCGCCTGGTTATCGACCACCGTCTGGCTTGACTCACCCGCCAAACGACTCGTCGTGTTTAGACTGGGGGCTTGAACCTGGACCTTTCTTTGTTTGTTCTCTTTTCCATGCCACGGTGCCACTTACTATGATTATATGGCTCGTCTTGTCAGCTATTTCCATGGACTATTATCCCAAATCCAGCCAATATTCTTATTGTGTAAGGAACTCTATTCATACTTGACCAACACTCTCAAAACGTGACTGTAATATTGCTCCTAACGTGTTAGGGCTCTTTCAATTTAGACGTTTCGTGTCGGACCGCTGCAGTGCCGAAGCGGTGCGTTTGTCGTATGGCGCACGGACGGTCTTTTGTTTTCATACAAAACGCACGGTGCGGCAACAGTGCGGGGTCAGTACCGCGAACGCTCATCGACAGGACGGCAAAGTCGCAAACTCCATGTGTTCATTTCGCTGTTGAATAGTGCGGTGACTAGACGTGACAGGTAATTTAATAGAATTTTCATGTTTATTATTTTCTTAAAATGGATGATATAAACGTGGAAGAATTTATAAATGAAATTGAAATACGTCCTGCACTTTCACTCAAAAACAATATAATAATAATCATTTTTTCAAAACGAGCGTTTTTAATAACGCACGTGCGTTTTTTCGTGACCGGCGTTTTCGTGTCAACACGGACGAATTACAAATCTTAAAAATTCACTCATCATTTTTTCCATTTATTTCATAACGCGCCTAAAGGAGTATAACTTCAAAAAAGGAAAATAATTATAGTAAGTAATAAATAATATCACAAATAGAAAATATTAGTTGTATAATTTACTTACCTCAATGTTATCAGTAGTCTTTCTTCAGCTGATATAGTATGTCTGAATATAGTTTCTTGCCGCTGAATTTTATTTTTAACTAATTCAAGTAATTCGTAGAAACATTCTTAAGTAATTAAAAAAATCGCTTGGATCTTGTTTTAACCTAGGGTAAAGATTATGGAAATCGCCAAAATTACATGTTAGCGAAAACATCGGTGATGCTCTTTTACTGGGGCGTCGTTTTTGTTTCTGTTTAATGGTTTTCAACAAGAGCACTAACAGTAATGTTTCTTCGTCAGAGTCCATGGCTTAACTGCTGTCAAATAAATTTATACAGCACTACCATACAAACGCACGGCAGTCAGATACGCTTTCAATTTAGGCGTTTGGTATCGGACCGCTACCGTACTGCAGCGGCACGGCAGCGGGTTATAATCAGCGGCAAGGTAAACGTGCGGCAGCGGTCCGACACGAAACGTCTAAATTGAAAGAGCCCTTAGGATACAGGTTTTTTTTTTACTTAGGTACAATAAGTCAATGCTTGACCACAATCCCACCTGATGGTAAGTGGAGATGTGGTCCAGGATGGTGAGCGCACTAACTTAATAAAAGCCTATTAATCACTCTTTTCTTGAACACATGGCAGGAACTTAAACAATACAAAGGCATCACTGATGCGCTGTTTTTTTTTAATACAGCGGTTTATCATGGTTACCATTTGACAAAATTAAATGTTACATAACATTGTCTTCAAGCGCCTCATGCGTCCCACATGTTAAATAATAATACTGATATCTGACAAACATATATCAAAGCAGTGATAGCCTAGCGGTTAGAACGTAGTCTCCCGAACGCAGGGGCCCGAGTTCGAATCCTGGCACGCACCTCTAATTTTCAAATATTATGTACGTAGTACAAATTAATGATCACTTGCTTCGGTGAAGGAAAATATCGAGAGGAAACCTGCACACCAGAGTTCTCCATAATGTTCTCAAAGGTGTGTGAAGTCTACCAATCCGCATTTGGCCAGCGTGGTAGACTATGGCCTGTACCCCTCACATTGTGAGAGGAGACCCGAGCTCAGCAGTGGGACAATTGTTGCTTTTGGTTTGCTTTGCTCTGACAAACTAATTAAAAAATAACGTTTTATGAGAAATTAAACACAAATTAATCCATAGTATTTATAATCACTGTACAATAACAATAAACAATATTAACAGATTTAAGGCGATGCACCATGTGTTCAATGAATTCCGTATGTGATAACCGTCAAACCAGCGACCAAATGGTAATGGAGTTGATATGTTTAAAGATACTTAATATCTTAATTTAAGGTGCCATCCAACACTTGTGTGCACACAGCCTTAATTTAAAATAAAAACATGACTTTGGTCTAAATGTAGCAATATAAAAATAAAGAAGCACATAACATACTCAATAACAACATTTAAATTCTAAAATAAAATGATTTCTGTAAAAATACACCAGAAAATATAAAATAAAATTGTGTGTAAAAGTAATCGGTCCCAAACCATAGAGTATAGAAGGTAGGAGGGCCATCTCTGTGTATGAAAAGTGTCCGTAAAAACGCGTCCAATTACGGATGGCGCTGCGGTGCGGTCTACAACAGCTATGCTCATATCGCTATTTCTCAGACACTAGCGCCATTCTGGAATGGCCATTATTGGAACATCTATTTTCAGTATACAGCCCTCCTTCTACTCTATCCTCCATGTCACAAACACTAACACACTTTCAAAGATTGAAAACTTTATGGTAAGTACGATACGAGACATACTTATTCTGTACAAATGTAAAAAAATACTTCTATAGTATATCGGTAAATTAAATCAAACATGATTATCTCCTATGTCTCATAAATTTAAAATTGACAAATTACTAAAGGCAATTACTTGTACAATTTACTAATAATTTAAAACATATCTCATCAAGAATTACACATTTTAAATGTATATACTATTCATGATTCATATTTAACATAAAATTTGCGTTCATTCCCACTAGTTCTACGATAGAACCAACCAGTAAAACTAGTGGGAATGAACCTTTTATAGTCATTATTTAACTTTAAGATACTTTCGCCCTATCACATTACACTAATCACCATACAGATTCTGTACTAAGGAGCGATTTAAGTAACCGACTCTGTGACTCTGAGTGACTCTGAGTTGGGGCGTTTGTGTACTAAGTACAAAAGTCATATTTAAAAGACTCACGTCGATCTGATGTAGACAATACTATATTTTATGAAATAAAATGATTAACTGTTATATATGATCGGGGACTAAATATCATGCTGTTTCACTTGTGCTCATGACGCAAGTGTTACTTTTGTTCATGTGCGAGTGAGAAGAAAAAATAAGTCTTTAGTAATAATTTCTCGGGTTCAGATCAAAAACCTACATTACTACGCTTCAAGAACACATTATTTACAATGGAATTTCACTATATTGGGAACTATTTATCATTAACTAGAAAGATTCAGAATTTAATAATTTTAATTTCATATTAAATCAGTTTACGCAAGTTAACGTATTCTGATATCATCTTAGACTAGGTAACTTTCTGTAACTAAACTAATGTAAGGTAACTTTGAGTTGCCTATGTCATTGTATCACAATTTTAAGTAAAGTTTACTCCGTTTTACGTTACTGTACTTAACGTGTTATCGCTTCTTAACACTTCCAAACCTGCAAGCAAAATAATAAACAATTTAACACCAAGTTATTTTTAATTAAACGTTATTAAATTCCAGTTAGGTCGATCGGGTTAGTAACTAAAGGGCCATCCATTAATTACGTACACAATTTTTGCCATTTTCCCCCCCCCCCCCCCTCCATATAGGAGCACATATTTCTCGGACTCCCCGTTTTTATGTAAGATTTTACCTGGTTTTAGAACAGGCTCAATTTCAATAAACCTTACAATTTGACGCAAGTCAAAATTTTTTACACTTCATTATTAGTATTACCCCTTTTTTGAGGTCACCTCGGAACCCTTGCGTAATTAATGAATGGCTGTAAGTCGTGAAGTATACGGATTACCCAATACATGTTGGTCTATGCTGGGCCCGCTGACGAACCGGTCGGCGAGGCCGGGGCGGAGCACCTCGAACACCCTCTGGTGCTCGGGCGCGAAGTTCCACAGCAGGAACCGGTGCCGCTGCTTCTCCAGCTCCAGCATCGCCACCAGCAGGTTCTATCAACAGTCAACGTTACATTGATGGACGATAATGAAGAATTGCGACGAAGTGCTATTTTTAACCGACTTCAAAAAAGGAGGAGGTATTCAATTCGACTGTATTTTTTATGTTTGTTAACTCAGAACTTTCGTGTGGGTGAACCGATTTTGATTTTTTTTTATCGAAAGCTGGTGCTTGTCATGTGGTCCCACTTAAATTTGAGCTAGATCTGACAAGGAGTTTTTGAGTTATTTTGAAGTTGGTTATTTTTTGTCAAGAATTGCCTTACTCTATTAAAGAAAAAAATATATTTTCAGAAATTAGTAAAATACCATATCTTGATAGATTTCCGAACCACTGTCTTCATCGAACAGTAATAAAATTGTAATTAACGATGTTACAAATTAAGGTGAAACGGAAGATTAATCTTTTAAGAATTATCAAAATATTTTTAGAACTGAAAAAGTTATGGGACGTCGAAGTTGCGTTTTCAAGAATCATTTGGGATGTCATATTACCGAGCGGCTAGTAAAAAGAACCCCTTTTTTAGCAATTGATTTGAATAAAATAAATACACAAATTATTATCACTTTACTTTTTACAACGCCCTCGCATGACTCAAGAAATAATAGGTACGACGATCTCGGATATGAGCAATGACGTCACAAGCGAGTTAGAGAATACGTAAATTTACAAGGATATCATGAAACTTCTTCATCTATACTAATACATATTATAAAGAGGAAAGATTTGATTGTTTGTTTGCATTGAATAAGCTCCGAAACTACTGAACCGATTTGAAAAATTCTTTCACTGTTGGGAAGCTACACTATCCCCGGGTGACATAGGCTATATTATATTTTCAAAAAAAATAGGGATCCTTAATAAAACTCCAATAATGTAACCCAAGGTGTAAAAACCTAAGAAAACCGAAGCAAAGCGAGGGCGGTTACTCGTTATAAATACAACAATACCTCTGCAACACCAATATCGATGTTGTTGAGATGCCGCGCGTCCAGCACGAACACGAGGCTGCGAGCGCGCGCGTGCTTCCGTACCTCGCGGGGCACGTGCTCCGCGCACGCGTACGTCAGCGTGCCCAGGAGGGTCACCGACAGGCAGTCCTGGTGGCCCACCTGGATATCAATATAGCTTTGAATGAGTGTATTAATTTAAATGATGTAATTTGTTTCACAATTTTATTTAATCTGACACAAAACCTCCATTACGGATTGTATTTAATATTGTGACTTGTATGTAATGCACAGAGAACTAATAGTACTTATAATAAGTACTTGTAGTACGAATAATTTAGTTAATTTTCACTAGTCTCTGATTCAAAGTTAGAGGACTTTGAAGTTGCGCTTTCAAAATGTTTAAAATTAATTTATGGGTTGTTTTTACGTTTTTTACAGATTGTATGGTTTTGGTTACTAGTATAGACATTAATACATATTTACCACTATGTAGATTAAGCACTTTTAAACACGTTTACCATATACACTCAATTTCGCATTTTTTTCAGATGTGCCATTATATTACTAGGTGAGCGATATACATAATATAACAGTTGAACAAACCTTAAATAGCTGCGTGTGCATGTGGGGGCGCGCCGCGGCGAACATGGCGCGCGCCGCGTCGGCCGCCGCGCCCGCCGCGATGCCGTACTCCAGCCCCGCGCCCGCGCCCGCACCCACCGTCACGCACCACACGCACAACTCGCACTCTGACGGACCACAACCATGGATTACCCCCAATTGATACCGCATTAGGGAAATTTTCGTAGAGTTTGAACTCACAAAATTTGGCGAAGGCGCGGCTTGCGGGGGACAAAACAATGCGCTGTGATTGGCTATTTCTAATTCATACTTGGACTTGACGCGTCAGTATTGGTCGACACTATTGTCGTCGACTTGCAAATGCACGTACTTGTTGGCGCGCGTCACTTGCCTTGTATGCGGTATCTATTGGAGGTAATCTATGACCACAACACACTTGGTTTTTAGCCCCCGACGAAAACAGACGGGTGTTATTAGTTTGACGTGTCTGTGTATCTGTGGATCTGTAGGTATGTCTGTCTGTGGCATCGTAGCTCCCAAACGGATGAACCGATTTTGATCTAGTTTTTTTGTATGGAAGGTGACTTAATCGAGATGAATTAGCTATGTTTAGTGTAAATAAAACTGTTGGGGTTTTTTTTATTTTAATTTAAGATTATTGTGGAAACCGACAAACGCTGAAGCGCTCACAGCCCGGCGGATTCTGTCGATCCCAAGTGATCGATACACAACGAGTCGTTTGACGACGAATGACTCAATCAAGATCAGTCTGTTGTATAAGTGTACCCAGCCACCAATTATCACCTATTATTAAGTAACTACTATCTAAATAACTACTAATGCTCCAACTCAGACGCCGTCCGACAGAGTCACTAACAGTTACTTAAATCGCTCCTTAGTACAGAATTTGTATGGTGATTCTTTACTAAGGAGCGATTAAAGTAACCGGTAGTGGCTCTGTGTTGGGGCATCCACTAAAGTAGGTGTTACAAAATCCGTGGGCATACTCACTACTAGTAGCCCACAGCTGGGCCACTATCCTGCAATCAATGATGGACACCATGGCCACTATGATGATCCCGGCGAGGGCGGCGCGGGGGATGAAGAAGAACGCGTCCGACAGAAGAGTCACCGACAGGAGTACCAGGGTCGCTGGAACGAACAGGAGGTTTGATAATAATTGGTCGCGTCAGTCGGCAAGGGGGGCGACAAGCGACAGCCGGGCTACCGAGCCGCCCTTACAACACGCACCTATTTATCGCGGCCTAGTACACCAGCGGCACATAATTATTATAATTTGTAATATTTCTTCTAAATTCATTACAAGTATTGAGTAAACGAGTATTTTAATTCTAATCAACCAATGTTGCATAAAACTTGTTCAATCTCTCTGTCTGTGGGGATTAAACCAGGTCAACATTCAAAAGGAGGGACCATTCGTGATTGTTTCGACCGTCTTTTAGCAGGATGCAAGACTTATGATTGATTATAATACTTGTATTTTTTTGATTAACACTGTATGTAACCCTCAACTTGCGCCGCTATAACCGGTCCTGAGCCTTCTGAATCCAGCGGATGCCCGTAATCTTCTTCAGATCGTCAGTCCACCTGGTAGGGGGGCGTCATATAGTTGACCATACCTTTAAAGAAGGAGCCAGCGGGCGTCATAACCCCACTCGCGTGGTTCAACGCCGTGCGGGTAAAGGAGCCGGTTGCGGGCATGCTCTGCGCGAACGACGCGAGCAGGTTGCACGCGCCGATCGCGATCATCTCCTGCGTCGCGTCCACTGACTTGCTGCCCGCTACAGACACGAGGTTTGTTAAACTCATTAAACCGGGTATTATAATTAAATTTCAATGTCGTGTAGCAATGTAATAAAAATGCAACGTTTTATCGTCACGGCTGCTTGTATCACAATAACCGTTAAAAAAAAGAAAATTATAATAAAGCAGAATAAATGGCAACACTGAACTACGCGTGGTAGTCACCATCACTGACATCAGTAACACCATCTGACCAAAAGATACATCATCATCATCAACCATGAAGTTTGCCTAGTTATCTGCCACCCTTTGCTTGAGTCAGCCGCCAAACGACTCGTGTTTCGGTTGAGGACTTGAAATAAAGTCCTTTCTTTATTCACTTTCCTAGGTCAACAACGCATCGGTGATGCTGATGTCATCAGCTGGCTTGCTCGTTTATCGACTATAAAAAAAAGAAACTCCAATCTTAACACCTCGCCATAAGGTTGCTAATACGTTACCAAAAGCCTTGGCTATGGCGATGCTCTCTAGCACGGCGACCAGCGGCATGACCAGGCCCTCAGCGCCGAACACCTCTAGCATCTGGTCGAACCTCAACGTCACGTTGTTGACTACTGTCGAGAACGGTGGCGGGCCGAACCGAGGTAGCCCGCCCTCAATTTTACCTGTAGACAACGTACAGGGATACCTGTGTGAATAAAAGATTTGTAATTATGAAAAAAACGGGTTTTGAAAAAATGGTCCTTCGAGCAGGATGGATTTAACATTTTGTGATTGGTATTGTTTTATTGCTTTTGTGTGTGTGTGTCATACATAAAATAAAGTTTCTTTTAAATTATATGATATATTTTGATTCAATAAAAATTACATAAGAATTAATTTGTGTAAAGAGGGACTATGAAAACGGTATATTCTACGCAGCGGATGGCCGCTGTAATTTTTTATAAATCCACATTTAAATGATAGAAATCCAACACCTAAAACAATATGGATTAATTTGTACGTGAGTCTGTATGTCAATGTGCGCACATCAATAATCGCCACCAGTTAGTTACCAGTCAACGCAAACGGCGTGTACCCCCGCCGGTGCAGCGACCAGGCGAGCAGCGCCGCGAGGAACACGACGAGCGCGTTCCGCGCGCGCACGGCGTACTGCCACGCGCTCGACACGTTCACGCGACACGCGCTCGACGTGCTCGAAGTGCGGATTGACGACTTCTGACGGGTTGAGACGGGTTGGATGAATACATGAGCATGACTCGCTTAACTGTTACGCACTTATGTTCGGTTTACACGTATTAAGTAGTTAACTAAATTTTATGTAAATTAATACGTGTAAACGGACAATTTAGTAGTTTAGTAATTTAGTAGTTTAGTAATCAAGTAGACAAGTAATTTTTTTTTTTTTTTTCTGTTAAGTAAGTGGGCGGGGCTTATCACTTAACACGTTTGGACAAGCACTTTTTAGTTAAAATTTAGTGAAATGTTTAAGTAATTTAGTAAAATGCTTAAGTAACTAAGTAGAATTGTATGAACTAAAGAGCTTTACTAAAAAATCTAACATTCATTTCTTAAAGGGGTATTCTTAAAGGAACAATATTTCCGCAGACAAAATCCTGTACACCACCTACAACGTACGAGTATACAGGGTGGATTTTCAAACATTGCACCCAACTTAAACTGATTCTTGGCTTGCTACCAAAGTATAAAAGCTGGTCGTACGTACACACTCACTTTAAGCAGCAGTAGCGCGAGGATGGAGCCCACGCCCAGCAATGTGTCCCACAGCTGAACTGTCTGTATGTTGCGGAAGAAGTTCACCACCCCGTCGATGAACGTGTCGCCTGATTTACCTGCAACGAAGTGTAAGTTCCATCTATCGTTATGACGTCGCATCGTCGTTATGGTTAAAAAAAACATATGATTATGTTGCACATTGTATGTACAGTCAATGACAAATATTATTGGCTTGCTACCACCCTGGTGGTTGAGTCAGCCGCGAAATAAATCATATTTCGGCTCGGGTTATTAGCTAGATCTTCCTTTCCTTATTCTTTTTTTTTCTTGGCTGAGTATGGTGTTGTGATGCCTCAGGTGTTACTGATGTCCGTGGACAACCACTAACCATCATGTGGCTCATGTGCTTTATTTTCGGCTACACATAACAAATAAGAAATATTTATCTTAACGTTGGGAGCAAAGTCTCCTAGAACCTCAACTTTGAGTGGGTTCAATTATTTTAATAAATGTGCCGGATAAATGCTTGTTCTGTGGTCATGAGTGATTGTAATGTCTCATTTGTGTGTGAGCACCCGTTACACAGGGAAACCTATGCGTGTGTGTGTGAGTGTGGTTCAACTCTGTCATTTTATTATTAACCTGATATCCGAAACAATGACTTGAGTTGTGACGCTGAGATTTGCAGAGCCGCCGCTGTTGTGAACCCACTTATCACCGGTTTTGATATAAAGTCCAGAAGGAAACCTGTTTGGAGCAAAAGAAACATTTATCAAGCAATAAAGGAAAGCTAAACACATTTATATAGGTGGTTATTTTATGATACTGCGTTGTATAGGCATTACTGATGTAAACTATACTCCGTCTTTTACTACGAGTCTCATTTAGTAAACAAACTGTCTTTTTTATCGTTATTTGTAATTGAAAAATAAGGCAGACAAAAAATGATAATAATTTAAAGATGTATAAACATTCACGCCAAAACTAGTAATTTGTGTTCAGCATTATTTTATATTTTATTGTTTAATATTTCCATAAAAAGCTGTGCTAACTTTGTCCACCAAATAAGACTCGTCTAAAAAAGGGTGCGTGTACTTTTGTACGCGCGTGAGAAGTTATACTTCTTTGACATAATTATATAAACACTAGCTGTTGCCCGCGGCTTCGCACGCGGAAATTATGCATATTTATCATATTTGTACGCCTTACAGAAGAAAATTTAAAAATTTATACATTTATATTGAAGTACTTATATTTAGGAATTTATATACTGAAACCTACGTGTATACTACGAATAAATTCAAGGGTTTTCATGTGATGCCCAGACAGACAAACAGATAGACAGGCAGATAATAATTTTAAACAGTAAAAAATATCTTCAAAACTGTTCTGTTGTTTCCATCCGTTCAAGAGTTACATATACTCTCTCTCCCTCCCCTCTCCCTCTCCCTCTCTCTACCTCTCCCTCTTCCTGTCCCACTCTCTCTCCTTCTCCCGCTCCCTGTCCCTCTCCCTTTCCCACTCGAAGTCCTTATCCCGCTTCATGTCCCTCTCTCTCCCACTCTCAGTCCCTCTCCCGCCCGCACCCGGTCCCTCTCCTGCTTTCTGTCCCGCTCTCACTCCCTCTCCCGCTTCCTGCCCCTCTCCCTCTTCCGCACCCTCTCCTGCTTCTGCTGCTGCTTAATTAATATTTTCACATTTCTGAGTTCAAAATTGACGTACCTAGTTTCTTAAATATTTACATCCCCTTTGTTTCGCTCCTTATGGGGATGAATTTCGAGAAAATCGTGATACAGTTAGGTAATTTTTGTGTTTATCTATAAGCTTAATATACAAATTTTCACCCTTCTTACTTCAAAACTGACGAAGTTTCCATAGTAACTTACACACACTTATTTAACCGTTTAGGGGTTGATTTTCCAAAAAAACACAACTTTTATATTTTAATCTGGCGCTCATATATAAATTTTCATGTTTTTAACTTCAAAAATGACGAAGTTGCGTACTAAGTTCCATTCTCTTAATTAACCCTTTAAGGGATGGTTTTCCAAAAAAAATTGTTAAAATTAACTTTTTTTCACAACTATAAACTTACGTAAAAAAATTCATATTTATAAATCTAAAACTGACGAAGCTGATTTGTACGTAAATGACTTCCAACCCGTATTTTTAGGGGACGAATTTCGAGAAAATAGTGATGCAGTTATTTTTTGTGTCTAACTGTAAGCTTATATACAAATTTTCACCCTTCTTACTTCAAAACTGACGAAGTTTCCATACTAAATTGCGCCTTATTAATTAACCCTTTAGGGGATGATTTTCCAAAAAACCATAATACTTACAAATTTTGTTTCTAGTCTGGAGCTAATATGTAAATTTTCATGTTTTTAACTTCAAAAATGACGAAGTTGCCTACTACGTACCATCCATTAAATTAACCCTTTAGGGGATGATTTTCCAAAAAACCATAATATTTACAAATTTTGTTTCTAGTCTGGAGCTAATATGTAAATTTTCATGTTTTTAACTTCAAAAATGACGAAGTTGCCTACTACGTACCATCCATTAAATTAACCCTTTAAGGGATGATTTTCCAAAAAAATTTGTTAAATTTAACTTTTGTTTATTACTATTAACTTAGATAAAAAAATCATATTTATAACTCTAAAACTGACGAAGTTGGTTTGTATGAAAATGACCTCTATCCCGTATTTTTACCCCTTAGGGGATGAATTTCCAAAAATCCGTTCTTAGCTGACGTCTCCTTGGCATAAGCTATCTCCCTGCCAAATTTCATCATAATCGGTTCGGTAGTTTCTGAGATTTTTTGTTTAATCAGTGTATCTCTTTTCAATTTTATATATATAGATTTAATTTAATAACGTGTATCAGTTTTAATTATCTTTCAAAAACTATTTTTGTACTAAATAGAAATAAAACAGTGGAAACTAACGCCATCTCTTAACATAATACAAATAACATAGTACATTGAGCAGCTAGCGCCATCTATCCAGCAATTAACGCAACATTGCAGCGTTAAACGTTTAACGCGACCTTGTTGCAAGTCGCATAAGAAGTATAACTTCAAAAATGGAGTATAATGTTTCTCATAGCTTGGTAATAGATAAGATAAGTAAACACACCAACATAATAAACGTACCTAACTGCAGTACACCAAGCAACAGAATAACACATCCAGAGAGAAACGCGGCGAGGTAGGCGAAGTCCGCGGAGCGCGCCACATACTTGGCCAGTAACGCCGACAGGATGGCCGTGGGGCCCACTGTGACATCCTTGCAGCTGCCGAACAACATGTACACTATACCTGGGAAGATGCTTGAGTATAGTCCCACCTGGAAAAAACCGATAGCTTGTTAAGGCTGGAAGTATAATCCAACCTGGAAGCTTGTTAAGTCCCTGCCATACTTGCGTCCTAAAGCGTTAAGGGTCGTCCAAACGAGCGTATTTTTGAAGTTATACTTCTTATTGCGACTTGCAAAACGTATAATAATAATATACGTAATAATTAACGTATAACGTATAACTTATGTAATAGTACACAAGTAGGTAATATTTGTTCAGAGAATTTATGATTAATGTTTCTTGTTTTTATTTAATACAAAATAGTTTTTGAAAGATAATTAAAACTGATACACGTTATTAAATTTAATATTTATTTAGTTATGTCAGAGAAGTATAAGTTCTCACGTACACGCACCCTTTTTTTTGAGCTGTCAGTCGCGAATAAAGAGTCACATGCATTCAGTTTCATGCTAAAGTCCTGCTTGTATCACACGGCGATGCAAAATGAATTAGGACTTTGGTATGAAATCGACTCATTTCACGCGACGCACAGATCAAAAAATTAGCTCGTTTGGTCTCACCCTAAGAATAACATTCGCAGGTGTTTTTACACTTAACTCATCGTGGATATGATACGGGTACCGGCATATGTATTTTGTACGATATTTCGACCCAGTCACGACTGAACCATGACTGAACTGCGGTGGCGCGATGATACTTTTGGCAGGATGACAGGTGACATTTGACACTAAAGCTGCAAACATACTATAAGCCGCGGCTGACAGCCGCGGCTGATAGCCGCGGCTGATAGTGTGCACAGTCTTTGAGACGTGGCTTCCGGAAGCGTTCCAACGCCTATTCCACAGAGTACTATCACGCCTATTCCACAAAGAACTGTAGACGAAGAAACATGTCGAGTAGTGAAAGTGAGGGCGATTTTCTTGACTTAGCGGCGGCTGATTTATGTTGTCCACCCAAAAAGAAAATAAAAAGAAGCGTTTGGGTTCATGACATAAATAAAGAAAGAATATTTTAGCTATTTCCTCTCAAACTTCTTGTTGCGAACATACTCAATAATTCGTTCGTCCATTTTTAATAGATACGTACGTTCTTCCTTCTGACACAGAGTACTAATGCCTTCTGACGCATGGACGCGTCCCGCACCCCGTGCATACTATGAAATACCGTCCGCGGACGTTTTCGGCTGACAAAAACATCCAGCGCGCCAGATAGCTCTCGGACGTCAGAACGCCTCAAGATGACTCAAGGTCACGTCCGCGACTTACCTCCGATAGTTTGCACAGCTCAGTGTACATTCATTATCTAGATACCTATTACGTCACATCCTTCAGCCGCGTCCGGTCAGCCGCGGCTTATAGTATGTTTGCAGCTTAATACATAAGTCTATCAACTTTCCGTCTAGTTTGTTTTAGCGTTTTGTTAACCATATGACGTCACACGCGTACAAAATAAATATCGTGAGTACCATTATCATAGTAAATATACGCATGTGTGGCCAACAGCGCACTAAAAGGCATGCTGCTGTTTTAATGCCATTACTATATTGTCGATAAGATACGCTATAGTAACATTTCCAGTCCAAAAGAGACCCTCGTTACGGGATACGATACGATGTTAATGGGATGCAACTGTATACATAGATAGCAAAATTCAAATGTCGATGGTTTCACTTTCTACCTAACGCAATGTACTGGTTATGTTAATGGTATTAGATAACATTGCAACATAGATCACACTCGAAAGATTTAAAATTTCCATTTCAAGTAAGGATATTTTGGCTTCAAATCAACACATGGCCGTGGGTCGTACTGAGTACGGTAGCATGGTGGACCACGCTTGTCCAGTTGAATGGGGGGGGGGGGGGGGGGGGTTAAGGCCTCAGTAGTCAGGTTAAAGCCAATATATGTTATTTTTGGTCATATGTTTACAATGTATGTGGTCACCTGTGGCGGAAGTCCGGCGACCATGGCGTACGCAATACCTTGAGGTATGGATGTCAGGCCCACAGTTATTCCTGCAATATAAAAAGAAATACGACGGAATTAATTAATATATTTGGTATTGAGGTCAAAGGTACAATTTCCACCTCTTTGATCGCATTGTCCAGGATCCAGAAGCCCAATTCTGGCGTTGTATAATGTTGAACTTAGGCATTACGAAAATATTGAAGTCTATTATTATCTACCCCTTGCTTCGCAGGCAGTTTCGCTACCAACTACATAGACTACAGGGTCGACGAAATATAATATTTTATCAACTACTTCTTTTTGTTTCGATAAACATACCACATCTAATGATTCAACCGGCAACAGTGTTAAGTGTGCGTAAACAGTTTCACACATATGTAAGTGATGCAACACAAACTGCCAGCCGCCAGGTCGCATTAAGAGAACTCGACGTGTAATTAAGATATCCAGTCTATTGGTGCACTGTAGCACGTTTGGTATCATTTTTATTGAATGACGTGCTTCCAATATATATTGATATGACTATATTTATATTAATATTTTATTTGCATCACTGAATTGACTCTACGAGATTTTCAGATGCAATAAACTTACATAGAACCGATAGAATGAATGCGAAGTCGCGCGAAAAACTAAGGCAGAAGAACAGAAGGCGGACTTTAATGCAGAGGTCCATTTTTGACTACGAAACACTATAAAGCCATTTCCATAAAGCGAAGGGAGATTAAACTAGGTACTTTTTCAAGGTAAAACAAATTGTATATAAGTAATCAACTTTGAATCCTAATCTACAAGTCTTTTTCTAGGTTACAGCCAAATGGATATAAATTACACTCGCACTAGGCCATTAGCGAAACTCCTTAATAAGCGTAATTTTACACAAACAGCCTCAAACAGGTACGAACACTACGTTTAATTCACCTACTTATATCAATCAATGATGTCCGTAATCATGTAGTATCGAAAATATTTAAATAATACTAGCTTCCCGGACAGACTTCGTTCTGTCAAAAGTTTTTTTTTATTTTGAGATTTAAACTAGCCTATCTTTCAAGTTGGATCAAACTGCATACGGTGTCCAAATTTGATTAAAATCGGTTCAGTAGTTTAGGAGTCCATCGCGGACAAACAACGTGACACGTAATTTATATATATTAAGATTAAATATGAGATAAGTAAGCTATGACATGGGGTTCTAATCAGAATTAAAATCCTTTTGTGTCCAAAAAACCGCCAGAAAAACGATGGCAGTAAAACCTCCTCGCCCCTTTTAGCGCTCTACCGCTCTTAGCCACACCAGACTTGGCTTAGCTTCAACCCATTAATGGCGCACTACTGAGGACAGGTCTCTCCTTTTGAGGAGGTCTTGAGCATACTCCACCACGCTGCTCCAGTGCGGATTGGTGGAGGGTTTAGTGACCAAAGCGAGTCGGAAATTTTCATGCCACCTTAAGGCTTCCGACATGGCTTAACGACTGTTATCTCACGATAACAACTGGAACCGACGGCTTTACGTGCCCTTTGAAACACGAAAACGCTCAAGATTTTTTTTCCACAAGAGGTCACCCATCCAACTAATACCGCACCCGCTGTTACTTAACTTTTTTAATCACTGAGGATAGACACAACACGCCTGGCTATGAGCGCTTCTAAAGTCGGCGCACGAAGCAGGAAGAAATTCGTACATTGACTTGCTTGTAGTACCTGTCTCTGTCACTACCGCGTAAATATAATGCGTCTCGCTCACATAGAACGGCGGCCATTGCACTATGCAAGCGAGCACGCATTATATTTACGCGGGAGTGACAGAGACACGTACTAACAAGTCAATGTACGAATTTCTTCCTGCTTCGTGCGCCGACTATACCACACCACACTATAGTAAACTAATTCTATTGACGCGGATACAATGGCCGGTATTAAAAAATTTCCCTGTGTACCAGGGCACCATACATACCAGCTATAATATCCCGCAGCAGACACTCGACGCTGTACTCCGGCAGCCAGATGGTGACGGGCAGTCGTCGTCGCCACGACTCCAGGCCGCAGAGCTTCATCGCCGTCCGCCGGATGCGGTCTTCCCTGACATGACCTGGAGAGAACGGTTTGACCGAAATTATAAGGTACTATAAATTCATTAATACACATTCCCACGCTAGGATTCGCCTTGTCGTGTCACAAGGATTTAAACTTTCTTATTTTTTCTTCTCTCTTTCTTGGTCAACAAAGCGTCGGTGAGGCCTTATTGTCGCTGATGTCCATAGGCGACGATAGCCGCTTACCATCAGTTAGATGGATCTTCAATTCGTTTGTTGGCTAATTCCATAACTTTTTTAAAAAATAACTTGGGGATTGAGCACACGATATTATACAACTAGTTATGATTAATATTATATAAAGTTTGTAAAAAGTATAACATTTTAACCTCCGATACAAAAACGATTTGACGAGGTGTTTGATGCACATCATTTTCTTTTTAGAGCTTTTGTGTTCGTGTTTTTAAATTATAAATCAATACTAATTTAATTCAAAATTAATACTATATAATAAATAACACTTATAACACAAGTAATATAGCATAATTGAATGTATTTTATTGGAGTTTTGGGATCGGACCGGAGAAGCGTACATACTCAAGCAAGTATGGTGTCCGCAATAAATATCGACATAGTAACTCAAAATCACTTTGTCAACTCGAGAAACATGATTGTATGGTACGTTTGTAAACATAAAATGTGTTGTTTTTTCCTTCATTGTTTATTTTCTAAGGTACGGCATTATTGCCGTAAATAAACAAGTTTTATTTCTATGAAACTAGTTTATTTGAATATTTTTTGTTTTGTAGCCCAATCCCAATGTCATTTTACCACTAGCGGTCACTGCCATCCAGTTTAATCATGCAATATTATTCTATGGTTTTTTAGCTTAAACGCGAACACACTCACACCCCCGCAGTAGGTTATTACCTGTGTCGCGGGTGGCATGGACGACATAATATATAACACAGCCCAATCACACCCATGACCTGAGTACAAATATTTATCTGTCACATAATTATCTGCCCGGGCCGGGAATCGAACCCGGGACCTCTCGCTTCGAAGGCAGGGTCGCTAGTGCTACCAACTAGGCTACAGGGTCGTACAGGGCTTAAAAAGCGCTGATGCCTGACGGAAAAGCAGAAGGGCCACCTAATGGTAAATGGTCACCGTCGTCTATGGACATGAGCAACACCGGAAAAATCGTCAATGCAACGGCCAACGCTGGCCCTTATGGAGAAAACTTTTTACTTTTACACCTCTTTCCTACCTATCTGAATACCTCAGAAGGAAGCTCAATCCACAGTTTGCACGTGCGTGCGTCTTTTACTCATGCTAAAAAATGCATATAAACTCTAGTATATGTTTTCGATCCGCTAACCCTCCCGTTTAAAAAGACCATAAAATATTCGTTATACGTGTAACATGTGTCAGACAGAGTGATGTAGAGCCAATAATAGTACAATCTACTGCCTTTTTAGCTAACAATGTGTCGGTGACTCGGCTGACATGACAATAGGCTTACGACCACAGAACACCTAATAATTAGTTAGAAAGGAGTTGTGGGCGTGGCAGGCGCGCCAAGATTATGCGCAAACGAGCACAATCCTCAAAAACACGCGATCGCGCTGTTTAGTGACTCGCGAGCTCCAACGGAGAAAAGTACTGCGAAATACTGTGACTAAATTACATAAAAATGCCTACATGTGCGGTAATTACTTGCCCTGCAAGAAGTGAAATGCTTAAAATAAACAAAGGAAGCGTTTCTTTTCATCGATAAGCAAAAAACTAGGATATTTTAGTTTAAATCTTTAAAAATGTCCTTCAAACGATTCTTTTCCCACAAAATATACATTGCGGGCTTCATGCGCCCCTCATTTTTAACACATCAAATAGAACGCGTAATGTATTAATTACATAGTAATAGCTCCAGCGTTGGGCGTAGTAAAAGATGACATCGATATTCGATAGATTCTTTCGAAGTTATATTATAAACAACGTTCTTAAATAATGTACATGTGGCCAGATAAATTTAATATTATATGCATTGAAATATAGTTTGAAAGATAATTGAAGTATTTTACATCCTATTTTTTTAATATTTTTTTTTTAATCCAATTTTTTATATCTTATAAGTGATCACAATCCCACCTGATGGTAAGTGGCGATGTAGTATGGGTGGTAAAACGAACTAAATTAGCAAAAGCCTATTCACTCTTGCCTTGAAAATAAGTAGGTAAGTATATACATATAATAAAATTTATAAAAAACGTATGATGAAGAACACATGAATCTAAATCTGACATACGTAGCGAGTTTCCAATATCCTATATTATTTTCCAATAATTATGTTATTTTTTATGGATTTAAGGTAAACCTTTATTTTACACAAATGTCGACCTTACGAAAATAAATACCGATAAAAGTTTATCGTCAGTCAATCCTTAGCTACAGTGTCACGCCCCTCACGCACACATAACGACCCTCGTGCGTATTTGTTCATTTTCGTAGTAGTAGTAGTAATACTAGTAATGGAGGGGATCGGAATGGCGACACCGGTTCCCATACAAATTACGCGCTATGCCCTTTCTAACTAATATTAGATGTTCTGTGCTTACGACTTAGGGTCCTACCAATAATTACCTAAGGGCCTTGAGGGAGAGGAGGTCCTTAAAAATTTCTACATTCCCATTCTTACGTAATATTTTAAAATTCGAAATACTAAAGGTGCTCCCTCACCGGGAGCATTCGCTTGTAATGTAACGTTACAGATTTGAGCATTACATCAGTGAAGGAGGAGAACCGAGCATTACAATGCGCACCTTGTAATGATACAAAACGGGGATACATCAGTGAAGGAGGAGAACCGAGCATTACAATGCGCACCTTGTAATGATACAATGTGTAATATCTTGTTACAACTTGTAACATCAATAATAATGTCAAATCTATAATGTTACATTACACGCGAATTTCTTGTTACAACTTGTAACATCAATAATAATGTCAAATCTATAATGTTACATTACACGCGAATGCTCGTCAGTCAGGGAGGTAGTATTGTAATGTAATGCTCAAAGTCGAATCTATAATGTTACATTACACACGAATGCTCGTCAGTCAAGGAGGTATTATTGTAATGTAATGCTCAAAGACGAATCTATAATGTTACATTACAAGTGAATGCTCTCGGTGAGGGAGCACCTTAACAATAAATACTAAATAAATTAATTTACGTCAAATGATGAGTTTTAGTGTAAATTGGTCCTTTCCTAAACAAAACAAAATCTTACATGAGGAGGGGGGTAGTGGGGGGGGGGGGGGCAAAAATTTTTCTTACGTAATTAATGAATGGCCCCTTACCATATTTACATCAAAAAGAGTCCTCAAGTAGCCCATGGACTAACAATTACAATTACCCGCACTTTTTACATAAAAGGAGAAATAATCTCGTACTGCATTCTGCGGATCTGATAATTGATTAATTACGGAATAGCTGAGCTGAATTGATTTGTAAATAACACCTACATAATTTAATCACTTCAAGATAATTGATAAAACTTGTCAATAGATCATTTTAAACACTCAAATTATAAAAAAAGAAAATCAAAGTAAATCCGTAAATCTAAATTCAGATCATATGCTAGTCACCAACGCGTTACCGATATTAAAACCACCCGTCTAAAAACATAGACCAAACGCACCCAGCAAATCTTGCTCGTGTGTTTACAACAATGAAAATTAATGAATAAATCATACCAATAACGCCACTCATGATTCCCTTGCTACCACAACGATCATCACACGCGCGCCGATCACTGCCGCTCATGAGCTAGTGACGACACGAGTTGAACAGTCGACTCATTAACAAGAGGTAACACGCCACGGCCGTATTGCCAGCGAGGCGAAATTTGAGTGCATGCGATGATTTCAGGGAACCGTGAAGCTACGTGGACAAAATTCCATGGGCGTAGCCAGGGGGGGGTTTCGGGGGTTGAAACCCCCCCCGAAATGTTAAGGACTAAAATTTTTAGGTACTAATACACCCTTAAAAAACATTTTTCTAGACGTAATTCCGAATCGAATGAGCTATCGCACATATTTTTGGGAGCTTTATTTCTATTAAACACGTTTTTGAACTTTAAGTCTCAATTTTCTTTAGGGTTATTGTATTTTCTTGAACCCAACCCCCCCCCCCCCCCCCCCCTCGAAACTAAAACCTGGCTACGCCCATGCAAAATTCAAAGACCCTTTAATAAGATCGTATTTAATATACAGAAGTGCCTATATTGCCTGTAAATAATAAAATTGGTTTAGCCAGAGATCAAGCAATATTCGAATAAAAAAATCAAGGCCATCATCATTCATCACTACAATACAATTATTACTCTCACATATTCATAGCTAAATTAAGTAAGATACCAGTCCAAACTATAGCAGCGAAAACATTCGAAACAGGCTACTTTACTAATATTTCTCGATAAGTTCGTAATTCCCTACGAACGCCAAAACAAGGAAATAGTATAAAGAAATTGTCAAGAACAGAAGACCAAGACTGAACAAATATGAGACGTTGAACAGAATGTAGACAGTCCATGGTTCAACCACAGACTAACTATGCGTTCAACTTCCAGGCACGCTTGTAATGGGCGCATAACTTTTACAATGCTATTGTAAAATATTCATTCTGACAATACCGAACAAGGTATTCAGGTTACGTGTTGTTGATAACGCACTAATGTGCAGGCTGTGCTGTTTTCATCGTAGTATGTTTACTACGATGAAAACTACACATGTATAGACATGATTACACTCAAGTGTGACTTCACTTATCACTTTGATCGACTGATTAACATTAGTAAAACACCGTCGCCTGTGGACTTCACCACCGCCAAAGGTATACCTATACCAATGAGTTGCCAAAAATACCTCATTCTTGACAAAAAATAACAAACTTCAAAAAACTCAAAAACTACTCGTCAGATCTAGCTCATTAAGTGGGATCACATGACAAACACCAACTTTCGATTAAAAAAAGAATCATCAAAATCGGTTAACCCAGTCGAAAGTTCTGAGGTGACAAACATAAAAAAATCCAGTCGAATTGAATACCTCCTCCTTTTTTGAAGTCTGTTAAAAAAGAGAGAAACACGAGCAGTTGATTTTCCAACTTGGATGAAGATGGATAGAGCACTCACACACCCAAATCGTCATACGAGTACTAAAGCAATCAAGAGGTTATTAAGGTGTTAGATGCCATTAAATTACGTAAAGGTCAGGAGGAGGAGGGGGTTTTTAAAATCACCATGCCTTTATCTCGGAGGAGGAGGTGTAAAGCCATTCTTACGTAATATTCTATAAGTCGAAATACTAATAATAAACTAAAAACCTTTGATTTAGTACTACATAAAAGGCCCACTAAGGGGGAGTCCGAGCAATCTCGCAATATATCCCAATTATATTTTCACATGAGGGTAGAGGGGGCCAAGAGAGGCCGAAATTTTCCTTTCGTATTTAATGAATGGCCCCTTTAGTATCTTATCCAAATGTCGTCTGCTCTTAGAAAGACATAACTCACTAGTAACAGATACGTGATTCAGTATTCCTCACTATTAGCGTAAGCCGTAGAGCCGCAAACAATATTAACCCACAAATATACGATACGACACTAGCCTTATATGTACGTTTATAGAACCGGTAATAAAAAGGGGGTTAAAATTATGTAATATGTTTTAAATAATCACTAGCACGACACCGGCTTGGGATAATGATAACACGCTTCTTAAATAACATCTTTATGATAGTGAATAGTGATAGCACACGGTTTCTGTCAACTTTCTGTGATAACACTGCATGGACTGCCAGGGTTTCATCTACGGTCCGCTACAGTGCGGCTGCAGATCAGTGATCAACGAGAACTTATACGTCTGGACAACATCTGGATGAACAACTTCAACACAACATAGGTCTGATTAGCGATGATCATGTTACGTTGACTAGTGACCATTTAAAATGTGTCGGTGTGTAACTTCGACCAATGATAGGCCTCAGATATCCGTGCTTGCTGTCCATATGTACGACTCATACGAGTATATTTATGTATAAAGTTTGTGGTGATCACCAATGAAGTGGACTGACCAGAAAAGGAATGTGCTGATCAATGACGAAGGAGAAGAATAGTTAGGCGTACCTACTACAACGTCTACAGCCCAAAACAATTTCATGACGACCACGACCGATCTTACAACTAACAAGAACACCTAAGAAGAAAGGAACAGGGCACCACAGAGCGTACTCCAGTAAAGACTGGTAAAGGGTTAAGTGGTCATAAATTTTATGCCACCCGAAGGCTTTCCACATGATTTAACTGCTATTTAACGTTGCCAACCTACATGCAAGTAACTTTCAACTATGTAACGAGTGTTTTGTATGTAGACACATGCAAAAAATCTCCCTCCTTTGTGAATATGCAATTCACTTTCGTATGCACTTTCATTTACGTTTGAGTATAGCACCATCCGCGAGTCTGATGACCTCGGCTCTGTATGATGCTTAATACTTTTCATTGGATGAAACAATTTAAATGCCTTTGCGCTATAAGAGCCGGCGAACCGGGAGATTTTTTAACTAAGGATCTCCAATCGGCTCCATTCTTGTTCAAATCAAAATCTCCTACTCGTGGTCCACCTGCTGAGCAACGGATAAAACTATGGCGCCAGCTCCTTCCATCTGGATGTCTCTGGAATCTGTAATGTGGTCCAATGACCTTCTGTAACATAGTCCCTTGGGTTGGCCACTAACCTCTCCACCAATCGGCACTGGAGCAGCGTGGTGGAGTATGCTCTAGGCCTCCTCAAGAGGAGAGATCCGTGCTCAGTAGTGGGCCATGACTGGGTTGAAGCCAATATTGTCCCTAGCGATCATCGTTTAGTAGTATTGATGACGCGCATGACATGGAAACTGCCTCGTGTCAGTTAATTGACCATCCATTCATTATGCAAGCTGTGATTGTCCTGTAAGCATGGTTGTCTTGAGTTCTGCAAGACATTTAACAGCGCAGAAGTACCGTAGAGAGAGCAAGAACATTATCATTTCTATTTGGCATCTTGCTGTACATGAACATTCGGTTTTAATGATATTTGCAAAAAAATATTCAGACCGAAACATTACGCCATACTCGTAAGTGATAAGTCATACCAGACGTAGAAGTTTATAATTGTTGAAATCTTGATTCACTTACAGACAGCAATGTACGAAAATTTCAAAGTATGTCAATTACGTTTACATGCATTTTTCACTTGGCTTACGGAAACGGATAAACGGATAACCCATATGATGTCCCTCTGTTCATTTGTCATATTCTATCCTAGATTTATATCTCTTATTATGCTAGAAAATGTTAAATAGTTGCAACGTACTTAATAAATCTTCAATAAGAAGGCGGAATTTGGTTACAATGTTTTTTATCGACATCAATAGGCCGAAACTATAGTGACCAAAATCCGACTGTTTCCTCATTGTTTTAAGAATTTTGAATTTTGTTAGTTTATATCCCTCAAAATGGATTATAAGTGAAAGACGTAATATTACATATTATTATTAATTTATTATGTCCAGCATACTATAGTATTAGTTATATGAGACTAAGTTAGCTCCCATGCAGATGTAATCCACAGACTTATTACAAAAATCTTTTAGTCTAAAGCCCAATGCATACGTAACGGGTTTTTTCCCGTACGGGACGAACGTGAAGTTTTGGAAACATCGTTTCATAGAAAATGTATACGATAGTGCATACGCAGCGGAATCCCGTACGAAATGTGGCCCGTACGGGCGAGGAAAACATCGTCGGCGGAAAAAGCCCATTACATATGCATTGGGCTCAAGTCAAATCAAATGTAATTTTTGATGTAAGATACAGAAATTCATAGGAAGGATTTAATCTATATCAATGAGTCTATGATAGGGATAGAAACTTCAATAGGTGTGAATATTATGATGGACGGCTATATTGTTTATTATGTGACATACCACATGTGATATAATTAGGTAATTTATAGTCAAAATTATCTAAGATGCCCATAATGATAGCTGCCATTTATTAATATGAACTAACATTGTGTGGGCGTCTTTGAGCGAAATGGAATATTAATTTACTTGACATGAATAGTTGAACACTTACGGACAAAGGATTTTTCCAAAATTTGTTAAAAATCCTTACTCATTTGCATTGGCGTTGATTATAAATCATAGTAAACGTATAATCTAGTAAAAATCCCATCACATCATAATTTATGCAAAATTTATTAAAAATATTTGACGTCGAAACAATGATAGATGAAGAGGCCTAAAACAAAACTGACGCAAAGTGATGTGACGGCCTGAAACCGTCTCTAAAACCAATCATAATCGATGCATTACTATAATCGGAATTTAAAAATGAAAATTGATTAATTTAATTACTTTGTTAAAAATGATTTACTTGCATTTGAATTTAAAATTAGCTACCTAAGAATACCACGACGAATAGGATGCTAACAAAGGACATTTTCCATTATGTATGGGCACTTCGCCATCCATGGATAGTAAACTGCAGATAATATATTATATGTAACTAGCTGCCCGGACAGACTTCGTTCTGTCAAAAGTTTTTTTTTATTTTGAGATGTAAGCTATCCTATCTTTCAAGTTGGATCAAACTGCACACGGTGTGCAAATTTGATTAAAATCGGTTAAGTAGTTTAGGAGTCCATCGCGGACAAACAACGTGACACGTAATTTATATATATTAAGATTATGTAGCTAAGCTTTTTGTGGTATTCTTTTTTTTTTCAACAAAATAATAATTATTCATACATGAATGTGAAACGTCGTAGTGTGTTACGAAATAAACAAGAATTTATTCACTGTAGTTTTTTCCCTGACGCTCATAATATTATTCAAAATATTATTATGAAACTGAGCGGATGAGTTCTTTCTATCATGATCAATCTTTCTTTCTTTTTCTATTCTTTCTTAGCCGGCAACGCATCAGTGATGCTTTTGGTTTTGCTGATGTTCACGGGCGATGACAGCCATTTACCATCAGGTGGATTGTCAGGTTGTTTGCCGGCTCGGCTATTTCCATGCATATCTAGCAGCATGAGTTGTTAGGAAGAAACAAAAAAATACTTTATTGGAGTCGTAAATACATAATATTGAGAATACGTGGTACGAGATATGTAGCTCAATCGAGGTAGTTTGGAGGTACCTAAATGTTACGGTTTTTAGTTTACAATTTAATTAACGAATCGATTAGAAGGTCTTACAATTTTGAATCGATTTGTTGCAAAAATTGGTTTCTTTCGTGAACCGATTTTTTTGTACATCTCTAGTGTCACTGTGATTGCAAACGACAAATTGGGCATCTTAGTTCGCGGGGACTATAGCTATTATATTTCGGGCTTTGGTGGCATATTTTAAAATTTGATTATGCTGAATCACAGTTCTCTCACACATAATTTGTACCTAATATAAAAAAAATAAGATTAATGTATCATTTACTCATTAATGGATGTAGTTGCTGAACGAATTTTTTAATAATAAATAATATTAAGTGTGTTATTTATATTTATAATTAGGTTTTTATTGATTTTATTTTAAATGAATTTGACATTAATTAAGTATTATTTTTATTTGACATTGAATTATAATTATTACTATGATTTAATTAACTTTAGTGAACTAACATTCGTATGTCAATAAGATTGACGAAGTGTACACACTAGTTATAAAAAAAGATCTTGTTATACCTACACTTATACTTACGAATAAATAAATTTGAATTTGAATTTTGAATTTGAATTTGAGAATTATACTATCTCTTAAAGATTTAACAAACCAGAAAAATCCAGTAACAATGCCAGTCATGCATATTCTTATAAAATTTAAATTATCACTACCAATAAACATGGAACGGAGATAAAAACAGAGATTTATTAACAAATCTGTGTAATCACTATAATCCCTTTAATTCTAATCATGTGAACTGTAAATGAAATACTGAAACAGAATGGCAAGTTTGTAAGAGATAAATGTCTGCATTCTTATCTTATGGCACTCAACTTTTAAACCTATTGCTTGGAGATACAGACTCTAGCGAAGGGTTTCTTAAAGTAATGCGCATGACAAGACTTAAACCCAAGTCCTATGTCCAAGACATAAACATTTAAACTGTGTGGCTAAAGTGGCTGTGTGGTTCTTTCTTTTTTTCTTCTCTCTTTCTTGGCCGGCAAGGCATCAATGATGCCTTTGGTGTTGCTGATGTACATGGGCAACGATAGCCACTTACTATCAGGTGGATCGTCAGCTTGTTTGCCGGCTATTTTCATAAAAAAAAGGATTAAATTCTAGAAAAAAAATTGAATTATGCAAATATACAAATAATATGTCTTCATAGAGTTTCTTGTCAAAAATAATTATCATCCAATACAATACATGGAAAGCACTCCTGTCAATATGTATTAGCAATAATGTTAAAAGTGGCGCAGAGTTATTTGGGTATTATGTCAATAGGTAACAAGAAGTACAGATCTTTAAACTGAAGTCCATGTACTGAGGAAATCAGAATTAAAACACACTAAGCAATGTAGTATGAATCATACACCACACTTACTATTATAATTACTAATATTATATTATAATTTAATTCTTACTAAAATTATTGCTAATGGCAGGTGCAGACTTCAGTGTAAATGTTATGGGGAAAAATTGAAATTTAGACAGATTCAGTTACCAGGGTTTTGTGTTTCTATGTGTGACATAAACCACTTATATCAGTATTTTTTATGTAATCTTGTAAAAAGTAAACTTAAGAGAGAAAAGACAATACTAGAGGTAAATCAACCCTAGGTGGGTAGATAGAGCTGATGAAAGGTGTTAAAAAATCAAGTTTTATTCAACATAAACATAGGTGAGTTAATTTTTTTATAAAAAAATAATGAAAAGAGTGATGCTGTTCTGTGCTGTGGTACGTGGCTATCGTCATGGCCATGGACATGATGTTAGGAGGCTGATTCAAGCCAGCTCAAGAGGGTAGTAACTCTACCAGCAGACTCCACAGAGAAATAATAAATTGATAAGATAGATTAATGAACTGTCTCAATTGAAGTGTATGTCTATACAACACAAAATCAATAATCTAATCTAATCACAAAACTGCAAACAAAGCAAACCACTTTACAATACCCATTTCATGAAACTAAGTTAGTAGCTATACATTTCAATTTTACCAAGCTGATATCGTGTTCCACATCCGCTAGCCTAGTTATACTCTGTTATACTGCAATAAAACAACATATTCACTTAAATTTCTACATAAGTTTTGCAACTTACAATTACTTAGCAATACAATTCAAATTTTTTAATGAAATACACTGTACTTACCCAAAAGTGGTCTTCTAGGATCATTGGCATCCATAATTCACCGTCCAAATATTGTTTTGATAACCGATAATATCATATTTAATAAAGAAACTGATTAAAGAGTTGTATTGTTATCATTTCAGTTCAAAACATCGCAAACAGAATTACTAAGGATACGCAAAAAGTATCGATACTTCTAGGTATCGATACTTTTGTTTCGATACCAAGTACTTTTGGTATCGATACTTTTGTTCCGATACTTTCGAGGTATCGATACTTTCTAGAAGTATCGATACTTTCCTTATTCCATTTCCAATAAATTATTAGCATAAGAAAAATACCAATTATTAATCGATGAAAGCTAAAACATTCCCAGCCATTGCCGAGCACTTATGTGCGTTACCATTTTATTTCATTGAAATATTTTAGGAGTTTTTCTACGAGTAACCTTTACGGGTTGAATAATATGTGTAATGTTTTTTGTCTTTTAAACTATTTCACTTGTTCAGTTTTCTGATAATAATTTGCAGCCCTTAAAAGTATTATTGCATTATTTGCACAGCATCTTTCAGTTCCTTAGTTATAGGAAAGACTTTTCTGACAATGGTACGCTTATGACTAACTCATGTAGTATAGAGATAAGGAGAGCCATCTCTGTACATGAAAATTGTCCGTAAAAACGCGTCCAATAACGGGTGGCGCTGTGGTAGCCTAGGATAAATTTTATTGAACTCTGCAAACTCCCCAGCTCCATATACAACGTTAATATCGTAGTTATTCCGACGCCCGCGCTATTGTCGCAGGATGGTGGTAGGTATTGGAATCTCTATTAACAGTATACAACTGGACACTACATCAACTTTCCACCCATATGAGATGGCTCTTCTTACCCTCTGTACTCCATGAACTAACTGTCTGGCAGTTTCTTAATACATATCTACTACTAGTGGATACTCGGCATGTTCCACTAAGATATATTATTTTGTGATAAATATGACAGATCAGTGTTTTTGTGTTGACGTTGATGCGCCATCGTTACAAATTATCTTCAAATTGTTGTATTGTAAAAGTAGAAAATCCACTTTATCAATGGACTGAATGTGCTTAATGCATTGCTTTAGTAGTCTCAAACCATCTTCGGATTATTTCCTTTCAAATGAAACCATTTTGAGGGATATCGGTTGAATGGATTCAGTGTCTATAAAGTGATTATTTTGTGAGACACGTTCCTGTTAGATTTTTTTGCGAAACTTTGCAACACACAACATTCCATTCAGGTTTTTTATAAATGTATTAAAAAGTACTCGATACCTGAAGGTATCGATACTTTTATTTCGATACTTTTTTGGTATCGATACTTTTGATACGATACTGGTATCGAGTAAAGTATCGATACTTTTTAAATTTTGCGTAACCCTAAGAATTACAGAAAATTGCGATAATTCTGTATTCTGTCATTGACATTTGACATCTGTTTTTGGCTTGACAGTGACAGCTGACAGTAGAGTCAGACTGACGACCAGTGTTGCCAAGTCAGTGAACCAAGAAATGGTTAAACACTCTTGAAAAAGTGGCTAGAATGCCATTTCGTACCCTTTATAGTGGCTAGAAGTGGCTAAAAATTTTGTACCCTCTTTTTGGATCAGGAGTTAAAAAAACCATTAAAAATTATTTTTTAACTTTGAAACATACAATATTATTTCTATACGTACGTATTTGTTAATAAATCAATAGTCATTCGACATTGATGGTTCTGGTACAAGGAATGAATATTTTTCTTATTTACCGGTTTGGCTAAAAATTCCAGCAGTATTTGGTAGGAAGAACATGTTTGCTTATTTTTTTATTATTCCTATTGTAGAATTTAGTGTTTATTTCTATGTTTTGTCCATGGAGTATTGAGATAGAAGGAGAGCCATCTCATGTGTATGAACTATGAAGGGAAAGTTGAAAAAGTGTCCAGCTGTTTACAGAAAATAGAGGTTCCAATAATGGCCATTTCGGAATGGCGCTAGTGTGATACAAATAGCGATATGAACCATGATCATATCTGTTGTAAGTGTTGTAGATGGAGTGAAGTTTGCTGAGTTATGCCACCCGTAATGAATGGCCCTATTGTCCGCCAAATAGATATTCGAAGTTCGAACATAGCTGTTTTAGACCGCACCACATTTTCAACTTTCCCTTCATATGAGATGGCCATCCTTCTACCTCAGTAGGTACTCCATGCTTGTCAAGTGAAAAGTTGCCAGATCTAGCCAAAAAGTGGCTAACTTGGCAACACTGCTGACGGCGAATATCAAGTTACATTCCATTTTAAGCATAATTTAAATTTTTCTTGCATTGTATTTACAGGTGTAAAAAAAATACTTAAGTTTCATCAAGACACTAATCCACTAGTTCAAATTGACAGAAGCTGATGTCTCTAGCGCCATTTTGAAGGGTTTTTGAACTGTTATTTACTGATACGCAAGCTCTATTGTGGAGTGTTTTTAAACATACGCTAGCGTCATTGTGAAGGGTTTTGAATTGTTATTTACTGCATATACCTGGACACTTTTTCTTTCCCCCCATATGAGTCGGTTCTTTATTACCTCTATCCTCTATCGTATTGATCAACTAAAGAGAGACTCTATATGTAGAGCTCAGATGAAGGAATAAATCCTTCATCTGAGATGTAGAGTGGGATATGTCCCATGCGAATCTTATGGGATAGCAAAGCAATATGTAGTAATATTACCCTAGGATTTTTTAATACCTGCAAAAAATGTTGACCTAAATGAAACGGGGACGGATTATTGTGTAGGTAGGTACGTGATGAAACTGATGAATGATGATAATCTAATTAACGATATTATAATTATTTTATTGTTGTAAAATGAGTGTGCCTACACTCAGCGGGACCCCCTATCCTAAAACGATAGAGCACCTATGTCTAGGATTTAGTTCCAAATTAGTTCTATCAAATGCAGTCAAAATTAGATTTTGTTTGGGCGTTGGTTTTAATTCATCCTCCAGCCAGCGGGACCCTTTTCATTTAGGGGAAGGCCGGGCATAGTGAACAGCCCAGGCAAAGCGAATACCCTCTTTTATTTTAAAATGGCGGGCCCGAACGCGCTACCTTCTTGCTACGAGGTGCTCCCCGCGCCCCTCAGTCGTGACCAAACTGAGCTAACGCATAGTCACGCGTCATTTGCGAAAAAAATAACAAAAATTAAAAAGTGAACATTGTTTACGACTTTTCAATGTACGTAACTTTGTAATTACTTATGTTTATATAGTATTACTGTATTGGCTTGATTCTCTCTTCAAAGTGCATTTTTCCTTGCAGAAATACTGCTAGTTTTATTGGGATTCTGTTTCTGGATTTAATTTTAGGTTGGGTTAAATTAAACAAGTACCCGTTGGGCAAAATGAACACGGGCAAAGTGGACACTGTAGCCACTTTGACCAACAGTGTTCATTTTGTCCGCAGATTTAAAAATAATCACTTTTCTTGATTCCACTTTACACTTCTCAGATATAGCGTCATTCAAAAATCTTTCACTTATATAACTCCAGAAAATATGTTTAAAAACACTCCCAACTCCTCCCTCATATTCCTGTGGGTAACCGCAAAAGAAAATTTCAAAAGCCTGAAGTACTTACAAGCACAGGAAGAATAGAAAATTTAATTTGTTAAAACAAGTACCAAATTTTTGAGAAACATTGAGAAAGATTTAGATAAAAAAACAAAGAAAAAATGCTGACATTACTAAAATGACTAAAGCGACCAAAAGAACCCTTTTGGTCGTTTTAGAAACAACTGAAACTGATTAGCTGTTGCATTATTATTGTTTCCTTTAATTGTATATATTTTCTTTTAAATTCCTTGGTAATCGTTCCTTAGTTATCCGTGTGGTCACTTTACCCTATGAGCCTATCCACTTTACCTGGTGGATTGGGCAAAGCGGATAGCGGTACCAAGTTTAATGTGATTAACAATTTTAGGTAAAGTACTGATGTTACATTATTTTTGTTGATTATATTTAAAAGTTCATTAAATACTGTTCCAAACTCAGTCATTATTTTTTATCTGTCTGTATCGACTCCCTTACTATAACCCGCCAAAGGTTAAGGTGTCCACTTTGCCCGGCCTTCCCTATAGGTCACAGAAACTTCAAATGGGGGTCAGCACAATGAGTGATTTCAAACCAAACTGTCAAACTGTGTCACCTCTACACAAAGGCCTCTACATGGGTCATGGAAACCAGCAATCATATGCTCAGATTCAACGTTCAATCTCATTGTTTTTTCTACTAATAAAAATAACAAATAATAGCACGATCACAACAAAGTTGTCAATAAGTGGTGATAGTTTACGTAACCGTTGATATGGCTATTGTATCGATCGGTAAAGAACATTTCCTAATTGGGTCGGACGTGGGAACGCGCGAGGACCCGATAACCCCTCTATCGCATGAATGGACCGGTTTGTTCTGGTACGATACATAGTCTAGACAAAAATTGTTATTTTATAATATAAATATATTACCTAATTTTAATTAATTTAGATAATTTGTCTACCGCATGAATAATATTTGCTTTGGAAAATTGGAAATGGAGTAAAAATGCAAGAATGATTTTCTTTTTTTGCCGTATTGGGGCGGCTTAGTACTAACCCCAACCGAGAAACGGTCAATCCCACGCCGGACGGGAGGGTCGCCGCCGGGGGTCGTAAGAGGTGACTAAATCCGGCCCGATGGTTGTAGGGCCCCTTGGAGGGATTGTAGTGAAAATATTGATTTCAATTGCTAATTAATATCATTATTACTATTATTATTTCTCCATGGGGTTCGCCTTGAGCACGACTCAGTCACCAAACGACTCGTCGTGTTCCGGCTGTGGGCTTGAGAGCCAGTTCTTTCTTCTTCTTCTCTCTTTCTTGGCCGGCAACGCATCAGTGAAGCCTGTGGTGTTGCTGATGTCCATGGGCGACGATGGCCACTTGACTTCAGATGGATTGTTAGCTTGTTTGCCGACTATTTCCATTAAAAAAGACTAAACTAGTATAAGTTTTAATATTTAAAAAAATAACGATAAACTTAAATACAATGTAAGTACCTACATGTTTAAAAAAGTAGAATAATCGTTTTTGTCTAGGGAGGAATGTAACGTTTAGAAAAGTTACATCACACTCATACAACTTGACCTAAACTTACACACGATGTCACAACCATGTTTGTTATTATATTATAGTAAATATTAGTTAACTGCAGTCATAGTTGAGTCGATTGACTCTTGATACAGAATCATAGAAGATCGATCCAGTATGTTCCAGATGATATATTTTCCACTGCCGCATGCCGTTGGTAGAGCTCGATATTGCGACAATTATAAATAATTTATAAGAATATTTCAATTACAACATAGTACATTTTGCTAAATAATTAACAAATCGCATGAAAAAATCGCCTTACAACATTTTTTTCTTTCTTTTCTAAAGCTACAAACGATCGTCAAAAAAGTGGTAGGTATTGTATTAGTCAGGGATGCATTTTTAAACAAACTAAAAGCTTTTTAAAATAGTCTTGTCGTGCTCTATAAATCCCATTTTGGACACAAAATTCAAGATCTTTAATCCTGATTTTGTTCTGTAAAAGCCTAAAGTGTTCTAATACTATACCTATCGCAATTCGTCATTTCTATCCTCGTTGCGAGTCTTGTACCTCGCACCGCACGCTCTTCATACTGAACTGGTAGGTATCGATCAAACCACTTTGAACTTTGAACATTAACCTATTTACCATGGTTTATTATCTCAAAGCACGGGCTCAGCTTCTCATAATTATCATAAAAGATTACGAAACCACTGATTCCAGGTTTCGATTCATTAAACATTTGTACGAAACCACTAGTTCCATTGTCAGTAACTCGCCCTACTTGACTCTCACCTTTCTTCTAAATCTACCGCTTTAGTAAATAGCTACTTCCATTTCTTGAGTTCCATGGTTGAAAGAATTAAAAAACACTTTACGGCCCGTTTTAGGTTAACCAAAGTATTGGAAATTAATTATGTAAACAACGTTTTTTTTTAATTATAGTTCCACTTGATTTACAACTCTACATTCTCATAATATTGCTCTAAAATAATAATTATTTATGAGCAAAACGTAGTCAGGTTATTCAAATAGGTATACTATTTTATACAGTTGTTAAACAAACGTATTTATTAGTTATTACTTGATGATGTTATTCAATAACAACCCCGTACACATAATACGTCATAATTAATTTATGTTATTATGTGCGGAGAACGGGGCATTATGTAGGTCATGCATCAGCGTAACAATAATAAAAAAGTTGTCATTTCAATCATCTAGGTCTCTTCTACTGATAACGTCTATTACGCAAATTCAAGTACAGATTAAAAAAAACGGAAAAATTTGTTTTTTTGAAGTGAAAACTTCTTTAGTACGGGGGTGACTTGAAATTTCATGAAACGAAACTGTCCAGTAAAAAGAGACAAACACATAAATTCTAAAGTGAGATAGGAAGCATTGTACAGGGGTAGGGTAGGGGAGTGAGGGGTAGGGGAGCGAGGGGTAGGGGAGCGGAGCGGAGTAAAGTAGATTAGTGAAACCTACATTTATCATCTTCCCGAAATTTTACATTCGTCTCATTATCTTGAAAACAAAAATTTTGAAAGGTTTCACTTCTACCACGTGTGAATTGCACACATTTTAATTTTTTATTTCCCGATAGTGGCATAAAACCTTCTGACATTTTGTTATTAATTGTCAACGCTGTGCCTGCGAGCGAGTGGTCCCGGGTTCGATTCCCGGCCGAGGCAGATATTTTATGTGACAGATAAATATTTGTACTTGGGTCAATGGGTGTTTCAGGTCATTTTCTTGAAAGTTTATCTGGGTATTAACACTTTCGCTCGTTTGCCGGCTATTTCCATAAAAAATAGGAAGAATAAATTAGTGTGGCTTGAGTCCAAATGAGGACTAAATGCCACTGTTTCGTCTGTTCTTCAGAATGGTGTAGATGCTATCATTTATCTATTCTGTATCTATATATACTATGTACGAGAGAGGAAAATTGATTTGAAGTTAAGGATGGGGGTGGAACCGGCCCTAACGCCTCAAAATATGAACATTTTAATAAAATGACTTAAAGAAATTTTCTTATTGAAATATTATTCACGTAAATGTAAACGTATATAGAAAATTTCGCAACCATCAATGTTATAATTAGGTAGTTGTCCCACTTCTGTGTCTTGCTAGCTCGTGGTCGCTGATCGCCAACGCAACTTGACCCACGATATCTTTACATCAACATTAGTGTTGAGGAGAAAAGGCGAGAGAGGGAGGTCCGAGTATACTGGTTAATATTTATGACGAAACTAGACAAACAACTTACGTTAGAATAGATTGCTTCCGGTGCGAGCAGGATGGAGATATAAACAAAGTATCGTTGTCCTACTCTAAGAAATTTGATACATACTGACCGTGAAATACTGACAGCGTTCGTTTACCTGAGATTGCTTACAAATGCATTTGTGCTCTCACTTGCCTCCCCGCAGGAGGTATGGTGCACAAGGAGACTCCCTTACTCCTGACTGTTGTTAGAATACCCACATGATTCCTTCGTCACCATCATGAGATCACCTTAGCGTGTTACTCAGTGTTAAGTCTGCCGTTTTAAGGTGAATAACTGACAAACGAGCAGAGGGTAAGGCTTTTTTCCAATGGACGACACTACGATCACCGATTCGCAATCCACTCGTCATATTGCATTTGCTTACATATCTAAAATCACAAAACTAGGTAGGTACACCAATTAGGATTTTGAATGCCGGATAAACAATACACTTTACTTATGTAAGTTATGTAGTGAGAAACACAAACGTATGAAAAGGACGATGATTTCACTCGTGATAAGGCTCTTCATGAAAATCAAAGTTCTAAATTATTATCATTTACCTCCGTCTCTAATTCAAATCATTATTTACTCGTTACAACGAAAAAACTATGCATCGAGCTTGATCCCTTTGATATTTGAGTATTTGCATAAAAAAACTTTATAGTATTTGAGAGTCGAGCTAGTCAGTTAATTTGAACTTAATTTAGATCATAAAACAATGGTTGTCTGTAAAGTCAGTTTACGGACGGTAGTTTAACGTGACAACGTCATGACAAAGCTCCGCTCCGCCCCGCCCCGCCCCACTCAGCTCTACTGAACTACGATTGCCTACGGCTCGCCTACGGCATCGGCTACGATCGGCGTATCGTAGTGCCTCTCTCTCGCTCGCGGTACGCTACATTTTTTCGTGGGTGCGCCCGGCGCTGATCGTTTTAATAGACGTTATTACGTCAAAATTACTCAAAAAAATGATGATCCCATTTGAACGATATTTGAAAGATCTCATACAATATTACCTGACGAACGATGACGAGTCCTCAACAACGCGCATTTGTGGTCGCTCTAGCGTAGGTGTTGGATTGGAAGGAATGATGCAACGCCCTCACCGTTTGCACTATCACGTACCGGCGCGGAATGTAGGCGCGACCGATGTATGCAACCGAGATGATGCTCATTAACGACAATCTCATGTTCATGGGGCCTTGGTACCTTCGTTTAATCAACCATAATAATAAGGAGAACCAAATCTAACGCATAGGTATTTTGCACGATAACAAATTTCTTAACTGCTTGCCTTGCTTCAACTCTCCAAAATCTATCGGAAAATATTTGGTTTTCCCATAGGTTTTTCCGCTTAATTTGAAAAAGCTAGACGACCATGAATATACATATGTGACTCCGTCCGCTCTTTCACCGGCTGTTAAAGGAAATAAGCGATCGGTGAACGCTATTATAAATATATTGTAACACGAAAAATATTAAAATTCGCCTAATCTAATAAAAATATTCCCCTGAAAATCTTTAGTATCACGTCCTAGGCTACAGCTCTTCCTCAACGGAAACAGGGAAAAGGAAGAAAAATAATTTCATGTAAAGTATTTTGCCTTACTCTATAGTTCTATACTAGTATACGTACTACTCTATTTATTGTAAGCACACAGCTCCAATTTTCAGAATGAATAATTTTCTCAGGAAATTGTAAAGACAACATATTGATTGATCATTATCGTGGATTAACGGCCGGTCTCAATAATGTACTAACAGATGGAAGACTGTGGATAGGGCTGTCATCTGTCATATTTGTCAATTTTTCAGAGGCAAAAATTGACAAATATGACAGATAACATACTAATGGTAGCCCTATTCACAGCCTTCCATCTGTTAGTACATTATTGAGACCGGCCGTAAGTATGCAAATTGTAATCTCAGAATTTGTAATCTCAGAGTCTAATTCGTAATCTCAGAGAGCTAATTTTGTTTTAATTGATAGGTTTTTCATTTATTATTCGCATTCGCCGTGAGCGCGGGTGACATAAAACGCCAGGGGCGGCCGGAGGGCGCGCATTTGCGCTCTGAACGTCATACATTGTACAGGCACATACAGGAAGCTGGTGACCTACTGCCAACTTCTCATTTCCTAGTATTAGCAAAAAGTGAAGTGTGTTTGTGATTTTCTCAGCTTGTTTGGAATTAATTATTTATTTATAAAAAGTAAGTACTTAACTAATTAGAAACTTCTAAGCTACTACTTATATCATTATCAAAATTGCCATTAATTTCAGCATTTTTTAAATTTTATGTAAATCAAATCGTAAAACACCTAAAGCCATTATTAGATTTCTTTTAAAAATAAGCTGCAGGTACCTACCTATGTAAACATGTCTTTAATTACTTTTAATAAATTATTCAGTAATAATAATAAAATCATATGTCGCTGGTCCTAAATTAGAGTTACTTAAATAAATCCTTGCTCCGGCCGGGAATCGAACCGCACACAATGTAAACTATGCACTACCAATAGCTAAATAAATCCAGTTTAATATGAGTTTATATCTATTATGTGGTTAAAATAAGTTAAAAATCATAATTATTTTTACACCTTTGTTTTATAGATCTCAATGTCTGCAGGTTTCCTTATGATGTTTTCATTCACCTGTTTAGTGAGCAATTAATTTCTTTAGAGGTGCGGGTATTTCGAACTCAGGCCTGTGAGACCAGGACAACCTTCAAAATTACTAACACGATACGAAAACAAAAATATTATTTTAGGGTCTCATGAAATCCAACGCAAGTGTCAGGACTTTTCTTTTGGTAGGCCGCGATTCTCGATACTCACAACCACAACCACAGACATCACTAAATACCAGCTCGCCAATATAAAAAAAATATATTTATTTCAGACAATTTTAGCCCATAGAATAAAATTTTTTTACTTGTAAAGTATATTAGTCTATTACAATTAAAATTAAAATTTTATAATTTAATACAATTTAATACAAAATATTCTATTTAATTTGTATTTAATACATTGAATCAACATTTGTCTCTCTATTATGCAATTAATTATTATGTCAATAAGTAAAATCCATTACACAGAGAGTGAATGCACGTACAAATGCATTCCCTTATGCTTCTGAAGAAGGCTGAGTCCATTCAATCTGATATCATTTTTAGGATTATACTTACATAATAATAGAACTTTACTATAAGTGATCGATGTCTCCGTGGTAACAATATTTTACAGAAATGTTGTCTATCGTCTCGGACGATTGTCGGTTTGTTTCTACGTATTCTCGTTATTATTCTGTTTATCGTAAACATTTTTTCTTGAGAATGAATGAACTAGCTTAGCATAATATATCTGTATTTCCCGGATAGAGCGGTTACTAGTAAATAATAATATCAAAGCGGCTGCATTATCTGACCAAACATGGCTGCATGATGATTAAATTCCTGTTTCCTATTGCCTTATTTATCGACATCGATTTATTTTTTCTTGCTTAGTTATTCCATGTAATTCAATGAATTCTTAATCGTAATATCTATGTGGTGAATGTTGATAAAGGATGTTGATTGATGTAATTTGCATTTGTCATAGCCCGGCTGTTTGTATCGATCCTAGATGATCGATGATCGATTGAGTTAAACAACAGCGGGCGTTCGATAGTTGGATAACCAGCAAACATTTCTTGAACACTTCCGTACTTCGTAAAGCCATTAATTAGTCCCCGTCAGTAATGAATCCATCTCGGAGGCCTTTCGGAAAACTTTCGGAACTTGGATTGGCATCTACCAACTCCATCAATACGCACTGGCTGTGCAGTAGTGGGTTCATAGCAATTAATGATGGGACTTTAAAGCCAGCCAAGAATAATCTTACGTTTAAGTCTTTGTTATTGCTAATAGTTTAAATGTGTTACATAGGTAGTTGTAAATGGTGTAAATGTATACATTGATAGATATATGTAACATATCAAATATAAATTTATAAATATAGAAATTTAAATTATAAGTAGGTATATATTTAGTTTGTAAATAAATAATGTAAGTAGTTAAGTACCCAAGTATTAGTGAAAGTTTATATTAGGTTTGTAGTAGAATAAAGGCTTTTTTATTTTATTTTATTTTATTTATTTTATTTTATTGCTAATAGTGAGCGCGTTAATTTATTATTTTGCTTTCGATAATATAGGCCTTTTTCCGTATTTTAGCTTACGGGGTGTTATTAGTATTGTAGAGACTAAAAAAAAATATTAATTGACAAAAGGCATTACTAAAATAAAACAGTTATATACCTCTTTCACATTTAAATGTTACCCGTTAGTTTAAATGTTTTAAATAAGGAAATCGATTTCACAGGCTATTTCCATCTTTACAGCGACTTTACGAGCGGTTTCAGGTAAGATCCCAGGGGAGAAAAACATTTTTTGTTCAAATGAGATTTTTCGTGCGGGCCCTCGACTTTAAGCTTAATTTAATCCCGACAGCACTTAACATGTTTAAGTAGCTTATTATGTTTGGATTTTTACTTGCTTGGCATTTTCCATTTTCCATTGACCGTGAAATTGATTTGGTAGTTGTAGCGACAAAAAATATGCTGGGGGCTACATTTTTATGCAAAATTCCGGTGGCGAATTTGGTATTCCAAAAATGTTCGATTGTCTTCTACTTTTTAACACTCATACACACTCACATCCACAATCTTCTCTTGCAACTATCTCTCCCGATCCTTCGTTCGAGTAACCTTGCAGTGAAGAGGTCAGAAGTCACAGATAATTATAATTACCGTACACAACTTAATAATTATATGATGAATTATAGTTAACACACGCGCGTAGTGTTTTGAATACCTATTCTGCATTCCTTAACTTACAACTAGATATGTATACTATGAAGTAAAAATAAATAGTTGTACCTAAGTACATACGCTTATACCCTACTAACTGCTTACTACTATGCATAATAATAAAGGTTCATAATGAAGAGATTTTTTATTCTTGTTTAAAAAAATTGGTTGTCTGTAAAGTCGGTTTACGGACGGTAGTTTAACGTGACAACGTCATGACAAAACATTGATGAAATGATTGTATACTTTTATAGATAAAATTGAGCGCTTCGGCCGATCGTAGCCGATCTTGCCTCTCTATCGCTTGTTCCGCGCTCTCGCTCGTGCGGAACGTGACAGTGAGTCATGCTTTTTCTTGCGTGCACCCGGCGTTCATCGTTTTAATAGACGTTGTCACGTCAAAAAATGAGTAAATTTTAAAAGAAGTTAACTAACAGTTCACAAGAACATTTTTCTGTACAATTTTAATGACTTTTAAGTACTTAAAGATATTTCGTTTTTAATAGTTTTAATATAACTGTGGATGTGGAAAACTGGGGCAAGAGATAGCGGTTGCTAGGAGCAAATTCCACCGTCTCAACGTTGCGTTAGACGGTACTCGGTATCTACTCAGTTTTATCAAGTTAGAAGCTTTGATCCGTCACAAATGGACCAATTTTAAAAACATCTTTGTTTGTTTTGGTCTGCCCACGGTCTTTACTCTACGGTGAATGACTTTAGAACTAACAATAAGATAAATTGTTAACACGAGTACCTACTAATTATATTTCAATTTGTTGTATAAAAATTGTTCGAGATATTTACGAAACTTGGTTTACGAAACATGGTCAAAGATCGATGAACCTTGGTAACCCTACTACAAACAATTATCATTATCATCCCTACAATGTGGCAGCGCTGATTATAACGTGAATTTCTTATATCCGTGTACTTAATTGAACTTATCGACACAATTACTATTTTGAAAAACAATATCTTCGGCTTTTCCATTCAAAATTTGTCTGATCTGCTTCTTGTAAAAAGGTTGTCTCTTCCTGAAGCAAAGTTTCTGCTATCTCACTCCTTTCATAAATTTTATTTTGAGAGCAAAATGTATCATCGACTCTTTCATACAAATTCTCTCGATTTCAGTGAACATGTACTCTGAAAGGAACTCGATCAATATATTTGTCTCCCTTTAAAACATCGGAAAATATTTCCTCCTTCGCTAATAATCTGCCTACACACACATTGCCAGTAAATTCCTCATTCAACGAGTGAAAAATCTATCTCATTCTTTTTAAAGGGACTCTATCCGCTATTTCTTTCTCTGTCAGATGCACATACTTTATATTGTTCTCTCAAGTTCTCTGTCTGTTTCAGGATGGCTCGCGTGTGCGTGATCGGTGCGGGAGCGGCCGGCCTCTGCGCGGCTCGTCATCTCCTGGTAGAGCCGTGCGTGGCGGCCGTGGATATCTTGGAACAAGGCGCGCAGCTCGGCGGGACATGGGTCTACACGGAAAATGTCGGCTACGACGACTTCGGCCTTCCGATCCACACTAGCATGTATAAAAGTTTGAGGTGGGTTTGTTAACAAAAGTATCGAAAAATATTTTGAAATTTAGACAAAAAAAGCTACCTAATATTATAAATGTTGAAGTTTGTGCAGATGTTTGGATATTTGTCCCTCAATCACGCCACAACTGCTTAACCGATGTGTCTATTTGAAATGGAGATAGTCTATGCCCTGGTTTAACACATAGGCTACTTTTTATCCCGGAAAAATTCAGGGTTCCCGCGGGATTTGTAAAAAATCAATCTCTACCGCGGGCGAAGCGGCGGGCAAAAGCTAGTAGATAATAAAGAACAAGCAATGCTTGACTATAATGAATGCAAAACATTTTTTGCATACTAATAATTTCACTTACGTTGATAAAAAAAGAATGCTGCTTAACTTTTCTTTTCGATAATTGTTACTTTCAGTTACTTTTATTATTTACATATGTAGGTATGTTTTCTATTTGAATGGCTGAGCTAAGCATTAGTTAATTGAGAGATTTGTTTATCCCACGATTAAAATCTCATTTAGATATTTTTGCGACATCAGCGACGTTTACTAGATGCGCGAGGTCACAGGGTATCAGGATAACAGCGTTCGATTGAGGGACGGTTTGACCATTGCGTTCGTTCTAGAAAATGTTTGTTTGCTACGATTTATGATGCCTCATTCGCATTGTTTGTCTGTTGACGTAATCAATAGATTGACAAATGTTTTGTGTATATCGGAAAATTCCGCCTTTAATCGATATTTAAAAAACAATTATTTTTCTTTGACTTCAGGACAAACCTTCCTAAAGAAATCATGGGCTTCCCTGACTTTCCGATACCAGAGAGTGACAAATCATACCTCCCAGCGAAAGACATGCTCGCCTTTCTACAGCAGTATGCTGACAAACATAACGTAACGGAACACATCAAAGTAAGTAAATAACAGACGTTCAGTAGGTATGTTACATTTTGCAATCCCTACTAGAACTAAAAGACTTTTTGTAGGACAGATAATCGGGCCGATTTTTCCTCCCATATTATTTCTGACCGACTTTTTGTAGGACGTGTGCGTTGCACTATAATTATTGCTATTAGTACGTTCTATTTTTCTCCTACGAAAATCGATCACCGATTATCCTTTGCCTTTCACTATTTTTACATAACCTTGTAAAAATAACTTTACTTTTATGTCGATTATTAGATATTTAACTGAGTGTAACCTATTGACTTGTTTACAACTTACGATTCAATGCTTATTACAACTGAATCACCACGCCACAATAACATACATATTATGAGAAATTAAAGAAATACTTACTCGTACACTCGTACATTTTATTCAATGAAAACTTGACACATGAAATCTGTCTTCCACTATTTTATTAATCATCTGAATATGGGACGCTCGCCGGCCGGTAACATTTTCTAAGTCTTTTTTGTATGTATCAAACATATAAATGTTTTGATGCAAAAACGATTGAACCGATCTTCATGAAACTTTGCACACAGGTAGATCATAATTTATTAAACAAAGGCAAAGCCACAGGCAGAGAGTTAGACAATAAAAGAAGAAATGCTAATAAAATATGATACTATTATAATATTTTTCAGTTCAAGCACCATGTCCAACTAGTTAGGCCCAAACAAGGACCTACAGGGGAGCTTTGGGACGTCACATACAAGGACCTCAACGATGGTATGCTGGAAACGAAGGAATACGACTACGTGTTCGTCTGCAACGGCCACTACAACACGCCGTTCATACCAAATATACCAGGGCTGAAGGAATTTCCAGGTATTATCTCCAGATTATGTAAGCAAACTCGCTCTTGCAAATCCTGTGTAATATTTGAACGCTGCCTGTTCATGTGTGCCTAGTATTTGCGTTACAAGATTTTAAGTAAGTTACAAAACTCGTTGTTTGTCACGCACGCTACCCGCCTGCCTCCAAAGTCATGTTGGCGGATTTTTAAACGTACTTTTAACCCCTATTTTCCTTATTTAGGGTTTGCTTTTCCAAAAACGCTTGTATTTATTTCTAACCAAAAAATAAATCCTAGTTTTCGTGGCGCTTAGGTACTCAAAAGTGGCGGAGTTTCAAACAAAATTTCAACCCCAGTTTAACCCACTTAAGGGTTGATTTTTTTAAAAATCCTTTCTTAGCGAGTGCCTACGTTATAAAGGAACCCATCGTTCAAATTTCACGTTTCCAGCTTCAGTATTTTGGGCTCTACGATGATAGATCAGTCAGTCAGGACTCAGGACAAAACATTTTATTAAGATAGCAGAACAACGTCTGTTAGTTTATTTAAAACCTAATTTAAATTACAGTGATAGCCTCGGAGCTCAGATCAATGAATAAAAAGATAACTCACCGCCTTACATTTGAGTGAGGAAGAAAACGACCATGCCGATTGACGTCATCCCTGTATTTACAAGGAACCACGCCCATCCATACGTCAAAAACCATGCCGATTTCTGCCAGTAAGTCCCGGACCGTCGTGCTATAACTTACACGAAAAAAAGCCATCCTGTTTAGTGAAGCCGTGCAAAAACAATACAACATCAAGTAAAAAGTCCGCAGGAATAACATTTCACTTGTAAATGCACTTTTAACTATATTTTTAAACACTTATCGAAGGTTATAATTGACAAAAATTGACAAAACTGTCAGTTGACGTAACAGATCAGTGTTGCCAGTATATTCTTATTTCGAACTGCCTGAAATGTAGGGAAATATTTGCCAGTATCAGTGGGGCAAATATGTCAAGTATTATTAAGTAAAATTTGTTTTATATGAAACTAGTTGCCCGGACAGACTTCGTTCTGTCAAAAGTTTTTTTTATTTTGAGATGTAAGCTATCCTATCTTTCAAGTTGGATCAAACTGCACACGGTGTGCAAATTTGATTAGAATCGGTTTTAGGAGTCTATCGCGGACAAACAACGTGACACGTGATTTATATATATTAAGATTTAAAATAAACATGTTACAATAAAGATAAGTTAGGTAAATATCATTTATTTTTTGAATAAATAATATTAATAATTATTATATTTGTTTTTTGTCGTTATTATAGGTTTCCGAAAAATGTTTCCGAAACTTGTTAAGAGAAGAGTGACGTCACTTACTTGTGTGGGTAGAAACAAGGTAGAATGTACTAAAAAAGTATAAACACCGATAATCGCAACGGTTGATCGAAGCGAACATACCCTGACTCACCGTGAATAAGTGTACAAATCTGAATAGGTAATTTTTAACAGTTAGCTACCTGAATTTGGAGTGGGGGGTGTGATGGAGGGGTGCGGGGGGATGCAGGAAACCCCGTCACTAATTTTTTCGTGCCGGAGACGCGTAGTTTCGTTTTTATTGAATTTTGAAATTCTATCTTTGATATGTCATATAGGTACCAGATGTAACCTTCCATGAGTCGCCCTGGTTAACCCCACATTCACAGTAATAGTTATAAGAGGGACAAAATAGCGACATTTAATTTTTAACCGACTTCAAAAAAGGAGGAGGTTCTCAATTCGACTGTATTTTTTTTGTTCGTTACCTCAGAACTTTCGACTGAGTGAACCGATTTTGATGATTCTTTTTTTACTGACAATTGCATCCATGAGAAAACCATATAAGTCTTAAATTTGTGTTAAGTATGTGCGCGACAAATGGATGAATAACTCAATATCACGCCAAGCGATTTCGATGATTCTTTTTTAATCGAAAGCAGGTGCTTATCATGTGGTCCCACATAAATTTGAACGAGATTGACAAGTAGTTTTTGAGTAACTTTGGAGTCGATAATTTTTCGTTAGCAAAATTTATTTTATTGCATAATTCTGTGATTTTAAAAAAGGAATTTAATATATTTCGGCGTGTCTCCGCGCGCATAAATTACATCAGGATACCATATACAGACCCTGGGTAAGCCCAACATATTATAACATCAAGTAAAATTCAGGTAGCACTCTGTAAAAGTCACTTCTCAGTTAAAATTTAATCGCTAGCTACCTGAATTTGGAGTGGGGGGTGTGATGGAGGGGTGCGGGGGGATGCAGGAAACCCTCCTCACGAATTTTTTCGTGCCGGAGACGCGTAGTTTCGTTTTTATTGAATTTTGAAATTCTATCTTTTTCTTTGATACCTACTATTATTGCAGTAAATATTTTTGCAGTGCATATTTTATGGTATATTTGTTTAATATATCCATATTCTCCAGTACCATAATATTGTTCCAGAATTCACCTAATAAATCTAAAGAAGTTTTTACCCCAAGATTGAAACACCAACGAAGTTAGCGAAACAGGACATCCGTTTAGGAAAAAATTCAAGGCATTTCCATATACTTTTTAAAAAACCAACAAAATAAAACAAAAACGCGAATTCACCTAGGGAGATTTAACTGACTTGGCAAATTTGGCAACATTTTATTTACGCACACATGATCACTTACGCACACATTGTTACGCGAAAACTTTCCTCACTTTTTTGTTCGGGATGCCTTATCTCTTTATTCACTGATCTGAGGCCTCGGAGTTTCTTATTTGGTCTCCCGCTAACGAAATACAACTGTTTGTTTGTTTGTGCTTCAGTAAAGGAAAAATGTAATGATGGTTATGTGTAAAACATGGCAAAGGCAATCTACTCTCGAGCAGCGTGGTAGACTGAGGCTTTTACTCCTCACATAATGAAAGGAAACCCGTGCCCAGTATTGCAGCAAGGCTATTCTGTTTTGTAACTCGACAGCGGAATCCGCGATGAGTGTCAAAATTCCATGTCAAAATTGACACTCATCGCGGATTCCGCTGTCGAGTTACAAAACAGAATAGCCTTGCTGGAACAATAATGGGTTGCGATGAATTCCCTCCAAAGTACTTTCCACAAAAACTCGACACTGCTTCTTTGTTTTCCTTAGGAGACGTTATGCACAGTCATGACTACCGAGTACCTGAGATCTTCACGGGCAAGACCGTGCTGGTGATCGGAGCCGGGCCCTCGGGCATGGACATCGCCCTGGAGGTCACCAGCGTGGCGACCCGCGTGGTGCTCAGCCACCACCTCAAGGACCAGCCGAAGACCGTGTTTCCTGATAACCTGGTGCAGAAACCCGATGTGGTGAGGCTGGATGGCCGCACCGCTGTGTTTCAGGATGGGACACTGGAGGAGGTGGATGTCGTGTTTCTATGTACTGGTAAGAAAAAGTTTGCACGTTTAAAGATTTGCACTTTCGTACGTATCATGTACATTTCCCAATTTTTTTTTGTATTCTTACAGTATGGAACTCATAAACCACGCGAATCCGATTCACACTTGACCAGTTTTTTGTAATAAATAATACATTTTCATTACTAACGAACCATAGTGAACAAATCGCCTCTGAGCTTTTCATCAGACTTATAGAAAATAAATTGTTTTAATTGTTTTTTTCTTTCTATACTGACTTCGAAATAAGCATTACTATTATCTATGACTATTACACATCGAACCAAAGAAGATCGCACAACCACTCTAAGCTAGACTATAGACTAGGATACCATGAAGCATGAACTAATAGAAGATGTAACATCATCAGGCTACCTGTACAACTTCCCGTTCCTGCACGAGGAGTGCGAGATATCAGTGGAGGACAACTGCGTGGAGCCGCTGTACAAACACCTCGTCAACATCAACCATCCCACCATGTGCTTCGTCGGAGTGCCGTACTACGTGTGCGCCTTCTCAATGTTTGATCTGCAGGTATACAGTTTCTACACTACACCACTACTGCTACTACTAGGTAGATACTACTCGCTTTGGTCGAAGTTAGATAGTCGGAAAGTTCTGGAATGGCAGCTACTTCCCGGTAAAAGCACAGCCGGAAATCGCTGGATTCAGTGGGCCTAGAATTATTGGTCGAAGTAGCCCCCGATTAGGGGAGACTTAGGTCAGGGGTATTGCAGTGGACTTTAGAAGATTGATAGATAGAATCGATAGAAAATATCAATCATGACGGTCTAATTTCGATTAGAATTTAATTATTTATATTAATTAACGTTTTGGTTGAGTGATACTGGCAAGTGGCACTGCTAAAAGTCTCAGAGAACAAAAATCTGTGATAAAAGAAAAAAAAATTGTATTTGAATTATTTTGAGCTCATCCTCACTGTCATGAACAATGACAATAAATTACTCATACTCAGACTGCATAACTTGCCCGTAATCTCCGCCAATCAAAGCATTATTAACTAGACGACGGTGTTTATGACAACTTATTCGCTCTTTCTTCACCAGGTACGCTACTACGTGCGGTCAATGAACGGTACCTTCAAGTTACCAACACCAGAACAGATGACTGAACACTGGGAGGAGGAGAAGAAGGATCGCATGGCGCGCGGCTACACCAAGCGACAGGCGCATATGATGGGACCCGACCAGGTAAGCATCGGACGCTTTATTGTTCCCTGGTACCTGTAACACTCAGTATAAAGAGATGAAAAGTAAGGTAACGGACGGGGGACGGACACGACGAAACTAAAGGTTTCCGATTTTTACTTTGGAACCCTAAAAAGAAACATTGTTGTTCATAAACTTAGTACCTTGGTCATCGGATAAGGCAGACATAAACAAAACCAGTTCTGTAACACTACATACAGGACACCATACAAGGATGAAGGAGGTTATAATTATTGGCTAACCGGCAGCACCTTGCGGGAACCGTAAAAACAAGGTTTCCGCAGAAATTACCGGAAATTGATATGATCTACATATTATGTGATAGTGGTTTGCAGCAGGAATAGAAATACACAGAATGTAGGTCTATGTCATTGAAGTATAATGTCATAGAATAGACATCTCGAACAAAATGTGTTCCCGCCGGGAAGTTCTATTTTCAAAATTGAGCCCCCGTTCTCCTTTCAAAATCGAACGAATCCTTTGGAAATGCAGCCGCGTGGCTTCAATTCATTGGAACATACATTGTGTTCGCGGTGTCTGTTCTATACGCTTATAATAATACTTCAATGGTCTATGTGGATTGTTTGCGATGAGATAACTACTAGTGCCCCTAGTGATATGAATGAGGGTGTCCGCAGAGAGGGGTTTGAAATCTTTCGATAATTCGTAACAAACGAATTTAAATATTCATTTACAGAGAAAAATTATATATTTTCAGTTACTTATTGATGTGTTATTTTATTGGTACGTGAATATTGAAGACAGATTTTTTATAAAATAATACTTACGAGTATTATTACTCCTCACTTTCGGTAATACATAGATAAACTTCAACTTTCAATGGGGTCCATCCACGGACGGAGACCATAGGTAGGCGGTTGTTAAAGACGGGTCAGTCATGTGGAGTGCGCTAGGAAGAAGGCATTCGGGAATTCAGGATAAGTTGTAAAATTATACATAATTTCCGCGCTATAAATAATCACTGTATTGTATTCTTATATAATAATAATTATTTTTTGATATTATTTCTATGTGTAAGTGAGAGTGATACTGGTTCATGTTACTCTGCCGAATGCAACATCAATGAATTGGTTCTTTTTACAAGCTTTTATATGTTTGAGTGAAATCTTTCAAGCTGAATTATAACTACTTCCTTTCATTCTACAAAGTTGAAATTTTGCATGTCGTTATGATTCCGATGACAATACATTTTTATGATAGGTACGACCTGATAATAGTTTTAGGGTTGGCTTCAGAGGGAACTTCTCAACACAGTACAGTCGTAATTTTTTTATTGTTAAAGGAGTAACTACCCTCGCTTTGCTTCTGTTTTCTTATTTTTTTTTTCACCAATTTTTTTGAAAATATAATACCTATACCCTATGTCACCCGGGGATAGTGTAGCTTCCCAACAGTGAAAGAATTTTTCAAATCGGTTCAGTAGTTTCGGAAACTATTCAATGCAAACAATCAAATCTTTCCTCTTTATAATCTTAATATATATAAATTACGTGTCACGTTGTTTGTCCGCGATGGACTCCTAAACTACTTAACCGATTTTAATAAAATTTGCACACCGTGTGCAGTTTGATCCAACTTGAAAGATAGGATAGCTTAGATCTCAAAATAAAAAAAAACTTTTGACAGAACGAAGTCTGTCCGGGCAGCTAGTATTAGTATAGCTAAGCTGCCGTTTCAACTGCACCTGATTTCATGTTAACCGTTCCGTTTCGATACCGTTGCCGTGTTGTTGCAATGGTGTCCAGGCCGACTACTACGTGTCTCTGTCCCGGGAGAGCGGCGCGCGCGCGCTGCCCCCGGTCTTCACCAGGGTACACAACGACAGCAGCCAGAAGTTCTTGGACAACCTCGTCAACTACAGGGACGATGTCTACCGCTTGATCGATGACGATCGGTTCGTTTGTTACAGCGCGAGCGCCACTAGCTCCGTTTAATGCCTTGGTTTTGAAGCTGTTATTACCGTGTCGAATTATCTTTTTGTAATCAACTTTGTAATTTAGTCGGAAATTATATTGCAGATTATGATTATGAAGGGGGATTTTTTGTGTTAGTTATGTCTTGCTAACGGGATATCATAATCACAAAAGCTTAATTTTGAGATCATTAGATATAGTTATCACAACAACGCCCTATGATGTTTCTTGTGGTAATGTAGTTATCAAGTTTGAATATTCTAGAGGCCTTTTATAAAAAAGGTTACAACGTCATTTATAAAGTTAGAAATACAGATTAAAATACATAATCTTGAGAGTATTTTTTCTTTGCATTCCATTTTAAAATGTAACTACACTATCGCATTGGGAATTTCCTGTAATGGAAGCTGTATGTTTGAATGTAATAAATAAATAAATAAATAAATTTTATGACATAGTCCATTTCCATAAATATATTACGTACTAAAGGTACAAAGTGAATAGACTTGGTAGGTCAATTTAAAGTATCTTTATTGCAAATAAATATATCTATTAAAAGTTAAAAAGCAAAAACCATTGAAAAACTTTATCCCTTAACAGTAAACAATAAAATAACTTTTGATTCAAATTCACCCCTTTAACACTGAAATGGCTTTTACTTGAAAATTTTCCCTATCAAAGTAGCCTGTATTGTACCTTTTTAAAATCTGCATTAAAAATACATACTTTAAAAAAATCTACATTGAACAACCCTGAACATGCTCAGCAGAGCCTCCAGGGCTTAGGCACAGAATTTGCAAAATGTCAAATTCTTAGAAAGTCCAATTCTCAGCATAATAATATGCTCTCCCAACTGTCCGCGTAGAGCCGTAAAGACCAGTGGCGCCACCACCAACCACCACCATAAACAGATATCTAGAAAAAGGTTCTCGTGAATTTAAACTTTGCCATACACAGTCCATTTCAAAAAAATAATCAGGTCACTAATCATGTTTTTGATAGTCGCTAGCCAATGGATGTATACTATTGTAAATTCGGTTTAAACCTCTGTTGTTGTGAAATTTCTAAATACATACCTATTCAGTACACAAGTATATAAATTGTTAAGACCGTCACGTTTGACGTTAGTGTCACGTAGTCATGAATAGGTTCATCGCTTAGATCGCCGTCATCGACGGTCATCGGCATTTCGTTCATCGACATTGCATCATTTTGATAATTAGGTATACATGTTATATGGATACAAAAGATTAATTATTTTACAGCTTACCTACCCTAGTGTTTTTCCAGAATGCTGTTAAAGATTGGAGTGTCCGTTAACCTCCCTTTAGTTAGGCTGTGGTAGAGATTTAAAAATGAACGTGGGGGCGCGTTATATTATTGTTATACCTAACGTGTAAGTGGTAAAATTTAGGAAACATTAAATAGAATAAATAAATATTTTCACTTGCAAGTATAAATAATACATAAGGTAAACACCCCAATTATGGACGGTTTAACGGCAAATTTGTGGTATTTGTGAAATTTTACCTATATTGTGAAAGTTCAGAACCTGAAAGTACTTAAAGTGTAAAGTCCTGTCCTTATTCAACATTTCTGCTGTGTCACGCGTGAGATATTGCAATTGTTTTAAATTTTATTAACAAATAAAAATTATCATTTTTTTACCCAGTTATGGACAGCAAAAACCCAGTCATGGACACCCAGTAATGGACATACCCCAGTCATGGACACCCAGTAATGGACACGAATCATATAAAACTAGTTAGGCTAGTTATCGGCTAATCTATGATGAAAATCCAAAAGAATAATTATTATTAATATCTTTCTAGGGTTCCGAAGTAAAATCGGAACCCTTATGGCCCGTTTAGACGCGCGCGCGAGCCACGAGACGCGCTGCGAGACGCGCTCGTACGCGCGCGTGTGAACAGCGAGCTCGCGGACCAGACCGCGGCGCGTCTCGTGGCTCGCAGGGCTCGCGTCGGGAGCGGTTTTTTGGGCGCGCGCTAAAGGGGCTCGCGCGAGAGCTCGCGCGGTGTTCACACGCGCGCGGCGCGCGCTTAATTCGACAACGGCTACTAGCGCCATACGTACGTGTTCTATTGGATTCGTATTTTTCAAAATAAAAATATGATACTGAACATTAATACTGAATGATAATAATAATAATAACCTAAAACTACTAGTAACAAAACCTCGTATATTCAAAGTAATATTATTATAAAGAAGAAAATTTTGATGTTTTGTTTGTAATGAATAGCTTTTTTATTTTAAAAAGCCTAATTGTACAGAAATCTACCCATAGTACAATCTACATTGAGTATTTTGCCTATAAATCATGGTAGAAAGGTTTCACTGACTGGATGCCGATGTATTACGTCAACGTGCTCCATCCTTGAACGTTCGAACGCATCTGAACGCAGCGAGCGTGTAAACAGTAGATAGCGCTCGCGCGCGTAGGGGGCGTGGCTTACGGACGCGCTACGAGACGATCCGCGAGACGCGCGTATAAATGAGCGGTTATAGTTTCGTCATGTCCGTCCGTCTGTCCGAAGCAAAGCGCCGAAACCCTTAGTGCTATAAAGCTGTAATTTGACATGAATATACCTATTTATTAAAACTCCAGAACAGTGAAATAAAATACTGAAAAACTTTTTTTTCTGGGTGATTGGATGATTTTTTTATTCTTCGTGTACCCTATAGTGTGGGGTATCGTTGAAAAGGACTTCCAAAAATATTATGGTTCTTCAAAGACCATTTTTGGAATTAGGAGTTCGTTTGCAAAATTTTTGGCTTTAAAGAGCTAATTTTGGTTAGAGTCAAGTACGTGGGCCCTTCTGGCTAAACGGTTAGAGTTGGATAAGTGAAACAATTGTGCAAAATAGGTTATATGATGAATTTACAAGAAAAACTATTCCGGCTATATTATTTTATGTAGTCAATGAGTAATAGTCGATAAACTTATTACTTCAGAACCCTATATTGCGCTTGGCCTGACAAGCACTTGTTTAATCAACTTTACATGTAACATTCACATTAAGGAACTTGGTTACTTGTAAGTTTTCTAAATTGACAATGAGGTTAGCATTAAGGAAGAGAAAATAATTAAAATTGTACTCATATTAAGCTTTTTTTTTATTTATTAACTAGCAGATCTATTACCCGCGGCTTCGCCCGCGTGTTCACAGGGAAGTAACAATGAGTTGTTTTACATGCATGACACATTCCTAGTGGAAGAATAAATAAGTAACCAATCCAAAATTTAAAAGTTACTAAGAGGAACCAACTGTGGAACCTATGACCCTCCTCGACCTTCCAACTATAAATATAAAGTTATATCAATATTTATATATGACCATCCATGACTACATCGCCACTTACCATCAGGTGGGATTGTAGTCAAGCATTAACTTATAAGATATAAAAAAATATTAATATTTCTAACTATAAATTTATATCAGTCCATAGATACTTTACGAACTTATACATATAGAGGAGTACTTTCTTACTTTTAGTATGGAGTGATTCAAATACGCATCATAATGGATCTTTCCATCGAAATGAGTTGTTTTACCGCAGTAAAAAGTAGCCTAAGTTACTCTCCAGCCTCCTAACTATCTCCACATAAAAAATCATACCATAACATCGCTCCATTACGACGTGAAAGACGGACAAACAAACAAAAAAACACACTTTCGCATTTATAATATTAGTATAGTATGGATTAGTAATTTATGAACGTCAACATTATCAGCTTTTCATATAGATATGCATTAGTTATTAACTACCTAAACTAAATTAAATTAATTTACAAATATTAATAAATATGAATGGAAATAAAGAAATTAAAACTGCGAAATCGAATGTTGATCAATGAACACTGAATGAATGAATGATTGAATGAAATAATGAACGAGTGAATGAATTTGAATGTATTTGAATGATGAATTAATTAATAGATAAATTCATGAGTGAATGAAGGAATGAATGAATGGGTGTATGAGTGAATTGATTAAGAATTAATTAATTAATTGATAGAGAAAGAGAGAGGGAGGAGAGTGAGATGGAGCAGGAGAGGGAGACACGTACACGAGTTTAGTTAAAATTTAGTAACATGGCATTAATTTGTCCGGCTCACAAAGATCGCTGGAATGGCTATTCTATTAAATTAACTAAGCAACAACAATGTCAACAATTATAATTTTCTGCTGACAATTTTTGTAATGAGGTATATCTGTAAGTAAAGAGTTTTGGCATGCACTTATAATATATCAGATTATCAGCATTATTCGTCTCTGTAAAGTAATAAAAATCAAAAATATGTTTAAAACACTAGGTAACAATTTAAATAGCAAAAATGCAGTATTTTTTCATTTCTTTTACACTGTAAAATTTGTGTCACGCCGGGAGGTTCTATTTACAAAATTGAGCCCTCGTTCTCTTTTCAAAATCGACAGGATCCACTGAAAACAGTTCATTGCGCAAATTTCGGGTTCGCTGTGTCGGTCCTATACGTTAGTAATAATAATTCAATATCTATCATTTTATATCAGTGTCATTACTGGATATCTGTAAAATACCCAATAATAGCAACATTTTCATATTTTGTAGCTAGCTCATAGTCAAAAATAATACTAGGAGTAAAGTTAGTTCAAATTCTGGATACACAATAGCAAAGATAAATTTCGATAAAATTATGTCCATAACTGGAGCTATACAATTATAGTGCACCAGTAATGAACACCAACAAAATATCAACAAATATAACTTCTCTGGAGTAATAACACTGTGTGTTGTAGACTTAATTTCATGGTTAACCAAACAAACAAAACACATTTTGATTTAAATAAAGCAATAAAAATTTACAGAAGAAACTTTTTACTTACCGCACTAACGATTTTCTTAAGAAAAGCCGCTAATATAAAATTACAACGACAAGCAATTTTTAGTTCGCGCCAACTTGTATTCTAACTGACCGAATTGAATAAAATGTCAAACTTAGGCAGTTCGATGACTATAGTTTAAGACACAGTGTTGCCAATATAAAAAAACTGGTTCATAAATATATTCTAGATGATTTCTTTTTTTTTCGTCCATTACTGGAGCCTCGTCCATTACTGGAGCCGTTACCTTAATTTTATATTATTATAATTTTATATCATTTTTAAAGTAGACGATCTCTACTATTAAATCTTCCCAGGTTACTTTCACGTGACACTCAAAACATGTCTGGCTAATCTTAATTTGGCATATAACGTAACGCTTAATCGGAAAGTTCTTATACCAAATCAAAAAAACACGATCCACTCATTTTAAATCACTTCCACCAGCTTTATATTGCACTTATGTAATAAATAAAAAGCGGCCAAGTGCGAGTCGGACTCGCCCATGAAGGGTTCCGTAGCAGCAAGTAACATAATATAAAAGTTCTTGAAGTTCGTTGTAACTTTCATCGAGGTAAATTGCGGTTTACGATTTATGACGTATTAAAAAAAAACTACTTACTAGATCTCGTTCAAACCAATTTTCGTTGGAAGTTTGCATGGTAATATACATCATATATTTTTTTTAGTTTTATCATTTTCTTATTTTAGAAGTTACGGGGGGGGGACACACATTTTTCCACTTTGGAAGTGTCTCTCGCGCAAACTATTCAGTTTAAAAAAAAATGATATTAGAAACCTCAATATCATTTTTGAAGACCTATTCATAGATACCCCATGTACACATGCACATGTATGGGTTTGATGAAAAAAAAATTTTTGAGTTTCAGTTCTAAGTATGGCGAACCCCCAAAATTTATTGTTTTTTTCTATTTTTGTGTGAAAATCTTAATGCGGTTTACAGAATACATCTACTTACCAAGTTTCAACAGTGTAGTTCTTAAAGTTTCGGAGAAAAGTGGCTGTGACATACGGACGGACGGACAGACAGACAGACAGACAGACATGACGAATCTATAAGGGTTCCGTTTTTTGCCATTTGGCTACGGAACCCTAAAAAGTACATCAGTAGCAAGAGGATAATTCAGTTAACACTTCTGACGTAGTTATAAGTAATAAGATTATTTATTTCGATGATATTATAATTAAAAAAGTTACTAGAAAAAAATTTCATTTGGACGTCAGTTGGTCTGTATGGATGTTAACAAGATATCTTTCGAAAAACTCAACTTATTACTTCGATTTTTTTATTAACTTTGTATTATTAATTAATTCCAATATTTGGGTCTTCGTGTTAATAAATAACTTGGGCCAGAAAGCCTCAGAAATAACAGATATAAATGAAAGTACCTATTTACCTTTTCCCATGAGACAACAAAGGATTCAATGAATACTTTAAAAGATTAAATTGTGAAAATAATTAGGTATCTACTGTGGGTATCTACAATCTTATGTAGTTTTAAATTAATGTTGTTACAAATGTTTATAAGATAAACTAATATAATATAATAAACAAATATTAGTTTATTAGTCGTTCAAACTTTATATATCGCGCGTTAAAAACTCGTTATTAACTTTTAAGCTTTTTAATTGTTTCATATTTATGTTGGTGATAAATAAAACACAGAAACTGAATATTTTATTAAAAACACATTAAAACAAAAAAAGAACTTATTTAAAACTCAATCAATAAATAATCTTGAAAGTAACAAGCAGGTACCAGGAATTCAGGAATTGAGAACGATTGCGAAAATGTCCTTATACTGCGCACTCCACATCTTGATCCTTTCACTATATCCGAGTGACTGCATACTGCATAGCCGCAAGCCATTTAATGTTTATCATTAAATTTATGCAGTGTACTTGTAAATGGCATATTTATGTAAACAGACCTACATTTACGGGACGGTAATGATCTAATTAGCGAAGCTGTAGGGTTATCTTACTGTTTATTTGCCTTGAATATAAAGGCCGATTATACTGCCATACTGTTTACGGTCTTTAATGTCTGTGAATTAATTATACCCTTTCTGGTATTTTCTTTATATAGGTAATTCAACATAGGAAGTACTGGCGCTATTTGCATCACAACATACATAGAGTGCGTAACATTTGTCAGGTTTAAATCTCATGTTTGTAATCTCTTCTTACAGGAGAGGTATTATGCGTCGCTGGCGGATGAAGCGAACACTAAGAATCTGCCGTCGGTGATCACCAAAATCCGTGAAGAGAGCTCCATCAGGTTCCTCCACAACCTCAAGCACTATCGCCAGGATGTGTATAAAATCATCGATGATGACACCTACGAGATCATCAGTAATGGGAAACGGGAAATCATGTGTTAGCCGGGAGATATGCATTAGGTATTTTAGGTTAAGTTAGGTTAGGAATCGTTTTAGTAAGCTACATTCATCTAATAAGACATAACTTAAGTCATCTTAGTCCTAGTAGCAATTGATATGTTACGCCTAATGTTATTCTCATAAATTTAAAACTTGGAAGCAGAATCAAAAGCTAATTTATAATGTGAAATTAATGTTAATCAGATAGGACAGCAGTGAAAACCAATTTTATATCTTGAACAAATAATATTCATATAAATGTATGTAAATCTCACCCATAAAGACTATTTTAGTATTCCTCAAATAGTTGCGTACTAACGCTCAATTTACAAAAAAAAATGTATTAATAACATAATTAATAACAAATCATTAAAACAACCGTTATTTCTGTTTGATTTTCTGTTCATGTGTGCATCTGAATTAAGCATAGAATTCGCAAGTCAATATTATGACTAAATATTAATAATTAATTTATTGTTAAATAAATTTACAGTATAAATCAGTGAGGTTTAATGTAAAACTGAAGTTGTTTTAAACTGGTTTTAGTTTATAAGAAATAAGATATATGTACCAATTTAAAATTTCATGCCATCACGGGTATCTTTGTCATAATTAACGTTGGAAATTATAGTAACTGACATAATTAATTTATTTGTAATTAATTAATACGATGTAAAATGTGGATTTGAATATGTACGATGGAATAAAAGACCAAATTCAGCCAAAAATATTTTATTTAAGCGTATTTTATAATCTTTATATTATTTATCAATGCTGATATATTATTAATCTTTAATCACTAATAATTATTTTTATGGCTTCCCATTTTACACTCTACCGTTTATTAAGGAATAATTCATAAAATTTACAACAGTCTTAGAGCGAAGTAACAATGAAAATATATTAATTACTCGGCGCACATGAAGTTAAGGCTGTTTTAACTTTTGATGAATTAACCGAACTGTTAGTACACACCGGCCGAGCCTGGACTCGTGCGTCAACAAATTTGTACTTACTTTAAACAACTTTCAAAATAAAACACTATTCAATATTTCAATCGTAATACAAAAATACATCCTCCAATATTGTTTCCAAATTCGAATTTTGTTATTTTTTTCGATACATATTTTTGTTTTATTTTTAGGGTCAAATATATTTTTTTTGTATGTATATTATATAAAATCATAAAGAAAAATCTTAACCTAACTTACAACGAGTTAATTCTAAATTACATGACAACGAAAACTGACGCGAAACGCCGCGTTTAATAGCTATCTTATTGCAGACGAAAGAAGGATCCCACGTTCTATCAAGTTATAAAAATGTACAAAGAAAATATCGTCAACCATATAGGTACATTTTGTAAGTTATCTTAAAGTATTTTCGAAAACGCTTAGCTAGAAAGTAGTTCAGAAATGCAAAACATCATGTTGAAGCTGAGAGTTTGCCATCACGACTTATCCGCTATCTCTCCAGCCATAACAACCACAACCATTATGCCGCCTTAGTACTTGAGTATTTTAACATTCCATTTCAATGTCAATGCATTGCTCTCCTTCCACTTTATTCAGTACTCACTAGGACTTACCATACAATGGCTGAATTTCACACATTTTCTTACAAACTTTGGCCGCTTCGTACAAAACCTACCTACCCTTACCTTGGTCAACCTACATACGTATTCCCTGTCTTTCAGTCCCTTTATACCGCGATATGAATAAAAAGGTACAAAAGCAGGGCTCGATTATACCCTGTAGAAATAATAAAGTATTCGGCACCATAAGGGCAGATTCGACTAAATATCAAGTTACATCAGGGTAACTATTCGTCGATAAAATACAACGTTTATAAAGTGCACCTAATGATGTCAATCGTTGTCATCAAGACAAAATTTAATCGAAGCATTTTTTGCGCAATATAAACCTTTACACAAGTCGAATCCGCTCTTAGTAGAGTGATGATAACACAGTGCACGCAGGCTCTATCGAATGAATCTGACAAATTAAAATACGTCGAAAAAAAATCCACTTACGAGCTACCTACTGTCAAAAAATATCTATATACAATCTTAACTACAGCGAAATAACTGAACAGGATCAAGCGTCTAGCACCATTTCGATATAAGGTATACACCGATTAACATAATATTATCAACCAAAAATATAAAAATCAGTGATAAAACAATAATAATTATCATAACAAACAGTTCAATAAATCATAGACAAGAATTTATATGCCAATCAATTTCCCCAAATTGCCAATACACGAATCGCGACTGCCGATTAATTTTGAAAGAAACAAGGGACTAGCTGAAACATTATTGCGTTTTATATATATAATAGACATTTATATCAAGAAAAACTACGTATACATAGAAATCTAGAATAATTATATACATGAAAAATACAACTAACACATTTACACTGAGATTACAACGATACACGTATAAAAAATAAATCACATATCATCACCAATTCGGTCTTTCTCGCACGACTAATTCCTCCATATTCCCAAAGGCCAACGAGAGACGATACTAAAGCTACTGCTGTCCACATATCACTCCGTCTCACTCTACTTAACGCACAGCTTAACGTCCTACTCCTATCTGTTCAATCACTAGACATTTATTGCTTTCAAAGACGAACAGTCTTTTAACCCGACTACGACAAAGACAAATTTAATATAAGCGCTACGATTTTCGTAGGAGCCTTTGCACGCGGCGTATTTTTGAAGCGCGTCCGACGAGACGTCAAAATCAATATTCGGCTTCTAGAAGACATGATCCATAAATAAATAACATTATTTATAATAAAAGACGCCGCGTACTTTACGTTTTACGTAGTCGGGTTTAGTTTTCAAACTAATATCTTGTCTAATACAGTCTCGTTGACCTTACGTGACTGTCAGCTCTCACTGTACTGTGTCCAACCATATAGTAATAAGGGTAACTGGAACATAACTAGTGCGTCATAACTCCTACCATACTAGATACAGCGTCTCAAGGACGGGTACAGATGAAAAATTGTCACATTTATTGAGCCTCAAAAATCTACGTTGTACTTTAGGACCTGTATAAGTGTTTAAACTACGTCGACGTTTTAACACCGAAGGAATCTAAGGAACGAACTACTACCACATCGAGATTGACGAAACTGTAAAAAGTTTTAATTAAACTAGCGGCAATGCACGTAGTCCGACTTAAATTCAACTTTGTTGCCTTCTTTTTAAACCGGACTCGCACGCGGCCGCTACTATTACTGTTATTAAATAACCATGTTACGAAAATTCTAAAAATGATGAAAATCGTTTGATTGCACTATGATTACAACTTACACGTGACGTAGTATGCCAATAGAGAAACGTATTAAAATTGCTTGAGGGTTAGCAAAGTGATTGTTTCTATGTAAACAATTGTTTACAAAGTAAAAGAGACATAAAACCTTTTATTTATATAACTTAAATCCCCTCAGCTGTGACGTAATCATTATGTAATATTATGATCCTATCTGTGGATCCCACCACAGGACGCGCCACAGACAAGGGGTTTGCGCGCGAATTTTTAACACCTACGTTCGGAATTACGCAGTTTTCTCGGAATCTACTTGGAATATTGTAAAATCCAATTAAATTAAACAAAGTCTGCCACAGGACGCGCCACAGATGAGGGGTCCATACGTTTCTTTATTGTAAAACATAGTTTTAAAATGTTACAAAATACCAGGCGATCATGAGCGCCTAGGAGGTGGTAGACTCCACGACGGGTATATCGGGCTCCATGCGGAGAGTCTGCTGCGTGGGGTCGTAGTGGCCAGCAAGGTAGTACACATCGTTGTTGTCGTATACCGTGTTGTACCTGGAACATATTGTTTTGTATTTAAAACAAAATGTTTATGGTACGTCTGTCTATAATTTAGTACCTAATTTTCACCAATTTCATGACACATCAGCTTGAAAATTTGCAAGTTCAAGGGCCGATGACACTACAAGAATTTCATAATTAATTTTTGATGTGATTTGGATCATCAGGATAAAAAGAAAATATGTAGATTATTTGATGAATGACACTACAAAACTATTTACTTATTCTGGTCTTTTTTGGCCAGCAACCTGTGATGGATTTGATGTCGTATGTCCATGGGAGAAGATAGCCACTTACTATCAGATTGATTTGACAGCTCTTTCCCAAAAAGAAACTACATATGTCAGTGTGTCGAATTCAGTGGCGTATGTACTAGTAGCTAGCTCTATGGAGGCCCCATATCAATATTTGCTGTGGAGCCCCCTCAACGTTACCTGTCAAGTATAAAAGGAGTGTCAACTGTAGCGGTCGTAGGCCGCTGGCGAGCTTTTTTTGGGAGTGTTATTGGGGGCCCTATACGCTGGGGCCGCGTATAATTGATACGGCTGATACGGTGGTAGCTACGCCCCTGGTCAAATTAAGACTTCGATATAAAGTTAGCACTCACTTAGCGGGGTCGTCGCCCATGCGCTCCTTGTAGTCGGCGAGCGGAAGCACCTCGCACTTGTGCGAGATGGTCTGCACGTCGTTCTCGTCCGTGTGCGGGGACTCGAACAGACCGCCCTGTGACACAATGTCGTCTCAATTAACATAACATAATCTTAAATTAAAAAAAACTTGAGAGGTGTCAAGGGATACCCGGATGGAACGAAGTTCCTTGCAGTCAGTACTAGGATAGCAAAAACATGCAGCAAATGTGCCATCCTAGTACTCTAGCTTGCTTTCTATGTAAAAAAAAAACTACGACGGCAAAAAGTGTCGTTACCGGCAAAAAGTGTCGTTACCAAATTTTCCGCCTAGCCCTCTTTCGCAACGCGCGATAAGGAACTTCGTTCCAAAAAAACAATTTTATTTACACTAAAAACTAGATCAAAATCGGTTCATCCGTTTGGGAGCTATGATGCCACAGACAGACATACAGATGCACAGATACACAGACAATGACAGACATACAGATACACATATGCACAGACACGTCAAACTTATAACACCCCTCATTTTTCGTCGGAGGTTAAAAGCAATAAGTTGGTTGCTAACATTAGTAATTATGGCTATACCCCCTCCCTCCAACATAGCATGTAGAGATTTTGAAGACCCCCCTCCCCCTCGAGACCCTTACGTAATGAATGAACGGCCCCTGATAGTACTCACGGGATAGTGCAACTGCTGGCAGCCGATCGTCTCCTCGGGATGGTAGAACCACTCGACGCGCACGGCCATGGCGCCGCGCGCCTCCCACAGCGCCACGATACGCCCGATGTACGGCCGGTCCACGCGACCCGTTGACAGGAACACCGCGCATTCGCCCACCTGGCCAGACAATTACATTGAAGGCCATACACGCCCTACGTTCCAGTAGACGATCACAACGACCACGCTCACGACCGCGATTTTTTCGTTCCACTAGCTTGTGAGCGTTACAATCATACACCCAAGTGGAACGGGTATAGTGAGCGACGTGAGCGTTCAAGGTCAAGCCACAGAGTATTTACACGTTTTAGCCGTTGATACAAAATGTACTCTATGATGTTGAGAATAAGACAAGTCTGAAACATTAGAGGTTAAGTTATAATTTTTAAGCTATAAATAAACGTTACATAATTAATTATCAATTTTATTTTTATACTAGCAAAAAAGTATATCTACAAACAAAACATTTTTTTTTATGAATAGACAAATTAATATAATAAAAAATTGCATAATAATTATGTTAATGATATTGACCGACGAGGAAAAATGTATACATGGCTATATGTATAGTTAATTAAACATTAAATTATTTACATAATTTAACATATTTATATCAACTTGTGACCCCACGTCGAGCATCTGCTGGAGAAACTACTATAATCCACTAAAGTATCTCTTGTCGAATCGTATACAGTAATTTTTTCCATCACCATCCTTATCTTTTATAAAATTGCGCCAAATTTCTATCACCATCCATTTCTACCCAGTGTTGCCAGGTCTAAAAACTGGCGAGAGTAACTTCGTCGTATCTGGCAACACTGCAATTCGACCACTTCGACCCACCCCGTGAGGTGGGTTGTTTTGAGCGTGCCGTGAGCGAAATTAATGACGTCATCAATGACGTATTCGCCGCGACCATGACGACCGTGGTCGCCATGTGGAACGCGTTTTGATCATTGTGAGCGATGTGAGCCTCTACTGGAACGCAGCCTCGATCTAGTATACTTGTCAAGTCTGCAGTTTGACCTGTCAAATTTGCAGTTTGACTTGACGCGCATCCAGTGTGCATGATACAAATATACGGCAGATAGCTATACCGTGGCCATACACGATCAAGTATACTGGATCGTGTATGGCCTAACTGTTTCAAAATAATGGCTTTTATCATCACCCGAAACATTTTTGAAGTAAAACTTCATCCCATTATTTTTCGGACGGAAATAACGCTCTATACTCTATAGTCCGTCGACGCAACTTCCGCTATTTAAAAATGTCCCATACATATTGTATACGCGCGTTATGAAATCAAAATCTTAATTATTCCGAACCGGAATTCAGAACGCTCGTCAGTATCATTGAGAAATTCATAATCTGAAATAATCAGATTGTGTGAAGTGCACACTGACATTGTATGAAATTCCGGGCTTTCTGAATTAATAATATGAATTCAGATTATGAAATTCAGAGAGACATTCCGGCTGTGTAAGGTCAGCCTAAGAGTGTTTTTCCACCAGAGATGTGCATTCACATTCATTGGTCCACATAGCACTGATGTTTTTTTTATATGGAAGTATGCGTGTTGTGGATGCATGGATGCGAGCTGTGAATACGTAATATGGATTCCAGCAGTCCGCACGAACGCACTCCCCGTGTTTTCCCTCGCATAGCACGAACTGTGCATCTTCCTCGCACAGCTACCTTGCGGCGGTGCATCTTCATAGCACATCATACTCGCTCCGCTACATAGCATTAGCATCAGTGGAAACGGTCACATAGTTTCGTTCGTAGCTTAGCTTTTCGCAACATAGCTAGCTGCATAGCACATCGCTGGTGGAAAAGCACCCAAGTTTGCTTTTTCCAGAAACCGGTGGTTTATTTTATCCATGTGAAGTACCAGGCGCGCATAACTCACGTGTAGCGTCTCCTCGCCGCGCTGCACACCGCGGTAGAACAGCTTGCGGTGTCGCGGGCGCGTGGTGCGGCGGTACGCGGGCCCCAGCCAGCGCCACAGCGCGCCGCCCGGCAGGAACGCCGCCATCTTGCTCACGCCGCCCGCGCCCCCCGCGCCTCCGTCCGATGACGTCGACGACACTGTGCGACGTTTGATTTTCTGAAAACCGGATACGACACATATAGTTATTAGAAAAGCTCAAACATAACGCCAACAAACTTGAAAAAGCCTTTGCAAAACAAATTCGCGAATTACCTTTTTGGGTATTTCGCTGGTACAAGCAGAAGTAGTCGGCGTCTCTTCATCCAATCCAATTCCGCTGTCTTTTAAGTTATCCTTAACTTCATCATCTTTCTTCAATGCTATTATTCCCAAATTGCTGAAATCTAAAACAGCAGTTTTCACAAGCATCTTCTTCGATAGTACCGCTTTTTTGATGACAGTTTTCATTTTATCATCTGGGGACTTCTCGACGGCAATAAGTGTGGATAGTCTGTCATTAGAATCGCCAGAATCTTCATTAGACTTGTTTGAATCCACGTAGTCTGATGAAGATTTGTGCCTGTGCTGATCATCACCAGAAGAGCTGGATTGTTCCTTGCAGCTTGAGTGATGTCGTTTCTTGTGTTTTCTGTGGTGTTTCTTATGGTGTTTTCTATGTTTACAGTGTTCCTCGCAGCACTTATGTTTTTTCTTCTTCTTTTTCACGTATTCTGAATTGGGATCATCTTCGCTTGAATGTAGACGTTTGATCTTCTCCTTCCTATGTTTCTTTAGTTTCTTGCGATCTCTATGTCTTTCTTCATCCTTCTGCTGTGGTTCAGGTTGCGGCTCCGGTTGGGACTGTGTCTGCGGCACAAGTTCTGTTTTGTTCTCTGTGCTGGTAGAAGGAACTACTTTCTTCTCTTCAGCGCTGACGCTCGTGTTCCGTCTTCGTTTCCCCAGCGTAAACAAGGTGTTTTCGTATTCTGAAATTATTAAATAATAAAAATATAAAGTTTGAGTTTTTCTGCATGAAATTATTGCCATTGAATTCACATTTAAACTTACCAACAATCGGATAATTTGGTTCCAAGAAACGTATATCCTCGATGGCTATCCTGCCAGAGTCTCCGTCATCAAATTCAACTGCCACGAATTTGTCGTCGTGAGGGTCCGGAGACGACACAGCTACAGTCCCAGGGTACAGACATCGGTACTGTTGAGACCAATACGCACACACTCTTGTACCTGATGGTAGCTCCGAAACAGATGTCGGACTCACTTCTAGAATCTGAAAATTAATGGGTTTTGATTTTTGAGTATCCACATACGAAAATATGATTCTAATTTATTTTATATAGTCCGAGTTCGAATCACAAGATTCGAACGTAACTCCAATCATCAAATCAAAGGACCCAACTTTACAGGATTAAAAAATTGTCACTTGCTTCAGTGAAGGAAAAGTGTACGTTTCCAACCACCAGAGTTCATTATTATAGGAATAAGAACGTATAAAACTCAAATTTGCGAACTGTGCATGCTTAAATACTATTTTGGTTCATAGAATATTTAAAATAAACTTACAGCATCCTTCAAGGTCTCTTCTCGCGATAAAATGTGTGGCTTGTTTCCTCTTTCCCCGTCTAAAGTGATAGCATATACATCAGGAGCTTGCACCGCGCTTAGTTTACCAGCGTAGAACAATCCTCCTCTGGCTGTAAGAACCCTTTGCGATGTGTCCAGATTGTCTTCTGTCAAAGTACATCGCGATACTACTTGGGGTGCCGTATCAGCAGGTGTTTCTTTCCCCTCCCCAGCTTCTCCTTCCTTTCTTTCCTTGGACTTGACACTCTTTCTCCGCTTTTTAGCTTTGCGTCGTTCTTTATCACTCTCGCTCGAAGCACTAGCTCGGCGAATAGCCAATTCAATCTCAGGAAGGTCATCCCTCGAGTGTTTGCGAGCCAGTCGATCCACTTTTTCTCTGTTCTTTTGTCGGACCTCATTTAAGCTCTCCATGGAAGAGCTTGCCGATCTGTTAAGCCCCCATTCATGGTCCTCTTCCTCTGAGAACACCTTTACGATGGGCTCAGCCTTCAATTTAGGCCGAACTTTACTGGTTCTTGCATCTTCCCTGGACGGCTCACCTCTCGTACATAAAATACCACCCTTTAGCTTCCCTTTAGCTAACAAGTAGCCAACCAAACTACTCTTTGATTTGGGTTTCTTGGCTACTATAGTCTCAGTAGAGTCAGGGCTCGACACTTTTCGAGGTCTTCCTACTTTGCGCTTTTTGGACGATCCTCTATCAGAATCTGGTGAGAGAGCCGGAGTGGACGGTGTGGGAGGTGTGAGAACAGCGGGTTTTAAGGCGCTAATTTGTGCTCTCTTTTCGTCAAATTGTCGCTGCAGCTCTTCTAAGCGTTCCATCATGTCTTTTTCAATTGCATTTGCGAGATCGTGTTTCGAACGTACTGAAGGCGAATGTGTGCAATCAAGCGATCCACAGTTACAGGCCATTACACGCCGCAAGCTTACTTCCAAGTCACCTCCAGTGCCGCCCTCTTTGACATCGCCGTCCCTTTCACGTTTATGGCGACGCATCTTTTCCAATTTATGACGAAGTCTCTCTTCCCTGTCACTGCTTCTTTTTCTTCTTCTCTCATTTGATGAGTCATCCCTATGCCTATGTCTTTCTTTTTTTGTCATTTCCAGTGGTCGGTCTCGTTCTGTGGGGCTCAATAACGGTTCGGTTTTTATAAACGGCCGAGAAGGAGTAGGATTCGATGGAGAGCTCTCTACAACTTCTTCCATAAATCTTTGTTCCGCTAAAGCACATAGTAATCCCAGACCGTCGAGCGAAGGCTTCGTCCTGTCAGCTGATTCCACAGCTGGAAACTCAAATCTTCGTTCCGCGTCAGTCCGAGGGGGAGATTTCGGTGAGGTTTTTATCGAAATATGTAACTTAGTTGATGTTCTTGTGTCGACAGTTAGCGGCAAGGGTTCTATTGCTGGCATACTAGTCCCAGGGGTAGTTCTCTCAAACTGCTCTATACTATTCGATAGTAGTTCCAGCCCACTTACATCAACCAGCGGTCTCGGAGGCTGAAGGGATTGCAAAGGCGATGTTCTCGCCGTATCGATCACTAAATCGTGAGAACCACCGCTGCTCGAGTTGTCCATGACATCATCCCTTTCTATGGCATCGATCGCTTTTTCAACAGCACCTGCCACATTTGAATTTGTCATTCCTTCAGAAGACGAATCTTCAGCACTGTCAATCGATGGAGGTTGCAGAGGTGGATTGAGTTGCATCACAGAGGAGTCCTCGGGGAAATGCGCCACGCCCACACACGCAACCTCTCTTTCGTCCTCATCAGCATGATTTGGAGAGTCATCATCGTCTTCAATTTGATCTGTTTGATTTGAGGCGTCCTTGTGTGCGGGTGCCTCGGGTGCCTCCGGCGGAGGCGTCGGGGGCGCGGCCGGGGACGTCGCTTGACTCCTGCAAGCCTGTTCCGAGTAATCAGGCTGGTAGTATAGATGCGTCGTCATGAGCGGCTGTTGGACAGGTTCTGGTGCGAATGACGGCGGTGGAGGTTTTTCTTGAGGAGGCTCCGGTTCAATTTTTATTAGGGCGTGTGGAGTTATAAGGGGTTGCATTATGGGTTTCCTCTTATCGACCGTGTGAGCCGGATGAGGCTGCGGCGGCGCCGGGGCTAGAGTGACCAACCTCGTGGAGTGTGTATGCGTGTGCTGAAGGGTAGCAGTGGAGGCGAGGAGATCTCCGGGCAGGAGTTGAAGATGCGAAGGGTGAGGGGCTGGTGGGAGAAGGAGAGGAGCGGATGGGTAAGGTACGCCTCCCCAGACCACTGTATGTGGTAAGTCCGGCGGAGCGGGCAGTAGTATTAGGGCTCCAGAAGTAGGCTCGCGGACTAACTGGAAGCCACCGACTGAAGACACGCCGCCGCCGACGGAGCTGACGCCCATGCCGCCCACGCCGCCCACCATCATGCTTTCCATCGATACTTGAGCTGAAAATAAACAAACAAATCTATTTATCTACAAATCGTTGTTGTTATTATTATCGATAAAATTATTTCATCATAGTTGAATGAAAGACCTATTGAAGGCGTTTACGGCCGAAGTCAATATAATATAATGAGATGTAGGTCATGTAGAAGATGAAACTGCATTTTCATGTTTCTATTTGTTTATCACATATCACAAATAAATAAATACAAAACAAGAAATAAGTCATTAACTGTAGTTTGTACATGATAGATCGTCGTCATAAAGGAACTGGCGTTAGCGAGTAATCAATTAAATCAATCGATAGTCACAACTAGATTGAAAAGTTCAAACTAACTTTTAGGGGTAACGCTATTTATTTACACACAGTCAAATCAACGTATCCTGCAGTACCAGGCACCCATAAATTCCGGGTAACGATGCATATTACGAGTCCTGCCCAGTCATACAGCCAGCCGCCAAGTGTGCACATTCATGCACGTTGCTACGATTAACATAATAACGAATGTATGCACGTTGGATACATAACTTAGTCGCTCGCTGTGCTATTTGTATGCGGCGTAGAGCGGCTCTTCCGGTCGAGAGGCGAGCGAGCATGCTAAACAAGCAGTGGGAATAAAGACGATTCTTACATTTCCTTTTAATTTATGAGATCCTAACGACCATTCGTGACTTGTTATACGTTAATTAGTCGCTTTTTACAGAATGATGGGACCACACAAAATATTTAACTAACAGTTAGACGCGCAAATATATTCAAAAAACTCACTACTACTACTTATTTATATTTGTATCATCTTTTAAGATATACTCAGGTACTTTATGCATTATAAGCCAGTATGTAGTTATAGGCAAACACTGGTTATAGGAATTAAGATGGAATTTGCACCACGAAACCATGAAAAACATTTCTTATACCAATTAATTAAGATGGAATTTGCACCCCTTTATGAAAAACGTTTCTTACCAATTAATTAAACTACACAACTTTAAATAAACTACAGAGCTAGTTTTAAAATTCATACAAGCTATTTGCTAACTTACTTAAAAATTAATTTGTTGTAAAACAACTAATTACGTGTAGTTATAATTAAGCCGTAAAAGGTGGGTGTAATTAAAACATCAAAGTTAGCTCTATAACTAGGGTAACATAATTAGGAGGCGAGGTGGAGGCGAGCGGTGGCTCAAAACAGCGATTACACGAGCCGCACACACGAAATCTAGCGGAACGTCGGCCGCGACCCAACCGAGCGAAAACTTGAGATTGCTACACAGTAACTCGCCAGCACACCACACACCTTATTCTAACGCTAATATCAAACAGTTAAAGGGTTTTTAAGGAGGCAAATTACCGACAAACGAGCAAGCAAACCAATAGGTATTCAAGTGATAGAAATCAGTGAAACATGACAGAACACAACACAGAAGGAAAAGCGTTGGCGGTCAACAAGGAATCGAATGATCCTCTTATTACCTAATGACTACTCCACTACACACTACACTTTTGACCCTCCGATATTGCAACCAAAAACCTAATGCTTGATGAAAACATTTCGTTAAACATTTTGTTATAGTGCTCTTCAACTAAATTTGCAGTTGGGCGTAATGTTGGTAGCATTGAAATAAGCGTCTTTATATCTCATAAACCATTTTGTGGACATAATAATAGCGTTCATCAAGTTCATCATACAATACGTATTACGAGATAATATAAAACATTACATTTAGTAACATTTTAATTTTTAAAATGGTTCTTGAAATACATATCATCTTGAAATAACAATCAATACAATTGATTGAAAACTGTATGATTATTTATTTGCAATAATATTTACGCTCATAATATTAATAATAGACGTGTTCCATTAAATATGTCAAAAACAATAAACAGCATCGTAGTATAATGGAACGTCGTAATCGAATAAAATATAAATACTGACGGATTTAATCAGTTTCATGTCAAACCCGTGTCATGTCAAACCCGTGTCAGTTATTTCAGCATTTTCAGCCAAGGTCTAAACTCTAAACCAATAGTACTGACAAGTCAACGAGTATTTTGCGTTTTGTAATAAGCTTCGGTTTAAAGTATGTTACTAAAGTCAGTACCGTACCAAGCCTGGACTATTTAGTCATGGTTTAAACCTAAACTTTAGACCTCGTCTTGTAATAGAGGGGTTTAAGTTTAAGTCTAATATTTAATATTATCTAATATTTAAGTCTTTGTTTGTTCTTAGTTTTGTAAGAATATGAACTTTTGATATGTAAATCTGTATCTGTTTCTTTATTTTTATTTTATTATTTATTATTGTTTAATCTCATTGGTATTATAACTACTTTATTGTCCTTATGCGGCGAACTGACATCATTTCGTCCGAACTGCGATGCAACAAAGGGCGCACTGAAAACCAGTAGCCGTGGTTCACTGCGACATATGCTGAGTGCGTCCCTATTTTGTTGAGCAGCTCTGCAGCAGGTTATAATTATAATGTAGCTGTTAATTTCATTATTGTTAACTATTTGTAACTTGTTGAATTGCAGATTGCTTAACAAAATAAACAATTTCTTTCTTTCTTTCTTTAAATATAAAAGAGAATTATGTATCTGTACCCACTTCAATTTTGTTTTAATCTGACATTCAACAGACTCAGAGCCTTATTTCTGCTCGAATACTTCCTTCCGAAAAATAATCTGATGGTAAGTTACTCTCAAGTCGCGCCCAAAGTTTTACTACCTACTTATTTATAAGTAGGTACTATTATTTCTTCTGGTGTTTTACTTCAATAGGTACCTAGGTACATATGTACCTACCTAGTAGTACAGTGAAGGAAGTTAGATTCCTTTACTGTACTATACTGAACGCAAAGACTCGTGGCAGGCGGAGTAATAAAACGTGCAAAAGAGACGGCGCACAGGCACAGAGATGCAAAACACTTAATTTCCATAAACAGTGCAAGTGCGAGAGAGAAAATGATGTGCGCCGTCTCCTTTGCACGTTTCATTACTCCGCTTGCCACGAGTCTTTGCGTTTAGTATACCTAGTAGCGAAGTTGCGACAAAATCAAGATAGCATTATGCCTTTAGGCTCTGTACCTACCTACAGCTGGGTTCCGGTAAGACGTCGGTAACAATAAAATTACAGGTAACATTTTAACAGTAAAACAAGACGTAGACTACGCAGCTCCACGCAGTGCATCATAAAGCAGAATGCAGATTCGTCCTAAATTTCGTCGGAGGTGCCTACTTTAAATTTCAATTTGTTTTAACGATTTTTTGTGTATTTTGTACGTAAAGATTCAACAGCGGATAGTTTTCAACTTTTTACGACTTTCCGACCCTAATTATAAATTTAAATCATTCCGCTTTTCAAATACCCGCTAACGAGGATTCTCACACTGCTTCGATGACTGTGTGTCTAACATAACCTAACACTTTTATACCCGGCGTGAGCGGGACAGCGTTATCCTTTACCGCGTGAGTGAAAAGGACGGCACTCAATCGGGATAAATAGATCGGTTCTAACTTGACTATCCCACTAGCTAGTCCCATTGATTGAAAGATTAAAGCGAATGACGCGTCGCATACAAATTACAGTGGTTTCGTGATCATTTTTAGGGTTCCAAAGTAAAATTGAAGGGTTTCGATTTTTTCCGATAGTTTCGTCATGTCCATCCGTCTGTCCGTCCGTCCGTCCGTCTGTCCGTCCGTCTGTCCAAAGCAAAGCGCCGAGACCCTTAGTGCTGTAATTTGGTATAGGTCTGTATATACCTACATATTTATTAAAACTCCAGAATGGTAGAATAAAATATAGAAAAACATTTTTTTAGGGTATCTCCCCTACAGATACCTAACGTGAGGATGAATTTTTTATTCGTCGCATACCCTGTAGTGTGGGGTATCGTTGAAAAGGTATTTCAAAAATATTAAGGGTATTCTAAGACCATTTTTGGAATTAGGGGTCCGTTTGCGAAATATTTGGGTTCAAAGTGCTAATTTAGAGTCAAGTGTCGCCTGCCGGCTAAACGATTGGAGTTGGACAAGTGGAAAAATTCTCAAAAATAGGCTAAATGATGAATTTACAAGGAAAACTATCACGGCTGTGTTAGCATAAGTAGTTAATGAGTAATAGTCGATAAACTTACTACTTCGGAACCCTACATTGCGCGTGGCCTGACACGCACTTGCCCGGTTTTTTATAATTTATTTAGGTAAAGCACTATAGTTTACCTAAAGTAATACTGCAAGAAAAAACTATTAAACAACTAATTAGGACATCAGAACACAGCAGTGAGAATTGGTATTGTGCATTAATGAAGTGTTTCAATTATGAAGTCGCTTCCATGTTATCAATCAACCCATTTCATTGTTTCTCGTTTCCCTACTGGCCGATGGTATCGCGTGAGGTGTCAAATTCGTAACCGCAAGCTGCAAGCCGACAATAATCGTATAAAAAACAAACAAAACAACTAATTCACAACACTAAAACGTGCAAGGCGGAGGGACGATTAGGCTCCTCCTTCAAAACCACAGCTCGCTGCTATTGGCTGAGAGGCTAAGGAAGGCGGGGCCAAGGAGGCGGCGGGCCGTCGTAGGGCTGGCCGTCTTGAGTCGTGTTATCGATAAAAGGAGTTTTTTACGGCATTTTTTGCGTGTTTTTCGAATGATGGATAATTTATGGGTTGGGAGTGACACTAGCGTGTGGGAAGCGGGCGCGGTGAACGATGGACTCAGTCATGCGGTTAGTTTAAATTTAACTAGTTAATGGAAGAGTTTAAGAGTAGCGATCGTGGGTTTTTATAAATGCAATATAAGTAGTAGGTCGTCCAAGTTTATTATTTTACATTTTTCTTAACTGAAAATATAAATCTGCTAATTGATGCTCCATTATTTAAATATTTTTTTTTATTCTGCAAATATTTTTTCGATTTGACTTTAATTTCATGAATTGGAACTTCTTCAACAGTACTTTTGGTCGGTATTCCAAGAGATAGGTATGTACCTAAGATATGGATTCTATCTATCTGCCTACATACCTAATTCAAAAAATGACAACACACAGAGTTGTTAAAGTTGTTGCAATGCAACCTACTAAAATAGGTATCTACTAATTGCAATGTGTGCAATCAAGTAATGTAGGTAACCTTAGTTTTATAATGAATTAATGATGAAAAAAACTTATTAAAAAAACTTCACGCCGATACAGATCAAAATTAGGGAACCGCGGTGGCACAAATTGGAATCCTTTAAAATAGCTTATTGATTCACACATAATTTGCACATTTTGTGACAGATCAGATAATGACGATCTCAGATTTGAGGTTAGATTGTGCTTCGAAATGAGTAGATAGCTACAGATAGTTCCTACTTGTGAATTACCTAACCACCATGTACCGAACCGTCAGCACAAAACTTTCATGAAATTATATTGTACGAGTGTTAAATTCATATAACTAGCAAATGTTTCTTAATGACTTAAAACGTTTCTTACCTATGTCGCAAGGTTAAAAGTAAAATAAATTCGAATTGTGAAATAATATGAATTTCAGAGTTACTTTGAGATTTTCATGGACTTCAATTTTGAAAGTTGTTATAGACTGATTACCTCTGCTCATGAAAACTTAACTTGTGAGTTGTGTCCTGGGTATACCAGCTACTAAACCAACAGTAGGTAGATATTAAGTGATCAGAACAACACTTAAATATTCTACAAATAAATATGAAACCATAAATGTATTCGCCCGCCAATAAACTAGGATTAAGGTTTACCTATTTACAAATACACCACATGGTGTCAATTTCATTAATTGCAATCCTAATCAATCTCAATTGGTAAAATTCATCAGTCTGACATCCAAACATAAAGCCATGTTCAAACTAGGTAATATAGCTGTCTATAATGTGTAGGTACCTAACAATAGTTATTATTAAACATAAACATAACATAGCGGGGATCACCCATATTCAATGTTAGGTAATACCTTATTCATAAGCGTAGTCGAACTAGTCGAAGATCACAATTTCTCAAATATTATAACAAACTTGTTTAAGGAATTAGATTACGATTTACGATTTCCATATCAATAATAAATTTAAACACAAAAGAAAGTAGCGTACGCCACGTTCAACCACGTTGTTCCATTTAGTTAATGAAGAATGTGCTTAAGCTGTTTCATAATGTAAACGAAAGCAGTAGAAACTTGTTCAGACAGAGATAAATCAGCGCGCGGCGCGATATCTCATACTTTCTACTGGTAATTTGGGAGCAGCGTAGTGTGAAACGTATGGGCCTATTTGCTCGCCTCTGATTTACGTCGCTTTTATATACGTACAGCACACTCAGCACAGCAACGCACTTCAAAGCGATTGTGAGTTGGATGACGTCATGTCGTCATAAAGCGTCTTAAGTTATACTGTACAAACGGCTGGATTATCCACCCACCCATAAATATGGATGATAGATAGATATTTAGTTGAGTTATTACCTAATTACTGAAGACTTTAAAAGAGCTTTCGAATCTTCAAAAGTTAAATAATGTTATGATTGTTTTAAAAAAATTTGATTTATTTAATTTAACATTACATAAAATACCTAAGCTAATAAAATTTGTCTCGAAATCTGTGGCTATTACAAAGATAGATGATTATTATAGAATTACGTTCCTACTTTTAACAAAAAATACCAGTTTCAATAAACAAATCATTAGAGACACACAGAGTAATTAAAAATTTATTTCTAATTAACACTCTCGAATAACGCAAAGTTGTTAACCGAACAGAAATCCGAGTTGAACTAGTCTCGGAACGGGACAAGAACAAAACGAAGACGAAGAGCACCGGTGGCCGTAATAAACGGGATCGAGTGTCCGACCCGAGAAAACGAAAACGACCGCGAAAAAACGACCAGCGGAAACGACAAAACGATAAAACGAAACGAACAGGAATTAGGCCGCGCGGTGCGACTTGATTATATCATTCGTTTTGAATTGTGCCACACTATACGTGTGTCGGGGATTATTGAATTCTAAGGATTTTATTTTATTACCCGGGCTTTATTCAACACTGAATTGGGAATTAGAGCTGCTTAGAAAATTTAGAAAGGAGAACCCCGGTTTCCGGCCACGAATTATATGTAATCTGTGCTAGCACATAAGACTGGACAAGAGTGAACTATATACTTAAAAATTCGTCTTATTTACTAAATAAACATATTTAAATCTTAGCCTCTTTTGCAATCGCCAAATGAACAAAATAAAGAAAGAAGTTCTCATTGTATTTACCTCATTAGTCATTACAAACGATTTTATAATCGATTGATTAAGGAACATATGTATTAAATTAACTATTTATTAATTATAAAAACAATATTTATTCCGTTCTGATATGTTTTCATGTTCTATATAAAGCTAAACTATTTAATATATAATAATTACCATTAAATCCTTTAACGACATCGTTACGCTTATTAAATGACATTTTGAGTTTAACTTATCTGTGTAAAAAAAGTAAAAGAATATTAAGATGACATTTATGACAATTTAATTTTTGCACAGAGTACTTAATCACTATGTTCTATTGCATTCGCTTTTCGTTTCGTGCGTTGGTGAATGTGTTTTTGATACAATTTCTAGATTTGCTTTTCTTACTACCACTTCCTGAATATTGGAAATAGGAGTATAGCGCCTCCTGCACAATTTCTTGACGAAATATTGATATATTTTGATGATAATGAATAAAATATCTTTAAAAAATTAAAATGCCTTTATTTCACAACCTTTTTGACATTTTTTTGGGTAAAACCCATTAAAGTGGGTAGGTAGTAGGTAGTATTATACCCACCTACTCAGTTTTAACCATTATGGTTTAAGTAGTATTTATTTATTTATGGTCTTCATTATATTTCTGACATTGTCTATATACTCGTAGGTGTTTGAGGTAGTAAGTGCCTAGTAAAACGCATATTCAGTAGATAGGTACTCACCAACCGGTGACCAACCGACCTTACGTTACCCATAATAAACGAGAACTTTATCAAAAACATATTTTTTTCACCAGCACTGTGAGACGAGTGTGACATAATCATAACCCATATTTAAGGTGATTCATTAGGATTTCATTAGTTGGCCATTGCTAGCAGACGTGAAAATTGGAGAAATTAAAGCTTTTACAATGATCTAATTGACCACCAATTTTCATTCTTGTCTATTCTGGGCCGGTGTCTCTATGGAAGATGGGGTTCTCCTTTAATATTCGGTCACGTGAAGAACAGCATTAATTTTGTCATCGAAAAATATGGCTGAAATACTTCGGACACTTCTTGACTAGTCCGATTCCTGCTCTGTATAGTGAAGTATCCAGGATTCTGGACTGGTGAATGACGTAAGAAACTTAATAATATCGATATCGGTGAATCGTCAGAAAGCACTAATCATAGCAAAAACAAATTTTTATTCAGTGGAGAAATGTAGACGATCTAGAAAAAATTTGTTTAACCTACATAAATAAAAAATAAAAAAAATTGCGCTTTGTTTTTAGGATCTAAAGCAAAATTTTAATTAAATTAACACTATTAAATTAAATATTCCATGTAATTTGATCATTTGTAATTAAGTTATGCCATTACAACAACAAAGAAAATAACCAGAATTAAAGAAAAATTAAAAAACAAAAATGCGGTCAAGTAAAAGGAGCGAACAAAGCTGCAATGTCGCTACCAACGCGTCATAATCACACAGGAGCTATCCCGTCCGCCGCATTGCTAAAACGGCGCTCTCGCAATGCAGTTGGCGCGTAGTTACCAGGCGAGCATGATTCAATGGAGGTGTACTCACCGGGGTACTGCCACAGCGGCGCGGGGGGAGCGGGCGCGGGCGTAGGCCACGCCAGCGGGGCGGGGCGGTCGTCGCACAACACGTTGGCCACGCCCACCGTCATGGCCGCCTGCGCCGCGTCTGCAACGACAATGTCACGTGAACTGCGTGCGGATCTGTGCGGATTATGTTATGAATGACTGGTTGTTTATTATCTGAGTGTGTCATAGTTTCCGGATAATTAGTAATTTGTGTGATATCTGTGTGTCATAGTTTGCGGAAATTAGTAATTTGTGTTAGGCGTGGGTATAAATTGCGTCTAGAGAAGATAAAATTTGTAACGAAATTTTCCAAAATTGTTTCACTATTAGAATTAGGTATGTATTTCATTTTAACGACGTGTAGGTAGGTATCCTTCAGGGCATGTGAGGGCCTGAGGGCATATGATGCGAAATGAGAGTGGGTTGCTAGTACCTACCTATACGATACAATAAAGGTATCTATTTATCTACCGACGCGACGCGGCGACGTAGTGATAGGAATTTGACCATTTTTATGACAATGGACGACAAATGAACAAACTGGCAACTTTAAGCTAAAAGCTAGAAGCCTAGGTATTCACTCTTATCTTGAAGGTGTAGGCGAGGTGGTAGTCATGTTTGTTCTATTTTATGTGAAATTATTTTAATTCAGTTCTCATTTATTTTCCTGTAGATTACGTAGGTAAGTTACTCATAGCCATAACGTGATGGTTATCAAGTTTGTGGTTAGCCGGTTACTGTAGTCAACTCATTGTGTCTAATCTAATATGTTAAAAAAATTAGGCTTTTCTACACAAAACTTGACACTTCTTTTGAACTTGGCTCCCATTTCACTTTTATGTTTTTGATGAGATAAATGTTTAAACAAATTGTAACGATAAGTGATGAAGTAAGAAAGAAAAAGGAGGAAATATTTATTAATTAAGTCATAATTATTTAAGTAGTAAGTAGTACCTACCTAGTATTTAACTTGTTTTTTAAAGCTCTCTACTGACTAAACACCACGTATTTTAATCAGTAGACATCCCCATAATAACGTATTTAACATTAAAACAGAAGGTAAGGTAATCTACTATCAACTTCATTAAGTGTTATGCTAAATGTCCCATCCGACAGTTCCGACACCTTGTTAGCTCCGATGTCGAAACCAGTCCAGTTTTTGGATTTATTTATATTAGATATCTGCTGCTGAACAACGAGAATCGAGCCGATCATTAAGCAAGTCACTACTACCTAATTGTTTTTCTTTTCATGATCATACAGGACAGTCTTTCTAACCGCGGTTCACTACAGCAGCATATGGGAGTACCTATATACCTGGCCTCGAGAGACTGACTTTCTAGCTGACTATGTGACTACCTGCCTGCCCCTAAGAGAGATTTCCTAATAAAAAGAAGCCAAGCGTATCTAATACCTTACATTAGGTACAATTTATATTACCTATTAGGTACAGTCACCTGCAGAGTAGAAGGAATCCATCTGTTTACAACGCAACAGGCAACGGAAACGTTGCTGTTCGTAAGTAATACCTATTTGTAAACAGGTGGGTTACTTTTCTCTGCAGGGGACTGTACTACCTACACAGAATAAATAATAGTACTTATAAATTATCCATTTTTAGACGAGTGTTCTTTTGTAAACAAACTTTATCTTTTTGTTTTATCTTTTTGTCGTAATTTGTAATTTTAAAATAAGGCAGGTATAAAAAAGAAAGTACCTATTTAAAATTAAATTATCATTTAATGCTAAAACTACTACTAGATATTACCTCCTCATTCTACTATTAACCATTTTTTAAATATTTAAATAAAAAAGAAGTGCTAAATGCTAACATTGTTTAATAAGTGTGTAAATGAATTTACCAAGAAAAAATAACCAACTTAAAAATAACTCAAAACTACTCGTCAGATCTAGCTCTTTAAGTGAGACCACATGACAAGCACCAGCTTTCGATTTAAAAAAGAATAATCAAAATCGGTTCACCCAGTCGAAAGTTCTGAGGAAACAAACATAAAAAATACAGTCGAATTGAATACCTCCTTTTTTTTTGAAGTCGGTTAAAAACCGAACTATGCAGACCTTCCGTTCGCTTTTTATTACGTCGCATTTCACTTAACTTAATTTATGTAGAATTGCTACCATATCAAATAAATAATAATTAAAAAATAAATATTCATAAGACGCGGCAAACAACACGAGTTTCAATGCAAGTTTCAAATTAATTCTCCTTTATTGAAACACGCTAAAAACTGCGCAATTACGAATTCTGTTATCAAGTGGCCGAGTTGACCACCCACCAGCAGGGAAACGTTTTATGGTAATTAAATGTTATAACACACACATATTTTATTTAAATATTTAATGAGTTTAAACGGAAAATCGTTATTTCTCGCTAATCACCAAAATATTCCAACTATAAGAACCACAACAAATTATCGAAATTCGAAAACAATTCTTAAAATTCAATCAGCAAAATATCTAAGAATTTTCTTTTTCATGAACCTACCTGTAACAGCACATATCTAATTACTATTGGACCTTATTATATTTTATTACTAGCTTTTGCCCGCAGCTTCGCCCGCGGTAGAGATCGATTTTTTACAAATCCTACTTACTTTTACTTAGTTAGATTTAGTTGCCTATGACTTAAGTAAACATGTATGTATCATTTAATAGCGTGATTCAGAACTTGCAAATGAAAATTACTAACGCCATCTATTAACAACATCCGGAACTAAATATCTAGCAACTAACAAAATATCGATCCCCCCATGGGGATTTTTTACCGCGGTAAAAAGTAGCCTACGTTACTCTCCATCCTCCTACCTATCTCCACACAAAAAATCATAAGTACCATAACATCGCTCCGTTACGAAGTGAAAGACGGACAAACAAACAAACAAACAAACAAACACACTTTCACATTTATAATATTAGCATATATGCATTTATTGCAGGTATTTATTATTGTATTTATATATATTATTGCAAATACCGCAGCTGATAACGTATTGCTTTATCATCACAGTCCACATTCACATTCCGTGAGTCATTTACTCACAGTTCACAACTGCTTTTTTATCGGATTCTAGTCTCTTCTCACAATCTGTGGGCCAGAGCGACAGTCTACCACGCTGGCAATCGCCCTATAACCTCCTCTATCTTCCAGTGAAAGTCCCATTGAAATCGGTTCAGCCGTTTCAGAGATTAGCCCGGACAAACAGATAGACAAAAACAATAAAAAGTTTGTTAGTGTTTTAGTGTGTGGTATTAGCCAAGTATTTTTAATATTGCCATATTAAAAATACTGGTAAATAAATGCGGCTTTTTACTGATCACGATGATGTATTAATTCAATTTGGACAAAAATGACAGTTGCGTCTTTTTTTCTTACGGGCAGTATCCCTTCCAAATGACAGCATTCTATCACTAAGGAATCTACGCTATACAGCGGACTGACTGGACGGACGGACGGACATGACGAAACTATAAGGGTTCCGTTGACTACGGAACCCTAGAAAACTGGACAAGGACGAGTCGGACTCTGTAAGTGTACTACATTGTCTTTTGAAGTAAAACTTTTTAGGTGGTAAAACTTTTTAACGACTAATGAGTAACTGAAGCTTTGGAGGGCAACAATGCAGTGTACCTATGTGCGTTACGGCAGTTAAGCGATGGGCAACTCGACGTTTACTCGACGTTTGGGCGAGTAGCTCGAGTAACATTTTAACGTACTCGAGTAAACTCGGCCGACTCAGCTCAGCGACGCCGACGACCGCGACGCGACGATGCTTCAACTCGGTCGTAGCCGTAGCGCTCTTACATACGAGCAGCACGTTGCAGTCGACAGAGGTAACTGCAAACGTCGACGTTTGCAGTCGACGCGCCGACAGCAGGCCGACAGCAGCCGTCGACCTACAGCAATTTGTCAGTCGACTGCCTAAACCTAGTAGTTCAGGAGAGTGCAAGTGTCGCAGATTTATAATATGAGTTCTAATGACGATATTGATGTGGAATTGCTAAAAAATATGTGGCAGCAAAAAAATATCCTTGTGGTTGGAATTATAAATTTCAAGAATATAGTAATAAAACTTTAAATTTATGTGAGGAAGTTGTAAATGATTTTAAGAATAAATCCATGGACGAACAAAACACCATTGATAAGTGAATTATTAATAATTTTATTGCATTATGAAAATAACTCAAATTACAGAATGTTTGCAACTGGCTGGCTAAGTTAAAATGTCGGCGTCTGCAGTCGAACTGCTTTCGGCGTGCTGTCGGCGTGCAGTTGGCCTGCTGTCGGCGCGTCGACTGCAAGCGTCGACGTTTGCAGTTGCCTCTGTCAACTGCAACGTGCTTGCTGCTCGTGTGTACTGTGTACTGTGTAATGTGTTACTCGTTGAGTCGTTTAGAATCGTCGAGTTGCGCCGCCAACGCGCGGAAGGGAGGGGAGGGGCAGGAGGTTAAATATTTATTTAATAATGCCAAAGAAGTAGGTATAACTTCTCACGCGCGTACAAAAGTACAAGCACCCTTTTTTCACATTTCACCGGTTCGTTACCCGGCCCAGGCAAGTGAATTTTCAAAAATCGTATAATGCAGTTTTACTTAGTTTTGAAAATAAACGAATTCCTTTCAGTAAAAGCCATCATCAATATTCAGGGAACTTTTCCTCCAACTCTTTCATTTCCACCCTAAGTACTTTTTAAATTCTCATACTTTTTTCACTTTAATCGTAATCTGCCACTATGACAAAGAACTTTTACTTCAGTCGCTCGCGTGTGACGGTTAGTTAACAAGCACTCATTTTTTGTCTTTGACGTAAACAACCTGTGGATGAGCCTGTACGCGAATGTACTAGGAAATCAGAATCCGTAGAGAAGTAACAATAAGATTGTCTACTTATTGTGTCAGGGATAGGGCTTCCAAATATTCGATAAAATTTATATTCGAATATTCGAATATTTTTTGGGAACTATTCGAATATTCGAATATTATTCGAACATCAAAAAATTCTTTAATAATCACGTGTTTATTAAACTTAGGAGTAATTTGCAAGTACATACAATATTTTGATTTTGTTCGTGTTAAATGAACGAATGTATGTTGTAGTTTCCATAAAAAAATAGTTGATTGTCTCTGAAAATTTATGGTTTTTAAGGAAAAGGAAAATACCTTTTCCTTTATCTAACCGAGCATAGCCCTCTCCATAGCCCGCTGCGCTACTCTGAGCCTGTGGATTAAGCCAATAGTGAAGCACCACGTCTCGGATCCGTATGTCATCACTGGCAACACACACTGCTCGAACACCTTCGACTTCAGGCACTGAGGTAGTGTTTTGGACGACAAGATATGACGCAGTTTCCCGAACGCAGCCCATCCGAGTTGGATTCTACGAGTGACTTCTTTCTAGAAGATGGACTTACCCATCTAGATCACTTGTCCCAGGTAAATGTATTCGTCTACAACTTCGAGAGCAGCGCCGTCAACAACAACCGGTATGGGTGTGACATGGACATTCGACATGATTTTCGTCTTGTCCATGTTCATCTTAAGACCCACCCGTTGTGAGGCGCTGTTCAAGTCCCCGAGCATTGTACCAAGTTCTTCCAGGGAACCCGCCAGGATAACTATCCATCCATCCATCCATCCATCAGCCTTTCGAAGTCCACTGCTGGACATAGGCCTCTCCTAACAAGCGCCACTCTGACCGGTCCTGAGCCTTCTGAATCCAGCGGATTCCCGCTGTCTTCTTCAGGTCGTCAGTCCACCTTGTCGGGGGGCGTCCTGTGCTCCTTTTTCCGAGTCGTGGTCTCCATTCGAGGACCTTTCATCCCCAACGGTTATCGGTCCTTCGAACTATATGGCCAGCCCATTGCCACTTCAGCCGACTTATTCTCCGCGCTATGTCGGTCAGTTTCGTTCGTTTACGGATTTCCTCATTTCTAATTCTATCGCGTAGAGAGATACCGAGCATAGTACGTTCCATAGCCCGCTGGGTGACTTTGAGCTTATGCATTAGGCCAATAGTGAAGCTCCACGTCTCGGATCCGTATGTCATCACTGGCAACACACACTGCTCGAATCGAACACCTTCGACTTCAGGCACTGAGGTAGTGTTTTGGACGACAAGATATGACGCAGTTTCCCGAACGCAGCCCATCCGAGATGGATTCTACGATTGACTTCTTTCTCGAAGTTGGACTTACCCATTTGGTAAATGTATTCGTCTACAACTTCGAGAGCAGCGCCATCAACAACAACTGGTACGGGTGTGACATGGTCATTAGACATGATTTTCGTCTTGTCCATGTTCATCTTAAGACCCACCCGTTGTGAGGCGATGTTCAAGTCCCCGAGCATTGTACAAAGTTCTTGCAGGGAACCCGCCAAGATGACTATATCATCGGCATATCGCAGGTGTGTGATGTATTCGCCATTGATGTTAATGCCACGTCGTTTCCACTCCATCAGCTTGAACACGTCTTCCAACGCAGCGGTGAACAGTTTTGGGGATATGACGTCCCCTTGCCTGACACCTCTCTGCAGTTGGATAGGGTTCGTTGCTGTGTCGTGTACTTTGACGGACATGGTGGCTGATGTGTACAAACACTTCAACACCTCGATATACCGGTAGTCGATCCGGCACCGCTGAAGAGAATTTAGTACTGCCCAGGTCTCGATAGAATCAAAGGCTTTCTCATAGTCCACATAGGCAACACACAGTGGCAGATTATGCTCCTCGGTCTTTTGTATAATCTGCCGTAGTGTGTGTATGTGGTATATGGTACTGTAGCCTTTTCGGAATCCTGCTTGTTCGGGAGGCTGGAAGTCGTCAAGCCTGCGTGCAATGCGATTAGTGAGGACCCTAGAAAACAGCTTATAAACGTGGCTCAGAAGTGTGATGGGCCTGTAGTTCTTCAAAAGGGCTTTATCGCCCTTCTTGAAGAACAGCGTCACCACACTTCTGCCCCACGCTTCCGGGGTAGTCCCAGTATTGATGACGGAATCGAACAGCTTTTGGAGCGCCACAAGGAGGGGTTTCCCACCAGCTCTCAGCAGCTCTGTTGTGATCCCGTCATCACCCGGTGCCTTGTTGTTTTTAAGCTGTTTCAGAGCCTCCCTAATCTCATACAGGATGACGTCCGGGATATCTTCGGTACAGTGCCGGGTCAATTGAGCTCGCTTGTCTCTCTCCTCCTGGGGAGGTGGAGCTTGCGAGGAGGCATACAGCTGTCCGTAGAATCTCTCAGTTTCTCTCAGAACTTCGGGCTTCGTCGAGACTATGGTGCCGGACTCGGTCTATAGGATAACTATATCATCGGCATATCGCAGGTGTGTGATGTATTCGCCATTAATGTTGATGCCACGTCGTTTCCACTCCATCAGCTTGAACACGTCCTCCAATGCAGCGGTGAACAGTTTTGGGGATATGACATCCCCTTGTCTGACACCTCTCTGCAGTTGGATGGGCTTCGTTGCTGTGTCTTGTACTCTGACGGACATGGTGGCAGATGAGTATAAACACTTCAACACCTCGATATAGCGGTAGTCAATCCGGCACCGCTGGAGAGACTTGTGAACGAGAAACCCGACACCACCTTGGGACAGGTGTTCGCCCTCCCGGTGATAGAACAAGTTTCCGGATTTGAGTATTATCGTGTCCTCTTCCCCCTGTCTTCGGACTCCAGATAAACCCACAATTCTCCAGTTTGACTTGTCTATATCTTCTTCCAGCTCTTTTACATTGTCGTCGGTCCTCAGTGTCGCCCAAAACGACATTTTGAAGGTCACGCGCCACCTCATTAACTTTAAAATTGTATTTTGACTATTTTGTGCACATTGGAATCCGAATTTGGTGTCGAGTTAGGTTTTGTAGAAATTGATCGAATATTCGAATATTCGGTCCTTGTATTCGAATATTTCAGCGAATTTATTATTCGAATTATTCGAATATTCGAATATTCGATGAAAGCCCTAGTCAGGGAGTGAGTGGTTCAGTTTAATAATAAAATTTTGTTAACATGCACTAAAACTAGGTAATTACGAGTACCTGTAGGCTGTAATTATGTTTTATCTGTAAATATCACAAAAATAATAAAAACATAAATAATAATATAATCTAGGTACCTAATAATTATGCTATCAAACTGAAAAGTTTCCCTTGAACTCAAAACTAATAAAAGTTTGTATGTAATTAAATTAGGCAACTGAAAGTTCATTCTTTATATTTTTTTCAAAATAGTACTATAAAAACTACTATCGCCCATCATAACTAAATCACAGTAAAGTTAGATAGATTCCTTTACTGTGACTAAATCGTTCAATGTTCGAAGCGTCCATTGAATGATAAAAAAATACAAATTTATACGGAGCCCATTCTGAATCGTAGAAAAAAATATTTTTAATTCGACCCGTGACCATTAACAAAATAAATTAAAATGCCTCCTACCTTCATCTAAATTTGCATAAAGAGTTTCAATAAAAAAAAATAAACAAAAAAGTGTTCTCACGAAACAAATTCCCACAATGAGATGTAATATCGGAGCGGCAGCGGCGCGAGGAGGCAATAAGACGATTACGAAACGAACAAGCACGTGCTAGTAAACTCATCCCCTTCTTACACATCGCGCTGTCTCAGCGTGCACTTGTAATTATACAGAGTAATGAAGTAACAGATCCTTTCATCTCTATCTTTTATACATTAATATTGTTTAGTACTTATTTTAGAATAGATGAAAGTTTAACATACATGACACGTAGCGGTTACCTGAAATTTGAAGAGGTAAATTATTTATGTGTAAATACATATAATCCATCGGTTAAAGTTGTAGTCATTCATAAAATTCAAAACATTATTATGATTATAACGATAATTTATTACCATAATCATTTATAGTGAATTGCAACAATTTACAATATATTTAGAGGGTCTCTAGTATTGAGTTACTCTATGGACCGTATCAGTTGACCTTCACCGCGCCATCGCATTCCGCCCACTGCATTCCACGCATAAGTACCTCTCGCTCGCACCCACGACCCGGCGCGCGCTAACAATCCAAAACAACTCCTAGCGATCGCTGAGCGCCTAGTATCACGCGCGCTGAAGAAAAGGGTTTATCCGACGCCGAAGACACCAAATAGCCCCTAGGATTTTCCGACCAAGAGCTAGTTTTCCGCGTAAACTTGGCAATTTACCAATAAAGCCTGCTAAAATAACCTAAGAAACACTTAGCATGATCGATCGTAAACGTCGCGAATCCTATTTTTTTTCTACTGGGGATCGCGTCTTGCTTTATTTTTGTTGAGTTGTCGTTTTATTATTTTCACAACAGGAAATCTAGGCCAGATAAATAGCGTCCCTATCCTAGAATAGCTCTACACGTCGCATTGCGTGGTCGGCGTAGTGAGGCGTATCGTAAATAGAATGACGCTATCGGTTGCCTCGCGAACCGGTATTTAGCGCCAACGGTAATAACACGACGCGACTGCAGCGGCGCGGCGGCTGTCGCTTTTACTTGGAAACCGCAGTTTTTTTTAAGTAGACAGTTTATTTTGAAATTAAGCTTTTAAATGCGTCTTACTTTAAGAATAAAATATAATGAAATGAAAAGAAAATGGGATCAAAAATCAGCTATACTTCAATGGCTAGAAGAGACATTTTTAAAATTGCCTTTTAATTAAAATTCAACTCGATAACAATTAATTATATAGGAAATTTAAAAAACTTGAGAAACCAGTGTCACCAACTAAATTTAACTGAATATTGTTATTACTGTTATCTATGCTGTGGCTAGTAAACTCCGAATTCATATTCCCCTTGTTCAACGTTATTGCTGTTATTGTGACAAAGTTTGGTTTCATTTTGATGTGGGTTTAAATTATTCTAGATAACTAATTTGACCATCAAGCTCATTAAAGGATAGCCCTTTGCGTTCCATCTTTGCAGTTCGATCTGTGATCTGTGCGATGGTAGGAATTATAGTTTTGCATCATTCGAATTTTAAAAATCAAAGACAAAACATTGATTGCCTCCTCGAAGTCGAGGTGAATGCAAAATGACACAATAACTTATCTATAATTGGAGCTACATCGCGAATTAACGTCAACATGCGTTCTGTAATGGCAAAGCCAACAATATTTTAATGCAAACATCATCTATGGGGAGGCAAGATAACGAACCCTTGTTAGTTCTCCCCTCGAATACCCGACGCATACAAATCGGGGCCTTATCGCGGGGCGGTACGGGCCGAAATCCGCTGGGCTAGCGACGAATTCCATTTATTTTGTACAAAATTTTAGGCATGCATTTACAAAATTGAAAAGTTTACGGGCGCGGGGCTACGCTTTCAGCACTACGAGTGAAATCCAGTGTTGTGGCTATGAAAAGGCCGATACTATTACGAGTATCTTTGCACCGTTTATTCCGATCCGAGTGTTCTACATTTTCGGTTGCTACCATTGACGTAAATTATATGGACGCGCTCTTTCTAAGAAATTTCGAGTCACACTTTCGTGCCACAGAGAACTCAATCACAGAGTCACTATGCGCCCAGTGTTGCCAACACCCTACTCCGAAAGAGATCATGGATACATTACTATAACTGGACATATACCATGGATATATTACTCTGTCTGGATTACATTGTAGAGGTACCTGAGGATTAATTACGTCATAACGGAATGACCATTTTTGTAGTGTTCATCCATTCATCAAAAAAAAAATCAAAAAATCGTTTCTTATTCCAGAATTTACATTTTATTACAATATGCGTGGGATCTTTCCATTTAAGTATATAAAACTTGTGTTATCTATAGTCCCAGGATATATCATTCGATTGTGTTAAAATATTTTTATGTGTGTTGTGCACTTAAAATAAAAGAAATGTATCTTAATAAATTACACTGTAGCCTCATTGAAATATTATAGTGTATTTTTGTAGAAACATCAAAAAGAGGAATTGGCAATTTAAATACTTTAATTGTCGTTTCTTTGTTTTCCAGGTAGGTTTGTGTGATTTAGGTTGTATTTAGTGTAACTCATAATGTATGATAAGCTTAAATAAAACTTTGTTTTTCAGAGCAACACGTAGTTTATTATCAATTCTTTAAATCCCGACTGATTGTCATATATAATCACATTAAGTACTTCACCTTATAGGCCGAGGGAACCTAAAATAATAATAATATTAAGTTACCTAGTCATTTGGTTTAGGCCCATGCTAGGTTCCTAAATACCGTCCCAAGAGGACGAGCTTTAACTTAAAAATTAAGTTTAAATAATAATAATAATAATGATATTATACCTTCTACCATTAATACCATGCACTTGGATTTTCTATAAGTGTGTTTTTTTAGTTTTTTTAAACTATTATTTATTTATTAATTTTTTATTTTGATTTTTTTAAATGAAATGTAGGTAATTTCTTTCTTTCTTTCTTTTTTTTTTCTTTAAATATTAAATTGTCATTGGTCCTCAATAAGTCCACGAAGTTTGAAAGAAATCTGAGCGTTTCAAGTGAGCCAAAATCAAGTCCAAAGAGAAGTTACAAACAAACAAACATACAGGTGAAGTAATATAAAGCGTTAAAACTTACCTGTGGAAAGTTATCCTTTCAGGTAATGTTTTCGTTTTTTGCTCATAATTTTTGCAATACCGCAATGTACAAGTTGGCATTTTCGTTAATTCAATAGGTACATATAATATCTAAAACAAATAAAGTAAGTCAATTTCATATAAAAGTCACGTATTGAAATCACTTTCTAGTTTCTACCACAATTTCCGCATCTTTGTCCTTTTGTTCTCTCACTCCGCGACGTCTGGCAACCCTGTTCCGTAGTGATTAAGTACTCTGTGTTCGTTCTGTCAAGTTTGGTTCAAGATGTCGGTAATAAATATTTGACACTAAATAATTTTTAAGACTGTAAATAAAAATATAGTTACTTACCGATTATGATTAAATAAAGTGAAATAAAGTTCAAACGTAAATAATGAGAAAGTTTTAACTGTGCACAATACAGAATAATAAGTGTTCTTGAACAGTCGGAGTTTTACGAAAGTGACAGCTATGGTGACAGCACTTGCTCGCAGCCGATTATAGTACTAAACTGAGTTGGCCCCAGTTGGGGTCAACACAGGTGAACAAAATGTAAGTACTGAACAGCCTGTCTATATAATTTACGTCAATGGTTGCTACACAAAACCGATGTTAAAATTATCCGTCTGACGTTATTCAGGAAATTCGTGGTAAACAGAACGACATAAAAGTTTAAAAAATCATACTGACCAGACTTCACTAACTTGACAACTCGTTTATTTTTAAGCGACTTCCAAAAGGAGGTTTTCAATTTTTACCTATGTTTCCCCTACTCAAAGACGCTTGGACTGATTTGGAAGATTCTCTTTTTATTGGAAGGGATATGCTTCCCAAGATTGGTCCCATATTGTTTAATATTTTATTGATTATGGGATACATAAGGAATTAAGGGAAGTCCTCAAATATTATAGGTTTCTTTGATGTCGATAATTCGGTAAAATTTAGATATATTTAGATATTATTTAGATATACTTATTTATAAGTACTATTATTTCTTCTGTGATATAACTTGGATCAAACGAAATACATTTTTATGTACCTACTGTATGTTTCCGCACATTTTTTAAACCAACAACGCAGCAGTTTTTATAAATATTTAGAAAGCCAAGACAAAATTTTAATCACATTCAAATGCAGAAACTTTAATGAGGTATACGGTAATTTCATACTACAAAATAATTTTAAATTGTAATTATATACAGTTCAGCCAATTAATTACACGTGTATTTTATGCAGTACCAGAGGAAAATACTTTATTTTCCTGTAACACATGCAGTCATGCCTGTAATACTGATACCAGAGGAAAAATAATATTTTAACGGATCAAATACCACTACCGACCGCCACGGAATAACTACCTAATGCTTGACACGTTTTACAGATTACAAAATTCTGATACACATTATTTAATCATTTTAAAATATAAAAGCTTCCAAGACAAACAAATGTTATAATTTATCGCAGCCCGCGACGCGACTCAGGGAATCTATGTAACTGTAGTGGTATTAGTTTGTAAGCGTTTCTCTCTCTACATATAGGCGAATAGTCAACGAACGAGCAGACGAGCCACCTGGTGTCATGCTGTCCTGGTGTCTTGGTGGTAAATGATCCAAGAACGAAGAGAGATTAAAGAACTGGCTGAAAAGCTAGTTTATTTTTTAAATACTAGTATTAGATAGGTACAGATAATAACCCGGAGCCTAGGTACTGTATAACTGAGCGATTTCAGCGGATTTCTTTAGACGGAGAATCTCTCATCCCCTCATAACCCGACATTCTCCACTTACTGAGTTATGTTCTAACCATATTGAATTTCACCACCAATTATCATGTGTTGTAATCAAGTGAAATTATTTTCAAGCACTTAGAAATTGTAGAATGAATAGAAGCAAAGTAGGATATTACAAAATATAAAGATTCTTAATTATCGCCAATTACCTTTCAAATCAATCAAATCAATCAAATCAAATCAATTTCGTTGTCGATTATAATAAACCGACAACCAATACGCGCCGATCAAACGCTAAATTGGACTTCTAGAGTAACATCATGTTTATTTGAACGAGTTTCGTTTCTGTTTACAATAAAGTTAAGATCTGAAGAATACACATTGTCAGTCAGGGTGTGAGCGTGAAGACTCCCATATGGTACCCGATGTTGATCTTATTGGATAATGGAGTAAGGGTATTATCCATTCATCCAAGATGCAAATCTGACGGGTCTATGGTGCCTGGGCTCTGCACTACCTAGTTAATTCCGGTGTTTTGCATGGGTTTACTTACCTCCCAGATCAAATTATTATAATGTATTTCGAATGCCATGTTGGGCTATTTGTTCAAAAATTTTATCCACCAATATTACTATATTTGAATGTCTCACGGCACATTTGTATCTCACTATACTAACAATAAACGAACACTGCAGACTTACTGCAGACTTTCAATAAAGCGGACGGGCTATAAACGTTACATCAAGGGGCACTTGAAAACAGCAATTAGAATAACGTCATAATAATATGTAGGTGTCCCTACGAGTTATGGAATCTTATAATATAGAAAACTATAGCAGGTATAGAATCCCCGCCAGGGGGCATTGTGAGTTGGGATCGGAGGCCACTAGGGGGCACTAGGGACGCAGGGCCTTGCGGTATGCGCTCCCTGTTCCCTCTCGGTTCCCTCTGTTGTCGCCGACTCGGCTAGCGGGGGAGAATTTTGTCTTGTAGCTCTTGCTTAAGTGCGATAGGGTTGGCAGTATTATAAAGATAATATAAAGATTTTTCATAATTTATTATAGAACTTTTTGCTGAATAAAAAGTAAGTTTAGATAAGCACTTAACAGCAGGTTTAGATAGAGCCGTGCTGAGATAATTTATTTTAATATAACTAAAACAGGTCAAAGGCTGTCACTAATATAAATTCTCATTATCATCTCATTCTCATGTCATATTGCACATGCAAGACATATAATATTGAATAATGCCCTTCCTGAGTGAACTTCTTTTAATTCCTGCGAAGAAATCAGTCCATAATCTCGGAAAATAATAAAGTGGGCACATTTATCTGCGCATGTGACCTACAGTTAGTTCTATGGCCGACTTCACAAAGAAGCAAAGCAAACCACCAAGACAAGACAAGACAAGGGTCAATTAATCCAGACATACCAAGCCGTCATAACAATAAATCGGACAGGCATTAGACAGCCCTGCGGGAAGCGCGCCAAATGTTCGTGACGGCCGGCCCGAATTGGCGCGACGTGATTAGAAATACTCCCTACCTACGATATATACTAACTGCGTCGCTATAATATAATATTATGTACTTATGACTCCTTAGTAGTTACTCCGGCCCATAGGATCCTAAACAAAAAAAATGTTTATCACTCCGACGAACGACTGCAGTTTAACAACATCTAGTTTGCAATCGTCAAATCACAACGGATGATGATGATGATGAACGACGATGATGATGATGATGACGATGATGAAAGATGTTTCACATCATCAGAATAGGATGTACCAAAATTATTACTATCTTTAGATGGCGTTGTTACTGATCAGCCATCCAACGCCATCTAGATTCAGTGTTATCGCATAACGTAACTAGAGGAAGTTTGATTTTACTCCCAATAATAAAACTTTACGTCGCGGGCATGGCATATGAAATCGATAGATAGGTAATTAGTTAAACTTCAAAAATTTATAGAGGTGTCAAGACGTCATGATTATTTTAGGCGATATTCCTAGCCATGCTAGAGCGTAGGACGCGATTTGTAGAGGTAAGAATTTTTTTTCTTATACCTACATAAAAACGGAGGAAAGAAACTAAAAACCAATTCGTTTGCGCTTCTAACGTAATAATTGATCATCAAAACAAAAATTATACCGATATATAGATAGGTATATAGAGTTATATGTATTATGTAATATACAGAGCGCTTAAAACAGTAGAAGCAAGAAAACCATCGTCGACAGCGACACCATGCAATTTCGACTTATACATAGTTATATTAAACACTCAGTATCTTATATTTTTATTGTCTTCAGTAAAACCCCTTTAGGAGCTATATTCACATACCTATACTAAGGCTCCGGAATCCCAGTTCGATACCTAGCATTTATTTAGCCGCGCGAGATGTTTGGTTCCGCGCTGTGTTTACTAATGCAAATGAATTCGTAGAAGCGTTCGTTAAGGTTACCGCGAATCCGCATATAATTATCGCTCGCCTCGTAAAGACGTAAACCACTCGAGAACTTGTGCTTTATTGAACAATTAAGTTTGAGTACGCAATTAAAGTGTCTTCATTTCGCAAATAGACAGAAACGGTTCATTCATATCAATGCCAAATTATTACTACTACGAAACAATTACAATAAAAAGCGGCCAAGTGCGAGTCGGACTCGCCCATGAAGGGTTCCGTAGCAGCAAGTAACATAATATAACAGTTCTTGAAGTTCGTTGTAACTTTGATCGAGGTAAATTGTGGTTTACGATTTATGACGTATTAAAAAAAAACTACTTCAAACCAATTTTCGTTGGAAGTTTGCATGGTAATGTACATCATATGTTTTTTTTACTTTTATCATTCTCTTATTTTAGAAGTTACGGGGGGGGGGGGGGGACACACATTTTACCACTTTGGAAGTGTCTCTCGCGCAAACTATTCAGTTTAGAAAAAAATGATATTAGAAACCTCAATATCATTTTTGAAGACCTATTCATAGATACCCCACACGTATGGGTTTGATGAAGAAAAAAAAAATTTGAGTTTCAGTTCTAAGTATGGGGAACCCCCAAAATTTATTGGTTTTTTTTTCTATTTTTGTGTGAAAATCTTAATGCGGTTCACAGAATACATCTACTTACCAAGTTTCAACAGTATAGTTCCTATAGTTTCGGAAAAAAGTGGCTGTGACATACGGACGGACGGACAGACAGACAGACAGACAGACAGACAGACAGACAGACAGACAGACAGACAGACAGACAGACAGACAGACAGACAGACAGACAGACAGACAGACAGACAGACAGACAGACATGACGAATCTATAAGGGTTCCGTTTTTTGCCATTTGACTACGGAACCCTAAAAATATTTAAGTATATTATACTTACCTATGCAGGATGTAGTAAAAAAAATACCTATCTAAAATATAAATACATAGTTAATGGATATAATATCGTCACTGGGAAAGGCAATAATACTAAAGCGCCATTTTGGCGAAAATGAGTTACATATATACATCGTTGGATTGGATTTTTTTTTAACCGACGAAAAACGCCAAAATAGCGCTTTAGTATTATTGCCCTTCCAGTGACGATATATTATTATCTTGCAAAGGATTGTTGTTATTTAGCAAAGTTGTCTAGTTTCGAGTTTTGACGGAGATCGGATGTAGTATGGCTAAAATATAGCAGTACCTACGGTAAATTACACACACAAGATACGCGCGAAAAACATAACTATTCCTTAGCAGTCGAGTAAAAAGAGTAGAAAGACTGGCAAGATTATAATCTTTAAGTACCCACAGAAGCTGAATCCTGCCGTGTGAAGTGTGAATGCTTAAGATAAGATAGAAATATTATTATGTCACTGTATCTCGATTCTCGATCGATTTCGGTTTAATTAAATAGGTATTCCCGATGCAAACCTAGTCACACTCGACTTAACTAGTATAATAGTTAACCTACATACATGTTTGGCACGTTTATTAAAGCCCCATAGCTTATTTAATTTCATAATAGTTTTCATTAATAGCTAGCAACAACCTAATTTTAGTAAAGAAACAAAGGTATTGTATTAACCTAACTGCTAACAGTATAAGTACAGTACCGGCAAACAGGAAGTAACTTGCGTTCTAACGAAGGTATAATAAGTTGATTATACAAATGTGTTATGCCTGTAGGTACGTGAAAACTAGCCAAGTCTTTAGAGCTTGAATTACATACTACTATGTTCTTGTGACTACAATTTTAGAGCTTTGCACCCATTTAGATCTCAATTTTTTTTTATTTGGCTCTCATTCACATTTATGTTTTTGATGAGATATCCTTTTATTAAAATCCATTCAGCCGCTTTTACGTGTTGAGTAACAAACAAAACATTCGAATTTATATTATTATGCGAGGAGGAAGTCTGCAATGTCTTTTAATTTAGCAACTAAATTAAGCTTATTTCAGATTGAGATCCGATACCTGTAAATAATGATGACTGAAGAATAGATAAATAAACAATAAATGATTTTGTATTACCTACCCTCAAGGTTGACGTTGACACAGCGAACGCGGATATAGGAGTAAAATATCAGATGCCTTGAATATTTGATGAAGGTTTGTTATTACACGTTGTTAATATTGAACAAGAGCTTATCTCAATGGTGGGATGAAATCGTACCGTGAACTTTAAATATCAAGCGATAGTCTTACGGCCGGTCTCAATAATGTACTAACAGATGGAAGGCTGTGAATAGGGCTACCATTAGTATGTTATCTGTCATATTTGTCAATTTTTGCCTCTGAAAATTTGACAAATATGACAGATGACAGCCCTATCCACAGTCTTCCATCTGTTAGTACATTATTGAGACCGGCCGTTAGTCGCAAATGGCAGAATCTAACAGCTCGTGTAAAGGTTTCTTTGAAATTTAGTTCCCAGACTTAGTGTGACTTACGCCCGAGCTCCGAGAGTGAGAGAGAAAAGAGAGAGTTAAGTAACCATTTACTTAAATCGCTTCTTAGCACAGAATTTGAGTCGAGTTTGCTCTAATTGTGTGTGAAGGTGTGAATCCATCTTAATAGATGGATTTATAGCAAAACCCGAATTTAAGGATTAGGCAGGATGTCTCTTACATTAAAATAATATTTTTCAGTCCATATTTTTTATGCTTTTTAAAAATAATAGCGAAAATTATGTAAGCGAAATTGTGACCGGCCATTAATGCTCGCTAGATTTTAATAATGATACCAAAAATCGATAATGTATCGGCCGCTCCCCACATCCCAAGCCCACGGGACCCTCTCCACACTTGAACGCTGCAATAAACACATAATTATGGCATTAAACATCAACCGGTTCCTATTGCACGGGCACAAGGTTCAGTGTCGACTACCAGGGCGGCATGCCCCACGGGAGCATAAAAGCGAGCCGTAATTAAAACGAGACGCATGTCCGATTTATTACTTAAGCTATAACTCTCTGTATTGCGAGGTCCGTAGAAGTCAATTTGGAATGGTTGTTAAAATAAAAGATATAGTAGGTAATAAAGCCACAGTAAGTGGTCGAAAACATCGAGGGCTCGAATGACAAAAGTATAAATTGTTTAGATTTGTATGGAGGTCCAGAAATAAATTGACGGCTAGACGAACTCGATGGCTGACGGACGTGAAACAATGAATATCACGCTCACGTGGCGGGTACTGGCTAGGGCTGTGGGATTGTCAGTTAGGGTGTTGCTGTGCATATATCATAATAATATTTATGATGTACTGATAAAAAAAAACTTGTTGAAAGACTATCCAAGTTGACCTGATCTAAACTGACAGTGGTGTGAATGAACTGAGCGGACTCGCCTTATCAGGGTGACTATTCCTGAATAGTAGACGAACGCCATATATATGACGAACGCTGTGCGTCGATGAAGATGAAAACCAAATAAAAACAAAATACAAAATGTATAAAGTTCAACTGAATATTTCCGGGCACATCGCATTGCCGGGTTATAACGATGTCAACATGCGTGACCATGACAACAGATGACAACATTAGAATGCAGGAATGACAACCTACTAATATAATGAGAAAGTTTGTTACCCTTTCACGCAAAACAAAAACTATTGAACTATGTACTGAACTGCATTTTCTTAAGATTTAGCAGACAAGTGGATCATCATCTGGAATAAGACATACGCCCCGAGTCACTAACCGTTACTTAAATCGCTCCTTAGTACAGGATTTGTTTGGTGATTCTTTACTAAAGAGCGACTTAAGTAATCGTTAGTGACTCTGACTTCGGGCGATAGGGTCCTTATTATCCCGGAAAATACAGTCAAAACCGCGGAAAGAGCATTAGAAGATAATATTTTATTCGCAGGAATGTTTAATATGTTTATTATAATCTAAATTTTACTAACAAAAAATAACCGTCTTCAAAATTACTCAAAAACTACTTGTCAGATCTCGCTCAAATTGGCTCAAATATGTGGGACCACATGACAAGCACCTGCTTTCATTTAAAAAAAGAATCATCAAAATCGGTTCACCCAGTCCAAAGTTATGAGGTAACAAACATTAAAAAAATACAGTCGAATTGAAAACCTTCTCCTTTTTTGAAGTCGGTTAAAAACGTATCACGTGTATCGTATGCACACGCTACGATAGTAAAGTTCAGAAAAGCGTAAAGGCAACAATTACATGTAATGGCAAAGCCGTGATTAGCATGTAATAGGTGGGCGGTTCTCATGCAAATAAATTCACGAGATAGCGCGGACATCCGGCGATCTTATCTAGCTCGCTGGCCCACGCTGGGCCATATACCAATGATCTCATTACCAAACTGTTAAAATATTACTCGACCTACAGACAGAAATAATTTCATATACAGATACCTTACCCGCCACGAGATAAGCATTCGGGTCGGAAAGCTGCGGAGGCTGTAAAAACTTTTACGATTCGAGCGAAAATACGACTAAAATAAATAGTATTTTTTAAGTTGGACGTGGATAGCATCCGATGCCACATCCATGGCGATAAAACCGCAGCTGAGCAAAAAGTTTTCAAATTGGAATCGCTATGGTTGTACACCATAACATTGTAATCTTATTAGATGCCGATAATATTTATGTTGGATTGGCCAATTCCGAATTTCTCATTTTATACCCACTTTCCTTTCTTTCCATTCGTTTAACTTATCTTTCGAAATACTGGGATTTCAACATCACTCGAGTCGCTACATAACGACTAAAACGAACTGAGCTATGAGAAATTCCTTCCGGAAAATGTCTGATTTCCGAGAAACTGATTTAGAATATTTCAATATTGGAGCCCAATTCTCGCACTGCAGAGGTAATGTCAAACTTATGTCTCTTCATATCTTATATTATGTATCTTATATTACTCTTCTTCTTATATTATGTTCTATCTTAAATCTCTACGAATAATGTAATTAAAGTGTTCAGTCTTTATGCTGGGCTCAGACATTTCCTCGAACGTGAAATCCCGAGAGTAGAAAAATTAAGTTTTCTACATACCTTGGGTCATTTTTTTCGAGATTTGTCGTTTCCGAGATAATGTATATGACACGCGAATTAGGCCCCAGGGAGTTATGATAACCAAAGAACATGTATACATAACTATGCTCTAATAGGTTAAAAATATTAATCCAAACCACAATATAAAACATTCATCTACTTGCAATATTATTGCATTAAGGAGTTAATAAGTCGATAAGTTGAAAGTTGTGGTCATTACGATCGCGTGTGTAAGTGTCATTTATGCGAAGCTTTCATGACATGTATAATCATAACATAGTCATGGAGGATAGAGTAGAAGTAGAGCCATCTCTGTGTATGAACTATGAAGTGTCCGTAATAAATAATCTGAATTTCACCAAGAAAAAAATAACCAACTTCAAAATTGCTCAAAAACTACTTGTCAGATTTATCTCCATTTTAAGTGGGACTACATGACAAGCACCAGCATTCGATTAAAAAAAGAATCATCAAAATCGGTTCACAAAGTCGAAAGTACTCAGGTAACAAACATAAAAAAAAATAAAAAAATAATACAGTTGAATTGAATACCTCCTCCTTTTTTGACGCTGCGGTGTGGTCTACAACAGCTATGTTCGAATATCTATTTATCAGACACTAGCGCCATTCATTACGGGTGGCATAACTCAACAAACTTCACTCCGTCTACAACAGCCATGTTAATATCACTATTTCTCAATTATTAGCGCCATTCTGGAATGGCCATTATTGGAACCTCTATTTTCAGTTAACAGCTGGACACTTTCAACTTTCCTCTCATACGAGATGTCCCTCCTTCTACCTTTCAACGCTCCATGCATACAGTACAGGCTTTGTTACTCTTCTGCCATGGGACACCTGCCATCACGGCCTACCATCATCATTTATTGAGTGGTGGTCTACAGGCACGCAGTCGCCTGGTAGTAAGTGATCACTATAGGTCGTGATCAGTAGATAACTTATATCAAATAGGTACATCCTGAATGACAATGAATAGATACCTACATAATGTATGAATATGCAATATAATAAATTGCAACATATTCATCTTTCAGCCCAAGCCAAATTCTTTTGCTTCTGGACTGCTGGGACACCAAACAAAACATTCCTGTCCACCATTCTTCTTTTGAAACTAACCCTAACATAATAATATTTTTTACACGCTTGTAGTGTCGGAGAATTTGTACCAAATGTCTATTAGAAAGCTGGTACCATGATTCCTTCGTAGATTGCCTTTAAAGTATTCTACAATAGTTGTCTCTCTGTAAAGACGCTTCATCACCGAGAATACATATTCACTATTCAATATTATTTGCCTAATCCTTTACATGGAATCTGCAACGTCATCACAGATGCCCAAGGAACCCCTACAAAACCCTAAGCCCCTGGTATTTCTACAAGAAACTTGGCAGTACTAGCTGGGCCTAACGCTATCGCCGGCTACGAAGCAGCGAGCACGTATCTACGAGCCCTATCTAGCCGCACCAGCTTATTTACAGTAATTATAGTACACGAGGCAATTGTTGTAGTTGTACCGCCGCGGCCCGCTAATTATACAGAAATGGCGCGGAGGCGTGGCAAGCGTGCATTTTTAAAACATTACAGAAACTGGATCGCACTTGCACGCGATTAGGCTCGGCTCGGCTTGCTCTGTGCTAGCAAACAAATATTGGTTGATCTTTTATATTATGTACAATATACAGTACCTTTCCAAATTATTAGGGACACTCACTACTGATGTTCTGCTTTAACTGAATTTTTGAAAATAAAATACATTGGTTATACATCCCGGATGTATATTCTAAATATTTAAAAATGTTTATCTATTCTAATGAAATGAAATGAAATGAAATGAAATTAGTTTATTCGAAGTAGGTTTGTTACAAACACTTTTCGAAAGTCACTAAACGCCATCGCTTCAACAAATCCCTACCGTGAGTGGTCCCGGTAGAAGAAGCGGCAAGAAACTCCCGGGATTATTTTTTTTCCTACTCACAGTTACAGACAGTACTTACTACTACTTATTACATTATTTAATTAAAAAAAAAAAAAAAAAAAAAAACTTATGTCCAAGCAGTCTTGTCATTTAAATACTCATCAACTTTGTAATATGCTTTCTTCATGAGAATACCTTTTACATGAGTTTTTAATTTACAGTATGGCATTTCTGTTAATTCTAACGGGATTTTATTGTAGATTTTTACACATCTACCCATGAACGAGCCACCAGTTTTGTTGAGTCTAAAACGAGGCACAATCAGTCTAGCCTTATTTCTTGTGTTAATATTGTGAACATCACTCTTTTTAAGAAAAGTATCGGAGTATTTTTTAACATACATAATATTTTCCAAAATGTATTGTGAACTAACAGTTAGTATATTGATTTCTTTAAAGAGTTCTCTAAGAGAGTCCCTAGGCCTGAGGTTGTAAATAGCGCGAACTGCTCTTTTCTGTAATACAAAGATTGACTCAATATCTGCAGCTGAGCCCCACAACAACAAACCGTAGGACATTATACTGTGAAAGTAGCTGTAATAAACTAATCTTGCTGTTTCTACATCAGTTAAGAGCCTTACTTTCTTAACTGCATAAGCAGCGGAACTGAGCCTCCCTGACAAGGCTTCAATATGAGGACCCCATTGTAGTCGAGAGTCTATGGTAATGCCGAGAAATGTTGTAGAATTTACTAGTTCTAATACTTCCTTATTTAGGACAATTTGAGCTGGGATCTGTTTCACATTAGGTAAGGCAAATCTGACACATTTAGTTTTTTTCGCGTTCAACATCAAGTTATTACATGTAAACCAGTGTAATACTTGCGAAACAGTATTATTTACGTCGTCATAACATTTTTTCCTCCTATCTACTTTAAAAATTAGAGAAGTATCGTCAGCAAACAATACCGTTTCACACATGTCCTTAGTGAAATAAGGAAGATCATTGATATATATTAAAAATAGCAGTGGTCCTAATATTGATCCCTGGGGCACACCCATGGTCATGTGCACTCCAGGTGACTCTATTCCATTAATAACTACTTTTTGACTACGTTCAGATAAATAAGATTTTATAAGAATAACTGATTGTGTTGAGACACCATAATGCCTAAGTTTGTTTATTAATATATTATGATCAACACAATCGAATGCCTTTGAGAGATCACAGAATATACCGATAGCATCATGCTTATCCTCCCAAGCATTAAAAATGTGTTTAAGAAGTGCGATGCCTCCATCAGTGGTGTTTTTCCCTTTTGAAAAACCAAACTGATTAATATGAAATAATTTGTTTGTAGAAAAATGCGATAGTAGTTGGTTGTAGATAATTTTTTCGAAAATTTTACTGAGGGCTGGTAAGATGGATATTGGTCTAAAATTTGTTGGGTCGTTTTTATCTCCAGATTTAAAAACCGGTATTATTTTCCCATGTTTCATAAGATTGGGAAAAATACCATCTTCAACACATTTATTAAAAATAAAACTTAAGTGGGGGGCAATTGAGTTGATTATTGATTTAACTACAACTGTAGAAAGACCCCAGATATCACTTGACTTTTTAACATTTATCGAATTGAAACTTTGTATAATTTGATTACAAGTAACGGGTTTAAAGTTAAATGAGTTGGTACTTTTATCAACACATGATTCTAAGATGGTCATAGCTAGTTGGGGGCATGCATTTAAGTTTTTTGTAATCACATGCGGTATTTTAGAAAAAAAATCCTCGAATACGGTGGCAATCACACTATCAGAAGTGACATTTAATATTATAAAGAGGAAAGATTTGATTGTTTGCATTGAATAGGCTCCGAAACTACTGAACCGATTTGAAAAATTATTTCACTGTTGGGAAGCTACACTATCCCCGGGTGATATAGGATATAAGTATTATACTAAAAAAAATTGGGAAAAAAATAATAAAACCGAAGCAAAGCGAGGGCGGTTACTCGTACATTATAAAAACAATAAGTTTTTTATTTCAAATTATTTACTTTTTTTATTATAGGTGAAATGTTTCCTCGCAATCGCGTTTTCCCATACATTTCGCGTGCATCCCTCCCCTTTACATTTTCTATTGAATTTTGTCTGGTAAAGTTGGTTTTAACGGCAAAATAGTCTTGTTTTTTGCAGTAAAGAAACCAGTTGCTTGTTTTTCTTGTTCTTGCCCTTCAGACTTCATGGTAACGTGCTGATTTATACATAAAAATGCATTCTTCATTACCAGAGTACCATTTCACAAAGTGAGGCGGAAGGCTATTCAGATCTGTATTTAATATTTATTTGAAGTTAGATGGGTTTGAGTGATATATTATGGGTCCACGGATCGTTTAATCAAGTCCAACGAGGAATGTTCTATTTAAAAGTTGTACAAAAACACTTCTATTCATAAGGAACTCTATGGCGAAATGCCCGGGGCAAGCGTAACGATGCGAAATTTACACCTGTCCCGGTAATTGATTGACGGGTAAATTTGGTATCAACCGGCTATCGCATGCGGCCCTGGGCCCTGATGCCCATCATTACAGACATTATATATTTTATGACATTTTTATATCAAGCTGAGGAATTAAATTAAATATGCAATCAGTTGCCGACATCGGAAAGTCGTTGACGGCAAGTTTTTTATACCTCATTATAGTTTTTTATACCTCATAGGAACATTTCTATGGTCACCCTGTCTATTGTCGTATTATCTACAACAGTCACAAAGACCACTCAGAACATTATCTTATAAGAGACTAATGACACAACTAATTTACTTAATTTCTTTTTAATTATGAAGCATGCGGCTCGAAAGGAAATAGAGCATTACTTAGGTACCTACATAGTACATAATTATGTAATACTAGCTGACCCGGCAAACTGTACCGCTTAACAACTCCCGCCTCTCAATCTCCCTTCCCCTTCCCCTCTCCCTCTCCCTCGACTGTCAGCTATAAAATAAAAAAGTTAGATATGTTGCTAAGGTTACATTAGAAAGTTAATATGGTCGTTAGTTTTCTAGCTATGACCATTGAAGTATTATTACTAGCGTATAGAATGGACACCGCGAACATAATGTATGTTCCAATGCATTGGCGCCGCGCGGCTTCAATTGCCAATGGATTCGTTCGATTTTGAAAGGAGAACGGGGGCTCAATTTTGAAAATAGAACCTCCCGGCGGGGACACACATTTTGTTCGAGATGTCTATTCTATGACATTATACTTCAATGGCTATGACAGACTTTCTGAACGCACCTATAAATATTTGACAACCAAATGACAATTTGACAAAAGACATCATGTTTAACAGCTAGGAACATTTTGTATGGGAAAATTAAATTATCGCTTAAATGTATTTTCCGTTACTTATTATTTACGTTTCTCACCGTTTAAACCTCCCCTAAAGTTCCACAAATATTTCAAGATCAAAATTAGACAAACTGATTCCAGTCATTGTCGAGTTTTAGCGAGACAAACGAACAGCAATTGATTTTTATCTTTAATATCTTTAATGTCACGTTGTTTGACCGCGATGGACTCCTAAACTACTTAACCGATTTTAATCTGCACACCGTGTGCAGTTTGATCCAACTTGAAAGATAGGATAGCTTACATCTCAAAATAAAAAAAATGCATCTTTGTTTTAAACAAGGCAAACAGAAAAAATGAAAACATAGTCTGGTACAGCTAACAAAAATATATGTTACTCTGTAATGTAGAAGCCACTGGGTTGTGGTAGTTTGTCAAAGGAAAACATTGTCCGGGGTCTGAAAACGCGCAACGCCTCATACTAGTAAATCATGCTGAGGGCGAAATATGCCTCCAATTCCACAAAAACTTCTTGCTGAGCAGTATTTTGGCAACATTAACTGATTACGTGTTGACTTTTTTCCTTTTCTTTTCTCTTTGGAATATTTTACACAGTAACAGCCGTCAAACCAGTGACAGTAAGAAGGGGGTTGGAGATTCGAGCACTTCGAGCTCTTTACACTAAGATGGTACGATACTAAGATGGAATCAATTTAGTTCTTATACGGCGTCAAGCGTCTGCTTAGGTATATGACGGAAGACTTAATAATCTTAAATTAAAATTTAGAAAACCCCCGACAGTTTTATTTACACTTAACATAGCTAAGAATACTCTAGATTAAGTGCTCTTTCAAACAAAAAAAACTAGATCGAAGTAGGTTCATTCATTTGGGACGATTTGGCTACGATGCAATAGACTAACATATAGATACACAGACAATTTAAACTTACAACACCCCCCTGTTTGCGTAGGGGGTTAAAAATAAGGACCACTCCATAGAAATAAACTATCAACAGATGACACAATAGTTTCCGGTACCTTGATTAGGCTTGCATAAGTCAAAACAGTTCTCGTTAATTTTGTGAAGGTGGAGTCGTGACGAAAATATTATGTTTATTCAAAAAAACAGCAAAAAAAATAACTACCTACGTTATAATTAAGTTCTGAATTATACTGTGTTCATTCAATAAATTACCTTTAATTATGCAAAACTAAAAATGTATAAAGTAATTGTATGTATTATTCAAGTTAATCATACGGTAACAACTGGTTTTCACAATTTATGTTGTCCTAATACATTACATTAATACATAGAATTAGTATTACTAGCGTATAGAAGGGACACCGCGAACATCGGATGCGGGGGTGTGCATTGCAGCCGGCCGGCTGCATTTCATTCTGTCACTCAGCTGTCACTCGGCTGCGCTCATTGCGGCCGCATGTCAAAATTGTTTACGAAAAAACTGAAAAAATGCCGTCGTGCATAATAAGAATGTGTCACAATTGCACGACAAAAAACAAAAAAGATAATGTCATCACTTTATCATCAGTAAGAAAACAAAATCTTAACTTAAATCAACTAAAACGTATTTAATTAAATTATTGAGCAATGTTCCCGCCATTTTGAATGAAAAAATCATAAGGAGCGTTTGAACTTGGCAAGCCACTAGCGTGTTAATGGACTAAATAAGCTTGCCGACGCGACGCTTGTGACCAATTTAAAGTGTTGGATTTTTTGACACGAATCAATGGTCATTACGTTTGAAATCGTTTAAACGCTTTTGCACGTTAAATAAAGTTGGAGTAAAAGCTTGTAAAGATTTTGAGTCGGTGACTGCTTGTCTTGGTTCGACAAGTGTCATATACAAAGTTACTCTATGGCAAGTGTGCAAACGAGGCTTCTAGTTTGAAAAGAGAACGGAGGGCAAGCCGGCGGTGGAACACACATTTTGTTTGAGATAGCCTGTCTATGTATAGTACGTCAATGCATTAATATCATAATATTCCACTATAAAATTATGCAAACCTCGTAAATTACGTACTTTACGATTCGTTAACTATTTTGGTTATAGATGTATGTTATATATGTATATACTACTAGCTGCCCGAACAGACTTCGTTCTGTCAAAAGTTTTTTTATTTCTGAGATGTGAGCTATCCTATCTTTCAAGTTGGATCAAACTGCACACGGTGTGCAAATTTGACTAAAATCGGTTAAGTAGTTTAGGAGTCCATCGCGGACAAACAACGTGACACGTAATTTATATATATTAAGATCTTAAATAACAAGTTTGTTTACAATAAGTTTTAAGGGATAAACGTTTCTTTCACTTTAAACGTTTTATAATTCTTTTTGTTTGTTAACCCTCTGCGCAACGTCGAAATAGAAGTTTTTTCAATATCTAGTATCTACACACAATATTTACATTTTTAGAAGGGTTTTTTGGTTTGACCACGGAATTGGAATTGAAATTTGCATTTGGAATTGGAATAACTTTTCAAGGCGAAAGGTTTTTTGCAGTAAAACTAATTAATCCATTGATTGGCCATATTACAATGTAATAAAAGTATTGTTAAAATAAATATTTAATATTCATATATGTAGGACGTAATTTTCACTCTTATTCGTTGTACTGGAAGGCAGTATATCAACGCAATATAATAAGTTGCCTATGGTTATGTTATGCCACAGAATTAAATACCACCAAGTTATTCGTTCGCTGCGGGCGATGTGCTAGTAAATCATGAGTTCCTGGTAATAAAGAGTATTAATCGCACGCCCATTCTACCGCAATTTTTTTTTACTTACAATTTTTTATTATGAATTTATTAGGTAATGTTGTGTCTGGCCGGTCAAACCCATTGTTACTGAGGAGGGATGGATCATCGCTTGGTAACCTGTACTGGTCGAACTAGGAAACCCAAGGGGTCTCATTACAATAGGAACGCAATACCATCTTATAAACCATAGTAAAAATGAACTGGGCATTACCTACCAGTTACCACTTAAAACTAGTAACCATTACGAAAGTGTTAACTCTTATTTATATCCTTCTTTTACCTTCTATGTTAATTTTTTGCTGAGTTTATGAGCTGAATTGATTATCACGTAAATTATGCATAGTTTTTGCAAAAACCTTCTTAACTAAAAGTTTTTCCCGCAAAAACTGCTAAACGCTAAACGAATTTTAATGAATTTGTACATACATAAATGATTGTCTTAGAATTAGAATACAGAGGACACTGGTCGATGTTTGTGTCTGTACTCTGTACATAGCAGATATAAAAAAAATGGTTGTCTGTAAAGTCGGTTTACGGACGGTAGTTTAACGTGACAATTGATGAAATGATTGCATACTTTTATAGATAAAATTGAGCGCTTCAGCCGATCGTAGCCGATCGTGCCTCTCTATCGCTTGTTCCGCGCTCTCGCTCGCGCGGAACGCGACAGTGAGTCATGCTTTTTCGCGCGGGCACCCGGCGTTCATCGTTTATTAGACGTTATCAAGTCAAAAAGTTCCTTGTGTCTAAATACCCCAATACTTTGCATACTTCATAATATTTACAGGCGAAATTACCTTATCACTAAATGACATTCGGTAAAACGTGCGACAGAGTGAGCCAATTAGGCTCATTAGCTTAAAATTGTCGGATGCGCAGAGCTCGATAAATCTCTCTCGCAGGCCACACAGACCAATACATTGATTGGCATACAGATAATGATATATGTATCTAGCGGCCACAATGCCACATGAACAGACGAGGCTTCTGATGGCAAGTGGTTAACTACCATGGACATTTAGGACATATGTATCACCGATGCATTTTTAGATTTGTCAGCAAAGAAATAAGAGAGGAGATGAAAAGCCAAGTTGTCTTATGGCAAAATTGCATGCCAATGAATGCACTGCTGTTCAAGACAGCGGAGAACCCGCCTAATATCTACACTACACTAAAATAGTTTAAAACATATTGAGGTGTTTAGATGTACAAATATGTTGGGAAGGAAGGGAAGTGTATACGTCACTGTATACTAAAAGCGATTTCATTTCTGTTCTGTTGTTGTCATGATTGTTTAAGCATGTTGCTTTCAGGAAGTGTGCAGTTTCTGGAATACGGATAGATAATAACAAAGTAAAGTAAAAAAGCCTAGCCTCTGAAACACATGCTAATTTGACGAACATGCGCAATGAAGTCATGTAACTGAGGTGCGGGTAACAGGGGGCAATTTGTACGAATGTACTATGCTCGTGTACGCAATTTAAAATAAAAATGTATATTTTTTTTACGCGCTAGAAAATAGCTTGTTAGTTTCTAGCGTGTGTATCAGCACCCTATTAACTAAAATGAAAAAAATATTTACACGCTATGACCTTTAAGCTAAAAGTACTAAGTAGTCCCTTCATATGTATCATGAAAAAGTGACATTGTCTAAAACCTGATTATTAATAAAATAGATTAGATAATTTTGTTACAAACTTCGTTAGCTTGTGTCATTGCTCATACCTCCCACAACTGGACTATCAACGTCCGACTGTATAAAACAGTTCGTTAGGCTATGCTATCATTACTAAGGAAGCATGAAATAGATAAGGAAAACCGCAATTACTATGTAGCTGCGATAGCAACGGCTGGGTAGTTCCACATTTCTGCGTAAACAGTGCTCTCAAAAAAGGCTAGATACGACTCATACGACGGAGCAACGCATATTGACAGCTGTTTGCGTTGTAACGGTTGGAAAATTTCTCTATTAGGATGTCTTCATAGCTTGAATTATTGAAAACTTATTATAGTTTTCAATAATTCAACAGCATCGCAATTAAGATGTCCCAGTTTTTCTTTTGAAATTGGCTAATTAACTGACACAAATGTACTGATTGTAATAATTATACATAAGGAATTTATTGGCGCCGAAGCTATTCAGAGAAAAAAATTATATGATGCGAAATGTATACAATAATATATTATTACTTTCATCACATTTTTATGATTCATTGATTAGTGTAATCCGAGTAATTAAGTATCTAGTTTCTCAGGTGATTCAATAACAGGTTATGTTGGGATAATAACAATAAATATATTTTAACGATTTATTTCCACGAATAATTAAAGATCGTTGGAGAGGAGTTGATTTGCTATAATAAAATCGATAGTCGTTTGCTGCCGTGCAATTTGAGAAAACCCCCATGACGACACCATACACCGACCGTAACTGTTACGTATTGGGGCAGAGAGTGACAGTCCAGTATAGCAAACTTCAATTATTTACGTAGTCCCTATTGCTACTGTGGCCCAACAATTTAACGCAATTTGACGGACACTTTTTTACAACAAAGACATATTTTCTCCTTTATTCTATCCTTCATGGTTGGCGCAGTTTAAAACGAAAGGACGCGTGCATGTGTTCGGCTGATGGCAATCAAATTTAAATGAAAAACATAGTCACGCGAGGTTCGCACTATCGAAACGAACAGTAGCTGTGTTTTAACAGAATTTCCAACAAAAACGCCGTGAAGCGCCGAACTAATCGATTACCAATAGGTATGAGTAGAACGAAATTTAACGAGAATAAATTTGAACTACGTTTTTGTCAGATATTCCTCATACTCATACAGGAAATGTTAATTGCAATAACACTAAAATTAGTTGCTAGTGTTGCTACCTACACATACAGTTACCACTTTACTAATTGTACGCCAATAAATTGGTACCTATATTATTTACCAAGTGTAAAATATAATGTTATCCTACTTGAAAGGCCAACGATACATGACCTTCGATGGTTACCTATGACTTTTAAGTTTATTAGGAAGCTTCCCTTATTAACATTATAATATTTTATCGGAACATTTTATTGGTTTATTTATTTATTTATTTATGCAAACTTTATTGACCACAATATAAAAATATTAACGGACAAATGGCGAGCTTAATGCTAGTGCATTCTCTACCAGCTAACCATTAGGCCAAACAGAAAAAAAAACACGATGAGCGGTAAAATGTAAAGAAAAGAGAAAGGAAATATAACTAAACGAATACATATATACAGGTATATACATATACAATATATATTTACATATATATAACATAAATAAAAAAGTAAGAACTATAAAAGTAAAGTATTAACTTACTAAAATACAAATTGTAGTTTGTACTTTGTACGTCTAAGTTAGAGTGTAGAATCTAACTCACAAGCACGTAATCCGGCAGAGCGTCCTACCATCCCCTTCAATCGCCAGAAGTGATTGGTGTCATCGAGATTTTAATTATTGTTATTTATTCTGGGGTCGGTCGATATTTCACACGGCAGTATCGCGATCGCGATGGCGGCGGCGATATCGCGATCCGGGCGCGATCAATTAACGCACAGCGCTGATTTACGACTTTTACGAGTGCGGCCGCTTCTCGTCTTTCGCCGGTTTACGACGCACGACGCGGACGGACGGCAAAGACATTTTATCGATGCCCTCGTTTTATGAACTAAAATTTGAATATGGGCAAATCCATTGAAGATGAAGCGACGATGAAACTCGAAATCTTCACCGTAAGTGTCGAATCAGTCTTCTCTTTACGATTTACATTTTGAATTACATTTTGAATAAAGATCAAATGAAATCTTCTATCATAATAATATGTCACAGAAGACTCACTCCGCAAAATTATTTAAATAAATAGTGACTTTTGCTCCGAAGCAATAAAGTGTAATTCAGGTCGCACAGCGCTAATCACAAACTTGTAATGAGTTGCCTCTTTTTCTAACACTATATCATATCCTTTCTGGCAATGTCAGGGTTGGCTTTTTTGAAAGAATAAAATTAATCTGAAAGTTTTAGTTAATTTCGTTAGCACGACGCAACGCGCTGTATCAAACTAACGTGTGACATGACAGTGATGACGTCATGCGTGATTGATTACGAACGTGTGACAGCCCTTATGAATTTTCTAAATTAGCCCGACACGTCGAACGCGTGTACTTGTAACTTCGTAGCTAAAATGCGGAGTGTGCCAGGCCTGCCTAGGTGTACCTATATGCACGAGTACCTACATACATATACCTATCTGAAACGCGCCAAACACGATTTATAATTTAAAACGCATTCGCTACGTTCGGGTTCTCGCGATCCTATGAATTCATAGGATCCATGTGTCAGTGAAAATTCATGAGCAGGCATACCGAATTTTCCTTTACAAATCGAGAAAATTTCCATAGGTGCGTGCAAGAATTTATTTTACAGCGCATTTGCACGGCATAATCTGACCGTGTTGAGTCCAGTTATGCAATAAGAGAAATACGAGCCCGATAAGCAAAAAAGCACATACCTACCTACCGTGAACCGATAAAATCATCAATGAATGCTAAAATCCGATTCAATAAATTACGCGCAACAAAAAATCTAGAGCGGCCCATAATTGGCTCGTTGCGCGTCACTCGAATATGACCTCTATGGTGAACCCGATAAAACCGAACAGAGTGTCATTGAGTCATGTATCAATAAAGTTTAATTTACTATTTTTTGTAGTCAACTTCTCCGTAGTAAATACATAGTAGTACCAGGCTAGCAGATGTGACAAGGAGATCGCGAGTGACTATTGCGGCGATGACGCAATCACTATCCGATGTCCGACATCCGAAGTGGCACCGTGCAGTGTGGCAGTTGTGAAGTAGGCAGCGCGAGCGTCTAGTCTGTATGGATCTATGATCTTATTTTATTACGCAGCAAATTCGACTAGGTCACTCATATCGAGGAAACTAAAGGTCTGCTGGAAGAAATTTTGTTAGACAAGCAGAATAAACGAGTAACCTCCCTCGCTTTGCTTCGGTTTTCTTATTTATTTACAACTTGGGTTACATTATTGGAGTTTTATTAAGGATCCCTATTTTTTTGAAAATATAATATAGCCTATGTCACGCGGGGATAGTGTAGCTTCACGACAGTGAAAGAATTTTTCAAATCGGTTCAGTACTTTTGGAGCCTATTCAATGCAAACAAACAAACTTTTCCTCTTTATAATATTAGGTAAATAAGTAAATGGTATAGATTATTTCTGTAATTATTGTTCTCGTGTTATTTTTATGTGTACATAAACAATAAATAAATAAATAAAATACACTGAGCTAATTATTTCTGTTAATAGGCTACTTCATAATGGCTGATATTAAAACGTGTTGCAATAAGTGTTCTCGATTAATAACAGTTTTAGGGCTCCGTTGTCGTTCGCCTTGATCTCGATAAGTACAATTACAGCTTGCCTAATTACTTGCTTGCAAACAACAGTAAAAACTGCGATATTTTTTGATTGTTTTTTCCTTCACGGTTGTTGAAGCTGCTATTATAAAAATACTCCGAAACGCATGACTACCAACATTACAGACAAAACCGTATGATGTAGGTCAAACTGTAAGTGTAAAAATATGTTCGTCGTGTATGATACTCATTATCTTTTACTTATTAGTTGTTTAATTTTACTTATTGGTTAACTTTACCCAGTATCTGAGTAGGATTCACTTATAATATTACTCACCAATGTCATGTAACCGTTGGTTGTCCTTCTGCGCGAGCGCAGCCAGTATGCCCGCGTCGCCGACCCTCTGGCGCGCCACCGCTATGCCCACGGGAATCGAACCTGGGAACACTGCACATTTTAATATTCCACTGGTTATTTCGAAACACAAGCTTATTTCATGCACACATGTTAGGAAAATAGTTAAATTTTAACTGCATTGTTATAGTTAATGCAGTTAATAACCATATTTTCTAGTTATGAAAACCATTCCACTGGACTTACTGCTTGGATACTTTCATGTTTGTAGCTATTTCTACTAGTTTCATAATATTATAGAACTGGCTGACACTACAGACTAAAAATTCAACGATCAGAGCGCGAATGAAACTCGTCGAACATGTTTTGATGAAAGAATTTTGATCGTAATTAAAACAACCCCGTAATAGTATCAAACTAGAAACTAGAAGGTGTATATAATAAAAGTATATTTATATTATCTTAAATTCTGTCAGGTACAAAAGCAAAATCCTTGAATATGATGTCCATTACTCGAAACGGTCAGTCGAGGTCAAGTGGACTGCATGTGTTCATACAAACATTCCTGTAACGATTGATTACGCAGATCAGAATAAAATAAAGCACCTTGCGTAGGTCAACGTTTACCAAGGCGTTATAAACTTGCAGGCGGCTGAATATCGTTAAACTAAAAGCAATTAGTTACACTTGATTCACGAATCTTCCGATATTTTAGAGACGAAAATTCATTTTAACCATTGACGTAAATTATATGGACGCGCTCTTTCTAAGAAATTTCGTGTCACACTTTCGTGCCACAGAGAACTCAATCACAGAGTCACTATGCGCCCAGTGTTGCCAACACCCTACTCCGAAAGAGATCATGGATACATTACTATAACTGGACATATACCATGGATATATTACTCTGTCTGGATTACATTGTAGAGGTACCTGAGGATTAATTACGTCATAACGGAATGACCATTTTTGTAGTGTTCATCCATTCATCAAAAAAAAAAATCAAAAAATCGTTTCTTATTCCAGAATTTACATTTTATTACAATATGCGTGGGATCTTTCCATTTAAGTATATAAAACTTGTGTTATCTATAGTCCCAGGATATATCATTCGATTGTGTTAAAATATTTTTATGTGTGTTGTGCACTTAAAATAAAAGAAATGTATCTTAATAAATTACACTGTAGCCTCATTGAAATATTATAGTGTATTTTTGTAGAAACATCAAAAAGAGGAATTGGCAATTTAAATACTTTAATTGTCGTTTCTTTGTTTTCCAGGTAGGTTTGTGTGATTTAGGTTGTATTTAGTGTAACTCATAATGTATGATAAGCTTAAATAAAACTTTGTTTTTCAGAGCAACACGTAGTTTATTATCAATTCTTTAAATCCCGACTGATTGTCATATATAATCACATTAAGTACTTCACCTTATAGGCCGAGGGAACCTAAAATAATAATAATATTAAGTTAACTAGTCATTTGGTTTAGGCCCATGCTAGGTTCCTAAATACCGTCCCAAGAGGACGAGCTTTAACTTAAAAATTAAGTTTAAATAATAATAATAATAATGATATTATACCTTCTACCATTAATACCATGCACTTGGATTTTCTATAAGTGTGTTTTTTTAGTTTTTTTAAACTATTATTTATTTATTAATTTTTTAGTTTGATTTTTTTAAATGAAATGTAGGTAATTTCTTTCTTTCTTTCTTTCTTTCTTTTTTTTTTCTTTAAATATTAAATTGTCATTGGTCCTCAATAAGTCCACGAAGTTTGAAAGAAATCTGAGCGTTTCAAGTGAGCCAAAATCAAGTCCAAAGAGAAGTTACAAACAAACAAACCAACAAACAAACATACAGGTGAAGTAATATAAAGCGTTAAAACTTACCTGTGGAAAGTTATCCTTTCAGGTAATGTTTTCGTTTTTTGCTCATAATTTTTGCAATACCGCAATGTACAAGTTGGCATTTTCGTTAATTCAATAGGTACATATAATATCTAAAACAAATAAAGTAAGTCAATTTCATATAAAAGTCACGTATTGAAATCACTTTCTAGTTTCTACCACAATTTCCGCATCTTTGTCCTTTTGTTCTCTCACTCCGCGACGTCTGGCAACCCTGTTCCGTAGTGATTAAGTACTCTGTGTTCGTTCTGTCAAGTTTGGTTCAAGATGTCGGTAATAAATATTTGACACTAAATAATTTTTAAGACTGTAAATAAAAATATAGTTACTTACCGATTATGATTAAATAAAGTGAAATAAAGTTCAAACGTAAATAATGAGAAAGTTTTAACTGTGCACAATACAGAATAATAAGTGTTCTTGAACAGTCGGAGTTTTACGAAAGTGACAGCTATGGTGACAGCACTTGCTCGCAGCCGATTAAAGTACTAAACTGAGTTGGCCCCAGTTGGGGTCAACACAGGTGAACAAAATGTAAGTACTGAACAGCCTGTCTATATAATTTACGTCAATGATTTTAACAAACTTTTTGCTACTCTTTCTCATTGTGATTCCGCGTCAATTGCATCGGCATACTAAAAAACGAATCTAGGTAAAAGTCTAGACCAAATTTCGTGCATGTACCTAAGCTACCAGGGGAGAATAAGTTGCTGGAGTTTAACTTAGATCGTAGACAAGTTTTCGCAGAATTAAAACGGTACCAATTCGATACAATGTTGACAATCGTTTTTTGTTACCTTGCACTCTTTGTCCTTTGATGGCAATGATATTGTATTTTATTATTAGCAAAAACTTTACACTCATAAAATGATCGGTTTTGTCATTCTATATAAATTGTATTTTTGTGACGATTGTTTTAATTAATCCTAATTCATAAATCCCAAATTGGGGTATAAACTACTTTTTGACCTTGGAGTTGAAGATGAATAAATTAAAGACTACTAAATTAATATAGAGTGACATTAGCAAGATTTGAATTAATCAGAACACACCTTTGATAAATAAGCATTAAGATTTAATTATTTATTGCAATATAAATAAAGCACATAGAATTTGGTTAAATATGGAACCGCAGACAGTTACTGCTCAGTTACAGTACTGCTGTTTTCGAAAAAAATATCAAATTGTGTTCGAATTAAGCGAATGATGACGTGAACGATACACCTATAAAAACGCTTAAAAATAATAACTTACACACTCATACTGCCGTGGGTAGTAGGTATCCCTGTATCCTACGAGGATGACAGGTTAACCCTTCGCACTCTTCGTAGTTAACTTACCATTATTCATAGACGAGGGCACGTGGACATCGGGCTTGTTCCCTGGCGAGGCTTGCTCCAGCTTGACGGCGACCAGCTCGGACAGCAGCGGCTCGCGCTTTACCTGCACCATGTTGGCGCACTGGCCCACGTTGCCCACGCCGCCCACGCCCAGCCACGTCACTGGGTTCGTGCGGCTGCACCCGCCTTCCGGGTGGATTATCTGGTGGAGCGCAGTCAGAGCAGAATATTATCTCAACGCACAATACCAATGCTATTATGGTCTCGGCTAACAACAAGCGAGACGGGACGCGATCAGTCTGTAATCAATTTGATAGGTCTTTGGGCATGGTATCACTGTGGTGATACTGTACAATGTTTAACACTATGGCGAGTAATAAAGATGAATTGAAGACGAGCAGACGTTTTACTCCGCACCTTCTATGGCGACCCTGCCACTCAGTTGTTTTCACTCAGTTTTTTTGGAAGGCATGTAACCTGCTGTAAGTGACCTGATGAGTAAGTGGTACTACCAATATTTTTTGATTCGAATGTGTCACGTATTTCACAAGCAGTGTAGTAGAGAATATCGAAATACATTAAAAAGAATTACACTTCTTCTCAGGCGGCAACTCTTCGATGACATCTTACCATCAGGAACATTTGGACTCATAAGCACAACTTCCCATATAACTAGTGGGCTCTTTTATCATTGCTATATAGCTAAGTGTATGGAATCCTATAAAAATTGAAGCTGACCTTTTTAGGCGAGTTAGTGAGACAAGTGTTGCAGGTGCGCTTGGCCTGCTCCGTCTTGATGGTGAGCGGCTGCATCATGCCGACCCCGTCCAGCAAGCGCTGGTCACCAGGGCAGCAGACACCTTCCGACATACACGATTTGCCGATCTTGTCCTCCATTTTTCTGGACTCCCTGCACAAACATTAATATTGGTAAAGCAGTCTTTAGAAAGACAAAATGACCAGAGTGCATACTTTGTTATACCATGTTGTATGTATGTTATATTATTTGTAAATTTAACGTTTCAAACATACTTTTGTTTCTACAGGGTGTCCCGTAAGTAGTGGATCAACCGAAGGTGGCAGATAGCTTGAAGGTTGACCTATCATATGTCAAAAAATTACCTGAGTAAAAGTACCACCGTTTTTGAGATATTGACCACTTTATAAAATTTAGAAAATTCGGCTCCTTTACCCTACTTTTTCCTGTTGAGTATACAAATGAGCAGATATTTTGATAATTTTTTTTTCCTAGAGCTCTCAGATAGTTGCTTTATAATTATCAGTATGTAATGTTGCTGAAATTATTAGGAAACGCTGAGAAAATAGCGTCTACTTTGGATATTTTTGTTTTTGATTTTCTTCGATACAACTTTGATGCGAGGTGGTTGAAAAAAAATGTACTGGGCAAGTATTTTAAAAACTTCTCTGTTTAATGCAGATTTTAAAAACGGTACAATACAGGCTACTTTGATAGGGAAAATTTTCATGTAAAAGCCATTTCAGTGTCAAAGGGGTGAATTTGAATCAAAAGTTATTTTATTGTTTACTCTTATGGGATGAAGTTTTTCAATAGTTTTTGCTAAATATTACGTTACGTTAAATTAATGCTCTAATAAATATTTAAAATAATGATTATTTTGCGATATCTCTACCTTAAAAATAAATTTCAAATTACCTAAGAAATACTTGAAAAATATTGTTTCTTCAAAAAATAATGCTGTTTTTTAATACTAGATGATTGCTTTAAGATTATTTTTGTATGATAAAATACACAAAAATAAATATTTTACTTACATTTTTTCTCATTCTTTTTTTTGTTGAATATTCATACAAAAATAATCTTAAAACAATAATTTACAAGGCTTCCTGATAATCTAGTATTAAAAATAACAGTAAATCATAGCAATATTTTGAAATAATCAATATTTTTCAAGTAACTTGTAATTTCTTTTTATGGTTCGAATATCGGAAAATAATCATCATTTTAAATATTTATTAGAGCAATAACTTAACGTAACGTAATATTAAGCAAAAGCTATTGAAAAACTTCATCCCATAAGAGTAAACAATAAAATAACTTTTGATTCAAATTCACCCCTTTGACACCCTGTATACAGGGTGTCCCGTAAGTAGTGGATCAACCGAAGGTGGCAGATAGCTTGAAGGTTGACCTATCATAATTATGTCAAAAAATTACCTTGGTAAAAGTGTCACCGTTTTCGAGATATTGACCATTTTTTAAAATTTAGAAAATTCGGCTCCTTTACCCTACTTTTTCCTGTTGAGTCCACAAATGAGCAGATATTTTGATAATTTTTTTTCCTAGAGCTCTCAAATAGTTGCTTTATAATTATCAGTATGCAATATTGTTGAAATTATTAGGGAACGCTGAGAAAATAGCGTCTACTTTGGATATTTTTGTTTTTTATTTTCTTCGACACAACTTTGATGCTAGGTGGTTGAAAAAAAATGTACTGGGCAAGTATGCCCCGGTATTTTAAAAACTTGTCTGTTTAATGCAGATTTTAAAAAGGTACAATACAGGCTACTTTGATTGGGAAAATTTTCAAGTAAAAGCCATTTCAGTGTCAAAGGGGTGAATTTAAATCAAAAGTTATTTTATTTTTTACTGTTTTGAGATAAAGTTTTTCAATGATTTTTGCTTAATATTACGTTACGTTAAATTAATGCTCTAATAAATATTTAAAATAATGATTATTTTGCGATATTTCAACCTTTAAAAGAAATTTCAAATTACCTAAGAATTACTTGAAAAATATTGTTTCTTAAAAAAATAATGCTATTATTTACTGTTTTTTAATACTAGATGATCAGCAAACCTTGTCAATTATTGCTTTAAGATTATTTTTCTATGATAAAATAAACAAAAATAAATATTTTACTTCCATTTTTTCTCATTCTTTTTTTTTGTTGAATATTCATACAAAAATAATCTTAAAACAATAATTTACAAGGCTTCCTGATCATATAGTATTAAAAAAACTGTAAATCATAGTATTATTTTTAAAATAAACAATGTTTTCAAGTAATATGTAATTTCTTTATTAGGTTGGAATATCGGAAAATAATCATTATTTTAAATATTTATTAGAGCAATAATTTAACGTAATGTAATATTAAGCAAAAACCATTGAAAAACTTCATCCCACAACACTAAACAATAAAATAACTTTCGATTCAATTTCACCCCTTTGACACTGAAATGGCTTTTACTTGAAAATTTTCCCTATCAAAGTATCCTGTATTGTACCTTTTTAAAATCTGCATTAAACAGACAAGTTTTTGAAATACCGGGGCATACTTGCCCAGTACATTTTTTTTCAACCACCTCACATCAAAGTTGTGTCGAAAAAAATCAAAAACAAAAATATCCAAAGTAGACGCTATTTTCTCAGCGTTCCCTAATAATTTCAACAATATTGCATACTGATAATTATAAAGCAACTATCTGAGAGCTCTAAGAAAAAAAAATTATCAAAATATCTGCTCATTTGTGAACTCAACAGGAAAAAGTAGGGTAAAGGATCTGAATTTTCTAAATTTTATAAAATGGTAAATATCTCGAAAACGGTGACACTTTTACTAAGGTAATTTTTTGACATATGATAGGTCCACCTTCAAGCTATCTGCCACCTTCGGTTGATCCGCTACTTACGGGACACCCTGTATATGTAAATATCATCAATCGCCTTATTCACGCTTATCAAATTAAGGACACTTATAAGTCCTAGGTACGCCCCAACTCAGAGTCAGTAACAGTTGCTTTAATCTGTCCTTAGTAAAGAATCACCATACAAATTTTGTACTAAGAAGTTAGTGATTCTGAGTTGGGGCGTTATATAACCTAACACTCTTTAACAAAGAAACTAATCAAATTCTTAGCACAATATATATCAAGCTCAAAATAAACGATCACGGTGTCCCACAGTGCCATGCAAGTGTATTCTTCAACTATTATTACCAATTAGATACTCTTGTAACACAAGCAAATCAATTAATAATGTGGGCAACGCGGCATCTTCTATTTCACAATATCGCATATCTAATTGGCGTTTAGCGATTGGCAAATCTATACTAATAATAAAATTGAAGAGTCAAACTGTGATTTTGATAAATGAATTTTTCAAGCGCAAATCGTTACTTGCACGATACCAACACCGAAAAATGAGTTTTTAAATTTTTTGTCTGTCTGTCTGTTTGTTTGGCTTTGCAAATCTCTGAAACCACTGAACGAATTTTAACACGACTTTCACTAAGATATTAAAAAGACTTCAACTTAGCATTTAAGCTATTTTTTATGGTTCCAAACCAAAGGGTTCCCTAGGGATATTTTGTATGGAAAAATAAAAAAATGTCAGCTGATGTGTTTGAAATAATAAAAAACGTTTTTTCCGTACAAAAAGAGTAATACATGCATATCTTAGTTTTTACTTATATGACATGGAAAGACCATAAAATGGCTTTAAAGGTTATTTTTTTCATTAATTCACAACCCTATTACTGAATGGATATCTGTTTTCTTATTTTGTTTTCGAGATCATATTTTTTGCCTATCTATGTACTCCAATATAATTTCAGCGTTTTACTAATTTCACCTTAGAAGTGGTGGAAAAACGCAAATTAATTCTGTATGAGTAACCGATCGATTAATATCTTGGCCACTAGATGTCGCTGTATTTGTTCATTCACGCCAACGATTTTAGTACATACAAACCTCTTTTTTACCTAAAAATAAATAAAATTGAAGAGTCCGTCTGTGATTCCAAAATAACTGCATTTTTAATGTTGTAAATAGTTACTTGCACAACATAAAAACTGAAAAATGAGTTTTTGATAATTTTTGTTTGTCTGTTTCTTTGTCGCCACTTATCTCTGAAACCACTAAAAGGATTTCAACAGGACTCTACTACGATATCGAGTCTTCAACTTAAATTGTAGGATATTTTTTTGGGTTCCATAACAAAGCGAGAAAATAAAATATGAGTCGATTTGTTTTAAACTTACAAAACCTTTTCTTCATTGATAATAAAATGCATAACTCCACAGACGTAAAGCGTATTGCGACGTGTTATATGAAGCTTAGGATTGTTATTTGAAATAATTGTTTCGTGTTTTTTTTATGGAAATAGCCGACAAACGAGCAGACGTTCCACCTGATGGTAAATGGCTATCGTCGCCCATGGACACCAACACCAAAGGCATCACTGATGAGTTGCCGGCCAAGAAATAGGGAGAAAAAGAAAGAAAGAACTGGCTCTCAAGCACTCAGCCGGAACACGACGAATCGTTTGGCGGCTGACTCATGCTCAAGGGCTATCCAGGAGAAAGCTATCCAGGAGAAGCCCATGGAGAAATAATAATAGTAATAATGGTATTAATTAACAATTGTAATGCATAATATCCTTAGGAACATCGTGTTGAGAGTGCTGAGTGCTGAATTTTCTCTTTTTATGTGAAGCAATATCTCCCCTTTGCCGTATTATTGGTTTGCCAAAACTACAATGTAATAAATGCGAAAATGTGTTGCCTCCTTTATTACCATTCACACATAACTCATCGAATTAACCTTAACTCTCTCGCACCGCTGAACCAATTTTGATGTGTTTGGGTAGATAGACATAGATTGTACGTTGGAGAAGGATTACTACTATTTTTAAAGTCTGGGTACCTATGTATGTAATGTGAAATAATGATGGCTTAGCCATACGGCATCATACAAACTATTTATTCAGTGTAATTTACTATGGGTTAAGCAGGAAACACAAACATTAGAAAATAATATCATGAAATAATAATAATAAGTAAAAGCAACCGGCCAAGTGCGAGCTAGGGTTGTTGAACCTAACTTAACTATTTAGTGAAACCTAACGTAGCTGTGTAACGACAAGATAAATGGAATAAAGAAACAAACATAACTTTGCCGCTGAAAAACTTTCGTCCCCATACATCGACATAGGCCCTGATCAAATGACCAAGTTCTGCAAATAGGTGTAAAATCATGTTCTTTGTGATACCTACTTACAAAAAAGTTTTCAGATTTTTTTCTTTAACCTTTGCCTTTAGCCGAGTGTCTTTTGATTACGTTGACGACACAGAATATTGATCTTTTCACAGCTCCTAGGGATTGCAGACCTGAGTATTGGATATTAATTTTAATTTGTTACCTTCACGCGTTCCTGCGAAAAAAGGTTTTGACAAACAGACGGGCAATGGAGTGATCTTATGGGAACCGTGTTTTTTCTTTTGCGGTAAGGAACCCTAAAATATCGAAACGTTAAGTCGTGTATTGACCTTTCATTGTAATGCGGTTCTAATGATCATGCTGCTGTTCTGTAAGTTAACTAAAGTACCTACTATTTTTGCCGAAGCGAAGCGAGGGCAACTGCTAGTTAATTAATATTTGAATTCGATTCCTAGACATTCTGATTTGGCGCGCGGCGTGCTACGCTCGAATTAAGAACAAGGTTCAATACAGCAGTATTCCATTGGCTTTAGTATTTGTATGATACACAGATACATATTTATACAATTTCATAACGAACTACCGATGCCGCCTGCATCGATCGAATTAGTATTGCGACATTTGCAACACATCAATAAGCAATTAAGTGTATGTACTATACAATATCCTTTGCTTAGTGAGTTAGATTAGAGGTAATTGTGTTTATTATAATTGATGTTCTGAAAGTCTTAATATTACCCAGTTTGCTTCACTTGTAAAATTAGTGGAAAACTTTACGTGTCAAATAAATGTTCACTTTGTAATGAGGTATTACACCTACTTCGTTTGATATTCCTTGGTTGTCAGATGTACTTTACTCCTAAACTCTAAAAAAAACTTACTCCGTTCGTTTTCTTATTACACTGGCCCTAAGAACCTATTTGGAGTCTACAACCTCACAAGTCACAACTTTACTATCGTTGGTAACAAGAGAAAAAGTAGAAATACAAAAGTTTCACAGTATTTTTAGTAAAATTGTCGCTGAAAACGTATCATCGTATTCGTAGCGTGGTAGATAGATAGCTCGGTAAGTCTGCTCAGGAGCCCAATTCTCATTTCGTAGAGATACATGTCTAACAGAGATATGTCGAAAAAACATGGCCGATTGGCCTCGTTTTATTCGAGGTCGGCCATGTTTTTTCGAGATATCTCTGTTAGACATGTATCTCTATGAAATGAGAATTGCCCCCCAGCACACAGCGAAATCGCATCGTTCCGAAAATTTGCGGTACCCGTATCGCCGGGAGTGCCCGGGAGCGACAACGACAGCACAGATTAAATACCAGCGAGAGCAATCCATTCACTCTTCCGTTCCTGTCAAACGCAATAGATTAAAATGTAGCAGTAATATCACAGACATGTATTATAGGTAGAGAGTAATATCTGTATCATTATGGTATTTCTGTCTCTCTCATTCTGGGAAACGGCATACGTTATCAAACATTATTCCGGGCCGCTTTGCTCCGTTTTCACAGAATCAGCTTAATTATGTTGATAAATAGATGCGGATTAAAATTATTGTGCGCGGTGTCTATCAGTCACTGTATAGCTCCTTGACGAGTGGGTTTTGATAAATATGATTCGGTTACTCGCGTTTATATCGAGGCTTATAAGTCGACACATCAAGAGGCTCTCTATTGATGTATGAATGTGTAAATTACGTCTTTGAAATCACAAATTAATAAATAATGCATTTGATTTATATAGCATTCAAAATATTATGAACTTACTTATCAGCGAGGAGCAACCGCTGCGAGCAGTTGAGGTCCAACTGCAGCGGAGAGTACGGAGAGTTGGGCGGCGGCGTCGGCACCCCGAACGTCGACAGTGACGTCGAGAACAGGCTCTCCGTTACTGGAACAACCGACGACTGTCAGTTATGGTTGCCTGGTACGTTTCACATTCTTATATTGACTTATCCAAAGTTGTGTCAGGTCTGACAATCATTCATCTTCAAATAACAGAGCGAAAAGAACCAACATCATACCCCGGTGTGGTATCAAGTCCTCTCGGTTAGTTAAAGAAGCTTTATAAAACTGACATAAAAAGACATGTTAAGACTTTCTAGTGAACAGGATGATCATCGTCATCATCATCACAACCCGGATCTGTGTCGAATAATCTCACATTAAGAATTTGTAGTTAAGGTAATTCAACACCATGACCAAGTGGCAAAGATTTCATGCCTTCATAAAAAAACTTGTCTGAAGTTTCCACGAATAAAAGAGACAGGTCCCCTACATGTTGTATTTCAATGGTTGTTAAAAAGGGTTTAAGCGCAGATAGTATAAAACAAAAGTTGGCGTATTTTCATTGACACAGCCTACGCTTTATCACATTGCAAACTGATATTAACGTAAATCGTATTTTCGCAGATGATAAAAATGTAACACAATTTATATTCATAACCAATCCCACAGAGAGTTCGTAGTTCGATTCGAAGTCGCTGAATATTACGTGGCCGTCGGCGATAGAGCACAACGCACAACGCTTATGATAAAGTAAACCTTTTATTAAAAGACAATGTTTGGAACACGAGTCCGATTTTTCTTAAACAAGTACCTTATTAAAATTTCTGAATAAATATGTTTTTCATGGCATTTAATTTCTAAACATGAGACTTTCTGTTCTAAGTCCGTGTCTGTCTGTATAACGTTGCATTAGCGCGCTTTACGTTCAAAACACTCGCTGTAAATTAGCTGAACGTGTGAAGAATATAATTGTTAGAAAAACAAGTTAATTTTCGTCCACGTCATCTATCTGTTTGTTCAGTTAGTTAACCCTTATGTGAGTGACAAATAAAACACCGTTATCAGAGTGACGAGGTACCCGGGTACCTTCATAGAGTTTATACGTAATGTGAACAATCAAGGTCTGGTTTTGCGTTTCACATACTTTAAATATTATTATTGTTTTAGTTAAGCTTAACACTTGAAGATCTGCGGCGACCAAAGTGGAGGAGGAGTGGAGTGCGGTACATGGTTATCGGCGCGCAAGAAACACTGAATCCATTCGTAGTGTGCTTGATAGTGACACTTGACTGTATTTGTGACGTTTGTGTGTGAATTTATATTTATTTCATTATGAATATTGGAGCAAGTACTTCTAAACAAAAGCCCAATGCATACGTAACGGGGTTTATTTCCGTCCCGTACGGGACGTGAAGTTTTAGAAATATCCTTTCATAGAAAATGTATACGATAGTGCATACGCAACGGAATCCCGTGCGGGACGGGAACGGGGCACGCACGTACATTTATGCCCCGTCTCCGTCCCGTACGGGGAAAAAGTGGAGTGGACAACATGGATATACTGTTAGCAGAATATACCGTAAAACGCAGAACGAATCGATGGCCTTTAGCATTATTTTTCATCATCATTGATATCGCAGCTTTGGCAGCATATATCATTTACATGGAACATAACTCGAGTGACAGACGTAGAAAGTTATTGAAATCATTGATTCTACAGCTGTGTGGTAAAAATATAGAACAAATTATATATCAAAAAATTGCATTGTGTTATCAAAGTTACATGTAAGATCTGCAATACAGGACGTGCTTGGCCAAGAACTAAGCCTTTCGATTTCTTCTGGATCTACGAATACAGCTTCTATAAGTCAGAATAGAAGAGATTCCACAGGGCGTATTGCAGTCGTCGGAAGTTGCTACTTATGCAGAGAACTCAAACGTATGCAAAGAAAGACACGAAAAGCTTGAACAAACTGCAAAAAAACAGTTTGTGATGAACATGCAATATCTCGTCCAACATCAATAATCGACCAATATCTCGTCGTATAAACAAAGAATTTGTAATTTTTATATAAATAAAACATTCTAATAAATGTTTATTATTTCATTATTGTACGAAATTATAAATACTTTGCTCATAGTCGTACTAAACACAAAGAGGTACCCGGGTACCTTGTCACTCTATTGTGAGGATAAAACATGTTTTAATTTCCACAAAACATTATAAATAGTTGACTGGGTCAAAACATTAAAAAATACATAATTCATAAAAAGTTAAGAGCTCTCAGAAAATCACAGCTACCTACAGGGCGTAAAACATACTTTTCTTTAAATTTGAAAATGCTAAAGGTACCCGGGTACCTCGTCACTCACATAAGGGTTAATCATAAGCGACGCGGCGACGGCTGCGCGGGCGCACATGTGCGGTGCGCGGGAGTCGACGAATGACACGTAATTAAGGTCCCCCGTGGGACTCGGCCAAAATAAACTGTTATCTTACACGCTGCGTTAACACCGCGGTATGCGGTACGGGGATCGCTCGCTCATTTTACTGCTGTTGTGTTACTGGCTTTACTTGGTATGGTTTGGTAAGACTGACTAGACTAGATTAGATTAGACTAGTCTATGAATGACATGATTATATTATAGTGCGTTCACTATAGATAGACACTGTTTAGTATGCCAGCATATTGAATTATACACTTATTATTATTTTGGTTTTTGTAGGAAGTTAAAATCGGGAGGAATTTAAAAGTAATATTATTCCCCATTTAACCATTATACGTTCTTCATAAAAATGCAATAATCCAAATCGATTTTCAATTCCACAGTCAATATTAACATACAAAAACCATTAACCATCATCAGGTAAACATTACCATACAAAGACCTTTTTTTAACGACGACTAAATACTTCAATATATTATGTATTTGTTTTCTAATTCTAATACAACGTTCAGTTTACTCGTAGCCCTCGTGGGCTAGGGACCACGTCATCAGAATACAGCATGCATTGAAAATATAACTATGACATCACAACGAGAAAAGTGCTTTGTTTAGATCGGAACAATACCCTATTCAAGGGCGTTTTATATTTCTTATAGATGTTAGCTTTTTGATCAAAAAATCTGAAACAGTTTCATTTCAATAATTATAGTAGATAAATAACGTATCGTTTAACCTTTTCGTGCTCATGCGAGAACATCATTCAGTCATAGTTGGTTTCGCAGTTTTTGTCACTTTTAAAGGTTAAACAGTCAATTTTAAAGCAGTAATCAATCGTCCATTCGATAGTGTAGCTACACTCCCTAGCTAACGAAGGGCTCTGGCTTCTGCATGCGATACCTGAACAGATAGACATAAACATTTAAAACTGTGTGACAAAAACTTATAAATCTCTAAAATTCCCCAGCATAGACTCATCATAATAATTATATGAGCTAAGAGCATTGAGGTATAAGTATACATAGAGAAGACATCTCAAACAAAATGTGTGGCCCCGCCGGGAGGTTCTATTTTCAAAATTGAGCCCCTGTTCTCCTTTCAAAATCGAACGAATCCATTCGACATTGAAGCCGCGCGGCGTCAATTCTTTGAAACATACATTGTATTCGCGGTGTCCGTTCTATACGCTAGTAATAATCAATGTCTAAGAGGCCTTTAAGGATATAATTCCAAAACACATTCTTTAATTCTTTACATGGCAAACACAAAGACAATATAACTTGTACGCTACATCCGGAATCGGCGTTCCATTTATCTCGATTTAACGAACATTATATACTCGATAATGGTAATCGATATTGCATCGATAACATCTACGGATAACCGGACGTCGGCGTCGCGTTATGTTTACGACGCGATAACTTACAATAGCGTTAGCCGCTAAGCGATAATCGTGCCGCACTATAATATTGTTATAACTTCATGCGACGCTAATGCAATAATTATATAATTTATAATGCAATAATTAGCAAGTACCTAGTACGTTTTAGCGATTATAAGGACATAGGAGAATAGCTAGACTTCGGATAATGTGACTTATACCTCACAGTGCTTATCTTAATATCTCAAACACAAGCTTTTGCAATAATAATTATAGAAGGTATCTAATTAGGAAATAGGGCTTATCTTTCTATCTTAATTAACTGAGATTTACTATTAGATTATGCACACACAACTACTCTTCAAATGCCTTATTGTATATTAGCTCCATTTCAACTCCTCAATTTTGGGATGAGACGATGAGAGACATTTTACCTATATTTTTTATATTATTAGCCGAAAAGCGAGCTGGTGCTATCGTCGCCCGTTGCCGGCCAAGAAGAAGAAAGAAGGAAAGAAAGAAAGAAAGAACTGGTTCTCAAGTATCCCGGTTGTGTGCTCTCTCCTGGGCTGGGAAGAAAGACTGGGACGTTTATGTTTGTGATTTCGTTTTTGAGTTAGCTTTTTTTGCTGCTTATCCCACCTGATGCTAAGTGGTGATGTAGTTAGTCATGGGTGGTAAAACGCAGTAACTTAGTAAAAGCCTTTTTATTTATATTTTTGCGATTCTGAATTCACTGTTGATTCAAAAGGCGCGAGGTGTGGTGGTGTTTAAATAATAATACAAAAATGATGTCTAAACCTACCAGGCGCCTATAGGTCGGTGTCGGCTGTCAGACGGCTTCACATCGCATCTTCACGCCTGTCGCTCACCCTGTGGTCCCGTACCTACCTCATAACCACGGCCACGCCACGGCGGAATTCCTAATCGTCGTTTTTTGTCTTGACATATTTGAGGATTATGTGGTCTTGGTTAATACTTATTGGTTCAGAATTAGACTACGGGCTCACGCCGGTTCATTGGTTTCGTTCGCTAAAGCAAAAACTGAATCATTTTAAAGTTATTTTAATATGGACTGAATAAACTGTATACCTAATCAGAATTTTACCAAGAAAAAATAACCGACTTCAAAATTAGGAATAACTCAAAAACTACTCGTCATATCTCGCTCAAATTTAAGTGGGACCACAAGACATGCACCAGCTTTCGATTAAAAAAAGAATCATCAAAATCGGTTCACCCAGTCAAAAGTTCTGAGGTAACAACCGTAAAAAAATACCTCCCCATATTTGAAGTCGGTTAATTATACCAATGGCTGAAATAGAACTTTCTTACGTAATTCCTCACAATGTTTTCAACCAAGTGTCAACTATGCATGCATATATATCTATCTACCTATCCTTTATTGGTACTAGCACTACCTACTGATTGCGTTTATAGTTTCGCATTATTTGTAAATCATTATGTCCAAATGAACTAATCATTAAACAAATATGCCTTTAAACGTATATCCTCGTTAGAGATCTGATATCGCGCGCGATAAGGCGCCGACCATACATTCAGACTTGTTTCCGTAATCAGTGTATACGTGATTGCACTGTCTGATTGTCCACTAACCACACAAACTGACAACACGTACACACACACACACACACACACACACACATGGGTTTGAGATAACGAACCACATGGTATCTGTGGAATGCTTTGCACGACTTTCACGCCACGTTATAAAAGCCGTGACGGAGCAGCTAAACAAAGTCAGCTATGACAATATTTAAGAATTAATGGTAAGATCCATTGGTTCGAAAATAACACTAACAAACGGAAAATTACGGAAAATAAAACTGTAACTTATAATTTGGCTGTAACTCAAATAAAGTTACCTCATGAATGTGTGTAATATCTGATTTACCTTTACATGGTTGAAACTTCAAAATCAAAACATTTAAAATGTCCAGTGAATCCGGAATAAATCCTGACAGAATGACCTTTCTAATTACAAGAGATGTAAGACATTTTAAAAGTAATAAAATGAAGAACTTTAATATTGTAATTTTTAAACTGCTCTAATTTGTATTTACAAGAGAGCGAGGGAAACAAATTCCCTTAACCTAACTGCGAGATGATTCAGTTACTTGGATTCAAAACCGCGTTACCGCTTACGCGCGTTCCAGGTTACTTGAACCTAACAGAACTAAAACTTAGAGGCTTTAGCGTGATTGCATCTTATTGATATTCCATATTCCATCTTGGCTATTTGGGTGATTTTGGCCAGTAGTGTTGATATCCTTATGGTGGCCATACACGATCAAGTAAATGCCGCGTCAAGTCCACTGCAAACTTGACAAGTATACTTGATCGTGTATGGCCTCCTTTAAGTATTATTGATATCCATACAGCGGCGACAATATTAGTATGATTTTTCATGTTATCCTTTAAAGACTATTCCATCCATAAATATTTATTTCATCCATCTACCTACAAAATCCGTATAAGTTGGAAATGATTGTTTTAAAAAGACAGAGGAATAATAATCTAACTGATTAGATATTTTGATGATGTTGTATATTGTTGGTGTTGATGTATATTGTTGATGTTACTTTACCTTTGTGTATGGCGGGCCTGCCGGTACCTGGCGCGGGGAACAGCGAGTACAGCGGGAATCGGGTCACACCTGCAACAAACACCATCTACTATGGAGTCTATGGAACAAATCTTCGCAACAAAATTATCACAGCATACTTGATAATTAACTGAACATACTGGGCATGCTTTTTGTCGATGGCGAATCAATCGTCGATGTCTATACATCATTTTAGCGCAAAGCATTTTAGCGCAAAGCGCAAATTATTTTAGATAAAATTATTTAGACGATTAGAGATTAGTAATATTATTATCAGCTTATAAAATTTTTCTTTTATTTGTAATTTATTTTGACATTTGTACGCTGGTTCCACCGGCAAAGTGTGCTGGAATTTAATATGAAACTGTTTACGACCTAATATGTACGCATACTTGAACAAATAAATTCATTCATTCATTCATTCATTCAAGCTCTATGTAAGTAGAGATCGTCTTTTGTCTTTCAAAATGTTATGATGTGTAATTACGAGTAACCTAGAACCTCATCTGTGTGCCTTTAAAAAAAGAGAAAATGAATTTTAAATCATCGCCTCTTACCATCGAGTGGACATCGGATTATTGTCAAACATCATCTTATTATAAGCAAAAAAGTAAAAATATCTAATAAGATTCAATAATAAAAAAATGAATTACCTACTCGACAATTATTTTAACACAATTTTAGATCGCAAATTGCAACGGACTTCATCCATAAATCAATATAAGCCAACTCCCGTTTCCATAATTCATTTTATTGAAGGACCATGGCAATAGTGAATCCAGTGTAAGAGTAGTCGTACACAATATAACAGTTATTTAAATTCCTAAATGTCTACCACTATCCACCCTCTTGTTGAGTCAGCCGCCAAACGACTCGTCGTGTTCCGGCTGGGGGCTTGAGCCAGTTATTTCTTTCTGTATCTTCTCTCTTTCTTGGCTGGCAACGCATGATGCCTTTGGTTTAGCTGACGTCCAAGGGCGACGATAGCCACTTACCATCAGGTGGATCGTCAGCTCGTTTGCCGACTATTTCTATAAAAAAAACTATCCTTTTAAACGTAATAAGTATCTACTGAAAATTCATTTGTAGTCACCATTCAATTTAATGCCGACTATTACCAATGCGGCAGTTGTGCACGGTGTAATATACTTTGTAGTTTATTTAAAGTATTACCTTAATGCCTGACATGACAATCTATCATGATCCTGAAACTAAACTAAACTCATCTGTGAAGTGTTCTGTGAAGACGTGTAGTAGACATGTATGCGATAGCAAATTGAAACATATTTTTATGTTTGTCCTGAGCCTGAGCCTGGTAAGGGGTTAAATAAAAAAGTGGCAAAAGCTTACCTTGGTGCAAGTCAGAGGGCGGGCGGGAGCGGGCGCCCCCCGCCGCCCCGCCCAGCATCGCCCCCCGTCGACCACGTCACCACCTGCAACAGACACCAGGTGCTATGACTCACTGAACTGCACGGGGTAAACAAACAAACTTACAGACATATACCTACTGATTTTTAGACTTTATATCGTATACCGATTATCGTATGTAATTAATGGATTTTTCATTGTGATTTTATTGTAGATCTATCTATATTACTGAATCTAGAATCTAGACACACTATATTTTATCATTCGTTACCACTTCGTTTGTTACTTAATTATTGTTAGTTTTATTTATTTATATTAGATGTACTGCGCCCAATAAACCTCTTAATTGCGTGTCATAATATTGTCTGATTTCATGTTTTATTTGCACAAAGTTGTTTTAGCCTATATCGGCAAGTAAAATATTTTGTTCGTCAAATACATACTATTTCATCATTATTTACTTATTTTACACACATTTTACATAATTATTTTTTTTCATACAAGAGTCGGACCTTGCAAACCATGCAGGGTTTATAATATTATATTTTAAGAAATAAAGACGGAAATCTATGAGATTATGTTTTTGCCCAATCGGAATTCAAATGAGGTTGTATAGTTGAACCGCTTCATGAACCAGGGTGTCATAGGCGCGACCGTCCCGTCCCATAGACAACGCAACTGGTGACCGCAGAAAATACTAATCCCGCGAATGTCACTAAACAATACCGCGATACTATAGGTGTACCGGCATCTCATGGCATTTTTGACAAGCAGAAAAATGGGTTTTTAATATGGCAATGAAAATTTTTAAAACTAACTATTGTCAAGCGGCCTGTCAAGTCAAAAAAGAGTTGTATGGAATTTTTTTCTTTTTCTAAAATTATGATTATTTTCGATTTACCGCCGAAAACAACTTTACGATCACAAGCCACAAATATTATTTTCAATGTTTATTGAAAAACATGTGAGGAAAAAGTTGTATTTAAGCGACAATCTGCATTATTAATATTATCCATCTTGTAGGATTAACTCGTTTTGATACTTAGTTTTCGTGATTATATTTTCTTAGTAAATAATCTACATATGATTTCTTTGTATGTAAGATTAGCAAATGATATTAAATTAATTGAAATAAATAATACAAACATTGTTACAAATTAAAGGTAGCAAAAATTTTGTGAATATGAAATGAAAAGTTACATCATACAAGTTCTCGTAACTAAAATGGTGGAGGAGCAATTTATTAATTATCTATTTGTTCTCTTTATCAAATTAATAAAAAATACTAGTATACAGATGGCAAATTTTAAATTATAGTTGCATAAATTATTGTTAGTCACTGTAATAATTAATTATAATATAAAAAATATGTGCTTGTCTAATAAAATGTGTAGCTTTGTCTTTTATATATTTTCATCTGAAGTTAATAAACCTCCTACATAATTTATATTGCCTATTATGAAACTAACACTGTTAAAAATATCAAGGATCAACAAGTTTTATTCTAGTTTCCCCAACGCTGAGGAGTGTGTTGTCTCCAATTTTAATTTCCCCATTTTGCCATCAGATTCTGGTACACCTATACATCGTATGTAATATCCACTATGAGTTACAATACAATATTATAGAACTTTTGTGTGGGCGCGGGTGAGGGGAGGAGAGGGGAGCGGTATTAATCTCCCCGATAGAGGCCAGTGTTTTAATAACTGGTCCATTGTGTGGCACGAGGGACTTCAGGGTTGTGTGGTTAGAGTTACTTATCATTGAAGTTATATTTAAAGAGCTAATAGAACAGAAATACTTTGTACGGTTCTACTAGGTGACTCCCACTGCGTCGTTCAGTCTTCTGCGTGAAATCTTCGAGTTATTTTTGATTATAATGATACCGCGTATTTATGTTTTTATCTAAGATAGGTTTTTATTTACATCAATTCGAAGTACAAAAACATTGACGTCTTTTGTGTTACTGATGACCATGGGCGACGGTGACCACTTATATTCCAGGATTTCCAGGCCATGTAATTGAGTACACTATATTATCCAAAAATAAGGAAACACTCAAAACGGGTCCCAACAGTATTTTTAATTTAATATGGTTGTGTTTCATGATACATACAAGACTTTACACTTAAGATTTGCAACACTTCCATCAGTGCGGCAATATGTCAATGTCGCAGATTAACATGAAGTTATTTATTACGTGTCATTTTAATCAATGACTGACAAAGGCTGTGAGATGACAGGCGACAGTTTGCTGTCAATATTTTACATTTTAAACACAGAATAGCTCAATCTCAGAGCATAAGTTATTAACCACTATGGTGGTGTGCGTGTTAGAGAGATTTTAAGAATATAATAACGATTTAAGGAAGGAAGGAAGGAATTATCAGTATATTTTCAAATTCAACAGATTTATCTTGATTTTTGAGGTCCCACAGAGGTGTATGTTTTTCAGTAATATATCCTCTGCTCTTATTCTATAAGTTTATATTTAGAAGCGATTGCTAGACTAGACAGTACCTAATTAAGAATGTTCAACTGTAAGAGCTTTTCGTAAAACTGTAATTGGAGTATCGGCCCAGGCGCCGCAACTAATAATGATGCATTCAACTCGTTAAATAACTTTTACTACTCTAATTGGAGATCATCCGAACTTAGTATATAAACAGGCCGCACCACCATACTTCATATGTTAAATTCAGTTTTTAAATGACTCCAGTAAAAACCTAATAAGCATTCAAACTTGGGAATAAAAAAGAGTAAGATCGGCGTCGGAAGTTTGGAACGATTCAACTTTTAGCGCAATCCATTTTAACTCTTATCCTGGATGGATTAAAGTTCAGATCGGTATAAAGAAGTTAGCGGTAGCTGACAGAACTTGACAAGGGTAACAGGCGGTTCGGATGAACGAACGAAAAAACATTATATTGTTCCGCGTGCTATTAAGAGTGAGAGAAGTCGGGAATAAATTATGTTAACCCGTTTCAAACAGTTTTATTTGGGCATCAGTTATAAACCGACGGTATTATACCTTCGTAGAAATGGAAGGATTGGATAGTGTATGGTGGAGGACGAACAAAAAAACCACACTTCCTAACCAAAGCATCGCTTCTGTTAACTCATTTCAGGGATAAAATTAAATTTAGGACTGCCTAAAAATAGGTCCTAGTAAATAGTAATTAAGCACAGCGATGTTCATTTCGATTTTCTATTTTTAATACACTGCGTCGCAGCGTGAGGCGGCACATATCATGAGTGCAGTGCAGGCAAGATATTGCAGAAAGTTACTTTTTTATAACAATTCAACTGAATCGACCTCACACAGTAGCTCACAGTGGTCATGTCTATGTCTATTGCAACAACTGATCAACGAAATTGAAGCAAGATGTTTGAAATGGCAAAGATTTACGATACAAAATGTCTTTTTGTTGTCTATAATGTACTTTCATATTGTTTAAACGTGGATTAAAATCTGAAAACCTATTAAAAGCATAAAATATAATAATAATTATATGCTTGTAGCAAGTTCGCTCTTTCGTGGATAAGAAACCATCCCTATAAGATACCTTATCAATGAGTTATAACCTTATCAATGAGTTATAACCTTATCAATGAGTTATAATGCGGGTGGGTGTATTGTGTGTGATTTTAAAAGCTAGTTGCATGGATCTAGACACGCGGAGCGTGTCAAGTCAATTTCTTAGCTAACAGAATTGACGAGCAGCACCGTGTGTAATATTACACGAACCATTTGGAGCCACTTTGACCACCTCATAACTCAAAAACTATTCAACATAAACCTGTCAAATTTGGCTCATTTATTAAGACTTGCGAAATACATACGTCTTTCAAATTTCATAAACACATCTCAAACGGTTATTTAGATATTAACGTCCAAAAATCGAGAAATTTAACACTGACTGACCTATAGATCAAAACTATATCCAACTTCCAGGTGACCTAGAAAGTTAAAATTTGGCATGCAGATAGGTAGTCGGGTTAATACAAAGGAATAAATCTGAAAGTAGTAAATTTTTATCAATTTATGATAATTTTTCAAAAAATTGATTCTATTAGGAACACTTACTTAAAATGCCTGAAATTTAAGAGTAGCGATCAAAATTGATGACATCTGGTCATTATGTGGATTCCAAGGTGAATATATGTATAACGAAACATAAGAGTTTTAGTACTTTCTGAAGCTTTCAACGGGAGGAAGATGTTCAGTGTCCCAAGTGCCTGTGAGAAGTGCACAGCACATATACATTTATGTGAAGATCAGTGGTTCGTCAGGAGACGTTATTTCCAGTGTATTACGTCGTTTTATTTTTATGTGTGGAAAATTATTTTTCTCTAATCTACAAGATTACACCACAAAATTTTGTATTATTTCCGTAATTATACCAGTTTAAAGTAATTCGAAGTACCTTTTGTTTCAAAATTTATTGTTGCACGATGTCATCGAACATAAACAACTTATCTGTACTAATAGTATAAAGAGGAAAGATTTGATTGTTTGTTTGCATTGAATAGGCTCCGAAACTACTAAACCGATTTGAAAAATTCCTTCACTGTTGGAAAGCTACACTATCCCCGGGTGACATAGGCTATATTATATTTTCAATAAATTAGGGATCCTTAATAAAACTCCAATAATGTAACCCAAGGTGTAAAAAAATAAGAAAACCAAAGCAAAGCGAGGGCGGTCACTCGTAACTAATAAGAGTATAGTCGACTTCCGTATTTATTACGATAGTATAATTGGGATTTAGTATTAATTATTATTTCAATATTTAGCGGACATCAATAGTGGAAGATCATTACTTATAAATAATGAAATAATAGGTACCGTATTTCGGACCACGGCGCACTAACTACAGATTTAGTTGAAGAGCACTATAACAGTTCATGTATTAAAATTAATCAGTAACGTTATGAATAAGTACTTACTAATGATTTCTATACAAAAAGTAATGATATCCCATCAAAAACATAAATGTAAAGTGAGAGTCAATTTCAAAAAAAAAAAAAGAATTGAGATCTAAATGGGTGCCAATTTCTGTGTAGAAAAGCCTAAAATTTTAGTCACAAGAACATGTAATTCAAGCTTTACATTTGACTTGGCTAGTTTTCTTTAGTTAGCAACCAACAAACCAAATTAGAGAAGAGTGTCATAAGCCATCAACCTAACAGATTTGACGAAGCTAATTACATAGATATAATATAGCCTAGGTAGGTACGTGAAAACTAACCAAGTCAAATGTGGAGCTTGAATTACATGTTCTTGTGACTAAAATTTTAGGCTTTTCTACACAGAAATTGGCACCCATTTAGATCTCAATTCTTTTTTTTTTTTGAAATTGACTCTCACTTTACATTTATGTTTTTGATGGGATCGTATTCACAGCGAACTGAGGGAAGGTCCTCGACAGGAAAAGTTATGTCCGAAATTAAAGATACTTTCACATCACCTGTGTTTCTGAGAGCATATTGTGTACATGGTAAGTAATGAGTCATACATATGAAATGTTTGATAATGTTATGTTTTTACGGCTGCAGCGATCCACGGAAGGCCCTTTACGATCGCTCTCAGTTTATGAGAGCCGGGTTACGGGGAGACCTCACGCAATGCCGTTGTGACCGCATAGGTACCAAGGCATATTTTTACTACGGTATATAAGTTATCATATCTTAAAAGTAAATAACACTCAAAGCGTGTGCGTGTCGTGAAACTAATAAGATTTCCGTATGACTGTTGTTTGTTTATCAGTTTGGTCTCCGCCACAACCCTTTTTACATACTTGAATGAGAGGCGATTTTTACTTTACGAGATATTTCTACTTATTCTTCTTCGCGTTTTAATTGTATCATGTTGCTCATTCACGCAAAACTGCTGAAGAGATTTGGATAAAACTTGGCAAGGATAGTTTATAATCTTTACATCTTGTATTAACATAAAGTATAAGTACTTTCATCTCAGAAAATGGAAGTGTTCCCGTGGTATTGAGGTTCTGTTTAGAAATTAGTAATAAATGTTTTAAGTGCTTTTGTGTATGTTATGCGAAGCCACCCTCGCTATAGGTAACTAGTTATATGTATAGGTAGTACAAAATCTAAGATGAATGATCCCCTAGCAATGTGGCACGGGGTCCGAAGACCGGGGTTCGATCGCCGTCCCGATCGGTAGCGAGGGATGGGGCGCCGGCCGCTGCCTGGCAACAGTGGACCCTCCGGGCTTCGAGACAAACGGAGGGCGCCCAACTTACTGCTACCGTGGCCGCGTTCCACTAGACGCTCAAAACGCTTACAACGATCAAAATTTCATACTAATTTGATCGTTGTCAGCGTTTTGAGCGTCTAGTGGAACGCGCCCCGTACGTCATCGGTCATGCACACTTTGCACACTTTCCAATCTTGAATGAATATTCTACATCCAAATGTTGTTCGTCTTGAACTCTTCAATCTTCAAATTGATTAGAATCACATTGACCGGTAAAGTCGCAAAGAAGTTTGTGTAACATTAAAATTGTGGATTGTTGGTCGTTTATAATGTATTTTCCCAATGGACTAGTTCGCTTAGCAATTAGTTGAATTAGTGTAAAACGAATCATTTTTGTTATAGGCACTACATACAAAGCGTGTTATTGAACCAGGCAAATGAGCATTTCCAATTTGATCTACCTATATAACCTTACCTACGTAACCTACCCAAAGTAAAATAGATTTGTTAATTTACATTCAGTTTAGACAGCGCCAGGCGCTATTGTAGTAAAAACGCATTAAATTAAAACCAGTGAAATCATTTTTAGATTATTTGTTGTGGGATACATCGAAATCAGATTCAGATTGCGGGTATTCTTAATTCTATTGAAAGAAAACAGACATAAAAATAATCTAGGCGAGCTTACTTACTGAAATTACTAGACAGAGTCCAAAATAGCGTAAGTAATAAGCTGGGTGGTACAGAAACCACCAAAATCCAACCGGATTAAGGGATGAGACCCTTCTCTTAAAGTTTAAACCATGGCTGTAAAAATGGAGAACTTTAAAACCGATACACGACAACCCATTTATAACCAGTAGGATACTGTTTCTAAATTATCAAGTGAACATCAAAGCTCGAGTCTTTGTAACACAATATTTTCCGTAAAACCAAAAAAATGCGAACCTTGAAGGATTTCCAACATTTCCCTCTAAAATCTGTCTAAAGATAGCTAGGAAAACTGGTCCCTCGCGGAAATGAAGATTATTATAGGTAGACCGTATTAAGGAAATGAAAAAGTTTTCAAGCGAACCGAGATACCTACTGCGCTCTTATGAACTCTGAGTATCATCGTTGCCAGTCTGTCATCGTGGTTAAAATTTGTACAAAGTTTTCTTTTTACTAACTAATCTTTCGATCAGCAAGGCTATTCTGTTTTGTAACTTGACAGCGGAGTTTAAAAATTGACGTTCGAGTTCTAGGATCACTTCACTTCGCAAGTGCGTACTAGATGATTAGATAATGACATGTCAATATGATGCAAGTTCGCTTTTGTTTTGTAACTTGACAGCGGAATACACGATGAGTTTCTAAATTGAAGTTAAGAGTTCGAGACTCCCTTCACTTTGCAAGTGCGTACCAGATGATTAGAGAATCACATATCAAGATCTCGGACTCGAACTTCAATTTTGAAACTCATCGCGGATTCCGCTGTCGAGTTACAAAACAGAATAGCCTTGCAGGTTCTGATTTGTAAACTTAAAAGTTAATCCCACAGTTTATACTGCCAAACTTGTAAGCTTTGCACTATGTACTTTTTAACTTACCAAAACTACAATTATATCTGCTGCTTTAAATGACTGTCTTAAGGAAACAACGAACACTTCTCGCAACATTAGGTTGTGGGTAATAAATAAATTTAGAATGTCTTATGTCACTACCCAACAAAAATACACAGAAAGTCAAGAAGGACAAACAATATCTGTCGCCACACCTAATTAAAAGATCTAAGTCACTCATCACACGCCTCATCAAGCAGCAGAAACTAATCTTCCCAAGACAATTCTCGATGGAAATGTAATGGGGCGGCTCGTATCCCCTTTCTTCTATTCCTTTTGGTTTCTCCTTTATGGCATTCCCATAATGACATGCATCACTGTTGATTAACTGTCCTCATGTGGCTACACTGTCTCCTACAAACTTATAGTGACTAATGGGAACTCATAAAAGAAATCTTCCCTTCTTGCTGCAAAATGATAAAACTCTACCAAGATAGGGGATAAAAATGTTGATTGGCAGTTGATTATTCTAAACAAGTTTCGAAAATCACCACTTATTATTTTAACAGATTTGACATGAGTGTTCCCGTGAAGTCGTAACAGTTGAACAGAGAGCACACATGTATCAAACTCATCCAAGTAAACTTGTATTCAAAATAATCCAATTACTAAAATAATAAGGGACTAGGGTGTTAATCATAAGACTTTAAAATCGTGAGCGTTAATAGCGTAATTCTGATGAAATGAAGTCATTTAATTAATTTTTCTATTAGGCGCACATTATTTTAAGAACTAACGCTTGAAGTAACTGAAGCTAAAATCCTGACAGTTCTAACGTTGTCAGCCGGGAACTGAAACCCAGGACCGATGGCACACCAGTGCCAGTGTGCTAATCATGGCTGATGTAGTGTTGAGAGTACACGAACGTCATAAGCGTTCTGTCATGTCAGCAACAAATAACAAATAATTAAGAATGTCTTTTCGGAGGCCTTCAGGCGTCATTAAAGCTTTTCATTGCATAAAAAAATATTGGAAAATCCAAAGTGCACGCCTCACACTAACAAAATAGTTATTTTGTTAGAAATTGAAATAAATAATTGTCTACAACCCTACTGAAAAAATAATAATACACTGATTTTCGTTTATCAAATTTCATACTGAAAAATGTTTACCTTTTGTTGATAATGACAATGACAGTAGAGTGCTACCACAAAACGCTTCGCGTTATGAGACGTGCAATGGTAGGTAGGTAGATCGTACAATTAAAACAGAACAGTAGGTACTATTACTGAGAACAGTAACAACCAATAAGGAAAGTTGAAAATCAACTTCTAAAGTAACATTATTATGTCAAGCGGATTATTTGATTCAACGTGACCCTCCGAACAACTCGGTATGCCCGGTGCCCGGTGCCTCGTTCACTAGACATACACTATTATTCCACATCTGTTTCTGAATTGGCATTTCCGTGACGTCACACTTAATTACAACCTACAGTACACATGTAGCGGTATGTCGGTCCGTTCAAAAAGTAATCTAGTTGCCGGACAACTGGCACGCGTTTTTAGTACCTAATTGCTTAATTTACACTTTGGTGCAGCGCAGACGGCACACTGTCTGTGACGCTCTTTTAAGTCTGTGAAAATAGAACCTTTGCAATTATATGCAGTAACGCATACGACGCGCAATAATTGCGGCGCATACAAAATACGTGTAATTCGGGCAGCCCGCGCCGCACCGCGTCGCGCAGCTCCGCTCAAATGGTGTGCGAAAGAAATACAACGTTTGCTTCAACACGCGCTAACGCAGACGGCGCACACTTCAGTCTGCAATCTGCATTCGTTAGTGGTGGGCGTAACGTATGCGATATTAGCATGGCGCCAGAGATCGATTGAAATACAAAACAGACCAGCACTTTCTCATTGTTTCCGAATGAGTCAAAGCTGGTCTTAAAATAGATAACAGTTCATTAAATGTTGTAACAGATATTTTATAGAATTTGAAAAATTTATCCGGATATTGTTTCAGAATTGAATGTTTAATATGGAACTGTCCTTTCAGTAATCTCTCCGAAATTATAGAATGTACCCAAAATTCTCTTTCTTCTTTTTTTCTGTACTTCAAGTACAAAATAATGCATTGCGATCTCTGCGTGATTTCCATAGCGTGTACGTCACTACAGTTCTGCCGACAGAATGATCGAAGGTGTGCGTCGTGTGCTTTGAGTCTGCGAAAAATCCGAGATAGACTGTTTGCGCGCCATGTAGACATTTGTGCGCCCGCAGTCTCGATCGCTCAAGAAGAGTGTCGTCTGCGCTGCACCTTTTGCTCCAATTGTCAATTAGTAACAATAAGTTAATTTGAGTGTTACTACACACCCCGCGCTGTGCTCCTGGTAAACAGATGGGCACTGCCAGGAATTAAAACTATTATTTTTTTATGTTCATGTCTAGTATCTATCTACATACATTCTACTGTTTATTTTAATGATACCACTGATATAACCAAATAAAATTTACTTTTATTATGTATGACTCCGCATTTTAGTTATCAGTGAAACTGCTAGATAGCGTGAAATTCAAGACTCACTTCTAAATATTGTTTTTTGTTGCATATGACTATGACACAAGCGTCTTTTCTACATAGAGGCCAAAAATATGCTTCACCGAGCGAATCCTGGCTCATATTTCAAACTTTATTTATAGCTATTAAAGTTTTAACTGCATGTTATTGAGGTATATTACATACTTCATAAAACAAGAGTTAAGTCGCATCTTCCAACGTACTTAAGTCTGGTGGAGTTTGGTAGCGAACTTTGTTAAGTGGCTTCATAGCTGACGCATACTGTAAATTTATATCAAAACTGCTTCGCTTCTCTTACTTAACTTTTGAAACTTTTTATACGTTACATTAAAGTGACATTAAAACAGTTATGGTTTGTTTAGATTTATTAGACTAGAATAAAATCATTACATTATTGCTCGCTCGAATACATTTTGACAACGAGTAGCGTCAATTTAGGAGGCCTATGATTACATGTGGACTTAGTTTTGAAAACCTTTCGATTCGTACTAGTCGTTTAAACCACTAGTACACCAGTAAATAACCTTTAAATTGTACTACATTTTCTATTCGCAGCCAAACTTTCAGATCCCTGACACGCGCGTCTTAAACGCATCTGTGATTAATTTCGCCCTTACTTTGATCGTGACATATTTAGCTGTCGCCCGATATAGACGGCGCTCGTTCAGAATGCATTGTGCAACATGCTGCGCCCGCAACGAGCTATGCCCAGTTCAAAGGTACTCGGGAAAGGTTAATTGGGTATTGTCTTTATTTACTACTTCAATTATCATAGGTGTGGCGTGGCGGTTTATAAGACAAAATGTCTGAAGTATAATTATTATCTTCACTCCGCAATTCGCATGAGTAGGCTTACCATGCGTCCCGGTTTCACATAAGTCCTAGAATCCGGGCATGTTTACTTTGTCCCGGATTTCTTTCAACTAAGGTCTTGCATGCGCCGTAAGAACCATAATAAAATACATGACATTTCAACCCGCTGCACTAGTTAAAAGTATGAACAGGTAATTAATATCGATTTGCGTCAATTTATGATTATCGTAAGCTTACGCATAATTAACTCAACACTACTTAACAATAATGTATCAGTAAGATAACTCAACTATCTGGGAGACGGCAAGCTTATTGTAGACCAAACCAACTGTGTGAAACATGGCACAGTCTTGAGAACATCACTGACAACTCGTTGCTTCGCGAATTCGCGATGAAATCATTCGAATTCAATTTCTGATACGCACATAACTTTACAAAATCGATTATGCACAAGACCTAACCCAGGCTATTCCAGCGGAGAATCAATTTACACTACCATCGAATTGCGATACGCATCATTTAATCTATTAAGATCTGACTCTCAGTAATATTTATTCTGTGCTAAGGCCCATTAAAAGCGAAACGAAATGGGCGTCACGCTGAGTGTACACTGTAGTGCAAATATTACTGGCAACTAGCCACTGTGAATAGGATAATGTCAGCCATGATTGATCAATCCTTGATCACGGCATTGTGTTGATCACAATCACCCACACAGCGCTGCAGCGGCAACAAACACCGCAGACAAACCAGCGATAATGAAGCTATATTCAAACGTCGGAATAATTATTATGCCAAGTCAATTCGCACGTCAACTAGCAAGAGCAGCAAGAAACAGATGATAGACACATTTAATATCAATATGTATTTTGCGAATCGATAACTTTAGAACCAGGGCTATTTGAAATGAAATGAAATGAAATGAAATGAATTTATTCGAGGGTACACACAGCACAAACAAAGAAATGAAATGAAAAGAAAAAAAAATACACCTAAAATTAAGCCTAAATGGTGCCTGTGCTGCAGCGTGACCCCCGAACAGGCCCAGACTCAGCATATGCTGTGCTGCACAACATAAGCAGTGGAAGCACAGCGCTGATATTTCAGTCTGGTCCTTTGTTCCTTTCTCCCATGAAGGAAGCTCGGCCAGACTAAATGCGCTAATCTCTAAAATACGAACTCGAAATCGAAGCTCACTTTTCGTTTGACAATTGGAATCGAAACTCACTTTTCGTTTGACAATAAAATTAAACACGAACTTCGACGGTGACGTAATTCGATGATCGAGACAAATAAATCCCTTACCGAATACCAAACATGTCAAATTAGCCTGAACAAGTAGTTTTAGAGAATAGGAATTTTGAAACTCATCGCGGGTTCCGCTGTCGAGTTACATAAACATCCTTACAGAATAGCCTTGCTGATACGTATCTAGTGTATTTAAAACAAATACATATCGTAATATGTTTATCTTTACTTTTGATTTTGAAATTGATTTCCGATATCCTTACTATCCTATACAGTCGTTCAACCGCGGGCTTGAGGTGCTTTCCCGAAACTGTTAAGATTTTGATTCGGTATATAATAATTAAGGAAACACCTCATGTAGCGAGCGGCTGGCAACCTTAACTAGCGACGGGAGATACAATTTTTAGGAGAAACTAATTAAAATAGGGCTGCGGTTGTTTCAGGAAACCACACAAAAGATTTCAAAAGCATTTGTAATTGCTGCCTTCTGAATTCTTAGATGGTCCTATACTGCCCTATAGCTTATTTGATACATGATTGCGCTTCCAGCTAAAATACATAGGTACGTAAAGTCCTAATAGCCTGCATTAGGTCCCAGCGTCTTCACTAGCGACTCGCCATCGCGCCAGTTCACGGCTAGCATTAATGAAACAGAAAAACCTGTTGATCCGATCGCTACCAAACTTCGTCGAATTACTATAAAAAATATCAAAATCGGTCCAGCCGTTCCGAACCGATACTGCCAGGAGTTTATAGGGATATTCCCTTACACATTGGTTTGTATAAGTATGTAGTCTTGATAGTAAAGATAACATTTCATACGCCCTGGGAGATCACATAATTCAGGTAGACGAGACGCTTGGGGTGTCCTATAACCTCGTCATGCGCCCGACGCGACGCCCTACGCCGCTTATGCCGCCCTGATGCTTCACTAATGCAATTATCTCCATCGACATCCACTTGCCGAAGGGGTTACTCATAAAAAAGTTATTTAATTAATAAAAGCTGTTACAGACACTGGCTTATTAGAATGATACTCGTATATCCTACCACTAACATTTCTTGCTCGCAAGTCGCAACTCCTAAATTATGGCGTGAACATTAATTAATTAGTTACTTAAATTAGTGTCTTGTACTTTTGTTATTACATAATAAATTGCGTCTTTGCATTGGTATACTCGTCGTAACAAGGTGGTCCGTGTTAAATTAACCTAAAATGATTAACATAATAATAAAATTAATAACTTAATACGATGTGCATCCTGTTCTCTGCCTATTTTAATCACTAAGGATGGTATGTATAATAATTGTTAAAACACATAATCTGGATATGTTCCGTGACTCTATGTAATATGCATTTTATATCGCCCGTTTCGTCACCATTTGAAGGCCCAATGACTGCTGGAGTCTGAACATATCTGATCTAGGTGCTCGGAAGTGCACCTGCCAATTTGAGCGGCGCTACCTGCTTTTTCTCGATGTGTTTCGTCGTAAAGTCTTCAAAACTTCAACGGACTTCGACCTAAATAATTTTAGAGATCTCAAATTTTCAGAATATAATAATAGTTAGCAACTCATCGCATACACTAACAATAAGTTCTATACCCTGTTCACAAATCTTAGAGACTAAAATGACAACCACTAATGTCAAAGTTTGAAATAATGATACCAGCTAAATTTGTGCGATCTACTTTTCCGGTTTTTTGAATCGTAAATAGTGATGGGCCGACTATGGGTTTTGCCGATCAGCCGACTAGCCGACTATTCGGCGAGAAAATTGCCGACTAATCGGCCGACTAGTCGGCAATGCCGATCATCCTTACTTTGGTCAAATATTTATGAAAATAAAAGGAATCGATTACTTCCTGATAAACCTGAAAGTATGACATTTCTTCACCATAAATTACTTGAGCTTCATCCAATAAAATACTGTTGATAAAATTTAATTGAAAATATGACTAAGTACAAATAAAAGTACAAACCTGTATTATTATTGCCATAAACTTTCTTAAAACATGGTTGAATTTAATTGTTCAAGAGTTACATAATTATTTTGTCTCGAGGACACATCTTTAAAATATTTTCAAGACACATCGCATTCGCGAATGTGACAAATCCAACATTCGTTACATTACTAGGTAGGTACTACATAATAAAATTTTTCGTTAATAATCGGATTTATTAAAATAAATCTCGTTATGCTAATTGTATATTTTGTTATTTTGTTAATTTCCTTTATTTTTTAGTAGCGAAAAATAATGCCGACTATTCGGCGATTTTTGCCGACTAGTTGCCGACTAGTCGCCGACTAGAAAACATGCCGAATAGTCGGTTTTCCCGACTAGTCGGCGTGTAGTCGGCCCATCTCTAATCGTAAACTATGTCGTAAGAATAGTGACATATTAGTAGCGACACTCATATCTACTTAGATATTTAGTATTCGGCTAAATAGTATAAAATTAGCTGTATACCGAATGTAACCATAATCAAATACTCGTTATTGTGCGCAAAATAACTTATAAATTTAGTAAGTAAGGGAAAATATATTATGGATATATGAATTTTAATGGTTGCTTAAACTTGTTTTTATACTAGTTTTAGGGACTTCAATAATCACACAAATAGTCGACCTTCCATCAAAGTTGTGAAAATTTTTCCGATTTACTTTTCGGTTTATGTTCGGTCATCACTATTTAATTTGCACCCGAAACTGGTCACCCATGAAACGTCAATTTAGTCTCTAAGATTTGTGAATGGATTATAGTTGTACTTTTCGGAATTAAGAGTCAATTGTCAGATTGGACGAACGGCATTGGAACGGCAAATTGGAAGGCGTCCATATCCATATTAACTTTAACGACAGTTGCTTGCTATGTACACAAATGGTATAATTAATATTTCACAAACAAATGAAATGCAGTATGCTCGTGTTGTTACATCTAAATGTTTGTAGTTTATCCTTCGTTATTATTTTATTTGTCATTACTATTCTAATCAGCTGCATCCAAGTTATACGCGTGTATACTAAGGAGTCATGGTTGTATTGCGCTCGTGTTTATTTACGGACTCGCAGACGACGCGGGCCACGCCGCGCCGCCACGCCGCTCCTACGCTACGCTCATGCCGCCTTGGTACCGCTGATGTAATTATCTCCGCGCAGCCGCCGTAATTATTTCAAAGGCGGCTCACTACGGGCAAAAAATACTACGCACGCCGTGGATTGCATAAATATTTTAAAACTAATACACGTACGTATATGGGGAGCTCATACGACGGTACTCGTTATGCTCATTCCTGTTTGAAGGGTACTGACGACTGCCGTAGCTTTTGCCTGCCGCTCGCATGACGCATTTGCGCGTGTTTTATTTGTCTACCATACACGCATACATTTTGCATAGCCTTTCAGTCGCTGCAGTGTTTGAGAGCTAGCTAACAACTCTAGTGATGGATATCCATGGGATGAGGCAACTTGCCATTACATAACCGTTTGCTCATTAACATTAAATTATGGATTTCAAAAAAACCATCGTTACAGGAGCTCAGTAGTGGAAATAGGAATTACTGAAGCAACGAGGAACGGATATGAAATGTCCCATAACATAGATTAGTTTCAACGACGTTCGTTAATACTCAATTGCAATAATAAGTTGGAAAATTTTAGGTTGGTAATAAAAACAAAAATAAAAATAACATGATTCGAATGCATGCTTGCAGTTCCTCAGGTCAGTTGCTGAAAAATAAAACAACGTTTGATTGTAATTTCAATAAATTGAACTTCCCCTGTTTATTCCCTTTTATGGCAATCATCCAATCATTATACACACTTGTCACTGACTAAAGATATTTTGTCTTTATTCAGACCGCATAAAACTTGCGTTAAACTTCGAAAGACCTGTTGCGCTGGCTATATCTTATACAACAAAGAAAATCTTATCTACAAATGACGTTTCCACCAAAACTGTAAGTTAACTATTGTTTTATTTTGATCATGATGAACATACGACTATCTTCTTATTCAAACAATCCTTTATTGGTATAATGGTATCTTTAAAATTACTAAAGTCTATACTAGATGAGTAATTAATTTTATATCACATCATATACCTACATCAACATTTTGAACAACAGTGTCCCTACACTTCCTACAGGCTACATGATTTAAGTACTAAATATTTCACGTTGGTAAGATAAGTGCGACAAATTCGTTGTCTGTGGGATATAATTCATGTTTCTGTCAAAACATGAAATAAATGTTTTACCCCTGAGGTTACACCTGTGACAAGTAATTAAAATAATTATGTTATGTATGTTAATTATTAATTAAAATATTTATGTTGTCCCCATCAAATCACACGAATAACACATTTTTTGTATCAACTATCAAATACGATATAAGAGCAGCCATTAGGGCATGGCGTGTGGAATAGATTGTGATAAGGCGCCAAAAAACGGTCCGATTGGAGACGAAAAAAATGTTTAAAAAATCTCTCATTATAGTGCTAAGGTAGTGATGGCGTGATGCGGTTGAGGTATCGATGGATTGCACTAGTGAAAATTTAATTTGTGTGAGTGTAGCTTGGTGGTTTAGTATTAGCATTTTGGTTCGTACCATACTATGATAGTAGTAATGTACCTATTGTAATATATTCGCATGTAGAAAATGCTTTCAGCGCATAAGAAATCCAAAATGATAAGTAACTGAAAAATGTACCTACTAGACAATAAAAAGTCGAAAGATAGTTAAAGTAATATTGCTTGAACCTATTTGACCACCACATACATACCTACCACTAACAATCTCTAGTTAAAATCAATTGAACTATAAAGTGTTTTATGGTCAAGATGTATCTACGTGACATGTACCATCAACCTTCCCAATAGGTACCTAGAACAGCATTGCATAACACTTAGGTTTCTAGATGAGCCCTGGTTGAACACAAGACACTGAATATCGAAGATTTGTACCGACGACACTCAACGATCGCTGAAGTCGCGCGTCGCTATCGCTGCTCCCGTCTCCCTCGCCGAATGTCAGTTAATTGCTCCGTCGTTTACATAACAATTACTACTGCGGGCCACTGCGATAGCAACGCGATGAAATGCGCATACACAATCATGCATTGCGGTAATGGGAGTTTTTATCTGGAATGTTTGGAGTCACACGCATCACAAATTAAGTCTTCTACATTTATAAAAGTAAAGTTACATTTTTCATTTATAAAGTTTTTACATTTATAAAACTCCTCGTTCCACCAGTCCGCACTGGAGCAGTGTGAAGTAAGTTCTAGGCATCCTTAAGAGGAGCCCCGTGCTCAGTGATGGGCCATTACTGGCCAATAGGGCTGCTATTGGAGGTGCTTTGTGGGCTGTTACAACTTGTTCAGTCGTCTTATCTCAGTATTAAATTCAAATTCATTTCATTCATTATTTATTCATATTATGTAGGTATCATTGATACACTTATGCACGTCATTTTTTTAATGAACCAAAATTAAATCTCAAATGTTTGTTTGAATTCAAAACTAACAAGAAGTGACACTTGAATATTGCTGGAAATAGCTTAGCGGTGCTATTCAAAATGTACACGAATAGTTTCACAACTATCGCTGGTGGCGTCACAGCTGCACCGCGAAAAAGGTAACTGATACGACATTTACATGATTACAGCGGCTGTATCTGTGTGTATGTATGTATGACTGGTGCCATCGACTTCATGTGGTTTTTGTCTTTGTGAACCTGATTCAAATGATGTATATCTCATTATTGCGAGAGCGAGAGATGCGAATTGTATAACAATATAATCAATCTCCCTGTCTATGACTGTTCTGCATGATACGCATTAGGACCTTCCATTTATGTTACAAAAACAATAAATAAACAAATAAATCTGTACTCTGGTCTCAGAACCTCCTTCTCACAACATCCTTCACCACATTAGGGTAATGAAGAGAGCAAGATGTTCATGTACGCAGAATTCAATATTTATTGTTTCACATATGGAATTTAATATGTAATGCACTTGCACACCCTACGCGAACTAAAGAGAAGATTGTAGATATTGATTTTAAAACTACAACACCGTCTGGTACACCAGGCTCGTCTATAAATAAAAAAAAATCCGATTTTTCTTAGCGATTTCTTTGTTATCGACGCACTTTTCAACATATTTATTTTAAAGTATATAATGGCACATTACAACTAGCTATCATAAATAACGCGAATATCATACCAACGAACTTTGTTAAACAGCACTTCTAAATTTATCATGACTATAAACCCAGATATCAAGAGACAAATATTATTAGATTATTAAATCATATGATTAAAATTAGTTATTTTAAAATTTAATCTAAAAAGTTATCATTGAGACTTAATTATACAGTTATCCTCGCAAGGATTAATCCCAGTACCTAATCAATTAATTTCCAAAAATAAATATAATATTGCAGTTTCAATTTAGGTATAAATTTTATATAGTTACAAAATAGGCATGATGTCAGCAAGTAAAAATCACTAAAATTATGTACTTTTTTTTATAGAACAGTATGTATTTCAAAATCTGTCATCATATCTATTATGTAGTATTAAAACAAACTGGTGCAATTTCATACAAATTCATAGTGATTTTCAAGGTGGTAAGCATGAAAGATTCATCTAACACCTTACAAAAGTTGTGTAAGGGTGGTTATTTCGGCTATCGCTATTTGTGAACCTAAGAATAATGTTTCCCAAATACATTTAATTTTTTTAATAAAGGGTACTTGCATTGCATTAACTAAGAAACTAATAACATGCGTTTTAAATTTATTCGCACATGCATAAATAAGCAATGGGCGTAAACAAAAAATACGCAGGAAACAACCGCTGCATATAATAACGGAGAACTGTTAGCACAAGACAAAAACCCGTCTAGTCGATAACTGAAGAACAGAGTTACGAAGGAAATGCGTGCGTTTAAGATTGCGAGTGCTATTAATTCATAATTAGTTTGCAACAATGTAAGTGTTGTGATGCCGAGATGCTCGAATGGAGACGCTAACAGCTGTTGTACTCGATGATTTAAGTTATGAATGCGAGATTAGGGAAAAACTGAGACACTTCGCGCCACTTACGAGTACAACGATAACTATTGTTGAATCACTGGACAAGATTATTCAAAAGTAATCAGTGCCATAAAGTTACCATATTGATGCAGTAATATATTTTAAGCTCCTATCATAATAGCGTCCTTGTACAGAAACACTGTTTCAGACACTGAAGCTAAATAAATTAAAAAAACACCGCTTATATTTATTTTAAATCGTACTCACTATTGAATACATAATATTAAATGGTTCTGCGCAATAGATTCAAAACTCTGGTCATGCAATTTATCGATTAGACAAATGATAACATTTATTATGTGCATTACGATGTTGTTATTAAATAAGCTTTTTAAAATACGACACTACGCACATAAATAAATTAAACAAATACTATATAGGCACATGTAATGCGAAGAAAATTTTAATTGTTTATCGATATCGCACAATGGGCGACGGCAACCGACAACACTAGGTCAACTTTTATTCGTTTAGGGCGCTACCTGGACGTAGGTAGACGATTCCAGGAACATCGGCAGTTGATAGCGATAGATCGGTAGTGTTGGCGCAGCCGCGATTAGACTGAGGCCGTGAGGCGCGAACCCCCTGCCCGCGCTGCGCTCCTGGTGCCCCGGTGGGAATGTTAAAGCTTTTATGTTAATAAACAAAATCGAATTCTCCGCCTGTTTGTTTGTTTGGATGTCAAAATAAAACTTTAAAAATAGGTGATCAATCTAAAAACAAAAACTGAAGCTGCGCTAACTAACATAATACTTTTATTTTTAAAGAAGTTGTAGTTTTTTTAACAATTTTGTTATAATTATAGAATTCTTAATACATATTTGATTATAACGCTAACCCATTCTAATTCAGAATCAATATAATGCACGAAACATTCTATCCACAAAATCTCTGAGTCATCACTAGAAGTTGGTATACTACTGTTACCAATTTACTTGAATTTAATTGGAGGAGAAACATTTAAGCAGAAATTATATACAGGTTGTAGGCGTTGCCGCCTACGGGTGGAGTGTTGGGACAACTGTACAACAGTTTGGAGAATTAAAAGCAGGGATGTTATTCCACACACTTTTATTCAGGTGGTTTTCCTTTGAAGTTGTAAGCTTCAGGGAGGAATGGTTCTCATGGTATGAGGACAATTTTACATAAAAAGTGTACGTCTTATATCCTAAATTTACATAGCTTAGGTCGTGGCGTTGATAGCGAGCTATCTCACAAATTCCACCAATCCTACCCAGCTATACCGTTCTCTTTCTAGCGGATTGAAGATCCCACAAATTTGCACCAATAGGAGCGCCTACTTTAACTTTGACTGAAGGCCACATATTTCTTCTAGAAAGAGCGTCTTCTATCTTTCTCTAACACATGAATTTATCTCTTTCTACAAAATTCAGTTACAGTTTTTCACGTAATAATTTATGAAACGTTGTTCGGGGCCTTTATTAGTGTGCTCTTTATTCGTGAGTTTATTAAAAACTTAAATCTATTTAAAAACTTATTCTAATACATAATTTCAAAATGATTTTATATAAAACAAGTTTATTTCTTCATGCCGTCCGCAACATTCTCCCCCCGGCGTAGAGTCCTCGCAGCCTCATCAATTGGAAGGACGGCGAGCTTGGTTGTGGGCCTCCGGAACACTCCTCCTTTGGTCCTGACGTCAGCTGATCGGATGACGCCATCGGCTCCTGGGTTGACTCGTTCAATTATTCCTCTCGGCCAGGTGTTGCGGGGCAGTGCATTGTCGACCACCACCACGAGATCGCCTTGTCGCAGCTGCGGTGCATTGGTGCTAGTTTGGCCGCGTGGGATGAGCGTAGGTAAGTACTCACGTACCCAACGCTGCCAAAATTGATCTGCGAGCGCCTGTGCCCGCTTCCAAGTGCTGCGATCCGTTTCTTCACATGGTCCGGTTCTTGGTAGCCCAGACGATGAGCCAATAAGAAAGTGATTCGGCGTAAGGGCTTCGTCGTCGTCTGGATCCACGGAGACGTGCGTGAGTGGTCGCGCATTCACGCTGTACTCAGCTTCGGCGAGTAGAGTCTGCAGTATTTCTTCCTTCGGTGACCTGTGGGAGAGAGTTGTTTTTAGTGCAGTTTTTACTGAGCGCACCAAGCGCTCCCAAGCTCCTCCCATATACGGGGCCCCTGGCGGGATGAATCGCCAATCTGTGTTATACTGCAAGCTATAATCTCTGAGTTCGGGTAACCATTTTTCATAAGTGGTTCGTAATTCCGTATTCGCTCCTCTGAAGTTGGTAGCATTATCAGAAAATATGACACGTGGCCATCCTCTTCTTGCTGCCATCCTTCTTAATGCCATAATGGCTGAATCCGTAGAAAGCGAATGAACCAACTCTAGGTGTACCGCTCGTGTGGTGAGGCATGTAAATAGTGCACACCACCTTTTCTCGTGTCTACGACCGATTGTGACTGTCAATGGTCCGAAATAATCTACACCGCAATAGGTAAATGGTCTATGTCCTGGTTCTAGCCTAATTCTAGGCAAATTACCTCTCGGCGGTATATTCGGAGTTGCTTTATACACTCTGCAAAATTGACAATCTTTCGCCGCTTTCTTTACGGTCGGTCGCAGTCGTATAATTATAAATTCCTGACGCAATTCGTTGACGACTCGTTCGTTATTCGCATGGTTTGCTCGCCGATGATACTCGGCGACGAGTAAACGTGTGAACGGGTGTCGACCATCTAGTATTATCGGATTATTGGAGTGCGAGGTTGAGTTGAGGGCGCCTATTCTGCCTCTAGCTCTTATCACGTCGTTATCCAATTCCGGATCGTACATTTTCAATTTACTATTTTGCGGCAAAGGTTGTTTACTTCTTAATCTTGCTATCTCCTCCCCGAACGTGTCCTGTTGTGCCCGTTTGATCCATCGAAGTTTAGCCTTTTCAATATGCGAGACTTGCAGATGTTGTGTTCGATTTTTCAACTTTTCGATGAAGAGGTGCGTAAGCGCTGTTGTCCTTACAAGCTTATTATAATTCGAAAATCGTTCTATTTCCGGTAATGCGTCGTCCGGTTTTAATAAGCTTGTCGCGATGACGTAACATGCGTCCTCTTCTATCGGCGTGTTGCTTTCCGTGGGCCAGTTTTCTTTAGACGTTCTTAGGAATGGAGGGCCAATGAACCATCTGTCTGCATTGGATATTACGTCGCTGTGAAGCCTGGTGGCATCGTCCGCCACGTTGAGTGTTGTAGGCACCCATCGCCAGTCTTCAGCTTGCGTAAGTTCCGTTATTTCGGCTAGCCTATGTGCTACGAACGGTGTATACTTCTTTGTTTCGTTCCGTATCCAATGCAATACAGTGCGTGAGTCGCTCCAATATGTGGTTCTTTTTGGTTTCCAGCTATGTTCTTTGATTATAGTATTCGCTATTCGCGCTCCGATTAATACCGCTTGGAGCTCTAGCCGCGGTATTGTTTGCAACTTTAACGGTGCTACTTTCGCCTTGGCCATCACTTGTACTGTTTCTATGTGATTTTCATGTTCTATCCGCCAATAGGCTACAGCAGCATATGCCTGTTCGCTTGCGTCCGCGAATATGTGCAACTCAATATTCATCTCTGGTGTTGCATTCAAACTATAACACCGCGGTATGGTTAACGTCGATATATCATCTAATCGTTGTAACCATTTTTCTATAATATACGCTTCTTCTTGCGGTAGTTTACTATCCCAGTCTATTTTCTTGATCCAAAGTTGTTGTAGTACTATCTTGCCGATGATCGTATATGGACTTATAAGTCCGAGAGGGTCATAGACCGACATGACGGCGCTTAGCGTTTCGCGCTTTGTTGGTGTCCTCTTTTGCAATCGTACGTCATCGGGTACTCTTTTTATATCGGTGTTAAACATCAACGTGTCCGAGCTTGGATCCCATCTTAGTCCTAGGGTTTTCTCCTTTTCATGTGCCGCAAGTTTTACGTTATTATTCTTCGATCGTTTATGCTCAGGTATGGTATCTACTACATCTTGATCGTTAGAGTTCCAGCTTCTCAGATTGAAGTCGGCTTGTTCGTGTATGAATGTTACTTCCTTTATCATCTGGATAGCTTCTTCTTTCGTCTGAAAACTATCTAGGTAGTCATCCATATAATGCCTTTCTTGTATCGCGGCGGCCGCTTCTGGATACTGTTTTTCATATTCTTTCGCGTTTCGGTTTCTCACGCTATGGGCGAGAAACGGCGAACTACTGGCTCCGAATATCATTGATACCATCTTCATGGTTTTCGGTTGATCCGTGGGTTTGTCTCTCCACAGAAATAACTGAGCAGGTTGATCTTTCTTTCTTATCTTAATGCGTAAGAACATTTCCTCGATGTCAGCTGTTACAGCTATTCGTTTCTCTCTAAAGCCAAATAATATCCTGGTGAGTGATACAAGCAAGTCGGGTCCTTCCAGTAAGAAGTCGTTCAGACACACGCCTTGTGTTCTGGCTGCTGCGTCGAATACCATTCGTACCTTTCCTGGCTTGTTATGGTTTGTTACAGCGAAGTGAGGCAGAAACCATTTAATTGGGCTTCCGTATTCGCTGCCATCACACTCGGTTGCATATTCTTTTTTAACTAAATTATTGACTTGTTCGATATACTGTTCTTTAAATTCCGGTTCTTTATTTAACTTTTTCTCTAGTATTTGTAGACGCTTTAAAGCTGGCTCGTAGCTATCTGGTAATATCGTTTCGTCCGTTTTCCATGGCAATCCAACTTCGAAGTGGCCGTCTTTCCGTTGAACGGTCGCTTCGAATATCTCATTGGCTCGTTCTTCGAGTTTATTCGGCCTTTCCTTGGATGATATTCCCAGTGCGTCGATAGCGAAGTGCGATTCTACAAGTCTATGTAATTGAGTGTCGCAAATGTGAAGCACGGATGCCTGATCTTGGTAAATCGTTTTACGTGGCATCGTTCCGTGTAATACCCATCCTAGCTTCGTCCATGAAGCTGCGGGTTCATGCTTCTTGCCGGCGCATAGCTTTCGCGATATAATTAAATGCCAATTATCTGCTCCGATCAATATGGTAGGCTTCGCGTCGCCTGTGCAGATGTTCTTGCTTACCGAGCGCAAGTGTGCGTACCGATGTAAATTGGTAGGTATGCGCTGTTGATGGAGTGACAATCCTTGTATCGTTCTGGCTGTGATTTCGTGCGCTTGTGACTCTTGTAGCCCTTGTATTTTAATCTTGATCGCTTTACTCATTACTCTTCGCTGATCATTAATTCCCTTTATATTCAGAGGCTGAGTTGGTCCGTTGTTAAGCTGTTTGGCAATCCTCTCATCAATCAGAGTGACTGTCGAGCCTTCGTCAAGGAGAGCGTGTGTTACTATCTCCCCCCGTGTACCGCTGAGCTTCACCTTGCAGGTCTTCAGGAGTATGGCTGCGGGCGTCTTCGTTGTCGTGACGCTCATTACCGCTGCAGCTTTGTCGCCAGATGTTGATGCGCAAGCGGTAGTCGCGGTTTCTCTTTGCCTGTCCTGGTGGAGTAGAGCGTGATGTAAATACTTGCAACCTCTTACTCCACATGCCTTTGCCTTGCAGATGAATCTATTGTGCTTGCGTTTTAGACATTTAAAACATGCACGACTTTTCTTTGCCCATTCCCAGCGCTCATCGATGTTCATCGCTTTGAGTTTCGAGCATTCCGTTGAATTATGTCCTCCCGAATGACAGACTAGGCATGTTAACTCTTCGTGGCGTTTCGAGACGTCTTCAGCTGTGTATACCCCTCTTGTTGTCACTCTTCGTGTGACTAGCGGTTCTCGCTTGATGGGTAACGGTACAGGTGCGTGGCGTCTTGCCGTATGAGTGTATCGTAACATGAGGTCTGCCTCGGTCATGAGGAACTCCGTGAGAATTATCATCTCGTTTTCGCTCATAATTCTGTGCTCGTTTCTCGAAGCATATTCCGCCCATTTGCTTATGAGGTGAGGGTTCAATTTGTCCATCACGTCACGTACCAGCAATGGGTTTTGAAGGTATCCTCTCTTGTCTACGCTTTTGATGGTGTAGACTATGTTCTGTACCTTGACGGCAAGGTCGTAAAGGTCGGCGCTTGCATTACCTAGTCTTGGTATCCTCTTGAGGTCCTCCATTGCTCTGTCGATAATAAATTCCGGGCGTCCATATTTCATTTCCAATGTACGCATTATTATCTCTGGATCCGTCGCGGTGAAAAGTTGAGACAGGACCGTTTCTCGGGCCTCCCCCCGTAGGCTATTTCGTAGCCGAAGCAGATTTTCTGTTGCCGAGAACTTGTATATTCGTGTCGAGTCCTCCATCGTGGCTTTGAACGGTAGCCACTCGGCGATGGATCCCGTGAAGGTCGGCAATTCTGCTGTTTGGCGAGGCGGCGGTCTAGCCGTCATCATCTTCTCCAAGGTGTTGGCGAGTTGTTGAATCCCTCTACTTTTGTCGCCCCAATGTTCATTCGTCGGAGGGCGGGCATCTTGTTGTTTCTCTTGATGCTGTGGTCGCGAAGTCCTCTCGTGTTCAATACTTCTGTCGACCCAGTCCGTTACGCGGTTGTTCTCGTTGTTTTCGATCCCATATTGGGATTCAACGTCAATTGCCGACATTTCGGCGGCTAGTCGAGATTTGACAAGATTTTCCTGCATACGTAGTCTTCTCTCTTCTAGCTCGGCAAGTTGTTTATCCGCTTCATATTGTGCCATTTTCATCCTGGCGTCTGCGCTTAGTCTTGACGTATTCGTCCGAGCGCTGTGTGTTGGTGATACGGGCCTCATTTGTTCAGGCGATGCGTCGTTACGTGTCGTTGTAGCGTCGCGTCTGGCTGGCGTACTCATCGGCGGTGCGGGCGGTCCCATTTCTCGGGGAGGAGAGCGTTCCAGTCTTCTCCCTATGGGTATCGCTGCAATCGTCGACGGCGATTGAGGAGGTTCTTCATATATTCGGTGCAAGTTTGACGGCCCCGGCGCGCCTCTAGCGCTCCGAGCCACGTCCGACTCGCTGAACCCCGACTCCGAACGAACACGGCTTCTCGTGTTCATTGTAGCGCAGCCCCGTATTTTTCCCTAACAATCCCTAACAGTCCCTAACAATCCCTAACAATCCCTAATATCCCTACCGGACGTACTGAACCCACCCCGCTCGTCGAGCGTTGAGGATCGTTCCAATCCGCTTTCCGATATACCGGCTGATTGCAATAACCAAATCCGGCGCTCGAAGGACCAACAAACTGTAGGCGTTGCCGCCTACGGGTGGAGTGTTGGGACAACTGTACAACAGTTTGGAGAATTAAAAGCAGGGATGTTATTCCACACACTTTTATTCAGGTGGTTTTCCTTTGAAGTTGTAAGCTTCAGGGAGGAATGGTTCTCATGGTATGAGGACAATTTTACATAAAAAGTGTACGTCTTATATCCTAAATTTACATAGCTTAGGTCGTGGCGTTGATAGCGAGCTATCTCACAAATTCCACCAATCCTACCCAGCTATACCGTTCTCTTTCTAGCGGATTGAAGATCCCACAAATTTGCACCAATAGGAGCGCCTACTTTAACTTTGACTGAAGGCCACATATTTCTTCTAGAAAGAGCGTCTTCTATCTTTCTCTAACACATGAATTTATCTCTTTCTACAAAATTCAGTTACAGTTTTTCACGTAATAATTTATGAAACGTTGTTCGGGGCCTTTATTAGTGTGCTCTTTATTCGTGAGTTTATTAAAAACTTAAATCTATTTAAAAACTTATTCTAATACATAATTTCAAAATGATTTTATATAAAACAAGTTTATTTCTTCATGCCGTCCGCAACAGGTGATAGGTGAAATAAAAATATAGATCTCAATACGTCCGATACATTTTTTTAATATGTACTAAAATTCACGACGTGTAAACAAATTATATTATGTACATCCCTAGTAAAACGCTGGCTCACTGTTCGCGCGGATGAATCCTTCCATCCATTTGATTTGCTCGGATCCAGCATACATTTTAATGGGAAATTGGAAATGTGCATGGGCTTTGAAATTATCTCACAAATAAATAATACATTAAGGCAATGATGTTACTTGTGAAATGTTTGGATAATAAAATAATACTTATATTCGTTTCTACTAAAGATGCGCGAATGCGAAAGCGATTCGAATTATCCACTTACCTACGTACAATTCAAATCAATATTAGTAATTAGTAATGGATAACTACTACTGATTGCAATTATTTATGGCGCATAGATCATTCGGTGTCAGCGTGTTATGAATTATGAAGCATGGAGCATTGATATTAGTTTACACTATTGAAATAAAACAACTTTATTGTTATTTTATGTGAGTATTTTACTTCCTCTAATATCCTCGTTGTGTAGACAGAATATTTCTCACAAGTCGCCGACGATGATATAGCTGTACACAAGTGTAGTACATGTGAACAAACAGTTGGTACCAGAGAACACTAGATCCACGGAACAAACAAATATTTGTCCGTCGACTCTCGTGGACGATGGCCACGGATCGAGATGGAACTTCGAACCGGATATTGGACATACATATCAGTATGGTTTTGTATTTGTAGACACAACACTAGCTGGAATTATAAACCTCAGTCGGTCTTATCACCGTCTTCAAATTAGGTCTTCTATTATGAGTTACATAGCTAGTAGTGCTATGCTTGCCGCCGTAATGTGTGTTCTCGATTCGTTGTGATCTTCCAAACCTCTCCTTACTATTATTATTGAACGAATCAGGCGTCAGGTCCCTTCTATTGATGTCTCTGGACTCCCCATATCAATCAGATTAATGAAATTAGACTTAGTTCCTAGCGTCTTCAAGAATCATCCGAAAAATATTATTACGTGTTTCATTCCGTATTCCATTTGCATTGCTCGAGTCTTGGCATCGTATTGAGAACATTCATGCGTAGCTATTGCCACTTATGGCTATCGGGAATCGAACTCGGGCCCCTTAGCGTAGTCTCCCGCCACGAACCAGCAGCTAAATGTATGCTAAATGTTTCCACGAAAATGATTAATTTTTATGTATTTTTTAACCAAAGAAAATCTCATTTATCATCCCGCTAGGCACAAAAAAATCAAATTTGCTCCGAGCTCCTCTCCGCAAAGTTACAATACAAATATTTCAGTAAATAATGTTATGTATAAAATAAATAAATCTTTGTCTGTGTATGTCCTCACCACATGACGGAACTCGGTAGCGCGAAAAGGTCCTGAGAAGTCAAGCGACGGACGCAATAAGGAGGCGGCATTGTCTCGCCCACCATTGTATTGCAGGCGAAATGTATCCGTGGCTCCACAGTCCACGCTCACCTACAGTTATAACAAAAGCATAACACCGTATTATTTATTACAGCAACTCAATATTTGGAAATTCTATGCTTTATTAGGTCACTCTTAAGTACTCGCATTAATCCGGTAAGCTTGAATTGTTTAGTTACTTACATTAAATTTTTTACTTAGTTAAGTATTAATACAGTCAGGACTCAAGATCCTACTCAGTGATAGCTGACGTCACAAAACTTACGGACTGTGAATTCAGTAACACAAATATTCTCGAAGTCCACCCGAGGACCTTTTAACCTGTTAAGTTTGGTTAAAAGGTCCTTGCATCCACCACTTTACCACATATGTGTATAGTTACATGTGACGGACATATTTACTCAAAGTTTAGAACTAGATTAAAAGATAAAGCTTCGACGTTTTTCAATCGACAAAAATTCAATTTAAAATATCTATAGGAAACGGAAAATAATTTTGAATTGAATTAACTTTGAATTAAGTAATTATATTATTACTGGAAATTGATAATAGTCTGTCTAAAATTATAAAATTATCTAATAATCATCGGAAAACTTTAGTACATACTTACCTAGTTAACTTCATTGTCTGTTTAAAGTCTGACGGGAAAAAAATTGTTGCTTAGTCTAACACGATAAGTCGTCAAAATAAAGTCCACTTCACGACGACGCGCGACGATTTTAAATTAAAATTATATTACTTACTTATATAGCTTCTAGTTAAAAGGTCCTTGCATCCACCAATTTACCACATATGTGTATAGTTACATGTGACGGACATATTTACTCAAAGTTTAGAACTAGATTAAAAGATAAAGCTTCGACGTTTTTCAATCGACAAAAATTCAATTTAAAATATCTATAGGAAACGGAAAATAATTTTGAATTGAATTAACTTTGAATTAAGTAATTAATTATATTATTACTGGAAATTGATAATAGTCTGTCTAAAATTATAAAATTATCTAATAATCATCGGAAAACTTTAGTACATAGGTACTTACCTAGTTAACTTCATTGTCTGTTTAAAGTCTGACGGGAAAAAAATTGTTTCTTAGTCTAACACGATAAGTCGTCAAAATAATGTCCACTTCACGACGACGCGCGGCGTTTTTAAATTAAAATTATATTATGTACTTAATTATATAACTTCTAAATTATATTAAGTATTGTGTTGTCTTTTAGTTCACGAAACGGCTGCCGTATCGGGGCGACCGCCGCGCGACGGACGCCCGGACGTGCGGACCGACCCGGGTCGGACGTTCGATCTATTTATTACCTGTCTAAAAAGTTTGTACGAAAGTCTTCCAAGTTAACTACTATTATTTCCCTTTGTTCCTCTTTATGTTGGACGCTTAATTATTAATCATCATTCCTTTCTTCCTGTCGTATAAATAGGCGCGTATGCGTATGTCTGAATTATTAGTAGTAAAATAATACCTAGTAGGTATTTTAAAATACTAAGAGAAAAAAAACATTTTATCCATTAATTAAATTAAACGGAAATTAATATTTTATAGGTATCCTATCTACGATTTATGATTCGCAATCAAAGTTATTTGAATTCATAGAACATAAATATCAGAATGTATCTACACAATATTATTGTATGTTGTGTAGATACATTCAGATATTCGTACTAAATCAAACGCGAGGCCATTCTAATTTCAAAACTCCCACAGATTACTGTAATTTTTTGAACTGAGTAGAATATTCTACTATTAGGGTCGGCGCATACGAGTATATTATTATGGCGGAGCGCAGCGCAGAGCATTTTTTACTGTCACACTATTATGTATCGACATTGAAAGAATATCCAAAATCTATTAACACAACAATTAATTCTTGAAGAGCATCGAAGCAACCATACGAAAAGAAGCGCGCAGGAACGCGACTGCACGCGACTGCGCGCGCGCGTATCCGCTTTTCGTCGCCGGTCTACACATCTTGACTGCCTGTCGTCAATCCAAAATATTTTTCTTCTTTCCTCCATAATTATTCTCTTTTTTAATTCCTCTTCTTCCTTTTCTGCAAGTAATGTAATCAACAGCACGTCCCAATCCATCATTTTAGTCTCTAAAGTAGACGATTGGACTCTCGTCACTCGCGCAATGTAGCGCATATTGAGTACAGGACGGATGGCAACCCTAGCATACTCGCGCATCTGCGCGCAGGTAGTTGCTCAGGTAGAAATTCGTCTGATGTGTCACGCGTTTAGAAAACTTCGCGGGCATGCTCTGAAGTCTGAGCTTCGCTCCGCCACATGTGCGCCGGGCCTTATTATAACTGTAAAACTTTTTATGGATGTTTGTGACACTTTGACGCAAAAACTACTGAACAGATTTTTATTAAATTAAGCATACAGATAGACCATAATCTGGAATAAGACAGGGCAATTATTATAGCGGAAAACGCAAGCAAAGCCACGGGCAGAGCGCTTGTGAAATAGATAGATAAACACAGGCTACAGTCGAAGTACCAGTCTGTGGGGAGTGAGAGGGCTCGGCGACGTTTGCCTCGCGGCTGCAATCACACTAATTCCCCGACCGGTGGCTTTCCTCGGTACATTTTAAACAATTCCTGCTGGAATAAAGATTGGTTTGTTAAAAGCTTGTTAAGACGAACCACTTCTGAATGTTTTGAATATTTAAAAAAGTTTGGAATAAGATTTTGAAGTAAAGTAGATTTATGAATTAGAGTAACTTTTTGTAATTAGCTCCGTTTCATACCAATTTTACTTGGGTTAAGAAGATCACAACGATTCAATCGATTAGTTCACTATTTGGATTTGGTCGAATTTTATCACATCAGGTCACATAACAAACAAGTAATTAGTATCCTACTAGATCTTCAATTCTCCACCCTTCATAAAATCTATCTGAATAGTTTAATCAGTAATGATTTTGCCATGAAAGATTGGAAAATCACCAGCAATATTTAAAATGTTTGTCAGCGGTGAGTTTTAACATGTAGAATCATCACGATCGTGCAGTGGAAGTAGCGGTACAGCAAGATGGTGTACTAGGCAACCAGCGCCCCGCGGCACTAGCTGTCGTCGTAATGTTTCAGGCTTCGGTCCCGTTGACACGCGTGGAAGGCTGCCAGGAGCTCCGTAAGTTACGTGCTATTTGCTGATACTCCATGTATTGCATATTCGTAATATTGTACGACCCAATCGACTTGTCTACTGTACTTAGCAAGAACAGACCATGCCTTTCGGTTGTTACTTTTAGTTCTACGAAAGAAACAAAGGTTCTAGTAAGTAGTACTAGGTAGTCTCAATATCCTACCCTATCCTTCCCTATCAAAACATTGTAAGCGCGATGTTGGTTTTTACCGACTTCAAAAATAGAGGAGGTATTCAATTTGACTGTTTTTTTGTTTGTTACCTTAGAACTTTCGACTGAGGGAACCGATTTTGATGATTCTTTTATTAATCGAAAGCTGGTGCTTGTCATGTGGTCCCACATAAATTTGAGCGAGATTTGACAAGCAGTTTTTGAGTTATTTTGAAGTCGGTTATTTTGATTATTGAGAACTAAAACGGACCAATCAACATTCGCACCAATACAATACAATACACCGAGCACCAAGTTCCTTCACTACAATTTAAAGACGAATTGACCACAAAACGTGACAACATGACAAATGCCAATAAATAATCTGACTCAATCCACACAGTCGTCAGTGGTAAGACTGGGCCAAGCAGGTGGCTCGATGGCCCGATGGCCTGCACCACCGTGAGTCACGGTTAAACGGAGGATATGTGTCATAGCGTAAGGTCGACTTGACTCAATGCACTGAGCATTAGACGTTAAGCACTTCCCAGGGCTGTCAACTTGGTGCATTGACACCGCTATTTGTTGTGCGACATGTATCAACATGATAACTGTGTATATGTGAATATGTGGATGTATGTGGATACTAAATTAATCGATTGAAGTCTAATTTAGACGAACTATTATCCAACTTTCGTGTATCTATGTTACTTAGGCCCGTATAAAAAAAACCGATCTTAAGATCTCTTCGATCTCTAGGATCGTTTTGACATGTTGAAAAATGTCAGATTGTACTTAAAAGTGACATAATTATGTAAGATGCGAGATCGCACTCTTGAGCTGAGAAGCTGAGATCGGCTTATTAAATACGATAGTGTTAATACATGATGCCACAAGCGAACACTGTGGCCTACAAATAAGTAAACATTGCAGAAATTCGTAATATTTTAAATTCATTCCTCATGTGACAACCCTACTCCAACTTAATCGTTTCTAGGTAAGACATGCAAGGAGCAAAGTGCATTCTTCGCAGTTTGAGCGGAAAGCGTCGTAACCCATAACGAGCTGACGCGAGATATTTTTAAGGCTTCGTACCGAGAATGCGGGCTGAGGGCTCCACGTGAATTTACTACCCCGACGGTCTCCACCATAGGCAAGGTATCTGAGCATATGTAAGTGAAACCGTCACGCTGCGAAGAAAGGCAGGAGGTAAACCTATCCTTGTCTTACTTACGAGTTACGCGAGTCTCCTTGGTCTCTTTCTAATACCGTGACGATGACGCAAAGAAGGCCCGCTTGTGTCTAGTCTAGTAGTATTATGTCTATGGTCTCCACTCACCAGGGCGCTATGGACTTACTGAGTGCTGTTCCGTTGACTCATATCTCAAACCTCAATTACCTGTGAACAAAGATATTATTGTAATTTAGTTATACATAATAATATGTAGCAGCAAACGACTTCAAATGAACTATGTAAAGAACAGACAATTCCTAATTCTACTTTGAAGAAAAACACGTATTTCGTTAACTAAATAGCTGGAATATTTAATGATATGTACTTAGTCCCGTATTAATAAACCGATCTTGGCTCAAGAAAGCTATCTCAGATCTTACAAATCAATTTTACATACGCATCTTAAACTGAATCTTGAGATCTATCAATACGGGCAAAAACACCCACCAGCTCCGTAATGAAGGATCGTGTTGTTATCGTCATTCAGAGGGAAGTACGTAATGTGGAAAAGAATGAAGATTTCTGAAAAAGATCCAGACATAAGTGATAGTATATTTTCTTTGACAGTGACTATCATCGTTATGACTAAGGTTATGACATCATGGCAACGTGCAAGAGAAGCAACGAACCTGCTTCTAAACTGACACTAATTTTCACGGTTGATTTCGTTGCGTTGAAATTTGATAGCAAAAACTTATCGCCACTCAAGAGTAACGATGGGATTAGACTGGGTGGTACATACTTAGTGTCCTTTAATAGGCCTACCATTGGCTAATTGCCATACCTACTTATATTTGATTTAAGTAAATCTACATAAAACATCGTCCAATACGCATAGGAAAGGATTTAGAACTATTGTTTCCCGGAGTATTTTTCACTCTAAGGTACATAGACCATTGGAATTAGGTATACGCAATACCTAAAATTACGGGTCAGACCTTGGTCAGACAATAAAACTGTCAAATACCACACCAAATTAAGTAACTGAAAATCATAAATTAAAAACAATTTTTCGTTTTTAAAATACGTTTTTGATTATCGTCTGACAATTTACGAGTTTGATAATGTAGTATTTATTTGACATTTTGATCGTTTAACCACGTGTATTTGATCATTTGCCTGGAGTACGAAAATAGGATAGCTTGACAGCTTGACAAAGAGACACACGCGTGATCCCGTAACAGTTCCATTTCAGTTTATTGAGTAAACAAGATCGTAAACTGTGCTGAGATACAAATGATCTATAAATGACGGCTATCGTTCACCAGCTCCTAGACAGCACAGAGTAGTGCAGAGGTCCCAATGACACATTGGCCACTCCATTCCAGAACCGTCCTAAGCATGTCCATCGCTCCTCCTGTTCTCCCAGTGGCAGAACAAGTTAAAAGCCTATAGCGTGCAGATCAATATAAGATTTATGTTTGATGGTTCTGTTATAATATCATGATGATATTATGATAATAATATTATCATCATTTATTTTAGTTTATCTTACTGTCTTCTCAATATGACGTATTGTCATCGAGTATTAACAATGCATGAATCCGAGCTGCATCCCAGATATTGCCTATCAAAACAGCATGACAAAAAATTTTCATTATTTGTATATTCTGCATTTGCTGTATTTGGTGAGCCAAAAATAGTACGAATTCTGCTTCCTTTTTGCTTGGCAACGCATTGGTGATGCCTTATTAATATTGACGTCTATAAGCGACGATGTCTATCTGATGGCCTGTCTGCTCGTTGTCGACTAGTATTTTTTTTTACTTATTTCAAAAAAAGAGGAGGTTATCAATTCGTCGCGTATACCTATAATAATTTGTTTTAATACCACGGCGTCAGCACATAACTTACAGTGGTGGGTCGTCGCGTCACGGGTCAAGTGCGCCCGGCGAGCGGGACGGACGTATCGTCCTCTCTGTCGCACCTCACCCTCTGCGTGTTGTTACTGTTTGCTCATCGAATTCCAATATTGGCTCTCAAAAAGTTACAAGAAGACCCAATTGTCATTCTGTTTCGGGTAAAAAATGCAGCTATTTTTATTATTTGTAGGAATTTAGATTTAACTCACAATCAATATGTTTGTGTTTCGGTTGATCGCGATAAGATTGCCCTAGTGATGGAGATCGTTATGACCGATTTGCGTAGCATCTGGATATCGTCACTGGAAAGGCAATAATACTAAACCGCCATTTTGGCGAAAATGAGTTTTAAACATCGTTGGATTGGATTTTTTTTCCATTTTCGCCAAAATGGCGGTTTAGTATTATTGCCTTTATAGTGACGATATTGGTTTTTGAGGGTGAAAAGATTTGAACCGATTATAAACGTTCGTTTCCTAAAAATAAATAAAACCGGGCAATTGCGTGTCATGCCACGCGCAATGTAGGATTCCGAAGTAGTAAGTTTATCGACTATTACTCACTAACTACTTATACTAACATAGCCGTAATAGTTTTCCTTGTAAATTCATCATAATATAACCTATTTTTGGGAATTTTTTCACTTGTCCAACTCCAACCGTTTCGCCGACAGTGGGCCTGAGTGGGGGGGACACTTGACTCTAACCAAAATTAGCACTTTGGAGCCAAATATTTCGCAAATGGACCTCTAATTCCAAAAATGGTCTTAGAAGACCCATAATATTTTTGAAAGACCTTTTTAACGATACCCCACACTATAGGGTACGCGACGAATAAAAAATTCATCCTCACGTTTCGTGTAGGTACTCTGAAAAAAAAAAATATTCAATATTTTATTCTACGATTCTGGAGTTTTAATAAATAAATAAATAAATATGTTTTAATATACATGGCAATTTACAGCTTTCTAGTACTTAGGCTCTCGGAGCTTTGCTTCGGACAGACGGACGGATGAATATGACGAAACTATAAGGGTTCCAATTTTACTTCGGAACCCTTAAAACGACAAGACTTCTTCAGTACTTATAAAACGACCTTCCATTTAGCGGCAGTATGTCAAATCACAGGAGGTGGTCTCGCCACTCACAGATCAAAAGCCTTGAACATGTCCATATACCAAACATAGCACTAGAGCGGGAAAATCTTAATTGCCATACCTAATTGCATCGGCGACTTCAGAGACGGTTAATTACGGCGATTACCATTTCAAATAGATAAGCTAGAGATTATCGAACAAAATAAGCAACGAACTGAGCTTCATAAATAATTGTAGACATACAAATTATGAACCCCGCATCCTTATTTTATATACCAAGTTAGTGAATTAAAGATCAATGCAGTTTTCAGATGAAATTGTTACCAAACTAACCTTTAAGCTATCGTTATTCTAACTCATATATTGAAACTTAACACCAATTTATTACACGAAACCTCGTCAGAAGATAGACGTTGACTTTTACAAACCCTTTGAGTCCACCGTTCCACGGCATCAGCTAAGGAGATGAAACCTGGGACCCATATCTCGGAAGCAAGTAGCTAAATAATTATAGTAGACTTTATTCAAGCGAGAATCTACGAGTAATACAAGTCTAACAAATAATTTCCCCGTTAGTTTCACCCCAACCAGCAGACACAGAATCGGCTTAAACCAATTAAAAAGAGCTTTATTTCGGGCTACATCGTGTTTGGTCGAACGATGTCGTTTTCGCTCTTATTTACATAGACATAAAGGTTTCTAAACGGCCAAGTCCATACCACATCGGTTGAGGAGACCAACCTCAGAGACCAACGTGCTACTTTTGCCATGAAAGATATGAAATTTTCAGTCGACCGCACTACTCGTTTTACTATTATAGGCTTATTATATTTGTTTTATTGTACCTAATATAACGTTACACTTCCGAATAACTTTACTTCCTCTCAGTGTACACTGTACAGTGATGCATAGACATAGTACACACACGGATTACATGAAATTTAATAAAGGACACAGAAGACATAATAGTACATGTAAAGGATGTAGATAGTGGCAGCCTGGCAGCGTGATCAAACTTGTGATCCCAGACGCACGATCAGATTTCTATCAGCCACGACTTATGCAGCCTTGGTACGTATACTTTGCATCTATATATTGACAGAGAATTAAATCTAACCAATAAAGTTTATTGTTATAATGTTAGTTAGTGTTACCTGTGAATTAGTATTAGGTGGCTTTATTTACTGTTAAATAAAAAAAAGCCCTGGTCTAGTGATTAGAATGTCCATCTCCTACACACATTACAGGGTTACTGTCATAAAGTAAGTATTACTGTACAGTGTTCACATAAGATTGTTATGGAGTGCCGTGTGTGTGTGTTTTAAAATTTCATTTAAAGGAAATTAAATTATTGTAACCTGCACCTTCAAATATTCAAAGACATACCTACAACTAAGGGTTCAACTTCGAGGTTTTATGAGTAAAAATTAAGTATGTATACATATTTTGTAAAGACAGAACAATTACATCGAAAACAACAACACTTTAGTCTACAGTCATGAATACAAACCACTACAAAATAAATCACAAGACAATTACTTACGTGAATCATAAATCAAGTGAAAAAACCTTATCTGGCTGACAATGTTAGAAGCTGTCAGCCCTGAAAGTTTTTCAGCTGGAGTGGCGGGTCGGAGCACAATAAATATTGCGATAAACAAAATGGCGAACAAAGCAATAGATAATAAAACAGTAATCGATGTCAAGGGGAAGGAAGGGGAGCGGCAATTGTCACAGTTATTTATTGCCCGACACCTGTACCATTGTATAATTCGAAGGGCAAACAGCGGCCGGTATAATGGAACCCGGTTTTGCATATTCATACAAAAAGTGCGGTCACAGTGGACGACTGCATAATCGGATCGTTGATATCGTTTGATAAACGCAAGTCTTGTATCATATAAAAACGCGTTCCGGCAAGGGTCACTTTATAATGTCGTCGTAGACAATCGTTGTTCTTTTTGTCGCTGTTGGATACTGCTCGCTCGAAATATAATAATTGTATAATAGAGTTCAGAATAAATGTCAACTGGCAGTTTGGATGTGTGACTACAAGAGGTGAAATGTCTGTTAAGGTCTTCCACGCTATTCCAGGAACAGGCAAGGAAAGAACAATTTATCACTAATGGGTAGTAGAAGCTTATGCCACTGGGTGAACTCTGATTTGGAATCTGCTTTCTAATCGGATGTCATAGCTTCGAATCCTGTACATAAACAAAAAAATGTAATGCGACACGACACATTTTATTTTAAGATCTTGTTTGTAGAATAGTGGTTGCGTGGGCTAGCGCATAATTATCTAATAATATATTAGAGGAATATATTGTCTTAGTCCCATTACTCAGTAAAGCGCCGGTACCTGAAGCAACCTTTACGACGGCAATAGTCCATTATTTATTGCAAAACGATTGGATTACCGTAATAAAGGTAATTGCACACGATCCTAGCGCTTGAGTAACGTTATGGCACTAAAGGTCGTGTGACTTATTGAATAGTATTATGCATTGTAGTTTGCGGCTATTTAATAAATCATTTGGTTGATTAAAGTTACTCTACATATATTTGCTCTGCATCGCTACAATAGCTATTTAGCAGATCAATCTGGTTTTCGTCGTATACTCTGTTAAAATGTAGGTATGCATATTTTACAAAACTTACTGAAAAATAATAGCATTAGTATTTTATATTTTTTCCAGTTTTAAGAACTAATTAATTAGAATAAAATTACATAATTATGTCATAGTTAAGACCGGATACCCTTACTAAGATCGTTATAGTGTATGTCGTTCAACCAACAGATGACATCGTTTTATCAAACATAGTATATCGCAAGGATATACTATATTTTCCCACCTTTTTTTTGTTTTCGACGTTCTAATTCAGTCGTCGACGACTAAATCCGCTACAAATAGATTAGCGTATTGTTAGTAGGTACCACGTTTCCTCTTCATATCGCGCGAGTCGTGATCATGACTCAATAATTTGGCACGAAGTCGCGTGTTCCCCGGCCGGTGCATCGTGACCTTTATAATGACTACACGTGTTACGACACTAACGCATTGAAACTTCACCAAACTGGATTTCAAATGATTAAGTTAATCCGACCATTGAAGAAAATATTATTTTTTAAAGCAAATTACATATGGGATTGATTGAAAACACTAAAGCCGAGGTTCTGCTACTCAAGGTAAGATATTGTTATTGTTAAGATGAAGTCATTATTTTTAGAACGAGATTGTATATTTTTCATGTAGATAAGGGAGGAGGCTGCAAAGCATCTTAGGGCATTTTCACAAAAAAGGGTATAGGTGTAAAAAAGTAAGATGTAATTTCAACTTCATTTTTTATGTGAAATTGTACTTGTTTATATTATCTCAAACTCTATATTTTACGATTCCCAGCTTAAAATCAATAACTAATCATGTAATTATGAGAAATAACATAAAATATAGGGCAAGTCAAAGATATTTCGTCAGGTTTGTTACTTCAATTAAATGCGAATAAAAAATAAACAAAGAAAACAATCAAATTTTCTTTAATACAAAATAAAAGAACACAAGTTGGATGAACTAAATCAATTTGAGAAAATACGATATATTATAATATAACCAAGAAAAATGCCTCATAATTAAAATTTTGTTACCAGTGATGCCATTCGAACATTACTATATTCTATTATTGAGTTTAAAATACGAAAACATACAATATGAATATAAAATTATCCTTTTATTAAAATTTTACATTTAATTAACTTCATAATTTAAGTAATAAATGCTTTAAATTATCAATAAAACAGATTTTGTTACTTGAAAATTAGGGGGACAGTAACAAAGCTGACGGTAACAAAATTCATAAGAAGCATTTACACTAGGCTATGTTTTCTTACTAATGCATAGACTTAAATATAATTGACGGGCTGTTCCGAACAAAATCCGTGTAAGATTTTTCAAGCATTTTTCATACTCTGTGATAGCGCTTCGTTCGGTCAAGTTCGGTTCAAGAAAGGCGGATATCAAATATTTGGCACTAAATAATTTTTAAAAATGTAAGTAAAAATATATTTATTTACCAATTATGATTTAAATAAACTCAAATAAAGTTCAAACGTAAATAATGAAGACGTTTTAACTATGCACAATAAACAATATGAGTTATTATGTGTTCTGGAACGGTCGGAGTTTTTCATAAATGACATCTACATGTCTCGCTTGCTCGCAGCTGACTAAAATTCGTTGGCACCGGCATTTGGTGAAGATAATTTGATGTTTTTGGATAAGTTTAAATTGTGCTTGATTAAGAAAAGTAAAAAAAAATCAACAATGTACCTCATTAGTACATAGACAGGTAATTAAAAATAAATAATTGTTTTATACACTTCTGTGAACAAATAAGTATACCTACACTTCTTTTTATAGATACTATGATATCATTACCTCCCTTAGACTAGACTAAAAGTTGCTAAAGTAGCATGTGTAAACTTCTTAACGGTCAGTTTTGTTACTTTGCTTGTCAGGCCTATACGTTACCACACAAAACTGACGTAACGTTACCTTACCTTTGCACGGTTTATATTTAATTTAAATTGGTACAATTGCAGTGTTTCGTCTTTAACTATTTATTTATGGAGCTAGATGTAAAAGCTTTCAATAACTACCACAATCATGTGGTCTACATATTGAATTATAAAACATTTTGGTAACTTACCTTGACAGAAAATTTTCAACCAAGCGATGAGTGCTACTACACACGCATAGATTTTCACAGTTCTAGGGCAAAACTGACGAAATTCTAAATGGTGGATGACTTAAAGCTTCTGGTTTTGCTATTAGATAAAAACCAACCAAAAAAATTTTGTAATTCATGGAAAAAATACGGTAACAAACCTGACGTGTCAGGTTGTTCACAATTTGATTTCTATAATTAAATTCTCATAATTTAATAAATTAAAAATATAATATTTTAATTATGCTTCGAAATAGTCTACTACAATCTCTTGAATAAATAAAATAGTATGCCTGTAGTCAATTCTAAGGATAAAACACAATTAACGTATATTCAATATAGCTGCATCGTCCGGGGACAAGTCAAAATGCTGTCTCCCTATCACTTAATTAACATTTAATTTAAATAATAGTGTACTTGGAGAATTAAATTATTAATGAAATAATAACTAGATGTCTACTAAACCTAACGGTACTTCGTTTTTTGTTGATGCTGGTAATATTAGATAGGAAAAACGACAATCTTTTCGAGGGACAGGGCTAAAATGACACTTACCCATTTTAGTGAAAATGCCCCTTATTAACAAGTGATGGTAATATTAACGTTTTCTATATCGATCTATTATAGAAAGGAGATAATTTTAGTATGAACCTAAGGTTAAGTTACTCGTAGATTACACAAAAATAAATCTTTAAACTTAAATTGTGGGTAGTTCACATTTTATCATGCAATGTTACTACATATTGTTATTGCTACCCGGTCCATGGTTACCGGAACGATTATCAGATTCGTCACATCGACATGTTAAATCGGATGAATGGACGTGGCAGAACGGGAATCTATAGAAAAGTAAGGGAATCAATCAACTTTATTGAAACAGGCCGTACAGTACAGAGTAATATGACTGCGCAGAACTGCTGATCGACTAATACTGATTATAGTTTTGTATCCACTCGATAGGTATGTAGGTCTATAGATATCTTCTTCGTTCTATAGATGTCAATAGGTATCTTTGCCCTATGGTTCTTTGAAGGATTGTTTTTCATGTCTTATACGTTTTTCATACAATTAAAAAAAATAGTAATTAATAATAAGTAATTAATAATTATTTCTTTCATTGTAAACGCTACATAACGGTAATAGATATTCCTTGTATAAAATTAGACCGTTGATAAATGAAACCTAACCGATGAACAAAGGCTTGGTATCTGCGGTACTCGCGTGTTTACGTTCGGTATAAAGGAGGCACGGACCTAAAAAAAAGACTGAAGAACGAGACGTCATCTCCTCTCGGAGTCTGGAAGGGCACTGTGGAAATGTGGAGTGTCATGAGACATTCGCGAAGGTCGCAGGTGTCGTTTCTGGGTTCAGCGCGCATGCGCGGTACTCACCGCACAACCAACACACATTTTCGATCGCATTCGATTCAGACGTTGTATTAGCGACTTTATTGCTTCGATTTTAAAGGCCATGGAGATTTTATGTTGCAGTTCGCTCAACCCTTCGTTAAAGCACGCAAATTTCGGATAACTAGCTGTTCCGTACAGAGAACGTGCGTCGAAATTATAGACGGAGTAACACCTCCGGGGAGATATGATCTACGGTTGTTGCTGGTTGTGGTTAACGTGGTTGCGCAACCAAGAGCTTACGGACGTGACACGAGGCTGGTACAGCATTTATCGGTAATACAATTCCAAGAATCTTATAAAAGGATGTTTAATGTTCGTTTTCTTTTACATCTTCTAGGTAGATACGTAATCTGCTACGTAATACGAATGATGTGGTTTGTATTAGCTTAATTTATAGTTATTGCACGATTTCAAGAAGGTAATGACTGCAACAAAGATACATCTTTGATACTAGATACATCTAGTCATCGGAAATGCGGCATTGGCCCTTACAAGTACAGCTGGACTAAATTACTCAAGAAGCGCTCATATTCCGATTTTTGTACTCGAGCACAATGACTAAATGGAAATCGACAATTAAGATAGGTGGTGCCTGAAATTCGAAAAGATAGCTATGCGTGGTGGACGAGAATGTATAGCGATGGAGTAGGTACATACACCGGATAACAATAAATACTGCTTTATTACAGTACTCTAATACAATGTAATCACAATCCAATTTAGGTTTACTTGCTACTGTATTTTCCTATCTACTATAACTGATACTACCTTCCTACTTCTATTACATATTTCACATAAAGGGCAGAGGTATCTTCGCAACACACAAGGCAGCGGGGCACATGTGGCCAGCTTTGTCGACGCCCGCGCCATCGCGCCATTTCTTTACCGCGCCCGCACGCCCTCAGGGCTCAGATTGTCTTCTATTTAAGTCAAAATAACCGTGTTTTATACTTTGAGAATCTTACATTGTATTACATTACACTATAGTGTAATTAGTAAGTAGTGTATTACACTATAGTGTAATACAATGTAAGATTATGTTATTATACCATCTATGGTATTACATTTATTCCTAACATAAAATATCTAATATGGTTTTCGCTATCGGCGGTTTTAATATGTTAGGGGAGACAGTATGCTCCAAGTTATTTAACATCTTATTATATTACTATTACTATTACCTAGTGGTGTATGTATATGTATTTGTGGCAGCCAACTAGCTTTTAGCCGTTCAATCAACAGTCTAGCCTCCTTACTAAACAGCGCCGTTCAACTAGCTATCTATAACTATCGTATGAATGCCATTCATACGATAGGGCAAGGATACGTTAGGTTAGGGTTGTATAATAATTTTATTTACGAGAAAAATAGGAACTCCGCGAGGCGGGGTTCCGTCGACATCTATAGCGAAGCCCCCCGCCATGGAAAAAAACTGAACTCAAATTGAAAGAAGGATCGCTTAGGTTATTTGTTTGATCAAATGGCTGAATATCATTCAGCCGCAAGTTGAACGGCGTTTTAGTAAAGAGGCTAACTAAATTTAAATGAACAGGCTAGGCAAGTAGTTAAACATTATCGATCCAAGTCATTTGCCTAGCTGTTTGATCAAATGGCTGAATAACATTCAGGCCGCTAGTTGAACGGCGCTGTTTAGTAAAGAGGCTAGGCTGTTGACTGAACGGCTAATTAAACTCGTTGGCTGCGACATAATATATTATATAATACAAAATAAGTGGTATAATTAAATTAAAATCATCAAACATACATTGTAACTACCCAGGACATTGTAGCAGAATGATGGTAATACCGGTGTAAAGCGATTACTTGCAGACAACCACGACCAGTACAGTTAACAATCTTAAAAAAGATATAATAGGTAGTACGGTTTCTTTATGGTTCCACGGTAACAACCCTGCAGTAACAGTTACCGCATAATAAAGGTGCAGTTGTAATGTTCTCTACATCATAGAAATCATCAAATAAATCGAAACCTTCCTAGTATACAAACTTTGACAATTGAGATGTCTCCAATGTGTATTACAAGGCACTTTATTACTGCAAACGGCAACGCATCGGCGGCGTCGCTAGTTTTGATTTAACACACGCGGCACCTATGTCTGTGATAGTGAACATAAATTTTCATATGACCAACATGATATCTATGTATCGTTTTTCATAAGAGTGAATAAAACAAAACACTTTATAACTTTGCTTTTCTATGAATAAGAGGGTAAATAAATAGATGAACAGTGATGCAGTTACAAGAGCAGTGGCGATATGTTTCGATATTTTGGGTTCGTTCGCGTCCTGTTATGTCTGCGACCGATTGTTATTGTTAGCCACCACTAAATATTAAATAACACAATGACCAATGACCTGCGCTATTCATTGTGCTTAGGAATGAACAATGTTCCAATAAGTCTGAGAATTGGCATCCGATTTATATTCGAGAGCAAACGCGCCTAATAGTTCTCGAATGGAAGTGAAGTCTCCCAATCCACACTTGGCCAGCACGATTGTCCAATGGCTTCTACCCGCTCACATTGTAAGAGACTTGAGCCCTGCTGTGGGAAAATTGTGTATTGCAGTAATGTTATTGCAACATTGTTATTGGTTTGTTAAAAGCCTGGCGTAGTATTTAGGAAGACTAAAATAAGGAGGAAAAATAATACATCCACAGATGTAGTGCATTTTAGAAACATAGCGCGACGTCATTCTAAGTAAAGAAGAATCAACTCTGATCATCCAACATATTTTCATACTATTCAATGAATGATACGAGTATATCTCTCTGTATATCAACTTTATATTGTCCGTGGGAACACCAGTAAGAACACGCAATAAGATCCCCCTGTCATAGGTGGTATGATATCTACACTCACAGTATGACAATTGACAGCACACAATGCATCATAAACAAGCCATCGTCAACAACAAAAACTCGTAACATTTCGTACCCGAGACCCTTCACTACGCTTCAGGATCATCTTTTACAAACTTAATCATAATGACGATTTCCACATAATTATTATTACACCTACTCTCTGACAGACATCAGGCTACAATACAACGGATAGGTTCCTAGCGAAACAGAACAGTTCGAAACTAGAACACGGCAATGAAATTCGAAACTCGGCACCAACTTTGTTGAGTTCTTGACGCAACTTTGTTCACAAACAATCTTCATAGTTCATACATTGTACCTGCGGGGCGGCGCGGTGGCTACTGGCTACTCGACTGCTTATTTTTTATCGGTAAATAAATCCTAGAGTAGTGGTTCTTAACCTGTGGTCCGCGGACTGGTGGTCCCTGGAAGCATCTGAAGTGGTCCATAAAGCCTTCCTCAACACGAACTGTTATTCTAAATTTTATACAAAAAATTGGATAAACAATAAATTTATAAGGAGTTATTTATGTGGTCCATGGCGAGACACAATTTTTTTACCCTCATCCTTAAAAGGTTTAGAACCACTATCCTAGTGTATTCATATCTCGTATTATGATAATTTAGTGGTCTATCCGTGATCCGCGCCGTCTGTTTCTTACCTCGCTGGTTTTTATTCGTGTCCGATATGATCGTTGTAGTTAGGATGACGCGGACGTCCCGTTGCGGTTGCTGCCATCTCTCATAATTGTAGCATAATTATTCTAACTTATGATCGACTTCCCAGAAAAGTACTAGATGTATTATACCACAGTATAAATATTACATCTTATAAACTTGTGAAAGCTTTTTCAAGTGAATAAAGGTACTGAATGTAGAATCTCTTTTTAACGCACTAGGTTACCTATTGCTGATAAAAGTGTCTTTTTAGAAACAACATTGAATACAAGCAGTGTCTTGCATCCATCCTAGAAATCGAATCGAATGCTCAGAAGTATGTTTACTACACAGAATTTGATAATAGTACCTTAGTTTATCATAAGTCTCAATCACTATGCCCCCACAATAGACACTCACGCACATATGCACACCAACTGAACAGTGTAACTTGCACTAATTCTCGCAGCGAGTTCCAATCCAACTTCCCAAGTTAGATACAATTCTCCAAGTTCGACGAAGTTTGTTGCGGAAGGGCGAAGATTCTGTTTCCGACCGAGCCCAACTCTATTTGACGTAATTAATTGTGTACCGAGCCCACAAAACAAATGTAATCAAGGTAGGAAAGATATTTGAGGCGTCAAGTACATGTCGGAAAATGTACAATCTGGTTGAATAGTGCGTTTTCCCACAATCTATGCTAGACAAATGCAGATTTACAACCTTATGGAGAACTCACAGGTACGTATGCAATTTCACACTTCCAATGTTGTTCACGGAAAACATAAAGCCAATAATAATAAATGACATACGACTATGAGCTCGTACACAAAACTGCGATTCGACGCGATGCGAATTCGCAACGCAAAAAGTTGCGACACGAATTGCTGCGATGCGATTTCGTGCGGCAAGGCGTGTCCCTTCCACGATAAGGTGACCATTCCTTTGACGACCGTTGAAAACTAGGTCGTGACATGGATCTTAAAAAAAGTGTGCACTTTTGTTATTGCTTAGGAGATACAGGCAAAAGATACAAAGAAGATTTTGGGTTCATCCATTTATTACTATTATGAACGCCGAAGGGAACTATTTTCATCATAGATTTTCATCGAAAATATGAATTTGTTATTAAAAGATTTGATTTTTAAATGAAGTATCTTAGAAGAAAAAGAAAAAACGTTTCATTTTAACGTCACAAAAAAGATTTCGTTTTTTCAAAGTGATCTCAAACTTTATTTGATGTGTGTACGTCTTGCCAACACGCTGTCTCAGAGCCGACTTAAAAGTGTTGTCAACAAGTATGACGTAACATCGCAGGAATGCGCGATGCGAATCAATTCGCAAGTTCTTGCGACGCGACGTGCGAGCTCGCAGGTTTTTGCGATGCGACGTCACATCGCAGTTTTGTGTACAAGCCCTATAACTCAAGCCTCAAGAGGATTCGAAATAAAATAAATACTCATAGCCCCTCACTAGGACTAGGATACACTCACCCAGACTGAGAACAGAAATTCAAACTCATCATTCAAATTTCCGCCTCGCTGGGAATCGAACCCAGGACACTTGGGTCGTCAACGAATTCAAATCACGGTGTAGACTCTAATCAAATCACACTTATGCTAACCTTATTCCAATTCAATCAAGCGACATCCAGGCACATCCAGGGCACAGCTAGCGAAGCGTTAATATAGATATCAGAAACAGGAATACTACCAGGCGAGCATAAGCAGACGAGCATTGTAGGGCGACTCGGCGGATCAATGGCGCCCTCCACCAGCCGGATAATTAGATTGCACAGGTCATTAATTTAAGGCAGTGCAGATTGCCGCGCGCGATCAGAGTGGACATCGGACACCGGACATGGGACTAAACTAACTACGTGCTGTAAACGTGCCGGTGAATAGGGATCACACGCGTAAAAATTGACTGGGAGACGTCGGGGAAGTCTGGACTCTGAAACATGCTTCTAGTACGTCTATCCTAATGTATGGATTTTTTCTATATATGGCCCATTGTAAGGTAAATTCTATGCGGTAACCAACACAGCCCACATGAGATTTAATAGTTCTGTTGGTCTAATATCAATTGACCAACCTGAGATTTATAATAGTTGTTAGGCGCTCGCTCCGAACGATAACAACCTGCATCAATTGCCTTACGACTACGTTATTGCTTTCGATAAAAGAAAGTCGGATGACTTAAAGAGAAACAAAAAAAGGTTCCCATTTATTTTAACGGAAACATTTACACTGAAGTTATCTATATTTGTAACGAGGTGATTATCATTATACCATAGAGGACAGACGTACGCAACTCCCACACAAACCGGTTTCACAAGCCCGCGTGTTTCTTGGCCGAGTTTGGTCGTAGTGGACGAACAGTAGCGGCTTTGTACGTAGTGTCATACATCATACACGTCCGGTGTCTAGGGCTGCCACCCGATCGGATTTTTCCGCGGCACGGGGCGTCAACAGTAGTGGGCGTCCGGGCGGCGCGGCGGCGCATCGACAAAGGCTTGGCAAGCGAGCTTTTTTTAGAGTAATGTTTTAGAGTAAAATGAAATAAAGTACATCGATAAAAAGGGCCCTAGAGCGCGCCGCGACGTAAAGATGCTATCCGGGAAAAAATAAAAATTTAAATTTCGTACACATACCTACATACTTACGGTGTTTTTAATATTTTTGTCCAGCGACATCGATTTAGGTGATGGCAGCCAGGTGTGTCTATATGTCGAACTTGCTATCCGCGTTGTCAAATCAGATATTTATCAAAGTTGAATTATAGAGAACCCAAGCAAAATATAATTTTCGATCCGACGATTAAACTGATTTCAATTTGACTTTTTGGAACCTTGGCTGTCTATAAACACGTAAATCAAAATCATCTTCTTACATTAATATCTGGAAATATTCTTACATTTAATTTCTACAGTCTTCGCCATATACATATCGTAGTGTAGAAGGTACATGCCTTGAACATAAATCTTACAAAGGAGTCAAAATTCACAGATCGATTAGGATGGTATCAGTAAACATGGAAATCAAATCGTATTTATTTACATAAAGATTATATTACATTTTCCTGATATCGCAAACTTCGATACAGCTCTTATCTTGTGGGCTTTCGCCCTTACTTTACAATTAATTCGATTTTAGGGATTCAGTTTAACTTGAGCAATAAATTGAACGGTATAATTAAATATCTACAGATAAGTATAGCTAATCTCTTGTATACCTAAGTTTCGGAGTTTCCTTCATTCAAAATTCTACGTCTAGCCCAACATTGTCCAACTGTTACTAATTAATTATGTTCCTATTTTTGATGACCCTGTAGCCTAGTTAAAGCGAGGGGTCCCGGGTTCGATTCCCGGCTGGGGCAGATATTTATGTGACAGATAAATATTTGTACTCGGGTCATGGGTGTTATTGTGATGTAATAATCTACTGCGGGGGTATGAGTGTGTTAGCGTTTATTATTTAATATTTTTATTTCTTATTTGATAAAAATTTAACAATCAACATACAGCATGATTTAAACTACTGAATTTGTGTTAGAAGGATATAACAATGTCATCAAAATATCACACAGTACACTGAAGGATTAGGCAACGCTATTATATCATGTAGGTACCTACATGATGATAAACCGCATGCCCGGACCGGACATTGAATATCGTTCCAAACAAACATATCACTAATGTGGTTCATTATAAATTGGACTTTAACGACTTCGAGAACATTCGATTCAGTATCAGGAGATTAGGTGCGCAACTACTGCGCATGCAGCGTGACGTCACTAGAACTATAAATATTAATGTTTTTTGAATGTCATCACTTATACAAAATAGTATCATTAATCATTATGTTGATAATATTTTAAAATATCATTTTCAATAAATTGTTCAATCCATCCATCCATCCATCCATCCATCAGCCTTTTGAGGTCCACTGCTGGACATAGGCCTCCCCTAATCTACGCCACTCAGACCGGTCCTGAGCCTTCTGAATCCAGCGGATACCCGCTGTCTTCTTCAGGTCATCGGTCCACCTGGTCGGGGGGCGTCCTGTGCTCCTTTTACCGAGGCGTGGTCTCCATTCAAGGACCTTTCTTCCCCAACGGTTATCGGTCCTTCGAACTATGTGGCCAGCCCATTGCCACTTCAGCCTGCTAATTCTCTGAGCTATGTCGGTCACCCTCGTTCGTCTACGGATTTCATCATTTCTGATTCGATCGCGTAGAGAAATACCGAGCATAGCTCGTTCCATAGCCCGCTGGGCGACTCTAAGCTTATGCATAAGGCCAATAGTGAAGCACCACGTCTCGGATCCGTATGTCATCACTGGCAACACACACTGCTCGAACACCTTCGACTTCAGGCACTGAGGTAACTTTTTGGACGACAAGATATGACGTAGTTTCCCGAACGCAGCCCATCCGAGTTGGATTCTACGAGTGACTTCTTTCTCGAAGTTGGACTTACCCATTTGGATCACTTGTCCCAGGTAAATGTACTCGTCTACAACTTCGAGAGCAGCGCCGTCAACAACAACCGGTACGGGTGTGACATGGACATTCGACATGATTTTCGTCTTGTCCATGTTCATCTTAAGACCCACCCGTTGTGAGGCGCTGTTCAAGTCCCCGAGCATTGTACCAAGTTCCTCCAGGGATCCTGCCAGGATGACTATATCATCGGCATATCGCAGGTGTGTGATGTGTTCGCCATTGATGTTAATGCCACGTCGTTTCCACTCCATCAGCTTGAACACGTCTTCCAACGCAGCGGTGAACAGTTTTGGGGATATGACGTCCCCTTGCCTGACACCTCTCTGCAGTTGGATGGGGTTCGTTGCTGTGTTGTGTACTCTGACGGTCATGGTGGCTGATGTGTATAAACATTTCAACACCTCGATATACCGGTAGTCGATCCGGCACCGCTGAAGAGAATTTAGTACTGCCCAGGTCTCGATAGAATCAAAGGCTTTCTCATAGTCCACATAGGCAACACATAGCGGCAGATTATACTCCTCGGTCTTCTGTATAATCTGCCGCAGCGTGTGTATGTGGTCCATGGTACTGTAGCCTTTCCGGAATCCTGCTTGTTCGGGAGGCTGGAAGTCGTCAAGCCTGCGTGCAATGCGATTTGTGAGCACTCCCGAAAACAGCTTATAAACGTGGCTCAGAAGTGCAATGGGCCTGTAGTTCTTCAAAAGGGTCTTATCCCCTTTCTTAAAGAACAAAGTCACCACACTTCTGCTCCACGCTTCCGGGGTAGTCCCAGTATTAATGACGGAATCGAACAGATTTCGGAGCGCCACTAGGAGGGGTTTCCCCCCAGCTCTTAACAGCTCGGCTGTGATTCCGTCATCTCCCGGTGCCTTGTTGTTTTTAAGCTGTTTGAGAGCCTCTCTAATCTCATACAGGCTGACGTCCGGGATATCTTCTGTGTAGTGTCGGGTTAGTTTGGCTCGCTTATCGCTCTCCTCGAGGGGAGCTGGAGCTTGAGAGGAGGCATACAACCGTCCGTAGTATCTCTCCGTCTCTCTCAGAACTTCGGGTTTCGATGACACTATGGTGCCGAGCTCGGTCTTCAACCTCGTCAGCTGACTTTGCCCAATAGACAGATCCCTGGCGAACACTTTGGAGCCTCGGTTTTGCTCAATTGTGTTTTTTACACGATTTGCGTTGTTTTTCCGCAAATCGCGTCGCCTGCACTTAGAGATCTGTTTATTGAGCCGTCTGTACTCCGCCATAGAGGTTGGAGACTGCACACATAGTTCTCTTCGGTCCCTCATTAGACCGAGGGTTTGTTCTGAGAGAACCTGAGATCTACCACTGGGGTGGGTCTTGAAGTACTTCGACCCTACCTCGTGGACAGTTGTTACCATCCTGGTGCTAAACTCGTCCACTGACGTGCATGATTCTAGGCACGCAAAACGGTTTTGAAGTTCGAGCTGAAAGCCCTCGGAACCCTGGATTTGGAACCTTGGAATTGTTCAATCTACAATATAAAATTATAAAATGCGATTATTAAATTGTGTTCACTGCACTGTGTGTTTCCTATGGGGAAAGCTAACGTAACGCATATTTACATAGTTATCAGATATCTCCATAGAGCTGCCAAAACAGCAAGAAACCTGGACAAAACCTAATAAACTAAATATCTATATCTCACAAAAGTAAAGAGTATCTCTGCTATCTGACATTATCATAACATTAAAATCTAACAACCATAAATCCTAGTATTTTAATACACTTATCTGTACTTTGTGCCTTCAGTGGTCATTAGTTGCGCGTGAACCGTGACGTCATACACGTTTTGACTGAGGCGTTATCGCTGGCGCATATCGGCGGCCTTATGTTAATGTGGCATAATGAAACACACAGAATAGAACAATAGTCATCTATTGTATTTAATGCCTAATCACGAAGAGCCTCTAGGAGACTTATCTAGAATCAATAAATTTTAAAAATTATATTACTTAAATCTATTATTGTAACATACAGCTCAGAGGATATAGTACCCTAAGCTAGTAGGTACCTAAATTAGCAAAAATGTAATGCTTCACACGATAACGCTATGTAAATATAATAAGAAAATAATATTTACATAAGTTTTTGGAGGACAAAGTTGATGCAAACATTACAAACAATTTAACTGTGCTTAAAAATTAAATACCAGCTATTAGCAGCAAACAATCAGCAAGAAATCACGCAGCACACTCTGTGGCATAATGCATAATTTGCTACTAGATAATCTAAATTTTACTAACAAAAAATAACCGACTTCAAAGTTACTCAAAAACTACTTGCCAGATCTCGTTCTTTATGTGGGACTACATGACAAGCACCTGCTTTCAATTAAAAAAAGAATCATCGAAATCGGTTGGCGTCATATTGAGTTATTCGTACATTTGTCGCGCACATACTTAATACAAATTGAAGACTTATATGGTTTTATCATGGATGCCATTGTCAGATCTCAATAAAATTTATATGGGACCACATGACAGCCACCAGCTTTCGATTAAAAAAGAATCATCAAAATCGGTTCGCTCAGTCCAAAGTTCTGAGGTAACGAACATAAAAAAAAACAGTCGAATTGAGAACCTCCTCCTTTTTTGAAGTCGGTTAAAAAATGTCTGTAAAAATCATAAAAAAAATTAAGGAACCTTGATCGCAGTATGCATAAAATAAATACAAATTACCTACAAAGTTTCTCCAACTTCTCATTCAAAATGTTGAAGGCACGAAACGAACGTGAATTGCAGTAACGTAGCACCGCACAATGTGTTAAGAACCTCGATTTTGTTTCACTTTGTTTTTATTCGAAAATATTATAGTCAATATCATTATAAATGTCAGAGTAAAACTCCCAGTGCGATACAGCTTTTAGTTTTTCTTTAACACCGCTTCAAAGTTTGCCTATATCCGGGTCTCAAAATTTACAAAATATTTTTTTGCAGAAAAACCAAATTGGATACTATAAAATTGATTATGCCATTTAATTGTGCAGATATAACTATACTACCCTTAAAATATTTATCCATTTACTGTGGTCAAATAAAGCGGAAAATGTATTTTTATCATTTTCGGTCTTATTTTTTTTTCTCAGATATAACGCCGTATTAGATGACGATTTTACATGTATCGATAGCTTACATAATTGACTATTACCTGTATTAAAATCATGTTCTAATTCCGTGTTATTCAAAAGATAAATGACATTTAAATTTTTAATTCAGGGTTGGCACTTTCAAATCCGGGTAATAATAATATTTGGTATCTGGATTTAAAAAAATATAATAAAATATATTGTTTTATCTTTCAAATCTTAATTGATTTTTAAGAGTCATCAGTCGTTTTGTCATGATTCTAACGAGGCATCCAAAAGACAATGTGATATAGAAAAATATCATATATCCCTTTACAACCGGGCAAAAAGTTCCAATATTACGTAATTTATGTTATAGAATATATTTATAGGGGTGTAAGGTACCCCGAAAAAACACTGAAAAAATTCGATAACACCAGAATTAACATTATTTATTTTTAAAAAGATCAGTTTCCATAATAATATCAAAAAATCTACTACCATTTTCCACTGTAGTTAGAAATAATCAACACTCACTTTTTGTGTCACCATCCGTTGGCAATATTTTTAACATTCGAATACAATTTCCCGCAAATGAATTACTTACCTATTTTATGAGGAAGTAAAAGGAACATAATTAGCATATTATTATTTATTAATTTAAAATTATTGTTATCACTATTTTAATAATTTATATTTATGTCATCCCGAACTAAGATGCCTAATTTGTCGTTTGCCATCACAGTGATATTAGAGATGTACAAAAAAGCGGTTCACGAAAGAAACCAATTTTTGCAACAAATCGATTCAAAATTATAAGACCTACTCGATTCGATAATTAAATTGTAAACTAAAAACCGTAATATTTAGCTACCTACCTACTACCTCGATTGAGCTATCTCGTACCGCATATTCTCAATATGTATTTACGACTTCAATAAAATATTATTTTATTGTTTCTTCCTAACAACTGATGCTGCTAGGTATGCATGGAAATAGCCGAGCCGGCAAACGAGCTAACGATCCACCTGATGGTAAGTGCTGGCCAAGAAAAAGAGAAGAAAAAGAAAAAAAGATAGACCATGATAGAATGAAAGGCATCCGCTTAGTTTCATAATAATATTTTGACATAATAATATTATGAGCGTCAGGGAAAAAACTACGGTGCATAAAATAAATTCTTGTTTATTTCATAAGACACGTCATTCATCTATACATAATTATTATTTTGTTGAAAAAAAAATGTTTACAGCAACCTTAAATACATAATTACATATAATATATTATCTGCAGTTACTGTCCATGGATGGCAAAGTGCCCATACATAAGGGAAAATGTACTTTGTTAGCATCCAATTCGTCGTAGTATTCTTGGGTACCTAATTTTAAATTCAAATGCAAGTAAATCATTTTTAACAATGTAATTAAATTAATCAATTTTCATTTTAAAATTTACATTATAGTAATGTATCGATTATGTTGGTTTTATAAACGGTTTCAAGCCGTCACATCACTTTACGTCAGTTTAGATTTAAGCCTCTTCATAAAACATTATGTCATATATTTTTATTAAATTTTGCATAAATTATGATGTGCTGGGATTTTTACTACATTATAACGCTAAATATGATTTCTAATCAACGCCAATGAAAATGAGTAGGGATTTTTAACAAATTTTGGCGTAAGTATCCAACTGTTCATGTCAAGTAAATGATTATTCCATTTTGCTCTAAGACGCCCATACAAGGTTTGTTCATATTAATAAATGGCAGCTATCATTATGGGCATCTTAGATAATTTTTAAGTATAGTTTATTATTACTGAACTTCAGTCCTCGGTGGATAGAATTAAATTTTCGCTCTCTTCAACTTCCAAAACTTGCTGTGGAAACTCGTTGGATTTTAACAGGCGCACTACTTCTACTACTACTTTATTACGCGTCTTTGATTAGCGCTGTGCTATCTGAATTACACTTTATTGCGTTGGAGTAAGAGTTGCTTTTTATTTAAATGATTTTTCGGAATTTTTCTTAATGCACCTTCTGTACTTATTTATAAGTACTATTGTTTCTTCTGTGCTAAAACTAAGACGTATAATTTGTGTGAACTTAATTTCGACGTTCAAAGACAGCGAGTACGAAAATTGGACGATTGATCATATTCACCAAATGGGTTGATTTTACTGCCACTCTTAATAAATAAAAAACTTGATAGCGTTTTAACTTGATTTTCGGATTCCCTAAACATTTTATCAAGTATATTATATTTCTACAAATTATGTAAAACGTCATTAAAATAAAAGGCTATGGAACATTAAAAAATGTATACCGGATGTAATAAATATTATCTTGATGTGACAACCCTAAGCACAAAAAATCCGGATATAATTTTAATTAGTTATAACTTTTGAATAACACGGAATTAGAACATGATTTTAATACAGATAATAGTCAATTATGTAAGCTATCGATACATGTAAAATCGTCATCTAATACGGCGTTATATCTGAGAAAAAAAAATAAGACCGAAAATGATAAAAATACATTTTCCGCCTTATTTTACCACAGTAAATGGATAAATATTTTAAGGGTAGTATAGTTATATCTGCACAATTAAATGGCATAATCAATTTTATAGTATCCAATTTGGTTTTTCTGCAAAAAATTATTTTGTAAATTTTTAGGCCCGAAAAAGGCAAACTTTGAAACGGTTTTGGAAAAAAACTAAAAGCTGTATTGCACTGGGAGTTTTACTCTGACATTTGTAATGATATGGACTATAGTATTTTCGAATAAAAACAAAGTGAAACAAAATCGAGGTTTATAACACACTGTGCACCGGTCGTATTTACTCTATGACGAGATCTGCATACAATAGGCTTTTGATAATCTCTGTAAAGTTCACCTTCGCCGTCTGACTAGCCGAACAAAAGACATCAAACTTAAGTAATTTTTTACTCCGCACAAAAGTACACGACACAATATTATTCAATTTCTTAAACTAAGTACGTAACTGATTAATGATTGTAGTTTTAGTACTTTTAGTTTATCGCTAGTTCGCTAGCTATTGAGGATGGCACTTGTTTGTTAATATGTTTGGTCACTAGAAATACATTAACTGATTCTCACATCAGCTTAGAAGGAACATATAGCGAAACATTTAGATTTTGTAGCTTCAGTCGGAATAATGCCCGGTTTACATTATTCCAGTTCAGCGAGTCAATCCAGGCCAGTATTGAACTGGATTGTATCGTCTACATTATTCCAGCCACTTAGAACCGTTGAAGTGTGAACACTAGCGACAATGATTTCAAGAAGGGATCAGTTTCGAAAATGTGTCAAACGGCACTGGATTGGAAGTCTACATCATTTCAGTCCATAGATCGCACTAAAGTAGACATCCAATCCAGTTACTGTACTAGATTGCTCACTGGATTGTAGGCTGATAGCAATCCAGCGCTGGATTAGATCACTGGACTGGAATAATGTAAACAGGTCATTACAGGGCATCTCCAATAGCGAAAGGTTCAATTGTTTATAACATTGATGTATAACGATCACATTCAGACATGATATCCGAAGCATGAAAGGCCTCAATCAAATGCGATCACCAATATCTTCCGACCGCGTTCTTACGGGGCCGAACATTTATGAATGTCAAGGTAGGCCTGGTGTTATCTTGGGCTAAGGCCTTCATTATTCCACATTATCCTTGATCATTACACATGTTGACAGCATTCTGACCAACATATCTCAAAAGACAGGCTCGCTGAGTCGTTATCTTGCCGATGCATATCATGCGATACAAGTCGCGATATATCAATTGATATTTATCGTTCACATTCATGGTGATATCCATATTCTTGGTATTCTGTTAATAACCATGCAGACACTGAAATGTTTTTAGCGTTATTACATTATAACTATAAGTATCTAACGGCTATACATAAGCATGACATAAGCATCGTTGTGCTGGCGGACTAGTAATGCATTTCTGATAATTTGATATCATACATACGGAAATACTATTAAAACTCTGTATTCTTTACACAAATGTGTAATACAGTTTATCGCCATACTGTTTAGGTACCAATTTAAATCTTATCCTATTTGAAAATCTCATTGAATACCTACGTTAACTACATACATATCAAGATAAGCAAGTTAATATAAAACGAAGCTCTTTCCATAAACCATAGTCTGTACAACCTATCCATTATCTTACAATAACTATCAATATCTGCCGTTCAGCAGGATCAACTGCGCAGGACAATCCATTCCGATCTTGCCACGCTGCGCGCGCGCAGGCCGCGCACAATGGCCGTTCATCAAGTTAACACTTCACACAATTACGGCTCACAACGATCGGGTAAACTCAGATTAAGCACAATCGTAGATAACCACGACCTGCTTAAAGCTTATCGCAATCCAAGTGTGTCAGCTTATAACCCTACAATTCTGTCTAAGGATGGTCATAGACGTATCGATGCTGTTGAGGGATAGGGATAGGATAGACCCATAACTTTTACTTGTAGGACAGCTTGTAGATTGAACAAAACGATCCACGAAATAGAAGTTAACGTTGTACATCAGAGAGTATTAACAAGTGTTATAATAGCAACATAAAAATGAATCATCCAATACTGTCATGTGCTGACAATTTGTTACAACTTGATTGTTGTATGACCGCCGCGCCACGCGTGACACTCATGTAAATCATGATGCAAAAGTTTCTAACATCATAAAAATACTATCTAGCGCGAACCACTCATAAAATAACAAATCACAAAACACGCGAACGAGTCATAATCAAACAATTCTTAAACTATACTCCATTTTTTAGACAAGATTTATTTGATACCCAAAGTTAGCATACTTTTTAAGGAAATTTTAATTAAAATTATTAAAAAAAATAATGGTGAACAAAAATTAGTTTTGGCATTAAAAGATTTTTCGTCTTTAAATTATTATGAGTTTGTGTCTGTCTTATTTTACAATTGCAAATGAAGATAAAAAGACAGTGTTTGCTTACTAAATAAGATTCGACGAAAAAAGTCGTCGTATTCATTATAGTGAGCCAAAGATGTGTTCGTTCTGCCAAACAGCGCACTCTGTGGCCACACCGCCACATCGCCACACAATGGCCACTGATGAAGCAAACGACTGTCTCCGGCGAGTTACAAACTGCGATATCATTATCTTCAGACTCATTATTTCTGCGCAACACTTCGGCCGCTACGTAAATCATCTATTAATTATTATATTTCTAGCAAACATAATTATTATACTCTTTGATTATGCCTACAACAGTGTCTAAACATCTTTTCTCAATTGGGGAAGCGTAAACAGGGGTGATCAATTCATCATATTACTGATCTTGATGGCTAATAGCTGGGAATTTATTATAGTTGCCGGTAGCCAATTTAAAACTAAAATTAACATAATTATACTAAAGTAGTGAGGTAGCTCACACGGAGCTCGATTTTTTTTTTTGTTATTTATTCTGTCCAGTAGATCGCTATTAGTTGCGACTTTAAAAAGGTTTAAAAATTAAAATGTGTGCAATTCACACGTGGTAGAAGTGAAACCTTCAAAATTTTTGTTTTCAAGATAATGAGACGAATGTAAAATTTCGGGAAGATGATAAATGTAGGTTTCACTAATCTAGTTCACTCCGCTTCGCTCCACTCCGCCCCGCTCCGCCCGCTTCGCTCCCCTACCCCTCACTCCCCTACCCTATCCCTGTACAATGCTTCCTATCTCACTTTAGAATTTATGTGTTTGTCTCTTTTTACTGGACAGTTTCGTTTCATAAAATTTCAAGTCACCCCCGTACTAAAGAAGTTTTCACTTCAAAAGTATCAGTAGTGAAGCTATGAAATGAAACTATAGGTAAGGCACTACGGAAGACCCATAGAATTGAAACACGCGTCCCAATCAAAAACGACGACATTCAGCCGATGACGTAATCCCGGTCCTTTCAAACCTTAAAATGGGACAGTACGTGTACTCCCACGTATGTCTCTAATTACCCCGGGAGTTTGTGGTAACGTGATTCATACGAGTACATACAACATACGTCATTCCACGTGTTCCTCGCTACGATTAGGACAGTATAAACTTGCACTTCTTTTTTTATGATAAAAGGTTGCGATAAAGCGATGAATGAAGTGAATATAGAGGAGTGTTTGCTTGTAACTTCTATAACAAGTACCTAGTTATGAAAATATTTTTGCATCTACGAATTAAGAATTTGTTGTGGTGTTAGTGCATTGCATCTTTCACCGATTCTAGTACAGAAACAGAAAAATGTTAATATTACAGTATACATAGGTACTGTTATGATTTTTACATATCAAACGAATGGTTTAGCATACCGAAACGCACAGCAAGCAAACCAAAACACATTGTGGTCGATGTCATAACTTTCCAACATCACATTCTTAAAGTGGAGGAACAACGCAACACCAACAGCAATTTGATAGTGATTGTGCAGCTAGTTGCGTTGCGTTGCGTCACAATTAAAAACAAAATCATTATGACCGTGTACGGCCGCCAGGCGACCCGAGGCCCAGAAATGGGTCACCGATATGCCCGCTGGATATACTAAGCTCACGCATACGCGACGATTCAACTCTGACTGCGACGCCATTTTGATAATAACCAAAAATTATTTAAAATGTACCTAATAGTTAGGTAGGGCTAGGGCACCACTTGCTATTTAATGTAATAAGCAGTTTATAAAGTTATCATAATTTTGCTGTATATAAACACTGCAAACACGTGCAACGTATTGTATATTATGTACGTAATGTTGTTGTATTTGCACATCCCTATATTGCATCTGAAAATATTGAGTACCCAGACTACCCTTAATGAGTATTTAATTAGAAACTTGTTGCTTATACCTTCCATAATAGGTATAATAAATATACTACAAGCTGCAAGTTACAGGTACTGAGGTACGGTTTCTCTTAATCAAACTCAAAAGCCTACGAATCAACTTTATCGCAATACATCTTAGCATCCCTAGACATCAGTGCTTTTTATCAGAGCTACTTTTCTAAAGACCACGTTATATTATCTGGGTGGATTATTTCAGAATCTCGTTTCAGTGCTACGTCACGACTCACGACGTTCGCAACATAACGTCGAATCGTCTCTCATGCAAGTTCCCTCAAACATGAGACATACGACAAAACAACGACCTCGGCAGATGTGATCTCAGATAACTGTTGTACTTATTTTACCACTTGATAGGGAACAAGAAAACGTGACTTAAATTCGCAGCCAGTAAAGATTTTTTGAAGTGAAAACTTCTTTAGTACGGGGGTGACTTGAAATTTTATGAAACGAAACTGTCCAGTAAAAAGAGACAAACACATAAATTCTAAAGTGAGATAGGAAGCATTGTACAGGGGTAGGGTAGGGGAGTGAGGGGTAGGGGAGCGGAGTGGGGCGGCGCGGAGCGGAGTGAAGTAGATTAGTGAAACCTACATTTATCATCTTCCCGATATTTTACATTCGTCTCATTATCTTGAAAACAAAAATTCTGAAGGTTTCACTTCTACCACATGTGAATTGCACACATTTTAATTTTTTTAATTGAAAGAGTCGACAAGACTTGATGGACAGTAGTTCCAGTACACAAAGCAAAGATGATCGGTATGCAGGGCACACTAACAGACAGAATGTGTGGGTAACGCGGAAGAGACTACTAATGTTCAGTCCACGATGAGTTAAGTTTAAACTCTTAAATTGAAATTTATTATAAAATCATCGGCCAAAGCTCTATGCTAAGCATTAGGTATGTTTTTAGCTCTTACGAAGTACAATCATTCGTCCAATTCCTTATTCTTTGTCCAAAAATGGGTCGCCGTTTCGCCGATACGCCCCGCCAGTCGACGGTTGTAACTTCAGTCGTAACGTTGGTACTCCGTCAATACGTCGACGACGGCGCCAGATGCGCTCATATAATTATAACTCTTAATGGGCTGTATAACTTTATCACTTTATACAAGTGCCTTTATACATACAAACTTTAGGAAGCCATTCTAGCGCCATACTCGTAAGTCTCGTAACACATAAAGCGTAGACTCGTATTAGCGTTTAAATATGATTTGTATTGCGCGCGGAGTGTTTTGAAAGGTTTATTTTATATCTTGTTGGCGTCTAGCATATTTTGTTATAAATAAAGATTTTTCTAACAATAACATTTCTATTAGGTACTATCATTATGCACCCTTTAAGTATAAACTATTTTTTTTTTTTAATTAATTTCTTTGTTTAAGTAATCTACAAACAAACCGACAATTCACTTGATGAGTGATGAGTGATAACCTGATGGTAAGTAGACACGGGCGCCCATGGCCATAAGCTATCGAGGTTCCGTTTCTTCACTGCATGTACAGAATCCTAAAACCTACTAAAAAGGGCATAAATATTCTACTACATTTAACCCGATCACCGATCATTTTTCCTCCGCGCCACAAAAAAGGCTCTATGTCATACGATATTTTTTATTGGGCTACAACAAGCATGTGCAACGATTACAAAGGCATGTAAAAACGTTTTCAAATTAAGATTCCACGGGCGAGGCAGTAAAAAAGATTCCTTATCCACACGAGCCCTATGCAGGTGTTCTTATACTTCTGGTGGCTGGTGGCTGAATCAACATCGACTTAGCATAACTGCCGCGAGACACGCTCAGCTCGCTCAGCCAGTCAGTACCTGCCTCGAGGTACAACTAATGATAACAATAAACTTTACATATAGATAAGTTTCAAATTGATATCAAACTAAAACTAAAAACTCCGATGATGAAGTTTGATTTTCGAAAATCTAATAGTAGTTGCGTGTTTGTAAAGACCTACTTCTAACATATTTCAAAGTTTATTTGGATACTTTTGCGAGGGTGGAGTGTAGATCCTCCACAAATATAGTATTTCTCAGGGCTGGGCAGGGCAAGTTAATAATAATCCCAATGAACAAAAGTTACTTGTATTCATACAACACCAACACAAAACAGTATAGCAACAGTATTATTTACGTTAATAATCATTAATTAATACCTCCTCTGTGGGAACCCGGCTGATAGTGGCATTTTTGTAAACAAACCGAATTGTCAAGATTTAAAAATTTACAAGAAAAATGGAACTGCCAGCCAAGGGATATTGAACGAGGTATTATTACACCTCGTTACACTTTCCCATATTTCAAAGGTAGTGTGGCACCATGTTGTCTACTAAAAAATTAAATCTGCATAAACGCTCACACACTCACACTACGATCCGAAAGAAACATCCGTTATACAATTGTAAATGACTACCTCTGCTAGGAATCAAACGCAGGATCTCGCTCGGCCATTACTATCAACTACAAGACAAAATAGGCAGCTGTAGAGCTACTTCGTTAACGCTGCAATGAAGTGCAATGATGATCAGAGATCTCCGTCGCGCTGCATGATTGTGGAACAATGATTTGTCCAATCAATTTTATTATTTCGTTGTTGTTAAGACCCGACAAGTGCCGAACTCGAGAGCACGCCGGGTGATTAAGTGCTGACAGCGATCTCCATTGTTTCAATATCAAATAACGATATTGAACTCTCGGAGTATTTCCAGGTACTGCTTTAATCGAATTTTTGGCTTTAGTTGCTATACTTGATGAGGCAACATCTTTAAGCAACGTGTAAGATGCATACTAGAGTTTTGATACTTTTGATATCGATACTGAGATGTACGAACTTTCGGGAGTTATTACTTTACTTTTTCCGTTCTTAGTTTAATGTTTACCTCTCTTAATTCCTTCTACCACCTCCAAAGAAAGCATTAAAGCATTTTAGACCAAGAAAGGCGCAAGAAGCGCCACTTAACTTGCATTATGCTAGCACTATATAATTTGCACGTTGTACCGAATACAGACGTAGCGATGTCGCCGAAAATTACTAAGCGGGTCCACTTACCTCTTGGATGGGATCCTATCGGCCATGCTTCGGTAGGAAGCGATGGCCCTAATAAGGAACCATAATAAGGATTACCATCCAAGAGTACCATCTGGAATGAACTGTGTTGTAGAGATCCCAGAGTCCTTCAACAAGAATAGTCAAGGCATAGTCGCGCCCATTGATTAGCAGGATGCATTGAGAACAAAGAAGGTTGGTTTGACTTCAAGTATATAGGTATGGAAACCCTTTCATCCCGATTTTAGAAGTAAAAGAACATTAAAATTATAATATAAGTATGACATTTCCGCGAGTTTTAATTAAACCAAGAGTCCAAGACCAACTCTCATCGGAAACTGCTAAGCTGTTAAGAAACTCGAGCCACACTTCTTTCTACTTAACAGTTTAAACTCTTATTTAACTTAACTACGCGGGCGAGCACACTAAGTAATTACTTAGCAAGAAAAACACTTAGGATGTTACGTGTGGCGCCAATGTACACATTACTTACCGAGTGTCTGGTACAGTAAAATAATGAAAAATAACAACAATTTAAAGAAATTAAATGACTCGAAAATCTATTTTGATCAAATCTTTTTGTTCACTAGGTTGAATTAATTGTAACACATTAAAAAGAACAGTTACAATCGAATCATTATTCAACCACAAAGACATCACACGATTTTGAATCATAGATGGTCTAAAAGGGCGGGGAATAAACCCTTTTACCTCTTCTTAAACACCAAGTACTAAGCCACTCTTCAAGCTTAAAGCTGAAATGTAAAAACATCTATTGGTTAGATGAAAAGGGAAACCCAATATCGAGTGAAAGCCACGACTCAATATCGGAGATGTTATTGTTAATAGGACTTCCGTGTTCTTTGGAGCCGATAATAATGCTCTATGCGGGCGGTGATGGGGAAAACTTGAGCGCGGGTCCGAGTCTTGAGCGGTGAGCGGCGAGGGAACGACGAACGAAAGTTGACGTGTCGTTTTATACTGCCCGTATTTTTTTGTTATTAGCCAGTAGTTAATGTCTTTCAACATTCTTTGGCAACACAACAATAGTAAAAAGAACTAGAGAAGACATGCAGGGAACTGATATATATAATATATCTACTTATACTTACGCTTCATATTCATGAAGCTTAATATAATCCAGTATTTATGATTTTAAAAAATAATATACGAGAACACGATATGGGTCCATTATATTGGATAGATACCTTACGTCGAACATGTGGCCATAAAACACATCACTAACATTGTTTTCATAGTACACGCTATTTTCATCAATCGATACACCGAAACATTTATGACCGAAACCTATTCAATATACATATTATACTATCTGTGTACCAAATTTCATCTATATCCGATCAGCCGTGTTTGCGTGATTGCATCTCAAACATCCAACTCACAAACTTTCACATTTATAATATTAGTAGGATAGCTACATCTACCGCGACTGCAGAAGTTCAGACAGACTAAGCAAAATGCAATTGCTCGCTTCCTCTTGTCTCATGACCCCTACAGTCGACAGTAAAATACGCCTCGATAAAAACTTCGTCTGCAGGCACCTGCGCTTTTTCATATCCAGCTTATTCCCGACTAACGCTTAGCTACGTGGCATCATGTGTCTCCACTATAGTTTATTCAGCGGATGTAGCAAACGGACTCGCGGAATAATAGTAAACAGTGGGAGTTTACGACAAACTATATATTATTTTTTGCGTAGAACTAAGTATACATGGTGTAACTTAAATATATGTAACTTAGGAGGGTACATGGCTCAAAATCGGCAGCTGAATCGATTCCACGTATTTTTAATGTAGGTAATTTTTTTTTCCTAAAAGAAATTAAAATTAAGTAAATGATGTCACCCAATTCTTTAAACAGTCGAAACAAACAAAAATGAAACTTAAGTCAATGCAATAGGGTCCTTTCAAGCATTATTATACTTAGCCACAGTCTCAAACACACACTGCCAAACGTACGAGTTGTACGACGTTAAAGAAATACACTACAAACGCAATAGATCAAAAAAATATTATTAAGAAAGTTCGCACACTTCCATACGTTTTCTCTCTTCCGCATATTTAAAAACAGTCGGGAGGAAGCGAGACGTAACGAGAGTGTCCCGGCCGGCGGTGTGATCGGCCCGGCGACCGGCGGCTTTTATGATCTACGATTTAGAAAATTAAAAAGTCAGTCACACCGCACGCGCCGGCCATATCAGCTGATTTGACTTGACCCAACTAGACTTTTTTCTGTGGGTGGGGACGTGTTTATTTCAAACATTCCATTAGCGGTGAGGATCTAAAAAATGGAATAATAGCTGCATTTGACGTAGTGAAAAGTGACACTGTAGTATTAAATAAACTTAAACGACAATTACAAAAACGTGCATTATTGTGTATCGAACAAGGTGGTGGACATTTTGAAAATGTCATTATAAGACGACGCCGCAGGAGTTGATAGGAGTCTATGAGGATGAAGAGGGAAGAAACCAATTATTATCAGACCTGTAAGTTACCTACAGTAACTAAATTTAAATGGTTTTTTAATATTTGTAAATATTTTTATAATTCACAGCTTTTAAACACGCAGTATTTTTTGTTTTGTTGTATTATTACTTAAGTCCGATGTAAACGTATTATGTAGATTGTAGGTAGTTAACTTAATTTTATGTGAATGATTTTTAGTGCGCGCCCAAACGGAATTATTTAGTAAAGCTCTTAAGTTCATACAATTCTTCACAACCTACTTAACAAACTTATGCATTTTACTAAAATGTCTGCTCAAACATGTTAAGTGATAAGCCCTGCCCATAGAAAAATTTCTAAATCACTTGTTTGAAATTTGAATTTGAAGTACTAAATTGTCCGTTTACACCTATTAATTTACTTAAAATTTAGTTATCTACATATCTACTTCTAAACAATAAATATTTCAATAAATAGGTATCTTATCATTTTAATGCCAAAACGATCGACATTGTATCAATTAAAATGATTCAAAGTCGACAGTCCAAAAGCTGTAAAAAGTGATTGAAAGAGGGAATCATAATTTGTTTATGAAACAATTTATCTTAGTACGATTAACTATTATTTTAGGCATATGTAGGTAATAATAATGTTTACGTTCAATAAAATCTTTGAATCTTTACCTAATTGGATGTGTTCAGTAAGTAATACGAGTATAACACACCAACCAATTAAATGAAATGAGTACTCAGGTAACAAACATGTTGTGTTTAACAATGTCTAATGTAGGTATGTACAATGTCGAATTCGTTTTCGTGCATCAGCTGTTATCGACGCGCGCGCGCCGCGCTGGCCCCCGCGGCCCGCGTTGTGGCCTGTGACGTGGGTCTCACTCTCATGTGTGCGTTAGTCTGTATGCTTGTTTAGAATATTATGAACATTCTTATCCCTCTACGAGAACAAGTAATTTCTTGAATAAACAATTAATAAGCTAATAAAAAATATTTCAGTGTAGGTATTATGATTAAAACTGAATAGGTATTCTAATTGGGGTGTTTAAGGGTGTACGTCATTTATGCATTCAATGTAGTGAAAAGTGACACTGTAGTAGGTATTACATAAACTTAAACTTATTACTGACATTGTTAAATAATTTTGTTCTTTAATTTGAGGTTTATTAATCAATGAGTTCAAAATTGTTCACAGTCTACAGTACAAAGCCTGAAAAATGTGATGGATGGGAGAGAATCATAATTTGTTTACTATTTAATCTTCGTACCATTACCTACTACATATTTTATGTAATGATCACTCGATCGCTAATAGTCTGCTGTTTTCGTCGGGGTGTACTCACACAGACGCGCGCACCGACCTTGTAGCGCTCGTTCGCTCTCATGTGTGCGTGCGCCGCTGGGTAGAATGTTCACACTTTTCGTTCGAAATGAGTATAACTTATTTCTTAAATAAAAAATTATTAAGCTATAAAACACAATTAAAAATACGTGGAATCGATTCAGTTGCCGGTTTCGATCACTGTACCTTCTTAATTAGCATATGAATCTATTACACGCTGTATATTTCAATATCTGTTTTGAACTAAAGTAAACAATAATTTTTACCTACTATATTTTTTATTAGTTTTACCAATAGTCGCAATGCGTGTAATATTTGTATGGGTGTTTGTACACAAATGTCTAGAGATTACACTCCAAAGTCGAATATATCATACTATTGTTCACAATACGCCAATAACTTATTAAAACGTAAGTTATGGTAACAGATAACAAAATGTTATTTTTTATTACAACTATTATCTAGTATAGTAAATTAAGTTCAAAATAATTAGTGTCAAGCGTTACTTGGTGAAACTTCATTAAAGATGTAATAATTAATTTCGTATTACTGAGATCTGATTGACAGGAACTAAATTTTGCAAAATGATGGTAAAAAAGAAATGCATAAAGAGAAGACACCTGTTTGCTGTTCGAATGCTATTAGAGCAAGATCCCAGGGCCGCCAGACGTCACGTATTTTCTGACGGACGAAATGTGGACGATTGAGTAGGGTTAGTATGTACTATGAGCGTATGCCTACCTGCTAGCTTGGTCAAACGGCCAATTTCCAGGTATCAGGTGATCAAGGTACATAAAAACACCAAAAACTTGAAGTAAATTCTCATGGCTGATATTCACGTATGTTCTAGAAAATATAGTTAAAAATAGGTCGTCAATGCTCCCAGACACTTTCCGTCGGCCATATTGCTTTGCAGACGCTTTAAAGCGCTCAAAATAATAAGGTATCAACAATAATCGACTCCTGTAGAATTCGAAGAGCAATCAAATTGCGCGGTGTAAAAGTGTCTGTTTTGGTGTAGGCGCACATAACTAATTATTTTGGGAGATTTAAAGCGTCTACAAAGCAATATGACCAACGGAAAGTGTCTGGGAGCATTGACGACTTACTTTTAACTATATTATCTAGAACATCGTGAAAATCAGCCATGAGAATTCACGTGAATTTTATAATGTTTTTATGTACCTTGATCACCTGATACCTGGAAATTGGCCGTTTGACCAAGCTAGCAGGTAGTACATACGCACATAGTACATACTAACCCTACTCAATCGTCCACATTTCGTCCGTCAGAAAATACGTGACGTCTGGCGGCCCTGGGATCTTGGACCATATATGTAGGTACTACAGAAAGCTGCAACGGTTTGCTTTGCTTGCAGTCACGTCGTCCATTAGACATGCTTCGGTGATCGGCCGGTACACGACACGACTTGCTATGGTGCTATACTTTGCTTCGACTACTTACATCCCTCATCACGCGCAAATGTTATAGGTATGGTAAACGCGAATTCTATTCATTTTTGTTCGAAAATGTTACCTAGATCAACGGTTACTTTTATTGAGTTAAATATTTCATATTATCACAATTTATATTAAGTTTCTATAAGAAACTAATTTGTAGGTATGTTATTATTTCAAGCGGTTTGACTTCAAATTGATCGTTTAGATTTAGAATCAGCCATTCCCGGTTAAGGTATCTTGATTCTATCGCAAGACAAAGCTCATTGAAATACTATTTTTGTCATACTTCAATTTCGATGACGTGTAACCCCGCGCGCTCCCGTGGCTTGCGGCGCATGCGCAGGTCTCCAGTAAAATAACTTTACGAGTCGGCTCTAAAACTGCGCGCCGCGCCGCGCTGTAAAAACGTCCGCCGTTCGCTTTTGTCATCGGACGACGCGACAAAGACAAAACTTTATAATTCAAGTGGCGCAGTTATAATCTAAATACCAAAAGAAATATACTTCAAAGACAGTAATTTTTAGGGACTTCCCTCAATTCCTCATGGATGCCATCATCAGAACCGAATTTTGATAAATTCGGGACCAATCTGGAACTATCCCTTTCTCTTTTTTTCCACTTTTTTATAAAAAAATAATGTTAACCTCCACTTGCTTGCACAGATGGTAGCGTCGCGTCCGCGTCGTAGTGTATGTACACAATAGATAACATACACAACATGTCGTAGTCGTGTCGTCATGAAGAAAGGACCATCGCCAGCCTATAGTGCGACTTCACGTTACTCTCGAACGGTTTACTACGCTGTGTCGCTGCAGTATTTTTATATAACCTGCGTTCATAAACATTAACTAACCATTGTATACTATTTTAGTAGTAAAACGTAATACGAGTAGGTCCATAGGTCGTTGGTTCAAATCCGGCTCGAAGGACCAAAATGTACGGGTCAGCTACAAGTTCGGCTGTGTCAATGTCAATGTAATGTCAATGAAACGCGACTGTCCCGTAAGATACCTTTAATTGCACTAAACAATGCATTGCAATAATTGCTGATATGCAGAATGTACGAGTGAGCTCGTACAAGTAGCTTAATAATTATTGTCTTGGTACCCAGCATAAGCTTATGATTCTTAATTCAAATTCAATGGTAGTATTTAGTTTTTAATTTAAAAATTCTAGTTAATAAATATTTCTGTTAATCGTAAATGTAAGTTATTATCATAATGGAAAAGTTGCATTTAATATTAAAATTCATAATTATTAGTTGCCTATCTTCGCGTTCGATTGTTTATGAATAAAAACAGTTATGCTAAATCGACAAAAGCAAAGCAAAGCAAAAAGAAATATTTGTCAGCACACACGGACATTAAAGTCAGTCGAGCAGGCAATGTAACTTAAACCAAGATAATTAATGTAATAATTATCATAATGGTTTAAAGTTAAACTAAACTCAACTTCGGGTAAAACAAATGTTAAGAAAGTTTAGTGTGGCTTGCGAGCCAAAAGCAGCTGTATACATTGGCAATAGAGCTCAAAACTACCGAGTTATTTCCGTTTCCGGCCGATAACGAGTGTACAGTGATGGATAATGGATGGATATGGATACCTATGGATAAGGTCTCGTCTCCAATCCGTAGTTTAGCGTGCTTGTGTGCTCGACCTCACTTGAAAAATTATTAGTTTGGTAGTAAACATACTCGTATAAACGTTGTTATGAATATATGTAGTCTGTGCAACCTATGTTATATTATCTGTGTCATATACTCGTGTAGTCTCTGGCTCACATCCGTTTCCATGTTGTCACTGTTCGTTCTCGCTGCTACCTATGTCGTTGTCTACCATTCTGTCTATACTGTATCAAGTCATTAAATCAGTGTCAATCCGAAACATCATCTTTTATTCTGAAACCACACCACAATACAAACGTTAATTATTGTAACAATGAAAATAATTCCATAATTGTTAATAACATACCTAAGTAGGAACCTAAGTTAGGTTTAGCATAATCTAAATTTTACTAACAAAAAATAACCGACTTCAAAGTCTCAAAAACTACATAGTTGTCAGATCTCGTTCAAATTTATGTGAGACCACATGACAAGCGCCTGCTTTCGATTAAAAAAAGAATCATCGAAATCGGTTGGCGTGATATTGAGTTATTCGTCAATTTGTCGCGCACATCTTAACACAAATTTACGACTTATGTAGTTTTCTCATGGATGCCGTTGTTAGATCTCGTCGGTTCGCCCAGTCCAAAGTTCTGAGGTAACAAACATAAAAAAAAAAAAAAAAAAAAAAAATACAGTCGAATTGAGAACCTCCTCCTTTTTTGAAGTCGGTTAAAAATGAAAGCATGCCTTATATTATTATAATGGAATGTGGTGTCATATGGTGTGAATCATAAGCTTGATATTATGATTAATTTTAATCTATTGACTTTCGAGGAAATAAATTAATTTGATTTGATTTGAGGACAATGCTGTCCAGTCCACCAAATGCCTGTCCATAGTTCACTCATAGTTACTCGTTCGTTACTAAAGTAACGTACCCAGTTCAATTTTTTGCATTGAAATGAACAATACTTACGTCAGCAATTTACTCAGTCGCCTCACAATATCGCATTACAATATCAAACATTTGGCAAAGTTGACAATGGCTCTTTCTGCAGCCCTGGGCGACCAACTTGAGGCTATCCTGCACTGGTAAAAAGATTGCAAAATTTTTCATCTAGGTATGCCTAAATAATCAATAAGAAAATTATTACTTTCTATAAATATGCGATAATATTATCGATGAAAATAATATTGGGTTGCGAGCTTCCTACGAGCGGGAGGCTCTAAGGGCGCCCGGGGCGTTTTGTCCCCTTCGTCCCCCTAGGGGCCCTAGGATCGGACTTCTGAGTGTGGTATATTAAATATGATAACTTTCTCTGTCATACTTTGTATAGGAAATGGGGGGGACTTAAAAGAACTTTTGACACAGGTTTGGCTTCATCAGTGCGCCTCAGAGATTATGCAAAAATTACCTTCATTATCTTTACGTAACATACCAATTTGTTAAATCACAACATTCACAACAATGGTTTATTCATACCTATAATAAGCCCAATAGATATGTAGTACAACATTTTTTTCCAATAACCTTAATACAAAACTTACATGAACCGCATTAAAATGAATCGCACACAAAGACCACAGTAGAGAAACAGAAATGAATCAAATTCAGTGTTTCAGAACTAAGCCACGGATGGAACATTGCATCCCTTATCGATAGGAAGTGATCCATCAGCGGGTTATCTGCAGGAAACACGAGTCGTACCATGTCGGCGGCTACAGACAGTTCTCGACCGTATTGCGATAGATATAACGACTACTTCCGAGTGAACGGGCTCCAGGTCAGGATCAGTGAGCGGTCAGCGTTACAAAGTATACGGCAATTATAAATAGTTTTGGTTAATTGTTAACGGTTTATCACGTCAATAGGGCGTCGATAGGGCGATGATCCCGTTGGAGTGATCCAATTTGCGAAGCGAGTGGTCCCTGGTTCGATTCCTGGCCGGGTCAGACTTTAATCTGACGGATTAATATTTGTTTTCAGGTCGATAGTGTATGTGACGTCTTTTTGTGTTCTCCGTGACCATGTCACTCGCGAGACAGGGAATCATGTCCAGTTGCCAACAAGCAGAGATCTATCTGATAGAAGCTGAAGCCTATGTCTACAAGACCAGCAGTGTCACCGATTTGTTGGTGGGCAAGCAGAGGCGGTATACTCCAGAAGTGGTTAAGCGTTTGGTTAGTTTTGTATGGTGTTTAGAAAACACAAATCACCCTTCACTTTCATATCTAATATCTATCCAACTACCTGTGTAAGTATAATAGGAATACCTAATTATGCTTTTGTACAATATAATTGAATGATTGTTGTTCAGCGTAAAACTAACTACCGCATACATCAGTGGAGGTTGTAATAATTGCATCATTTATATTTATTACGGCTGTAGATCACACACTCCGCCCACACAAGTATGTATGTGAAGCATCTTGCAAGCGCATTCTAGAGATCGCAAATTGATTGACAACCGTTAATTATTATAACAATCACGTTTGCTACATTGAGCAATTGTGAGTCCTTACCCTTTATACTTACTAATAAGTTTGCAAACTAGGTCTCTATAAAATCTTTACTCTATACAAAATAAATAAAATTGGAGTGTCTGTTTGTAATATTAAAATAACGCTTTTTACTAAGTGCATTTGGATGTATACACGGTACATATACCAAAACCACATTTTTCACAATTTTTGTCTGTCTGTCTGTTTGCTCCGGCTAATCTCTGAAATGGCTGGACCGATTTTGACAGGAAATAGTTTGTTAGGCAATACAAAGTTCGCGGGTCAGGTGATAATAAATCTAGTCCAAAAGCCAATTTTATACTTTCTATGTCTCTTGACAAGAACCAGAGCTAAGAAGAATCTGTAGGTTTTTTTTTAAATTATCCGTTCAAAACTTCACATAACGAATATTTTGAATTGATTTTTGGAAAAATTTAAACTCTCTGTATTCTTTAAGCAATAAAGGTACTTCTCCGAACGGTTTCCCGATTGATATTCTTTAGGTTTACTTAGAAGTTATCTCCAAGAGCGAATCACCGGCGGCCGCGTCGGAAATACAAAACACTGTCGTAATTTCGTGAAAACCTTCGCTTGACTTTCAAACAGGTGCTTATCTGCGAGGACTGCGAGCGAGGGATCTCCGCAGCAATGGGAATCAGACTATCGCTGAAAGTTTTACGAGTTGGCTTAGAGAAAATGAATAACGTAAATAAACGCTCGTAACCCCCACTAGGATACTTGTAGGTTATTTTTATCACAAACATAGATGTAGGAGGACATCCGAGAACAAAAATTCATCTGTCACAAAAATATTTGACGGAATTCGCTCTGTAGCCACGCACGTTACTTCCTAACCTAGAGCGTATTAGGACCTTGGTACTAGCAGTTTGTTGGATGAAATCACCGAGTAAACCCCCGTGTCAAGTCAGACTGATTTGTAACGAGTAGGTACCTATAGTAATATCAGTAAGTCAGTACATACGAGTATATCTTTAATATGCTAGTGATAACTTCGATAACACCCAATGTTTGAAATCTAGAATCCATGGACACCGTAGGTACTTGATTAGTACCGAAATCTTTGTAAAAGTTATGTTTTACTTTCTCCTAAATAAATATGTTTGACTTTACTAAGAAACTGTAAGGCGACAGTCTGTGTTTGTCTGATATCTGTAACAAAAAGGCTGGGGCCTAACGACCCTAATTTTTTGAGTTGAAAGTCTCGGATAGAGTCGCGTAATTTATACATATTCAATTTCATACAAAAAGCCTGTTTGTGTTACATGGCGAAACAAAATAAGTTGTCTGTATAATTTTTCACAAGTCGCGAAAATGTCGCGACTCAAAAAGTAAAAATTAAAACCGGCTAAGTGCAAGTCGAACTCGCGTACTGAGCGTTCCATACAAACTAGTAGAACCGAACATAGCGCAATCGAAAAAATAACCTGAATGAGAACTTATAACTACCAAATAAATACTAACTGCAAACAAGTTTATAAATTAGCGCCCCGCCTCTCCAAGCGGAGTCGCATCCGATGAAGGCTTAGAAGTCGTAGGACCAAAGCCACCTTCTTCAGGCTGAGTTTAGTCGGAGCGAGTCCCACATAACCAGCACAGACGGCTGTGCTGGTATGCATTGCGCATTCTCAGCCTACCTCCCGTGAAGGGGTAAAAAAAGTCTATAATCGCAATTAAATATATTTTCATTGTGATTATGGCATTGCTTGCCTAAAACATCTCTGGTTATGCTGTGTGTTCTTTACCACTTCCAAAATATTAATTTCTTGAAACGTTGGATATCAATATTCATTCAATAATCATTCACATTGCCAACGAAATGATGTGCGTTATCAAGAATAAACCATGACTTCGTACAAATAAATATACTTTATTAGTTTGACGTCACCGTTTCAATCTGTGAATCGTTTCAAAGCCCATAACTTGCATCAATTATAAAATCAAATTAAAATGTAATTCATAAAGGTAAAAATGCTTCCATTGTGCTTTCCGCTAAACGCTCGCGGACAATTCACGGAAACACTCATCGTATTAACATTTTAAAAATGTTTAGAGCATTGTTGTGTTAGCAATAAATTATGATACTGATCAAACGAACGACTACATTACACAGATGCAGTAAAATCTGTGATGGTTAATATAATTTGAGTTGTGTTTCGCCCGCATATTATAATTTTGTCCACTTTATCATCATATTTTTTCCTTAATTATAAATATTCTAATCGATAAGTGGCAACAAATTCTAAATTTATAAAACTCATTTCATTTTAACAAGGAGTACCTATTAAAAACACCCGAACCTCCCTGATGCCAGTAATAAATTACAAAAGAACCTAACCTAACCTAACGTAGAAAGCTTCTATTCGTACTACTCATCTCTTTTCTCCGAATCTTTCATTCAACAATAAAGAGTTTAAGGACATTTCTATTTAAATATTGTCGCCAATAGACATGACAATTGTCAGACGAATCGGACAATGCCTCGTCGATCCTACACAGGTCCTTTTTATTCCTCCTTAATCCTAAAACGTGGTGTGTGTCGAGTAAACCTTAACTAAATAAACACAAACAAAATGCAATTAATTTCACTTTGTTTATATAAAAAGGGACTGTACCTACATGATTCTCTACTCAGTAATAATGGTTAAAATTCTCAAAGTATTCCAGCACTCCGCGATATGTTTTTACACCAATTCCGCCATACCGGAGGGGGTCGCAATTTTAGAAAATTTAATAGAAACGAAGCTCCGCTTAGAGGGAGCTGACATCATCCTCCCTGGGGGCCGAGAACGCGTGCCGAAACAGCTGATTGCCGGCTGTCCACCATAAAAAATCATCTACTCTCCCGTCCGATCGTAAATCGACCTTAATCACTACTGTATAAGGATACGTTCCCGTTGAAGTGTCTCGACGACCCTTTCCCGCATGACTCCAACCCATTTTGAACTCAAACTCGTGCTACGAAGCACCAGAAGTGCTCGATCGTGCGCCTCCCGGCCCACGTCATGTATAGGATGAAATGTCTCGGGTGAAGCATTGTGAACTTTAAGAGTTGCACGTAAGGTTCATTTCAGTTTGGAAGCGGGAGTTAACGAGATAAAACCGAGTGGATTTTGTGCATTTCACTTGGCTGGAGCCCGGAGGCCACGCGGCGTGCTAGCGGTGCTAGCGTGCTTGATCAAGTTGGTGCATTCGGCCGCCGCGCCGGTCCACTGTCCACGGTCGACGGTCGGGCAATACATGAACATATTTCATACGGGCCGAAGATGAATTGTTGTTAATTACTGCGCACATCGCGCCAATGTTTGTTGAGGACCGACCCCAATGATCAGCGTCCTTCAGACGGACATTGATTTGTACAGTCATCTGCAGAGAAAAGTAACCCGTCTGTTACTGTGTGTTTATAAACAGATGGGTTACTTTTCTCTGCAGTTGACTGTACAAATGACCCACTGAAATACAGTCTGTTTACCCAAAAGTAGGATAAACTTAACTTAGTTTCCTAAACGATACTTTTTTTTTAAGAAGGTATATCAAATTTTTTATACTTGAAGCCCCAAATTAGATGTCGATGAAAAAATGTTATTGACGTTTGTTGATGCAACTGCTAGGTAGTTATAGTTTGTTAATCTTATCATAGAAAGCCCTAAGTACTTAATGAAATTACTTAACGAAAGTAACTACTTAATGAAATTATGATGATATGATTCTGAGATTCACATGTAATTTTTGGCATGTGAAAAGTTTCTACTTTTCACATTAGTCTACTCAATAAGTTCAAAATGGTTGAAATTAGACATACTGCTCTTAAAAATACGTGCGATAGCTCATTCTGTTCGGAATGACGTCTAGAAAAATGTTTCGGAAGCGTTTACCAGCACGTAAAAAATTGCAAAAGTTATTGACAAAATAAAGTTGAAAAAAAAAAGTATTTTGTTTTTGGTAATCACTCCGAAACTATTAATATTTAAGAAATTTTAAAACAAGATTATTAAAGAAGAGGAAATTTCAAAACAATGACTCGCGGCTCTCGAAACTCTATCTCCATTATTTATAACTTTAATTTAACGCTGAAAATGGGTCTCCACGCGGCATTTTTAGGTTGCGCGTGCGGCGTCAAAACCGAGTTCGTCACACTCAATAATTTTTTAAGGTATTAATTATTAATAAAAAAAAATAAAAAAATATGGTGTATTCGAAACACTTCAAAGAATTTGCTCCCGTAGGAAATTTTGCTTAAAGTTAATTTTTCAACAAGTTAGACGATTGTTAATTAACTAAATTTTCTCGAACTTCCATTTTCATTGTACATTAAAAAAAATGTTTAAGTAATTGTCCTATAAATTTTTCGCTTCGTGGAGCCCTTCTTATATACATGCTTAACGAGATCACGTCATAAAAGTTTAAAAAGTTTTAATACTTTGTGTATAATAATTTTATAAGTTGAACAAACAATTTTTTCGTTTTTTTATCGAATCGAAATTTAAAAATTGAAAAAAGTTTTTATCTGTACTTTGTTATACATCGTTGTTTTGTATATTTTTAGGAGTTTCAGAAAAAATATATAAAAAAGTTGAGAATTTGTTTATAACAAATTGTTAAGTTAAAAAACAATGAAATTGTTGATAAAAAAATTATTTTTTTATATTTCTATTAAAGACTGTCAATAACAATTTTTAAGAAAAAAAAAATTCTTGACTAATTATTCAAACAATAGAAATATTAAAAAACGATTATAAACAATTAAATATCATTATTAAGAAAAAAAATTTTTTTTCAAAAATCATAATATTTTATAAAGAATAAGGTATTAAGAAAGTTTTTCTTGAAAGCATTGAAATAGCCTATTTGTTAATAAAAAAATTATAAAAAAATGAGGGATTTTTTTTTTTTTCAAGTCAGTAAATGTCTTTTATGAATGCCAAAACGATTATGTAATAATAAATTGGGAAAAAAATATTTTCAATAATGTTATTTGGATTTTTCATTTTTTGTTCAACTTATAAAATTATTATACACAAAGTATTAAAACTTTTTAAACTTTTATGACGTGATCTCGTTAAGCATGTATATAAGAAGGGCTCCACGAAGCGAAAAATTTATAGGACAATTACTTAAACATTTTTTTTTAATGTACAATGAAAATGGAAGTTCGAGAAAATGTAGTTAATTAACAATCGTCTAACTTGTTGAAAAATTAACTTTAAGCAAAATTTCCAACGTGAGCAAATTCTCTAAAGTGTTTGGAATACACCATATTTTTTTTATTTTTTTTAATTAATAATTCATACCTTAAAAAAATATTGAGTGTGACGAACTCGGTTTTGACGTCGCACGCGCAACTTAAAAATGCCGCGTGGAGACCCATTTTCAGCGTTAAATTAAAGTTATAAATAATGGAGATAGAGTTTCGAGAGTCGCGAGTCATTGTTTGGAAATTTCCTCTTCTTTAAGAATCTTGTTTTAAAATTTCTTAAATATTAATAGTTTCGGAGTGATTACCAAAAACAAAATACTTTTTTTTTTCAACTTTATTTTGTCAATAACTTTTGCAATTTTTTACGTGCTGGTAAACGCTTCCGAAACATTTTTCTAGACATCATTCCGAACAGAATGAGCTATCGCACGTATTTTTAAGAGCAGTATGTCTAATTTCAACCATTTTGAACTTATTGAGTAGAGTACATGCTTTTTTAAGTATTCTTACTTAAACATAATCTAGCAAAAATCGAAGACAAAAGTTAAAACATGGAATTACTTACCTTATAATAGGTATGAGAAGAATGAAAAGACTTAAGCTTGCTTGAACATGCAGATAGGTACAGACACAGCGGAAAAGCCCACTGTGCAGAAATCATACGATATCATGAAAATGAACAGAACTGCGATAGTGCGACATAATTAAAACTTTCATAGTTACTAACGAGCGTCCAAATTCGATGTTTGAATATTTATAAATGGAAGCTACTCTCGTTGCGGCCACTGCGCCACTGTGGCGCTGATTCCAAACAAACGAATTGCGCAGCGAAAAATACAATCAACATTATTTTTCCTAAAAATAAAAGAAAATACCAAATAATCTAAAATTTACTAACAAAAAATAACCGACTTCAAAATTACTCAAAAACTACTTGTCAGATCTCGTTCAAATTTATGTGGGACCACATGACAAGCACCTGCTTTCGATAAAAAAAAGAATCATCAAAATCGGTTCACCTAGTCACTTTCAACTGGTTCTGAAATATTGTGAATATTGTCTTCAAACACATCATGTGGTCTACTCACGGGCTAGTTTCGAACGAAGAAGGCTAAACATTCTCCACAAAACTTCTCAGGTGCGATTTTGGTACAGATTTTGTGGCAACTGAAATAGCGAAAGTTCTAAAGCTGCCGGGAATTCTATGATGTGCTAATCCCAACCCTGTTAATTTTTTCACAGTTTCACAGGCCGACCTGAATTGACCAGATGAATTGAATTAAATGTTCCAGGGCCAGGTATACATATATTGCTTCAGGAAAGGCAGCAAGCTGTACACAAAATGGTAACTGAACTTAAAATACAGCTTATTAACGCTACTTTAGTTCAATCATTCGCAAAAAAGCTTGAACAGAAATCATAGTTTAAAATGCTCCCCTCACACGAAGATTATATTTTCAATTCTAGTCAAACCTGTATCGAGACTTGGAATAGGTAACGCAGCTTATAATTTTAGAAGCGAGTTAAGTGTAGCCTTCACTTTCGTGGAATCCGCTTACAAGATCCATTAGCTTAGTCGTTTTGCTGCGACCGTGCCGCGCCGGTGGTAATCTGTCTTTGCTGAGATCGGATTATAAAGTAACCTAATACAGATCGGAACATGCAGCGGAATACGTTCTAGCAACAACCACCAATGTATCATAATTATATCGTAAAACAAACAGTCGCACGCAGTATTTAACATTTGACAGTTTAGATTTATCAATCAGACGTATGAATAAAACTTTGTTCGCCTGGAATAAACTTAAACAATGAGTTACAGTCCATGTTTGGCCCTTCGAGATCTAATGTTGGACATAACACTACCCGAACTTGCGTCGCTCTGACCGGTCCTGAGCCTTCTGAATCCAGCGGATGCCCACTGTCTTCTTCAGGTCGTCAGTCCACCTGGTCCGGGGGCGTCCCATAGTCCTTTTTTCAAGACGTGGGCACCATTCAAGGAAGTTCTTTCCCAACAATTATCGGTCCTTCAATCTATGTAGCCAAGCCATTGCCAATAAGGCCGGCTTATTCGCTGGGTTATGTCGGTTGTTCGTCTACGGATTTCATCATTTCTGATGCGATCACGTAGAGAAATAGTGTCCGTGCCAGAAAATCTGGCATCAATCAGACGTGGACAGTTTTGATGGAATTTGAAAGATTCAAGCAACGTGTGAATAGGTTATTATAGTGTGTGGGTAAACGTTATTATAGTAGGTAGGTTATTCTTATTATAGTAGACGGATAGAACCTATAGAAGACGAATATACAACACATGGCAAGGACGCCTGGAAAATAATAAAATAATAGTGCTGCAACCAAATTCAAATAGTTTATATTGCTATGTAAACTGTTAACTACTAAAGTCCGGACGCGAAGCAGGAAGAATTTTGTACATTTTGCCAAGTGATAGTGGTCACAAACATTTTTGTATTAAGAGGAAATCGGAGCACTGCACCGTACAGCCCATACAAACGTATTTTTGTTTCCTCCACTATTAACCAGCATCAAGTATTAACAATAGAGAAAATATTTTTTGGAAAACAATACATCACACTTTAATAAATTGGTTATGATGTGCCGAGAAGTTTCTTTCGCCGTTCCTAATCCTCAATGGTAAAGTCGAAATGCTAGGAGAATCAATTATATTATATGCGCAAAACCTAAATTATTGGATTTGATTAAACGGTTTTGAATCAGATGCCAGACAACGACAGACCAAACCTCCGCTCACGGAAATTATTTCATCGTATTCTCCGAATGCGTAATATAAAATGTTTCAATTTCCGCACTCACTACAGTGATAAGAAAAACATATTTTAAATTATTTGTGTAAGTTTCTTGGGAGTTTTACTAGGAAAGTTTTCCAGAAGTTTTGACATTGGGTAATTTTGTACCTATATTATATCGATGTGCTCTATCCGAATTTCAACTTTACCACCTTGTATTCTAGCCGCTCGCGCTACTATGCGCCATATCGAACAAAACAAGCAATCACTCAAAAATAGTTACTTTATTTGCCCTACCAGGCATCTACCATTCTCCTTCTCGTTTCTACAACCTACTCGTGCGTAGTACTTATCGGAGTAATAAGCGGTTCTTCTGCTTCCTTTTCGATTCCTTCACATTGGTAATGCCGTTAGTGTTATGGCTGTTCATGGGGTTACTTAGTTTACTAAGTTGGTCTCTGTAGGATATTGACATACGTGTTGAACCCTACCGTACGAGTACGAGATGGGTTTCAGATTGTAACCATAACAACGTGTCCGGAGACCGTAACACCACCATTAGCTCGAAACAGAAACGGTGAAAGCAGCGGCGACGCAGTGGTCAGCGGAAGTTGCTGTAGAAAGAACCTAGATTCACCGGCCACCTAGATACGTTTTAGTATAGCTAGGCAGCTAGATATACTACCTATGTAGGTAAATTGGTATGTATACGCGGACGTGTGGGCTCCAAATCGATACTGCGACGGGTCAGTTCGGTTCAGTAGTATAATTCACGGCCGATGTTTACTATTAATATTCCATTGGATAGTTTAATATTTGCAAACTATTAATGACATATTTGGTATAAAATTATTAATGTATGCGTCTTAATCGTATCGGTATCGTACACCAGTGGGAAAGTAATTTAGGAAGGAGAAATTATAATTTATTATTAGATTTAAGTAAGTGGCTCATGATGAAAGTATATAATTAGTCTGTAACGTAAGAGACATTACAAACCGATTCTTAGTTGGTAATAATGCCTAATAAGCACCGATTTATCAACAGCTTGTATGAGCAGACGAGCTACGTGATGGTAAGTCGGAGTCAGAGCAGTCGTCTGATTTTCAAAATAAGACAAACAAAAACATCAAAGGGCCCAAGTAATTAGTATAAACGGTATCGGATAGAGAAACAGACTACCCAGCTTAGAGCATTGAACACACAGACAGATGAAGTGAGCACACAAAACTCACTTTGTTTAATTTATCTGTACGGGCGGAGGTCCGCGCACTCAAATGTGTGTTTACACGAGAAACGTTTGTCTGAGGTGGAATAGATTTTTTTAATAATTTAGAGTTTAACAGTTGTTACCTTTTGGAATAACTTTGCAATGGACTCAGAGCATCAGATAGGGATGTTCAAGCTTAAACTTACCTACTAAGAAAAATGTACCTATTTATCGCAGGGAAACGCTGAAAACCGACACTCGCCCCCGAACCCCCCTGGTGGGAGCAAATGCCGAAGGATTTCAGTTTTTATCATTTCCCTGCAACAAAAAATTCCCATACACACAAATTAATGTTTGCTTCGCTTATTATTTGCGTCGAGTGTACATTTCCAATGTATAAAGTATTCCTAGTGAAGGGAAGCGTATAAATCAAACTTTGGTTATTCAAGGTACACGTACATGTAATAAGGTCACCAAATCTACATACTGTATTTAAACATTTTGAATTTATTACTTAAACTTATTCCGTTAAAATAATTTTAAAAAAATCGGTCGTGACCATGGAACGATCTTCTTCTTTGGAACCATGGAACGTCTTTGTTTTATTGATAAACCACAAAAACTATCTACAATCCCTAACAACAACTATTAAATATTTATAACGCAATATACGTATATTTATTACCGTTAACTACTCAGTTTACTTTTTCATCGTTACTAATATTCCTGACGTTAGTTTGGACATGTGATCGTCTCGCGCCCGCATAAAAAAATGTCTGCGTTAGGGACATGGAATTCCGAATCAGAATTCCTGATCTGAAAGCCGAATATAATTTACATACATACATTTAAAAGCATCGACAAAAATATATTTTTACCTGGCCACAGCGTGATCCTGGATTCAAAAGCTCGCGTCCTCCAAGTCAGGTTGACAATCGCTATATTCCGACTAACATTTTTATGTGTATTTAATTCAACAGCACATTTCTAGTGGCCGGAACGACCGGAAAATCTTCCCACTGTCCACTGGGCGGTCTAAATGGTTTCGGAGTACTAGGAGTCATAAAATATTGAGATACGCATATTTATCCAATGGACCGTCCATTCATACTGCGCATGCTAATGTAGTTATTTTGAAGTAGCTATCGGCCGCGACTTGTGATAAGGTTGGTAGTGGTGCGCATATAGCTCAGTGGTGGCTCAACTGTAGTTATGTGTGATTACTGTGATAGGTAATCTTCGACTATCTTTAACCAACCAGGCAGGCCGAAAATATTTTTTAAGTATCAGAAAGAATTTGTTTCACGTTTCGCACAACTAGGTTTTGTACTTCAGCGTAAGACCACTTTGTTTTTAACCGACTTCAACTTCAAAAAAAAGGAGGAGGTTCTCAATTCGACTGTTTTTTTTATGTTTGCCTACGGCTCGCCTGCGGCATCGGCTACGATACGCCGATCGTAGCCGATAGTGCCTCTCTCTCGCTCGCGGAACGCTACATTTTTTCATAGATGCGCCCGGCGCTCATCGTTTTAATAGACGTTATTACGTCAAAAAATCCCTTGAACATTGTTAGCTAACACGGAGAATACCGTTCCTGTCGGTCTCTTGTTAATAAAACGCCCAATTCACATCAAGTAAAGTATGCAGGGTACTGGGATTAGTGAATTTTTAACTAAATGGCGTTTAGTGTCACGTGGCTTTATCGTGTCGCGGAGGGATTTGAGAAGCAACATGAATGTTACGCAAGGAATTGATGGAAACGGGGATCAAATTCATCATTATAGTAAACTGTAAAGCACGGCGGGCTCTGATCAAATCTCAGTTATCATTTCACTCCCCCACAGCATGTATTGTAAGTTGTAACTAAAACTTACTGTTAGGTGTTGGTCCTATCTACTAATAATTATATTATCTACAATGTACTTGAACCTTACTACATAGCTTCGCTGATGAAGAGGCTTGAAGAATACGTCGACAAGTCTAATTGCTATAGGTCGAGGAGACAAAGCAGTGTTAGTGATAACCATGCTAATATTATAATGAAAAAGGTAGATTTTGATACAGGACACATGGGGACTTATATATATAACGATATATATAATCTTAGAAAACGCGGGCAAAACGCTAATCTTAGTAAATTAATCTTAGTAATTTAATCGAAATTCGAAAAGCAGAAACTCCATCCTTCCTCGACTCGGATCCAACCTCCCCTGCTCAAAATATAGGTAGGTAGATAGATAACCTGTTGGCCAAGACGAGTCTATAGCTCCATGTCATTCCTGTTGACCTGGTACCCGGTTCAATCACAGAGTTCATTTCCAGACTCGTCTAGCAAACAAACGTTTTTAGATATTCCGGTGAGTTAGTACTGTCGATATACGACTAAAAAGTTGTCTAAAACTGTCTACCTGAGGAATGTGTCGTAAAATAAACTAAATAATAACTTCACATAAGCACGAATACCACGATCGATAGTTACATTGTTTATCACTGTCAATTAAATAAAAAGTTACTAACAAAATATAACACTACCATTTTATGACGCAACATCTGCTATTGTTAATAGATTGATAATTACGGGAGGAATACAGGACATCTGTCAAGTGACCACTCTGTCCAGACACCTGGAATGGAACCACTCCTAACTATCCCTCTGATCAGATCCCATTACTTTCCCTACAATTTTTTTAATGTCAAGAACTTGTTTTTCAGTGACAAGAATTTATGTTATTATTTTTTGTGAACCAATTAATTATGTGCCACATGAAGTCACTTGTTAATTTATAAGAATTTAATAATTGCTCGATATCGCAAGTCGCAACAGGAATATTGTCTAAATATGGTCACAATTAAATTTCAGTGAGACCCCCAAATTGGTCTAATTGCGAACCAACGTTTGCAATCAGTCCATATTAAAGCAGCACCTTCCAATTACCAAAGAACTGTCTTTTGCAGTTATGAAGAAAGACCTTCAAGCACCTACTTCATAAAGTATTGGTTCAAAATTACAAAATATACAAGCTGAAACATGTGCCTATCTATCAAAAGAAGATTTTCGTGTAGTGGCAAAAAAGGTTCAGATACAAACTTCGTGTTTATTCTTAGAAGTTAGAACTACGCTTCACCACGAGCCTTGGTCACATCACCCGACTATAAATACCCAAACATTCGCAATATTTGGCTTGACGACATGCTGGTCATAAACAACAATTTGAACACGTTTCAGGTAAGACTCTACTATTATACAGCTTGTAAAAAATATACTGGCAGATTTACAAACTAAAGGCATTTTTATACCAGATAAAAATATAGGTACCTATATTTATAAATACGCTTACCAGAGAGCCATAAAACAGCATGAGATACCGAAGTAACGGCGAAGATTAGTTAATAAAATGCAAAACATTGAAAATTTACAAACTGATATCCAGTTTCATAATATCCTATTAAGATACCTACGTACTGTATTTCCATTCACGTTCAGCTATAAATATTATCGTACGAGCAATTTATTATGTTGAATCGTTTATCAACTGGTTTCTGGTAGAAATGCTGATTTTTGTTAATTGTGTGAAGTGAATAACCTTTCGATAAGCTAGAAACTTGAAACCGTAATGAACAGTTGGAGCTCGTTCTGCCATTCACATTGCTTGAATAAACTTGAATCAAATAAAATATTTGAGGTTTCGAGTGTTGTAACAAGTTTTCCGACTTTTATCTTGACTAACGCGTCTAACGCATTGGTGAAGCCGTTTGCAGTCATGGGAGTTCATTCGCGATGATGGCCACTTACTATCAGGTTTTCGGTCTAATTTCATTTCATTCTGTACAGTACTCTTCTCATCAGCATCAGATCAAGACGTTACCGGCTAGTGAAGAGATAGCGTAGTTTAATTGACATGTAACTGGGTCGAAATATCGGGATTACAAAATAGGAATCGTGAGTACCCGTTGTATTTAAGTAAAATGTTCAGTGTCCGCGATGATATACGTATAGTTTAAAATCATTTGTTTATTTTAGAAAATCCTTTCCTAGTAGGTACTCCCTTACACTAAAGAACCTCCGTACAAAGGTTCATGCTACTATCGCTGGTTCGGACTGTGCATTATCTCATCTGTCAGTCAGTAACTGAGTTTTTTCTATCACTTTGTAGTTTCAATAAATATACATGCCAAATAACAGCTTTTTAGCACTAAAGGTCTCTGCGCCATGCTGCGGTCGGACGGACATTGCGATACAATACAACACACAAAATGATGACGTTTAATGTCAATCTACATACAAACACCAACGCATACTAGCCCAGTGCCGATAGCTCTAAAAACGGTAAAAAGTGGAAGAAAATTATAGTAGAATGAAACCTATTGCAAAAGGAAGAGAATATAACGAAGATTATAGGAAAAATAAATTACGGGCGATCTGAGGTCGGGAAGGGGGAGGGGAGGGGGGGTTTAAGGAAAAAAAATGGTTTATCTCGATTTCCGGAAAAACTACAAGTCCTATTGAAAAAAGTTGAATGGCAAAGTTGTAGGCAATAAAAAGATCTACAACTTTTGTATTTACACTCTTTTACATAACCTCAAAATTTATGTGAAAAATTCAAAAAACCACGTTTTTGGTTTTTTATTTTTATCTTGTACAAAAAATATTTTTTTTTCACGAAATTTGGTGAAAACTTACCTTTGTATGTCCTTAACATACTGTAATTTTTTTGATTCAAAAAAATATTTTTTTCCACCTTATTTTGACCTTAAATCAAAAAAGCAACCTTATTTTCAGTCGAAAAATCTCACGTCAAAATATCTGATTTTTTTTAAAATTCGGTAGTCTTCTTGTTCGTTGGAATCTCTACTTTCTAATGGTATATAAAAACTTATACACTACTATGGTAAATGTTCTCAGAAAATGCAATGAAACGACAACTATTTTCGCAAAAAAAATTCGGATTCCATTGATTGCATATAAGATTGCAAAAAACATGCGAAAATAGTAGTCTTTTCATTGCATTTTCTGAGAACATTTACCATATTAGTGTAAAGGTTTTTATATACCATTAGAAAGTAGAGATTTTCGCAAAAAAAAAATCGGATTTCATTGATTGCATATGAGATGGCAAAAAACATGCGAAAATAGTAGTCTTTTCATTGCATTTTCTGAGAACATTTACCATAGTAGTGTATAGGTTTTTATATACCATTAGAAAGTAGAGATTCCAACAAATAAGAAGATTACCGACTTTTAAAAAAAATCAGATATTTTGACGTGAGATTTTTCGACTGAAAATAAGGTTGTTTTTTTGATTTAAGGTCAAAATAAGGTGGAAAAAAATATTTTTTTGAATCAAAAAAATTAGAGTATGTTAAGGACATACAAAGGTAAGTTTTCACCAAATTTCGTGAAAAAAAATATTTTTTGTACAAGATAAAAATAAAAAACCAAAAACGTGGTTTTTTTAATTTTTCACATACATTTTGAGGTTATGTAAAAAAGTGTAAATATAAAAGTTGTAGATCTTTTTATTACCTACAACTTTGCCATTCAACTTTTTTCAATAGGACTTGTAGTTTTTCCGGAAATCGAGATAAACCATTTTTTTCCCTTAAACCCCCCCTCCCCCCCCTTCCCGACCTCAGATCGCCCGTAATTTATTTTTCCTATAATCTTCGTTATATTGTCTTCCTTTTGTAATAGGTTTCATTATACTATAATTTTTTTTCGTTTCAAAAATTATCGGCACTGGACTATACACCGCGCAAACATTTAAAAATATCAATATCTCCTGATAATATATCAGGCTTTTAGTTTAAAAGCTTAAAGCCGAGATAAAAGGACGAGCTGTCGTTCAATATGAAACAAGTATTCGTTCACGTACCTAATTAAATATTCAAAGTAATGATCTCACGAAGTATTTCGTTTACTTACGAGCGTGTCTAAGCAATTATTTGCGTAAAATCGCATATAATTTCCATTTGTTCCGCATTCAACCTGCATTGACGAAAACATCGAGACTCGTGACGAACCCACATAGGTTACACATAGTATAGTTTTCAAGCATTTCATACTATGTTAAGACCGTATCGACCAACGCGAGTATAGACGTGAAAAAAGACAACTTACAAAATGATGCAAGGTATTCTCCGAACAGCTCTTGTTCATTTTCAAGTAGGTATTTTATCGTTTAATTTTATGGTATCTATAGATTGATATGTCCACCAATACACATCATGACCATTCGGTATTGAGTTGAGATTAATGGATCTCATAAGCCCTCCTAAGCTTCTTGAATCCTATTCAAGAAGAAGACTCCGGATTAGTTGAACATCCGTCCTATTCAACCAACTCATTTTATGGTTTAGAAAAAAAGTTGAGAGCTAAATATTAATCTTTAAGGAGACGAGGTAGGTACGTCAGAAAATGTCGACAAACGATTGTTCTACCCAGAACCCACCCCACCACAGTATAAGTTATATTCCTTTACTGTGGTAATACCTAACTGCAGTGCATGCCAGTCGCGACAAAAGTCAACCAGCGCGGGGTATGGTATGCCGTATGAGTGTGTCTGTTTATACAAAAGTGGTTAAAACACCACCACAGCGTGTTCTTTAATTTTAATATAGATTGTAAGAACGCAAAACACGCAAACCAACAAGTTTAAATACAAAGTTAGGTATGAGTCAGCGATAAACGTCATTGCTTTACTTTGATGTGTCATTCCAAAATGAAACCAAGGAGGTACCTGCCTAATAAACAATCCCTAAGTTACTTTTAATGCTGTCCAATATTCAGGACGTGAACATTAATACTTTACTCCCTTTCTTACAAAGTTTGACTTGATTCTTGCCCGGTAGTCAGGTCAAGTACAAAAACCATAACCTGTTTTATTATCTTTCATATCGTGATACGACTGACGCGAACCGGTTTAATCAACGATTCTTGTGTAAAATAACAGTAAGCATATTATTAACGACAAATAGTCTAATTTCCTACTCTTTATAATTTAAAGTTATAACCAAAGATCAAACACACTCAACTAGGTACTTGCTTGTATCAAGAAAATGTGTAGCCTTGGAGCAAATCAATTCCTAGGAGAAGGTATTTCAGCATTTCCAACATACGGCTAACGATGCGCAAATTAAGTAAGTACATGACATAGAAGAATAATTATAGTTTGTTTTGTCTATCCTGAAGTATGTTACATTACAAGAACTAGTTCATCAACTTGGTCGCTTATTGAACAGTCCCTACCATTTAACTCAATAGTCACTTTTCTCTAATTTCGCCCAAGAAACATTTCCTACTACATATTTCATTTCATACTAGGTATCCATATTTAATATTATAAATGTGAAAGTGTGTTTGTTTGTTTGTCCGTCTTTCACGTCGCAACGAAGCTGTTATATGGTATGGTTTTTGTGTGTGGAGATAGTGAGGAGGGTGGAGAGTACCGTAGGCTACTTTTTACCCCGATAAAACATCCCCATGGGGAGATCGATATTTTGTTTGTTGCTAGATATTTAGTTCCGGGTGTTGTTAATAGATGGCGTTAGTAAAATTCATTTGCAAGTTCTGAATCACGCTATCAAATGATACATGTTTACATAAGTCATAGGCAACTAAATCTAACTAAGTAAAAGTAAGTAGGATTTGTAAAAAATCGATCTCTACCGCGGGCGAAGCTGCGGGCAAAAGCTAGTACCTAAGGTATAAATATGCCACACTATCGTCTTAATCTGTCCACTGCTCTTTGTGTATTACAGAAAATGGTCTGGTATTATCTGACAAAACAATAATGACCAAAAAGACATCTGCAACAGCCTACCAGCAAAAATATTTACTGCACAGATTTGGCGCTGGTAGTTTTTATTATTTTAAAGACGGAAATTTGGTGATACTAAAAAAAGTGAGTCATATTGAGACTTGCTATAAGTGTCAGATCGGGAGGTCTGTAGCAGTACGTACAATGTACATGGTATTACAAAGTAGACTGCATAAATAACAATAAAATAGCGATGTCTAAAACGGATGACACAACCCAGACACCAGACATACAATGCCAGCTAGTTTTAGCCACGCGTCCTGTCATCAGACGAATTCTGGCGCGACTATAAGTCATTCGGAGCTAGACGGCCTAGAATGGGCGTAATAAAATTTGAAATATGGTGGAGCAAATAGTGCTTGGTTAGGAACTATGTCAACGTTAGTAGGAGGCGGCCTCGGGAACTATATCTCACGGCGACAAAAGCAGTGGCTGCCCTTTGCTTTGATGATGAGGCAGTGGCACTCAACCTTAACGCCAGACTGCGGGACAGTAAAGTTAGCGAAGCGAGGCACACGCAGATCTTTCAGATTTATATATATTTGTCGGCATAGAATAAAGTACTGTTGCATTAATCTGTGGTGTGTGCTGAGACGATATATTTTTATTTAAACCATACTAGGCAATCTGGACATAGAGGTTTTGTTAATACAAAGACTACTCCTACTTTTTCAATCTCCAATGTGTTTATTCCAATTACTGTGTTTTCAGTTTGAGTGAAACAAGTGAAATGGGCACATATGACTGCAAAAAGTTTGATAAAATGAATAGGTACAAAAGGGTATATATACAAAAGATTCTTATAACATAAGAATCAGAGGTAATGATTGAATCCATAAGAATAACACATTGTATAAGGATTTACCACATTGCATAAACCACCTTATTTCATACTTATAATGTAAAGTATGTATTCAATAGTTTGAGTAACACTGACATGGCCGACTGCCCACATTTTATGTACCTCTTGCTTTTTGAGTGTAATTTTAAGGGGGAATCAGAAAACAAAGGCAATATGGTAAGCCCAGGTGTGGTTCAACAAGTTTAGTTTTACAAATCTACAAAACCAGATTCATCATAGTATTCAAAAGGTATGATAGTGATGTCTATGTTGAACAATTAATATAAACATAAAAAAAATACTTTATTTAAGTACAGGTTACACCTTATAATATCATGAAAAAGTAGCTAAAGTAATTCAGGCTGGTAAAATTAAACAACATAAAGTCTCCCTTTATGTTCTATACATTTCTCAGTACTAAGTTCCTTAATATGACTTTGATAATTATGAACATTATAATTATAATGATGTTTTGTTTATTTTCATGACCATTCTGAAATGTCTTAATAATGAAGTTGTATTCCAAAACAAAGCACTTCAAAACACCCAAATCAAAAACAATAAACTATAGTTATCACATTAATGGTTGGAAAAAATCTTAATTTAACAAGATAAAAAAATCTGTAATCTGTAAAGAAAAACATTAAAGTGGGTTTAATTAAAATGTGCTTTATGTAGTACCTACCTACAGTTTTTACAGATTTAGGTAAAAGATAACTAACATTATTATTTTGATAAATTAAAACTCCGAAGTACTGGTAACAACACTCGTTTATTTATTCACACACTTCAGAAGATGTTTAATACTTTACTATAACTAAGAATCACGATCACTTGTCACTTCCAACTACTTAATTAACATCATTTATTTGTACAGCAATAATTGGTACAGAGCTTCTTCTTAGACAACCGTTCGAGTGCAAGGTTCACACTAGAATGAATCATGAATGACCGCTCGACCGATCCGAGTAAGAAAAATCCCCACTCCAAGAAAGGGTGGTCATAGTGCAATCAGTGATGCCAGCATTGCTTTCTTTAAAATCGGGTTTTAATCGAATAAAAAGAATGAGTAAATTACAAATAATTATGAAAAACGTTACAATAAACATCTATAAATTTTTAAATAATTATAAATTAAGAAAATCATCACATTCGGCCATCCGGAAAAGTGCAACCTCCTGGTGCACTTATCTACTTTAAAGTAAACAAATAATCAAATTATAGTATAAAGTCTTCAATTTTAAAATTACATTGAATAAATCATTATATTATATCTATTTAGGCGCATGGTTAACATAGTAACGGAATAAGTTTTAAATTAAATCATCACATTGGCCGCTGAAGATTGTTGTTGCAATTTAGACAAAGGAATATTATCGTCACTGTCGTAATCAGATGATTCTACAGAGCTATTTCCAGATTTTTCGGGGTTGGAATTGGAAATGTTTATATTTATCCAGGGTCTAATTCTATCTGCAGCAACAACAGTCTCAAACGACTTACACCTTTTATTGAATCCTGGAATATTGGCAATTTTGTACCTATCATTGCCGAGGACTTTTACAATTCTATATGGACCTATAAATTTAGACAAAAGTTTAGTGCTATTGCCTTTGTTATAAAAGTTGGTTCTAGTAATCTTAATTAAATCTCCTTCTTTGTAAACGGCAGCGGATGCTCTATCACTATCATAGTGACGCTTTTGTTTCTCCTGCATGGCGCTAATATTGGCGCTGATGTCATCCCTTATATTCTTTATATTTCTTGTAGCGTCATCAGTACCGACATCCAGCTTATTGGCCAAACCGTCGCGAAGTCTACATCCAAATAGAGCTTCCGATGCCGTTTTTTGAGTGGTATTATTAATGGTATTATTAATACCCCATTGTATTTTCCCCAGCCACGTGTCCCAGTCACGTTCATCATTACCCGTGTTGTGCTTAATTAAAGAATTTAAAATCGTTTGGTTAAAACGTTCAGCTTGTCCGTTGGCTCTGGGACACGCGACTGCGTTTAATACATGCTTAATCCCGTTGGAGTCACAAAACTTTTTAAAAGCACCTGAAGTGAAGGATGGCCCACGATCAGATATAATTCGGAAAGGTAGAACAAAATCATGAAATATGCTGTCAAGAACCTTAAGGGTGCTTTTGGTTTTTGTGTCTTTCACCGGTTTCACAAAAACGTATTTAGTGAAGCCATCCACCACAGTCAAGATATAGGTATTTCCCCTTCTACTTTTCATGAATGGGCCTAAATGGTCGATATGGACAGTATGAAAGGGAATATCAACCTTTTGAATAGGGTACAAATGACCAGATTTGCGATTCTTAGCACTATCTTTATTGTAGGCGCATTGTATACAAGATCGCACATACTTTTTAACAAACTTACGTAACTTAGGGAACCAGTATTGACTCTGAATCTTCTCAATCGTTTTTGTCTCGCCTAAATGCCCTATTTCATCGTGACTAGATCGACAGACTTGAAATCGCGCACTACGTGGAACTACAAGGCACAATCTATCATCAACTTTTCTATATAATTTATGATTCTTTAAAACAAAATTTTTCTTAATGTCCTTTGATTCTTCGTCATTTTCTGGTTTTAAGACTTTCATTATTCTTGCAATGTCAGGATCGGTCATTTGTAGGGTTAAAAGCCAATGTTCTGTGTCAATGTTATAAACGGTAGTAGAGTCGTCAGTATGGTCAGTCAATTTAGTATTGCGACTTAAGGCATCGACGTGCGCCATTTGAACACCAGGTCTGTACTCTATAGTAAAAGTGAATTCACTTATTTGGAGCCACCACCTAGCGATACGTGGCACGAGGTCGCGTTTAGTAAGAGTAGTCCTAATAGCATGACAATCTGTTATTACCTTAAAATTGATGCCTAACAGATAAACTCTAAATTTTTTTAAGGAACAGACAATGGCTAATGTCTCTAGCTCGTAAGAATGCAAATGTCGTTCTTCGGGTGTAGTTTGTCTGCTGAAGTAAGCGACTGGTTTTAGAACTCGCGGGTTTTCCTGCCACTGTAGCAATATGCCGCCTACACCCAAAGCACTAGCGTCTGTATGTAGTTCAGTATCTAAGTTGGGATTATAGAGGGATAAAATTGGCCGCTCTACTAATTTATTTTTCAACAGAGCAAAGGCTCTAGATTCTACTTCAGTCCACTGAAAGGAGATATCCTTTTTTAATAAGTTTGTAAGAGGCCGCGCAATCTCGCCAAAGCTCTTGATGAATTTCCGAAAGTACCCGGCAAGTCCTAAAAATTGACGGACCTCATGAACGTTTTTCGGCACTGGAAATTCTTTAACAGCCAAAATTTTGTGTTCATCAGGTCGTATTCCGTTATATGAAATTTCGTAACCGAGATAATTTATAACGCTATCAAAAAATCTACATTTCGACAACTTTAGAGTTAGACCATGTGCACGTAAGAGTTTGAGAACTTCCTCGAGTCGTTGGAATCCCTGTTCTAAATTTTCTGATGGCACAAGAATATCATCTAGGTAGGCTAATGCAGATTCGAACCGTTTTGAACCTAGCATTTTATTGATAAGTCTCTGAAATACCGCCGGGGCATTCGCTAGGCCGAACGGCATACGCTTAAATTCAAAATGTCCGTCCGGCGTAACAAACCCTGTATATCGGCGGCTTCCCTGGGCCATTGGGACTTGATAGTAACCCGAAGCAAGGTCTAATGATGTAAAAAACCGATTACCGCTAAGGTTAGTGAGCTGATCTTCAATCAGAGGAAGAGGAAAGCAATCTTTCCTCGTTTTATTATTGAGCGCCCTGAAGTCGACACATAGCCTTGTTTCACCAGTTTTCTTTTTTACCAATAAAATGGGACTTGCAAATTCCGAATCAGACTCTTGAATAATATCGTTTTCTAACAGTTCATCAATTAGAACACGAACTTGCTCCCTTTCTGAAAATGACAGACGGTAAGGTCTATATACTACGGGCCGCTCATCATTTAAATCTATAGTCATTTCAACGTCCTTTGCAAGCCCTATTTCACTGAGATTCATTGCAAAACAGTCACGGTATGCCTGTAACAACGCAAACAACTTATCTACATCGGTATCATTAACATCTTGGCCAACTCTAATTTCTGATCGCTCTAACGGTTTCATCATGGAGGGGTCTTTACAAATTCGATTAACATGATAAGTTTTATCTTCCACAAAAGGTGTGGCTCGAGCTAGCAAAGTATTTGAGGGAAGCGATAATTTTTCAGACCTTAAATTAGTGACCACTAAGTGACCCTTACCGTGGTCAATACGATAAGTACCTTGATGCAAGTGATACTCCTTACCCGGTTCCGCACAACTATACCCTGCCATATAAACGTCACCACAATAAGTAGGGTTCCCCGTGCATACCTCTACTAACCCAATTTTTTGTATTTCACAATTCTTTGATGACCTCAGTTTGATAACTTCATCTTGTGGCGGAGAGTCAGTGACTGCGGGACTTTTATAAAAGATGAGCTTGTTAGAGTCTTTTAAAACGGTTACATATGGTAGTTCCGTGAAGTCTTGGCCTATAAGAAGGGGAGTATGTAAGAGTTCGTCGTGAACTACAAAAGCTAACAGGCGCGCATCGACGTCATCGAGTTTCAACGAAATGAAACTCTTATAGATCGGTATTACTAACGAGTTTCCGAATCCTCTTATCGCTGGGAGCTCAGTTAGATTTCTAGGCAAATTCAACTTTTGGGCATCTGATTCACGCATCAAAGTACACTCGCTGCCAAAATCTATAAAAGAGACAAAGTCGTGATCGTTAACAGTAACCTTTTTGTAGAATTTGTCGTTGATGTTATTGTTAATAGAAATTGTCAAAGTCTTTCGGTCCTCGTTATTAGTCTTTCGGTCATTTGTCGGTCGTGGCGTCAAGGGAATGAGTTTGCAAGTTTCTGAATCATGCCCTACTCTAGAACACTTATGGCATTTAATAATGGGCTTGGGGCACTTGTGGAAGGCGTGTCCTTTTGATCGGCAATTAAAACATATTACGCCCGATTCATTCGAACCTGAAGCAGAAGGACGATTGATCTGGTCAATGCGCTTTTTAGGGTAAGTCGAATCAGTAGGTCGCTGTGAATTGAGAAAACTCAAAAGGTCCTCCGGCTCCCTACAGTTTAATGCTTGCGCGCCATTTCTGATAGACTTGTCGAGAATACCATGAACAACACAATCTACGGCCTTTTGACCTTTGATTTCACACCGATTTATTAATGTAAGTTTATCATAAAAGTATTCTCTAAGATTCTCGCCATTTTGGGTTGTGCGTGCAAGCATTTCTTCAAGAAGCCGACCATAATTCTGCTCATTAGGAAAAGCTTTACGAAGCCTCGTCTGCCACTCATCCCAGTCATAATCAACAGATGGTAAAGCTTCGAACCACTTTTTCGCAAGTCCCACTAACTTTTGTAGAGCAAAATGTATGGTCTGCTTCTGATCCCAATCGTAAATCCTACTACATTCATTAACTTTTCTTAACCAACTTTCTATATTTTGAGTTTTACTCGATGGGTCAAATTCTGGTACTACATTATTTACATGGTTATTACTTAGCTGATGTTTGCTCCTGTCACCTTGATGAAGAGATGATAAAAGTTTAAATACCTCTTCTACAGTGAAACTTGAAGTCTGCTGCTCAGGTGCTGCCTGCGGTGTCGTATTCTGGAGATGTTCTTCTCGAGGTTCTGCCGTTGGCCCCAAAGGCGGTTCAGCCAATGGCGCAGTTAGGGTTTCGCTTGACTGAACATCTTCAATTACCCAAGCAGATGTAGTCGTTCTTCTCGTTTTAGGAGCGCGTCCTCCCGGTAACGACGATAGCCTTGCTCTGGGTCTCTTGCCATTACGTCTCTGCCCGTTCATTATTTAATTGATTTTGCTCGTTGACCTTGTCAAATTCGATGTTCTCATGAAAAAAAAAACAAAAGAAATGTTTTAACGAACCATAAACACAGTAGATTAAATGTTAGGTTAATTTTATCGAAATTCATATGAACGAACAATATTATTTTTCTTCATTTAAGTATAAGTTGAATTAAAAATTCAAGCTTATTTAATTCTGTTAAGACTGTCATATCATAAATAAATTAAAATATCCACAAATATACATAGATTGGTTTAAGAGCACGCGCTTTAAATGTTGACATAAATAAACAAGGACTTATGTGGAACATACATAGTTTGTATCGGCATACATAACCGAATTCAGTTGTGGAACGTACATAGCTCCTATCAGCATACATAGCCGAGTTATCAGCATACATAGCAGAGTCCTATCAGCATACATAGCTGAGCCCTTTCAGCATACATAGCCGAGTACTATTATGGAACATACATAGTTCCTATTGGCATACATAGCCAGGTTTAAATTTGGAACATACGTAGTTCCTAATGGCGTAAATAGCTACTTCACATTGTGGAAAACACATAGATCACACTCACATAGTTCTTTAGGCGCACTTAACTAAATACGTAAGTATTTTATTAAACAGCTTTTAATAAACAAAACATAATATAAATAATTGTATAGAATATATTTTAAGAATATTTTAAATGTCAATTAGCTGTAATGATCTGAAATAGCAAAATTTATATAGGTAGTTCATTTAAAAGGCCAATAATAATATTCAAGGCTTTTTGTTTTTTCAGCGTACCTAATTATTAATTTGACTATCGCATGTCCGTACAGGGTAAGCTGTTTACGCTAAGGTAATAATTTGTAACACCTTGTATCAATGTACTTAATAGTCCACAATAAAACATTTTTAAGTTCTACATGGTATTATTTTATTATGCTACGTTGATTTCCGTAACATCTTATCTTATTATTCAAAAGTGTTTGTAGTCATATACCGCATAATGTATCGTCAAAAAGAAAAATCCTTAATAAACGTAGATCTATCTTGATAGCAATTATCCAAAATTAACATTATAGAGGCATAACCTCTATCAAATAGCTCGTACGATATAATTATTCATCTCACCTGAATGCAAATATGACACTGTTATGATTCATTGTTTTAGTGATAGCCAGCAATTCAATTTAAATTCTTAAAAACAAAGAAATAAAAATTACATACCTGTTGGGCTGTAGATCTATCCCACGTTCTGAGTTTTGATAAATTAAAACTCCGAAGTACTGGTAACAACACTCGTTTATTTATTCACACACTTCAGAAGATGTTTAATACTTTACTATAACTAAGAATCACGATCACTTGTCACTTCCAACTACTTAATTAACATCATTTATTTGTACAGCAATAATTGGTACAGAGCTTCTTCTTAGACAACCGTTCGAGTGCAAGGTTCACACTAGAATGAATCATGAATGACCGCTCGACCGATCCGAGTAAGAAAAATCCCCACTCCAAGAAAGGGTGGTCATAGTGCAATCAGTGATGCCAGCATTGCTTTCTTTAAAATCGGGTTTTAATCGAATAAAAAGAATGAGTAAATTACAAATAATTATGAAAAACGTTACAATAAACATCTATAAATTTTTAAATAATTATAAATTAAGAAAATCATCACATTATTATTTAAGTAGGTACATCATGTATAGAATATAAGTTTATGTAAAATTGGCTAACTGCAATGTTGCCAACAGTATAAGTTAACTTAAGTATTAGATACATAATTTTAGATACATGTATCTAATTCTCAACTATTAAAATGGATAATACTTTTTGTATACTGACAGTATGCAATGATATCACAGGTCATTCTGGTCAATTCACTGTGTATTGTTACAAACTTACAAAAAAGTATTTTTGTAAGTTAACCTTTTACAATAGTATGTTTGCAAGTTGTGAAAAATTAATTTGATTATCAAACAATTGATTATCAAGTAATTGATACAATGCTGGTTGTCCAATTGATAGAAGTAATAGATATAGTATTTAATTAGAGCAATCTAAAGCCATAGTACCTATCTGTTCTATGACTAAGCACTTGTGGTGACTGGTAATCAACAAAATAAATTATAATTTGTTTATCATAGCATTATCCAGCATTACTTAAACTTGGGAGTTTAAGCAATTTAGAATTTTTAGTGTAAAATTCAAAATGAATTCACTATCTTGTAGCATGCATGATGGCAAGAAAGTTATCTAGATCTATATCCTATTTGAATTATCCTTCAAGACATTTTAGAAATGTTTTCCTTATTGAACTATCTTCATTAGCAGCATGAGTTATTAAACAATGAAGATTCTACCAATCATCATGATACCAATAGCAACTGGAAAACAGGAAATTTTCTTAGAATAATCAAGGAAGTACCTACTTAGACAAGTGAATATTTACAAAAATCTTGAAATAGAATGTTCTGAATAATATGAAAATACTTTGAAAATGTCGTAAGTACTTAATTTTACTTTTTATTACACAACAAAGCCCTTTATCAACAGACTAAAATATTTGTAGACAAATAACAGAAATAAAAATTGCTTTTTGAAACTTTTTTATCATAGCTTACAATCTATGTTTTTTATGGTTGAAGTTAAAATTACGGACAACACTATTGGACGGAAATAAATATTTTAAATATAAAATTCGCCTCCTAAAAACTATCAATACACGTTGGTTTCCTTATTTTTATTTCGATTATTATTAAAGTGAAGTTTGTAAAGTGCAGAATGAATTCGACGTTCGACGGTGCTCGATAGGCCTACATCGGTGAACAACGCAGCATAAAGAACGACTACGCAACCGGTTGTAACTTAAAAATAACTCCATATTTTTGTTGGAAGTAATAACAAACAACACTATACCTTATTAACAGGATTCAATCCACGATCACCTGGTAAATCCAAATCGGTTATCACAATTTTACACAGATTTATGATCCACACACTCGCACATCCGATCGGTGTAATATTTCGTCTTTGCCGTTGGTTTTGTTTACTAATATTAATAATAGGTATTTACTCTACCGTTACAATACAACACTGTGGAGTTTCACGTCACTACACTTCACTCGAAATTGATTTTTTTTTTATTATCTGGAGATTAGCAAGGAAAGGTCGGACTGAACTGACGCATCCCCAGAACAGCTGTTCTGGAACCGTGACGCCGGAAAATCGATATCAAGCGGGTGAATTGGATCAACCGTAAATTAATTACACTTTACACTGGTTTTTCACAACACCATTAGCCGGTCGCAATAGATAATGCACCTCACTATGCGTTGCAAAAGGTGAAAAAAGTAGGAAAAGCTAGGCGCGGATATCAAGGGTTACTTAGATTAGAGTTACGGAGTATATTTTTATTTGGATTTGAGACAGTCACGATTTTTATGGCGTTTGTTCAGGAGAACGTTTGGAGTTCATTCTGAATGTAGCACTGCACTGTAGTGACTGTTGGACGCACGCGGTCGCGTCGCGTTCGCTCGCGGACTGAGGCGCGCGGCGAGCGGGCGGGGGGCGGGGCGCGGGCGGGCCCGACGAGCGCGGAATGCTATTGTAGGCGAAGCGAACTTGCCCGCCACTTTTTTTTCTCAATTCTGGTCAAACAAGTTTTGTATACAACCTGCATTGTAAGGATTCCGCCATTCTTCCAGCGAGGCAACGGGCTCTCTAAACTTAGAACGGCGTGTGGTTTCCCTCCAGCTCTAAGTTGAAACATTGTTTCGTGAAGCCTAAGCGGATGTTCAGACACTACGCAAAAGCTCTGATAGATAGATCTACTAATAGTACATAATAGAACTTCAAATAGATTCCAAAACTATTTTTCACACAGAGCAGTATCAGAACTTACCTTCCTTCTTTCAAGTAAAAAGTCCAATGGACGGTAGACATGGTAGTACCTACCTACTAGGTAGTAGCGGTACCTATTTAATCTTATACTTAACCATATTATTATGTACCTACCTAGATACCATATTCTGTGCGTATGCCTGCCTAACACCAATGAAGTAATAATATACTAAAGTATTCGTTCACTGCCTAACACAGAATAGATAGGTAATAGCACAGGTAATACATAGTATCTAGTATGAGCTGTATGAGTTAGGAACTACGGTAGCAGGAATTACCTATTACCGTTACCGTAGTACAGTACCTGTAGTACCGAAGTACTACCTGTGATAAGTACCCACTACCGTAGGAATAACTGCTACGTTCTAAATCTAATTAAATAGAACTAGCCAACTTATTCATTTGGCTGATCCCAGAGATCCTCGGCAACAGGGCTGTCTATCGGATTCAAAACTATCCTACGTATATCCTACGAAATAAGCAGACATATTAAGCTTCTCATAAATGAGCACATTATAAAGCTCATATAGGTAGGTACGTATTTACCTCACCGAGACAGAATGATATTGTAGGTATGTATCCTATACTCCACTCACATTTGGACTTAAATCTTAATGTAAACACACTGTTGCCTAGCAACCACAAACAAACAGGTACCTACATGAAACTTTTTGTCGTAATAAAATTCGTTTGAAATAAATCTGCAGTTCGGTATAACCTATTACGTAAACTTACTTTGAAAACTCCATAAAAGTTAACAACGAGAAACTAGGTATGTTGTAATTTGTAAAGAGTCAAAATATGTCAAATCAAATGTTTCTTATCATTACCATGAATACCCCAGAAATTGTAATTTGATCATATTGGGCTGCATCCCATGCAGGCTGACCAGGGAGTCGTAAGCGGCGACAGAAGCTGGTAACCCTGCTTGGAGGTGGAGTTAATCATCAGTAACGTTAAAAGTTTCTAGTAATAAATGGTATTATCTCCGTGAAAACTGCTTGGTTACCTACCACGTCTCGTTCCGGCTGGGCCCTGGGGGCTTGGGAGGGTTTCTTCTCCTTTCTTTCTTGACTGTAAATGCATACGCGGTGTCTCAGCTCATCTGCTATTGCTGATTTTGCGCAACAATGGGCGACAAATCACTAACCTACCATAGGTGGCTCTTCCGCTCGTAGGTTGTACTATATTTTAGACATTTAGATAAAAAATGCAGCTAGGTTTAATATTCACGATTATACATATAACTTCTAATTTTGAATAATTGAAAATGTAGGCATTAAATAGGTACCTAACCTATACAACCACATTGGGTATCACTTCAGAATTCTTCAGAGTTATGATAACGATATTACTTGGGTAGAGGAAAACATCGTGCAGGGCAATGTAAAGGTACCTTCTATCCTTAGAATCTTAGCATAATAATAATAATAATACCTTCTATCTATAATGACAGTCATCTGTTAATTTTTATGTGAAGTTTGCTATCCTGCAATCACCTAGCATTTGAGGCCCGAAGTTGTCTTATTTTGAGGGGAAACCCGAGAGCCGGTCCATCAGAAAACTGAAATTGAACGATTAAATGCGCTTATTTATGTAAGTGACAGACTGACAGACATTCAGTCGTAATTGTGCGAAGCCCTTTGTTCTGGAGGGTAATGATTTGGACGGAAGGAGGTTAAAACTTAAAAAGTAGTAAGTAGATATCTATCCTGCAGCTTCTACCAATAAAATTTCAATTTTAGCACCTACTTATTTTTTATACTATAATAATACATATTTTCTATAATCTGCGAGGATTACTCAAGGTGTTGTGGTCTAAGTACTTTTTCATTCGGTTTTCTTTGTTTACCTGTAATGTAAGTATCAAATTATATTGTAATTCTGTCTGACTCGTTGAGCAATAGTCAATGGATCAGCCATGGTTCAAAATGTCAAGCGCAATACGGCAATACAAGAATTTTTAATGTCAAAAGTTATCAAGTTTGAGGCGACCAGGCGCTGAGCGGAATTCAACATTCAAGGTTACAAGGAGCTTCTACGAAGTGCCTATTTGAACAGCGATAGCCGAACCGCCAACTCGAATAGACCGCACAGACAGAGACGGGGAGACCGAAACACACCGCGCACGAGCGAGACGCCACGCTATATTTTATTTATTACCATATCGAGTTACGTCGCGGTTTGTATCGCGTGTGAGCGGGACAAACGTATTTCTCAGTACTCGATGTTTATAACAGGTCTTTTCGGAAACAAAACTTTTAGTTCAATAAAACGAATTTTCTACAACGGTGCAAGTCTACAGGAAATGTTTATGGATAACAGCTCGTCCATGTGTTTTCCAATTGTATTTTTATGGGGTAAAGACAATTTCATTATAGTCATCACATCTGGATCACGAACTAGAGGTCCAATTTGTCGTTGGTCATCACAATACAATTCATCACAGTGACACTAGAGATGTACAAAAAAATCGGTTCACGAAAGAGACCAATTTTTGCAAAAAAATCGATTCAAAATTGTGAGACTTTCTAATCGATTCGATAATTAAATTGTAAACACTAAAAACCGTAACATTTAGGTACCTACCTACTATCAGTATTCCTTTTTGACGGCAACGTATCGATGATTCCTTCAGACTTCATTAGTTTCACTACACTAGTGAATAACGTAGGTATACTCGTAATAACAACGATAAATAAATACTGACAAAACTAGGAAATCATGACAAAGGATATTTGAAGAAAAAGTAAAAACTTCGTGAGAGCGTTTTATCATAAATATGAATTACGGATAAAATAAGTCAAAGTTTTGACACGCGGGAGATTTGAGGAACGCCCAGGGTCGCCAACTTTGAATACTTTTAAACTAACTTTTGTTATGTCGTAAGTTTTAATATAGCCAATTGTTACAAAGTAAGAATTCAATAATTTGACTTCCTCCCCTCTAGGTATTTTACATTCCATACTTTTGTATCAACGGTCGCTTTCAACTCCTCCAGTATAAGTAGCAGTGGATAATCACACCGTCTGTTTTGGCTTCAGCTGGAACCATTATGTTTGCGAGAATATCCTGAAAAATACCTTGCCGTAGAGCTAGTTTGCTTCGATTCCATGTAGAGAAGAACGGTGTATCATCGCCGTACCTTGCGCCTTGCGGTAGAGTTCTTTACTCCGTTTATTCTTTATTCTAACAATAAGTTTACTCCACTAGTTTGTTTCAATTCAATGTAGAGGAGAGCGGTTTATTTTTATGAAAATAGCCAGCAAACGAGCTGACGATCCACCTGATGGTAAGTTGCTATCGTCGCCCATGGACATCAGCAACACCAAAGGCATCGCTAATGCGTTACCGACCAAGAAAGAGAGAAGAAGAAAAAGAAATAACTAGCTCTCAAGCCCCCAGCTGGAACACGACGAGTTGTTTGGCAGCTGACTCATGCTCGAGGGTGGTAGCTATCCAGGCGAACCCCATGGAGAAATAATAATAGTAATAATGGTATTAATTAACAATTAAAATCAATATTACCAATATAATCCCTCGGGGGGCCCTATCACCAGCGGGCCGGATTTAGTCGCCTCTTACGACACCCATCCGGTGTGGGATTGGGGTTAGTATTCTACGGCGCCCTAATACGGTTATAATCGCCAATACCTTGCGGTAGAGTTTTTGTCTAGTTTGGAGATAAGTTTTTCAACCGACATGTTGTTGTCAAGCAACGGAGGACCAGGCTAGCAGGAACAAGCGAGAGAAGTACTCACGTACATAGCCTGTAGAAAGAAGTTTTTTCTGTTAACGCTCGCGCCAATTCTTAGCATAGTAGATGATCTTTACTCATGACATTGTTATAGAGAAGACTTGAACCTAAGAGTTGAACAATTTGTAGTGACTTGAATTTGTACATAGCATCTTTACAAACGTTAAAAAAATTACATAAAAAAATATTTAAACTTGATACTATTCTGCTAACAGCTATCGCTAGATCAATCTCTTTAAAAAAACTATAACTATTGACACCACCATACCTTTACGTGTAGCACACAGCTAATACGAATAGGTTTAAATTACATTGTCATTAAAACAGTTGGATTTGATTGAACCAACACAGAACTAAAAGGTGGAGCGTATTCGATTACCGGAGTTATCAAGGCGGGGTAATAAAAATCAAATCGTCACAATGAACGACTCGTAACCGACACATAATTCCACAGTTTAGCATCGATACCATTATCTACAGACCATGTATGTGCAGAGGTACAATTGTCTTCAAAACGTCCGCAGTTGCGGTTAGCCGATGGAAGCGGACGAGAAAAGTTGTAGGATTAAAAAATCTTTTAATTTAATAGGCCTTGTAAATAAAATTAAAGTAGAAAAATAGTCTGGCCACTTCATAGACTATTTATCAGTGTTATTGTTTAATATTCATCTTATAAAGTTTTAATATTCATTATGAAGTGTTCCGTTATAATACACTAGGTATGTATGTATTATTATACGTAGGATACCTATTAATTTGTAATCATCATCATCGTCTTGCCGATTTCTAATCTAACAATAGGTACCTAATAATGTTTAATAATACGATTAAAGTGCAAAATATATCGACAAAGACATTTTTTAACGTCTGCTCACTGCTGACAAAGAAAAACGAACTGATCAAAACATCAGTGAAATTAATCAAAATGAAACTTTTAATCAGATCGGATTTTATGAAGAACTATTAATAAAAGGATTAATAAACCCTTTTTTCAGTCTTAATAAAACTAAAAAAATCGATATTAGTCTATGCAGAGTTTTAAACTTAATCGAACTCCTGCTCTATTATATTATCTGTGGCATTCCAACAACCGGTTATTTAGTTCCGAAGAACAGCGCGTCCATGAGTATTACCGGGAATTGGTCGAAAACTAGTGCTGTGTGTGAGTGTTGGAGCTCCAGTCTCCAGTCCTTATCTCAGCTCGTTGACAAATGGCTTGGAGTTGTTGACTTTGCTCCAGTTGTTGATTCGAGATCACACTCATCGGATGGGAATGTTCAGACGCCTTTGTTTATGTAGTGTTAGTTATGTTTCTTAATATCTACCTAAGTAAATGACCAAATTAAAAGAATATTCGATATATGAATGTACAAAGAAGAAAGAGTTAAAGATCTTGGTAATAGAAAATAAACAAAAGGCGGTCGTCTCTTACGTATATAATTGAATGACCATTACGATGACCATTTTAACTCTATCCACCGCAACTCTGTAGTGATCTGATACTAAGCCTGAATAACACATTCCTTGTGATTCTTCTGTCTGGGTTTAGCGTACCTACTTGCATCTAGTCCTAAATGATTAATGGAATGGAGCCTGTAGTAGTACTTAAAGATGGTCCTTTATTCATTTTATAGCGGCCAAAATATTGTTTACTAAGTATTGAGATTTTCGGTACTTAAAACTTCCAGATTCGTAGTTCATATATTTCCCTTGTTGTCTATGTTTATGATAATTTCATTTTTTTCTATAGACTTTCACGTCAAATGTCTGAAAACATAAAATTGTGGAGATATACTAATTAATGGAATAACATTCAGATAAATTGAGAAATCTTTATAAATATTTCTTTTTATATTTTTCTATTCAAGTATAATCATGATTCAAATGAAAGTAGGTTTCGAAATGTCATGATCCTTTTTCATTCGACTTATAAGAGCAGCTTGACATAAATAGAAAGTCAAAGTTCAAGTAAGCATTAAGTTGCTCCGGATTTAAACTTCTGTATCGATTTCGGAGCAGAACTTGTGTTGACAAACCAAACATCGTTATTAGGGTGAACGATAAAATGTTTCACAAACTTGTTTAGGATATTGGTAGAGAAATTTACTACACTCTTGTTCCTAGAAAGAACAAAAGGTGCTAGAAGTACTATTTACGATGGGATAGGTTATTCCATCAGTCATAAGGAAGAAGTTAAAGTAATTGATCCATGTGTCGTTAATTCATTGACAAATTTCACAGGAAAAATGAATGTACATATTTTGGGCGCAGAATGTTTCTGCTTAAAACATTTTTAATTTCAGATTTGAAAACTTTTCATGCCTAATTTTTTGCTATACTTTTTTGGAGTTATTCCAGTCAAAAACCAGATTCTTGGTCATCTAAATCTACATCACAAAATATATATTGAACTATTTACTAACAGTCATCAGTGTTACCACATACTCTTAAGATTATTGACTGAAGCTGAAAGTATGCAAAATTAAATAAACAATGAGTATCATTTTGCACAGCGCAAAGTTCACACTTTTTTCCAAGTTGTAACTGTCTACAAGTGCAAGTTAAACTAACGAATAGTCCAGTCAGCTAGTGTAGTCGGCAAATGCTTCACTGTACTTGAACTTCGCTCTAAGCGGCCGCCGCTATGATTGCTCCCACATGTAGTCGTTGCGATGCAATTTTAAACTCTTTTAACAACTGGTTACACTGTTACATAAAGTGTACTTAACAATATCTTTTTAAAGGTGAATATTGGCTGCGTCATACTGTATCATAATAATTTTATGTTCAGTGGCTTGCAAGTTGCAAGTATTACCACAACTTTGTTTACCTAGCTGAAGTCGCACTCAAATTTTGTTTAACAGTTCTTGGAATAAATTTTTGGATTTACCAATCGTTAAAAACCATTCTGTTTGAGTACACTAAACAGGCACGAACTAGGCAGGTCACTGCTGTTAAGGTTTCTTCGATTCTGTAACGCCCATTTTAATCCGTCGATACTCATACATGATAACCGGGCTGTGAAATCCAAGCGAAATGTTTCTAAAGTCCCACCCTTCTTCTGAAATAAATATGAAATGTCTGTAAAGTTTTCGACTAAACAGTCTTGCGAAATAACAACGGTAGTAAGCTAAAGAGCTTTTACCATCAGTGGCCTATCTGCTTGTCAATATCTTTTGCCATAGGTATTTATTTTACTTCTTTCTTGGCAGGCAACGCATCAGTAATGCTGGGGGGTTGGGCACACTTCTTGACTCTAACCAAAATTAGCATTTTAAAGCCAAATAATTCGCAAACGGACCCCTAATTCCAAAAATGCTCTTAGAAGACCCGTAATATTTTCAAAAGACCTTTTCAGTGATACCCCACACTATAGGTACGTTACGAATAAAAACCCCATCCTCACGTTACCTGTTCAAAATGTTTTTCAATATGTATTTTGTTCTGCGATTATGGAGTTTTAATAAATATGTATGTCCATGCCAAATTACAGCAATCTAGCACTAAGGGTCTAGGCGCGGGCGCTTTGCTTCGGGCAGACGGACGGACAGACGGACAGACGGACGGACGGACATGACGAAACTATAAGGGTTCCGATTTTACTTAACCATAGGTACAAGACTTAAATTTCTATACTATTACACCAGTTACAGTAAGACCACCCATAGTTCCATAGCTCGAGATGTTTACAGGACGTGTAATCAGTCCTATGCCCTCGCTCATCATAATTCCCAGAAGAAAACTCTAGTTAAGATAATGTACAATAGTACAATTCAGTCGAGCACTCGGCTGTCGGCTGCATAGACATAATACTACTAGACTAGACAAGCGGGCCTTCTTTGCGTCACGCTATTAGAAAGAGAAAGAGACCAAGGAGACTCGCGTAACTCGTAAGTAAGACAAGGATAGGTTTACCTCCTGCCTTTCTTCGCAGCGTGACGGTTTCACTTACATATGCTCAGATACCTTGCCTAGTCTAGTAGTATTATGTCTATGGTCGGCTGTCGGCTGTCGGGTCGCGAGACTCGACACTTGACACTTTGTGGTCGTGACGAACGATTTCGGTATCACGTATTTCCTCTCAGTTTTCGGGTTTAAGTGTTAGATGTGCATTAAATTCAAATGTTGTTTCTTGTTTCAAGTGCCTACCTAATTCATAAACTTTGAACAGCGAAGTGTTCAAATAAAATATCAGTTCTGACTTCGACGCAATCTACGACGATCACTGACTTCACTTTCAACCTTTCTGTTATCATATTGTTTTTAAAAGCGTACAACGACGAACATACATGATGATAATTGTATTTACCATCCCGTCCTATATTTAGGGTGCAATTTGCAAACTTGATCGTATTCATAAGATTGCTGCCCATCCGTCCATCCGTCTATAGGCTCTCTCTCGAAGCGTAATCCACACGTTTGAAATACAAGTATGGCCAATATAACAACAAAATTAAATTAAGTAATACGTATAACGGTACCGGACTGTACTGGACCCGATTCGCGTTGGCATGGTCACACACAAATGACATATAATTATGTATGTATATCCAAATGAAGCCGGCTACAAATCTTTACCCTTGTCCTGCTGTGCCCCTTGTCTGGTTAGTACCAAGTGTAATGACTCTTGTCCTTCGCTCAACAGATTTTGTCAGTACCAAGACGTAGTTAGCCAGTTAGCCAACTCATTACAGTCGAGTCTCACCGAACAATGCTGCGGCTACCGCGATCCACTTATCAACCGTCTGGCCGGCACCAAATAAACCATAAGCAACTAACAAAGTACTGAACAATAGCACCTTTTTCTACAGTCGCAAAAGTCGAAGAGTAGTTCCCCGAACGACGCAATAATTAAATCACGCTCCATTGTGTGATTCACAGAGGGGAAACGCCGTCGTGCGCCGCGCGCTATTGTCAGGGATAATTCGGGAAGTTTCTACGGGCTCATCTAGTCAAATCGGTGATCTTCTATTTGTAACATTTCAGTTATGATTTTAAACTTATGTCATCCTGGTATTCGTGGTGTTAGGGTACTAGCTACTCTATGATATATTATTTTGACAAAATGGCTGAAACCAACATGTAGGTAGAGTTATCCATTATTATTAAATGATATTCATGCGGTTTCGTTAGGACATGAATATTGAATAATGTAAGAATAGGAAAAAACAATCATTAAATTGTATAAGGAGGTATCGTATAACCGTTAGTAACATTGTTGCGCATAACTTTGTTGCATGTGTTGTCTCTACTAGACTCTACTATCCCCAGTGACACAAATGATTCGTTGTAGCTCAAAGTTCAGGAACAAAAACCCATTGTTGCTGTTGTTTTATGATATCTGGGTTATTTGTGATCCTTTCACTTCCTTGGAGAGCGTGTTAAAGTCAGAGTTTGTGGAGTTAGTTATCAAACTTTTAAAGTCGAAGACAACTTTTCTTTATCATGGAGCGTGGTACACGTGGTACACCCCATGAACAACGGATAAAACATGGACGAAACTATAGCATCAGATATCTCCTGTAGTCCTGTAGGAGGCTGCTGGGCTCTGATTAATTTTAATGGCACTCATGCATGATTGTTGGGTTTTCTACCTGTCTAGCTAGGACTGGGACTCTACTTCTTTAGTCGAGGAGAAAAAGTGGCGAAAGAAACTCCACACTCTAATGTTAATGCGTTTTTTAATAGCAGTGTGAAAGTGTGAGTGTGTGTAAGCATTGTAAGCCATTGTGTTGAGATGGTGACCCTGCCTGACGTGCCGAGGGTACCAGGGTACCAGGGTACCAGGGTTAAGCCGATTCAAAGGCAAGCAGTCATTTATGATACAGATAAATGTTTATTATCGAATTGTGATATCTCACTGTCATTGTAATGGGTACTAGCCGCAATAGAGCGAACTCTAGTGCTTGAAGAGATCAAAGATTTCTTTGAACTTTTTCACGTAGATTCGTAATGTACCTAGTTACGGGAGAAAGTGACTTTCCTCTGTAAGATTTTGGTTTTCACGCAGATGTTCTGAAAGGTCCATTGTGATGACTGATGAGTGTTCCACGCCTGTTTTTAGTATAGGGGTCAGTTGGCCATAATGACCCGCACATATCATGAGCTTATCAAACGATCATATTATATTAATTATGCGGGCTTATTTTTGACAAAAATATAAAACGTAGTATATTTATGAAATTTGTAATTATAACATACGGGATAAACTATACTCCACTAATATCGCAAATCACAATACAAACTATTCTTTCTTCTTCTTCTTCTCTCTTTCTTGGCCGGCAACGCATCAGTGATGGCTTTGGCTGATGTCCATGGGCGACGATAGCAACTTACCATCAGGTGGATCGTCAGCTCGTTTGCTGGCTATTGCCATAAAAAAATTTTTGCCTAATTCTATAATGGCTAAATACAAATCACGGGTCATATTATGGTATCCGAGGAGGTTAGATACATAATATGTATTTGTGGTGGTTGTCAGGCCTCAAGTTCTGGGTTCGATTCCTAGCGAGGCGGAATGAATGATGAGTTTCAATTTCTGTTCTCGGTCTGGATGTATGTGTTCTTGTCTTTGCTGACCCTCGCCAGGAACCCTACTGAGGGGTTTATCCACATACTATTAAATAAAATACATAACTGTGTGTAGGTGTATCTAAAAAGTTTAACTTTAGCATTATATTAAAGTCGATACAGATAATATCACATCTTGTAAATAATCTAAATTTTACCAACAAAAAATAACCGACTTCAAATTCTCAAAAACTACTTGTCAGATCTCGTTCAAATTTATGTGGGACCACATGACAAGCACCTGCTTTCGATTAAAAAAAGAATCATCGAAATCGGTTGGCGTGATATTGAGTTATTCGTCAATTTGTCGCGCACATCTTAACACAAATTTACGACTTATGTGGTTTTCTAATGGATGCCATTGTTAGATCTCAATAAAATTTATGTGGGACCACATGTCAGCCACCAGCTTTCGATTAAAAAAAGAATCATCAAAATTGGTTCGCCCAGTCCAAAGTTCTGAGGTAACAAACATAAAAAAAAACAGTCGAATTGAGAACCTCCTCCTTTTTTTGAAGTCGGTTAAAAAAGGCGTTAATAAGTGTATTAGTGAACTGATATAGTATGACCTATATTATGGAAAAACATTATATTGTTTAAAGTAGAAGACGCGGAGGGTAGGTCAGTCCAAGATTTAAGTTCCAACGACTGGATCCGTAGCGAATACCCAGGTTTTTTCAAGATCTTCACTTTGGAGTTCGTGCATATAAAATTTCCGAAGTACTGCGAGTGTGACATATCAGAACGCACTAATGAATACTTTGGAGTTAACATGTCCCATTGTCCATCGCACACATTTACGATATGTTTTGAATTGAAATATAAAGTTGACTCTATTATAGAGTCGGCCGTGTCTTCGCGGTATCTTTGGAGACGTTACTATTAATTTTGTGTTTTGTAAACTATAGGTAGGTAAAGGGGAGGTCGTTAAGGTCGAGGTAAGGGGTCGGGGTGGTATTTTTCGTTAGTTTTGTACTATTTATTTCAAATTTTTATTTGTTTACCTAGTTCAAATGGCATTGCATTGATTTAAGAAGGTAGGCAAGCACGGAGTGTATACGACACTAATACGCGAAGCCGCACCAAGGCTTTACCTAGAATTGTGGTTTAATTGAAAGGCAAACAAGGATTGGGCGGGGCCATCGCAAGCGCATTCACTGGGCATTACAATAAAGCGATTAAAAAATCGGCAATTTACGGTAATTAAGCTTTTAGTGCTTCACTATACGAACCTGTCGGCTGGATCGATTCACGCGTGCGGCGTTGCCGCTCCGCGCGTGTTTTGTTTGGGTCGGCGGAGCGGCAACGTCGCGCGGCGCTAAACCTCGTAAAAAAATTTCGAAGGAAGGAAAAGGAACAGTGCGACGCGACGTGTGAACCAGTGTGAAGTTATGATTAGAATTTGGCTGCTTTTGTTGTGGGCGTTGTGGCGCGAATCTTGCAACGGAGCAACTTTTATATTCGGTTTGTAGTTATAGTTAACTAAATTATAACTAAAAAGTTACTAAATTGTCTGTTTACACGTACCTATTAATTTACTTAAAATTTAGTTATCTACTTAACTACTTAATACGTGTAAACCGGACTTTACGGGTATCATTATTAGACCTATTACTTATTCATCCTCATCTTCATCACTTATACCATTGTCTACTGGAATTTGGTCTTATCTCATAAGACGAAATCTCATAGCCCAAGCTAGCCAAGTGCGGAGGGAAGTGAGATTCTTCACACAACTATGAAAATTACGAAGCAAATTAACGGAAAACTCTCGTACTTATCTGCTCAGGTTTCTTTGTTAAAGAACTTAATTAAAAAACTATATTTTTTAATATCATTGGTAAAAATTTGTTCATGTATCAATATTTCAGAATAGCCAGCCGACAGACGTGATGGTGAATGAACATTCCGACGATGGCCAACAAGGAGGTGACTGTAGACCGCTTATTATTAAGCACTATGGGCTTATTACATTAGTATTACACAAGTTTGCGCGTTAACCGCTAAGAAAACCCCATTCGTCATGGCACCTCAGTTCCAGAACACTCCTCTTAACATCTCCAAAAGTATTGGGATCCTTGGTGTCGACATTTCGAATGAAGTTCAGTTTCGGGACCACTTGGTTGGTAAGGCCAAACTAGCTGCAAGGAAATTGGGAGTGCTCAATAGAGCTAAACAGTACTTCATGCCTAAGCACAGATTGATGCTCTATAAGGCACAAATTCGACCACGCATGGAGTACTGCTCTCATCTTTGGGCCGGAGCCCCAGCTGGCCAAGTGGACACGTTTGACCGAATCCAACGACGAGCCATTCGTCTTGTCGACGATCCCAAGCTTACAGACGGATTAGAGTCGCTTAAGTTGAGGAGAGACATAGGCTCGCTATGCGTATTCTACCGTCTGTATAACGGGGAGTGTTCTGAAGAACTGTTTGATTTAATACCTGCGGTTGATTTCCGTCATCTGGCGTACCTGAAATACCTGGCGTTCGTCCACAGTTCGGTTTTCACGTAATTTCTTGCCACGGACGTGTACCTAAACTGTGGAACAAACTTCCTGCATCGGTGTTTCCGCTAAGCTATGACATGGGGTCCTTCAAGAAGCGGATCTTTTCTTTTCTTCGTGGCCGGCAACGCATTGGTGACGCCCCTGGTGTTGCTGATGTCCATGGGCGACGGTGATCACTTACCATCAGGTGACCCGTCTGCTCTTTTGCCTGCTTAAGGCATAAAAAAAAAGACTTTTGGTCGTCTAACAGTTGTTTTTAATCAAGCCGTATTGAGGTGGTTTAGAATCCAATGAACCCATCATTTACTAATATTATTTCTCCGTTCGGTCCGCGTGGATAGCTACCACGCCTACCACTCTCTTGTTTGAGTCATCCGCCAAACAATTCGTTCCGGCTTGGGACTTGGCATCCAGTTCTTTCTTTCTTTTTCTTCTCTCTTTCTTGCTGGCAAATGGCAACGCATCAGGTGACGACGCGGCGGCGTCTTTGGTGTCACTGATGTCCATGGGTGACGATAGACACTTCCCATCAGGTTAATGGTCTGGACGTTGTCAGCTAAGCTATTTCCATAAAATATATTACTCCGTAGGATGAAAGGAAGTAATCCTAATTCAGATTAGAAGATGTGATGCATATTGTATGCTAACAAACTAACGAACAAAGCAAGATAAATAAAAGTTTGTAACGTTGTAACACTCCAGGTGTCAGAAAAAATATGTAAAATATGGCGATAATCAGGGGATACCTCTATCTAAAAGTGGACATTAAAAGGTTGATAGATTTTTTACGCACATAATTATAAGTAGGTAGGATATTATTATTTTTAATGCTATTCTGGTGTAAGCAGAGGTAGGTAGAGCCAAGTTATAATAGAATGTAAGCAAAACGTACGTGAACCTTAAACAAACTGGCTGGAATCATACTTCTAATGCTTTCAGACATTCATAAGATGAAACACTTAAGTATGTCGAGAAAATAAAAAGTTGCTTCTTTAACAGTTCCGCGCAACGCAGCCCCGTTTCAAACCGTTGAATAATTCCTTCACTTTTGATGTTTTACTTTCAACGAAGGAAACTTCAACTTTCCTTTTATAGAACCCGTAATAATTTTATCTGGATTGACTCACGTTTACTTATTTCTGCTATACTTATCAGGAAGGAAACTATGTGAGCTTTATGTATTTATCGTAAATTTTTATATATAGATACTAGCTGCCCTGACAGACTTCGTTCTGCCAAAAAATTTTTTAATTTTGAGATGTAAGTTATCCTATCTTTCAAGTTGGTTCAAACTGCATACGGTGTGCAAATTTGATTAAGATCGGTTAAGTAGTTTAGGAGTCTATCGCGGACAAACAACGTGATACGTAATTTATATAAAAGCAAAAAAAAAAATTCTAAATTTTTAAATCTTGACAGTTCGGTTTGTTTACAAAAATGCATCTGTCAGCTGGGTTCCCACACAGGAGCGGGGAGGAATGTTCTTAATCCTATATTAATTTTCAACATTTATTCCTTTTAAATTATTAATATTATAGTGTTGACTTGTCAATAATTGTGCTGGTGTTGTACTGGTGGTGTTGAATAATAAATGGGCTTTGTTTCTTAAAATTGGACTATCGTACTTCATTGCCCGCCCCGCCCTGAGAGCCTTAGGACTTTTTACTACGAGGATCTGCACCCTCGCAATACAATACCTACCGTGTCAACAATGGGCGCCACTCTAGCACTAATCTTTTTCTGTGCACTCTTGCGTTAATCTAGCACATCATGTTTGTGTCGGTCAACCGTTTAATCTGGAGTCTGGACTACATCTGGACTACAAGGTCTTCAATTATATTTACAATATTTAGGTAAGTAAGCCGTTATATGTACATGCCTCGACGAACAACGATGAAGTAATTCTACAATCTAATCTAAAACAACCTATTGATAAAATTAGGCCTGAAGCTGTTGTTTTGATTGCCGTGTCGTTTTATTAATGCCCTATCTAACTGAGACGACCCTGGCACACCAGTGAACGAGTTATGGGATGATGATAACTTTTGTAAGTGATAGCGACTAGCAATGATGTAAAATCATACCTATACTACATTATATTTCTTTATACGCCTTATTATAATACTAAATAAGTAATAATCAAACGAACAATAAACAACACATCTTAATACAAACATTGTAATAAAAATAACAACGATTTTCACAAAACTCTTTTATACATTTACTAACATAACAAATTTGTACAAGGTTCCTATCATAAAATAAACCAGCAATCTTACGAAAGTCTTTTAAATTAGCATTTAGTTTAGATATGAAGCAATACCTCGTTAGACAATCCTGAACTATCAGTTGAGAATTTTATTGAATTAAGTCTACGAACATAAAACAAAGTGGACGCCATGAAAAATATTACGCGCAAGTAATAACGAGAGCGTCCAAACTTGAAAGTAACTGCTTGAATACCGTGAGACTAACAAACCAATATACTCGTATACCTGGTAGATATCTTTGCAAAGTTCTTTGGATCAGATGAAAATATATACAGACCAAACTTGAATGTAACTAAATTGAGCAGCAAAGAGACCGTGAGACTAACGACTGGTAAATATTTAGATATCTTTGCAAAATTCTTTGGATCAGATGAAAATATATACAGGGAATAGCAATCGGTAGTTATAATCTGGATATTGAACCAAATATAATTGCATCATCGGACATTACCTATAATCCGAAAACTTAAATATTTATACTATCAAAGTCATCATATTTTACTCAAAAATAATATTATTCCTTGCGTTCCTGTAATGTAAATGCTATCACTAAAATAATTACAATGGAAGGAGAATTCTCAAAGATCATAACAATCAACGCTTACTTGATAAATTGAGTGTGACCGAACGTTTAGATCTCGAAATAATTTGTTGTAACTAAAGCTTAATGACTAATGACTTACCTAATAAAGTAAAGTATTCGGTCACTGCCACAGATAACGATAAACCTTTAACTATACCAATAGAGGTTCATGAAATGCAAAACACAGTCACTAACACGCTATAACTGTCCGTTCACGGTGCTTGCTTCGATTTCCTTCAAAATGATATCCTGCATCTTATTCCTCAGCACCAGCCTTCTGATCGGCTTCAGCAGCTTGAAGTACGGCGCCAGGGACATGAGGAACATCACGTCACAGTCGTCGTCGCTATATACTTGATTCATCCGCCTCCGCTTCGGCGCTAATATATCAGAAACGTCATCCTGGTCACTCCTTGAGTTTTTAAAAGCATTCATTTGTTTCTCTGGTAAGATCTCGACTTCCTGTTCAGTGTCTAAGAACTCGAATTCATTGATGTCAGCTTCAGGAGGCTCTATTTTAACATCGTAAGGCTCGTGGTTCGGGTCATAAATTGTCTCGCTACCCTCCTCTTCGCTGAGTGCTTGCTCGCTGTTGTCCATTCGGTATAAGAACCACAGCCGTTTGAAATGTGACCACTTTCCGTGGTATTCATCGACGGACGTCACCTTCGTTCTCTTTGCTTCTTTTATGAATACGTCGCGTAGGTTCTTCCATTTAGCTCGTATCAAATCTTCTGTAACAGAAAATTGTTTGTTAAACATGTATACACATATATATACATTGTACGTTGTAATGGTAATGTTATGGTCAGAGATTTCCGCTCATGGAGATCGAGAATAAATGAGCAATAGGGATGTTTGTTACGTTGCGTTAAACATGTTTAAAACATTTATTTGATTTGGGTGATAGTCAACGACGTTGGGACACTCGGGACGTAACAAACCTTCCAACATATTATAATACGAATACATATGAATACCTATCGAGGGAATTAATTTCAGACTCTAGTGTTATCTAAATGAAGAGACTTAACGCCACTTGTGTTGTCCATTTTTCATTTTTCCTCGTACTGGGTAGGACTGCTTGTATTAATAATCTAAATTTTACTAACAAAAAATAACCGACTTCAAAGTCTCAAAAACTACATAGTTGTCAGATCTCGTTCTTTATGTGAGACCACATGACAAGCGCCTGCTTTCGATTAAAAAAAGAATCATCGAAATCGGTTGACGTGATATTGAGTTATTCGTCAGTTTGTCGCGCACATCTTAACACAAATTTACGACTTATGTAGTTTTCTCATGGATGCCATTGTCAGATCTCAATAAAATTTATGTGGGACCACATGACAGCCACTAGCTTTCGATTAAAAAAAGAATCATCAAAATCGGTTCGCCCAGTCCAAAGTTCTGAGGTAACAAACATAAAAAAAATATACAGTCGAATTGAGAACCTCCTCCTTTTTTGAAGTCGGTTAAAAAAAGGAGGAGTCTCTTTCCATCTCATCCTAATAGCGATTAGGGGAGTTGGCTACGTGGGAATATTTAGCATCATATGCGTAGAACCACGATTAAATAACAAAATAAATATTTTATTGGTCGTAAAGCCACGATGTAGAAATGCAAATAAATACTTATTTATACCTTTACCGATATCGAAACACAATATCATCATAGGTTAGAAAAGATAGAATATAATCATTAACAATAATATTATGATAAGCAATATTCAGAAAATCTACTTCTGTGGAACAAGTCTCCATCCTATTTTCCCATTTTTTTTTCACTACCATGATTACCTACACACATAGGTAGGTACCTATTTCAAATGTATGAACTGAGAGGTAAAATAAATAAAAATAGATATATAAAGTAAAATACCAGATTTTAGGATTAAAATGACATACTATAAAACAGATACCTACGTACAGTCTATTAATTGTATAAATTGTAGGATGTTTTAGTGCTATAATGGCGAGCGTGAGCAACGCAAACAGCTGTTTACGACAAAGACTGTTGGTTTACGACATCTAGAATCTGACCACCTAGCGCCATCTATGTTCCGCCCCATAAAACTCATCAAGCCGCGTCACGCCTCACCGGCAAACACGAGCAGTCGCGCGCGATTCGACAACACGGCACTACTAACCTGGCAGCTGAACTTTTTTGGCGATTTCGACCCACGCCGTCGCTACCGAGTTCCTGTGGGTGTACTCTTCGTGATTGGAGTTCCATATGCAGGGAAATCTCTTCACGTTATCTATGAGCGAGTGTACTTGCTGAATGGTGAGCGCTCCTCTTCGTCGTAAAAGGACGGCCATGTTCGTCCGCGCGTGTACAGTTTGCCGCGGCGACTGGCGACTGGCGATGGCGGGCGGCGGATCGAAGCGTCATACATGCCTACTGCGAGCGACTGAGTGGACGCGCGACGTTGTCGCTTTGTGCACCCTAGCGGGCTAGCGTGTTGCAGCGGCTCTCGGTCGCGCGTCTCGTAAGCGCGCCAAACGCCGAAGCAAGTCGCGGCGTGGGTATGCGTGGGAGACGCCTGGCGATTGCTGATACTACTGTATTTTGCCTAACGAGTAGATACCTATTCTATGTTATTAAAGTAGGTATATTCAATAGTTGCTGGAGTCTCTATCGCTGGAGTGTTTGTATCCTTCACTCATCCCGTTATAGTTTATTAACCGACTTCAAAAAAGGAGGAGGTTCTCAATTCGACTGTATTTTTTTTTTTTTTTTTATGTTTGTTACCTCAGAACTTTGGACTGGGCGAACCGATTTTGATGATTCTTTTTTTAATCGAAAGCTGGTGGCTGTCATGTGGTCCCATATAAATTTTATTGAGATCTGACAATGGAAACCATAAGAAAACCACATAAGTCGTAAATTTGTGTTAAGATGTGCGCGAGAAATTGACGAATAACTCAATATCACGCCAACCGATTTCGATGATTCTTTTTTTATTCGAAAGCAGGCGCTTGTCATGTGGTCTCACATAAATTTGAACGAGATCTGATAACTATGTAGTTTTTGAGACTTTGAAGTCGGTTATTTTTTGTTAGTAAAATTTAGATTATAAAGAAGTAAGGATCGCTAGGTGTAAGACGTCACGAGTCGCGAGGACGGAAACCTTTTTTCATAGCTCATCTTCTAACCTAGCTAGAATATATTAATTAGCGTTTTTTTGGAAATCAGTAATAATGTTCAGCTTCAATAGGCACGCACGCGGCCATTAATGTTATCATTTTACCTGACAGTTAATTACGCTTGAACGGAATTCGAATAAGTGTTTCTTGGGCTCTACCATTCATTTTACGTTTCTATCTCCAATACAATGACATATTTCGATAGTAATTAGTAAGTAAAACGAATTCTCCTTAGAGCCAGTTGTGGCCTAGGGTTCTTCAATATAACATCACCTGCAAGCACTTCACGAATTCGATGACCCCGTAGCGGCCGTAGCCCAGTTGGTAGCGAAACTGCTCGCAGAATAAAGAATTCCAGAATCCACAAAAAGTGACATAAAATGATTGTTTTTTGATGCGTTGCCGAAGGAGAAAAGAAAGAGGAAACAATGTTTGTTCTTGATTGTTGTTTGCAGAGCGCTTCATAAGAGTTCTTCGGAGTAGATAGGTACTAATGCACATAGGTTGGATATTGAGCTTTGGTACCGATACCTAAAGTTTACGCGGAGAAGAATTAGTAGGTATAATGAGTGTAGAATAAATTAATAGCTTTAGAATTAAACAACCCTGTGGTGAAAGAATTACGGACTTTCGATCGCAGAGCGGGAGTCACTACATAATGATGTATAAGGTTATTTAAATATTTGCATTATCTAAATGCAGCAGTATTTTTATTAAGTAAGTAGCAACATTTAACGGACGAAGTTATCGCTCGAGGACGTCTTCGTCTACCGGGCTAGCGGGGCATCAAAGGAGTTTTTGTACACTTATTTTCCAAGCGAAATAAGTGTTGTCAGTGTACGGGGATAATGAGAGTGAGGTTTTGCCGCTTCTACTATATTTATAACTTTGGAATACTTGATACCGAGTACATGAGATGAAAACATATCAAAGACTTAATATCAGTTAATTGTCCAACTCTATCGCGATAGAGAAGCTTCATGATATTCAAGATAATTATGTACTTTTAAATCACGGAATACAATAACTTATAAATCACGGAAAACATTATGGAAATCCATCAATAAATGATAGATATTCTTCGACATTGTAACTTACCTACTTATTATAATTCTTAATCTTAATATATAAGTATAAATTACGTGTCACGTTGTTTGTCCGCGATGGACTCCTAAACTACTTAACCGATTTTAATCAAATTTGCACACCATGTGCAGTTTGATCCAACTTGAAAGATAGGATAGCTTACATCTCAATTTATAGTCGCAATATTATTTTATTGCAATTTTTTTTGACAGAACGAAGTCTGTCCGGGCAGCTAGTATATGTATATAAATTACGTGTCACGTTGTTTGTCCGCGATGGACTCCTAAACTACTTAACCGATTTTAATTAAATTTGCACACCGTGTGCAGTTTTATCCAACTTGAAAGATAGGATAGCATAGCTTACATCTCAAAATAAAAGTTTTGACAGAACGAAGTCTGTCCGGGCAGCTAGTATTAATAATATTACTATTACCAGAGTTGGCTTCAAACAAAGATACTCCTCAACAGTAAGCAGCATGCTCGTATTTTTTTTGTTTCAGTGCACCTACTCTATAAAAAGCTAGTTTTTGGTTTTTTTCACAAGTAGTCGATGAGAAATTTTTTATTCTTTGTTCCTACTCTGAAAACGTAGTTACGCCATCTGTTGAGATATCTACGAATTAGAATCCTTGCTTCGTGACGTTCCCGTTTTCATGAAGAACATTTTGTACAATTTTTTACAGAGGGCACTAGTAGTCGTTTTAAAGTTCAGTTTAAGACTAATAGATGCCGCCATGTGTAACTATATTCTACATAATTTGTGTACATGACGATTTATTTAGAGCGTTGTTTTGTGTTTCAGACAGAGGTCTTAACAGAAAATTATTGTTATCAACTTGGCCGTTGGCTGCGGATTCCTAATCCCAATCCCATCCCGGCAGATCAGGGCGTCGTAAGAGGCGACAGTTTCAGCGAAGCCAGTCTGGTTAGCTACCCTCTAGCTCCTGGCTAGCTACCACTTCATTTTGATCCATCCGCCAAACACTCGGGTAAGTTCTAGCTGTAGTTTTCTCGATGTAAATTCTACAGGGTTCGCTAATGATTTTCTAAATTCTTTGCCTTAGGTACTAACTGAATACTTGTTGGGAACCCTTCTGCTGTGTATCAAATCTTATCGAAATTCTCGATTTTCCTAAACAGTATTTTTCGAAACCTTGTCAAGTATTTGTATTTTCCAAATAAGCTTACAATTTAGTTGGATGGTGAGATTTTTTTAGGTAGGTACGGTACGTACATACTATGTACCTACCTGTTCATATTGGTATACCTATCTAACACCACGTGAGCTGATTTTTCTACATAAAGCATGGGTTTAGAGGGGTTCAATAAAGTTGGATGATAATTGTAAAATAGTTTATTTCCATACTATGAACAAATAAAACACCTTCGATACCATTCACATTTTATTTACAGACATCGGTATAAAATATATGAGATATAAAACAGCACAGTCATAATTAAAATTAAATTTTATCAATATACCGATATAAAACACTTCGATATTATAAATAAATCGTTTATAACGGTAAAGATTGTCGATAGCGTCGAGTCCCGTGAGGAGAGCTTCGAAAAATCATTAAAATAAATTAAATACATCTGAAATAGGAAACTACCCTCAAGGAATGCAATCTTGGCTGAACTGATAATGTAACGGAAGTACTAAGTAGGTTCGATATTCGATACGAGGCCTGCAGGCCTGGAGAGTGGACCTGGATAGGTTTTCACTGTGATATTGTTGTTTAAAATGCAATCGTTTACAGACAGCCTTTGAGTAAATTTCAAGCCACGGATGTAGTGTGTTGTCCAATATCGATTGTTTATTCTGTCAAATAAAGGCCAATGCATACGTAACGGGTTTTTTCCCGAACGGGACGGGACGTGAAGTTTTGGAAACATCGTTTCATAGAAAATGTATACGATAGTGCATACGCAGCGGAATCCCGTACGGGACGTGGCACTTACGAGACGGGAAAAAACCCGTTACGTATGCATGGGCCTTAAGAATCATGTCTGAAGGTGTGACAATTAGTCAAAAGTAGCGAGCATTCAAATCCGTGCCCATGAACTTTACATATTACCAACATGTGACTCTTACATCAATACCTAACTTCTCCCTTGCGACACGTTGCCATCTGAGTTAAAACTTCTCAATTCTAAAACTCCAACGTTGTTTTACAATATTTTAAGCCTTATAATTATTTAATTTATCACAGTGAAGGCGTTTTTGGTTAGGGGTATAGAAGTCCTAGATATTCCTTTGCAGGAATTGAGTACTAGGAGACCACAAAATCGAAGGGTATGCTTACCTAATAACATGAATGTTTCACGATTAATAACATACGTTAAGTACAATATGATATAATTTATTCTAAACAGTAAATACGCATTTAATTTAAATAGATGTTTGGCGACAACTCGATACATAGAAAGCGACACGGAATGTTCATATACTAATATTAATGAAGGATAAAACACTTAAGCCAAAATTAGAGAAACTTCCTCACTACGAGAAACATCTGGCTTTATTCGGATTACTAATTTACTTACATATAAATTCTTGAGTTTGAAACATTTAGAGATATAAATTACAGTTACAATAACCATTGTCTAGTAAAATAACGCAACAGTAAGATGGGAAAGAGCTATGCTATAAAGGACATGCACGATTATGTAAACAATATTAAATTCCCTTTTAAATTCCATTTAGAAGTAACAATTCCTATATCTGTTTCAGAAGAAGGATATAAATCAGCATTTAAAGGGTTAGATCGGTTTGAATAGCCTCTCAAGTAAATATTGGATAGCGGAGCTGAGCTGTTCGGGATCTGATAGAGATAATTTCAAGAGTTAGCTCAATTCGCCCGATACGGCCACGATATTATTATATTTTAGATTGACAGCACATTGAGCAGTTTGACACATTTCTAAGAGAAGTAATACGCAGGTACCAGGCAGAGACATCTACGATTACAAAATGGATGTAGGTACCTAACTCTTACTAAACATGAATATCTTAGTAGTCAAATCACTTTAACTTTGGCACCGCAATTTTTATTTATTATAAGCGATTTTGGAGTGTGCTTGCAAGTTGAGTGGATACATTTGTCCAATATTCAGTATTACTGATGACTCAAGAAAGCTTTTTGAAGGAAAGAGTTATTTGAGTTGTTCGTAATATAACTCAAGTGTTCTGCTTCTTGTCAGTCAGGTGATTGAAATAATATTTGGCAGCTTTGAATTGAAAGTACTTATACATGACGGCGGATTAAAAACAAACGGGTTTAAACATGACTTGATATTAAATATTATAAATTATTTCCTGTTAAGTATATTGTTCTAGCGTAGAAATTAGAATTCATTTTATCTTTATTTATACTTACACTTTGTGTGCGTCATCAATTCGAGTTTGACATAAACCTCGAAAATATTAGCGATTGATGTTAACTTAATATTTGGTTGTCTTGTTTCTCCATTGCTACTAAAGCAACATAATGGAGAATGTCCATCCATAATGTCTCTTACCTTCACTAGCCTCTCCTACCCTCACTGTTGTTAATCCGCCGCGAGACAAGTTCACAAGCAAGGAAGATTGAAGCAAAATTACTGATAACACTGATTCTTACATTATAATATTAATGCTAATCTTAATCTACATACCGACAAACATAATTATTATGGAATACTTAAAATTAAACACCGATTACACACAATATGTCTTCGTAATTACTACTAAAGAACTAAAGTAACTAGGTTTTAACGAAAGTGGCGACCTGTGGTTGTGTGAGTGACCACACGCAATACGTCACGGGTCGGTGATGGAGCGCGGGTACAAAATCGACAAATTTCTAGTACAAACATAGCAAATATACTATGTCATACCATGGAGAGCGCCTAAAGCATAAAGTTTTCAAGTTTTACTCCCCAATAACACGCTTTTTCATGTTAAGACAGTCTCATTCCATGAAATAATCCTTTTCATATTTCCATTCAACTTCGTTAGTATTTTAAAGAGCATTTTTAATTTTGAAGTGTACAATTTTATACGGATTTTCAATGACAAAATATTATAATGACAAAATATTATAATGACAAAATATTATAATGCTTTATAAATGCGCTTTTATTAATTGTTACCGTGATTTCGCACCCGTCAGTCCATACACTGCCAAAAATGGGGTTGGATATATCGTGGAAATCGAGTTTACAGATCACACAATGTTGTAACAGTACCTAATAAATTTATACCGGATCTTCCCAAGTGAGTAAAATATTTAGGAAACATTGACATAAATAACGACTTAAAACTCTGATTTATTTAAAACATTAAGTACAGATTCATTTGAAATGTGTTACAATTTTTTCAAAACACTAAGACTTAATAGCTAGTTTGTGTGATGTGATACAAACATTGAATCGATCGAACTGAGACAGTCCAGAGTTTATCGTTTATGCAGACACATCGTTTATGCAGAATATTCTAAATTGAATTCGATCTAATGCAGTAAAACGTATGATCACAAATGATACAATAGAGAATATCAAATGTCTCAAACAATGCGTCAGTAAACAAAAAAATATCAAAAAATTGTTTTAAATGATTACATCTTTGTGATTAACTTTAGAACACGCTTTCTCAGTCTCATAAGATTAAAATTCTAATATTCATCCAAAGTTTAAACTCAAGTCGAAACGCTACGATTGTGGTGAGGTGGATAAATTCGAACCGATTGAAATGTCCAAGAGGGTGAGCTGAACTGTGAATTGTGAGCTGTGAGCTGAGCTGTGAGCTGTGAACACGGACACAAATGAAGTATTTACATGTTACACGATATTGGTCGACTACTCGTTAAATTGTTATTTCAAAACACCGAATGACAACACCTATACACGAATAATTATTTAATTATGATTATAGATACGGTACTTATATTAAGTAAGTAAACTTTGGTTCACTCGTGAACCTTAGCGTCAATAGAATTAATAAGGAGGAAATTTTCGTTCCTTTGAGAAATATTTTCAACGTCCATTTTACATTATTCTCCTTCAAGTAGTGCTGTGGCCTCTGTATACAGAATTACTAGGATGACGCCATTCCCATGTTAGATAATATTGCAATAATATTATAGTTTATTTATATATTTATGAATAAAATTAAAATAATGTGTAGATATCGTCGGGTCTCAATAGTTTTATAACCAAATAATTTTCTCGTCAGAAAACATTCATGATTTGTAACGTCCGTGACAATAGAACTATGTCTCAATATCCTGCCATTAAAATACACCGTGTGAAAGAAACATTTAATCTTATTTCAGAAATCAAATTATCCATGTATGAATCGGAGGTAAATAATAAGGAATTACTATAGAAATATAATTTGAACGGACGGTAAGGATTAAACGGTTTAAATTGAATTTAAACGTGCAATTATATTTTTTCTTTGGTTTGTTTAGCGGTTAATTTAGACAAGATTTAAAGTGGTCCTTAAAATAACCTTAGACGATATAAATTCCAATTTCCATACATATTCCAATATATAATTTGTAAAGAAAAATATACATCGGGATTTTTCTAAATTGTAAAGTCATCAAAAATAGAATATTAAAAGTAATGTAGTAAAATATGAAATGCAGATATTTTTTGTTTAATCTGTGATGTTTAGGCGATTTAAATAAAATTGTATTTGAGCTACAGAACTGTTGAGGACAGGTTCTAATCAAAATGATATGTAGTTAACATTGCATCGCTGGTTTGCTTAACGTTTACATTAAAATGTTCCATTCGAAGCGTTTGGAGTGGAGATGTAGAGGGACCAAGATGCACATGCTTGATACGTAATACTTTTAGAAAAGAAACATCTTGAAGTTAAATTAAGTGTGATTACATACAATATCTCTTATCTTTGTGATAGGTTTAAGTACATATAATATGAACATTTTACAAGAACATACATACGTTCCATACGTACTAGCAGTTCAATAATAAACACATTGGATTACTCGTACTAGGGTCACGAAATATATCATCAACCAGTAGCAATAAAAAATACATTTTGTAAGGCTTGACCTGTGCGGTAGTTCCATGATCTCACAAAATAATACTGGTAAGTATCTTGATTAATTTAACTGATAATTCAGTGTAAAATTTACCGTATTATGTATGTATGTACCGATGTTTTATGTTTGAATTAACAAAAACACTTACCGATAAAAGGTACTGCCAAATAGCAGTGATTTCGATAGTTAGTTGAGCCTCGAAAAACTCATGACATTGTCAGATAATTGTAACTTTGAATTATTTTTCAAAAAAAAACACGATCAAGATTTTCAGAAGAACGTATTAAAAAAAAACTGCTGTTTCATTTTATACAGCACGCACTCGCGGTTCAACTTACTTTGTTTGTAAAATATGTATTAACATTACGGTATACATGAAAAGTAAGACAGCAGAGGGACTCATTTGCAAGTCCATTTCCAACGTTACTGTTGATGTAAATAGCTATCAGTTTCAAGACATTTTTAACACCTGTGTATGTGAGTAGCAAAAACTTGCACAAGTTTACATAACGTACAGACGTTGACTGTAGTCTGTACTATTGTCTCGGTTGAGTTATTTTAGAATCTGTTAACCCAACTAGTTGAATGAGTAAACTTCGAAATCAGATGCGTACACGCCGACAAAATTAAACCAGACATACGTTATTAGACTAGTATGGTCGTTTAGGTGTCACTGGCGGCCGACGGTTGCTTCACGAGGTCCAAGTCGCGGACGAGACTTGACTGGCTTTTCAGTTTGGGTTTGTCAGGTTTCTCCGCGATATGTTTGTGTTCGGTTTTGTGCTCCTTGTCGGTCTTATGGTCGGCTTTGTGGTCGCCCTTGTGGTCGGCTTTGTGGTCACCCTTGTGGTCGCCCTTGTGGTCGCCCTTATGGTCGCCCTTGTGTTCGCCCTTGTGGTCGCCCTTATGGTCGCCCTTGTGTTCGCCCTTGTGGTCGCCCTTATGGTCGCCCTTGTGTTCGCCCTTGTGGTCGCCCTTATGGTCGCCCTTGTGACCACCCTCGACCACGCTAACACCGTTCTTGTGAGCGGCATGCTCCAATTGCTCTTCTTCATCTTCTTCACGGAATTTCCGGTTGAACCAGTGTAGGCAGATACATCTGAAATGAAAGTAATGGTGATGGTTAAAATCAATACAATTTGATTTCTTTTAAAGTATTTTTTTAAATGCACGAAAATTAAATTCGTGCAAAAGTCTAACGCCCAACTCAGAGTCATATTATGGTTATTTAAATCGCTCCTTAGTATATAATTTGTATTGTGATTCTGTTATAAGGAGATTTAAGTAATCATTAAGTGACTTTGAGTGTGACCTGCGTGTCTTTAGTTAAATGGATATAAAGTATATTTTGTTCAATCGTTTTTGTATCGTTTTTAGGGTTCCGTAGCCAAATGGCAAAAAACGGAACCCTTATAGATTCGTCATGTCTGTCTGTCTGTCTGTCCGTCCGTCCGTATGTCACAGCCACTTTTTTCCGAAACTATAGGAACTATACTGTTGAAACTTGGTAAGTAGATGTATTCTGTAAACCGCATTAAGATTTTCACACAAAAATAGAAAAAAAACAATAAATTTTGGGGGTTCCCCATACTTAGAACTGAAACTCAACAAATTTTTTTTCATCAAACCCATACGTATGGGGTATCTATGAATAGGTCTTCAAAAATGATATTGAGGTTTCTAATATCATTTTTTTCTAAACTGAATAGTTTGCGCGAGAGACACTTCCAAAGTGGTAAAATGTGTGTCCCCCCCCCCCCCCCCGTAACTTCTAAAATAAGAGAATGATAAAACTAAAAAAAATATATGATGTACATTACCATGCAAACTTCCAACGAAAATTGGTTTGAACGAGTTCTAGTAAGTAGTTTTTTTTAATACGTCATAAATCGTAAACCGCAATTTACCTCGATCAAAGTTACAACGAACTTCAAGAACTTTTATAATAATATTATGTTACTTGCTGCTACGGAACCCTTCATAGGCGAGTCCGACTCGCACTTAGCCGCTTTTTGTTATATTAATTTTTAAATTCACTATTATTTTACATAAAAATAATTTTAATTATACGGGATGCATATTAATAATATAATTATAACTAATTATATTTATCCAGGTTTTTCTAAAAAGTTTCAATCGCTTTGAATCGATTAATATTCGGGTATTGATTTGGATTCAGTAATTAATTTCTAGATTCATAAATAATTTCTAAATCATACACAAGAGTTCTTTGATGCCATTTTGCATCCATTGAAGAGTTTAATTAATTAGTTGCTGACAGTTACAGAAGTAAATGCGATAACGGGAGCTATTAATTGGAAAAACGGTTAAGCCAGTTAAGGGACGTAGCTTCATTAGCTAAAAGCGTTCAATTTAACTAAGTGGCAGAGTAAGTTAATACTAGTTAAGTACTCGTACTTTGAAGTTATCGGATGTCGTTTGCATGTATTCTTAAAGAAATTAATCAGATAAGAAAAAATCTATTGGCACATAATTACGATATACCTTTCTTTTCCCATTTGAATGGTTTAGAAGCAATACCTATAACTACTGCAGTTTTAGATCTGATTGGAGATATGTAAATGATCACATCAGCGTGTCATTTGCAATACTAATTTAAGAATCAATTCCGATTTTATTTTCTTAAACCCTTTTTTTCAAAAATTTTAAGAAGCGCAGAGAGCAACTGAATGGCTCCACCAAAACAATTTTAAAGAAAATTAAATGTACCTAACATCAAACCCATAAAAATACAACGAGGAAGCAACACAAAATAAAATATACGTAGTACGAAAATTAGGCCTGCGTTATCATCAGTCAAGTCTCAAGAATAACCAATTCCAGTAATAAATTACCCCGACAACTTTTCTTTGCATAATCAAAACTAATCTCTTGGAGACCTAATCAATAATGCCAGACGGGCCGTAGAAAGTAACACGTAAGATAATTGACCTCGGTAAAGTTTTGGAATTTCGAGGTTTTTTATGGAAGAGACAGCGCCTTGAGTTTTTGAATTTGTTGATTTAACGCCCGTTCTCAAAATATTATGGGTCCATAATAAAGAAGTTATATGCCACTTTACTAAAGTCACAGTATAACAGATATTACTGACACTACTGATTGCCATTATACATATAAACAGAATTTGATTAACTGAAAAACATGCTTGTTTCTTCTCCTCCTTCTCTTTTCTTTCTTCTTTTTATGGACATAGCCGACTAACAAGCTAACGACCAACCTGATGGTAAGTGGTTATCGTCTTGTCGTTTCTTGTCGTCGTTTCTTGACTGGGGACAAGAAAGAGAGAAGAAAGAGAAAGAAAGAACTGTCTCTGATCTGTGTAGCAAAGTTCGCAGAGCATTCACCTAAGCACAGCCGCGACGATACCGATGCCGACGAGGGCTGCTCCCGCGCCCATCAGGTAGTACCGGTGCTGCGCGGCCTCCGCGCCCGGGGACAGCTGCACCAGCCCCACCACCAGCACCACGATGCCCAGCAGCAGCGACCCCACGATCGCGTGGAGAGCTGCCACCTGGAGGACGACACTTGTCAAGGTTCCGAATAGCGTTTGACGATTGTGTGGTTGATGTCATCGAATTTTATTTGTTACGTAGGTACATTGAATTGGAAATATGGAGCAAGTCAGTCGTGTCCATTGTCCATAACAGAGTAGCCTGATTGGTAGGTTTTATGATGAAATTATTACATGCAATGACTAATTTCAAGTACAAGTACTACAAACCATTAAAAACTATAGGTACACATACACATACAAAATATGCTAGAACAGAACTGTAGATATGTTGCAGGGAAATGAGGGAGCTCGTAATTTGATCAAATCTCTAAGGGATTTGATGAAGAGTCGTTATCTTTACACAGCTTAGGGATTTGATCAAATCACTGAAGTTCTCTAGGGAAACGACCCAACTGAGTTATAATTCTATCATATTACGGGATTTCATCTAATCCCTTAGGATATCAAAATCACGGATTCCTTCATTTCCCTGTTACAAATTTAGTGCCCAGGAACTGTTAGAAACCTATGGCTGGGGAGATATATTATTGGCTTTTCACATGGAGCTCATACCTCTAGTTGATATTTTGTGCCTTGAACCCATTAATGGCTCACTACAGAGCAAGGGTCTCTTCTCTTGATCGATTTAGGTGAATGGCGGTCTAAGCAAGTGGCGTGCTCATGCATATTGCACTGTAACTCCTGAGAATCCAACAGCCTGAACAAAATCTCACCTTCCCGCAGACATAGAGCTCGTTCCTCAGCCGGTGGTGGTCCGGCGACGGGGTGGGCTCGTCGGGCGTGCGGCCCAGCTGCAGTGGCAGCTGCGACGGCCGCCGCCCGCCCCCGCGCTTCTCCGCGCGCCGCCGCTCATGCCGCACCGCCACCGCTGGCATCGCACCAATCATTTTGGCTGTAAGATTTTTCTTGTACTGGTGTTATGGCTTGGAGTACTAAAGCGTTAAGCGGCTCGAAATATCCACGCTATACAACCAACCACAACAGTTGTTAAATCAAGATGTAAGGGGGCTTATAAAATGCGATGCAAAAAGACTAGTCATTTGCTTACCAAAAATCGTGACTATCAAATGCTGTTTTATTTATGAATTCGGGACCTATTAGTGCTTTTCGCAGGCTACTATCCTAGTTTCCATAATTTGCTAAGTTGAATTTGATGTATTTTTTTATTTAAATTGTAATTTTGGAATGACTTACACCGCTGATTCTCTCTTGGCTGCAGTAACGACTGGAGCATATCTGTAACAGAAGACTTGATGTAAGTCGCTAATTTCACTAAGCTTATTATGGTATATTTCATATAATTATAGTTTTTAAGTTAATGTTCATAAAACGAGAAAAACTGTCCAACCTGCTGGTAAGTGATCACCGCAAATCGTAGTATGGCCTTTCATCGGCGCTTTTCCGATAAAACAAATTGGATGGAAAGCAAATTTTGGCTTGATATTATAACTGTTTCGCGTAAAGTTATATCTAATGCCAATATTTAGTTGTTTACGTCTTTGATCTTCCGCATAAAATAATCATACCGTCAAGATCAGCCAAATATTATTGTTGATGTTCCACCGCAGCTGCGGCTAACGAATACATAAACTTATGAAAATTAGGGTCTACCTTATACTACCGATATATACTTAATAGCAAGCGAGCAAACGACAACCCATAATTGTCCCACTGCTGGGCTCGGGGTCTCCTCTCAGAAAGCGAGGGTTAGGCCATAGTCTACCACGCTGGCCAAGTGCGGATTGGTAGACTTCACACACCTTCGAGAACTTTTATGGAGAACTCTCCGGTGTGCAGGTTTCCTCACGATGTTTTCCTTCACCGAAGCAAGTGATAATTAACTTGTAATACGCACATAATATTTGAAAATCAGAGGTGCGTGCCAGGATTTGAACTCGGGCCCCTTCGTTCGGGAGACCAACGTTCTACCGCTAGGCTATCACTGCTATACTTAATAGTATAACGAAATACTCGTATTGTCGGGTGACCAGATAAGCCATCTGATAGCGATTGGCAACTTTTGCCCATGGATGACGGTAAAACCAGCAGCATCGAATACGTAGTAGGGGACTTCTAAAATGAGTTTCTGAACTCCAACCATATTTTACGATTCATTCTTGAGAGTCAGCCCGCCTTATCCACCCGATCTAGTCAGGCAGGTAAATAACAACTATGCGTCTCCAGCTCGGTGAACAGACCTCAGTGATGGACCACGTGCCGTTGTATCAAAAGTTAAACAACAAATAGTAAAATGGCAGGTTGACTTGAACTTAAATGAATGGCGCGCTCAAATTATTTAGCCAGTTAATTTTATAAGTGAATGTGCTAAAGTAGGCTTTTGCGTGTATGTTCCTAAAAGGAATAATTAATTACTCGACAAAGTGAAGAGAATGCTAAAAAGTAAAATCAGTATAATAGATTTTGTCGCTTGTTCGTTTATTTCGTTCACTTGGAGCAAAAGCCCGGCCTTTAGTCTTTGTACCTATGAGTACTAAGCTATAAAGGTAGCTAGAGCTCACACGCAGCCCTTAGGCTTTATGTGTGACCTGTTTCTCATTTCAAAAGCACCTAAAACGAGGCGAGTATTGCACAGAGCTCGCAGTATGGACAGCTTTTTTCTTATTCTCTGGGAAAGGGTTTTTCATACACCGTTTTTGCCTCTGGCTCCTGACCTTTCAAAAGTTATACGTAGGGAATGTTTGAGGACAACTCATGGACTAAATCATACATGAAGATTATGCATTTATTAAAAAAAGAGAGGTTCATGATTTCCAAGATTTTACATAAAGGCATTTAATCAACATTCGACGTAATATCCCAGCTGAAATTAGTAAGAAAGAAAACAAATTCACGGGCTATATTAAAGAAACCGCTTTAATTAACTTGTAAATTATTCTGACGCTGAGCCAAAAAGCATAATACTAAGCATGTGGCCGAAGTAGATGTGTAATTGTTATTGTTTCCTAGGACTGCTATTCCGGTCACATGAGGCCGAGGGGCATGCTTCATTAAATTTTATTTTCATCTTCGTTGCTCAATTCAACGATATTCCTTAATCCAAATCAATTAATCAAGTTAACTCCTTCCTTGTTGAGCTGGAAGTTATTGGGCTTTGTTTCAATTAGTTTAATCTTAATCTCGTTACCTGCTGATTCTCCACTTAGGTACATCTCCTTCATTTTAGCAATAATATCAAGTCATAAATGAGATCCAGTAGAAAGAAAGCTTATTTTTCTTTGACCAGCAATACGAGTAATTCTATGCTTCTAATGTCCACTGGGGATCCTCATTTGCATTTACATAATTTTATATTTCCGAGTTTCTCCGGCCAGATTTGAGGAGACTTAAACACAAGAGGTGTGCTAAGAGGTTCTCGAAAATTGTGCGTCCATGAAATTTTAAATATCTAAAACTTTTACGTAACGAATCAAAGACTTTCAAGGAGGTTCTCGTTACAACGTAAGTTCTAGAAGCGTACTAAGAAGTGTCTATGTGAGCCGATATCGATCGGCACCCGACCGCCACAGGGTTACTATCAAACATTGAAACTAGGTCATGTTGGCACGCTTGCGGTGTTCGATGCCTGTGGACTGTGAACTGTGAACTGTGGACACCAGGTACACAGACATTGACGAGTTTACACCTTCTGATACTACATCGATACGATGAAAGGCGTGGAGTAAAAGGCTAGAAACAACTTACTAAACTTTAGTTTAACGACCCTTTAGCCTAGTTGGTAGCGACCCTGCCTGCGAAGCGAGGGGTCTCGGGTTCGATTGATCGGGGCATATATTTATGTGACAGATAAATATTTGTGCTCGGTTCATGGGTTTGATTGTGATGTGTTATGTGTCGTCCATGCCACCCGCGACACAGGTAACCTACTGCGGGGGTATGAGTGTGTTAACGTTTATTTAATTATTTATTTTAGTTATCAGCCAACCTAAGGAGTTAGTGGGAGGGAGGGAAGGATCTACTCTTCTTGACTCCTAAACAACTGCTGATGGTCTATCTTGATGATTTTTGGACGACGGAACGAGGTGTACCTCTTTCGATTATCTTTGGCTGGCAGATGTACTTTTCTTCTGAATTTTAAATAATGTTATTTGGTTGGCTTGGATAAATACATCTATCATCTGAACTTCCATCTGTCAGCTATGGCCTAGGCATTTAATAGAGAGTCCCTTTGGGGATCACGGCGCCAGTGGCAACAGGAGGACTCTTGGAAAGCACTGTGCTGTATACCACCCTTCAGGTATATTTAATGTATTTTCATTAATACGATACTATACTTGAAGTAGGTCACGTAATTTAATTTGTTTAAAACGCCTGTTAAATTGCCGGCGTACAAAGCAGCGGTATTTTACGATCACTGAAAATTTATCGCACTCCTGTTATTTAGAAACGATATAGCCACCGGCTGGCAATCTTATTAAATTATGAATCGTCATGAAACAAGTGAGTCAGAGATTGGAAATGCCGGTTTCGTAAAATGTATTGTTTATACATTCTCTGTATAACAATGTACACTGGGTGTGACTAGAAAAATAAACATAGATGCTAGTGACGCAAGACCTACGTCATAGAACCAGATAGCTATATAAATGTAATATAAGATTTAAAGCGTAGGTTTATCGATTTCAGTGAAGTAGGTACTCGTAGCAGTGGCTGCCGTTACGAAGTGATTTAAAAATGAAGGCTTACTTTATACGCTAAGCTGGTTTTACACTTCTGCAAAATTGGTTTTACACTTCTTACGAATGTCAATCGCAAATACTCTTTTGACAGGAGTACATGTAATTTTTTACAGAAAGGTATTGGTGATAGTAGGGGAGCCCAAGAGAGGATTTTTGTATTTACTCGAGCGCGTCAGATTTTTATAAGCAGGATACCTTACATATTGATAAATATCTCCAGCCAGTATAAGCCCTTAATATATGAGGGTACGCTCAGGGGAACCCATCAATAAAAAAATCGATCGTCTGAAAGCTATTTCCTATTAGTTTGATTCGTTAGTTATTTGGTAAAAAGAGTACTCCTTCAGGGCCGGCGTTGTATTGGCGATTCCTCTGGTGTTGCTCATGTCCATATCGATGGTAACCACTTACCATCAGGTGGACCATATGCTTTTTCGTCTACCCTTCAGGCTATAAAAAGTAGATAAACTCAGAAACTGCTTTTCAGTAAATAAATAGCACAAACAAGTACCTACACGTGTTCTACCTGGTCTATTTATGCCGTGATATTAATAGCCTAACGAACTCCCACGGTGAAGGTAAACTTGGAAGGAAATAAGTATTCATAGTATTTCGATATTATCGGCCCAGAATGTGATCGGTATCCGGGGCGTTCCGAATAACCGTGAATATTCATACCAGGCCGTTATTTAATCCCCTTCGGTATACGATATTCATGTGGACGTAAACGCACATAAAATCCCTAAGGATAGATATTTGGACTTACTTATACCACAGAAGAAATAATAGTACTTTGCTTATACGAGGTATTTTACCTTTTTGGAATAGCAAACGTAACTAAATGAAGCTTAATATGCATTTGGAATTAGAATTTGTTGCCCGATGAAGAAACGATAGATGTTATCAAAATGATGTGTTTTTAGGGTTCCGAAGTAAAATTGCAACCCTTATAGTTTCATCACGTCTGTCCGTCCGTTTGTCCGAAGCAAAGCGCCGATACCCTTAGTGCTAGAAAGCTGTAATTTGGCATGGATAAACGGTATCGTTGAAAAGGTCTTCCAAAAATATTATGGGTCTTTTAAGACCATTTTTGGATTTAGGGGTCCGTTTGCAAAATATTTGGCTTTAAAATGCTGATTTTGGTTAGAGTCCCCCCCTGCTGGCTAAACGGTTGGAGTTGGACAAGTGAGAAATTCTCAAAAATAAGCTGATGTGATGAATTTACAAGCAAAACTATTACGGCTATGTTAGCATAAGTAGTTAATGAGTAATAGTCGATAAACTTACTACTTCGGAACCCTACATTGCGCGCGGTCTGACACGCACTTGCCCGGTTTTGTTTCTGTAGTCAGAACCGACTACTTGGCTTCTACTCCCACCGTCGCCCATTTACACAAGCTATACCAAAACTGTATCAACGATGAATGCCGGCCAAGAATAAACAGAAGAAAGAAAGATATACCTAACTGGCGCTTGTTTGTAGATAGTGGACCTGTAGATAGCGAATGTAGTTGAGTAAGGTTCATAACGACATTATCTCGTGGGGAACAGATGTTAATACATTATCTGTGGTGACTAGTGACAGCGAGGGTCGTGGATCGATGGTGTGCCGTGTGAGCGACCCGCATCAATGTCACGCTGCATTACATTACTCGTGTTTGATCCATCTGGTTCACTATTACGTCGTGATGTGAGATATAAACCCGGCTTTTTCTACGACCAGATACGTCAATAGACTAATTGGGTTTGGAAAGGCATCTGTTTCCAGTTCGAAGTGGTCATAAAGATTGTGTGCTAGTTGCTAATTGCAAGGTGATTAAGTGTACTGATAAGTGTATAAATATGACATTTTGGAACAAACGCAGTTGTTCTAATGTATTGAGTCCTAGCGTAGCCTTGTACCATTGTGAACAGAGTAGCAATTAGATTACATAAAATATGGTGTCCATGCATTGAAGTATTATTACTAGCATATAGAATGGGCACCGCGAACACAATGTATGTTCCAATGCATTGACGCCGCGCGGCTTCAATTTCCAATGGATTCGTTCGATTTTGAAAGGAGAACGGGGGCTCAATTTTGAAAAAAGAACCTCTCGGCGGGGACACACATTTTGTTCGAGATGTCTATTCTATGACATTATACTTCAATGTGTCCATGGTATCTTTCAGTTGGTTTAAATAAATGTTAACATTTTTTCAAAATTCAAAACGTTTTTTACTGATTTTATTTGGAGATTATTACGAGTACAATATCTGGCAATTTCTAACGAATTAAATGGTATAAAATTTAATAAAACATGGAAACATTTCGGCCAGCTTGACTTATTCATTTCAAAATCGAGTACAGCAGGGCTATTCAGGTTTGTAACTTGAGAGCGGATTCCGCGATGAGTGTCAAAATTGAAGTTCGAGTCCGAGATCTTGATATGTGATTCTCGAATCATTTGGTACGCACTTGCGAAGTGAAGGGAGTCTCAAACTCAAACGTCAAACGACTAAAGATGGCCTCGCCTCGGTATGAATAAACGAATCGGTAAAATATTTTATCCTTCTGATATATAGGCACTTACACATTTCTTATAAATTCTATGATTTATTGTTATAATACTAAAAAAACGTGTGGCACCCGGGGACTGCCGCGGTAAAGCTATAATAATAACTTACAGGCATTTACATTTTTTAATACCTGCGTTTATATTTATACAGGTAGCTAAAATTTGAAAATGTTTGTTTACTTTTCTTTCAGCTTAAGCCTTTCTTGAAAGTTTTGAGGAAATCGAATGTATTTTTTTACAATATTTGGATGGCTGAGTGCTTCAACAACCACATGCAGACAACGGGAAACCGATGGCTGCGACATATAGGAATGAATGTTTTTTCCGCATATTCTTTGATCACTTCCATTAGCAAAGAAAGAGAGTGCACATAATAACTGAAGAAATAATTCAAATATATAATTTTCAATCACCTTTATTAATGTATATATATGAAAAGCAAAAGTGACTGATGTATCAACAAAAAGGCCAAACCCTTTGGGCTAGAAACATAAAATTCGCACACGTAGATATTCCTCTTATAATGTAGGCATCCACTAAGGAAGGATTTTCCAAAATTCAACCCACAAGGGGGTGAAATAGGGGATAAATATACATATATGAATTCGGGACCACTCGCTTCGCAGGCAGGGTCGTTACCGACTAGGCTACACGGTCGTCAATTAACCTTTGTAAGAAAGAAGGGAAAGTTAGGTTTGCTTTACTAACCTTCACTTTAGCTGATAATCCATGTCTTCGACACTGAGGTGCTATCATAAGATATTTAATATCTTCCAATAGGTTATCAATTAACTCTTCCGACAACCGGTAGTTAAAAACAAAGTCTCTGTGCATATTAATTAATTGAAAATTACGAATCTCATTCGCTTGACGTCGACTTTCAGCACAATCTAAAGAGTAAGCTTCTTCTAATAAATAATTGAACAAAAATAAACGAGCCATGGTATTTATTAGTACCTAATAACTAAAATATAACAAAAATAACTTATTTTTATTTCAAAAATCTTTAGTTTACTCGAGAACGCGATAGCTCTTGACTAAGTTTTCGTTTGACAATTGGACACGAGCTTCGACGGTGACGTAATTCGATGATCGAGAATAATAAATATGTCATCCTCTAATCATCTAGTACGCACTTGCGAAGTGAAGTGATCCTAGAACTCGGACGTCAATTTTGAAACTCCGCTGTCAAGTTACAAACGTGAATAGTCTTCCAGATTCATGATATCAGAATAATGACATTTTGTTTGAAATTGGCAATGTAACGGACTTAAATTTCAAAATTAGTTTGCCACCTCAAGCTGTTATTACAAATGGAATTAAAAACTTTTTCAATTTTCAATGGTGAAAATACTTCCTACAGGAATAGAAGGTACCATAACAGTCTTTATGTTTATCATATGACACATATAATTTATGGATTATTCAACAAATACCGTAACCAAAACGAGTCGGACATGTCAACTGGCATTAGGGCCCTTTGTACTCACCCAGTCAGATCATTGGCAAGTGTTGTCAGTATCAATTTACGGTACAATTGGTTTTAATCCGCTATTCCGGGCGCGGAGGGGATAATCCTACAATATTACAGCCGCGACCGACCGGAGACTCGACTCATCCCCGGCTTAAAGATTCCACAGTTACTTTATGTTGTAACGTTTTACTTTATGCACAGAAGAAATAATAGTACTTATTTTATGTAACATATTAAATGTCCATGTTACGGTTTTTTTTAATTTAAAATTGCAAAAATATGTGATTGTCTTGGTCCATAACTGATGGATTTATTGATTCCAAAATGGTTTTTTTTTATAATTTATTAATCAATGAGTATTAATGTCTTAATTATTTTCATTTGCAAATAATTTTCTAAATTTCAGTAATTTATACTATAAATTATAGTACTTATATATTTTTATTTATTTAAAATATTTTAAAAGTAAGGTATATTCTTTACCTTACTTTGCTATTACTTTCACTCGAAAAGTTGTGTGTTTAATATTTTGCGAATTAAACCTATATTTTAAAATGGAAATTAATTAAATCACTTCCAAATCACGTAAAACCTAACAGCAATGACGTCACAATCAAGTATAGTTCACATAACACATAGCAGTCAACAACAGCTCACCCACAAAGCTCAGCAATATAGGGCAACACGTGTACCCATAACACACGCGACAAGTATGGGTTTCCTGGAACCAAACAAACGGATCTTAAATAACGTGATTGTTGTATAATTTTGGCCTTTAGTTATTTATCCATAGTTACACAGTTTCCCAAAAATAGTCAATATCCCAGTTATGATGTATTACCAAAATGACTGCTCATTTGGGGATCTTCGTTGGAACACTAATGGATAGTGATCAGTAATAATAACCTTAATAATAATACTCTAATAATGATAACCTTAATAACCTTAATGGCTTATTTCTTTCGGAAAGATAAAAAGGAAAAGTTAGTGATAAATAAAACTTCATTTTCCTCACCTTCCAAGCCCGTAGCCTCAACGCTACGCCGCTACGTCGTGGCGTCATTTCTCGTAGCGTTCTAAGGTAGAATTTTATTTTAAGTATTATAACTTTACAACTAAGTTTAAAAGTTTATCTACAAGGTCTCGAATTAAACTGAAATTACAATATTTCTGAACCGTGAAAATGTTCTTCGATGTAACATCTGTTGCAAGTTATATTTTATTTTACTGGAAGAAAATTGTACTGTAATTTAAATTTATTTGTAGAGCGTGCGTTGCAAGGGGTTTTATGTGATAGATAAATATTCCTTCTTATGTCACATGAGATATTTTGCTTAAAATTAATACTCTTGATCTCACATGACAGGTGGAGGTGTTGCCTAAGGTGGTACTCACTTACTATAACATCCTGTTCACATCCTATGCAACAGAGAGTCCTGAATCGCTGAATTTGACTGAAATTTAGAATTTATTTATATTCGTTTTTTAAGATAGTTATGGTATGATTAGAAATCAGTAGTAAATTATGCCATGCCTCGTTTTATTTACGTTATATTATATATCTGTAATCTGTATATTAAATTAAATTTTATTAATATTATGAAAAGTTGTTGAACAAGGATCAAGCGAACGTCCTAAGACGTGTTAAAACTTTTGCACCAAGACTTTGCTAATACGGCTTCGTTAAAATTTTGTACCGAGTACCTAATACCTTCATTATTTTCTCTTTGCTCACTTGTAAAATCTTTAAACTTTATAATTAAGAACGGGTCTCAGCGTACTTGTGGTCGATTAGTTATCATACTTACATACTAAAGAATAATATTGTAAAACATAACTCGTCTCGTAAAAAAATAATCATCTGGTAGATTTATTTTACTTGACTGATTTAGTAAAGAATTACAGTATTTTTGAAAGTTCATTCCTTAAAGCGGAAATATAGGGAATATACTCGTAGTCCCATAAAAACATTTTTTTGTCTTCTTATATGAGAAGGCATTACAGCTGCGTAACCAGACATTGTTTTTATTACACTAAAGCTCAGCAGGCGTAGCTAGTGAGCGAAAACATTATATCCGTAGGTATTACTATTTCTAAGTTGACCATTTAAACGAGTAAGTGTAAAAAATCCCACGTTTTATTTTCAGGCTAAACGTACCAGAATAACTGATAATAATGCCGTGAGTACCGTGATCACGATCTCATCATGTAACTGGGTCGAAGTATCGGTGTACAAAATATATATCGTGAGTACCCATATCACAGTAAAATGTGTTCAGTCCACGATGAGTTGTTTAAAATCTTGAATTGATAAATGTGTCTTAATAGAGTTCTGTATAACTGTGTTATTCAACTAAGGTCACAGCTGAGTCACAGGTGCATCGTGTAGATAAAATGCATAGGAGTTGAAAAGAGTAGTTCATTCAAAATGGTATTCAAAAGATTCAGGATGAATTTTCTGGAAAGAAAATTGCAGCTTTTCTTTTCACTTTGTACAAATATTCATTCAGAAAGAGGAAAGCATTGTTAAAGTTACGATTGTTGCTGACTATGGAATTATTGTAAGCTTCAACAGAAGGTACATGTTGATTGTTTTTTATGCCTAGTTATTTACACGGAGATTTTCACACGCTATGTGTAAGATTTAGCTTTACAAACGACTACTGCGAGTTGGCAAGTGCAGGAATCTAGCTATAGTGCGTTCTATAGTTCTCGTTTTTTACGTAGCCAGGTTTTACTTTAGATTTTAAGTATGTGGACAAAAATACCAGTAGCTAATGAATCCTTTCAGAAGAAGCAGGTTATGAAACTATTAGGGTAAACAGGAATTATTAACAAAGACAGATTATAATTATTACTTTATTAATAAGTGTAATAAATCGAGTGAATTCAAATTAAGCCTAAAGTGGAATGACGTGATAAGGTAAACCTACGGTTTGGGGGAAAAGTGATCAGAGAATAACGAACGATTAAAAAATAACAGATACTTTGAGTCTTAACGATTTTATACAGATTTTTTGGTATTTAATTACCTGATCTACTCGTAGCTTCCTCACAATATTGAAGAGCGGATTGAACCACATATTGATTGATTCTTTTTAAGTCTTGATGCTTACATAATCAAGAAACAGGCTCATCAAAATGTATCATTGAGATTACTATCACTGAGAAAAACATAGATATACACAAATATGCAATCAAATTCTGTATCGACGGTACGTAGATATTGTTCTACGACAGTATTTTACCTGATAAGACTTCTTTGTACCTTATAAATCTCTTTTCCCCCAAATCCGTTAAATCGTAACAATACAAAACACGTAATGTAGGTAACATGTAATATTGCTATGTAACTCGTAGATAAAGAAAGTTATCAATATGAGATCTATAAATAACTTGTGCTTAATTAGTATCACTTTGTGAACAGTACAACCGATAAACTATTACGGACAGAAACTGTGCATTACAAATCACCTTAACAATAGTTCACAGATTTAATTAATACTTTGTCGTGAATAAGCCTCAAGGTAATCGGTGTTCCCTCTAAGCTATGACTTGGGGTCCTTCAAGAAGCGGGTCTACCGTCATTTTCTTGGCCGGCAACGCGTTGGTGACGCCCCCAGTGTTACTAATGTCCATGGGCGGCGGTGATCACTTACCATCAGGTGACCCGTCTGCTCGTTTGCCTGCTAAAAGCATAAAAAAAAAAACTTTATGTTATGAGTTACACTAAGTTCCTACTAACTCTTTGGTGCAGGATGTATTTATTTATTGGACACCAACAAAATGTACACTTATATGTATGTACATACATTTACATATTTTTAAAATATCAAGAGATTTTAGCTTAGTGCCATTAAAATTAATGGTGTAGACTGCAACGAGTATCAAACATAATTATTTTGTAAAAATAGAAATAAAAATAAAATGAATGTAGATATCTTAATTCAAATGTAGCAAAATGCTCGTAATCTTAGTAATGCTGTCTGAGATCAAACGAAAATCTACGACTAGCCTTGAGAAATATTGTCACGACAAATAAAAAAAATGTTTAATTATCCTCTTGGAAGCCATAATCGTGTGATGGCACACATGGCGACAAACAACATTTTTGTACAATGCATTTGTTATGTAAAAGCCTTATCGAGGCCTACTCTCTATCAAGTCAACCTTTGCTGGACGCAAAGCTTATACCTTTATACTTTATTACAGACATATTTAGTTTTCCTTTTGTACTTAAATTACGACAGAGGAATACAAAATACTGTCGATGGCGTACGGTGTTGGGCATTCCTTGAGTTTTACGCCTTAAAAAAAGTATGAGATTGTCATACACATTGACATTCTTAAGATGATTTGTAATTACTTAAAGACAAATATCAAACTAAATTTTCGTTTAAATTATGCGCTTCATAATTCAAAGTATAAAATGGATTGTTTGTAAGTGTAACATTTGGAATGATTAAACAGTACTTCACAAGTCTTGGTATTTATATCGGAAAGAAACAAAAAAAGAGGGGAAAAACAAGAAAGAGGGGATTTTAAAGTCAAGCGTCAAGAGCGATTACACGTTTGTATTTAAATAAATATATTATACCCCCGATACAAATACCAAGACATAACATCGTAGTTCTAAGTAAAGTGTGGCGCATGACACGCCCATATACTTGTTTCAAAAAGGCGCAAAAGCGTTCATAAAAACTTCACGACATCGAAATTGCATAAAAAAATCACAACTAACACGTTTGAGCTCGACACGACACCAAAACTGTAACAAAAACTTGAATTTCGTTCACAAGACGATCGAATCTACATAAAATGATATCTGATAAACATTTTTCTATAAGATCACAATAGTTGGAGACGTGCAGTAAAATGTCCATAGTTAGTTTACAAGCCGATAGCTAAGCGTGCCGTAATTGATGTACGAATAATGTTTGTGCGATCGAACCTGCTTAAAATAGCTATATACACGTAAATTCAGTTAATATAACTACAAACAGTGTTTTCACTGTCAGTGTCTCAAATCACAATACCCTTTTCCTATACCGTTATAATGCAGTTGAAATTGTTAGCCTTTATAATTAAATTAATTAATTATTTGAACCCTCATCTTATTTGTAATCCTGTTAACGCGGTGTCTCGTGCAATAGCTGAAATAATGCGACAGTACGTACCCAACGAGTTATAGCGCAGTTCATTAATTTTCTTAATTGATACTCTGTATTCTTACAACGACTGTATTAAAATTTTGGTTGTAGGCGTATTCATATTATCCGTTATTTTAATTAAGAGCCGTTTCATTTTGGACCTGTCAGTAATATAACAATGCAAGATATCTCACAAAATGCGAATATTGTTATGTGTACAGGATTTATATTGAAGGAAGTGATACCAATGGTACAGTCCCCTGCCATGCAAAGAAAAGTAACCCATCTCCTAATAAACACACGGTAAAAGATGGGTTAATTTTTTCTGCAGGTGACTGTACTAATGTCCAGTCGTTATACCTGTTTTTATGTTTTATAGGTTTATTATTATTCTAAGTTTTATAGATATGCCTGAATTGGTGTTTTATGATCAGTCCAAATATACAAGCTGTTTTACTAATTAGCTAGCGATAATTTAAGGGCATAAAATAATATACTTACCTAATTTTATCGACAAAAATACCCACATGTAACCTAAAACTTTATTCAATCTTTTTGTAATTAATAAATGGTATTATTATCTTTCAAATAATATTTTTTTTTACATCTATGGGACCTTTAAGTCCAGAGAAATCGAAATATTTCGGCAGTCATCTACCATAATAACAAAAATTAAAATGGTGGTCATTCCAAAAGGAAGAGGGCTAGATCCCCACATAATGGGTATTTTTATCGATGAAATTACGTGTAGGTATTCTATGCCCTTAAATTATCGCTGGTTAATTGCAAGATACCCTGTATATTGTATTAATTTTCTACTTTTAATAACAATAAAATGGGTTTCAATCCATTTTATGCCCTTTGGATCGACCTAACGACCTAGTTAGGTATAACTTAGCGAGGATCGCACAAACATTATGACGACAACACGCTTTATTTAGTCAAATATAACATGTTATATGTAAAAGGCATTTGAGTGTAACATATCGATGCATAGTACATACAAAGTGAAGTATTTACAGGTGACATAGCGATACATAAATTTGAACTTACGTTATCCTATAATAATACCTAGATATAAAAGTATAGGCACGAGAAATTTCCATAATTAAATGTGTGCATTGACTATCCTCACCCTAATAGGTATAATATAGTATGTGCAAAAGATATAGTACAGTTTAGTGCCCGCACACAAGTCTTCTTTATCAATTACCAGTAGGTTAATTGCTGAAATATTGCTGTATAAATGCTGTTATATCCAAATATTCCAGCAATTAAATGTAACATGAAGTATATTATATTACTAATTAATTAATTAATTATTTCATGCATAATGGAACGCTGGGCCATCATATTCGATAATTTCTTCAAGCTCTAAATGATTTTGATTTGAATTTTTATTTCAAGTTATAATTTTAATATGAAGAAGATATAAAACAAAGAATGAGTACAAGTATTTATTATCTTTATGACATTATATGTGTCACGTTTCGGTAGTAAATGAATGATAAATCAATTACAGTGATCATAGTGTGCGGACATCTCAAAGATAGGCGAGATATTTCTATAAAAAGACGCGTCCCCCTTCGGCGAAGCGTATGGCACACTCGAAATCCTAATTTCAGTAAATAGTAGTATTTAGTCCAAAAATTTAAGTACTTAAATGTAGAAATTCTAATACATTATGTTGTACTTTCCATAAGTAATATTATATTAATTATCAACAAATCTAAATCGTGAATAAGATTTTGGTCATATAATGTGTAAACTATACTTTGCATTTGACTGATAAACTGACCTAGATATTGAAAACTAGATTTATATTTAATACATTTTGAGATTCTAATAAAAGATTTTGTAGAATAATTTAATACGTATCAAAGTTTATTTGATAATGTAGTAGATAATTTCATTCAAGTAATTACTAGACATAACTACACAATACATTGAATTTGGTAAATCACTCATTTCTTATGCTTACTTGCACCGCGAACACCAACATTTTATCGAATGCGTTAAAGCAACGTATACTGTCAAATCAATAATTTGTTGTTTAAAATACCACTTTATTTCACAGCTAACAGTTCCAGGGGGAATCACCAACGGACAAACAAATTGGAACTTAATACGATCTCATTCCAATTGTTATTTTATTGAAATCGAAAAGTAAATTAAAGTATCAGTAGAGTGGTGTCTCAAATTCTATTGGAATTAACTTGGATCTAGAATTTGGTATAAAAATAATAACTACTTTATTATTATAATTCGTACTTGACTTTTGAAATGTGAATATAGATTTTCGAATGTACTTTTTTCGGAAGCGAACTGGTCGAATCCACTGGATTGTCCCCCAAAATGGTTTGTTTTTGTCCTCAGAACTTTACTTACGATATAACAACATTTTCATACGTTATGCCGTATGCGTTACGCATTCGACAAATGAAGGTGCCACCACGTTGATGATAGGTAAGGTACAACGTACACAAAAGCTAGCGCTCCTATATATTAAAGTGGTTTTCCACCAAACGTTTTGTGTAAGTAAGGGACGCATTTTCATGGATATTTAAATATCTATATATATTTCAATACTTTTCCAAATAATGGGACTAATATATTTCCGGTTTTGTGTAGTACTAACAAAATTATGTGAAAAGCAATCCGATCAACACATAATTTATTTAGTGTTACTTCCAACATTTCCCTTACATACACTAAACAGAGATATATTAATTATAACTATAAATAAAGGTGTGCTTAATATAAATATACACACTTATTTATTTATCTAGTAATCTGTAAATATTCTCCAACTAGTTTTCCTGTATATTTTGGCAGTATTCACAGATTAGATAGATATATGTGCTCTTAAGTTAATCGTAGTTGAAACAATTTTAATAAGGCATTATTTATACACAGCTCTTAAGATACAGATGTAAGAGGAGAGATAAAACGGCGGTGAATGTAATTTATTTGTTATAAACTGCAAGTATTGCCTTGACAAACAATATCTAATCTGCAAAACTGCTCCCCACACTTCGATCGTCAACAGGTACATGCATTAGTTATATTGTTATGTAATTAAACACGCCACACTATAAGTGTATTGACGTAAATGATATAAAGTCATATTTATCTAGTACAGTGCCATTATCATTGGCTATCGTGATCGTCATGTCAAAGTAGATTCCGTTTTTGGAAATAAAACTGTCATATTCCAGATTCGTTTAAAAAAAGACTCGTAAAATTGTTCCTTCCATGATTTTAAATTCATTATTATCGCAGAAAAGTATAGAAAATGTGAAATCAAAAATTAATGTACAATATTTTTATATGTATAGAATATGTTCTTGTTTTATATGGATCACATTCACCGCTGTGGAAAGATTAAAGGGCACTAAAAAGCTAGAAGACAGAAAATTGAAATTTTAAACTATATCATAGTTTTGAGCATTAAGCTAAGCTCGTGTTTTATAAAATGTATAGCTTATTAAATACATACACTTGCCGTTACATTAGTATATTATAAGGTAGCATGGAAATTAAATGTTACATAGGCATGTTTGATTTCTCCGTCATTTATAAAATAATACAAATTGTGAGGAGACCTCTCGTCTATCGGTACTGTTATATTCGTTTTTGTTTCAGTTTAGAAAATATTAAAGCAATTGAATCCATACAAATCAAATGTTGAAGAGAAAATTCACAACCGCAAAAAGTAACATAGTCTCAGATTGTTATTGTGTCTTCGTATCAGATGATAAAAAAAACATTTTCAAATTTGGCACAACTGTTCTGAAATGACCCTAAAACAAATCAATACGCTTCTATAATGGTGTCCACAGAGCTGTCGTTAAATTGACGGGTGTTTTATGTTAAAAAAATCAGGTATCATTATGAGTATAAATTAGTATTGAAAGTACAGTCACCTGCATAGAAAAGTAGCCCATCTGTTTACAACAAAACAGGCGACGGAAACGTTGCTGTTCGTATATTTATAAACAGATAGGTTACTTTTCTCTGCAGGTGACTGTACGTTGCCTTATTGACTAACCTGTGTGGCTTATTTTTATATATCTGACCTACTTAGTATAAAAATGGGATTTATTGAAATCAAAATTACAACTTGATTCATAATAAAAATTGGCTTATTAAGCAGTTTAATTAGTTTAATACCAAATTATAGAGTTTAGTAATTTTCTACATTTGAAAAATAGCCACCCGGCAATTATACCATGTTAAGTTGTTTGGATTTAATAAAATTTTACATTCTTATTTCTGTAGGCCTTGGACTGAAATATCAGTATGTATTCCAATAATCTTGGGTTGCCTGTTTCTAATTAAAACCTTTATGCAGTAATAACTCAATTCAAGAACAATCAGTCTATAGCTTCGACGCTAATAATTAGAAATTTAATTCAGTTTTTATATAAACATGACCGACAAAGCTCGTACATAAAAAGAACGTCTTGAATAATACTAAAATATTTTCTCGCGCAAGTTATGAGCTTCTAAGCAATTTTGTATTAACTTGACTTATTAACAGTGCATAATTGGAAAAGGAACAGTTAATCATACAATGCTCTTTAAAATACTAATTAAAATTAAATTATTATTGGTAACATGAAAGTTAATAATATACATTAGAATCCAAAGAATAGAGAAGACAAAACTCTTCTATTCTTAAGGCTAGGTATTTCCCGTCCACAAAAGCATTTCCCGTCATCCGTAAGCAAAAGCGCGCGACTGATCGGGCCTGCCGAGCGACCGCACTCACGAATTTAGTAGGTATTTGAACATAATCACAATCAGTGTACCAAATCAAACTCAGCAAATTTACCTAGAAATATTAAGTCTTGAAAAATTGAGTACAAACATAAAATTGAAAAAGTCAGTAGTTTTGGCATATTATTGAAAAAAAAAACATTTTAAAAGGGGTCTCTTTTAGATTTTTTTGTCGAGTGAGTTCATTAGATTTTTGTAACTTAAAGCGACTTTACCTAGATTAGATCCTTAACTAAAACATTTTTTTTTTCAGAATTTAAAAAAACCTATTTTCTGTCTCAGATGTTTTTAAAAAACTCTATAAACGGCCTTTGCGGGAATACCTAGCCTTAATAGGTAAGAAGGGAGTTACACAATATAACAGTAATCAGTCTCAAGCCAAATATATGCAGACAGCACATCGATATACACTCATTTTAAATGTAATAAATAATTTAGTGACAACGTACTCGGACTGACGTTCAAAATAAATGTTGAATCTCGCAATGAAATAGCTTCATTCAATTTCGTTTTACGATTGCAACAATAAAAGAGATTTTACAATACAACTTACGACTAGAACCTACAAAGATTTGGTCCGTCTGTTAAAATATAAAAGAAAAGCGTTTTAATTAAAACTACGAAATAATTCTTCGTTGAAGCTTAAGTGCTCGTTAGGATAACACAGAAGCATGTGTTTAGGTTCACAAATCACGAACAATAAAATATCAGAAGCTTCATTCGAACTCTACAATATCCGTTTTTTGGGGATTCACATCTTTTTTGACAATTTTGGCTCCCAAGTTTGACACCTCGTTGAATCCGCTCATCTTAAACTAAACGAATTGCTGTGCTTCGTGTGATTAGAAAACTGATAGCACGATTGCAATGATTCAAGCTTTAAATGATCGACTTTAACAACAATATTGCATGGCTAAATTCTAGTCTGTTCAAAAGTTATATTCAATCATCATAATTTTGATAAACATTTCTGAAGTTGAAATAGTAATGAAAGAATCTTATTTATTTAAACAAAATGGACTGACAGAACATAACCATGTAATATCGGTATACCCTTTAGTCATATGCTCGTTTTTACTCGGTATCTATTCATGTTGTTTTATGATCAATCTGCTTAGTTGGATTATTTTTCTTCTAAAGTCGCATCGACATCAATGGCAGCTCAACGAGAAGCAATATGGTTGCCAATAAAATCAAACACTATACTGTAAAGCAACAAGATGTACGGAATCAAGGAGCTGTCAAACTATCCCATTCACATCCTCGACATCACCATGTAGCGGCCGTCGGACAACAGCTCGCGCGTGTCGGACGGCGAGCCGGGGCTCAGGCTCGGTGCCACCGACGGCGTGGAGTACGTGTCCCTGTTGAATCTACCTAGCCTTCTCTCAGACTCCGACGTCACCGAGATCTCCTCCTCGACAATCTGCTCCAAGGGCAATTCTCTCATCGCGTCTCCGTTCAGAGCGAGCTCGTTGACGAACCCGTGCACCCTGTCCGGCGGCGGCTCCGTGTAGGTTTCCGTTATGGTCTCCGGGAGAACTTCCGTGGCCCGCGCCCGCCTGGTTTGCTTCGTGTGCATGCCTCCCGTCTCCTCGTCTCGCTCCAGTCGATGCCCCGAGCGGGAGCGGGTCAGCTGCCGCTGGACGTACTCTTCCAGGGCGTCCTCCTCGCTCTTCGTCAAGTACTTGTGCAGGATGATTAAGAACGTTCCTATCCCGAGCGCAAACAGCCCGGCGCAGACGAGCTCGTTGAACCAGCTGACGGAGCCGATGTTGCTCCAGGCGGTGACGTCGTCGGGCAGCCAGCCGGAGACGACGAGGAACAACCCGAGGACGAGGAACACGACCCCGAGATGGAGCATGCCGACGGAGGAGACGACCTCATTGTCGGTGGTGTGGGTGTTCTTGAAGCGGCGTCGCTCGAGGCTGCCGGTGGAGCAGTGGGGGGAGGTGACGCCGGACTCGGTGGACTGGGTGGAGTAGCGGCGCTCCTTGGCGCGCTGCTGCTCGGCGCGGCGCTTGCGCTCGCGGCGGATGGCCAGCGCCGAGTGCAGGCCGACGGCGTGCATCCTGCAACACGGGCACGGGTGAGCGACTGGCTGCGGCCGCTGCGGCTGTTGCGGCTGCTGCGGCCGCCGGGCGCGGGCCGCCGCCGCGCGCCGCGCCGACCCGTGCCCGTGCCGCGATACACTTGGTTAGGGTGCGTGAAAACACACGGTTGGCATTTCGTGCTGTTTTGAAGAAAACCAACATATTTGACATACTGTTTGCAAGTGCTAGTTGGATTTCTGTGTTCGATTGCTATGAATCATTTTATTTGAACCGTGTATTTTCAGCATTACGATCGAATACTGACAGTGTCAGTATTTAATAAAGTTATTTGGATAACATTGAATTTCGATCCAAATTCTGATTTGAATTATGTATCCATCAGGATTAATTACATAAATTTAGTAGCAAGTGTCTATTTTGTCCTAATAATATTTTTTACCGATGCAGGATCGTAATTCATTGATACCCAAGTGGATTATAAACAACTCTTTTTAATATTCCTATTTTAAGATTGAGGAAATAAGTATTTTCAAGAGTCATACCAAAGTAAACATACCTAAACAGATTATAATTATTTATGAACGCAGTTATTAATTTCATTTAGAGGAACGCCGCCAAGAATTCGATTAAAAGCACGCAAATAGAAATGGAGACGGTACGGCCGTCATTTGATTATTTGGAGACCTCATCAGTGGGTAATTACCGGCGTCACGCTAAGACGAGCAGCGCTTCGATCAGTTATTCAGAATGCCTTCTATTTTGCCAGGCATTTTGAAAATAACCGTAATGTCATGGATACGGTTTTAGGACAATATCTGAAGAGTCTCCCCACAGAGAGTCATATTTCAGGTCCTCCTAGAATTCTTTCTTTGCCTAGAATAGACCTAATTAAAGCAAAAACAAAAGCAAAGCAACAACCTATAATTGTCCCACAGCTGGGCTCGGGGTCTCCTCTCACAATGTGAGGGGTACAGGCCATAGTCTACCACGCTGGCCAAGTGCGGATTGGTAGACTTCATGCATCTTTGAGAACTTTATGGAGCACTCTCCGGTGTTCAGGTTTCCTCACCTATGTTTTCCTTCACCGAAGCATGTGATAATTAACTTATAATACGCACATAATATTTGAAAATTAGAGGTGCGTGCCAGGATTTGAACTCGGGCCTCTGCGTTCGGGAGTCCCAACGTTCTAACTACTAGGCTATCACTGCTGTAATAGACCTAATATTTAGAGCAATTTTAGCTACAGTTTAAGAATTAGTTAAAAATCAACTTTCCTGATTCTAGCTTGCTAGGTTGACCACTTATCCTCAGGTAACCTATCTGCTTGATTGTCTTTGCTATAAAATTGCGTGTTCACAGTCCTACAAGATTTCGCAGCATACTTTAGTTTTAAAAGCCAACAAGAGTCAACGCATGACAAACCTTGTGAAAAGCGTTTTCAGTTACATAATTTGTTTTGTTAACGTAGTTACTTTTGTTACACCCTCAGATGTCATTTTCAGCCGAATTAATAGTTTGTGGGATTTGGGTTCATTAATAACAGTTACCAAAACACATTAAGCTGGCACTCAAATCGCTCCTTAGTACAGAATTTGTATGGCGATTCTTTACTAAGGAACGATTAAGGTAACCGGTAGTGACTCTGGGGCGTAAAAGGTTTATGTTAGTATATTTCTATGACTTATTTTTCAATATCTACGTACTTATGTACATCAAATAAGATATGATACTACTCGTACACTCAGGTTTGGCTGCAGACGAGGGTGATTCTTTACTAAGGAGCGATTTAAGTAACCGTTAGTGTTAAGTAAACGGTTACTTAAATCGCTCCTTAGTAAAGAATCACCATACAAATTCTGTACTAAGGAGCGATTTAAGTAACCGTTAGTGACTCTGAGTTGGGGCGTAACTTGTTAAAGCAAACAATCTCTATATCAGATCTGGTTGGTGATGAAATTATGAAGGTGAATACACGTGACATTTACAAATAATATTCGATTGTAAGTGCGTACTTTCAAGTTCAATCGCTGCGGCTCTAATCCATGTAACATTTAACAATAGTGGATACCCGGCGTGTGATCGAAAATGTGCCTAATATAATACGAGTACATTGTTTAAGTGGCCTCAAACCATCTTCGCATTATTGCCTTTCGAATAAAACCAGGGCACATCGGTTGGATGGTTTCAAAGCATATAAAAGACATCCGAACAAACATTTTTTGTGTTTTTGTGTATAGAAGATTGACATTTCCTCCAGTGCCATAATATTTCAAAGAATTATCCATTGTATACAATTTATGTTTGACATAATTTATACTGAACTGACCAAAAATAGGCTGTTTCATAAAAGACCATATCTTGAGCTAACCTATTAAAGCAGATTTGTTAATTAGTAAAACGAAAAACGAGAGCAAAATACATTAATTTACAGCCGAGTTGCTTAATTATTGAAAACTGCGCTTTGTGAGCTAAGTTTTAATATTTATACGCAGTTTTTTATAAAGAGCTACTCGGGGCGATTCAATTACGGAGTAAAGAAAAAGACAGAACTCCCGTAGTACCGCAGATTCTGTACTATGTTTTATCCGTTTTTACCACGTTAATTAGTCAACTATTTTTGAAAAAGAGTTAATGAGATTTAGTAGTACCACAGAAGACATAATAGTTCTTACAATTAATAGTAGTACCTAGTAGTAGACCTACGTCAGGTTACTGTAGCTCGAGCACGAATATTTGCGAGAAAGTATTCGTATGGTTAACGTAAGCAATTTGTATGGCATTTTTGCAAAAGCGCCCCTATCGTGCGTAAATGGTACTAAAATGCCATACAAATTTGACAAATTGCTTACGTTAACCATATGAATACTTTCTCGCAAATATTCGTGCTCGAGCTACTGGAGTATATAGAGCGTGGTCAAGAGCTGAAAGGATGACCGCTATACGTTTTAATTGTACTCGTAGTGATAAAAAATTTGCATTGACAGGCTGTGCTAGGTCTGGTAATTTCAATTCTATCCCATTGACTGTGGATCAACTCAATGGAACTAGTAGGATATTCCAAGGAGATACTAACGCAAATCAGCAAAACAAAAGAAGATAAAAATAAGAGAGAGAGATAACATGGTGTATGTTTGTGGACTAATAAGATAATATGTTTAGATCACGCGGGAGCAATTGAATAGACCTTGATATGTCATACCTCGTTTAGATCTCCTCACCTCCCTAGACCTACGCATATTGATAAAATCTAGGTACTTACTAGCTGATATGGTAGACACTGTTATGGACTATATTATTTACTAATAGAATAGTAAAATATTTCTCCATAACATGACTTCAGAGCTAAGCCTTATTTTACTTATGTCTTGAAAGACAGAATGTATAGTCAATACACTATATGATAATGGTGACATTATTTAGAACCTACTTATTTTTTTGTCTACTTTGTAACAATTAATTAAGAGAGAACAGGTAAAACAACAAGAGAATGTAAATAATAAAAATTACTTCGAGTGCAAAACACTTAACTGAAATTTAAAACGGTTTTCGCTGAATAAAAACAAAAGTAAACATTACAAAATAGCAAGAAAATTTCAACATACAATTTCAGGTACTCTAATTAATGTAGTAATGAGACACCCCCGGTTTGTGTTAACGCCGAAATGTACACAAGTGGGGATAGGCCGAGTGTAGTGGACTGTGAAGAGCTGTCACTTAGAGGGTACCTAGGTATCTACTGGAGGGCTCTTGAGAGAGATGATGCGCACGTGAGAGCTATCGATTGGTTTATCGAAAGCCCAAGTTTGGATGAGAATTTGTATCGGTATGATATGATAATATCAAGCGGTCTCTTATCACGAACGGCTTTTGATAAAGAAACTCGAAAGAATCCCTACTTAATATTATAAATGTGAAAGTGTGTTTGTTTGTCCGTCTTTCACGTCGCAAAGAAGCTGTTATATGGTATGGTTTTTGTGTGTGGAGTTAGTGAGGAGGGTGGAGAGTAACGTAGGCTACTTTTTACCGCGGTAAAACATCCCCATGGGGAGATCGATATTTTGTTAGTTACTAGATATTTAGTTCCGGATTTTGTTAATAGATGGCGTTAGTAAAATTCCGCGGGCGAAGCAGCGAAGCTGCGGGCAAAAGCTAGTAGGAGAATAAAAGCAAGCAGTTGAGTTTACATATTAAATAGGCATACATCCTCTGTTGCTGAAACACATGGCGAATCACTCACTAAAATTGAAACGAAACGTTGGTTTACATACATTTCAATATCCGCCACGTCTGAAGCAGTAAAAACTTCCATATTACCGCTCATAAACGTGATTCAGTGAACACGGATTTCATAAACATGATTTATTATGGTGGTGAGGGAGTGAGGAGTTCACCCTGACTCATCCGCGCATAAACAATCCATGAACTCATTAACGTTTCAATGTAAATTGTAAATTCACAGGGTCATACTCTTTTATTATTGTTTTTAGCCTCGTCAGCGAGTTTCGAGTCAGCGAAACTTGACTCATCGCCGGTCACTGTCCCCGCACGAGTAAGCAGTGACATGAACGTTACCCGTCCCGCACATCCTCCCGCGAAGGTGTCGCCTTGCATGGTTACGTCTACGCCTCAACGTAACTATGCCGCAGCTGCAACCCGTCAGCAACCCGAAATTCGGGTACAGAAGAGGGCAGAGAGGGAAAGCGGAGTCTCCCGCAACGAACCCCCTCGTAGTACGATGCCCATTGGTCAGCCGGACAAAGATGGCTTTATTAAAGTGGAGAAGAAGAAGAAGAGGAAGCCTCTTTGTCGTAACCAATGTGGTACTGCACCGACAGGACACAACCATCTCCTGCGTCCCGCCGTTCCAGTGACCCACATTTACGTCTCCCGTCTCCACTACACCACGAAGGTCTCCGACGTCGTGGAGTATCTGGAGAAGAAGACCAAGTGCCGGGCGCTGGTTGAGAAGTTGGACTCGCGCAACGCAGTGAACTTTAACTCGTTTGTTGTGCGTGTTCCAACCGAGCTCCTGTCGGACTTCATGAAGGAGGAGCTGTGGCCAAAGGGGGTCGTCTTCCGAAAGTTCCGTGGACGTCGACGACCACCGGGAGTCACCGGAAGCGCGTCTCACTTCGCGAATAAGTGAATTAGTTCTAAGTATATAATATTATTGTATGTATGTTAGTCTGTAAGGTATTTATGTTATGGGCCTCGTTGCCTGAAATAAAGATTATTATTATTATTATTATTTAGGGTTTGGTAGTAAGAACGTGTAGTGAGAATAGATATTGAATTTGTTTTGAATACATGCAACTAAATCTCTATTCAATTCCTTAAACTTCTTGCGTGACTAGTCGGATAGAACAAATTAATGCTTAATGAAGACGTCTACCAATCCGTCTGTAGATAACTAGTAAGCCGTAAGTAGTAAGTACTAAGTAGTAACCAATAAACAAGTGAATGCCAGTTGATATTAAATCTAGGCAGGTGCTACAGGTACGATATTAACGCTGTCAAGCCGTGCTTGGATCAGTGCCAACTTGAAACCGCCTATCTGATTATGACAGCCTGGTATTTAGAGCTTCCGATGTTGACATTATTAACTGCTACTTACAGGTAGCTTTGCGCCATTAGTGAGGCAATCAACTGAATATATTTTTTTAAATCTCTGTAACCGTTAGATCCATCTATCGTCCGTTAGATTAATCTAATAATCTGTCATATAACCGCTTTACTAATAATACGTATTGTGTAGGATTGTATGTACGTAGGTAATTCAGATTTACTACAGTCGTCCAGAGCTGATGTTGATCTGTTTAATCCACTTGTCACTCAAACGGCATTCATTCGCTTTGTGCATGCGCTGGGATACGCGGGGAAAATAGAAAATGATACACTGTATCTGACATCCGTGACCCACTTGCCGGTTCCTGTTCGAGGTTGGAAGGTATGTGTAAGCATACCGGCCCGGCCTGTGGACTGATGATCTCTTCCTCAGATCATCAGTCTACCAGTCCATCAGTCATCAGTCCAGTGGGTATCTGCTGGATTCAGAAGGCTTAGAACCGGTCAGAATGGCGCAAATTAGGAGAGGAAAATGTCCAGCAATGAACACGTAAAGGCTGATGGATGGAACATGGATGGATACCAACTTAAGAGGACTACGGCTACTCATATTGGTAAATCTCAAAAACACATAAAGGTAGCCTTATTGAGGTTTTGATATAAAATTCAGTTAATGGCCTCAATAATGCCGCATACTTATATTAAATGGCAGGAGCATATCGGACAGGTGTTACAAAAATTACCACCCAGTCGTGGCTACGCCTGGCGCGATGCCAACAATGATCTGAGATTTGAGAAAAAGTAAGTCATAATACTTTGCCAAGTGGATACAATCTTGATAAACTGTAACAATAATACAGAAATCTTAAGAATTTATTTTGTTACCAACTTGATGTTCGAATCTCAGAAGGCTTTGGCAGAGTAAGATACCCACACATGCCAGCTTTGAAATGCAGATTTGTCATCTTAATATATACTAGCTGACCCGGCGAACTTCGTATCGCCTAAGAATGTAACAAATCAGAGATCATTAAAATTGGTACAGCCGTTCTTATTTCCGTGTCGTCCCTCTCACTCTCCCTCTCCCCCTCTCCCTCCCCCTTCCCCATCCCACTCCTCCTCCCCCTCTCCCTCTCCCTCTCTCTCTCCCTCTCCCGCTCCCGCTCCCGCTCCCGCTCCCGCTTTCGCTCTCGCTCCCGCTCCCGCTCCCGCTCCCGCTCCCGCTCCCACTCCACTCCCCTCCCCTCCCCGTGTTACATAATCGGGATCCGCGGAACATGCGCGAGCTGTCCGGCCGCGGGGGTGATGATTGTACTACTCGTACAATCACGTTGTCACGTAGTTTCTTTACTACGTAATACTGTGGTAATATCTTCCCAATGGAATGTCCGATTTGAGTAATTCAAAAAGTTATCTATAGGTATTGAAACAGTTTTGAATATGAAATGATTTATTTGGATAAGGATTAATACGAAGGTATGGTTTTCATGATCTGATTTTGGTCATCTTTTTTATTAACTTTTAAAATGTAAAAAGTGGTTATAGTGACATAACGACAATAGTTGGACATATAGTATCGCGAGGTTTTTTGTAGATATTGATATGTTCTCTAATATTGTACAACATTTTTTTGTTCTATCATCAATAGTTTCCGCAGCGTATGCGATGAAAGAAATTTTTAAGCAAATTTTTTCACACTTTGGTTCACGTTACTGATGTTTTAGCAAGGATCCCTAATTTTTTCTACTAATAAATATAGCCTATGTTACTCATGAATAATGTAGCATTCTAATGGTGAAAGAATTTTGAAAATCGGTTCAGTAGTTTTTGAGTTTATTCGTTGCAAACATACAAAAATACAAAAATATAAAAATACAAAGCTTTCCTCTTTATAATATTAGTATAGATATAGATAAATTACGTGTCACGTTGTTTGTCCGCGATGGACTCCTAAACTACTAACCGATTTTAATCAAATTTGCACACCGTGTGCAGTTTGATCCAACTTGAAAGATAGGATAGCTTATATCTCAAAATAACAAAAAACTTTTGACAGAACGAAGTCTGTACGGGCAGCTAGTATGTATATAAATAAATATACGTAAGATAATGTAATAGTGTTATTTTATTGTAACAACGAAAGCTTTGTAGTTTAAAGAAAAACAGTAATATTCCCGAAAGTCTGTGATCTGAAATCTGCAACTGACCAGTCAGTAACTCAGTAATGGATTGTGAAGATTAAAGAAAGTTTTTGTTCGAATCTATACCATTAGGATCGTAGTGTTTGCTTGAAGTATAATATAATAAATCACAACAAAAACGTATTTCCTGCTATTATATCGCTAACAACAATTTCTTTTAATGTAATGTAAATAAACGTATCAAAAATTAATGCCTGTTTGCTCACATCTAAAGTTCATTCGATCGAAACGTAGCTGTAGTGTAAACAATCGCGTGATTAATGCCTCGATATTGTTTCATAGTGGCTCACTGTGCCTCGCACTGCCTCACTCCGCCACGAGTTTCCAAGCACTTTTCTCTATGAAATTATTTCAATAAATTACGTAAGTTCGACGTTGGAGAACGTTGCAAAATTAAATTTTATTTTGCTGAATATTTAGTAGGTTTGGAGACTCAAAGCATTATTTTCGTGGAAATAATGGAATACAATGTGGACACGTTTAAAGTATAAAATACACTAGGTCCAGGACTTGCTATGTATATGTCGTTTCGGATACGGATAAAATACTATAAATATTTTATCGACATAATGTATCTTCCCGCTTATTAAAAATGATTTGATACATATTTTAATATTATTATTCTAGGCAAGAGAGCTTGTTATTAGTAGTTAGGAAAAATTTGTAAACTACACTTTATTTGTTCGTTCTAGGAAGAAAAAAAGCGGCCAAGTGCGAGTCGGACTCGCCCATGAAAGGTTCCGTAGCAGCAAGTAACATAATATAAAAGTTCTTGAAGCTCGTTGTAACTTTGATCGAGGTAAATTGCGGTTTACGATTTATGACGTTGTAAAAAAAAACTACTTACTAGATCTCGTTCAAACCAATTTTCGTTGGAAGTTTGCATGGTAATGTACATCATATATTTTTTTAGTTTTATCTTTCTCTTATTTTAGAAGTTACGGGTGGGGGGGGGGGGGGGGGGGACACACATTTTACCACTTTGGAGGTGTCTCTCGCGCAAACTATTCAGTTTAGAAAAAAATGATATTAGAAACATCAATATCATTTTTGAAGACCTATTCATAGGTACCCCACACGTATGGGTTTGATGAAAAAAAAATTTTTGAGTTTCAGTTCTAAGTATGGGGAACCCCCAAAATTTATTGTTTTTTTTCTATTTTTGTGTGAAAATCTTAATGCGGTTCACAGAATACATCTACTTATCAAGTTTCAACAGTATAGTTCCTATAGTTTCGGAAAAGAGTGGCTGTGACATACGGACGGACGGACAGACAGACAGACAGACAGACAGACATGACGAATCTATAAGGGTTCCGTTTTTTGCCATTTGGCTACGGAACCCTAAAAAGCTAACACGTTCCCATCTTCCCACCAGTAATCTCTGTCTCAGGTGGTCCACATTGACAAATGAGGCATTTTATAACCAACCGTATCCCAAGAACAAACATTTTATGTACTACATAAATGTCTCTTCTGGGAGTAGCTACTAAGACCCTTCAATTGGAAGGCGGGTACAGGGTCGTTTTAAAGCAATTTAATTGTAATTGCATTGTCTGGGTTTTTCTTTTTTATTGGCGTAGCTGGCTGACGTAAAATTGATTTTAACTTTCGCAAATAGTTCAAGAGCCTCGAAATAGAACGAGTCCTCAATAGTTGTCTATGACCTCTAGTAAAACAAATATTGATTCGTATTTAGATGCCATTACTAATTCTGTAAATCCGATTCCGTAGACAATAAAATCGAGGAACTCATCAAATTCTGATTTTATTGTTTATCGCACGATAAAAATGAATGGGGAAGAACTACATTCAATCACGTCGAGCCGCGACTGTTGTTATTGTTGGGACGTTCGATTGCTCGCTGTGAACGCTGATATTTGCGTCATTCTATTTTAGCTCCTCCATGTATTGTAAACAATGCGATTGTGCAGTCATTGTACGAGTAACTCGTGTTCCGTTTTCAGACCGTAACGATTGAATCACCGAGACATATTTTATCGTACTTTGATTGCTCGTCGCTATCAAATATGTTTACAAAAGCTTTGTAATATTCACGTGCCATCGTCGTTTTCACAACCTTTGAATTAATTAATGGGGTCGGTCCCATTTATTGGGCAATTTTCACATTATCAAATCGAATATGGACATAACATTCAAAGATGTCATGAATCAGAGTTGTGCCAAAAAATTTCGATGTGATATTATAACGATGAAAAAGAAACTTATTTTAGCTGTCAATACTATTATTCCCAGAAACCCTTTACGAGACACGCAGGTTTATTCGAAGGCCGAGTAAAACAGTGAAACTATTCTTTAAACCGTAGATATATGACATACGAGTACATGTTAATTTATTGCATTACCTATGTCTTAAAGGCCATGAAGTCTGCTAAGTAGCAGTGATCCAGCTTAGTACTAGCATATAGTAGCAGTGAACTACTGTCCTTAATTCTTCCTAATAACAATGTAACTACAGAATTACCTATGCACTGGAATGTGGACATAATATAATTCAATTGATTTTTCTGTTAAAAAGTCGGCCAACCAGTAACATAAGTTTGAGAAGGCGCGGTTACCCATGACGTCAGTCCTGTTTGGATAATACAATACGTATATTTGAAACAAAAAATTAATACATAAATTATATCACCCAAAATCACAGCCCAAAATAGTACAGAGAAACATAATCCAAATTTTACCAACAAAAAATAACCGACTTCAAAATAACTCAAAAACTACTTGTCAGATATCGCTCAATTTATGTGGAACCACATGACAAGCACCGCTTCGATTACAAAAAAGAATCATCAAAATCCGTTCATCCAGTCAAAAGCTCTGAGGTAACAAACATAAAAAAATACAGTTGAATTGAATATCTTAATATATATAAATTACGTGTCACGTTGTTTGTCCGCGATGGACTCCTAAACTACTTAACCGATTTTAATCAAATTTTCACATCGTGTGCAGTTGGAGCCAACTTGAAAGATAGGATAGCTTTCATCTCAAAATAAAAAAAAAACTTTTGACAGAACGAAGTCTGTCCGGGCAGCTAGTACTAATATAAAAACGAATAAAACGAATAAAATACGAATATAAAAAGAGTAGTTAATAGACATCGAAGTGGGATAACATGCTGATTGTAATAGTGGGAGCTAGGCAGCTGGATATTGTTTCATTACGAACAACTTAAGGAATCCTTTCTCATGTATTTTCTAAGTAGAATGCCTGCGAGTTAGGGTTGCCAGATGGCAAGACTGAAAGTGAAATATCTGGACAAAACTTCAAAAAGTCCGGATTTGTCGGGACAAAAATTTTTGTATTGGAAATAGTCGGCAAATGAGCTGACGACGAAAAACAAAACGACTAGAAAGTATCGAGTATCGAGTGAATTGTCGGTACATTTTGTATTTTGTCGGGACTCGTACTTGTACATATTTTGTCGGGACTTGTCTGGACATCATGTGAAATGTCGGGACAATCCAGATGAATCCCGACCATCTAGATAGGTTTTTCGCTAGACTGTCTATTCTCGGTGCTAAAGACGCGATTCCTACTTTTTGCTAATGGATATTAAAAAAAAATACTTATTCAAAATAATATATTTTGGATATTACACCTGACAGCATACGGTTTGAAGTTATTCGATTATTTTGCTCTTCGAAGCTCAAACGGAAACTCGGTTATTGAAATGTCAATAGGCATGTTAATAAATTCGTTAGCGGGCAATATTGACATCCGCAGCGGGTTATTGATTCGTCGAGTCATGCACATCCATTTGCGTTCTGGGTGCCTGGTACAGCTTTATTGAATTAAGAGAAAATTATTAGCACGGAAATTGCGTGGCTTTTTCCTTTACTTTATTACCTGTATGGAGTATGGATGGTATGTCATCAGTGTCATCAGTGAAAAATTAAGGTATTTTTTATTTGTGGACGGTTACAAAAAAATGGAAAATTATGTTAATAAAATTCTTAGATAAGATCTAAAGTCCGTAGATCTGCGGATGAGGAAATGGGATCACTGCGGGATCCTGAACCAAACTTACTATTTAGCGCAATCCATAAAGGCTTCCATAGTTTATCTCCTGGTCAAATACTTCACTATATTTAATGGGGACCATTTATCTAAAAAACTCAACTCAAGCCCACACATCTTTGGTAAAAATCTTATTGCCTACCTCAGATGAAGGAATAAAAGGCAGATAACGTCGTTCGAATACGACGTAAGCCTACCACGAATAATACAAAATAAAAAACTAATACAATCTCGTGTCACTACTAAAGAAAGCGTCAAATTGCATGAAGGTCGCAATTGTCAAAATTTATTAAATAATTTTATCAGATATAATGCCGTCTTGCATTTTTTAACTATGTAAAAGTAGTTCGCAAAATCAAAGAAAAGAAGGTGGAATGTCTTTTCAGAGGTGTCTGTTCATTATTTTATTATTTATTTATAATAATATTTTTGTGGTTTACTCGGAACACAAAACCTCGACAATTATTCATTTCTATACCAGCTTTATGTGAAAATCGGTTACCCTAAATTATGGGAAATATGCATGAGCTATTTGAACAGTGGTCGATTTATAAATTTACATCGAAAAAAATTTTATTAAAAAAGTAAATATTTGTATTTATTTAAACCTAAAAATAGTATAATTTTTTTTTTGTTTCAATCAGAAAAATAAAATTGCGTGATATTTGCCGAGACCCCCCTCTCTCCAACGTAAGATTAGATGAGATTTGACTCAACCCCTTCCCCCCCTTAAACATCTCACGTAATTTATGGACGCCCCCTTACCATCTAAGGTGGTTTTGTGGTCAAACACTACCTTATTCTGCATAAAAAAAGTCCATAGGTTAATTAAAACAATTAAATATATTGAAGTATTATTTTATATTAAAAGAACTTTTACATATATTTTGATATGGTACTTTTTGATAACTAGTGATGAAATTAAAATCAATTATGACTATCACATATAACACAACTTAAATTTTTGACTGTTTTTCTATGCATTTGTTCCACCTTATCTCAGAAACGGCTTAATAAAAGATTCGGTTTTCACTAACGTATTCTAATGAGCTTGGGTTAAAATTTAGTGTTTGTTTTATTTGAATCGGTTCACAAATAAAAAAATCACGACAATTTAAAGAATACCATCCCTACATTTATCGACTGTGGGCTTACCGAAGCGAAGCAAGGGCGTTCACTAGTAATAAATAATTTTCCAATTTAATTGTGCATAATGTGTTAAGTTGAAAATATGTCAAACAACATTTACAGAATTACGGGAGATTGTGACTTTTCATTTGGCATCCTCACACACACAAAGAATTACGTGTCCATACGGTGGCACTGCTAGTTGATACTAAGGTTGTCACGCACACATGGCGAAAAAGTGACTTCACGTCACTCGTTACATTTCTTTGCGAATGTTCCATCTGCCTTTTATTTCTTTCATCTGAGTTGCCTACATAAAAAAAGTGCCAAACATAAGCTAATATAAGATGCCTCCTAGTTGAAGAAGCTGCATTAATCTCCCTTATGAGCTTAAAAACTTATGTATGTATTCTGTGATAAAACTTAATATGCAAAGTTGGAAAAACTTAATTACATTAAGTTGTTCGTTCAGTTAAAATAAAATAAAATTTACATTTCTATTTTAAAATGGTACAGCAATTAATATCGGACAGCAGAGCAGCAGCAAAGCCAAGAGGTCGTTTGTGAGTGGAGGCTCTTTAAAAGCTCTCCGAGTTCTTAAAATATGTGTTTATTGCGACAATTTGTGACGGTTTACGACAAACATTCATTTTTTACTGTTATATGTATAGGTGGAGTGAAGTTCTAGTGAAGTGTTTTGTCTCTAGTGCTTATTATACTTTGGATTTAGAACAAGTTTTTAGGATGTTTATTAGCCAGGAATAGAACAGACGGGCATGTAATGGTCCACTTCAACATGTCTCACATTAATGACGATCTATGTCCGCAATAGGAGGAAATCCTTGTGGGATACGAATTGTTGAATATTTGCTTATTTAAGAAAGTTTTTGACGTGACAACGTCTATTAAAACGATGAACGCCGGGTGTACGCACGAAAAAGCATGACTCACTGTCACGTTCCGTAACGTAATGTCACGTTCCGCGAGCGAGAGCGCGGAACAAGCGATAGAGAGCGAGGCATAGAATCTACGAGGTAGCGATTTTTGAACTGTCGGATTAAAAGGTTGGCCAAAGTTTTATCAAAGATGGTTGACGATGATGACGAATTTAACTTTATACAGAGCATGTAGAGTGTAGTATGTTGTAATATGTTGAAGTAATCGTGAAATTGTATCACATAGGTACGTTATCGTACATATTTTAATAATTTTGAATTTGTACTATGATGTGCAGAATGAACTGTATAAGACATGACAAGACAAATTGAATGTAGCGATTTAATTCCGAGTTACATCTTAATATATATAAATTACGTGTCACGTTGTTTGTCCGCGATGGACTCCTATTGATTTTAATCAAATTTGTACACCGTGTGCAGTTTGATCCTATTTGAAAGATAGGATAGCTTACATCTCAAAAAAAAAAAAACTTATGACAGAACGAAGTCTGTCCGGGCAGCTAGTCTTAATATATATAAATTACGTGTCACGTTGTTTGTCCGCGATGGACTCCTAAACTACTTAACCGATTTTAATCAAATTTGCACACCGTGTGCAGTTTGATCCAACTTGAAAGATAGGATAGCTTACATCTCAATTTATAGTCACAATGTTATTTTATTGCAAATTTTTTGACAGAACGAAGTCTGTCCGGGCAGCTAGTAATATTATATGTATATCGCCACCTTTTGTCAAAATGTAATCGCAAATCGACGTCTGAGACGAATCATCGGTTCGTTTCCTTCGTAAAAAAAGGTTGAGGACCATTTTTATTTACAAACAGAAAGCATAATGAAACCTAATGGCATATTGTTTCGTGGACAAAACATTTGAAGTACATAGAATCATGAATAGAATTGTTGCCGGAGGAACAACAAAGACGTTTAGTCTTGAGTATTATCCGTGGTGGGTCTTGAATATTAAAGGGAATAAAAAATGAGATTGTTGTTCTTGTATCTTTCTTTTCATTTAATTATTTTAAATTCAATTTTAATTATTGAGATTAAACCGACAATTATATTTACAAATTTAGAGTTAGTTTAATAAGTATCGAAAATATTTACGAGAATTTAATATTATCTTAACAGTAGTTTAACTTAACAGTAGTTTAACTTTAACTTAACTTATTATCTTAACAGACGTTTCGAACATGTTAGATTATCATAAACATGATATTAAATTGCCATCAAACGTTCCCAATTGACTTCTGAAGTAGACTAACGCCCCAACTCAGAGTCAATAACAATTACTTAAATCGTTCCTTAGTACAGAATTTGTATGGCAATTCTTTACTAAGGAACGATTTAAATAGCCGTTAGTGACTCTGAGTTGGGGCGTACGCTGATTCAGCCACGCGAGTCAGCAGGACTTCCCACAGTCTAGGGATGTAACAACTGTACGACGAATTTGTAGCGTTTTGTAGGGCAGTATAATTACGAGTTGACTATGCTTGGTATAAAATTATATTTACTACGTACACACAGGTCGTTTTGGAGGAAATACATAAGTAAAGGCTTCTTCAGACAAAGAGCGTGGCGTTTTGATTGCGTGAGAATGTATTGAAGACGCCACAGCGGCAACAGGGTTACTGGCACGCCAAGCCGAGACGTCAAGAACACGCTAGTGACACGCGACGTGTATCACCCCCAGGCAGCACAGTTCCAGTGAACGAATGTACGTTAGTGTATTAGTTCATTGGCTAAAACCTATAACGATATCAAACGACAACTGGCCATTGCATGAAACTTGAACAAAAGCACAGAAGAAATAATATACGTAGTTAGTACTTATATAACAAAAGTACGAAAGTACACAATGTAAGTCGAAATTTTTATATGATTGATTGAATATATTCGCGATAAAATAATAAGTTTTTAGTTTATTTTTCTCGTGGTTACTGTCGCCTATGGACATGAGCAATCTATGTGAGCAATACAAATTTTCCGCCAGAAAATTGTTACGTAAAAAATTGAATTTATAAATTGTTAACAAAACGTACAAACGGGTACCAGGATAACATAAGTGCGACGGTTCAGGTAATCGTGACCAGGTGCCCGCTTTTCAATAACAATTGTTGAACAGTCGGGCGCTAGTACCGGCGCGGCGCGGGGCGGCGTGGCCGGTGGCTGGCAAGCCGCCAACATTGTCACACATTTACTTTTATTACTTTTAAACTACGAGCGATTTGCGGAGTGTGATTTCATTTGTACTGAAAAAGTATATAATTTTGCTACGTGTCGAATCGAAAAATACCAAATTAGTTCCGTAAAGGAAAATTAAACACTTTAATAAGTAGACGCTAATTTAACAATAACAGTGATAAGCAATGTTAGCAAACACAATGACTCACTGGTAGGTTGCAAATATTCCGGAATCCCGTTCCGTTGTGGATTCAAAGTGTGTCGCCGCCTGGAGCGATTACGTCAGCCTGATTAAAGGCTGTCTGCTGCCATGTCGCCCTAACGACGTTGTCGTTTGTAAGTTGTAACTGTGTCTTGGGGAAATAAGGCTTTAGGGTGCTTGGACGACCACTTTCGTGAATGATTTGTGGTGATTTGGGTTAAGTGTTCGTAAACATTACCTAGTGCAATGTACCAAAACTATAAAACGGGATCGTTTTCGACTTTTACTATGACAAGCGTAGTGACTTTTATTTAAAATATTCACAAGTGCACATATAACTGTATCTAGTCTATATTTTATATCCTATTTATAGCAACACGTAAAATATTGAACTCTATTTAGCTACAACTAGATATGAGACGAGATCCAATTTTCATAAAACCGTCTTTTTCCGCTGTATATTTGTGATATTATTATGAGCTGAGCATGCCGCATGAGTGATCCCGAACTGGCAACCGGGTAACTATGGATAGAAAGTCCAAGTTGAAGAGTGGCATGTCAGTAAACAGACGCTACATTGATTTGAGGAATCTCTACTAGTCTATAGCCAATGTGATATGGAAAGAGGACTATTTGATATCATAACTTGCAGCTTTACCTGATCTGAATTACTTACTGATAAATCTTGTGGCACAAGTTTCGGAGGTACGGCACCGCAGGTAGTCACTAAAAGGCAAAAATGTTAGTCAAAATCTAGGTATAACACTTAAGAAATATAATGTGTGTAATTATTTAATTAACCTTTATTGATAAAAAAGGCCTATTGTTTTAGTTCATAGATTGCAGCAGTATTCAGTAACAGCCAGTTTGCTATTTCATAATAATGCAGGAATGATCCGTGTTGATCTATATTAACAAAAACTTGCACAATTCTTATACAGTTCTAATGTTTTTAACGATATAAGTACCTACGCAGATACGTGACAAAAATAGACGTTATGTAGGGGAAAACACAAGTACGTTGTGTTCGGGAAAAGCCGAATTCTCATCTTAAATCCATCGATTACAATACACGGGAAAGGTGAATGAGGTGCTAAATTATGCAGGTTCAGCGCGAGGAGTAATTTTGAATACTTTCGTACTTTTAATGTGCCTCCAGAATACGCAAATCGGGATCGGTTTCTTAAGCCGCGTTTAGACAAGAGTGAATATGTTTTTACTAATTTAGTGCGTTTTACCATCCACGACTGCATCGCACTTACCATCAGGTGGGATTTCGATTGTGGTCAAGCATTAACTTATAAGACATAAAAAATATAGTCTAGTGGCAAGTTACCTTACACTATTTATTGACAATTTGTCTACCACTATCAGTAATGATAACAATACTCAACAGTTCTCGACTTGCCGTTGGTTAGATTAAATACATACAACAAAAACTATTATTTTGTACAAAACAAAATATGTAAATATTATTATTGATAGGCAAACTTACGTATAACTAATCACACGTGGTTAATTTAGCCGTGCAGCAAGTTAAATTACTCAATGACTTTTTGGACTTTTGTCCATTCGATTAGCAGCCAATCATTAGCTTAACAATTTTTGTGGAGATGTGTCCAATACCGAGAAAGTTGGCATGGACTGATAGACTAAAGGTTATTGTGTCCCAAATGAGAGAGAACGCTTAAAAAACTTGTATTTTGCTGTGTGCAGACGCAGCCTAATACATACCCTCCTTAAAGCCGCGTTTTCACAGTACGAGTATGCTCGGACCGAGTCCCGCTCGGATCAGCTCGGATGACTACTCGTATCGTATAAACAAGCGATCCGAGTGCACTCGGACGGCCGCATCCGATCAGAGTGGACTCGGACATTGTTCTATTCGTACGAGCTCACTCTTATAAAATAATATAAATAAAATGGCGTCAAATGAAAACAACAAATCGTTTGGCTTGAAAAAAAAAATGGAATGAGCGTGATACGGTGAAGTTTCTCGAATTATATGAAGAATTTTTGATAGTTATTTGTTAGTCTAGTATTTTTGTTAGTCATTTGTTAATTCTTTGTTTTTACACTGTCCAAATTATAAATAATTGCAGAATCTATCGCATAACACAGTATTTTATAAGACCTACCTTGTATTTAATTATTGCTTTAAAAATAAGAGCGAATAGTCTCCGCCTACAGACTAGTTGATAGTTTGGCGGGTGTTTTTATTAGTTATAAGTATGTTATTTTGTGAATAAACGATTTAAAAAAAAAAGAGTTGTGGAATGTAAGATTAAAAAATTATAAAAATAAGGATGCTAGGAACGCAGCAGTACAACGAATTATAAGGAATATGGCTTTAGAGGGACTTACTACACAAGACATAAACACAAAAATTAATAACATACGAAGTACGTATTCACAAGAAAAGTTGAAGTTAAAAAAAGCGTTAGGTACTGGATCTGGGGCTGACGACATATACACATCGAGTCTGCCATGGTTTGACATAGCAGATAGATTTTAAGACTAATGTTTCAGGGAGAGTAGAGAGACAAAAATGACACTCGGATGCTATTGAACTCGTAACGTGTACACCACATTCCGAGTGCACTCCTATACGACCTAACTCTTACGAGTACACTCGGTCCAAGCGCACTCGTATTGTGAAAACGCGGCTTAAACTTTCCGAACGCGAATCGTTTTATCAAGATCTGTCCGTCGATACCCTCGTCTCGTTTTACTTTCACGCAGCTCACAAGGGTCCGGCGCGTTGGATTATGTCTAATAAAATCCGTCCAAGTGGTAGTTTAATTTCAAATTATTGTTTGTTGGTGAAGGAAAAAGTAATGATAATTACATTAATTACTACACAGAAGCCACAAGTTACGACTAAGAAATATCTGTACAACGAAATGAAAAGGGAGAGATTCATAAATAATTGTAAGTATCGGCATTCCATTCTCAATTCCAAGCTCTTATACCTAGTGTATCCGTTATAACTGTTAGACTAAATTATGCCAACAATTTACGTACATAATGGTAGTGATTTGCACTCGCCCGGATAACTTGCCCCCTCCCTCTAAGATCGACAACATAATTGCAGTCTTTGAGAACTAAGCGAATCTCCCTTGGTCGGCAGTTGGCGATGTTTGACACAAGGAAGCTCGATTTCCCCTTTTGTCAGTGTTTCAAGATAAAATGTATCATAAATACTGTCTAAAATGTGCAATGCAGTTGCAGTTCGCTTATTGATGTCAAGGGCTTTACTTTAAATTGCGTCGTCTCCATTTTCCACTTCAATTCCCCGAATGTCCTCTACACTGAGATTGCTTCCTTTCCACGAAACTCTCGGTTCTATATTTCCTAAATAAAATTGACGGAGAGATCATCGGAGACTTGCTGGAATTCATCCAATGTGATCCGTCGGATTAGTAATCTGGTTCGCTCACATCTCGCTATGAGATGAGGAAAACTTTCGTAATGGAATGCTTTCGTCAAATACTTTCAGAAGCTCACATTTTGTTTATTTTTCTAATTAACCAGAAAATTAATTTCTAATCATTTCCTTTCGTCGCTCATCACTCGATACTCCAATCGGAAGTATTGTGGACGTTTTAATATCAAGAAACACTTCTAAACATCGCCTCAATCCACACATACGAACTGAAACAGCTTTTCAAACTATGCTTTCGATATTTCCGCGTGTAAACCGATCAATCACGTTCAGTAGAGAGTAGAGCAAACAAATATAGCGTAGGAAACGCGGCCGGAAATGCATACAGTGAATGCAGTCATTACTGCACTGGATTTACTAGTAACTAATGGAGCGGCTGCGATATGCTTCACGCGTTTTATATTTCTGGCTCGTGGCGATTAACATTCTCTGACTTTTAGAACAACCAACTCCTTTAGTCTTAGAGCCGTATTAGAGGCGTTTCTGCACCCATCTGCTTACCGGATAAAAATTGTTTTATATCAAATATCTTATGTAAAGAAAAGTATCACGAATTAGTTGCCTAAAAAATATGTTCAAGGCTATATACAGGGTGGAAAAAAATATGTTTGGAGGAAAAGTACCCTGAATATAAATGATGGCAAATTTTACTGAAAGGAAACATTCCTTTATTTTAATTTTTTACAACGACTTCCCTGCACAATTTTTATTTCAGAAAATCGAATAATTCAACTTGGGTAGGTTCTGGATCAGTCGAGTTTAAAATCAGGGTCTAAATGCAAAAATCGAGTAATGAATTGGTTCGGAATTGATACGAACTTATTCTGATTTTTTATTACTTTTAAAATCGAAGCGAACACGCGAAGGTGAAACAAATTGGCAGTAACATCGATCAAGAACTTCGATTACTCACCGAAATAAGGCATTGGTTTGGGATTACTGTTCAAATGTTATGTATTAAATCAAAAATTTGTTTTTGATTGAAAATGAGTTTTTGATAACAATTCTGTAGATCCATCTCATCTTCTTTTGTCGTTTCAAGAATTAATATTGCAACACAGTGTAGAATAAAGTTTTTACTGTCAAGTCTATGTACCTATACCTACAGAATTTTGTAAGCATAAGAAACCTTAAATTGTTTATATATTTAATTAATTCAACTCTAATCGAGTCTGACGGAATGATCATTTTTAACCGACGAAAAAAAAAGGAGGAGGTTCTCAATTCGACACGTATTTTTTTTTATGTATGATCACGCAGAAATTGGCACAGGGTGGTCCGATTTGGATGATTCTTTTATTATTGGATAGGGTATGTTATGTGTTCCTGAAGTTGGTCCCATATTTTTTTGAAAATTTTATTCCCACCCTAAAGGTACGAAAATAGGGAATGATTGATTATGTTTTTCTGTCTCGGTCTGGCTCTGGGTGTGGGCGTTCTTGTCTTTGTGTTGTTCATGGTGTCTTTGTGTTTTGTTCATGGCAACCATGATACAGGGAATCCTAGTGTGAGGCTCTGAGTGTAACGAAATTTAAAATTAAATTTATTTAAATAGGTATATCCAGTATTTTGGCTAGGTATGCACGTCATTTGCAGCACGAGGTTCATTTAAGCGCGCCAATTGCAAGGTGAGTATATTTAGGAGCGGCATTCCATCACGCGCCACTAGTCACAGCGCCGCGAGGTACCAGGAACACAGCTACCGATGGTTTAATCATTGACTAGTTAGTCGTAAGGTTGATTGATACCTCAGGTGATAACTAGTTTAAAGGACATAATAATATTAATAATCATCTAATATATAAAAATGTCGTCTTCGAATAAGGACATCACTATCACTATGCACTTTACATCACCAATAGTCTACTCGATAAGTTCAAAATGGTTGAAATTAGAGATACTGCTCTTAAAAATACGTGCGATAGCTCATTCTGTTCGGAATGATGTCTAGAAAAATGTTTCGGAAGCGTTTACCAGCACGTAAAAAATTGCAAAAGTTATTGACAAAATAAACTTGAAAAAAAAAAGTATTTTGTTTTTGGTAATCACTCCGAAACTATTAATATATAAGAAATTTTAAAACAAGATTCTTAAAGTAGAGGAAATTTCCAAACAATGACTCGCGACTCTCGGAACTCTATCTCCATTATTTATAACTTTAATTTAACGCTGAAAATGGGTCTCCACGCTGCATTTTTAGGTTGCGCGTGCGGCGTCAAAACCGAGTTCGTCACACTCAATAATTTTTTAAGGTATTACATAATTATTAATTAAAAAAAATAAAAAAAATATGGTGTATTCGAAACACTTCAAAGAATTTGCTCCCGTAGGAAATTTTGCTTAAAGTTAATTTTTCAACAAGTTAGACGATTGTTAATTAACTAAATTTTCTCGAACTTCCATTTTCATTGTACATTAAAAAACATGTTTAAGTAATTGTCCTATAAATTTTTCGCTTCGTGGAGCCCTTCTTATATACATGCTTAACGAGATCACGTCATAAAAGTTTAAAAAGTTTTAATACTTTTTGTATAGTAATTTTATAAGTTGAACATACAATTTTTTCGTTTTTTTATCGAATCGAAATTAAAAAATTGAAAAATGTTTTTATCTGTACTTTGTTATACATCGTTGTTTTTTTTATTTTTAGGTGTTTCAGAAAAAATATAAGTGATATTTGAAGTGTTTCGAATACACCATATTTTTTTTGTTTTTTTAAATTAATAATTAATACTTTAAAAAATTATTGAGTGTGACGAACTCGGTTTTGACGCCGCACGCGCAACCTAAAAATGCAGCGTGGAGACCCATTTTCAGCGTTAAATTAAAGTTATAAATAATGGAGATAGAGTTCCGAGAGTCACGAGTCATTGTTTGGAAATTTCCTCTACTTTAAGAATCTTGTTTTAAAATTTCTTAAATATTAATAGTTTCGGAGTGATTACCAAAAACAAAATACTTTTTTTTTCAACTTTATTTTGTCAATAACTTTTGCAATTTTTTACGTGCTGGTAAACGCTTCCGAAACATTTTTCTAGACATCATTCCGAACAGAATGAGCTATCGCACGTATTTTTAAGAGCAGTATCTCTAATTTCAACCATTTTGAACTTATCGAGTAGACTACAATCCTACTTTAATATATTGAGACGTTTTTATTGTCACAGCATTACGTATTTCCTCAATCAAGGGATCACTGTGACAAAGAAAGATATTCGTAATTGAATTCGGTATATAAAAAGGTCTTTATGGGTATTAGTATAAAAACCCACGTTTTTCCTGGAACACAGATAGGAGCAATCCTTATTACGAAGGGCCGGAGGTCGATGGACTCAGCGGGATTGTTCAATTAGGTCGTAAAAGGAATATTAGGTAAACCGTACCGCCATTTTATTTCATATTCTTACCATTTACTAGGTATTTATAAGTCATATGAAGTATTCCCGGCCGGGGCAGATATTTATGTGACAGATAAATATTTGTACTCGGGTCATGGGTGTGGCTGTGATGTGTTATGTGTGTCGTCCATGCCACCCGCGACACATGTAACAACCTACTGCGGGGGTATGAGTGTGTTAGCGTTTATTTATTTATTTTATTTGGCTTGGTTTCAACCCATTAATGGTCCACTATTTAGTACGGGTCTCTCCTCTTGAGGAAGCCTAGAATACTCTAAGCTTACTAGAATAGGCTAGGCTGGACTACTCCACCACGCTGCTCCCGTTAAGAGCGGTTAGTGGCCTGAAGTTGTTATAAGTTTCCATCCACCCAAAGACCTCCAACGATTAAACTGGGACTTTAGGTGCCCTCCGAAGCACGGAATCGCACAATGAATATTTTCTTGCGGTCACCCGTCCAATTACCGACCGTTGTTGTTTAACTCGCTCGATCACCGACGATTCAAGGCGCACCAGGATGTGAGCGCTTCATCTACGATATATTCTTCATTATTTTACTGGCTTTGCTCATTAATTTAATTCAATTTACGCCTTGGCATGGTCTTAAATTTAACCCTTTGCGTGCGTTACACGCCTCAATCGTTAGATCATTTTCGGTTCACTGGCTTTACTTTCAAGAACATTTTCATTAATTAAATATTGCTTGTTATACGTACCTACAATACGTCGTGTATTTCGTATCGCTTGTTGTCGTCTCAATAAAGAAAAGTTTGTGTAAATGTGTGTGGGAAAGAGTATCATCACTTATCAACTAACTACTATGTATTTCCAAATAGGTGTACGGTTACACAATGACAGCGGAAACTAACCGGAACGCTCGACTTGCGTCAGATACGATAATCCCTGCTTAATAGAAGGTTCGCCAACGAAATGTTGACCTGATAACCTTTCATTTGACCTAAGAAGAAAGTTTGTACTTGTTTGTAATATGTGAACATAATACAGTGGGCCAGTGTTAGTCAATCCGCACTGGAGCAGCATGGTGGAGTATGCTACAGGCTCTAGGATATGAGGAGATCAGCGGTTATGATCCTTATATCTGTAGTACGAGACTCACAACAGGAACTCTTTTGAGTTGAACGTTTGGCTAGGAACACTTCCTTAAAACCGAAAAAAATTAAGAGCTCCAAAAGTTAGAATAAACTGCATATCCGATATCCGATAACACACAATGACATTATGTATCCGTACCAACTACCATGATTGAAAGATAAGTTAGCACGGTGATTACCGCTAAGTGCGATTAACGCCAAGCGGAACGGTTACGCGATACCCGAATCAATAAGTTCTGACAACACCGTTATCAGTTGCCGCGGTATTGGGCTATCCGTGAGGTATTGCGCAGGACTGACGACTCGGTCAGCACATGTGTTGGGAATAAAAAATAAACTGTAAATGACAGTGCTGACACTCCGTTTTCAAAACCATGTCTTCGTGTATTACTTTTTGTTCCTAACAGTATTAAATGTATAATATATTCCCATATATTATAGTTTCACTTCCACGATAATCCCATCAGGTTACTTCAAATTCTATTTAGTATTTAGTATTCAGTATTTTATTGCAATACCGATAGTGTTTTGTTTTAAGATATATTGAAAAGATGCACGGCGTCTTTGGGCGATCGATCAAGCCTTGCAGGACTTCAACCCTTGTGCGCTGAACTTAAACACTTCGGCAATATTCATCAAGTAAGATCTTATCTGAGGATCTTATAACAATCACGATAGCGAAGAACTCACATTAAAATTTGCTGTAAGAGAAAGTTGTTAAAAAAATCAACTTGGAATGAGTTTTGTTCTGACGTTCAAATAATGATGTGAGCGATTCAGGTGGTAATGCTACTGTATTATTTATCTGTTTTCGTAACCTCGTACCGGTTTCAGTACTTAATCTCTTTCCTCTTTCAGCCTCGTATTCGTCCCTCGAGCCTTAAATCTTGTTCAATTACGGTTGTTCGCCAGGGGATCTCGTATCTTATACACGTGTTACAATTTTATCCACAGCTGGATAGAGTTCTTTTTCTGAATTGACTATTTTCTTTTTGTTTCTTTTACCTCTATTTTATACGTTAAGGAATCGAATGAGCTGATTTTGTATATTGTATATTTTTGTATTGTAAAGATCTTAGTGTATCTATGTAAGTATGATAGTTTTTGGATTTTTTAAATAATTCTCGTTTTTCGTATATTGAAAATAAGTTTCTATGTATATTGTGAATATTGTTATTGTGTACTCTACGATTCATCATAATTTAATCCTGTATCCCAAGACTGTCTGTAACTGATCAATTCCCCAGAGGCAAGTCCTAATACATACTTTCTCTTTTTTGTCAGGTATTTTGGAGTTTTAATAGCATTTTGTACTGTATTGTGTCCCATCACTGCGTCTTTGATAAACATGCATTACTGTCAACATGGCAGATGATGGCGTGCCACATTCACGCCACGCCGAATCGTAAATCTGGTAATTCGCTATAAACCAATCGTAACTTTTTAGTTTTTACGACCTATTTACGTTACAGTCACAATACTTTCGGCCTGCAACTAAAACAGTAGTAAAATTTGTTCATGTTGATCTGATTAAGGCCCAATGTAAGCATGCAAATATATTTTTATATTTCTTATAAAGAAACTAGCTGACCGGGCAAACGTTGTTCTGCCAAAAATTTTTAGGGGTAGGGGGATGAAAAATAGATGTTGTCCGATTCTCCACCCTAGCCGATATGCACGCAAAGATTCACGAAAATCTGTCAAGCCGTTTCGGAGGAGTTCAACTTCAAAAAAGTGTGACACGAGAATTTTATATATTAGATAGAATGAATACATTAAGTAGTTATGCGATTTACATGTTTCAACTGATTCAAGATGAATGAACTAATATTTACTAACAGGACTAAAAGCTAGTGTAGTAGCCGTCCTAACTTCCACAGTCTTCTTACAATTTTTTTATTTTTTTATTTGGTTTACAAATTGAATGTAACACTTTGGTAGCACATCTTAATTAATTAATGTATAAGGAGGTAGTGTCCATTCTAAATACAGTGAACACATTACACAGTTGCAAAAGAGAAAAACGTATTAGGTTAATAATATAGTAGTACATTATGATACAAGCGTGGTATGTTGGTCATTACACTCGAGGTGATATTGCACAGCGCGAGCCGAAGGCGAGTGCTGCAAGAAAACCGAGAGTGTAATGACCAAACCTCACGTGTGTCATACGACGTTTTTCAACACACTTACGAGTAACGAACAATTACGCTAAACAGCCAAAACGCAAAATGTAAAAAAATCTAATATTTATGTATTTATCAATTAGTTTCACGTTGAATTATTAATTAAAGTAAATAAGTTGATGAAAATTTATCATATTCAAGGTGGTACACTTCTTTTTTTTACAAAAATAGTGTTATTTTTTGTCTTATGTTGAAACGAAACGTATCTAAGTCAAAACTTTTTCCGAAATTTAAAAATAAAACTATAACCCGGCTAAGTTAAGAGCAAATAGAATGCATAAATAATATCTTTCAGCAAGGTACAAACTTAATTTGATGGAATATAAAATAAAACACTAGTGCGATCAAGAAAAAAAGCACAAGTGTATAATACCATGGTTTATGAGTGTAAAAGCCATGTGATAAAAACCAATTTATGAGCAAGGGTGTTGAAAAAAATAAAAAAAAACAATATAAAATTACTAAGTAGGTTGCTCATTTAATGGCTTTACGAATTAGTAGTTTAGCCATAGCCAAAGTGTCCATGAAAAAATCAAAATTTTGGCTTATGGCTGTACGACGATAACATTATATTTAAAACACAATGTTTTTTTTTGTTCGACTTATTGGTGTGTGGAATGTCATCCTATTCATTCATTCAAATAATAATTCCTACCAATATTCTTATGAATACCTCCTACAATCCTATTCAAGGTTTGTCACATACGTCTATGGGCGGTAAGGGATGGTGGTATTGCAAACTCGTTTACGGATCTCATTATACAAAATGTTTCTTTGCAAGTTAAATATATTAAAAATGCAAACATCAAATCACGTCTAGTTATTCTTACTTGAAGAAGGAATCTTCAAGTTGTCTTGTAAGAAGATTATGCTGCGCTGCTTACAAATTACTACGTACCAAAGATTTCTTACAGCTACATTTAAAGTACAATTTTATTTTCACAGCAAAACTAGTTTGACTAGAAATAATGTGTAGCTGTGATCGGTATTTATACGTATACGGCATGGGCGTAGCCAGGTTTTAGTTTCGGGGGGGGTTCAAGTTTCGCGGGGGGAGGGGGGGGGGGATTTTGTTGAAGAAAATACAACGACTAAAAGTACATAAAATAAGGCTAAAGAAAATTGAGACTTTATTTTTTCTCACGACGTATGTAGTGCTATCTATTATTAGTTTAGTCAAAAAGTTCAAAAACGTGTTTAATAGAAATAAAGCTCCTAAAAATATGTACGATAGCTCATTCGATTCAGAATGACGTCAAAAAAAAATTTTTTGAAGGGTTTATTAGCACATAAAAATTTCAGTCCTTAACTTTTCGGGGGGGGGTTTGAACCCCCGAAACCCCCCCCCCTGGCTACGCCCATGGTATACGGTATATCAGGAAACGCGTTTCGGTCTGAACGTTTGAACATTAATAAATGATCGTTAAACGATTTGTAATAAAATCAGATCCAGTTTTCGCCTTTGTTTTACTGTTCGTTTTACTAAAGAATAAAAGTTTTACTGTTAAGAAAATAGCACTTGACACAAAAGTAAAAATGGAACTACAATGCGATGTTTTTTTGAGCCTTGTTAAAAATCGGTAACTATATGACTTGCAAATAAATGTAAATGTATGAAAAACTACCCTTGGGATCTGGGGCAGACCCTCACACATGTAACAAATAATAATAAGGAAAAACAGGACCGTTAATTTTCGATTCATCGACTGGGATGTCTCTCATTTTATGGGACTCATGGATTCGTACAATAACTGACAAAGTGAGTGCGTAGTACGTATCTCTTTCAATTGATATAATTATTGTCAGATGGACATAACATCTTAGGTACATTTTCTTTTCTACGGCTAACTATACCTACTAGTATGATTCTGAGTTATGTTGCTTATTTCATAACAAGTAGTAAATAAACTTGACAAGTGCGAGTTAAACTCGTTTGGAGAGGGTTCCGTACGTTGATTATGTATTTACTGTTATTTTTTATTTATTTTTGTCCTTTTTTTAAGACCATAGGCTTCTTATAGGTTTTCCTGTAATATTCAAGAAAATACCTATTCTCTGTATTTATTTCAAACTTCTAGCGTCAGTAGTTTCGGAGATAAGGGGACGGGTTCACCATCTTGGATCAAATCTCCATTTACCATTAGATGGGATTGTGGTCAAGCATTACTTATTTTAAGTAAAAAATGTGTTATGTGAAATCTTATTTGGGTAAGTACTTACCCGGAGCGCTTAAGAACTATTTGTAATGTTCATCTCGATTCTTACCTGTAAAAGAAAAAGGTAAGGTAAGTTGTTGCTATGAATCCTAGGTGCATCTCACAAGCTACAAATGTAATAACTATAAAATTAAAAAAAATAAACCTTGACAGTTTTGTTTTTAGCAAACATAGGTAACAATCATCTCAATCGCTTCAGATTTCAAACAAAAAACCACATGAAAATCGGTATTAGGCGCTACGATGCCACAGATATACACATTGACATCACACAAATTCAAATTCAAATTCAAATTCATTTATTTGCTCGAAAGTGGGTACAAGGTCTTAAATAATCATAACATTATATCCTCCACATTCCACCATATAAGGCATGCAAATTTCATTATACATACACACAAAAGCGTTAAACTTATGACATCCCTCTTTTTGCGTCGGGAGTTAAAAAGATTAAGGTTAAACAGGCCCTAACGTGACTTGCAAACTTGTAAACACATCAGTCCCACATGTCACACTCTAAATTGTCACTTAGGTCTTTCGAAATTCTGTGACCCAAATGTCTGAAGCGCCCCACTTTGCTCAAAGGGATTCAATGTAAAACGACGACACTTTTTCAAATGTTAACACATTTTTATCAGAGAATCTATGAATTTTTACTTTGACCCATTTTATTTGTTAGGGGTATTTTTTTATTACTTCAATTTGCCGTATTGGGGCTTAGAATACTAACCCGGTAAAAATGTATAAAAAAACTACCTGAATTTGGGGGAGGGGGGATGATGGAGGGGTGGGGGGGGATGCAAGGAACCCCCCCCTACAATTTTTTTTCGCAGGAAACGAATACTTTTTTTTTTATTGAATTTTGAAATTCTAACTTTGATTCAACTTAACACTCTAAATTACGAATGCCAAACGTCGAGAATGTGACGTCAAAATGTGAAACTGTTAAGAATTCGACTCTAAATACTGTGATACCACCCTCAATCCTCCGCGACGCACGTAATATCGAGATATTTAGAAAAAACGAACCTAACCTCAAAGTACTAAAACAATACACTAAACACACCACTGCTTTATTGACATGACAATGACACTTGACAGTCGACAATTTACATTTTCTTCCCATACATAGCATTGACGTAAATACGTTCAGCCAATGACTCAATAAATCGATTACAACTCTTTTAATCGATTTACCTTCGTCAAAAATGTCGACGGGACCCCGCTTGGCGGGGTCCCTCCTTTCTCGTAAATAAAAACAGGAACCTAACTAACCTAATCCAACTATCTATTTGGTAAAACTATAGATCTAAGGAATCTGTGAAAACTGCTCAATATTTGTCTAAATTTATGTCAGGTTGTGGAGAAAGAAGAAGAAATTTTGAGCTCCGTATGGGGAGACACTACACCACTTCTACTATTATTTTAGAAAAATAATGACAAAAATAATTATACGTGCAAAATTACATTATATGCACTTTTAGGGAGAATTTAGGGGTTTTTGATTCACAAACAGGCTTCCGAACGTCTCCGGCGCTGCGGGAAGTGCAGCCCCTCCGCCCTTGCGTAACAAACTGCAGGCACTCCATGCTCGCCTACGCAGCTTCGGCTTTTTGGTCGCCTTCGGCGACCAGCCTCAGCCGCTTCGGCTCACATGGTGCCTGCAGTTTGTTACAGCGGGCGGGGGCTGCTCTCCCTCCGCGCTTCCGGGGTTTACATTCACTCTAGGGGTAGGGCAGACAGTACCACGTGGGGTCGGGGTTGACTAAGTCGGTTTTGTAACCATTTCAACCTACATCTGGAAATTAAAAAAATCCAAAACGGAACGGAATAACAAATTGTGTCATTTTAAAATGTAATGGTGGTGGGTAGATACGAAAACTATTCATTTAAAAATCCTAACGAAATCATACAATTACGAAAATACTTCGATTCTGCATTAGTATTTACAAAATACAATACTAATAGAATTATTCGATAGGTAATAAAATATTTCTATTTTATGCATTAGTTACAAATTTTTAATTTGTAGTATTATGTTTGTCACGTAGTACCATGCGATTACGATTCGATTCGATTATTATTTCGATTCTGATTGGTATAATCGCCTTCATAGCTCTAGTAGTGTTTACATACTCTACGACAGATGTCAAAATGGCGGTATGAATGTTTATTCTATATTATAGTTCTATTATTATAGTCGTGAGAAAAGAAAAGTATTTTAGTTCATTTTAAATATTTTGGTGTCTCCCGCACCAAAAATTAGGCATCAAGGTGCTTGCATGGGTCCCCATATTCACAGTGATAGTTATAACAGTGACTAAATAGTGATATTTCATGTTTGCATAATGCATTAAGTGATTTTAAAATAAGAGATTTCGGCTTTTCTCGGTGTGAAAAAAAATTACGTCTCCGCGCGCAAAAATTGCATCAAGATACCTTTTACGTAACCCTAGATAAGAGAACACATATATATCAAGTAACATTCAGGTAGCCACCATTAACAGTTTACGATAAATGGTTACCAACTGCTCCACATCGTATGTTTACAAGTTCCCCACTTACTGTCTATTTACCTTGTAATAATTGCCTCCAATTTGCCAAATGAATTGCAAAAAGTTTGTTTACAAATCGCAAATTGAATCGCTGATGTTCGCAAAGGTTGTTTACGATAAAAATAGCTTATTGCGTAATTGGTTTCACAAACAAATATAACATTAAAATAGACGTAATAAGAGAAGCTACATAAATGTACGTTGCAGGTTTTATGTTACCGAGACATCAAATTAAGGTTGAATAATAAAAATGTGAAATTTATAAAGCGATTATATTTTAAGAAGAAAGTAAAACATATTTTTTTATGATTTTAAAAGAGAGATGTTTCGACCTACGTGGTATAATTTTATTATGGGTTACTATTAACAGGTTAGTTCAATGTAATGGATAGCTTGGGTGTAGACTTTCTAAGCTACAGCCAATAGGCTACAAACACTTTACGGTCCTACACTTCTTTCAGTTGAATGAGAGCTGAATAAGAGCCAGTGGGTAACGAGAGCCAGCGCCCTAAATGATAAACCAGTAATGCTGTATACATTCACTATATCGCGCAGGATCTTGTGTTGCTGTAAATGGTTCACTTCTTTAGCTGCATGGCATCTGATGTAATACTGAAGCTATATCGGATTGTTATCTCAGCCCGGTTCAATGTGTGATTAGTGGCTGCCAATAGGCTGGCACTGCTGGCAGGCGGCATGTGGTATTCGCCAGATAAACTTCCCCAATGTCAGCTGTCGGCCATCGCTCATGTGTTTTGTATTTATGTAATCTTGCCCAATGATGTTGTATGTATAGGGAGGTAGATATGCTGAGAGGGCGTTGAAATTAAGTCAGTCGAATCTAGTCAAGTGTAGCGATTTCATTGCAGACAGTTGATAGATGCTTCAGAGTGAGGCTGTCTGTAGTTGTCACAAAAATGCCGAGTTGTGTTTTGAGATTTTGCAAAAATCATTTCTCCAAATTCAATAAGAATGATGGAGTTACATACCATAGGCAAGCACATAAAACGTTATGTTTAATTTTGTTACTAATATATAATATTTCTTTTAAAATTGATTAAAATATTAAATGTATTAAGGCACATGCCATTCGTCATAGACTAATATGGCAGAAGTGAAATCTAGGCATAAAAGTCAATTTAAGACATTTCGCAAATTGAACCAAATGAAATCTTTTTATAATGAATATGGAGGTATATCCCCAATTTTTTGAACTCTTAACTAATTTTATTATGATATCAAGTTTTAGATTGTTCGTAAAATAAAAAGGTTAAATATAACTGTAACTATTTAACAAAGGCAAAGCAGCCGATATTGAACAAATTTTTGTACTACAGAAAAGAGCCATTAGAGCTATTTATAAACTAAAATCAAGGGAGTCCTTGCGTGTCAAATTTAAAGAAATAGGTATACTTACAATAGCTTCCCAACATATTTATAGTAATTTAGTCTTTATACGGAATAACATAACTGCATATAAACAAAATTGTGACTTATCAAATCGGCAAACAAGAAGGATGCATCAATTGGCTACCTCTTCGTACCGTCTTGCTAAAGTGCAGCGTTCTTTTATGGGACTCGGTGTAAAATTCTATAATAAAATCCCAAAGCAAATACGTGACTTGCCGGTGGAATCTTTCAAGAAACGTGTGAAAATTCAACTAGTAGGCAAGGGTTATTATAACATATATGAATATTTAAATGATAAGGATGCTTGGAAATGATCAGCTAGGCAACCAGTTCTGCTCAGGTTAGAGAATACCTATTTTTGTAATAAATATAAGTTTTATTTTTAAAAGATGTGCTGAGGAGTTTCTTTACAGCTTTTCTTCTCCTCCATGACAAAGCACCTTTGCGAAAAGCTGGTAAATTAAAAAAATGACGTGCATAAGTGTATCAGTGATACCTAAATAAATAAAAGATTATTTCATTTCATTTCATTTCATGTAACTATTTTCATGCCACTTCCTTATTACACGAGGGTTGGGGGAAAGGAACCAAAATAAAAATAAATACATAATATATTATGCCTGTTAACTTTTAGGTCAAACTTTTCAGCGCGTACAGTAACGAGCCCTTTTTATTATTTTCTTCTTATCAAAATCAGACACAATTTCGTTTAAGTTATTGTATTTTTTACTTACTTTAAGTTTTTTGTTGTGTAATATAATTTCAAAATGTTAAATGACAATAATAATATTATGCCTAATATGTACTAGCTATTTGTTTCATTCAGTGTCCCTTCTGCCTGACTACTCTATGTTATGCTTTGACAATTATGACATGTCATCGCGGATCGAAAACTGAACCTCGTAATGTATGGACATAACCTATCTATGGTAAAAATCTTTGAATCTTGCCCTTTATTTCCGTAAATATGTATATTAATAATATTGATAGTCATAACACGTTTGATTGGAACGAGAATAATTTTTAGTTTTCTTTCAGGAATATTTTAGGTTTGAAGAGATATTCTTGCTTTATCGAATCTTAGCCTTTTCACCTTTTGGCATCTTTCGGTTACTAAATAGACCACTACTCTTTAGGTAAACGAAGTCAAATTAAAGTGATAGAATTCGTAACTATTGAATTCTTGCTTTATCGAATGTTAAGTCTTAAGTAATCTTAAGTATTTCTACGCAATACATAATTATGGAATTGTGTGACTCGTTTAACTTTATCTTGATTTCTCATTATTCAGTAACGTAATATGACACTCAATTTGAAAGTTTGGGTGTATCCACAGAACACCTAATAATTTAGATGTTCTGTGGTTGTATCATTATTGTTTTGTATTCATAATTTCCACGTGTGGCGTATAACTTAAAAAATAGATGTGAATAAAATAATCACTTGCTCTTAGCTTTAACGCGCAACTGTAATCTACTCTGTGCAGTGCACTCAAAGTGTGTACCTACACTGTGCACAGTACATTAGTCAGTGTGTTGTGCAGTGTCGGAGCTGTTTTCAAACGCTTTCCATCTCAGTAAGTCCTCCGCTCGAGCGACCGGCACGAACGATAACATAAACACGACGCATTCGCTTTGAGAATACAATTGTAAATGCGTTGCACTTTTACACGATTAATGATTCAATGGCGCGTTTTATTCGAGTGATGTGTTTTATTGTAATGGACGGTTAGCCACGATGGGCCATGTAATTGGTTACTCTGGCCAACACGAATTTGAAACACCAATCAATACTTTTGTACGCAATATTTACTTTTAAAATACCAAAGTGTTGCCAATCGAGACATACCTTTTCTCGGCACTATATCTCACTCATATCCCGGCAATTTGGTATTGGATAGCAGTCGTTAAGATAATAATATGTTGGAGGTGGGGTAGTATCAAGAATTTCCGACTTTTGGGTTGCCTACTAGCCATTGAGCTTGTGTCAATGTGGTGGAGAAATCTTCAAGACCTTCTCTGACAGTGTTAAGTCGAATTAGAGAAAATTTACTACGACCAATGGACCCTTTGGTTATATGGGTTCTGTTTCTAAATAGTATTTCTTTAAAGTCATAAAACGAAGATAACCTAGGCTTTATTTAATTTCATATAAATGATTTTATGCTTATGCATATTGGGAGGAATGAAATATCTGTTTAATCTGTATTTCGAAAAATAATACGACCAAGCATGCAAGCATTGCAAAGCGTGTTAGCGCCATAATAGCTGTTAGGTTTTCTTAGTCATTTCTATTTAGGTATAGCCATAGGGAGGCAGGCCTTAAAACAATAATTTTGTGAATAGGTTTGAAGTTGCTTCACGTAATTAAGGATGTGGGAGCGTGAGTTTTCAATGATGAAAATTGTTTTAAGTAAGATGTTGATTTTTACCTCGTTTTCTCTTAGTGTGTTGTTGTTATAGGTCAATAGTAAAATAATGAAGATGTCACAAATGTGTAATTTTTTAGTTCTATAATAGTTATTTGTTACTTATGTGAAATACAAATCTGTTGGTGAAAACCGTACAAAGGAATTTTAATGGTTTGTTTACATCGAGTCCAAACCGAATGTTACTGGGGTATACACATTCACCTCCTTCTGCGCAATATAATCTATACTGTGGCCTTATAAGAAACTGCGTTGAGATATGACATCCCAATTATTCTGTATACAGCTACTCAGTATTCATGGTCACGTTATTATGAAACAGTTTAAATGAGCTTCACCGAAACTCATAACGCGATGATAAATGATGTTTCGTCACGCAAGGCGACGTTGGGTAACATCGGGTGACGTCGGATGACGTCGTCTGACGTCGAGTGACGTCGGGTGACGCCGTGTGATGCGGTATCATGGAACAACGTGACAACATTGTGACACGCTTAATACAGTGACTTATACTTCCAACATGTATGGTCACGGAATTACTGCGAAGACGAGGGTCTTGAGGCAGATGTTCACCTTTCTTTTTAACCGACTTCAAAAAAGGAGGAGGTTCTCAATTCGACTGTATTTTTTTTATGTTTGTTACCTCAGAACTTTGGACTGGGCGAACCGATTTTGATGATTCTTTTTTTAATCGAAAGCTGGTCGCACATTTGGTCCCACATAAATTTTATTGACATCTGACAATGGCATCCATGAGAAAACCACATAAGTCGTAAATTTGTGTTAAGATGTGCGCGACAAATTGACGAATAACTCAATATCACGCCAACCGATTTCGATGATTCTTTTTTTAATCGAAAGCAAGCGCTTGTCATGTGGTCTAACATAAATTTGAACGAGATCTGACAACTATGTAGTTTTTGAGACTTTGAAGTCGGTTATTTTTTGTTAGTAAAATTTAGATTATATTGTAAGACCTTAACAGTTTAATATATGATATAACTTATTCGCGCAGTTTCATTTTAATATTTTTAGGCAATAGGCATCTTCTTGCTACGGCAAGTGCATTTTAGTGGGAGGTAGTTTAGAGTACCTAATTTCTATCATGCAAAGATTAGAAAAGTTTACCTTAATCATCAGTGAAAGATTGTTCAAAGAACTAGGTCAACTAGGTTTGTAGCCTAATTACTTAAGGCCGGGGTTCGAGCGCTAAGCGGCCCAAATATAGGTATCACAGCATAATTGGAAACAAGTCATCACGTAGTAGCCAGAATCAGAATCAAATATAAATTAAGGTACCGAAAGAACCGCGTAGACAGACTTGTGTAAAAAGGAAAGATGTTTATGTTATTCTGTGATTGTACGTATACAAATGAAGATTTTTGGTAACAGTAACAAAATGATTGCTCTCCGACCTCCGTAGTCCGTTAGGTATTCTTTGTTATGCCGACGGTACAGTCTAGTGAGGAATAAGTATGAACATCAAACGTCTGAAACTGTCTGTGAAGTAAATACTATCTATCAGTTATAACATGAAAGAAACTATTAGTAGTATAGTATTGGGCATTCTGCCCCACTTGTTCGCTCAGGCGTCTGCCTTCGCGTCGTGGGGCAGAATGCCCAATAAGATTTCTGGTAATTAGGGCTTATAGGTACATTTTTTCCACTGTTTCACTCTTCTATACGCCTCCTCCACGTGGAACAGAATGCCTGACACTGTTTCTGGTAGTAAAGCGTTATACCGCGTTGTCGATGGATGAGATATTCAGTCTACTTACTACATACGCTAATAAATGTTAATGTGATGAGTATAATTACTCATTATCAATCAAACTACCGTCCACTCAAATCATGAAATTTGTAAAACAACCACAATCGCTGAGTTTTAACACAATCTGTGAGGAAGTTTGTAAGGCTGATTCTCGTCATGGCGAATTATTGCCTAATTCAATACGATGCATCATATGCGGGCCCTCCAATTGTGGAAAAACAAATTTGTTAATTGGTCTCCTTTTACATGAAAATGGATTGAGATTTCAAAATGTTTATATTTATTCGAAAACTTTACAACAACCGAAGTACATATTTTTAGAAAATGTTTTAAATCTTATACCTGTTATTTCGCTTCATAAATATCAGGGAAATGAGGAAGTATTAAGGGTTCAGGACGCAAAACCAAATTCAATTATTATTTTTGATGATGTTGCTTGTGAAAATCAAAATAATATGCGTGATTACTTTGCGATGGGAAGACACAAAAATATTGATGCTTTTTATCTGAACCAAACGTATAGTAAAATTCCTAAACAGTTAGTTAGAGACAATGCGAACTTGATTATCCTTTTTAAGCAAGACGAAATAAATTTAAAACACGTTTATGAGGAGCATGTTAACACAGATATGACATGGACTGAATTCCGCGAAATGTGTTCAGAAATTTGGAAAGAACCCTTTAATTATGTTGTAATTAATAAAGATTGTTCTAAAAATAAAGGATGTTACAGAAATAAATTTGACACTTTTGTGGTGTTTGATTGAAACAAAAAATATTTAAATAAATTACTTTTATGAAATCGTTATTCTTTATACGACGCTCAATCGATCACTATCTTGCTGTCATTATGGAACAATCAATGAAAAGAAAAATTGTGAAGGCTGCAGCAGCTGTAAAGAAAAAAGTAAAAATTATGAGGAATATTGACATCGATAATAAGCAAGCATTGGAGACAGTTTTCAAGCCTGTGACTAAACCTCTCAACTTAATTGCAAACGCAAATAATCATTCTCTCCTTCCTACTATAGACGACGAAAAAACTAAAACACCATCCATAAAAAGCATTATTGAAGAAAATGTTACCCCTAAAATTAACACTGGAAAAGTCATCGATCCAGACGAATCTCAATCTGACACCGAAAGTGATTATTCATATCAATCAATAGAAGAAAGCAAATCAGACCGCGATACATCATCCTGGTCAGTATCATCAGAAGCATTAGAAGATATTCCATTTGGCGTCAGAATAGAAAACGGAAAATTAATGTTAGGTTCAGCTAGCGTAGCAATTGGTGATGATTATATCACAGTAGCTGGACGCAAATATCATAGTACACCAGGTATAAAACAGTTGCTGCTAAAAAAAGACGTTGATTTAAGTTTAGTCACAGACAATGATATGCAAAATTATAAATCAATGTTACTTGACACCAATGCACATCGACGGGACTGTGATCCAAGTAAACCAATAAAGAGTAATAAAGGACAAAAATATTTACAAATTGTAAAACCCCTATTTAAACTTCAAACACAACACAAAGGAAAAGGTCTACCTTTAATGAAAACATGGAAAACAAACATAGATTATGTGTATTGGGATGATCCAAATGAATTGGTGGAGAGGTTGAAATTATTAATTGCGTCTCGAGATGCTGGCAATACTGGATTAGACAATGAAATTATATCAATTATTGAAGAATTGCGTGAAAGTAAAATTATAAATAAGTAAATAAATGTTTGCTGATGATGGATGTTTTTTCATTACACTACTAACCTTCGAATAAAGTACACTTTCAACATGAATGTGGATAAATTCGGGCACTATATTCATAAAAGAATGCGTTTGTCAGAACTATTTGACGTTTATGATAACGCTTTAACAAAAACAGAAAACGGAGAGTTTGATTTAAAATCGTCAAGACTTAGAGGAATTAAATTACCCATAGAAGCAGACGATGCTGTGAATAAGGATTATGTTGATAATTTTCAGGATAATTTGATAAAAGAATTACATAAACTGAATGAGACATTGCGTTTACAAACCATGACATATATTCAAAATTTTGTTCAAGCTACTATAAAAACAAAGATATCAGACGTTTTGGCTCATTTGGAAGATAAGTTTTATACCAAATCAGAAATTGATAAATTACTTAAGAAATCTTCGTAATGATGAAACAACAAATAGTTAACGAAATACACAAACAAGCACGAAGAAATTTTCTTCGAAGACCTGTTATTCTAAAGGGAATAGATGACTTATGGCAAGCCGATCTGATAGACATGCAAAATTTAACAAAGTTTAATAAAGGTTTCAACTACATTTTAATTGTGATTGACTGCTTTTCTAAATACGCTTGGGCGGTGCCAATCAAATCAAAAAATAAAATTTGTGTTACCAATGCATTCGAATCTATATTATACAATAGTCATCGAAAACCGATTAATTTGCAAACTGATCTAGGGACAGAATTTTATAATAACGTATTTCGGAATCTCATGAAGACAAACAATATAAACCATTATTCAACTTTTTCTACCAAAAAGGCTTCGATTGTCGAACGATTAATTAAAACTATCAAAAATAAATTATATAAATATTTTAGTTTAAATGGAAGTTATCGGTGGTTAGGATTACTAGAAGTTGTCTTAAAAAAATACAATAATACGAAACATCGTACTATCAATTGTAAACCAATCGATGTAGATAAATCTAAGGAACCTCTAATTAAACAAAATATTAAAAAAACCCACAAATATATATCATCAAGGACAGGACCAAAGTTTAAAGTCGGTGACTATGTTCGAATAAGTAAATACAAACAGCATTTTGAGAAAGGGTATACTCCAAATTGGTCAACTGAACTATTTACGATAAAAAATATTAATAACACAGTTCCAGTTACGTATCACTTAGAAGATCAACGTAAGCAAACTATATTGGGAACATTTTACGAACACGAGTTGCAAAAGACTAAATATCCTGATGCTTATTTGATTGAAAAAGTTATAAAAAAGAAAGGAAATAAGCTGTTTGTGAAATGGTTAGGTTTAAGCAATGATGAAAATAGTTGGATTGAGAAAACTGCAATTCAAGGCTAAAATTGTTATTAAATAAGAAGTTTAGTCGTATTTGTTTCATTGCAACTTTGGCGATGCAAGGAGGTGGGCTAGTTAATAGTATCATTAATAATTTACCGTTTGAACTTCATTTGCCTGGTTATAATTACTGTGGACCTGGCACAAAACTTCAGAAACGTTTACTACGGGGTGATAGAGGGGTGAATAAGCTAGACGACGCTTGTATGCAACACGACATAGCATATGCAAAACATACAGACCTACCTAATCGTCATAAAGCAGATTTACAACTTCTAAATATGGCAAAACAACGCATTAAGTCAAAAGATGCTTGCAAAGGCGAAAAACTAAGTTCATGGTTAGTGAGTAAAGTTATGAAAGCCAAACTTAAAACCGGTGCTGGCGTCAAAACGTTTAAAAATTTTGTATCTAAAATAAGATCAAAAATCAAGAAATTTCAACACAATGATAGTAAATCTTTAATCGACGCTGCTTATTTAGCAGCTAAAAAAGTATTTCCAAATAAAAAGAAAATTCGAATACCACGTGTAATACCCATACCAAAAACTGGAGGTATTCTACCTTTGATTCCAATATTTGCTGGTTTATCGGCATTAGGGACCTTAGCTGGCGGTGCAGCTGGCATTGCGAAAACCATTAATGATTACAAATCCGCTCAGAAAAATTTGCAAGAAACACAACGACATAACAAAGCTATGGAAGGTGTAGTATTAGGCAAGGGTCTATACATTAAACCGCACAGAAATGGTCACGGATTATTTATAAAGCCCTCAAAAAACTGAATTGTAAGCTACCTAATCGTCCTCTAAGTAATATAGATATAATAAAGTACGCATGTGACATCCCCCACTTCAGAGGAGTTTTTATGCGAGATCAATTACCAAGAACACCAAAGGAGATCGAATGTGGTATTGTTAATTTGGATGAGTCTAAGAACAAGGGGACGCATTGGGTGGCTTATGTTAAAATATATGACTATTGTGAATATTTTGATAGTTTTGGCGATCTGAAACCGCCTAAAGAAATAATTCGGTATTTTAAGAATTGTAATGTTTGTTATAACTACACAAGATATCAGTCATTTAATACAGTTAATTGTGGTCATTTATGCTTAAAATATCTATGGCAATTTTGGAATAAAAATGTATAAAATATGTATCATTCTTTTATTTTCACCATTTGCAATATGTCACTCACTTTGTCGATAACAGGAAATTCGTCAAGTTTATCCACGTACTATCCAAACACTCTGCAATTAGATGGACAGTATGAATGTGCTTTATTGCATATCTCAACATTTAATTCCATTCCGAATATTGATAAAACTAATAATAAGTTATTCTATGGATCTAATGAAGTTATTGAAATCCCTGAAGGGACTTATGAATTACAAGATATCAATGATTATTTAAAATCTGAAATAAAGGATGCATCAATCAATCTACAGTGTAATAACAACACATTGAAAGCAACTTTGTACTGTACAAAAGATATTAATTTTTCTGAGGAAAATACCTTTAGAAACTTGTTAGGGTTTAAAAAACAAATATTGAAAGCAAATAAATGGCATGTGTCACAGTTTCCAGTAAACATTTTACCAACAACCGTGATCAGGGTTGAATGTGATATCGTAAGCGGCTCATACATAAACGGCGAATCAAGTCATATTATTCATGAATTTGCACTAAACGTACCACCTGGATATAGGATTATAGAAATACCTAAAAACGCAATTTACTTCCCCATTAACCAGAGCAACATAAGCTGCATTAATATTAGACTTTTAGATATAAATAATCATTTAATAAATTTACGTGGTGAAGAGGTACAGCTGTATTTACATCTTAGAAGAAGAAATGATTGACTATAATAAATATACGCAACAACCAACTACACGTATCAGTTTGACTCAAGAAATCAATCATACAAGAAGTCGTAATAAAAAGAAAATAAAATTAACGAAAAGCAATAAGGCATTCTTAAAAGCGATCGGCTTATTAAAATGAATATTTTAGACGTTTTATCGACTCCGTCTTACGACAATAGTGTGGAAGGAATTGAATATCATTCTTACAAACCCTACATTACTAGTTTTAATAGAAATGATGAAATCCGCATACCAATCAATCAACAGGATTTATATGTACTACCATCAGCAAGCACCTTGTATTTGGAAGGGAATGTTATCGTTAATAAACGAGATTCTAAGGATCCTGTCACCAGTGTTCAATTTACAAATAACGCTTTATTGTACTTATTTCAAGATATAAGGTATGAGCTAAACGGAGTGGAGATTGATAAAATAAAGAATGCAGGCGTTACGACCACCATGAAATCTTTAATATCAATGAACGAAAGTGAATCTAAGATAGCTTATTCTTGGGGGTGGAATATTGATGGTATAAAAAATGGAGGTAAATTTTCTGCTTCTATACCACTCTGTAACATAATGGGCTTTGCAGAAGATTTTAAAAAAGTTGTGATAAATAGTAGACACGAACTAATATTACTAAGAAGTAACACAAACTTGAATGCTGTGAAACTCAATACCGGTGAATTTGTAGAAGACGTTCAAATAAATAAAATTATTTGGCGTGTACCACACATTAAAATATCTGACAAAGAAAAGCTTAATTTTTTGAAACTGTTAGAAAGAGATAAACCGCTTCAAATGATATTTAGAAATTGGGATCTGTATGAATATCCAGCTTTACCTAAAACTACAAAACATACTTGGGCAATTAAAACTTCGTCACAAATAGAAAAACCAAGATATATTATTATTGGTCTACAAACAAATAGAAAAAATAATGCAAGTTCTGACATGTCTCAGTTCGATCACTGTCTTCTTCGCAGCGTTAGAGTCTATCTCAATTCAACATACTTCCCTTATGAGAACCTAAACGTTAACTTCGCAAACAACAACATTGCCTTATTATACGAACAATATGTTAGATTTCAACAGTCATATTATGGTCGTCGTCCAGAGCCCTTGTTGAGTGAGAAACAATTTAAAGATTTAGCGCCGTTATTTGTTGTCGACTGCTCTAGACAAGTAGACAATTTGAAGACAGGTCCGGTTGTGGACGTTAGAGTGGAAATTGAAAGTGATTCTGATATACCAGATCAAACCGGCGCGTACTGTCTTATATTAAACGACTGTATAATTGAATATAAGCCACTGAGTAATACTGTAAAAAAATTATCATGAAGCAGGATACCATCATAGTGGATATTCAAGGATTTAAAGATCAGTACAATAATTTTATAGTAAAAGAATTAGCGTTCGCAACACGTGATTATACGCAATTATTCTTAATAAAACCCCCATATTTATTCAAATATTTAACAACTGATGAAAAAAGACAAGTAAAGTGGCTGGAAAACAATAGAGGTATTCATTGGAACGAAGGACATATTGACTATAGAGAATTTCATCGTATAATCGTTCCCTATCTAGAAAACAAAAATATCTTAGTGAAAGGTTTGGAGAAGGTTACGTGGATAAAAAACATTTGCGAAAATTGTGAAGTGTCAGATTTTGGTGAAGACCAGTGTCCTAACATGTTTGAATTACATAAAAAATTCTGTGATAACAATTTAAATTGTAATGTACACACAAATCATTGTGCTTTAAAAAATGTGTTATGTATAAAAAAGCATTTAGGGTGGCACTAAAATGTTTTGTTTTGGTTTTATAAATAAAAATAATTTCTTCAGTAAAAATGCATTTTTATTTTTTAAACATAATAAAATAATAACTTACAATAACAATAGTATCTTTATTAAAAATCATTGTCTATTAAAGATTTCGATATTTTCTTAACTAGCGATTCTGTATCGTCCATAACACTATCCATGGCATCCTTAACAATGTACTGCGCACTTATCACAACGTTCTCACTTTCACTATCGCTGCAGCTTGTTTGAGAATTGTTGCTGCAGAGATCAGTAACAGAAATTTTTATTAACCTAATGCCTCGTCGTTGTAATCGGCTCATTACAAAAGATTGTGTAGCGTTATGTTTTTTCAAAGTTTCTCGGCGACGTTGCTTGGACTTTTTCTCTTTCGTTAGTTTGTATTGTTCGGGTTCCCAGCGATTCAGCTCGGAAAATCCTTCGTAAGGATCCTGAGCATACTGGCTAAACACAATCTCTGAATCAGATACCTGAAACAAAAATAATTATCCATTTTCAAATCTGATGTGCACACACAAAAATCACTAATATTATATCAGATTCAAATAGGTACTTTACTTACCGTGCACATAATTATTATAATAACACAAGTACTAGGTATAATACTGTAAAAACAACTTCTCAATTCTATTAATATTCCGTAAATAATAAAAAATAAACTAACTATCAACTTTATATATTCAAATCAATCCAAAATTGTTAACTTAGCATTCAATCAAGGATATGGATTAGTTGTTTGAAAATCACTCTTTCAGATATAGTTTTATAGTTCAATATATTAAAATAATTTAGTATGAATTGTAAACTGCAAGTCTGCATAAATATATTATACCTTCTCATAAAGTGCGATGAACTGTAACATGTTATAACATGTTGCGTGTATCAATAATACCTACCATTCCGGAGCATTATTATTATTACGCAAGTATAAGTTATTGTCATGAATTGTAAAAGCTAAATATTTAGGTATTAAGAATAAAATACAAAAAAAATATCAAGGAAATCCTTCTAAAGACATAGGTAGAAGCCACCTTCGGTAAAAAAAAACTATAATATTATTAGTTTAAATAGATCAATAAAACAAAGTTTATATTTAACAAAGGTTGTTTATTTATAAGTATATAATATTACATAAAAACTTACTAATAAATTCTATAATTTACAATCTTATTTATGTACATTTTTAAGTTGTAATGAAACATGGACACTAACTGAATACAAATCATAGGTTACTTATAGTTATTACAAAATCAATTACAGAAATGTTTATTAACTTTATTATTTTTTATATTTACCTGAGTACATATTTTACTAAGAACATTTACATAATCTCTACATATTATTATAGTAATATAAAATAAATTATATTTACATGCCCATTAAAACCAATTACGAATATCAATATTTAGGATTGAAAGATCCTTTTAAAATTGAAGAATGCCCCCACGCTCGGGTTGCAACATTGCAATTTGATATAACACGTTTATCATCATTACTTGATAGTGCTATTTTATTCACACTTTGTGTAAATATTTCATGCTTAATTGATTTAAATAAGATATTTTTTCGATGGATAACATCTCTATTAAATAATACATTCTGGTAATCATCTATAGTTAAATCACGTACCACGCAGGATTTAATTCCTTTTGCTTTTTTAATTACATTATTCATAGTTTTTAATGAATATAACTTGGACCGCAAGCCAACAAATTCAGTAATAAGTTTGCCTCCCATTTCATCCTTAAACAATCCTGGCACTTTTTTATTAATCTGAGGTATCATGAATTCATTTTGTACGGTATAGTTACTAGTATCAAAGTACTCTAAAAAATTACATTTTAAGTCTTTGTAGAAATCTTCTGTGTATATTGAATAAACAAAAGAATCCGTATCGGTGTAGCATAATTTTACTCTGTCGCCATAAAAAGGTTTAACTATTTTATAATGAAAATGATACATATGTGATTTGGATAGCTCTAAAACAGTAAAACCTATATAAATTGGTTTATCCAAAATGAAATGATCGGGGTTCATTTGTATTGCAACTAAGTTTTCCGATAAAACTGATGCACTATGAAAATAAGGATTGCTTACGAGTTTTTCAGCACAGGTAGTTTTTTTTGTTTTATTATTTGTGCTATTCCAAGAGTTAATTAAATGAACACTCACTCTTTTTTCGGTATTTTCTAATGTTTTCCCAAAAACGCTGTTGTTTAATAATTTGAAAAAATCCTGTTCAAATACACTTTTTGCGTTTTGTCGTAGTTGCGTATTTAATTCGATATATTCCTTCAAATAAGCACTTTGTCGAAACGTAATGGCTCTGTGTATTTTACGTAATTTTAACCCATGTTCAATACATTTCTTTAAATGAACATAATGAATCACATAGTTATACTTATTGTAAAGATTTGAAATAAGTTTTTCTGTTTTGCCCCCTGGCGGTATGCATTTTTCAGCACAAAAAGGTAAATCGTTGTGTAATATATGTAAGGTTTCAGGATACAAAATATCTACTTCTAGTATAAAACCCCATTCTGCGTTGTCGCTGATATTTACTATATCTATCTGATCTATTTCGTTTTGATTTAAAAATCGAAAACCTGAGTGAGGTAAATATTGACCCATACTATAGCCGTAAAGATTGTTACAGTCCAAATAAGTTATGAAACAGGAAGGTTTTGTAGCATCACACGAAGGCATATATTTATTATTAGCTTTTGCATAGCGATGAGAACACATACATAAACCTCCCCTAATACCGCTTTGAATCATTCGTACCATAGACAAGTCTGTTAAGAGTTCTAATTTAACTCCTGTTTTTAAAAGCATTGCATCAAATGATAAACTAGGTGCAGTAATATAAAACGCAGGATCGAGCTTATAATGCAACTTACAAGTTTTTCGAAAATTTTCAAATATGTCGGTAAGTAAAAGTACGTCAGTCTTTAAATACAAATCAGTATATTCACCCAATGTCTTTATGTTAAATTTGTGCCATACCAATTTAGCGTGGTCATAGTCCTCCTGTGAAATATGTTCATTGCTTATCGAATTGAAAAATAAATGTTTCGCTGGTAATGTTTTTTCTTCATAACATTTCCAATTGCTTACATAATCGTAGGGATAAATGCCTTTTCGTGTAAGTAGTTGAAACTGATGATTATCAGGGAAATGATAGCGCAAATTAATAAAATCCTCAGTTTGCATAGTTTTCGACAGTTTATCTAAACTAGTGCCTAAGAAATGAAATGAATCTAAAAATCTAATCTGTACATAATCGTTATCGTTGATATGCATAAATTTTGAAAATGAAATATATTTTTCTTTGCTTTTAGGTATGATATTTAATTTGCCAGGCGTTTCGCCTAATTTTTTAATAAATAAGTGACAGTCGTATCCTGACAAATTATGAAAAAATATGGGTATGAACATTGGTATCTTATATTGTAAATTACAATGTCGATGGGCTGCACCACGGTATCGACCAGTAATATGACAATGATCTCTGACTTTATTATTCCATAACAGATTTTCACATATGTGACATTTCCTAGCTTTTTTAAAATCAATAACGTCTTTTTCTGAAAATATAATCGAGACATTTTGAGTCAATATATTGTAAATTCTCTTAATGTCTTCAGTAAGAAAATCTATAAATTTGGAAACACAATCAATTCCACGATACGTTTTAAATTCATTGAAATTGTCATTGCACGATGAAACAATATTATACGCAAAAGCTGAAGGAATGTGTCGTTGTAAGCGAAAGGTATTTGTGGTATCAGATTCATGGTTGGAAATTGGTTCAAGTAATGTTTCGAAATCGGCATAGATAGTGAATGGAACGTCTTGTTTTCTATTATAATTTTTAAATTGTAAATATGAACCTTTTTCAGGCAGAATAGTAGCAACCCCTCCACACAAATGACTATCAAATTGATCTTCACTAGGAAAAAACACTAAACAGGTTTCGCAAAAGTATAGCTTGCCGTGATGCTTAGTTATTTGACTTTTAACGAGACGAGGTAGATCTTTAATGAGGCAATAATGAGATGAATTACCATTTTCTAAAAATAGTAGGTGAATTATTTTGGATTTATGATAGATTTTATCGGGTTTATACAGAGGACCCGTTATAGTCTTACTACCTCTTAACCCGTAAATATAAATATTCAAAAAAGGATTGTTTCTTTCAAAAATGTTTATATCTGAAAAAGTGATTGGAAATGAAATATCATTTAAGTTCAAGACATCACGAAAATGAGGATATGACGTGACTCTCTCAGGATGCCGAGTACTTGGATACAAAGCAGCAACTACACACCACAAAAAACAATACCTGTCATCGTTTTGAATATTCAAACACGCTTTCTTACTCTTTATATATTTCGGTAAATCTATAAATCGTGATCCACTAAGAGGTTGATATTTGTTAATATTAATTTCTAAATGTGAATTATTTAAAAACGTCCATCCACTATCTCTTTCTTGAAACTCTTCAATTTTTTTTAATAATATTATTATAACTTTTTCATAGGTGGACTTGAAACTGTAATTTAAATGAATGATAAAATTTTTTGTCGCAAAAGATTTCAACTCTTGTAGATCATTCTTCAGCATTAAAAAGACTCCGAAATATTCAAAATTTATTTTAACAGAATAATGTTTTTGAAGCGAGCTATCTATTAAAGATTTAACTTGATCATGAATATTTTTTAAGAAACATTCTGGGTAAATATTTGCTTCGGGTTTAGTTGTAGTAATCCGATAACTTGTAATACGTCCTTTGAAGCAGGAATGTATAATTTCAACGTTGTCATTGATACGAATAGTACTATTATTTTTATGTCTGTTACTTCGCAAATGGCTAATCCAACAGCGTGAATTCACATCAATGTTGCAAACCGAACAGAATGGCATTTTTAGAATCACAATAACAATAAAATTATTATATAATTCAGAAATATTGAGTTAGCTGCTAAGTATATCAGACTTTATTACCAATTACTGCCGTAGGTCTTCAAAACTTCACATCTTCAATTGCATCTCTCAATCTCTCATCAAAGTGACGTGCTCTGGAATAAGATACGATCATAATTTAATAACACATATTAAATAATAATTTTAATACACTTTTAATTATTTTGTTACGGGAATAAATCTTTAACAACAGATACAAAAATAATCACTAAGACACATCTACAATTGATTTTGTAATAGAATAGATCTAAGAACATTAATATTATTTTATTGTGGAGATCGAACCAACAATTAATACTTAGCCCACGAGCAGGGCGAGCAGATAATAATATTATTAGAAGCCACTTTGTCATTCATCATAGAATGGATAATTTCTTTCTTTCAATCAGATAAAAATAATGAAAACTATCATAGTAATATGAAATAACAACTAAATACATACCCAATATTCACAATAAAATAATGTCGTCTCTGTTAATTATGTCCAAAGTATTAGCATTCCCTCATTAAGTAGGTATTTCTATACCTGCAAATTTAGTCAACAAATAAAATATTTGCTTCAAACCAGCACCTCTGCTGCCTCACAGTTCATAATAAGTGATGGTCTGAAATAAAAAAAAACACAAAATTATTATAATAATACTGATAATGACAACAAAACTTGAATGAAATATAATAGACTATAATATTTAACATAATAATTACCTTATAATAATTTTGCTATCGATTTTACCATTAATATATACCTATAACTTGTACTCAGTAATCGAATTAAATTTAAATTAAAATACACATTTTGCGTGCAAATAGTACCAATACCTATTGTGTTTTGTCAAAACAAAAGTGTCGTGTTCCATCCGGTTGCATTACTTAACGGTATTTTGCAAGATTTTTCATTTCAATCAGGGTTGACATCCAAATGCAAATAATTATGTATTATTATTACCTATTTACTGGAACAAAATGTTGTATTTATTACTTAATTATTACATACAAAGTTATCTACGTTAAAAATAGGTATAGAATATTTATTTAAGAGTGCTAATGGTCTGTTAATTTACCGGATTATTCAATATTTTCTCGATATGTAATTACCTAAACTAGAATACAAAAGACCCAATGAAACGTAAATAACAAGTCCTTTTAATCATATATTTTTATTTTTACAATTTAAGTTGGAATGTTTTAAATTTATATCGTTTGTCAACCCTAACAAAAATATCATATTTCTCAACACAATACTTGTGATTATTGCACACCTATTTAAAAGTGTTATTCAGCAATACGAATTTTTATTACTACGCAGCTAATTTGGTTATGGATGTCACTTCCACATATTTTTATATAAAAATGGGATCATCAGTCTATACATAGTATGTAACATGTATGACAATTATTTTGGTAGCCCTAAGTCTTTGTGTTGCGTTAGCAAATAATGATTCTAGAACATTCTTAGTTATCATTTTTGTACAAATGTAATACGTACAAATAAGAAATGTCTAATTTGTGTATTATTTTTATTAAACACACTTACATTTCATTTTACCAAATTTACATGTCTTTTCTGACTTATAAGCTAACGTTTTCGGAGCTCGGTACATCAAATTCGAGCCTCGGATAGGAACAAAGTACTCCTACAACGACTACAGTGCAACCAGCGCCGAGTGCCTCCACTCTGCAGTTCAGTCCATCCAAACAGTGGTTGTATTGGTAATTATACTTCAAGTGGCTGCCATTTAAAATGTAAGTCTTTATAATTTTTATTAATTTTCATATTTTACTTCAACCAATTTATATTTCAGATACAACATGTAGCCAAATACTTTGACATTTTTCACTAACTTAATTTACTCATAATTGTTATAATCGTCAATAGATTAATTATAAGTGCGAGTTAATAGTTTTATTATTACTAGTTCATTCCAAGTAGATAAACATTAACTTAACATTTAATCCTTTTTCAGCATAGGTATTTCAAGTAATAATATCTAATTAAAATTTAACAATTTACAGGTCGGACTCTGAGTGCGATCAACGCAGCAACTCTACAGATGTTGAACACAGTGCCGAGCTCCTGCGGAAACATTCTACTCCTACAAGCAAGCGTAAATCTACGAAGAAATCGCCTGCCATTATAAGGTAATCATACTAAATTTACATCTACTCGTTATATTTAAATTATAATATTTCAAATTTTGTACTTACGTTCGATATATTTATGTGGCGTTGCGGTCAGTAGTTGATTTTTTATTACACACATTCACTTTCTGTTACTGAAATAGTTTATGATATATAAATTATGGGAGATATTTTTTTATTTATTTTGAAATAACCAGTAATAGGCACTGGTTATTGCTGCAAATGTCGATCAAGTTTATATTTATTCTTGTTCATGATTTATTTTAATATATTTCACTAATCTTATGATTGCAGAGTAAAAATTTATTTATTCTTCGGTAAACTTGACTTTTGAGATAGACTATATTGATTCTTAATATAATTAAATTGTTACTCTCATTTACAAGTAACAACATTTTATTTACATGACCATGCAGTATGTAAATTAATACAATTTTTGTATTTATTGTGTTATTTTTCGTAATGATTTTGAAAACCGACACCATCAGTAAGTAATTTTATACTTATACGGGTTATTTATGTTTGTTACAGAAAGAAAGGGAAGACTGTGGACATCTTCAATCTTACTCGTGATGGCGGCAAATCCAAAGATCCTCCATCGCGCGTGCTGTCCACGTACTTCGTCAACAGAGTTGCAAACGGCAACGAACGTCGGGCGATCAACACAACGGGGGACTACCTTATCGATTTGAAAGTCTACCAAACCAACGATGCGCGCAATACTGATGCACAAGAGCTCTGGAAGAAAGCGCTAGTACGGATAAAATTCCAGACTCAAGACGATACACCGCAATGGCGTAAGCTTCAATCTTTGGTGCACTCGGTGGATGAACTGTGTGAGGACCATCCTACATTTATATCAAATGATTGTAACCTGTAATTAACATTAATATTATAACTATGAATAAATAATTTTTACATATTGTTTTGTTTCCTTTCTCAGCTGAAACCGCGTTCTTTACAACAACAAACAGTTATTTTGCATTTCTAATTATGAAATTTTAATGAAGCTTTCTGTCCCACATTACCAGAAATCTTATTGGGCATTCTGCCCCACGACGCGAAGGCAGACGCCTGAGCGAACAAGTGGGGCAGAATGCCCAATACTATACTACTACTATTCTTTTGAATGCGATGCTACAAAGGAAAGAAGTAAAACTGGTAGATTCGTAAAATACGTGTTTATGCGGTTCGTATCGGTAAATTTAATTACTGTTTAAATCACCATGGATCTTTTAATACCGCGGTATTATCAACCGTTGGCTGAGGCTAAACATTAAAATAAAAATATGTATTAGGTAACTTTTACGCTCCGAACTAACGTAATAGATAAACATGCTTATAAATAATACGTCGCACCTTGCTGTAATTAAATAAGTCATTGTTAATTCCCCATAGCTTAAAATGTCATTACACAGACAAAGAGTCTACGTTGAAAATATATTAGAGAAAAAAATGTTATTGTTCCATCAGTAATACTTAACTGCATTGATATAGCTGTTGGCAAACAAGACAAGTCGAGAATCGTGATAAATATTCACGGCGCCTGTCACTGACTTCCCTCGACTGAATGATATAATTGGGGTGACATCTCGACGGGCTAACGAAATATCTCCACCCATAACTAATCTATCTTAGGTTCTCATTATAATATTCATATTAAAGCTATAATTAAAAATAGATTTCAAAGAAAAAATATTTAAATAAAAGTTACAGATTTATTTATTGGAAGTGATATTTATTTATACTTCTATATTGGTTCCATAATATGTATCAGAATTAATTCCAAATGAATATAATTTATACAAGCGATTTGTATATGTTTATCCATTATTTTACTGGTCCTTATGGTACGACATGTCACACAAGTTTAAACGACTTCTTTTGGTCAAATGATTTCTGGCATTAAACCCAACAACTTTGTTTTGGAATATTCAAAATTGTGAGCGATTTCCGCGGACGAAAACATGTTGTCTAATTAAACATAAACAGTACAGAATTCCCATAAGTTTAAGGGTCATGTAATAACAGGAAAGAGCTTCAATAATAGCATACGTTGTTTGAGTTAAAACATTGTTACTTGTAAGCATTCACAGCAAACATGAGGAATTATTATCTGAAGCGTGTGCGGTTGGTAGTCGAATCTATATATATAAAATTGAAAAGAGATACACTGATTAAACAAAAAATCTCACAAACTACCGAACCGATTATGATGAAATTTGGCAGGAAGATAGTTTATGCTAAGGAGACGTCAGCTAAGAACGGATTTTTGGAAATTCATCCCCTAAGGGGTACAAATAAGGGTTAGAAGACACTTTCATACAAACCAACTTTCTTAGTTTTAGATTTATAAATATGATTTTTTTTATGGAAGTTTATAGTAATTAACAAAAGTTAACTTTAACATTTTTTTTTGGAAAATCATCCCTTAAAGGGTTAATTTCTTGGATGGAACTTAGTAGGCAACTTCGTCATTTTTGAAGTAAAAAACATGAAAATTTACATATTAGTTCAAGATTAGGAACAAAATTTGAAAGTATTATGTTTTTTTGGAAAATCATCCCCTAAAGGGTTAATTAAGAGTGCGAAAGTTAGTATGGACACTTCGTCAGTTTTGAAGTACGAAGGGCGAAAATTTGTATATAAGCTTATAGTTAGACACAAAAAATAACTGTATCATTGTTTTCTCGAAATTCATCCCCTAAAAATAGGGGTTGGTAGTCAACTACATACAAATCAACTTCGCCAATTTTAGAGTTATAAATATGAATTTTTTTATGTAAGTTTATAGTAATAATCTAAAGTTAAATTTAACAATTTTTTTCGGAAAATCATCCCTTAAAGGGTTAATTTAGTGAATTTAATTTAGTATGCAACTTCGTCATTTTTAAAGTAAGAAGGGTGAAATTTTGTATACAAAATAACTGTATCACTGTTTTCTCGAAATTCATCCCCTAAAAATAGGGGTAAGAAGCCATTTACGTATAAATCAACATCGTCAGTTTTAGACTTATAAATATGAAAATTTTTATGTAAGTTTATAGTTATGAACAAAAGTTAATTTTAACACGGTTTTTTGGAAAATCATCCCTTAAAGGGTTAATTTAGAGGATTTCATTTAGTACGCAACTTCGTCATTTTTAAAGTTAAAAACATGAAAATATTATGATGATATTAGCTCCAGATTAGAAACAAAATTTGGAAGTACATATTAAGTTTTTTTTGGAAAGTCATCCCCTAAAGGGTTAAATAAGAGTGCGAAAGTTAGTATGGACACTTCGTCAGTTTTGAAGTACGAAGGGCGAAAATTTGTATATAAGCTTATAGTTAGACACAAAAATAACTGTATCACTGAATTCTCGAAATTTATCCCCTAAAAATAGGGGTTGGTAGTCAACTACATACAAATCAACTTCGCCAGTTTTAGAGTTATAAAATATATGCATTTTTTTATGTAAGTTTATAGTAATAAACAAAAGTTAACTTAGATTTTTTTTTTTCGGAAAATCATCCCTTAAAGAGTTAATTTAGGGGAATTAACTTAGTAAGCAACTTCGTCATTTTTTATGTTAAGAATGGACAGGGAGCAGGAGAGGGAGAAGGAGCGGAAGAGGGAGATAGAGAGGGACAGGGAGCGGAAGAGGGAGTGGGAGCGGGACAGAAATCGGGAGAGCTCGCGGGTGTGGGCGTGAGAGGGACTGGGAGCGATAGAGGAAGAGGGAGAGGGATATGAAGTGGGAGAAAGACCTCGAGCGGGAAAGGGAGAGGGAGAGGGATCTGTGGTGGGAGAAGGACCTCGAGCGGGAAAGGGACAGGGAGTGGGACAGGAAGAGGGAGAGCGAGGGGAGTGAGACAGGGAGCGGGAGAGGAAAAGGGACAGGGAGCGGGAGAGGAAGAGGGCAAGGGGAGAGAGAGAGATGGAGAGGGAGAGGGAGAGGGAAAAGAAAAAAAGTTAATGTTGTTTACTATTCCAAACCCGCTCCCGGAGGAATAATCTGTGATTGTATCGTAAGTTTCAGTATGTAAATTCCTAAATATAAGTACTTCAATATAAATGAACCTGTTTTTAAATTTTCTTTTGTAAGGGATAATAAATAATATGATAAGCATAATTTCCGCGTGCGAAGCTGCGGGCAACAGCTAGTATTACATATACTTAACTAAGATTGTCTAAGATAGGATCTTATTCACAGTCTAAACATTTGCAGTAAATCAAAAACACCGTATTTTGCTGGAAGTGACAGAAACAATCATCAATATACATATTATTTTATAAGAAAGCGACCGCGTGACTCTCTATTATGATGATGCACGTACGAGTAATGCACGCACCTTAGATGCCCGTTCTCGAAAATGCTGCACTCATCTTACCTGGACTTATCTGAACAGAAGGAGAACCTCTTCTGTAAGAAAACCTTGTAAACAGTAAGGGTGAGTTCACAATTATAGCGGTGCAGCGACCCACCGTTAAAATCTATGATCCCACAAAGCACCGTGGAAATTTCTGAGAATGTACCTACAACGCTGTACCTACCGTACGCAATATAATTTGTATGTTGCGACAATGCTTGGCATTAGGTGCGAAATATTTTTTTAATAAATTTCTTAATACATATTCTACAATATAAGCTCAATCAATTACAATTAAGTGCTACATTCTTGCAAACCCTGTTGTGTACGTAAGTACTTATTGTGTTTAAATAAAAATAGGAACTACATCAATATACAGTGATAATATGGAGCTTCCGGAAGAACAAGTAAATGAAGTTATAAGTGTGGTTGTAAGCGTTTATTTAACTGCGCCATTCTTCTATCGTCACCTACGGATGTTAGCAACACCATCGTCTGATATTTTGTTTCGTGTTACGGCAAAACTAGATGCAAGATACTACACGATAGCATGTAAAGTATTTGCGCTGTCAAAGTTCCATCTATCGACATAAAAACACGCGTCCGTACCGAGTCCACACTCCACCCACACCCAGTGTAAACAGGATATCGTCGTGGACGCAGTGGCCGCAGTGCTGTGGACGGAGATCATAATAAAACTATTTTTAAATCGATCTCTATGAAATAACCCAAGCGCAGGTCGGTCAATACTCGTCGAGTCACTCGCGTTGTATGTCAATCAAGTGTAACGAAATTAAATTCATAAAGATCAGGTGAAAAGTTTACTTTCCATACGTTTATGGAATAAAATATATATACCTACGTAAATTTATTTATTATAATATCCCATATATTATCTCATCCCTCATCATCATCTCATCATACGTTTCGTTATCTAATACAACAAAAAAATTTTTCCATAGAATAATTTGAGAGCCCCGTTCTTTCATGTAATATCCGGAATCCTAAAATATAGGAAAACATAGAGATACATTTAGATGGCTAAGATATTATGTAGATAATAAGTATTGGGGGCATATTCATATCGTAAACATTTACGGAGGCTGTACTCGTATAGCGGCCATTACGGAGATAAGGCGGTGACGGGCGCGGGGAATTTATGCGGTGCGCGGGAATTGCTGGGAATTTTCACGAATTTCGAATTGTATTATACAAAATTCAAATTCCCGCTGTTTTTAAATGAAGGTATTTGGAAGCTGCGTGCAAATTGTGGACAAGGATAATCAGGTATATAGGTTAGCGCAATAACAGAACGTCTGTATGTGCGTTGTGCGAGGAGATTAGTGCTATCGCTTATAACGTGTTGAACAAAACCAAATGCGTGTCAGGTCACGCACAATGTCGGGTTCCGAAGGTGTAAGTTTATGGACTATTACTCATTAAAACCACTTAAGCTAACCTAGCCGTGGTAGTTTTCCTTGTAAATTCATCATTTAAACTATTTTTGTGAATTTTTTCATTTGTCCAACTCCAACCGTTTAACTAGCAGGGGAAGGGGACGCTTGAACCTAAGCAAAATTGGCATTTTAAAGCCAAATATTTCGCAAACGGGCCCCTGAATTGAAAAACGGTTCTCGCAAACCCATAATGTTTTTAAAATACCTTTTCAATGATACCCCACACTATGGGGTACGCGACGATAAAAAAATTCATCTCCATGTTACCCTGTATGGAATATGTATGTTCATGCTAAATTATAGCTTTCTAGCACTAAGGGTCTACGGCCCAGGCACTACGACTACGCTGTGAACAAACGGACGGACATGACGAAACTATCGATTTTTCTTCGGAACCTAAAAATGATATAAATCAAATAAAATTAATTTCTTACGTAGTACTGGTTTTTGCTTCTAAAGCAGAGAAATCTGAAAAAAAACTGGTATTATTCATTGTTTTCTTTCAGAATACTACTTGTGCTGTGTCACTGGTATTCTACAAATCCCATACATCACATGGCTTTCCGGTAGCCAGCTATTATTACTACCTATTGCTATAATAAAACACTAATGACCTGTGCTAATTATCACCCTACGTACATTTCTTGACAAAAACGCAACATTCTAATCAACTTAGCAAGAAGGTCAGTTCAGTCATTCCATTGTTACGCGAGTTACGCGGTTGTTACATTTTACTGCTCGGTTTACGAGCCATCTTCCACTGTCGCCGATTGTCTGTTTCTTGTTTAATTACTTAACCTTTAAACATAATGTACAGTCACCTGCAGAGAAAAGTAACCAATCTGTTTATAAATATACGAACAGCCAACGTTTCCGTTGCCTGTTGCGTTGTAAACGTTGTGATTTCTCAAGCTAGATCATAACAGACTATTAATGGTCGTCTATTAGACTTCTGACGAACCGTGTGGCGCAATGGTTACCATGCCGGATCGCCGTGCCAAGGGTCCTGGGTTCGATTACCAGTGAGGCAGAAACTTGAATGATGAGTTTTTGAATTTCTGTTCTCGGTCTGAGTGTGTGTTTTGTCTTTGTGTGTTGTTCATGGCACTACACATTGTTCATGGCACCCACGACACACGGAATCCTAAGATAGAGCTATGAGTGACTGAATGTGTATGTCTATTAGCGCTTCTAGATAACAAGAGCCACTTTAACAACATTTGGGGAAAAACCTTTAAGGTACCTAAGAGATAATGTAAGATTCTCGGTCTATCCTTGTGTCTGCCGAAATTTATCTACGTACCTACTACTTTTTTACTAAGATACCAGAAAGCACGATATTTTGTATTTATTAAAAACATGTACTATTACATGTACAATTACTAAGTGTCGAGAAAATACTTTGGATCAATAGAAAAACTTGTAAAAATTTACGAAATCCATACTATCCATCCATACTAATATTATAAATGTGAAAGTGTGTTTGTTTGTTTGTTTTTTTGTCCGTCTTTCACGTCGCAACGAAGCTGTTATATGGTATGGTTTTTGTGTGTGGAGATAGTGAGGAGGGTGGAGAGTAACGAAGGCTACTTTTTACCGCAGTAAAACATCCCCATGGGGAGAACGATATTTTGTTACTTGCTAGATATTTAGTTCCGGATGTTGTTAATAGATGGCGTTAGTAAAATTCATTTGCAAGTTCTGAATCACGCTATCAAATGATACATGTTTACTTATGTCATAGGAAACTAAATGTAACTAAGTAAAAGTAAGTAGGATAAAAAATCGATCTCTACCGCGGGCGAAGCTGCTGGCAAAAGCTAGTTTGATTTATGTCCTGCCGAAATGACGCAACGTCTAGACGTTCTTAAGGACAATTTCAACATTTTTCCGACATTAATTGCTATAATGAACTTAATATTTAGAAATAAAATATGATATCAATCAACCTTCAGGTCTATGATATCTAGAAGTATCTAAAGTTGGCCAACTTGGCCAGTCTGGCTGCAACCCATTAATGGCCCACTACTGGGCACGGGTCTCTCCTCTTGAGGAGGCCTAGAGCATACTCCACCACGCTGCTCCAGTGCGGATTGGTGGAGGGGTTAGTGGCCAACCCGAGTGTCGGAAGTTTTCAAACCGCCCGAGGGCCTCCAACATGGCTTAACGACTGTTGTCTTATGATAACAACCGGGACCGACGGCTTTACGTGCCCTCCGAAGCACGGAAACGCTCAAGAATTTTTTGCCACTAGCGGTCACCCATCCAACTACCGACCGCGCCCGCTGTTGCTTAACTTTGTCGATCACATAGCATCGACGCAAGCCGCCGGGCTATGAGCGCTTCGCCAGTCTACTAACACATAATTATAGGTCATCCAGCAAATTAAGCCACAGCTGAGACTTGGCGACTAGTGACCATAAACCAGTTTTGCCAATATGCGGCAAGACAGGCCAAGTAATATTAATAAACCCACATAAAGACATTATGGTATCCAAGTCATAACGTCTCAAGGGCTCTTTCTTATACCATTTCGTTGGAAGATCTGAATGCGAGCCAAAACGGGCAGCGAGGGGTTAGATTATACATATAGACATATAGTCGGTCGTTAGCAAACTCAAGAAGCTAATGGTGTCGCTGAACTCGAATCTTGCTGTGTAGGAAATGAGAGCTTAGTTCATTCGTTTTGAAATGTTATGCGGATGGCTGGCGAAGTTTAAAAGTAATTCACTTTGACCTTCTCAATTGCAAATAACTGAATACAGCATTTGATATATTTTTGTGTAGATTATTTGACGACCCTGTAGCCTAGTTGGTAGTGAACCTACCAGCGAAGCGAGGGGGCCCGGGTCATGGGTGTGATTGTGATATCCATACTATCCATACTTCCATACTAATATTATAAATGTGAAAGTGTGTTTGTTTGTTTGTCCGTCTTTCACGTCGCAACGAAGCTGTTATATGGTATGGTCTTTGTGTGTGGAGATAGTGAGGAGGGTGGAGAGTAACGTAGGCTACTTTTTACCGCGGTAAAACATCCCCATGGGGAGAACGATATTTTGTTAGTTGCTAGATATTTAGTTCCGGGTGTTGTTAATAGATGGCGTTAGTAAAATTCATTTGCAAGTTCTGAATTACGCTATCAAATGATACATGTTTACTTAAGTCATAGGCAACTAAATCTAAGTAAAAGTAAGGAGGATTTAAAAATCGATCTCTACCGCGGGCAAAGCTGCGGGCAAAAGCTAGTTGTGTTATAATAATTAGGTATGTGTCGTAGGTAAATAACCTACTGCTGGGGTATGAGTGTGTGAGCGTTTATTATTTATTATTATTACTATTATCAGTTAACTTACGAGTTAAGTGTTTATTACGTCGATTTTACAGTCAGCTGTGATATTGGTGGAGCAGCTACTTGCTCCTGATACCTGATATCTGATTTGAATTCCCAGTCTTCAGATAGAGTAATTCATTCTCCATCTCACCGGTTTCAAATGTGATATTAATCACCGTGATATACTTCTTTTCTACGCTCAATTGACGTTTGCCAACAAGCTGTGTCTTCTCACGCTGGTATATAAAAGCCAGTCAACATAAAGACATCAAGTGGGGTACGGATGTAGCAACGCATTAATGAATTAGCCAATAAATCATTCCCGTCACACGTGCTCGAGTGACTCACGACTCATGCTCGTACTCGTAATGTAGCCGGAATCAGCGCAGATACCCGGACAGACGCCTCGAGTGCCCCCTATTGATATTTAATCGCCGCACTCGAAATATTGATACGTGAAAGGCCGTCAAATTGGCCTCAAATTACATGAAAGTTTATGTTACCCTAAATAGAAAACAGTAGCTTAAAAGTAATTTCAAAGTAAAGACTTTTCGTAATTTAGGGGTCTAATTATAATATTATATTTGACGACCCTGTAGCCCAGTTGGTAGCCACCCCGCCTGCAAAGCGAAGGGTTCCGCAGATATTTGTGACATAATTATAAATATTTGTATTCGGGTCATGGATGTTATTGTGATGTGACATAAATGTGTCGTCCATGCCACCCAAGACACAGGTAAAAACCTACTGCGGGGGGTTATGAGCGTGTAAGCGTTTATTTATTTAATAATCACTTATTTACGTCGTTTCGCCGTCATACTAAATAATCTGTCGATGAAAGGAAAAGTGTACAGTAAGTAAAAATCATATACACTCTTTTGAAGTAGAAGACTTGTATTCGGAATAATACAAATTAATAGGGTTGTCGGTGCAATAGCAAAGGATAAGGTAATAAAGAGAATTAATATTTTTGTTACCATAGTTCCGTAACGAAATAATGGCATATCAAATCCTCGAACAGTTACTAGTTTGATGTGAATCCAATAGAATGTTTCAGCATAATAAAGTGCGCCAACTGACTTGCGCTATTCATCCGCAGCCATTGTATTTACATAATGTTCTTCTATGGAATTTTTTCTCGGTTCAACGTCGTTAATTATTAAGCAGTACAGTCGTCGAGCAATTATCGCGCTCCATAAAACTCGAAGCATGTCACCCCGAGGGGAAGGGGAGGGGGAAACCATTGTCTCCGGCGATAACACGTGGAGAATGATCTACATCTTTTTTCCCATAGAAATGGCTGACATAGCAGTCAAGGAGTCGATTGGTGACCCCCGACACATTGATTACAGATTATAGATTACGAAAACATTTCAAGGTTCAACGAGTGTGGTTAGGTAGTCAGGCAAGTGAACCGAGAAGGTATCCATAAATGGTGACCACTGACTATAAGTGTTCGAAACATTGGTGACCCCTGACTATAGGCGTTCGAAACATTTTAAGGTTCTAGGAGTATAACTAACAAGTTGAAAAACCTTTCATATCTCCAGACGCATATGTCGTAAGCTACCTTAAACAATGCTATCTGACAAACTCTACCACCATTCACAGGTCTCAGGTAAGGCCAGGTGGTGTTTGGGGCAACTGGAGTCAGCTTAGTTCTTGTGGGGTTAGAGTGCTATCTGCTAATAACATCACGCGACGGGGTAGCGGACGCAACCAGTGCAGTGATCAGGGAAAGGGTTGTCCCTAAAAGGCAAGAGGGTGACGTAACATATTGTGTGCGAGCGACCTCTTTGGTTCTACAACGATCGGCCGATGCAGATGCTATCATACAAGAAGTCATGAAGAAAAACTAAATATTTAGAATAAGGAATGTGTCAATCTATTTAGAACAATACGTGTGGGACATTCTATGGGATTCAATTACTGATCACGGACTAGTACAGATTGTTATTGATGTGAACGTTAGGAGAACTGGAAATATATCATGGAGCAAAGTAAAAGGGATATTATTGAATAACCAACACCATAGAATACCCCTTCTGTTACATATACATGACACCAATGGAACCTCACTACGGTAAGGTTACACGAGATACATTACTTGTCAAAATATTTGAAAGCTCGGCGCCGGGTTCAGAAACCGTATTTTCGCCAACTATCTGTGCTTTACAGAGCACAGCTAATTATTCAGACTGTAATATCACCGCGGAATACAGGGCGAGCATTCAACTAGGGTTGTCAGCATGAATAAATAATTTTTTTATACACCTATAAAGTACTTAAGCCTTAAATAAAATTTTCACGTTATTAATTTATTTAAATACGTAAGTCATTAATATACAAAATAAGTCATTGCTTCGAATAAAATATTTATTTGCATGTAACATACCAGCCTTCTTAATATTTTACGAACCGTAGTAGTATGAGTTGAAATATTAAAACTAATATTTTTAAGCAAATTATACACATATAAATCATACTCTACTATTTTTGAGTAGGGTGGTAACCCTAGGTACTCCAACACAAAAAGTTGCCATCTCTCCAAAGAGCTTAGCTTTGACGCAGTCAGCTTTTAGTATTTTCGCTATTTCTCAGGGGCTTTCTACAGCGAAGCCTTTTGAGTGTTTGCAGAGAACATCGTCTTTTGTTTGATGAATATTTTCGTGAGAGATTTTGGATTTCAACAACTCTGTCTATAATAATCAATATGCGTTTTTGTTGCGACACCATATTCATAACCTCATTAATTTATGTCAAAATGTTACAGAACTGGCAGGTGTAATAAACATAGCCTGTAACTTTATTAAAGTTATTTTGTTTTAAGATATTATTGTAGCGGATAAATTAACGATTACATTATATACATAAGTGACATTTAACATTACATGATAATAAATAAATGATTAAATAGGCTCTAGTTGTTTTAAGACTAAATGAAGATTGTGTCCAGATAATGGTATTTAATGTAATCCATTTATATTTCTATACTGTTGTATAAAAAAGAAATAAAAAATGGTTAGCTACAGACAATTGTGTATCATTTAATTTATCGAGATACTCAAAATAGGTGTAATGAGCCATATGTACGTCTAGACTAAAAGGCAATACATAATTATTTACCAAAAAAAATTGTAAAATCAAAGAATCACGAATCATCAAGAATTCACAAACTTTTTAGGCCGTTTATTCAATGCTTTGAAATGTCACGGAACTCAGTGTTGTTTCAAAGTGAAACTTTTTAATGTTCATGAAAGTCTCCATTGTACAGTTTGAAATGGAACTTAGGGTTTTTCAAGTAATTGGTGAGATGTGCAAACCATTTCATGTTGATCTTCTTTTCAAAATTTTTGGTATAATTAACACAATTATTAACAAAAACAGACTTTATAAAATCTTCCAAGAAGGACTATTAAAATGATTATTTGAGTAGTTCCATCAATTCCTCGTGGACTTATCATCAAACCGAAGGGACCTATCTAAGTATATATCCCGGTCAAATAAAAAGAAATACAAATCGGTCGATAAAAGAAGCAGTTCTGAAGAAACACACTTAAAAAAACAAATTGAGAATCTTCTCCGTTCTTGAAGTCGGTTTAAAGAACAATGCCCAAAAATTATTTTTATTTTTTGTAGCGTCTTAAAACGTCAGTTATACCGAAGCAATTCAATATTTTTTTTACGTATTTTAATATTAATACCTGTACCCGTATTACCCAAGGTAAAATAATTTTATTAATAAGTGATGAAATGACTATAATAATAACAATGATGACGTTATTGTCCATTTTCATTCGGTAAAAATGTTACCATTTTATACTTTTGTACTCTAATAGTAGAAAATATATTTTGATAGTCGTACGTATTTTCTGATTTTAATTATTTCAACTTGTGTAAAGTGAGTAATTTGGGCAATCTTTAATAAATAAATAACATTCTGCTTGAATTTTTTTATTTTTATATTTAAAAATATTACCTTTCTCCATGTTCATGAAATTCTTATATGTAATTTAATCTTTCAGTAGTAGAAAAATGGCAACTATTGATTCGTTTTTAAAATTGACGTTGGCGTTTAGTGATCACATCGTGACATTCGTGACATCACATACTCTTCCGGCATCGTTGTTTTGTTGTGTACCAGCTACTCTATGTATAATACTTCTATGGTTATAAAACATTCAATATCAAAATACTTTGGTTATGGGGTGTGCCTGCTGAAAATTTTTATATATCTAAGCTCAGAAATTAATGCTGCATTTTTTAGAATATTTTTTATTTTAAGACGCTCAAGTTGAAAACGAAATAAAACTATGTATGGCAGTTTGGCATTGTTCTTTATCCATTTCATTATAAAATATATGTAGATTTTGTACAATAAAAATACGTGTCTAAAGCTATTTCTCTGATATGACTGTAAAGAACAATGCCCAAAAATTATTTTTATTTTTTGTAGCATCTTAAAACGTCAGTTATACCGAAGCAATTCAATATTTTTTTACGTATTTTAATATTAATACCTGTACCCGTATTACCCAGGTTAAAATAATTTCAATAATAAGTGATGAATTGACTATAATAACAATGATGTCGATACTCAGTGTCGATATTGTCCATTTTCATTCGGTAAAAATGATACCATTTCATACTTTTGTACTCTAATGGTAGAAAATATATTTTGATAGTCGTACATATTTTCTGATTTTAATTATTTCATATTGTGTAAAGTGAGTAATGCCCAAATTACTATCTTTAATAAATAAATAACATTCTGCTTGAACTTTTTTATTTTTATATTTAAAAATATTACCTTTCTCCATATTCATGAAATTCTTATATAGTAATTTAATCTTTCAGTAGTAGCAAAATGGCAACTTTTGAATCGTTTTTAAAATTGACGTTGACGTTTAGTGATCACATCGTGACATTCGTGACATCACATACTCTTCCGGCATCGTTGTTTTGTTGTGTACCAGGTACTCTATGTATAATACTTCTATGGTTATAAAACATTCAATATCAAAATACTTTGGTTCTGGGGTGTGCCTGCTGAAAATTCTTATATATCTAAGCTCAGAAATTAATGCTGCATTTTTTAGAATATTTTTTATTTTAAGACGCTCAAGTTGAAAATGAAATAAAACTATGTATGGAAGTTTGGCATTGTTCTTTAGCGCGAAGTAATCTTTACTTTGTGCAAGTTCACTCGTGCAGCCACTTGTCCGAGTGGATCATTTAGCTCACTGTCTGGCTCGTCAAGTGTGTGACTACTTTCATATGGAACAAATTGCAAAATAAAGAAGAAGCATCTTGACTTAGCTTCGACCTTTTAATGGCGCACTACAGGCCACGGGTCCCTCCTCTTGAGGAGGCCTAGAGCATTCTCCACCACGCTGCTCCAGTGCGGATTGGTGGATTGTCATTGTTAAGTTTTCATGTCGCTCGTAGGCCTCCGACATTGCTTAACGACTGTTACTCGTATCTTACGATAACCAGGACCGACGGCTTTACGTGCCCTTCGTAAGCTTTCAAGTAGTTCGTAAGTTTCAGGTATTTAAGGTTTCATTAATCGTGTGAGTTTTGAAAAACTTTTTCTTACCACGCAGCTACATGTGGCATCAGAAACAACGTAGACAGAGAAACACTGCTACGCCGTAGCACCATATAATGCTACGCCGTAGCTGGTAGAACCTGCGACCAGGCCTAAATAGATAGGCAGACATAGTTTTAATTTATACCCAATACTAAATACAAAAAATATTTCGATTAAAATTACATTTAAAAATAAGCTTTTATCACAAAGTATATCATTTCAAATCGTGATACGACTATAGTTCACTAGATAATCTAAATTTTACTAACCAAAAATAACTGACTTCATAGTTACTCAAAAACTACTTGTCAGATCTCGTTCAATTTTATGTGAGACCACATGACAAGCACCTACTTTCGATTAAAAAAAGAATCATCGAAATCGGTTGGCGTGATATTGAGTTATTCGTCCATTTGTCACGCACATTCTTAATACAAATTTAACTTATATGGTTTTCTCATGGATGCCATTGTCAAATCTCAATAAAATTTATGTGGGACCACATGACAGGCACCAGCCTTCGATTAAAAAAGAATCATCAAAATCGGTTCACCCAGTCGAAAGTTCTGAGGTAACAAACATTAAAAAAAAAACAGTCGAATTGAGAACCCCCTCCTTTTTTTTGAAGTCGGTTAAAAAGCATTAGGAATCAGTTTGCGAAATAATAAACTTTAAAGTGCTTTGGTTCCAGTCAAGGGTTTCTGTCCGCCAATTAAATGGTTGGTGTTAGGTACATGTAAAATATTGCACAGTAAGGCCAGATCCTCACTATAATGCCGTTCACAGTTCGTTCTCGATCCGATCTCGGTCTGGTAAAGTCGTATCACGTACAAATTATACAATTGGAGCGAAACTTGACTGTCACGGATAGTATGAATGCACACATATAATTTATACTTCATAATATTTTATCAAACCGAGAACGAACTGTGAACGGCATTATAGTGAGGATCTGGCCTAATTGTATTTATGTATGTATGGTTCGCATGTTAACGAGTCGACGGCATGGCCTGACATGCGTTTGTTAAAACATAATGCAAAATGTTTGTATACCCACTTACCTCGTGCACTTTTACTAAGTAGTAATATCCTTTATTGCCTCCAATATGGTAGAGATTTCGTATTTGTAAAGACCCGTGTACACTAGAAATTCTTGAATGGCCCGGTGAGGTCAAAGGTTTCCGAAGGTCTGCCTTTTATATGATTAAAGTAATAAAATGTGTATTAAATATCTAAATAAATTAATATGTTTTCAGTTTTATTATATTTTTCAAATATTCAAACAAAATCGAGAAAAAAACATTATTTTTTCAGACTAAGATCAGTTGACTATTAACAACAAAACCATTTTTAACCTTTTGGGGAATCTAAATCAGAGCAATAGGTACATTTTGAGATTAATGCTATCGAGCGGACAGAAAGACAGATGTTTTGTTTTAGTTGCAACTCATAATATTTCTACAACGAAATAACCCATTAAGGGCAGTCTTCATTAAATGTTAGCGAGAAACTTGTGTAAAAAGTTCTTTACAAGTTCTCTAAAAGCGATGTCGTGTTGGCCTTCAGGCCGTAATGGCGCCGCGTCATCCATGCCTCGTTTGCCTCAGCGCCAGCCGCCATCCATCACTGATAAGGCATCCCGATTCATCAGACGTTCACCGTCATCATTATTACACTGCGCTGAATAATTGTTCATAACGCCGTCAGTGACTTTTATCTTATAACTCATAAGGAGGCAATTAAACTCATATAATATAATTAAAGCTTTGTGTATTAAGCGTATTTTATCTGGACTGCGGACAGACGAAACTTAAAGGGCTCCATTTTGACGACGGAACCCAAACAGGAACTCGTAGCCATTTCTGCTTGTTTATTTATGTCAGTTAATCTTCGATCACTATTAGTTAGATCGATATTAGTGATCGAAGCAGTTAATTTACTCCTCTTCGTGCACATGTATCCGGCTGACCTAGTGGTTAGCTGGTAGAGAATGCATGAAGCTTGCCAATTGTACCGTAATTTTTGATTGTGGTCAATAAAGTGTTAATAAAACATTAAATAAATTTTAAATATTAATATTAGGGAAGGGAATCGAACCCAAGATCCTCAGCTCGGCAACTGACAAGCTCACTGCTTAGTTGGTTATTCTCATCTCTGAAAATCCTTATGTCCCATTTCGAAAGTTTTCCACAATTATTGACCCATATTTCATCACATGTGAGTAATATGTTATTTTTACGGTTTGTATTTATGTAGATAAGATAATACTCGACTACAATCGCACTTTATGGTAACATTGGTAACTGACGATGTAGTCTTGCATAACGTTTGGATATTATTATCAACCAAAATACCCCTGTACAGTCTGCGCACATTAAAATAAATAAATAAATAAAAAAGCGGTCATTCTAATGCACTTAGTCTTATGTCCTTTATATTGCCCTTCACTTACAATGTCCTTTTTGATTTATTAGTCCCTTTAGTGACTGGGACGCGGGTCGCGTGCACAGAATTTAAATTAATCAGATTTCGTCAGGCATCCATTATTTAATCCGTTTCTGACGTAGTATTTTGCAATGTTGGAAAATTCCTAACCTTTCATTCCCTAATATTTCATCACAAATTTTTATATTTATAATTATTCTCAAAGTGTTTTCTGAATCGGTATAACAATACGGATCGCGCGGACCCTTTTACATCTAAAACGTATTATGTGCGTGATGATAAAAGTTTAAAATCGTATTGTATTCAATAAATTCATACGATTTTATGTCTGAAGTCTTTTGTCAAGGTCGCACATCATGAATGTTAGTAGTTGATTGATGAAGCACCGTGGACAATAGGCCTTATAATATTAAGAAAAATACAATAATACAATATTTTTATTAATCGCGCATATTATATTTCCGAGAATATTTTTAGTATGAAGTCCTGTGGAGTACTTGGTTCAATAAACATTAAATATGAACCGCAAGTCCGCAACTCAGCAATGTTATTTTCCGAGGCTATTTTTACCCGTACATTAAAATATTAACCCGTTCCGTGCGACCTTTCTGTTACGTCTGGGGTTTTCACCTGTGTACTCAATGTCGTCGTAAAATAACTGTTGACACAAGAGCGCTTGTAGCTTTCGGAATGACGACATAACGCTCACTCCCTCTTTATGTTATATGTATTACGTTTATTAACATCAAACTGAATAACACTGTTTTAATTTAATACAGAATTAGTTTATAGAAGGATTGGTTATAAGAGTATTTTATTGAACTTACATCATAAGCTTGTAAAAGATGCGAGCTGCAGTTCAAATTCATAATCATTTAATCTTAAAGGTGTATGTTTAAACCCTCATGTATGTCAATTTTTCCGCTGTTACTGTTGAGAAAGAAACCCACTATGACATGTTTTAAATTAATGATCATAGCACATTAAAATAAACTTTGTGTAACTATATGCACTATTCATCTTTAGTGTAATATCGTTCACCTACAAGCTATAACTACTGATCAAAATCATTAGTCTTTGGGAAAATTTGAATCCCTCACCCATACAATAATGTAATCAATGTTCTAGAGCTCGTTTAATGAGATTTTGCTTTTTGTATTGAATTTAAACAGTCACGGTTACGGAATACTAATTTACTTTATGTAAAGAAATAAGAATAGGAGCTTTAAAGATCTATTTACTTAGTTACAGTAATTAACTATAAAGAATGCATTGGGATCGTTATCTCTTTAGTTTAATTAAAAAAAATTTTTTCCTAAACTAGCAATAAATTATTGTTCTAACCACTAAGATATTTTGAAATATAAAGAAGTTAATCACTTTTTATACGTGAAAATTATTACAGAATTAATGACACAATTGAGTTATTTAAAAAATATAAACCCACCTCTAGCTTAATAAGCACAGCAAAAACACACACAAATTGTTTTAACCACCCAATTCTCTGGATATCTATACTAATTTAATAAAGCTGAAAAGGGTATTTGTTTGTTTGAACTGCCATTCGGATTTGAAAAATATTTTTGTGTAGGCTATATTCTTACGATTTGTGACCAAAAAGAGAAGCTTTAGTGGTACTGGTATTAAGACTTAAGTTACTAGATTCGATATGTGCACATTGTATATGCAACCGGATAATGCTAATATTGTCGGTGGCAATAGTTTGTGTGAGCAGCTGAAACGCGTGGCAATTCAAACGTACAATGCAATAATTTACGAACATTCGGCGTCGCGCAACCACCGCACTGTTATTACAATGCTTATCGTCCATTAGAGCACAAGAACAGTGTTACTGAAGATACATGTATGTACCTCAAGTATTCAGCACACGCTGCATTTACACTTGAAAGGTCTTTGGCTAAAATTATTTAATTTTTCAACTTTCATGTCCGGCAGTTAGTAGCGTGTTGGAATAAAAAGTCCCTGGGTTGACCAAAAATCCAACCTGAACCAGCGTGGGTGGATTATGATCTAGACTTCACATAGCTGTCTCCACATACGATTATATCGAAGTTTACCGCCTGGGTGTACCGATGAAGACCCGAATAAACATATAATATACATATTATGTAGCACACCTTAAAACACGCCAATAGCCCGACAGTTCACATCAGTTTGAAGTGATCGACCGCTTCAGTAAATACAGACGCGGAGTATAATCTGAAAGAAGAACACTAGTAGCTTAACTTCTTGAGCAATTCATTCAGAAGATTGATTATCAAAAATCAATCTTAAAGACGTGTCGCTCGCATTCGAACGACATAAGAACCTCCTGGATTGATCACTAGCCCCTTACGAATCCGGACTGACATAGTATGGTGGATAAAACTTCAGCCCTCATGCTCTGAACGTATTCTGTAAACTCTGACGCCCCAACTCAGAGTCACTAAAGGTACTTAAATCGCTCCTTAGTACAAAATTGGTATGGTGATTCTTTCTAAGGAGCGATTAAAGTAACCGTTACTGACTCTAGTTGGGGCGTTAGTGTCAAACTTTCATGTAGGTTTCATTTTATAATATCAACACGCATTAAGCGGTCGTCTACTGTGGATGCTTATCTAGCTTTAGGACCTTTAATTTCAAGGGACTCCAAATTTTTTAGGAGGCTACTCAGACAACTTAAAATAAATCATTTTGTAAATAAAAAAATAATTTCTCGTGGACGCTAACCTTACAGTAAACCCACTAAGAATAGACGCATTACAAGTGCTAGTGAAATACGTGGGATTAGTTAGTTTACTATTGTTGTTCACAAAGCTTCACCTAGCAGACTGAAACAATTTCCAGGAAAACCAATAAAGGTTGGGATTTGTTGGATTCCAACTCTTTCTCGGATTCTTTCTTGAAGGTACCTAATTGCATCAAGCGATTTTCAATCTGAGCAATGAGATTATTGTTAGGTATCCGAAATACATCGATACTATACATACACTAACAAATTGTAACTGATCTTAGTCCAAGAGAATAGATAACCCCCAATCCAAGAGTCAGCTGCAGGGCAGCTGTTCAATGAAATCGGTCTCAGGAGGCACCCATAGCTTAGCAATAGCCATTAATCCCCAATGTTCACCAACTGAACATTTGATATTATGTGCTTGCAAAATAATATAGTTACTTAGGTATCTATAGCATTTAACATAACGTATTTTACATCTAATCCATTTAATTAACTAACCTAAGTAATTAATTAACCAGTTTAATTTTCGAATCAGTACGAGACATCAGTTTTATGACCCATAATTGCGTTTTATGATCTAGGAGGGGTGGGGAGATAGGGGAATGTTGCTCAAGCCTCCCCCCCCCCCCACAAACAAAAATTCTGTATCCTTACTTTACATACACATGAGACTATTGAGGAAAATTCTCCAGTGTAGTTTCTTTTTTTAGTTTTTCCTTTACCAAACGAGTGATAAGCCTACCTGATCTACGCAGCTACGCAAAAATGTTCAGGATGCGTACTCCAGTCGTCGATGTTCGCGGGAGATCGGTGACAGAAGTACTAGGATATCACAAATATGAGGAATGTAACACAGAAACAAACCTAGAAGTATTTGGAATCCCTTTGTATCACTAACGCAAGGAAACACACCTTATAGTAAAATTGACATTAAAAACTAGACAAAGTTACCCACAAATCACAATAATAAAAATAAATACTATTTAGAATTAAAAGTCTGAAGTACACAAAAAGGAACTTACACCGTGTGTATGATACAAGAAAATTATTTTGAGAAAACGTGCACATAAAAAAGGTGTTTTATTTCATTCCACGTCAATGCCGCCGCGTAATATGCCGACATCCCTTCATAAAGTCGAGTATCAATAAAAAACTGCAATAATCAGCAATGAAACAAAGATAACAGGACAACACAATACGCAAAACATGGGAGGCGGTGATACGCTTCCAAACAATGATCAAAGGGGCTATATTTAGCGAGAATCGCGCGTAATGTACCTGTTGTAGCTTCAGTGCTCGCTACGTGGTGTCGGCTGCATGTCGGGCACACCGGACACTGGACACTGGGCACTGGACACTGGACACGGGCAGACACTGGGCAGTAGACACGCTCGGCGACGATCACCGCGCGGCCGGGACTGGCTGCCTCGCCCTGTCGCCCCGGTCGATACCGCCCTCCGTCCTCCGCCCTCCCCGGTCTCCCCGCCACACAACAGGTTAGAATGCGTGCGCCGGGTTCCCACCAAGCCCCGAGTGCCCCGTCGGAAAACTCGCTGCAATGTTTCCACTGCACCCCAACCCGCTATCTCCACAGATTATAGCGGCGCAATTACTCGGAACTGTCACAAAAGAACAGCTCTTTTCTTTTGTTTGATCTCGTAATTAATCTTGCCGGGAGGTTAAGATTCGGGAAATAAAAGGATTGAGGGTTCTTTTAAAAAGTACAATGAAAAATCAAGCCCTCTCGTCCTGACATTGTATTATGTTACGCAATAAGGGATTTCTTGGCAACTTTTCCTTTAACGAAATCCTTATCTTTTTAGGAAGGTATTTCTTGTGGGAAATGAGTAACCCGAACTCGCTTCGTTTAATGCTGAATCGGGAAATTTAATGCTGAAGTTTAGAAACATTACCTAATTAGGGTTAAAGTCATTAAGTACAGAATTAGGAGTTAAAAGCCGCAGTGTCTGGTAAAGACACTAAAGACATTATTTTAACTTAGTACTAAAAGGACTGTAATAAAAACAGTAAAACTAAAATAATACATAATAATTTTCTTTTGGGCTTAATGATTCCGTATAAAAATACACCAAATACAAAACTTTCATTTCACGAATAAATAAAATCCGATACTATCAAATTACTGATATATTCGCGTGAAACCGTTAACATGCTAACAGCAGGTATGTAAATATGTAGCCAGAGGGTACATAAAAATTAAATTTCACCGTATCGCCTATGTCACTATAAATAGTCACACTTTTATCGTTGTTTTTAATCTATGTTTGTTACAATAACCGACTTCGAAAAGGTGGAGGTATTCAATTCGACTGTATTTTTTAAGTTTGTTACCTTAGAACTTTCGACTGTCGAAATTCTTTTTTTAATCGAAAGCTGGTACCTACTTGTCAATGTGGTCCCACTTAAGTTGAGCTAGATCTGATCTGACGAGTAGTTTTTGAGTTATCTTGAAGTCAGTTTTTTTTTTCTTGGTAAAATTCATTTTTAAAGTCGTAAGTGTCGGTCGATCGTAAGTGGTATCGGTGGTCGGATGTGACAATTTCAATGCTAGTAGCGAAAAGTCTTGAGCGATTCAGTGCTTCCCGGCAGTTATTGTTATCATAAGAGACCTGTCGAAGTCCTCCAGACAGCATGGAAACTTCGAACACTTGGGTTGGCTAGTAACTCCTCTACCAATCCGCACTGGAGCAGCGTGGTGGAGAATGATCTATGAATCCTCAAAAGGAGACCCGTGCTGTACTCAGAAGTGTTAATCACTAAAATTAATGACTTTTAATACTTTTATATTGAACTGGATTACCTAGTTCTATTATTATGTTCGAGGCTTATAAAGTGTTATCGGGTAATATTGTCGCTGACGTCCCAGTTCTGCGGCCCTTTGCATCGGATGGCTAGATCGATAGCCAGAAATAGCGATACGTCTTAACCACTCAGCCTAGCTGGAGGCTTAGACGACCTGATTAACGATCATTATTACACGATAGACTTATACCTAACATCTTTTTGTGTTATCGAGGAGATTACATACTTTTAAAACATAACCGTTAACAAACATTTTTTAGTAAACCAGCTAATGCTTTACTACTAAACCACCTGATGGTAAACAGTTGTTCCTGAGTTAATAGTCATAATAATTAGTAGGCTACAGTTTATAGTTTAACTAAACGGTACGTGCACAATTTGTATAAATCTAGTGTCGTATCAATGTCACCTCTAAATCACTTAGCACGCTTAGTCACGTTTCAAAGGAACAAAGCTGCGTCTGTGAGCTGAGACGTGACGCCTCAATGTGTCTGGAGTCTGGACCCTGCGGCACCGGATTATGAGGCTCTGACGACACTGATCCCTTACCGCACCCGTCCCGGTTCCGCGCCGCTTCTGCAGTAATGTAAGACAACATGGGGTCCGAAAACAGCGAGATTCAAGGTTGTATTGGTGCTTTCTTGAATATAACATCAGGTAATCTATTTTTAATTTTTATAGATTTTTTTTTAAGTCATCCATACTAATATTATAAATGCGAAAGTGTGTTTGTTTGTTTGTTTGTTTGTTTGTTTGTTTGTCCGTGATTCACGTCGTAACGGAGCGATGTTATGGTAAGATTTTTTGTGTGGAGATAAGTAGGAGGCTGGAGAGTAACGTAGGCTACTTTTTACCGCAGTAAAATAACTCATTCCCATGGAAAGATCCATTATGATGCGTATTTGTCCATACTTCTATACTTCCATATCCATCCATACTATCCATACTTCCAAACTTCCATACTTAATATTATAAATGCGATAGTGTGTTTTTCTGTCCGTCTTTCACTTCGTAACGGAGCGCTGTTATGGTATGACTAGCTATTACCCGCGGCTTCGCCCTCGTGTTCAAAGGGAAGTAACAATGAGTTTTTTAACATGTATGATTTATTCCTAGATATAATAACATCCATCCATACTAATATTATAAATGCGAAAGTGTTTGTTTGTTTGTTTGTTTGTTTGTTTGTCCGTGATTCACGTCGTAACGGAGCGATGTTATGGTAAGATTTTTTGTGTGGAGATAAGTAGGAGGCTGGAGAGTAACGTAGGCTACTTTTTACCGCAGTAAAATAACTCATTCCCATGGAAAGATCCATTATGATGCGTATTTGTCCATACTTCTATACTTCCATATCCATCCATACTATCCATACTTCCAAACTTCCATACTTAATATTATAAATGCGATAGTGTGTTTTTCTGTCCGTCTTTCACTTCGTAACGGAGCGCTGTTATGGTATGACTAGCTATTACCCGCGGCTTCGCCCGCGTGTTCAAAGGGAAGTAACAATGAGTTTTTTAACATGTATGATTTATTCCTAGATATAATAACATCCATACTATAATATTATAAATGCGAAAGTGTGTTTGTTTGTTTGTTTGTTTGTTTGTCCGTGATTCACGTCGTAACAGAGCGATGTTATGGTAAGATTTTTTGTGTGGAGATAGGTAGGAGGCTGGAGAGTAACGTAGGCTACTTTTTACCGCAGTAAAATAACTCATTCCCATGGAAAGATCCATTATGATGCGTATTTGTCCATACTTCTATACTTCCATATCCATCCATACTATCCATACTTCCAAACTTCCATACTTAATATTATAAATGCGATAGTGTGTTTTTCTGTCCGTCTTTCACTTCGTAACGGAGCGCTGTTATGGTATGACTAGCTATTACCCGCGGCTTCGCCCGCGTGTTCAAAGGGAAGTAACAATGAGTTTTTTAACATGCATGATTTATTCCTAGATATAATAACATCCATACTAATATTATAAATGCGAAAGTGTGTTTGGGTGTTTGTCCGTGATTCACGTCGTAACAGAGCGATGTTATGGTAAGATTTTTTGTGTGGAGATAGGTAGGAGGCTGGAGAGTAACGTAGGCTACTTTTTACCGCAGTAAAACAACTCATTCCCATGGAAAGATCCATTATGATGCGTATTTGTCCATACTTCTATACTTCCATATCCATCCATACTATCCATACTTCCAAACTTCCATACTTAATACTAGCTATTACCCGCGGCTTCGCCCGCGTGTTCAAAGGGAAGTAACAATGAGTTGTTTAACATGCATGACTCTTTCCTAGATATAATAACATAATAATTAATAACAATAATTCATAAATAAGTAACAGATCCAAAATTTAAAAGATACTAAGAGGAACCAACTGTAAAACCTATGACCCTCCTCGACCTTCCAACTGTAAATATAGAAATTCATGCATATATGATATTACTAGCTATTACCCGCGGCTTCGCCCGCGTGTTCAAAGGGAAGTAACAATGAGTTTTTTAACATGCATGATTTATTCCTAGATATAATAACATACTAATAATAATTCATAAATAAGTGACAGATCCAAAATTTAAAAAATACTAAGAGGAACCAACTGTAAAACCTATGACCCTCCTCGACCTTCCAACTGTAAATATAAAGTATATCAAAAGTAAGTATATGACCATCCAAGACTACATCGCCACTTACCATCAGGTGGGATTAGAGATAATAATAATATCATATATGCATGAATTTCTATATTTACAGTTGGAAGGTCGAGGAGGGTCATAGGTTTTACAGTTGGTTCCTCTTAGTATCTTTTAAATTTTGGATCTGTTAATTATTTATGAATTATTGTTATTGTTATTAATTATTATGTTATTATATCTAGGAAAGAGTCATGCATGTTAAACAACTCATTGTTACTTCCCTTTGAACACGCGGGCGAAGCCGCGGGTAATAGCTAGTATTCTATTTAGTTATAAGCATTGCTTTGTGAGTTTTGTCGACCCTGTAGCCTAGTTGGTAGCGACCCTGCTTGCCACGCGAGGGGTCCCGGGCTCGATTCCCGGCCGGGGCAGATATTTGTGTGACAGATAAATATTTGTACTCGGGGTTATATGTGTCGTCCATGCCACCCGCGACACAGGTAAAAACCTACTGCGGGAGTATGAGTGTGTTACCACTCTCGTGCTTTTATCAGCCTCCAAATGACTTATTCGTGATCCGGGCGGCATATTTCAGTTTACGTGTTCAATAGGAGGCTGTACTGCCTCGAAACGCGCACGGGTTTGTTACGCTAATTCTCTCTCCAAACTCGTGTTTAGTTCAAGGCAAGTCCTATTAAACACGGAAATGGAAACGCATATCCGGGTGGGAACTTGAGAGCCCGTTATTTCTCTCTTTTCTCTTTTGTCTTGCGTTTTGTGTTACCGATATCCATGAGCGACGGTATGCTAGCTATCATGCGGTTTGTTTGCTCGTTTGTCAGTTATTCTAGTAAAACATTGTGCGAGATTACTTGAATATTGACCTGTGTAAGAATTAGTCACTATTTTTTGGGCCATGACCAATGATATTGTATGTTTGTCTCAGGACACAAATATGGCTTTACTCCTTTACTCAAGTAGACGCACCACCGATAGTTTGACACTGGATAAGATAACCATTTATAAAATGGAAACGCTCACACGCCCAAAAAATAACGAGGTTTCGACGATTCAATAAAGACGTTCTCATTGAGAATTCGTCTCATACGAGTCTTATTTCATTAGAAATACCTTCGCGATGTTGGGAGGCGTCAGAACATGAAAAGGTTCTTACCTAACACATCAAAGGCAATATGGAAAAAATGCGACCTCTTTTGTACTCGCAATATCGGTCTCTTCTCTCGTATAATTAAATCTCTAAAGTCGGTCACAATAAAAATAGTTGTGTGGAAAACTGACCTTTTCAAATAATAGTCCCTTTCGAGAATATCACTGAATCAGATTTTTATAATGTGTGCGATAACTGGGATAACTCGATATAATTTCCTTTAAAAACAAAGGAATCAGAAAAAAAACAAACAAACAAATAACTTAGTAAATTTATTTTATTTCATTAAACTGTGGGGATCAAATGCTAAAATGTAATTATACAGTACCATTACAGCGTTATAAATATAAAATTACGCGCTGACTACTGCATTAAGCTGATCCAACGATATTAAAATACAATTATATTTCGATATTTTTATTATTCAATAAGTGATAATAAGTTTTACATTGGATTTAAATACAATAAATAATGGAAAATACATTTCATGCATATTCTACTATGACGTACTTATTTGTACATTATCACTACATCTACAATGGGATGGCCAAATAATGAAAAGCGTGCCAGGGCAGACCAATTGAGTCATTTTAGAAATTAAGGACCAATTTCATCAAAAAAATATAATTTGTTAAATTATTGTCGTATATAGCAGCAAAGCACAAAACATTACAACTGCAGCATATAGTGTTATATTTTGCCGATTCACTAAACGTCATTCAGGGTCACACTTTCGTTTCGCCATCCCCGATCTACAGAATTCAATAAGATAGTGAGAAGAGATATCGATAGTCATCGCTAACCTTGCATTTCTCTCGCTCGTGGTAATATAAACCCTGCCAAAGTGCGGAGTGCACTTACCGAGCGCAGGAAGTACTTCCCACATATCAACTTCTGTTTCAGCTGTCTTTTTTCCTCTGGAACAACGCTGAAAACTTGCCTGCTTCGTACGTCGGCATAAAGGGAAGATACTTTGTCCATTGCCAGCTACAAAATAAAAGATAGCGGTAATTGAATTTAAAACTCATGTTTTAGGTACAATATAGCCCTGAAACTAATCAGTCTTGAGAAACTTAAAAACTAGAATGTAAGAAGTTGCTTCATAATGAAAATAACACGGCAAAAGAAACATATACCTATAACTTTCCCCTTAAAATCAATATTCGGTGCATGACTGTATGGATGACACTTGTATGTAGCTATGTTATGTAGAAGCATGTATGTCGTTCGAATGGAAGCGTTTTTGTTAATATAGGTAACTAATGTTCGTAAATATTATCGTAACCTTTGACTGAAAGCAGTGTTTTCACATGTTTCGTCAACATTTACACATGTAAATTCAGAATCGATATAATGATATTTTAAAAAACGGTCTATAGAACATGTCTAGGTGTCGTAAAACAGTTATCAAATTTCCTTCTCTATTAAATACTTATTTTTACATTAATTAAGAAATATTCAAGTTACATGCAACTTTCTTATTTGCCAAGGCGTCGTGCCTTCCATAGTGGTACGATGTATTTGGGCATGGGAACAGTAAATCAGTTGCAATAGATCCTTAGGTTTTCAAAGAACTCAATCTCAAATTAATCCATTTTGATTACGGAAGCCTAACAACACAACCGAATTGAGAACCTCCTTCATTTTTGAAGTCGGTCAATAAACTTGTTGAAGTCACTCACCGGCGAATATAGGTCATTCCGATGGGAAAGTCGTAAGTATCGCCGTGCTCACTAGCTCCCCCTGCCTCCAGCGACATCTCCTGCGCCCACGCAGCCAGCCCACGCTCCTTGTCCGTGCCTGGAGACGTAAAAAAACTTGAGAGGTGTCAAGGGACACCCGGATGGAACTAAGTTCCTTGCAGTCAGTACTAGGATAACAAAAACATGCAAGCAAGTGTGCCAAAACAAATCTAAGGTATTAAATTTCGTGAGATTAGTACTCTGGCTTGCTTTCTATGTAAAAAAAACTACGACGGCAAAAAGTGTCGTTACCACTTTTCGTTACGGCAAAAAGTGTCGTTACCAAATTTTCCGCCTAGCCCCCATTCGCAACGCGCGATAAGGAACCTCGTTCCAATAATAATAACGCTATGTCGTGGGTGCCATGGACAACACACAGAGACAAGAAAACTCACATCCAGACCGAGAACAGAAATTCAAACTCATCAATCAAATTTCAGTCACGCTGGGAATTGAACCCAGGACCTTTGGTACTGCGATCCGGCATCTAACTTAGATGGAGAGAGATTTAAATTCATTTCAATTTTAAATTTAAATTTAAGAGGAACAATAAAGATAGTAACGATCTACACATCTTAAGCTCAAAACAGAAGAACAACCAACCAAGTCCAGATCATATAGCAATATCGAACGTGACAAAGATCATGTTTGGCAACACCGTATATAGTTGATAATGATACCAACAAGCTAACGGCTGGCAGCGCTTGGCATCGTGCCAGGCCCAGTCGATACCAGACCCTTCAGTACATTCAATATTCAGTGCCAGAGCCAGACGACTTACGAAAGGAATTTCGTGTCTCGTATGAAAGAGATTTCTATTACTTTCACCTGACTACGGTATACGATACAGATTGTGATATCATATTTGTTACTTTACGTTATGTACGAGTAAGCTGTTCTGAAAGTTTTTGTAAATATTCTCTGGGTTGTAGCTGTAGTAACTTGCAAAAGTTTTTTGTATTAGCATTTCATTGTTTTTGAGAATTTTGATACGTTACAAATTGTTCTGATGCTTCATGACTTGACATTCTAATCCAGCTCCAATTTAATCCGATAAAAAACAGAAAAGAATAAACGGAAATGTAATATATGACCTAAGCACAATATACTGCCAAGAATTGAAGCCAAAGAAGAAAACTAAAATAGTGAAATACAAAGGCAGACAACCGAAATATAAATAATGATCATCACAATATTTCATAGAGCTCCGTTTCCTATTTTGCGCTGAAATATTTTCAGCCAAACTTTATTCAATTTAAATAGGTCATCGTCACCTATGGACATCAACAGCACCTTAGACAATACCAATGCGTTGGCGACCAAGAAAGAAAAGCTAGAAATAATGAAAACCAGAACTAACTCTCAGGCCCCTATCTGGAAATCACGAGTCGTTTGGTAGCTATTTAAGCTTGCTTGACGGAATAATAATAACAATCATTGTATTATGGAATTATTAAAATAATACCTACGTAAAGTTAATAGTATCAGGCGTTACTTTGCGGAAATCCATTGTTATTAAGTTAGTATTAGTTACTATTAGATGGTATATACTTTAAAACATGCGTGGCCCGCATGTTTTAAAGTATATACCATCATACATGTTAAACGCGGATTGTTGCAAAGTAGACTAATACTAACTTAATAACCTACGTAAAGTCCACAAAACGTCTCCAATTTAATTTTAAAATTGAAAAATCCCTCAACGCTTTTATTTTCACCAAAAAAGATCTGATGACCTTGAAACACAAACATACATATCTTCATAAATTGTTGCTAAGAATAATAAAAGCCGCATCACAATCGGGCCATTCGTTTAGAAGCTACGCTGCCACAGACAGACACATAGACAGTCCCGTGAAACTTATAGGTAACACCTCTTTTTTTGCGTGGGGGTAAAAAATATTATCAGCTCACCAGGAATGAGGTTATCCAGCAGACAGCCAGTGACGCCGCCCACGAGGATGGAGGTGGACAGCAAGACCTGCAGCACGGCGTCCAGCGCCTCCACCCCGGTGCTGATGACGCCGCTGTGCGCCGCCATCCACCGCGTCAACACCAACGGGAAGAACAGGCTGAACCCGATGATGTACAGGTTGCGGGAGCTGTTCAAGTCCACGTACTGAAGGGCTGATAGACCTGTTGATGTGAGGTTTGTTGTTAGGGTAGTAGACAGTCTAATTAATACTTCTTATGCGAATGAATACTTAACTACTTTAATTTTTTAAAGGTTCTCATCTCTCAAGGTTCTCACTGACAAATACATCATTACTGAGGATTGTAGCTTCGGTCTGACATAACCTTCATGATATTTCTCCATCTCTGACAGTCTCCGCTGTGTGGTAAGCACTGAAGATGGGGATTTATTTCAGAGCCCTCATGTTCTACATTCTGTGTTCAATGTGTAAGCGGATCAAAATTAAATCGCACCCTCAGTGGAAAAAAGGCATAAAATGAAAATTGCAATTTTACAGGAGAGTACAAAAACTGTTAAAATATCAGTAAGAAGTCAAAGGAATTTACATTACTATTTCTTGCACAAAACCGTCAAGATTAATGATAAAAATTTGAAAAAAAATTAACATAATTATGCAGCTTTTGTCCCTTTTTCCAATCATATTAATAACTAAAATTAAAAGTAAGACAGGGTGCGAAATGTTTGTTGTTCACCAACTGACCAAACGCGGAGATCATCCCGAACATGACGCAGAACAGTCCCCCGATGATGGGCTGCGGGATGATGATGAACACGGCGCCCAGCTTGCCCACCACGCCCTGCAGCACCATCAGCGCCGCCGCCCACTGCACCACGCGCCGAGACCCCACCTGGTGGTGTGAGAGAGATAGCTGCAGTACTAGTTGATAAGTTATCAAAGATACAGATGCAATTGTGGAGGACGATTTTAGGTTCTTCAATTTTATGAATGCTGGGCGAAACAGATGCTCATGTGAAAGAGATAGACGCAGTTCTAGTTGTTAAGTTATGAACGATACAGATGCACTTGTGGAGGATGATTTTAGCTTCTTCAATTTTATGAATGCTGGGTGAAACAGATGCTCGTGTGAAAAGATAGATGCAGTTCTCGTTGTTAAGTTCGAATCTAGAGGACGATGAGAACGATTTAAGCTCCTTCAGTTATGAATTCCGGGTGAAACAGATGCTATTCAAATTTTTAAGTTACATTCTGGATGATGGGTACGATTTAAGCTTCTTCAGTTATTCCATTTACTCCGATGAATGTGACAGGACTTGAAATGGAGATTTCTTTACTAGGATAGTTTCTTTAGTTCCTTCCTTACAAGTTGATAAAATCCAGAAGGTGTAAAAATCCTCCATGTATTTGCAACACAAAACTTGGATTTTATTTTTTGCTGTTACACATTATACATAACTCTCTATTAACACATTTCTTTATATTGGAGGTACCTACTTATAAGAGAAAATATATATTAAAAAAACATGTTTCACAAATTACCTTAGTGACTCCTATAGCGCCAACGTTCTCACCAAAGGTATTGGTCCCGTTGCCCGAGCCCCACAGGCCTGCCAGCATGGTGCCCAGGCCTTCGGTCCCGAGGCCTCGGTTTATAGCGTGAAGAGGTGGCGGTGGAGCAGCTAGGTAAATTGACAATCAAAATACAATAATAATACAGTGTTAAATAAATAAATAATCGTGTAGCGGTAATCTATTCAAAACTAAGATATTTTACTACAGATATCTTATGTTCACAAAACAGGATTCAGTTTTCGATGTGCTAAACATGTTAGATGTACCTATATTTGTCTTGTGAATATTGAACCTAAAACAAGACAAGAACTTTTGCGCGCATAAAGCTTATCTATCTGTTTTTCTACATAATTATAACATCAATGATTCTGACGATAAAACCAAGCCATCCCTATCCAATTGGTCCAGGGAGTACATTTTACCCCCTTCTCCCCTACCCTTTGTGTAGTCCACGACAAAATGAATACTAGTGCTCCAAATCAGATTCACATAGAAATAGTGTGAAATATATTAAAATGGACATATAATTTAAAGTTATTTTACAAGTCGCCGGCTAATATCGGGGAGCGTTTGATCGATCTCCTTGTTATTGGCGATGATAGGAACGTGATAGATGCGATGTTTTAAACATTCTTCGGATATTGGATGTGGACATCAAATCGTTGAGCGGTTGCAGAGCTGATTCATTTCTATTCTGTGTTGAATTGGTGATGTATGACTTCAATTTAAGGTTCAAGTTGACGTTAAGAATAATGAAATAGCAAATTAACTAACCGCCTGATGGTATGGCTATTTAGTATTTACATAAAAGAAGCTTTAATTGGCGCTTATATAATAAATTGTAAATAACGTTTCGATTACTCCAAAAGTTGAATTATGTATCTACATATTTTAATCGGTCAGTAAAAATAGAATCATACTTGTTTAAAATACATTTTTGTTTCTAACAGGATCACGAAATATAATTGAAGAAGATGTTCAAACAGAACACTCTTTAAAAGTATGTAAAACAATTTGTTTGTGGAGGTTTTTCATAAAATAACAATAGAAAAAAATGACTCAATATTAGTAAGGAAAACAAAAACTATCCTATTTTAAAATACTGTAATAACTTGTGACGTGGAGAGTAAGTATGATACAAAATTTGTTGTTTTATTGTCGAGAAAATTGTTGGAACACGCGAGAATGCTATCACAGGAATTAATTTCCAATTCCCAAGACTTCGGTACGGTAAACTTCGCAGACTGTGACTTATCGTGGCTCGTAATAAGGAAACGTAGTAACTTGTAAATAGGCTTTGTTAGTTGTTGTTGTTTGTAGACTATAACAATCATTAGGGCGAAATTATTGAAAATAAAATCAATATATTGCTAAACTAAAAAAAAGTAGCAGTAATTGCACACCAATGTCAAATATTTTCAATCAATCCTTATAAAAGAGGAGAAGTATCGGCAAAATAAACTCATTAGGACATACAGTGGACCTCCGGTAATCCGACAATCATTTTGCAGGCCACTGTCGGACTATCGAATTTGTTGGATTATATAGTACTGTCTAAGACCCCCTATAGTCCGGAATTTTTTACAAAAGAGTACCTTGTAATCCGACAAATTACAGTAAACAATGAACACACGCTAGACCGCACCGCTATCACATGTAGTCAAATTTAATCTAAGCAATCAGAATTAAAACAATACCATACGCGTCGAGCAAAATAGTGGTAGTGCGTACAAGTTATAACTTATTCAATCATGCTGCATGCATTAGCGAAGGTTGTCAAAAAAATATTCAATAAAATAAATAATACCTAGCCCATGTCGGATTACAGGGGGTGCCGGGTTAGACACGGGCCGGATTACCGGGGGTCTACTGTATTAAAAAAAACATGTTTCATAATTATGATTAGCATTTTGATTTCTTTCTTCCTCCTCCTTTTAATTTTGGCTGGTAACGCATCGGTGATGCCTTTGACGTTACTGGTTTCGATGGGCGACGCTAACTACTGACGATCGGGTTGCTTTAGACCGAAAATTTAATCGAAGAAGATCCGCCAGACTATGTCAGGCAATGACTCTATCATTACCTAATGGCCCTCGTATTAGGTAATAGTTACCATTCCGGACCGCCGTACCAAGAGGCGGATATTGAATGATGAGCTTAAACTGTTTCGGTCTGTGCGTGTTCTTGTCTTAATGTGTTGTCCATGGCACCCACGACACAGAATCTTAATGTGTGCTATGAGTGTACGAGATAGCGTTATATTGTTATTGACGACCCGTGTGGCGCAATGGTTACCATGCCGGATCGCCGCACCAAGGGTCCTGGGTTCGATTCCCAGCGAGGCGGAAATTTGAATGATGAGTTTGAATTTCTGTTCTCGGTCTGGGTGTGAATGTCCTTGTCTATGTTGTGTGTTGTCCATGGCACCCACGACACAGGGAATCCCAGTGTGGGGCTATGAGTGTAGCTATAGCGTTACTAAAGTACCAGGAGAGCATACTAGTGTGGGGCTATGAGTGTGAAGCGTTATTATTTATTTATTTTACCGCACATCCTTGCAGTGGTGGGGTAGTAGCTGATGGACTCCACGGTGCAGGCCAGCACGCCGGCCAGCATGCCCAACACGCCCGCCACACTCACTGTTGGCGCTCCCCATTGACCTGCGACCACAGAATATATACCTTACGTTTTAACTTTAATTTAATTTTATATTAATTTATATGAAGTTGACATTTAACAAATTTTGGTTATATATAATTTTGTTTTTCATTATCTGAATTTAAATTTGAATTGTACAATGAATTTAACTTTCTATTAGGTCTTTGACTGATATGTATTCATTTCAGTGGATGTAGTCTACGCCTATAAATAATGACATTAAGATAATTTACTATTTGTTGAATATGATGTGCTAAAAATAATGTTTGTTAAGTTGGCGTTCAATAAAATAAATAAATAAAAAATACATCCTTTATGGGATACATCCTGTAACCGTTTCACATGACAACATTGACCATGGTTGGTCACTACCAACCACTACCAACTCACCAACCTTTTAGAGATTTTAGACTGAACATAGCGTAGTACTGATACATTACCGGTCGACGTAGAAGAGAAAAATAAGTAATAACAGGCTCTGAAGCTGAAATCCGATGAGTGGTTTGGTCGGTGACTCAAGAGGGTGGTAATTAGCCAGGCAGGCTTTGAAGGATGAAGAGTTTGAAGAAATCGATTGAAAGACGATTGGTGCCACAGTGTTGAGGCCTATTTTAGGATATCCAGATGAAGTGCTCTTACCATAACCAATCCTACCACCATTACCTGGATAAGGTACCCGGAACCAAGGAGCATCTTCAATGATGTTGAGCTTGAGGTCAGTCCTCGCGGGATGGCCTGCCTTGAATACGTCAGTGACCGTCAGGACCCCGCAGACCGTCCACATGATCACTATCGTCAGCAACACCTGCGAACATAATAATATCTCAATTACAACTATAGCCTGTTTTTACACGAATCCTATTTAGTTAACAAACTTACACTGTCTTTTTATTGTTATTTCTAATTTAAAAAAAACTTCTCACGAAATTTAATACCTTTGATTTGTTTTGGCACACTCGCTTGCATGTTTTTGCTATCCTAGTACTCTGGCTTTTCTATGTAAAAAAAAACTACGACGGTAAAAAGTGTCGTTACCACTTTTCGTTACGGCAAAAAGTGTCGTTACCAAATTTTCCGCCTAGCCCCCTTTCGCAACGCGCGATAGGGAACTTCGTTCCAATAAGGAAAACACAAAATGAAAGTAATTTAAATACGCTTACATTTAATACCAAAACGAATTTATTTTTAACATTAATATTTTTTCAACTTATTTAACAACAACAATATCAACATTGCCATAAAATGTAGTGCTAAGTTTGTTCAAGTCTCGTCGGAAAAAACGGGTAAACAAACGGAGTAAAGAACTGGCGTAAATAGTTCCTGGTTGCAACAGCAGACATCAATTAGATTAATGAAATGGTTATATCTTCACGATACAATTTGTGGCGCATGTGTACCTACATTGGGGAAAAGAATAGCTCTGAATTTGGATTTAAAGACAGGTGCAATGAATAGAGTAATCCCTACGGCTGCCTGCATTGATGACTCCTGCATGTGCGCAGGCTCTAATGGAGAAAGAAATCTCATATCAATTGTTAGAAAGGCAATTTCCTGCGCATATTAGCATATACCGCTGTGATCAATTTTTAAATGCATTGTACTCTATGTGTTGTACACATTATATACTATTACGTAACATAACCGCTGTACCGCTGGTGGTAGGGCCCCTCGAGGGATTATATTGGTAATATTGATTTTAATTGTTAATTAATACCATTATTACTATTATTATTTCTCCATGGGGTTCGCCTGGATAGCTACCACCCTCGAACATGAGTCAGCCGCCAAACGACTCGTCGTGTTCCGGCTAGGGGCTTGAGAGCCAGTTCTTTCTTTTTTTTCTTCTCTCTTTCTTGGCCGGCAACGCATCAGTGATGCCTTTGGTATTGCTGATGTTCATGGGCGACGATAGCCACTTACCATCAGGTCGTCAGCTCGTTTGCCGGCTATATCCATAAAAAAAACATAAGAATGACTCCTATGAGTCATCTACGTTGCAATATACCTATGTACGTAGTTCAAGAGATTAAATTTTTCCATCCTTTATTGATTTTTAACCGGAAAATTACCACCATTCGTATACTCGTATACATTTGAACTACCAAAGGGACCGCCAATGACTGATTACAACTCATTTTCTAACTTATCATAACAGCTAAACATTGCAAGATTGTGGGGAAGTATAATAAAAAAATCGATAGGACGAATAATTACTTCGAGGTGTCCGCAACAGAGCGTCAATACCATCAATGCATCCGTGAAAAACATGAACTCATAACAAAACCCTACTCGCTCGGGGAGTTTCCTCGTGCCCAAATTAAAATGCCAAACCAGTTTGGCCACGAGGAAAATTAATTCCTCGTTGCCAAATCGTAGTCAGAGTTTAAAATAACACGAGCTCTTAATAATAATTCAGAGTAATTAATCTGTTGGGTGCCAACTCTCACCGGGAACAGTTTGAAGAGCGGAAACCAGACGATAGTGAGGCCGCCGCCCTTGCGCCACGCCACCGTGGGGATCGTCACCTCGCCCATACACTGCGAGAATATCGTCAGCAGGATGAACGTCCTGCAACAATAATCTAAATTTTACTAACAAAAATAACCGACTTTAAATTTACTTAAAAACTACTTGTCCGATCTCGTTCAAATTTATGTGAGACCACATGACAAGCACCTGCTTTCAATTAAAAAAAGAATCATCAAAATCGGTTCACCCAGACGAAAGTTCTGAGGTAACAAACATAAAAAACAGTCGAATTGAGAACCTCCTCCTTTTTTTGAAGTCGGTTCGAAAGTTCTGAGGTAACAAACATTTGAGATACTCCTCCTTTTTTTTTGAAGTCGGTTAAAAATGTAGTTGAAATCCCCATAGATACTAGGATTTCCTGTGTCATGGCTCGTGGGTGGCGGCCAACACACCCAAATCGAGAGCAGAAAACCAAACTCATCATTCAAATTTCCGCCTCGCTGGGAATCGAACCCAGAACCCTTGGCGCGGCGATCCGGCATGGTACCAATAGCGCCACACGGATCGGTTTGAAACGCGCGTCGGAGGTTATTATATAGACCACCAATATATTAGATGTTGATCTGTTCAACACTTCAAGTCATCGCCTAAAACAGCTTATGGCCGCACAATTTTTTGAGGACAATCAGAACATTTAAGTAAACATTGTAAGCCTAACATAATATTTTTATCTTGTATTCTTTTTAAGTCTGTGTCGCTATATGTGCATGTGTCTGTTATTGTTGAGATATACGAAGCTCCGTGAGCTGATATCTGTAAAGTCTGTTTATTTGAGTAAACTGAATAGTACCGACGAAAAAGAACTTGTCATTGAGAATGTAAAAAGTCAACACATAATAATTTTATTAAATACCTATTATATTGTTCACAAGTGCTTATTTCTAATGCCCTAATAGTTATAACTACTACTTTTTCTTTTAAACTATCTGTGGAAACTTGTAATTGGCCTTCTCATTAATTCTCTTTTGTATTTAGCCGTAAGTTTCCTGTAGTAAATAATAAATAAATAAATAAATAGTGGGGAACACTTTTTATGGGATAGAAGCATAGTAGAAGAAAAATTCGGTTAGTTTAAATGGAAGTATCCTATCGGCCGGTCTCAATAATGTACTAACAGATGGAAGACTGTGGATAGGGCTGTCATCTGTCATATTTGTCAATTTTTCAGAGGCAAAAATTGACAAATATGACAGATAACATACTAATGGTAGCCCTATTCACAGCCTTCCATCTGTTAGTACATTATTGAGACCGGCCGTTAGTCGATTTCAGACTTTGTCTCACAGTAGAGTGGTGCATGTCAAATTGAATAAGTCTGTTCCAAACAGATAAATCTATGTATCTATATACAATTTGCCGCGTGAGATGGGGACTATTAAATGGAAAAGGACATGAAAAAAAGGAATTGCGCTATATCTGCCAGAGGAAGATGCTTTATTTAAACTATTTCAAATAAAACTTACCGGTATTAATCTATTACCTACAGAATTGTGTATGTAATGTTCCTCATAGACACTTCGAAACGGCTGGACCAAATTTGATGAAGTTTTCAAGAAATATTAAGATTAGCCCAGCAAGTGGTGTTATGGTAGCAATCGGAAAACCCGGTTTTTTTGTAGCTGGAGCATTTACTAAAACCACAGTGTAGACATTACCTAAAATACCTATACAAAGCTCAATTACAAGGCTCTCAAATCAAACTAATATCCCTTGATTGGAGATATTATTAATCCATTACAAACATACGGTGGTAATCAAAGAGATGGAACACGTTATAATCCGTTTAAATTAGTGATGGGCCGACTACAACCGACTAGTCGGGAAAACCGACTATTCGGCATGTTTTCTAGTCGCCGACTATTCGCCGAATAGTCGGCAAAAAATGCCGAATAGTCGGCATTTATTTTCGCTACTAAAAATAAAGTATATAAATAACAAAAAAAATGTATAAATAATGTATAAATAACATAATACATTATTTATACATTATTTTTGTTATTTATATACATTATTTTATAAAATAATGTATATAAATAACAAAAAAAATATTGAAGTGAGTGACTCTTTGACCGATAATTCCAATGTATACTATAATAAAACTCAAAGGGCAAATTTTCTGTACATTGAATTATTTTTTTTAATTTTGATTAGGGGGCACTTCAATAATTACAAAATTAGAGCACAAAAATATATTTTTCAGAATTATTGTCTGTCTGTCTGTTTGTCTGTCCGGGCATCACATGAAAACCCTTGAACGGATTTCGATGAAAATTGGTAAAATACTCCGGGTCATATTGATACTTTTTATCCCGGAAAATTAAAAGGTTTCACTGGGAAACGTGATGAAAGTTTGTATGGAATAGTTTTTAAACATCAACCGATTTGCTTCAAAGCAATAAATGTTCCTTGCTTAAATTTATGGAATACATATTTTTCAGTTGTTCAAAATTTTGAAAACAATAGAAAAAAAATACAAATTAATGAATTAATTATTTTTCAAAACCCGTTCCTGGAGGAATCCTTTGTGATTTTATCGTGGGTTTCAGTATATAAATTACTAAATATAAGTACCTACTTCAATATAAATTCACCGTTTTTAGGGTTCCGTAGCCAAATGGCAAAAATGGAACCCTTATAGATGTCATGTCACGTCATGTCTGTCTGTCTGTCTGTCCGTCCGTATGTCACAGCCACTTTTTTCCGAAACTATGGGAACTATACTATTTAAACTTGGTAAGTAGATGTATTCTATGAACCGCATTAAGATTTTCACACAAAAATAGAAAAACACCAATAAATTTTGGGGGTTCCCCATACTTAGAACTGAAACTCAAAAATTTTTTTTTCATCAAACCCATACGTTTGGGGTATCTATAAATAGGTCTTTAAAAATGATATTGAGGTTTTTCATATCATTTTTTTCTAAACTGAATAGTTTGCGCGAGAGACACTTCCAAAGTGGTAAAATGTGTCCCCCCCCACCCCCCCGTAACTTCTAAAATAAGAGAATGATAAAACTAAAAAAAATATATGATGTACATTACCATGCAAACTTCCACCGAAAATTGGTTTGAACGAGATCTAGTAAGTAGTTTTTTTTTAATACGTCATAAATCGTAAACCGCAATTTACCTCGATCAAAGTTACAACGAACTTCAAGAACTTTTATATTATGTTACTTGCTGCTACGGAACCCTTCATGGGCGAGTCCGACTCGCACTTGGCCGCTTTTTATTTTAAATTTCCTTCTGCAAGAGGTACAAATAAGGTAAAACAATTTCCGTTTGCGAAGATGCGGGCAACAGCTAGTGTATGTATAAAACAGGGTGCTACTTTAAAACAGGAGTCGTCGATAGCTTTTGAAACATTTCTACCGTTATCTCGCACAATAGAATGAATTATAGCGGTAAAGAGTAAAAATTTGGCCGAAGTAAGGATGATCGGCATTGCCGACTAGTCGGCCGAATAGTCGGCAATTTTCTTGCCGACTAGTCGGCTAGTCGGCTGATCGGCAAAACCCATAGTCGGCCCATCACTAGTTTAAATCTTCTTTGTGTGGGGAAACCTTGAGTGTGATCGTTAGGATTTATCTCTGAATATGGAACAACATTATATTAATTAATTTAAGAACATAATATACGTCGCACATCATTGTAGCAGGAAATTAAATTATATTATATTCCACCCCTAAAAACCCTCTTTTTATGAAAATTACCTCCAGTTGTATTCTCATATACGAGTACATCTGAAGTACGAAAGGAACCACCGACGACTGTTGACCAAGATGAACACTCACTTTCTAATAGTACCTACCTATCATTGGTTGCCTTAATTTAACTTTACGTTAACTTTTTAAGTAGAATTATGATGATCTAAAAGATGTAAGTAATTTAGGAGTCTTTGTCTTACTTCACAATTCCGGGTACATACATACATACGTATTACACATTGAGCAGCTGGACAGGGGGAGATAAAAGTTAATTGAATTAGTTAAACGAATGAACCGGATTCTACGGAACCAATGAATCAGTCATTGGTTCCGTAGAATAATATAATGCGCTCTGAGCTCAGTGTATCATCACAATCTGAAATTGCAATGGTTAGATATTAACAATATTGTCGACATCAATGCTGTTGGGGCTGTAATCGGTCGGAACTCGGAACAAAGCCGGACAGAATCAAAACACGTTTGTTAATTAGGAACATGGTCAGTTGCAGGATGTTGTATGTTTTGTACGGCTTTAACACAAAGGGTCCTTTGTAGCGTGTCTCGCCTGGGATAAGGGCTTGTTACGAACATTTCAGTAAATAAATATATAGGTATATCGCTTCGAACTATCCTGTTTACTAAATACAGCTAAGGATATTGTATGTTGTGTATGTTACAGAGCGTGCAACGACAGAAACGCGTGAACGGGTTCAATACGCACGCCGCTTGATGTATCTAATCCATTGACTTAAATTATAATTTAAGTCAATGATCTAATCATTAGGAGCTTACGATACCTGTGCATCGGAGAAGGTTATCAAACAACATCTGACTGATTTTTTCTCTCGGAGCCATTAAGGCCGCTAGGTGTAAAAATAACTATCCATTCGAGAAAAAGAAAACAAAGCCTGGTGTAAGGCTTTTGCGAAAGAATTATTGAAGTGAAAACTTCTTTATGCGTGTTGGGCATTTTAGAGATGGGGTAAAACCAATCATTTTAATCGACACCTACCTGTAGCGCCATCTCTGAGAGAAGTACAGAACTATAGTTACTTAATTTACAGCTCGTATTAATATCAATATTGTAGTTTACATATATTTTACGAGGCAGCCATTCACTACAAATGTAATTAATAAAAAACACTTTATTTAAAAGTATTTCCTGCACAATGAAATATTTCCTGACGATTCAAAAAATACACACGTAATAAATCAATTTTTCACTTCTGTCGGCACTCCCAAAGTCATTTTATATTTTATTATGTTTCCGTGAAGCCTGCCTGGCTAGCTACTCTTGAGTCACCCACCAGAGGGGTCAGAGGGGCTTGAGCGCCAGTTTCCTTTCCTTCCTTCCTCTCACTTTTTGAAGTGAAAACTTCTTTAGTACGGGGGTGATTTGAAATTCGATGAAACGAAACTGTCCAGTAAAAAGAGACGGACACATAAATTCTAAAGTGAGATAGGAAGCATTGTACAGGGGTATGGGAGTTGAGATGAGTAGAGTGGAGTGGAGTAGTAAAACCTACAATTATCATCTTCCCGAAATTTTACATTCGTCTCATTATCTTGAAAACAAAAATTTTGAAGATTTCACTTCTACCACGTGTGAATTGCACACATTTTAGTTTTTTATTGGCCGGCAACGCATCGGTGATGCCGATGGTGTTACAGATGTCTATTGCGACGGAGCCGCTTACCGTCAGATAGTTTATAAGAAATCAACATACACACACGCTCGAGGCTCAAGCCCGTATTCTACAACAACCTCCTTAGATTGTCTGAAACTGGCTAATCGCTACTTGCTATATTTCATTAAATATAGCGAGTAGCGTAGCGTAGCGTCTTTTGAACAATACAGATCATTACTGCTACCGGACTACTACTATACTACTTACTATTACCTGTACTGTTCAAAAGAGAAAATTGTATAATTGATTGATTGAACTTAATATCGGGGAAATTGTACGTCGTCGGTACTAAAACTATTAAAAGCGATAGTTTATAATGCTTCGCAATGACCGAGAGCTGGTAAGTAATTGGGTATCGATCGGTTATATTGCGGGCGCTTCGCAGTCACTGGCAGGCGTGTTGAGCTACTAACTAATAACTAATATCAACCATGATATAGTATGGTGATGGTTATCGGAAGAAGAATAATAAAGAAATAGAGCTACCGTTTACAAAACAAATAATGCTCGTATCTAATCGAATGTTGTTTATTAATTTCTATTGGTTTTTCTATCTCTTGGTATGTAAGTTTTATCTATCAGATCTGTTTGCAATCTTTTGTACACTAATAAAATTTAACCATGTAATAATGCAATCAGTAAATAAATGATTGAATAAGTTATAAGGCTTTATACATAAGTGTTATGGATGACCAGACAAACTAGAAACTAACGATTTCAAATACGATAGAAGTTATATTTTGTTCACTTTTTATACACGATATGATTTCTCCGAGATTTTTAAAATGTGAACCAATTTGAATTAAATTTTAACTAGAACGAAATGCCACTTTAGTCTTAATCTACCTTCAGACTCTACTTTGAAATAAGTAAATCAAAATAATATTAATAACTAAGGATAATATGATTCCCTGTGTCGTGGGTGCCATGGACACACAAACACAGGAACACCCAGCCAGACCGAGAACAGGAATGTAAACTCTACATAAAGATTTTGTGCCACTGAGAATTGCCAATTGGCCTCAAACCCAGGGCACTTCGATTATCGGTCCGCAAATACTATTACATATATTATTACATAATAATATTATAGCAGATGCAATGTGATAGAAACTACATTTTGTAACCTGATCAAATCAAATCAAATGTTTTTATTCAAAATTGGTTTGGTTTACAAACACTTTTTGAAAGTCATGCAAGCTACGCCAATGCCCTACTGTGAGAGGGCCCGGGAGAAGAAGCAGCAAACTACCGGGTAAGGTAACTGAAGTAGATTAACTATATATTTATAGATGAAGCGAACCCGTATTCATGGAAAACATTCTACGCAATCAAATTTCAGAGCCGGGAGCAGATTAATTACCAAGTCGAGCATCAAAAGAAGTTTACGCTAAAGTTAGCGTTGGGGTAGGTAAATGTTTGGTTAGAGCTTTAGAAGTTGGTTGGATATTGGTGAAATATTAAGCAAGCTATCTGGGTCACAGTCCGTGGTCCGGGATCAATACCTGTTGCTGCGGGGCCTGCGGGGCCTGCGGGGCCTGCGGGCGACAACCCGGACGAGGCCTGGATGCACCGGGGAATTTAATATTGTTTCGTTGCTGTTCATAACTTTTTACGAATCGAGAGGAATTTTCCAATATCCGTTGAATCACATTTCGAATTGGATTGCAAAATAGTAAATCGTTTATTGAACAAGTTACGCAGCGTTCATTTAGTTTAAAAAATGTGGTGCATAAATTAATAATGTATTAGTGCCATTCCTTTTAGCTTGTTATATTCATTTTTTCGGACGACATACAGCTTCGACAGCTTGGGATTTCTGTTAAGAGTCTAGTGCATTATATGTTGTACATATTATATTGATTGTTTCACAGACATACATATATCTGTGGATTGTTTAGTGTTGTTTTTCTTATTCACTCATGCTTACATAGCCGTGACAGTTTTTCTTGTAAATTCATCATTATAACCTATTTTTGAGAATTTTTTCACTTGTCCAACTCCAACCTTTTAGCCGGCAGGGGGGAGGGACACCTGACTATAACCAAAATTAGCACTTCAAAGCCAAATATTTCGCAAACGGGCCCCTAATTCCAAAAATGGTCTTAGAAGACCCATAATATTTTTTGTAGACCTTTTCAATTTTTACCCCACACTATAGGGTACGCGATGAAAGGAACGAAAAATTCATCCTCACGTTACCTTTTTTGCCGTATTAGGGCGGCTTAGAATACTAACCCCAATCCCACGCCGGATGGGTGTCGTAAAAGGCGACTGAATCCGGCCCGCTGGTGGTAGGGCCCCTCGAGGGATTATATTAGTAATATTGATTTTAATTATTAATTAATACCATTATTACTATTATTATTTCTCCATGGGGTTCGCCTGGATAGCTACCACCCTCGAGCATGAGTCAGCCGCCAAACGACTCGTCGTGGTCCGGCTGGGGGCTTGAGAGCCAGTTCTTTCGTTCTTTTTCTTCTCTTTTTCTTGGCCGGCAACGCATCGGTGATGCCTTTGGTGTTGCTGATGTCCATGGGCGGCGATAGCCACTTACCATCAGGTGGATCGTCAGCTCGTTTGCCGGCTATTTCCATAAAAAAAAACCTGTAGGGGAGGTACCCTGAAAAAAATGTTTTTCAATATTTTGTTCTTCTACGATTCATGAGTTTTAATAAATATGTATATCCATGCTAAATTACAGCAGTCTAGCATTAAGGGTCTCGGACTTACAGGCGGGCGGATGGACAGACGGACGGACGAACATGACGAAACTATAAGAGTTCCGATTTTACTTCGGAACCCTAATGAAAATGAGTACAAGGACCCTAAAAGCGGAGCAAATACACTAAGAGGTACCACGGCGTGTTTACAGCCGGTGGCAAATAATCTACACACAAAAGGCTGTTGGCTCGTGCTTTTCAAATCCTTCACCTTTCTTCTATACAATTCATCTCATTTACTGGTGGGATGAATGTACCTACGGCTTGGGAATTTTCGGGATTACGCTTTATAGATCCATATACGAGAGCCTTTAAACTTAGTGCTCTCAAGTATGACGTAGTGTATTGGCTAGAATTCATTCTCGGTCTATTTCAGCCATTTCAGGTCATGGAGACACATTTCTTCTTGATACAGTATTATGGAGTTATTGAAAGAAAGCAAGAAAGAAAGAAAGAAACATTCTTATTCAGATTAAAAATACAATAAAGGACTTACATAATAATAAATTCTGCCACTTCAAGGATTAAGAAAAGTATTCTGCTATCTTAAGATAACTTAAGCTACTGTCAAGTACTCTTTGAATTATTTAAGTAGTCAATAAGGTGATGAGCGATTTTTTTACCTCACCTTCTTTTTCAGTACAAGGATAAACTAAATTTCTTGAATTATTTGAGTCTTATGGTAATTGAAACTCTTAGAGAGTAGACATAGATAAACAGAGAGACCCACGACCCGACAGCCGACTACCAAGTACAATAAAAAGAAACGTTTATTTCATGAATAAATGTGTCCCCATCCGGAAATCTAACTACAAATCAAAATATTATGCAAATGTTTGTAATGTTTGGAAAACAGGTGAAGTTGAACAAATGTTGGACGTGTAGGTAATTTTCTGCTATCCACGCGGCACGCCGCATACAATAGACACATATTTTGTATTTAACGTTTATTTAACGTTTCTCTACGGAGAGATGAATAAACTCTACGTAAAATCGATCGAGCTGCAAGGCGCGGCCGACGACCCCGCCACCCCCTCTCTCTCACACCCCCCCCCCCCAGGCGCCCGCATTCGTCCCAGCATTTACAAGCTCTTCAAACCTAGTGTTTACAAACGTGACCTAATAAATACAAAGCACCAACTATGAAACATAGAAGATTGGAAAATGATACTGCACAATAGGTGCAACATTTATGATCCAGGCACTTCTTATCCTTCTTTTTTTTTAAATGAGATATTTTTATTTGAAACAAAAATCATTTGGCTTCTACCCGACAGCCACTAACCCTTCATCGCTTAGGCCTTAGCCCTTCTTAATGGCCCAGTACTGAGCATGGATCTGTATTCTGTCCTCTCAAACAGGCCTCGAACTTCTCCACCACGCTATTCCAGTGTGGATTGATGGAGGGAAAATCATTCAGAAATTACACAAACGTTGGTGCAGAAGCAGAATTTATCTAGACGTAACCTACCTCAATAAAGTCCAAGTTTCGGTCAAGTAGGTCACCAGATGTGTGAGACTGGGACTTAGTTCGTAAACTTCGAGATGAAAGGCAACGATTCGATTAGACATCAGTTTTTATATTAGACCAGATGTCATGATGAAATTATGCTTTACGGCAAAAGAGATGTCTTTATTAGGACGATGCAATATAATATCCAAATGAAAAAGTTTTAATTCTCCGTCATTATTCATTATTCATGGAGGCACTCAATCAGACATTGCTGACAATGCTTTTTTGGTGAGCCTATTCATAAATTGATACCAGACTCTTGACATCTGAGCAGCCCTATAATTGATTAAAATTTCGCTTCAATGCTATTGCATACTACTCTATACTATAAACAACTTATTCTGCTCAATATTTGACCCAATTATCAACTACCTCACCACGCTTTGATTTGAGTTACAGTATTTATTCAGTATCAGGCTATAACGCCGTATTGTGACTGCCTAGAAGATTGACCCCCATGCTGGCACCCCAAGTCGCAATAGATAAACCCTAGTCTGCTTGCTTGTCATGCAGAACAAGTAAATATATAAATACGAAATAGAAATCGAAAGTGTGTATGAATATGTATAATTCATGTCATTTTTGGCAATAAATTTTTGGATATGCAACTCGGTCACTAACACATGTCGCCATTAGAACAGATAGTTCATACTATTTGGGTATAGTAAAAATAGATGCGGAAGAAAAATCGAATGCGGTTATAGCTGAAGGTTAACAGTCTGTGGGCAGTCCAGCGACGAATATCAGTTTGGTATAGTTATAAGCTCACCCAGCAGCAATCCCCCACTGCTGGGACGCCGCGCCGGCCGCGTGGTCGAACAGCGTGAGCCCCACCAGCGCCACCGTGGGCATGATGGTCAGCGGCGTCACGAACCGCAACAACGACCCGATTATACCGAAGTAACCTGCAGACAAAACAATATGCTATTTATAAAATACGAAATTATACGTATAAATAAATAAACGCTTATACACTCACACCCCCGCAGTAGGTTATTACCTGTGTCGCGAGTGGCATGGATGACACATAGCACATCACAATCACACCCATGACCCGAGAACAAATATTTATCTGTCACATAAATATCTGCCCCGGCTGGGAATCAAACCCGGGACCCCTCGATTCGCAGGCAGGGTCGCTACCAACTAGGCTACAGAATCGTCAGGGGTGTATAAATAAGGTGTGTTGTAATGTCTACAAGAAAACTTCCAATTTAATACTTTAATGTTTTAAATATCACTGATTTTTTATCCAACTAAGGAGCTGACGGTCCATTCCCGGTCCATTCCCAATTCTTCAGCCGGAATGCGACAAGTCGTACCTAGCTAGGCAAGCTTCACGGAAACATACCAGAAATAATTTGCTTATTTAATTTTCATGTTATTTCACTAAGTGGGCCGACTTCTATCGCCTCTTACGACCCTCCATGCCGGGGTCATTGGGGTCAGTATTCTAAGCTGCTCCTATACTAAAAACCTACCACAGAACAACTGGAACAGCGCCGACACCGCAATGGCTCCAGACAGCTCGCACATCCGACTGGTCCACAGCTGGCGACGCTCCTCGTCCGACATGGCGGCCACTGTCTCCGGGGAGGGACACCGCCACATCGGCAGCCCCAGGATGGCCAGTGTCGGCACCAGGAACGATATGGTTCCGCCCTGCACGATGGGGAGACGGCAGCCGAACGTTGCTTGCAGCCAGGTTATGAGACCTGATGGACAGAGTTTTGTTATTTCTTGCTACACTGCGTTAATTTTAAAGGCTGCGGAATTAATATATAGACATCACTGTTGTGCCTTATGCAAAATACCGAAGAGTAAATAAGACAGCACCATATTATGGCCTGTACAGTATCACTGATGTGGTATTCTCGAAGACTTCTGTGCGCCTAGTACTCGCTTTAATTAATTGCTACTAGGTGAACAAATCCGATGAGAAATTTAACCCCAGCTTTGTTTTAATAATAATAGTAGCCTGATATCGTGCTGATGGACCAGGCACAGTCGAGGGTGTTTTTAGTGGACATCACCATCCCACATGACGAAAACCTCGTGAGAGCGGAGACAGAGAAAAAACGAAAGTATCTAGATCTGGCTCACGAGGTTTCCAGCATGTGGCATGTGGAGTCCACTGAAACCATCCCAATCGTTATATCTGCGAATGGGTTGATCCCAGTCAGCCTCGCTCTCCATATGAGGCGACTGGGGATCCGTGGCAGTTCGCTCGCAGCCAAGATGCAGAAAGCGGTGCTGCTAGACTCGGCTAGGATAGTCCGTCGGTTTCTCAGCCTGTCACCCTGACCCCCGGCCGTTTGGTCTCCCCTGCCGGGGCGTAATCCTCCACCCACTACAAGTATTATTTATGTAGAGTTTATGTAAGTTTATTTATTGGTATATATATTTATGTTTATTATATAACTTTTTTTTGGCCCTATATGTATTTATTTTGTACGCGGGTGTGAGAGTCGAAAATATAGATAATAACTAGCTGCCCGGACAGACTTCGTTCTGACAAAAGTTTTTTTTTTTTGAGATATAAGCTATCCCAAAAGTCTCCTCATTGCCGCTGGTTGGCTGGAAGAAAATGCTGTGTTAGCATTAAGCCCGCCTTTTGTACCATATTTTTTTTGTGTGCAATAAAGTATTTTCATTTCATTTCATATAAGCTATCCTATCTTTCAAGTTGGATCAAACAGCACACGGTGTGCAAATTTGATTAAAATTGGTTAAGTAGTTTAGGAGTCCATCGCGGACAAACAACGTGACACGTCCATCCATCCATCCATCAGCCTTTCGAAGTCCACTGCTGGACATAGGCCTCTCCTAACAAGCGCCACTCTGACCGGTCCTGAGCCTTCTGAATCCAGCGGATTCCCGCTGTCTTCTTCAGGTCGTCAGTCCACCTTGTCGGGGGGCGTCCTGTGCTCTTTTTTCCGAGTCGTGGTCTCCATTCGAGGACCTTTCTTCCCCAACGGTTATCGGTCCTTCGAACTATATGGCCAGCCCATTGCCACTTCAGCCTACTTATTCTCCGCGCTATGTCGGTCAGTTTCGTTCGTCTACGGATTTCCTCATTTCTAATTCTATCGCGTAGAGAGATACCGAGCATAGTACGTTCCATAGCCCGCTGGGTGACTTTGAGCTTATGCATTAGGCCAATAGTGAAGCTCCACGTCTCGGATCCGTATGTCATCACTGGCAACACACACTGCTCGAACACCTTCGACTTCAGGCACTGAGGTAGTGTTTTGGACGACAAGATATGACGCAGTTTCCCGAACGCAGCCCATCCGAGTTGGATTCTACGATTGACTTCTTTCTCGAAGTTGGACTTACCCATTTGGATCACTTGTCCTAGGTAAATGTATTCGTTTACAACTTCGAGAGCAGCGCCATCAACAACAACTGGTACGGGTGTGACATGGACATTGGACATGATTTTCGTCTTGTCCATGTTCATCTTAAGACCCACCCGTTGTGAGGCGCTGTTCAAGTCCCCGAGCATTGTACTAAGTTCTTGCAGGGAACCCGCCAAGATGACTATATCATCGGCATATCGCAGGTGTGTGATGTATTCGCCATTGATGTTAATGCCACGTCGTTTCCACTCCATCAGCTTGAACACGTCTTCCAACGCAGCAGTGAACAGTTTTGGGGATATGACGTCCCCTTGCCTGACACCTCTCTGCAGTTGGATAGGGTTCGTTGCTGTGTCGTGTACTTTGACGGACATGGTGGCTGATGTGTACATACACTTCAACACCTCGATATACCGGTAGTCGATCCGGCACCGCTGAAGAGAATTTAGTACTGCCCAGGTCTCGATAGAATCAAAGGCTTTCTCATAGTCCACATAGGCAACACACAGCGGCAGATTATACTCCTCGGTCTTTTGTATAATCTGCCGTAGTGTGTGTATGTGGTCTATGGTACTGTAGCCTTTTCGGAATCCTGCTTGTTCGGGAGGCTGGAAGTCGTCAAGCCTGCGTGCAATGCGATTAGTGAGGACCCTAGAAAACAGCTTATAAACGTGGCTCAGAAGTGCGATGGGCCTGTAGTTCTTCAAAAGGGCTTTATCGTCCTTCTTGAAGAACAGCGTCACCACACTTCTGCCCCACGCTTCCGGGGTAGTCCCAGTATTGATGACGGAATCGAACAGCTTTTGGAGCGCCACAAGGAGGGGTTTCCCACCAGCTCTCAGCAGCTCTGTCGTGATCCCGTCATCACCCGGTGCCTTGTTGTTTTTAAGCTGTTTCAGAGCCTCCCTAATCTCATACAGGCTGACGTCCGGGATATCTTCGGTATAGTGCCGGGTCAATTGAGCTCGCTTGTCTCTCTCCTCCTGGGGAGGTGGAGCTTGCGAGGAGGCATACAGCTGTCCGTAGAATCTCTCAGTTTCTCTCAGAACTTCGGGCTTCGTCGAGACCGTCGAGGTGCCGGACTCGGTCTTCAACCTCGTAATCTGACTTTGACCAATACACAGATCTCCAGCGAACACTTTGGAGCCATGGTTCCGCTCAATAGTGTTTTTTACACGATTTGTGTTATAATTTCGCATATCGCGTCGTCTGCACCGTGAGATCTGTTTATTGAGCCGTCGGTACTTTGACATCGAGGCTGGAGACTGCACACATAGTTCCCGCCGACCCCTCATTAGACCGAGAGTATGTTCTGAGAGAACCTGAGATCTTCCACTGGGGCGGGTCTTAAAGAACTTTGATCCTCCCTCGTGGACAGCTGTTACCATCTTTGTGTTATACTCGTCCACTGAAACGCATGATTCCAGGCCCGCGAAACGGTTTTGTAGCTCGAGTTGAAAGCTTTCAGAGCCCTGGATCTGGACAGGTGTTGGGCGGAGTGTAGACTTCATCAGGTTCCAGCTTCACGTTGATATTTAATGTGCCTCTTACAAGTCGGTGATCGCTTCCGGTTTTAAACCTGCTGATCACAGAGACATCATTAAATATATGCCGTTTGTCTGCCAGAATGAAGTCTATTTCACTTTTAGTTGAACCATCAGGGCTTATCCAAGTCCACTTGCGCTGGGGTGGCTTTCTGAAGAAGGAGTTCATCATAAAGAGATCTTCCTTCTCCAGAAAGTTAGCCAGTAAGTGGCCACGATGGTTCCGTCGTCCAAATCCAAAGGGACCCACTCTCAGCTCGGCGTCGTTTCGCGTACCTAGTCTTGCGTTAAAGTCCCCCATCACAACTGTGAAATGAGCTTTAGAGTTATGTATGGCTCTACTAATGTCCTCATACATAACCTCTACCTCATCGTCGGGATGTGTCGAGGTCGGCGCATATACCTGTACGACCTTCAACGAATACCGTTTTGATATCCTGAGTGTAAGGTACGCTACCCTGGCCGACACGCTCCCAACTTGCACAATGTTGTTGACGAGGGACTTGTGGACGAGAAACCCGACACCACCTTGGGACAGGTGTTCGCCCTCCCGGTGATAGAACAAGTTTCCGGATTTGAGTATTATCGTGTCCTCCCCCTGTCTTCGGACTTCGGATAATCCCACAATACTCCAGTTTAACTTGCCTATCTCTTCTTCCAGCTCTTTTATCTTGTCGTCGGTCCTCAGTGTCCTGGTGTTATATGTTGCCAGGTGCAGAAGTCGTTTTGATGATTGGTAGCCCGATCTCTGCCGGCGATTCTTAGCACCCCCTGCTCCGCCGTTACCATGACCGCTACCGTAGCCAGGAATAGCGGACCTGCCGGGGACTGGGGGCCGAGGCTTAGTTTTGGCTGTCATTTGGAGGTTTTAGCCAATAGTCACCACGCTTGGCCAATGCGTGTTGGTGACCGCAGTAGGTGATCATGTTACTCAGAGAGACGCTGCTGCCCGTCTCCTGGAATATCCTATTAGTCGCCTTTTAAGACATCCCAGGAAGAGGTGGGAGTGGTGCTATTCTACTTAAGTGAACCCGGCACTACACGTGACACGTAATTTATATATATTAAGATAATAATAATTTTTATTTCAAGTAACCAAGACTTTTGTATTGGCACACTTGCTTGCATGTTTTTGCTATGCTAGTACTGACTGCAAGATGGGAGTGTCAGGTGGCGTCAGGTTTTGTTTCGCAACAAATGCTATGCAATAGCTTTACCGCGGCAGTACCCGAGTGCTGGATACGTTTTTTTAATATAAAATGTTTCCTAAATATTACCACGTAACTGCCACGTACAGTTACAACAATAATATAACGCGCCCCCACATCCATTTTTAACCCCCAACGAAAAAAGAGGGGTGTTATAAGTTTGATATGTCTGTGTATCAGTGTGTCTGTGTATCTGTGTATCTACAGAGATACACAGACACAGTGTCTGTGTATCTGTGTGTCTGTGTATCTGTATGTCTGTTTGTGGCATCATTGTCGCGAATGCGAACCATAAATGGAGCTATAGAGCTTTTACGTAGTCTGTGGACTTTGGATCAATGGTTGAAGCAGTCTGTGCTTGGGTTTTGACAGATATTGTCAATTGGTTTTCCGACAGGACTGGAACAGGAAATTTTCCACACACGCGGTTTTTAAATGGGAGAAAAGGAAATAGTATTGTTTCGTAGCATAAAAGCATAAGTGCGCACAAGAATAGATTATTGAGATGGTTGTGTCTCAATTACCGAGGAGTCAGAAAGCATGTTTGCAGGTAGTATTCAGATACAATTGCCGATGTGTCGGGCGGCTTGTGGGCAAACAATATTCAGAATAAGTTACAGACAGACCTGAACTAGAATCGGACCATGGGACCATTGGAGGCTGGGCGCGGCTAGAAGGGGTGTGAGGAGGCCGCTAGAGGGTGGAAACCCTTATATATACTGATATATAATATACTGATATCAGTTATAAGTATCAGTATCAGTGATTCAGTATCAAAGTGTTGGTTGTTACTTAAGATATCACGCAGCGTGACCTAGGGTCAGCCCTGCGTTGGATAAGTGGAACAAAAGAGAACAGAACAGAACAGACTATAGGCATTCACCTTGTTAATATTTCACTTTACGGATCGACCGTCTCGTTAAACGAGTTCGGTTCACCGATCCTCTACATCTTCTTACACATCGTCCCTGGACGATAAAGGTATGCGTATAGATATTGTAATCAGCTCAGACATTCGCCGTGTATCTTCTACCTTTAGGTATGTGGCGACATGGTGGAGATGCTGGGATTAACAAATCAAATAATTACAATTATAATGGTGAGCTGTCTTATTTGTTACATTAATAGCAATACTTCGTCTATGTGAGACAGTTTTCATTAGAATAATAATAAAGAAATAGTGATAATAATAATAAAAAAAAAAAAAAATACAACCATTTGGATATCTGCTGTGTGTAAGTGTAAGTAAAGAAGTGTGTGAGTTCATGCAAACCTGTGTAGTTGTGACCGTGGAAGCTGATAGAAGACCATGCCGAGGGACTTGAAAGAGAGTTGACTGTGTCACCGCTAATGGAATTCAGGTAATCTGTATTGTTTTATTATTGCATTAATATGTTGAATGAAGGTCTTGCAATATTTAAAACTCAATTGTTTGTGTATGGTACATCCATGTACCTAATATGTTTTAGTTACAAATGTTACAGTATGATTCGGATAAAGTCTTCAAAGTATAGTACTTCTTTGAGAACATGGCTTTGACACACACAACAAATAATAAAAATTATGATAAGGGATTGAGACGGAATTGGGTAAACAGGTGCCTTCTATTTGTTTTGAAAGTGAATTTGTTATTTCTTGCATAAGAAGGGACTTTAAAAGTTTGTTATAAACAGCTAACAAACTATACTACCATGAGTTGTATTGGTGTCAGAATAACTAAATGATATTCTTAATAGCAGGAACAACAGTGTTGTGATGTACATAGTTACAGTTCTGTCATTTTTAAATATTGCTAGAGAAACAGAATAACTGGAAATATAGACTAACTAATTAAACACTTGGTATCTGCAAACTCAGTAGTCATGACTGTTAAATGTTATTATGTGAAGCAACACATTATGAGGTTATGTGTTATCTTATACAGTAAAAGCAGTGTTTCGTGTGTAGGAATGGCACATTTCACCTATCACTGGATATATCACTTGTTAAATATACTTCACCTTGTCACACCAGTGACGTGCGTCGGGACCGTCTGTTACGTTTATCGCGACGGTGATTTCACCACAGTATTTCTTTTTCTGTGACTTAACGCCGGCCACCGGCCAAGCTACATATAATTCACAGAATTCCATCGTGCGAAAGAGAGAAAGCAACATTTGTGACTGGAGCCGTGCGGCACGTGCGTGAGCGACACAGTGCCATCAGCTAGAAGTGAAAATTTGTTTAAGTGAAATTGCATCTTGTTCTCAACGTCATGGGACTTAAGTTTGTCTGATTTCTTTCAACTTGCTTCGTTAATAATATCGCTACGATACAAAAACTTCAGATGAAAATGAGTTATTTTGGACAGGGTAAGGTTTTTATTAAAAAAAATTTGTGTGGGTACTTGATGTTTGTAACCACGTCATGTCTCGTGAATTTGTGATACGGTGACTCGGTGAGATTTCACTTCACAGTTCATTTGTAATCTTTACTTGCTGCGCGCTACCGGTGGTGATTTATCACCGGTGATATAACAGTGACAAAAATAAATAACTTCACCGACTTGATAGTGAAATAAAAGTAACGATATTTCACATCGCAATTCATGTGAAATTACAGAATTCACGGGCGTGCAATAAATCGCAGTTCTGCCATTAACTAGATCTGTCAGTTTGTCAGAAACAGATCAGTCAACTTGTCACTGTCACTCAGATTTGTTTACATTGTTTGTTGATGGTGTAATTTGTGAAATTATAATAGTAATTTATGTGAAGTAATGCGCCAAAACAGCTTAATTATGTGTAAATTAGAAAGATTAAAGACGAAATATGGATGCTGTGTCTCGTTACGTCAAGCTAAGGTCACTTTGTTTTGTATGAAACAAAACTAAACACTTCGTCGAACGTAAGTAACAATTTCAGTTCCAGGAATGTTACACAAAGAGATTTAAAAGTTTTAATAAGAGATGTTATCTGCTTAGTAGTATGAGTTTGGAATAAATTGTGGTTCTTAACTATACTCCCATAATTATAGATGTGGATTATTGTGGACTACTGTGAGCAGTGTAGTTCAACTATTTTCATATAGACTGAAGAAGATATGGTGATACAGAAGACAGAAATCAGTGTGAAAAGGGTAAGGTGTGCAGACAATATAATAAATTGGATAAACTACTTAAATAATAATAACATAATACTTACACATACAAGGAATAAATACAAATATTAATATAATATACAAGATTAAGAGTTTAAGTTAAGAACAAGTGTTTCAAATTAGCGGTTGTTGTCAAGACTATCAAGGTAGAATAATTTTACCTGATTTTTAAAGGATTCAAACGACTATGTCATACTACCATAGGTACATGGTATTGTCAGACTTGTGCGACTAGGATAAAGACGGTAACTTGTTACCTGTTGGGTAAAAGCACTAAATCGCGATTATTGAATAGAGAGAATTTAGTTGTTTTATTTTCTTTAGATAAATGGTGAACAATGCATCACAGTTTTGATTTTATAAATAATCAAACGTTTCGAGTGAGATTTAATAAGTTTTAGTAAACTTTTAATAAGTTTTGTGTTAGGAATGGACAACACATGCAGGAGAACTTTGCAAAGTGTTGAATGGTAACTATAATTTACATTAAGACATGGGAGCCTTCGGGAGCTGTTGTAATGTGCTGCATGCTTCGGCTGTGTCATCATGATGCCAGTGGCTGCTCATCGGAAAGAGTCAACTCATCAGTCCAGAAAGAAATAGATTACTTCAAACAGAGGTAAAACACCTACTTCAGTTCAGTATGATGGTGTTCAAGTCACCCGCCTAGATTTTGGAAATCGAGTCACCTGTGGTCATACCAATAGCGCCATCTATCTATTCCATCGGGAACTACCTCGTCGAGTAATATTTTACGCAGAATAATCGAAACTCACTTGACTCCTTGTTCGATAGATGGCGTTAACACTAGAAATACATTGAATTTATGGATTCATATGAACAAATGACTAGATTTAGAGCACTTTCATTGTTCATCATGGTATATTCAAGAAAGATTCGGATAAACTATTTGATGCAATAATATAATATTATAATGATAAAAGTATTTGATGCAAGTTCAAAAACAGCAAATGGCGTATCATTGAATTAGTGTTTGCATCAGGCGTTCTACTTCAAAATGACATCATACAAATATTATTGATCTTTAGACATCATCAGATTGTATTCACTACATATATAACAATGATGTTCAGAATGACTTAGATATGTCCAGAAGATAGGAAGTATCAATTAATTTATTGGAAAGAAGTCACCAGAATCAGGTCAAGTATTATGAATTAAATACTAACACATATGGATTATGTTCAAGTCTTTTTAGATCTATGAGAACACTGTTAAAACTAATAGAAGATTGGAAAGTCACACACACCAACTTAATAGCGTCACACATGATAAGAGGAAATTAATTTTTGTGAATTATATACTCACCGAGAGTGATTCATTTGCTTCAGCACAAGCGCTGTAATCAGAACTCATGCGAAGCACAGGCCATGATCTCAGAAAATGGTCATGAAATTCAGATAGATTATTGCCTTGGAGATCTTCCCAGGAGATTAATGTGAACAATTTCAGCAGTTCAATAGTGATAATAAGGAATTTATCAAAGTATTAAGAATATAATAGTATCAATTATCAGGTATACTTTCATACAAAATAAATATTCCTTCAAGCCAAGCAATAACAAAGCATAACATATTCAGTATAATTGCAATACTGTATGATCCATGTGGATACTGCACCCCAATCACCTTCAGATTCAAGGTACTATTACAATCATTATTCATTGATGGTTTAAACTGGGATGAACCAGTATTAGCCCCATCATAAAGGAATGGGATGAATTAATCAATGACATTAAGTATCTATTTCAACTTCAAATACCAAGAGGTATCACCCATGCCTCAAGCAAAATCATATGTACTCCATGGCTTTGGAGATGCTTCAGAGAAAGAATATGCCAGATGTATATACCTGCGATCATAAAACTCATCAGCACATGCTGGAATATACCTAAAATTGAACTCAGTACAGCTCATCGAACATGTTATTTATTGAATCATGTTGTTCAATCATTTGAGCCTTCAATCGGTATGGATTCAATCAATGAACGGTCCGATAGTTCAATTGCTCTTACATGGATAAAAATCAAGTCACATTTACTTGCATTTGAATGCAACAGATTACACAATATTTTGTTCAAAATCCAGAAAGTCATTAAATGGCTGTATATTCAGTCAGAACTTAATCCAGCAAATATAACATGAAGAGGATTTTCAGCCAGACAATTACTACACACAGATATGTAATAGAACCCACATTGGCTCTGGAACTTGGAGGAAAATGGCTTCACTCGGTAATCAATAAACATAAGGATATGCCTGGATTCAAGAAGCATATTTATATCGCCACACCAGACCAACCATTGGAGTTATCATTATGAGAACGTGTTAAGTTCATTTACTAAACTCATCAATGTTTCGATAACTCAGAAACCTTTAGATGTCCAAGAGGGACTGAAATGAAAATAAGATTTTGTCATTACGTAGAGGACACAAGAGTTATAAAAAAAAAGGATGTTATAAAATATTTTGTAGTTCATACATATTTGGCTTTCGTGAGCATGCAGCAACAAGTAAAGTTAAATTTTAATTACGACACAATTTACGACGAATTTTATTTACGACGCAGTCTTCGGTAAGTTTTAGTAGTTTTGATATAGACCAGACCATATACAAACTTCTCTGGTTGCGGTGGGTCTTACGAATATATGGTCTAGGTACGTTCAATGTAAACGTATCAGATTTGGAAATTCATTTTCAATTCAATTTTAAATGATCTTTATTTGAAAATAAAGATTACATAATACATATCTAGTGTACATTTTAATCCTAGATATTGTAAACACAGTTGGAGGTATGTTGAAATAAAAATACAACTGAGGAAGTCGCAGTAAGCAGCAAGAACCAAACTAAAACGTTATTTTGTTATACTCAACACGCAAGTTTACGAGCTCCGTAGCATATGCACGCAAGCCACAACCGCTCGTATATAGATGCAATACGGACGATTACGCCAGCGCGCGCGCATCAGACATTGCGCAGTAGCTAAGTGATCGACCGTACCTATTTAGATGCGTCGAGGAATAAGTGATGTGGAAGCTTGTATCGATTATAACTGTCGATATATTTAAGATCTTTTTTACGCGTGGATCTGGAAATGGAAAATCCCATAGCAAGAGATGATGAAAATAACAAGATAAGAAAAAAGTAGTAGATAGATATGAATGGTCATTCGTGCTTGACTAATGAGAATGAGAAGACGAATCGAAGGAGTACAAGTTACGAGAACGAGTCAGCCGTCAGAACCGAACCAAACCGAAAGGTCGAGCGACCGATTGTCCCGATCCGTTTCAAAGAAAATACGTCACGATCTTAACATTCGTATTCGTAATTAAATCAGTGCGATAATGTTATATACTGTGTTGCGGACAGTACAGATACAATAATAAATGATTAAACTATTATAGATGGTGTATACCTATATTAAAATTGAAAGTATGATAAAGATAAATAGCATACATTTTGTAAGGAAGTTGGATTAAGTGGGTGACTTAAGTAATTAAGCACTTAAATTAATTTTTTAATGTGCAGCGTTCCTGACCTAGCAATTGCATTATAAAATATTAAAATAATATTTAAGACAGTTGATTGATGCATGAATTTGCAGCAATTCTTCAAAGGTACATAATGAAACAGTACTGGTTCATCGAAAATTTAGCAAATGACATGTTAGTATTAAAAGGTGTCTGAATAAATTGATCTTCAGTTCTAGACAGAAGCTTGTGGTACAAAAACAGGCCACGGACGATGTTCAGGACTTCCTTCATGTCAGGAGACACAATAGTGTCTAGGTCCAAGTACACTAGTAGTTACGATGATATGTCAGGAGACACAATAGTGTCTAGGTCCAAGTACACTAGTAGTTACGATGATATGTCAGGAGACACAATAGTGTTTAGGTCCAAGTACACTAGTAGTTACGATGATATGTCAGGAGACACAATAGTGTCTAGGCCCAAGTACACTAGTAGTTACGATGATATATAGAATGAAGTGAGCTGGTTCCGTGATCAGAATGGGTGGTTAAAGGGCGCTCTTTCGAGTTGTTGAACAGGCATAAGACTATTGAATAGTCAGTCAGTCAGTTTGGTATAAGTGTATGGTTATATAGTCAGTGTTAATATTGAATACTGGTTGATTCAGTTTCTCTTGCTGGCGGGAGTGTCGCGAATGCGAACCATAAATGGAGCTATAGAGCTTTTACGTAGTCTGTGGACTTTGGATCAATGGTTGAAGCAGTCTGTGCTTGGGTTTTGACAGATATTGTCAATTGGTTTTCCGACAGGACTGGAACAGGAAATTTTCCACACACGCGGTTTTTAAATGGGAGAAAAGGAAATAGTATTGTTTCGTAGCATAAAAGCATAAGTGCGCACAAGAATAGATTATTGAGATGGTTGTGTCTCAATTACCGAGGAGTCAGAAAGCATGTTTGCAGGTAGTATTCAGATACAATTGCCGATGTGTCGGGCGGCTTGTGGGCAAACAATATTCAGAATAAGTTACAGACAGACCTGAACTAGAATCGGACCATGGGACCATTGGAGGCTGGGCGCGGCTAGAAGGGGTGTGAGGAGGCCGCTAGAGGGTGGAAACCCTTATATATACTGATATATAATATACTGATATCAGTTATAAGTATCAGTATCAGTGATTCAGTATCAAAGTGTTGGTTGTTACTTAAGATATCACGCAGCGTGACCTAGGGTCAGCCCTGCGTTGGATAAGTGGAACAAAAGAGAACAGAACAGAACAGACTATAGGCATTCACCTTGTTAATATTTCACTTTACGGATCGACCGTCTCGTTAAACGAGTTCGGTTCACCGATCCTCTACATCTTCTTACACATCGTCCCTGGACGATAAAGGTATGCGTATAGATATTGTAATCAGCTCAGACATTCGCCGTGTATCTTCTACCTTTAGGTATGTGGCGACAATCATAGCTCCCAAACGGATGAACCGATTTTGATCTAGCTTTTGATTTAGCTATGAAAGGTGTGTAATCGAGTGTGTTCTTAGCTATGTATAGTGTGAATAAAACTGTCGGGGATTTTTAAATTTTAATTTAAGATTATCAAAGTAGTCATTGCTATTTATTTTTGTGAGGCGCTACTTGTTTATTGCATTTTTAGGCTTTTATGCTCTATTACGGTTTTATTATAAGTATACTTCTAAGGGTTTACCATAATTATACATATCGAAGATTACACTTTAACAATTATATCATTTTTTTAAATATAAGTCAAATAATATTTTAAAGGGATTATTTACTAGGTACGTTTTCCTAAATTCAGAGACTCACTAATTCCTAACTCATCATAATATATTGGTGTTTAGAACAGAAACGTGTTTAGAAAAAAACTGCTTTTTAAGTAACACAATGTTTAACAAACTAGAAATTAGCGGGTCTATGAATTAATAGAAATTCTAAAGATGTTTTTAAAATAAATTTTGCTAAACATTCGATTCTTCTCTGACAATAGATTACTTGCCCTCTATAGTACGAAAATGTTTAATAAACTTATCGACTAATTATTGTTCAGCATTCCAGTCACTGATACTACAAGGTCTTAAGTGGCTGGCTTCAACCCATTAACAGCCCACTACTGAGAGCGGGTCTCTCCTCTTGAGGAGGCCTAAAGCATACTCCACCACGCTGCTCCAGTGCGAATTTGTGTATGCCATAAGGTCATGTATACCTGTAACAAATATCATGGTGGATATGATGTTGGAGCGGTCAGGGTCTGTCTCCTGCATGCATAGCGCCGGGCACAGGATGAACGGGATCGCCACGATGGCACCGATCATCGTCAGGTAGTGCTGGGAACAAAAATATAATATTTTACTGTAAAAGATAATAATAATAAACGCTAAATTAATAGATTTAATAGCCCCACACTAGGATACCCTGTGTCGTGGGTGCCATGGACAACACACAAAGACTGAACACACATATTCAGACCGAGAACAGAAATTCTAACTCATCATTAAAGTTTCTGCCTCGCTGGGAATGGAACCCAGGACCTGACCGCTTGTGGCCGTCGAACGTCACTACTTGCTCTGCTAATTGATTTTCAACTCCATGGACCTTTTTTTGATCATTGTCCGTTATCAAGACTCAAGAGTATAGATCGAGAATCAGTTTAGTTAAAGAAGTTCCTGAAAGAATTTCAATTGCAGCATCACGGGATTCTCGTGTAATGTATTCTTTGTTTAGCATTTCACCCTATGTTTGTTCAAGTTTATCCGTTACGCAATAAGTTTTTCTAGATTAGATCAGATTAGAAACTTATCAATTAATATTTAATGTCTAGTCTGTAGCATCTAAAGGTATCTAAAAAAGCCTCCTACCATAATCGAGGTACTATACACAGAGAAGCTATCTCAAACAAAATGTGTGTTCCACCGCCGGCTTGCCCTCCGTTCTCTTTTCAAACTAGGAGCCTCGTTTGCACACTTGCCATAGAGTAACTTTGTATATGACACTTGTCGAACCAAGACAAGCAGTCTCCGACTCCAAATCTTTACAAGCTCTTACTCTAACTTTATTTAACGTGCAAAAGCGTTTAAACGATTTCAAACGTAATTACCATTGATTCGTGTCAAAAAATCCAACACTTTAAATTGGTCACAAGCGTCGCGTCGGCCAGCTTATTTAGTCCATTAACACGCTAGTGGCTTGCCAAGTTCAAACGCTCCTTATGATTTTTTCATTCAAAATGGCGGGAACATTGCTCAATAATTAAATTAAATTCGTTTTAGTTGATTTAAGTTAAGATTTTGTTTTCTTACTGATGATAAAGTGATAACATTATCTTTTTTGTTTTTTGTCTTGCAATTGTGACACATTCTTATTACGCACGACGGTATTTTTTCAGTTTTTTCGTAAACAATTTTGACATGCGGCCGCAATGAGCGCAGCCGAGTGACAGCTGAGTGACAGAATGAAATGCAGCCGGCCGGCTGCAATGCACACCCCCGAACCCGATGTTCGCGGTGTTCCTTCTATACGCTAGTAATAGTAATTCTATGCCTACCATAAACTTTTCGAGATATATATTTAATCAGCAGATTTTAATTATGCTGTTTTATTATTCTTCCGTTATAATGTTCCGTTACAATGTTATATACTAGGTATGTTTGTAAATATTAATTTAACAGTTAACTTATTTACATATGATCTATTATGTAACTTTATCTTAATCTTTAAGAAAAAGTTAAGATAAGCCTAGATAAAGTGTAGATAAGTAAGAGTTTAAATTATTTCTAAGTTAATTTGGGTTCTAAAAATCCTACTGTTTATTAGTTACTTTATTATGTTGTCTGCCTTTATATATTATGTTTGTTTATATTACAGTTTATCCTTCAGTTAAGTGCAGCTATAAACAGATTAGTCTGTTGAATCATTCCGTCTGTCTATTTACACGTGTCTGAGTAGGTCCTAACTTGTGGTTGCGAGCGCTAAATATTTAATTTTGTTGTCGTCTTGGCAACCTTTATTCATGAGTTAACCAAGAGTTAACATAGAACTATTATGGAAGAAATATTCTCTGTACTTTGAAACACTTTTTTTTTTAATTCTTTATTTATAGAGCTCTGTCGGAGGACGACAATGTCGCTCTGTAACAAGTTACATAGGTACATAATGCTAATCACTTTTTGCGTCTGCGTAATATATTACCAGCCAACTCATATAGGGCTCTGGCGATCTCTCCAAGAGGGTCCGCCAGGGCACTATTACATGACCCAACATTTAAATAGGACATTTCGGCATTATTACGTAATATTTGTCTTCTACATGACTCGTTTTGTGCACATTCCATCAAAATGTGGTATACGTCTTCGTTGAAACACTTTGAAATCGTAAATAATCGACGAAATACCCACAGATTTTCGTAGGTCGTAGTGTAATTATTTATTTGTAATTTTGTAATTATGAATTACTGTTGGAGGAGGAGATGAATCTGTAGCAGACGTTTCGGCTTGTTCGTAGGTACTTTAAGCGTGTTTATTTTTAATGATGTAATAAGTTAAATAGTTAATGTTTTTTTAATACGTAAAATATTATATTGTTTTGATAAAATAGATACTCCTGATGATAAAATTGGTGATTTAACCTTGGATGAACCACTAAATTAACATAGTAAAAGCGGCTTGGACTCCTAGATGGACACAACCCTAAAATCGTGCCCATCTAATTTTACTTACTTGTAACGCCATGAATATGCAGAGATACCACGAGGGGTTGTCGTCGATGCCATACGTGACGTTTCCCGTCCGAACTGCTTCTTTGGTAGCCGCCTCATCAGGATTCTGAAACAAATGTTTGGTGCATGTTAATTTAAATAACAATAACGACTCATAGCCCCACACTAAAACTCCCTGTGTCGTGGGTGCAATGGATACCCAGACTAAAAACAGAAATACATACTCATCATTCTTCTGTATCGCTGGCAATCGAACCCAGGATCTATCGAACTATGGCCCGGATTGGTCAGGTAAATTGGATACTAAGGAAATTTTCTGATGAAGGAATGCTTCGACAGAGCTTAGTGAGAAGAAGATAGTCTGTATGTCATTGATTCGTTCTTTGTAGCACTGAGATACGCGCACATTGTAACCTGATAGAGGCCTCGTAATGGATCTAAGTGGACATCGCCAAATCTTGGATTAAAAATATATTTAGGTATTGTAATACCTCATATACTCCGTGGCGATGACCTAAGAACACGTGTAAAGGTAGTTACATACGTCAATAACATTCACACTTCCGAGTTACGACAACAAGCTAATATTTTAAGTCAACCTTAGAGATGGCAACAAGTGTCAAGTGGTCTGAAGATTACAGTGACATTGAGCTATACCTCCCTGGCGTGTCGTTTTTCTCTTTATCTCTTTATCCTGTCGAAAAGAGACACAGAACACAGACTTAAGTTAATGTAACACCAAGATGTGTTCCATAGATCATTCCATCGTAATGATATCTAAAATTCTAACTTCTAACCATTCTAACCCATCTAGTACAAGTTTCACTTTCAATCTTCAAAAAACTTACCAGTACACTGAGTTCGGTATATATGCTGTTGAACGACATAGTTATAGAACCTTAAGTAAATAAGTGGGTATATAGTTAGTAAATAATATTTATCCTTACACCTACAAGTCACAAGAGTAATTAAAATACTAATATGTAGTTTCAACCTACGTTTCAAGTAAGACAATACTTGTCTTGGAAAATGCAACATCAGTGTTTTATTCGGAACGCTAATTATGCATACTTACTCGTATTATGTAAACAAAATATAGTTAGATATAACTGGAACTGATTTAGAAATGATTCAACATTTTTCTTATTAGTCAAATTAACGTTGGGTCCCGATGTGTGGTAGCATAATTTTGAGCAACTTCCAAAAAAAGGAAGTCAATTCGTTGTATTTTTAACCGACTTCAAAAGAGGAGGAGGTATACAATTCGACTGTTTTTTTATGTTTGTTACCTCAGAACTTTCAACTGGGTGAACCGATTTTCATGATTATTTTTAAATCGAAAGCTCTTGCTTGTGTACGTCCCACTTAAACCACAGAAGAAATAATAGCTCTTACAAATAGAGATCAGGTGCCTTACCATGAACTCTAATAAAATGTGTCATCTTCAGGACAGGTCAGCTTGTAGCTAAAACCTGACAGGAGTGTATTTTGTACCATGAACGTTTACCGATGACTTGCAATGCCTCTACTTCTGTCCTGCATCTTAGTCTATGACACTTGATTTGTACTAATTATGTTCTGAAATAGAGCGTTTTATCGGTTTACCGGTTTTCAAATGAATGCGTAATATTGATGTTTTTAAAAGTTTAAAATAACAATCTCAATTGAAGATTTTGAGATTTGTTATAAATACTTAAGTGTAGTGATTTATTATCCTTTCGTTCTCTAAAATTACCAAAAAAATTATCGCTAAGTGTTGCTTACATTTTTGAACGTAATCTTACACCACTTGACATGACTTGACACAGTGACATGTCTAAATGTCTATTAAATTGTGTGATTTATAATGCCGGTCACTCACATCCGCGCGAATACGCGAACCCACAAGTGTGGGACGACATTCGCGAATGATTATGCGAAGTTTTCGAGGCATTCGGGGTCTTCCAAGCTGTGTCGGTTTTTTGTCGCACATCAAAGCGCGCGAACCTCGAACCTTCGTGTAGTCTCCCACACATTCGTGCGACCAGTTGCGCACACGACTAAAAAGGTGATGTATCTCTTAATTTTTCGTGGTTCGTGGCATCTAATCGTACTACCATTTATTTTCTGTATTGAAAATGGATTTTAATGACAACAACATAATAACAACAGCAAGATTGAACATTCGTGAACAAAGTGTAGGAGGAAGCGGAAATGGGCTTGTATTGTATACTCATATGCGAACCCATTTGCCTGACCACCCTTCACATATGTGCAAACGTTCGTAAACATGTCAAACATTTGCGCGCATGTGAATGACCGGGGTTAGGAGCGATAATTTAAAAAGCATAAGTACAATGAATGTTTTTAAAATTTTCCAAACAAATGAACTGTATTTATTTTGTGATCATGGTGTATTTGAAATTCGCCATGGCTGCATCTCGTCGTGTTTCATCATCATCAACGAAATAGCCGAAACAGGACAATAAATGTTACTTTCGGTGAGCTGTAATATTTTGACGTTAATATATGCCACTTTCTGATGTCAATACGTCAACAATCGCGTCATGGTACACGAATTGCAGGACAGAAGATCATTTTTGAAGTCACGTGACCGCTGTCCTGTTACGGTGACGTGGTCGCTGGCTGCCCTGTGTTTTAGCCAGATCATGGTAGGATATAGCAGGACAGGCCAATTATCGGCTAATATTGACCTGTTTTAAGAGTTCATGGTAAGCCCCCTGATGAGTAGTTTTTGAGTTATCCCTAATTTTGAAGCCGGTTATTTTTTTAATATTTATTACCTCAAAACTTCGTCATTTGTGAACCGTTTTGGGAGATTTTTTATTTGAAAGGGTAGGATTGGTATTGTATTTATCAATATTCCGTTCTGATGATGGCGTCGACGAAGAATCAAGGGAACTTCTCATATATTATAGTTATACATTACGGCGATTTTGACATAATTATGTTTTTAGAAGATTGTTTCATTGAAGTCGGTTACCAATGCACCTAAATCGTTTTTTTTTGTATAGTACCAAAATCACTTTACCTCAAACCTAATAAATCAGCAGTAGTCAGTGTAGTAAATGGTTGTAAAACAACGTTCTAAACTTCCATGACGACATTACATAATAATGAAAACGACATTGAGTTATCGTCGACCGAGCGAGCCAGCTAACCAAGACCAAATATTGGTTCAAAATCTTTGTTATTTTCGCACGCAGGATACAGTTTAATTTTAAATAATAAAAATATTTTATTAACAAAACTGTTCGTACTAATGTAGGTAGTAAAGTATCTCTATATCCTAGTTTTTTTTTTGGTTTTGGATGGAAAAAGAAATATCCTTGTAAAATACATTTTAATTTGCTGATATATTTATAAAATAAATTAATGGATCAATTAGGGCAACTGAGCGATTTCTAGAAAGCAGGAACTAATTTAATGACACCGTAGCCCAAGTAGCTCGTTGAGTACCTGCTTGCGATACGAAGGGTCCGGTTTCGATTCCCGGCCGGTGCAAACATTTTTATAAAAGATATAAGTACATACCTACATATATATTAATTCTCGAATTGTGATCTTGTATGATCAACACGTTGGACAGGATATCGGGGGTTAGTGTTTTAATAAATTATGCCTTTTGGTCAAGTTTATTGACCACGTACTCTGAACATAAGGAGAAGAGATGGAATATCTACATAGTTAATTATTGAAAAATAATTGGCATTACATACCTAGGTATATCTATCTATCTTATTCGGTCTGTTCTTCCGTTTTTGATCATCATTAATAAACGCTCCCTTTGTATATACAAGTGTGTTCTAAATAATATACCAGACCTTTAACATAAGTTATGCCATATATGAACAATACGTAAATAGTATACCTACACCATCACTATATTATAAACAGCTGGTATGTTTGTTCTAACGCTATCTCAGTAAAAATTGCATGGTTTTCTTTCTGTTTCACCGACACAGTTTTCGGGGTTGAAAAATAATAAATAAATATTAGGTTAAAACCTAATTGTTTCGAGTGTAGGTACCTACAATATTTCTGTTACTATTCGTATCTGTAAACAAGTTCATATTTTTCAAATGTAGCGAAGGCGCGTTACTAATTTTATTAGTTACTAAAAAAAATGCTATGTACCTCTGTGAGAATGTAGCTACTCGAATTTGTCAACATAATTACTTATCATAACACTCATGAAATAAAAAATCGATAGGTTCGTAAAGTGAGGAAATAAACAGATGAAAATAATTGCTCAAGTTTCCCAACAACATACCTAAGCTGTAGTACGATACTATATTTCAGCCTGTACAGCAGCAGTAACAGCTGATTATTTAGCTTGTCCATACATCAGCTGGACGGTGTCGAGTAATCAAAATTTTGCAAGTTAAATTGAATTTGACCCACTTCGACTGAGCTGAAGATTTCCACAGGTAGGCCAACTGAGAAATTTCTAATCGGCCCTGCTTTTGGTGGCTATAATATGGATCCAAACCCATCTAGGTCCACCCGTAACAAAATTAAAACACCCAGTTCAAGTTGGTTCCACACCAACAGAAATTTTATATCCGCTACTTAAACCATACACCTGACTTGTATTATAGTATGGTTACCCTACTAGCCGTCTCATTGCCATCGGCAGAGCTCGAAACAAACACCATTGAAGGCCTTCTATTGAAGCACAAACAATAGCAATTAGTAATCCACTCATGAATAAAATCTCTTTTACAAAAATATACGAGATAACAAAATATGTTTCGTATCCTTTTACTACGATAGTTTTTGTTGATAACAAAAATTCGATCTAATTTGAAGATTCTTATTGTATCACTAACGGCCGGTCTCAATAATGTACTAACAGATGGAAGCTGTGGATAGGGCTACCATTAGTATGTCATCTGTCATATTTGTCAATTTTTGCGTCTGAAAAATAAGTCAGTCAGACATTATCTCCTACAGTCGTTTTCGTAACACAATCTCGTTGATACCACTTGAATTTCGCTGTAAAAAACGTAATTACTACGAAGTTTTCAAAACATTTAGTTAATATTCTAGTCTAGAACTTCAGCAATGTTTAGTCACATTTTCCTTTTCTTTTAAAGCGATTCATAATAATAAATGTCAACACGATTTCTATAGCTTTCAATCATCACAAGTAAAGACTGATTGTGAGATATATCTTCTGTATTATAACAAGACAGCACTATGCTAATGATAATTCCATTGAACGAGGACTAATATGCAAATTTTTCAAAGGTTTTTATTTACGTAATAATTACATAACATCTAACGAATGCTCCAGAGTGCCCTCATCTTCTAGCTAAGATATTTTTGAAGTGAGAACTTCTTTATGCGCGTTGGGCATTTTTGAGATGGTATAAAACCAATCAGCTCGTTACACCGTTATCATTTTAATCGACACCTACCTGTAGCGCCATCTCTGAGAGAAGTACAGAACTATAGTTACATAATTTACAGCTCGTATTATCAAGATTGTAGTACATAGTAGTATTTCATAGTTATACTACTTTACGAGGCGTTGGCAGCCATTCACTAAAAATTTAATGAATAAAAACACTTCATTTAAAAGTATTTCCTACACAATAAAAAAATTCCTGACGATTAAAAACATGCGCACGTAATAAATTGTTTTCACTTCTGTTGGCACTCCTAGAGCGCATTTTTTTATAAAAGTGGCTAAAGTCATAGTTCACTGCAATATATAATTTCTAAAAAGCACCAATATAGGTACATACGAGTACATTGATACAGTGACACGTAACATATTTATCATGCAATAAATTGATTTAATAAAAAAATGTAAAAAAATGTTTTTGAGGATTAAAAATAGAGCCCCTCCATGTTAAGTGGGGATGATTTTTTTTCTTTTCCTACTACCCATAATGTGCATAGTTGTGTAGCTTTCAAAAGTACATAATATTACCAGACTATTTTTCGATTCAGGATTGTATATGCGAATATGAAGGCATCAGTGGGTTTTATGTGCAGTGTCTGTAGTATTTTCATAGTTCCATAGACTGTCAAGGTGTCAACTTCTATTCTATGTTTTATTTACATACTAGCTTTTGCTCGTAGTAGAGATCGATTTTTTACAAATCCTATTTACTTTTACTTAGTTATATTTAGTTGTCTATGACTTATGTAAACATGTATCATTTGATAGCGTGATTCAGAACTTGCAAATGAATTTTACTAACACCATCTATTAACAACACCCGGAACTAAATATCTAGCAACTAACAAAATATCTCCCCATGGGGATGTTTTACCGCGGTAAAAAGTAGCTTACGGTACTCTCCACCCTCCTCACTATCTCCAAACACAAAAACCATACCATATAACAGCTTCGTTGCGACGTGAAAGACGGACAAACAAACAAACAAACACACTTTCACATTTATAATATTAAGTATGGATAGATAAACATTTATTATATTTATACCTGTTCCCGCGCTCTGTTTTCGAGTCCAATATGAACGTTGTGTTGCACCATTTCCATCCTGAAATACAAAAAAATCCACTCACTAACTTACTCCTTATCAGTTGTTTTCTTTCAGTATAAAAACCCATTTCTTTATGCTGAAAACATTGCCGAAAGCAATTTTATCCGGGGAGAGTAAAATACGGCTTGGGAATCGGAGTTAAGACAAGAATATTAATTTGATGGTGTTAGGAAGTTATAGCATACTAATTATGCCCAAGAAGGGAAGAGCAAGCTTTTATGAGGTAGGTACCTGAAGACAGGTCACGTGGTATTAGATGAACAATTTCGACAATCATAGGTCTGATTGTCGTAGTTCACTATGTGTAACTTCGATAGGGCGCAGATATTCATCTAATGTCAGGTGATCCGCCAGCTGATCTATGTAAACTTAATAAAGTTCTTGAGCATACCCAAGCGACTTTACAAAGTCGAGCCCCTCTAACTTCCTTAACGACAGTATCCGTATCAAAGTGACGGGTAAAATACACGTACATAATTTGAGAACAGCAGAATTTTCAGGTTCAGGTAGGTGTACCATTTTCTTCGCTATGTTGTCCTTCATTGTTTAAAGTTAAAAAAATTACACCGCAGGTACTTGTAAGTAACTTAAACTCTTGGCTCGACTTTTTTGTGTCGACTGTAAGAGATGAATGACCGATCACATCATATTTCGGTCACAAATGACCGAGAACCAGTCAGCAACCCGTCGGTGAAGCCTAAATGTGATTAATGTCGACGGGCGTATCCACTGGCCATTAGATAGCTTCTTAATTCTTATCGTTTATCAGCTGTTAAACAAAAGCCAAGCTACTTAGAAGTCTTGTAATGTTTTTGAATAAGAAAATGTTATGGTCTTAAAATATTTATTTTATGTCTTCTGGACTTCGGATGGACAACATCATACATTGTGAATACTTAATTATATAGTAGTTGCGTTCATTTAACACCAGACGCAATTCATGACGAATCGGAACACTTGTCAGTATGAAAACTGAACATAACAATAGAAACTCGTCCGTAGCTTAATGATTTAAAAAAAGAAAAGTATCAACATCTATACATATACCTACTTACATGAAAATGTAAGAATACCCATTACCAACCATTTTTAGCTGAAACCATTATTCGTTTTGTTTGCTCGAAAAAATTAATTAAAAAATTGTGAATAAGTACCTATCCCGTAGTTAAAAGGAAAAATTAAAATCAAAGACTTCCAAACATCTTCTTCACTTACCCTTAACTCCGTGCAAAGCAGCTAAGTTTATCAGTGAAGACACTGAGTGTGTATCAGTTGTTTCACTGATTGAGCCGCGTCTCAGCTGATAACATCATAGACATTACCGCGTTCGTAGGTACCATCCGCGAGTACTGCGAGACACTGACTGATACTGAGTATTACCACCGCTAATGGAACGGCGACGACTATTTAATTGGTCCTCAAACAATATTGACTGTATTCTTAATTGGAGACACTAGCGTTGGTGTGTGGTACAAGAAAATCCTATTTAGATTTAATAACGAATTGACATTGAATTGGAGCAGTGATAGCCTAGCGGTAGAACGTTGGTCTCCCGAACGAAGGGGCCCGAGTTCAAATCCTGGCACGTACCTCTGATTTTCAAATATTATGTGCGTATTACATGTTAATTATCACTTGCTTCGGTGAAGGAAAACATCGTGAGGAAACCTGCACACCGGAGAGTTCTCCATAAAAGTTCTCGAAGGTGTGTGAAGTCTACCAATAATCCGCAGTTGGCCAGCGTGGTAGACTATGGCCTAACCCTCACATTCTGAGAAGAGACCCCGAGCCCAGCAGTGGGACAATTAAGGGCTGTTGCTAACGAATTGACATAAGTATCCCTCATTTAGCAGCCACCATGCACCCACAAACATCAACAGGGGTTAGTGTCGTAGACCAACAATCATAATGGTATAAGATAACTATAGATTTTATCCGACAGTCCTCATGACAGTCAACTTACACATCTCGTAAATTAATAAAGTCTGAAGGTACGAGTATACCTAATTAATGCAATAAAATATGTAGTAAGAAACTCCATTTTGATTTATATAAAAAAGTATGAACTGTTTTCAAAACGAGACGTCCAAGTAGCCTGAAGTCCCGACTTCGATTCTTGGCCGGGTAGATTTATGCGACAGATAAGGTTTGTTCTCGGGTCGTCGATGTGTTGGTAATGTCTTAGTTGTCCATGCCACCAGACTAGTTAAATGTCCATGCCACCTACAACATATGGAGACCGGTGTACCTATGAGATGAGTGCGTAAGCGTTTTATGAGTAGGATATACGAGTATCGTGAAAATGCCCTTGCAATGCAATGATAAATGTAACGACAAATGCGCTGAATAAGCGACACGCCGAGAAACCGCGCACTAAGTAGGTATATGTTGCTTGCGATGTCCTGCGTTTAGGGTAACATATTATTTTTATAATTAAACTTATATTTAAATTAATGAACATTGTACGCCCATAATGGGCAGGACGTAGCGATAACATCTCTAAAACTGTACCACCCTATTTTACCTAGTCCACAATAAACTACTTTTGATTTTGATTTTGATTTTGATTAGGATTTGTTCTGAGTTTCGAGGAATTTTAGGCTTTTAACTGACTTGCAGCTTAGGCTTGCAGCTGCAGTTAGGCCTTTTTGGCAGGACTTTTCAATGTCCCTTAGAGCAGTAGATAATATTATAATGTCACTAATCGAACCCGCAGCTTATTATTTACATCATAAACTTTTATGATCAATATAATTCTTGACTACACTTAAACTTGCCACACTAATGACCGTTGATTATGTCTGCACTATTTTATTATAGTTTAATTAAAATTATTTTAATGAAACTATAATTTCAATAATCCTTTTTTTATACGCTGTGAGATTATTTTATTAAAATACGCCAGTAAATAATTTGAATAGCAATAAGCAAGATTTATTTGACAAAACCCCAAAACATCAGTAAGAAATAGGTAGTGTAGGTACCAAAGTACCTAACATTGCAACATTTTGTCTGAATATTTTTTTTCTACATAAAACGATGGCGGACAACCAATATTAATGATTGGTTGTCGCTACACAAAAGTTTTTATGGGCATGTTTACGAGTATCATTACTATTCATTACATTACATAATTTACATATTATATTCTATCTATAGGATAGGATAGGTACTCTATTAAGTATTATGTGCTGTAGGTACACAATATGTATCATACAGGGTTACCTAATTGATCACCTCGTTAACGTAATTGATTCACATTTATACGAAGGATTCAAATACCTAAGTATTAAGGGGACGGGACGTAGGTATCAAATAAATGTTATCTAAGGGGACTTTGTTTATGAAACTAGTTATTTTTAACGGACTTCAAAAAAAGAACGAGATTCTCAATTCGATTGTATTTTTGAAGTGAAAACTTTTTTAGTACGGGGGTGACTTGAAATTTTATGAAACGAAACTGTCCAGTAAAAAGAGACAAACAAATAAATTCTAAAGTGAGATAGGAAGCATTGTACAGGGGTAGGGTAGGGGAGTGAGGGGTGGGGGAGCGGAGCGGAGCGGGGCGGGGCGGAGAGGGGTGGAGCGGAGCGGAGTGAAGTATTATTAGTGAAACCCTGCGAATATAGAAAACATAGAAACATAACTCCTAGTAAAAACAGATAATTTTTCGGTACGTCGGCAACTAGAATGAAATGTCGGGAAAAATCGGTAATGATCGATTTGTATAGCGCTTGCCCGCTCTCCGACCAACGAAAGGTCACAGGAGGATGATGTTATGCGAAATGAAGAACAGCAAATAATTATCATTTAGAATTTGGATTTTTTTTTATTAAAGATTTATAATATCATGAAACGGTATTGTTTTAGTAATCGCAATCAAAACATATTTATGATTATTTTCAATTCCTCAAGGTTAAGGTTGGGTCTTACAAATAAAAATATTTTAAAAACCGAACTGAAAACCACAAAATAATAATAATATTGTTTATACCAAAGATGTACGAGTATAAACCATAGACAGGCTTTTCTGAATTAAAAGTGCGCCATAGCGCGGGGATGTGTCTGCAGTAATAAATAAATAAATAATAAATGGTAAGGTGCCGTTAAAATATAACATCCATATTTAATGACGTTTCTAATATATGGACTACGGGTCTGTCACCAAGTGTTACACAAAAATTAGATCTAATATATAAAATTCTCGTGTCACGCTTTTTTGAAGTTGAACTCCTCTGAAACGGCTTGACCGATTTTCGTGAATCTTAGTGTGAATATCGGCTAGGGTGGAGAATCAGACAACATCTTTTTTTCATCCCCCTACCCCTTAAATTTTTTTTGGCAAAACAACGTTTGCTCGGTCAGCTAGTAATAATATAAAAATATAATAGGTAGGCCGATTTCTAAACTGAAAAAATAATTAAGTATTGCTTGTTATACACTTAATAATATCAATTCAGGCTGCCTTTCATTTCTTTGTGTCTATACTTGAGGGCCTGCATACACGTATTATTTTTCAATTTTGAAGTCTGTTTACCTATAATATTCTATTATTATTTAATTTCTCCGTGTAATCGTTATGGGACCATCTTCGAGCTTTATTGAAACTAACGCACAACAAACACTACAGATACCTATAAAATTTGAAGATATCCCTCGATTTCCGATTTCAGACTCATAGAAGTCATCATTACCTAAATGTATGGAGCATAATTATTGAGAGTTTAATTGATTTGTTTGATGTTTAGGGTCCCAGTTACATTCCTGTCTTTCTAACCGAACTGCCTTTGTCTTTTCTAGCCTGCGCTTTGTTTTCTTTGACGTGATAACGTCTATTAAAACGATGAACGCCGGGCGCACGCACGAATAAACATGACTCATTGTCCCGTTCCGCGCGAGCGAGAGCGCGGAACAAGCGATAGAGAGGCACGATCGGCTACGATCGACCGAAGCGCTCAATTTTATGTATAAAAGTATGCAATCATTTCATCAATGTTGTGTCATGACGTTGTCACGTTAAACTACCGTCCGTAAACCGACTTTACAGACAACCATTTTTTGGGAACCTATAACCAGACGATTATACACCATGCTGAACAGTTTTGAATGTATGATTTTTTATCACAATCAAACAATTACACTATTCAATGTATGTAGCATTATTACAATTATAAGTGTTACGTACGGACAAACCAACTGGACATTTGCATATATATAAAGTAAAGAGCTGATTCCGTAAAACTCCGTAAGTAGTAAGTAGGTACACTAAACTTAACATAACTTGAATAACTATTTTTACAGACAATGATGCCTCCATAACGCATACCCCATTCATTACGTTCGAACAGAAATGAACGATATTCATTGCGTTTTATTATAACTAAAACATATTTTGTAAGCAACTATCAAGCAATGTATAGGGAAACATGACGGCTGTCAATATTTGTCATTATTTAAATAAAATAATAAAAATCCACGTATTTAGGACAAAATTCATTTGTGAAATGTGATTCTAGTGTTCTTTTGATGAACACCTACACGATTAATACACCATTTCACTTCATACTTCGGCATTTTCGTAGTAAATATCTATAAATGTTGAATGTTTGTTACTACTTCTCTGTGACACGACCAAACAGAGACTGACAGCTCGTCTGGTGTAATTTTTAGGCTCCGCCTACTTTGGTGTACTTTTACGTTGGGTCATTTTCTAGCGTAAGTTAGGTTTCTATGTTTTATATATTCGCAGGTGAAACCTACATTTATCATCTTCCCGAAATTTTACATTAGTCTCATTATCTTGAAAACAAAAATTTTGAAGGTTTCACTTCTACCACGTGTGAATTGCACACATTTCAATTTTTTATGTTTGTTACCTCAGAACTTTCGACTGGGTGAACCGATTTTGATGATTCTTTTTTTAATCGAAAGCAGGTGCTTGTCATGTGGTCCCACATAAATTTGAGCGAGATCTGACACGTAGTTTTTGAGTAATTTTGAAGTCGGTTATTTTTTGTTAGTAAAATTTAGATTATAGTACCTACCTATGGGTACATCACGGGTTTTGTAGTACCTACGTATTATAGATTTTGTGGTCACTTTCGCTTGTGAACATCATCGAATCATGCGCTGACGGCGACCGGTGGGACCACTTGTGAAAATATTATTAAGCGGACTTCATTGATTGATTTCCACAATTCTGGTTTTAGTTGAAAGGATCCTACATAAAAAATATTATGGAACCCTAATCTTGAATTCTAATAAGTTAATTAAATATACCTATCGTGCTGACGAGGACTTTGAACTGAAAATTATGAATAATTACATGATTAAAGCGTTTATTGTACCTACATTATACATACGTGACATAATACTTATCTACTACCTTAGAATAGGCATTATTGTAAGGACAATGGAACAAACTGTGGAATTATTGTTGTTGTAGCTAAGTGAAATGTAGTTTACTCGTACGTCCCAACTCAGAGTCACTAACGGTTACTTTAATCGCTCCTTAGTAAAGAATCACCAGTCTGTACTAAGGAGCGATTTAAGTAACCGTTAGTGACTCTGTCGGGGCGTAAAACATTTACCATTACCTACACCAAATATTTATTTACAAACTGAATGAAAATTGATGAATATTATAAATGTGAGTTTCTATGGAAAGTTACCTACTCTTCCACGCAAAAATTGCTGAACGGATTTTCATGAAATTTAGCACAGAGGCACGGACCTAAAAAAAGACGGACGTAATCCCAAGAACAAATTCAGTGAAGCACCCATAGTAATACCAACTCTCTATTCGTACAAGTACACACACCCACACATTGACACTCTGACTGCTTTGACATTGACACCGGACCATCGCGAATCAAAAATTACAAAATTACGCACACATGGTAAGCGGTCGGCCATTGCTATGCTTCACTAATCACTCTCGATTATACCAGGTTATAATCCGTTCACAAATCTTATGCCGGTCACTCACATTCGCGCGAATACGCGAACCCACATGTGTGGGACGACCTTCGCGAATGATTATGCGAAGTTTTCGAGACATTCGTAGTCTACTCGATATGTTCAAAATGGTTGAAATTAGAGATACTGCTCTTAAAAATACGTGCGATAGCTCATTCTGTTCGGAATGATGTCTAGAAAAATGTTTCGGAAGCGTTTACCAGCACGTAAAAAATTGCAAAAGTTATTGACAAAATAAAGTTGAAAAAAAAAAGTATTTTGTTTTTGGTAATCACTTCGAAACTATTAATATTTAAGAAATTTTAAAACAAGATTCTTAAAGTAGAGGAAATTTCCAAACAATGACTCGCGACTCTCGGAACTCTATCTCCATTATTTATAACTTTAATTTAACGCTGAAAATGGGTCTCCACGCTGCATTTTTAGGTTGCGCGTGCGGCGTCAAAACCGAGTTCGTCACACTCAATAATTTTTTAAGGTATTAATTATTAATAAAAAAAAATAAAAAAAATATGGTGTATTCGAAACACTTCAAAGAATTTGCTCCCGTAGGAAATTTTGCTTAAAGTTAATTTTTCAACAAGTTAGACGATTGTTAATTAACTAAATTTTCTCGAACTTCCATTTTCATTGTACATTAAAAAAAATGTTTAAGTAATTGTCCTATAAATTTTTCGCTTCGTGGAGCCTTTCTTATATACATGCTTAACGAGATCACGTCATAAAAGTTTAAAAAGTTTTAATACTTTGTGTATAATAATTTTATAAGTTGAACAAAAAATGAAAAATCCAAATAATATTATTGAAAATATTTTTTTCTCAATTTATTATTACATAATCGTTTTGGCATTCATAAAAGACATTTAATGACTTGAAAAAAAAAATTCCCTCATTTTTTTATAATTTTTTTTTATAAACAAATAGACTATTTCAATGCTTTCAAGAAAAAATTTCTTAATATCTTATTCTTTACAAAACATTATGATTTTTGAAAAAAAAATTTTTTTCTTAATAATGATATTTAATTGTTTATAATTGTTTTTTAATATTTCTATTGTTTGAATAATTAGTTAATAATTTTTTTTTCTTAAAAATTATAATTAATCATCTTTAATAGAAATGTAAAAAAATATTTTTTTTATCAACAATTTCATTGTTTTTTAACTTAACAATTTTTTATAAACAAATTCTCAACTTTTTTATATATTTTTTCTGAAACACCTAAAAATAAAAAAACAACGATGTATAACAAAGTACAGATAAAAACATTTTTCAATTTTTTAATTTCGATTCGATAAAAAAACGAAAAAATTGTTTGTTCAACTTATAAAATTATTATACACAAAGTATTAAAACTTTTTAAACTTTTATGACGTGATCTCGTTAAGCATGTATATAAGAAGGGCTCCACGAAGCGAAAAATTTATAGGACAATTACTTAAACATTTTTTTTAATGTACAATGAAAATGGAAGTTCGAGAAAATTTAGTTAATTAACAATCGTCTAACTTGTTGAAAAATTAACTTTAAGCAAAATTTCCTACGGGAGCAAATTCTTTGAAGTGTTTCGAATACACCATATTTTTTTTATTTTTTTAAATTAATAATTAATACCTTAAAAAATTATTGAGTGTGACGAACTCGGTTTTGACGCCGCACGCGCAACCTAAAAATGCAGCGTGGAGACCCATTTTCAGCGTTAAATTAAAGTTATAAATAATGGAGATAGAGTTCCGAGAGTCGCGAGTCATTGTTTGGAAATTTCCTCTACTTTAAGAATCTTGTTTTAAAATTTCTTAAATATTAATAGTTTCGAAGTGATTACCAAAAACAAAATACTTTTTTTTTTCAACTTTATTTTGTCAATAACTTTTGCAATTTTTTACGTGCTGGTAAACGCTTCCGAAACATTTTTCTAGACATCATTCCGAACAGAATGAGCTATCGCACGTATTTTTAAGAGCAGTATCTCTAATTTCAACCATTTTGAACTTATCGAGTAGACTATCGGGGTTTTCCAAGCTGTGTCGGTTTTTTGTCGCACATCAAAGCGCGCGAACCTCGAACCTTCGTGTAGTCTCCCACACATTCGTGCGACAAGTTGCACACACGACTAAAAAGGTGATGTATCTCTTAATTTTTCGTGGTTCGTGGCGTCTAATCGTACTACTATTTATTTTCTGTATTGAAAATTGATTTGAATGACAACAACATAATAACAACAGCAAGATTGAACATTCGTGAATAAAGCTTAGGAGGAAGCGGAAATGGGCTTGTATACTCATATGCGAACCCATTTGCCTGACCGCCCTTCACATATGTGCAAACATTCGTAAAAATGTCAAACATTTGCGCACATGTGAGTGGCCGGGGTTAGAGACTAAATTGACGTTTCATGGGTTTCGGGTGCAAATTAAATAGTGATGACTATAAACCGAAAAGTAAATCGGAAAAATTTTCACAGCTTTTAAGGAAGGTCGACTATTTGTGTGATTATTGATTGAGTCCGTAAAACTAGTATAAAAACAAGTTTAAGCAACCATTATCATTCATATATCCATAATATATTTGCCCTTACTTACTAAATTTATAAGTTATTTTGCTTACAAAAATGAGTATTTGGCTATGGTTACATTCGGTATACAGTTAATTTTATACTATTTAGCCAAATACTAAATATCTAGGTAGATATGAGTGTCGCTACTAATATGTCACTATTCTTACGACATAGTTTACGATTCAAAAAACCGGAAAAGTAGATCGCACAAATTTAGCTGGTATCATTATTTCGAACTTTGACATTAGAGGTTGTCATTTTAGTCTCTAAGATTTGTGAACAAGGTATACGTCAGTCTTTTTTTCACGTCCGTGCACACGTCCGTAGATCATGATCTGTAAACGCAGACCAACCCGCAGGTAGAGCGCTAGTAAATAATACATTGATAATGCATTGCACGAAACAATAATATTTTTTACTTACTGAACTAACTCCCACAACGATTAGCTCCCATAGCTGCCAGAACAAAACTATTGCAAGTGTCAATTTATTTTGTCTACCCTCGTTTTATCAAGAAAATTCATAACCGAATCGAGGGTTTATCAATTTGTTATGGTGCAACTGCAACCAAAGCACGTCAAAAAATTTCAGGGTTGCCAGAGAGATAAACCACTTACCATCAGGTGGTCGGCTATTAACATAACAAAAACTTTAAAAGTCATTTATTTTTCTTCTCTTTTTTGCCGGCAAAGAAATTCCAAAAAAAGCGGGTCAATTGTTTTCTTCGAGGCCGGCAACGCATTGGTGACGCCCCCGGTGTTACTAATGTCCATGGGCGGCGGTGATCACTTACCATCAGGTGACCCGCCTGCTCGTTTACCTGCTCAAGGCATAAAAAAATCCTCCTTGATTTTGAAAACATATGATTAACTTTTTGGAGCACTCAAACCACACGCACACCAACGCACCAGCTTTTGGCGTCGCTGATGTCCATTACAATCAAATGGAATTATGAAAACAACATTTATTTAAGAAAAATACTTTATTATTTTTTCAAGTTTTTTTAATAATAATAAAACGATTACACATAAATAATTTGCAGTTGACACAGACACATTTACACAAAAAATAACACAAACAACCCCGACCGGTGTCGCTGCCTCGGCCGGGAATCAAATTCAGGACCCCTTGCTCGGCATCGATGGAACTAGAGGGTCATCGTGTTACTCATTAATTTACGGGTCAAATATCTACGGCTTATTCATAAACGCTTAATGAACCTATTTTAGCTATTACATTGTTATGAAATATTTTATCTTAATCGTTCTTCATCAGAGTGAAAGAAACAAAACACTTTATACTTAAGTCTTCTATAACTTTGCGGCCAAAAGAAGTGACCACGATACATAATGAATTTTTATAATGGGGTTTTAGTGGGCATGGTGCACAAAATCCCATGGAGTTTTGTAATAGCAATAACAATCAGTTACAATAAATTTCACTTACCAGAAATTATTTTTACATTCATCAGTCGTTGTCTTAAATGCATAAATATAGGGTAAAATACCCAACGATTGTCACCCTAAGCGTTTTCTCACCATTTTTTGTCATTTTAATGTTGTCTGCTTTAAAAATGCAATATTTTTTTGTTTTAATTATAATGTTTAACTATCAAGGAGAAGATTAATATGAATTTTAGTGCAGTTTAAATAATTTATTCAAGGAAAAATAATGTTTCAAACTAAAAGGGCGTAAAACTATATCGATTGACACCCTGATGTAACGATTGACACCCAGCGAGACTGTAACGATTGACACCTAGTGGGTACATTATATGATTATTTTTTGTTACTTTTGAAGTGAAAACTTCTTTAGTACGGGGGTGACTTGAAATTCGATGAAACGAAACTGTCCAGTGGAGACTGGAGTTGAGTGGAGACTGGAGTGGAGTGGAGTGGGGACTGGAGTGGAGTGGAGTGGGGACTGGAGTGGAGTGGAGTGGAGACTATAGTGGAGTGGAGTGGAGACTGGAGTGGAGTGGAGACTGGAGTGGAGTGGAGACTGGAGTGGAGTGGAGACTGGAGTGGAGTGGAGACTGGAGTGGAGTGGAGACTGGAGTGGAGACTGGAGTGGAGTGGAGACTGGAGTGGAGTGGAGACTGGAGTGGAGTGGAGACTGGAGTGGAGTGGAGACTGGAGTGGAGTGGAGACTGGAGTGGAGTGGAGACTGGAGTGGAGTGGAGACTGGAGTGGAGTGGAGACTGGAGGGGAGTGGAGACTGGAGTGGAGTGGAGACTGGAGTGGAGTGGAGACTGGAGTGGAGTGGAGAGCCTAGAGCCTTCAAGTAAAGACTCGAGTCGAAGCTCGAACTTTATTTACTTAGCACATTGAAGTATTATTACTAGCGTATAGAATGGACACCGCGAACACAATGTATGTTCCAATGAATTGGCGCCGCGCGGCTTCAATTGCCAATGGATTCGTTCGATTTTGAAAGGAGAACGGGGGCCCAATTTTGAAAATAGAACCTCCTGGTGGGAACACACATTTTGTTCGAGATGTCTATTCTATGACATTATACTTCAATGACTTAGCATTGCTAAGTTAGTAATCTATCGAAACGCATAATAATAATCTTGTAAGGTGTAATAAAAATAATTTTGTTTCAATAGGTAGGCATACCAAATTGGGTTCTTATGAGAGTTTGATACAAATATTTTTACTTTAAAATAAAAAAAATGTGTCAGCTCCGATGCAAGACTGGAGTTTAACGCCATCTAGTTTGCAATCTTCAAATCAGTAACATCGGATGATGATGATGATGATGACGATGGAGGATGACGACGATAATGATGAATGACGATGCTAATTATGATGGTGATGATGACGATGAATGATGGTGATGATGATGATGAAAATGATGATGTAAGATGATGATGACGAATGATGATGATGATGTAGGAGGATGATGATGATGATGAATGACAATGCTAATTATGATGATGAATGATGATGATGGTGATAATGATGAATGGTGATGATTATGATGAATGGCAAATTTCGTACAACCTAACAATCAATCAACAACGTACTCTAACAAGTAGTTATCTTAAGGTGCGGCGCAGACGGCACACTGTCTGTGACGCTCTTTTAAGTCTGTGAAAATAGAACCTTTGCAATTATATGCAGTAACGCATACGACGCGCAATAATTGCGGCGCATACAAAATACGTGTAATTCGGGCAGCCCGCGCCGCACCGCGTCGCGCAGCTCCGCACAAATGGTGTGCGAAATAAATACAACGTTTACTTCAACACGCGCTAACGCAGACGGCGCACACTTCAGTCTGCAATCTGCATTCGTTATTGGTGGGCGTAACGTATGCGATATTAGCATGGCGCCAGAGATCGATTGAAATACAAAACAGACCAGCACTTTCTCATTGTTTCCGAATGAGTCAAAGCTGGTCTTAAAATAGATAACAGTTCATTAAATGTTGTAACAGATATTTTATAGAATTTGAAAAATTTATCCGGATATTGTTTCAGAATTGAATGTTTAATATGGAACTGTCCTTTCAGTAATCTCTCCGAAAGTATAGAATGTACCCAAAATTCTCTATTTCTTCTTTTTTTCTGTACTTCAAGTACAAAATAATGCATCGCGATCTCTGCGTGATTTCCATAGCGTGTACGTCACTACAGTTCTGCCGACAGAATTATCGAAAGTGTGCGTCGTGTGCTTTGAGTCTGCGAAAAATCCGAGATAGACTGTTTGCGCGCCATGTAGACATTTGTGCGCCCGCAGTCTCGATCGCTCAAGAAGAGTGTCGTCTGCGCTGCACCTAATTCTATTTCAGTCGGTTCACAAATAAAAATCACTCCAATTTAAAAAATCGCGAGTAATTTTTTTTTTTGAGTTGGGAAGTGTGGGTACTAAGGCATAGGGTACCTGAAGCGAAGCGAGGGCGATTGCACCCTGCTGATAAATAAGTGTGTATTCCAACAGTTTCTAATTTCTGCGTGAAAATATTTTGATCCGTACGGGGTGTCAATCGTTACAGCCTAGTACAAATAAAAATGTAATGATTGGCACTAGCAAAACGTAATGTTTCCTAAGGCAAAGTTAGTAAAATCATGAAAATTACGTTTATTTACGACATAATTTAACAGAAATAACACCAATCTTCTATATTTACCTACCAGGTGCGATAAAAATCGTCACACAAAGTTAGTCCCGCCTTCTGTTTTTCTTAATTTTCATCAGTCTACTGCAACCCTCAAGGCCCGCTACTTTTAAAAAATCGACAGATACAAAATGGCGGGAAAATCAACTACGAAAATGTTCCCATTTCATGAAATGAAAATTTTACTAACTAAAAGTAAAGTTACCATGTTTAAAAATAATAATTTATGCTTAGTTTAAGACATAATACGAAAAGGGTGTCAATCGTTGGGGGAGTGCCAATATTACTAGACTTTACCCTAGGTACATAAAATAAAAAATACAGACTCAATGCGGAGTATTATTCGTTGAATAAGAATAAATACTAGACAACCACACAATAAAACATAGTTCTATTGTTGTTGCGACCGCTGGCCAGAAAGACATTTCAATTCTAATAAATAGGTAATATAATAAGTATACTGAAAATATAAATACGTAATTACAATATAACACTAAATATCTAAAAATATGGCTTACTTGATATACCTAATCGAATTAAAATAACAATGATGGAACACTTTGTTCTGAACACAGCCATTTTTAACATGTTATCATCCATATAATATAATAATATATCAAATCACAAGTTTCCCGTACAAAATATTCTAAATATAGTTACATAAAATTTACAGTTTACACAATGTTTTTAAAACAAACATAACATAACATAACATAGATAATATTATTATCTATACTAGTATTATAAAGCCCGAGTTTGTTTGGTAGAAATCCCTAATGTCAGGAACTGTGTACTGGTTCGAATTGGAAAATTCCTTTTGTGTTTGTTAGTACATTTATCCATTGTACAAATTAACGCGGGTGATGAAGATGGTCGGGATTCGTCTGGATTGTCCCGACATTTCACATGATGTCCAGACAAGTCCCGACAATATACAAAATGTCCCGACAATTCACTCGATTCAACAGAACGCGTTTGCCGCACTAGCCGTATTTTTCGTAGTCAGTTCGTTTGCCGCTATTTCCAAAAAAAAATTTTTTTGTCCCGACTCTTTGAAGTTTTGTCCAGATATTTCAGTCTTGCCATCTGGCAACCCTATCGCTAAGTCTGTTAAATGCCTTAGAGCTTGTCCACATCTCCACGTCACGACGTCGTCAACGTGGAACTGTGCGGTAACGTGCAACGTTACGTTGCCGCAACGTGCTAGTGCACGTTACGGCAACGTCGCAGTGGGACGACGCGTCGGCCGTCGCACTGTCGTCCGACGTGGCACGATGCGCTTGCTCAGTTTAGGGCTGTTGATGTTTTTTAAAATATCGGATTTTCGATATATATATCGATATTTTGATGTGAAACATCTTTACGCGAGGGGTGAACCTGATTTTTGGCATGGTGATATAAGCCGTGGCGACGCATCGCCGGCAATATGAAAAAAAAAATAACACAATGTGGGTAATCATAAATAAACTTGGTTTGATAGGCTGTAGCTATGGCTGTAGCATAGGGTACGACAAATTCGAAACTTCAAAACAAGAAACGGTGGCCTATTTTATTGGGATATTGTTGGAACCTGAGTTCAAATACTGGCGAAGTGATAATTTAATCCTCTAATTTATTTTTTTAACAATAAAATATGTCTGACATCGATAATCTCTGATGATAATAATTGAGTTGCTGCGATTTTAAAGAAATTTTTGAATTAAAAATTTTTGTTTATGAAGAAAATAAATGTTTATTAAATAAACTATCATAATATTCTGGAGAAAATTCGTAATATTGTATTTTTTCATCATGCCATATTTAGTCCCTGCCTATATACATATTTCTTAACTACGTCTACAACAGCTATGTTCATATCGTAGTTATTCCGACAATAGCGCTATTGTTGCTGGATGGTAGTAGGTATTGGAATCTCTATTATCAGTATACAACTGGACACTATTTCAACTTTCCCCTCATATGAGATGGCTCTCCTTACCCTCTATACTCCATGGACTAACTGTCTGACAGTTTCATAATATATATCTACAATTGGATACTCGGCATGTTCCACTACGATAAATTATTTTCTGATAAATATGACAGATCAGTGTTTTTGTGTTGACGTTGATGCACCATCGTTACAATAATTATCTTCAAATTGTTGTATTGTAAAAGTAGAAAAACGACTTTATCAATGGACCGAATGTGCTTAATGCATTGCTTTAGTGGTCTCAAACCATCTTCGGATTATTGCCTTTCAAATGAAACCATTTTGATAGATATGGGTTGAATGGTTTCAGTGTCTATATAGGACATCCGTACAAACATTTTTGTGTAATATATATAATTATATGTGTATATAGGTTGGATATCAGTGACTATTTTGTGAGACACGTTCCTGCTAGATTTTTTTGCGAAACTTTGCAACACACACAACATTCCATTCAGGTTTTTTATAAATGTATTAAAAAAGTACTCGATACCTGGAGGTATCGATACTTTTGTTTCGATACTTTTTTGGTATTGATACTTTTGATATGATACTGGCATCGAGTAAAGTATCGATACTTTTGAAATTTTGCGTAACCCTATTAAAGAATGTACCAGAATTTGCAAGCCACGGCGACGTGTAACGTTGCTGTGCCGCGACGTGCATTTTTACGTTACGTTAACGTAAACTTGCACGTTGCGGCAACGTAACGTGGCACGTTACCGCACCGTTCCACGTTGACGACGTCGTGACGTGGAGATGTGGACAGGCCCTTACTGATATATTTGGCTACAGACCAACATTGTCACTATAACGTGCTAATAGGCTATGCCTATGACTCCATAACCTATACCTAAGCTCGCACAGAATTGTTAACTCAGAGTCACTAATGGTTACTTAAATCGCTCCTTAGTACAGAATTTGTATGGTGATTCTTTACTAAGGAGCGATTAAAGTTACTGACTCTGAGTTGGGGCATTAGACTATAATAATTAATCATTGAGAAGTATCTTGTCCCCGCTTGTACTTCGCAAATGCAAGACAAACCTGGCACTCTTCGGGCAGCTCGTGTCTGTGCTGCGGCAGGAGCACAGACAGACGGACGGACGGCTTGTCTACACCTGAAATAGACAATGTTCATGTTTCTTACATCAATTAGCGGGTACATTTGACCACCCTGTAGCCTAGTTGGTAGCGATCTTGCCTGCGAAGCGGGGGTCCTGGGTTCGATTCCCGGCCGGGGCAGATATTTATGTGACAGATAAATATTTGCACTCGGGTGCAGGGTGTGATTGTGATATGTGTCGTCCATGCCACCCACGACACAGGTAATAACCTACTGCGGGGGTGTGAGTGTGTTAGCGTTTATTTATTTATTTACTACCAGCTAGCAGCACAACAGGTGTTAATAATATCAATAATAACGCTACAATCGTCCTCGTGAGTGCCATGGACAACACACACCCAGACCGAGAATAAAAAACAAATTCAAACTCGTCATTAAAATTTCTGGGTCGTTGAAAATCGAACCCAGGACACGGCGGTTCGGCATGGCAAGTGACCGACTAGGGCTATCTTGTACAATACAACTGACATCTAAAGTTAGTCAATGTTAGTATAAACCTCTTTGATATTAGTTTCTTCTTACTTATGTACTTAAAAAGTTACTATTTAAGTTACCTACATGAAGAGACATACAATGTATGACTGAATAAAATAGTTCCTCATGTAAATTCGCAAAAATAAGTCTGTGACAGCAATTTTCAGCATATAACGACCTTTTTGCTTAGCATTTTCAGTCGATATAGTATTAAAATATAGGTACATAAACCAACATGTTTATCATGTTAAGCATTTAATTTTCTTTACTATTTCACTATACGAGTATCATAGCACTATATCATTTACATTGACATCTTGGAACAACTTATCGCAAAATGAAAACTTCGCGCAGCAAAACTAATTATATTTAGCGATTAGCTGCGGGTGCGCACGCAATTAAGAATAAGCTCAATTATTCATATTATTATTATGATATATAAAATTTTGCATGACATAGGTAAGTACTTATTATTTAAATTACTTGATAAGTTCAGGCATCCGTTACCTAAATATTGTATTTAAAATACATTTTTTATTACTTTAAACATTATTTTTTTCAATATATTCAAAAAGCCCCGTAAGTTTAATATATGAGGCTTTTTGAATATCTAAGGGTTGTAATGAAAAAAGTAATTATGAAAATAATATAATTTATTGGCGCATCATAAACACGCGATGTATACAATGTAACAAGAAATATAGTAGCACAAAAATTACAAATATCGAGTCAAAATCATTTATTCATATAGGTATCAATATCAACCGATTGGCTAAAATTGTTTTTGTGCTACTACGAGTACTTGCGAAGAAACTTGTAAATTATAATGAAAAGAGTCGTAGGTATATAAACATTGTAATACGTATGCAATGCAACATCATACGTACGCGTATTGACACAATAATTACAAAGCGCAATAAGGTAATATGTTGTATTCGCCAGCTTTACTAGATAAAGCTCTTAGGTAAGGTAAGCCTGCTCAGTTAGCCAAGCTTTTTTTAAGGCAGGTTTTAATTTTTTATCAATCCACTTCTAGACATAAAGCTCTAAGGTAAGGTAAACTTGCTATTAGCAGAGATGTAACAGGTTTTATTTTTTTATACATTACTTCTGGACTCCATTCCAACCCACCACAAAATATTAGGTATAGGTCTCCTCGGTTCCTTATTGCACACTCCATTGCTTAACAACTTCTCCTTAGAGGTTAAAATTTATTTAGCTTTTGGACTAGTTCCCAATGTCAGAGTCTACAATTCAGCAGCCCATTTCATTTTACAAATTTTTGGAATCATACACTTGTATGCATACATTTTTAGTGGATGGCAACTCAAGATTTAGGCCAGGTGAAGTTTGGCCGCATCTCTGTTCAGAGTAAATAACCTTTATAACATCGTACAATACTCATTGTATTGTAAACTTCGATGCTACAAGGATGCAAGGTTGGTTCGATGTTTACAGTTAACCATTCTGAGTAATAGCGCTCTGACATTCACTCGCTAAGAGGGTAAAGTTTTTGCTCCCTCCATTTAGGCCTCTATTTCATGCAGTCGTGGGAATTAGTAAGGAATAAATAGAAAACAATGCCCGCTGAATTCACATCTCAGGACCATTCAGTAGCAAGTTGGGGGAGGCCTATGATAAGCAGAGGAATTCTAAGGCCTCATGGATGTAGTGATTGTACGTTTCAGATCTACTATCACTGGATCTTTGAATATTACACAAAACATCAGTGAAGAACAACGTTTATTAAAATGTTAAACAAAATAAATTATAGAGCTAAAGATAAAACATGAAAACAAAAAATATCACATAATGTGTTATTTACGCCAACTTTTGTTAATCAATCCTGTAAGATTTTTCCTTTTCACTTATAATATGTACTTATCATAATAATAATTCTAAATCTATAATCACATAGGTTAATACTTCATTTTTATCTTTTAGGTACAAGATATGTTAGTAAGTTATGGTTACAAACAGTGGCGTAGCTAGCCCTAAGGAGGCCCCATATCAATATTTGTTGTAGGGGCCCCTCAACGTTAATTAGCTGTCAAATATAAAAGGAGTGCCAACTGTCGTAGACCGCTGGCGAGCTTTTTTTTAAGTGTTAGTGGGGGCCCCTATATGCTGGGGGCCCCGTATAATTGATACGGCGGTAGCTACGCCCCTGGTTACAAAGTAAATGACAAAAATGTTTCTTTGAAAGGTTATTAGTTTGACTATTTCCAAACATTAACCTATTTATTCACCTGGAATATTGATAGGAAGAGCGGGTCTCGGTCCATTATTCCTTAAATTATCTTCTAAATCTAAATTTTGTTCTACATTGCTGCCAAGTGCCTCCTCAATTCTTTTTTGTTTTTCCTGTAATCTGAAAAGATTTATTGTATTATTGTTGAGCAGTTGCACTGTTTTCAGTGTTAAGAACTTGGTTGGTATTTAATACTGTTGTTTGGATAGTTTTAGATTTAAAAAGTAGCTTGGTGTGCAGGAAGATACTTCACACTTCAGGTACTCTTACATACACTAAATAAATGATTTTCCACTTTATAATTATGTATATACACCTGTGTTTGTTTGTCACAAAATACATTCCCCTTCCCCCACGTGACAAGTACGACAGTGTCAAAATAGTGGTAAATATTTCATACATTTGCAAAGGTTTATACTTGATTTATACAAAGTGATTTAAAATATTTTGGCGTGTCTCCGGCAGCAAATTATTCAGCAGATTCGGAGTTTATTCAAATTCGGTCGAATCAATTTAAGATTGATGCAATAATAATTCCTTAATTGTAAAGACTTACCTTTTTTCATCAATTTCCTTCATCAATCGTTCAGTTCTTTTCCAAATATCTTCCTGCTCTATTTCTTGCACTTGTCGTCGTTGAAGATATTTTTTATAATATTCATCAGCACAGGTTGATGGCACAAACACAGTATCAGACGGTTTGGGCACTGTATCACTGTCAGAGCTTTTAATAGAACTTGAATCACTTTTTCGCTTAAACATACATGTATTTTCTAGCTTTAAAGATGCTGGGGCCTTCTTTTTGAACATATTCTTAGGAGAAACGTTTATTGACTTAGTTTTTTCTACTTGAGGCTCAACTGGTTTCTGCAGCCATTCATTAACTTTTGCAACCGCCACTGTTATGTTTGTTTCCATTATAAAATCATTTGGTTTCAATAGTTTCACTTCTGAACTGTGCGTGACTGTGTTACTGGTTGCTTCAGGAATTGGTCCAGATACTCCATCCCTGTTGGACGATGTACTATCATTTCTCAATGAAGTAAGTGACAAAGGGGATTGTACTTTTTCTAATAAAGACATTATAGCTGCATTTCTCTCCCTCCGTTTTTTCGTGGGCTTTATTTCTTTTTTTGAATTGACATGGTTTACATTAGCTTCAGCATTATTATTCTGTTCATTACAAATCTTTTCAGTGGTTTCTTTATTATTGGCACCATTCCCTATAACTTTGGGAACAAACTCGTCACTAAAAGGATTAAGTTTGCTGATTTCCACCACTTTTTCTGAATCTTCCTCATCATTCGCATGAACTGGATCACTTTCTTCAACCTGAAATTGGAATTGTGTTGTTTAAACAATTTTTAGGGTTCCGTACGAAAAAAACACAAAAAACCGAACCCTTTTAATCTCACTTGTGTGTCTGTCCGCCTTTTATAGCCAATTTACTCCCAAAAACTACTGAACCAAATGGGTTGAAATTTGGTACTCATTTGCTTTTTTGTGACCCTAACATGAAGGTATACACTAAACAATTGAAAATAGTAAAAAAAAATAACAAATGAAAATTAAAAAGTGTTCGAAAAGTGTTTGTAACAAACCTACTTCGAATAAACTAATTTCATTTCATTTCATTTCATTTCATTTCAAAAAAAAAAATCTTATTTGCAAACCATATTGTGTGGAATTACAAATGAAAAGGCTTGTTGTAAGTACTTATGACGAATTTTGTTCGGATCAGCCCGTCTATATATTAAGTCCATGATTGTCTTACCATATTTATCATATGTTTGATAAGACTAAGGTCAGGTTTAGTGCACACATCTCCGTCCCCATCTCCAACACAATTTTGAAAGAATTCTTCTTCTGTATCTGAAACACAAATAATGGATGTTATTAAAATTGTTACATTTTAATTTTTTTTTAATCCATCTTCGTACTTTAACCTGGAAAATGTTTTAAAATATATATTAGGTTAGATGCAATTGATTGTGTTCTTAAAATTTTTGGATCAATTTTAAATCAAATTATTACGTGATCTGGTAGCCCGGCGTCGTCTACAAATAAACAGAGATGCAATATGAGTCGCCAAAATGACAAACCTTCTTTTATTTTGATATCAGGTGGCTTCTGTCCAACCCCGACGGAACCAACAATTGCTGCAGGCACCTTCCGACCTTGAGCGAAAGATAAATCGCGTAAAATTGCATACTTGCTCGTCCATTTAGACTCCATATTTATTTTTAACTTTGTATCAGTCACTGCTATCTAGCAAAGCAATACAAAACTGCAAACTCAATTCTTGAAATCCGATCCAACTGGAACAAATGATAAGTACAAGTAAACAACGGTTTCCACATTCAACAGAATGTATGTACCTATAATAGTTTATAAATTCTTACAAAAGAGCAGACAGTCTATATAAATATTTGGTTCTAAAACATATTTGTAACAAGATTTAACCCCTCTCGTCTTGTCAAGTCTCGTTAAACGTTTGTTTGTCGTTCGCTCGCCAGTGTTGCCAACTTTATTTTTTAGAGGATCGTACCATAGACTTAAGAAGATAGTATTTTGCCATGAATTCAAGGAAATAATAGTACGCAATGGAATTTCAAAAAAAGTACGGAATTATATTAAAAAATGGAATGTAATTACAATTTTGAATTAATATTTATCATCAATTAACATATGGCATTAGAATAATATTAAATTATTATTTTTTTAATTAGAAAAATGTATTATTTATTCTGAACTTTGATTAGCAATAACTTCAACTTTTTACTCTCAAGAAAAATAAAATTGCCATAAACATACAATAGAAAATTCTTTATTGCACAGATACACCATTTACAGAAAATGGTATTAAAAATAAAATTACGCCTGTTTATCACTAGAATCGTCTTATCTAGGAACAATCTCTTCCAGCTAAAATAAGAAACCAAAACAACTTTATGAACATTACTTGAGAGTGGAGGCATTCAAAATTAAAAACTTTAATTGACTTAGTCACTATCTGAGTCATTAGGCACAGCAGCAGACGCCGGAGTCGAAGCATTTATTTTTTTATACATGGTTATATTTAATTTGCTCAGCATTTCGTCAGATGGCTTGAAGTTGATACAAGATCCATTTTCTTTAATGTGTTGTGCAGCCAACAAATTCCCATTCACTGTTTCTGTAACCAACTTATTACGAACTTTTGTTTTTATTAAATTTACGTGACTAAACACTCGTTCACACTGTGCATTAGAATGGGGAATGCACAAAGTGTCTAATGCAAATTGTGATAGTTCTTGGTAATCTGCCAATACATTTAACTCGCTCCAAAATTTGTCGACTGGTAACTTCAAATCTAATTCATTGAATTTTGCTGGAATACTTCTCCACTGATCGTCTATTTTTTGGATTAAACTCACATTTTCTTTTGCTACTATTCTAGGTAGTAACTCAATTAATGGAAATATTGAAGGAAACGATTCACGAAATTTTGATGATGCAGCATTCTCAGGATTTAGCATATGAAGTTTTGATAAAAGGGGGTCACTCATACGGTAACGCTTTTTAATTTCTTTAGCACTTGTTACCAGGAAATCACGACAACTACTAAAAAATCGATTAAGTTCCGCTTGGTCTCTAGCATTTCCTAAATTCTTGAGATCGTTCATCACTCTGACACCGAGGTACATTTGTTCGTTTCTCAAGAATTTCTCTTTATTTTCGAAATCAATTGTTTCAAGATCATGTCTCATGACATAATCCCTGTTTAAAAAACTAAGTAGTATGTCACGGTATAAACTTTGAATTTTGTCGTTAAGTGAAGTTAAGACAACGCTTTCTGTCTGAAAAAATTTATTGAATTCTGTAAATTTTGGCAAAATCCACGCGAGAAAATTGAAATACAGTTTCATAACTGGATCACTTAGAGTGTTAAATATTATTTCTGTTGAAATTAGCTTCTCGCTAAGCCATGTCTTTGTGAAGAATAGTTTCAAAGCATCCCACTGTTCGAGTATTCTTTCTACGACTGCAACTAGTGAGAGCCAACGGGTTTGTGATGGATGGAGCATTTTGTGTGGTTTCAAGTTAAGAAACTCCTGGAATTCAGCAAACTGACATTGTCTCTTGGAACTACATTTAAAAAAAGTGTATATTTCTCGAGCTAAATCCTCGCATCTTCTAGGTAGCTGTTTACAAGCTGCTGATGCACAAAGGTGGGCAGAGTGACATACACATTTCATGATTATAATGCCCGGACAATGTTCTTTAAGGCGGCTGGACACAGAATTATTTTCTCCCATCATTACACTGCACCCATCAGCAGCAAATCCTATTAAGTTAGTGAGAGGAATATTTGCATCTTGAAAAGAATTTATTAGGGCATTAAATAAATTTTTCCCCGTGGCTCCTTCGTTAGCTAATTCGGGATTTGACGAATCAAAAATTTTCGACAGTTCCCAAAATTTACTAACAATTTGTTTTGAATTCCCATCATAAAATCTTACAACAATACAAGAAGATTTTTGGGTACTTATATCAGTGGATTCGTCACTAATCGCACTAAACTTACTCAGTTTTAATTTAGATGCTAAAACTTCTTTTTCTGTCTCTCCTATGACTGCTGTGGCAATGGCAGTTGCTTTGGTTCTTTTCAAAGTAATTTGTTGAGCTATATTTGAATCTGGAAATATGCTCTTTAGCAATTCTGTCAAATGGTCTGCCGTTTTGAATGCTAAATTATGTTCAACAAGAAATCCCGTAAGTTTTACTTCTGCATTTTGAACGTTTGGTGGGTCTTTTTTTGTTACAAAGGATGCCATTGCAGAAATTTGCTTGCTCGTTGATGGTAATCTTTTCATGGCATCAATATGTTTTTGTCTACTGGCATGCATTTTAAGAACACCAATCTCTGCAGTTAAAATAGCGTCACAAACAATGCATTTAGCTTTATATTCATTAGGTCCTGGTTTGAGCCACTTTTTAAATATATCTAAAGCTTCCCAATTGGACCGATACTTTTGAGCCCTATGTTTCTGCCGTTCTGATTTTGGCAACTCTTGTCTCTGTTGAAGTTTTTTCTTTGGTGTGCTTTGCTTATTTTTAGATGTTTCTGCCATGCCTCCAAAGAAAAAAACTTATGTCAAGAAACGAAAAGTAAGTATAAACTTAATTTCTTCAGGTTAAATACTTTTTGTATTTAATTGATACCAACCACACTTCGTAATGAATCCCACGGAATTAAACACACCAACACCACGTATTTACTTTTTTTATCAAACAGCACGAAAGAAAAGAAATTAAAATGAAATAAATCGAATCGAATAAATAAATGAAATCAGCGCCGAACGTACGTAGGTCGTAGTGTAATAACGGTTGGCTTAGAATGACTTAAAAACTGTTAGATTGCGCGGGGATTCCCGCTTCGATATGGATGCGTTCAGATATTAATAATTGTTGGATGCGTTCATAAAAAGTAACATTAATAAGAAGTTTAGCTTTTCAAGTCTTCTACTTGTTTATTTGTTAATTAATAGAAAAATGATTTCTATTGGAGATAAATTTTTTAACATAAATACATAAATTTAACATTTCATTAAAAAGGTCGTATATTTTGCGTACGATTTCGATTACTCGATCGTACATCGTACAAGAGCCAAAAAGGTCGTATAAATACGATTTAAATAGTATGGTTGGCAACACTGTCGCTCGCTCCTGTCAAATGCCAAAATTAGCATTTTTCAATTTTGACAATAAAATTGTCGAGTCGAATTCGTCGTTCGTCGCGTCGTTGAGTTTGCGCGCAGTGTTGCCAACTTAATCCACGACCCACTAAATACGACCCTTGGGGGTTTGGGACCACCAGAAAACCACAAAAAAATATAATATAATAATAACAATTAAAATACGTGCTTGTGTATCAGTGATACATTCATAAATAAATAATTTGGAATGGAATAGTAGAATCCATAATTCGACGGACCACTTTGACAAATAGTGTTGCTATCTGTTGCAGAAAGTTAATGAATAATGGTGTTGGGTAAGCGTTGATATTTCAGTGTCGACACTTGATTCATCCAGAATGTGAGCGTTGAAAAAACGTTTTGTTTATGCGTTCAATGGAAAATCTATAGTTAACTTGTTAAAATAGTGTTCTATTATTGTGTGTGCATTTCTTATTTAATTAAAATACCTTCCGTTTAATGATTCGATTTCAGCTAAGATCGATAAAGATAAGTTGTATTTAATTTAAACAAAATTCAGTCTCATTTTTATTAAGAAAAATGCATTATGAATAGTTAATTTGATTTTAAAATTCACGCAAAATATCGGTAAAATAATGGTGACCATACGTCCCGCTTAGGGTGGGATTGTCCCGCTTTGAGGCTGTCCCCCACGAGATCAACAAAGTTCCGCTTTATACCAAATGTCCCGCTTTGATATACAGGCATCTAGCAATTTCATAAGTGCATATACAGGTGTCCCAGGGCCAAGTGACCTCCCGGCGTCTATTGATTATTTGGACAAAACTATTAACAAAATACCAATAAAGTACAGGTCTAATCGGTTTAGTTTTTTTTTATTTGCTTTTTAATTTTTTTGGAAAAAAACCTGTCTTGATGCACTATTTTCGACATATTTTCTTTGTTTTTACATTTATTTTCGTTCTGTTTTTTTTATTTACCAGTTGTTATCATAGTTTATCTATTCGAGGTATAAAATCTACCCAAAATTAAATGGAATATATTTTTTAAAGACATTAACTGAAATTTTTTTGAGAAAAATTACCCTTTTTTATTTAATTTCGCTAAAAAGTTGGAAAAATGCCCCATGAATATTATTATTTTATGAATTATTATTATATAACATGATACTACCTACAAAATCTCAATAACATGTTTGTAGTTATCTAAATCATTTACCGAACTACTAACTCTTGAAATATGCACCCTATTTTCGATAATAAGAAGAGTAGACTTTTAAAACCAGGCTAGTGGAACATAAGTGTCTTACTATCAAAAATACCTACTAATAAATAACAACTGGTTAATTAAAAAAAACAGAACGAAAATAAATGTATAAACAAAGAAAATATGTCGAAAATAGTGCATCAAGTCAGGTTTTTTTCCAAAAAAAATAAAAAGCTAATAAAAAAAAACTAAACAGATTAGACCTATACTTTATTGGAATTTTGTTAATAGTTTTGTCCAAATAATCAATAGACGCCGGGCGGTCACTTGGCCCTGGGACACCCTGTATAATTATTTTAAGAACTTACTTTTGATAATAAAGTATGTATATCCTTTGTTATAAATGCAGTTTTTTTTTTTAATTTCGAGTCCGTGTGGAACCTAACCCTTGAGTTTTACATGTAAACATAATATGAAAAAATATGTCTCGACTTACGTCGTTTCGATTTACGTCACGTATTTCGAGAACCTAACATGCCGTAAGTACGAGGACTGCCTGTATATTTACTTACTTGTGGACATGAAATTCATTGAAACTACGAGATTCATGCCCGATGACTTTTTAGGGTTCCGTAGCCAAATGGACGGAAAAAAACGGAACCCTTATGGATTCGTCATGTCTGTCCGTCTGTCTGTCTGTCTGTCTGTCCGTCCGTATGTCACAGCCACTTTTTTCCGAAACTATAAGAGCTATACCATTGAAACTTGGTAAGTAGATGTATTCTGTGAACCGCATTAAGATTTTCACACAAAAATAGAAAAAAAAACAATATATTTTGGGGGTTCCCCATACTTAGAACTGAAACTCAAAATTTTTTTTTCATCAAACCCATACGTGTATCTATGAATAGGTCTTCAAAAATGATATGGAGGTTTCGAATATCATTTTTTTCTAAACTGAATAGTTTGCGCGAGAGACACTTCCAAAGTGGTAAAATGTGTGTGTCCCCCCCCCCCCCCCCCGTAACTTCTAAAATAAGGGAATGATAAAACTGAAAAAAATATATGATGTACATTACTAAGCAAACTTCCAACGAAAATTGGTTTGAATGAGATCTAGTAAGTAGTTTTTTTTTAATACGTCATAAATCGTAAACCGCAAAAAACATTGATCAAAGTTACAACGAACTACAAGAACTTTTATATTATGTTACTTGCTGCTACGGAACCCTTCATGGGCGAGTCCGACTCGCACTTGGCCGCTTTTTTTAACCGACGAAAAAAAAAGGAGGAGGTTCTCAATTCGACACGTATATTTTTTTTTTTTTTATGTATGATCACGCAGAAATCGGCACAGGGAGGTCCGATTTGGATGATTCTTTTTTTATTGGATAGGGTATGTCCTGAAGTTGGTCCCATATTTTTTTGAAAATTTTATTCCCACCCTAAAGGTACGAAAATAGGGAATGATTGATTATTCATCCGTTTTTTACCCGGAATTTTTACATGTTAACCCCAATAACTTTGTACTGGATGATCCGATTTCGATGATTCTGTTTTTATTGAATAGTGTATACTTTGAGGTTACTCTTGTTTAAATTTCGAAACAAAATTTTACCCCTATAGGAATGAAAATAGGGGATGATTGATACTTCATCTACACTACATTTTTACCTGGTAACTGAATCAATAATTCATAAAATCAATAATTTATTATTAATTATAAGTATTGTAGCAACTAAAAATTAAAAAATTATTACTTTTTAACAAAAAATAAAACCAACGAAAAAAAAAAACTGAAAAGCAAAAAATAAAATAAACCATTTAGTATTATAAATTAAGATCCGAAATTAACAGTAAATAAATAATTTTGAGGCGGTGCCAAACCAATGAAAAAACTAACGGCGAAAAGATGTGCGCCGCGCTGCTGCTACCGTGTGCATCGCATGCCGCTGCCCTCATAATATTATGAATTCTATGTAATTAATTTTGGTTGTTTGTTTGGCACGGTCTCAAAATTATTTATTTACTGTTAATTTCGGATCTTAATTTATAATACTAAATGGTTTATTTTATTTTTTGCTTTTCAGTTTTTTTTTTCGTTGGTTTTATTTTTTGTTAAAAAGTAATTATTTAGTGTGCATCTCGCTTTCATTGGTCAGGATAATCTAAATTAATTATTAGGTGTTCTGTGGTGCGGACAAATTGCGTGCGTTCAGCATAAAGGTACGAAAATGGGGATGATTGATATTTCACCTATTACATTTTTACCTGGTTACTGAATCTACCTCCCACAACTTACCTATTAGTCCAGTGCCGATAATTTTTGAAACGAAAAAAAATTATAGTAGAATGAAACCTATTGCAAAAGGAAGAGAATATTACGAAGATTATAGGAAAAATAAATTACGAGCGATCTGAGGTCGGAAAGGGGGGGAGAGGGAGGGTTTAAGGGAAAAAAATGGTTTATCTCGATTTCCGGAAAAACTACGAGTCCTATTGAAAAAAGTTGAATGGCAAAGTTGTAGGTAATAAAAAGATCTACAACTTTTGTATTTACACTTTTTTACATAACCTCAAAATTTATGTGAAAAATTCAAAAAACCACGTTTTTGGTTTTTTATTTTTATCTTTTACAAAAATTTTTTTTTTTCACAAAATTTGATGAAAACTTACCTTTGTATGTCCTTAACATACTGTAATTTTTTTGATTCAAAAAAAATATTTTTTTTCACCTTATTTTGATCTTAAATCAAAAAAACACCCTTATTTTCAGTCGAAAAATCTGACGTCAAAATATCTGATTTTTTTAAAAAGTCGGTAGTCCTTTTGTTCGTTGAAATCTCTACTTTCTACTGGTATATAAAAACCTATACACTACTATGGTAAATGTTCTCAGAAAATGCAATGAAAATACAAAATAATTACTTTTTAACAAAAAATTAATCAAAGAAAAAAATAGAAAAGCGAAAAATAAAGTAAACCATTTAGTATTTTAAATTAAGATCCTAAATTAACAATAAATACCTAAATAATTTTGAGACGGTGCCAAACAGATGAAAAAACAAACGGTGAAAAGGTGTCGCCGCGCTGCTGCTGCCGTGTGCATCGCATGCCGCTGCCACATGAATAGGCGTGCCGCTGCCCTCATTTTCCGATTTATTAATTTGGTAGTAATTAATTTGGTGACGTCGACTTTATTCACCTGAGTTAATTCAACCAGATGTCTTAATTTTGCTTGTTTGTTTGGCGCCGTCTCAAAATAATTTATTTACTGTTAATTTTGAATCTTAATTCATAATAACTAAATGGTTTATTTTATTTTTCGCTTTTCTGTTTTTTTCGTTGGTTCAATTTTTTGTTAAAAAGCAAAAAGTAATTATTTGCGGACCGCGACGACATGACTTACACATCTTTGTGGCCCGTGGGAAAAATGGTTGACTACCACTGTCTTAGGTAAGCTTTATAAACTTACCTTATTTCACAAATAAAATATTTGATTGATTGATTGAATAATAATTATTTAATTGTCGTGGGAAAATACCTATACAGAACACCTGGGTATGAGAACGTAGTGGGTGTGAGAAGCTGAATAGCTGTTATTGATTATCCATCGGTAACTTCGTACCTGCGCACTAGTCACTCCGTACGTGCAGTTTGCGCGTCGAGGCCATTGCATTCGGCGGTAAAACACTTTGTAATTACCTGACGATTAATGGAGCAAACTAAGTTCATTTCACAAATACACTCTAGGCCGTGTATATGGAATCCCCGTGTGCCATCGTATCTCGACCGTGTTTTCAAACGTCAGGCATGGAACGAAATTGCCGCCAAAATGTATCCAGAGTTTGACAGCTGTTCTGATATCGAAAAGACAGAAAAGGGTAAATATATATAATTTAAATGAAAAGTAGGTAACCTTATTAACATTCCTATCAAGTATTTATTTGGTTTCAGACTCGCACTAACTCCACAGACCAAATTCGCGAAAGGGACATTTTTTATTTTTATTGTTACTATAGAGGTACTTTCAGAATAAGGGTGACTTTCCACCAGAGATGCACTATGCTATGCATGCGTTTGTTATCAACCAATCATATTCATTGGTCCACATTGCATAGCACTGGTGGAAATGGTGCATAGCGCTGGTGGAACTAAGCTACGTTTTTTATAAGAAAGTATGCGAGGTTTAGATGTGTGCTATGGATGCGAGCTTCGCATCCTTCGCATTCGCAATTTTCTATACGTCGCGTAGCTCGAACTGCGCATCTTCCTCGCACAGCTACCTTGCGGCGGCGCATCTTCATAGCACATCATACTCGCTCCGCTACATAGCTTAGCAGTGGAAACGGTCACATAGTTCCATAGCTTAGCTTTTACATTTTCGCAGCTTAGCTGCATACAGTGACGAATTAAGACTACTTGATGCCCTAAGCAATCCACGCCTGTGGGCCCCCCTATCCGTATGTCAACGTGGTTTTTTGTGCTTCTTCTGGTGCCCCCCCAGACGTGACGCCCTAGGCAATTGCTTAATTTGATTATGGGTTAATCCGTCACTGGCTGCATAGCACACCTGTGGTGGAAAATCACCCTAAGTATTGTATTGAATGTAGCTTCTGTAGCTTCATATTGTATGAGGTTTACTGCTTCACTTACATAGGCTGTGCTTTAATTACTTTCAGTTCGTGAACTGCAGAAGAAATGGAAGAGTTTAACAGATTATTACAAGAGAAGGAATCCCCAGCTAGACATAGACCAAAAGACTAAAGAAAAAAAGCCGATCGTAAAATTGTTGAAATTTCTAGATAAAGTTATAAAGTTCGATCACCACATACGAGCACAGCGACGCCTTGCGGAGCGGATGAGCAAAATAAAAAATCAAAACTTAATTTTAAAATTTTCCGAATTCCAATTTACTCTGCAAAAGTGTAAGGAAAAGAAGCCTCCGAAGCCAAGGAATAAAAGAAAGAAAAATAAGAAAAATAGCAAGACAAAATGTTTGGAGCATGAACTCCCCCAGAACGAGGAGTCGAAGTTTCTTCAGTCCCTGCTGCCGGCTATGCTGAGTTTGAACGATCATCTGAGGTTCGAGTTTAAATTAGGAGTGATGATGTTGATTAAGAAGATTAAGTACGAAGAAGAGGATACTCACAGCAATACAGAAGTTCCACAACAACATCAAGGTTTCTTTTATTACAGGCCAGCTGAGATGGACACCGCGCCTCCACAGACGACGCCCTCATTTTCATGTCATAATTAGCATTTTACTTTACTTTTATACCTATGTATGTCCTACCAGGTCCTACCTAATATCACCTGATTAAGGCGCTACCGCGCCCGTTTGGTTGATATTCTTTGCCATATATCTCGTAAAGTTTATACGCTATTAGTGTAATACTTAGGTAGGTATATGTTTCTTGACTATCTACTTTAAATCTGCTCGAAAATGAAAACACGATAACGTTAAATTTTCTCGATAGAAAAAAATCATAAAGTAGGGTCTAATTATTTACATTTTAGCTTGCCACCGCGATATTTTAAGTAATTTTTGCACGGAATTCTTTTTAAAACATAGAACATTATCACATCTAAATCCATGTATATTTTTGTGAAAAAACATGAAGCAGTTTTTAAAAACCAAATAAAAACGTTGTTTGGCGCTTACGTCGGTCAGTTTCGAGCGCACGCTCAGTATAGCTGTCTCACAATTTTCATACAAAAACTCATTCCCACACTGTCTTTATGATGTGCGTTCAGTCAGTGATTAAGTACTCTGTGGTTCAGTCGACTGCGGTCTTCATGGACGTCGGACGTATGTCTCTCTGCGCTATTTTTTACACGATTTTTAATATAGAATTTGAAGTAGCGTATAAAGTTTTTGACATTTGCTTATGATTGTCAAAACGTTAAATGGGGAAAACTAAATAGCACAGAGAAATGGAGTAGTTTTGTTTAATTATTTATATTTTTATTATTTGTATTTAAATAAAAATGTTTGATGATATGTAAGAGAATGAATAATTAAATTACTGTTCAGTTGCGTAATACATTATCTATATATATAAAAGCAAAAGGAGACTCGCCGCTTTTTATTCGGTTCGGTAGTTTCTTACATTTTTATGTATAAATAAAATTTAATATTTTTTATGTATGAATAAAATGAAATTTTTCAAGGAGATTGCCAGGAAGACGTCAGCTAAGAACGGATTTTTTGAAATTCATCTCCTAAGGGGTAAAAATAGGGGTTGGAAGTCACTTTCATACAAATCAACTTCATCAGCTTTAGAGTAATTGTTGTTGAACAACAGTTTGATTCCACTCTTACTAATTACACTTACTGAGAGTAGGTTAACAGCTATATCTGGAACATAGAGGACATTTCGAACTTCTATTTTATTATCACCGCAGTTTACATTAACATGTCCCATACTCACAACAGGCAGCGACTTCTTGTCACCCACAGTAATTTTAGATATAGGAGGAGTTTGAATATCATACAGCCAATCACTCCTATTCGTCATGTGCATTGCTGCACCGGAATTTATATACCAGTCATTGCTCATGCTGTTTTCCGTGAATGCTGAAAAAGCTGCAATAAAAGTATTATAATTCTTACACTTTTGACTCTTTACATCATTTTTAGTACTGGACTTTCTCGGAGCTATGCAGTATCGGCTTATTTGTTCATGCTTAGTGAAATTGAAACAACGAGGGCTTTGGCCCCGTGCAGACCTATATATTTTTTTGTTAGTTTAAAAAGTCGAGGGCTCTATACTTTTAACCTCCTGGATTAGTTTTGTCAAATTCAAATTCAAATTCAAATTCAAATTCAAAATCATTTATTCATGTAGGTATCATTGATACACTTATGCACGTCATTTTTTTAATTTACCAGCTTTTCGGAAAGGTGCTTTGTCATGGAGGAGAAGAAAAGCCGAAAGAAACTCCTCAGCACATCTTTTAAAAATAAAATACATTGGTATATTTCTTACAAAGAAGTATCACTAGCCTGTACGGAACTGGTTGCAGATCTGGTCATTTCCATGCGTCTTTGTCATTTATGTACTCATCTACAGTATAGTAGCCTTTCCCTAAAAGTTGAGATTTTACATGTTTCTTAAATAATTCCACTGGCAAATCACGTATTAACTTTGGGATTTTATTATAGAACTGTACACCACGGCCCATAAAAGATCGCTTCACTTTAGAAAGACGGTAAGATGGCGTTACTAACTGGTGCATTTTTCTTGTTTGGCGATTAGTGATATCAAAATTTTGTTTATACGCGCTTATATTATTCCGTATAAAAACCACGTTACAATAGATATATTGTGAGGCTACTGTAAGTATACCTATTTCTTTGAACTTGTCACGCAAAGTTTCACGAGATCTAAGTTTATAAATAGCCCTAATAGCTCTTTTTTGTAGTATGAAAATTTGTTCTATACTGGCTGCTTTGCCCCACAGCAAGATGGCATATGACATAATACTGTGAAAATATGCAAAATAAACCATCCTAGCAGTTTCGACGTCAGTAAACTGCCTTATTTTCCTAACAGCGTAAGCAGCCCTACCGAGTTTAGTCGCGAGATTTGTTATATGTGGGCCCCACTGAAGTTTACTATCTAAGGTCACCCCTAAAAAGACCGTGGATTCCTCCATGTGCAATATTTCATTATTCAGTCTGAGAGATTTGTTAACTTTTTTAACATTAGGTAGTACAAACTCTATACATTTAGTTTTTGTCTTTATAGCTTCCGCAGTGATGGGTATTCCAGAGCTCTCTAAACCCATAATCATTGGCCTATAAGTATCGGGGAGTCCAGCCAACATCAATCTACCAATCCACTCGTCTTCAATCTGAAAGTTGATGCTGCACAGCTTGTTATTTTATTCACGTATTCTTCAATACTATTACCACAACCTTCTAACGTAGTTGTGACCAAGTCTTTCAATAGTCCGACTCTTCTAGTCAGGCCGTTGTCGTCAAAGGCTTTCTCAAGATTCATCCATACATCCTTCGCGGTCTCAGCATTTTGAACATGCACATAGTTCACGGGGTCGAGAAGAAGGATGATTTTTGTACGGGCTTTGACGTCCTTACTTGAATCTGGTTTGGTGCCGTCCGGACGTTCTACGCAATCCCACAAGTTTTCGTGCTGTAGATACGTTTTCACACCAAACTTCCATGAAGAGTAATTCGCTCGTCCCGTCAACTTCTTTAATTTGAACGAACACGAAGACATTTTCGGAGATACTTTAACCGGGCCGGCAAATAACTCGGTTACCGGCAAATATTTAACGGAGAAGATTTGTAGGATGTGTAGATGTGTAGGACGGTTATAGGATTTGTCACTGAACCTATCCACCTAACCACGCTCTGCTACCATGTAGCAAAATATTATAAAAATATAGGATAGTGAAATAAAATACGATATTAATAAATACGATAGTCAACTATACTCTTACTAGTTAAAAGTAGTTTGTGTTCGATGACATAACGTGCCACAATATACATACTTCGAATCACTTTAAACTGGTATAATTTCGGAAATAATACAAAATTTTCTTGTGTACACGCCGTACAAGATTAGAAAAAAAATTTTTTTTACACATTAAAAATGAAACGACGTAATACACTGGAAATAAAGTCTCTGTACAAACCACTAATCTGCACTTAAATATACGTAAATGATATGCACTTTCCCACGGGCACTTGGAACACTGAACATCTTCCCCTCGTTGAAAGCTTTACAAAGTACTAAAACCGATATGTTTCGTTATATATTCACCTTGAAATCCACTTAATGACCAGATGTCATCAAATTTTGATTGCTACTCTTAAATTTCAGGCATTATAAGTGTTTCTAATAGAAACAATTTTTTGAAAAATTATAATAAAAATTTACTACTTTCTGATTTATTTCTTTGTATTCACCCAATTACCTATCTGGATGCCAAATTTTAACTTTCTAGGTCATCTGGAACTGAGTTAGAGTTTTGATCTATAGGTCAGTCAGTGATAGTGAGTGAGTGACGATTTTTGGACGTTAATATCTAAATAACCGTTCGAGATGTGTATATGAAATTTGGAACGCATATGTATTTCGCAAGTTTCAATAAATGAGCCAAATTTGACAGGTTTATGTTGAATAGTTTTTGAGTTATGAGGTGGTCAAAAGTGGCTCCAAATGGTTCTTGTAATAATACACACGGTGCTGCTCGCCAATTCTGTTAGCTTGAAATTGGCTTTACACGCTACCCCGTGTCTAGATTATTTACTCTCTTCAACATCATCAAACTTTGTACAAAAATTTCTCGTTTCGTTCTACCAAAAATAAGTAATATGTCAGCAACCTTAAAAGCCTACCACGGCTATGTTGATGTTGCCTCTAATATAAGTTATGGTATAGTTTTATGGGGAAACTCTACAGATTTCAATAAAGTCTTCATTGTTAAAAAACGATGTATACGCGATATGTGTAATGTTACCTCAGACACTAGCTGCAAACCTCTCTTTAGGAAGCTAAAATTAGTGTCATTGACTGGTAGGTATATGCATATATGAGATTGCACCTTTTTCAGGAAAAGAAAAATAATTGTTATTTTGCAACCAGATACCCTAACCGACTATGTGTACCATGGTACCACCTTCTCGATCAGCGATACGTTCAAAAAATTCGACTCACGTCATGTGTGTAATGATATAACAATAAAATCATTGAAAACATTAAAATCTTAACTTTCACTTAATTTAAAAAGAGTTACTTAAATGGTTAACTGACAAATGCTACTATTCAATGGAAGAATTTATATGACGATTTTTAATTATTTTTTATGGAAATAGCCGGCAAACGAGCTGACAATCCACCTGATAGTAAGTAACTATCGTTGCCTATGGACTTCATCAACACCAAAGGCATCACTGATGCGTTGCCAGCCAAGAAATAGAGAAGAAAAAGAAAAAAAGAAATTTTTAATAATTATTGTTTTCCCTTGATATTTGAAATTGAAAATTATAATATGATGTAAATAATGTAAACTCACATATATTTTTGTGAAAATCCATATAGTAGTTTTTAAAAACCAAATAAAAAAAGTTTGGCGCTTATGTTGTTCGCTTCCGAGCGCACGCTCAGTAGGTGCTGTCTGACAATTTTTATACAAGAAGTCATTACATTATTGTACTATCCTTGATCCGCAATTGTTTGTTTTTCATTTGTTTGGCACCGCCTCAAAATTATTTATTTATTTACTGTTAATTTAGGATCTTAAATTATAATACTGATTGGTTTATTTTATTTTTCGCTTTTCAGTTTTTTTTCGTTGGTTCAATTTTTTTTTAAAGTAATTGTTTTATAATTTTTAGATGCAATAAAAATTAATAATAAGTACTACTCCGTAGTTTTTCTGTGCTGTTCTTGTGACCTGAATGACGGTCGGAAATCTGAACATAGAAAACAAAACATGGTGGCCACGCCCACTTTATGCATAAATTCCCATGACGGTGTCCTCTTAAAGTTACCTCCGATTTAGATTAAAACAATTCATACCTAATACTAGGTACTAGGTACCTATTAGACTATTTTACAGAATTAAGAGTTACATTAGTACATATTTAATATTGAAATACCTACAAGTGGGTACTCACCATGGGCGTAGCCAGGGGGGGGGGTTTCGGGGGTTCAAACCCCCCCCCGAAAAGTTAAGGACTGAAATTTTTATGTGCTAATATACCCTTAAAAACATTTTTCTAGACGTCATTCCGAATCGAATGAGCTATCGCACATATTTTTAGGAGCTTTATTTCTATTAAACACGTTTTTGAACTTTTTGACTAAACTAATAATAGATGGCACTACCTACGTCGTGAGAAAAAATAAAGTCTCAATTTTCTTTAGCGTTATTTTATGTACTTTTAGTCGTTGTATTTTCTTGAACACCCCCCCCCCCCCCCCGCGAAACTTGAACCCCCCCCGAAACTAAAACCTGGCTACGCGCATGCGGGGCACACTCACTCACTTTCCGAAATTTTTTGTTCGAATTTCATTTTACCGAAAACTATTGACCGACGTCTTTTTTGCTTTGCTTATGCATTATTTGACATATTTTTAGATCATCGAAGTATCATGTGCAGTGGCGTAGCTAGCCCTTCCGGGGCCCCGTATCAAAATTTTGCCGGGGGCCCCCTCTCGACTCGAGGGTAAAGATCTTCCTCAAAAGAAAAGCTATCGTGAATTAAAACAAAAAAAGAGAGGTGTCAAGGGACACCCGGATGGAACGAAGTCCCTTGCAGACATTATGATTAATACATGTTTTTGCTATCCTAGTACTGACTGCACTAGGATAGTACTAGGATAGCAAAAACTGACTGCACTAGGATAGTACTAGGATAGCAAAAACATGTATTAATCATAATGTCTGCAAGGGACTTCGTTCCATCCGGGTGTCCCTTGACACCTCTCAAGTTTTTTTTTTCGGTTCGAAAAAATCATAGATCCGGGGCTGGTTGATTCCCCGTCTTAACGTGCTTATTCTCGCTATCTTATGCCACATGATACGTCTTCGTGGAAGATTACCCTTTTTCATCCCATCCACATAATGGGCGTTCTCAGTGACCTGGCTAACTACAGACCTATAGCGATAATCCTATAGCCTCCTTGCTTGCAACGGTAATGGAGCGCGAGATTAACATGCAGCTCCTGGGATATCTGGAAGATCATCAGCTGATCTGTGATCGACAATGCAGTTTTTGCGACGGTCGTTCAGCTGGTGATCATTAAATTTATCTTACGCACCTATAGGCACCGTCAGGCCCTTGATCGCAACGGGGAAGCACTGGCAGTCAGCCTAGATTTCGCTGAGGCCTGTGACCAGGACTGGCACAGGGGGATCTCACGAAGTTAACATCTTACGGTCGCTGTGAGAGGTTATGCAGTTGGGTAGCTTTCTATCTGAGCGACATATCAAGGATGTAGTAGATGGTTGTTGCTCAGATATGAAACCTATAAAATGCTGGTGTTCCCCAAGGGTCTGTGGTATCTCCTATGCTGTTCATTCTGCATATCAATGACATGGCATAACTGGCAACTGTTTCTATGCAGATGACAGCACAGGAGATGCCTACTACACAGCCCCCCTTAATTACTCTCAGTTGCAAAACTTGCAAGTGGCGGATAGCAGGCTTAAACTTGTGTCTGAAGTCGAGAACTCTATGGAGCAAGTCTTGGAATAGGGTTGACTTAATTTAGACGAGTGCAACCCCACGAAGACACAAGTTGGCGCGTTTACCACTAAGAAAACCCCATTTTTCATAGTGCCTAAATTCCAGGGTACCGCACTTACCGTCACTAAAAGTGTTGTAAGAGTAAGATTCTGGGAGGTGACATATCGAGTGATGTGTAGTATCAGCGTCATTTGGAAGCCAAGGCTATGTTGGCTTCCAAAAAACTTGATGTTCTAAACCGGGCTAAGGAGTAGGTACTTCACTGCGAGCGAGGCACCTACTCATGCTTTACAAAGCTCATGACCGAATTGAAGTTTCATCCACCTCAACGAGACTCGTGGAGAACTTCTACGGTCCGATTCTCCCGATCATTTTTACCACGAACGTGCTAACTGTAGAATGAGCTGTGCTACGTGTTGAATGAGCTTCCTCCTGAGGTATTCCCGGAGCGCTGTGTCATGCAGTTGCCGCCGACATGGCCGCGCAGCACTCCGTTCTGGAGAGCATCATGAGTCGTGTAGAACGTGATTTTTGTGTACATTAAATATTTTGTTTTTTTTGATTAGGGCATTTAAATAACTGATTAATTTGTCGAGTTTCCAGATTTACCATCATGGCCTCTTAAAGATAAATTGCATGATGCTAAAGTAATTAATGCATTAATACGATGAAAGATGGTCCAGAAAGTAATTTTATTTTATTTATTTTATTTATTTATTTAATTGTTCATGTACACGTATATAATTGGTTACAAAAAGTTATAAAAGAAATTTTGTACATAGGCAATGCTTATTTCTAAAAGAAATCTCTTCCAGCACACCTAGGACTTGAAAAGTGATATAAAATTAATTTAGCGTGCACTTGTTTATATAAATAACATCTAATATAGATATTAATTTATTCAATAATTACCTACATACAAGTATACATACATACAATTTATATATTATACATTAATACATATAAATTTTATAAATACATACATATATAAATATATATATATATATATATATATAAATATATGGACAAACTATAGATAGATATTAGATAGTAATCAAAAGTTGACAGGATTTATTGACATAAAGAAAAATAGTGTTCTTTTACTCTTTTTTTAAATGAATAACTTGTTTGACATTGACGAATACTCGGTGGTAGTGAATTCCACAACCTAACCGCATGAACCGAAAAGGAATGGGAGTAGGATGAGGTATTATGGCGAGGAAAATGTAAGAGCGACCTAATGTGCTTCCTACAAGGTGCATTAGATGCTCGGGCATAGGAAAAACGATTGCGGAGGTACGAGGGAGAGGAAGGGTCTTTGAGGATCTTAAATAGGAGGCAAAGGATACGAGTATTCCTGCGAAAGCGGATTGGGAGCCACTTGAGATCCTTGCGAAGTTGCGATACACGATCAAATTTTCACAAACCTTATACACAAGTTTTGCAAGCGCTCAAGTTTATTTAACAGCTCCTCTGTGGCATCTAAGTAACAAACATCGGCGTAATCTATGATCGGAAGGACGAGAGAGTGACACAGAGAGATTTTAGTCTTAAGAGGCAGAAAACTTTGAAAGCGTCGAAGTGAGTGCATCGTATAAAAAACTTTACGGCTCACCTTCCCAATGTGTGTCCTCCAAGACAGGTTGGCATCTAGCGTCAAACCAAGATTCTTAACCGTATCAGCATATTGTATCGGCGTGTTATCCAGAAGCAGAGTTGGCACTTTAGAAAAATCCAAGGCATTTCGAGTATGTTTGGAACCAATCAAGATTGCTTGCGATTTCCTCGGATTAATCACAAGTCCAAAAGACTTAGCCCATTTACTGATCGCGATTCATCTGTTTTGTTGCTTCATCAATATCAGTCACGGCAAAATGGTGGTATAGTTGCAAATCGTCTGCATAGAGATGGAAATTGGAACCAATAAATTTAGTGACCGAGTTAATAAAAATAGAGAAAAGTAAAGGAGAGAGAACGCCACCTTGAGGCACACCAGCAGAAAGATCACACCACTCAGAGGTTACCCCGTTATGGTGGATTCGCTGCGAGCGACCACGAAGATAGGAATTGAGCCAAGTAACGGCAGAAGGCGAGACGTTAAGGGAGTTTAGAATACCAATAAGTATGTCGAAGTCTACTGATGTGAAGGCATTGCTGAAATCCAGTAGGTTTATTGTTGATTTCACTTTTCAATGAAGCATCGATGCTTTCCGGAACATATTTCGAATCATAATAATTAATTTCCGGATCATTTCACGATTTTTTTCTAAGGCGCATTGGGGGCCCCCTCAGCCCCGGGGCCCCGTATAATTGATACGGCTGATACGGCGGTAGCTACGCCCCTGATCATGTGTCATAGGTATTATTTTATCGATAGTTCGATAAAATTTCGCCTATTTACAAAATAACTTTTTGGCTGGGTTTCCACTGACGCGGAGCTGGACAGAGAGGAGCGGAGAAGAGCGGTGAAAAGTGGCGAGTGTTTCCACTGAAGTGGAGCAAAGATGTGTTACCAGAATATTTTTTCTCGAATAGCCTTGCCGGAGCGCGCGTGTAACTCCGAGATAGCCCCATCTAGGGTTCGAAGTATCGGCCTCTGGTGTCGATGGTGGCCCTGAAGTATCGATCCTACTCAGTATCGAGTACTTGCGAGCATTACATTAGGAGCTAACATAAAAAAGGTCGTCGGCAGTTAATTTCATATCAGTTTGTTGAGAAAGCCAAGCCCACTGACCTTTTTTTTAGTCCGAGCGCTGAACCGATAGGTACTTGGTAATTAAAACATACGGAACCCCGCGAAGCGTTTGTTTGCATGCACCTCCAAGAGCTGGTGGATGGATGGATAGATGAATGTTCGGAAACATACTTCGAATAAATGTTATTTCGGCTAAGTGTAACTTCGGTAAAAAGTTTTTCGACCAAATGAAACGTCGGAGTAACGAAAAAAATCGAATTGACTGTCAACTGAATACTGATACAGTGGCAGACGTGACTTCGGTGAAGTAAAAAAAAACGAAACAATAATAAATTGAAAACTTAGGTGAAATGAAATTCGGTCAAATATTTTTCGAACTTAGGTACGATAGGTACCTGTAGTGAGTGACCTGTTTAATGGAGAAGTTTACCATTTTTGTACATCATCATCAACCTCTGCACATTTCATTAAATCCGTTGAGTAGTGTTTGTGTGAAAGAGTTATAAACATTATCCTCTCGAACTTTCACATTTTTATTATTCCTAGGATTTCAACAGATAAAGTTAGTGATCAATAGTTTATATATAATAGTATATATATTATAGATATACATATTTCAAATTTTCTACTTTTCTATCACTGCCTACTATACTGTACCTACCTGTAACGTTTAACCTTTTGACCGCCACAGTCTTCTATGCTAGACAAGCACTTGCGGGCCCTGTACGCCACGGTCTTCTATGCTAGACAAAAAACCCGTCCCACAAAAATATTAAATAAAAATATTAAAAAATATAATTGGTATTTTAATTCAACATTCCACAAAATAGAATATCCCAGCAACATATGAGTATAAAAAACATGTTTATTAAAGCCACCTGTACTGAAAAATATGTAAATAAAAAATATGGATTCACAACCACGAAAATACCATGTCCAAGACGCCACAGTCTTCCATACTAGACCGCTAGTGATGTGGTGCACGTGACACAGATTTCTAGAAAACTATTTAAAATTCAACTTAAAAATGTATAATTTCTTCTAATATGAATGAATAATACAAAAGAATGAATAATACAAAAGGCTAGAAACATAAAACTATCATTAGCTACACGAAAAACAAATTTCATCCAATCAACTTCGCTTAATAAATCTCTGGTATCGGAAATCTGGCGCATCCCTAGCGCGTCGTCGACAAGCCGTGCACTGGGCGCCACGGTCTATATTTGAAGACATCCTGATGACGTCATAAGCGAATAGCGAGAACAGTAGTGCAGTGCAGCATGAGCGATTGTTCGGAATTGCTTCGCATTTTGGAAGGTGTCGATGATGATGAAGAATTTTCGGAAGCTGAATTATTAACTGAAGAAGATTTAGAGGTTAATATCTTAAGTTCTTAATAAATTATTTACTAACATGCATATTGTCCATTTTGTGTTACTATTATTATTTTATTACATTTTAGAGAAAATAAAAGTACCTAATAAGTATTCGATACGAAGTTATACCTTGATGGCTTGTGACTTGTGAGTTGATTCATTCGCTAACTACCAACATTTTTTTATGATCTTGTTTTCGAAGTTAATAAAATCTCATCATGTTTACCTACTTTTATAATCCAACTAGTAGCTAGTATTTTACTCTCTTAAAAAGCGAATTGATTTATTCTTCAGATAAATAAACTATATAATTTCAGCATAATCCTTCCGAAAAGTAGGTAGGTACCGTGAGTAGACTACAAATTATAAAATCAACCTAATGAAAAAGTACTCAGGCCTAAAATAATATTATCGAATTACGAACTTTCGGCATTACAATCGTTCCGAATAGTAGTGTGAGTAGACTAAAAATCTACTGATAATCTTTTAATGTCAAAGTTCGAAATAATACCAGCTAAATTTGTGCGATCTACTTTTTCGGTTTTTTGAATCGTAAACTATGTTGTAAGAATATTGCCAATATTAGTAGCGACACTCATATCTACCTAGATATTTAGTTTTCTGCCAAATCAGTATAAAATTAGCAGTAGGTATACCGAATATAACCATAATCAAATACTCGTTCTTGTAACCAAAATAACTTTTAAATTTAGTTAGTAAGGGTAAGTATATTATGGATATATGAATGATAATGTTTGCTTAAACTTGTTTTTATACAACTTTTATTCAAGAACTTTTCAAGAACTTTCAATTTGAAGTTGACGTTTACTTGCCGTGACGTGTGAGCAAACGAACGACGTGAATGAGTTTCGTTCTGAAATTCCCAATGCTGCGTTGCGGATCCGTTCCAGTCACATTTAAAAAAAGCTCGACAACTGAATTACCGATGAAAATATAGTATTATTCGTACTATATTATTTTCCTATAACATATAGTACAATTGACTGAAATATAGCACGATACTATACCTATAATATAGTACGGGTGGCAACCCTATCTGAAACCTCCATTTATCATAAGAGCGTAACGTTTTTCTTCTGTGCTTAACTTGGCACACACCTCCACCGAATATCGATTTCGGAAGCGATACACAACGCGCGACACGGCTACATCTCTAAGAAAGTTTCAAAACGGTATGCCCCCGACGCCACAGTCTTCTATGCTAGACGACGACTTCATAACGATGAAAATTAGTGCTGTGCTTTACTACTATTTTGTTTGTAATGTTTTGTTTCTTATTTATGTTATTGTAAGTATATTAATTACTATAGAGTGGGAGGTAGCACAAAATTAAATAAACCATCACAGATTATAAGTAAGTAGTCATTTATTGCATATAAAACCAACAAAAACAAGTCACTGTGGGCTATCGATATAACGACACTTGGCAACACTACTGTTTTCGTAGGTATTTTTGTTAAATTTATGTGTTGGCGTACAGGGTTCGCTGCACGGTTTGAGGCTTGGCGGTCAAAAGGTTAAAGCTTATAAATTTAAAAAAGTCAAGTGACTGGCTTACATAGCCGTGATAGTTTTATTATTCAACCTTATTTTCATAAACTGTTTCAAGAAACACGCGGTGGATATTTTCTACACACATTTTACAAGATTTCTATTTTTGTTGAAGTAATCTATTGTAACTTGTATATTAAACATAATTATGTATATTATGAAATAAATCTATAAATGGTTTTATTTTTTTATTCCATAAAAAGTACCTACTTTAGTTATATTTAACGATTTATAGGGCGTTTCATGTAAGATTCCCCTTCGCCGTCATACTCCTCACACAGCAGATATGGTATCGAAAGGAAATCTTACATTATAAACGTTGAAATAATACTCAGCTGAGATTATAATAATATATTTGATATATTTTTAAATATTTTTAAAAAGACTATAAAATTAAAGATAAGTCTTTGTCAAAAGATCACAAATTAATATAAATTCTTTGTAAATTATTACAAAAAATATATTCTACTACGCTAAAGGGTAAACTTAATTAAAATTATTATTGCAATAATTGCTTAGGAGAAGATATAAAATTGTAGCCTCCGTATCAACTAAGTAATACAAACATTTTATTGACATTTGAATGTCTTGTTTCAATAAAATTATCTACTCGTAAGTACAGTCGGCAAAATAAATAGGTAAGCAGGGCATGATTCTAAAACCTATAATTATTGATATTACAGATTGCAGTGGCGTAGCGTAGGCTCCCGCCACCCGCGGCCGACCGAAATTTTGCCGCCCCCATATTATTTAAAATATTTTTTATTAATTATAAATGCACTTTGCTTGTTTTTTTTTCATAGCACAATTTACATTACAATTTAATTAAAAAATAATTAATTTTAATGTATTTTATTTTTATCAAAAAATCGAGAGTAAAAAGTGGCTTGCCGCCACCTCTACATGTGCCTCCCAAGGCCATACCCCCCCCCCAGCCTCCCCCCTTGCTACGCCACTGACAGGTTATTTGTATTATTATCAATGTTAAATGATACCTGTATACGTATGGTATGATTTAACATTGTTAATAACGTAAACAATATGTACTTAATAGTAAACATTACACAGATTACACTATACTTGATTAATTAAAATACATTTTTATCTTTCTACCGTTGTAAATTACTACTATTACAACATTGCATTACAATACAACTTGTAAAATCTGACGTAATATAGTTGTTTTTTTCACGTTTTGATTATTTCCGCTTCTTTTCGTTTACCAAATAATTTAAGATATTTATGGATTATTGAGAAAAACATTTACCTATGCATAATGTATATTTATAAATGAGTTTACTGCAGACACCAACCTAATGTTCGAACTGTTCGAAGTATGGTAAGTATTCCTGCCATATTTTGATCGAAACATGGGAACTATGGCTCATATACTACTGCCTACATGACAGTCGTCAAAGAATCCGATGGAACTAGGTCATAGCATAGGAACATAAATAACGCAGTGTCGGCGCAGTCACCCGCTTGATACAATTTTTTTTTTAATATTGTTAGAATACTTTTTTTAATATTTTTTTTTAATATTTTTTTTTTTTTAATATTTTTTTTCATGCCAAAGAATTAGTATAACTTCTCACGCGCGTACATAAGTACACGTTTATGTTTTTTTTCTCTTGATTTTATCCGTCTAGGGCCTAGGCGAAGAATTAAAAAAAATACCCTATCTGTAGGTATTTAATTCAGCTGAAAATACGGAATTATACCTTCTATTTTTACCCCTTTAGGGAATTAATTTTCAAAATTCTTATTCCTAATACGAATTTTATTCATTAATTAAAGATTAAATTCCAAGTTTCGAATAAATCGAACGAAAATATTTTTAAACTTCTAGCCCTTTAGGGGTAAATTCCAAGTTTCTAATAAATCGGACAAAATTTATTTTTAATCTTTTAGCCCTTTAGGGATGAATTTTTAAAAATCCTTTCCTAATACCCTCCCATATAAGGAATATTAGTATAATTTCAATTTTCTAGACCCAGTTCAGACTGTTTGTGCCTGTCAATCAATCATTTTTTATATTATATTTTCTTAATTCCTATCAGACAATTATATTAGAACCTGTCCTAGGGAACACATTGGTTTCATAAAAAGCTGGTATTAGTGCAAATAATCACGTAAATTATTCTTTTATAATAATAAATCGTCATTATCGTCCATTTACCGCATTTTCCAACTACGATAGAAGATTGTAATCTTGCGGAAAGAGGCATAGTCCATTAATTCTACATTTTTTGGCCTCCTGAATAGAATTTGTTAGAATCGTTACTCCTACTATTATCTAAGCTAGATAATTGAGCTTACGTTATTGTTTTCTTAGACTAACCTATTTCCGTGGGCAATCATAACATTTTCTTGGATATAATATATTTTTTTTTACATTAATAAGTTAATCCTTGACCACAATCCCACCTGATGGTAAGTGTAGATGTGGTCTAAGGTGGTGAGCACATTAAGTTAGTAAAAGCCTATTCACTCTTTTCTTGAAGATATTCACGTCATAGGCAGGCGGGAACGCCGACGCAGACAAGTTATTCCAGTCCTTCGCGGTGCGTATAACGAATGACGATATGCACATAACTCGTCGCGTTTCAGGCGTATTACACATATCAGTTCGGTTCGACAAAGCCCGAACGGTTAAATCGAAGGTATAGACTGTATCTGACAATCGGTTAGATTGTATTATTACAATGCTATTTTAACTATTGCTGAGTTGAATTTGCCGAGCCGAATATGTGTGTAGCGCCCCTTACACAATTTTGTTCCGATATGCTTTTCGTATAATTATCATTTATTACTATCAGAAGACATTAAAAAATTTAAATACATATTGTTATTATATATTGTTTTATAAGACACAATATTATCTTAATATATGATATAAATTACTTGTTACGTTGTTTGTCCGCGATGGACTCCTAAACTACTTAACCGATTTTAATCTGCACACCGTGTGCAGTTTGATCCAACTTGAAAGATAGGATAGCTTATATGTAAAAATAAAATAAAAAACCTTTTGACAGAATGAAGTCTGTCCGGGCAGCTAGTTGTCATATATGACATTAAAAATTTAAAATACATTTTCTTAAAAAATAATTCAAATATTTTCCTAAAAATAATATAATTAAAATAATATAATTAAAATAATATAATTAAAATAATATAACTAAAATAATATAATTCAAATAATATAATTAACTAACCTTCGTACATAATTTATAAAATGCCGTAAACGTAACATTGTTTGGCACATTTTTAAAAATAAAAGTAATAAAAAAATTAACTAATGAAATATTAAAATGTGTACTGTAAAAGTACACAAAAAATTCTAACTAAGTATTAACTATGTAATTTTCTTATTTTTATTCTAAATCTTTTAGGTAACTATGACAACAGGAGTTCTGAGTGAAGTGAAGGGCGATGAGGTGAGAAGTGAAATCTTGTTCAGGAGAGAGATGGGTAAACTTGTACAAAAATTACTTGCAGGCCATTTTAAATAAACTCATTTCCTAATTAAATAAAAATGTTTTATCATCAACCCCGGAAACTTTGAATTTTATTGTTACTTTGAACTTCGTTGCCGGCTATTCATGTTTTTTTAATTTTATCTAACCTAGACAATCTTGCTATCTTTTCGCACATTATTTTTCTTGAATCCCAGCAACCCGCTAAAGAAAATATCACGTTCAAAATTACTGTAAAATTCAAAGTTACTGGTCGACTGTATGTCAACTATAAAAATTAAATTATATATAATAAAAAATTCTAAATATTTTTTAAACCTTAGAATGTATATAGGAATGGAACGTAGATTATGGATGAAATGGAATACAAGTCAAATGAAAAACAAATACAGAAAAGAAGACGATTTGAGTGAGTGCGAATTTCAAAGAACGGTCACGAGAATAACGAATTGCATAATGCAAAACACTTCAGTATTTTACTCCATTAATCCCATACAAGTTATAAGAGAGACTCTTAAGCATCGGTTCGAAGTTATCAATAGCTATTGCACCGTTTCTCCGCATCGAAGAATATCTATAATATATTCTTCGATGCGGAGAAACGGTGCAATCTTGCCTATGCAAGATTTCGAAGGAATAATACTGAAAACCATTATAACAAATTCGCATTTTAGTATCAACCGCACAAAGTACAAATTAATGGAACATAAATATATGTATTTTAAATCTTAATTTAAGGATTTAGCCATCCGTTCTCCTTACCGATATGGAGTAAATTTTGTTAAAAAAATATTTACAAATAAATAAATTATTCAAAATATAAATTATTACATGCTTAGAAAATAGCTAGATAGTCAAAAGACGTTTCTAGATCGGACGACACGATATCGAGAGTCGAGACGGAAGATTGCGTGTGTACAATAAAATGTAGCTGTTGTGTCACCCAATAAAGAAGCGGTCCAATGATTGTATCATACACATTTACGTCTGAGCCTGTGTTGACAGTTGCCGGTCCCTGATGGCTTTATCTTTTTCCTGTAACTGCCTCTCCAATTTGGTCCATATATCTTCATTCTGAACTGCCTTAGATTGACTTCGTTCGATGTAGGTTTTAGTCAACTCATTCGCATAGGCTGAGGGTACAAAGGACTCTGGTGTTTGAGCAGGTCTCTCTATAACGTCCACTGAAGGCGATTGAGTTTGACTAGAGTTCATTGAGCCGGTTTCTTTTCTTTTAAAAGTAACTGGACCAAAGAAAACCGCTGGAGATTTATGTTTTTTCTTTTCCGGGCCATTCAACCATTTGTCTACTTTCTTAACTGATTCTGCTACCTCCTTTGACGTGGGGGAGATATCACTTTGTTTTTCTACGTTGATATCGGTTTTTTTATTAATAGATAAGTCACTACTTTCTTGGGACTTAGTTTTAGGGCTGGATGGTGATTCATTGGCAGGATCAGTCTTGTTTGACACAGGTTCGGATTTTACATCGTTACCCGTTTCCTTCGTTACTTCGTTCTTTATGTTTTGTTCTATTTCAGTTTCATTTGTCCCAGTTTCATCAGAGTTACTTGGAATATCTGGAATGGTTTTAAAGTACTCAGGAGTCATTAATTTTAGTGGAACATCTTTTTTCGGAGACTTCGGTATATTTGTGTATAACTTAAGTAGAGAAGCCATCGCTAAGTTTCTTTCACGTTTTTTCGTTAAACACTCGTCCTTTGATGTACTTACGATTTTCAGCTTCAGTTTTTCGCTAATATCTTTAATGTCATTTGGATTAAGAGTAGATACGTCTATCTTCTTAGTAACATCTATGTCATTATTATTGGTCTCATTGTTGTGACTAGCATCAGTCTTGTCAATTTCATCGTCATCCTCACTAACTAAATGCTTAGTATCTAATTTTTCGGAACTAGATTTACTAATTCCTGAATAGCCTGGAGACTCGGAGCTGTTTGAATGTCCATTATTTGCTTCATGTTTTGTTTCATTCTTATTTTTTTCTAAATTTTTCGGATAAAATTCCGGCACATTTGGATTTAATTTGCTTATATTAATGACAGTGTTCGCAGATTTCTTTAACTCTTTAATATTTTCATCGTCATCGCATTTTGCAGTGTCATAATAATCATTTACCTGAAATCAAAATCATCACTTAAAAAAATAACGTAACGTGATAAAAGAATCGAAACTTTGTTCATTTATTTTGGTGGTTGGATACGTATAAAAACGTGACTTACCATCCTCAGCATATGTGTAATACCAGGTAAATCAGGTTCTTCTATTTTGCTGTTTTTACTAGTATATTTGCTATACATTTGTTGAAACTCATCTTCATCTTCGTCTAAAAATAAACAAAATGTTTTAGTTATTAGTTTATTAGCGTAGCGTCTGTAGTATGTACATTATATTTATTACATATGATAATTGATAACCCTTTGAGAAGCACGTACGCACTTCCGTTGTGTTAGTGTGAAAAATTGACTTTAATATTTCCTGGTCCTCTTTAACATGACAATAAAAACCCATAGAAAACATAATTATAAAATAAGTTAAGGCCTTGTTTCACCGTTTCTAGTTCTATTGTAAATTATAATAATTGATATTGCTGCGGTTATTCTTGCGGTCATTACGTAACAACGATCGATTTTTGAGAAATACGGCAATGTATGACGGAATTAGTCTTTGGATTCAGGAAAATGTACCTAATAAGCACTATATAAAAGGTACATCATGATAGTTTTTTTATGTTTTTTATGCAGTCGGGATTTTTTATTTATTAGTTTCAATAACTAATGAGTTGATGACTGTTTACTTCTTAAATGAGTAATTTCTTATTTATGCAAAGGCGGGTAGATGAATCAAAGAAGACTTCCCGTAATTGATAGATTCTCCTTAGACCCAGTAGATCATATCATGGGCTGTTTAAAGAGATCTTTGTTGAATTCTCAAGACAACGCAATAAATCATAATGATATGGAATACTCGTAAAACAATGTGACAAAGGTTTCTTATGATATGAGTCATTTAGACATATCGTTAATCAGCCCAAATATTATTTTATATGATAATAATATTGGAAACTTTTGGACTATTTATAAACAAAAGCCTGTTTATTTCTAAAAATAAACATTTGGGACAGTGCTGACCTTATAGCCTAACATATAGCTGGATATGGACTGGCTAACATAAAACTGAATCAAATAAAATTATAACATGACTTTTGGTTAAAATTTGTAACATGTTGCGATGAAAAGCTTATTACGTTATAAGTTTCCTTTTAGGTTTTTAGGGTTCCGTAGCCAAATGGCAAAAAACGGAACCCTTATAGATTCGTCTTGTCTATCTGTCTGTCTGTCTGTCCGTCCGTATGTCACAGCCACTTTTATCCGAAACTATAGGAACTATACTGTTGAAACTTGGTAAGTAGATGTATTCTGTGAACGGCATTAAGATTTTCACACAAAAATAGAAAAAAAAAAAATTTGGGGGTTCCCCATACTTAGAACTGAAACTCAAAAAAAAATTTTTCATCAAACCCATATGTGTGGGCTGGGCTATCTATGGATAGGTCTTTAAAAATGATATTGAGGTTTCTAATATCATTTTTTTCTAAACTGAATAGTTTGCTCGAGAGACACTTTCGAAGTGGTAAAATGTGTGCCCCCCCCCCCCCCCCCCCTGTAACTTCTAAAATAAGAGAATGATAAAACTAAAAAAAATATATGATGTACATTACCATGCAAACTTCCAACGAAAATTGATTTGAACGAGATCTAGTAAGTAGATTTTTTTTAATACGTCATAAATCGTAAACCGCAAAAAACATCGATCAAAGTTACAACTAACTACAAGAACTTTTATATTATGTTACGTGCTGCTACGGAACCCTTCATGGGCGAGTCCGACTCGCACTTGGCCGCTTTTATTTATTTGGGTCGTAATAAGCTTTAAAAGCAAAGCAACAACCCATAATTGTCCCACTGCTGAGCTCGGGGTCTCCTCTCACAATGTGAGGGGTATTAGGCCATAGTCTACCACGCTGGCCAAGTGCGGATTGGTAGACTTCACACACCTTCGAGAACTTTATGGAGAACTCTCCGGTGTGCAGGTTTCCTCACGATGTTTTCCTTCACCGAAGCAAGTGATAATTAACTTGCTAATTGATAATTAATAAGCTTTGAATAACACTTAATATTTCTAGGAATATTTTGCAGTTTATAATTTTTTTAATAATATCTATGTACTATGTAGGACATAGTATGGGTTACAACTTAAGAGCCCGACACACACGACGTATTTTTAGGGCGCCGGATACGCGCGTATTTAATAACTAGCTGTTGCCCGCAGCTTCGCATACGGAAATTATGTTTTACCTTATTTGTACCTCTTGTAGAAGGAAATTTAAAAAACGGTGAATTTATATTGAAGTACTTATATTTAGTAATTTATATACTGAAACCCACGATAAAATCACAAAGGATTCCTCCAGGAGCGGGTTTTGAAAAATAAGCAAAATTCACATTAATTTGTATTTTTTTCTTTTTTTTGCAAAATTTTGAAAAACTGAAAAATATTTGTTCAATAAATTTAAGCAAGGAACATTTGTTGGAAAGAAGCAAATCGGTTGATGTTAAAAAAATATTCCATACAAACTTTCATCCCGTTTCCCGGGGAAACCTTTTAATTTTCCGGGATAAAAAGTACCCTAAAATATGACCCGGAGTATTATGTAGTAACAACTTTACCAATTTTCATCGAAATCCGTTCAAGGGTTTTCATGTGATGCCCGGACAGACAAACAGACAGACAGACAATAATTCTAAAAAAAATATTTTTGTGCTCTAACACGTTATTGAAGTGCCCCCCAATCAAAATTTTTAAAAAATATTCAATGTACAGTAAATTTGCCCTTTTGCTATAGTTATATCTTAATATATATAAATTACGTGTCACGTTGTTTGTCCGCGATGGACTCCTAAACTACTGAACTGATTTTAATCAAATTTGCACACCGTGTGCAGTTTGATCCAACTTGAAAGATAGGATAGCTTACATCTAAAAAAAAACTTTTGACAGAACGAAGTCTGTCCGGGCAGCTAGTAGTTTATAGATAAAATTTGATAATTGCTGTAACTACCACGCATTCGAAATCATTGTACGTGTGCGGAGGTTTGCGTTTTCTACGTTTGATCGCGTACGATCGCTTCAAAAACGCGCCGTGTGCAAAGGCTCTTAGTTGTCAATTCGATTAGCTATGTGTAATAATTTCACCTGACCTTAATCTCACTAAATGCATGGAAAAGATTAACTCTGACGGTACAGTTACGTAAAATACACATATTTCATATATTTTATTACCCTAACCGTAGTGACTTCGTGACGGGTTTATAGTATTTACAATGTTGTACACAAAAGGCTAGAAAAGGACGTAACATAAAATGTTGAAAACAGATTTCTCTTAAAATTTCTTAGATGTTTTTAACAGCCATGACGGCCATGTTATTAGTTAAACAGTTGTGCAATAAAAAATAAATGGCTCTAATATTTTTACTATTGGCACAAGGGTGAAGCTTTGTGTCTTAAATATTTTAAAACAAAGCGGCGCCACAGATGCAGTTCCTAGTATTGCACATAAAATATGTTTCGACATATTTTTTGTAAAATACCGGCTAAGTGCGGTCAGGGGTTTGGAATTTGGATTTGGGAAGCGGGGGTGAGAGGGTGAGGCGTCAAGTGGCTACTTTGCCGGCTGGCAAAGACCTATAGAATTTTAATTTATTTATTGGAAACAAAACCGCTTAATCAACTTGTTTATTTTATTTCAATTTTAGTTAAAGTTGCCTGGTCTCCTCATTTCCCTGTTCATATCATTCTATTCCATAATATTGTTTATTTTTTTCTTTTTAATAAACAATTATGAATCTATACTAGGGTCGATTTGCAGCCGGTACAAATGTAAACAAACTATTAAAATAGTTTTCTAGGGTATTTCACCAACTGACATTAAGTAATTTGTACACCAAATGCGTTTTATTTAGACAAATTACTCATTATGGTATTTGTGAATTCTTAAATAAATACATATTGATAACAATTATAAACTCCGAGTAAATGTGGAAACAAACAAAATTAATTAACACTGTCATCATTCAAACACTTTGCAATGAAAATCTTATTTCCAAGAAGCGATTTGAAACCTTTAACATAATGACGTACTATCTTGATCCCATCAAAAACATGAATGTAAAGTAAAAGCCAATTTTAAAAAAAAGAATTGAGATCTAAATGGGTGCCAAGTTCTGTGTAGAAAAGCCTAAAAATTTAGTCACAAGAACATGTAATTCAAGCTCCACATTTGACTTGGTTAGTTTTCACGTACCTATCTAGGCTATAATAATTATATTTGTATAATTATCTTTGTTAAGTCTGTTAGGTTGATGACCTATGTTACTTTTCTAAAATTTGGTTTGTTGGTTGCTAACTAATGAAAACTAGCCAATTCAAATGTAAAGCTTGAATAACATGTTCTTGTGACTAAAATTTTAGGCTTTTCTACACAGAACTTGGCACCCATTTAGATCTCAATTCTTTTTTTTTAAATTGGCTTTTACTTTACATTCATGTTTTTGATGGGATATCATTACTTTTTGTACAGAAATTATTAGTAGGTACTTATTCATAACGTTACTGATTAATTTTGTTACCTTATACATGAACTGTAATAGTGCCCTTCTACTAAATCCGTAGTTAGTGCACCGTGGTCCAAAATACCTATTACTTCATTATTAATTTATAAGTAATGATCTTCTACTATTCATGTCCGCTAAATATTGAAATAATAATGAATACTAAATCCCAGTCTGTTATAATAATAATAAATACGATACGATACGATAGTAGTAATAATAATAATAAATACGATAGTCGAATATACTCTTATTAGTTAGGTATAAGTAGTTTGTGTTCGATGAGATAACGTGCCATAATATATTTGGAAACAATACTTCGAATCACTTTAAACTGGTATAATTTCGGAAATAATACAAAATTTAGTGGTGTACATGCCATACAAGATAAGAGAAGAATAATTTTTCACACATTAAAAATGAAACAATGCAATACACTGGAAATAACGGCTACTGACGTCTCACTAATCTGTACCTACGTAAATAATACGTACGTACACTGAACATCTTCCCCCCGTTAGAAGCTTCACAAAGTACCAAAACTGATATGTTTCGATTAAAAAAAATTAAGGGTGGTATTCCACTCCTTATATATATTCCACATAATGACCACCTGTCATCAATTTTGATTGCTGTTCATAAATTCAGGCGTTATAAGTAAGTGTTCCTAATAGAATCAATTTTTTGAAAAATTATCATAAAATGATAAAAATTTACTACTTTCAGATTTATTCCTTTGTATTCACCCGACTACCTATCTGCATGCCAAATTTTAACTTTCTAGGTCACCTGGAAATTGGATATAGTTTTGATCTATAGGTCAGTCAGTGTTAAATTTCTCGATTTTTGGACGTTAATATCTAAATAAGCGTTTGAGATGTGTTTATGAAATTTGGAAGACGTATGTATTTCGCAAGTCTTAATAAATGAGCCAAATTTGACAGGTTTATGTTCAATAGTTTTTGAGTTATGAGGTAGTCAAAAGTGGCTCCAAATGGTTCGTGTAATATTACACACGGTGCTGCTCGCCAATTCTGTTAGCTAGAAAATTGGCTTACACGCTACCGCGTGTTTAGATGAGTACCTAGTACTTACCTTAATGAGTAGGTAGTTTGTCTAAATAATCTAAATTTTACTAACAAAAAATAACCGACTTCAAAGTTATTCAAAAACTACTTGTCATGTGTCGTTAAAATTTATGTGGGATCACATGACAGTCACCAGCTTTCGATTAAAAAAAGAATCATCGAAATCAGTTCGCCCAGTCCAAAGTTCTGAGGTAACGAACATAAAAAAATACAGTCGAATTGAGACCCTTTGAGAACAGAATTGACATTGAGAACTTTTTTGAAGTCGGCTAATAAAACGCATTTGGTGTACAAATTCATGTCAATTGTTGAAAACCCTAGAAAACGATTTTAATGGTTTGTTTACATTTGTACTGGCTGCAAATAGACCCTACTACTGATAAAAAACCACAATAAAACCGCAGCAGAAATCTATTTTTCGTGTTCTCACGCTCAGTGTCACACATAATAATTTCATGTTTTTAATAATCATTCAAGCTGTCGTCCCTCAGTCCAGTTGGCAGTAACTCTGCTTTCGGCGCGACAGGGCCGACAGGTCCAGTATTCGATTCCCAGCCGGGGCAGATATTTATACGATTTTTGAAAAAATAATATTGAATCAAATGCTGTCCCATTTCAACAATAATAATTTATTACATCCTGATCAATACGGTTTCACTAAAGGCCGTAGTACAACCGATGCAGGGGCTAGGCTTTTAAAGCATATATTTGAAGCATGGGAATCATCACAAAATGCCATAGGTGTATTTTGTGACTTATCTAAGGCATTTGATTGTGTTCAGCACGAAACATTGCTGTTTAAACTTGGCCACTATGGTATAAAAAACAAGGCCCTTAGCTTGATCGCGTCTTATTTGAGTGATAGGATACAAAAAGTTAGTATAAAAGATATTAAGTCATCGGGGTCACCGGCTGTGTTGGGTGTACCGCAGGGCTCGATCTTGGGTCCGTTTCTTTTTCTGGTATACATTAACGATTTACCACATTATGTAAAGAACCAAGCGGATATTGTACTATTTGCTGACGATACATCATTAATATTTAAGTGTGAAAGGAATAAAGTAAATTTTGACGACGTAAATAGTGCTCTTTCGCATGTGTCGCGTTGGTTCACTATCAATAATTTGCTTTTAAATGCAAAAAAAACTAAATGTATAGAGTTTGTACTACCTAATGTTAAAAAAGTTAACAAATCTCTCAGACTGAATAATGAAATATTGCACATGGAGGAATCCACGGTCTTTTTAGGGGTGACCTTAGATAGTAAACTTCAGTGGGGCCCACATATAACAAATCTCGCGACTAAACTCGGTAGGGCTGCTTATGCTGTTAGGAAAATAAGGCAGTTTACTGACGTCGAAACTGCTAGGATGGTTTATTTTGCATATTTTCACAGTATTATGTCATATGCCATCTTGCTGTGGGGCAAAGCAGCCAGTATAGAACAAATTTTCATACTACAAAAAAGAGCTATTAGGGCTATTTATAAACTTAGATCTCGTGAAACTTTGCGTGACAAGTTCAAAGAAATAGGTATACTTACAGTAGCCTCACAATATATCTATAGTAACGTGGTTTTTATACGGAATAATATAAGCGCGTATAAACAAAATTTTGATATCACTAATCGCCAAACAAGAAAAATGCACCAGTTAGTAACGCCATCTTACCGTCTTTCTAAAGTGAAGCGATCTTTTATGGGCCGTGGTGTACAGTTCTATAATAAAATCCCAAAGTTAATACGTGATTTGCCAGTGGAATTATTTAAGAAACATGTAAAATCTCAACTTTTAGGCAAAGGCTACTATACTGTAGATGAGTACATAAATGACAAAGACGCATGGAAATGACCAGATCTGCAACCAGTTCCGTACAGGCTAGTGATACTTCTTTGTAAGAAATATACCAATGTATTTTATTTTTAAAAGATGTGCTGAGGAGTTTCTTTCGGCTTTTCTTCTCCTCCATGACAAAGCACCTTTCCGAAAAGCTGGTAAATTAAAAAAATGACGTGCATAAGTGTATCAATGATACCTACATGAATAAATGATTTTGAATTTGAATTTGAATTTGACGGATAATTAATATTTGTTAGGTCGCAACTGTTTGCAAAGACTGTGATTGTCTATGTCATCAGACTCATCAGCGACACATACCCTTGCAAGGGTATAATATTATAACAATGATATTGGTATTCTTAGCGGGAGCGCCGCATTCAGGCTTCAATAATGCAGTAAACACTCAAGTCTTTCTGTCATCTCTTTATTTTGTGGCTATACTACTTAACTATAGTCGCCGCGAACTAGTGATTAACGATTAAAATGCGTGTATTGTTGACATTGTCATAATAACATTTTTGGCTGCTCTTTTCCATATTTACAGTAAACAAATAACTACTGATATTATAATACGGAAGGGAATATTCTTTTTGGTTTTTTTTTTAATTATTAAAAAAATTGATTACCTAAGCATCGGCAAAAATATTGAAAACCCTAATTTTGAGCCGAAACAATTTCTATTACAATTAGGGCTTACTATCCGGATATTCGGATATTCGAATTATCCGGATATCCGCTGAATTTAATATCCGGATATTGGGCTGTTTACTATCCGGATAATCCGGATAGTAATTAATTTTATTATTTTATACGTTTCTTCAATTGAAATATGTAAAAAGCACCGAAATATAACATTTTAAACTGTATTACTGTAGAATAGATACAATATTCGCATAAAATACGACTTAATGTCAAATAAAAAATGCCAATCCCGATATTTCTTCACAATAAATGCAAGTGTACAAGCCATGTCCTAATCATGTTTGCAATTTCAATAATAGCAACACAGAAAAGGCGACGTAATCAATACATAATATGTAGGTAGGTAATAAAGGCAACGGCTGGTCTGGGTGGTTGAGCACTCGCTCACGGTGCTCCATCGAGGAGAAACCTGGTTCTGGCGAATCTACATGCCGTGTCAAGCTATAAAGCAGAGCTCAAAAACTAAGCAGAAGTCGAACAGTTGTATAGCAATTGACTACAGAATTCGAACAGCGTTGGGAACTGCTGGAGGGAGAAATAAAAGGCAAAGCCACTATCACTTTACAATTGATACTTTACTTCTGTGTTGCATCCTTATTACTGAGGGTCGTGCCCTTGATGAAGGTCCTTCACTGCTCTTATCAACTCCCTTCACTTTTCCTGGTGACCAACCTTCTCAGGACGATTGCATTGCAACAGTAAATGTCACCAAAACACACAAGGATTTCCTGATAATATCTTCGTAAGTCTAGTCTATTGAAGCTACGTTGCCGCGTTGAGCCAATATTGGTAATCTTGACAGACCGTGGTATGCAACGCTTCCTGATCAAACATAACATCTCAAAAGCATCTATTTTCTTTCACGCTTGCTCTATGCGCCCATGATACCCTGGCATATAAAATATCGAGAAAACGAACGTCTTGAGCTGGTATTGGTGACATTAGAGATCTTTAGATCTTGCCATATTTCATTAATTTGCTTATAGCATTTTTAGTCATGTTTCTCGCTTTTGACTCGATTTCCTTCCCACATCCTCTTTGATTGGATATTAAGTACATCTTCGAGGTATACAAACTCGTTGACGAATTCAACGTTCGAAAGTTCTCTACTCCTAGAGAGTTGATGAGATCGATAAGCATTATTTCGGTTTTCTTCTTGTCGAGAGTGAGCCCGATAAGTTCACTCTTTCGCTCTGCTCTGCGGAAAAGGTGAGCAAGGTCCGTCTCCTTTGACGCAAAAACATTGGTATCATCTGTGAGTCAGGTTATTGATCTTTAAGCTACGACAAAGGCTTTTAGCAGGGGCGTAGCTACCGCCGTATCAGCCGTATCAATTATACGGGGCCCCGGGGCTGAGGGGGCCCCCAATGCGCCTTAGAAAAAAATCGTGAAATGATCCGGAAATTAATTATTATGATTCGAAATATGTTCCGGAAAGCATCGATGCTTCATTGAAAAGTGAAATCAACAATAAACCTACTGGATTTCAGCAATGCCTTCACATCAGTAGACTTCGACATACTTATTGGTATTCTAAACTCCCTTAACGTCTCGCCTTCTGCCGTTACTTGGCTCAATTCCTATCTTCGTGGTCGCTCGCAGCGAATCCACCATAACGGGGTAACCTCTGAGTGGTGTGATCTTTCTGCTGGTGTGCCTCAAGGTGGCGTTCTCTCTCCTTTACTTTTCTCTATTTTTATTAACTCGGTCACTAAATTTATTGGTTCCAATTTCCATCTCTATGCAGACGATTTGCAACTATACCACCATTTTGCCGTGACTGATATTGATGAAGCAACAAAACAGATGAATCGCGATCAGTAAATGGGCTAAGTCTTTTGGACTTGTGATTAATCCGAGGAAATCGCAAGCAATCTTGATTGGTTCCAAACATACTCGAAATGCCTTGGATTTTTCTAAAGTGCCAACTCTGCTTCTGGATAACACGCCGATACAATATGCTGATACGGTTAAGAATCTTGGTTTGACGCTAGATGCCAACCTGTCTTGGAGGACACACATTGGGAAGGTGAGCCGTAAAGTTTTTTATACGATGCACTCACTTCGACGCTTTCAAAGTTTTCTGCCTCTTAAGACTAAAATCTCTCTGTGTCACTCTCTCGTCCTTCCGATCATAGATTACGCCGATGTTTGTTACTTAGATGCCACAGAGGAGCTGTTAAATAAACTTGAGCGCTTGCAAAACTTGTGTATAAGGTTTGTGAAAATTTGATCGTGTATCGCAACTTCGCAAGGATCTCAAGTGGCTCCCAATCCGCTTTCGCAGGAATACTCGTATCCTTTGCCTCCTATTTAAGATCCTCAAAGACCCTTCCTCTCCCTCGTACCTCCGCAATCGTTTTTCCTATGCCCGAGCATCTAATGCACCTTGTAGGAAGCACATTAGGTCGCTCTTACATTTTCCTCGCCATAATACCTCATCCTACTCCCATTCCTTTTCGGTTCATGCGGTTAGGTTGTGGAATTCACTACCACCGAGTATTCGTCAATGTCAAACAAGTTATTCATTTAAAAAAAGAGTAAAAGAACACTATTTTTCTTTATGTCAATAAATCCTGTCAACTTTTGATTACTATCTAATATCTATCTATAGTTTGTCCATATATTTATATATATATATATATATATATATTTATATATGTATGTATTTATAAAATTTATATGTATTAATGTATAATATATAAATTGTATGTATGTATACTTGTATGTAGGTAATTATTGAATAAATTAATATCTATATTAGATGTTATTTATATAAACAAGTGCACGCTAAATTAATTTTATATCACTTTTCAAGTCCTAGGTGTGCTGGAAGAGATTTCTTTTAGAAATAAGCATTGCCTATGTACAAAATTTCTTTTATAACTTTTTGTAACCAATTATATACGTGTACATGAACAATTAAATAAATAAATAAAATAAATAAAATAAAATTACTTTCTGGACCATCTTTCATCGTATTAATGCATTAATTACTTTAGCATCATGCAATTTATCTTTAAGAGGCCATGATGGTAAATCTGGAAACTCGACAAATTAATCAGTTATTTAAATGCCCTAATCAAAAAAAACAAAATATTTAATGTACACAAAAATCACGTTCTACACGACTCATGATGCTCTCCAGAACGGAGTGCTGCGCGGCCATGTCGGCGGCAACTGCATGACACAGCGCTCCGGGAATACCTCAGGAGGAAGCTCATTCAACACGTAGCACAGCTCATTCTACAGTTAGCACGTTCGTGGTAAAAATGATCGGGAGAATCGGACCGTAGAAGTTCTCCACGAGTCTCGTTGAGGTGGATGAAACTTCAATTCGGTCATGAGCTTTGTAAAGCATGAGTAGGTGCCTCGCTCGCAGTGAAGTACCTACTCCTTAGCCCGGTTTAGAACATCAAGTTTTTTGGAAGCCAACATAGCCTTGGCTTCCAAATGACGCTGATACTACACATCACTCGATATGTCACCTCCCAGAATCTTACTCTTACAACACTTTTAGTGACGGTAAGTGCGGTACCCTGGAATTTAGGCACTATGAAAAATGGGGTTTTCTTAGTGGTAAACGCGCCAACTTGTGTCTTCGTGGGGTTGCACTCGTCTAAATTAAGTCAACCCTATTCCAAGACTTGCTCCATAGAGTTCTCGACTTCAGACACAAGTTTAAGCCTGCTATCCGCCACTTGCAAGTTTTGCAACTGAGAGTAATTAAGGGGGGCTGTGTAGTAGGCATCTCCTGTGCTGTCATCTGCATAGAAACAGTTGCCAGTTATGCCATGTCATTGATATGCAGAATGAACAGCATAGGAGATACCACAGACCCTTGGGGAACACCAGCATTTTATAGGTTTCATATCTGAGCAACAACCATCTACTACATCCTTGATATGTCGCTCAGATAGAAAGCTACCCAACTGCATAACCTCTCACAGCGACCGTAAGATGTTAACTTCGTGAGATCCCCCTGTGCCAGTCCTGGTCACAGGCCTCAGCGAAATCTAGGCTGACTGCCAGTGCTTCCCCGTTGCGATCAAGGGCCTGACGGTGCCTATAGGTGCGTAAGATAAATTTAATGATCACCAGCTGAACGACCGTCGCAAAAACTGCATTGTCGATCACAGATCAGCTGATGATCTTCCAGATATCCCAGGAGCTGCATGTTAATCTCGCGCTCCATTACCGTTGCAAGCAAGGAGGCTATAGGATTATCGCTATAGGTCTGTAGTTAGCCAGGTCACTGAGAACGCCCATTATGTGGATGGGATGAAAAAGGGTAATCTTCCACGAAGACGTATCATGTGGCATAAGATAGCGAGAATAAGCACGTTAAGACGGGGAATCAACCAGCCCCGGATCTATGATTTTTTCGAACCGAAAAAAAAAACTTGAGAGGTGTCAAGGGACACCCGGATGGAACGAAGTCCCTTGCAGACATTATGATTAATACATGTTTTTGCTATCCTAGTACTATCCTAGTGCAGTCAGTTTTTGCTATCCTAGTACTATCCTAGTGCAGTCAGTACTAGGATAGCAAAAACATGTATTAATCATAATGTCTGCAAGGGACTTCGTTCCATCCGGGTGTCCCTTGACACCTCTCTTTTTTTGTTTTAATTCACGATAGCTTTTCTTTTGAGGAAGATCTTTACCCTCGAGTCGAGAGGGGGCCCCCGGCAAAATTTTGATACGGGGCCCCGGAAGGGCTAGCTACGCCACTGGCTTTTAGCATGGTATACCTACTCCCCATAAATATTGAAAGGAATGAGTGACAGAGTACGAAGTAAAAAAATCTGTTCTAGTTGTCAACTGGACTTTTTAAGGACACATCCGTGCATAGTTGTGTTCCCGGAACAAGGATTCCTTCTTGAGGGTTCGCCTTGACAGTATGCACGTGACAGTATACAGTTTACCTAGAAGTCGAATTGACCAGACAACCAAAAATGGCGATCTTATTGACCCGGCTAACTATAGGCCTATAGCGATAACATCCCTGCTTCAGAAATAACACGCAGATCTCAAGATATGTGGAAGATCATAAGGTGACCAATGATCGACAATACGGTTTTGGCCACGGTCGTTTAGCTGGTGATCTTCTAGTTTATCTTAAGTACTGATGGGCTCAGACTCTTGATCGCAATGGGAAGCTCTGGCAGTCAACCTAGATATCGCTAAGGCATGAAGACCGGGTCTGGCCTTCTCACGAAGGCCATCTATTAGAAGTTATGCAGTTGGGTAGCCATTTTTCTATCTGAGCGACACATTAAGGTAATTGTAGACGGTTGTTGCACAGATAATTATGAAACCTATAAATACCGGCGTTCCCAGTGGACTGTGAAGACACAAGTTTGCGCATTTACCGCTAAGAAAACCCCATTTGTCATAACGCCTCAATTCCAGGGTACCGCGCTCATCGTGAGTAAACCTTTTGGGATTCTGGGAGTTGACGTCTCGAGTGATGTGCATTATCGGCGTCATTCAGAAGGCAAGCCAAGCTAATCTCCCAAAAAGCTTTCGGTCCTGAACCGGGCTAAGCAGTACTTCACTGCGAGGCTCCTACACAAGCTCAGATCAGGCCTCACATGTAGTATTGTTCTCACTTCTGGGCAAGGGCACTACAATATTAGCTTAATCCATTCGATGCTATACAGAAACGCGCGGTCCGAGTTGTCAACGAACCACGAGTCACTCACAGGTTAAAACACCCGAGTTTCAGAATAAATATCGGTTCTCTCTGGGTGTTCTACCGACTTTACAACGGTGAGTGCTCCGAGGAATAGTTTGACTTGATGCCTACTTCAGCTTTTCATCATTGCACCACTCGCCGAAGTTTCATCCACACCGATTGGACTCGTGGAGAACCTCTATTATCCGATTCTCACGATAATATTTGCGATGCACGTGCAAACTGTGGAATGAGCTTCCTTCTGAGGTATTCCCGGAGTGCTATGACATGGGGTTTATTTATTTATTTAAACAACTTTTGAACTTTTATTCGTATGCGTTAGGTTTCAGATAAATACAGTACCAGCTCGAAGTGGTGAAAAAGTATGAAGTACTCTAATAACATTGCTCATGAGTTCATGACCAAATGTGATATCAGGGTGAAACAGTTTCACCCTGAGTTTCACTGAAACTCATCAAGCTTAGCAGCGCGCTGATACATCTAACGAAGTTTTGAATTTAATTTTGAATGAGTCTTTGTAATAAAAACATTGATTTAATTCATAAATTATTTGAATTTAGCTTTCTTAAAGTGTTATCATAATTATTCGTATTATCCGGATATATTCGGATATATCCGGATAGTATTCATAAATTATCCGAAATATCCGGATACGAAAATAAGCGGATAATTGCATGCCCTAATTACAATTCACCTGAGCGTGATAAATAGCTTTAAATACCCACTCACCTGGTACAATGACTGGGGGAGGACGGCACCCTCTCACAGCGAACCTGTCATCAATATTGGTGACTCTTCTGCCTGTGACTTCTGCCAGGTCATCCAGGATATCTTGCTTTGTAAGCCACCTGTTACTCATGATTGCACTAAAACAATAGAGAACTTTTTCAGATTGGCTTGAGTAGTGTGGCTACTGACTGTCGCTACGGTGACTATCCGTAATCCGACTGATCCGACTAGTCACTGCCCTGGCCTAGCTAAGTGTTAGCTAAGTTACTAACTGGCCTGCTAGTGGCTCACGTGGCCAACTGTACCGCAGGCTACACTGAGTCAATACGCAGACGCAGGTCTGTTTGGACCGCATCTCCGCCGCCAAAGTGATGTTCGATAGTATTCAGAGGCATCGATATCGATAATATCGAAATGAAAATATGGATGTCCGAAAATATCGATGTTTTAGGTAGCAAAATCAATTTCTTTATTTAATTATTTAGGTACGGTTAAACTTGAAAAACGTAAAAGGTAACTTATTTTTTTTGCGTATCCAATATAAATGTTCACAATCCTTTGAAACGTCTTTCTAAATCTGCTAGATAAAGATTTTAACTTTAAGTAACTGGCGATCTCGCTCTGTCTAATATATGGGAGAATCTACCTGGTTTTAAATTTATGGGCGGACTGTATGCCTTAGGCTTAATGGCATACAAATCTCATACACAAAGATTACAAATCATTAGATTAAATAGTTTTTTGCTTTATAGGGCATGAAATTATAGTTGATTTCAATTTCCAACACAATTTGCTTAATCATGATAAAAAGCATATTAGAATTTTATTAACTACTACATGAGATTATTGGGTGATGGCGTAGATATGTGTAGCGACTACATAGTACATAGCGACAACATACACGCACGTGTTCCGTAGTCACCTGTCTCTGTCACTCCCGCGTAAATACAATGCGTCTCGCTCGCATAGAACGGCAGCCATTGCACTGTGCGAGCGAGCACGCATTATATTTACGCGGTAGTGACAGAGACAGGTACTACTAACAAGTCAATGTACGAATTTCTTCCTGCTTCGCGCGCCGAACTAAACGTAACGTTAGTCAACTAAAAGTAACAGATGTGGACTGAGCGCTGTGAAATTCGACCCTGTAATTGTCACATTTTTTGCACTCGACACTTTGGCATCCTCAGACAAGCATTAAATTTTGAGTGCTTGGTACTGTATTGGATGAGAAATGTTAAGTAGGTAGTTCGCCAGCACTTCAGACCACTTTTGGAGTCAAAAAAAATTAGTAATGGTAACAGCAAGTCAGCAACATAATATTTTAGTAAGTTACATAAGTTTGTAACGCAAGGCAAACTTTATGACATCACAAGAAAAATTGCAATGTATTATTCAAAATTCAAATTAGATTTGTTAATCAAAAGAGGCAATTATTTATTGTCTGTGCTTTGCAATGCTGTTATGCTATACAGGGTGAATTTTTCAAGTGGGTGTGGATTGCCAAATCCCAAAGTACCTATATGGAATAGTGTAAAGTGGTCAATGGAGTCTCGGGGCCGATTTTGATGAAAGTTGAAACTGCATCATTAGGTTTTTGAAAAAGAAATATTTGAAGCCAGGTATCGAACTTGTTGATTTAAAAGAAAAGGTGAAAAAGAACATGACAATGACAATATGGGTGTCATCACAAGATTTAAATTATTTATCTGTATTTTCCTTATAACTTTTTTAATATGTTTTAATTACACAAGAAACAATATGTTACCTATAAGCTTTAAAGTAACACCACTTATATATGTAATCGCATTCTTAAATCAATAAAAAGGTTGGCACTTAGATTGGATACTTATGACTGCATTATTGGTACTAATGTGGGACATAGTACCTGCAGCTGTGGCTATATAAACAGGATCATAAATGGTATTATAGGTCAAATACCATAGTATATAAAAAGAAAGAACATTAAAGTACAAGTACAAAATTTTATAAAATTACTTCAAACAAAAATGTATCTGGGGCAACCAAGGGAGATAATATACTAAGAATTTGCACTGTTTGCAATAATGTGAAATGAGGCAGCTCTATAATATCAACAATACAGTTGGTAGTATGAATCATCTGATGTTTAACAAGTGGCCTCATGTTACCACAAGACTTGATTTTGATGTCAGATGACTATGTTGTATCACATTACACATATTTCTGATCAGTTTTTTATCTTGGTTGTAGACACTTTGAATTTATAATTAATTTGATAAAAGTATGCATTTCATTTGATGAAAGCAGTGATAGCCTAGCGGTTAGAACGTTGGTCTCTCGAATGGAGGGGCCCGAGTTCAAATCCTGGCACGCACCTCTGGTTTTCAAATATTATGTGCGTATTAGAAGTTAATTATCACTTGCTTCGGTGAAGGAAAACATCGTGAGGAAACCTGCACACCGGAGAGTTCTCCATAAAAGTTCTCGAAGGTGTGTGAAGTCTACCAATCCGCACTTGGCCAGCGTGGTAGACTATGGCCTGTACCCCTCACATTGTGAGAGGAGACCCCGAGCCCAGCAGTGGGACAATTATGGGTTGTTGCTTTGCTTTGCTTTGCTTTTATGCATTTCATCATTAGATCAACAAAATATACTTACAGCTCAGCTATGGTATCCAAAAGTATCCCAATTTCTTTGTTGTTTTTGGAGGGGAGGTATTTCAATGGATGTTCTTAAACTGTAACCGTTGGATATTCATAGAACACAAATAAAAATTTAAAGTGTGTGGTTAATTTATCAAGCTAATTCCATATTTCTTAGTTGGCCGAGTCTATTCATCCTGTAACCAGAAGAATAAATTTATTTTAATATCATATTATCCATAATATTAAATAACATCCGTTTTATGTAATAATAGTCACTCCATTCTTGATTAGAAAAATACATCCCGGATTAAAATTCATTAAATATGTATGTATTATCTTGCCAACACAACTTGCAATAAGCTTCCAAGTTGTGAAACCTTCATAACCTACCTCACCCAACCCAAGGCCAAACTTTATAATGTTTATTAGCTTGTTGGGACAAGTTGAATCATGGCTTGTGCGTGATAAATCGACACAAATACTTCTTTACTTGCAATTAGTTAGCTTATTTAGTTAGCTTAAATATTCGATGTTTCTGACACTTAAAACCTTTAGTATAATAATTATTACACTTGTTAAATTCTTAAATTGCAACATTAAGAACACTATTCAATCTTTCAAGATAAATTAAAATTAGTTTTTAAGAGTGCTTGACGTACAATACAATACAAAGAAAATAATAATTTTAATTTTTTTGTGTAGGTAGGTATTATTAATATATTTCCACTAACCTATTTATTGTTTTTACTCCCAATCAGGCAATCACACCACACACACTGTCACTTATCTCAAGCAAGGCAATCTGGCAATGCAATAAACTATAAATTGCAATTTGCAATTTGCAATGCAACCAATTCAATTCAATGCCAAATGGCAAATGAAATGAAATGCCAAATGCCAATTGCAAATTGCAATTAATGAATGACGTTTGTTATGAATTATGACATTTATTGACGTAACGTCAATGACGTTTGTTTTGAGTTTGCACATGTACCCTACGTTCCACTAGACGATCACAACGACCACGCTCACGACCGCGATTTTTCCGTTCCACTAGCTTGTGAGCGTTACAAATATACACCCAAGTGGAACGGGTATAGTGAGCGACGTGACTTGAGCGTTCAAGCCACAGAGTACTTACACGTTTTAGCCGTTGATACAAAATGTACTCTATGATGTTGAGAATAAGACAAGTCTGAAACATTAGAGATTATGTTATAATTTTTAAGCTTTATATAAACGTTGCATAATTAATTATCAATTTTATTTATATACTAGTAAAAAAGTATATCTACAAACAAAACATTTTTTTTTATGAAAAGACAAATTAATATAATAAAAAATTGCATATTAATTATGTTAATGATATTGACCGACGAGGAAAAATGTATACATGGCTATATGTATAGTGAATTAAACATTAAAATTATTTACATAATTTAACATATTTATATCAACTTGTGACCCCACGTCGAGCATCTGCTGGAGAAACTACTATAATCCACTAAAGTATCTCTTGTCGAATCGTATACAGTAATTTTTTCCACCACCATCCATAACTTTTATAAAATTGCGTTGCGCCAAATTTCTATCACCATCCATTTCTACCCAGTGTTGCCAGGTCTAAAAACTGGCGAGAGTAACTTCGTCGTATCTGGCAACACTGCAATTCGACCACTTCGACCCACCCCGTGAGGTGGGTTGTTTTGAGCGTGCCGTGAGCGAAATTAATGACGTCATCAATGACGTTTTCACCGCGACCATGACGACCGTGGTCGCCATGTGGAACGCGTTTTGATCGTTGTGAGCGATGTGAGCGTCTACTGGAACGCAGCCGTAATGCACGCTATCAGCCATAATCTATACCATAGACAAATCTACAGTCGAATTCTATGGTCGAATCCATCCACTTTGGCAACTCAAATGCAGAAATTTTGCCAGGACATAGGCATTGCTGTTCTTATCGATATTTTGCGTGACTTTTAAAATCAAATTAGCTCTGGGAGGGAGGTGCCACGCATGTTTTAAAGTATATACCATCATACATGTTATACGCGGATTGTTGCAAAGTAGACTAATACTAACTAAATACACTCGGGTGCAATGAAATCGCACATTTGATTTTTTTCTGCAAAATACAAATTTTTTTTTTTTCTGAAAGATACATATATATTTTTTTAATATGGAATTAAAGCTGGTTTCATTACCTATCCAACGATACCATACAAGCCGTTATTACTTTACCCTACGGCCAAGAATTAATGACAACAAAAAAACCCTAAAATTAACTCCCTTAGGTTACCGTAGTTTGCCAGACTAATGCAGGTATAAAAAGGCATGTTTTGAGTAAAATGTCATCAGTTGCATTTCAACGCTCAAACTGAAAGGACGTCCAGTGACTACAGCTGCAATAATTATCGAAGAAAATGGATACTACGCCAGAAAAAGCCGCTCAAGTCGTTGCTCTAATTGAAGCAGGCCAGAACCAGAGTGCTGTAGCTCGACAGCTGAATATCAGTCGATATTCAGTTCGTCGTGTATACCAGCGCTATCGGGAGACTGGTGGCTATGAACGACGAAGAGGATCTGGTCGAGCTAGAGCTACAACTCAGCGCGACAACCGATTTCTCGTAACGACGGCTTTGCGAAATCGTCGCCTGACAACCGTTGATCTTGCACATCATCTCCAAGAGGTGCGTGAAGTGGAAGTCAGTCGGTGGACGGTCAGAAGGAGACTTGCTGAAGGCGGCCTAACAGCGCATAGGCCAGCAAACGGCCCTAAATTGGCGCCAGCTCACCGCCAAGCCCGTCTTCGATTTGCACAGGAACATGTGAACTGGACAGTCGACCAATGGCGAACAGTTCTGTTCTCAGACGAGTCTAGGATGTGTCTCCATGGCAATGATGGACGAGGGCGGGTCTATAGAAGGCCTACAGAGAGATTTGCCCCGTGTTGCATCACGGAACGCGTTGCATATGGCGGTGGTTCGTGTATGTTCTGGGGTGGAATCTCTTTGGAAGCCAAAACTGAGCTTGTCTTCCTCACTGGGGCCAATATAAGGCGTCCAACAAGGGGACTAACTGCTCGGAGGTACGTCGAAGAAGTTCTCCAGGAACATGTCGTACCATTTAGCGGTTTCATTGGAGAGAACTTTCTCTTTATGCATGACAATGCAAGACCCCATACCGCTCAAATTGTAACGCAGTACCTTCAAGAGGTGAATATCAAAACAATGGTGTGGCCAGCTCGGAGTCCGGACCTTAATCCGATCGAACACGTCTGGGACAATTTAAAAAGGAAAATAAGAGACCGAAATATTGCTCCAGCTAATCTCCAGGAGCTGCAAACTGCGCTCAAGGAGGAATGGGACGCTATCCCACAAGACTCTATCAATCACTTGATAGAGTCGATGGGAAACCGGTGTCGAGCGGTAATTCAAGTAAGAGGGGGTAACACTTCGTATTAATAAAGGTATTTTTGTAAGAAAAGGGTGTTTTTTTTTTAAGCCTTCATTTCCCACACAGTTTTGTCAAGGAAACTTCTTTTAATAAAGGATGAATTTGTAATTGGTGTTTTTTTTTGGCAGTAGGATAAAGTAATAACGGCTTGTATGGTATCGTTGGATAGGTAATGAAACCAGCTTTAATTCCATATTAAAAAAATATATATGTATCTTTCAGAAAAAAAAATAATTTGTATTTTGCAGAAAAAAATCAAATGTGCGATTTCATTGCACCCGAGTGTAGTTAAGAAGTATAAACACATTAATCGAACACTATTTTATCAGTTTATCTAAAGGTTTTCAAATGCATGCCTAAGTCCTTAATTCCAAAAATGGTCTTAGAAGACCCATAATATTTTTGAGACCTTTTTAACGATACCCCACACTATAAAGTACGCGGCAAATAAAAAATCATCCTCACGTTGCCTATATGGGAGGTACCCTGAAAAAGATGTTTTTCAATCTTTTATTCTACGATTCTGGAGTTTGGGGCAGATGTTATTAATTGCCCGTTTGTGGGTAGTCTCACTCGTGCAAGAGACCACCTACTGCAGATTTGATTTGGTTGGTCCACCACATGGGTGACCACCCGCGTTGTCTGATGTCTTCAACCTTTCCCTGGAGAACAAGGCGTTATTAGATTCCAAGCATGGGTATCTAATTTCGACCGTATAATTCATAATAACGTGAACATCCACGGGGCACGGTGAACATCATAACTATGTTCTGGCAACTGGCAACATTTTAACCTTTGAGTTGTCAAAGTCTTTCACAGTCTTTGTCACCACAGTTGTCACTTGTCATTGTCACTTGTCAGTTTGTTTTGTGTTGTGAGACTTGTGAGTTTTGTGACCAATTTTTTTAAATACAAAATTCAACTACATTTTACATGGTTATTGGTTTAAGAAGTTTAATGTGATGATAGGTTATTGTTTTGTGAATATTTAATACAGATTATTACAATAAAGCATACTGACTTCGTCAAGTTAGAGTGCTATTTGGATTCGAAAGATGGGTGACGAAAAACAATCTGAATCAGTACAAGTGGATCCAAATACAGAACTTATTAAAGAGGAACAAAAGGCTAATGGAGACAATGTGAAATCGGACAAAGTAAAAGGTTAGATATCTTTATAGAGACATCACCTGATCGGAACGCTAAATGTCCGGATAAATCAATAATTATATCAAAAAACATTACTATTCTAAAAATGCACACATCACTACGTCGAGTGCAAAAAAGCGTTCAAACTAGCCCGTAGTAGTAGGTAGTTAAAGTTAATTTCAAAAATATTATTTTTTTTGCTTGTCCCAATTTGCAGACTTAAATCCTGACTTTTTTTACCTTCTGCTCCGATTAAAAACAAATCGGCCCTGGCAACACTAGTTCTTAATGACTGGCTGTGAAAGCTAGCTCCTACTAAAATCAAATGTGAAATATTTTTTATGTGGATCATTACTCACAGTAGTCGTTGCTTATGTTTTGTATTAGTATTACCGATATGCATGGGGGATGGTAACCACTTGCTATCCCTTACCACTTGCTCAGATCGACTTGTCTATCTGCTCTTTGCATAAAGAATTTGTCAAGGATATCCATTGCCATAAGGTTTTTCTTATAAATATTGCTTATCAGCATTTAATACTCTTATCTTTCAGTTGACATACTGCTAAAAGCGACAGGCAATGCACCAATAATGAAGAAGAAGAAATGGGCAGTAGATGCAGAGAAGCAGATCGGTTGGATCATGGAGTTTGTTAAAAAGTACCTCAAACTAGAGCCTGAAGAGAAATTGGTATGCTACCCTCCTTTACTACTAGTACTAAGTACTCTGAATACCCATTAACTTCCTTGGCCTGCAACATGGCTTAATAACTGTTCACTTTATCTCATAATAACATTGATCCCTGTAATCATTGATCCCGGTTTTAAATGGGTCCAAAGTATGGAAAAGCTCAAGAATTTCTTGCCACTAGGAATCACCGATTCAACTACCATCCTGCCCCGTTTCTTAACTTTTTCAATCACAGGATAGACTCGAGCAGCCGGGCTACGAGAGCTTTTTGCAACATTAATGACTACTTAGTTATTTAACCACACATCAGGGCCATGTTCAGGTCATTGATGGATCATGCAAAGCTAAGATTTAAAAAAATCTTGGTGTGGATATTTGCCTTATTTACCGTCCATATTTTAGCTAGTGATAGAAGCTTCAGTATGTATGGGCATAGCCTTTCACTTGAGCCACACTCCAGTTATGGCTCTGACATTTGTGGCTAGACCTTAAATATGATTTCAATCTTTCTCATTCCAGTTTCTGTATGTGAATCAAACATTTGCACCCTCTCCGGACCAAGTGATAAGGAATTTGTATGAGTGCTTTGGCACTGACGGAAAATTGGTGCTACATTACTGCAAAAGTCAAGCATGGGGATGAAAGATCTCTCTCTGAACAAGCAATGTATGTTGAAATTAGTTTTCTCATATATGATTAATGTATTTTGGGATTGTTAAAAGGTATCTCAGCATTTACAGGTATATTTATTCATATTGTAAATATAATATTATGTAACTATGTTTAATATGCTTAAAAGGATTCTCTTTATTTCTCTGACTTTTGTTTATATAATTTAGTAATTTGTATATTTGTTTCCTTAGATATAAGACTTCATGTGTATTATAAGTATTTATAAATCAGTTTCGTTTTATTAATTTTGGTGTTAATTGAATAATCTTGACTTGTTGCTGTAAAATGCCAGTGGTATGATGGTCTGTCATGTACGATAAAGACAGCCCACAAACAATTATTATAAAGATTAATAATTGTTATTTGTTTGCAGATCTTGGTATTATGCGGTAGTTATTTATATTACATGTGAATGATTATCTTCCAGAAAATGGTAAAAATATAAGATTTAGGTATCAATTGGTCACCCCAAAAATTAGTTCTAACTCGTCACGCGCCAAAAATATATTAAATTAATACTAGTTCGTCACGTCTCAAAAAAGTTACAATTGGTCACATGTAACTCATACATATTTTACAGCTATGTTCAAACTAAACATCAACCAAATAAAATATGTATAATTTATAAAGAAGTATATTTTACAATAACTCCATTTATTACAACTTTTAAATGAACAAAATAAATTACATTCTTGTATTGTATATAAATTCCGATCACTTCTTATCCCCACCGCCGCTGATGAAATCCTTGCTTGTGGTCCTTGTTGGCAAGTTATCTGAAATTAGTATTAGCATTCATTATATAGATTTTATTATGATACGGGTGCTTAAGAAACATATTTTGTTCACTGATATTTGGATCCAGTTCCATGGAATCAGTGACCAGGACAACACTATCGAATATCGATCGAAATAAAGTGTTAACTGACGATAAGTGTACACACTGTACAAACATAAGCCCAAAAATGATGTTCATGAGTGAATCACTGATCCCTTATAATGCATGATTAATTCAATGATATTGAATTTGTGAACATAACTAATTCATGCCAGGTAAGATTAGAAGTTATTCAATAACTGAAAGGTTCTCGAATTCTATGTGAAAGGAGTTTATCACGCCCCCGACCAGGAGACAACCTGTAGAAGACAGCGGGCATCCGCTGGGTTCAGAAGGCTCAGGAGACAGTCAGAATAGCGCAAGTTAGGACAAGCCTATGTCTAGCAGTGGATCTCCAAGGGCTGATGATGGATGGATTCAATGTCTACACTCACCTGGCGGCCTACAGCACTTGGCGGTGGTACTAGGCGGGGTCCTGCCCTGGTTGGAGCCCTTGCTGCGGCCGGTGGCTGGCTCGCACGGACAACACGCGTGCACGCTACTGCGGCTCGTGTCCATCGCTTCTATCTTCTCCACCTGGTGACCATGGTTAGATCAATGAAGTAATAACCAGAGATATTGTCCGAATTCAACAGCAGACACGGTCGGTAGTTGCACTTCTGTTTGCCAAAATTTCTCGAGTGTTTCCGTGCCTCGGAGGACACTTAAAGCCGTCGATCCCTGTTGTTATCTTAAGATAACAGTCGTAAGTCATGTCGGAGACCTATGGGTGGCAAGAAAACTTTCGACAGTTGGATCAGTCCAAATGAAAGCTACCAGGAGTACCAGGCTATCAGCAAACCTTAGAAGGTGCGGCGGGTATCTTGTGCTGGCGGTCGCCGGCCGCGCGCTGCGCCGGCTTGTCGTCCAGTGGTAGACGGAGCTCGTCTTGTAACGCCTTGGGGGACTGCGAGCTCGTCTTGCGGGCCGACGGGGTCTCTTTCGTTAGGTATTGCTGGGAAATAGTAATACACCTATCATTTATACGCTAATGGTTTGTGCCCTATGTAATTAATGCGTTAAAAGAGTTACATTAACAGAGTACTGTATAAGCTTAGGACACAGGCGTAACAGGAGCTTAGTAAAATGAGATTTGGATTTAATACCCATCGATCGTTTTGGCAGATTTGCCCCTTGTGCCAAGCAATCCTAATTTCAAAATTAAAATTTTTATTCAAAACGTTACGTCGATACCAGGAGCACATAAAGCCAGAGAGCTCACCTCGGGCACTTTCCACACGATGATGCTGCCGGCGGCGCAGCACGACACGATGTAGCGCGCGTCGGGACTGAACCGGCAGCACGTGACTGCGCCCGCGTGCCCCAGCCCCGTGTGCGTGTATATGCCCTCCTGGTACTTCCACAGCTGGAGACAACGTTTACCAATATCCATTTAGCATGTAAAATGGAAGTTTTTTTTGTGGGAAGTATTTTTGGATGAAGCAAACGCTGTTGGATGGGTGACCACTACTGGCAAAAATTCAGGAGCGCTTCCGTGCTTCGAAGGTCACGTAAACACCTCGGTCGGTCAGACCTGGTTGTTATCGTAACGTAACAGTCAGTAAGCTACGTTCGCACTGGACCAGCGTGGTGGAGTATGCAGTATGCTCTAGATCTCCTCAAGAGAGGACCTGTGCTCATTAGTGGGGCATTAATAAATTGAAGCCGACAATAAAATGTAACTGGCTTACTTTAACCATCTGATCGTTGCCGCCTGTGACAAATAGTTCTCCATTTTGCGTGATGTGGATCCCGTTTATAGCCCCCACTTTGCTCGCCTCCAGCTGAAAATAAAATAGCTTTGTATATATAAAAATATAATATAAATATATAAATATAATATATAGCTTATCCACTTTAATAAAAACAATATAATCGAAAGGCTATTCTGTCTGTTTGCATTCCTGAAGAATCATAACGTAAGAGTGAGTTCCTACCTGGTGGGATTGTGGATGAGTATAACCTTATGCCACAAAACAGAAAGATACAGAAGGTTTACTCATGTACTTACTTTCATTTTTAATATCTACTCGGCGGGCGCGTTATGCTCTCAACTCTGTTTTACACATTCCATACAATATAAGTACATAAGAAGTATCATAGCGGTGGTTTTCATACTTTGTTGTTCGGACGGGCATTATTTTGAGGTTTCTATACAATGTCAAATCATAAAGTACTTGTCATTGTGTAATTATTTTAATCTAACAGCATTACGGAAAGGTGCTAAGTTAATCGATTCGTTGCTGATGCCACAAGTTTAAATACATTGATGACACGCCTGTAGTCATCAGCAACGAATCGGTTAATGAGAAGAAAAAATGTTGAAAGAAACTCCTCAAAAGTAGTGGCGCAAGAAACTCCGCAGCACAAATGGCGCAAGAAACTCCTCAGCAGTAGTGGCGCAAGAAACTCCTCAATAGTAGTGGCGCAAGAAACTCCTCAGCAGAAGCGGCGCAAGAAACTCCCTATATCCAGTTCTAGTGGAACCGATACCGACCTCCCTGGCGAGGTTCCCGCTGCCGGTCTCCCAGTAGGCCACGCGGCGGTCCGTGCCGCCCGTCAGCAGCTGGCAGCCCGCCGGCTCGAAGCACACGCACATGAACAGCGTGTTCGCGTACATCACCTGCCGCCGGGACAGGGAACTGCCGGGGAATAAAGCCCAATGCATACACATACCTGTTTTTTAACCCCTGACGAAAAAACAGGGGTTTGACCATTGAGGTACTATACAAAGAGAAGCTATCTCAAACAAAATGTGTGTTCCACCGCCGGCTTGCCCTCCGTTCTCTTTTCAAACTAGGAGGCTCGTTTGCACACTTGCCATAGAGTAACTTTGTATATGACACTTGTCGAACCAAGACAAGCAGTCACCGACTCCAAATCTTTACAAGCTCTTACTCCAACTTTATTTAACGTGCAAAAGCGTTTAAAAGATTTCAAACGTAATTACCATTGATTCGTGTCAAAAAATCCAACACTTTAAATTGGTCACAAGCGTCGCGTCGGCAAGCTTATTTAGTCCATTAACACGCTAGTGGCTTGCCAAGTTCAAACGCTCCTTATGATTTTTTCATTCAAAATGGCGGGAACATTGCTCAATAATTAAATTAAATTCGTTTTAGTTGATTTAAGTTAAGATTTTGTTTTCTTACTGATGATAAAGTGATAACATTATCTTTTTTGTTTTTTGTCGTGCAATTGTGACACATTCTTATTACGCACGACGGCATTTTTTCAGTTTTTTCGTAAACAATTTTGACATGCAGCCGCAATGAGCGCAGCCGAGTGACAGAATGAAATGCAGCCGGCCGGCTGCAATGCACACCCCCGAACCCGATGTTCGCGGTGTCCCTTCTATACGCTAGTAATTGTAATTCTATGGGTTTGACGCATGGGCGTAGCCAGGGGGGGGGGGGTTTCGGGGGTTCAAACCCCCTCCCCCCGATAAGTTAAGGACTGACATTTTTATGTGCTAATAAACCCTTAAAAAACATTTTTCTAGACATCATGCCGAATCGAATGAGCTATCGCACATTTTTTAGGAGCTTTATTTCTATTAAACACGTTTTTGAACTTTTTGACTAAACTAATAATTATAATAGATGGCCATTAGATGGCACTACATACGTCGTCGTGAGAAAAAATAAGGTCTCAATTTTCTTTAGGGTTATTTTATGTACTTTTGGTTGTTGTATTACCCCGAAACTAAAACCTGGCTACGCCCTTGGTTTGACGTGTTTGTGTGTCTGTATGTTGTCTGTGGCATCATGGCTTCCAAACAACCGCGATTTTGATCTAGTTTTGTTGTATGAAAGGTGACTTATTCGAAAGTGTTCCTAGCTATGTTTAATGAAAATCAAACCGTCGTGGGTTGTTTAAATTTTAATTTAAGATTATTTAAGGATATAGCCGACAAACGAGCTGAGAAGTTGACGATCCACCTAATGGTAAGTGGCTATCGTCGCCCATGGACATCAGTAACAACAAAACCATCACGGATGCGTTACCGACCAAGAAAGAGAGAAGAAAAAGAAATAAAGAACGGTCTCCGAAGCTTCCAGTTGGAACCCTTTTACTTAACTTTTTTAGTCAGGGGTTAATAACCTAAATTTTACTAAAAAAAAACCGACTTCAAAGTTACTCAAAAACTACTTGCGCACATACTTAAAACAAATTTAAGACTTATATGGTTTTCTCAGGGATGCCATCGTCAGATCTCAATAAAAATTTATGTGGGACCACATGACAGGCACCTGCTTTCGATTAAAAAAAGAATCATCAAAATCGGTTCGCCCAGTCCAAAGTTCTGAGCTTCTGAGGTAACACCTCCTCCTTTTTTTGAAGTCGGTTAAAAATGTACTAGTGTTGTACAATCAACAAGCAAGGCGTTACATAAGATCCCATATGATGCACGACCCGTCCGTCCCGGCGCTGACGGCCTCCGTGTCGTTGGGCGACACCTGGATGGCCGACACGGGGCTCTTGTGCTCCTTCAGCACCTTCTTCAGGGACTGCGACGTCGGGCGGATGTCCCATACGCGGACCTGAAGAGAGCAGAGAGAGAGATGGCGCTGCTTATTGCTTGCAAGAACAGATGTTGCAAGGGGCCAAGAAATAAGTCAGAAAGTTGAAGTTCCATCGAACCTCTATGGTCAGATACTCATGATCTTTATTGCCACGCACGTGCAAATTGTGGATTATACTTCCTTCTGAAGTATTCCCGGAGCGTAAAAATGTAAAAAGTGTTCTTTAGGGCCAACGTTGCATGTTATTTCTCTGGTATTGCTCATGGCCATTGGCGATGGTAACCACATAATATCAGGTGGCCCGTCTTTTTCGTCTACCCGGCTATAAAAATAATCTGAATTTTACCAAGAAAAAATAACCGACTTCAAAATAACTCAAAAACTACTCGTCAGATCTAGCTCACATTTAAGTGGGACCACATGAAGAAATAAAACCACATGAAGTCGAAAGTTCCGAGGTAACAAAAAAAATACAGTCGACTTGAATACCTCCTCCTTTTTTGAAGTCTGTTAAAAATACTAGATTGACGACCCGTGTGGCGCAATGGTTACCATGACGCATCAAGGGTCCTGGGTTCGATTCCCAGCGAGGCGAAAATTTGAATGATGAGTTTGAATTTCTGTTCTCGGTCTGGGTGTGAAAGTCCTTGTCTAGTGTGTTGTCCATGGCACCCACGACACAGTGAATCCTAATGTGGGGCTATGAGTGTAGCTATAGCGTTACTAAAGTACCAGGAGAGCATACTAGCGTGGGGCTATGAGTGTGAAGCGTTATTTATTTATTATTACCTGTCCCTCGCAGCCGCCGGAGATGAGCGTGCGGCCGTCGCGCGTCATGTCGAGCGCGGAGGTGCCCTTGTTGTGAGTGTTGTAGATGCAGTACACCAGGCGGCCAGACAGCGGCGTGAACGCGCGGATGTTGCCGTCGTTCCAGCCTGGGACACGCACGCACTAAGTGGACTTATGTTCGGTTTACACACAGAACACCTAATAATTAGTTAGAAAGGAGTTGTGGGCGTGGCAGGCGCGCCAAGATTATGCGCAAACGAGCACAATCCTCAAAAACACGCGATCGCGCTGTTTAGTGACTCGCGAGCTCCAACGGAGAAAAGTACTGCGAAATACTGTGACTAAATTACATAAAAATGCCTACATGTGCGGTAATTACTTGCCCTGCAAGAAGTGAAATGCTTAAAATAAACAAAGGAAGCGTTTCTTTTCATCGATAAGCAAAAAACTAGGATATTTTAGTTTAAATCTTTAAAAATGTCCTTCAAACGATTCTTTTCCCACAAAATATACATTGCGGGCTTCATGCGCTCCTCATTTTTAACACATCAAATAGAACGCGTAATGTATTAATTACATAGTAATAGCTCCAGCGTTGGGCGTAGTAAAAGATGACATCGATATTCGATAGATTCTTTCGAAGTTATATTATAAACAACGTTCTTAAATAATGTACATGTGGCCAGATAAATTTAATATTATATGCATTGAAATATAGTTTGAAAGATAATTGAAGTATTTTACATCCTATTTTTTTAATATTTTTTTTTTAATCCAATTTTTTATATCTTATAAGTGATCACAATCCCACCTGATGGTAAGTGGCGATGTAGTATGGGTGGTAAAACGAACTAAATTAGCAAAAGCCTATTCACTCTTGCCTTGAAAATAAGTAGGTAAGTATATACATATAATAAAATTTATAAAAAAACGTATGATGAAGAACACATGAATCTAAATCTGACATACGTAGCGAGTTTCCAATATCCTATATTATTTTCCAATAATTATGTTATTTTTTATGGATTTAAGGTAAACCTTTATTTTACACAAATGTCGACCTTACGAAAATAAATACCGATAAAAGTTTATCGTCAGTCAATCCTTAGCTACAGTGTCACGCCCCTCACGCACACATAACGACCCTCGTGCGTATTTGTTCATTTTCGTAGTAGTAGTAGTAATACTAGTAATGGAGGGGATCGGAATGGCGACACCGGTTCCCATACAAATTACGCGCTATGCCCTTTCTAACTAATTATTAGATGTTCTGTGGGTTTACACGTATTAAGTAGTTAACTAAATTTTAAGTAAATTAATATGTATAAACGGACAATTTAGTAGTTTAGTGATCAGTAGACAAGTAATTTAGAAATTTTTCTATTTTCTGTTATGTACAATACCAAGCAAAACTGCTTTGTATAAACGTAGCGTCTTTTGCATGGCTCCGTTGATATATAATAAAATACCAAGAAATATCAGATGTATTTCAGATTATAATGTTTTTAAAAATAAAGTAAAAGAATTATTGCTCACTAAGAGCTACTACTCAATTAATGAATTTTTAAATGACAAAGAAATATAATCTTAATACTAAATAAATTGTTAATTGACTGCGATATAAACCGAGCTATTATAATTCGTTGTGATAGCTGTAGTTATGGATTTCAAATTTATTAGGACTATAATTAAAATGACGAGTTATATTTAATTAAGAAAAATAATGTTAAGATATCTATTTTATATTGTATACCTGTCTCAGGTAGGACATAGAGACCTGAATAAAATTGTATTTGTACCAACCATTATGTACCTATTGTCCACAATAAAGCATCTTTGACTTTGACTTTGACTGTTATGTAGGTGGGCGAGGCTTATCACTTAACATGATTGGACAGACACTTTTTAGTTATTTAGTAAAATGCTTAAATAATTAAGTAGAATTGTATTATTGTATGAACTAAAGAGCTTTACTAAATTATTACGCGTGGACGTACACTAAAAATTATTCACTTAAAAGGACCCCGCACTAATTGTATGGAAATTGTGTTTCAGCGGATTGGTCTGAATTTTTGGTATGTTGTAGCCCTAACCGTACTGATGAAAAGTCCCAATGGGCACGACCCCCATATTGCGTGTGTTCTCCTTCAGGGGGCGCTAACCCCCCCTCCCCCACAGTCTATTTATTCGATTTTAGCGGAATGATTCTGAATTTTTGGTATGTTGTAGTTCTAACCATGCCAATCAAGAGAAAAAAAAAACGGTGCGTGTACTTTTGTACGCGCGTGAGAAGTTATACTTCTTTGGCATAATTAAATAAATATTTAACCCCCTCCCCCTCCCCTCCCCTCATTTATTTCATAACGCGGAAAGAAGTATAACTTAAAAAATATCTCAGCCTCACCAGTGACGATGGACTTGCCGTCCCCGGCGAACAGCACCGAGGAGCAGGTGAAGTTGGGCACCACTATCCGCAGCAGCTCCTGCGCGGTCTGCACGCACCACACGCGCACGTCGCCGCCGCCCGCCGTCGCGAACACGCCCGACATGCCACTAGGGGAGCAGAATCATGAAGCAAGCGATCACGTATGAAGCAATAATAAACCTAAGAAATGAATAAAAAAAATATATTTGTTTTGCGGCCCGCGACAGTATGACTTAACACGTATTTGTGGTCCGTATGAAAACAAGTTGATTACCAGTGGTATAGAGGCTATAGAGCCCAGCAACCAAAAGATAATATTATAATCTTGCTCCATTGTCCCGCTCGCTGGTCAGAAAGGAGTTACTAGAGCCCTACCTATATACAGTACCTTAGAACATGGAAAACAGACTCATGATTTACGTGGTCTGTTTTCCTAAGTTCTTCAAACTGCTTAACTTGGTTAAAACAAAGCATTGTAGTATATCCGGTTCGAAGGACCAACAAACCTAGGGAAGGCCACGCTGTTGATAGCGCACCGATGGCAGGTGGTGACCAGGATGGGGGCGAAGGTCGCCACGTTGATGGCGTAGATCTCGCTCGTCCGCGTCCCCGCTAGCAGGAGCCGCTTGTCTCCGCGCAGCGCTGGTGACTCCATCAGCTCGAGGGAGGTGATGCTGCCTTCTAGCTTCACGGTTTTTAGCTGAAGGTGCGGTTGAGTATGAGTTGGGTGTAGGTTTTGTTTATTGGCATAAAGTTATTAGTAAGATATTTATGGAAGACGTTCAGACGAAGAAATTCAATAGTACTCTGCAAAGTGTATACTATTTTAATAGTCTGGACTAAGCCATATTAATAATTCAATGTATTAAGTGTTAGGTAATTATAAATTGGACCTATATCTATGTATCTTTTTCTATGTCGACAAATAAGCACTCGTGATGAAAAGACTGTGATTAAAGTGGCCATATTGTTTAAAAATTATAGTGCTTAGCTCACCTATTTGACACATTTTCACAAGCATATTAATATCAATGTGTTCAACCTATCAAGCGACACTTCCCCTACAGCCCAATAGGCAATAAGTCAACCAGAGCATTTAAGCAAAACTCCAGACAAGCGTTACACTTTAATTTACAGCAATAAAGTGTGGCCAGATAAAAGTTAGTCATAAGTTACAGATTTAAACTTAAATAACTTGAAACTCACTGCCTTAAAGTGCGGCTTGTTAGGATCCAGAACCTTCCCCTTGGGGAAGCCGCCCTTCCAGTTGATCTCGTCCAGGATGTCCACGGTGCCGTCCCCCGCGCCCACGATCAGGCAGCCGTCGTCCATTATCAGGATGGACTCTATACCTGGAGTCGAGGACAAGCCAATAGACTTGATGTTATCGCTCCATGACATGACACAAATTCTTATTTACGTTTGGAAAAATTATGACAGTACAATTTTTACGATGTGACAGTCAAAAAGCGACATGATGAAGGTGCGTGATACTAGGCTGTACTAGGCGCACAGCATTTGTGGGAGTTGTTTTGGCGCACGCCGAGTCGCACATACCCACGTTTTTTCATTGAACAAACCTTGGCTATAACAGGCAGACTCGGGCCGCTTGCCCTTCCTCCAGGGGCCGCACTTGGCGAGGCAGCCCAGCAGCGATGGCTTGCAGTGCGCCACCGACGCTGTGGGGTCCGACGGGTAGTTGATTGAGAACTTTATCATGTCTCCAGTTCTACAGAAAAATAAGAGATTCATACTTAATTGACATAGCAAGCCGTGCTACAAATTAAAGTGAAATCGATCTCTGTACGATACTCATACTTTTTTGTGTACGAAACGCAGGTAGCTTCGTAAGGGGGCGTCCATAAATTAAGTGAGGTGTTTTTTTAAATTTCCTGTCCCTCCCTCCCCCCCTGGTGAGATGTCGTGAGATTTTATTCAACCCCCTCCCTCATCCCCCAATCTCACGTGAGATTTTTCAAAATGTGGGTTTCTTACGTAAACGCGTTGGATTGTTATTGTAAAAAGAAAAGAAAAATTTGTTTCGTGCTTTTATTTAGTGAATGATCTTAATCGTATTACGATTACGCTTAAGATTAAATCTTAAGCATGTACAATCTGGATTAAATGGACCAAAATAGTATATTTCTTTTTGTTTCAATCAGAAAAAAAATTGCGTGATATTTGCCGAGACCCAACTCTCTCCAACGTAAGATTAGATGAGATTTGACTCGACCCCCTCCCCCCCTTAAACACCTCACGTAATTTATGGACGCCCCCTAACGGTATTAAGTGTGGCGGTGTGTTGCTTCCTCACTCTAACTCTAGCTCTACCTCTTGTTAGCGATCAACCAGTTTTGGAAATTCTTATACCACGATCTACGACGCTTTTGACTGGTTGTTCGAAACGCTTGACGCAGATCTACGTGTTATGAGTGCTAAGTGATGTCGCCACATTTCCTACCTCTACTCATGGAAGGAACTAACTTGGTCCCGCTCCAACGGATCAAGTCTTAACTTTATATACATGTGGGCATGCAGTAACCTTCGCTAGCGTGATTCAGGTTGGCGTGACGTCACCTCTACCTTCTGGAAGCAACTCACGTGGTGCCAGCGTATCCGTACGCGTCGTCGCGGCTGACGGCGATGCAGCGGACACTCCGCCGCAACTTGCCCAGCGTCACGTCCACCACGTCAAGGGCCTTGCTCTCCATGCGAATGTTCCACACGCGGAGATTCGCTGGACGTTGGGAGATGGGAGGAGGTACATTAACAATGGAAATAACAGAATCATCACAACTGTCCCGCTGCTAGGCTCGGGTCTCCTATCACAATGTGACGTACGGGTTGGTACAGAACTACAGACCATTTAGTCTACTCTAGCACGTTGCTAACCTAGTGCGGATTGGGACATCACACACCTTCGAGAGTATGGAAAACTCATAGGTGTGCAGCTTTCCATCACCGAAGTATGTGATAATTAACTAATAATACGCACTTAGAGATTGGTGCCAGGGTTCGAACTCAGGTCCCTGCGTTTGGGTGACCACTAGGCAATCAAAACCGCTAGGTAATATTAGGTACGCAAAGATTCATTGAGCCGTTACAACAGCAAACATTTATGCCTCCTGATTTATACTACATACTACCTACATGTACCAGAATCGGGAACAGACCGTTTGTACTTCCTAGTTCCTTTATAGCACATATTCGTAACTAATCGGAATAATTTCCTTCATCATCAATGAAAAAAAATAGTATCTATTTTAACATATTGATTTTGTACGTCATCACGTACGCTACACATTTTCAATGTAACGGGTACTCATGATTCGTATTTTTATAACACCGTGAACTCGACGCTAATATCGTACTTTAAAGATCTCTAGTCCAAGTCTTCCTTCTTTCCTTTTAAACTCACACAGCAGTTACTCTTCACATTTACACCCTCCACCTTCTGCATAGAACCTTTCCAAATACGTACTAGTCACTCACAATCTCCACCCGTGACGAAGGAGTTGACCCTCAAGGTCAGCGGAGTGAGTGTCATGGCGTCTCCCGTGGTGAGCTTGGCTGCTGCAGCCGTGCCGGTGGCGGCGCCGGCCACGCAGTCCCAGAGGACCACGCAGCCGTCATCACGACCGCCCAGAGAGATCATGTAGCGCTCGTCAGAGGAGAACGCTAGAGCTTCTACACGTACCTGGGTGATTGGAATTGTTTCAGTGGCGAATTATTCCTAAGGCAAACAAGCATGTGAATTGGGGCTCATCGGTATTGCCTATCAAGAATTTGATGACAACCGCCTACCGTCGACATTGGAGAGCTTTTTTTAGGGCGCCACGTTTGAAAAGTGAAGTGCGTCGATAAAAGAGTACTGCTGACATTTAATCTGCCTCTGAATCTGAATTGCGTAATGGAGGGGACGTGTAAATTCAAGAGGTATACTTAATAGTACTTCCAAGGGTTTTAATCATCGACAGTGATAACTGATTAACGGTCTGCGTTTCAATCTTCGATACAACCGACTTCCAACTTGCTGCTTAATGCATTGTTTCTATTTTCCAGAGAAATTGTTTTAGGCAGATAATAATTCGGTACCCCAACTGAGCTATAATCAGTGTTGCCAAGTTTAGGTACCCCAACTGAGCTATAATCAGTGTTTCCAAGTTTAATAAATTGGTGTTACCTACGTTGAAAACCTTCGGACTAATAAAACGAGAGGAAAAAAACGTTTAGTAGTTAAATTATTGGTAAAAGTGTTATACATATTGCTTACCTTATGTAGTTCATGACTTCCAAGAAGAACCTTTTTTTTAAAGTCCCATACTTTCGCAGCTGCTTTGAACCCGATATGATTGATCTGCCCAGAGCCGATGTAAGTACCCTTAGGGGAGATAGCGACGGTGGACACGCTGTTGGAGTGGCCACTGAGGAAGAACATTTTCTTGGTCCTCCACTCCTGAATGCAGACCTTGTTGCCCATCGGGTAGACAATGTGCTCTCCCTCCGGGTGTACCTTTAGGCCTCGTATAGCTGAACCTATTGACGGGCAAGCATGGCAAAGAAATGAAGTAGCTATATGTACCTACCTATATGTAATAAACACCTAATTAACATAGCATGTTCAATGTTGCAAGCGGTGACAATATTTTTTTAACCGACTTCAAAAAAAGGAGGAGGTTCTCAATTCGAATGTTTTTTTTTGTGTTTGTTACCTCAGAACTTTCGACCGGGTGAACCGATTTTGATGATTCTTTTTTTAATTGAAAGCAGGTGCTTGTCATGTGGTCTCACATTTTGAACGAGATCGGACATGATCATTTGAGTAATTTTGAAGTCGGTTATTTTTTGTTACTAAAATTTAGATTATTATGTAAATGGCTGTCAAACGAGTAGGCAAGACTAGTCACCAAATGGTAAGATTGGTAAGTGATCATTGACTAGCCATAAAAGAGGTGTCCACATTATTTCTGGGTCCCCGACATTGTGACTGAAAGACACAAAAAATAAGTTTCATGTAGATTTGAGACACCCGCCACCTTAGTACACCTCTAACAGGAGACCAGGAGCCATAGTCTCATCTTACCGTTAACTATAAGCAGGGAAGATAGTTGGGACTCAAAACTCCTTGCACTTAATTTGAGTTCCAAGGACTCCAAGTACTGATTTTGTGTTATAGAGCTCATAGTGGGCCCTGTAGTGTGTGTAGTGTATTAGACAATGCACTGTTCTAATGAGAGTTCAGTTCAGTTGTCAACTTCTTCCTTCATGATGGGGTCAAGTGTGATGAATAATTTTTCCAACCCTTTTAGCCGAACAGTATAATGTATATGTTACCGGATATCTGTATAATGCGGGTATTCAGCACAATCCCTAGGCACTGTGTATAATACCTGGGTCGTTTTGGCAATGTATTAAATGATATTAATATTATTCACCATTACATACTTTACCTAGGTAATGTATACGTTTCCGAACTACTATACGGAATACCTACAGGTCCACCGGCAATGAATAAAATTAATAGATTTGGGTATGTGTATTCGATGAACTGTCATCGAATGGCAATTCATCGAATGACAATTCCTCAAATTGCAATTTTTCTTGTTTAAAAGATTTAAAGATTTTATTATAAACAGAAACAATTTAATGCTTTTTATAACTTTTTTGTATTTCTTATTTTTTGATCAATAACAATTTAACATTTTTCCGTACATAAAAATTTTAGGTTTACTTTCTTCCTTGAATCATTTTTTTTTTCAAAACGTTTACGTTAGTGACAGAAACGAATCGCTGCAAAACCGACTCCACGTAGTCTTGTTTGCCCTACCCCTAGAGTGTAATGTAAACCCGCGTAGGCGCGGAGGGTCGAGGCGGCCCACGAGCTAAGGAGCAGGTGATTTTAATGCTCGCCTCAGCTGCTGCGGCGAGCATTAAAATCACCTGCTCCCTGCGGCCGGCGCAGCCGGCCAGCAAGCCGAAGCTGCGGTGGTGAGCATTAAAAGCATCTGCGACGATAAGCTCGCGTGGGACCGCCGGAGCCCCGCAGCGCCGGAGCCGTGACAGAAATTGTGCTTGCTGCATGTTACATTCTGCTTACGTTTTAATGCTGCCTTTCAAGGATAGGTGACATTTGAAATAATAAAAAAATATTTATTAATGATCATATGAAAATTATATCATTCGATTCGGCCAATTGTGATCGATCATTCGATGAACTGTCAATTGATTAATTGTTTTCGATGAAATGTTAATTCGATTAATTGTGTTTTCGATGAAATGTTCATTCAATTAATTGTGATTTCGATGAAATGTCGATTCGATTATTTGTAATTCGATGAAATGTGACCGATTAAATGTTTTCGATGATTTTTCCGCAAATCGTAGTGTTTGCGCAACTTTGTAAGAATTCCATGTATTGTTACAACAGCTTTAGCCTTTGGTTCAATGCACCGCCAAAAGTTGGGGTTTTTACCTTAAATCATAACAACTGAAGGCGATCGGTATATTCTTAATGTACGTTATGAAAAGTAGGGCTCGGGTGAGCGGGCTCCTGGTACGTGCGGTAAATATACCAACAGGTATCTTAGTCTTAGAATTCCACAAGATTGGCCGTGCCCCACTCGGATACAGCTCAAATTGGCTATTAGACAATTTTTGGAAAAATATTTTAAAATTTTCGTAGGTTTATTTTATACCTCGTACAATATTTATTTTTTCAAAAAAGTGTTATTTAGTAGGAATAAAAATAACTTTTAATCCATTAATTTGAAATTCGCGCGAAAATAGTCTGCCATCTGTCACTTGCTGGCTGTGACGTCACATTTCCAATAACAACAGTTTATGCTCTAATTCTGAAGATATTTTATGTGAAAAACTTACACCTTTTTCACTGGAATTGTGAAAATGACAAGCTACAAGACATGTGCAGTGCCTATGTGTAGAAGTACTACAATTAAATTTCCTAACAAATTGTTTATACACGTTCCTAAATGCCTTCAACGTCGAAAGCAGTGGTTACAATTAGCACGTCGAGGCCCAGAGTTAACATCTGTTATATCAGCAATATTCTTTTGTGAGGACTACTTTGATGTAAGTATTTAGAAGAAATCAACTTAGCCTCTGATTTACTAAAAAAAACAAATTAAACCTAACCTAATATTGTTCATAAACATAACCTCTAAGTAATTTATAATCATTAGTTAGGGTGTCGTTATGGGGGCGCTGAGGAAAAACTTCGAAAAAATCCTCCTGTGACCCCTTAGCAAGACTCTGGCCAATTTTACTTTATTAATTTCAGTACTTACACGGAGGTTTTTGCATTCCGAAACTCGGCAGAGCAAAAGTCAGGGTTACACGCAAAGAAATTTGCGACCATCAATGAATCAACTTTAGGCAAATTTGCACTATCAGCTTTTATATAGCCTGACTCCATTTTACAAAACCTCTCAAAAGCACAAATCAAAATATATATTATTAATTTTCTCAGTAAATTGCACACGATAATCGATGTAGTTAGTAGTACACAACGCTATATTTTTGGAAGTGTGACGTCATAACATGCTCAATCATGGCCGCCCGCGTTTCGGTTCTCGTGTCCACAGGTAAAAAAACTCAAATCTATTTTTCAAAAATAAAAATATTTACAATTTATTTTCATGCAAAAAATGTATTGTTTAATTAATGTTAACCAATATGCAACCATATTTTACACATTTCATATTTTACCGTGATAACTGTCAAATAGCCAATTGTGAGATTTATACGTTTCACCACCACTCTGATATCATCTGCGTACCCATAGACAATAGGCACGAGCGGGTCATTACTATGTACAAAGAAGAAATCCCAAACCTAGCCGATAAGGACGGAGGATATGTCGGAGCTGGAATCTTGCTTAAATGTAAGAATGCCAAAGTTTGGGTTTGGCAGCCAAAACCATTTGTGCCAAGTAAACTGTCTGCCCTCACGTCTCGCTTCTCTCCCACTTGTTGTCTTTTACACACATTACTAATTACGCATGGAGTATTGTATAGAATGCCTGGGCGAAGTATGAAATAAATAATATTCGAAACGTTACCTGAACGTTTTAGATATTCTATAAATTGCCTAGGTATTGTATAGAGTGCTGAATTATATAGATATCCGGTAACATATACACTATACAGCTAGGGTTGCCAGACGTCCGGATAAAGCCGGACAGGGTTAGGCTTTTTGAGTGCGTGTCCGGCCAAATTGAACGGTGTCCGGCCTGTCCGGTTTTGTTAGGCTTTTTGCATTCGACTTGTCACGTCGTTTAGAAGATTTATCTGTATGGTAAAGGATCACAACGGCCTGGGGGACACCACAAAATTTTTATCTTGTTAATACTAAGACACAAAATCCTCAATAATTTAGGGTGTCCGGCCTTTTTACCAAAATGTCCGGCCAAACTGGCTGGTCTGTCCGGATATTTGGTTTGACGACCTGGCAACCCTATATACAGCTACTTATTGGCCAATTATACACATGTGAACAACGATGTTGTATGTGGTAAAAATCTTTGCATGTGAAATAATCATTAGCAAGTCTTTTTACCAATAGCTTAAAAAAATATTATTTACTAACCATCAAATCCAATGATAGCATAGGGTTCCAAGCTCTTCCCATCCATATTTAAACAAAGCTAACTTAATAACACGCAATACAAAATAATGTAATCTAAAAAATTAAACAAAGCTTGGCAATGAAAAGTTGGCAGATGTCGACTTTAAAACAAGTATGTTTGTTTGCTTACATCTGTTGCTACGGCAACGGAAAAATCAGAGACAAGAAATTTAATAGACAAATGGCAATAAATATTATTTACCAAGTAAGAAGTTTATAACAGACTGTATTAAATTCACTGATTTTGTTACGTTCAACAGACAATTAAACTCAAATTTCAGTGAAGTTGATATATATTCATTAACACAGCACATTTTCAACATAATCATACATTTTTTGCATAAAAATTGTAGTAACATTGTTTTCTTAAATTAAATAAAGCTATGGTTAACTGATAAAACAACAACAGAGAATTGGACTGTAATGTGTAGGTAATGAATAAGCAAGAAAATCAAGAAAAATAATAAGTAATTAAGACAGATCAATTGTAGGCATGTAAATAAATCTATGTTTGGTCTGTTGTGGACAATTATTATTTATTAAAAAATCATAAAATATCTTATTTCTCTGAATTGTAATTTAAAAATAAGGCAGACACAAAAAAAAATTCAAGAATACATTTTATCATTAAATGCTAAAAACTATAATAAACAGATTTTGATAAATAAAAATTAAAATATCCAACTATGAAACCTTCGAAGCTCATTTTCTCAGTTATCCCTTAATGTCTCTTAAACATATTATGAAGAAGTGACACTTTTTACATAAATCTGTCTAATTAAAGATCTTTAGTATGTTTTTTTTTTTACATAAAATAAGTTTTTTAAATCATTTAAGCGTAGCAGTGAAGTTTCTGTTAATGTATGGCTGTTAAAAATATTTCCATAGACATTCAGACAGTGTCTCAATCAAGTATCACTTCCGGGCTAAACATTTTCTTCGCACTGCTTTCAATTTCTCGTCAATTGCCTGTTTAGCTACTTCAGCAGCCCTTTTTATATCATTTATCATGTACTGCTTCACCACAGACAGAAACTCTGACAACTGAAAGATATATCATCATTAAAATCATTTCAGCATCTTTTAGTGATTTGTTAACTCTACAATGTTTGGAACAAATTTTGGTAATTATTTGGTGGTTCACTATATTTTTCATGTAAATAACCGACATACGAATTAATGAGCATCCTGATGATAAGTGATCAGGGTCGTGCCGCCAGCGGCAACACCAAGGGATCACCGATGCATTGCTAGCCAAGGAAAAACATAAGAAAGAAACAAAGGTTATTGACGATAGGGAGTGGCTGAAAAACAGCGCTACATTGGACAGAGACAGAGCCATTTCCTTTTGCCCATTCATAATCTTTTTTGTCTTCTCTTTTCTCATCATGTAATTTTTAATGTTGCGTGTGGCAATAAATAATAATAATAATTATTATTAAGATGAAAACACAAGACATATTCCTGCTCTTTTCTTAAGTCTGTTCTCTAGATATTGAATAAACAAACAAGTGACGAACCAACAGATCATCCTCATTCTTGCCAAGTTGTACGAACGCGCACTGGGCTGCGTGTCCTTTATGTTCCAGCCACGGGTCATCGCTCGCTTCCCATCCATCCAACTCCTTCCCACACAGAAAACATTTGGCCGCGTCGGCATCGTCATCTCCTGTGGCAACTGAGTAGAACCCAGCCTCTGCCATGTTCCGCACATTGCATTTGTCTTTGTCGCTAAATGGCCATTTCTTAAATGTTTTTATTCGCTCTTCAACTAAAAATAGTGACCGACTTTCCATTATCACTATTGTCCTAATTTAAACTTTAAATAAAGAAAGATAATTAAACTCGGTTTACTCCGTACTCGTGCTGACTGCTGTCGCTTCAGTCGCTTGCCGTTAATTTGCTTTGATTTGAAATTTGAATTCTGTTTTGTTGTCAATGGTTAAATTATTGTTGTCAGTGGCGTTAGGAATAGAATAATAGACTATACTTATTACAAAAATCCAGTTTTATACTCTATTAATACAGCAACACAGTTTTATTTTTAGTCTGTTGAGACCATGGATACATTACTCTAACTGGATACATAACTTTGTAGAGGTACGGTACCTGTAGCTCGAGCACGAATATTTGCGAGAAAGTATTCGTATGGTTAACGTAAGCAATTTGTATGACATTTTTTCAAAAGCGCCCCTATCGTGCGTAAATGGTACTAAAATGCCATACAAATTTGACAAATTGCTTACGTTAACCATACGAATACTTTCTCGCAAATATTTGTGCTCGAGCTACTGAAGACTGATGACGACCTTGCGATTGAACGGAACGGAACAGTGTCGCCAAATCCAAAAACAAATACGGTAGATTCTTCCGTGGAATACCGTAGATTCTTATAATACGGTAGGTTTTATGAGATTCGAGGATTTCTCCTACTTAAATTAGATTTTTGTGTGGGTCAAAATATGATAAAATGTGCTAAAAACACAAAAATCATTAGAAGTTAATCGGTAGATCGAAGCTGAAAATGGTAGATCTACCGTAACTATGTAGTACCTGGCCACACTGCAACGGAATGACCATTTTTATATTGTGTCCATGTTATCTATAGTCAGTGGCGTAGCTAGCCCTTCCGGGGCCCCGTATCAAAATTTTGCCGGGGGCCCCCTCTCGACTCGAGGATAAAGATCTTTCTCAAAAGAAATAAAAAGCTAGCGTGAATTAAAACAAATCTAATAGGTATACTTACATCGATTAATAAACCACATACAATCAATACTCTAAAATTTTAATCTGAAGGCAGCTCTGTTTTGTTTCGGGAGATCCGAACGCGAGCGCAGACTCAGTAACCAATGTGATACGACAAGGCAGGGAATTTTTTATTCGTAATTCATATTTATCGGTGGTAAAAACCAGCTCTGGTATAGCAGTCCCTGTATTTCGGTATCTAATCAAAAGCATGCCGCTTACCAGGCCTGGTCATCCGCGTGCACGCTTATAGATCTATCCACCCCAGGGCTTAATACAAAGTTCAACGCTGCCTCCTGGTTAGCAAATGGCTAAAAGGAAGGCAATTTAACCCCTTGATACCAAGAAGTTGAGAGGACCAGACTGTATTCACGCAGTGGTGTTAAAGATGTTTACTCCAGAGTTGATTCCAGCCCCAGATCTCGGGGCAAACCGGGGCACCCGCCGCGGGCGGCAATTCAGGGGACGAAAAATTTATAATATGGTACGATTAAAAATAAAAAAACTTGCTGCACAAAGCGCCTAACATACGGAAGCCTGGTTGGGAGAACAAATAAATTTGTTAAAAAAGAGTTCTTATTGTCCCATTCACGAAAAATGCCAACTATTATTTATTTGTGAGTTTTTTTATCTTATCTTTATCACTATCAAGTTTCTGCCCCAGTTCAAAAAAATCGTAGATCCGGGGCTGGTTGACTCCCCGTCTTAACATTTTTATTCTCGCTATCATATGCCACATGATACGTCTTCGTGGAAGGTTACCCTTTTTCATCCAATCCCCATAATGATGGCGATCTCAGTGACCCAGCTAACCGCAGGACTATAGCGATAAGCCTATAGCCTCCCTGCTTGCAACGGTAATGGAGCGCGAGATTAACATGCAGCTCCTGGGATATCTGGAAGATCATCAGCTGATCCAATATGCTTTTGCGACGGTCGTTCAGTTGGTGATCATCAAATTTATCTTACGCACCTGTAGGCACCGTTAGGCTCTTGATCACAACGGGGAAGCACTGGCAATCAGCCTAGATTTCGATAAGGCCTGTGACCGGGACTGACACAGGGAGGTCTCACGAAGTTAACATCTTACGGTCGCTGTGAGAAATTATGCAGTTGGGTAGCCAGCTTTATATGTGAGCGACATATCAGAGATGTACCTAGTAGATGGTTGTTGCTCAGATATGAAACCTATAAAATGCCGGTGTTCCCCAAGGGTCTGTGGTATCTCCTACGCTGTTCATTCTGCATATCAATGACATAGCATGAGTGGTATGAGTGGTAACTGTTGCTATGCAGATGACAGCACAGGGGATGCCTACTACACAGCTCCGCTTAATTCCTCTCAGTTGCTGCTCAGGCTTAAACTTGTGTCTGAAGTCGAGAACTCTCTAGAGCAAGTCTTGGAATGGGGTTGACTTAATGAAGTCGAGTTCAACCCCACGAAGACACAAGTTGGCGCGTTTACCACTAAAAAAAACCATTTGTCATAGCGCCTCAATTACAGGATACCGCGCTCACCATCACTAAAAGTGTTATAAGATTCTGGGAGTTGACATCTCGAGTGATGTGTAGTATCAGCGTCATTTGGAAGCCAAGGCTAAGTTGGCTTCCAAAAACCTTGATGTTCTAAGCCGGGCTAAGGAGTACTTCACTGCGAGGGAGGCACCTGCTCATGCTTTACAAAGCTCATGGCCGAATTGAAGTTTCATCCACACTGATGAGACTCGTGGAGAACTTCTACGGTCCAATTCTCCCGATCATTCTTAACACGTACGTGGTAACTGTACAATGAGCTGTACTACGTGTAGAATGAGCTTCCTTCTGAGGTATTCCTGGAGCGCAGTGTCATGGCCCATGGGGTTGCCGCCGGCATGGCCGCGCAGCACTCAGTTCCGGAGAGCATCATGAGTCATGTAGAACGTAATTTTTTTGTACATTAAATATTTTGTTTAAATTTTGATTACGGCATTTAATATATTATCTTTACTGCCTGTCTTCAATTCCTCGAGTTTCCAGCTTTAGAATCATGGCCTCTTATAGATACATAAATTGCATGATGCTAAAGTAATTAATGCATTAATACGAAAAATTAAATAAATTAAATAAAATTAAAGATGGTCCAGAAAGTAATTTTATTGTTGATTTCACTTTTTAATGAAGTATCGATGCTTTCCGGAACATTTTTCGAATCATAATTATTGATTTCCGGATCATTTTATGAATTTTTTCTAAGGCGCATTGGGGGCCCCCTCAGCCCCGGGGCCCCGTATAATTGATACGGCTGATACGGCGGTAGCTACGCCCCTGTCTATAGTCCAAGGATATATCATTCGATTGTATTAGAATATTTTTATAAGTGCGGTGCACTTAAAATAAAATAAAATAATGTACCATAATAAATTATATTGTTTCATTTCATTCTCACTTTATGCAAAAATAATCATATAAAACATCAGTTTCCATGACATAAGGATAATTTTGAAGAAATTTCAATCAAATGTTTATTTCAATATAATTTATTTATTTATTTTTATTGTTAATTAGAACGGTACATACCACTTACACTAATTAACACAATATCATGTCATATATCATTATTAGAATATATCATTTACCTAACATTCATAAAATAGTCAAAATAATATCATTATTATAAAGAAAAAAGTAGGCAACACTTTGCAAACTGTCATCTGGTGAGGAGAGTACTCTGATGGTACTCTGTGGAGGCGAGGCGACACCGACATTCGACAGGCATTCAGTGTTGCCAGATGGGGCTATTAAGCGCCAATGGGGCTATTTCCGTTACCGAGGGGCTATCATATTTTACCTCTTGGCTACGTGTAGCCACGGGGCTATATTTCAGCACTCAGACTAAAACAAGAAAAAAAAAGTCATTGGGATTGGATTTTCCAACAAAATGATATGAAAGTGGCTGCCGATGACCTTTTTTTTAGCTCCTATAGGTACTTCGAACCCTATACTCCATGCAATTTGCAGCCGAAACAAATGTAAACAATCATTAAAATCGTTTTATAGGGTTTTTTACCAACTGGCATGAATTTGTACACCAAATGCGTTTTATTTAGACAAACTACTCAATAACGTATTTGTGAATTCTTAATTAAATACATATTGATCGATAACAGTTATAAAATGAGTAATTGTGGAAACAAACAAATTTAAATAACACTGTGCAATGACAATCTTATTTCCAAGAAGCGATTTGAAACTTTTAACATAATTTCCTACTTTGTCATAATGAGTAGGTAGTTTGCCTAAATAAAACGCATTTAGTGTACAAATTCAAGTCAGTTGGTGAAAACACTAGAAAACGATTTTAATGGTTTGTTTACATTTGTTTCGGCTGCAAATCGCATGGAGTATAGATGGGGCTATCTCGGGGCTACACGCGCACTCTGGCAAGGCTATTCGAGAAAAAATTATCTGGCAACACTGCAGGCATTGCGTTGACGGCTTGACGTGACGCTGACGGAGTACGGGAGTACGGACTACGGACAGTGTTGCCAATGCTACGGCAATTACCGTGTTCTACGGCTTTCGGGCCAAAAAATCACAAAATCTACGGTCTACGGCCCGAACCCTATTACCGTAGCAAATTCTACGGCTTTTCGCAAATTCTCGAGTCTTTTTTTATTTACTTGTTTTGAAACATTTTACGAATGTTAAAACCCATAAAACAGCGCCACTAGGCAAATGTTGATCTTAATTCAAGGTCATGAAAAGTGATTCCTTACATCAAATTCACTGCCGATGACCTTTTTTTTTTTTTTTACTCGTTTTTTAGGTCGAGCGCTGAACCGATGGTCTTTAATGGCGTAATTGCATTGCTACGGCCCACGCTTGATCTTTTCCCATATAAATCCTTTTTTATGTAATGTACACGGCCTTCCAAAAATTTTCATTGGCAACACTGACTACGGACCATCCAATCGAATTCGAGCAAGCTAGAGACTAGAGTTGAGCTGCTGAGCAAAGTAAATTCCGCGTTACTTGGTCTTTTTGTTCCTAGATGAAATTATTTGTAATTACGATAAATAATTTTCGCGTTTTCCTAACAAAAGGAACCACGTAATTTAGAAAAAAGACGTTTGGTCTAAGGATATTCGTTTATAATTGAATATAAACTTCAGTGCTTCCAAACGTTGCCAAACGAATAAAGTGCCTACATTTTTGTACTCTTTTGTTAATTCTAAAAACTTTTTAACTGACGTCGTGTGTTCAAGTGTTTGTACGAGTCTTGCGATGGTCCGAGCTGTTTTCTAGCATTGTCCCGTTTAGTACAACCTTTTGGTAAGTGTAACACGTGTATTGATTTAAAAATATGTTTTCTTTTGATGTCGCAATCAATCATTTCTGTGACCTTTCGTCTCATATTTTATAAAAACTATGAACTATTTATATCAAAACTTCTTTGCTATTAATTTCGATAGTATCAAACTTTGTTGTTGTTGCGTACCTACTTTTTTTTTTGCGTACCTACCTACTGAACATAATTCATACGAACTAAATAAAGTATGTTACACGTCCTAGCTAAATTTAAATTCCTTATATTAACTGTGATATTTCTAGAAACTTCTAAGCAGCTTTTCATATGATTTTTGTTTGATCTTAATTTATGTATGCGTGTGAGAATTCAAATAATGTATACTTAACCTTAAATTCCATTTTACAAATTATATTTGTATCGGGTTGGATTTAGAATCCGGTAGCAGGAGTTCGTACATGAGAATGTTTGTAGCTTATAGAGGTTCGTCAGCAGCTTTACCTTTGTATCCAGTGACGGATTAACCCTTAATCAAATTAAGCAATTGCCTAGGGCATCACGTCTGGGGGGCACCAGAAGAAGCACAAAAAAGCACAAAAAACCATGTTGAAATACGAATAGGGGGGCCCACAGGCGTGGATTGCTTAGGGCATCAAGTAGTCTTAATCCGTCACTGTTTGTATCATTATCTTGAAATAATTATCGTATGATGGGGTCCTTCAAGAAGCGGATCTTTTCTGTTCTTCGTGGCCGGCAACGCATTGGTGACGCCCCTGGTGTTGCTGATGTCCATGGGCGACGGTGATCACTTACCATCAGGTGACCCGTCTGCTCGTTTGCCTGCTTAAGGCATAAAAAAAAAAAAAAAAAATGAAAATAAATTTTAGCAGCAACTTGTGTTGATAGTAATCTCCACGTGGGTATTCTAACTGCGAGAAAATTATTATTATTAGGATGTCTGGCTTGGGACAGCTATCCCATGGGCCACAGACCAGGTTTGTTCTATTGTAGATATATCCGTTTCGGAGTTAGATCTGGTCGTCAAGTCCCACTACTCAGACAAGCTGCAGTATGTTGCAGGCAGGGTTTGAAATTATCAAGATACATATGCCTCTTGATAATTATCATGATAAATTTATGTGGGACTAAATGACAAGCACATGCTTTCGATAAAAAAAAGAATCATCGAAATTGGTTGGCGTGATATTGAGTTATTTGTCCATTTGTCATGCACATACTTAATACAAATTTAGGATTTATATGGTTTTCTCATGGATGCCATTGTCAGATCTGAATAAAATTTATATGGGACCACATGACAGGCACCAGCTTTCGGTTAAAATAAGAATCATCAAAATAGGTTCGCCCCGTCCAAAGTTCTGAGGTAACAAACATAAAAAAAATACAGTCAAATTGAGAACCTTCTCCTTTTTTTGAAGTCTGTTAAAAATAGAATATGCTTAATCAAAATCAATCAAACCACTACATCCTAGTTAATCAAATTAATGAGAGGTAAATTATTATCCTCGTCCTCCTCAAGTGCATGGAGATTTACCGTTGATAATTATTGTTTTGAACCCTGGTTGCAGGGTTCCGTTTCTTTGACTCAGTTGGGTGGGATTAGGTAACCTAGAATGCGGCTTCTGCAGTGATCTGTGGCATGGCATTTACAAAGTATGTAGATGGGAGCTTCCTCTGTTTCATCATGCAGAATCTGAATGTTGCAGTGTCTCTCAGACCTATCATCTAGAGACAGTGATGCCCTGAGTTTCTATGTGATATTAATTGGCTCAGAAGTGGGAACTTTGATTCAAAGCTCCGTTTATTTTTAATCCCCGACAAAAAAGGAGGGGTGTTATAAGTTTGATGTGTCTGTGTATCTGCATGTTTGTCTGTGGCATCGTAGCTCCCAAACGGATGAACCGATTTTGATCTAGTTTTTTTTGTCTGAAAGGAGACTTAATCGAGAATGTTCTTAAGTATGTATAGTGTAAATAAAACTGTTGGTTTTTTTTTTATTTGTTTTAAGATTATTGACAAAAAATAAAAGTGAAATGAAAAAAATAGTCATACCTGTTGATAGAGACAAGTTGGGGTGGCAGTTTTCGTATGTCATCAATATGCATTTTAAAATCAAATCTTTTTATTTAACTTGGAACTTTACAAGTGGCAATAGACTTTTTTTAGTAGCACACTGGGTATCTCTAGTTGTAAACAAATATAAACTTATTTCATCATTCACTTATTGATGTTCATGGGTGATGGTGACCACTGAGTATCAGGTGGCTTGTCTGTTCATTAGTCTGGCATTATAGGTACTATACAAGTACTTTACATAAAACTGTTTGGTACTATAACTATTTACACTTTAGGGATGAAAAAAAAACAAATTGAAAATTATATTAAAACTGTACCATTACTTTTTTCTTGCATTATGACCTACTTTGTGCCAAGATAAAGTCACTCCAATGTAAGGAAAACTCATAGTTCTGCCTTTATTTACATCTGCCTTTGTTTACATTTACATCGCTTATATTCAAGAAAAAAACCTTGAGAGCGAAACATCTCGTAAAAAATGCATGTCGTTAGCTTTGTAGCCCAGTTCGTAGAAAGAGTACAGCTCCGTTTTATGACTCCCAACGGATGTACGTACGAGTCTGTAGTCTGTACCTACTTTGTTTTTGCCTTTTCTGTTTTGTTGTCGAGCCTTCGCTTAATTCCATTACCGACCTTTCGAGTTTGAGGGTTGTACGAAGTTCATCTGGAATTCATATTACGACTGGAATTCCAATCAGTAAATTTTTAAAACTTCGCTTTTCGTAATGTCACGTTCTGTCGGAAAATCTTCAAATGGCACGTCTTAATGATGGCCATGGCTACTATATGTCTATACTATGCTATAGCTTTTGACGACCCTGTAGCCTAGTTGGTAGCGGCTGCCTGCGAAGCGAGGGGTCACGAATTCGATTCCCCGCCGGGGAGATACCTATTTATATGACAGATAAATATTTGCACTCGGGTCATGGGTGTGATTGTGATTATATGTGTCGTGTCGTCCATGCCACCCACGACACAGGTAACCTACTGCGAGGGTATGAGTGTGTTAGCGTTTATTTATTTATTTAATCTTGATTTCCTATCACAATTAAGCTTTTCTTATTTTTAATTGTGCTCGTGGATTTCTGCTTAGAGAAGAGTGCAATGGACAAAAACTGAATAATGTAGTCTTCAGTTTCCCGCGCTACAAATAGGCCTACGGGTCAAGGATTCGCCTTTGGTGGTTTCACAAAAGGTCTTTGTATGAGCTACAAATCTCGTTTGACACACACCTTGGTAGGTAAACAATATTATTATTTTTTTGTCTAATTTACTCCCAAATTGTTTAGAATCCTTAGCCCACCTTAGTTTATTCGTCGGTCTCAGGTGTTAGTTATATTTTGTGTTGCCCATGCCACCGACGCGCAGGGTATCCTAGGGAATGATATTACGTAATTTTTATTCTACGGTGGAGTTGCCTAAGTCCAGAATTTTGTTGGCGAGGAGTTCACCTGTTGTTAAAGAGCCTGAAAATATGTTTCATGGCCATGTCTTGAGTTTTAGTTTGCGGAGTTTGCCATAGAGCATCTGCTGCAGCATGAGGCCGCACCGCGCCGGGATAGCGGCTGGCGGCACGGGATCGATGTTCCCGCACTGCGGATCGTCCCAGGAAAGTCGCCGGCCGGCAGGCCTCGACCGGCCCGACTGTTGATCGTTGCGATTTGGCAACGATACCTCATATTGACCAGTCGATTCTTTTTTGCACAGTGCCTGAAAAATGCCGAAAATATATGACCTCGATGTTGCTTTAAATGTGCCTTTAGAAACTTTAGAGGGCTAAAAAATAAATATTGAAACATTGCTAAACAGAATTAAGCACAGCCTACTAAAATGATAGTCATTAGTTACTGGCAAAGATTATTCACAGGTTATTAAATTAAAAGTAGTTTACTAATTAACTTTTTTACACTGTAGCTGTTTCAATAAAGAAAACTTACTAATACATCACTATCTAAATACAATCGCTAATTAACTATTCAAATTCAAATTAATTAATTTTATGCGGAGATTGAAAAACGAACGCATAATGAGTCTAGTCTAGTGAGATTACCATTCCCTTGACCCGATGTAATAGGAAATTAATCAGAAGATTTGTTGCAGTCTACTGAGGTCTCAAATCGGATAAAATATATAACAATAAAAGGTATTGCGTGTTATCTATGCGTCACACACAATCACTTTTTTTAAGTCCGTCTTTTTTAAAGGAAATAATCATATTATGTAATTTATGTAAGTGTTAAGGAATAAACAGAACACTTAACATGATCGTAAGCTACTGTAATATCGATAACAAGATCGCACCGTCCTCGGTTTCAAAGAATTGGAATTGCCAACAAGAACGCTTGGTTACTGCGGACTGCGGTTTTGTTCTGTATTGAACGTAGAAACAAAGACGTTTCTCACTCGGTAATTCACATAGATCACCGACGCGCACAGATACTGAAGCCATTGAAAATCAGCTATTTTAGTCTCGCGCTGAGATTGATAGTCTCGGGGTAAGCAATGCGCAGAAGCCTTATAGAACGGTAATAAATAGCAAAGACGTGGATGTATCTTGCTTATAAACTCTCTTCTTGAGTATCTCCGCTCGCAAAACTCTCTTTGTCCTTCCTATAGACCAGTGTGACGATCTGATGATCTTAGCTGCTGACGAATTTGATCCTGGATTACGTTCCAAGTAGATTGTGTAGATGTAGTTGGTTGTGATTGTTTGATTTACATAGGTATCTTGGATCCATCCTGACAACTATCAATGCGTGCTGAACCAGCGTGGTAGAGAATGCTGTAGGCCTCTTCAGTTATCCGTGTCTTGCAGTTTTTTTATGTATATTACCGACAAACCAGCAGACGAGCTTCCAGATGGTAAGTGGCCATCGTCTCTCATAGACAAGCAACATCAAAGGCATCACCGATACGTTGAGGTCAAGAAGGAAGAAAGAAGAAGGAAGCAACACTGTAATTCCGAAATTCCGAAGTCTATTACGCTCTCTTGATATTTGCTACTTAGGGAAGTAGGTATAGGGATACGAATTACGATTCCGTCGATTACGATCTGCTAATAATGTTCCATCTTCCCGTATTAACAGCGATGTCCTAGAAGTCGTTTCGTCGCTTCCTTCTTGACCGGTAACGCTTCGTCACACTTAACTGATGAGGATGTTCAAGGGTGATGGGACGGTCAGTTCCATTGATTGAAGCGTAATAGCTTTTCTGCTAACAGAATGCAAATCAATTATTAGGTATGGTCATCATACATCGTGGGGTCGTCATACATCGCGAACGGTATTAAATTATCATTTTTATGGTGTTGGTTCTCCTAAAGTTTCATCAGAAGTTGAAATTCGCGCAAGTGTTTATAGTAGGTACTGGTAAATCTCCAAGGATTGCGTACCATGCAGTAGTCCTATAGAGCTGTAGTTTGGAGATAACGGCCGACCTAAGCTTTTAGTTTGGGAAGAACCTTGACATTAATCGTGCTTTTCGAGGAAGAAAACTAGACAAGACTTCTCGAGCATGTGGTACGGAATTACGAATCCACTCAGCGCATGGCAGGTCTTGTGAACACGAAATAGAAGATATTACCTTTGCGAACCGGATGACTACTGAAGCCTACATGGTATTAGCAAATTCTCTGATTTCCCATTAACGATGCAAGAAGAATTTTGCCACGTGCCTCTAGTAACTATGGAAAACATATCAGACGTTTTAAATATGATTACTCTTACGCTCGTTCTGTCAATTGAACCTTACCCTTTGTTGGCAATTGGCCCTAATTAAGGAACGTTCGATACAGCTACTGGAAAAAGCTGACTCGAACACGTTCGAGGAGCTGATTGAAATATTAAACCTTATAGCCAAAGAGGTGTTCTTGGCCGAATGCCAAGGCGGAATACTGTTCGAAGATTTATTATAGTTAAGTAGCGTTGTATGTCGCGTCGATGACATAAGATATTTTTTTTTGGTACAAACCTGAATGCCAAAGAATATGGATCACGTTGTAGTGTTTGTAGTATTATGTGTCCAAATTGTCCAATTGAGGTTTAAAAAATGTTCTCTCGATTTTCGGGGAAGGATTGATGTAATTGGGTCTTGGGATTAATATTTTTAAAATACTTGTTACAGTCCAGTAACTATTCAGTCATACCATTGGTGAAAATAAAGTAAATGTATCTTGAAAGGCGCATGCCTATTACGCTATTGATTAAAAACAGCTTATGAAGGCAACTGGCTCCGTGAGGATTTAAAGAACCCGTTAATCAAGTTCTTCAGACGCCTAGACTAAGTACGATGTAAAAAGTTTACAGCTTTTAAATCCTGAAAGGAGTTAATCTGGGGAGTAATGGAGTGCCTATTGAAACTAAGTACCTTTATTAGCCTAATTCGTTAACTTTGTCATTTCATCACCTCAAAATTTCAGTGAACAAAACCTCGTTAAAACTAATTCAATTAATTAATGTTTATACCTCATAAGAACTTTACGGTTTGGTAAGGGAAGGGTTATTAATTATTATCAAAATGTTTAGGCGACCCTGCCTACCGAGTAGGGTACTGAATTTCCTACTGGAGTAGACGTTTATGTGATATACTATGATTGCTCACGGGTTGTTATTCGTGATGTTATTATTGTATGTTTATACCACTGCACAGTGTCAAATTTTGGCTTAGTTGCGGTCATGTATAGTTTATGTGTTTAATTGATAGCTGTAACTATTTTAAAGAATTGACAAAGACACTGAAGCTTTTTTTTTAATTATTTTCTGAGTTTATGTGATTATCGAGAAAAAACCATAGAAATCATAGAAATGCAATATAATTTTTTTTGTACATTATTTTAGAATAAATAAAATATGTTCTCATAAAAGAAGTTCATATCTATAACCTAGCCAAAAACTACAAAAAAAAAACACGCTAAGTTATGACACAATTAATGTTTTTACCAAAAATGAAATTTTTTTTTTGTGGGACGGTTTCTTAATGGTCGCATTTTATTTTTAAATGGAAATAATCTACATGTAATAACGTATTTGTGTAAAAAATATTGGCTAATAAAAATAAAGGGGTGACAAGATATGAATTTTTGAAAGTTTTGTTAAGGGTTGTCACTTTTCTATGAAAATTTAATTACCATATTGATATTAATTTATTCTGTTCATCAATAACATCGTTATTTCGGTATATATTGTAATAATAATAGTAATATGTATAATAATAATGTAATAATATTAAAGGTTGATTTTTTTTTCAAAATTTAATATAAAAAAGTCACATTTTTTTGTTTTAAAAACAAAAACTTTGTCTTAAAATTTATGATACGCAATAGGTATAACGTTGCGTCAAGTCTTTTCACACGAAAAGATCTCCGATGAAGAACATTGAGTGGTATTGGGAAGGGGATCGCCCTCGTGAAGCTTACGCTAAAACCCAATATCAGTACTCAATGTCCGGAGAAGCGGTGGTGAGGCGTCATGGAGCCGGCAAAGACCCATGGCGCTGCTTTGCCTCAGGAGATATTGACCCATTCTCCTGGGGATGTCATATCGGGCCTCCACCGAGTGACTTAATGTTAGAGGGGCATGAGTGCGCCAACCCTCATGTTGGTCAGCGAGTGGCAGAAATAATTAAATTGACTCATCTTGACTTGTTCAAGTTATTGGAAAACAGTGCTCATTTACGAGGACCGAAATAACGACCTCTGGACATTCCCGAAAACGAGAGAACAACAATAGTTTTAAATGCAATTTATCCTAAAGGTATTTGATAGTGTTTAATAATTTATTTATAAAGTACCTTTTGCCTTTGACTTCGTCCTCGTGGAGTACAATAATTTGACCATTTTAGAAATTTTCACATTTGTGCTGTATCCTTCTCCACAACTCAAACTATCTCCAACTATCTATCAACTATCAAACTTCGTCTTAATCGATTCAGCGGTTATTGATGTCCCATATAAACTTCACCCCCCTTTTCACCCTCCTTAAAGGATGATTTCTGGGATAAAACTATCCCATAGGATAGTCAAAAACTACAAAATAGGATATCCCATAGGATAGTTTTATAAAAGACATATCTTTTCCCGGAACTCAAACTGTCTATATACCAAATTTCATCTAAATCGGTTTAGCGGTCTAAGCGTGAAGAGGTAAGACACACATTCGCATTTATAATATTAGTACTTATGGATAGCTGACCGACAGATGTTAAGATTTCTGAAATTATCCAAATTTCTGCGTATTTTTTATTTATTTTTTCTTTCCGTAAAAAAAGATAAATGAAATTGCTCAAGTCGTTCTCATGTTATGGCGTGACGTGACCAAGTGAAACGAAGTTTGTTTATATATACATAAATTTATTTTTATGATTACTTTTAGACAACCCTATTTCCATAGAAATTTCTAAAATACTTAGAAACGCTTTATCTCTCTACCCCTTTTATTGTAATTTTTAAATTTTTAGGACATTATAAAGAACAATATTGTGCATATTTATTATGAAGAATAAAATGCGACCGCAACAAAATTAAATTAAAAATCAATAAAAAGTGGAAATAAAAAAATCTTAAATATGTCTTATAATATTACAGCTACATTTCCTATTTTTTTAGTATGAAAAGATAATACAATGTTACATTATTTAAGATACTAACAAAAACAAAAACAATTATATTTTAGGAATAAAAAAATAATTAAATTTTCCTTGAGGTCATTGACCTTTCACACAAAAAATTATTTCTCTTAAAGTATACAGAAATTTAGTGTGGGAATTTTTATCAATTGTTTGCCACATTAATCTCTTTCGAAAAAACAGATAAACTATACATGACCGCAACTAAGCCAAAATTTGACACTGTGCACTGCAACGCATGGATTGACGCGGCTGTGTAATATTTGTGTGAGATGATTTTGTTCTTGGTGACAAGTGTGATAGCGTAGAAAAATTATAGTACTAAGTTATGAAGTACTTACCTTGGTATTCACAACTTACATTAGTACTAACAAATAACTTACCTTATAAGAAGTCCCTGGCTTAGTTATTTTTCATTCTTTTACGAATGGACAGTTGCTGTTGGAATTTTCAGCTTTTATAGCTCAATAATTAGATATTCGTCGATCAGTCACTGTGCCCCTTTTGGAGTAGCCTTCTTTGTTTTGTTATTGTTATTGTGAAGAGAACTAAGACTTGAGAAATACAAAAAATATGGGAAGATTAAAAATTGAAAGAAATGACTATATTTTTCCGTACGATGATGATAATGGTAACACAAAATCCCATACAGTTTAAAATCATTGTTTAGTTTTTCATTTGCTAATGGACCACAGGCGGAGAAGTCCTATTGTTCAACGTTATAATACAACATTCGTAATATTCACGTTCTGGTAAATCCAAACACGTATTTTCTATTAAATATGGGCTTCGTTAGGGTACTTGTTAAGAAACTGGGTTAAACCTTTCATTTGAACACTGTTGAACGGGTATTAAATATTCCACTGTTGTTGATGTTGTAAAAACCTCTTCAGTCGTTCTAGAAAGTTCCTCATTAATTCTTACTAAGTCGATAAATGCAGGTCGTGAAGACCAAAGACTGGTGAATTACGCTTCTACAATATTAGTAGGACTTCTGCAAACTAATGCAAACAGCGCATCTGTAGTAAGTAAATACGGTGTTGATACTTGATACATTTAAACGGAGTGTATGGCCTATGAAGAACTTCTGGGTTGTGTGACATTGTAACAGTATTGGCTGAAACAGACGCAATTATGAAGATAGATTTGCATAATGGTTATCACTTTAATACGATGCAGTATTCAGTAAATGACTTGTAGATGTGATGCTGCAGCTATTGTTGACGAAACACAATGTCTCGTCTGAAGCGGTTGAGGCTCTCCTGCTTCATTATTTACGGGGTCGCATTGTTCTTGTTGCTTCTTTGTTAGCTTTGTTGTTACGAAATTGCTAAAGTCCTTTATTTGAGAACGCAAGCTGTTTTTTTCTTGCAATACTTGGTAGTAAGCTTTAGACTCCTTGATCGCTTTGTAAGTTATTTTGTTCGAAGAAAAACATTTTGCATGTCATTTACATGGATGAAGGAGGAGACAAAGTAGAAAGGTCACTAGATGGAAATTGCTCAAATAACTGATAAGCAGGCTGTGGAGACACAATACTTGAGCAACGCGTGGGCGAGATCGTCAACGTTGCCTAGTTTGCTGAATACCGAAATGTATAGAATGTCAAGTGATCCGCTTAAAATTTAGTTCCACTTGACGGCACTCTCGTAATAGCGGACATGGCTTCTTCTAACTTATTCATTGCTGCATCAGCTATGAGGCGAAAAGATGAATAAGCTTTTCTTAAAAAAAGCTCACGTCTATTGAGATTAAAATAACATTCGATGATTGATGGACTTCTTCACTTTCTCACTCATTTTCCTGTATCCTGTTGAGTGAGATTGATAGTGTTTGAGATTGGCCTTTTTCCTCTTCGTCTGACAACGATTTGTTTCTCGAAAAAAATATTGTAGGTGTTATAAGACAAAATCGTACTTAGAAAATATAATATTTCTACTAGACTTTTTTGTCTAAGGTCTTTGAAGTGCACTCTATTTTGTTAATTTCAGATGATAGTAGCAGATTCTAGCTAGCTAGCTTTTTCCGTAGCGTTTATGCCGTCTCTGTAATAATCGACCACGAGGCGCCCAGTGCTCGTTCGTAATCGTAGGCTTTTATCATACAAAGCGTGATAGGGGTAGATACGATCAAAGTGCTTAAGATTTTATCTATGACGTCACCTTTGACGAAAGCCTCTGATTTATGGTTATTGATATTGTTGGAGTGAACGCCGACTGAAGCGGAATTGCCTGTCCCGGTGACCTATATGTGGACCTGTATGTGGTTAATTTTAGCTGATGCGACCCAGCCGCTCGTAATATTAGAAGTCACTAAGTAAGTAAATTTTCTAACGTGTTTATGTTAAATAGTTGATGAACCAGCTGACAAGGTTTACACTTCCCTTGACCACTTCAGTTCCGTGATGCCGGTGGCTAATTGCCATCACACACGAAAGGGTTTCATATATTTCTACTTAATTCCACTGCTGAGTAACATTGCCGTTATCAAAATAGAACGATTCCAGGAATTTCATATGAAGTTTCAGTTGGAATTTTAATGCAAAGCAAAAGAATCTTTGGCTTTTCCTTCGTGTATAAGAATTCGGTTGTACCATGTAACATTAGCTGTTATTCGTGTTCGTGTAAAATTAACCGAGCAGGTAATCTTTTGTTCTTTAGTACCTATCAAGTCACAAAGATATGTATGTATGGTTTGCGTTACAAGTGATCTGATACCCCGGAATATCGGTTTACGTGGATGTTCTTGGTAAAGTGGCCTTCGTCGGCTGTTACGTACTCAAGTCCACTTCAAATTATATTGAGTGTTTGGGGAAAGTTCCACAATATTTACTTTATCCTTATATGTTTGATGAACAGCGATGATTCGTCTTATTAGATAGATTGTCTTGTGCTATGGATATTTTATAAGTTCTTTTTATAAATAGCCTTATCTTAAATTTTAAAACATTAATGTAATACAAAAACACGAGTAAATTAATTAGGGACATACAATTTTTGTTTAGATCGGTGCTAGCAAAATCGTCGAATAAGAATTGCATCGACTTCAAAAAGTATTAAAATAGGTGATAAAGTTTATGCAAATATCTCATGTTTTCTGTGACTCAATATTAATAATTAATATGATAATATAATAAATTCTGTTGTTGAAAAAATGAATTCCCAGGAGAAAAAGTACGGCTAAATAGCTACTTACATTATCTTCAGTTATGCGTCAGTGCTTGTCATAAGAACCAACGTATTAATAAATCTTGGAAGCCTTACATCTTTAAGATCCTATTGGATAAGGCAAAGCGATTTATATAACCTGTTTAATAATAAAATTATGTAAAACACATTATTACGTAAGTCACGGTAAGTCTACTTAGGACTACATTTTAACCGTATTCTTGTCACTAGTTATTTCAATACTACCAATATAATAAATGTGATCGTGTGTGAGGATAATGAATGTTTTTTACTCTTTCACGTAGAAAATACTAATCGGATTTTTAACCAACTTCAAAAAAGGAGGAGGTATTCAATTCGACTGTTTTTTATGTTTGTTACCTGAGAACTTTCGACTGGGTGAACCAAATCGATGATTCTTTTTTTAATCGAAAGCTGGTGCTTGTCATGTGGTCCTAATTAAATTTGAGCGAGATCTGACAAGTAGTTTTTGAGTTATTTTGAAGTCTGTTATTTAATGTCAAGAATTATATTATCATGAAATTAAGCATACAGGTTGACCATTAACTAGGGTGCTATTACCCCGAGAAAGCCCGAGCGATTTGGAACGCAAATTGGATACTTTTATATTGATTCATTACAATAGAAGGTTTTCGAGCCAAGGTCTTGTCTAGAACTGTGACCTTTTATAAAATGGATCGAATCAATCTTACTTTTACTAATCTAATCTCATTTGTTAAGAGCCTGTAATTACGGGTATATTCACAATTTTTTCGTATAATCTTCCATTATGTTAAATTGAATGAATCCATAACCTTATACATTCTCAGTCTTTACGATAAATATAAAACGTTTTGATATAAAATATTAAAGCTGAAAACATTAAGTATAAAAGCTGTAATCATCCATGTCGTAATAAGGCCGGAAACTTCTCGTTTCGAGACTATTCTAGAAGCCGCCCGCAGATCTTAATGATCTTCCATAATTTGCTCATGTTTTGTGAGGCAAATGTTCGCTTGAATTAATTCTAATCATGGATTCATTATGGTAACAAAACCGTAATAATTAATATTATCTGTCTACGACTTTATGTTTTGTTAATAATGAATCACATAGGTATTACATATCTTGTAATTGAACAAAGATTTTAAAATTGCGCTACTGTGATGTTTTCAAAACTAGGTTAGGGTTCCTTAAAATGATTAAGTGATTAGACTTTTATCATTATAAGTGTAAAGTCAATATCTTCTCATTATGCTGACATATGGATTAGGCAAGGGCGTCAGATTCCTTCTTTCATAGGTTCTCTAGCAGTACCATCATATTTGATTTCGTTGGTACTCGGGCATCCTAATAAATTACGTGTCCGACTAGCTATCATTGTCCTTCCAAAGTTAGCTGTATTTTTTAACATGGTTAGAGGATTCACTGGTTACCTTCTAAAAATAAAAAATGCTGAAAAAACTATTAAAAGCTTGTTAATAGCCAAAAGTACAATATCCGTGCATGGAGCCATGGACATTCTCCGTATTTTTTACAATAAAGTTAAGGGCACTTCAATCCAGTGTTTCTCCATCAAACCCTCGTAGGACTCCTCTTATTACGATGGGTTGAGGCCACGTTCTTCAAGTACGGATTGGTACAAAAATTCGAGCTTTCTGATGGACATGTGATAAATAATACAAAACTGTGGAGCATGCAGATTTCGTTTTTCCATTATAACCAACATAATAATCCATTACGTCACGGCTGTTTAATCCAATATAATTAATCAACAACTATAGTTAATTGTTTTTAATCCTAGCTGTTGCTTGCTAACCCGTTGCTCCACTTATGTTTTCTATTGCTACAAGTGAGGTTAAAATCATATTCCAATCAACATGTACCTCGCAGGATGATCGTAGTCATTAAATGTTCAATATACGTGAGGGACCGATCGAAGCACCGATAACCCATATCACGCGGCCTCGCGGAATTAATTACTGGGCCGTAACCGAACATTGTTTTGGGATTCCTGTACATCCCGTGTTTGAATCTTATAATTTAAAACATATTATATCGTATCCGTTAAAGATGATCCATTGTGTTCATCACCCAAATCGTATTTGCAGTCTGTTGTAAACTTTATTTCATCCTTGTCCAAATATGAAATGTCCAGTCTCCTTAGTAAGACTATATCCAATGTCTTTAATTTGACATGGCCATGCCCTTCGAAGATTTATCGTCAATCTTACTGCTGTCAACCGCAAAAGCGGCTAGGAGCTAGGAGAGTTTCTAAATTAATGTTCTATTAGAGAATAAGTAATTGCCCTTGCTTGCAGTTTGCCCGAGCCGAGCGAACCGACTCCAGCCCTTGCAATTGCGTCAAATTGACTCAGATGAGGCTGAATTAAGTTGCAGTCGTTTTGCCGTGTCGAGGGAATATTATTTTTCAATCTTGAATTTTAAATTGATGGAGGTTCAGTATTAGTATAAAAGTTGAATATTTAGGATTATTTTAATCTATATTTGTAACTGTATTTGTGTCTGTACCAGTATCTCATGTACCTACCGGTACATAAGTTCTGCTTACTGCAGTTCTGTTACAACTACGAGTTAAATTGAATTCAGAGTTCCTCAAAAGTACTTCCATAGAGCGTTTAGATTTCTTTTTCCAATTTAGCATGTTCAGAAAACGTTTTTACTGTTCTATGTTACGATATGTATTTTCATTCAGTAACACTTCAAACTGTTGAATTGGCTTTCCTTGGAACATTTTCCGACATTTCTGTTTGGAACAGTATTACGTTCAAAAGACATTTTCCGTAGGACATTGCTAGGTTACATTCTAACGATTTAATTGATGTTCGATTGTCTGCTGAATGATCAATTGTCTTTCATTGCTAGCGGTTTGTCCTTGTTGAATGAATGTCTGGGTGACGCTCGATATTTATTATTCATTTTATTACAAAGAAGCAATAAATAATTAACAAAGTTTTTAATGTTGGTCTAATTACACCTTCATTAACATAACCTTTCCAATATCAACAAACAATGAGTTTTCCGACGCCCGCTTACGGTATAAGGGAACATTCCCAAACCACGTGACACTTTTAGGGGGGGGAGGGGGGTCTGCAAAACACCACGCTTGGTCACAGGGGGGAGGGAGGGGTTTAGGTTTTTGTCACGTGGTCAGTATCCACTAAGGGAATCTCCCGCTTTCTCGAGCTATACTTACTCACCTACAGGAAGTTGGCGCCACACTTTGAAGTTACAAACATTTTGAAGGTTGTTCTAGGTTTGTTCTACATTGTTCCAAAACGCCATAGGGCTGAGAATGAAACTTTCAGAGAAAATCCAAAAAAAACGCGAGTTTTGAGCTAGCACCGCACTTTCGATTCTGGCAACGATGACGATGCACAAAAATTGCCTTGAATAGCTTTGGTCAGAGACCAAAACGCTCGGCTACCACACGGATAGCTCAGCAGTCTCTTCACTCTTGCCGGTTCTGTGTATGTGCTTGAACTTTGCCTTGGTGATTTGCTTTTTTGAGGACCACGAAGCAGCATTAAATTTCTTTTTCAGCTGACTCACAATGGTGCCTCCGAGCTCACACGCCTCTACCCAATCCTGATAAGAAGATTGCTTCAGGCTAATTAATGCAGTTTCAGTCAAACCAGGCTTGGGTTTTACCCCAACGGGTACCACAGAGCTTGGAATGTAACATTCCATGCCCTGGAGTACCACATCAGCTATGAAAAGCGCACAAGCGTCGAGATCAGCTGAGGAGAAACAAATGCCCCTCCACGGGAAAGACTGGGCCAACTTCACCCAGCCACCTTACAAATAAATTTTCTTCGAACGCGATATTTTGGATCAATATAGGACAAATCTATAACAATCAAGACCAACCGCCAGAACTTCCTAATTTGTTTTTACGAAATTTGTGAAGAATTTTTTTTTCGAACGCGATATTTTGGAACAATATAGAACAATCGCCAGAATCGCGATACCTTAAAAGTGCGGTGCCAACTTCCTGTACATTACTTATTTTTATATGACCGTTTACTCCAGCGCTTTTAAATCTCACAGGTGGAAACACTGACGCACATAGATAAGTACAATATAGTGCTGATTGAAAACTGACTTTGAAAATTCTAGTCCCTTTCATTTGACATGCCACAAGTAACACGACACGATACAGTTTACAAAACAATTTTTTTGTTTTGATAATTTCATGTTTTTTTTTTGAAAATAAATACCTTCGTCTTTGGGTCACAAAAAAAGAACTTGAGCACCAACTTTAAACTCATTTTAGTCCAGTAGTTTCGGAGTAGCTTGTTTTTAGGGTCCCGACACGAAAAAAATCGAAAACCGAACCGTTATAGGATCACTCACGTCGTCACGAAATTATTATTTAAAAATAATACCCTAAAGGGTTCCGTACGAAAAACGGAACCCTTATATCGACACCCGCAACGAAGAAGGTTGTAACTCAAGTTACAACCTTTTTCGACTATACCACTGGCGTATAGTCCGTCAAAAGAGCTACACTACAGTAGTATCGACATATCTCTAGCATTAGTAGTTTCGAAGATAGCCAGTCGAAGAAGGTAGTAATTGCCATATGATGAAAATTTCTAGCAATATTATAGGCGTAAAGCGAATTACGTCTCTTATGTTAGTTGTTGAATGTGGAAGTAAAATCTCTTACAACTTTTTAACGGGCATCACAACAAACGTATCGGAACCGTAACTTGAGATACTGCTTTGTCACGGCTTAGCTGTACTGAGCGACCGGCTAATATTTATACGATTTGTGTGTAGGCCAACGTACAAAATGATATCTGAGCTCCATGTTTTAATTAAAAGAACAAGGCCCAAAAATTATTTTTATTTTTTGTAGCGTCTTAAAACGTCAGTTATACCGAAGCAATTCAATATTTTTTTTACGTATTTTAATATTAATACCTGTACCCGTATTACCCAAGGTAAAATCATTTTATTAATAAGTGATGAAATGACTATAATAATAACAATGATGACGTTATTGTCCATTTTCATTCGGTAAAAATGTTACCATTTTATACTTTTGTACTCTAATAGTAGAAAATATATTGTGATAGTCGTACGTATTTTCTGATTTTAATTATTTCAACTTGTGTAAAGTGAGTAATTTGGGCAATCTTTAATAAATAAATAACATTCTGCTTGAATTTTTTTATTTTTATATTTAAAAATATTACCTTTCTCCATGTTCATGAAATTCTTATATGTAATTTAATCTTTCAGTAGTAGAAAAATGGCAACTATTGATTCGTTTTTAAAATTGACGTTGACGTTTAGTGATCACATCGTGACATTCATGGCATTACATACTCTTCCGGCATCGTTGTTTTGTTGTGTACCAGCTACTCTATGTATAATACTTCTATGGTTATAAAACATTCAATATCAAAATACTTTGGTTCTGGGGTGTGCCTGCTGAAAATTTTTATATATCTAAGCTCAGAAATTAATGCTGCATTTTTTAGAATATTTTTTATTTTAAGACGCTCAAGTTGAAAACGAAATAAAACTATGTATGGCAGTTTGGCATTGTTCTTTGTGGTTTTTGGGGTTTCATAGTCAAAACGGAACCCTCTTAGTTTCGTCATGTACGTACGTTCGTCCGTCCGTCCACTCGCAGCATAGCGCAGAGAACTTTAGTGCTAGAAAGCTGTTATTTGGCATGGATATACATATTATTTACTAAAACTATAAAGTGGCGGAACCAATTCTTTAAAAAAAACAGGTAACGTGGTAATGATTTTGTCCCCATAGTGAGGGATATTTTTGAAAAGCACATTAAAAATATTATGGATCTGGAAAGACCATTTTTAATTCAGGGGCCCGTTTGCAAAATATTCGGCATTGAAGTGCTGAATTTGGTTAGAGTTTCCTCCCACCCTTCCAGCTAAAGTTCAGAAACATATTCTAGACCATTTTATAAGTAATGCCAACCGTATATTTGAAAAGCATAGCGGAGAGACTATAATCATCGGTGACTTAAATTTGAGTAGTTTAACATGGCAAGCATCTAACAATTCATCATGTATGCCAGTTACGTCTAATAGTGTGCTAAATAATATGATAATAGATTTTATGGCGCTTAACAATTTGACTCAATATAACCTATGTCTGAATAACAAAGGTAAAATCCTTGATTTAGTGTTATGCTCTTCCATAATTAATAATTTACAGGTATGTAACGATCCGCTCTCGGTGATTGACCCACTGCATCCGCCATTGCAATTTGACTTGGTATTTGAGTGCGCCGAATACTTAAAATCAAATGACATTTCAAAATTTTTATTTTATAAAGCAGATTATGAAAGAATCGTAAACGAACTTAACAACATCTCGTGGTCCACGGAATTAACTGATTGCACTAGTGTTGACGAAATGGTAGCGGTTTTCTACAAGTTACTTAAATCTATAATCGCTAAACATGTACCTAAATCTACGCCACGCAATAAAAACAATTATCCGGTTTGGTTTTCTAATTCTCTTGTCAGGGCTATTAACGAAAAATTTAAATACAGAACAAAATATCGCAAATATAGTAACCCCCGCGACTTACTTACATTTGAACTTTTGAGGGAAAGGTGCACCAAACTACAAATTCTACACTATAGGAAATATTTAGAACGGCTCGAATCATCTTTGGCATCTAACCCTAAGTTAATATGGTCATTCATTAAACAAAAAAGAGGAGGCAATAGTGCCTATCCTGCACAAATGTCACTAGACAAACGAGTCGCTTCCACAGGACAAGATATCTGCAATCTTTTTGCGGACCAATTCTCCTCAGTATTTAACGCCGCTAAAATGCCTGTAACAGACAGATCTCACATTTGCTTTGCTACGAATGATTTGCACACCATATCCGTCACTAAAGATCAAGTCTTTAGAGTTTTAAAAAGACTTGACCCTACGAAAGGTGCGGGCTCGGACGGTATTCCAGCCATTTTTGTTGTAAGTTGCGCTAGTGCACTTGCTTTACCACTCTCAATAATCATTAATAAGTCACTGAACTCTGGTGTTTTTCCATCCGCATGGAAGGACTCCCTCGTTATACCGCTGTTCAAAAGTGGCGATACGATTTTGGTCAAAAATTACAGACCAATATCTATTATACCCATTTTTGCGAAAGTATTTGAAATGCTACTATGTCCTATAATCTCATGGCACTGCAAACAATTTTTTGTATCAGAACAACATGGCTTCGTTAAGGCCCGATCAACCACAACAAACCTTGTATCATTTGTTGAAGCAATTTCACAAGAAGTTGACCAAGGACACTCATTAGATGCAATCTATTGTGATTTTAGCAAAGCGTTCGACAAAGTAGACCATGAAATACTGGTCCGCAAACTCTCATCCGCTGGTATAGCCGGTAATTTTTTAAATTGGTGCAGATCCTACTTGGAGAGCAGGCATTCCACAGTAGTATTGGGTGGCTTTAACTCTAAACCTTTTGGCGCCACATCTGGCGTACCTCAAGGTTCACATTTGGGACCCTTATTTTTTAATATCTTTATAAATGACATTACCAATTGCTTTAAAAATTCTAAATACTATTTGTTCGCTGACGATTTAAAATTCTTTAGAACTATTAATTCTTTTGACGATGTTAAATTGCTGCAGAATGATTTGAATAATCTAATTTTATGGTGTGAACTAAATCATATGTCCTTAAATTCAGACAAATGCAATGTTATTCGTTTCAGTAGGAAAAGGAATGATATACCGAGAGCCTACAATATCAATGGTGTACGACTAAATGACATGAGTTTTATTAGAGACCTCGGTATTACCTTGGACAGTAAGTTGCGTTTCAATCTTCATATTGAAAATGTTGTAAAGAAAGGATTCAAAATGCTCGGTTTTATTTTACGCACATGCAGAGAGTTTAAAAAACCTACCACGAAGATAACAATTTACAACGCACTTGTTCGCAGCTCTCTAGAATATGGCAGCGTTGTATGGAACCCGCACTATGAGGTTTACAAGAATCGTCTAGAAAGAGTACAAAAGCGTTTTCTTTGGCACTTGTCATACAGCTGTAATCTAGCAAAGAAACTGCCTTGTTACGATCAGCGCTTAAAACACTTCCATCTGAATTCACTGTCTGACCGTAGGAAGTTGCTGGACAACGTATTTTTGTTCAAACTTATTAACGGTTACATCGATGCTCCTTGTTTACTGTCCCAATTAAATATAAATGTCCCGAGTCGCTTGCCTAGATCAACCAAGTACATTCCCTTTACACAAAAAACTGCTCGATCGAATCTTGGTCACCACTCTCCTATAAACCGAATCACGAGAAGTTACAATGCTTTACACAACATGCAAGTCAGTGAATGCCCATCAGGCTACTCCGGAGAATTGCCTATGGTTGATGTTTTTTCAAATCGCTTGCTACATTTTAAAAAGTCATTGCAGTGTTCATTTTGTTTTAATGTATAAATTTTTATTTCTGTTAAAAATATTATAAATTTTAACTTTCAATTTAATTATTTTTACTGACATTGTTTTAATATAATAACAATTATTGTATCCTTATTTGTCTTGTAATTATGTATTTAACAATTTGACATTTTTTTTAATTCTTATTTATCAATTTGACAGTTTTGAATTATTTATTATTGTAAGTTATATTTTGCGTAATTTTATTAATTTTTAATTCTAATCTAATGCAAGTTTATTGACCATGTTTATGCTATTGATTTGCATCTATAATTGAAGTGACACTTACCTTTTTGTTTTAGCTCTTAACTATGTGTGCATGTGCAAGTGTTAACTTTGTTGATGCAATAAACAAATAAATAAATAAATAAATAAATGATATAGTTGGACTTGGACATATGAAAAAAATTACTATCTTCTGTGTACGGTCACTTTAGCTTGCTTGTCGTTCTTCCCGCGGGGCAGCTCCCCAGCTTGAAAGAAGGTACAACCGTCTGTATTGTACCTATGAGTTTCTCTCAGAACTTCGGGTTTCGAAGAAAACATGGTGCCGGACTTGGTTTTTCACCTGGTAAGCTGACTTTGCCCAATAGACAGATCCCCGGCGAATATTTTAGAGCCCTGGTGTCGCTCAATTGTTTTTTACATGATTTGTGCTGTTCACGCAAATCGCGTCGTCTGCACTTTGAGATAATAAGACTGAGAGTTTGTGCTGATACAACATAAGGTCTACCATTGGGGTGGGTCTTTCAATAATTCGATCCTACCTCGTGGACAATAGTATTAAACTCGTCCACTGGCGTGACAGGTGCTGGGCGAAGCGTAGACTTCATCAATTCTTCATGTCGATATCAAATGTGCCTCTTACAAGACGGTTATCGCTACTAAACCAGTAACCTGCCGATCACATTATTAAATATGTGCCATTTGTCCGCCAGAATGAAGTCCATCTTACTATTTATCGAATCATTGGGACTTATCTATGTCCACTTTTGTTGAGGTTTCTTTCTGAAGAGGAAATTCATCATAAACAGATTTTTCCTCTCTAAAATTTAGCCAGTAAGTTCCGTCGTCTTAATTCCCAAGGGAAGGGACCCACTTTCATCTCGGCACCATTTTGTGGGCCAGTCCCCCATCGCAACTGTATAATAAGCTTTAAAGGATACCTCTGGTTCTTCTAATGTCCTAATACATAACCTCAATCTCATCGTCGGGATGTGTCAAAGTTGGTGCATATACCTGTACAACCTTCAACAAATAAATTTGGATATTCTTAGTTCTTAGTATCTGCTATACCCTGGCTAACACGCCCCAACTTGCACAATATTATTGACGAGGGACTTGTGGATGGAAACCCGACACCACTTTGCGTTCTTGGTTGGTCTTTGGTGCTTTGGTTTGCCCTGTCGGTAATAGAACAAGTTTCTCGATTATATCCCTGTCTTCGGACTTCGGTTAATCCCACAATATTCCAGTTTAACTTGTCTATCGCTTCTTTCTGCTCTTTTATCTTTCCATCGGTCCTCAGTGTCCTGGAGGTATAATTATGTTGCCAGGTGCCGAAGTCGTCATTGGTTTCGGTAGCATGAGCAATTAAACATATTTGAACTTGATAATTTATTTTATTAGCATTATAATTAACATTAAAATTCATGAATATGACTTACTTCCATTATAAGCAGGCTACCTTTCATCACTAAAATGGTTGTAACTGGCTAGATACAACCTTATCGCTGTTGAAGTTATCCAAAACCTTGGGTCGTAACTAATGCTATCTCAGCTTCTAACAGTATTTTTTGAGATATACATGTATCAAACTATAGTATTTACCCCTATAGAATTAATGCACATATAATTTTTTTAGCAAACCTAATACTTTTTTCGTAAAAAACATTCAAACACTTAACTTTTACTTTTTTGCTTATTCTGAAAATGACGCAATTTGAGTTACAACCTTCTTCGTTGCGGGTGTCGATATGATCACTCGTGCGTCTGGGCGACCGCCTTTCACAGCCAATTTACTTCGAAACTACTGGTCCAAATGAGTTGAAATTTGGTACTCATGTACTTTTTTGTGACCCAAAGACGAAGGTAAGTTTATAAAGTAAACAACTGAATTTTGAAAAAAAAATTAACGAAATCAAAATTAAACAAGAACTGTTTTGCAAACAATCTCGTGTGGTATGTCAAATATAATCGAAATTTTACTAACAAAAAATAACTGACTTCAAAATAACTCAAAAACTACTTGTCAGATCTCGCTCATTTATGTGGGGCCACATGACAAGCACCAGCTTTCGACAAAAAAAAAGAATCATCAAAATCGGTTCACCTTGTCGAAAGTGCTGAGGTAAAAAATATATAAAAACAGTCGAATTGAATACCTCCTCCTTTTTTGAAGTCGGTAAAAAGGGCTTGTTTTCAGGATCTCAAATAATACGAGTATATTTTAGTTATAGTTCTACAATGGAAAATTTTAAAATTATTCAGGAACGAATGAAAATTAAAGACAAAAATTGACCATTCTCCCCCACCTTATCTCCGAAACTACTGACTACTGACTTGAATTAAAAAAAAATACAGAGTTCTTTACTTAAATATTACAGGAAAAATAAGACAATGTTCTTAATAAAACGGCAAAAATAAATAAAATAGGAAAATAACGGTAAATACATAACATATGAAACCCTCTTGTCAAGTTTATTTTATTATAGTTCGGCAATAGATAGATACTAATAGCCCAGTCATTTTAGTCAAAATTAGGTAAGAATTGCGGAATGAGAGATACCCAGCTGATTTTTTTGTACAAAGTTGCATTTTGGCATTCTAAAACTTGTCTCAAAACCTGCATATGGTAGGGTGACCGCGTCTATTAAAAATTTGCGGACAAAGGTCACAAAAATCGGTTTTTTGCAAATATCTCATTTCCTATGAGTTTTTCGCTATTTGTATCTTCATCAATATTGTAGAAAATCAAATTCCCTACAACTTTTGTTTCAAAAAAATTTTTATACGTTGAATCGTTTTCGAGATAGAGGGCGGGGAGCGCGCGGTTAGAGCACAATGTAAAGTCAACCGGTACAGTCCCGGTCAAAACATGCTATATTAAGTTTATTAATTCTATCTATCTAACAGCCTTTTAAAGTCCACTGCTGGACATAGGCCTCCCTAATTGGCGCCACTCCGACCGGTCCTGGGCCCTCTGAATCCAGCGGCTTCCCGCTGTCTTCTTTAGGTCATCAGTCCACCTGGTCGGGGAGCGACCAGTGCTCCTTTTACCGAGACGTAGCCACCATTCGAGGACTTTGCAACCCCATTGGTTATCTGTCCTTCGAACGATGTGAACTCAGAGGGCCCAGAATCGGTCGGAGTGGCGCTAATTAGGGGAGGCCTATGTCCAGCAGTGGACTTTAAAAGGCTGTTAGATAGATAGAATTAATAAACTTAATATAGCATGTTTTGACCGGGACTGTACCGGTTGACCTAACATTGTGCTCTAACCGCGCGCTCTCCGCTCTCTATCTCGAAAACGATTCAACGTATAAAAAATTTTTTGAAACAAAAGTTGTAGGGAATTTAATTCTCTACAATATTGATGAAGATACAAATAGCGAAAAACTCATAGGAAATGAGATATTTGCAAAAAACCGATTTTTGTGACCTTTGTCCTCAAATTTTTAATAGACGCGGTCACCCTACCATATGCAGGTTTTGAGACAAGTTTTAGAATGCCAAAATACAACTTTATACAAAAAAATCAGCTGGGTATCTCTCATTCCGCAGTGAATTCCTAAGATGACTGGACTATAATTTATATTCTTTTAAGTGTCTGCAAAAAAAAATTTGTCACGTGAAAACTAGGGGGGGAGGGGGGGGGTCTTCTTATATACCACGGTTGGTCACCGAGGGGGGGGAGGGGGGTAAAAAGTGGTAAAAAATGGGTCACGTGGTTTGGGAACGTTCCCTAACTATTTAAAAACCCTGTACAGAGCATGGAGATTCTCAAACAAGCGGTGAACGTAACCTAAGCAAACAAATGAACGATCTGGCAACTGGAATATCAGTTTGGCAAACATTCAAAACAGTTGCGCTAACTAAGAGTCTTTGGGATTTCTCGTAAAATCAGTTCTATGATGAAACAAAACTGAGAAATATTAATAAATTCCATAATCTTTCCGACTCGCCGACCTTAGAGTCATTGAAATTTCTACGCGATCGAGTCCTTTGTTCAAATTATTTTCAGTGCAGAATTCGTAGTTCGGCTAAATGCCTATTAGCGTAGATACGCTAGCGGCAAAGACTAGATCACTCCTATTCGAACGGGTCTTCAAGATTTCAACATTTTACGGTTGATTCTGGAAGTTACCGTTGGGATTAAACAGGGTGCAATATAATTGAGCGACTTCCAACAGGACTCAGGAGGGATCACTCGCCTTAGAGCCCGTACACAAAACTGCGATTCGACGCGATGCGAATTCGCAACGCAAAAAGTTGCGACACGAATTGCTGCGATGCGATTTCGTGCGGCAAGGCGTGTCCCTTCCACGATAAGGTGACCATTCCTTTGACGACCGTTGAAAACTAGGTCGTGACATGGATCGTAAAAAGAAGTGTGCACTTTTATTATTGCTTAGGAGATACAGGCAAAAGATACAAAGAAGATTTTGGGTTCATCCATTTATTACTATTATGAACGCCGAAGGGAACTATTTTCATCGAAAATATGAATTCGTTATTAAAAGATTTGATTTTTAAATGAAGAATCTTAGAAGAAAAAGAAAAAACGTTTCATTTTAACGTAACAAAAAAGATTTCGTATTTTCAAAGTGATCTCAAACTTTATTTGATGTGTGTACGTCTTGCCCACACGCTGTCTCAGAGCCGACTTAAAAGTGTTGTCAACAAGTATGACGTAACATCGCAGGAATGCGCGATGCGAATCAATTCGCAAGTTCTTGCGACGCGACGTGCGAGCTCGCAGGTTTTTGCGATGCGACGTCGCATCGCAGTTTTGTGTACAAGCCCTTAGTTCATGAATTACGTCCGATGTGTAGCATGAATTTGGTCAAAAAAAAAAAAACATGAATTTGGTCAAGGACATGAATTACCAAGGTCGCCGATTTCAGATTCCCAAACCCCTGAGAAGGTTCAAAACAGCGCGCCAATTGTACCTCAAAGAGTGGACGTTATAAATATCCCACATACATATTGCATAATAGTCAGTATGAATAGCTCTGTCAAAGAAAAAGCCTCTAACGTTTACGCTTTGATCGGTAGACCGTGAACCTAAACTAGACAAAGCTGGACGCTGCAAATATATCAACAGAGAATCAACCGCCAGTTGACTGGAAATTTGCTCATAAACTGTATCTGGAAAAATCTGCTCATTTGGCTCATTTTATTGCGTTTAATTTAACTATTGACTCACGTCATATATTTTAGAAGAAAAGTCTATTGTTTTCATAACAAAACAATTTAATGTATTTTACATTTGCCAATTCTACTTGGTTATTAACAAAGTAGAGTTAAATCACGGTCATTATGGTTAATAATATCATTTTGCAACGACGCCATGTATTGTATTATCGAGGTGTACGTAAGTATTACTTATTTCAGCTGTAACGATCTGAAACCTGGATTCATTACACAATTTCTACTGCTACATTTACTTGAAATAAGCAAAAATTTTGCCATAGTTTTCACGCCTAATATTATGTTTATTTTCAACTAGTTATTTAGCAAGAACTCTAATTTCAATCAGTTTTTATAGGCCCGGTTTCAAATTTGCAACATTCTTCCTTTATTTTTCCTTTGAAGTTTAGTTTGTGCTGATACTGACATTTAGAGAACGAGAAATTCGGAATATTTTAATTGGCGTTGAATCATCAAAATGTGCTTAGAGTTGCAAGGTCGCGATGTCACATGTTGATACACGGTTCTTATTTAAACAGATACCTGTTGCCGCCTCAGTCGCGACTAGGGCTTGTAATATCGGAAGGTTTTCAATATCGATATTGATTTTCGATATTTGATGCTAATATCGGAATTCCGATATCAATATCGGAATTATACATTTTTTTTTTAATAATTTAAATTTAATTTTATATTGTAAAGTAGGACGCCTTGGATAGCAAAAAGGTTTTTAATCAATAGGATAATGAAATAATAACGTCTTTAGTACTGTTTTAATCCCGTTCGTTGCAAATATCACCTAAATCTATTCAATTCGGTTTGGTTTTCGCGTTAAAAATTCACTACCTTAATTTTTTTAGAATTTTTGAATCGCAAAATAGTTTTTACTGATAGATGAAATTCAGCTGCACCAAATGTGACAGCTGTACGGCAGAAGCTATGCTTTATACAAGAATAAAAGCTGAAGTGACTTGAAATATCACAATACATTTTCTAGGACGCCTAGTTTCCTGGCAGCTGCCTTAACTTTGGATTCAATAAACCGCTCAAATTTAAGGTTCAAGTATATCTCAATTTCTTGCGGTGGGAGTATTTCATAGTTACATTCTGAAAAGTAGGGCCAAAATAAATGCTTCTGTTTTTGTGGCGTTGAATTTCACAAGTTTGGCGTCGCCCTATTCGGTGACTTCAGGCAGTGATTCATTCTTTCAACCCGGGCCTCTCTTCAGACTATATTTTGGTCGTTACTGGTCGGAAGCTTCCGACCAGGTATCGCTCGACCAGATCGTTGATATGTAGCAGGAATAGAGTTCTGGAGATAAAAGATCTCTGAGAAAGTCCGGCATTGTTTGTAATATGTGATGTAAGGTTGCTTGGGACGAATAATCTTTGATAACGACTCTAAATGAACGTTCACTCAGAAAGTCTTAAACCCAGCTGATCAGGCCAGGGAATAGGACATACGCAGGAAGCATGATCAATAGGCTAACATGCTAAACCGTATCGAAGGCCTTCGAAATGTCAAGGGATAAAGGCAACCGCATCTACATTATTCTTAAGGTCCTTGCCCCAGATACGAGTGGGTGTGATACGCTAGAATGCGGTAGAGTGGTATGCGTTAGGCTATAGCGCTAAGGTCACTAAGGAGATCATTGTGTTCTAGGTATGCAACGAGGCGCATGTTCAATGATAATCTTCCTGAGTATGTTGGTAATTGAAATTGGCCGTTAATTAGCAGGGTCAGCTCGATTGCCATTCTTGGGCACGGACTGCACGTTGGCAAGCTTCGACGCCTAAGGCACTATGCTCGTCTTAATTGAGAGACGAACCAAGCGTGGCAAAACAGTAGATAACTGGAGAGAGTTGGAATACCATCTGGTCCACTAGCTTTGTTCACGTCTAGACATCGCAAGGTTTTAAAAACCTTTGTTGTGAACCTCCGATGGCCGATAAATGGCCATTGACAGTTAGATGCGAATTCTCAGCAACTAGAGATTCGTACGGATGATCTGCAGAAGATGATGAAGTTATTAACTTAGGTACACCGAGATTAAGGAGATAAATTATGTTTGGAATATATTTTTTCCGTATCGCATTATTCGTGCAGTAGGCTGAGCAGACTCACAACAGGAATACGATTAAAGATATTAACTCTACCTCCCTACACAGCTAAAATATTTATACTTACTTGTTCAATTTTATGACCTAGTGGCTAATATACCTTGTGGCACGCATTAAAATCATTTTGTTTAAATTAAAATAAAAAAATTACTGATTCCGATATTACGATATCGAATCACTCAGTATCGGAATTGTAATATCGGGTTTCACGGTCCGAGATTCCGATATTTCGAGATTCCGAGATTCCGATATTCAAGCCCTAGTCGCGACACGGTCTGCTCTGGACCGGGTAACAGCCAGATGTTTCACAGTAACAGTTGGCTGGATGATTTGTTGCACTCGGATTAATTTATCGTTTAAAACTTTCAACGAACAATTTAGGGATATGATCATTGCTACCTTTAGTGAGTGTTCATACTGAACTCGCGGGCGCGGGCGCGAGCGCGGGCGCGGGCGCGGGCGCGGGCGCGGGCGCGGGCGCGGTCGCGGGTGCGGTGGCGGATTCGTGTTCACACTGGCCGCCAGGCGTTTGCGCGATTGTGACATGTTGTCAGAGGTTGAAAACATGGACGACGATCTTTTTTTAACCGAAAATTCATACCTAAAGTTCCATTTAGGTACTCACCCTCCATATCAGGAAACAATTCAGCAATTTCCTTACATAGTTTATTAAGAATGTTTCTGTTCATAAGATGCCTGTGTTTACTCTGCCAAATCTGAGTTCAAATCAAATCAGTTCTAGCCTGAATAGTACTAATAAACTCTTCTGTACTGAAGGACATGATCTTAGATGAAAGAACAACCCTTTAATCTGGGGACATAATGAATTCATGTGCTATCGTTTCTAGCGACAAGTTCAAAATGGTTGAACTTACCTGACATAATCGCGCGTTCCGCCGCTAGTTCAGTGTGAACACACTCATGCATTCTCATGCGTTTGATATTGCCGCTAGCGGACCGCGCGCGGTTGTCGCTAGCGTGCCCGCTACTTACACCGCACGTGCGTTTTGTATGTGAACACTCTCATAGTAGTTCATATGTTTGAAATTTCGCGACCGCGCCCGCGAGTCAGTATGAACAAGCACTTAAGTTTGTTGCATTGCAATTTTCAGCCTTTAATATTGTTTATTGTGTGGAATTAAATTTCTTCCATGACATGATGTCACAATCGTGTTCCATCAGGCATTTTATATTTTTATTTTCGAACGCTCTGTTATTGTGAAGTGGAGAATCGTTTACAATTAATTGTTTCTCTTTGTATTCAGTGAGCGGCTGAATACAAGCTTTTCTTTTATTTCAATGGGAATTAAAAATTCTGCATGAGCGCAAGACAATAGACACACGGTATAGCAACGGAAGTTTAGGTGTGCTCGTGTTACTTCCTACTCGTTTTACATTTGGTTTTAGATAGCTGCGTGTTACGTTGGTTATCGTTCGGTTGCTGGCTATTGTTTTGCATCACTTGTGCTGGTAGTACGTGACTTTTGCGTACATTTATTATGGTTGTTTTTGTTGTGATGACCTTTAAAGGTTTCATGTTTTCCGAGGGTTCAGTTTGATTCTTTTACATTGTTCTCAGTATTGACGTAGTTCTATACTTATTTATTAGAAAAAAAAATCCATTATAGTTTCTTTTTATTTTTGCGGTACTTTCTTTGTTACTTCTCTTCTTTATTGGAAGAAAATATTGGTGGTGTCTTTGGGAATCACGTTGACCTCTTAATATCCGATGAGTCTTCTGCTTGTTTCAAAAAAATCCTGTATCATAAAAAAGTTTGCTATGCTTTTCATGTATGTATTTGATTTATATTTAAGCAAATGACTGATAAGTGATAAATATCATAATTACTCTCTTGTTATCTTTCCGTAAAGTAAGCTGATAATGGTCGTGCAAAACTACGCACGAACCGTGTGGTTTATCAACTTTATTCTTGAAATTGGTGTTCATTTTTTATATTGAGTACATTGTGCGATTAATTTTTAATCTTTAAGTGTATTTATTAACTAACGAGTAACCGCCCTCGCTTTGCTTCAGTTTTCTTATTTTTTTACAGCTTGGGTTAAATTATTGGAGTTTTATTAAGGTTCCCAAATTTTTTTGAAATTATAATATAGCCTATGTCACTCGGGGATAGTGTAGCTTTCCAACAGTGAAGGAATTTTTCAAATCGGTTCAGTATTTTTGGAGCCTATGCAATGCAAACAATCAAATCTTTCCTCTTTATAATGTAATCTTTTTTGTAGAACTTACCTTACCGCACTCATTTTATTCCATTAAACTTTCACACAGTAGTGTTCTGGACGATTAGTGTAATGTTGTTTTAAGTTCATATTGGGTCATAAACTTTACTAATAGCTGTTTATGAGGATCTATCACCATAAATATCTTTAATTGCGATGATAAAGGCTTTTCTTCCAATTGAATCGACCAACAGGATATAGATCGGTACTAAATAGTTGTAAACCATGATTATTTAACTGGGCAAAGCACACGGGATGTAAGCTTCTTATGTTACGTTTAACTGAACTTATTGCCTTGTAATTTATAATAATATCGACAAAAAATCCAAAACTATTACTGTTATTACGTTATTTTACGTCTAATAAAAGGTTTATGTATATGGCATATGGCACTGACTCAAAGACACAATTAATTTGGGATATTTATGTAGTTAATGGTTATCATAACGTAACATATTAACGTATAGAGAATACTAAAGACAATGTGTCGCTCATGATGGTTATAAAAGGTACGGATGTCGAGAATGTTAAGAGCCTTAATCAGGCCAAGCTATTACTTCGCGGCAAGGTTTCCTTCAAATTAATTCAATTCGCTCCTAAGTACTACATTATGTCGGAAGAGCCGTTATCTTGCTTGACGACATTTATCTCCTGTATGTTTGTCGGTTACGGACCTTATGTATCGCTCGGTACACTTAGTGCCGTCTTCAGTTTATTTATGTAGGTATGGAGATCGTGATTTTGTATTTAACGCATGTTGACTAGAAATGGTGTTACCACTTGAGGAAATTTATCTTGATAAGTATTTAAGCAACGAAACAAGTTTAATACTTTGTTTCTTTGTTTTTGCAAGACTTAAATGGCTTGGTAAAAGAAGCGTAGAATACTAATAATTAATCAGGATAGTCCTGATTGACCGTTTGAATTTTGTCCATTTCGAGTTTTCGACAAGTTGGTTATACGACTTGCACGTGAGTTTTTTTACTGGGGAAATACAGGAGCTAAACGCGATTTTTATAATGGTTAAAAGGATATGGTTCACTGCAGTAAACCAAATCAGAAGAATATTCCAACGACAATAAAGCTTCCTCACTCCAAGACGCTGATGTAAAATAATGTTAACGCTCCCCGAACTAACGCCAAGAATCTTCTTGATGTCCGAGTAAGTAATTCGTGAGTCTTCTCGCATCATCATTTCAGTAGTGTGCGGAACATTTTCTTCAGTTACTGCTGTTTGTGGGTGACCACTTCTATGGTCATCTTCGAGGTTTCTTTTAAATTCACTGAACCATCTAAAAACTGTCGCTCGAGATGAGACAGACTCCCCTGACGCTGATTGTAGTCGTTGAAGGCTAAGTTTTTCAGTTAAACTGTTTTGTAGCTGGTTTGAAGAAGAAAACTGCGGATCTTGAATTATTGTAATTTATTTTCATGGAAGGCACACAATTCGCACACACTCGGTAGCACAGCCGGAAGCAAGAGAGAAAAAAAAATGTTGCCAACATTGGCACTACAATTTCGTCTGTGGATAGCACAGAATATAAATTAATGTTTGGTTGGGTTCCCAACATGCTCCCACCAACAAGGAAAAAATTAATTTTACACAAAAAGCATAGAAAGAAAACCATGTCATCACATTACATAATTATGACTTGGAATTAAATAAACATTTTCTAAATTGTTTACAAACATTGAAACAAGAGAAGAAATTGAAATATAATTGAAGTAATTGATAGAATTATTGAAATTGTTAATAAAGATTACATTGAACAAATTACATTGTTTTATTTGTCAACAATATGAACCTAGTGCCCTCTATTGTCAAGTATTAGCAACTTATTGTAGGTCGATATTGTTAAATTAACATTTTACATTTTACTTATAAATTTTACATTTACATTGTTATGAAATTATTAATTCTAAATTATTAATAGCATTTTTATTATAAATTGTCAATATTATAAATTGTCAATATTAAACATAGTTGTCAAGTCTGGAGCAAAATTTATTTAATACAAATTAATAATGAATTTATGAATACAATTGAAATTAATTTATGTCAACAGGAAGTAAACAAATTTTAGTTATAGACCTTGTATGAGTTTTCCCATTTGGTAATTTCACTTCTACAGCCCTAACTTTATTGTCATGACCAGGAAAAACATTTATGACTCTAGCCATTGGCCAGTGCAAAGGAGGAATATTATTATCTATTAATATTACCAAAGAACCAACTTGTATGTTAGGTAAAGCAGTTTTCCACTTAGGTCTAGATTGCAAAACATTAAGATAACTTTTACTCCATACCTTCCAATAATGTTGGTACATATTACAACATACATTCCAGAACCTTAATCTATTAACAGGTATATTAGTTACATCATTTTCAGGAAAGCTATTTAGAGCCCTACCTACCAAGAAATGACCTGGAGTTAGGTAAGTATAGTCGTCTATGTCTGTTGACAATGGAGTTAACGGTCTGCTATTTAATATGGATTCTATTTGACATAAAACTGTACTTAACTCTTCGTATGTAAGCAAAGCCTTTAACACAACACGTTTAAGGTGATATTTAGTAGATCGGACTGCAGCCTCCCATAATCCTCCAAAAATCGGTGAGTAGCTCGGGATGAAATGGAATTGTATCCCCTGTGGAGCTGTATATGATTGTACTTGTTGTTGGTGGTCATGAGAGGATTGCAGCTTATATAATTCAACTAACTGGTTCTTTGCACCTTTAAATGTTGAAGCGTTATCGCAATAAATATCACTAGGCAAACCCCTTCTTGCAATAAAACGTTTTAGCGAAGCTATAAAGGCAGGTGTAGTTAAATCAGAGGTCAGCTCCAGATGAACTGCCTTAGTTACAAAGCAAACAAAGACGCAAATGTAACCTTTTGAAACCACAGCACTTCTAATCCTAGACTGCTTGATGGGTATAGGCCCGGCAAAATCAATTCCAACTTTTTCAAAAACTCTGCACTTATTTACCCGATCATGAGGCAAAGAACCCATTAGCTGTTTGGCTGCTTCAGCCTTTAATCTAAAGCATACAAGACATTTATGAATAACTTTCTTAATCTCATTTACACCATTAATTAACCAAAATTTTTGATTTATTGATGACAAAGTAATCTTGTGACCGGCATGTAAGTTTCTAACATGTTCTGTTTGAATAATTAACTGAGTTATTCTAGACTTATTGGGAAGAATAGCTGGGTGCTTTTGTGAATATGGAATTGTAGCAAGGTCCAGCCTCCCACCTACGCGTAAGATGCCTCTGTCATCAACAAAAGGATTTAAAGATACAATATTTCCCTTTAAGGGTTTCTTATTTAATAACATGTCAATTTCGTTACTAAAGTATTTTTGTTGTTCATACTTAACAATCAATAGCATTGCATTATTCAACTCTTCAGTAAGCAAATAATTATTTTTAATTTTGTTTGACTTTAAATTATTACAAAAACGCAATATGTAAGCAAGAACTCGCTGCATTTTGTGGAGATCAGAGTATTTATCAAGAAAATCTAAGCATAGACCAGCATTAGCCTTATTTGCATTAAAATTGGAGCATACCATAGCACTGGAGGATGCGGAGCCACTGCAAGCAGACTTTACTTCAGGTAAGTCCGTAGATATAGCAAATTCATTACCTTTGGGCAGTTGATATGTGTTGTCATGCAGAAAGCTAGGGCCAGACCACCATAGTGGATGCTCATGCAGCTCATGCGGCTTCAGCCCCCTGCTGAGGCAGTCGGCAGGGTTGTCACTTGATTTGATATAAGACCAAATATATTTACCTGTATGTTGTAAAATAACCCTTACTCTGTTCGCAACATACACGTTAAGCTTGGTTATATCTATTTTTAGCCATGACAAAACTACTTGAGAGTCGGAATATAAAAGTACATCATTAATAGTTAACTTAAGACTCAAAATTGAATGAACCTTCGTAACTAATTTTTAAATAAATAAAGTAAGCCTTTGCTGCAGAGGATTAACCTTTGATTTTGAACAGAGTAAAGTTTGTTTCACAGTACCTGTTTCGTCGATCACTCGCAGATACAAGCAGCACCCGTACGCAGCTGAGCCAGCGGCATCTGCACACCCTATTAGTTGTACCTTGCAGTTGTTGTCAGACATTACATTTCTATTAATGTGTATGGGTTTCATGACACATAACTCATTATAAAATTCAAACCAGATCATTTTCAACTCGTCAGTCAAACAAGAATTCCAACCTAATTTAGCCGCCCATATTTTCTGTATAATTAATTTTGCAGTCACTATTATAGGACCTACCAGACCTAAGGGGTCATAGAATTTGGCTATATGGCTAAGTACTTCTCGCTTAGTGTTAGGAATACTACCTGTAGGACTAGGACTGGTTATGTTTATGGTATCTGTTCTGGTGTTATATGAAACACCTAAAGTTTTTAAACTGTAATTTTGTTTTTGAAGATCAACTTCATCAAAATGCTGTTTCTCAAGAGGTATATCCTGTAAAATCTCTGCATTATTGGAAGCCCATTTGTGCGCCTCAAATCCTCCCAGGTCCAATAGTTGAATTAATTGTTTTTTCATTTCAACCAAGGACTCTAATGAGCTGCTGGAGACTAAAATGTCATCACAGTAAGCCTGATTAAGGAGAATAAATGATGCAGCAGGAAACTCAACTTGATATTGTTTCGCTAGCTCCATTAAACATCGGGTAGCTAGAAATGTAGAGCATTTTAGACCATATGTGACCGTATTTAATTCAATACATTTTATATGTTCCTCGGGAGTGTCCCTCCACAAGATAAGCTGCAATGATCTATAATCAGGATCGAGACCAATTGAGCGGAACATATTTTTTAAGTCAGTACTGAATGTATGAGTACCTATTCGAAACAACATTAATATGTCGAACAGTTCATTTTGTACTACTTTACCATTTAATAAAAGGTCATTAAGAGAACGACCTAATTGTGTTGACATTGAACCATCGAATACGACTCGACACTTATTGGTCTTCTTGTCTTGTCTTATCACAGCATGGTGTGGTAAGAAGAAGACAGCGTCTTTTGTGAGATCGTATTTGTCAATATTTATATATGAACCATGACCCAGCTGCACATATTGATGTATGAAATTTTTATATTGTTCAAACAGCTGTGGTTCTTTTTTAAATCTTTTTTCTAAATTATAAAATCTTTTCAGTGCCAAATTAAAAGAATCGCCTATTGACTCATTAACTTTGTCTAGTGGCACTTTTAAAGGCAAAGCAACTTGAAACTTTTTATCTTTTAAAACTACAGACTTTTGAAAAATTTGTTCGCATTGGTCAAACTCAGGACTAGTTTCTGAGAAGAATTCAGGCACACTTTCAGTCTTCCAAAGATTAGAAACAGCATTATTGATGTCAGAATCACATTGTTTACAAAATAAATTTACCTTAAATTGTTGATAATGACATTGGTTTGACAGAGTACCTGCGACAACATAACCAAACCTTGTGTTTAAGAAGTATGGTTGCTGGCTATTTGCTGGTGCTGACTGGCTGCTGCTGAATGGTGCTGGCTCTTCAATATGGCCGAGATGATCAGCCTGAGGCAGCAACACCTGGAAAAATACATCAGCAGCCAATAAAATGTGAATATTACTTGGCACATCAAACTGCGGATCAGCCAGCTGTATGTTGGGAGGCACTGTGATTGCTTTTCTATAGATTTGCTGTTGCGGGAGCCTTGATGTTATCTGATCAATGACATAGCAAGTTATAGGTATTTTGAACTGCGACACTGTTGAATACACATCCAACTGAACACACTGATTAATGCTTGTGTGTGTGTTACCTATACCTATTGTACCTGTGTTTATTTTTCTAGGCTTCAAATTGAGGACTCTCACAAGCTCCGTTGTTGTGAAGGAGCTCTGTGAGCCACTATCCAGTAGTGCCTTCACAAATACTTCAGTACCATTGCTCATGATCAGTTTGACTCGCACCGTTGGTAGCAAAACCTGTGTGGAAGATTCTTTGGACACCATGCTTACAGATGGAGCAACCTGCCCTTCTGGGTGCAGAAGACTGTTGTGAGACGCCTTACAAATATTACACTTAAAGTGAAATTTACACTTTTTAGTATGACTGTTAAGACAAATGTTGCATAGATTGTTGTCTGCTGCAAATTTTATTCGATCAGCAGAATGCATCATTTTAAACTTGACACAATTAAATAATTTGTGATTCGACTTACATAGTATGCAAGAGGCGGTGCTTGTAGCTACGTTGCTCGCAGTTGACTTGTAGCGCTGCCCTGGCAGAGCACGCTGTGGCCCAGGCGGAGCACACTGCGGTTGCTGCAGTGGCCCGCGGGCAGCTGGCTCCGCATTCTCCAGGGCTAGGGCCCGTTTGTCTAAGAATTCGCAAAGACCTTTAACAGTGGGTTCCCTATCAGATGCACGACTAAGCTGGTACTCCTTATTGGAGTAGGGATCGAGCTTTTTTGTCAGAATACATACTATTACTGGGTCCCACATCTCAACTGGGTGATTTAGATTTTTTAATGCAGCTAATTCTTGCCTAACATTACATACAAAATTTCTTATGCTAGTAGAAGTCGACTTAGATATAGATTGTAATTCTAACAAATTATTTATGTGCTCATTTGTAATCCTAAATTTATTGTCATAACGTTCTTTTAATATGTGCAAACTCTCATTGTAACTTTCCCCGACCAATGGTAAATTTTTGATCAATGTTTGTGGTTCACCCACTAAATAATTCCTCAAATAATATAATTTTTGTATGTCTTGTAACGATTGATCATTGTGTATTAATGATGTAAACAAGCCTATAAACGTCTTGTACTCGTTGAACTTACCACTAAACGTGGGTATGTCGATACTTGGTAACTTGTTTGACGAGCGATGTTGCGCGGGGGTCCGCTCGGATTCTTTTCCGGCGATCAGCTCCCGTAGCCTTACCAAGGCCCGCTCGTAGCATACCTCGTATTCTGATGACGGCTCCTCCATTGTCTCGATGCAAAGTTCCTCGTACCTGTCGAAGAGGGACGTAAGACGCTCCAACTTGACTGAGAGCGCCTGCTTTGACAGTTGTGATAACGCCTCTTCATCATGTAGGGAATTAATCATTTTCGTCAATTTGCCTTTTGCGTAACCTCTCCTGGCGACAGGATCTGCCATCTTCAATGCCTGGCTCCCCGACGAGACTCCTTTCGCTTCGTCCTTGCTTGACATTGTCCGTGAGGTTATTCGGTCACCGCGTGTGACGTGTCCGGTCCGGGTGAAGACGCACAATATTAATCTAATCAAATTTTGAAACGCGTAGGTACGTAGTTCTTGCCGACATCGACGATATAATTTCTTATTAATTAAGTTCAACTTCTTGGCTTGGCTTGCAAATTGTAATAAATTTTCTTGACTCTTGCTTCACTTGACTTGAATCGAACGGCACGGCTGGCTTGTCGTCGTAAGTGAGCGAGTGAGTAGTGACACGGCGAGCTAGCATTGGCTAGCGCTACGCAGGCGACGCTTGAACTCGTGCCGTGATTGGTCGAATCGACTGCAGCAACGCAGTACCAACCACAGCAGCGTCACCGCGATATATCTGCTTGATCGATAACTCGATAAAATGGCGTCACAAACTCGTTTTGACGCGAGAATGATAATTCTTGCTATTACCTTTATGTTCAAGATTCTTGTCAAATCCAGATCTCTTCCACGTCGCAGGCTCGATGGACCATGTTTTGTAGCTGGTTTGAGGAAGAAAACTGCGGATCTTGAATTATTGTAATTTATTTTCATGGAAGGCACACAATTCGCACACACTCGGTAGCACAGCCGGAAGCAAGAGAGAAAAAAAAATGTTGCCAACATTGGCACTACAATTTCGTCTGTGGATAGCACAGAATATAAATTAATGTTTGGTTGGGTTCCCAACATAAACCAAATTTAAAATCATAAAATATCATAGCACGCAAATGTTCGCGGTTAAGCTCCATCGTTGCAAAGAAAAACGCGGGAATCGTCGTAGTTAAATGACTGGAACATCATATTTTTTTTAAACCAGCAACCTGGCTATTTGCGTTCCATTTTTAGGGTTCCGTAGCCAAATGGCAAAAAACGGAACCCTTATAGATTCGTCATGTCTGTCTGTCTGTCTGTCTGTCTGTCTGTCTGTCTGTCTGTCTGTCTGTCTGTCTGTCTGTCCGTCCGTCCGTATGTCACAGCCACTTTTCTCCGAAACTATAAGAACTACACTGTTGAAACTTGGTAAGTAGATGTATTCTGTGAACCGCATTAAGATTTTCACATAAAAATAGAAAAAAAACAATAAATTTTGGGGGTTCCCCATACTTAGAACTGAAACTCAAAATTTTTTTTTTCATCAAACCCATACATGTGGGGTATCTATGAATAGGTCTTCAAAAATGATGTTGAGGTTTCTAATATCATTTTTTTCTAAACTGAATAGTTTGCGCGAGAGACACTTCCAAAGTGGAAAAATGTGTGTCCCCCCCCCGTAACTTCTAAAATAAGAGAATGATAAAACTAAAAAAAATATATGATGTATATTACCATGCAAACTTCCAACGAAAATTGGTTTGAACGAGATCTAGTAAGTAGTTTTTTTTTAATACGTCATAAATCGTAAACCGCAAAAAACATCGATCAAAGTTACAACGAACTACAAAAACTTTTATATTATGTTACTTGCTGCTACGGAACCCTTCATGGGCGAGTCCGACTCGCACTTGGCTGCTTTTTATTAAATAAATTTGCTTTTAAAAAATATATCATACAGATGCGTTCCATTTTTAAATTACGAGCATCTCATAACTTATCGAGTGACCTACGTATTACATAAGTATTATGTCTTCTGTAGTATTACATAAAAGTAAATTGGCATATTATCAATTGACATCATATTATTATTCTTAAGCAATATACCCATACCCAATAACCGCTTTTCATGTTAAGAGTGCAACTAACCTGTGTGATCGAATTTATCACTGACATTTGGCCGGGCGCATGTATCTTCAACTTCTCTGGCTTGCCAGTTATCGCAATTCAGTGACAAATAAATACGTAATTTAGTGTCGTATTGACCGAGGACGCTTCAATAGATAATCTTTTATCTGACTATTAAATAATGAGCCTTCGACTGCCCGATACATCGGTCACTTCTCCTCGGCCGCGCTAGTGTGCTGACAACCGCGTGCTTAGCCATATCTCGATTCCTCTATCTTGGACAAGTTTTACCATGGCCATTACAATTGTGACCATTTTCCTTAAAATGTGACAAATTCGTGTCTATTGACACTTCTACATATACTTCTTGTGAATTTTTTTGTGATTTTAGTTTTTGATACCATTCGAAGAGTGAAGTGCAGAAGGACTACATTTATGACAAGTGTTTTGTGATAAACGCCAATTGCTGTTTATGAATTTGAATTTGTGTAAAGAATTCGGTGAATTTTACAATGCCCGAGGTTTTTGGCAAGCGCTCAGTCAACATGGTGCGTGCCAGGATGCTACAAATAAAGGTGATCGTTGATGCTCATGTTTTTGAATTTAAACTTTTTCTTGCAAGTGGAAATTGTATGCTTGTTAAATTTTGTCGCATTTCTTTTAAAATAACCTCAAAGAAACGTAAATTCTCTGTCTCATGTGCGGCCACGCCGTGGCTGAATCTATAGATAGAATCTATACTACATCGATGGTCTAAACTAAAGTATGGTACATACTAACAAGTCCACGAGTATTTTGTTTTTTGTAATAAACTTAGGTTTAAAGTATGGTACTAAAGTTGTACCGTACCAAGCCTGGGACTATTTAGTCATGGTTTAAACCTAACTTTAGACCTCGTGTTTTACCAACAATCCATAACGCGGTCTCTACGGCCCATTATGTAGTAGAAGGACATTGTATTGCTACATGGAACTCTTTGCTTTGATATTTGAGTGCTCTCGCCGTCTAATGTTTGGAAACATTTAATATTTCATGCGATATTACCCTTGTTTAATATTCGGCGAAGTGAACATCAAACACTCACTGGTCTCTATTTGCGCGAGAGCAAACATGTTGCGAAATTGCTGTTTTGTGATTCTCTGTAATACTTTGTTTGCTTACGACTAATTGTTCATTGTAACGTTGAAAATTTTTTGCTATTTATTTTAGGTAAAGTGTAAATGAATCTTTAGCTTTTGCATATTGTTCAAGTGTATCAGCTTTCTAATAACTCAGTTATTTTTCTTAAAATTAATAACCGTTATCAGCCATCATAAGTGTAATTCGTAATCTGAGAATACCTCACTTTCAGAATAGATTTTTCTAATATTTTTATTAAACATATCTACTACTAACTACTAACTAGATCTTGTCAAGCTACATTAATGTAAGTTTTCCTCTGAAAATATTGTTTATTTGGTTTCTTGCTTCCGATTAACGATACTCATGGGCATAGTTAAAAGATTTGGGAATATTATCGGATTTTGAGCATAGTTAATACTTTTGACTTACTGTATGTTTTGTTTGACTCAGGACTAACATATTGTTGTGTTCTGCGATACTTAATTAGCGTACCTCACGTGTTACGGAATCTTTGTTATTGGTATCTTTGTTAATGATTACAACTTTTCTTGGATAAAAAGTTTTTTACGTTCCTGGCCATGCTACTGTTGATATGCCTGTTTTTCGTTATTTTTCATCTGGCGCTCGTCATTTTCTTTGTTTATTCTATTTAAGTCTTTTATTGCTCGATTTTGAATGATTTAGGAAACAAAGCAGTGAAAGTTATTGTATTCGCCCAGTCCAAATAAAAATAATGTACTGAGCCCTCCTCGTGCACTGGAATACATGTTATAAATTATAACGTAACAGTTTTTTATTAATATTAGCAAATAAGGTAGTTTATTCAGCAGTCTGCAATATTAGTCGTTGGATTATCTTATCACTGTGTGGCAATATCGTCTGCATTCTACACGTATATGCATTTATGTAGGTGAAGGTCACATCAGCCAGTGATCGGCCGAGATAAGCCCCGTCTGCCATGGTCAGTAGTTGGATGAGTGACCGGAATGATTGTTAGGCGCAAACGCGATGTTCTTGGAGCGTATTACTTACACAATTTACTGAAACATTAGGTTGGATAAGGCCGGCGTCATTGGTTAATTGTGTACTAGATGAGGATTATTACATTATTGGTCAGATGCAGAGAAAAGACATTCTTTTCCGTATGTGAGAGCAATTCGGGAAGGTTCGACCGGGCCACTCGGCCGGCTGATTCGACCGCGCATCGTCATGACGTGATAACCGCACTATCGGTCTGTGACCTCAAGTATTTATTGTACCTACTAGTGGAACTATTAATGTCAAATGTATAGTATTTACCTACTAGTTTTTACTGTCAGTTTTCACAATGATAACTCGACATGATTGAGAAAACGCAATTGATCTAATTTCGGAGAAAGGTAGAAATTGCCATGGTTTTAAGTACATAGATTTTCTACTTTATATTGTAACGTCACTAATAGACATTAGGATACATTTGTATAACAAGGCAGCGCTACAGTGTAGAACAATTGACTATAGTGTACGGTTGAGTACAAAACTCAGGCTAATGACTAGGCTATACACGATGAATGGTCGGTCGGTCGTGAAGGTCGTCAGGAATTTCAGTAGTACTGCTGTGGTTAACAATCCGATTGGTTAAACTGCAAAGTATCCAGAAACATAAACTAAGGAGTTGGGATCTATAGATAAGTGGAAAACCACAAAGTCGTGGGACTCCTAAACAAATTAGTTCCAATCTGTTCTATAACGTGTCCTGTAACCATAATTTTAGATAACATTACTGTATAGATAACATTACTGTAAAGATTCAAGATCGTAGACATTGTCTCTCATACATATGTTGGATGTCACGTGTATTTCCACACGAGTTTATCGCATGGATCGCATTTCCTTACGCAAGCGAAAAGCGAAAGATCAGAGGGCTTGTGTTTGCCAAGACAGAAAGGTACACAACTTTGTTATAATACACTTCCTTTTTGTCGGGAAAGTGACCGCTAATATTAGACCTAACGATTTCTTCCCATATCTCATGAAAGTGACTATATTCAGACCTGTCGATTTGACGACAGCATTTTTTTCAGGAAAGTGATCTTCATTTTCCACGCTACTTGCAATTTTATTTTTGGATTCCAAAGTAAGACAAACTTCAGGTCTGTGCATGATAAACGCTTCAAATTATAGAGATTAGGAAGATTCCTTGAGCGAGCAAGATACTATTCCTTCAACTTCAAATTACCGAAATGACCAATTAACATTCATTTTATTCAATTTATCGAGTATTTTTCAAGGGACCGGGAAAAAAATTCAAATTATCGAGATTCAAATTAACGAGTGTCAAATTATTGAGAATCGACAAACAGACCATAGCAAATATTGAAAAGCAAATGGTGCTGACGATACTTGCACACCTAAACAAACGGCACTATAATAGTAGTAGTAACTAACGGCTGGTAGTGGACTCATATTTACCTCAATTATTCCAATTCCAGTTAAAGAAGAGCCCATCATCTTGTGTGTCATCATCAGTTTATCTCATATTACGTCTATATATAGGTACCTATACGTACGACCTATACGTAGTATAGGTCCCAACCTGTAATTTCAAATAGATTTTTAGAGATACAGCATTTCGCTGGCTTTAATATCTCACTGCATCATTGACTGTCCAGAAAAAACTGACGGCACGGCAGAATTACTTATGGAGCAGTGTTCGTACTTCAAACAAAACAAGTAGCCACAATTGGTTTTTGTGCTTGATTCAGTCCATCCATATCATAAGCCTTGGAAGTGAATCCTAAAATGTTTTCTCTGCCATTTCTTTTGAGTTCTTACTTTGATACATTTCCAATAAACTAGATATCCTCTGAGCGCAAATAACATTTCTTACTTGACAAATGGGACTTACTTAAAACTTCTCCAAAAACAGCCTTCGTAGCCGCATTACGTCACACCCACGACCAAACTGGCGCTGTGCCAAGGATCCTACCCCATAGTATATAACCTTTAGCACCCCAGGTTAGGGCCCAAATTGGCTCGGGGTTCAAGGTTTTCTCTAGGGATTATTTTTCTTCAGTAAATTACACTTTATTTCAGTTCTCAGTTTTACTTATTCTAAATTGCCGGAATGATAAAAATCCAGGGCAGAAATATGTCTTTCGCGGTGTTAAAAATGTAGGTAAGGGGGCGTCCATAAATTACGTGAGGTGTTTTTTTAAATTTTCTGTCCCTCCCTCCCCCCCTAGTGAGATGTGAGATTTTATTCAACCCCCTCCCCCATCCCCCAATCTCACGTGAGATTTTTCAAAATGTGGGTTTCTTACGTAAACGCGTTGGATTGTTATTGTAAAAAGAAAAAAAAAATTGCTTCGTGCTTTTATTTAGTGAATGATATTAATCGTATTACGATTACGCTTAAGATTAAATCTTAAACATGTACAATCTGGATTAAATGGACCAAAATAATATATTTTTTTTTGTTTCAATCAGAAAAAAAATTGCGTGATATTCGCCGAGACCCCCCGGGCTCTCTCCAACGTAAGATTAGATGAGATTTGACTCGACCCCCTCCCCCCCTTAAACACCTCACGTAATTTATGGACGCCCCCTAAGGTGGGCTCTAGTAATTAGTCCGGGATTTGAGACATTCAAAGTTTTTTTTGTGACTAATGACCGCTCGGGGCTTCGTGCGATGACTGTTATTTTAACTTGCAGTTAAAGTTCACGCTCATAATAAACATGCGGCATAGTTTGTTTACCGACGTATTCAGGTACTTTGCTGATATTCTTACCCAAGACAAGTAAATTAAAATATTATATTTTCTCATTAGTGACTCATTAAATGAATAACATAGAAAATGGGCTCAAAGAAGAAATTGATTGAGTTATCGGGTATTTTCGTGTCAATTTTTTAGAGTATAAGTATTCTGTTATATGGAAGTATGATTAAACATGCTTAACAAAATAATTTCTTTCTTTACTATTTCTGTTTATTTCTCTATTTAACTGGTATTTATAAAAAATTAAATAAATTTAGATTTTTTAGTACATTTAATACAGAAAATATTGAAGAAAATTTCCTTTTACATTAATATATCAGAGCTCCAGTAGAAAATATAGGTACTTTGAACCATTTATGAATGGTGTTACCTTTTTATCTCTCGCAGATATATGTAATGACCCGCAACATCTATGGACCCGCATTATCGAATGTCGATAATAATTTATAACAAATGACGAGTTTAGTAATAAACCAAATTCTTATCATGCCACCGCTTTATTGTATAACCACATACAAACCAAGCCGACAAGCTTGATGATTATCGTCCCTAATGGGTATCAATACCACCAAACAACCAAAGCCATCATAATGTTGCCCGACGACAGGGAAGGAATCTGCATTATTTCTGGCTCTCCGACATTGCGATCGGAACACATGAGAAACATTAATTTCACGGTTAATCTCAGGATGGTGGTAAAAAGCCTTGCCAGTCCTTACACTATGCATGATCACAGGACCTAGCAACTTACCACAGGAGGGACCGTTCTCTACCTATATCCTAGCCTGTTCAGTAAAGTGCACCGCAAGCAGGGAACGTTGACTTAGTTGCCTCAAGAAGTTGCGGAAGATATATTTTATCTTGCAGCTCGTTCGCCCCGTCAACGACTTGTTGTAGTTGTCAACAAGCTAACAAGCTGTAAACGAATGATGACCCGTTGAATTGTCTAATTGAATAATGGCGTGCAAATGGGCGAGTGTCACGCGCCTAGCGCCGGAGCCCGGAGTGGTAATGTAAAAACAAAGCTATTCAGCTTAATGGTCGCTGTAGACTCGAGCGATTGTAACTTCATCCTCGTAATAAATGGAACCGAAATGGCAACTTGACACGGGATTCATCATTCAACCGCCGCGCTCTGGGACCGCTAAATCTTATTACGTAAACAGTACTTTATCTGCTCAAGTTGTATTTCATGATCGTTTAGTTAGTAGGACTAAATTGATTCATTCAATAAAAATGTATGAATGAAAATTTTGCTGCAGTGATGTAATCTAGTAATGCTGGGAAGTGTATGCTCTTTATGGCACGTGGCTAGTGCGGGATGAAATGCAAATGTAGGCGCCGGCGCGGCGCCGCGGCGGCTATCGGGCAAAGCCCTATTCATTTGCATATTATGCTTAAAATCTTACGGAGAGGCAAACCATTCATGTGTGAGATATGTAATGTCAACCGCGTCTACGTCATTGAAAGGCTAAGTTATTAAGGGTTTCACGATATAGTAAACGGGTCATGATGGTCAGTCATTGAAGACTTTATGTATCATGTTTTTTCTTTCCTCTCTTTACTTTTTTGACCGGCAACGCATCCGTCACCGATGTATATGGAGTTTAACGCCATCTACAGATAGTTTGCAATCGTCAAATCCGTAACAACGGATGATGATCATGATGATGATGATCATGATGTTTCACATCATCAGAATAGGATTTACCAAAATTATTATTACCATTAGATGGCGTTGTTACTAATCAGCCATCCAACGTAATCTAGATTCTGTGTTACGACTTACAAACTTAACGCATAACGTAACGGAGAGTTTAAATTTACTCCTAATATTTCATACCGCGGCCGCGCGGGCTTAAATATAAACATCAATTGTTAAGGAGTTAATTAAACTCCCAAAAAGGTTTGCCACATAATATCACAATATATTTATATATGTCTACTGTGATAATATTGCGTATTAGGTACTTATGTATACATGCGTTAGGCTTTCACTAAAGCACAATATTAATTGTTATAGGTATTATGTAAGCATTCTAATATTATTAAGTCCCTTACTCTGTTTGTTAATTAATCAGCAGGTTATTAACTTATTAATGAATGATTAATTTATTCGTTATATTGATTAGATTCATGAATAATAAAACAACACAATGGACACATTCAGTGAGACATCGACAGGAAAAGAAACACCGTCAAACCAAAGTCAGAGAAATCGCCACCCAAGTTAGCGATGTGCGATAACTGTTGGCCACTCCTGCGTAACATCATTTTTAACGCGTTGATTACCGCATTATGACGCAGGTATGGTATGGACATTGCGCATAAATGCATATTTTGTATATTGCAAGTAACTTTTCACTGCCACGGTCCCATGCCGGCGCGGCGACGGTGGCGGTTTGTTGGCAAACATTCCGCGTATTTATATCAGATGACGTGAACACACGCAGTCTGGATGGTGGCCAGTCTGTCCACGTCAACGTGTTCGCAATCTGTGCAACTTCACACGCACGCCGCGACTGTTGCGATTTTGCGTATGTTTTGCATATTGCGTCAGCGTATGATCATAACAAGGCGCAGTGCGGTAACTTTTTTAACCGATTTAAAAAGGTTTCGTTATTTATCAATTTATTTCAAAGTAAAATTTGAAAGGTTACTTCTAATTTGGTCCTATTTTTATCAAAATTCTGTTTTGATTCACGTTTCACTTTGTAGAGTCGACCAACCGTACTACATATAGGGTGCCCTCATAAATTAGAATTAATTATTCTAATTCGAATAATTTTGTACTCTTTGAGAAAGAAGTGTGAATAAGTCCTAAATTCCACGAAATATGCTTCGTTTTTAGGGTTCCGTAGCCAAATGGCAAAAAACGGAACCCTTATAGATTCGTCATGTCTGTCTGTCTGTCTGTCTGTCTGTCTGTCTGTCTGTCTGTCTGTCTGTCTGTCTGTCTGTCTGTCTGTCTGTCTGTCTGTCTGTCTGTCTGTCTGTCTGTCTGTCTGTCTGTCTGTCCGTCCGTCCGTATGTCACAGCCACTTTTCTCCGAAACTATAAGAACTACACTGTTGAAACTTGGTAAGTAGATGTATTCTGTGAACCGCATTAAGATTTTCACACAAAAATAGAAAAAAAACAATAAATTTTGGGGGTTCCCCATACTTAGAACTGAAACTCAAAAATTTTTTTTTCATCAAAACCATACATGTGGGGTATCTATGAATAGGTCTTCAAAAATGATATTGAGGTTTCTCATATCATTTTTTTCTAAACTGAATAGTTTGCGCGAGAGACACTTCCAAAGTGGAAAAATGTGTGTCCCCCCCCCCGTAACTTCTAAAATAAGAGAATGATAAAACTAAAAAAAATATATGATGTATATTACCATGCAAACTTCCAACGAAAATTGGTTTGAACGAGATCTAGTAAGTAGTTTTTTTTTAATACGTCATAAATCGTAAACCGCAATTTACCTCGATCAAAGTTACAACGAACTTCAAGAACTTTTATATTATGTTACTTGCTGCTACGGAACCCTTCATGGGCGAGTCCGACTCGCACTTGGCCGCTTTTTTCTATATCTCGTGTAACAAACTTTCTCACTTCGAACAAATTTTTGGCAATATTTCGAGTGGCTTGCGTTATTGCGATCACAGCACACCGTTGCTCTGCCAAATCCATTACTCCATAGTCGAATCACCAATTGAAACGTTCACAAGAATCTATTACCCCGAGTGGAGTTGGAATTGAAGCGAGCCGTAGTTTTATTGGTAAATTAAATCGGAACAAACGGATTGTTTGCGAAATTGCCGGCACTGGATTCGCTGTAAACGTGTTCGGATTAAGAGATTTATAGTAATTTGTAAATGCGTTTGTTACTCGCTAACCTTTACCGTGGCATTAATGTCATACTCATAACCGGAATGTTTGCTTCTTCATAGTCTAGTCGTGGGAAGTTAGCTTAACATAAAAATGAGACCTTTCATTTTAGTAATTAAATATCAATTTTGTCAGTGATAGTAAATAGGATACAAAACAATGCAATATTCTTTATTTGTACACCAGAAATAAATAGAGGGTAATAAAAACAAGGTACGGTATACAAAAGGCGACCTTATCGATAAGGCAGCGATTCCAGGCATCCTTACGGAAGAGGATAGCATAATACAAAGAAAGAAAGAAAGAAAAGCGGCCAAGTGCGAGTCGGACTCGCTCATGAAGGGTTCCGTAGCAGCAAGTAACATAATATATAAGTTCTTGAAGTTCGTTGTAACTTTGATCGAGGTAAATTGCGGTTTACGATTTATGACGTATTAAAAAAAACTACTTACTAGATCTCGTTCAAACCAATTTTCGTTGGAAGTTTGCATGGTAATATACATCATATATTTTTTTTAGTTTTATCATTCTCTTATTTTAGAAGTTACGGGGGGGGGGACACACATTTTTCCACTTTGGAAGTGTCTCTCGCGCAAACTATTCAGTTTAGAAAAAAATGATATTAGAAACCTCAATATCATTTTTAAAGACCTATTCATAGATACCCCACATGTATGGGTTTGATGATAAAAAAATTTTGAGTTTCAGTTCTAAGTATGGGCAACCCCCAATTTATTGTTTTTTTTTTCTATTTTTGTGTAAAAATCTTAATGCGGTTCACAGAATACATCTACTTACCAAGTTTCAACAGTGTAGTTCTTATAGTTTCGGAGAAAAGTGGCTGTGACATACGGACGGACGGACAGACAGACAGACAGACAGACAGACAGACAGACAGACAGACAGACAGACAGACATGACGAATCTATAAGGGTTCCGTTTCTTGCCATTTGGCTACGGAACCCTAAAAAGGGTAGCGGTGTACATGAAGTATAAAAGAAAAACGAAATGATAAAATGATGATAGTTGTAACGAGTAAAAGAAAAGGTTTATATAATTCCTTAATTTGCTTTTGAAACTATCAAGCCACTGACTAGGATTATAACTTTATTTGAACTTTCTAAGTACAAAAGGCGTTTGGTTCTAGTAGCCAATGAATATCAAGTCGGCTGTAAGTCCGTTTGCTACTAGCAAATAGCAATTTATTGCAAAGTCAAGGACACTCGATGGTTTATAATGGATCTAGAAGCGTAAATCACTGTTCGAGGGTTTCTTACACAGAGTGGGGCAGCATTCAGAAAGGATTTTAGAAAATTGGTCCGATTTACTTGAATCTTGTATTTTACTAAAATAATATAAATATAATACATATACATTTTCTTTACATTCATCTCCTGTAAAGACGTCAAACTACTAATATTATTCGTAGAATCGTATGGAGACTGAAACGAACCATTTTGTAGAGAAGGACCTTGGATTTAGGCTCGGCCAAGGAAACTGATCAAATACCCCTATTAGGAAACTTAATGAGTAATAAGTTGATCAACTTTCACCTACGGACCCTACATTGCGCGTAGCTCGATACGCACTTGGAAGGTTTTTTATTTATTTCTGTCATTATTTTCACAAGCACTATCACAGCACCCTCGATAGTTTCTATCTTGATTTATTTGATCGAAAGCCTCTGCTGATGACATCGAGAGCATTATTCGAGTGCACTCCAGTTGCACTATCTGAATAAATCAACGAATATCAGTGCTGGTTGTGGCACTCTTGGTCTGGAATCCCCAAGAGGATTATGTCTCGTCGTTACGAATGTCGAGAGCTTTTGTACTTAACCTAAAAACCTGGGGATTTAAAACTGCACATGCATACTGTCACAAGGATGAGAACTGAATGTTGTGTTTGGCATTGCGAATTTTTTGGAAACTTAAGTGCTGGCGAAAAAGCTGACGGGCCACCTGGAGCCCAATTCTCATTTCGTAGAGATACATGTCTAACAGAGATATGTCGAAAAAACATGGCCGATTGGCCTCGTTTTATTCGAGGTCGGCCATGTTTTTTCGAGATATAATATCTCTGTTAGACATGTATCTCTACGAAATGAGACTTGCCTCCCTGATCCTAAATGATTAACGTCGCATATAGACACGAAAAACTCCAGGGGAGTCGGAAATCCGGCTTTAAAGAAAAACTCTGTTATATTTGGAAATACCCCAAGTTATACCGCTCTTGAAATACCCTAGAAAGAAATTAGTTGTAATTGCAGGTAAGTATGAGAATGAGGATAATATTATAATTTAAATAATGTTAAATTCTCCAACGTGGAGGAATAAGCTCCAGATCTTATTAATTAAGAGGAAATGCCTGTGCCCTGCATTGAAGCCTTTCGACACTACGGTAAGATAAGCACATTTATGAATGATAATCTCATTTCCCTTTCAAAGCAGCGATTATCTATGAACCCTCTACTGAATAGGGCATAAGGGGCTTAAAATGACATGACAACATAAGTCGCCGATAATGTGTTGACCGTGTACGAGCTAATATTTATCTCAATATATTAAGGTAACATACCTAAATAAAATCCTACTGGGAGATCGAGCGCCACCAAAAATATCTTCGAATAAATTACAAAAGCTGATTTTATTTACAGAAGCCAATTACAGAACTATCTCTTGCATTAGAAAGGCAATTTGTATTTCTCCTGTACCCTGGTGTACCAAAATGTAATGCATCCACAAAGTCGGCAGTTTTCCGAAGCTAGCATTTTAATATGCAGCATAAACCCAAACGGGGCTATATCCACCTTTTAAAGTAGCTACGTGGATTTTTAATCTAGGTACTCGTATGTTCCATTTGTAAGCAGCTGCCGCGAAAGCTTTTAGCAGGGTTCTAAGCTTTTCGTAATATATTTGCCGAGCATAGTTAAGTATAGGTACGCTTCCAAGACTGGATTTTTTTACACTTTTTCTCCATTGAATAATGTTGTGTTTTCATTAATCCATTACACATCGTGTATTAAAGTCAAAAGATATCGTATAATGTGAAAACGTATTGCACAACAAAAGTCTACAGATCTATTTTCACGATGATGCCCTCCTACAGTTGGTCCTTTAGCGCTTAAAATACGACGGACGAAACGAACACCAAGTAGTCTCCAGCTTTGTTTGCCAATCAGTACCACTTCTGACGATTTGGCGCTGCGTACATCCTTTTTCGCAGCCATTGTGCCATTCAATAAGATGTTTGAGGGCACGCATTGAGACGATTGGATAATGCAACCTGCAAATAGGGAAATTCTGCAGTGACTATCGATATAGATTTACCATTGTTCAATTTAAAACCCTAGTGAATGAAGCCACGATCTTAAGTAATGCAGAATGCGACTCAGAAAAGAATTTGGTATTTAAAAATTGATATTCCTCGTTGATTTACATCCACTTCTTATTTATTACTTTATGTTAGATTACGATGTAAATATGATGTTTTATATGCATTGTTTATTAAATGAATGTATTTGTTTATTTCAGCATGAGGTCAAAGCGGTGGTGCGGTGTCCGCATGGAAGCCCGGCGGACTGGTGACCCCGCGCTGCACACGCTGCGCGCGCAGTTCCGTCGCGCTCTGCCGGAATGGACCGCGCGCGCCTCTCGCCGCCGCCGGATAGCGCGAACTGTCGGCCGCTCCAAGGAAGACCCGGCGGAACCCTCGACGCAACCACTCCGCCCGCGGAAACCTTAAGCGACCCAGAGACTTCGCGGCCGGCGCCGCGCGCGCTACCCTCTATTCCGGAGAGCGAGCCCTTGCTCGACCCGCTCAGTGTCAGTGTTGGTGTCAGTGAGAATTCGCGGAAAAACGGACGAGCGCTCCACGTGAAGTTCGACGCTCAGTCCCCGCCTGCGCCGGTGTCGGAGTCCAGCTCCAGTTCGAGCTCCTCCGACGACGAGGATGTGTCCATCACGGAGGCGCGGCCCCCCGACGGTGGCTGGGGCTGGGTCGTCGTCTTCGCCTCGTTCATGGTCAATCTCATTGCCGATGGCATCACGTTCAGTTTCGGTGTATTCTATCCGCATTTTCTGGAGTACTTTGGCGAAGGCAAGGGAAAGACCGCTTGGATCGCCGGCATCTTTATGGCGATGCCGTTGCTCTCTGGGCCCATCGCGAGCTTCCTCACGGATAGGTATGGCTGCCGGCGCGTGACCATTTTTGGCGCACTTCTGGCGGCACTTGGATTTGTGATATCTGCCTTCGTTGATAATATGGAGACGCTGTTTCTTACATTCGGCATTATGGCCGGATTCGGACTAAGTTTGTGTTACGTAGCAGCGGTAGTGATCGTTGCGTACTATTTCGAGAAGAAGCGATCGCTCGCGACTGGAATCTCGGTGTGCGGAAGTGGGATAGGTACGTTTATATTTGCGCCGCTGACGTACGTATTGTTGGATGAATACGGATGGCGAGGGACAACTTTGATACTAGCAGGATTATTTTTAAACATGGCGGTCTGTGGGCTCCTCTTTAGAGATCTGCCTTGGACGGCAACGATGAACGAGGAGAGAGCGAAAGAGAGAAAACGACGGCGAGAACGAAAACGGAACAAGCGTTACGGTTCATCAGTGGACAGCTTCTCGGATAGCAAGAGTAGCGCGGCAGGATCTACCAAGGTCACCGACGCGGTCGACATCGAAGCTGTGGCGTCGCCGATTGTGCCTCAATTTAGTTCCTTGGTCGACTTGCCCACCTTTATGACTGGAGGAGAGGGCGTGTCGTTAGAAGTGTTCGAACTCATGTCTAATAGAGGCAGAGCATACGCCATTCTAGCGCAAGACTATCCAGGAATCATGTTACCTTCTAGAAGTTTTAGTGACAGTGGTAGGTTACACGAACATTTTCCACATAAAACTCTGATGTCACCCGGAGCTGCATCGCCTGGCCCTTTGTCGCCTTCATCGGCCACCACGGTTCCAGATACCAACAGTAGAACGGAACGGCTTAGTGAAAAGGCAGCTTTATCATTATGGCTGAGGCGGCAGGGTGCGAGTGGTGCTGCTTCGAAGAAACCGCCTGCTTTCTTCAAGGATTTGAGGATACACAGGCACTCGCTGACCTATAGGGGGGCAATGCTGAACATCAACAGATACAGGCTCCGTGCTTCATCGTGCCCAAACATCTTCAGGAACTCTATGACCACCATTGCCAAAGAAAAGGTATGAACTCTTCTTTGTTCTGCTGACATCTTCTTAATATATATAAATTACGTGTCACGTTGTTTGTCCGCGATGGACTCCTAAACTAATTAACCGATTTTAATCAAATTTGCACACCGTGTGCAGTTTGATCCAACTTGAAAGATAGGATAGCTTACATCTCAAAACAAAAAAGCTTTTGACAGAACGAAGTCTGTCCGGGCAGCTAGTTGAAATATAAATGATTATTTGTCATTACATAGATATAGAAGCAGTTTTACCTATTTGGCTATACGTTAATAAACCTGGTGTGAACCACTGTTCATATCTACCGGTGGATTTCCTAACGTTTAAAAGGCCGTAAAGCCATCTCGCAATCCTATAAAAACATTAATGTATAAGATGAATAATTTAAAAGCTGTGCATACTTAATGAGTTTCTTATGTTACTCACTTTTTATTTACATTACATTTTGCTTTTCATTAGAAACACAAATGGGCGTGTACCACTTGGTATAGCTTCAACCCATTAATGGGATGACTCATGGGAAGAGGTCGTCGTCGCGCATGTATATTAGCATTTTGGGCATTACCCATGTGTTGCGTGCCAAGAACTTGATCTTTCCTCTCCTTTCTTTCTTGGCGCATTTTGACTTCACCATTAACATTGTACATCAATATTCTTACGTCATCACTATTTCGTCTATTTCCAGGTGCAATGGTACGCCGGATTCTGGGAGTTCTGGGACCTGGTCGTGGACGTGCTAGACTTCTCTCACTTCCGCAACTCCGCCTTCCTTCTGTTCGCGTTCTCCAACTTTCTCCTGTACATGTGGTATGATGTGCCATACGTGTATATCACGGATAGTGGAATGGACATCGGCTTCAACGAGTCTCAGGCGTCTATGCTTATTTCGATTATTGGCATCTTGAACATGTTTGGCGAGGTAAGTCTGATTCTTTGGTTATATACAAAAAAATCACACTGAGTCAATACGCCATATCAGTATTTCCGGCAGTTAAAAGCTGAGTTTTATAATATGGCACTGGTTTTAATATGAACCAAGTTAATTTAGTGTAACGGCAAGGCAATGGGAATCTCCGCTATCTAGCTAGTGTGAAGTTAATAAGATGAATATAAGTCTAATTTCTTAAATGTCTCAGTCCTTATTATTCTCTAAAGATAAATGAAGTACGGACAGTTCAAAGTCAACAATAAATTTTATTAATAGACTCCCCGACATAATTATTGCATTTGACAAGTTTTAGTTGTCTGTTTGTATTGTTATCGAGTGTTTATATTGTGTAGTAAAATTGTAATCGTACATTATTGATGTAAATTAATGTATATCATACTGATGTATTGTTGATACTATTAGTAGCAAACAGTGATATTAAAAAAATATAGATACGTATTACAAATCAACCAAAAAGTCTGTTGAAAAGAGACACACACGTTTATCTTTTGTTTCACTACACCAATCACATTGCTATAATACACGAAGACATTTTAACGCTGTATGTCAAATGTCAAGCACTTCTGACAACAACAAAAGCGTGCGTATCGTCTTGTATTGATAGAGCGACTACGAGCAGAACGGTCAATTGTCTGTTCATCGTCGGCGCGCTAGTGACATATCTACCTCTTTTTTACATTATAATATCATTGACTATCAGTAGCAAATAGTTATTGTGAGTTGATCGAGCCCTAACTAGTACAAAGTACTCGAGTTCACTTGAAATTACTCGCTTCGGTTGCTATTAGTTTAATTATCAGAACATTATCTGACTTACTTACTTGACCCTTTTAAATCTCGGCGATAGATGTCTCGTGTTATATAATGTCACGTGGACAGAAACGCTATTGAATGTTGGCTGCAAATAAATAGCGAAAAATAGATGCTGGTAATATAATACAAATGTTTCTTTTAGATTTATGAAAATTAATACGAAACAATTATTTTTTGTTTGTAATTAATTGTATCTATATTATGTAGATTATGTAGCATCTCAGGCTGTGCCTATATTATTGGATACTTTGTATTCGGGCTGTCGCGATATTAGGACGAATTCGTGGCGCCAGTGATTTATTTTATTAAGTACTATTGTATAATTTATAAAGAAGAAACTTCCAAAGTAGGTCTTTTACATACTAAAGACACGTCACACGCACTCAAAATCTACCTTGTAAATGTAGCAACGAAGTGTAGTTAGGTCAGCGAAGTTTATCGCGATGTAAATTGTAATCCTTTGATAATCATACATCATGAAGGTACGAATTATTTTTGACCACACGTCTTGTTGACGTTAACAATTCTGCTAGTATATATTGTGTAAGCAATGATTTTTATGTATAAAAAGAGGTGGATATGCCAAGAGCGCGCAGAAATTCAGACACTTGTCTTTTTTTTGGAAATAGCCGGCAAACGAGTTGACGATCCACCTGATGGTAAGTGGCTAACGTCGCCAATGGAAACCAGCACCAAAGACATCACTGATGCGTTGCCGGCCAAGAAAGAGAGATGAAAAAGAAAGAAAGAACTGGCTCTCAAGTCCCCATTCAGAACACGACAACTGACTCAACTCAAGGAAGAGGGTAGTCGCTATCCAGGCGGGAATCCTTTCATTCAGACATCGCACATTAAATACGTTAAAGACTAATCAATCAGAAGTGAAATTGTAGGTCATTCACTAACTAATTAAAAGCAAAAGCAAAGCAACAACCCATAATTGTCCCACTGCTGGGCTCGGGGTCTCCTCTCACAATGTGAGGGGTATTAGGCCATAGTCTACCACGCTGGCCAAGTGCGGATTGGTAGACTTCACACACCTTCGAGAACTTTAAAGAGAACTCTCCGGTGTGCAGGTTTCCTCACGATGTTTTCCTTCACCGAAGCAAGTGATAATTAACTTATAATACGCACATAATATTTGAAAATTAGAGGTGCGTGCCAGGGTTTGAACTCGGGCCCCTTCGTTCGGGAGACCAACGTTCTACCGCTAGGCTATCACTGCTAACTACTACTACTGCTAACTAATTAACTCACTCCCAATTCCAGATCCTCCTCGGCTGGGTGGGCGACTGGCAGTGCGTGAACGCAAGTGTCGTATACGGGTTCTGCATGGTGCTCTGCGGCGCCGTAACAGTAGTGATGCCCCTGCTGCGCACGTACCTCGCGCTCGCGGCGTCGGCCGGCGCGTTCGGCGCGTTCATAGCGGCCAACTACTCCCTCACTAGCATCATACTGGTCGAACAGATTACGTTGGAGAAGTTCACCAACGCGTATGGACTGCTGCTGTTGATGCAGGGGCTCGCTAATCTGGTTGGACCGCCGTTGGCAGGTATGTTGTGTGTAACGATTCTTCTTTATCCATAAATTACGTCACACTAATTTCATGACTTTTTGATTTCTGCCCCCGTCCTTGTCAAAGCTGGTCACATTTGTGGGACCTCCCTCCCTAGGGTGACGTCACATATTACCAATATTCCCATACCAATTATTCGATTATGAAATGTGACGTCACGAAATTTAAGACCCCTCCAACCCCTTGTCACACAATGTCACAAAATGTGACATAATTTATTGATAGCCCCTAATGATGAATGAAATACAAAAAAACAAATTATCTGCAGTAAGATAATTATGTGAAGTGAGTAAGATTGCTGATAGGATTTTTAATAACCTTTTTCAATAATCTATTTGTCTGGGTAAGGTTTTTTAATAAACCTAATTTGAATCTTCCGAGTTCCGAGCAACTTAATGGTTAGTGATCGCCGCCATCCATGAATACTCCATAAAAAAAACTAAAAGCGTCACCTTAGCCTTGCATGCCAAATATGATACGGTAGACCCTTGTATCACTTGTATCACGGCGATACAAGTGATCCGTGATACAAGTGATCCGTGATACAAGTGATACAAGGTGATACAATGTCAAGGTACCTTCTAGCCTTATCCGTTGTTCAAAAGGGCGCACCGTGAAAAGAGTAGGTGGGGTTGGTCTTAATCCAAAGGTTTATAGGGTCGTCTTGTTTAATAATACATCTGTTTCATGAACTTGAGGATAAATATACTTACACACTGGGTTTACAGTCGTCTAATGACACGTTTTCCACATTTCAGGCTGGGTGTACGACATTACCGGCTCATACGACCTCTCCTTCTACCTAGCGGGGATCTTCATCGGCATCTCTGGCTTGGTTCTCCTCGTATTGCCGGTCTACTCGCGAATCAGGAAGTACAATGAAATGAGAAAACCCAACCCCGAACCTACCAATGACGCAATACCAAACGGCGATGTCAATCTCAATGGCAAGATTATGACGTTAGACGGTGAGAGGAAGATGGAAGATTTCATGCCGTTGGGCGTGAAAGAGAAGAATGTAGTTTGTTAATGCGACTAATGCACCGAGCGAATACGACTGTGGTTATTCGTGTTTGGAATGTTATGATAGAAAGAGACGGAGTATTTAGGAAGCGGAGTATATGAGATGACGATTTGTGGCGGTTTGATTAATGATTAAAATAATAATCTTGTCTGGATTCATGTAATATTAATTAGTGTGAAAGAGATGAGTGAAGATTAACGTTGTTGACAACGAGGTTTTAACCTCGTATAATTTGCAAATGATGCGCGATAAGCAAAGAAAGAGAAGAGAGAAAGAGTAGAAGAAGAAAGAGAAGAGAGAAAGAGAAGAAGAAGAAAGAGAAGGAGAGAAGGAAAATTTTATTAGTTTGAAGTAAAAGAGAAATAATTTGATATCTTCGGCGATGAGTATCATTATAACTAAGTGATTGAAGTTTAAGGTGTAATATACCACTATGTGGAACAAATGTGTTATCGCCTCTCAGTTTTGGTATTATGAGGATAATTCTAGAAAAGTCTAGAAATAGATATGTTGATAAGGATAATGACAACATTGATAATGATAGATAATTAAATATTGTGAGAACGGTTTGCGGATAAATTGGTATAATATTTAGACTCTGGTATCAAAAGACTAATATTACGTATATTTAAACCATAGATGTGTAAAGTGTAAGAGCTGCCTTCACTATTTATTATCAGATGGCTCATCTAAAAGAGCTTAGTACAATTTTTGTTTTTAATGTAGTTTGTTTTATTAGCTCTAAAGCCTACAACAATTGTATTTTATAAGAAATAAATTGTTGAAATTGTCATTAATGAAAATATTCGAAATACATTGATTGCATTATAAACTAATTCGTGATCTTCCAATGTACATCTAACCTAATCTTGTGAGAAGATACATGCCTCTTAAGTCGGTGTTACATATCTATGGTTAAAATACGGTAGTGCTATTCGTAAGTGATCACAATAAAACAAGTACATCAAAGACTGGCTTTCGTTATACAAGTAGTGTGGTAGTCGGACGCTAGCCCTCGTAGATAACATGACGTAGACAGTATTGGGATGGCTGTAATGTCCAGAATTGGATTTGCAATGACACTTTTTTAATGGCTTTCGACAATCGCCTTAAGTCTTTGTCTAATGTTTGTGAATACGTTTCATTAAATCGTTGAGATATCTAACGGTTTTATGCAAAAATCGTATTTTTTTTACGTTGCACGTTGACACGATATTGTTGCCATATAATTTTTTTATATAACACAATATGTGGCTTAGGTTATCAGAACTACATCATACATACATCACATAACATAAAAAAGATACCTACGTTTGTTTATAAACATTTATACAAGTGACGAATACATTATGACGTCATTGTTCACAATGATTATAATATAAATGTGGAGGAACATAATGATTTGACTTTGAAATAATTATCATTCGTCATCAACGCGTAAAAGGGTTTTCTTCCTATGTCGCTAGGGCTCCTTATATTATTATAGTCGTATATCCTTCCATTGATGACGATTCTTTGCCGTCACGCTGATGTCTTGAGAAACATACTAATTTTTACTTCATAGCAGAAGTATTTTTCTAAATGTTTGATCTCTTATGATGATGGCAAAGTAAATCTTAATATATATAAATTACGTGTCACGTTGTTTGTCCGCGATGGACTCCTAAACTACTGAACCAATTTTAATGAAATTAACACACCGTGTGCAGTTTGATCTAACTTGAAAGATAGGATAGCTTACATCTCAAAAAAAAAACTTTTGACAGAACGAAGTCTGTCCGGGCAGCTAGTTTTATATATAAATTACGTGTCACGTTGTTTGTCCGCGATGGACTCCTAAACTACTTAACCGATTTTAATCAAATTTGCACACCGTGTGCAGTTTGATCCAACTTGAAAGATAGGGTAGCTTACATCTCAATTTAAAGTCAAAAAAACTTTTGACAGAACAAAGTCTGTCCGGGCAGCTAGTCTAATATATAAAATTCTCGTGTCACGGTGTTAGAAGTTGAACTCCTCCGAAACGGCTCGACCGATTTTCGTGAATCTTAACGTGCATATCGGCTAGGGTGGAGAATCGGACAACATCTATTTTTCATCCCCCTAAATGTTAAGGGTGGTCCACCCCTAATTTTTTTTTTAATTACTATTAACTTTTGACAGAACGAAGTCTGTCCGGGCAGCTAGTATTTCTATATGTTGGATCTCTTAAGATGGCAACGTAAATTTTAATATGAACTATAAAACTAAACAATTTAATTAAAAATAACGTTCTAACGACGGCCATTTTGGCTTGTCTAGAGGATTATGACGTCACGTGACGTTTTGAAGAACCTTGACAATATTCTCATTATAGATTAGCGAATGAAGACCTTTGACTGCGGGTTATCATAACATTGGCCGTGACGTTATCATTTATTTGATTAATGAGAAGAGGTTTTGAATTCTTATTTAAGTGGATTTAATATTCCTTGAAGATTTCTTTACTTTTTAAAATATGTGACTTTGAATTATTAACATCTTGATTAACTGTATGAATAGTAAAAAAAATATTGTACACTGTTCTTTAATTGCATGCATATTTCCTTACATATTGTGTTCCTAGTAGCTTGAATTGATAGCACGTTTGAAAATTTAACATGAAATTGTAACAAACCAAATATGTAGCTTTTTTTAGTTGGATCAACGTAACATCCAATTAAGTTTGTTTTGATCTTACTTTAGATAATATCCTTTAGATTTAATTATAATATAAGGGAGACACAAAAGATCGGTAGCTATTGAATTTCTAATACATAAATGTTGAAATTGATAGGTTATGTAATTGAAGTGAACCAATAATGCAATAATTTTGTCGTTAACTGTTCATGACAAGTCGTATAAAAGAAGACGGTAATAGTTTTCCTTTTGTGATATACTAAGATTTTAATTCTGTGTAGGTTACGGGCAACAAAGAAGCTATTAGTCTTGCCAAAAATATAAAAAAAACTACTGAAGTGTGAGTTTTATGTACGACATGTCGATGAGTTTCGTTACTTGTTCTTTTAATTATAGCATAATTTATCCGACGTTAAGGTAAACGAAAGTCAGAATTAAAACAAATGCTATAAGGAGCCATAAGTAAGCATTTATGTGCCGCGCTTACCAGTTGTTAAAAAACTAGGTTGTAGGTTTAAGGAGACATTTTTTCTGCTTTATATTAAATCATAATGATTCTATTTTGTTAATCCATATATTTTTGATTATTTATATGTGAGTTATCTTTAGTTGTATAAGTTTAGCGACAATCATTACGGTACTAAAATGGCAAGACTTCGCGTTATTCTTCTGTTGAGTATATTACCTGTAATAGTATATTTAAATAATTCTTTATGAATAAATGTAAGTATTACATACTCTCGAATTCAGATCATTTTATTAAGGTAATTGTTCATGTAATTGATAAACATAATTATGTAACATCACAAGAGTAATAATTTTCATAACACAATACTATAGTTTAGTATAATTACATATTTTTATTGTATTATTGTATTGTATCGCATTATTTGTGTGTCGCGATGTATTCAGATGGACAGACATCTGTGAAGTGTATAAGCTTAAAATATATCCAGTGACTGATGTGTTGTAGAAAATGTGCCCTTAACCAAAAAGTAATAATTTTGAAATAGAAAGGCCTACCTGTGCCTACTATTTATACCTACTACTACTGTAGTAGAGTTATTTGTAACGAATGTTTCGACTGTGACGTAGCTTTCTGTCTGTCTGTCTGTCTGTCTGTCTGTCTGTCTGTCTGTCTGTCTGTTTGTCCGTCGGCATGGCACGCGGTGCCGACACGAAACGGGTATAGAAACGTATTATGTACAGTTGTGAGTTAGTCGTGTGCGTCCTAGTAAAATTTATCTTGTACCATTTATTTTCGTTTTATTTTTGCTTTCCCTTATTTTATTTGCTCTGCTGGATTTTTTATTCTTTCAAATTCAAATTCAATATCATTTATTCATGTAGGTATCATTGATACACTTATGCACGTCTTTTTTTTAATGTACCAGCTTTTCGGAATATTTTCTTTTATTTTGATAATTGCTGTGTGTTCAGTAAGTTCGATATATTTGGAAATAACGAAAGCTCGAATTCGTGATGGCATGGAATAGTATTAATTATAATGATATATCGAACTTGGGTCGAGGTTACTGAAGATGTAAAGTACCGCCGTAGCTTTGTCTGGTTGAGGTTATGGCAGTTTAGTTTACTATAATAATTAGATATGTTGGCCTCAGACTGGGCTCAAGAAAACCTACTCGATTGGCCTCTGATTTCGAAGCTATCTGTATCATCTACGGAACTAGAGTCGATCATTGGAGCATGAGTTGCATCGATTAATATTTGAAGAGATAAAAGCAATAGGATATCGACATTGATTAGAATTGGTTAGCCATCGTTACGGAATAGTGAAAAGTACCTTTTATGACTTCAAAATAGATTTTGCTATAAATACTGTGATGGTAGCAAGCGTAGTCTGGGTAGATTACTAGTTTAGCAATGGCAGGTACATTGTATTAAATTGGAAGATAAATAAAAGTTTAAAATAATCTTATAAAAAGTGTACTAATAAGGAGTAAAATTAAATAGTAAGCATAAAAATATGTAAGATATTTGAGACTGCCATTAATAATACAACAATAAATTATTAAATCTCAGATTTATACTGTACAATAAATATCAATTAGGTACCTACAATTTTTGAAATGGAATAATAGAATAGTAAAAATAAAACAACTTAGTGATTGTGATATTATCTGTAGAATACACTAATTAAGAAGTTCCAATCTTTTCAGTCTTCAGTCGATATCATAATTAAAAAAATACATGCCTAAATATAGATGATAAATGAACAGGACATTAAAGAATTTCGTGAGATGATTTTTTTAAGAAAGTGATGTGTTATAATTTTTCGTGAATATCCATTTGTAAGGTGAAAATTCGAAATACCAATTGTTACTAATATTTACTAAAGAACATAATAAATTTTTCATGTATTACAAACTAATTCCATTCTAAATCTATTACTCAATCGAAATAATATACAATATCCCTAATATACATATCTAAATCACAGTTTGAAATTGTACTACCTTCTATGACATAACTAGATATTCTAAATACCTACATTTCCAACATAATTTCCTAACTACGTGTAGATATAAATTATTTATAAGTGATTTACGTAGTTATTCAGAATTAATTAAGATTTAAGATTATAGTTCTTAAGTAGTATTTTCCATTGAAATATAGTAAGTTGGTATGGCTATATTTTAAGTGGATATTTTATTATTAGGTGTTCCAATGTGACATAATGAGTTACCCAGCTTCTACTATTTGTAACGACCCTTTGCCCATAACGAAGTAGCACACCAAGATTTTCTAGTGATTGTCCAACTTTGGTGGCCAGTGTTTCTTTCAATTTAAGCTGATGATCCTTCATTATAATATATGACTTAATATTATAAATATAATTTTATATAGGTGCATATTATAGCACTGTGATTGATTGCGCGTCGAATGTGGCTAATTCACGAGTGCTAATTATAATTGAGGGTAGGTCATTAATGATAATTATTTTCAAAATGTTTGAATCGTATCGAAGTTTATTCATATAAGTATACCAAAACGCTTATGCACGTCATTTTTTGTAATCTTATGGAAAAGAAATGGCGAAAGAAACTCCTTAGCTCATCTTAAGAAAAAAAAAACATGTACCTACCTATTATAATTACAAAAATATTCACCAAACTGAGTGGAAACCCAAGACTTTCAAGATACAGTGACATACCTACTTATTATATTTCAATGTTGCCTAAGTGCATTCCATGAATACCTCATTACTGTTATACTGCACACGTTTGGGGCCTTCCGATTGGCTAGTTACCTACCGTTATTTAAGTATAAGAGTTTGTGACTTAGATTATTAATCAACAATAAAGAGACCATTATTAGCTTCACATTGTTGTTTTTTTACCCCGTTGACTGTATGACTTCAATCAATGGTTCACTACTAAGCTACGTATACATCTACTTAGAAATCAAGAAGATTGGAGACATTGGAGCAGCCCTAGCCCTAGCCGCAGCCAATACGAGTAGGTACCGTACCAGCCCTGCAGACCAGGGTACCTTGGGTTGCTTACCAACCCTCCAAAGAACCCTTTGATTTTCTTACTCCAACGCAAACTGCAGTCCACCATTATTCGATTCTCTGTAAGCTAGTATGCTATTTACTACCTATATAAAACCCCGCATTTCCACCAATTAGGATACGGGTACCTACTCACGTTATGAATTTTGTCCGCCGATATTTCGACTTATCCATGGAGGCCAATTTTTTTATGGAAATAGCCAGCATACGAGCTCATGCTTCACCTAATGATAAGTGGCTATCTACGCCCATGGACAAACACCAACACTATAGGCATCACTGATGCGTTGCTAGCCAAGAAAGAGAGAAGAAAAGAAAGAAAGATTGTACTTGTATTGGTACAGAAGGGTCACTCTGCAAAATAATATAAATAAATAGCGACTTGTTCCGACAGTAAACTTTACTAAATTACGAGCTGATCTGAACAACGAAAAAATAAATCCCGTTGGCCAGACTATGAGACTAGTCTGACCATCAATCTGACCACTGGGAAACACTGTAATTAGGGGCGCACAGCTCTTTCTAATCATAACTCTTATCCTCTCTGACAACGTCAGGGTTGTCTTCTTTTTTTGTGATAGATTACGAATGTATGACACGGTCGCCCGGCCGGACGGCGCGTGGCAGCCCTTCTGAAATTGCCCTGCACACGTCGAACACGGCACGCTTGTAACGTCACACACGGCGCTGTATTTTTTAACAGACTTAAAAAAGGAGGAGGTTCTCAATTCGACTGTTTTTTTTATATGTTTGTTACCTCAGAACTTTGGACTGGGCGAACCGATTTTGATGATTCTTTTTTTAGTCGAAAGCTGGTAGCTGTCATGTGGTCCCATATAAACTTTATTGAGATCTGACATTGGCATCCATGATAAAACCATATAAGTCTTTTTGTATTAAGTACATATGTGCACGACAAATGGATGAAAAACTCAATATCACGCCAACCGATTTCGATGATTCTTTTTTTAATGGAAAGCAGGTGCTTGTCATGTAATCCCACATTTTGAACGAGATCTGACAAGTAGTTTCTGAGTAACTTTGAAGTCGTTTATTTTTTGTTAGTAAAATTTAGATTATGTACCTAGCCTCGTAGAAGCTCGTAGGTCGTAGGCGTTGTCGCGCTACGCAGCGAACTGCCGCGCGTAACTTGACGTGTTTGGCGCAACTTTTTTCTGAACTTACGAGTACATTCTTATGTACCTTGTTAAAAGTTCCTAATTGTATTGCCCTTTCGTGCATTTCTACTTTGGACAATGGTTAGCTGGTAGAGAATGCTTTCAGCAGCTCGCCATTTGCACGGTGATATTTTATTGTGGTCAATAAAGGTTAAATAAATAAATAAATAAAATGTTGAGGTAGAGTCAAATTCCAATTGCTACCTGTACATGACTCCCACGAGAATTAACTACACTTTATCAAATTATTGTAATTGATTTACTTACGACCCAAATGTGAACCACCACTAGGTAAGTGGTCCGGATTCCGTCGCCTTTATGACACCCTAGCACCGGCATGGGATTGGTGTTAATAAGATTATCATTAAAATTGAGGAGGGATCACTTCTCTGGGGACACCGGACATGTTTCGGATTGTGTCAAGATTAACCACTGCCGTTTCGGTAGCCTTCGAGGAGAACACACAGAGAAAATCCTATGAGAGAGCAACCAATGACCTACATAAACTGCCGTGAATTTGTAATTTCTGTTTGTATTGCGTTAGAACACCAAACTCTAATTAATTTGTAACGCGCAACAAAAGTTGAAGCCCGTAACTTCTTTTATCAACAGAGCATGGAAACTTTCGCGGCAAAACGTAATTTGTCGCGCTAACAACTTCCGAATATCGTGTAAATTTTCCACGTTGAACTATTGTGAATATTTCAGTCTGTTGGATTTGCAGTTAACTCGAAGGATTGGGTTGGTTTAACTAAATTAAATTTTGCTATTTGATTTTGAGTGGTATTAAATTAATAATCTGATTTTTACCAAGAAAAAAATAACCGACTTCAAAATAACTAAAAAACTACTCGTGAGATCTAGCCCAAATTTAAGTGGGACCACATGACAAGCACCAGCTTTCGATTAAAAAAAGAATCATCAAAGTCGGTTCACTCAGTCGAACATTCTGAGGTAACAAACATAAAAAAATATAGTCGAATTGAATATACCTTCTTCTTTTTTGAAGTAGGTTAAAAATGAGATGTATTATACTGATGTATCGAAAATCAACTTCCATTTACATCATCTGGCTAGAGAACAGTTTACAAAACACTTCTTTCCTCGTTCATGTAAACTGTGGAGCGAACTTCTCACATTAATGTCCAATGTTGTGACTTCGGCTTTTTGCAACAGCAGGTTCATAATATCTTTTCCGGATAGCAACACGTTGGTGGTATTTACTCCATATTCACTAATAATTATACACCTAACATTCGTGAAGAGTAATTAACAGTAATTTAAAGTACCTACCTACTTAGGTTCCTAATTGTGTTCCTAAGTGTGTTAAAACTGATCTGCATTGATTGCAACTGATTGAGCAACACAATAAAAATGTTAAAATATATTTTCAGAGGCCTGTTTAAAAAAAAAATGTACAAAAACAAATAATTTCGCTTACCTACTATACATCACATGATAGTTACAATAATTATGACAATGCTATCTGTACGGTGTTATCGTATCTCTCGCTGTTCTATTCAACTCGTAGGCTTTCGCAATTTTATACGCTGGATTATATTTGTGCCAAATATTCGATTTAACATTAAAATAGACATTTCCCTGAGGCACCGGCCCGCTTATCGGCGCCGGCCTCATTTCGACTCTGTATTACATTTCCATAACTTTGAACGGTTGTAATAAAAATATGGTCAGTTTTTGAATTTATTCGCTCATAGCGCTATAAATGATTGTCAATTTTTTATTTGATTCTAATGTAGCTGTAAAGGTTAGGTAGTGTCAGTTATATTATGTACCTAGCCTATGTTTTAATTGATCATAGCGTTCACATAGAGACCTGCAAATTCTACCAATAAATTCCTGAATTTAAAGTTTGAAATCGTGTATAGGTATTATATCTAGAAATAAATCGTCACGTTTTTTCTTTGTCGTGAAAAAACTTAGGTACATGAATGTGCTGACCTTTAAAAATACGTCCAATAAGTTAGGAAATTCTTATTTCTAGAAAAACGCTTAAATAAATATCCCAATCTTCGTTCACGATAATGACGTTATTCGAGAAAATATGGATAAAGTTATTTGTCACTGATCACGTCTAATCATACGTACCTAATCCCTAGTCATACCTACGTAAAGATAAAAGTATGTAGGTATAGTATATAGGTATAGTATATACCTACATAAGTATATTTTGAGATACGAGATTACAGTAATTTCTTAAGTTAGCGGATTGTTCCAGTTAAGAAAATTTGTGATCGACACAACTTTCTTACCATACGTTTCACATTTCTTTTATCTTCACCATGATGTTTTCACAAATATTTCCTAATTTTTCCTCGATTTTGAAAAAATTTAAGTAACTTTAAAAAAAGAGCCCATTACTACACATTACACATTACTATGTGTGTGCGTGGATTGATGTGATGTAATTGTGGTGTGATCACACTTGATCAAAACACACAAATACATTGTATATCGCTCAGACAACACACGAGCAGACGGACCCCTCTCAAGCCCCCTCAAACAGCTGAAACCTGCCTGACTTAGGTAAGATTACACCAGTAATAATTACCTATTAATGGATCTGTAATAACAATAATATCTAATGAACTTTAAGCGAAGCCCTACAACCAAGCACCAAGCACCAAGAACCGGTTTCTGTCGCTTCTTACGAAACCATGGTCTGCCGGCATGGGATTGCGGTTAATATTTTAGGCCGCCTCAATACGGCCCAAATTTCTTAGACACAGTTACGAAATTCTTAATCTAGTCTATTTGTAGCGGTATCTTATGAAGATACATTTCAGGGGATTAAAAGAATGAAAATTGTTACTGCCATTACTTATGAAATTTGACGGTTTAATAAAGGGTGAGTACAGCGTAAAATGAATGTAGTTTTCGTGGTGTCGACCTAAAAGCTTTAGATAATATATTTTCATTTTTTCTGGAAAATGTTTTAAGGTGCCGTGACACTAGAGTGTTGTTGGACAAATTCTCTTGAAAATTATGATGGTTATAGTATTTGTGAATAATTTACTTCTGGAAAAAGTAAAGTATGAAACTTATTTCTGATGTCAGTATTCCACGAGGTTAACGTTTAAACCTCCTATTCGTATCATATGCGAGGATTCAAGATTGTGTATTAGGGTTTATGGTTATTGTTCAACGATCATGTACCAATAATTTTTTTCATATTACTTAATATAGCTTTAATGTTTATATTATGCTAACAATCTGTAGGTACTAAGTACCCTTTAAGCTATTTCGGATCATAGTCTATCAGTGTTTTAAATTTCATGAAAATACGTTCACGTAATTTTTGGGTGAAAGAGTAACAAACATCCATCCATCGATCCATCCATCCTCATAAACTTTCGCATTTATAATATTAGTAGTGCTTGTACATCATTACAAAACTTTTAATGGTTATGTACCCCACGAGCATCAAGACCGGAAAAATATGTTTGCGACAAACAGAACCCTTGCAGCCGAACACCCTAATGAGCGTATACCCTAATGGCTCCCCTAGTTCTATAAAATAGTAGTTGGATGAAGCTTCATTGTTATTTTTAAGTTAAAATAAAGCTTAACAAAAGCTTCATAAAAATTGTATGTTCACTTTTACCCTATTTTATGAAACTGTGTAGGCACCTCGCCGACGCGAGTGAAGATATTATTCTAGAATTTTGCTTTTTTGATTGTTGTTTTTCTTTTATTTGGAATGTTAATTTCTAAATGGAATTGAATGAAATTATTATACGATTTCACGTTACTAAGCTAAGCATGCAAAACTACAACTTCGGAAGCAGGGTTGATTTTCATATTGTCCATCAAACCATCCATCCTTTGTGAGGCGCAGCTCAAGTCTCCGAGTATTGAATTGAGTTTCTTCAAGAGTCTAACTCAGGGGCGTAGCTACCGCCGTATCAGCCGTATCAATTATATGGGGCCCCCAGCGTATAGGGGTCCCCACTAACACTCCTGAAAAAAAGCTCCTCAGCGGCCTACGACCGCTACAGTTTGACAGCTGACGTTGAGGGGGCCCCACAACAAATATTGATATGGGGCCTTCTTAGGGCTAGCTACGCCACTGGTCTAACTTATATGTCTAGTATGTCTATATCAGCGGTACCTATAACATAATAAAATTGTGTGATGTATTTTGTCATTGATGTTATTGTCACGTCCAACGCAACATAACACTTTTGGGGATATGACATTCTGTAATCGGATGGTATACGTCCTTTTGACTGTCCAGGTAGTCGATACGTCACTGGTGAAGAATCCTGTACTGCCACGGTCTCAATATAAAACTAAGTTATCAAACTTTTATCTAGATCTTTAAAGATAATATTCCAAGATCCCATTTCTTAACAGAGTACATGTTATTTATTTCTCTGTTGTAGAACAATTCTTGCAGTTCAAATACTTAATCATAATCCAGGTTGCCTGCTCCTGCATCGCTCGTCTGCCTGTACCCCTGCACCGCGGTACCGGGATTACAGCTACTGAATCATTTGCAGCTATAAGAATGGTTTAAAAATGTTTCTTAGCTCTGAAATATTATGTCTAGTCAATGCAGCAGTAGGATTTATTTTGCGGCAGGAATAAAACTCGTCCGCTGTTACTAGTTTGTCGTAAGAAATAATTATATGCGGAGTTGGATGTAAAATACTTAGAGGACGCTCTTAAAGTAACATTTGTTGCTACAAATAAGTTGAATGGCCATGTGGCAACGTTTATTACATAGCACAAGCAAGGAATGACTATAGCTCAAGTCTGACAGGAGATCCTTAGGTACAAATTGTTTACATATAATGAGCATAACAAACAATCTAGATGATCTTCTAAAATATACCTACGGCGTATCTGATTTTCCCTAACCACACTACGGTGAAGCCAAAACGACTTACGAGTTACGATTATAAATGTTGTCGAATGTTATGTTCCTCTGTTGATGACCATAACAACATAATTATTGAAAAAAAAATAACCGACTTCAAAATAACTCAAAAACTACTCGTCAGATCTCGCTCAAATTTATGTGGGACCACATAAGCACTAGCTTTCGACTAAAACAGAATCATCAAAATCGATTCACCCAGTCGAAAGTTCTGAGGTAACAAACATAAAAAATACAGTCGAATTGAATACCTCCTTATTTTTAACCGACTTCAAAAAAAGGAGGAGGAAAAATTCGACTGTTTTTTTTTGAAGTTGGTTAAAAAGTGATCACCATCGTCAGTAAAAAGAGACCATTGCAATCATCAATCAGAGGTCTTTCCGATGAAAGTAATAATCTATGTCTTTTTGACCAATCTTAGGTCTGGTAAAGATAGTTTTTAAAGAATGTCTAACATTCGATGTGACAGCAATAAACCAATAGATAGCAAGTTCCCAACATTGCATTTTACCAGTCAGTAAATCTAATATCGGCAAGATTATCTGGTGTTCCCGTCCGCTCCGAATCGCGGATTACGGACTGAATTACTTGAAACTCCACTGATATTAAGAAAGTTATCGACGGGTGTGGTGAAATTATATTGCGATTGGATTCCCAATCGGTTTAGCTGTGGACGGGATCGTGAAAGTTGAGTGTATGTCTGTAATATGGCTTGATCTGGTTATCAATTTGTGTCTGTCTAGAATGCTACGTGTTCTCCGGATAATAGACAGTAGATAGTTGTACCTAGTTGTAGATCTGTGCTCTGTAGTTGACAGAGATCCTTGTTCCTGCATGCTTGGTGAAGCTAGAAGTAAATAAAATTTACAATGTAAAATTCAATTGTAAATATGTATCTATCTTTAAATATTACTAACAATAGTAATCAACGTTACTATTGTACGCAGACGTGTGATGGACCGCTTTTATCAATGTTTTACCAATTATGTGGCCAACATTACAGCTCAAATAATTGTTTGTTGATAGTAAGGGATTGTAAACGAAGGGTGCATGGGAATCTTTATTTATGTGGCGGTATGATGACATAATGGGGCTCACTCAGGTATGCATGATCCTAGAAATCATGCAGGTACTATGAATGAGGGCGTATAGAAGAAAGGGCATTTATGTAGGGCCGTATAATCTAAGTATAGTTCTAAGAGCAAGTTTCTTGATAGTCGTTACAACGTCGCAGGGGTCGTAAATGTTACAAATGGTCTATAAACAAACACATACATTAGGTATACAAACATACGCCATTAAGTTTTTGTTCATCCTAGAAAGTTAAGGGCGGGTTATAGAGACGACGAAACGACGAAAGTGGTGCAATTGTGGCGCACACACAATTCACAGTGTTATATTTTCCACAAAATTGTGTGTGGAGTGTAGCATCAAAATCAGTTCACCTAGTCGAAAGTTCTGAGGTAACAAACATAAAAAAAAAACAGTCAACAACAAACAACTTCTAACGAACAGTTCAGTTCAGAATCTTTTCCTAGAAAAGCTGCGATCAAATATAACGGAATATTAATGTATAAGTAATACGTTCACAGCTGCGAGTTAATTGGCTTCGTTTATATCAGATACGGTACATAAATATGCAGCATGGCTCGGGTCGGCTTTGTCGTCTTATTGTCCGCGCACTAATTGTTTCTACCGGTGCAGCGGTGTCTCGTCCACGCCACAGCCGCACGCCGCACGCCGCACGCCGCACGCCGCACGCCGCACGCCGCACGCCGCACGCCGCACGCCGCACCGTGTATCCCGCGCCTTAGATAATCCTAGCCAACACAATTAATTCCCAGCCGACTTGACGTATTCCCGAGTTATATTCCTTCAGATTTAATTGAGTTGCCGAACTGGAATAGACGTTATCTCGACAATAACTGTCTGTTGGACGTTGTTTGCATCCGAAAAATATCGGTTATGTAATCAGTGAAAGGAGAAAATATGCTGAAGAGAAATGGGATTACTTCGCAGTGCTAAGGCGTTCATCTTCTCGCTTATTTCTCGGAAAATACTGAACAAATTGTCATCAATTTGTTATATTATTATGTACCTACGTCGAATTTCGCAGATGGTTAATTCGATTAGGTATGTTGAAAGTGATGTATTATGTTAATTGGGAATGAAATAACATAAATAAGAAATTTGTAAATAACAATCGATTTTATTTGATAAACAAAGGTTCTGTTTAGATTTTGATATTGATTGATGGAGTGTGTGGTTACAGTTACTTAATTTTAATTTAAAACGTTTCATCGATTTAATTTAGGATCCAAAGAACTCGTTATAGAAATACTCTGTTATTGTAGAACCAAACCCAAAATGAATGTACCTACTTTACTGATAACATCTTAACTTAATCATAACAGGGATACCTACTTTTTTTATGCTTTTAGCAGGCAAATGAGCAGACGGGTCACCTGATGGTAAGTGATCACCGCCGCCCATGGACATTAGTAACACTGGGGGCGTCACCAACGCGTTGCCGGCCAAGAAAATGACGATAGACCCGCTTCTTGAAAGACCCCATGTCATAGCTTAGAGGGAACACCGATGCAGGAAGTTTGTTCCACAGTTTACACGTACGAGGTAGAAAATTACGTGAGAATCGAACTGTGGACGAATGCCAGGTATCCAGGTGATGTTGGTGAAACCTGGTACCCCGTGATGGTCGGTGTCGAAAACCAACTGCAGGTATCAAGCCAAATAGTTCTTCAGAACATTCCCCATTGTACAGACGGTAGAATACGCAGAGAGAGCCTACATCTCTCCTCAACTCAAGTGATTCTAGTCCGTCTGTAAGCTTGGGATCGACGACCTACTTACAATATTTTCTTAAGTACACTTGATGATACTATTGTCTTATATCAAGTTATGAGTAAAATAATAACAAGCCTAATAAGCAACTGTTTATCATGAGCCAAACATACTAGGCAACTGCACATGACCTCTGACATTCCGAAATCTGTATTTACAGATCGCCCTTCCAACCCGTACAACCGCAACTTATCTCTCACCTATCACAATATACGAGTACTACAAGTATAGGACAAGCGTCAGACGCGAGAGGCTATTCCGCATGAATGTTTGACAAAGCGCGTGATATTGAAAGTCGCGATAATAGAAACAGGGCTCGGGCACTCTGTTTCGTTCCTCGTACGCCGCGCACCTTCGTCAAATATTTACGACGTTACCCGGTAAGGGTTGTTGTACACCTGGTATTGTCGATAGGGTAACCACCAGGACTACACGGTCGTAGGCTACACAGCCCAATTGGTAGAGTCTGCGAAATGTTGTCCTCGTGTTCTACTGTAATGCATTAGATTAGTTTTATTTAATACGAGTAAGCGCCCTCGCTTTGCTTCGGTTTTCTTATTTTTTACACCTTGGGTTACATTATTGGAGTTTCATTAAGGATCCCATCGAAGTATTATTACTAGCGTATAGAACGGACACCGCGAACACAATGTATGTTCCAATGAATTGACGCCGCGCGGCTTCAATGTCCAATGGATTCGTTCGATTTTGAAAGGAGAACAGGGGCTCAATTTTGAAAATAGAACCTCCCGGCGGGGACACACATTTTGTTTGAGATGTCTTCTCTATGTATACTTATACCTCAATGAAGGATCCCTAATTTTTTGAAAATATAATATAGCCTATGTTCACCGTGGATAGTGTAGCTTTCTAACAGTGAAAGAATTTTTCAAATCTGTTCAGTAATTTCGGAGCCTATTCAATGCAAACAAAAAAATCAAATCTTTCCTCTTTATATATTAGTATAGACGAGTAAGCGCCCTCGCTTTGCTTCGGTTTTCTTATTTTTTACACCTTGGGTTACATTATTGGAATTTCATTAAGGATCCCTAATTTTTTGAAAATATAATATAGCCTATGTTACCCGTGGATAGTGTAGCTTCCCAACAGTGAAAGAATTGTTCAAATCGGTTCAGTAGTTTCGGAGCCTATTCAATGCAAACAAACAAATCTTTCCTCTTTATAATATTATAGTATAGACTAGCAACCAGCTAGCGGCTTGGCCTGAGTTTTCCGGCATAATACACCGTATATCATATTCCAGTTAGTGGTCCACCTGTGAAAAGAGTAACAAACATTGTAACAAACTTTCACATTCTATAATATAATAATACTAGCTTTTGCCCGCAGCTTCGCCCGCGGTAGAGATCGTTTTTTTACAAATCCTACTTACTATTACTTAGTTAGATTTAGTTGCTACTCAAGTAAACATGTATCATTTGATAGCGTGATTCAGAATTGGCAAATGAATTTTACTAACGCCATCTATTAACAACACCCGGAACTAAATATCTAGCAACTACCAAAATATCGATCTTCCCATGGGGATGTTTTACCGCGGTAAAAAGTAGCCTACGTTACTCTCCACCCTCCTCACTATCTCCACACACAAAAACCATACCAATTAACAGCTTCGTTGCGACGTGAAAGACGGACAAACAAACAAACAAACACACTTTCACATTTATAATATTAGTATATGGAAGTATGGATTAGTAGGATTATTTTCAGGGCACTAATTTAATGTTTAGTAAAAATGGTAAACGGTGTAGTAATATTTCGACGCTTGAAAGGCAAAATTAACCAAGCGACATGTTGGGCGATATTGAATTTTAAATCTTATAAACATCACTAAATATGTTTTATAATTAAATATCGCCTAACATGTCGCTTGGTTAATTTTGCCTTTCAAGCGTCGATTTGCAGTTTCAAAAACAATAATTCTATTAGTGATATTGGTGGTACAAGTACCTATGATCATAAGTCAGTAAGACAGGACTAAGGAATCGATCAGAGAAAGGACTCTCTACTATTCGATCTCGGCCAGTAAAAATGACTCAACACAGTTTTTTGCTGTAACCAAGTCTAAATATTAACTAATGCAAATTAATGTAACGGATCCATTGCATCTGTTAACTGAAAAATAAAGAAATACGTTGGTAAATTATTTTACGCACAGTATACCTCAAGCTCAATACGAGAGCAACTTACAGATGTAAATACGTTTACTGGCGCTGTAATTTATAACGAATTCTCAATGTTTGTGAATTATACATCGCTGTTACTGAGCCCGTGCCGCCACTCCGCCACACCGCGCCTACACGCCAGTGTTTTGTGGCTACACGCCTCCCTATCAGTATACATCTAAACGTTTTATTTTCTTTGTCTCAGCAGTTAGTTTTGGATATGTTTGCACTAATTATAATTACGTGAGATCTCAAGAATAGACAGTATGCTGAGTGGCTGCAGACTGTGAATTTAGTTTCATTTTGAGGTATGAGGTTCTTTTTCTTCGTTTCGAATCCGTAGGTGAAGGTGAGAATATACGGTCACCTGCAGAGAAGGGTAACCCATCTTTTACTGTGTGTTTATTTAGAAATGCGTTACTTTTCTTTGCAGGGGACTGTACTATTACGTGGGCCCTATGCCTGTCGCTATTATATAAAAAAACGTTCACACAGTCAGGCTGCCCTTTGTTGATAATGACATGGAAACCGTTTTTTTTATTAGTAATCTAATAGATACATTTACTTATGTGTGTTCATAAATCAAACATCAGAACACCCACGATCCGGGAACAAATAGGAATGTTATAAAACAATATTTTACAAAACGGATTCATTCAATTTCATAATTATTATCGTGTTGTTATCTATTAATAGTGATCTACCTAATACATATACATTTATGTGTGTTCATAAATCAAACATCAGAACACCCACGATCCGGGAACAAATAGGAATGTTATAAAACAATATTTTACAAAACGAATTCATTCAATTTCATAATTATCGTGTTGTTATCTACTAATCCCGAATATTAATGTGTACCTACTATTGAAACGAATTCAAGCGATTAGAGAATTCGAGTCACGAGAGTTATTGTATCAAAGCGATGTTATCATCGATTATGAAAATCATTCGTATCATTAGCCGCGGAATTAAACTGTAGTGATTCAGTCAATAAATCATTATCGTCTACATACCTTTACGGTATAACATGATGTGTGAACTGGATGAATGTATTATTTAATTGTAATAATACTGGGTCGCTGATGTGCAAAATTAATTAATTCTGTAGTTAATTATTCAGCCAATGTACCTATAGATAAGCTTACATATCAGCTACTTATTTATTATGCTATGGTAGGCTATGAGTTTAACCAACTTTGCACTACATTTTGTCTAGAAGACCCTTCTAGGTTCTTTCCTTCTTTATTTTGTTGCCTGTTTAAAGGAGTGTCTTCTAAACAAGACGACACATATCATCATGTCAGAAATAATTTGTGCGGCGGTACCACTCACATATTTGACAATATGTTTGTAAGTTTTATCGTTAGTACTTCCACAGTATATTAATGCAACCGTAACGCCTCGCGGAACCCTCAGTTATAAAACTCATCACACGTCGTTTATATTCACACTGAGTTCCCGCTAGTTGCTACCTGAACTTATTTAATGACGTCACAGAATCCTTTATTAGCTTGTTTGTAATTAGAACTTTCTAGAAACTAGAACATATCAATTAGTAATAGAGCTGTCGTTCTCAGCGATGGAACTTGCATGCAAAATAGGGAAAATGCATCACAGAAGTTATTAATTGGAGAATAAACACAGAAGTTATTAACTGGAAAACAAAAATAAAAAAAAATTGATAGTAGGGGAGCCCAGGAGGGGATTTTGGGATCTACTCGAGCGCGGCAGATTAATTTAAGGAGGATAATTTACATATTAATAAGTACCTTCAGCCACTATGAGCCATTAATATAGGGGGGTAGGGTCAGGGGAACCCGTCAGATTAGTAAAAATAAAATAAAAAAAATTGGTCGTCTGAAATACTCGAGCGCGTCAGATTATGATATTATGGTGGGTTAACTACTAGCTAAAAAGTATCAATTTTGCTAATCTGACGATTTGAGCATTACATTGAGCGTGGGAGGGTAACAAAAAAGCAAAAAATCTATGTCTTGACTTACTCGAGCGCAGTTGTTTTTTTTTTAAAGATAATAATAGAAAAAAAAAACATAATTTAGACGATTTTTAACAAGCCGAAAGTAATAAAAATCGTCAATAAAGATCAGAGCGCTCAGCGAGGGAAAAGCATGCATTCCTCACTCCGCGCCTGTTTTTTTCACTTTTCCCCTATCTCTAGACTCTTTCACACCTTCCCCACACTAATATAATTTACATAATCTGCTAGCTAATGATATAGGGGGTCCCTATGTCAACACCATCTCCTTTATCAACTTACTGAAGGCACTGCACATCATTAAAAATCAATTCCACTCACGGGAAAGTCAAGTTACGGTCCTACAAACATTCGTCATTCCTACGCCGGCGCCACTGAAAAAATAAAAACGAATCGTTTTAAATCACGACCCGGAAAAACAACGATTCATCCAAGTGGGAATTAAGCCTTATTCTGAAATAAAAGAGTTATTTTGTTATGCAGCAAGCGTTCAGACAGTTTTTCACGGAGCTGTCACAACATTGACAGGTGAGTAGATGAAGCATTGAGTTGAGGTAAATGCCTAAAGTGATTCGAGTAGCGCTTCGCTCGTCGTTGAGCAGAAAATTATTCAATGCGGAGGCAAGAATATAAAATATTATAATAAGGTTTTATTGCGTCAATAAGGCGTATTTACGTATCCGAACAAAAACAGTTTCACTGTAAAAAAACAGGCCAAGTACACTTCAAAAGATAGTTACAAAAATGATAATTAAGTTTTTACAAAAAATTATGAAATCAAAAAACCCAAGTACATAACCGTTTTAGATTAGAAAAAAAAATTTGCTAGTAAAAGTAAAAAAAAATGGTGTACTTGGTGTGCATAATTGTGATTTTCGATCTGACTTGACATTAGAAGCCTAGGCCGTCAGAACAAGGCAAGCCCAACTGTGTCGTACAACCCAGGATCTCGGGATCCAATACAGAACACTCCATTCCATACGTTTAATATTTAACAGCTGCAGAGCGATGACAGTAAAGGAATGATAGTAAGCTGGGCTTTTCGGCTTGTATGGCTGTAGTCTGTACCACACGCTACTGAATTTGGAAGATATTTTTTAAAACTTTTTAACCCCCGCCGCAAAAAGAGGGATGTTACAAGTTTGACTTGTCTGTGTATCGGTGTATCTGTGTGTCTGTGTATCTGTATGTCCCAAACGGATGAACCGATTTTGATCTCGTCTTTTTTGTCTGAAAGGTGGCTTAATCGAGTGTTCTTATCTATGTTTAGTGTAAATAAAACTGTCCGGGATTTTTTTAATTATAATTTAAGATTATTTTGAAATAATCACGCACTATAAAGTATTATGCACACCAAGTACACCATTTTTTTTTACTTTTACTAGCAAATTTTTTTTTCTAATCTAAAACGGTTATGTACTTGGGTTTTTTGATTTCATAATTTTTTGTAAAAACTTAATTATCATTTTTGTAACTATCTTTTGAAGTGTACTTGGCCTGTTTTTTTACAGTGAAACTGTTTTTGTTCGGATTTCATATCTTTTTGTAAAGTATACTTTTTTCAAATATTGCAAGCCTTATACCGCGAAGCCGGTTGAAGTTGTGCTTTAATTACCTACTCTCGATACGTCAAGGCCAAAAATGTTTAATAATATTTTTTTTTTAATATTTAATTTAAACCGGAAAGTAAATCGGAAAAGTATTCGTAGCTTTCATGGTGGGTCGACTATTTGTATAATTATTGAAGAGTCCCTAAAACTAGTATAAAAATAAGTTTACATGGTTGGCTAATACAATAATATATTTACCCTTACTAACTGAATTTAAAAGTTATTTTGCTTACAAGAACGAGTATTTGGCTATAGTTACATTCGGTATTCAGCTAATTTGATACTATTTAGCCGAATACTAAATATCTCATATCTACCTAGTTAAGAGTGTCGCTTCTGATATGTCACTATTTTTACGACAAAAACCCGGAGAAAATAATCGCACAAAAGTTGGTACCATTATTTCGAACTTTAACATTAGTGGTTGTCATTTTAGTCTCTTATGATTTGTGATTTAGTGGATCTAGAGTTTAGTGCATCCGTAGCGTCACCCGTAATGAATGGCGCTAGTGTCTGAAAAATAGATATTCGAACAAAGCGCTACCCGTAATTGGACCCGTCTTTACGGACACTTTTCATAAACAGAAATGGCTCTCCTTCTACTCTATCCTCCATGGACAGATTATTTGCCAGTGCCACTTGCTGTGATTAGTGCGAGTTGCAAAAACGTCGTTAAACGTCGTGAGAGAACCCAACCAAATTGAAAATAATACGATAATATGTATCTAGTTGGAGAATTAATTAAAATACTAAGCATTATTTAATTATAATAAGCTACAATTAAAACAGTGGTGACAGTGTTTCCAGTTAGCCAATTTTTGGCTAGATCTAGCAACCTTTAAGATTCATTTAGCCAAAGATGTGAAATATTCTTGGCTAAATATTTTAGCCACAATTTTAGCAACTTATTAACCGACTTCAAAAAAAGGAGGAGGTTCTCAATGCGACTGTATATATATATATTTTTATATTTATGTTTGTTACCTCAGAACTTTGGACTGGGCGAACCGATTTTAATGATTCTTTTTTTAATCGAAAGCTGGTGCCTGTCATGTGGTCCCACATAAATTTTATTGAGATCTGACACTGGCATCCATGAGAAAACCATATAAGTCTTAAATTAGTATTAAGTATGTGCGCGACATATGGACGAATAACTCTATATCACGCCAAACGATTTCGATGATTCTTTTTTTAATCGAAAGAAGATGCCTGTCATGTGGTCCCACATAAATTTGAACGAGATCTGACAAGTAGTTTTTGAGTAACTTTGAAGTCGGTTATTTTTTGTTAGTAAAATTTAGATTATGACTTGACAAGCTAATAAACACATATTATTTAGTATGATGAATGTGGTAAAGACAAAACATAGAAATAAGCACTATTGACGTGATAACGTCTATTAAAACGATGAACGCCGGGCGCACGCACGAAAAAACATGACTCATTGTCCCGTTCCGCGCGAGTGAGAGCGCGGAACAAGCGATAGAGAGGCACGATCGGCCGAAGCGCTCAAATTTGAAGTGAAAACTTCTTTAGCACTTTTAGTAGTAGTTGAGTGCAGCGGAGCGGGGCGGGGCGGAGCATGACGTTGTCACGTTAAACTACCGTCCGTAAACCGACTTTATAACCACCATTTTTACTTTTTTTATGTTAAGATTAAAAGACTATTAAAATAATAAGCAAACATGTGCTTCCTACCAAATACCGCTGGAATTTTTAGCCAAATAGGTAAACAAGACAACAGACTGGTATAAGGAAAGAATATTTTTCTTTCCTTGTACTAGAACTATCAACGTATAATGACTATTGATTTAAACGTATATTTTAATAACATTTTATGTTTCTAAGTTTAATTTTATTAAAAAATATTTTTTTTGTTTTTAACTCCCGATCCAAAAAGAGGAATTTTTTGCCACTTTAAAGGGTACGAAATTTTGACTTTCTATCAACTTTTTAATTAGTTAGCCATTTCTTGGTTCACTGACTTGGCAACATTGAGTGGTGTTATAACTTAGGCCAGCTTAAGCTGATAGCACAGAAATATTGTTATCTATTCATGTGCTGATAGACTATTTGTCACGGTGACTTTTTGTTACCCAATTGAGTGCTATGAAAATATATGGGAGTGCGCTGATTACTTAGAAACGTGCATACCGACGAAACGAAACATGGCGGTTTAGTTCCTGCTAATATCCACTTTGACATGACTTTGACATTACCGTAGTCAAAGTGGGTTTTGTAAATACTGCCTTAGTGCCTTAGTAATAAGTCACAGTTTACACCGTAGTAAAGAGGAATACAATATGGCGGATACGGCACACGTCTGACGTCATAAAAATTTGACAGTATAGCGAAACTGTTTTTTATTTATGTTTGTTTTGTAGTTCATACGTTAGACAAGGACACCATTAAGTTTACTATGTCATTTAGCCAACGGATAAAATATGACAGCCGCTCGGTAACGAAAATAGCCCCATTGGCACTTAATAGCCCCATCTGGCAACACTGACTACAGTATAAGTTTACTACAGTATATTATAACCCCGGTCACTCACATGCGCGCAAATGTTTGACATTTTTACGAATGTTTGCACATATGTGAATGGCGGTCAAGCAAATGGGTTCGCATATGAGTACACAAACCCATTTCCGCTTCCTCCCACACTTTGTTCACGAATGTTCAATCTTGCTGTTGTTATTATGTTGTTGTTATTCAAATCCATTTTCAATACAGAAAATAAATGGTAGTACGATTAGACGCCACGAACCACGAAAAATTAAGACTTAAGTCACCTTTTTAGTCGTGTGCACAACTGGTCGCACGAATGTGTGGGTGACTACACGAAGGTTCGAGGTTCGCGCGCTTTGATGTGCGACAAAAAACCGACACAGCTTGGAAAACCCCGAATGCCTCGAAAACTTCGCATAATCATTCGCGAAGGTCGTCCCACACTTGCGGGTTCGCGTATTCGTGCATATGTGACTAAAAAGGTGATGTATCTCTTAATTTTTCGTGGTTCATGGCGTCTAATCGTACTACCATTTATTTTCTGTATTGAAAATGGATTTAAATGACAACAACATAATAACAACAGCAAGATTGAACATTCGTGAACAAAGTGTAGGGGGAAGCGGAAATGGGCTTGTACAATCATATGCGAACCCATTTGCCTGACCGCCCTTCACATATGTGCAAACATTCGTAAAAATGTCAAAAATTTGCGCGCATGTGAGTGACCGGGGTTATAATATACTGTAGTAAACTTATACTGTAGTCAGTGTTGCCAGATGGGGCTATTAAGTGCCAATGGGGCTATTTTCGTTACCGAGCGGCTGTCATATTTTATCCGTTGGCTACACGTAGCCGATCGGCTTTAATCAGTGTACCGTGGGTCGTGTCCAGTGCTGCCAATATATATAATATAAAGGAGATGTTCAAAAGTGGTACTTTATTCCGAAGAAATTTGTGCAGCCGTAATTTATATTTAATTTGAAAGCATATTTTCTAATCTACTTGAAATTATAAAACTTATATTTTATTGATCCTCCATATTTTGGAAAATCGAAGAAGTATGTTCATGTTAGAAGGTCTATGGAAAGCAATGTTTTTTTTTTCTAACAGGTACATACGTCCTTTTCACGAATTAAAACATAATCTGAGGTCAATTTATTATATTATTATGTTTTCAACACATGTATAAAATAATTAACATTAATTGTAATCTAAAATCATGAAGAAACTAAACGACATAGATCATCCTAGTTTGATCCATAGTGATTATGTATTCTGTGGTTTGATATTAGTAACTGTCAGTGTCAACTGTCAATCAATCAAATGCAAAACAAAATGTCATCGTTTCATTCATTCATCACTCAATGTCACTCAGTGTTGCCAATGAAAATTTTTGGAAGGCCGTGTACATTAGATAAAAAAGCCGTGTTTATATGGGAAAAGATCAAGTGTGGGCCGTAGCTATTCAATTACGCCAATATACAGGGTGGATTTTTGAGACGGGTCAGTAAGGGCAGGTACCTTAACCGCTATAGTTACAGGAAAACGTTCCTAGGAGACTATCCATAACTTTTTAAGATATTCTGAACTGCATTCACAGATTTTTGAAAAAATGTACGGTCAGTGAAAAAAGTACTAAAATAAAAAAAAAAAATTTTATGCCTATCGATCCTACTTCGTATGGGGATCAAAATACTCTATGGGACCATTTAAGGTATGAGTACTAGAAATGACAGAAAACGCTAAAAACATTTTTCATACATTTTGTACTGAAAAACGATAAATCAACTCGAAATATCCTTTATCGCCAAACAATCCTATTTCTTACTGCGATTAAAAGATTCTTTAAGGCCTATTGAAATTTAAATACAAAAACTACGGCAAGACACAACATATCACACAAACTTAAAAATAGGTTATCTATTATTCAAAATGACCGCCGTTTTCACGAAGACACGTTGCAAGAGGTGCTGTTAGTGGTCCATGGTCCAACACATGGTCCAATTAAGTGGCCACCTCGCAGCCCCGATCTAACGCCTCTCGAGTTTTTTTTGTTGGGCCACCTAAAAAATGAAGTCTACAAAAGAAAGTACGAAAGTGTTCAGGAGCTGAAAGAGGCATTAACGAGGATTTTAAATAATATCAGTCAAAGAAAACTTTCCACTGCTACTTGCTCAGTACAAAAACGAGTGAACATATGTATTCGTGAAAACGGCGGTCATTTTGAATAATAGATAACCTATTTTTAAGTTTGTGTGATATGTTATGTCTTACCGTAGTTTTTGTATTTAAATTTCAATAGGCCTTAAAGAAACTTTTAATCGCAGTAAGAAATAGGATTGTTTGGCGATAAAGAATATTTCGAGTTGATTTATCGTTTTTCAGTACAAAATGTATGGAAAATGATTTTAGCGTTTTCTGACATTTCTAGTACTCATACCTTAAATGGTCCCATAGAGTATTTTGATCCCCATACGAAGTAGGATCGATAGGCATAAAAATATTTTTTTTGGATTTTAGCACTTTTTTCGCTGACCATACATTTTTTCAAAAATCTGTGAATGCAGTTCAGAATATCTAAAAAAGTTATGGATAGTCTCCTTGGAACGTTTTCCTGTAACTACAACGGTTAAGGTACCTGCCCTTACTGACCCGTCTCAAAAATCCACCCTGTATACCATCGGTTCAGCGCTAAAACTAAAAAAAAAGGTCATCGGCAGTGAATTTCATGCCCACTAAACGAGGAATACTTTTCATTAGCCTACATTTACGTCAACATTAGCCTAGTGGCGCTGTTTGAAGGGTTTTAACATTCGTTAAATGTTTGCAAAACAATAAATAACAAACGTGGAACACAACACGTGGAATTTGCGAAAAGCCGTAGAATTTGCTACGGCAATAAGGTTCCAGCCGTAGCCCGTAGATTTTGTGATTTTTTGGCCTGAAAGCCGTAGAACACGGTAATTGCCGTAGCATTGGCAACACTGATGTCACTATCAGTCAGTACTGTCAAGTGTCAATAGTGTCAGGATAAAGTTGCCAGAAGTAAAAAAGGTGCCCAGTGTGACAAGCTTTTGATCTATCTACTGAAATTCAAACACAAATAAAAAAACAAGGGAGGATCTTTTTTTTATTTTCACAACCTTGTCCCAATCGGAATAATTTTCACTTTCTCCTCATCGAAGTTTTGTTTTTGTACTTTAGTACCAGACCCCATACATTTTTTAAACATCTCCTTTAGCGCTTGGACTAAAAAAACTTTTTTTTCGCCCCTATACTTCGAACCCTAGATGGGGCTACATGCGCACTCCGGCAAGGCTATTCGAGAAAAAATTATCTGGCAACACTGACTGTAGTTTACTTGCTGTGCTGACTGCTGTCGTGCTGATATCATAGCTGTTTGGTTGTTTGTTTAGTGTACAATAATCATTATTTTGATTCAGTAATAATTATTTTTCAATCATAATAAGATAAGGTAATTATTGCATATAAGCGAGAAAACAGGCAATATTAATTAATGGAACATAGCTATTATACAGCGATAAAATTATGGAAAATTTGTTGTGTGGTGAGGTTATATGAATGAAAGGAGATGTTCAAAAAAGCGGCCAAGTGCGAGTCGGACTCGCCCATGAAGGGTTCCGTAGCAGCAAGTAACATAATATAAAAGTTCTTGTAGTTAGTTGTAACTTTGATCGATGTTTTTTGCGGTTTACGATTTATGACGTATTAAAAAAAAACTACTTACTAGATCTCGTTCAAATTAATTTTCGTTGAAAGTTTGCATGGTAATGTACATCATATATTTTTTTTTAGTTTTTTTTTAGTATTATTAGATAAAAAGCTTGCCACACTGGGCACCTTTAACTTCAGGCAACTCTAACCTGACACTACTGACAGTACTGACTGATAGTGACATTGAGTGATGATTAAAACGATGACATTTTGTTTTGGTTTTGAATTTTTGATTTCTTAGATGAAATAGTTCAGAATTTCAGACGACTTAATTTCGTTGTGCTGTATTTTTACGCTGCCGCGGCGCCGCGGCGCCGTCGCTGCGCTGCCGCCGTGATCAATCCTTTTTTATCAACCTCTGCTTGCCTACCGGACTCCGACACTCCGACGTCTCCGACCGCGACCTTATCTCTATAAACGACAACCTGGCGCTTGTTTACTGGACTTCCCGATCTGTACTATCAAAATCTTTTGAAAAGAAAAGGTATGTAACAACTACAAGTACTTACTTGTAATATGTATCCATTTTAGAAGATTCATATTTGTTTGCACATTTTCATCATGTTAGTTTTATTGCTTTGGTTTAATACACATGCTCTCGTGCAGCCAAACAAATCTTCCTTAACTAACATTAAACAAATAGGTGTATTATGGGTATACATATCAAGTAAATTCATGTATGAATGTAGTAAATGTAAGGAAACAGTATGTCTGCTCATATTAAAGTGATATATATTGCTCATATATTGTGATAAGTTTGCTTCAATCAATACATTGCACTTGTTTCTTGTACCTACGGACTTGTTATATTTAAATTTTTAGATATCTACCTTACAATGGCTGTATGTATTAATACAATTAAGTCTATTAAGTATGTCATATAGATCACATGTTTTATTGTTTCAGATTTCTGATAATGATCAGTTGTGCCAAGAGTGTGTGAACCTTACCAGCCCTTACAGTTATCCTCAAGAAGCCAACAACCGCATTGAAGATCCTCATTGTACATCAAACAAACCACTACGACATACATGTGTATGCATATCTTGTGGCATTTCCCTATCAAGATGTACAGGGAGACGTCGGCACAGACTGCCAGAAAATTGTGCGGAAAGAAACTATTTAAAAAATCAAATATTTTATATAATGAAATGCGTACAGTAGGGAGCTGTGCACACATAATGACCATTATATGGTATTTAGGATGGGCTCGGCATCAAAATAATATTCTACCAGCAAGGTTTCTAGATGGCATATGTGTAAGAAATGTGGAAAATGAAGTTCAATAAAATGCAATTTTTCAGTCTTTTATTATTTCCTACTCTCCATGTAATTGCACACAATTTATTTAAGTATGATATCAGCTTTCCATTATTAAAAAGTGATACCTACAAAATCTATTTACAGTGGCTTTCTATGCAATGGGTTTCATAATAAAATACTATTGTGTCTAGGTTATGATGACCTTAAAACCCTAAGACCTGTTATTAGTCATCATTATAGTCTTCATTCCGAATTATGTAGAAAGATATTTAATCCAGGCTAGATCGAACTACGAGCAATCAGCGGTTCGGGCCTGCGATTCTCGAGGAAACTGAAGCAAATCCTGGTCGTAATTGCTTGTTATAATAATGTAGTCCCTTAGACAGTTACTAATATCAAACAGATCAAACCACAGAGTACTTAATCACTATGGATCGAACTAGGATGATCTATGTCGTTTCGTTTCTTCATGATTTTAGTTTACAATTAATGTTATTTATTTAATACATTTATAGTTACGTGTTGAAAACATAATAATATAATAGATGAACCTCATATGTTCATAATTCGTGAAAAGGACGTATGTACCTGTTAGAAAAAAAACATTGCTTTCCATAGACCTTCTAATTATCACGAACATACTTCATCGATTTTCCAAAATATGGAGGATCAATAAAATGTAACTTTTAAAATTTCAAGTAGATTAGAAAATATGCTTTCAAATGAAATATAAATTCGGCTGTACAAATTTCTTCGGAATAAAGTACCACTTTTGAACATCTCCTTTTTAACAAGTTAACGATTAGTGTTGTATTTATTTAATAGGATTTATATGTTTAGGCACGGTGATCTTTGGCTGTATGTACTTATTCACGATAAACAACAAATGGACTAATCATGTCTATTTTGAAAAATGAAAGTTTTTATTATGTTATCATAATATTACAATATGAGGAAGTGTACAAAGTAAGAAATGTTATGTTCCTAGTATTTATTCATATGTTTATATTGAAGGTACAAATCAAGATAGATGGCAGAGTATCATACTTGTTTGACCTCTCAATGGATGGATGGATTATCCATCCAACAAAGCAACATGGATTTGAGAATTGAGAAAATAGGTCAGAATAAGGCCGCTACAAAAATATAATCATTAATTTATATTACAGTGAATGAAATTTGTATTCTGTGACCATTGTAATTTACTCATTGATTTTCTATTGAGATTGGAATTGAAGGTATAACATTATGTGTGAGAAATAAAACGTTAAAAGACAGATTGTGGTTTTCTTGATAATTTTATTTTAGGAGGCATATTACGTTGAACATGAAATTAATAATTCATTACAGCATAGTTATGAGATTTTGGTTTAAAGAGTGTATATAAATAAACTGTTGAACAGTAAATAATTTTTAATATAATATTTTTGTAATTCTTCTCCGGACAACAGTATTCAGCTTGATGTCAATAGTCTTAGTTGTAATTCAATCTCCCCCTTTTGTTATTGTATTCTTCTTATTTGTTCTTCCAACACCTTTCCTTAAATAAAAATTTTATATGACAATTTGTGTTAAGCAGTAGGTACTTACATTAAAATCTTTTAAAACAAGGATTAAATATATTTGTATAAAAACATAATACATAAATATCCATCTTTATTTATTACATAATATTATGCCCCTTATTCAATTATTCCTATCTATATTAAAACAAAGCAGGCCCATATCATTTTGGCACATTACAATGGCTTATAGTGAAGTCCTATCGATACATATTCTTGCTGGGGATATTGGATTGGCAAGAAATTTAAAACATTAAGAACATAGATTTATGATTTCAAAAGTGTAGGTACTGATACGTAATGATAATATAGTCCCAAGTAGGTACCTACATTTATTGTTAACTGCACTTCTCGATACTGCTTGCCTCGCAGCTGGGTTTTCAGTTTATGGGTTTATCAAAATATGTAATTATTTAACAAATATTTTCCTTGGTCCTTGAGAGCTCCTAGCTCCTATGCAAACTATATTATCACCTATTGTAATATTATGTTGCATAATAAAATAATCCATTGAGTACCTACATACTTGTAGGTAGACAATTTTAAATAAACTTATAATTAAATCATAATTATTTAGGTAATGTAAAAATGTACCTTTTATTTCCAAGAGTCCAAGTCAAGACACAATAATAATATTAGGTTTATCGAGTTCCTTACAAGTACCTAGTTTAAAAATTATCGTCTTTAAAAAATATCTCCCTATACTTTTGTGAGTTTGTGACATTCGCCATTGGATTAGTGTTTATGTTTATGTACTTAGGTACTCTGTGACTGTGATTGCGTAGTGGTAGTGTTTAAGTATTAGTTTCGGGCGTAAGACCTCAACGAATCCGAACAACAAAACTCTAAAGCGTATGTATGTTTTAGGTAAGTATACTTAATAAAATTTAAGAAGAGGTTATATCAGGTAGGACTGACATTAATAAATAACATTATTAATGTAATTTTTGTACCTATTTAGTAGATCTGCCCGCGATGCTTGTTTTTAACAGTTGGCGTTCGTATTTGTATTTTTATTTTCTGTTCTCTAATTTTTCTAAATCACTGATAAAATCACAACTAGAACAACAACAAAATTTTTAAACTCCTATTTCAATGCTACCAACATTACTTACTGAGGTGAGGCGTCGACATGGATATAATAGTATAACTGGATTACTGACTTCGAACTTCGAAGGGTCTGAAGACGTGATGTCACAATTCAATGAACATCTAATCTATATAAATAAATCATTTTTTTCTTACAATAAGTTAATGCTTGACCACGATCCTAATTGTTGTTCGTTTTTCTCGCTAAAACTCGAGAATGGCTGGACCGATTTGGCTAATTTTGATCTTGAAATATTTGTGGAACTTCACACCAAATTTTTTATTTATTTTCTGGACAATTTTTTTTTATTTCAATTTACTTATAATTCGGCATTAAAAGTACATTCAATTCTTAATTTTCACCCTTCTACCACCAACCCCTATTTTTTAATAGCGATATTAGTACTTTAATTATTTACTACACTCGGCTGTCGATAATTTAATTGATCATTTATCAGACCTGTAAAAACAAAAGTATTGTGACAAGTTTATTTGGACAATCATCCCCATAAGGGTGAAACTAAGGGATGAAATTCAAAGTTATAAATGTGTTAAAATATGTATTAACTCAAGGGTTGTGATTAAGGTGTCTCTATATCTAGATATAATTTATGAGGCAGTACGACGTTTGCCCGGTCAGCTAGTATTTTTAATAATTTCTTCAAAAATATCTTTGTCATGAAAACTGATGTTTTTATATTATTATGATTATTTTTGTGTAAGGTAATAATAAAATGAAACAATATTATTTATTAAGGTACCTATTGTACATCTATTTTTTTAAGTGCACTGCATTTATAAAAATATTTGAACACCATCGAATAATATATCCATATAATATATCGAATAATATATCCTGGGACTATAGATAACATGAACACATTAGAAAAATGGTCAATTGTGTCGTCATCCATCTTCAGGTATCTTCGAAGATTGTGATCCAGTTAGACTATTATATCCTTGAAGCAAGCACTCAATGTATAGTCTGTATACGCTATCTACTTACTAAGCATGTGTCTGTGGTCACAGCCATTAATATCGAAATATTTATTACGCCAATGCCATGTACGAAGGAAAAAAAAAGAAAATTCAATACCAACCTTCTAGCAAAAATTCACCCGAAATTAGTAATTTAGGCTGTTCAGATTCCAAAAAGGGACCGGGCCAAATTTTTTATTGTTGTAAAGTATTAAATAATTGAAAGATCGAAATAATTTTCAGTGTTATATGGACACAATCAATAATAATTTTGATATGTGAAAGTACAAAGTGTTGGCGTTTCGCTAATAATTAAAAATATGGAGTTAAAAATTTCGTGACGGCTTGTTTCGTGACGTCACACTAGGTTTCGAGAAAAGAGACTATAGCGTCAAGTGACATTTTTTGAGTGTGATGTGTGAGTGTACTTGCCCTAGACACTATTGTGTCTCCTGATGTACCAACTTCGAGTCGAGGCGGCCATTTTATATCTTGACGGTAAAATGTATGTTTAATGTGATGAGATAGGAGGGCTTTTTATTGATATGGCAGGACCGATGTACTGTAAATAAATATATGGAATGAAGAATTCTATCCTGCCAATTGCCAACGTGAGACTTTTCTCTTAATAAAATTTTATGTGTATAAGTACATAAGAGATAATACCTACTTGGTATAAGGTGGTGTAGAAAAAAATATTTTACCTAAATTGGTGTATTCCTCAAACGATTATTGTAATAATCAGTGAATACAGTATTTTTCAGTCGTTATTCAAAATTTCGTGTGCACGAAATGTTGGTTAAGTTTTCTTTATTCGATAAATGCGCGTATATTTGCGATCTATGCACTATTAGATACTAATAGAACCAAAAAGTAAAACGAATTACGGTTCAAACATATCCATAACATTTTCATGCATATCATTCCTTCTTGAAGTCGGTTAATAACAGCTCCGTCCAACTTAAAATATTCTTAAAAAAATAATCGCCATGCTATTTTCATTAAGTAAAATCATTACCTTATTTTTCGTACATATGTACCTGGTATTACCGTACCGTAATTTATATAAGATTTTATGAAGAAAAGAAGGTTTATGAATTGACGTGTATGATATAAAGTGTTGGCGATAAACATTCCAATCCATTATGACTGTATAGGCTGAAGGGACCTCGGCGGTTGGTGTATTGAGGACGGGACCGTCGATACGTGAACGTATATCGCAGACTGTAAAATATTTTTACTTCAAAACTCCCGTTGCTTAACGTAATGTATGCTCGCTGCAACTGTATAAGCACTTGGTTTGGTACTTGTATTTTTTTTTTCTTTTAGGAAATAATTTAAGGTCCCGCGTCATTGCTAAGTCGAAAGTCATTCCCGAGTGTAAAATGAATTAAAAGTTGGAAGCAATATAACGTGACGATTTAATGCTCTTCTCCAGTTCGTCCTTGTCTCAAGGAAAGCCTGCTCCAGAATCTAAGCAAATTAAAATCCAAATGAAGAAATTTAATTAGGTCGTGGAATCTCCAGGTCAAAAGCTTGGAAACGTTTTGCAATTAAAAAATATACTCGTACCTATTTGAAATATAAGTTACTCATTTCGTCCATTGATACATGTCAAGTTTAGGTCAATTGGCGCAGTAATTGCAACCTTGGCGTAGATGCTGAATAAATTGAAATACATTTTCTGATGACTCCTTCAACTTGTAATGGAATATTTTTAAATTTTAAATTTGAAAAGTGGCCAATCAAAGCATCGCTCGTCGCAAACTGGCGACTATTCAGCGTTTATCAAAATTTTATGCTACTTGCGACACTTGGCATTTTAATATTTGTCTTTAAATTTTGACGACCCTGTAGCATGTTTGCATGACCGTGCTTGCGAAGCGAGGGTCTCAGATTCGATTCTCAGCTGAAATTTGAGTGATGAATGTTTGTTAGTGGTTCGTGGGTGAATGTATTGCCTTGTTCGTGCGTGTCACCCGGGACACAAGAATTCCTAGTTCACGGATATACGAGTAAAGGTTTATTTATTTACTAAATTTAAACGATATCGTATGGTTTGAAACTCATGCTATAGGATATCGTTCGAATCTTGTGTGCACAACAACTTTTCAATATCTCATACGCATTTATTATTGTTAAGATCGAACCCGGGACTCTCCACAAGGCGTGAGATTCAGTTGTCAATCTATACGTTATCAGAAACTCCTTGTAGCGAAGCAAGATAATTATATAAAGTACTTAATTCAAGATTCCTGATTCGCTTCAGCCACTGTTACTATTTCAGAATTTAAGCTCCCTGTCTCTGGCGGTGACAGCGCAAAATTAAATCTCACTCCACTTATTAAAAGCCGCCCGAAAAACTACTCAACACCGCACAATGACTGTAGTAGGAGCTGGCAAAAGCCACGAGATTCGTTGGCGCAGGATGAAGACTGAAGCGGGGATTCCTAGATTTTTATACGCTGGATTTAGTACATAAACTATACGAGGGAGTAAAGAAGGGCTATATACAACAGTGGAATTGAAAGGATGGTTGAGTTTTATTTATACAGTTGTAGTGAACCGCAAAGTGAAGCTTGCAAAGCGCAGGATACGTATTTGATCTATAGACTTGGGCGTTACTTATGGGTTGTGTCTTTGTAAAACATGTTGATTGTTTGAAAATGATAGGGATGCTTGGAAATGACCAGCTAGGCAACCAGTTCTGCTCAGGTTAGAGAATAACTATTTTTGTAATAAATATAAGTTTTATTTTTAAAATATGTGCTTTTCTTCTCATCCATGACGCAAAGGTGCTTTACCTTTGCGAAAAGCTGGAAAATTAAAAAAATTACGTGCATAAGTGTATCAGTGATACCTACACGAATAAAAGATTATTTCATTTCATTACACAAAGACTTTTAGTGCGGGGTATCATATGAGTGTGTATAAGGTTATTTATCAAAATCATTAGTTAATGTAAAGACTATGGTAGCTATTTAATACCAGGACGACAGCTTCTTGATATATTGAATTTGATTATTAAAGACAAATAAAATAAAATTACGATGCCATTTTTTATGTAAAACTAGCAGGTATGAATATGAATCTAGATCCCAATACTCGGTTATTAATTGAACGACGTTCCAGTTGCATTAACCGCCACAATGCCGACGGTTATAATAGCCATTGTGTTAGCTTCTTTGCTAATTCACAACAGATTTGTGCCGTCACTCTCTTGGACTTGTCAGACCACAAGCGATATAAGATTGTTCTTTTATATTATAATAATATTTAAAAAAAATCAAAAGTATAAATTATCAATTTCCAAGTGAACTATTATACACATTATTCAGTGTTTGATGGGCAACAGATTCGTTGGTAGCTCTGCCATGAAATATATTTAATCAAAAACAATTAAACTTACTTCGAACAAAAATTAAATAATGGTGCCATCAATTTTATTTACATTTAGTTGTATACCAAAAACCAAATAGGTATCGAAGACGGTATACGTACCTGATGTTGGGTCACGCCACTCATACGCCTGTATTCAGAAGAACAATGTGAGACATCACAATGTGTGCATAGTAACTACTTCATAGACAATTGTAACTATTACATAAACAAAATTGACAAAGTAACTGCCCAGCTATTACAGCACTATACCTCCAGAGAGCCAAGTAATACTTAAGTGATGACTGTGAAATAGAAGGCTCGCCTTAATGAACGCACTAAGAAATAGCGTTCTTTGCATAGCGTTGCTTTCTTACTTAGGCAAGTGTCGTTTTTGAATATTGCTATGTTGACTTGTCGTGGACAGTCCTTCTGATAACTCTATAGTTTTAGGTTCATCGTTCAATATTAATTATTAGCAGCTATTTCATGTTCAGACAAATACCCAAACCGGCTTAGCCTATACTTTAGCCTCATTGCGTAAATCTTTGCCTTTATGGGAAGGTTTAAGCAAGGATCAGTTGTTAATAGAGTCAGTTTTATCCTGATGGTAGAGTTAAGCATATGGTTATTTTCTATGATGCTTATAAATAATTTTAAGTTAATTTTACCACAACAGACATGGTTAGATACAATTATGAAAATGCGTTAAAATTGTTAGTTGGAAGTTATTTATTTTTGTTCCTTATGATACATGTTACAATCGCTTGGCTGTCGTAGTACTTAATTATTATATAATCTGTGTTAGAATTTATAAAATCAGTGATAACATTGAGCTCATTATTTATAACGTACCTACTTATTACGATTTTCTTCGAAAGTCGATTGCTGCCTCCTCCTTATGTATTAGTTATGTGAAAGATGCTGCAGCTTACTCTTAAAGTCTTAAAAAAACGGCAAAAAATAATTAAAATACGATAGAAAAATAACGCACTTGTCCAGTTTATTACATTTATATAATTGAGTTATTTCATTTTTGAATGCAAGTTTATGACATGCGGCAAGGAATCAAAAGATCTTCACTGAAGAATCTTTGAAGTTTAAACTTAGCCAGATTTTGATTTGCAAAGGTATTGTTTATATAAGGATGCCTCAATCAAGAGTAATAAATTGGGAAGGTGAAGATATTTTCAAACCCAATATTATCATCCTTGTAGTATAAGCTGCATCTCGTAGCAGCTGTAGCACTGGCTACGACAGGCCGTCTAACGTAGCAGAAGCTACGTAAAAGCTTACTTAGAAACTTAGGAACTTTAGAGCTACGCGATGTAAAGGGTAGTAAATGCTACGGATGTTAAAGTAATTATGTAATAATTATAATTTACTAGCTGCCCGGACAGACTTCGTTCTGTCAAAAGTTTATTTTATTTTGAGATGTAAGCTATCCTATCTTTCAAGTTGGATCAAACTGCACATGGTGTGCAAATTTGATTAAAATCGGTTAAGTAGTTTAGGAGTCCATCGCGGACAAACAACGTGACACGTAATTTATATATATTAAGATTATTATCTCGATTCCATTTTATTTTATCGTGTTTGGGGTATTTTATTTTTTATTTTTTTCCCCCTGATTTTTATTTTTCAGAGACCTTGATTATTATTATTTTTATTATTTATTATAGATAATAAAAATATAATATACTTATTAAATAAATTATTAAACCATATTTAATATTTCTATTTATTTTGCTGTGCCACTGCTTTCATGACACCGATACAGTAGTCGACGAACTTTGGTCCTGAACGTTCCCCAGCCAGAAGGGAGTTCGTTTGTTTGGGGTATTAAAGATTACACTAAGAAATTATTTGTGTTGTAAATAACTTGAATAATAAAAAATACTAAAAAAATGGTTGTCTGTAAAGTCGGTTTACGGACGGTAGTTTAACGTGACAACGTCATGACAAAGCTCCGCTCCGCCCCGCCCCGCCCCGCTCCACCCCACTCCGCCCCACTCAACTACGATCGCCTATGGCTCACCTATGGCTCGCCTACGGCATCGGCTACGATACGCTGATCGTAGCCGATAGTGCCTCTCTCTCGTTTTTGCCGCTCTCTCGCTCGCGGAACGCTACATTTTTTCATAGATGCGCCCGGCGCTCATCGTTGACGTTATCACGTCAAAAACAAATCCAACAATTTTCGAAATATATAATGTGTACCTTATATTTTAGGACTTTCTTCAAGTTTTCAACGTAACACATCACTGTAATTGAATTTTGATAAATATGGAACTAATCTGCAAGCGTACCTTTTCAATCAAAAATAATCTTCCACTCGGTTGATAAATGACGGAATTTTGAAGTAAAACATAAAAAAATACAATTGAATTGATACAACTCAACACAACACACTGTAAAATAGAACTGTAAAGTGAAAATGTAACTTTGTATGCTAAAGTTGTTCAACAAATTGCATGCACAATATTCCTAACTTATCTCGACATTACAAAAACAACATAAAATGCCCACTTCCCGAGTGCTAACTGTATCGATATTCCCAACTTCAACAAAACTTGTTATTAAAGAACAACTAATTTTATAACAAAGTTATAATTGAATTTTCTATATGTTCTGCCGATCTGACAATAAGAATCGTTAAAACTTTTCGAGCTTCTTCCAAATTATCATAAAAGGAGCCTTTCAATACAAGTTTGGGAAAATGTTTTATTATATTTAAAAGACTTGTAGTAAATAAGGCCCAATTATATTATAGGTAGGTACATTAGATATTAAATTATGTTGTGATTACGAGGAAAGGAATTACGATATTGAACGATTTAATCTATTATTATTAAGACGGAAGTTAAGGCCGTACTTATTTATTTATTTAAACTTTAATGAACGATACAAAATGTATTAATACAAAAGGCGGACTTATATCTAAAAGCATTCTCTGCTAGTGTTGGACAGCAATGAAGGCTGTACTTCATTTATTTTTCAAACGTTTCTCTGTACTATCGCTGTAATCATAATAGCTACGTTGAAATTTCACTATGTATTAAATACAAAAGCCTTAAAAATATTATACCGTATTTAAGCTTATTTAATACTTCCTATTTTTATAGCGTTAATTTACTCCACTCTATCTCTTTTCCCCTTTGAGAAAAGTAAACTTAATGCTAAATCATTATAGTCAACCGTTATAAGGTCACCAATCCGCTATTTCTATGGTGTTGGCGAGGTCTAAGCATTCGACAATAGAATAATTAAAATATTGGTCTCACTTGTCCCATGGATCTAATGGGACTAAATAGTGCTAGTCCTATCATGGGACACATCAATGGGATTATTAGACCCTTCAGGAATAGCATTTTAATGGCGTTGCAACATATTAGAGACCCAGGCTAAAAGCTCGAGTTCCCCAGAACACGTCGAGAACATTACCCGGTACCTGTAATTGCCTCTATTTCTTCAGACAAAGGCCGAAGGATATATTTAGAGCTGAATAATTAATAAGATAATTACTTGTAGCTGTTAAAGGAACCTGTTTATTGTATAGCTGAACGGTAGTATTACTAATTATGTACAATGGCAATTATGTTTTCTATTAGTTTAATTTCGGTATAATAAGAGTTATAATATTTACGGATGTCATTAAATATACTAGATAGATACTTAAAGTACCAGTTGAATGAAGTCATTCAACTGTTCTGATGAAATTCAAGTGAATATCATTTTATATTTTGTATTCAGATCAGTATATTTACAGTTTCAACTCGAAAAGTAGTTAATGGATAAATAGAAATTTATACAAGACACTTGGCCTTTTTATGTCCATAAGAAAATATCGGAAGTTATTCCAAAGTGAGTACGAAAATGGTAAAGCATCCTTTTGGATTGACTACTAATTATTATAAGTCATGGTATGGTAGATATAATAGCGCTTTATTTCCTCTTACAAAAGTTATACTGTGTTTACATCATATACATTTATAGGATCAATATAAAAGTTTGCAAGAGGCTGGAGTCCATACTAGGATAGCCTGTATTACAGATCTCCAGGCCCTCACCCCAGAGCAATGGAACAATACATTTACAATCAGAAATACATAACATAGAGGAAACTTTAATGTTAAATTTACATTAATGTAAGATTATATTTACTATTTACCTGCAGTGTGTGTGTGTGTGTGTGTGTGTGTGTGTGCGATATCTACTTTTGTTGTTACTATTGACATTATCATGGCAATTTTGAGTAACTCCGTAGTGAGGCAGAGATAGGGCATAAAGTATTAAGTAGTATAGTAAGTACATTAGGCTACAATAACGTAATAACATTTTATTTATCATACCTTACCTATCGAACCTTTTACATTTTTGAAGTGCACTTCGACATGATTAATTTAAAATTTTTAAAGAGGCTTAATAAATGAATTTATTCGGCTCCGTCCATCCATTGGGTTCGTAATATATGCAGTGGCTAATGAAACGGTGTAGCGGGCCTGTTTGTGTATATTACATGCGTAACTTACATATTGGCTCCGGCTCGGGCAAGCGCCTCAATTAACCTTCCCTTGCTTCGTCCTTTCTTATTACTTGCCTGCCTAATAAGTTTATACTACTTTGTTAGAGGCACGTACTTCCTATAGGAATTTGTGTAAAAGGGCATTTTCGCCAAAAAGTGTACCTACATTTCTTAAATTGTTAAATTTTTATTTTTTGTTGAAATTTTTACGATTTTTTGAATTACACTGTATTGTTATGTTATTTTCTTGCCAGAAAATATAATAAGGTGATAAAATACTTACTGAATTTAAAATTACAGGACATTTTCTGCAAGGCGGAACAATAAATTGTTCCATTCGGTGAGCAATACAAATGACAATATAAAGATATTTAAACACAGTTTTGGTAAAATTAGTCTTTATTTAGGTTCACTAGGGATACAGGAATATATTAATTTAAAAAAAACAGTAAAATCAACCTTAAACGTAGTGTTAGCGTGTCATTTACCTACGTCAGTTACTATTTGGTCATTTTACTTTATATTTTGGTCTTTTAAAAGCAAAAAAACCAAACAGTCTAAATCTTGGTATTTTTAAAGAGAAAACAAAACTATTCCTTAATTTTATAAAATAAAATAAATAACTTTTCTTGGAAAACTAATTAACAATAGGATATTTTATTTTTCCTTTTTTTGGGGACAGTCACGGAAAAGAAAGTTCGAAGTAATGGAATGGAAAGTAAGGTATCAGACACACACACTGTTAACACAAGTCCCCAAATAGGCGGCAGAAGGCTTTTAACCACTAGACTATCACAAAATTAACTTTACTATAAAACTATAGTGTACTTACTTATTAAATAAGTATATTTCATTCATATTCATGGTCACCTTGAAGAAAACATGATTTTTCGTTTTTCACGTTTATTTGGCAAAGTACTGATTTTACAGAAAAATGTTTTTCTACAAAAGTTGAAGCCCATTAAAAGACTGATATTTTATGTACATTATATTTTTCTGGTAGAGCCAGTGGTTTGGGAGAAAAATGCAAAACTCGTTCCGCATAATTTCTGAAAATTACTCAGCGTGTTGAAATACGCAGGTATTCCATACCAAAATTTAGATCAATCGGGGGTATGGGCTAAAAAGAAGTTTATCCATATTAATACCTATTGATAAGATTATACTTATGTGCAGTTTTATAACAAAGCGGGCCGGCTTCTGTCGCCTTTTGTGACACCCTAGTATGCCAGCATGGGATTGGGATCCATATTTTTCACCCCAATTTAAGCGTCGTAAAAGCCACCCCAATACAGTTGAATATACTCAAAAACAAAAGAAGACTAAAACAAAAATAAAGCTATTTTTAGGAATAAAGTTTCCAAAAACTTTTGCCGCAATAAATTATAGCGAATTATTATTATTATTAATTTTCATTACTTTATTCTACATAATATAAAATTTCTTATCATTTTTGACATTTTCTATTGATAAGTCCATTGATGTTAATACTTTATAATTTAATTGCATATTTGTCATACTTTGCTAATCTTTTAAAATTTAACATTCTTTCGTTATTGTTTCTTGATGTATAATTAGTTTATTATGGACCTAAACTATTATTATATGCCCGTATGTGGCAGGGATATAGCTGATAATTTTTACCTATATTATAACATACTTACCTGTGTACCTACATTCCACAATAAATTGATTTGATTTGAAAACAGTTCATATAATAATCTGACAGCAATTAGAAAAAACCATATTAAAACATAATAAAAAATATTTGAATTTACATTTACCTTGAGAAATCAGCTATTTCGGAAGGGAACTTCAAAATTGCTACGAAGTCGACTCAACTTTATTTACTTAATCCCTGGAAAACTACTGAAAAAACACTGACATAACCGTGCACAGATTGTCATGCGATTATCCAAAAATGATTTGCCATGCGTAATATTTATCAGTTCTCATGGTAGAATTTACAAAAAATACAAAACCGCGGTAACGGATGGTGGAATTCCACCCGAACCATTTTTTGAATTTTTTTTAACTCTTATTTCTGCTAATTATCAGTCAAAAACTGAATAAAAAATGATTTTTTTATATTGTCAATATTCAGTTAATGTTATATAGCCCCAAATTTGAATGCTATCGAATATACAAAACATGTTTTATCGCATGTTTTGTAGTCGAAATCTGCAGGGGACATCGTAAAAACGATGGTCTTATTTTATTAAATTATTAATAAAAATTATATAAAGCAATAATTGCAACTTTTGTTGGTGTTCCCGTAAAGATTATTAAACAGAAAAGCAGAAAAAAATTACGATTTTATCTTTTGGGCATTATAATTAAGAAAATTCGAAGTATGAAGTCAGGGGACACGGTAAAAACGAAATGTACACTTTTTGGCGAAAATGCCCAAAAGCACCTTATGGATTTGGTTATAAAGTGTTCTTTATGTAGTGGTAAGTGAGAGAAGTGATCGTGTAATTTGAAAAAAAAAACACCTCATACATTTGGTTAATACGTTAGTATTCTGTGTAGAGGTAAGTTAGCGTAGTGTTCGTGTATTTTCTAAGTGATTTAACCAACCGAATTCATATTTATGTCATAGATTTATTTTGTAGGAATATAAAGAAAGTATATTCAAAATGCAGTACAATTTTTGCTTAAATAAATCCCATCATTTGGAAATTACATTTTTAGGGAATTAAAAGACGAGGGTCTATAAGTACATATAATAAATTTAACTTATTTCAAAATTCTACAATCATTTTTAATTATGACAGCACTGCGGTTGTTAAGAAAGCTACTTACGATTAAAATAAATGAACGAGTCGTATTTTTTTTGATACAATAAAATTATTCTCACAAACTCGCTAATAGAAAATACGCATGTATTTTTCAAGTTTCCTAAAATAAAAACCATTTGACGTAGCGCTACAAGAAAAAAAAAGAAAAATAAAATTTCGTTCCAAACTTAAAATAAACGTGCAACCACAGATAACAAACTCCGTAAAAGAATTTGCGAAGTATCGAACTTCCAACGAGACGTTAAGAAGCTTTATACAAACGGTTCGACGGCAAACATTCGAATTGTTCCAAGCGTTCCAACCGATGCAAACCGAACTCAACTGTGTGGACAGATTGTCGTAAAACATTTCCCGGTATTTTATCATTCTTCTTGCCTTTTTCTTTGCTAAAGTTTTCTTTGATTCGTTTGGTATTTTTCTCGTTAAATACCTACCGACTCACCCGTGCCGCTTCCATGGGACTTAATCGTGTGGAAAATATACTTTGTGTTTTATTATTTAACTTTGCCGCTTCGGATCATGGACATTCTGCTTGACGTTAAAAGTCTGTTTCTTAACTTTATCTAAAAAAACTTAGAAAACTAACATACAGACACATTATGTATAATCAGATATTAAATATGCACAGATGCAACTAATAAAGAATGAGATAAGCATTGTTCGTTTATAAGACAAATTACGTTAGTTTTAATAAAAAATTGACTTATCACGTTATTTTTCATTTTAAAATTATCGACATGTTTATTGATATTTTTAAAATTCCAAACTTGTTGCAGTAGGTTAACGGGTAAACACGAATTACCCATGCACCCACCAGTGGGTGAAGCCAGTGGGTGCACGGGTAACGGCCCTAATTTTTAACTTGCACTCGTCACTGCAAGGCTATTCTGTTTTGTAACTTGACAGCGGAGTTTCAAAATTGAAGTTCAAGTTCGAGACTCACTTCACTTCGCAAGTGCGTAGGTACTAGATGATTAGAGAATGACATAAATATGATGCAAGTTCGCTTTTGTTTTGTAACTTGACAGCGGAATACACGATGAGTTTCAAAATTGAAGTTAGAGTTCGAGACTCCCTTCACTTCGTAAGTGCGTACCAGGTGATTAGAGAATCACTTATCAAGATCTCCGATTCGAACTTCAATTTTGAAACTCATCGCGGATTCCGCTGTCGAGTTACAAAACAGAATAGCCTTGCTGATCAGTTAACCATTCTCTGTTAATCATTATAATAACTTAGTTATACTAAACTGCTCTGGATTTTCTGAATTATAAGTTATGAGTATATTTGTATTATACAGTTAGTAACTCACAGAACTGCAGCTGTGAAATTCCTCTAATCCTTATAAAGTTTCGAGCACATGCTTGTTACGGCGATTACGGTTACATGATAGTATTGTAGTTATTATAGTTCATGACAAAATAATTTATTAACCTATATTTAGTACAGGACCTACACTGTAATCCTGTATTATAAGGCTGCCTAGAAGAGATCTGCACTTTTTAGCGATTCAGTCGCCTATATTGGTGTACTACAAATAAAGTGTAACTTTGAATTTTGTAATAAGAAATCAATTTCTTATGTAGAAAATTGTCTAAATTGGTATGTTTGCAGCAATACATGGATATTTTATTTATTTATTTTACAACACCTTAGTCCTTAAGCTAGGGTACACAAGGGCAAAAATGCAATGCCTAATGGCATGCTCTACCCTGCCCATAGTCATAGTCAGCCCTGGGTGCTGGTGATAAAGTAAGATAGGCGCAAATTATCGATATAATCATATACATATATAAACCTAAATATAATACTGTATATACATACACATTATTTATATATACTCAATAAGATGCGACAAACTTGATTAGAATCAATGACATCACAGACGAGTTGTTTTTGTGATAATTAACTCAAACAGCGAATTGTTTATCAGTTACAGGTATTTTAGATATGTAACTCTGAATTGTTTACGGATTTATGTAAACAGTAATATTCGTATATATTGTAGGTATGTCTTGAATATACTGATGGATATCTTCGTTGATTTCTTGATCGTATTTGTTTTTCTATTAAACTTTTTAAGCGCGGTCACCTTGGTTGCGTTTAAGCAATTCAGAACTCTCTTGGAAGGGAAACGTTGCATTTCTATCGTTGAAATAGTAATGATTAAAAATTATTGAGCTTTTAAAACAGACGAAGAATCTAGTCGCCATTATAGTTCGACGAGCCGAAGGATAAATAAGGTTCACCACGATTGCCAATTTACATTGCTGTATTTTTCGGTAATTTGATTGTTGTTATTATTGATCAATTAATTATCTATGTTAACCCAGGTGACACCGGGGCGGGTTAACAGTGTATAAATGTGTAATATACTACTGACATGACCCTGTAGAGCAATTGGTAAAGTCTCCGCCAGTCTACTGAACATTTCAGAGTTCAATCACCGACCAGAGTAAAGTAATATTTTTAAGCCAGATGAATATTGGTACATACAATGGCTTTAGTGCCTCGGTTTTGTAAGTCATCGTTATAAATGATTGGTTATTAATTGTTTTCAGAAATAAATACAATTCTGTTTACATCCTGCCGCTTCAGTTTTCTTTTCCAGCAACTTCAGCATCTGTTGACCAACTTCTTCCATGAAGGGCACTATGAGCTTGATCTTGGAGCTGGTGAAAGCTGGACAGAGTCGACCGCATGTCCTTCCATTCTTGCCCTGGTGAAAACATTCTGAAATTGAAATTATTGAAGAAAAGCTGCTGATATAAATAACTAAACATAATGATAATGACGTTGGTATACCTAACAGTACAGTTTATAGAGATGTGTACCTACTATTTTAAAATCTACGAGTACAAGCATTTATAAATACGACGTTTTTAATAAAGGAGAAAAATGTTCATCAGGACAACAATGTTATTATAGAAAGATATATTATGAGGTCTGAATTTCTTGAATGTAAATTCCTTGTAAGTAAGTAATGGCTAGTTTTCATCAACAAATCCGGGATGAACGAGGAAATGTTCGAAGTCCGAAGAACGAGTCCTGAACCACCACCATAAAATAAAAAATAAAATAAAAATCATTGTTATGGGATCTGGTACATACTTCAATCAATACCCGCTATATTGCCACTTTGTTGAGAACAGTATTCAAGTATAAAAATATAATTATAGAGAAGAGACAACTACAGATATTTCTATAATAAAAAAAAAAACACTATTACTTATCACTGAATCATGAATGCATTGCCACCTAATAATATATTCTCATTATCAAAATATGAACTTACTGTTTATATCTTGTTTACCTTGATACCTGTACAAATACGTATGAAATGATGATTTGATTTGATAACCCATCACTAGTTAGATTAGTTTATCAGGCAACAAACCTGGATTAAAATAAAATAATTGCCCTTTACTGTGTCCCTTTCACATTAATTTGATTTACAATTACTTCGTTGTAGAATTAGAATTTTATGTCATAATTATTCCATTTTTTAATAATTATTCACACTAATCACATTTGTACTTTTCAGAACCAAATACAAATAAGTATGTTAATAGGAGGCAGGAAAAGTAGGAGAGCCAACTTTACGCTTTTAACCTCATCTATACTAATATTATAAAGAGGAAAGCTTTGTATTTTTGTATTTTTGTATTTTTATATTTTTGTATGTTTGCAACGAATAAACTCAAAAACTACTGAACCGATTTTAAAAATTCTTTCACCATTAGAATGCTACATTATTCAGAAGTAACATAGGCTATATTTATTACTAAAAAAATTTGGGATCCTTGCTAAAACATCAGTAACGTGAACCAAGGTGTGAAAAAATTTGCTTAAAAATTTCTTTCCTCGCATACGCTGCGAAAACTATTGACGATAGAACAAAAAAATGTTCTACAATATTAGAGAACATATCAATATCTACAAAAAACCTCGCGATACTATATGTCCAACTATTGTCGTTATGCCACTATAACCACTTTTTACATTTTAAAAGTTAATAAAAAAGATGACCAAAATCAGAGCATGTATAGTATGTTATAAAAAAATAAAAATGGGTTGGCAAGTACAAATTTAAAATTTAAAGAATAAAACACATAAGTTAGTATGTCCTTTAAAAAGATAATAAATAAAAACAAAAAATAAATAATAACGTTTCACACTCATAGTTTCACGTCGTGGGTGCCATGGACAACACACTAGACAAGGACATTCACACCCAGACCGAGAACAGAAATTCAAACTCATCATTCAAATTTCCGCTTCGCTGGGAATCGAACCCAGGCCCCTTGGCGCTGCGATCCGGCATGGTAGCCATTGCGCCACACGGGTCGTCAAAACATAAAATCTATATATAAATTACGTGTCACGTTGTTTGTCCGCGATGGATTCCTAAACTACTTAACCGATTTTAATTAAATTTGCACACCGTGTGCAGTTTGATCCAACTTGAAAGATAGGATAGCTTACATCTCAAAATAAATAAAAACCTTTTGACAGAACGAAGTCTGTCCGGGCAGCTAGTCATTTATAAATGAAATAATTCTTGACAAAACAATGGTTGTCTGTAAAGTCAGTTTACGGACGGTAGTTTAACGTGACAACGTCATGACAAAGCTCCGCTCCGCTCCACCCCGCTCCACTCAACTACAATCGCCTACGGCATCGGCTACAATACGCCGATCGTGCCTCTCTATCGCTTGTTCCGCACTCTCGCTCGCGCAGAACGGGACAATGAGTCATGGTTTTTCGTACGTGCGCCCGGCGTTCATCGTTTTAATGGACGTTATCACGTCAAAATAACCGCCTTCAAAATTAGTGATAACTCAAAAACTTCTCAGATCTCGCTCTTTAAGTGGGACCTAACAAGCACCAGCTTCTTATTAAAAAAATAATCATCAAAATCGGTTCATCCAGTCGAAAGTTCTGAGTTAACTAACATAAAAAAATACAGTCGAATTGAATAACTCCTCCTTTTTTGAAGTCGGTTAAAAAACGATAAAAGGTTTGAAAATAAAATTATATTATTGAAAAGATGAAAAAAAAGGTTGTTGACTTCTCAACTCGATCGTGCTCGATCTTGACCATTACGTCCAGACTATACATTGCATAATGTAAAAAATTAACTACTTGGTTTAATGTTTAAACCCAAACATGGAAACTTAATAATTGAACAGCAATAACGCATTCACGATCATTTTATTTGCATTTCCTTTTATTGCCCAATAATTATTATGGTGCAACATTTTCAACACAAAAAATAAAAAATAAAAATAAAAATATTGATGCAATCTTGTGTTAATCTAAGCCCTAAGGTAACAAAGACGACAATCTATAGACAAAGTGAATCATTTGCGCTTATCGATAATATTATTTCTATTATTAGTAGACGAAAAACTTGATAATGGATGATGTGTAATGATTTTTTTCGAGAAGGTCGATTCGGAATTATAAATGCATCTGCAATAATAAATTGTGTTCATACGTTTCAAATTCAATTTTTTGACCGCATGATTATAATTCAAACCTGTTGAAATCGTAAAAGGTCCTTAATACAAAACCACGCACGATTTTAATCTCTCAAAATTAATTTACATTGGTTAAATTAAATGTGTTTTTCAAATATCTTCTGAAAGAAGAACCTAATTGCAAGTTACAATTAAATACGTAAAATACTTGGTGAAACATCGAACACTTAGCAAGCTGTTGCAGTTGTAATTGCTAATGATGATGCTGTTTTTTCAAAAAAGATAAAAAAATTGAAAAGATAAAAATCTATCTGAAAATATTAGCCTTTTATTTTTATTTATTTACCCTTTATTGTTGTGTTTGTTTGTTTGGTAGAGAATGCCACTGTGTAAAACAATCGTAAACATAAACACAAAAAATGTATTCTCATCATAAGGTGTATCATAAGATGAGAATAATTTTTTTGTGTTTATGTTGCATTCATTAGTAAACAGATATGAAGATCATCAAGATACACGATTAGGTACATTAATTTTTGTCTGTACTGAAATATCGACCGAGCTATTCTAGATGAGTAGGCATAACAAATGACTAAACAGAGAGATAATATATAATAATTATTTCAAAAGAAAATAGTAAATAAGATAAAATGCAAAAGCACATGAAAAATCTTCGATTACGTTACGCTTTATATATACGCTGACCAACCTTGATAGAGGCTAGTCGCAAATCATACTGGTTGCTGACAACACTTACATTGCTTGTTAAAAATCTCAAGTGATACGTAGTCTATATAATCTGTTTTATTTTACGATACAACTATCTACTGTGGACGAATCACCAATAAGTAGTAAGTGTTTTAATGTGTGTGTTTTGCGGCGTTTTTAACATAAAATCATTTTTGCAAAACAAAGATCGATTTACTCTTCATAATTTTATTATACTACTAAATTATTTAGATGTATGGTGCAGACTGTGTAAATCAAATTATATAAAAACTTGTATTCAATAAAAAATATGGACTGTCAGGGATAAAAAATAATAATAGACGTAACTGAAAAAATATATTTGCTTTATAATGGACATTAACAAAATATTAACTAATAGATAAAATTAAAAAGTGATTAAAATAAAACATTCCATGTAAAAATAAAATTGATTTATTTTACATCATATTTATTACTTTATTTCTTGCTAATTAGAACGAGATACCAATTGTTATTATTTGTTCATTTTTTCTTATTGTTATCATAATGATGATGTTACCTTCTGGAGAAATAATACACAACACCAATATACCAATATTGGCCGTTTATCCGTTAACCGTTAACTAATAATAATATAATGTACTATGCTAATACCTACATCCACTCACATATAACATACAAACGAGTTAATTTCAAAACAAAAGTTTTTACTTAAAATAATCGCAAAAAAAACGTGTAATCAAAACAAATTATATTTTTATTCAAAAATGTACTGTAACTCAAAAGAATAGCGTCTCGTTTAGATAATTAATTAATTATTTTTTTATTGAACAACTTCGTACCAGTTTTATACGTCCTACTGACGTACATATCATAATTTTATTATATTTTAACCTTTTGTATCTTGTTGTTAGGTCTCAGAGTTGAAGTTTGATTGTCAATTATTATTTCGAGCCCAAATTATGCAAAGCGGCGCTTGGAGTTAAGAGACTTGTCGCACAGATGATCATAAAAATATATTTTCATAAATACAATAGTAAAAAAATAAACTGATATCCTTAAAAATTTAAATACTATTTCTAATATTATGATAAATTTCAGGCCCCTAAATGTATTGGGGACCACCACTTTTGATTGATTTATTCAAACCAAACTTTAAAAAATTATTTATCAAGCCATGAGTTCCATCCGTCAATTTCCTTCCCCATCGGTTATCTTAAAATTATTATTATCAGGCTAACTAATTCAGTTGAATGCAATGATATTATAATAGATTAGTACATCATTGGTTGAATGTAACAAAACCTCATGTCAAACTTCTATAAAAGCAAAACATTGTACATACTCGTACGTCTGTCGCGCGGCGGGGTCGCGGGTATTGTTCGGCTTTGTTTGAGCTTGAAGTAATCGGCGACGTAATTTTGTTTTCAAGGCTGTCTTTATGTCTATCCATGCCATCAGTGTTGCAGAGATACTTATTGCGGGTGTGTGTTTGTTCGCGCGCGCGTGTGTGTGTGTGTGTGTGTGTGTGTGCGTTTGTGCATTCAATGTAGTTTAAACGATAAAATCGTTTATAGTTACTCGCTACATCGCTGTCGGTTGTCGGCATCTGTATCCTTATCATACTGCGTAATACCACAGGTAATACGTTCAACCGGTTTGACTACAGCTGATTTACAACACATTATTGCATTATATTCATTGAGAAAAAAATTGCGACGCTGCGTGCAGGATATTTGTGTGTGAACTGTCATCATAATTATCTTTGACATGACAATGTCATGGCCGAACCCTCAGATGGATTAAAAGGGCCGAACCTAACTACATAATATAGTAACATAGATAGATGTTTGTCGTAGTAGTCTTTGTTTTTTCGTATCTATTTTCATTGTCGATAACAGTTCATTAATCTTCTTATCTACCGTTCACTGTAGTGTGAGACGTTGTTCGCAGTTAATTTTCGCTGTCTGTTTATATGCACGGCATGGCTTCTTACTGCGCTCCTCTAGTAATTGACACTCAATCCAAGTCCCAGTATAACGCAGTTTCTACAAAGTTCTGAAGTTTGTCGGCTATTAATCGAAGGCGTCGAGTGCAGCGTTCGTCCGTCCGTCGGAAGCAAGTTGGCTAGACTTTAATAAGTTAGCTAGCCAGCTGGTCACTGGTGTCCGAGTCACCCGAGTGATTCATGATAACCGTGTTATTCGTTGCTGAAGGGTTTGATGGCATTATGTAGCTTTTATAATTTGTATTAAAAATAATAATATGAAATATGCCGTTGGAAATATTTTGCTCTTTGGATATAGGAAGTAGTTCAGGTGATCGTAATGAAAAAAAATTGGTTAAGTGACATGTTTTGGACAATTGGATAATAGGACAACAAGATAAGATTGGCTTAACCTCTAATAATAAGACCATAGTCTGGAATGTGAGCTGAGAATATAAGTTTTGTCCAAGAGATTCTTCTCAGAAAAAACAATTTGAACCTACACAACCGAAGTTACAAGAAATATAAGAATAATACTTGAGTTTGTCCCATTACGTAACTACTAAATGGGACTAGTGGGATAGATCCGATATTTCTACCCCAAAATATTTTTGGAGAACGAATCTGCCGTGAAAATTTAGGCAACAAACAATAAAAATATAGAGACAAATAGAAATCTTGATCCTTTTTGAACTTGGTTAAAACTTCCACGGCTGTGAATTGATCCGTCCAGCCGCAAGAGCGCAGTTCAATATACAATCATAAATACAATCACAAAGGCTATGCATATACACTTCCGTGAAGAATAAACACTTGCGTTTTACTCCTGATTTTCATGTTGTTTTTGTTCGTCTTCAATTTTCAAAAAATTATCTTTTGGTTTCACCATTCTGCAATTGGTGCAAATAAAAAGTCTTTACTACCCAGGTTTGGCTCAAGACGAAACATCACAGCCATAATTTTTTTTGCTTCAGCCGGTGCATTGACACTATAAAACATGAATTTTTGAACTCTCAGCTTGTTTATCCGGCATTTTGTCTTCAGATCATGCTTCTAATGATATGGACGGTGGTTTTCTTCGCGGCACTGGCGCTGTACCTCCGCCAAGTGTACTCGAGATTCAGCGGCTATGGGGTCAAAACCATCAGGCCCGTTCCCATAGTGGGCAACATGCTCGGTGTATTTACAAGACGAACTCATATCGTTGATGATATCATGGAGCTGTACTTCAAGTATCCTGACGAGAAGTAAGTCATTTTTAGTTTCTCTGTGCTGCTTCGTAAATTTAGAAAGCAGATTGCCTATTTAGTAAGATGTTCTGTAGCATTTTGTACAGTAGCTATGATATTCATTAATTACCTACTTCGATATACCTAATAATGTTCCACAAAATATATAAATATCGTGTCAGATATCTGTACTTATTTATATTTTAACTAAATCGACTACGTTACATTTTCTTCTTCTACTTCTAAGCATTAATTAAATAGGCACAGCTATAATATTTAGTAATTTACAAACGTGCTTTTATCTTTCCACGCAGATTTGTTGGGAGATATGAAATTATTAGCCCGATGCTGGTCCTTCGAGACCTGGATTTAATAAAGAAGATTGCCGTTAAAGACTTCGAGTATTTCCTTGATCATCGTGGATTTGTTGATGAAAAGAGCGATCCGATATTCGCGAGAAATTTGTTTTCTTTGAGAGGTAAATTTATAACCAAGATTTACACCAAAAATGATATTCAGTTTTAGAATACAAACATATACTACAAACTCAGCTTCCTAGAAATTAAGTACACCGGTAGTACATCGCAATATATTTGCATACTACCAAAAAAAACAACACAGAATACAGCGGACAAAGCTACTGCACGCGGTAAAAAAATGGTGATTCACATGCAACAAAATGTACCAAAAACGTAGGTACAAAATACTAGAAACAAAATACTTTTAGAACACATTGTGATACTTTTACGTATGTTTTGGGCTGATAAATGAGCAGACGAGCCACCTTCGTACCGCCTAAGTATTAGTAGTACGTGTATTACTAAAGACAGAAATTTTATCTCAATCCCCCAGCTCGAATACGACTAGCTAAGTAATAACATGGACATTGTTATTCTACCCTTTTTTATACATACAATATCATTGTATTCGACAATTGTTGGGACAGTGTTTCCATTCGTTATTCGGTGTATGGTATTTTTAACCGACTTCAAAAAAAGATTAGGTATTCAATTCGTCTGTATTTTTTATTTATTTAACTTGATAATTAATTTTTTTTATCGAAAGCTGGTGCTTGTCTTGTGGTCCCACTTATCTGACGAGTAGTTTTTGAGTTACCCCTAATTTTGAAGTTGGTTATTTTTTGTCAAGAATTATCGAACATTTTTTTCAACTTTCACGCACAATATTCTAGTTTTTTATCCCATATACATTTTTTGTTTTTATGTTTAAGAAGACAAGTATAGGAGCAATTATCAAATAGTTTTTAAGTCTATTACCTATTATAAATTCGAGTACAATATCGATTACCTATTTTTCCAAGAGTCAATTGACTTTTTCTCTCGAAATAGATTTGGCTGGTGATGTAGAGGTCCATTAATTATAGATACATCCGTGAAGTGTGAAGTTATGAAGCCACAAATTCGTTTTATTGCTAAACTGCTTCTATAAAGTTTTGAAGTAACGTTACAAATGTGTTATAAAGTTCTAGGATAATTTTAAAGTTAAATCGTTTGCGTTGTTCTGTTATATCCATGAACAATATACACGCTGGGAATATTTTATTCTGTAAGACTAGTTTTGGTATTAGTTATAAAACAAAATCAATTATTTGCGTTTACTTTGTTATTATTACGTTGCCGATAAACTGGCTTGCAGTTTGGCAGACATGGAAATGTGGAACTCATTTGTTGGAAAAAAAAAATTTTTTTTGTCAAAGATGATCTAAGGTGATCACGTTTTCACCAGGGCAAGAATGGAAGGACATGCGGTCGACCCTCAGTCCAGCTTTCACCAGCTCCAAGATCAAGCTCATGGTGCCCTTCATGGAAGAAGTTGGTCAACAGATGCTGAAGGTGCTGGAAAAGAAAATTGAAGCAGCAGGGGGTAAAGCAAACATGTTTTTAATTTGATTTAGTACAAATCTAAGTGACATAAATAGCATTTATTTTGTTCATGTTATTTTCTAAAACATACAACAAATAATCACAATATTATTTTCCTCATTATAACGTCCTAATTATTCCGTCTATTAACGGTTCATTCATGAATTTTTTTTTTCAAAATTTTACATGCTCAAAATACGTATGAAAAATATTCTAACATCTTCACCTTCATTATCTGTGTTTATAATAGTAAATTATTACTGAGATTGTGATGACAAATAGTACAAAAACTGTTTTGTTAGTCTAAAAACTAACATAATGGATTTGACCTTCGGCATTATCATCAGAGGATACGCAAAATAAGATACTGATGCCGCGACCGATGATATACCAAATAGCCAAATTATATTTTTCATAAATAATGTTGACCTCGCGGTCATCATTATGTATTTATTTGGGGAAATTCTTTTGATATTTTATTTTTACTTTGTCCTAAACTTCCTTGATACTTAAATTTCGTCAATAGCTCACATGCAAGCAAGAAATAATATCTTTTGTGTTACTGATGTCCACGGGCGATTGTCTTTTTTTCTAGTTTTATTAAATTATAACGTGGAATCCCGCAGCAATGCTACGCCAAACTAAACACCACTTGGTAGAACGTCAATTGCTTCAAGTGGTTGATTAATCAAGTTCACCGTAATGAGTTGAATGTTAAAGGTCAATAAAATTGTTGTTGTGATCTCACCGCGATAATCAATTAATTGACACTGGATAAAAATGAATTAGATACTTCAAATTTAGAAGTAATCCCACGATTAGGAAATCCATCATACTGCTTCAATAGTATCTTTGGCCGTGTTTTCTCCGCAATGAAAATGCATCTTTTCGAAACGGTGGTAGAAGCAACTTATGAAGTGTATTCATAAAATGGCTACGTGGTAAATTAATTTGAATTTAATAAGGGATTAGTAGAAAAAGATGTGATCAATCTGGAAGCAAAATGTTCTTGAGCCATAAATAATTACGACAAGACTAAACTTTCGACAAGGTATATATTAAATATTAAGAATTAAGACAGAAACTTTAACATCGTTTTGGAATTAGCAAGAAGTTATAACACTTATCATTGAATAATAGAAATTAGCTCCTACAATTGTGGCTTCTTTGAATAATATTACTGAACTTTCCTCAACAGGCAACATGGATGTAGATGTGAAAGATCTGACCACTCGCTATGCCAATGACGTCATCGCTTCCTGCGCCTTCGGGCTGAAGGTAGACTCTCACACGGATGAGAACAATATGTTCTATGAGATGGGGAAGACTGCCTCCACGTTCAAGTTGAAACAGATTCTCATGCTATTCTTTTACATGTCATGTCCGGCTATTGTAAAGGTTGGTATATTATATTTAATTTCCTTTACTCCAGCTTCGTTACTATTTTTCATAACTTCAATTTACCTTAGTGACATTATAGGATTAAATTGTATTATTTTCAATTTATGAGACGGAAACTACGCATCTACATGTTTAACTTAATTTTTTATAATAACACAATATCACAAGATACTTGCGTTCAACAGGATAATATTCTACATGTAATTGATACCTTTATAGTCAACACGTGGCTGATACGTGCAATAATTGACGTAGTTATTCGTACAAGGAGGGCTGGTGAAGTACGTACTCAATTGCTTAGTAATTGCTGCTTCAATATTATTTGACTTCCTTCTGTTAAATATCAGAACATTTCAATCAAGTTTGATGATTTCAATCTCTTCGCTCGACTACTTCTGAATGATTCTAAGTTGGAAAACTGATCTGTTGTTTTTATTATGTTGTTTATGCAGTGGTATGGAAGGATTTAAAGTATTTATTACACTCAGTGGTGAGTTAAATATAGTGGTAAGTAATTAGAGAAATAAGTATAAGGTAGGTGAGTAAAACGATATAATGTACGCTATTCCCTATAGGTATGTATTTCCTTCTATAAGTGGGTGTACTATACTAATACAGTGAAATATATTGGCCCATAGATTCAGCCAAAACCCTACGATATTGAGTGAGAGTCGACACTTAATAAGGGTTAGGGGTAATGGACGGAGGTTTATAGCCTGCACGTAAAGGAAGAAATACACTGGATTTGGTACCTTTCAATTTATGTGGTTTAGTATAAATTGACGTTACAAAACTTCAATCAAAATTGATCTAATAGTGTTAATTCCTTCTAATTATTTATTCTATTTAAAAATTCCGTTACTTTTACGTTTCTGAAAAAAGGCACTGTATCTGCATAGTAACTACAAGTGTTTGTTTATTGTTTGTATATCCGACTTCAAAAAAGGAGTATGTAATCAATTCGACAGAATTTTTGTATTTTTTTTAAAGTTTGTTACCTCAGAACTTTCGACTGGGTGAACCGATTTTGATGATTCTTTTTTAATCAAAAGCTGGTGATTGTCACTTATGGTCCCATTTAAATTTGAGCTAGATCTGACTAGTAGTTTTTGAGTTATTTTGATGTCGGTTATTTTTTCTTGGTCAAATCATTGAATTTCGTCTACGTGATGTCTTAAGCGTCCAAGTAAAATGGCTGATTTTATATAAATACACAAGAAATCATGAAATATACGTTTTAACCATGTATAATTATAATGGGGGTTTAATCTGAAGCCTACTGAAGTGGACTCAAAGTCCATCTAAAATTATAAGTGCCAATCTGCCATTATCAATGCGATAAAACTGATTATGATAAAATTCAGGAAGTCATCAAAATAAATGTTTGTTCAATAAATGGTGACTCTTTCGTACTTAGTGCAATAACATGTTAGCTGGATTATGAGAGTGTTGTGCAAACCTATTATTGCCATAATATACATGATAATGTAATTAGTTTATAATTATTACACTTATGTATAAAGAAATGAATAAATAATCCTAAAATCTCCTATGAAAGAAATAGCTACCTAGTGAGGGACAAATTCATTGATTATAATTTATAATGCAACGTAACTACATTACAAATCTTCGCGAGTAGCACGCAGTATAGAGGGCGTAAATCAACAAGCTCAGTCTGCGTCTACCTTAAAGGTTCAGTACAAAGTCAAGTTCAGTCAATGTCGAGAATTTGTGAACACGACGCGACCAAGCGTGACGTGAAGTCGGTTATGATCTACAGGTCGTATTCCGTATTCACACTAACGTAATAGCCAGCCCGGCGTTTTTTTAAAAAATGATTTTTTTTAATATCCAGCGGCTGAACCTCAAGCTGTTCACGGAGGCCACCAGGAAGTTCTTCACCGACCTAGTGCTGGACACCATGGGCGAGCGCGAGGCCAACAACATCGTCAGACCTGACATGATCCACCTGCTGATGCAGGCTAAGAAAGGTGACTAAGCCGTTATAATACATGTATTTACAATTTTACATATACGTATTTATCCTCTTATGCAGAAGGACTCTGGAATAAACTCTTCAGCACATTTTTGAAATAAATATGTGGATGAAAGTAACTATGAAAGCCAGGTGTCATTCTATAATGGACGTTTGAAACGTTCTAATTTAATCAGTCCAATGCAGATAATTCTTTTGACCTTGGATTATTCAAAGAAAAAAGTGAAAAATGAAATGAGGAAAATAATTTGGATGTTAAATAAAACGTAAAATTAAAAATCTCTATTGACTTTGAATACAGACAACATAACAAGTGTTAAACAAGTGTTTATGAAAATCCTTTAACAATCTCTGAAGTTGTCTAAGCAGCAGAGCGACTTGCCACAACAAGCCTGATAACACAAGCTGTCAAGTTTATTGTAAACAAAACATTTCGTACAACTCTGTAATGCTGAACCAATTTCTTGAACTTCTGATATGGAAGTTTGTAATATGGTTTTTCATTTGGTAGTTAATAGTGTTAAGGAAGTAAACTAAGCAAATACTATGGAAGCAAAAGTAAAATTAAAAAATTTTGCAGATGATTATAATGCAATATACAGTTAATGTAAATGTATTTAATGTAATTAATTTATCTACATCGTAATAGATGTTGATGCTAAGCGTTAGGCACTGATCTATTTTGACATACAACTTGATTATAAAATTGAGGAAATCGTATTTCCAGGACAATTATCATACGAAGAGCCTAAGAATGGTCATGCTACTAAAGACGCTGGTTTTTCTGTCGTAGAAGAATCTGCTGTTGGCAAAAAGGATAATAATAAAGGTATGATTTGAAATAAGTATTTGTTATATCCTAAATTGGAATTTATTGATGTTCAATAATTTATATGTTATAAAGTTTAAAGTTTGGTTTGAGACCCATTCTTTCTTTCTTTTTCTTCTCTTTTTCTTGGCCGGGAACGCATCAGTGACACCTTTGGTGTTGCTGTTGTTCATGGGCGACGATAGCCACTTACCATCAGATGGATCGTCTGCTCGTTTGCCGGCTATTTCAATAAAAAAGTCTTTCACATAACAAGAATATATTTAAAGAATAATTAACATTACTATTTTTTTTTATTCAGTATGGTCGGACGTTGACCTGATCGCCCAAGCGGTTCTATTCTTCATCGCGGGATTCGAAACGATATCTTCGGCCATGTCGTTCTCCCTTCACGAGATAGCCATGCACCCGGAGGTGCAGGAACGCTTGGCTCAGGAGATCAAGGAGTTTGACGCGAAGAACAACGGAAAGATCGACTACACCTCCATACAGAACATGACCTACTTGGACATGGTCGTATCTGGTAGGTAATCATATAATAATCTAAATTATTGATAACTAAAACTATTATTTATATTATTATAACTCCTTGTCTTTCACAGAGGTTTTAAGAATCTGGCCGCCTGCTATCGCCTTGGACAGACTTTGTGTCAAAGACTACAATGTGGGAAGGCCAAATGAAAAAGTTACGCGTGACTACATTGTAAGTTTTGTTTACATTTATCAATACCTTATCCCTGATTTTCTAAAATATCAAGCATATGATATAATTTATTAAGAACAAAGATAATTTTATATATAGGTTGGAAAAAAAAGACGGTAGTTGGAGGAAAAGTACCCTGAATATTTTATTGATGGCAAACTTTACTGAAAGGAAAAATTCGTTTTTTTCAAAAAAGTAAAACTGCTTTCAAATATTTTTGAAAATTCACCTGCTTGAACCGGGTATCGAACCAGTGAAATGTGAAAAGGATCAAATTATTTTAAGCAAAATAGTATTTTAAATTATGGAAAGACCAAGAAAAATTAGATAGTTGAATTTTTTTTTATTATAAAGTTCCTACTTACTATCAAAAGTAAATAGTCCACGTACTCGTATTTAAACTATGAATTGTTCAAAATGAGGCACATTTTCACGTATGCACAGATTTGGATCAGTAGAAGAATTAAAAACCGATATTCAAAATATTATTTTAAATATCCACCATAACTCGATACAAAAGGCAACACGAAGAGAATTTATTCGAACGACAAATCTATGCACACGTGAAAATGGGTCTTATCCTGAGCAATTCACTGTTTAAATACGCGTAGCATAACTTTTTACTTCTGATGGTAACTAGGAACTTTACAAAACAAATTTTTCAACTAAGTTAGTTTTCTTCGTCATCTCTCTATTTAAGATATTATGTCGCGTAAAGAAATTGATACTCATGAATGACTCTTTCGGTTGTCATCATAAAATACAAGATTTTTTTTCACATTTCACCGGTTGAAGCAGGTGAATTTTCAAAAAGTTTTGAATGCAACTTTACTTTTTTTGAAAGTAAAGGAATATTACCTTTCAGTTTTGCCATATTCAGGGTACTTTTACTCCAATTATCGTCTTTTTTCCGCCCTATATATTGAAATTACACTGAAGTCACACGACAAGTCAACTAAAGATAAAAAATGTAAACTCAAATTCATGTTTTTCTATCTTTCTTTTCTTTTTAGATTCGTAAAGGAGAAAGTGTGTCAATACCGGCGTGGGCGATTCACCATGATCCAACATACTTCCCTAATCCGGAAAAGTTCGATCCTGAACGCTTCTCGGAAGAAAACAAGCATCAGATCAATCCCTTCGCCTACATGCCGTTTGGACTTGGACCGAGGAACTGTATTGGTAATTTATTTTATATCGTCGTTAAATAGCAACGCGTGCCTTTATTTTCATTCCTTTTCTTCTTTCAATCTTGGCCGGCAACGCATGAGTGATTGATGTCTTCGGTGTTTTTGATGTCCATGGGTGACGAAAGCCATTTAACATCAAGTGGATCGTCAGTTCGTTTTCCGGTTATTTCCATAAATGTCTTTTATTTTGTGTATTTTGTGTACAAGAAGAATTTAGTAACATTGCTTGAATTTGGTAGAATTTAGTCTATGTTTGAATTGAATTGTTGTATGACATGCTTTTTGGTTTCATTATATTGTACATTTTTGAATTGATTATATCCTAGGTATTTGTATGTCTCACTTTCAATTAACAATAATCAAATAATTTAATTAATAATTTAATTAATAATTTAACAATTTTGTTTTCAGGATCACGCTTCGCTCTATGTGAATTGAAGGTGATGATATACCAGATACTGCTTCGGATGAAAATCTCTCCTTCTCCGAAGCTGCAACAACCTGTGCGGCTCGCCAGGGATAGCTTTAACCTCAAGATAGAGGGCGGCCACTGGGTGCGGTTCGAGGTTCGAAACTAGATCAAAAAAATTGTTTTCATAATCGTGATAATCCTTGCTATGTTATATTAAGAAGTATTGTGATAAAATATTTATTGTTAAGGTATCATTGTATTACATAAATTATAATGTGTGATGTAGTTTGGTTTTAATTATAACACCTGTTGAAGTTACTCTTCCAACTATTGCTCCTGTAGTCTGCTGAACTCTCTGCACGCTCTGATCTTTTAACGATTTTATTACTTTCGGCTTGCGGAAATCGACAGATTATATATGTTTTGTCTTTCTGGTATTATTACCTTTAAAATAAAAATAAAACAACCGGGCTCGAGTAGGTCCAGACATCCTTTTTTTGCAACTTTGTTACCCTCCCATTCCCTTTAGGTTACGCACAAATCGTCAGATTAATTAACTCCCCTTTGGTATCTTAATCTGACGCGCTCGAGAATTCAGAACGGTGAGTTTTTTTAAATAATCTGATGGGTTCCCCTGACCATACCCCCCCTATATTAAGGGCTCATACTGGCTGAAACTTTTCAATATGTTACTTATCAATATGCTGGTACTTATCAATATGTAAGGTATCCTCCCTTATACATATGTATATATAACAAAAGGGGTATTCTACGGTGTTGGTTATTCAATAATATTCCTTTTACTTTGCTCCATGATATTATATTTCCATTTCTCCTAACGTTCACATCAATAACAATCTCTACAACTCCGTGATCGCTATCCCAATCCCCCACAATGTCCCACACGTATTGTTCTCAATAGATTGACACTTTCTTTATTCTAAATATTATTTAGTTTTCTTCATGACTTCTAGTATGACAGACCAAAGAGGTCGCTCGCCGTCACGGCTATCCTGACGTGCGCTCGTCCTCGAGCGCTTCCGCTCCCATGTCTCCAGCGGACCCCTTTGTTCGCTGGGTGCTCGTCATGGACTCCACCGAACGCCTTTACTTCTGCTGTGGCTGCACACCGACACGGCCTCACGTGTCGTTACTCTGCAAGGAAATATCTTACGGCAGTACTTGTTCGCTCGGCCGTTCCTGACCTCGACGGGGCAATACTTTACAACTTTATGATGTTATTACCTTGAGCCATATACCATAGTCGTTTCATTTCATTTTCGACGTAACAACAACAACAAATCTTGAGTAAGTCTCTTAAACCACAGGAGTGCACCGCTACTAAGAAGCCTGATTACACTCCCCTTCTATTCTCATTCGACGTCATTTCACCACAACAAGTTTCTTACTCAAGTTCTCATCTCCAATCCAATTCAACATAAATCACATCTTATCACAGTTAATATCCGCTTCGACTGGTACATGACTTACAGGCATTCATGAAAACCTCAAACAGATTATATGGACCTTTAAATCTCTTTCATTTGGAAACTCAATTCAACAATTTGCAAAAGCTCATTATTATTTCTATCACTCAAGACAGTAATGACAGTTCTCAAACGTTTCTTTATCATTTAACAAATTCACAAAATCACCTTTCTAAATACGCCTGAAGATGGTTGTACACCGAATACATCAGCACTCGCTCTCTCCCGGCCGCGTTCATGCTGCCGTCACCTGGACTGCCACCGCTTAAATGCTGGTTCGCTTGTTTTGTGATGGCACGTCGTTATATCGTTTTCCACAACTGAAAAACACAAGGAAAGTTATTTTCACACGTACGATGTTACAATTTACATTTCAAACTACACTAGAGCTACTTATCTGCGATCCGCACTCCTTCGGCCATCGTGACCTCGACAACACGACCTCGTGTTGTGTAGGTACTCAAACCCAGACGTGAACAGTGTGCGTCTCAAGTTTCGTCGCGTTTTGGATTGTTTCATTTCTCATTGCAAAATTTTCTTCAAATGTCATCCGAACTAGTGTCATTCCTCATTTATTTTCCGACTTTTCCGATATTTTAGGGGCTATTCTTCCAACACCGATTATTACTCCGGCAAAATAGTAACATTTGTTCCATATTCCACGTTCTATCATCAAATTTATAATTACTGGATGGCTGTTGTAGGCGTTGGTTAGGGTCACTTCTGATAAGGCGGACTACGGTACGTCAAGCGTCTCGTACGCAGACCACTCCTTAGCGGAACTAGTAAAGATGGCCGAAGAGGACCAAGAGGAGATACTCACCGTCGCCTCAAAGTCCTCCAATCTGAAGGGGACCTTCCAGAAGGCCCTCAAGTGCCGGGCTGCCAGCCTTCGTGGCATCATCGGTGAGTTGGTGCAGCGCACAACCACCGATGAGGTAAGGCAGCTCCAAAAGAGGGTAGACTGCCTTACGAAGGAGGTCAGCGAGCTTCACACGAAGCTCGCTGAAGCTGTGAGGCGGCCGGTCCAGGCCCCGTCTGCTGCGACGTCGGTGGATCTCTCCTCCTCCACCCTTGAGGAAACCATCCGCAAGGTGGTGATGGAGGAGAGAGCCTTCACGCGGGCCTGCTTTGCGGGCATTGAGGATAGGCTCCTGCCCGAAAAGCGCGTCAGGCCGCCGTTGGCAGCGGACAGGGCTGCTCCTGCCTCTGCCCCTGCTCCGGCCCCTGCCCCGGCCGTGATGGCTCCTCCCCCGACGCCTAAACCCGCAAAGGGCAAAGGGAAGGGGAAAAAGACGGTGGCTCCGCCGGCTACGACCGGGGTGACTCCACCGGCTACGACCGCGGTTGCTCCGTCGGCTGCGACTGCGGTTGCTCCGTCGGCCACGACTGAGGTGGCGGCGGCCCCGTCCCAGAAGGAAGACGCCTTTCTTCCCTCCAGCACTCCGTCCAACGAGTGGACTGAGGTGGTTGGGAGGAAGAAGAGAGGCGCCAAAAAGGCAGTGCAGCCTGTTGCCCCTGCCCCTGCTAATGTCCCCTCCGGCTCGTCCAAAGGGACGAGCAAAGAAAAGGGGAAGAGCAAGGGGGAGAAAACGGCCCCCAAGCCGAGTGGGAGGAAACTTGTTCCCCCCAAAACCGCGGCCGTCGTAGTGACGCTCACTCCGGAGGCCGTGGAGAAGGGCGAGACGTACGAGTCCGTCCTGAAACGGGCTCGTACCAACGCCAACCCGGCCACGTTGGGTATTGGCCTGGTGACGTGCCGCCGGACCCAAACCGGAGCTCGACTTTTCGAGTTTCCGGGGGCCCAGGGCGGCGCCAACGCGGACCTCTTTGCAAGTAAATTGCAAGAGGTCATAGCGGACGCGGCCAAAGTTGCCAGGCCAACAAAGACCGCGACATTGGAAGTGACCGATCTTGACGACTCGGTCACAAAAGAAGAGGTGGTAGCGGCAGTTGCTGCCACAGGAGGCTGCGACGCGGCAGCAATACAGGGCGGGGCCATCAAGCCTGGTCGTGGTGGTCTGGGTGCTATTCGCCTGGAGTGCCCGGTCGTCGCGGCCAAGGCCGTAGTGACCAAGAGGCGGCTCCCCGTAGGGTTTTGTGTGGCTGTGGTCCGGGCACTTGAAGAGCGGCCTTTCCGCTGCTTCAAGTGCTACGGAATAGGTCACACCAGAGCTCTGTGCCCATCCCGAGTGGACAGGTCGGAGCTCTGCTGCCGCTGCGGGGAAGCGGGGCACAAGGCGGCAGAGTGCGGTGTTGCCACGCCGCGCTGCGCAGTGTGCACGGCCAGTGGCCGTCCAGCCAGCCACGTGATGGGGGGGAGGAAATGCAATCCTCCTCCAAAGAAGGGACAAGCGCAGGCGCCAATCCGTCCTGCTGCTGCCACCGCCGCTGTTGAGGCAGTCGAAGCCTCGCAACAGGCCGCAGAGGGCAATGCGATGGACCAATAATGACAGTGGTCCATCGCATTTTACAGGCGAACACCAACCACTGCAGAGTGGCCCAGGACCTGCTGGTGCAGGCCATGGCCGAGTGGTTGGTGGACGTTGCGGTCAACGCCGAGCCCTACTCTGTCCCTAGCCGCTGGCTAGGGGATAGGGACGGCTTGGTGGCACTTGTGGCGCGGTCTTCCTCGGACTCCCCTCCCCTCTCGCTCTTAGAGAGGGGACCGGGATACGTGGCCGCCGCGTGGGGAGACATAGCTTTTGTCGGGGTCTATTTCTCCCCAAACCGGCCACTCGCGGACTTCGAGGACTTCCTTGGAGTCCTCGCCGCAGTGGTTTCGAGGGTGGCGCCACGTCAGGTCTCCGTCCTGGGAGATCTGAACGCCAAGTCGGTAGTTTGGGGTAACCCAGCCACCGACGCACGCGGGCGGGCGGTCGAACTTTGGGCGGCCTCCTCCGGGCTCTCCCTTCTGAATAGAGGGGAGGTCCATACGTGCGCGCGGCGGTGGGGTGGGTCAATTGTGGACGTCACTTTTGCCTCGCCCGCGCTGGCCGCGCGTGTGAAAAACTGGCGGGTGGACATGGTGGAGACTTTCTCGGACCACCGCTACGTGCGGTTCGAGATCTCCACCGAAGGTCCCCGGAGAACGGCTCCTCCGGGCCAATCTCCGTTTCCTCGGTGGGCCTTCGTCCACCTGGACAGGGAGGCAGCGAGGGAGGCGGCCTTCGTCCAGGACTGGCTTTCGCCTGCCACAAATGTCGTGGGCCTGGACACCGCCGCGGCACAGCTGAGGAGGTCGTTGACCGCGGTATGCAATTCGAGCATGCCGCGGTCTCGTCGTCCGCCTCCCCGACGCGCCGTCTATTGGTGGTCGGAGGAGTTGGCGGGGCTCCGAGCTGCCTGCGTGGCAGCTCGAAGGGAGTACGCCCGAAGCCGGCGGCGGCGAATACGCGACCCGGCGAATGAGGAGCGCCTTCACGCCCTGTACGTGGAGGCAAAGCAGGCTCTCAGAAATGAGATGCTCGCTGCTCAGGACGCGGCGCAGGCTGAGCTGCTGGAGGGCCTCGACGAGGACCCTTTTGGGAGGCCATATAAGGCGGCGCGGAACAAGCTGCGTCCCTTCGGCCCCCCCGTATCGGAGACCCTCGAGCCGGCAGTGCTGGATGGGGTCGTACGGTCCCTGTTTCCAGGCAGGGCCGACGCTTTCACCCCACCAGCAATGGACCCTCCGCAGGGCTCGGTTCAGGAGGAAGAGGAGGACCAGGAGGCCCCTTCTCTCACTGGGGCCGAAGTTAGCACGGCGGTGCTTCGCCTTCGTGCTAAAAAGACGGCCCCAGGGCCAGACGGCGTTCCAGCGAGGGTGGTGGCAATAGCCGCCACCGAAATGGAGGAAAGGTTTCGGGGCCTCTTTGATGCGTGTTTCGCGTCGAGGAGGTTCCCGAAACCTTGGAAGGAGGGGCGTTTATGCCTCCTCCGAAAAGAAGGACGCCCGGCGGACTCCCCCTCGGCATACCGACCCATCGTTCTGCTCGATGAGGTCGGTAAGATGTTCGAGGGGATCATCGCCGCCCGCCTGAAGGACCACCTGCGGGTGGTTGGGCCGGACCTGTCGGACGCTCAGTTTGGCTTTCGACCTGAGCGTTCGACAATAGACGCCCTCGCCCTACTAAAGGGTGTGGTGAAGGAGGCGATTGACGCTGGGGACGGAGTGTTGGCTGTGTCATTCGACATAGCCAACGCCTTCAACACCCTTCCCCATGCGACCGTCCTCGAGGCACTCCGGTTTCACGGAGTGCCTCAATATATGAGGGACCTCCTGGCCAGCTACCTGGAGGACAGAGCGGTCCTCGTGGTAGATAAAGCTGGCCAGGTCCGGCGATACCCGGTGGAGTCCGGTGTTCCGCAGGGGTCAGTCCTAGGACCTCTCCTGTGGGACATCGGATTCGACTGGCTCCTACGTGGGACCCTCCTCCGTGGCACGAGTGTCATCTGCTACGCGGATGACACTCTCCTCACTGCCCGAGGAGGGAATTTTGGTGAGGCGGCCAGTCTGGCCTCGGCGGGCGGATCGCTAGTCGCCGGTAGGATCCGCCGCCTTGGATTGAGGGTGGCGTTGCATAAGACCGAGGCCGTTTTCTTCCACGGGCCTCGGCAGCGCCGTCCGCCTGACGCCCACATCTTTGTGGAGGGCGTCAGGATCGAAGTAAAGACCCAGATGAAATATCTGGGTCTTACGCTCGACGCCAGGTGGCGCTTCAGTCCGCACTTCAGCGGACTGTCGTCGCGGCTGCTGAAGGCAGCGGGGGCCCTCTCATGGCTGATGCCTAACATGGGAGGGCCAGGCGGGCGATGCCGGCGGCTGTACGCCGGCATCCTGAAGAGCATGGCCCTGTACGGGGCGCCTATCTGGGCAGACTCCCTTCAAAGAAGGGAGAACGCTACGGCCTTGCGGGCGCCCCAGAGAGCCATCGCGCAGAGGGTGGCGCGGGCTTACCGCTCGGTAAGCTTCGCAGCGGCGTGCGCTCTGGCTGGCACCCCTCCTTGGGAGCTCGAGGCGTGGGTGCTAGCCAGAGTATACGAATGGAGGGCGGGGCGAAGAGCACTCGGGGAGTGCCCTGCCCCTGAGGTACGCGAGGCTGTTCGGCGGGAGGCGAGGCAAGCCGTCGTCCGTCATTGGATGGCGGACCTTGCCTCCGCAGTTTTCGGCCGTCGAACCCTCGACGCGCTCGGGCCGGTCCTGCAGGACTGGCTCGAACGACCGCACGGATTCCTCACCTTCCGGTTGGTGCAGGTGCTGTCCGGACACGGTTGTTTCGGGTCGTACCTCCACCGGATCGGGAGGGAGGAAAGCCCGTCGTGCCATGACTGTGGCGCGGCGGAGGACACGGCACAGCACACCCTTGAGGTGTGCCCGTCGTGGGCCGAGCGGCGCCGCAGTCTTGTCGCGACGGTCGGGCCGGACCTCTCGCTTCCCTCCGTGGTAAACGCCATGTTGGGGAGCGAGGAGGCGTGGGTGGCGGTTGCCTCCTTCTGTGACGAGGTAATGTCACAGAAGGAGGAGGCGGAGCGTGCGCGGGAGAACGATCCTCTCGCGCCGCTTATCCGCCGGAGGAGAGGCAGGAGAAGGCGGGTGGTCAACCACCCCCTCTCCCCCCGGTGATGAGCAGCGGACGAAAGGCGCGGGGGCGCCCTCGCCCGCATTGCACCGCTCATCACCCAGCCGAACGAGGATGACCGAGCACTCAGTCATCCTCGAGCCCTTCCCCGTGTGCGGGAGGGGCGTGAAGGGCCCGCCGTGTAAGGCGGGCAAACGCCGGCGGGGAACTGGAAGTAAAGGCTATGCCGATTCCCAGAACCCCGCCACCAAAGGCGATGCGGGAGTGCCGCTGGGTCGTTTAGTGGGTATACCGGGAGTGAACACCTCCCCGGGAGTCCCACATACCCCTTCCGTCCCCCGACGGAAGGGGATGCGTAATGCATTTTTCCCAGCGAAAAAAAAAAAAAAAAAAAAAAGGGTCACTTCTGATATAACAAAAGGGGTATTCTACGGTGTTGGTTATTCAATAATATTCCTTTTACTTTGCTCCATGATATTATATTTCCATTTCTCCTAACGTTCACATCAATAACAATCTCTACAACTCCGTGATCGCTATCCCAATCCCCCACAATGTCCCACACGTATTGTTCTCAATAGATTGACACATTCCTTATTCTAAATATTATTTAGTTTTCTTCATGACTTCTAGTATGACAGACCAAAGAGGTCGCTCGCCGTCATATACGTATTCCTGACCTCCACCTCATCGTCGGGATGTGTTGAAGTCGGCGCATTTACCTGTACGACCTTCAACGAATACCGTTTTGATATCCTGAGTGTAAGGTACGCTACCCTGGCCAACACGCTCCCAACTTGCACAACGACTTGTGGACGAGAAACCACAACAGATTGATAGAACTAGTTTCAGGATTTGAGTATTATCGTGTCCTTCCCCTATATTTGGATTTCGGATAATCCTACGTTATTCCAGTTTAACTTATCTATCTCTTCTGCCAGCTCTTTTACCTTCTCAGTTGTCCTCAGTGTCCTCGTGTTATATGTTGCCAGGTGCAAAAGTTGTCGTTTTGATGATTGGTAGCCCGATTTCTGCCGTCGATCATTATTATCACCCCCTACTCCACCAACCATGGTAACCATGATCGCTATCGTAGCCAGGAATAGCGAAGCTGCCGGGGACTGGGGGCCGAGGCTTACTTTTGGCTGTCATCAGGAGATTTAGCCAATAGTCACCACACTTGATCAGTTGGTGACCGCATTAGGTGATCACATTACTCAAAGAGACGCTGCTGCCCGTCTCCTGGAATATACTTTTACGACATCCCAGGAAGAGGTGGGTGTGGAGGCCCAGGGAGTGGTGCTAATCTACTAAAGTGTACCCGGCACCACACGGGGGACATAGATATAGATAGTAAACAAGATAAAATGCAAAAGTAAAATGCAAAGGTACATGAAGTTGGATAAGATAGTAAACAAGATAAAACGCAAAAGTAAATAAAAAATCTTCGATTTCGTTTCGCATTATATGTATACGCTGTCCAACCTTGGTAGGGGCTAGTCACACAACACACTGGTTACTGACAACACCTATATTTCTTGTTCAATGTTAAGTGATACGTAGTCTGTATAATTTGTTTTATTTTATGATACAACAAATACAACTATTCTTATCTACTGTGGACAAATCATCAATAAGTAGTAAGTGTTTTAATCATGTACATTATTTATTACTTTGGTCCATCGCTACATGATATTATACAAAATGCCTGATTACTAAAAAATAAAGTAAACAAAAAATCTGTAGCCCATTAGGTACAGTTTTCAGTGGATGTTAGTGCTCAAAGATGGTCTAGGGCTTAAATAATACTAGCGGACTGTACAAGAAGAATTTACTATGTTCTCAACAAGTACTAAGCAATCACGATTGGTGTGCTGGCTCGGTGGCCGCCGTAAATTGAGTGTGTGTGTGTGTATGCATTCAATGTAGTCGTTATATGTTATATCGCTGTCGGTTGTCGATATCGGATGTCGATCGTTAACATGCTACGTAATACGTTCAACCGGTTTGACTTCTGCAGCAGATTTACAACTCATTACAACACTTATTAAAGTTCGGTTAAATTAGGTATAAGCAATTTAATCACTTCATTGAGGAAAAATTTGCGCCGCTGCATGCAGGATATTTGTGTGTGAACTGTAATCATAATTATCTTTAACCCAACAAACACGGTGTAATCACAAAAACGTTTTAACCTCACCAAAGTCACTGTCCTGTCGACAGTGACTTTGGTGAGTGAATCCATTTTGTAGTTGACGTCAATTTAACATAAACAAAAATGTTAACTGAAACCAAAATTGTTACTTAATTTAAGCACTCGCAATTTTTTTTTGTTTTCTAGCAAAAACAGAACTTTTATTTTGTCACACCTTACTACATACAGTGCGTCCAAGTTATCTGTGAAATGGCGAAAATTGGAACTAATGCCGCGCCATTCATAAGTTCTTTGTGCTCATTCATTTGGCATTTACTACGTCTCGAATTGCGTCCAATGATTGGTCCAATGCGTCCGACAGCGCCCTCCTCCAGTTCACAGATAAGTTGGGGGCACTGTAATATAGTGACGTAGATGTTTATAGTAAGTAGTCTTTGTTTTTTCATATTTATTTTTAGCGTCGCTAACAGTTCATTAATCTTCTTATCTATCCTTCACTGTAAGTAGTGTGAGACGCTATTCGCACGTTACGCTGTTTATTTTCGCTGCCTGTTTAATATCCACGGCATGGCTTGTTATTTCGCTACTCTAGTAATTAATACTCAATCCAAGTCTACAAAGTTCTGAAGTTTGTCGGCTATTAATCGAAGGCGTCGAGTGCAGCGTTCGTCCGTCCGTCGGAAGCAAGTTGGCTAGACTTTAATAAGTTAGCTAGCCAGCTGCAGCTGGTCACTGGTGTCCGAGTCACCCGAGTGATTCATGATAACCGTGTTATTTGTTGCTTAAGAGTGTTGATGGCATTATGTAGTTTAATAATATGAAATAATTATGTTGTTGAAAAAATTTTGCTCTTTGAGGAAAAACACGCACAGCATAAAACCTTCTTCTAAAACACTATTTAGTAAACCGTGATACTCACGTGCATAAGGTCCGAAATGTATGAAGTGCACGTTCGAGTTGGCTACTTGCGTCAATCTGGCCGATTATTTTAAAACGTACATACTAAAGTATACTAAAGCACTCCTTTGCTCATAATTATACACATGAACAGATAACATTATGAATTAAGTAATGTATCTTGCAGGTAAAAAGAACTAGTAAATTGCTTGGAAACGCAGTTTTTCCAAATACCTCGGAATTAGGTGCCAGTTTTAGAACCCCACGGAATTAGGTGCCTTTACCTTACACAGGTTTGGCTCCAGACGAAGGAACTTAACAGTTAAATAATAGCACAGCCACAAACTTTTTGTTTTTGTTGTACATTGACACTATAGTCAAAATCACAACCTATAATTGAACTTTACAGCCGGGCAGCCCACTGCTGAGCTCGAATCTCCTCTCTCCTCACTCACGATGTTTTCCTTCAAGCAAGTGGTATTTAAATTCTAATGCGAACATAATTTTGAAAATTACAAGTGCGTGCCAGGATTTACCAACTTTCAAACCAAATCAGTGCATTGACACTGTAAAACATGCATTTCGTTTTTTAACTCTCAGCTTGTTTAACCGGCATTTTGTCTTCAGATCATGCTTCTGATGATATGGACGGTGGTTTTGTTCGCGGCATTCGCGCTATATCTCCGTCAAGTGTACTCCAAATTCAGCAACTATGGAGTCAAAACCATTAGGCCTCTTCCCATAGTGGGCAACATGCTCGGTCTATTTACAAGACGAACTCATATCGCTGACGATATCAGGGAGCTGTACTTCAAGTATCCTGAAGAGAAGTAAGTCCTTTTTAGTTTCCCTCTGCTGTTTGTATTGCCTATTAATTTTATTAATAAGGTGTTCAGTAGTAATTTGCAAACGTGTTTTTATCTTTCCACGCAGATTTGTTGGGAGATATGAAATGCTGGGTTCGACGCTGGTCCTTCGAGACCTCGGTTTAATAAAGAAGATCACCGTTAAAGACTTCGAGTATTTCCTTGATCATCGTACTTTTATTGACGAAAAGAGCGAACCGATATTCGTGAGAAATTTGTTTTCTTTGAAAGGTAAATTTATAACGAAGATTTACACTAAAAATAAAATTCAGTTTTAGAAAAATCCCATACTATAGTCGAATCACTAATTCTCTAGACTAATTTGACATTTAAAGTGTCAAAGTCAATTTTTTCTTTTTATATTTTTATTACCCACTCGGGTTTTTTTCTGAATTAATTATCTAGAAGAAAGAAAGAAATATTTTTTAGCCTTATTGGGACGGCTCAGAATACCCCCAATCCCACGCCGGATGTGTGTTGTAAGAGGTGACTAAATCCAGCCCGCTGGTGGTAGGGCCCCTCGAGGGATTATATTGTTAGTATTGATTTTAATTTTTAATTAATACCATTATTTAAAAAAATTAGTCAACATCCCTATTTGATTTGATAACATTAAAATTACATATTTTTTTGGTATCATGTTCTTCAACTTCTGTAATTTTATAACGAGTGGGTAAATCCTAGTCTCCCACGACACAGGGAATCCTAGTGTGGGAGCTAGTGTATATGACTTTATGTAAACAAAGTTTATGAAATAAATAATTTTCATTTTCATTTTTTTCATTTTCATTATTACTATTATTATTTCTCCATGGGCTTCGCCTGGATAGCTACCACCCTTGAGCATGAGTTGGCAGCCAAACGACTCGTCGTGTTCCAGCTGGGGGGTTGAGAACCAGTTCTTTCTTTCTTTTCCTTCTTTCATTCTCGGCCGGCAACGCATCAGAGACGCCTTTGGTGTTGCTGTTGTCCATGGGCAACGATATCCACTTACCATCAGGTGGATCGTCACCTCGTTTGCCGGCTATTTCCATTAAAAAAAATTAAAGTTAAGCCCTTCGCGTTATTCTGTTATATTGTATCCATGTACAATGTACACGCTGGGAATATTTTATCCTGTAAGACTAGTTTTGGTATTCATTATAATACAAAATCAATTATTTTAGTCAAAGATGATCTAAGGTGATCACGTTTTCACTAGGGCAAGAATGGAAGGACATGCGGTCGACCCTCAGTCCAGCTTTCACCAGCTCCAAGATCAAGCTCATGGTGCCCTTCATGGAAGAAGTTGGTCAACAGATGCTGAATGTGCTGGAAAAGAAAATTAAATCAGCAGGAGGTAAAGCAAACATGATTTTAATTTGATTTAGAACAAATTTAGATTTGTTGTTGTTTGTTGAAAATTAAAAACTAAAACAAATACTTAGGTATTTTTTCTGTTTTTTTTTTTCTAAAACATACAATAAAAAATTGAAATGAGTGGTGGGACACATAGAAGAAGTGAAAATTCAACGGACAAGTAGAAAAACGAATGGCAACGGACAAGAGGAAAAACGAATCGCAACGGACAAGTGAATAAACGAATCGCAACGGACAAGTGGAAAAACGAATCACAACAAAATTGTAACTTGAAGTTTTACAGGCAGATTGTTAATGTACTTGTCTAATTTGAAAACCTGGTCGCTTAGTTCGTGTGGCACCCACTTAAAATCTAGCTTTTTATCTTTCCGATTTGACGCCAGTGCTTCAATATTGTTTTGACTCAAACACCAAAGCTCGCAGCTAGCTCAGCCATAGATTGAGTTGGATCCGCTTGCGGAAGGCGATAATTTGTTTCGCCTTCAATTCGTCATTGTCGACAATGGTTACCGGCCGACCGCGAGGCTCGTTCTTTGACTCAAAATTTCAAGATTTAAAACGATTGAACCATTAATGAATCGTGTTGTAAAATCTCCAACTCCACAGGTAAATACCTATTATTATTGAACCTTTCTCAACAGGCAACATGGATGTAGATGTCAAAGATCTGACCACTCGCTATGCCAATGACGTCATTGCTTCCTGTGCCTTCGGGCTGAAGGTGGACTCCCACTCGGATGAGAATAACATGTTCTACGAGATGGGGAAGACTCTCTCCACTTTCAAGTTGAAACAAATTCCCATCTTATTCCTCTACATGTTATGTCCTGCTGTTGTAAAGGTTGGTGCGACTTGTTTCGTGTTAAATATCAGAACATTTCAATCAAGTTTGATGATTTCCATCTCTTCGCTCGACTACTTCTCAACGATTCTAAGTTGGAAAACTGATGTGTTGTTTTTTATGTAGTTAATGCAGTGTTATGGAAGGATTTAAAGTATTTATTACACTCAGTGGTGAGTAAAATATAGTGGTACGTAATTAGAGAGATCAATTAGAGAGGTAAGCAGGTGAGTAAAACGATTTAATTTATGTACGCTATTTCCTATAGGTCTTTCTCCTATCAGTGGGTGTACCATTACTAATAAAGTGATATTGGATAATATATTGGACCATACATTCAGCCAAAACCCTGCGTTATTGAGTGAGAGTCTGACACTTAATAAGGGTTAGGGGTAATGGACGGAGGTTTATACCTTGCATATAAATTTTATTGGTTTAGTATAAATTGACATCACAAAATTAATTCCTTCAAATTGTTCTATTTCAAAATTCTGTCACGTCTCTGAACAAAAAAGTCCCTGTATCTACATAAATAAAAGTGATTGTTATAATCAACCGATTAAAATGATTAATTGTAAATATAATAAAATATTAAATAATCTACAAATCTTGATTGGTACCTTATGTACATCGACATTATAAAAACCAATATGTCTATTTATACATACAGTTACATAATGAATAGAGTAGGTACCTATTCTGTTATTGGTAGTTAACTACTCTATTGTGAAGTAACTACTTCATGTGGTCTCACAAAAATTTGAACGAGATCTGACAACTATGTAGTTTTTGAGACTAAGGCGCTCCACCCACTGAAGACGCGTCCCGCCGCGGTGCGCAGAGCGACGGATAACACAACTGCGCGCGCGGTGCCGCGTCGGCAGTGTGTTGTGCTAGGCGTGATTTCTATATAAATTGACATAATTGCATACAATGGTAAAATCTGCCATCCCGCGCACCGCGACGGAGCGCGGTGCAGTGGGTGGAGCGCCTTAGAAGTCGGTTATTTTTTGTTAGTAAAATTTAGATTATACTTGAACTAAGCGTCCAAGGCACTACGTAGATGAAATTCAAAAAGGAAGTGTTCTAGGAGTTCCTAGAACACTATCTTTTTGAAAAATAACCGACTTCAAAGTCTCAAAAACTACATAGTTGTCAGATCTCGTTCAAATTTTTGTGAGACCACATGACAAGCGCTTGCTTTCGATTAAAAAAAGAATCATCGAAATCGGTTGGCGTGATATTGAGTTAGAGCCCGTACACAAAACTGCGATTCGACGCGATGCGAATTCGCAACGCAAAAAGTTGCGACACGAATTGCTGCGATGCGATTTCGTGCGGCAAGGCGTGTCCCTTCCACGATAAGGTGACCATTCCTTTGACGACCGTTGAAAACTAGGTCGTGACATGGATCGTAAAAAGAAGTGTGCACTTTTGTTACTGCTTAGGAGATACAGGCAAAAGATACAAAGAAGATTTTGGGTTCATCCATTTATTACTATTATGAACGCCGAAGGGAACTATTTTCATCGAAAATATGAATTTGTTATTAAAAGATTTGATTTTTTAATGAAGAATCTTAGAAGAAAAAGAAAAAACGTTGCATTTTAACGTAACAAAAAAGATTTCGTATTTTCAAAGTGATCTCAAACTTTATTTGATGTGTGTACGTCTTACCAACACGCTGTCTCAGAGCCGACAAAAGTGTTGTCAACTAGTATGACGTAACATCGCAGGAATGCGCGATGCGAATCAATTCGCAAGTTCTTGCGACGCGACGTGCGAGCTCGCAGGTTTCTGCGATGCGACGTCGCATCGCAGTTTTGTGTACAAGCCCTTATTCGTCAATTTGTCGCGCACATCTTAACACAAATTTACGACTTATGTAGTTTTCTCATGGATTACGTTGTCAGATCTCAATAAAATTTATGTGGGACCACATGACAGCCACGAGCTTTCGATTAAAAAAAGAATCATCAAAATCGGTTCGCCCAGTCCAAAGTTCTGAGGTAACAAACATAAAAAAAAACAGTCGAATTGAGAACATCCTCCTTTTTTGAAGTCGGTTAAAAATGGCTGATTCTATATAATTATATAAATACACATCATGAAAATGTTTGAACCATATATAATTGTAATAATTTGTAATTGTAATGATCTACAGGTCGTATTTCGTATTCACACTGACGTAATAGACAGCCCAGGGATTTTTGAAATTTGTTTTTTTTAAATATCCAGCGGCTGAACCTCAAGCTATTCTCGGAGGCCACCAGGAAGTTCTTCACCGACCTGGTTCTGGACACCATGGGCGAGCGCGAGGCCAAGAACATCGTCAGACCTGACATGATCCACCTGCTGATGCAGGCTAAGAAAGGTGACGTTTTTTTCTAAAATGAAATCAAAGTCATATAATTTCAATTTAACATATATATTTTATTTATACAAAATAGAGTAAGGAACAAACTCCTGAACACATTTTTGAAATAAATATGTTGGTGAAAGAAATATTGAAAAAAAATGTGGAACTATGTTATCCAGATGACATTCTATAACAGATGTTTGCAGCGTTGTAATTTAATCTGTCTTGTTCTTTTCACCTTGAAGTATTCTCAGAAAAATATAAAAATTAAATGTGAAAATTAATTAAATCGTAAAATATCTCTATTAACTTTGAACACACACAACATAACATAACATAAAAATTGTTATAAAAGTGTTTATGTAAATCCTTTAACAATCTCTGAAGTTGTCTAAGCAGCTGAGTGACTTGCCACAACAAGCCTGATAACACAAGTTCTGTCAAGTTCATTGTAAACAAAACATTTCGTACAACTCTGTGATAAGGAATCATTTCCTTGAACCTCTGATAAGGAACTTTGTAATATTGTGTTACAATATGTAGTAGTTAATAGTGTTCCTGAAATAAACTAAGTGATTACTATGGAATCAAATGCGAAATTGAAAAATTCAGCAAATGATACAATGCATCATTATACAGTTACTGTAAATGTATTTATTGTAATGAATTCATCTAGTAGATTATGATGCTAAGCAATAAGCACTGATATATTGCATACAATTTGATTGTAAATTTACTCAGGAAATCGTATTTTCAGGACAATTATCACACGAAGAGCCTACAAATGGACATACTACTAAAGACGCTGGTTTCTCTGTCGTCGAAGAATCTGCTGTTGGGAAAAAGAATACTAATAAAGGCATGATTTAAATAGGCTGTGTATAGAGTCCCGCAAGCAGCATTGTATCGCACTCGGTTCTGGAACAGTGAGTTTTGCGGCATAATAGTGACACCGTCTAATCTGTCGTAAGGAGTATGCATGGCGAAATATTTATAATGAAAGTTGTAGTCCATAAAGAGACTGACATGTTATGGACTACAACTTTCATTGAAACCTCAGCTTCAGTATAGTCAAGTCAAGGTTTGGGAGAAAAATACGAATTTCGTTCCGCATAATTTCTTGGTATATTTCCACTTGACATACATACTTTTTTGTACATTCACACACACACACACGATATTTCAGTTCAGCTTTTGCCGGGACAGCACAAAATCCTTTCTTTGAATGGCATAGTTTCTGTCACGGTTCCGTCGCTGCGGGGCTCCGGCGGTCCCACTCGAGTTTATCGTCGCAGGTGATTTTAGCGCACACCACTACAGCTTTCTCTTGCTGGTCGGCCTAGCTGGCCAGCCTAGCCAGCTAGTCTCAGCTGCTGCGGCAAGCATTACAACCCCCTGCTCCTCAGCTCGCGGGCTAGGGTTACACTCTTAGGGTAAGGCAGACAAGACTACGTTGAGTCGGATTTGTAGCCATTCATATCTTTCACTAACTATTGTAGCAGTAAGCCGTGCGGCATCGTAACCGATTGTAATATGTTATCGCTTGTGGCACTCTATACATACACTTCCTTTGATATAAGTATTTGTAATGTCCTGAATTGAAATCTATTAAGTGTGATGATCAATAATCATTTTGTTGTAAATACTGTTACTTAACAAGAGTTTATATTTAAATAATAATTAACATTACTTTGTTTTTTATTCAGTGTGGTCCGACGATGACCTGATTGCCCAAGCGATTCTATTTTTTGCCGCGGGATTCGAAACAGTATCTTCGGCCATGTCATTCTCCCTTCACGAGATAGCCATGCACCCGGAGGTGCAGGAACGCTTGGCTCAGGAGATCAAGGAGTTTGACGCGAAGAACAACGGAAAGATCGACTACACCTCCATACAGAACATGACCTACCTGGACATGGTCGTATCTGGTGAGTAATTATAATATAGTTATGTAAAATATCAATAAGAAAAAGAGTTATTAATACTTCTTGTTTTTTACAGAGGTTCTAAGATTTTGGCCTCCTGGTATCGTCTTGGAAAGACTTTGCGTCAAAGACTACAATATGGGAAGGCCAAACGAAAAAGCTACGCGTGACTACATTGTAAGTTTTATTTAATCAATACCTTCTTTCTGGTTTCGTAAAGTGTCAGGCATATTAGGTATAATAAAAAGTAATATGATATCTCAAGAGCTTACGTGTTTGATGAAACCGCTTTATGCAGGTTTGAAGGTTCATCAAACGGGACTGCACATTTTGGTTCTGTACGCCTCTGTAAGCAGTGTTGTGACGTAAATAATAAATTGGTATTTAAATGCCCTCGAACAAGGATCGCGATTACCTAGCGTTATTTACATTAATCTCCTACATGTTTCTGATCGCTAAACACCTTTTCATTCGCTAAACACACTACAAAACTCAGTGCAAACTGACGTTTGGTCAAACGCGTTGGAAGACGATCAAACGACGCGTTAAACAAGCGTCAAACACAACAAAAATATGTAATTTCATCATACAAGCTTCTAACCCGTAGATGAACAAACCCTCAAACTAGCTGTGTAGACGATCAAAATGGTTTGAGTCAAACTAAAATCTACGTGTTTGAATCAAACCGTTTGATCGTCTCGGGGGCACTTTAGATTAAAGAAGACAGGATTATGTTGAAATTACACCAGAGTGACATGACGTAGTGATTAAGTACTCTGTGGACATGACAAGTTAACTGAAGGTAAAAAAAATCTAAACTCGAATTCATATTTTTCTATCTTTCTTTTCTTTCTAGGTTCGTAAAGGAGAAAGCGTGTCAATACCGGCGTGGGCGATCCACCATGATCCAGAATACTTCTCTGATCCGGAGAAGTTTGATCCTGAACGCTTCTCGGAAGAGAACAAGCATCACATCAATCCTTTCGCCTACATACCGTTTGGACTCGGACCGAGGAACTGTATTGGTAATTTATTTTGTATCGTCGTTAAATAGCAACGCCTGCCTTTCTTTTCTTTCCTTTTCTTTTTTCTTTCTTAGCCGGCTTCAATGATGCTTTTGGTGTTGCTGATGTTCATGAGCGACGATAGCCACTTACCATCAGGTGGATCAAATCAAATCAAATCAAATCAAAAATAGTTTATTGTGGACTAGTTAAAATAGGGTGGTACAGTTTTAGAGATCTTATCGCTACGTCCTGCCCATTATGGGCGTACAATGTTCATTAATTTAAATATAAGTTTTAACAAAAGTAAACATAGAGAAGTCGGACCAGTCTACTTATTATTAACTAGCTGACCCGGCGAACTTCGTATCGCCTAAGAATGTAACAAATCAGAGATCATTAAAATCGGTACAGCCGTTCTTAGGCGTTATAGTTTCCATGTCCTCCCTCTCCCTCTCCTTCTCCCTCGTCCTCCCCTTCTCCCCCTCCCCTCCCCCTTCCCCTCCCCCCTCCTCCTCCCCCTCTCCCTCACTCTCTTCCTCTCCCTCTCCCGCTCCCACTCCACTCCCCTCCCCTCCCCTCCCCGTGTTACATAATCGGGATCCGCGGAACATGCGCGAGCTGTCCGGCCGCGGGGCCGGTGATGATTGTTGCTACTCGTACAATCACGTTGTCACGTAGTTTCTTTACTACGTAATAACTTCTGAATGGAATGTCCGATTTGAGTAATTCAAAAAGTTATCTATAGGTATTGAAACAGTTTTGAATATGAAATGATTTATTTGGATAAAGATTAATACGAAGGTATGTTTTTCATGATCTGATTTTGGTCATCTTTTTTATTAACTTTTAAAATGTAAAAAGTGGTTATAGTGACATAACGACAACAGTTGGACATATACTATCGCGAGGTTTTTTGTAGATATTAATATGTTCTATAATATTGTAGAACATTTTTTTGTTCTATCATCAATAGTTTCCGCAGCGTATGCGATGAAAGAAATTTTTAAGCAAATTTTTTCACACTTTGGTTCACGTTACTGATGTTTTAGCAAGGATCCCTAATTTTTTCTAGTAATAAATATAGCCTATGTTACTCATGAATGATGTAGCATTCTAATGGTGAAAGAATTTTGAAAATCGGTTCAGTAGTTTTTGAGTTTATTCGTTGCAAACATACAAAAATACAAAAATACAAAGCTTTCCTCTTTATAATATTAGTATAGATATTCCGTCTTAAAAGTAAATGGCAATTCAATTAAAATGAAGATAAAATCCGTAAATACACACTCGAATGTCGCATAATATTCAAAATTTCAAATTACCATAAAATAAATGTCAAAATATTAAAATAGTACAATAAATTATTAAATTATTGATAATTATTGATAAAATACAATTTAGGATTTACTATAATTTGTCGTTTAAAAGTCACCTAGGTTATAATAACATTTTTTCCAGTAAGAGCTTTTGCAAGGCTTCTTTGAATTTTTCTACATTAGTTACAGAACGAGTGTTATGTGGTATTTTGTTATATATTGTAGCTGCTTTGCCGAAAAAACTTTGTCGAAATAATAATGTCCTAGTTACGTTGGTAATGGTACGTTATCGCCAGCTCGTTTGCCGGCTATTTCCATAAAAAGTGCATTAGTTGCATTGGTGCTTCTGTTGCAATTCATATTTATTTTAGTTTGTAGTAATGTGACCGCCTTCGTTGTTTTCCCACTGCTCAAAGGTTGACTGCTTTTAGCATTAAGTCCGCCTTTTGTTCTTATACATTTGTATGGTACAATAAAGACTAAATAAATAAATAAATTAGATCCGTTTATTACGGACCGCTGTCTGGTGGTACCACGTTTGTACTGCACAGTGAATCGCGCGTGACTCGGAGACGTCACAAAATAAACTAAATATAAATGACGAATATTTTATCTACGAGAAGAATTTAGTAACATTGCTTGAATTTAGTAGACCTTAGTGTATGTTTGAATTGTTATTTGAGATGCTTTTTTGTTTCCTTATAATGTATATTTATATTATTAGATTAGATTATATCCTAGGTATTTGTATGTCTCACTTTCTCAATTAATTTCATTTAATTTAACAATGTTGTTTTCAGGATCGCGCTTCGCTCTATGTGAACTGAAGGTGATGATATACCAGATACTGCTTCGCATGAAAATCTCTCCTTCTCCGAAGCTGCAACAACCTGTGCGGCTCGCCAGGGATAGTTTTAACATCAAGATAGAGGGCGGCCACTGGGTTCGGTTCGAGGTTCGAAACTAGATCAAAACAACTGTTTTTATAATCATGATAATCTTTGCTATGCTATATTAAGAAGTATTGTGATAAAATATTTAGTGTTAAGGTACCATTGTATTACATAAATTATAATGTGTAATGAAGTTTGATTTTAATTATAACACCTGTTGGAAGTTACTCTTCCAACCATTGCTCCTGTAGTCTGCTGAACTCGCTGCACGCTCTGATCTGAACGTATTGAAGTCGGTGCATATACCTGTACGACCTACAACGAATTCCGTTTTGATATCCTGAGTGTAAAGGTGGCCACTCACGGTCGCGCCATTTGGCGTGGCTCCAAATGACACATGTCAAAATGGCGCGATTGGACATACAGATTTTTATATCACGTCATCAGTTTTTCACATTCACGATGAAATTTTGGCTGTATATCACGCCATTTGACGCGATGGACTGACCGTGAGTGGCCACCATAAAGTATGCTTCCCTGGCCGACACGCTCCCAACTTGCACAATCCTTGTGTTATATGTTGCCAGGTGCAGAAGACGACATCCCAGGAATAGGTGGGAGTGATACTATTCTACTTAAGTGTACCCGGCACTACACGGGGAACATAGATATAGATAGTAAACAAGATAAAATGCAAAAGTCAAATGCAAAAGTACATAAAGTTGGATAAGATTGAACAAGATAAAAAAATCTTTGATTACGTTTCGCATTATATACGCTGTCCAATCTTGATAGAGGCTAGTCACACAACACACTGGTTATTGAGAACACCTACAATGCTTGTTCAATCTTAAGTGATACGTAGTCTGTTTAATCTGTTTTATTTTATGATACAACAAATACAACTATTCTTATCTACTGTGGACAAATCATCAATAAGTAGTAAGTGTTTTAATCATGTCAATTATTTATTACTTTGGTCCATCGCTACATGATATTATACAAAATGCCTGATCACTAAATAATAAATAAAACAAAAAATCTGTAGCCCATTGGTTACAGTTTTCAGTGGATGTTAGTGCCCAAAGATGGTCTAGGGTTTAAGTGATACTAGCGGACTGTATAAGAACAATTTACTATGTTCTCAATAAGTACTAGGGAATCACGATTGGTGTGCTGGCTCGGTGGCCGCCGTAAGTTGAGTGTCGCAAAAGGTGATGGCTGCCCGCGCCCGGGCTGTAGCCGAGATAGCCCGCGCGACTGATTAGCGCAAACAGTGGATTTAGGCCGTGTCCTACGTGGCGCGCGAACGCGAAACGCGAACAACAAACAGTCGAAGTGTATTGAAGTTTCCTGCGTTACCAAACGCACTCAGAGCACACTCAGAGTGCGCTGCGGCGTGACACAACGCGTGACAAGGTGTGTGTGTGTGTGTGTGTGTGTGTGTATGTCTGTTAGCGTTTAGGCATTCAATATAGTCGTTATCTAGACACGCGGAGCGTGTCAAGTCAATTTCTTAGCTAACAGAATTGACGAGCAGCACCGTGTGTAATATTACACGAACCATTTGGAGCCACTTTTGACCACCTCATAACTCAAAAACTATTCAACATAAACCTGTCAAATTTGGCTCATTTATTAAGACTTGCGAAATACATACGTCTTTCAAATTTCATAAACACATCTCAAACGGTTATTTAGATATTAACGTCCAAAAATCGAGAAATTTAACACTGACTGACCTATAGATCAAAACTATATCCAACTTCCAGGTGACCTAGAAAGTTAAAATTTGGCATGCAGATAGGTAGTCGGGTGAATACAAAGGAATAAATCTGAAAGTAGTAAATTTTTATCAATTTATGATAATTTTTCAAAAAAATGATTCTATTAGGAACAATTACATAAAATGCCTGAAATTTAAGAGTAGCGATCAAAATTGATGACATCTGGTCATTATGTGGATTCCAAGGTGAATATATAACGAAACATATCAGTTTTAGTACTTTCTGAAGCTTTCAACGGGAGGAAGATGTTCAGTGTCCCAAGTGCCTGTGAGAAGTGCACAGCACATATACATTTACGTGAAGATCAGTGGTTCGTCAGGAGACGTTATTTCCAGTGTATTACGTCGTTTTATTTTTAATGTGTGGAAAATTATTTTTCTCTAATCTACAAGATTACACCACAAAATTTTGTATTATTTCCGTAATTATACCAGTTTAAAGTAATTCGAAGTATTGTTTCAAAATTTATTGTTGCACGATGTCATCGAACATAAACAAATTATCTGTACTAATAGTATAAAGAGGAAAGATTTGATTGTTTGTTTGCATTGAATAGGCTCCGAAACTACTAAACCGATTTGAAAAATTCCTTCACTGTTGGAAAGCTACACTATCCCCGGGTGACATAGGCTATATTATATTTTCAATAAATTAGGGATCCTTAATAAAACTCCAATAACGTAACCCAAGGTGTAAAAAAATAAGAAAACCAAAGCAAAGCGAGGGCGGTCACTCGTAACTAATAAGAGTAGGTATAGTCGACTTTCGTATTTATTACGATAGTATAATTGGGATTTAGTATTAATTATTATTTCAATATTTAGCGGACATCAATAGTGGAAGATCATTACTTATAAATAATGAAATAATAGGTACCGTATTTCGGACCACGGCGCACTAACTACAGATTTAGTTGAAGAGCACTATAACAGTTCATGTATTAAATTTAATCAGTAACGTTATGAATAAGTACATACTAATAATTTCTATACAAAAAGTAATGATATCCCATCAAAAACATAAATGTAAAGTGAGAGTCAATTTCAAAAAAAAAAAAGAATTGAGATCTAAATGGGTGCCAATTTCTGTGTAGAAAAGCCTAAAATTTTAGTCACAAGAACATGTAATTCAAGCTTTACATTTGACTTGGCTAGTTTTCTTTAGTTAGCAACCAACAAACCAAATTAGAGAAGAGTGTCATAAGCCATCAACCTAACAGATTTGACGAAGCTAATTACATAGATATAATATAGCCTAGGTAGGTACGTGAAAACTAACCAAGTCAAATGTGGAGCTTGAATTACATGTTCTTGTGACTAAAATTTTAGGCTTTTCTACACAGAACTTGGCACCCATTTAGATCTCAATTCTTTTTTTTTTTGAAATTGACTCTCACTTTACATTTATGTTTTTGATGGGATATGTTATATCGCTGTCGGTTGTCGATAACGGATGTCGATCGTTAACATACTACCATGGAAAATAGAGGAGAAGAAATGCCATCTCGATATATGAAAAGTTTCCGTGAAAACGCGTAAAATCACACAAGCAGCTAGCGACACTAGCGCCATTCATTACGCTGACGCTGCGGCATAACTCAGCAAACTCCAATCCATCTACAACAGCTATGTTCATGGTTCGCTATTTGTATCACACTAGCGCCATTCAAAAATGGCCATTATTGGTACCTCAATTTTCTGTAAACAGCTGGACACTTTTTCAACTTTCCCTTCATATGAGATGGCGCTTTTTTTTCTAGCAAAAACAGAACTTTTATTTTGTCACACCTTACTACATAATATACCCAGTGACGTAGATGTTTATAGTAGTCTTTGTTTTTTTATATTTATTTTTAGCGTCGCTAACAGTTTTTTGATCTTCTTATCTATCGTTCACTGTAAATAGTGTGAGACGCTATTCCAACGTTACGCTGTTAATTTTCACTGCCTGTTTAATATCCACGGCATGGCTTGTTATTTCGCTACTCTGGTAACTGATACTCAATCCAACTCCCAGTATAACGCAGTTTTTACAAAGTTCTGAAGTTTGTCGGCTATTAATCGAAGACGTCGAGTGCAGCGTCCGTCCGTCCGTCGGAAGCAAGTTGGCTAGACTTTAATAAGTTAGCTAGCCAGCTGGTCACTGGTGTCCGAGTCACCCGAGTGGTTCATGATAACCGTGTTATTTGTTGCCGAAGGGTGTTGATGCCTGATGGCAATATGTAGCTTTATAATTTTGCCGTTTGGGGTAGTGGATACCTAAATGAAATAGTTCAGGTGATCATGATGAACGAAAATTGGATAAGATTGGCTTATCCTCTAATATCATACTCGGAAAAGTGAGCTAAGAATGGAAGTTTCATTCTAGACATTCTTCTCAGAAAAAACAATTTGAACATACACAACCGAAGTTAAAAGAAATACAAGAATAAAATCCCATCACGTAACAACTAAATCTGCTGCTAAAACTAAAAAAGCTGCAGTAAAACGGTTAGAGAAGATATGGAAGAACAGAGGAATCAGCAGGACTGTAAAGATAAAGCTTATGCGCACCCTTGTCTTCTTCATCTTTCTCTATGCTTCCGAGACCTGGACACTGAAGTCTCGTGTACGAAATAGGATAGATGCGTTCAAGATGTGGTGTTGGCGCAAAATGTTGGGAATTCCATGGACAGCGCATCGCACTAACGTGTCTATCCTAAAAGAACTCAAGATCCAAACTCGTCTCTCTACTATATGTATGCAGAGGGTTCTCAAATACTTCGGACACGTGGCACGGCGCAATCCTGATAATTTGGAGAAGCTGATAGTAGTCGGCCACGTAGAAGGAAAGAGAAGTAGAGGGAGATCACCGACCCGATGGACCGATACTGTTAAACAGGCGTGTAAAACCACCGTTCACGCGTCCATTCAACTTTCCCAAGATAGAGAAGCTTGGAAGATCCTAGTTGGAACTTTTGATGACCACGACCCTCAGTCATGAGGAAACGACGAAGAAGAAGAAGAACAACTAAATGGGACTAGTGAGATGGATACGATATTTCTACACCAAAATTATTTTGGAGAACGAATCTGCCGTGAAACCTTTAGGCAACAAACACTAAAAATATAGAGACGAATTGAAATCTTGATACTTTTTGACCTTGGTTCAACATTCTACGACCGTGAATTGATCCGTCCACCTATAAGAGCGCAATTCAATACACTACACAAAGGCCACACAATATATATATAGGCCACAATATTCACTTCCGTGAAGAATAAACACTTGCGTTTTACTCCTGTATGTTGTTTTTGTTCGTTTTCAATTTTCAAAATTATCTTTTGGGTTCACCATTCTGCAATTGATGCAAATAAAAAGTCTTTACTACCCAGGTTTGGCTCCAGAGGAAACATCACAGCCACAATTTTTTTGCCTACATACTCGTACATTGACATATCTATAAAACATGAATTTAATTTTTCAACTATTAGCTTCTTTATACTGGCATTTTTGTCTTCAGATCATGCTTCTGATGATATGGACGGTGGTTTTCTTCGCGGCACTGGCGCTGTACCTTCGCCAAGTGTACTCGAGATTCAGCAGCTATGGGGTCAAAACCATCAGGCCCGTTCCCATATTAGGCAACATGCTCGGTGTATTTACAAGACGAACTCATGTCGTTGATGATATCATGGAGCTGTACTTCAAGTATCCTGACGAGAAGTAAGTCATTTTTAGTTTCTCTGTGCTGCTTCGTAAATTTAGAAAGCAGATTGCCTATTTAGTAAGATGTTCTGTAGCATTTTGTACAGTAGCAATGATATTCATTAATTACCTACTTCGATATGCCTAATAATGTTCCACAAAATATATAAATATCGTGTCAGATATTTGTACTTATTTATATTTTAACTAAATCGACTACGTTAGATTTTCTTCTTCTACTTCTAAGCATTAATTAAATAGACACAGCTATAATATTTAGTAATTTACAAACGTGCTTTTATCTTTCCACGCAGATTTGTTGGGAGATATGAAATTATAAGCCCGATGCTGGTCCTTCGAGACCTGGATTTAATAAAGAAGATTGCCGTTAAAGACTTCGAGTATTTCCTTGATCATCGTGGATTTGTTGACGAAAAGAGCGAGCCGTTATTTGCGAGAAATTTGGTTTTTTTGAGAGGTAAATTTAGAACCAAGATTTACAATAAAAATAAAATTCAGTTTCAGAATAAAAACCATCCTACAAACTCAGCTTCCTAGAAATTAAGTACACCGGTAGTACATTGCAATATATTTGCATAGGTACTACCAAAAAAAAAAAACAACGCAGAATACAGCGGACAAAGCTACTGCACGCGGTAAATAAGTGGTGATTCACATGCAACAAAATGTACCAAAAACAAAGGTACAAAATACTAGAAACAAAATACTTTAAGAGACACATTGTGATATTTGTGATACTTTTATGTATGCTTTGGGCTGATAAATGAGCAGATGACCCACCGTCCGCGTCGCCGCGTTCGTACCGCCAAAGGAATTACCAAAGACAGAAACTTGATCTCAAGCCCCCAGCTCGAATACGACTAGCTGTTAATCACATCGACAGTATTATTCGACCCTTTTTTATACATACATACAATAACATTGTATGAATCCCAATTATTGGGGCAGGTTTTTCGTTCGTTATTCGATGTACCTATGATATTTTAACCGACTTCAAAAAAGGAGGAGGAAAGCTGGTGCTTGTCATGTGGTCCCACTTATCTGACGTGTAGTTTTTGAGTTATCTCTAATTTTGAAGTTGGTTATTTTTGTCAAGAATTATCAACGTTATTTTTCAACGTTTCACGTACAATATTATAGTTTTAATCCCACAAGTCACAATACATTTTTTTTGTTTTTATGTTTAAGAAGTATAGGTGCAATTATTATCAAATAGTTTTTAAGTTTATTACCTATTATAAATTCGAGTACAGTCTCTCGAAATAGATTTGGCTGGTGATGTAGAGGTCCATAAATTATAGATATATCCGTGAAGTGTGAAGTTATGAAGCCACAAATTCGTTTTATTGCTAAACTGCTTCTATAAAGTTTTGAAGTAACGTTACAAATGTGTTTTGTAGTTCTAGGATATTTTTTAAAGTTAAACCCTTCGCGTTGTTCTGTTATGTTATATCCATGAACAATGTACACGCTGGGAATATTTTATTCTGTAAGACTTTCATTGTTGAAGTTTAAGTATTAGTTATAAAACAAAATCAATTATTTAGTCAAAGATGATCTAAGGTGATCACGTTTTCACCAGGGCAAGAATGGAAGGACATGCGGTCGACCCTCAGTCCAGCTTTCACCAGCTCCAAGATCAAGCTCATGGTGCCCTTCATGGAAGAAGTTGGTCAACAGATGCTGAATGTGCTGGAAAAGAAAATTGAAGCAGCAGGAGGTAAAGCAAACATGTTTTTAATTTGATTTAGAACAAATCTAAGTGACATAAATAGCATTTATTTTATTTATGTTTTTTCTTAAAACATATGTAGCGTCAGGCCCATACGTGGCGCCGCCGCGCCGTCACATACAATAAATAATCACAATATTATGATCCTCATTATAACGTACATAATTATTCAGTTATTCAAACGGTAGTAATTAACGGTTCATTCATGAATGTTTATTTTCAAAATAATTTAACATGCTCAACACACGTATGAAAAATATTCTAACCTTTAATAACCTCGAATACCAAAACCTCGAACCTCGAATACCAAAATTATCAGGATCGAGTGCAAAGCAACCTGACAAAGGATCCCAAGTCATTTTGGGATCACATTAGGACAAAAAAGGGATCTGTGAATCGTAAACCAATTGTAAAAGATGGAACAGTGTTATCAGATCTGCAATGTACCACGGAATTTGCTAAATATTTCTACTCTGTGTACAATAGTGAGCCGGCGCGACTCGAGGTGAATGAGGCAGTGGCGGCGAGTGAGCACAGCGCTAGCTCGGCTTAGGCAAAAACGCTCAGCGGGGCCGGACGGTATTCCGCCGTTTGTAATGAGAGATTGCCGCTTAGTATTAGTAGAACCGCTCTTACATCTTTTTAACTTATGCTTAGAGAATTCATATTTCCCAGAACGATGGAAAGTTACGCGCGTAATTCCGATACCTAAAGGAGGGGATGGAACAATTGAGTCTTTTAGACCAGTGGCGATTCTTTCGACACCAGCAAAGGTGTTTGAATCGGCTGTCCAGCGAAGCATCCAGCAGCAGGTTGCGTCACAACTATTGGATGCCCAACATGGCTTTCGACCAGCGTGTAGCACAACCAGTAACCTGTTGAATTTCATGGCATACCTAGTTCCTCATATCGACGCAGGTGTGCAGGTGGATGCTGCCTTCATTGATTTTAAGAAGGCATTCGACTTGGTAGACAATGATATCTTACTGTCGAAGTTGGCGGCAATTGGCTCCACACCAAAACTGCTCCAATTCTTTGCGAGCTATATGAGGGACAGGCAGCAGTATGTGGAATATGGAGGTTACCAGTCTGAGCTATATTTCACAAGGTCGGGAGTTAGTCAAAGAAGCAATCTGGGACCATTATAATTCATAATAATGATTAATGACCTTCCAGAGGTAGTAAGGGACGCTAAGTGTCTCTTGTTTTCCGATGACCTTAAGTTGCTCCTGGCTGTTAAAAATGAAGAGGACTGCCGATGCCTACAGAGGGACATCGACCGAGTAGTTGAATGGAGTCAAAACAATAAACTGCAGTTCAACGTTTCGAAATGTTCCATCTTAACTTTTAGTCGGGCAAGGGTACTGCTTCAATACACCTACGAAGTGAACGGCGCACCCATGAAAAGAGAGGTGTCAGTGAGAGATCTAGGCGTTCGAATGGATGCACAGCTGTCCGTGAGCATATAATTGGTGTATGCAAGAAAGCATACGAGCAGTTGGGATTTGTCCTTCGGAGAGCAGTGACGTTCACAAATATTAAGGCCATTTCTGCATTGTATGATGCTCTAATAAGGAGCCAATTGGAATGTAATTCGGCAATATGGGCTCCACATGAGGCTAAGTATAGTCTGATGTTGGAGCGCATACAGAACAAATACCTTAGATACATGGACTTAAGGCTTTATGGAGTGTATCCCTTCTATCCCTTGATGTATCCAACCTTGTTTGTTTTAGGCATGGTTAGGTACAACAAGTTGGAAACAAGGAGATGTATGGCATTAGCGTCTTATGTACTGAAAGTGTTCCGCGGTTACTTAAGTAATCCGGGTGTGCTGCAGTGGATAAGCTTGGGTGTGCCCGATAATTACGCACAGCGGCGACGCCGCCGTGCCAGCCGACTTTGTTCGCGGTACCGCGCGGTAGGTACAACCAAATTACTACGTAACACCCCCCTCACGCGCACAATACATACCTACGCTCAACCTGGTAGCGGAAAAATTAGATTTATTCTCGTGTTCACTGAGCGAGTTTACAAGAGTAACACTTTATGTAATATGTTATTTGGAAAACTAATTTTGTTGTTATTTAAGCAAAATGTAACTACACTATCGCATTGGGAATTTCCTGTAATGGTAGCTGTATGTTTGAATCTAATAAATAAATAAAAAATATTACTGAACTTTCTTCAACAGGCAACATGGATGTAGATGTGAAAGATCTGACCACTCGCTATGCCAATGACGTCATCGCTTCCTGCGCCTTCGGGCTGAAGGTGGACTCCCACAAGGATGAGAACAACATGTTCTATGAGATGGGGAAGACTGCCGCCACGTTCAAGTTGAAACAGATTCTCATGCTATTCTTCAACATGTCATGTCCTGCTATTGTAAAGGTTGGTATATTATATTTGATTTCCTTTAGTCCAGCTTCGTTACTATTTTTCATAACTTCAATTTACGTCAGTGACGTTATAGGATTAAAATCTATTATTTTCAATATATGAGAAGTAATCTGCTTTAGATCAGTGCCGATAATTTTTGAAACGAAAAAAAAATTATAGTAGGATGAAACCCATTGCAAAAGGAAGAGAATATAACGAAAATTATAGGAAAAATAAATTACGGGCGATCTGAGGTCGGGAAGTGGGTGGGTGGGGGGATTTAAGGGGAAAAAACGGTTTATCTCGATTTCTGGAAAAACTACAAGTCCTCTTGAAAAAAGTTAAATGGCAAAGTTGTAGGTAATAAAAAGATCTATAACTTTTGTATTTACACTTTTTTACATTACCTCAAAATTTATGTGAAAAATTCAAAAAACCACGTTTTTGGTTTTTTATTTTTATCTTTTACAAAAAAAAATTTTTTTGCACGAAATATGGTGAAAACTTACTTTTGTATGGACATACACTACACACAATCTCTACTTTCTAATGGTATATAAAAACTATACAATACAACGGTAAATGTTCTCAGAAAATGCAATGAAACGACAACTATTTTCGCATGTTTTTTGCAATCTCATATGCAATCAAAGGAATCCGATTTTTTTTGCGAAAATAGTTGTCGTTTCATTGCATTTTCTGAGAACATTTACCATAGTAGTGTATAGTTTTTTTATATACCATTAGAAAGTAGAGATTCCAACGAACATAAAGACCTCCGACTTTTTAAAAAAAATCACATATTTTGACGTGAGATTTTTCGACTGAAAGTAAGGGTACTTTTTCGATATAAGGTCGAAATAAGGTGAAAAAATATATTTTTGAATCAAAAAAAAAAATACAGTATGCTAAGGACATACAAAAGTAAGTTTTCACCAAATTTCGTGCACAAAATTTTTTCCTTCCTTAATAGGTTCTTAGGTTCCTGAAAATAAAGACAATCACATATTGAAATGTCGGCGATTATTTCATCAATATGCTGTTGATATGTATGTAAACATAGAAACAGAGAGAGATTGACCTCCATCAGATTGAACCAGAACGAACTACGTTCTGACGAGTATATGTATTCACCTTCGAGATGCAATTACTATCGAAGGAAATCCAAACAATGTCCAGCGGATGACAATTCTTCCAGCAACATATTATATTGGAAGTCCTCGGCATATGCATGAATACGCTCAAAATGCCATGACGTATGTATGTTTTTTATTATGGCACTGCAGATTTATTTATCACATTCACATGCAATCCTTAGTGAATAGAAATCAAACAGGAGTTATTACCTGGCCAATCAACGATTGATCGCCATGATAGTAATACAAGTTGAAATCTTTAATGGATTTAATTGTGAAACACAGTGTATTTGGTGAGACGCGCTGCTAGCAGGTTGCCTCATGCTCATAATCTTGATTTGGTTAATTGAGAAAATAAAGTTGATCAAATCATATCATATCTTATTCATATTCCTGAGATATATTTACAAACGCATGAATGGTTATTACTCGCTAATGTACCCGACGAAATTTCTTTAGGTCACCTCGGCTATAATTCTCTGGAAGTGAGGAGAAACAGAGACCAATTATTATTAATGTGCAAAATACTTAGAGGTATGGTTGATGCACCAGATCTACACGCCCACCTGTGTAGACTATATGTACCTGACAATTACCGTCGGGCCAGAAAGCACGATCTCCTTGCAGTCCCGCAGTGTCGCACGGTACTAGCACATTTAAAATATCCCATACCACGGTCTCTCAACACACTCAATGCTCTCCTGGACGCCTCCTCTAACTTTGATCTATTTGCGGATGAATGGAAGATGATTTTTACAGAATGCCTGCAGCATTGTGAACGAATGAGTGATGTATGCATGAGTTGATTGAATTTTCCTTTATTTTGTTAATTTAAATTACAGATTTTATTGAATTGTTATTGTTATTATTATCTTATTGTATTAAGTTTCATGTTTTATTTTAAACCTTTGAATGATATTTTGATTTGACACTCTTTTTTATTTTATTTTGTTTTGTTAACTAATATTTTATTTTCTTTTGTTCGTATATTAATTAGTGTAACCGTGCTAATTAATTAAATAAATAAATAATATCTGCTGAAATTCCTGATGTACAAGTCAATCCTGATGTACAAGTTGATCCAGGCTTGCATGAAGTTGTTATTAAAAACATGATTCATGACCCATGTGGAAATCTCAATCCAAATTCACCATGTATGGTAGATGGTCAATTTTCGAAAAGGTGTCCACGGGAATTAGTGGCAGAAACAATTACCGGGAACGATGGCTATCCGCTATATCGTCGCCGATCGACTGCAGATAATGAAAGATCCACAGTTGTAAAAGTAAATCAACAAAATAAATCACAGGGTCAGTCTTTAAGTATTTGCGGCGTTAATCTGGAAAATCCATGCTTCTCTCATGGACAGTTGTATGTTGCCTGCTCCCGCGTTAGGAAACCGCTAGCTTTATTTGTTTACGCGCCAACTAACCAAACAAAAAATATTGTATACCATAATGCATTAGAATGAGTATCATAGAGTTTATAAAGTATTGCAGTCTACAAAGTTGAAAACCTATTTTTGTAAGTAATTTTCGTTTATTGTTGAGATATAAATAACATTATCAGTCGGAAAAAATTATTACATTTTTACTTACTATTGACAGAACGAAGTCTGTCCGGGCAGCTAGTACAAAATAAATATTAAATTAATTCAACATCGCGATCGCCCAGTAGACTGCGTCGAGGACCGAGTGCGCCGCAATTTTCTCCTGATTGGTCGAATATTTTACGTGTATTATTTTATACTATTTTCTCATTGGCTGTCCTGTATCTCAACTTTTGTATAAATACGCATACATTTTGTTAATAAAATTCTTTCTAATTGCAACCTTCTGAAGTGTCAGTACTCTCTCCAACCTTAGTACATACATCAGTGCAACTACGCTAAAGCTACCTAGTGAGGGACAAATTCATTGATTATAAAGCAACGTTACATTACAAATCTTCGCAAGTAGCACGCAGTATAGAGGGCGTAAATAACAAGCTCAGTCTGCGTCTACCTTGAAGGTTCAGTACAAAGTCAAGTTCAGTCAATGTCGAGAAATTGTGAACACGATGCGACCAAGCGTGACGTGAAGTCGGTTATGATCTACACGTGTTCCGTATTCACACTAACGTAATAGACAGCCCGGGGTTTTTAACAAAAATGTTTTTTTTTAATATCCAGCGGCTGAACCTCAAGCTATTCTCGGAGGCCACCAGAAAGTTCTTCACCGACCTGGTGCTGGACACCATGGGCGAGCGCGAGGCCAACAACATCGTCAGACCTGACATGATCCACCTGCTGATGCAGGCTAAGAAAGGTGACTAAGCTGTTATAATACAATGTATTTACAATTTCACATAATAAACGAGTAACTTTGCTTATCGTCTGTCGTGTATAAAAAAAATTATAATTATAGGCGAACAAGTTATTTGTGTGAATTAAAATGAATAGTCTACTCCTTCGGCTCTCGTAGATACATTGAACTATTGGATCAAGGACCTCTTGCAGGCTTATACTGTGGGATGTCTATTTGAAATAAAAGATGATAATTTGAACCAGATCTTATATTAATAACTTCGCGAGTTACATGGCGGTTCGATCCGCAAAGACAATATTTAGGCTAGGTTAAGTTATGTTAAATTAAAGTTCAAATTATACTCTCCGCGATGAAGATAGGGCAACGGTGCCTGCGAGACACGTCGCGCACTGATTCTACACTTTCTGGCCAGATAATAGGTTATTTAAATTGACTTACATGGTACCATGAACGCATCACTCCGCACGCGTAATGTAGAACGAACGGACGAGGAACGGTTGTCTGTCCGGCGTGACGTCGCTGGACGGCAAACCTCGAGATTGAAGCGCGAAGGCTATGACCGCAGCTGCATCCAGGGTCGCAAGCGTGAGCAGGCGGATGAGAAACGTGCCGTGCGTGACGTGGCGTGATCATGCAAGATGCCAGCGGTAACAGCAGAACACGACGAGTCCTTGGGATCATCTTCTGGTTGGGGTAACCAGCAGACACTAGAAATCTAGCCCTTCGGACGCCCTGTCCAAAGCAAAGCCGTCGTGGCGTGACGTGGCGTGGCGTGGTGCACACTCCGGGGGAGAGCTCCTCGTCGTGTATGTCATCGGCACCTGGAGACGACGAAATCCATCCCGGCTGATGATCTCGCGTTCGCGAAGCGGGACGAGTTCCGGTCCATCACGTAGAAATAAAGTTATGTGAAACGCGGTCGTGAAGTTCTAAGATGGCGGCGGTCTCCTGGCGCGCCGTACGATGAATTACGAAATAAGTAGGTAGGCTAAGTTACATAAAGGAAAGCGGGTGGCGACCCAGCCTGATTAAGGAAAGTTAACTACCGCGGGAAGCATGCTCGCTTCTAAAAGGAAGAGTTCAAGAAACTCCGAACATCTTAAACGAAAAATATGGCAGCAGCCACACGGAACTTCGCCATGTAAAAAATGAGCCGGTCTCCCACACGGAACGACACGCGAGTCCCGCGCGAGCGCTTGAGCCATAGAGTAACTTTGTATGGCTTGAGCCGAACTGATTCAACAATTCGTTCGATGCCATCCGTCGATATCGGAAACCGTACATCGTTCAGTAATCACAGACTACTAAATCATTCAACAGCCACAGACTTCAGTCAATATAATGATTTTAAGCTAGAAATGTTACTAATATTTTTCTATGCGAAAATATATGAGTATGTCTTAGAACGGATGTAATTGGAGAGAAATAAATAAAAATGTATCACCATAGACAAACGTCTGGGCGAATGTGATGATATAAAACGCAATAAACACCGATCTAGTCTATGCTTTGACTGAACTATAAGTTGTCAAAAGTATTAGAAATTAAATTAACGCGAATCTTTAATCTAATGTAATATTCAGAAAGAAGATTTTATGACGATTCCAAGGATACCTATAATGTCTAAATTCTGTTCCGTGGTTATCGAACAGTTCCTATATGAATGTCATCGACATTGTTGAATGTTCAAAATGTAATAATTAAACCAATATAGCATTAAATTATGAGCTGAAGGCTATTCTAAATTGTACTAAGCTATGCAAATACTAAAATAAACAAGAATGATGGAAATCCATGCATTTCACTGTATTTAAACAAAAGTAGTAGGTATTTATAAATACGCTGCTACTCCTCATAAGCAGAAGGACTAAACTGTTCAGCACATTTTTAAAATAAATATCTGGGTGAAAGAAACTATGAAAGCCAGGTTATATATTGAAGCCAGGTGTCATAGTACCTACTCATAGTAGAGGTTTGAAACGTTCTAATTTAATCGGTCTTCTTCTTTTGACCTTGGATTATTCAAAGAAAAAAGTAAAAAATGAAATGTGGAAAATAATGTGGAAATTAATTAAATCGTAAATGAAGTAAATTAAGCGAATACTATGGAAGCAAAAGTAAAATTGAAAAATTCAGCAGATGATTATAATGCAATATACAGTTAATGTAAATGTATTTATTCTAATTAATTTATCTACATCGTAATAGATAATGATGCTAAGCGTTAGGAACTGATCTATTTTGACATACAACTTGATTATAAAATTGAGGAAATCGTATTTTCAGGACAATTATCATACGAAGAGCCTAAGAATGGTCATGCTACTAAAGACGCTGGTTTCTCTGTCGTCGAAGAATCTGCTATTGGCAAAAAGGATAATAATAGAGGTATTTATTTATTTATTTATTTATTAAGTTGCACCAACAAGGAGTACACTATTACATACAATTGATATTTTACAATTTTTGATTTAAGCTAAGTGTCACCTCAATTACAGGTGCAAACCTCGAGAACATAAAAAGCGACATACAATACTTTTAATACATTTAAGTGAAACGTGCAAGAATACAACATTATTATAGGATAAATTATTATGAACATTTGATAATATGTCAACAAATACTCTAAAACATCAAAATAACAAAGTCAACTCTATTAGATACCAGAAAAATAAAAGCTAAGTAAAAACTAAAATAATCAAATAATTTTGTGATTGTCATCAATAATTTAGAATAAAAATTTGTCAATATAAAAACATCAATTTTGGAAAATACAATATAATCATAAAGAAAAATAAAAAAAATACATTATAAATACAGATAAATTATAAATGCAGAAATTTCTAATCAATTAACTGAAACAATGATTTTTTAAATTTAATTAAAGGGTCGGAGAAAATATCTATAATAAGAGGCATTTCATGTTTGTTAGAACTGCATGAACTATTATGAGTTTTGTTGTGTATATTGTTGTAACTTCTCGACAGTCTGTTCAAGGGTGCATAATGCCCCAAATTTGAACGTGCTAATTTTTCAACAAACGGAGTATATTTAAGATACCTAGGCTTTTTCCTCGGAACAGCGATATTTAATCGAGATAAAAGATTAGGAGCGTCGATGTGACCGTTTATCAGTTTATACAGAAACATGTTGTCCAGCATTGTCCTACGGTGAAAGAGCGATTTCATATTGAAGTACTGCAACCGATCATCATATCTTGGCAATGTTTTGGCTAACTTGCAACTATATGACAAGTGCCACAGAAATCGTTTCTGTACGCTCTCTATACGTTTTCTGTATACGTCGTAGTTAGGATTCCAGACAACGCTACAATATTCCAAGCCACTGCGTACTAGTGCCGTGTAGATTAAAATTTTGGTGCTTGGATTTTTGAATTCCTAATCGATTCTAATTCGAGGTATGATTTGAAATAAGTATTTGTTATATCCTAAATTGGAATTTATTGATGTTCAATAATTAATTTGTTATAAAGTTTAAAGTTTGGTTTGAGACCCATTCTTTCTTTCTTTTTCTTCACTCTTTCTTGGCCGGGAACGCATCAGTGACACTTTGCCGGCTATTTCCATAAAAATACTTTTACATATCAAGAATATATTTAAAGAATAATTAACATTACTTTGTTTTTTATTCAGTGTGGTCCGACGATGATCTGGTTGCCCAAGCGGTTCTATTCTTCATCGCCGGTTTTGAAACAGTATCTTCAGCCATGTCGTTCTCCCTTCACGAGATAGCCATGCACCCGGAGGTGCAGGAACGCTTGGCTCAGGAGATCAAGGAGTTTGACGCGAAGAACAACGGAAAGATCGACTACACCTCCATACAGAACATGACCTACTTGGACATGGTCGTATCTGGTGGGTAATCATAATAAAATAATCTAAATTATCGATAACTAAAACAATTATTACAAATCCTTGTCTTTCACAGAGGTTTTAAGATTCTGGCCTCCTGGTATCGTCTTGGAAAGACTTTGCGTCAAAGACTACAATATGGGAAGGCCAAACGAAAAAGCTACGCTTGACTACATTGTAAGTTTTATTTAATCAATACCTTCTTTCTGATTTTGTTAAGTGTTAGGCATATTATAATCCGAACAAAAACAGTTTCACTGTAAAAAAAACAGGCCAAGTACACTTCAAAAGATAGTTACAAAAATTATAATTAAGTTTTTACAAAAAATTATGAAATCAAAAAACCCAAGTACATAACCGTTTTAGATTAGAAAAAAAAATTTGCTAGTAAAAGTAAAAAAAAATGGTGTACTTGGTGTGCATAATTATGATTTTCGATCTGACTTGACATTAGAAGCCTAGGCCGTCAGAACAAGGCAAGCCCAACTGTGTCGTACAACCCAGGATCTCGGGATCCAATACAGAACACTCCATTCCATACGTTTAATATTTAACAGCTGCAGAGCGATGACAGTAAAGGAATGATAGTAAGCTGGGCTTTTCGGCTTGTATGGCTGTAGTCTGTACCACACGCTACTGAATTTGGAAGATATTTTTTAAAACTTTTTAACCCCCGCCGCAAAAAGAGGGATGTTACAAGTTTGACTTGTCTGTGTATCGGTGTATCTGTGTGTCTGTGTATCTGTATGTCCCAAACGGATGAACCGATTTTGATCTCGTCTTTTTTGTCTGAAAGGTGGCTTAATCGAGTGTTCTTATCTATGTTTAGTGTAAAAATAAAACTGTCCGGGATTTTTTTAATTATAATTTAGGATTATTTTGAAATAATCACGCACTATAAAGTATTATGCACACCAAGTACACCATTTTTTTTTACTTTTACTAGCAAATTTTTTTTTCTAATCTAAAACGGTTATGTACTTGGGTTTTTTGATTTCATAATTTTTTGTAAAAACTTAATTATAATTTTTGTAACTATCTTTTGAAGTGTACTTGGCCTGTTTTTTTTACAGTGAAACTGTTTTTGTTCGGATTTCACATCTTTTTGTAAAGTATACTTTTTTCAAATATTGCAAGCCTTATACCGCGAAGCCGGTTGAAGTTGTGCTTTAATTACCTACTCTCGATACGTCAAGGCCAAAAATGTTTAATAATATTTTTTTTTTAATATTTAATTTAAACCGGAAAGTAAATCGGAAAAGTATTCGTAGCTTTCATGGTGGGTCGACTATTTGTATAATTATTGAAGAGTCCCTAAAACTAGTATAAAAATAAGTTTACATGGTTGGCTAATACAATAATATATTTACCCTTACTAACTGAATTTAAAAGTTATTTTGCTTACAAGAACGAGTATTTGGCTATAGTTACATTCGGTATTCAGCTAATTTGATACTATTTAGCCGAATACTAAATATCTCATATCTACCTAGTTAACCCTAGAACCGTACCCATATAAAACTTTAAGTAACAGTACCCAGGGGTACTGGAGTACCCCTGTAAATAAAAAATCATTTTGACATAATAATAAACATTTATTAATTATCAACTTACATAGACTTTTATGTCACTTATTTCAGTCTCACATGATACAATAAAGCTTAAATTGGAGGAACTTTTCTGAATAGTTTTGACAAATCTTTTTTTGGTGCTCTAAAAAAATAAACGTTTTACATTTTTCACATCAAGTGCGTGATTTACGGTTTTTTGGTCTGGAACAAAATAGACATCTTCCAGATTTTTAATCTAAAGTAGTCGGAGCATCAGATGACCGCTGTTTTCCTATTATACCTCCAATAATTATTTGGAGATGCATCACCAAAGTTTTGTATTGAAATCCATCCTCCAAGTGCGGTTTTATAGCTAGGTCGAAAGCTAGAGTCTTCAGATAAGTTCGTATATTCTTGAAAACTTGTTTGCCAGTAGCGCTAGATGAATGCAGTAATATCATGAAATTGATTCCGACAATACTCCAAATTCCGTAGAAGACACAAAGGCTCCAGTGATAAGTTTTTCGAGAAACACTGTACGTGTGACAAAGTTGATCAAAAGTGACAACACTCCCCTTCATTTGGTTGTAAAAATTTATTATACAAATAAAAAATAAACATTCAAATGAAAAGCATGGATCAAACAGCACAATAACGTAAATTATTTCGTAAAATCACTAAAATCATAGTAATGAATTTACTTACTTTAACTGTACCCAGGGGTACTGGAGTACCCCACGCACGTTTTGCCACAATCATATACTAACAAGATTCCTGCCCGACTGATGCTTCAACGCGACTCTCTGCCCCGCGTAAATACACGGCAGCACAAAAAGATCCGTTGTGTAACAAAAAAGTTATCGCAAAATGATTATTTTATTCCTGATTTGTACCCCAGGGTACGGTTCTAGGGTTAAGAGTGTCGCTTCTGATATGTCACTATTTTTACGACAAAAACCCGGAGAAAATAATCGCACAAAAGTTGGTACCATTATTTCGAACTTTAACATTAGTGGTTGTCATTTTAGTATCTTATGATTTGTGATTTAGTGGATCTAGAGTTTAGTGCATCCGCAGCGTCACCCGTAATGAATGGCGCTAGTGTCTGAAAAATAGATATTCGAACAAAGCGCTACCCGTAATTGGACCCGTCTTTACGGACACTTTTCATAAACAGAAATGGCTCTCCTTCTACTCTATCCTCCATGGACAGATTATTTGCCAATGCCACTTGCTGTGATTAGTGCGAGTTGCAAAAACGTCGTTAAACGTCGTGAGAGAACCCAACCAAATTGAAAATAATACGATAATATGTATCTAGTTGGAGAATTAATTAAAATACTAAGCATTATTTAATTATAATAAGCTACAATTAAAACAGTGGTGACAGTGTTTCCAGTTAGCCAATTTTTGGCTAGATCTAGCAACCTTTAAGATTCATTTAGCCAAAGATGTGAAATATTCTTGGCTAAATATTTTAGCCACAATTTTAGCAACTTATTAAATTAACCGACTTCAAAAAAGGAGGAGGTTCTCAATGCGACTGTATATATATATATATACAAATACAAATACAAATACAAAAAGTCTTTATTTCATCTCATCCACAAATTACATTTAGGTGACATTTCAAAATATAGATAAAAGAAAAATATAAATGCAAAGTAATCTGTGGGAGATCTGGTGTCTAAACTAAGCCTAGGCCTGTATCTTAGTACACCAGGGACCTATATTTTTATATTTATGTTTGTTACCTCAGAACTTTGGACTGGGCGAACCGATTTTAATGATTCTTTTTTTAATCGAAAGCTGGTGCCTGTCATGTGGTCCCACATAAATTTTATTGAGATCTGACAATGGCATCCATGAGAAAACCATATAAGTCTTAAATTAGTATTAAGTATGTGCGCGACATATGGACGAATAACTCTATATCACGCCAAACGATTTCGATGATTCTTTTTTTAATCGAAAGAAGATGCCTGTCATGTGGTCCCACATAAATTTGAACGAGATCTGACAAGTAGTTTTTGAGTAACTTTGAAGTCGGTTATTTTTTGTTAGTAAAATTTAGATTATGACTTGACAAGCTAATAAACACATATTATTTAGTATGATGAATGTGGTAAAGATAAAACATAGAAATAAGCACTATTGACGTGATAACGTCTATTAAAACGATGAACGCCGGGCGCACGCACGAAAAAACATGACTCATTGTCCCGTTCCGCGCGAGTGAGAGCGCGGAACAAGCGATAGAGAGGCACGATCGGCCGAAGCGCTCAAATTTGAAGTGAAAACTTCTTTAGAACTTTTAGTAGTAGTTGAGTGCAGCGGAGCGGGGCGGGGCGGAGCATGACGTTGTCACGTTAAACTACCGTCCGTAAACCGACTTTATAACCACCATTTTTACTTTTTTTATGTTAAGATTAAAAGACTATTAAAATAATAAGCAAACATGTGCTTCCTACCAAATACCGCTGGAATTTTTAGCCAAATAGGTAAACAAGACAACAGACTGGTATAAGGAAAGAATATTTTTCTTTCCTTGTACTAGAACTATCAACGTATAATGACTATTGATTTAAACGTATATTTTAATAAAATTTTATGTTTCTAAGTTTAATTTTATTAAAAAATATTTTTTTGTTTTTAACTCCCGATCCAAAAAGAGGAATTTTTTGCCACTTTAAAGGGTACGAAATTTTGACTTTCTATCAACTTTTTAATTAATTAGCCTTTTCTTGGTTCACTGACTTGGCAACATTGAGTGATGTTATAACTTAGGCCAGCTTAAGCTGATAGCACAGAAATATTGTTATCTCTTCATGTGCTGATAGACTATTTGTCACGGTGACTTTTTGTTACCCAATTGAGTGCTATGAAAATATATGGGAGTGCGCTGATTACTTAGAAACGTGCATACCGACGAAACGAAACATGGCGGTTTAGTTCCTGCTAATATCCACTTTGACATGACTTTGACATTACCGTAGTCAAAGTGGGTTTTGTAAATACTGCCTTAGTGCCTTAGTAATAAGTCACAGTTTACACCGTAGTAAAGAGGAATACAATATGGCGGATACGGCACACGTCTGACGTCATAAAAATTTGACAGTATAGCGAAACTGTTTTTTATTTATGTTTGTTTTGTATTTCATACGTTAGACAAGGACACCATTAAGTTTACTATGTCGTCTTCTAAACTATTCCATATATTATAACGGGTCTATACTTAAAGTCTATGGCTGATTATGGTGACGTGACAATACGGTGACAAATAGTTCCTAGCAGACGGCAACATCTAGTGACGTGACTGTCACCCGGCCGGGAAGTGCGCTCACAAGGCAACAGGGTTCCCAACTTAGGAGTTTTCCCCCCAAATTTAGGGGGTAAATATGTAAGTTGGGATTTTTTAGGAGTCTTAAGTGTATATTTTGTGTTATTTTTAGGGTTTTTGTGACTCTTCATATTTTTTATTTATTGATCAAAATAATGATGTAAGAGACCCCGGAACAAACTAGCCAATTAAAGAAGACTGGGACTTTTGGCATTCAAATATAGGATATCAGATTAATCTGCAATTTGGAATGGGGAAATCCAAAAAGGAGTATTTGTGAATTTACCTTACAAAATATTATGTCGATATTGTAATCGGAATTGATTTATTTGTCAGAATTAATAAGTCCAATAAAATATTAATAGAATGGCATTTAATGAACATATCTACCAAATACCGCTGGAAGTATTATGACTTTTAAGCCAAATCGGTAAACAAGAAAAATATTCTTTCCTGGTCACAGAACCAGAACCATCAACGTCAAATTAATGATTTTTGATTTAATCGTATGCAAATAATTTTATTTATGTCCCAAAGTTTTATTTTATTAAAAGATAACTGTTTGATGGTGTTTTTTTTTTAACTCCTGATCCAAAAAGAGGGTAAAAAATTTTTAGCCACTTTAAAGGGTACGAAATTTTGACATTCTAGCACGGAACACAGACACAAGTTCTAGCCACGTTTTAAAAGTTTTTAGCCATTTCTTGGTTCACTGACTTGGCAACACTGTCAGTGACTATTCAAGTGGGCGCATCGTGGGTGACAGTAAACAAAAAGTTACGGTGACAAAAGTCACCAGTGAGTGGCTGGCCTTATACAAAGTTACTCTATGGTTATAACTTATATTGTAAACTTTAACTTTTAACTTATAATAAACTGTAGTAAACTTATACTGTAGTCAGTGTTGCCAGATGGGGCTATTAAGTGCCAATGGGGCTATTTTCGTTACCGAGCGGCTGTCATATTTTATCCGTTGGCTACACGTAGCCGATCGGCTATATTCAGTGTACCGTGGGTCGTGTCACTTTATTCCGTGGTATTTCCGTGGTACTTTATTCCGAAGAAATTTGTGCAGCCGTAATTTATATTTCATTTGAAAGCATATTTTCTAATCTACTTGAAATTATAAAACTTATATTTTATTGATCCTCCATATTTTGGAAAATCGAAGAAGTATGTTCATGTTAGAAGGTCTATGGAAAGCAATGTTTTTTTTTCTAACAGGTACATACGTCCTTTTCACGAATTAAAACATAATCTGAGGTCAATTTATTATATTATTATGTTTTCAACACATGTATAAAATAATTAACATTAATTGTAAACTAAAATCATGAAGAAACGAAACGACATAGATCATCCTACTTTGATCCATAGTGATTATGTATTCTGTGGTTTGATATTAGTAACTGTCATTGTCAACTGTCAATCAATCAAATGCAAAACAAAATGTCATCGTTTCATTCATTCATCACTCAATGTCACTCAGTGTTGCCAATGAAAATTTTTGGAAGGCAATGAAAGTGTTTATATGGGAAAAGATCAAGTGTGGGCCGTAGCTATTCAATTACGCTAATATATACCATCGGTTCAGCGCTAAAACTAAAAAAAAAGGTCATCGGCAGTGAATTTCATGCCCACTAAACGAGGAATACTTTTCATTAGCCTACATTTACGTCAACATTAGCCTAGTGGCGCTGTTTGAAGGGTTTTAACATTCGTTAAATGTTTGCAAAACAATAAATAACAAACGTGGAACACAACACGTGGAATTTGCGAAAAGCCGTAGAATTTGCTACGGCAATAAGGTTCCAGCCGTAGCCCGTAGATTTTGTGATTTTTTGGCCTGAAAGCCGTAGAACACGGTAATTGCCGTAGCATTGGCAACACTGATGTCACTATCAGTCAGTACTGTCAAGTGTCAATAGTGTCAGGATAAAGTTGCCAGAAGTAAAAAAGGTGCCCAGTGTGACAAGCTTTTGATCTATCTACTGAAATTCAAACACAAATAAAAAAACAAGGGAGGATCTTTTTTTTATTTTCACTTTCTCCTCATCGAAGTTTTGTTTTTGTACAAATTTAGTACCAGCCCCCATACATTTTTTGAACATCTCCTTTAGCGCTTGGACCAAAAAAACTTTTTTTTCGCCCCTATACTTCGAACCCTAGATGGGGCTACATACGCACTCCGGCAAGGCTATTCGAGAAAAAATTATCTGGCAACACTGACTGTAGTTTACTTGCTGTGCTGACTGCTGTCGTACTATAGATATCATAGCTGTTTGGTTGTTTGTTTAGTGTACAATAATCATTATTTTGATTCAGTAATAATTATTTCTCAATCATAATAAGATAAGGTAATTATTGCATATAAGCGAGAAAACAGGCAATATTAATTAATGGAACATAGCTATTATACAGCGATAAAATTATGGAAAATTTGTTGTGTGGTGAGGTTATATGAATGAAAGATGTTCAAAAAAGCGGCCAAGTGCGAGTCGGACTCGCCCATGAAGGGTTCCGTAGCAGCAAGTAACATAATATAAAAGTTCTTGTAGTTAGTTGTAACTTTGATCGATGTTTTTTGCGGTTTACGATTTATGACGTATTAAAAAAAAAACTACTTACTAGATCTCGTTCAAATCAATTTTCGTTAAAAGTTTGCATGGTAATGTACATCATATATTTTTTTTTAGTTTTTTTTTAGTATTATTAGATAAAAAGCTTGCCACACTGGGCACCTTTAACTTCAGGCAACTCTAACCTGACACTACTGACAGTACTGACTAATAGTGACATTGAGTGATGATTAAAACGACGACATTTTGTTTTGGTTTTGAATTTTTGATTTCATATAAGAAATAGTTCAGAATTTCAGACGACTTAATTTCGTTGTGCTGTATTTTTACGCTGCCGCGGTGCCGCGGCGCCGTCGCTGCGCTGCCGCCGTGATCAATCCTTTTTTATCAACCTCTGCTTGCCTACCGGACTCCGACACTCCGACGTCTCCGACCGCGACCTTATCTCTTTAAACGACAACCTGGCGCTTGTTTACTGGACTTCCCGATCTGTACTATCAAAATCTTTTGAAAAGAAAAGGTATGTAACAACTACAAGTACTTACTTGTAATATGTATCCATTTTAGAAGATTCATATTTGTTTGCACATTTTCATCATGTTAGTTTTATTGCTTTGGTTTAATACACATGCTCTCGTGCAGCCAAACAAATCTTCCTTAACTAACATTAAACAAATAGGTGTATTATGGGTATACATATCAAGTAAATTCATGTATGAATGTAGTAAATGTAAGGAAACAGTATGTCTGCTCATATTAAAGTGATATATATTGCTCATATATTGTGATAAGTTTGCTTCAATCAATACATTGCACTTGTTTCTTGTACCTACGGACTTGTTATATTTCAATTTTTAGATATCTACCTTACAATGGCTGTATATATTAATACAATTAAGTCTATTAAGTATGTCATATAGATCACATGTTTTATTGTTTCAGATTTCTGATAATGATCAGTTGTGCCAAGAGTGTGTGAACCTTACCAGCCCTTACAGTTATCCTCAAGAAGCCAACAACCGCATTGAAGATCCTCATTGTACATCAAACAAACCACTACGACATACATGTGTATGCATATCTTGTGGCATTTCCCTATCAAGATGTACAGGGAGACGTCGGCACAGACTGCCAGAAAATTGTGCGGAAAGAAACTATTTAAAAAATCAAATATTTTATATAATGAAATGCGTACAGTAGGGAGCTGTGCACACATAATGACCATTATATGGTATTTAGGATGGGCTCGGCATCAAAATAATATTCTACCAGCAAGGTTTCTAGATGGCATATGTGTAAGAAATGTGGAAAATGAAGTTCAATAAAATGCAATTTTTCAGTCTTTTATTATTTCCTACTCTCCATGTAATTGCACACAATTTATTTAAGTATGATATCAGCTTTCCATTATTAAAAAGTGATACCTACAAAATCTATTTACAGTGGCTTTCTATGCAATGGGTTTCATAATAAAATACTATTGTGTCTAGGTTATGATGACCTTAAAATCCTAAGACCTGTTATTAGTCATCATTATAGTCTTCATTCCGAATTATGTAGAAAGATATTTAATCCAGGCTAGATCGAACTACGAGCAATCAGCGGTTCGGGCCTGCGATTCTCGAGGAAACTGAAGCAAATCCTGGTCGTAATTGCTTGTTATAATAATGTAGTCCCTTAGACAGTTACTAATATCAAACAGATCAAACCACAGAGTACTTAATCACTATGGATCGAACTAGGATGATCTATGTCGTTTCGTTTCTTCATGATTTTAGTTTACAATTAATGTTATTTATTTAATACATTTATAGTTACGTGTTGAAAACATAATAATATAATAGATGAACCTCATATGTTCATAATTCGTGAAAAGGACGTATGTACCTGTTAGAAAAAAAACATTGCTTTCCATAGACCTTCTAATTATCACGGACATACTTCATCGATTTTCCAAAATATGGAGGATCAATAAAATGTAACTTTTAAAATTTCAAGTAGATTAGAAAATATGCTTTCAAATGAAATATAAATTACGGCTGTACAAATTTCTTCGGAATAAAGTACCACTTTTGAACATCTCCTTTTTAACAAGTTAATGATTAGTGTTGTATTTATTTAATAGGATTTATATGTTTAGGCACGGTGATCTTTGGCTGTATGTACTTATTCACGATTAACAACAAATGGACTAATCATGTCTATTTTGAAAAATGAAAGTTTTTATGTTGTCATAATATTACAATATGAGGAAGTGTACAAAGTAAGAAATGTTATGTTCCTAGTATTTATTCATATGTTTATATTGAAGGTACAAATCAAGATAGATGGCAGAGTATCATACTTGTTTGACCTCTCAATGGATGGATGGATTATCCATCCAACAAAGCAACATGGATTTGAGAATTGAGAAAATAGGTCAGAATAAGGCCGCTACAAATATAATCATTAATTTATATTACAGTGAATGAAATTTGAATTCTGTGACCATTGTAATTTACTCATTGATTTTCTATTGAGATTGGAATTGAAGGTATAACATTGTGTGAGAAATAAAACGTTAAAAGACAGATTGTGGTTTTCTTGATAATTTTATTTTAGAAGGCATATTACGTTGAACATGAAAATATTAATAATTCATTACAGCATAGTTATGTGATTTTGGTTTAAAGAGTGTATATAAATAAAATTTTGAACAGTAAATAATTTTTAATATAATATTTTTGTAATTCTTCTCCGGACAACAGTATTCAGCTTGATGTCAATGGTCTTAGTTGTAATTCAATCTCCCCCTTTTGTTATTGTATTCTTCTTATTTGTTCTTCCAACACCTTTCCTTAAATAAAAATTTTATATGACAATTTGTGTTAAGCAGTAGGTACTTACATTAAAATCTTTTAAAACAAGGATTAAATATATTTGTATTAAAACATAATACATAAATATCCATTCTTTATTTATTACATAATATTATGCCTTATTCAATTATTCCTATCTATATTAAAACAAAGCAGGCCCATATCATTTTGGTACATTACAATGGCTTATAGTGAAGTCCTATCGATACATATTCTTGCTGGGGATATTGGCTTGGCAAGAAATTTAAAAAATTAAGAACATAGATTTATGATTTCAAAAGTGTAGGTACTGATACGTAATGATAATATAGTCCCAATAGGTACCTACATTTATTGTTAACTGCACTTCTAGATACTGCTTGCCTCGCAGCTGGGTTTTCAGTTTTATGGGTTTATCAAAATATGTCATTATTTAACAAATATTTTCCTTGGTCCTTGAGAGCTCCTATGCAAACTATATTATCACCTTTTGTAACATTATGTTGCATAATAAAATAATCCATTGAGTACCTACATACTTGTAGGTAGACAATTTTAAATAAACTTTTAATTAAATCATAATTATTTAGGTAATGTAAAAATGTACCTTTTATTTCCAAGAGTCCAAGTCAAGACACAATAATAATATTAGGTTTATCGAGTTCCTTACAAGTACCTAGTTTAAAAGTTATCGTCTTTAAAAAATATCTCCCTATACTTTTCTGAGTTTGTGACATTCGCCATTGGATTAGTGTTTATGTTTAAGTACTTAGGTAGGTACTCTGTGACTGTGATTGCGTAGTGGTAGTGTATAAGTATTAATTTCGGGCGTAAGACCTCAACGAATCCGAACAACAAAACTCAAAAGCGTATGTATGTTTTAGGTAAGTATACATAATAAAATTAAGAAGAGGTTATATCAGGTAGGACTGACAATAATAATTAACATTATTAATGTAATTTTTGTACCTATTTAGTAGATCTGCCCGCGATGCTTGTTTTTAACAGTTGGCGTTCGTATTTGTATTTTTATTTTCTGTTCTCTAATTTTTCTAAATCACTGTTAGAATCACAAATAAAACAAAACAACATTATAAACTCCTATTTCAATGCTACCAACATTACTTACTGAGGCGTCGACATGGATATAATAGTATAACTGGATTACTGACTTCGATTCGAACTTCGAAGGGTCTGAAGACGTGATGTCACAATTCAATGAACATCTAATCTATATAAATAAATCATTTTTTTCTTACAATAAGTTAATGCTTGACCACGATCCTAATTGTTGTTCGTTTTTCTCGCTAAAAATCGAGAATGGCTGGACCGATTTGGCTAATTTTGATCTTGAAATATTTGTGGAACTTCACACCAAATTTTTTTATTTATTTTCTGGACAATTTTTTTTATTTCAATTTACTTATAATTCGGCATTAAAAGTACATTCAATTCTTAATTTTCACCCTTCTACCACCAACCCCTATTTTTTAATAGCGATATTAGTACTTTAATTATTTTCTACACTCGGCTGTCGATAATTTAATTGATCATTTATCAGACCTGTAAAAACAAAAGTATTGTGACAAGTTTATTTGGACAATCATCCCCATAAGGGTGAAACTAAGGGATGAAATTCAAAGTTATAAATGTGTTAAAATATGTATTAACTCAAGGGTTGTGATTAGGGTGTCTCTATAACTAGGTATAATTTATGAGGCAGTACGACGTTTGCCCGGTCAGCTAGTATTTTTAATAATTTCTTCAAAAATATCTTTGTCATGTAAACTGATGTTTTTATATTATTAAGATTATTTTTGTGTAAGGTAATAGTAAAATGAAACAATATTATTTATTAAGGTACCTATTGTACATCTATTTTCTTAAGTGCACTGCATTTATAAAAATATTTGAACACCATCGAATAATATATCCTGGGACTATAGATAACATGAAAAATAAATCAATTGTGTCGTCATCCATCTTCAGGTATCTTCGAAGATTGTGATCCAGTTAGACTATTATATCCTTGAAGCAAGCACTCAATGTATAGTCTGTATACGCTATCTACTTACTAAGCATGTGTCTGTGGTCACAGCCATTATATCGAAATATATATTACGCCAATGCCATGTACGAAGAAAAAAAAAAGAAAATTCAATACCAACCTTCTAGCAAAAATTCACCCGAAATTAGTAATTTAGGCTGTTCAGATTCCAAAAAGGGACCGGGCCAAATTTTTTATTGTTGTAAAGTATGAAATAATTGAAAGATCGAAATAATTTTTAGTGTTATAAGGACACAATTATCAAACAAAATGTTATGTGAATGTACAAAGTATTGGCGTTTCGCTAATAATTAAAAATATGGAGTTAAAAATTTCGTGACCGCTTGTTTCGTGACGTCACACTAGGTTTCGGGAAAAGAGACTATAGCGTCAAGTGACATTTTTTGGAGTGTGTGAGTGTACTTGCCCTAGACACTATTGTGTCTCCTGATAAAAGTAACATGATATCTCAGATTAAAGAAGAAATGATTATGTTGAAAATACACCAGAGTGACATGACAAGTTAACTGAAGGTAAAAAAAAATCTAAACTCGAATTCATATTTTTCTATCTTTCTTTTCTTTCTAGGTTCGTAAAGGAGAAAGCGTGTCAATACCAGCGTGGGCGATCCACCATGATCCGGAATACTTCTCTGATCCGGAGAAGTTTGATCCTGAACGCTTCTCGGAAGAGAACAAGCATCACATCAATCCCTTCGCCTACTTGCCGTTTGGACTCGGGCCAAGGAACTGTATTGGTAATTTATTTTGTATCATCGTTAAATAGCAACGGGTGCCTCTCTTTTCTTTCCTTTTCTTCTTTCTTTCTTGGCCGGCAACGTATCAATGATACTTTTGGTGTTGCTGATGTTCATGAGCGACGAAATCCACTTACCATCAGGTGGATCGTCAGCTCGTTTGCCGGCTATTTCCATAAAAGAAGTGCATTAGATCCGTTTATCACGGTCTGTTGGTACAATGTTTATGCTGCGCAGTGAATTGCGCGTGACTCGGAGACGTCACAAAATAAACTAAAATAATATAAATGACAAATATTTTATCTACGAGAAGAATTTAGTAACATTGCTTGAATTCAGTAGACTTCAGTCTATGTTTGAATTGTTGTTTCAGATGCTTTTTGGTTTCCAATGTATATTTTTGGATTGATTATATCCTAGGTATTTGTATGTCTCACTTTCAGTTAAAATAATCAAATAATTTCATTTAATAATTTAACAAATTTGTTTTCAGGATCGCGCTTCGCTCTATGTGAACTGAAGGTGATGATATACCAGATACTGCTTCGGATGAAAATCTCTCCTTCTCCGAAGCTACAACAACCTGTGCGGCTCGCCAGGGATAGCTTTAAAATCAAGATAGAGGGCGGCCACTGGGTGCGGTTCGAGGTTCGAAATTAGATCAAAACAACTGTTTTCATAATTGTGATAATCTTTGCTTTTGATATGTGCTATTGTTATATTAAGTATTGTGAAAAAATATTTTTACGTTAAGGTACCATTGTATTATTTAAATTATAGTATGTAATTTTGTTGCGAATGAAGCGCTCATAGCCCGGCGGCTTGTGTCGATCCTATGTGATCGACAAAGTTAAGCAGCAGCGGGCGCGGTCGGTAGTTGGATGGGTGACCGCTAGTGGCAAAAATTTCTTGAGCGTTTCCGTGCTTCGGAGGGCACGTAAAGCCGTCGGTCCCGGTTGTTATCATAGGATAAACAGTCGTTAAGCCATGTCGGAGGCCCTCGGGCGGTTTGAAAACTTCCGACACTTGGGTTGGCCACTAACCCCTCCACCAATCCGCACTGGAGCAGCGTGGTGGAGTATGCTCTAGGCCTCCTCAAGAGGAGAGACCCGTGCCCAGTAGTGGGCCATTAATGGGTTGAAGCCATGTAATGTTGTTTGGTTTTAATTATAATCCTGTCTTATCCGTTGTTGGTTTTAGCGTATCTCTCACAAAATCGTTCAGTACAATCAGAGTCTGGAGTTCTTGCTATGTTTCTAAACATGGAAGTCCTAAAGTGTTGTGTTAATGAAATGCAAATTCACCAGTTATATCTACCTCATCGCCATTTTTATTTTCGGAACCACAGACGAAGTAGTTGCTACACTAGCGCTTTGCGGAAACGAAAGCACTGATAACCGAAACTCGAGAGACCTATCAGTCGTAGACTAGTATAGTGATATCTGTCATAGAAGGATTGAAACAATTATGTACAAAGTTTTTTTATGGAAAAAGCCGACAAAAGAGCTGACGATTTAAGTAAGTGGCTATAGTCGTAGACATCAACGATACCGAAGATATTACGAATGAGTTGTCGGCCAAGAAGGAACACGATAAGTCGTTTGGCGGCTGAAATAAGCAAGAAGTTAAATAGCTATAGGGCTACCCCTTGGAGAAAGTTTATATTAAAAGAAATCCTTGCCTTCAACCCAATAATGGCCCACTACAGGTTTCTCATAACCGAAGCAGTGTAAAGTTGCCACGATGATAATATTTATGGTTGATCAATATAAAACTCTTGCTAAGTTCTAAAATAGTTCTAGAACCCTTACAGACTCCTATCACTTGGACCAAGCGAGAATATAATGTAGACACTAAGCGCGGGCATTAAATTAATTTTGAATGAATCGTTACGCGAAATTCGTCCGCTATTGTTCCATTTTACCATTTTCACAGTGCAAGTGCGCATGTGTAGTTTTGGTTTATTTACATGTGAAATTCAGTAGTTGAGGACCTGTTTATCCACATTTCTGTTCTGCAATCATCATTTTCCGAGCAGCCATCATCAAAGGTACGATAGTGTGAAATAGATAAACTTATTGTTCGGTAATATATTTTTGTACTATATATTTGTAAAAACAGTCAGAACCATCTCTTTCAGATTCGATTCCTTCGTGGTACCATTTTAGGAATCCGGGTTCAATACCAATAATACTATAGGTAGATACTATACCAATATACGTATTTCGAGTATTCCAAGCTGGTAAATGACAATCACTAACACTGGTACCAAGAGAAATTTTGGTTATTTTGATTTTGGTGTGTTGTAACTTAATTATAAGTCCATTCAAAATGATTAAAAGAAACTTCTTATTTTCTTCTCTGTTTGTCTATTACACCAATGCAAAGGCTATCATCAATTACACCAAGAATGAAAAGACATAGAAAGAAAGAAATTTAACAACCGGTGGCTCGTCTCCATGCTTCTTGATTATTCACTTAAGCCCATATGGGAACAATAAGATTTTTTGACCATATGACGACATGGTCATATCGCGATAACAATATGATGATTCTGCAACAAATTGAGTAAATTAAATATTTACCTAACGAGGCCCAACAAAACCTAGAAGAACAACGAAACCTACAAAGAATACTTCGAGAAGCACATGAAGTCATAGCCTTTCTCGCTACCAGTTATTCCTTAGACCAAATCACAGAGTAGCGTAGACACAGAGCGGGCATTAATTTAATTTCCGCAGGAGTCGCGAATCGCGGCTCGCAGCGCGGTGGCGCGACGCGACTGTGTAGCGGTCCCTCTTGTTTATTGCTGTTTACATTTCCATGTAGTCAAATCGTTGGAATTGCATAAAGGCAAGAAGAATAATGGGCAACGCGAACCGCAGCATATAAACTTGTTTCTTTTTTCTATTTGAAATTATTCATCGATGTTAGCAGTAACCCTGTCACTTTTCTTAACAGGCCAATGGAGCTTTTAATTATATCATGTAATCTTCAACATAGATTAACGTATGGACTAGTATTAATATTGTTTCGTAAAGGCTGCTTGACTAGCTACCCCGTATTTGTTCAAATCAGCCGCCAAACGTCTCGTCGTGTTCAGGCTTGGGGCTTGAGTGTCAATACTTTCTATCTTCTCTAGTTAACAGTTATGTAGGTACTATTATGTCTTCTGTGGTTAAAGTCGGGATTGGTCGTACCATAAGACTGATGGCTCGGCCATTTACAAAAAATATCTTATTCATTCATTTAACTTGAATATTTAACGTTTATATCGCAAAACCTACCTACCATTATTATACCATTGAGAGATATTACTGTGGCCCGTAAGCTTTTTCGTTTGCCCTTCAGACTATTAAAAAAATACTACAATTAGTGACAACCAAAATATAAGTATTCGGACATTTTATTTCTAACTAGCAGTTGCCCTCGCTTCGCTTCGGAAAAAATAGTAGATACTTTAGTTAATTTACAGAACATACTCTTATAGCAGTATGATTGATCATTAGAACCGCATTACAATGAAAGGTCAATACACCACATAACGTTTCGATATTTTTAGGGTTCCTTACCTCCCTTCTTTGTCAACATCCCCCCGGTACGGACGTCGTGCTTTGCTTCGTCTTTTATTATGCGTACCGCAAAGGACTGGCATAAATTGCCCGCGTGGGTGTTTCCGTCTGATTATAATGTGAGTGTCTTCAAGTTAAGAGTGAATAGGCTTTACCATACACGACTTCATTTCCGCTTACCATCAGGTGGTTTTGTGGTCAAACACTAACTTATTCTGCATAAAAAACACGGTCCCTATCACTCACTCCATTGCCCGTCTGTAAGTCTGTCTTTCAAGACCTTTTTTCTCAGGAACGCGTGAAGATAACAAATTAAAATTAATATCCAACACTCAGGTCTGCAATCCCTAAGAGCTGTGAAAAGATCAGTATTTTGTGTTGTCAACGCAATCAAAAGACACTCGGCTAGAAGAAATTTCTTAGGTATAACATAGGTTAAAGAAAAAAATCTGAAAACTGTGAGCAGGTCTGAAATTTGTAAGCAGGTAACAAAGAAAATGATTTTACACCTATTTGCAAAACTTGGTAATTTGATCGGGACCATACATACGGGTATGACAGTTTTTTAACGGCAAAGTTAGGTCTGTTTCTCAATTCCGTTTCGTTACACAGCTATGTTAAGTTCCACTAAATAGTTAAGTTAGGTTCAAAATCCCTAGCTCGCAATTAGCCGGTTGCTTTTACTTATTTATTATTATTTCATCATATTCATCATATTATTTTCTTAATTTTGTATGTTCTAAGTTTTCCTTAGTATTGTGCCATTTGGCTAATCCATCAGTATTTCACATTTTAAAGGTAACCCAGACTTTAAAAACGAAGTAGTCTTGAATCGTTCTCCAAGGTACAATCTATGCCTATACCCAAACACATCAAGATTGGTTCAGTGGTGCGAGAGAGTTCAGGTTAATTTTATGAGTTATGTGAGAATGGTAATAAAGAAGCAACACATTTTGGCATTGTAGTTTTGGTAAATCAATAATTTGGCAAAGGGAAGGTATTGCTTCACAGAAAATGAGAAAATTCAGCACTCAGCACTCTGAACACGATGTTCCTGAGGATATTATGCATTATAACAAAACTAAAACATCACCACTACCAGACCTGTAAAAATCGCCATATTTACTTTTCGCCTGGATAGCCACCCTTGAGCATAAGTCAGCCGCCAAACGACTCGTCGTGTTCCGGCTGGGGGCTTGAGAGCCAGTTCTTTCTTCCTTTTTCTTCCCTCTTTGTTGGCCGGCAACGCATCAGTGATGCCTTTGGTGTTGTTGATGTCCATGGGCGACGATAGCCACTTACCATAAGGTGGATCGTCCGCTCGTTTGCCAGCTATTTCCGTAAAAAAATCACGAAACACTTAGTAATTTCAAAGAACAATCCTAAGCTTGATTTAACACGTCACAATACGCTTTTTATGTGGAGTTATGTATATTATTATCAACTAGCAGTTGCCCTCGCTTCGCTTCGGAAAAAATAGTAGATACTTTAGTTAATTTACAGAACATACTCTTATAGCAGTATGATTGATCATTAGAACCGCATTACAATGAAAGGTCAATACACCACATAACGTTTCGATATTTTTAGGGTTCCTTACCTCCCTTCTTTGTCAACATCCCCCCGGTACGGACGTCGTGCTTTGCTTCGTCTTTTATTATGCGTACCGCAAAGGACTGGCATAAATTGCCCGCGTGGGTGTTTCCGTCTGATTATAATGTGAGTGTCTTCAAGTTAAGAGTGAATAGGCTTTACCATACACGACTTCATTTCCGCTTACCATCAGGTGGTTTTGTGGTCAAACACTAACTTATTCTGCATAAAAAACACGGTCCCTATCACTCACTCCATTGCCCGTCTGTAAGTCTGTCTTTCAAGACCTTTTTTCTCAGGAACGCGTGAAGATAACAAATTAAAATTAATATCCAACACTCAGGTCTGCAATCCCTAAGAGCTGTGAAAAGATCAGTATTTTGTGTTGTCAACGCAATCAAAAGACACTCGGCTAGAAGAAATTTCTTAGGTATAACATAGGTTAAAGAAAAAAATCTGAAAACTGTGAGCAGGTCTGAAATTTGTAAGCAGGTAACAAAGAAAATGATTTTACACCTATTTGCAAAACTTGGTAATTTGATCGGGACCATACGGGTATGACAGTTTTTTAACGGCAAAGTTAGGTCTGTTTCTCAATTCCGTTTCGTTACACAGCTATGTTAAGTTCCACTAAATAGTTAAGTTAGGTTCAAAATCCCTAGCTCGCAATTAGCCGGTTGCTTTTACTTATTTATTATTATTTAATCATATTCATCATATTATTTTCTTAATTTTGTATGTTCTAAGTTTTCCTTAGTATTGTGCCATTTGGCTAATCCATCAGTATTTCACATTTTAAAGGTAACCCAGACTTTAAAAACGAAGTAGTCTTGAATCGTTCTCTAAGGTACAATCTATGCCTATACCCAAACACATCAAGATTGGTTCAGTGGTGCGAGAGAGTTCAGGTTAATTTTATGAGTTATGTGAGAATGGTAATAAAGAAGCAACACATTTTGGCATTGTAGTTTTGGTAAATCAATAATTTGGCAAAGGGAAGGTATTGCTTCACAGAAAATGAGAAAATTCAGCACTCAGCACTCTGAACACGATGTTCCTGAGGATATTATGCATTATAACAAAACTAAAACATCACCACTACCAGACCTGTAAAAATCGCCATATTTACTTTTCGCCTGGATAGCCACCCTTGAGCATAAGTCAGCCGCCAAACGACTCGTCGTGTTCCGGCTGGGGGCTTGAGAGCCAGTTCTTTCTTCCTTTTTCTTCCCTCTTTGTTGGCCGGCAACGCATCAGTGATGCCTTTGGTGTTGTTGATGTCCATGGGCGACGATAGCCACTTACCATAAGGTGGATCGTCCGCTCGTTTGCCAGCTATTTCCGTAAAAAAATCACGAAACACTTAGTAATTTCAAAGAACAATCCTAAGCTTGATTTAACACGTCACAATACGCTTTTTATGTGGAGTTATGTATATTATTATCAATTGTTCAATTTGTTCAATGTCAACAGTTCGTACAACTAAATTACGATTTTCAACCCCTTCCATAGTGAATTATTATTATAAAAAATTGCAAAATTTTTGTTGGAGGCCATAAATAGGCAATTCATGGTTTCAAAAAAAACCTGAAGATAAAAATAGATATTTTAGTCAGTTTTGGTATTTGAATTATTGTTAAAAATTACTTCAGTGCCACATTCTGTCTCCGTCTTGCAAATTAGAAAAAAAAACTGAATAGATGACTGAATAGGATGCATATAGGTATACCTTGTTTTGTGTGAATAGATGTATAGATTAGTCAGATAAAGGTATGTATTTAAATTACTGTAAAATTGTAAAAAATAGGTACTTCAGTGCCACGCTTTGGCTCCACATTGCAAAATAAAAAAAAAAGTAAAAAACGTATGCCTTAATTTGGATGAAGAAAAGGTTTTTGTAAGTTTAAATCAAATCGACTCATATTTCATTTTCTCGCTTTGTTATGGAACCCTAAAAATGTCCTTTAATTTAAGTTGAAGACTACATATCGTAGTAAAGTCCTGTTGAAATCCTTTCATTGGTTTCAGAGATTAGCGGAGACAAACAGACAAACAAAAAGTAAAAAAAACTCATTTTTCGGTTTTGATATCGTGCAAGTTACGATTTACAACTTGACAAATTCAGTTATTTCGGAATCACAGACGAATTCTTCAATTTTAAAAATGAGGTTTGTATGTACTAAATCATTGGCGTGAATGTACAAATACAGCGCCATCTAGTGGCCAAGATTGTAATCGATCGATTACTCATACATAATTAATTTGCGTTTTTCCACCACTTCCAAGGTGAAATTAATAAAATGCTGAAATTATATTTGAGGAAATAGATATGCAAAAAACATGCTCTTGAAAACAAAATAAGAAAACAGATATCCACTCAGTAATAGGGATTTGAATTAATGAAAAAAATAACCTTTTTAGGCATTTTATGGTCTTTCCATGAAATATAAGTAAAATCTAAGATATGCATGTATTACTCTTTTTGTACGGAGAAAACGTTTTTTATTATTTAAAACAAATCAGCTGACATTTTTTACTTTTCCATACAAAATATCCCTAAGGAACCCTTTGGTGTAGAACCCTCAAAAATAGCTTAAATACTAAGTTGAAGTCTTGTCAATATCCTAGTGAAAGTCCTGTTAAAATTCGTTCAGTGGTTTCAGAGATTTGCGGAGACAAACAAACAGACAGACAAAAATTTTAAAAACTTATTTTTCGGTGTTAGTATCGTGCAAGTAACGATTTGCGACCTGAAAAAATCATTTATTTCGAAATCACAGACAGACTCTTCAATTTTATTATATGTATAGATTGTTCAATTTGTTCAATGTCAACAGTTCGTACAACTAAATTACGATTTTCAACCCCTTCCATAGTGAATTATTATTATAAAAAATTGCAAAATTTTTGTTGGAGGCCATAAATAGGCAATTCATGGTTTCAAAAAAAACCTGAAGATAAAAATAGATATTTTAGTCAGTTTTGGTATTTGAATTATTGTTAAAAATTACTTCAGTGCCACATTCTGTCTCCGTCTTGCAAATTAGAAAAAAAAACTGAATAGATGACTGAATAGGATGCATATAGGTATACCTTGTTTTGTGTGAATAGATGTATAGATTAGTCAGATAAAGGTATGTATTTAAATTACTGTAAAATTGTAAAAAATAGGTACTTCAGTGCCACGCTTTGGCTCCACATTGCAAAATAAAAAAAAAAGTAAAAAACGTATGCCTTAATTTGGATGAAGAAAAGGTTTTTGTAAGTTTAAATCAAATCGACTCATATTTCATTTTCTCGCTTTGTTATGGAACCCTAAAAATGTCCTTTAATTTAAGTTGAAGACTACATATCGTAGTAAAGTCCTGTTGAAATCCTTTCATTGGTTTCAGAGATTAGCGGAGACAAACAGACAAACAAAAAGTAAAAAAAACTCATTTTTCGGTTTTGATATCGTGCAAGTTACGATTTACAACTTGACAAATTCAGTTATTTCGGAATCACAGACGAATTCTTCAATTTTAAAAATGAGGTTTGTATGTACTAAATCATTGGCGTGAATGTACAAATACAGCGCCATCTAGTGGCCAAGATTGTAATCGATCGATTACTCATACATAATTAATTTGCGTTTTTCCACCACTTCCAAGGTGAAATTAATAAAATGCTGAAATTATATTTGAGGAAATAGATATGCAAAAAACATGCTCTTGAAAACAAAATAAGAAAACAGATATCCACTCAGTAATAGGGATTTGAATTAATGAAAAAAATAACCTTTTTAGGCATTTTATGGTCTTTCCATGAAATCTAAGATATGCATGTATTACTCTTTTTGTACGGAGAAAACGTTTTTTATTATTTAAAACAAATCAGCTGACATTTTTTTACTTTTCCATACAAAATATCCCTAAGGAACCCTTTGGTGTAGAACCCTCAAAAATAGCTTAAATACTAAGTTGAAGTCTTGTCAATATCCTAGTGAAAGTCCTGTTAAAATTCGTTCAGTGGTTTCAGAGATTTGCGGAGACAAACAAACAGACAGACAAAAATTTTAAAAACTTATTTTTCGGTGTTAGTATCGTGCAAGTAACGATTTGCGACCTGAAAAAATCATTTATTTCGAAATCACAGACAGACTCTTCAATTTTATTATATGTATAGATTAAAAACTGCGTTTGAGAACCTCGCGCGCAAATCGTAGAAAACGGAATCTCTTTTTTGTTCACGATAAAAATAATGTAACCGAAACCAGTTAATTTAATGAATCAACTCTGAACGTTTCACACCGCATGCATGAACGCGGAGTGAACGAATTCCATTACACTAATTGCGTAGGGGAGGGGGATGGGGGAGGTTCTGTCTCAGTCGTGTGACGTCATAAACTCGGTTAGATTTGCCTCTTCTCGTGAGGAAAGGACATGAGTAATTTAAAATTCTTTCTTAAGGATTAGTGTAGACAGCAGTTCATACTATATGTATGTAGGTGAATTTTTTTTATTAAAGCAAAAGCAGAAGAAAGCGCTCGTAGACTTACGCGTTTTAAATGTCGATTAATGCGAGGTTCTCAATATGTTTGTTACCTCGGAACTTTCGACTGGGCGAACCTATTTTGATGATTCTTTTTTTAATCGAAAGTTGGTGCCTGTCATGTAGTCCCACATAAATTTTATTGAGATCTGACAATGGCATCCATGAGAAAACCATATAAGTCTTAAATTTGTATTATATTTAGAATGGATCGACAAATGGACGAATAATTCCATATCACGCCAACCGATTTCGATTATTCTTTTTTTAATCGAAAGCAGGTGTTTGTTATGTGGTCCATAATTTTGGACACTTATCTTCCATTGCTATAAAAGTAGTAGTAATGTGTCGTGTGAAAAAACGGAACCCTTATTAGGTATTAGAATATATTTATATTAATTGCTCCTATATTTGGGACGCGCCACACATTAACAATCTAATAGAATTTCCGGTGCTAAATCACAAAAATACCAATATTTTTTAGTGCAAACGTAGAGAAAGACGCGGCAAAATTTATTACTAATCATGATTCAGTAGATATTTCATACAATAATTTCAAATGTCAAACATGTATATGGGTTTGAATTTCTGTTCTCGGTCTGGGTGTGAATGTCCTTGTCTAGTGCATTGTCCATGGCACCCACGACACAGGGAATCCTAGTGTGGGGCTATGAGTGTGAAGCGTTATTTATTATTTATTTATTTATATAATTAAAATTCGTATATTAAATAAAATTTTGTAAATATAAACGTGGCTAACGTTATATTGTACTTCACTGCATAGTCTCTTCAATGATAATGTTGACCTGTAGTAACCGCATCCGCCAGCCCTTATCACGAATATTTAGAGCTAAAAACCCGGAAGTCAAATCAGTAAAAAAATAACCCGCCTTCTAGTTGTCCTAGTGTCGCCATCTATCTGCAAACGTCATTATCGTTTTTCGTGCAGCCCGCGTCACGCGTTCTCCACAAATATCTAAGATAAATTAGTAATAATTACAAATAGAATATTATGTCGGGACATAAAAAACGTAAGAGGGAATCAAGTGAGGAAAGGATACAAAGAAAAATAAAGAAATACGAGCAAAAGTTGGGAAAAGTGCGCTCGAGGCACCGGGCGCCATCACCGGCGCCCTCGCAACAAAGTGTTCATAGTGTTCATACAGATGTTGACACCGCCGAAAATACTCCGTCGCCTCACAATGAGGAAAATAATTTAGTTGCGGAACCGCCTGAAATACCTAACGAAGATAACACAGGTAATTACTGGCTTTATTTTTATTTCTATTCGCTAACCTCAACACTCAGTTTGTAGGTTATTTCTAGCATGCGGCGATACTTATGTCGGCTGTTTGCTTGTCACCTATTTAGGCGATCTGGGCGTTACTGCTGTTGCAAAACCAACAAAACTTACTGGGTATTCACCCCTTCAAGCATGGGTATTCACCCACTTAAGTTCTACTTTATAGATTAAAACACTACTGGGAATGAAAGTGTAATAGCTGATTGATAGTAATGTATGTTCCTACTTATTACTAGTAAGGAATTAACTATTTAGCCTAAAAATAATGGATACCTACCTCTTTTCTTGAAACATGAGCATTTACATTCACAATATGAATTCTACTATTTAGTAGACTTAAGGGTCTCCCACTACTATTAAGTAGTCTACCGGTGAATAAATTTATTCATCTAATTGTTTTATACTTATACAGAGGATGCCCTTGATGAAGAAATCATCAACATACTGGGCGATGCTCCAGACGAACACTCGTATGGACCTCCTATTCATAAAGAGCTGGCACTGAGGTGGACGAATGCCATCAAGAATGGCTTACCAAAAGAAAAGAGAAAAGAGATTATGAAAAAGTATCTTCCCCCCGAGAATTGCAAAACAATAGATGCCCCCAAGCTGAATTTAGAAGCTCAAGCAGCTGTTCCGGAGGCAGCAGTCAAAAGGGACAAGGCTATCGCTAGCAAGCAAAGCCAAATTGGCTCGGCACTTACAGCTCTTGCCATGGCCTTTGAGAAGCTATCCAAGAATGGAAAGGAAAATTTATCTATTATAAATTATGTGAGTGATGCTGCTCGCCTACTGTGCGACCACCAAAACCAGGAGTCTAATATGAGAAGAAACTTTATATTACAAGGATTAGAGCAAACTACTCGGGACTCTGTAAAAGATACAGAAATAGACCAATGGCTGTTTGGGGAAAGCTTTGCAGAGAAGCTGAAAGCTTCAAAAGCAATTAAAAAATCCGGACAAGAAATAAGTTTAAACTTAAATAAAGCAAAGAAATCTCAGCAGCAGGCACAGCGAAAGCCTTTAAACTACAAGGGCCCGGTGACAAACCAATACAGGGGTCAGAGGTTCAACACCGGGCCACAGCGCAATTACCAGAATTACAGGAAACCTCGAGCGCAATTACCTGCACCACAGAAAACACAAACCAAAGCACCTCCGAGATCAACGAGCAATCGCAATTGACGCAGGTTAGTCAGCTATATTGTGGCAGATTAATTTATTATAGACATCAATGGGCACAGATTACATCTGACCCTAGAATATTGAGCTGGATTGGTGGTTATAAAATTCCATTTACCCAGACACCTATTCAGTATATGGTACCAAAAAATGAATCCTTTTCAACCTGTGAAGCTTTTAAAATAGACGAATGTGTAGGAAAACTTCTCTCTATAGGTGCTATTGTTCATTGCGAATCATGTGAGGGTCAATATTTGTCAAAGATTTTTACTGTGCCCAAACCTAATGGTGGCAGTAGATTTATACTAAACCTGAAACAACTCAATAAGTTCATAAACACTGAACATTTTAAATTAGAGGATACTCGCACTGTAACTAGATTAATGACGCCAGGTTGCTATATGAGTACCATTGATCTCAAAGATGCATATTTCTTATTACCTATCCATTATAGCCATAGAAAGTATTTACGCTTTTATTGGAAAGAAAAAATCTTTGAATTTGCAGTACTCCCTTTTGGACTAAACACGGCGCCGTATGTATTCACAAAACTTTTAAAACCAGTCATGCAACATTTGAGATCAAGAGGTTTTGTGTCAGTTATTTATCTGGATGATATTTGGTGCTATGGCCGTTCCTTTTCGGAATGTCATAGCAATGTGCAAGAAACCATTAAATTGCTTACTCATTTAGGGTTCATTATAAATTATGAAAAAAGTTCAATAATACCCAATACCACTATTAAGTTCCTTGGCTTCATATTCGACTCAAAAAAATTTATCATTTCTCTACCACAAGAAAAAAGGTTAACTATTAAGAATACTCTAAGGAAATTTATTAGTCTGAAGTATTGCAAGATTAGGGAACTTGCACAATTAACAGGTTTACTTGTTTCAGCATGTCCTGCTATTGATTATGGTTTCTTGCACACCAAAGAATTAGAGAGACAAAAATACTTATATTTAAATAAATTTCAAGACAACTATGAAAGAAAAATGCCCTTGTCAGATAAATTAAAACCTGATTTTATGTGGTGGCTGTCTCATATAGAAAAATCAGTAAGCAATATAAAATGTGGTAACTATGCCCTTGAAATATTTTCAGACTCATCACTGACTGGTTGGGGATGTTCATGTGGTAATGAAAGAGCTGCAGGGTTATGGAATGAGCGTGATAGACTTCAGCACATCAATTACTTGGAACTAAATGCAGCCTTCCTGGCACTCAAAACCTTCACGGGTAACATTGAAAACTGTGAATTATTACTGCGCATTGATAACACTACAGCTATTTCATACATTAACCGAATGGGTGGTGTTCAATACCCCCACCTAAACTCGGTCGCAAGGAAAATTTGGGAGTATTGCGAGAGTAAAAAATTGTTTGTGTTTGCTTCATACATAAAATCTTCACAAAATGTGATTGCTGATGCCGAGTCCAGAAAGTTACATTCTGACATTGAGTGTGAACTAAGCGATAAATATTTTTATAAGATAGTTTCAACTTTTGGTGATCCTCAAATAGATTTATTTGCTAGCCATGCCAACAAAAAATGTGACTTGTATGTATCATGGAAAAATGACCCAGATGCATACAAAATTGACGCTTTTACCATGTCATGGACACCTTATTATTTTTATGCATTCCCCCCTTTTGTTTTAATAACAAAAGTACTACAAAAAATTATCTCTGAACAGTCGGAGGGTATTGTAGTAGTACCAGACTGGCCCACACAGCCTTGGTATCCTATATTTAAAAAACTAATAATTTCAAAAGCACTGTATTTTGGTTCTAATAAGAAATTATTTAAATCCTATTCCAGCAGGCCCCTATTTTGCCAACGCCTTACCCTGGTTGCCGCACGCTTGTCGGGGAAGCGTTTTCGCGACGAGGAATCTCAGAAACAACAAGGAATATAATGCTGGCGTCCCTGTCTGAAAACACTATGAAGCAGTACAATACTTACCTCAGATACTGGTTTGATTATTGCCTTAACTTAAATATTCATTACTTGGAAGCGTCAGTTCCACATGTGCTATGTTTTTTAACAAAATTGTATGAAAAGGGTGCCGTTTACAGCTCTATCAATTGTTGCAGATCGGCATTAGCCCTTATTTTAGGTCCAAAAATAAGTATTGATGATAGAATAGCACGTTTTTTAAAAGGAATTTTTAGGCTTCGCCCTCCACATCCCAAGTATGATATCACCTGGGATGTTTCCACTGTACTAAATTTTTTATCTAATAAAGGGAATAATAGTCTGCTTACGTTAGAGGATATATCTAAGAAGCTAATTACTCTTTTGGCCATTGTCACTGCTCATAGGGTTCAGACATTTTCGTTGATAAAACTGTCGTATATTAAAACCCTTTCTGATAAAATATATATTAAAATACCCGATCACATAAAAACTTCACGTGTTGGGAGTGTTCAACCCAGTCTGGTGCTACCATTCTTTAATAATAATCTTAATGTTTGCCCGGCCACTACCTTGTTAAATTACATAGATAGGACTAGTAATATTCGGAAATGTGAAAAATTGTTTATTGCATATAAAAAGCCACATAAAGCTGTTAGCTCTCAGACTCTTAGCCGTTGGATTAAGAATACCTTGGAAAATAGTGGCATTGACATATCCATTTTTTCGGCGCATAGCACGCGACACGCCGCTACTTCGGCGGCTAAGCGTATGGGAGTTAGCATAGATACCATTAGAAGAACAGCTGGATGGAGCAGCACATCTAGAGTGTTTGCTCAATTCTATAATAGAGAGATAATCGATGCTGAGGATTTTTCTGTTATACTAAACCAACGTTAGGTACACGGCCTTATTGATTACCTTATAAATTTTCTTTTATACAAAATAAGCTCTTAACTTATATTTAAACAAATATTATAGTATTGAAGCTTATAATTCAATTATTTAAACAATTACAAATTGATTACTTGTATTACATGCTTGTTATTTTACCATCTCTAAACATCTACAGGTCAACATTATCATTGAAGAGACTATGCAGTGAAGTACAATTAGAAATTAAATGAACTTACCAAGTGAAGTTTCAATTTCAATTGTACGAACTGCATAGTCTCGAAATGATAATGTAACCCTCCCACCCATTCTTATCTAAAATAAGAAATATCCCCTTTATTATAATAATTAGGTAAAATAATCAAGCCATTATGCCTCCCGGATCCTGGATCTCTGAACTAAATGACGTTTGCAGATAGATGGCGACACTAGGACAACTAGAAGGCGGGTTATTTTTTTACTGATTTGACTTCCGGGTTTTTAGCTCTAAATATTCGTGATAAGGGCTGGCGGATGCGGTTACTACAGGTCAACATTATCATTTCGAGACTATGCAGTTCGTACAATTGAAATTGAAACTTCACTTGGTAAGTTCATTTAATTTCTAATTATTTTAAAGGTCACCCTTTGTTTTATTCAGCAAAAGTATTTTTCAATTGGCAGAACGTATTTTATTTTCATTGCTGCGAAGTAAATATTGTTGTGTAACTCAGGGCACCTTAAAGTTAGCAAAGTAGAATTTTAATTCCTCGGTCTCGCAGACAACGTCTTATAATTAATAAAATTGTCTTTGAGAGAAAAAAGTGTAATGAAACTCAATTAATTAGGAGAGTGTCCTCGCATTTTAAACTAATTTTACGTTAATGAAAGACGCCATTTAAAGGCCAAAGTATAATGATAGCGAAAGAAAAAACTTGTTCAAAAGTTAAGAAAACGATTAATTAATAAGTATGTACCTACGTATATGTTAGAAGATACTGCGTTGCTCCACTATGTTATAAGATATTTATAGCAGTGTATTCCATTGCCTTGCCGATCGCGATGCTCCAACATTGCTACTCAAAGAACCGAAATGGGGCACGAAGTCAAACAGCTATACAATATTTTTTCGAAGCAATTCAATGTATTTTCGACATCCTGTAAGTATGGATGTTACCTAAGCTATAGCCCTGAATACCAAGAGGACATATTGCAAGTATAGAAGTGTCTATATTTTAGTAAAAACTATTAGCAATGTACTTTATTACAATTAGTATGACTATTTATTTGAGCAAGTCAAGTTGAGAATATTTCGCTCCACACTCCACACACATGGACCTTATTGAACAATTAAATTACTAAGTTTTTTTTACTTTTTAATTACGATATAACAATCTTTAATTTCAGTCTCATATTTTCAAATAATAGGTATTTCATTTCCATGATAAAGGGGATTGGTTAAAACTTGGAAATGTGTAATAAAACTTTTTCTTTAGATTTATTGGTCTGCCTTCTAAAGACTGCGGAGTTCGAAGGAAAGAAATTGAGTCCGGTTTAATATTTTATGCATTTTGATAACGAATGGGTGAAATATAACAGAAATATTTTAATGAGCGCCCTTTACAAAATTTATTTAACTTCAGAACTTTACAAAAAGTTATTACCTTTATTACTTTAGTTAATAAATCATGGTTATTGAATTTCACTACCAATAATGTAAGTTTTTTGCCATAATTCCCACTCTTCATTACAACTTATCAGACTCAATTTTTTTACCTGTAACCAATTTAACCATGTTAATTTACGCTGATTTATACGCCATAACTTAATTTAAAATTAAAACCCATAAGCTGTTTAAATTGAAATTTGTACGTTATGAATTTTCTAGAAAGTTTATCGCTATCTTACGCTGTGAAGCTTAAAGCTCGTCCCTCAAACACACTATGTGGTATTTCATCGCAGATACGACGTAATGACGTTATTAATATAAAAGTAAACACTGTTTTAGAGGGAGGCATATAAAAACGTTATTTATGTGCGTCCGTTACATTGTCGTGCTCTAAATGGCATGTTATTTATAGCGCTTAGACCCGGAATAACAAATTACGTGATAATTTTGCATAAAAGTTTAATGTGTTTGTGCATCACGAATATAATATTAGTTTGCATGTTTGTTACTGTTTTTAACTAATAATCTAAATTTTACTAACAAAAAATAACCGACTTCAAAGTCTCAAAAACTACATAGTTGTCAGATCTCGTTCAAATTTATGTGAGACCACATGACAAGCGCCTGCTTTCGATTAAAAAAAGAATCATCGAAATCGGTTGGCGTGACATTGAGTTATTCGTCAATTTGTCGCGCACATCTTAACACAAATTTACGACTTATGTAGTTTTCTCATGAATGCCATTGTCAGATCTCAATAAAATTTATGTGGGACCACATGACAGCCACCAGATTTCGATTAAAAAAAGAATCATCAAAATCGGTTCGCCCAGTCCAAAGTTCTGAGGTAACAAACATAAAAAAAAAAAAAACAGTCGAACTGAGAACCTCCTCCTTTTTTGAAGTCGGTTAAAATAATAACAATTCTGTTTTATAAAGAACTTTACTTAACACTAGAAAGACCGGCATTCGTACCCTACCTAGAAAGACCAACGACGTCATTTTGACCCTAGAATGTCCATTGACTGTCGATAACGAACTATTGATAAATTTATAGAAAAATACACTATTATTATGTTTTAAAATTTATTTATTTTAATCAGATATACATTTGGAACAAATTATGTTTTTTTTTTTGGTATTTTTTATACACTTTCCACAAACTGGTTTCTTACAAGTATCATGTAAGAGGTTTTATTCGTTTTACATGTTGTATTTATTTGACGTTGTATTTTTTTTTAATTTATTGAATGGACTTTGTCGCTGAGCGACCACATGGTCCCGGTATTTTGCTTGAACTTGAGTTTTCCACCATTTCGATTATATTTTCGGTATCACAATGTAGACGAGCCGGACCTGGATGATTTTTTTGATGTACCGCTCGTAAATCAAAAACGAGTTGTAGGATAAAGTTATGCCGAGAAATATTCGTTTTAGTAATTTTTTGTAAATTACCCATGCATTTATATTAGCTCGGTCTAAAACATTATAAAATACATGTAAGGCCATCTACGTGAACCAGCTCTCACGGAGTATTTTCTTGCCATTTGATCCAAGTATCAACACCAAATGTTGTTGAATTGTAAAATTGTACAGTTTTAGGAATTTTTTTCTCGCCTGTGCTAATTTTAACACTGGGGTGTAGTGTAGCGTACTGAGAATCATTACATTTTTGTTCGGTTTTCCTTGATAAATAGTAAGAGTAGTACCAGAGTCCAAAATAAATGAATAATACCGTGAAGTCGAATTGTTTTACAGATTGTTGGTATTTCCCTTCTCGCACGCCTCATTGTACCCACTATGCTTGTTTGCTCGGCTTTCAGTTTATCTTTTTTTTTATGGATATAGCCGACAAACGAGCTGACGATCCACCTGATGGTAGGTGGCTATCGTCGCCCATGGACATCAGCAACACCAAAGGCATCACTGATGCGTTGCCGACCAAGAAAGAGAGAAAAAAAAGAAAGAACTGGCTCTCAGGCCTCCAGCCGGAACACGACGAGTCGTTTGGCAGCTGACTCATATTATGCTATCTACATATCTGAAAGTTTATCTGCCAGTTTCATAGAAGTGAAAAAATTATCTGTAGTAATATTTCGTCCTTTTTTCATGTAGGGTTGTAACAGTCTCAATATAACATGTTCTGGTAATGATTCGCTTGTACGATCTTCATCTCGGCTTTTATTGGAAATACTTACAGAAGAAAAAATTATACAGTTTACACACCACTGAGATTTTCGACACTGATCACACAATAAGCAAGCCCAAGAAAATATTTATCGGTAATGTAAACAAATCTTAGCACCCTCAAGTATCATACTTAAACGCGTTCTTTGTATGAGGTCATTTTGACCAAAGTGGTCTTTTTAGGTATAACTCATTGTATTTCGAGATGTAATTTAGATAACAAGTTTATATTTCAACAGGAACTATAAAACTACAAAATATTAAAAGTCAAAGAGTGTCGTTTTTGAACAAAGCGTATATTAAAAAATACGACCGTTTTACGTCACGAATAAGTCAATTTGACCACTCTGGTCTTTCTAGTGTTAAGACGTTCCATCAATCATTCTTTGAACCGGAGAAGTTCTACTTCTTTAATTAGCGATGCTTTGAGATTTATCTGGCTTGAAAAGAAAGGAAGAATATGTTTTTATTTACTTCCCTTTATTTTGCGAATGTAAATTATGTTTCTGACAAAATAAGCAGACGTAAAAACCTTTGGTTAGTAGCCAATGCCGCCCACGGACAATTAAACGACCGAAAGGAAGTGGGGTACTTCCATAACATAAAAACATCTCTCTGTTGATCTTAATAAGGTGGTACTTGGTAGCTATCGAGGTAAACATATCACCCTGAGTATCGATAGAATGTAGTGTACCTAACTGGGTTGTACGAACAAATGTAAACCATCTAAGCTATATTAAATAAGATTTTTAATCGAATTAGGTTCAGTACAAACACTTTGCGAACGTTAAATTACGCCATTGCTTCAACCAAACCCCACGTTGAGTGGTCCCCGGAGAAGAAGCGGCAAGAAACTACCGAGGATTTTTTCCTACTCACAGTTTCAGCAAGTACTTATTACTACTATGTATATTATGAAACTTGTGGCGACAGCGCACACGCGTCACATGGTGACGTCACGCCAATCTGAATCACGCTATCGAAGTTTTCAAAAATCGATAGTATATATACAAAAATGCTTCGACAAGATCATTTGGGGCTCGGCCGCCTCCCAGGCAACACACCTCATCTGGCGGGAGATCTCCCTTTGCCAAAAACTCATAGGTATAGTAAATCTGTGTATAGTGTGTACACCGAAACGCTACCTGACTAAAGGACTTTTACATAATCAAATTAGAATATCGTCGTTGCGACTTAAACGCCCCAACTCAGAGTCACTAACGGTTACTTTAATCACTCCTTAGTAAAGAATCACCATACAAATGATGTACTAAGGAGCGATTTAAGTAATCGTTAGTGACTCTGAGTTGGGGCGTAAGACCTCTTATGTGTTATGTGCCACTTTTGGCAAAATCATTTTTTTACGTCAAATGATTCTACATTTTGAAGCACTATCGAATTCAAAAACTCTCATATTCCCTCAAAAAGCAGATTTTTCACACATAAGAGGTCTTAAAGTCGCACGATATTCAAATTCAGATAAATAATATTCAGAGGAAAGCAAGTCCTGCTGAAGACAGTAGCGCTAGTCCACAGTTTAAGTAACGGCAGACAATCCCGGATTACAGATAGTGAGTTCCGGTGCTATCTGCACTCAGCGGCCGCTTACTGGCTTGTAAGCTTAAACCGTGATTTAAATCTACGTAGAGCCGTTTATGTTGACACAAAGACTATTTTACAATAGACTTTAAATTATACTCGAGTTGACCATTAGTAACATGTAATGGTAATATTATTCGAAGAAGAATTTGCATCAGGTCAATATAAGAAAATTATGATATTTGAAAACCACATAGCTTAGTTATATGGACTTTGGTTGCTGAGGCAACGGTTCTGAGTTCGATTATTGTGTAATCTATCAGATAAAGTTTTCGGGATATTATTATTAATGATGTTATAATAGGTAGTGTCATAAAAGTAATGCCTCCGTTTGGTTCAGCCACAACTTATTTCCTTAAAATGGAAACGCTGATTAATTTTTTTCTAGTTATATACCTAATTGGGTTATAAAATTTCGTCTCATTAGGATTTGAAAATTAAGTAGTAACAGACAATATACCTAAATAATTCTACTTATATATTTTAATGTTTAACGCTTTGCAAATCCTGATAGCAGTAGCAAAATCGCATGTGATCACCGAGTTTCAAACTCCTCTACAACGTACAATTCCCGATACTATTAAAACGTTAGCATTGCAAGTAAATTCACCAAGTGTCGGAAGCATTTCGACACTATTACTTTCAAATTGGCTAGACCCAGATAGCGGCTTGGCGGAGGACGCATCGCCAAGTATCTCGTTCACTGCCAAGTTGTTCTCAGATGGAACATTCGGTATTTCACACCCTAACGCGCTTATCTATGATCTAGTTACTTTTAAGTTTTTGGAAGTATCGCTTGAAGTTTTTGTTAGTACAGACGTAACGTTGTTTAGTACAGTCCCCTGCAAAGAAAAGTGACCCATCTCTTAATAAACACACAGTAAAAGATGGGTTACTTTTCTCTGCAGGTGACTGTACAATCTATGTTAAGTAGCCACTGTAATCGAACGTCTTCAAAAGCTAGCTTGCAGTTCACTGTTTTGTAAGTAAAACTGACCATTAAGCTGTTAAAACGTAGTCATCACCGATCAAACATTGTTTGAAACACTGCTGCCATTGCTGCCAGTGCTGCCTTTGACTCATCACCATTCAGAAAGAAAGCACTGAATACTTCAGTCTTCAATACATAAGCTACATAATATTACCACCTATAAAGATTTCTCATGTTTTTAAACACTATGTAACAAAATGATACGAGCCGGTCCAAAACCGGCATAAATACAAAAAAAAACATATTAAGATACAAAATACACATTCATACCCGCCAATAGAACTCGATACCCCATAGGTAAAAGACATATTCTAGTATTTTATAGAGATGTAAGTGTATAATACAGCAGCCATAATACAAGAATTAGCTTCCCTGATCCGCTCGTCCGATGTCGGAGTGTCGACGTAAGCTGCGGACACCGACACCCGACACCCGACACCGCGCTCGCGATACCGCTCCACAAACAAATTAGCATTTCACTCGCTCAGCGAAATTTATTTTAATCTCGCTTTTCCGTTTATTGTTTTTTCAGGTAAAAATAGGTGGCTGAGGCGCGGCTCAACGGCTCACTGTTATGAAAATTTGTGTGATTACGAAAAATATATTTAAAATTAACTGGATTCTTTTGTAACTATTTTGACTCGGATTCGTGTTCCAGGTATTTTTGCTGTTTATTCGTGAATTTATAGATAAGGCTCGTTCTTACTTAGCTTTACAGGTACCTACATAGCAAGGAAGCATGCAAATATCTATCTATCTCTGCTTATCGCCCCTTTAAAAGCACAGAATCGCTGAAGAAATGACAACAATCAATCATGATTGTAGCCGGTCATCGACCCTTGACTTTGCCGACAAAGTCTATGACCGGGTAAGGCCGACCTTAGTACCGTTAGTAACACACAAGTTCTCAGTCCTCACTATTCTATATCCTATTCGTGATGACGCAAAGCTCATAACAACAAACAATCAAATCTAAATCTCGGTAATATATTAGGGAAACCAGCGTCATATATAATTCACCGGCGTTCGCGCCGACCCCGTTATTAATCTCTCAATCACAGCGACCTTGAACTTTGCGCAGCTTCAGAGAAATCCCGAGGTTGTTGGGGTAATTATCACACCATTCTCAATTTACAAGGTGTATCAAATTTATTTGTTACCATTGTTTGAAGGTTCAAAGGTGCAACGAAGGTGCAAATCGAATAATGCAATACGGATACCAAATTAAACAGCTCACCCTAATTTCAATAATCTAAATTTTACTAACAAAAATAACCGACTTCAAAGTCTCAAAAACTACATAGTTGTCAGATCTCGTTCAAATTTATGTGAGACCACGCCTGCTTTCGATTAAAAAAGAATCATCGAAATCGGTTGGCGTGATATTGAGTTATTCGTCAATTTGTCGCGCACATCTTAACACAAATTTACGACTTATGTAGTTTTCTCATGGATGCCATTGTCAGATCTCAATAAAATTTATGTGGGACCACATAACAGCCACTAGCTTTCGATTAAAAAAAGAATCATCAAAATCGGTTCGCCCAGTCCAAAGTTCTGAGGTAACAAACATAAAAAAAAATACAGTCGAATTGAGAACCACCTCCTTTTTTGAAGTCGGTTAAAAAGGTATATATCATGATGCCATTTTTGATAGCAGGCGGGTATTTTTAATTTTTCTCATACTAGTTTATGGAGGCCATACACGATCAAGTGTATTTGATCAAGCGTCAAGCGGACTTGACGCAGCATCCAATATACTTGATTGTGTATGGTCACGGTATAGCTATCTGCCATATATCTATCCCATGCACACTGGATAGCGCGTCAAGTCAAACTGCAAATTTTACAAGTCAAACTATAGACTGGATCAAGTAATTATCGTACTATCATAAATCATAATAAATGTTTATTTTGTCTGTAGCATGAAAGCTGCCACCAAAATATCAAAATAATAAGATAAAGAACATATTTTACAGAGAGCCCCGATGTAAAAAATATCCTGTATCCGAAGAAAAAAATATCCTGTAGATAATTTCGCCTTGGGACTTTTAGAATCCAAAAGACGTCGACGTTTAAAAAGCGGTTATTTTCTTCTACAGTCTAATTATCCTTGATAATTGAAAGGCTAATTAACCTCGCCTTCGTTCGTTTACTTTCTAGTTCAGCACTAAGTCTCTTAATGTTTTTCCCTCAGAGTATTTGCATATTTAGAGCAACATTTAGAAACTTTTGTCTTGCGAGAATTGAAAAAGTTTGTTTATTTATGTAACATAAAAATTATATATTTTAATATATTGGATAATATTTATTCGTGCAACTAATGCAACGGTGCTTTCGTGCGCAGATATGGGTAGGTTTAATCGACTTACGGCCGGTCTCAATAATGTACTAACAGATGGAAGGCTGTGAATAGGGCTACCATTAGTATGTTATCTGTCATATTTGTCAATTTTTGCCTCTGAATAATTGACAAATATGACAGATGACAGCCCTATCCACAGTCTTCCATCTGTTAGTACATTATTGAGACCGGCCGTTAAGGTTTAAATACTGCTACCTAAGATGCACAATGATATTTGCCTAATATCGCCCGTCGTGTTATTTATTATTTAAAAGACTGTAGCATGATCCACAATATTGCTCCAATGTGCAGGTGACAAAGTAAATAATGGTGTTTGAATGTCTGAAGTACTTACCCTACCAGGGGACACAGTGATGAGGGCATTAGGTATCACAGAGAGTCATCACTGATATCCTCGTAGCAGTCCCCTGGCTTATGGATGCTATGAGAGAGAACAGCAGGGAATCGAACGGGGAGCCTTGCATCAGCAAGCAATTATTGGTAATCGGTCTTCTTCACCATGGAATTGATGATACCAACCAGTAAGCAAAGAAACGTCACAATGTCTAATATTTAATCATTTCAAGATTCCCAGCTATAACAATATTATCAACCGCCAGAAAATGTAATAAAGGTTTCACGGAGACAAATATACCTGTTGTTGTCTGTCCCGCGTCGTTACTTTTGACATTTTTCTAAGAGCACTCACAATGGAGCGTTATTTCTCGCCCGAAAAATCTCGTTTTGTGGCACAATAGCTATTATTCTTTCGAGTGAAATTTCAAGATGGGTTAAATAGAAATGTAGGTAGCGAATAGGACTTTAAGAAGTCTTTCTTGTTTGTTTTTTTATTATTTTAGGACGTAAGAGGAACTTATCTAATAAACGATTGGCCAACATCACATTTACAGGTTACTAGGAGATATATTAAAATGTCACTAATTAAGTATATCAAGTTATAACATGGAACAGTTTGTTAGGTTTCCATAGCTAAATAAATTTGTAAAGATTTGTTATAATTTCACTCAACTGTTTCCTAATCCATCATTTTATATTTACAACCCTGGAGCGTAAAATAAAAATACAAATCATACTTCATTTAACTCTCGAAGAACCTTGTACCGTGAGTTTGAAGAAAAAAGATGTAAAACATATTCATTCTCATTGTTAATACATTATTATATGAAAGTTATAAAATGATTATTTACGATCCTCCCTGGAACGGTGAACAACGGTTTACCTTGAGACGTCAAATATCAAATTATTAATGACCTGGGATTTGCTGCGGTCTTGTTGCTCACAGAAAACATTTTTAACACTAAACTATCTTATAAAAAAAATAGCTCCAAACTTCTCCAAACGTCTACTTGGCTGGCTTGAAAATGGGACCGATATGACACGGGTGTACTACCACGTTGCTCCAATGTGGTCGATAAAAAGGTTAGATGCCAACCCTATTCTCGGAAGTTTATATGCCGTCAGAAAGCTACCGCTGTTATGATGATTACAACTGGGACAACAAAAGCTGCTATCACCCTTGGTTCATCATCAGCAACGATCAATGAGAGAGTAACGGAACTTCATCATTTCATCACGGTTTATTTCGCCATTTCTTCTCCATGACAAGTACCTTTCCGAAATGGTGGTGGAATAAAAAATACGTACATAATTGTATCAGTGATAGCTGTATGAGTAAATGATTTAGACTTTGATCTACTTCTTGCGCTGCTCTCTTTGCTTCTGATACAATAAATTTAATTCAATTATCTCATGATTAATTTAGTGGCATGCTTGCTCTCGTGCCTCTTCAGTCTGCTGAGTGTATTGTTTTTATCGCCATAAAATACAGCAGTATACGACTGTGTTTAGTCACTCATGCAGCAGTACATGACGCAAACGGTGTACGTCCAAATATTGTCGCTGCGACATATTATTATATGACGGGAGACACGCCGCACCAGTGAGTGAAAATATGCATTTTCTTCCTACTAATATAATAAAATGTGAGAAACTTTGTGAAGATGTATGGAAGTAGAATGTAAGAAGAGTTTAGTTATCACTCTTTCATGCAGAAAGTACTGAATGGATATTGATGTTTAGCAATCAGGTAGACCTTGATCTGGAATAACATGTAAGGTACGTATTATCCCGGAAAACGCGGGCAAAGCCGCGGGCGGAGCGCTAGTAATTAAATATGCGACTTACAATGTGCGACTTACAATGTGCGACTTACAATGTTTGACATACAATGTGCGACTTACAATGTGCACCTTACAATGTGCGACTTACAATATGCACCTTACAATGTGCGACTTACAATATGCACCTAACAATGTGCGACTTACAATATGTATCTTACAATATGCACCTTACAATGTGCGACTTACAATATGCACCTTACAATGTGCGAATTACAATATGCACCTTACAATGTGCGAATTACAATATGCACCTTACAATGTGCGAGTTACAATATGCGTCTTACAACGTGCGACTTATCGTACAATATGCGCCTTACAATGTGCGACTTTTTTAAATCGCTGTCACACTGTGACTGACTTTATTACACACTCAACATGTATTTGTGATTCAACATTCCGTCTATACAGAATATAACAAAAATATTTCATAAAGAAAAGCTTATCCTACAAAGGTGTGAAACGTAAATAAATAAACAATATTTGTTACATGTGATAAAAGACAAGGAGCTATGATTGAAACGAAAACAAACAGGAAAGAAGTGAGTACGGTAACATGAACAAAAACGACAATACAACATAATAAAAGTTGTAAAGCCAACCCAGCCCTTTTAGCGTAATTTCTGAACTGTCGTATAGCGGACGAGTATACGATATGCGATACATGATGATACCTCATATTCCATTGCTGGGCTCGGGTCTTCCCACATTCCCCTCCCAATGTGAAGGGTACAGGCTGGTCTACCACACTTGACAAGTGCGGATTGAATGATCTCTCAGACATCTGTGAACATTATGTATTTTTTGTTTGGTGTTGTTTAGAATTTCAAGGCAAGATTCGCACTCAGATTCCCTTTTGCTAGAGATTAGCATTCAAATGTGGGTTATCACTGCGTATTACTCTTTTTGTTATGCGCGCCGCGAAGGGCTGGAATAACTTATTCTCGCCAAGTTATAATGTGGTTATCTATAGGAGAGAGTGAATAGACTCAAATATTTGTGTGTGCTACAGAATATTTTTTCTTTAAAAGTAATATTTTCGAAAGTTTGTGAAGGATCAGAGCATAATGGGTTGACTTGACCTTACCTACGTTTTAATACGAGAGAAGAGACGACCTGAGAAGAGGAACAGTTAGTTGATGGTGATGAATGTTACATTGCTACTGATCAGGAACGCTGCCTGATCCGTATTGCGTGTAGAATCTTTCAAGCAACATGTAAAAGCACAACTTGTTGCATACTATACTTAATGTATATTCTATGCCTGTCTGCAAAGTAAGGGGTTCCGGGTTCGATTCCCGGCCGGGTCAGTTTATGTGACAGATAAATATTTTGTACTCGGTTCATGGGTGTATTGTGATGTGTTACATGTGTCGTACATGCCACCCGCGACACAAGTAAAAACCTACTGAGGGGGTGTGAGTATGTAAGCCTTTGTGTTTTACTATAACGTAGATGAAAATGTTAATGACAAGGACGCATGGTGTTAATCAGTTCTGTAATCGGTACCGCTCAGGTTAGGGTATATATTTTTTTGTAATCAATGCATTGTAGGTACTATACACAGGAGGACTTTCTTTCGTCATTTCTCCTCCATGACAAAGCACTTTTCCGAAATGGTGATATAATAAAAAGTAGACGTGCAAAAGTGTATCAACCTATATGCATAAATTATTTTGATTTGATTTAATTTGAATTATTTGATATCTCAATGTTATATCAGATTAATGATCAAGGAACAAACTGAGACTACTTACTGAACAAATTACATGTACAGAGCAAGCTGTATAACAGTGTTCCTACAGCCAACACTAATGTCAAAGGCCTCTAAGCTTACAACTGGTGTTACACTGACACTCTTTATTTATTCAACACCGCCCTTTGACGGATACACGGCTAAATTGTACAGCCGCCCTTCCTCCCTGGAACACCCCGGTACCACCCAGAGGTTTTTATTTATTGATGCCGAAGAAACAAATCTGTGCGTGTAAATCTGAGTTTATATTTTAGGTTATGACAGGTGTTTTGCTTTGCCCATAATAATATATATTTTTTAAAGGATCACTGGTCCAAACTCCCCCAAAATTAATGGTAACATGACTAAACAAATCACCGTCTTATTTGAAGTTTTACAAGTTTAGACCGGTTTGCTACCTTATCTACGGAACCCTAGAGACCCTAATGCGTGTCAACTGTTCCTGAGACACAAGGAGTTTATCTATATTAATAATAAATGCTTACACGTTCCCCGCTAGGATTACCTTTGTCATGAGTGACATAGACAAGTACAAAGAACACGGAATAAAACTCGAGAACAAACGTTTGTTCAGTCTGCGCCGGTCGAACCTATGAGCAGAATCTCTCACAGTATACATAGCATAAGTTTGGTGTAATTGAAACAAATGGACAATTTAATACGTAACTGATAAAGGAAGTAATGACGAAACTTATGTCTAAACTATCAACCAGTAACTAGTTACTACTAGTGCAAAACTACTTACTACTTACGTTACTACTAGGTAAACGAAAGCTACTGTTACTGCAGTAGCTTTCGCTTCGCTTCAGAATTTTTTTATGGATGTACATATTATATATGTGTCATGGTCATGGTGAATTGAATCTTCGCGAATATGTAACAAAACAAACAATCAGTACAAACAAACAGTAAATAAAAAATCTTAAAATAATTTCTATGGGTCCTACTGCGTTACTAAATATATGGGTCTAGTGGCAGTAGTTCGGTTACTAGTCCGGTCAACCGAACTAATGCAACTTTTTAGTGTCAGTAGTTCGGTTAGTCCGGTTAACCGAACTACTGATACTTTTTAGTGGCAGTAGTTCGGTTAATATAACGATACCGGAAATTACAATTTCTTATTACTTAAATCAAAATGAACATGCAAATAAAAGGTTTTTTGAAGTGAAAACTTCTTTAGCATCATTGTGATTTGAAAGTCGATGAAACGAAAAAGGGACAGTAAAAAGAGGCAGACACATGCTGTAAAAGTCTCAAATCTCTTCGATGTATAGACTTCGATCGGTTACAGTTTTGTTATGAACATCCCAATATCCTTCTCAAACACCGATTCAGAATACGGAAACCATGTTATGACGTCACATCGCCAATCTATATCACTCAAAAAGTTTTCCGAGAAGCGCGCTTGTTTCCTCGAATCACTTCCGTCGGCTTCACTCGAATGTCGGAGTTAGACAAGTTTGTTGATAGCATTAAGTGCACTTTACACTATCGACAGCGCCATAGAGACTCAAATTGAATGAAGAACCATGGTTACGTTGGGGCTTAAGTGCTATTGTTTGGGCATCAAAGTGTACCTGGGAGATTGTTCAAATGACTTATGGAAAAAATAAAATGATTATTGGTGATTTCTTTTACTCTCTTCTTTCATAGTCGGTAACGCATCAGTAATGCCTTTGATGTTGCAGATGTTTATGGACAATGGTTGCCACTTACCATTAGTAGATCGTCAGCGTAGGTAAATTGTAATGGTAAGGGAAGACCGAGAGTGTGTATCTGTCTTGTCAACAGCCATGGGAGGAAGAACCAGTGGATTCTCCACGGATTGTCAAAGCTTTAGCTCATTTTCATTGATCGTCAATTTAATTCTTACACTACAATTTATGCCCAACCTTACTGAATAAACATTCTAGAGATCTTTTACACACATTGTGTGCAAAGTTTCAGTTTTCTGGCCCCAGGGAAATGAGCTCCAGCTGAGCAATGACATAGCAATGATATAGCAACCATAGCACTTCAGAAAACGCTGAACAAGATGTTCATTCTGTAAATTCTGTAGGTGGTGTGTCTTTTATACATAATGAGTGAACAGACGACGCGCTGAGAGAAAACTGCCGTGCTCGGGAGTTTACACAAGTGACACCCCTGAATTCCCTGATTCATTAACCGCGTCACGCGCCAGCGTAATGAACTCGAAATGTGCCAAACGTCGGCGTCTGAATTTTATTATGCTTATAAGGTGCGCTGCTAATTAAGTCTGAATCTCTAGTTAAAGGGAAAACAAATAAGGAGTTACTATTTTCTTTATACCCACTGTAGAAGAAGATGAAGCGTGTGTATGTCGTGTCGTATTTGATTCCACGGCGCGTTGGTCTCTGCATGCTAATATAAGTCTGAATGACGTTGATTTTAAGACTCGTATTTCTCGTAGATACTCATAGCACTGGTAGATTGTCGATCTCTAACTTCGACCAATGATAGGGCGCTATTCATCCAATGCTACGTGATACGCCTCAGGTACCTATTCGAAGCTTGCCCTACGTGTATTATATTTATAAACTTCTTGGTACTTTCCAAGTTACAAGGGCAAACAATCTAATAACTGCGGATTCAGCACATACGTAGCTAAACGAGCTGTGAAGAAGCTGTAAACCACCGTGGCGTGCCGGTGATAGCACAACCAATCGGACAAAACTGGGTTCCTGGCGATTAAATAATATTATAAATAATTACTTAGTTTAGTGCTCATTCGGCGAACGGACGTGCGATTATATTCATGTAAATTATAAGTTGTGGAAGTTTTATTGTCATCCACTTTAACCTTTTCGCGGTCTCCTGGCATTTTTTGTTTCTTTCCAGTTTTGAGTATCGAATTGAAAGTTCTCACGTATCGCGGACAAACGTATAGAACATTTCGTCAGTTCACTTTTATGTTAATTATGCCAAGGGGATTCAACGTTCGACTTTGACTACGCTATTAAAAATTAAAATGAATTCCCGTATTTTGGCCTACGTTGACGGCTAGTCCTGCATTTTGCAAACAGCCTTCAAAGCAATCCTACCCCGCGTTGTATTATGCACAAATTCTTCTCGTACGATTTGCAGTATTCCGTCGAATATTTAGGTTTGGCTTTGGCAACTACTTGGATGTTCGCTAATGGAATTCAAACAGGAGGCTGCATTCTGAGAGTTCTCTTCCTGATCTCGTAAAGTATGCAAAGTTGTGTTGGTCTTTCACCTCATTATAGTTAAATAAATTGTGATGATATCTTCCAAAATGTAGTTACAGTAACAAAAGCTTTTCTGTATTCAGCATGGAGTTCTCATTAACAAAATTTCAACGCATAATTATGGCAAAGTTTTTTACACCGTTGTACGCTCAATATAATAAAATGAACAGGGCAGGCCTAGGGACTCTTCTAAACATTTGTGGAACTGCATGGTTACTTTAGTCTACGATAAATTACCGTCTTCTATGACCAACCATATGACTAAAAAACCCATCATTTGACAGTTAATAACTCGTTATAAACAAGCTAATCTAAATTATTATCTCTACTGTCTATTCAAACACCAAGAAAGCGGAATAACTTTCAGCCACACGTAGAATACTGACCAGAAAGAAAGAGACAGAGCAAAAGAGAAAGAGAAGGGAAAGGTGAGAGTTGTAAGCTTCGATTCTATATTCAACATTGTGCAGTCTAAAGTATCTCAAACATTACAGGGTAACTGTAGATAACATTATTGCACTCTCTACAGTCGTGTGACGTGTGATGGCAACGTCTTAATGCTCATATTTATCCGGCGGTCGCAGGCACAGGCTGGGAGATGCTAAATACAGGAGCAGTCTAGACTGACAACCGTACAGTGTACACATATAATATGTATAATTATGTAAATAGACTAGCCTTAGTATTTGCGAACCTTGTAGAATATACAGAAGTATATCGCATGGTGAAAACTACCAACAGGCTCAAAGAAATGGTGTATTTGAATAAAATTTGTTCTGTATTAAAATACTTGAAGAAATTAATGTGGGGTTATTTGCCTTAATACCGCATTCAAATATATTTTCAATAGTTCTACAACAATAACTATAGTTTAATAGGTTTTGCGGAAAATGATTATACCTGGTAGATGGTACTGGTAAACCTTATCAAACAGGATTATGCTGATAAGATAATTGATTACTGTTTATATCTGTAATTATTCAGTTTATACTGTTTATATTAATATCCAGAAAACATATAAGTAGAAGAACTTAAGTGGAAGATACGCTTCCTGAAAATCATAAAATTTTGTCAATCCATCGTGTCGTGTTGTCATTCAAGGGGCACACATGATACCATGTACTCGTATCTCATAGATTCCAATAACCCTGAAAGAACCGAGATGTGAATTGATTGCGTATTGTCTTTCAGACAATATGTTCAATCCGTTGCATAAGTATTTGTACGCTCCATATTTACTAATAATACATCTAGGTCGGGTTGAATCTGTGTAGATATTAGTTTTGAATCTTTTTTTATGTTAGTTTTTATTTAAATTCATCATCAGATCAAATCATTAATGCATTGCGACCAAAAAGGACTGCTTCGTTTTTGGACCCATGTTATTACGGTTTCTTCTTCATTGCAAGTTAAATATGTATCAAAATTTTCATTGTCGATTTTAGATGGAGATTGGTAGTTAACGAGGCGGTTAAAATATCTTACCCGTGATAGTTATAATAATAAATTACGCTTCACACTCATAGCCCCACACTAGGATTCCCTGTGTCGTGGGTGCCATGGACAACACACTAGACAAGGACATTCACACCCAGACCGAGAACAGAAATTCAAACTCAACATTCAAGTTTCTGTCTCGCTGGGAATCGAACCCAGGACCCTTGGTGGGGCGATCCGGCATGGTAACCATTGCGCCACACGGCTCGTCGCATAGATATAGTTGCATAGACATTAACCTACCTATTCATATTAAAAACCTGTCTAAATTAAACTTACAATCAATATTTAATGACATAGCTCAATTAATTATTTATAATTCTATAGTTACTCGTCTTAACCGTTAATAATTTCTCCTTAATGACTGTTTATCGAAGTTTTAATTGCAAACGTTTCCTTTGTAACATCGGAGTTTCCAAAAATGTTCTTATTGTTCCTCACTACGCCGCCGGGGCACTTTCTTTGTTCTAGAAACATGACGACGTGTGAATTAACAGTAGGTAGTCGTTAGTGGTATAATAATTGGAAAACAAAAAGCTATTTCACAAAATTAAGTTACTATTTCTTTCAATTAAAGTCGCAGAAACGTTGTACTAACTATACTATACTAGCGGATACCCGGCGTGTACTACGAGGTAAAATTTTTGTATGGGTTAAGTGGAAAATCGACTTCACGAATGGACTTAATGTGCCCATACGGTCCAATTTTCAACTCATTTAGTCCAGTAGTTTCGGAGCAAATTGGGACGGTCTGTCCGTCCCTAAAAATATGAATATGAATTAAATATTATCCAGAGATTATGGATTTATACATTTAGCGACGAATAAGTTTATGTTGGCTGTGTAATTGTTACAATTTTTTCATGTTAGTTCAGTTCGGCTCGTGCAGCCAGATTTGACTCAACTAATCGCACAGAGGGATTGTCACTGATGGATTACTCTAAAAACTACTGCGCCGGTACGATGTATCTCACGGCCGTCTGTACGCACTGTGGCTTATTATATCTATTTTTAGGGTTTGGACTAACGCTTTTACGCTGAGGTTTTACGCCCCAACTCAGAGTCACAAATGGTTCCTTAAATCGCTCCTTAGTACAGAATTTGTATGGTGATTCTTTACTAAGGAGCGATTAAAATAACCGTTAGTGACTCTGAATTGGGGCGTAAGACGGGTAATAATTTTTTTAACAATTTTTTGATATTTTTTATCCCCCTGACATCCGCAGATAAGGATTCAGGTATCGGGCACATCGCCAAATACAAATAACAATGACAAAATGACGAGAGTGCGAATAAATTCCCACCATCGGCGGAGCACTCCATTAGTCGCGATCGATCAGTCGCACAGCCACCGGCACCTGAAACTACACTCACTGTGGTTACTATTATAAGTATCTGGATGACCGAGCTTTGATCGGTATTTTAGTGTTGGTTAACAACGCCATCTACTGAAGTAGGTCTGTCCCAATAATAATAGTATTATTACTCCCCAATAGGTATCAGGAAGAGTCAATGATATTGTAGCAGTTTTTCATTGCCTGAAAACACGAATAAAACGACATTTCCTAAAAATGAATCCTAGTTAGATCGATTTATCGCCCCCGAAACCCCCTGCATTAATGAAAATCGTTAGAGCCGTTTCCGAGACTCAGATTATATGTAATTATAAGTAATTATGTCGGCGCAGAGTAAAATAAATTCGTACTAATCTATCATATACTGTCTATAGATAGTCTTAAATTAAGAAACCTGTAGCTCGAGCACGAATATTTGCGAGAAAGTATTCGTATGGTTAACGTAAGCAATTTGTCAAAGTATGGCATTTTAGTACCATTTACGCACGATAGGGGCGCTTTTGAAAAAATGCCATACAAATTGCTTACGTTAACCATACGAATACTTTCTCGCAAATATTCGTGCTCGAGCTACTGAATATTGGAAAGGCAGACTTAAATTTTAATAATCTTAAAAGCAACTAGGAACTCCAGACTAACTTAACACATACTCATAATTCGATTATAAACTTACGCGGCGTAAAGCTTCACTGCTCTGAAACCGTCAGGTCTCGCTACTTTTATGAATAGGTATAATAATAATAATAATGTACTAATATTATAAATATGAACATTTGTGAAGAATTATGGGTGTTTGTTACTCTTTTGCGCAACGACTACTAAAAGGATTTTCATGAAATTCAGCATACAGATAATGATTTGGTTAATTTAATTGGATTTACGGTATAGGGTACATAAGACGTATATAGTAAGCCGTATTATAAGTACTATTATGTCTTCTGCGGCCGTAGACAGAGCGCTAGTTTTGACTATATTTATACCCCGTCTTCGCCCGTGTATACGTAGATAACACGGACACATCTCAGACTTTATCTTCAACTGAAATCCAGTGTACAGGAATTTAGTTTTATTTTTTATGCTTTTATTTATTATCTGTAGCTTACCCTGTTTGAGTGCGTAAAATCTTGCAATCTTAATTGGGCCTACTTCTTTTTATCCTAAGGCGTTGAAATTTTACTTAATGGGTTCCCGGACGGGGCAGACATTTATGTGACATATATATAAAGATTTATTTTTGAGTCGTGGGTGACATAATAATGCATTATCCATAACATATGTCCATATAGTTCCATTAATTAATGGCTTTCTTTTAAAACGTCGTGTATGAATAACAAGACAAGAGCCCGGACAAGGTCCAGAAATAAAACAAATAAAATAGAAATTAGAAACACACAAAGAAAATTGAAACAATAGAGGGGCGTAAGGTTACCCAACAATACGTAGAATGATACTAGAGAATACGTGTTTACTGTATTTAATCATAATTTATATTGTGATAAACAATGCGCAGAATTAGAGTCGCGAAGCGTATAATTCCGGCAGACGTATTAATTAACCCGCGGCTTCGCGATAATGGGAGTAGTCGAGATGTTACATCCGCTGGCGTGGCTGGTTCACAATACTAATCATTTCATTTATACTGTATGCTACTATATAATTGCAAAGAGCTTTGGAATGCCTCCAGACCTAGGAGGTTAACCAGAGGAGTATAGACATAATGGAAAATAATAAAGTCATTGTGTAGTTAAGCGACAGGCAACCTTTTTTAATATGTTGGAGCACTCACTATTTCGGGTTTCATCGTAATATCGTTTTAATACATTTTAATTCCGGAAATACATTCGCGATTGATAATTAATTTGTTATACATCGATAGTTCGGTGCATCGCTGCAATTCGTTTTCGCCATGTTTTCAGTAATTAGGCCCCAAAGATCCTACTACCTTAGAATAATAATACTACCACTATACGGGCCACTGAGTGAAGTTGAAGTCAAAAAGATGCAAAACAGGACAACAGTCAAAACCATCTCGATGCCGAGGTGTCGACCGACGCCACGCGACGGAACAAGGTTGGTGGATTCACTTTTTTGTATACATTTATTGATTGTTGCGTATTGCCCAGGAAGATTCGTCCTAAACTAAATCGATTCGTACCTACCACCATTTTATGAAACCGAGTTCAAGACCATTAATACTCGAACAGTTTATCCATATAACTGAGGGTGTATCTGAATCGGGATTATACGTTGCATTTAAAATGTTCAGTGTCCGCGATGATATAAGTTTAAAATCATTCGAGTATTGAACTCGATTCCCGAGTATTCCGGGCCCGGACATAAATTGACAATCACCAACAAACTTATTTATGTTAAAAAAATCTCATCAAAAACATAAATGTGAAATTAGAGCCAATAAAAAAAAATGAATTGAGATCTAAATGGGTACCAGGTTCTGTGTAGAAAAGCCTAAATTTTAGTCACAAGAACATGTAATTCAGTTGGTTTTGATTAATTTAATAACACACGTAAAAATGAATGCTATAATTATGTATGTATACCCCAAAGACAGACATGAGTTGGCCAAAAAAATAATACATTTTAATCAGATGTAGAGAACCCCAAAAAACTGCTTTCGTGACAAAAAATCTCACCGAGTAAAGTTTAAAACATTCCGTTTAGTCCCAGTAAAATTTGCAAAAGGAACGATGGAAATATGTCAGCATATTTTCAGCTGGATATTTCATAGAATATTCCCACATCTATTACATTTTAATCACGCTGAGGAATCGGGCAAGAAAGCGAGCAGAATAAAGGGACGGGAATTATTCCCGGCTGTCAGCCGCTGAACTAAATGAAAAGATTTAAAAAATCGTGTCCGCTCCAGTGACTCTCGGGCTACGGCGCGGCGGCGACCGGTACGAACCATGTGGATTGTGGGCCTTTATTCACCCCGAGCCCAGACCGACATGTAAAAATGTATGTTTAGGGACCGTGAAATGTTGATATCTTAAGGAACCCTTTGGATTTATAACAATGAATATGATTTTATTTGTACCCCACGCACTGATGGCTGAGCTTTAATATTATTCACGAATTTTGTCCGCGGTAAAAAAGGTTCGTAACGACGTGACTCAGCGAAGGTTGGAATATTGTTGTTACAATTATTTAAAATGTTATATTAGCTTATTTGTAGCACATAATAATGTTATAATAAGTATTTAAAGTTCTTTAATTAATTAAAATTTACTAATTGGTGTCGCTCTCGTCTTGTCTAGAAATGCGTTGGCTGTACTCATGAAGTTGATGTCGTTTACTGTAATAAGAAATATTTTCGTAACAAACATCATTTGCACCTAAAAACATATCTATATTCTACTGTAGGCACATTATGCACCAGGATGTGTTTGTTTTATGTTTAATATAGGCTGTCTAGTTTCGCAGGTATGGTAAATGTAATTTTAGTGGTTAATAAATCTCTATGGAGAAATTTGGTTACGGGGAATCTGTTTATTTTTTTAACTCCCAAAATTAACGAACAAAATTCGCAGTTACAAAATTGTCCGTATTCTTAAGTGTATATAAACTTTTCCATTCAATAAGTTGAGAGCATACCGCAAATAAACGGATAGAAGATAATGGTGAAATTACGTTAAACTACATAGGTCACAGAAGCCCTTATTTTGTTACGAGTTACCGTTCTGCACAAGTTCTTGTTCCCAACTCAATTTACTCCATAATTACAAAGCTTTACCGGGCGATGTGTGTGATATCATAATAACACCGTAAAGTATCAGTATAAAATGATTAGTTTTATTGAAACAGTCGACAAACATTACTGATACGTTGCCGGCCTAAAAAGAGAGATGAAAAATTACCTTAATTGGCATACAATCTAATTTGAACATGAAAAATGTTACGAAATAAGTCCATCACATTAAATTAACACCTTACATACAATTATAATAAGAGATTTTCTTCTAGATGACAGCTTCTTTTTGTGTTATTAGTTATCACAATTACCTATAAGACACAAGGACATTTATTTATTATTTATTGATCACTATAAAATAATACGGTACCCACAAATGGCGAGCTGCATTGTCCACCAGCTAACCATTGTCCTAAATAGACATTCAGTTTGATTTAACAATGTGTCAAGACACCGCAAACTTAGACGACAATTTTATTTAAATAAATAAAATTATACTTACAATTTAAAACTAATTCTTACAGAAATAGAACATTTTAACTATTACAATCTACATAATCTTTGTTTTAACCTTATACCAGACCTGCTTTAGGTATAACGCTTAAACTTAAACCTTACGAAACAGTACAAATTAAGTTCACACGTACAAAATTAATTAAAGCTTTATATCAGAAGCCGAGGCTTGCGGTAGAAGACTGGCGAGTAATATAACAGATATTGCGAACTGCTAATCCAGTTGATACCGGTTATTGCCAGACGTTACTGGTTTGAGCCGGTTTACACTGGATATTAAATTAACGCTCCGGACGGAGGGATTTTGATGACAGTCAGTTTTTTCTCTGTTCCTTCATAATATTGTTGTAATGCGGTTAATGGACTAACGAAGTAAGGGACGAAATTTTGATTTTGACGGTAATTTTTAGGAACTCTATTATAAGAAATTGTTTATGAGTTGCTTTTACAAGGTTCTTGGAAATGGCTTTGATGTGAATATACATTTTGGCGTTTATTATATTTTCTTCTCCTTTGAAATAAGTTTTTTCATATTTCCATATTAACTTATAAATCGTTTTAATGGCAGCTAAAGAAAACAATCGCCATGAGCCATTCATTTTTAATACACCAACTGTAAATCTTATGAAGTACCTACTATAATGCAAGTTGAAAGTACAAGTAACTTGATTATTGAATTACGTAAACGGCTCGGTCCATGCAATACTTAGCAAAATGGACCGCCCGCTGTTAGTTGGGTCGCTCTTAGCTAAAGTATCCGCTCCCCGTATAGAGCTCTCATGTCGGTCCTCGTATTTCTTACATTTCTTCTTGAAACTTGCTCTGTGGCTGTAAATTGTTAGATCACGCGATATCAGCCAGGATGTAAGCATTTGCTCCTGTGTAGGAGTAGTAATTGTCAAGTGTCAATATTAAAGTTTTCAATCAAGTTTGGCGTGGAATTAAAAAATGCAACCATGGTCTATCGAAAGCGTTACGATAATTATATAGTAGGGCCAAATTATTAGGCAATATTTGACAACGTTGTCCTCAATTTTACTGATGCACGTCAGCTTCAAATATGGTTTAGCTAGGGTTTCCTTCAGAAATTCCTAACATTCTTACTGAGATAATCAAAACAAATTAGGTAAAGAAATAAGTGATTTAAAGTTGACCACCCGTGTGGTGCAATGGTTACCATGCCGGATCGCCGCACCAAGGGTCCTGGGTTCGATTCCCAGCGAGGCGGAAATTTGAATGATGAGTTTGAATTTCTGTTCTCGCTCTGGGTTTGAATGTCATTGTCTATGTTGTGTATTGTCCATGGCACCCACGACACAGGGAATCCTAGTGTGGAGCTGTGAGTGTGAAGCGTTATTTATTTATTTATTTAAAGTTGTGACGTAGCCCGTGTGAACAAATGATTTTACTTGGACGCATTAACTACAAGTGTGCTTTGAAATTAACTTTATAATAAGTATATCGAGCAGTTGGCTTGACCATCGCAGTTGGAAACTGCGGTAAACTGTGACATCTACAACTAATTTTAAATTGTCTCTATCGTGTATTTTTATATACTGGAAGGGCGTATTTGACCAAACTTTTAAAATTGTTATCCTTCCAATAAAATATATCTTTTATTGTTATAAAATATATCTTTTATTCTTACATACTCATTATACTAAATCGCTATAGGGATAGCCAAAATGCATTGTCTTTACCTACCGACGTTATTTAAATCATGGTTCAATGTTGAGTGATGTTTTATAATACCCTCCGCACTGTAATTGTAACACGAATTGGCAAATTTCCTTTAAAACACCCTCAAAAGCAATCATATCCAACAATCCTACATACTTTCTATTCCAATTAAAATCTGACTTCACAATCAACACCACACAATAGACTAACAAGTCCTATTCAGTGCTGGTATACTTATAAGCACCCTATTTGCAAATAAAGGATAGATGCACGCGAGAGTCAATACGCAATCAGGAAGGCTATTCAGTTTTGTAACTTGACAGCGGAGTTTCAAAATTGACGTTCGAGGTCTAGGATCACTTCACTTCACAAGTGCATAATAAATGATTAGATAATGACATGTCAATATGATGCAAGTTCGCTTTTGTTTTGTAACTTGACAGCGGAATACACGATGAGTTTCTAAATTGAAGTTAGAGTTCGAGACTCCCTTCACCTCGCAAGTGCGTGCCAGATGATTAGAGAATCACATATCAAGATCTCGGACTCGAACTTCAATTTTGAAACTCATCGCAGATTCCGCTGTCAAGTTACAAAACTGAATAGCCCTCCAGTACTGAGAGTGCGGCTGTTTATATAGTCACGGCACGGCGCGTGGCGCTCGGATGAAAGAGTATTGACGTTTGAACTTTCCATATCGTAGAGATTTTTGGAAAACTAGAACATCAAAAAGTGACGGACTGATTTTTACGTTTGTATCATGTGTTCATTCATGGCTTGTAGATAAAGGTATCTGAAAAAAATCGGTGTGTTTATTAACGCAATAAATCCCATAACAAAGATTTTCAATTTTCCTCTGTTTGTCTGTGCGTTTGTTCCAGGTAAATACAGAAACCGTTTAGCCGTTTTGAACGCGATTTTCACTGTTGCATTAAAGTAATTTTGGGTTAGGATCTCGTATTTAATATGTGGCATTGATATACGCAACTGAAACACAGCCATGCCAATAATTAAAACACATCACAAGTTAAATGTTGGACTCGGCCGGAAATCAAACCTGGTTTACTTCGCCCAGGACAGAGCCACCCGAAATGCTAAAGGTCATCCGCTAAGCCATCTATTATGCATAAAGCACAGCAATATCATAATTGGAAGTTATTTGTACAAACTGTCTGGTTTGCGCATGAATTATAAATGTTTACCGAGCGCCAGAGTCCCGCTTTGATGCCATCGCGCAATTACAGCTGTTCTACTACGCGATATTTCAATTAACTACGCAAATCCGAATGTTTATAAATTGTTCGCGGGAATGAGATGAATAATTTATTCTTCACTAATTTAAACATGTGTGCAACACGCAAACAATTTGCACAATGTAGGATGGGTGGCATAGAGAATACTGCATCGCGTTGCTAATGTGCTTGGTGGAGGAGTTAGAGGCGAAACCAAGTGTTGGAAGTTTTTATGCCGGCCAAAGGCCTCCGACGTTGACGACTGCTATTGTAAGAGTTGTCATCACAATTACCGACACCTGTCTGCTTGCTTGCTTTATTCCGTAATAGTAAGTTCGTAGTAAGTAGTTGCTACTGTTTTCCGAAGATGTTCAGATCAGCAAACACAGACGAATTAAATGGAATCAAATAAAAAATTAAATTAAATAAAATAAAGGGAGAAATAAGATCATATACCTAATTATCGTAAAGTGTGTGAAAAAGTCCTTAATAATTTAAAATTTACAACGCAGTAGTTCAAAGTTTGGCGTTTAGTGATTGACATGCTGTCCATAAAATGTATGATTCACTTCCAGAATAGCAATGTGAAAATTGGCACAGGGATAGTGTTATGCTGGTAGTAAAGGAAACTCCGAAAATTGGAATTTCCTCTATTTTGAACACACGTCTGTTCAGAATCTAAAGTTATCACAAATGTTACATAAATATATACCTTATTTTCGTTTTGTACTTTACATTACGTAAAGAACGTTACGTTTCGTCTGAATTGCATGAAGCTGCACGCACTTGGGAAAAGAAATCGTGTTAGTTATGTATGTATGTAGTACGCGATTTAAGAATCGTCAGAAAAAAAATCGCGCGGTGAAAATTCGAATGCGTGCTTACCCTTATGCTACGGCTACATTAGCGGGATTCGGCGAAGATTCACACTATCGCGATAAGTGTGGCCGGGTAGATCGTTGAATCACGTAGTATTCGTGCGAAGACAAATGCTTATCGGGGCACTGTCGGTAAACTGGCGCGCATCAAAGGGTTTTGCAGCGACAATATTCGCTTGTGTGGCTACACCTGCATCATTTCAGTGCAGTCCATACTTTGAAACGCGACGATGTTTAGCGCGCCAAAATGACATGGATCTAATGTAGACAAGAACATCGCGTATACCCGTTGACGAAGTTTTTATCGCGACAACGCGACACGAATGTTCGCCTGCTAATGTAGCCCCACTATTACAAGTATTCTGAGTACAAATAAATGACAATCATCAACAATACAGATAAACAAAGACACAAGTGGAAGCGCTGGCCGTGTACTAGGTACTAAGTCGAATCATATCGCAAGACTGAACTAAGTATCAATCAGTGTTCGCTACAATAGTATCAACGTCGGTTGAGTGCATTGCAATACTAATTCAACCTACTTATTCCATATATCCATCAGCCTTTGGAAGTCCACTTACAACACAATTTACTTGTTTCACTGAGCTTTTGGGCGTCCATAGACTGATGTAGGCCTCCCCTAAGTTGCGCTATTCTGACCGCTTCTAAGTCTTCTGAATGCTGTGGAAGGGCGTTGTCCTCTTTAGGTTATTAGTACGTCACACGTTACTATGTTTATGTAACAAATAATAATAATTAGGATTCCATGTTTTTTGGGTGCCATGGACAACACACTAGATAAGGACATTCACACCCAGACCGAGAACAGAAATTCAAACTCATCATTCAAATTTTCGCCTCATTGGGAAACGAACCCAGGATCTTTGGTGCGGCGATCCGGCATGGTAAATATAATAACAAATATGTAGGAATAATAATAATAAACGCTTACACACTCATACCCCTCAGTAGGTTTTTACCCGTGTCGCGGGTGGCATGGACGACACTTATAGCACATCACAACACCCATAATTTGAGAACAAATTTAATATTTATCTGTCACAAAAATATCTGCCCCGGCTGGGAATCGAACCCGGCTGCAGGGTCGTCTAAAGCTGTCGAATAATATATGTTTCATATTTAAATAGTTTAAAAACTCCATCCGTAATAGTGTAATCCCAAATGCCTTCTAAGTCCAAATGTAAGGTCTAAATAACAGAATGTATTCGTATTATCAACCTTAGTCGTAGAATGCTGTAGTTAGACAGCGTCAAATAATAATTATTCAAGTCAAACCCGTAATTTAGGTATTCGCTATACAATTCCTTTGAAATTACTCGCTTAGTAATTGCTTTGCCACGTTAAACCATTGTCTTATATCAGTTTGAAAACTATGGAACAAGCTAGGAGTTAAAAGAAGTATTAAATTTTACATAAATTTTGGCCCTCGTAGACGCAAGAATATTAAAGATTTAAACCCACCTGCTATCAAAAAAGGTATCATGATATTTGAAATCCTTAATGTGAGCTGTTTAATTTGATACCCATATTGAATAATATAATTTATTTTTATTTTTTGATACTTGAAACAATGGCATCTCACAGCCAGCATATTTGTTTTTTTTTTTTTTAATTTCACTCATCTAACAATACTTGGGTTATTATGACGAATTTAATAATATCTTAATCATATAATTCCGTTCAGTGGTTTGGAAGATACTAGGTAATAAAGAATATGACATGCATACATTCAAGATACGCGCGAAAAATATAACTTGGCAGTAAAAATACTTTTTACCCCCTACCTCCCTTTTTACTCCCTAACTATGTCTTTTGGTGGTCGTGTCGTGGCAATCAGAAGGATAGTTGATTATAGCTTCCACCATCTCGACTGGCTAGAAGAGAATATAAGGCAACAATGTAGCTAATTGTAATAACATTAAAAAAATCAATTCACTACAAAGTCATTTTTATTAGATGTTACAGTGAAATACTTGTTTGAAAATTAATGAAGGCTTTTTCGAACCATCGAGCAACGAGCTAGCTAGCGTCATTATTGACACAATCATTACCTTGATTCCCCCGGAGAGTTTTACCATAAAAATATTTAAATCGCTGTAATAACAAAATGATTTAGATTTTCTGTAAAAGCATCCACTTAATTCCCAAAGCTCTAACTTTGACAATTAATGTTTCACCTGTTTGTACAAAACCTACTTAATCGCTGTTAACTTTAAACGTTAAATCATTCATCAGAATTTATATAATTAAATATAAACAAAATACTTAATAACAAAAGTTTAACTGAGATATGAAATACATTGTTTTAATATGTACAAGTGTTTCTGACCGTCAACATCAGATTCAAATGTCTGAACCTAGAATTGTATCTACTCTCGGAATGCGAATGTATCTAAGAAGTATGGAGCATATCCCACCGTGCTGGCCAAGGGCAAATTAGTAGGCTGAACATTTTAAATCTTCGAGTATAATGTTATGGAGATGTGAAGCAAAATCATTTTTGAAACATAGCAAAGAAAATGAGAAGTAGTTGTATAAATACATGTGTCTTGATTTAGTTGTTCGATAATATCCATGTAGTTTATTTTCATTCTGGAAATACATTCGCAATTGATATTTTATTCTGTATTGATTTGGCTCCTATTTTTCGTTTCTCATGCGCAAGCGCTGCCGACCGCATCAGTTTAATTCGCGGTTCGGTTCGCGAAGTGCAGTACATACGAGTAGTTCGATTCGGTGAATCGCTGCAATTCGTTATTATCGTCGTGTTTTCAGTATTTCGGCTGCAAAGATCTTACTAATACACGAGCTACTGAGTAAAGTTTAAGTGAAACTGTTGCAAAGCAGGACAACAGTTATAACCATCTCATATATAGTGTTTAATCTATGACCATCTCGATGCCGAGGTGTCGAGCGACGCCACGCGACGGAACAAGGTTGGTGGACTCTCTTTTTGCTGTGTACATTTATTAAATGTTGTGTACCGCCCAGAAAGGGACACTTAAATTGCTATAATCGTTTAAATACCGTCCAATTTCGATTAAATTCATACGAATTTAATTAGTGTTAGATACCTAACACCATTTTAGGAAACCGGGTTCAAAACCGATAATACTCGACTTCCGAGTATTCTGAGCACAGACATACGAGTATGACAATCACCAACTAGTCAGTAAATACGTACTTATAATATTGAAAAAGTTACATAATAATAACGTATTTCAAACATCTTCTGCCGATTATCCTAATCCTAAAGACCATTTCTTGATTTTATTAATAGTCCAAGTATAACAGAACTGGTCAACATTATGTAGGTAAGTAAATTCAATAACTTAATTTTCGTAGAACCTACGCAGCTATCCAACTTGTATTTACTTAACAAACGAACCGAGAATCTCCACCTCAGTTCAAGATGGCGTCATTTACATTCCGCTGACATAAGTTGTAATCCATTCTACGACTTCATCTTTATCGTGAGGCCAAAATATTTAGGAAAGTTCTATCCCATCCATACTAATATTATAAATGTGAAAGTGTGTTTGTTTGTTTGTCCGTCTTTCACGTCGCAACGATGCTGTTATATGGTATGGTTTTTGTGTGTGGAGATAGTGAGGAAGGTGGAGAGTAACGTAGGCTACTTTTTACCGCGGTAAAACATCCCCATGGGGAGATCGATATTTTGTTATTTGCTAGATATTTAGTTCCGGATGTTGTTAATAGATGGTGTTAGTAAAATTCCTGTGCAAGTTTTGAATCACGCTATCAAATGATACATGTAAATTACTCAAGTCATAGGCAACTAAGTCTAACTAAGCAACAGTAAGTAGGATTTGTAAAAAATTGATCACTACCGCGGGCGAAGCTGCGGGCAAAAGCTAGTCAAAATATAAATGTGGAATAAGAGTCAAGTTCAATATTAAGAATAAACGTCTTTGTCTGATTTTAAACATAACTCATCATGGACTGAACATTTTTAGTATAATACGGGTACCCACGATATAATATTTGACGACCCGTGTGGCGCAATGGTTACCATGCCAGATCGCCGCACCGAGGGACCTGGGTTCAATTCCCAGCGAGGCGGAAATTTAAACGATGAGTTTGAATTTCTGTTCTCTGTCTGGGTGTGAATATCCTTGTCTTGTGTGTTGTCCATGGCACCCACGACACAGGGAATCCTATGTGGGGCTATGAGTGTGATGCGAAGAAAAAATATTTATACGCCAATATTTCGACCCAGTTGCAGGGATCGTGGTCACGGCTAAATGGAGAAACTCTTGACAGGTTGACAGATGATATTCATAATTATTTAGTCTATGACGGAATAATCAGCCGTTGCAGAACATCTTCTCAAATCGGGTACTAATCATTCAATCGACCTTCTGTTCTCAGTTCTGTGTAGAAAATCCAAAAATTTTGGTTTCAAGACCATGGAATTCAAACTCAAGATTTGACTTAGCTAGTTTTACTAACAAACTTTTAAGAAAAGTAACATAGGTATTACATTAGCTTGTACGTGAAATTTGGATTTATTTTCATTTATCTTTATATTTTATTATGTAGATATATACCTTAATTAAATAATATGAAATCTATAAACTTATTGAAGTCTGAAGAATCTAATTTAACTTTTGTAGACTATAAAGAATTCCCCTGAATATCCCTGAAGGGATAGGCACATTGTAACTTAGTTTTGAAGCTAATTAAAAATGTATTTGTAACATTAATTTAAGAATCGAATTAATAGCATATCATAATTAATGAACCAATATAAAAGTATGTAGCAAACACTTATTTTCTCTCTCCGGTAAAACGGCCCGGCGGCTCATTACGGCCCGATTCCATTTCGTTATTAGAGGCACTTAATTAAAATCGCTCCAATAAAAGAGAAAATAAAATTATTTTGCTGCTCCCTTCGTTTGTACAACGATACGTTTGTACGTTGTGTTTTATATCATTCAATTTCGAAACGGAACGGACAATACTGAATAAATATTGTTTTTAAAAGATTTGTTTACCTATTGAAATTGTAATTCTGTAAAAAAATCGTTTACCTTGACCCCCTATGAAAATATATCAAATTTTCGACTTGATTTTAAAATAAAGTAATGGCAATAAGTAAATGCGAACCTTGATTGGTCCGTAGAGTTATTTATGAAAACGACTTTTAGAAAGGGGACATTATATGGAAAATAAACATGACAGGGTCAAGCTCATAATTTCATAATTAATGCAATTATTGTGTTTCAAGAGACATGCTAAGGAGTTTATATTTCCGTTTTATTTTATCTACCACTCAAATAAGTCTGCCTTAGAGTCGATTCTAGAATAGAACTCTTCATAACGAGATCCATGTAACTGAATCCAAATACCCATAATCAAGTGAAAGTTAAAATTCGTCGTGAGTGTGCGTTTGGCGACGGACGTACCTCACTGCGCGTACGAATATTTATTATTCGCGATTTGCGCGGCGATTGCCGCTGCATGCTACAATGGCTATGGGCTCCGAACAGCTCGTAGCCAATGAAGTGTTGGCGTTTCTGCAACACGCCATTGATACAATGGATGAGATAAGCATCATTCAGATCTGTAAAACCAACTTCACGCGTGAAGAGATCGTTGATGCGAAGACTCTGCTGTACCAGTCGTTCGGCAAGATCGACCGGATGCCATCCCGCAGACAGGATGAGAAGGGTGAGAAGAGTCTCCAAGATATTATCAACCTTCTTAAGGAGACTGATCCTGATGACGTGCCGTCGTTCGTGGCAAGGAACCTCAACAAGTTGCCGCCCGTCACGTTCGATCACGTCGATGTCACCAGGCTACTTAAGGATGTAAACATCCTGAAAACGAGTCTGGCGGAAGTGGTGCTGAAGCTGGAGGCCTCCCAAGACACCATCGGTGATCTACGCGCTAAAGTAGCGACATTGCGCAATGCTTTGGCGGCTAGTAGGTCACTAGAGGCCAACAACATCAACACGCGTCGCGGGGCGCAAGTAGCCTCGTCAGCGAGTTTCGAGTCAGCGAAACTTGACTTATCGCCGGTCACTGTCCCCGCACGAGTAAGCAGTGACATGAACGTTACCCGTCCCGCACCTCCTCCCGCGAAGGTGTCGCCTTGCATGGTTACGTCTACTCCTCAACGTAACTATGCCGCAGCTGCAACCCGTCAGCAACCCGAAATTCGGGTACAGAAGAGGGCAGAGAGGGAAAGCGGAGTCTCCCGCAACGAACCCCCTCGTAGTACGGTGCCCATTGGTCAGCCGGACAAAGATGGCTTTATTAAAGTGGAGAAGAAGAAGAAGAGGAAGCCTCTTTGTCGTAACCAATGTGGTACCTACTGCACCGACAGGACACAACCATCTCCTGCGTCCCGCCGGTCACCGGAAGCGCGTCTCACTTCGCGAATAAGTTAATTAGTTCTAAGTTTATAATATTATTGTATGTATGTTAGTCTGTAAGGTATTTATGTTATGGGCCTCGTTGCCTGAAATAAAGATTATTATTATTATTATAAAATACCTAGAGTAGCTGTAGTCCTAATATAAATGACCACAGACTACAACATTCGCTTAACATCAAATACATACACGAATGCCATTAAACAATGATCAACATAAAACCAATTGCAACTAAGCAATTGCTACAAATGCTGGAGAACCGTGTTGATTTCTCGAAGAAATTCCACGCGCTTCTTGAACCAATAAATTTTTATCACCGAACATAAGAGGCAGAGGGCGTCTTTACGATTACAGTTATAAGACGGTGCCGACACGTACGGACCGACAATTACTGCTCCCAATCACGGACACCGCTTCATGTTTTGGGCGTCTTTGCGGGAGGGATTACATGTTATCGGATTGAACCGCATGTTATTGATATATGGAAATAGAAAAAATGGTATAATTGGTTTATACTCGTGTTTTAACACGTTCGCGGCGTTACGGCAAGTATTATGCCGTATTTGACTTTCCGCCAGTGCGGCAGCTTGTTGTCCTAGTTTTGCGCGCGGTGCGGGGGTGATCTAACTATGTTCCTTTACGTGTAGATAAGAGACAGTGATAATTTCGATATTGTAGCTTTTAATATAATAATATTATGCACTAATACTATACGGCAAAATGGTGTCCGTAACGCACAGTAGGGTAAGAATTTTTATTCAGTGCGGTACGGCAACTATCTTGCCGTACCCCCCCAACCCCGCGCCTCACTGCATGCGTCCGCGCGGCATCTTAGTTTGCGTTAGTGCTGGCCGTACCTAAAGCGCTCGATAATTTTTATGCTGAAAACTACGCAGTAGCAATCTAAAAAGATTAAAAATCTATAATATAAAAAGTTTAAAATAAAAAAATATATACATCTCGAATTGAGAACCTCCTCCTTTTTTTTCGTCGGTTAAAAAGCAGGCATTACAGGCAGTCTTACAAGTATTGCCAATTTTATAAATATTTTATATTAATTATGTTGACTAATTAAGAAGTTAAGTTTTGTTGAATAATACACTGTTAAATTTTAATGTTATGTCTTCAATAAAGAATATCTTTAAAGTATCGATTGTCATTTTAAAAGTAAACCCCATCCCTAGCATTTTTTTACTTCTATGCTATACGGCAAATATATTGCCGTGAATAACTTATTTTGAAAAATCCCTGTATCTTTTAAAATATCGAACAGAACCCCGGGCTACCGCAGCTAGGTATACACAAGGATGTAGCCTATCGACTCGTTAAAAAAAACAATTGGTATGGGGCGTTTCCACGTCTGTATGGACTTTGAAAGTCAGGTGCTGGTACGGCAAAAGAGTTTAGATCTAATGCTGTCGCAGCGAACGTGTTAAGACCCAAGTAGTACTAGTGTCGATAAATAAATAAAAGTTATCCGGTGATCAGTTGTATCTTCTTTGTCACAAGTATGTCCTAGTAAGTGTTGGTGGTCACACGGCCTGGTTCTTCAGGTTGGCAATTGTAAAAAGTTAGGAACATCAGGTTATTTGGTAGGAAATGTTACTGATCGATTTCAAAATCCAACGCTATCAAAATACATATTTTAATAACCAAAATAAAAATATGGCATGATAAACCAAAAACTTAACTTGTTTGCGAGTTTAAAGAATATTATTTTATCTAAATGCTGGTTATCACACCAGTCGAGAACTATTGCATATAAAATTGCATCGTGAAATTAAAAGGCAACGTCACCATGCTTATTTTCATTACGACCTTAGGGATTGAATAAAATATGATATTAATAATATTACCGCGTCAAACTGAAACAATATACATTTACATTCAGCAGGGACATAATATGGAAACACTTTGAATTTGTCAATAACAACCGTAGTTCTAGTGAGGCGACCGGTCGCATGTGAATGCACCGTAAATGCTCAATCATTAAGGGACTTAGAGATCAGCTAGTGCATTTGTTTTCATGACAACCATTAAAGTGACTGCTACGATAGAGTGTGGTTACTCCCCTGGTGTTAGTGTCGTGTTCCATCGTGAGTTACAAGCGAATTTTTGTAACCGGCTATGTTTTTTTTTATGTTAACGACGGGCAAACAGGCATACAGCCCACCTGATGGTAAGTGGTCACCGTCGCCTATGGACACGTGCAACATCAAGGGAGCTGCAGGTGCGTTGCCGGCCTTGAAGGATACGATATACATTCTTCTTAAAGAACCCCATATCTACTACTACTATACTATATGTACTTTGTTATTGGATATTAACTACTCGTATGAATTATTAAAAACACATTTTTATTGTATGTAGTTCAACATGTCGTTCTACATGGTGGTTATAGGTTGTAAATGTTCATTAATAATATTTTAGTATCAACACCTGTATCTACCTAGCAAAAATATCTATTATTTTATATAAATATTTGTCTATTTTATTGTAACAAAAAAAATGCTACACGCCTGTGTTACATATAATATACTCAGCTATGCACCGATGGCAAGAATTAAGTAATGTAAGGTACACGTTAACTTTACAACCAAATTCGTTCATGGTTTATTTTGTAATTTTTTTTCTTTTAATTCCTCTATTACCTTTGTCACTCGCTACACATCGTCAGTAGAACCTGTCCCCAAGCAGGTATCTTGGGGGCATTCTCACGTCGTCGACGTGACTGGCGTGTGTCGGTAACCTCAGTGTGTATATCATGAGATTTTCGCGTTAAATTTCTGGCACGTATTGCTACCGATTTATTCTCATGTATTTTCTTTGTAGGCCTAAGTTCGATGTATGGTCCTGATGTGCCTTAACATTAATCTTATCATTGTGCGAAAATTTATCTTGTGAAGATTCTTAAGATATTTATTAGGTTAAAGCTTTTATATAGGGAATTATGTGGAAGATTTCCATTCATGTTTGGGGATTAATTATATATGTAAACTACCCTAAAATTTATTTGACGTGTACTTACTGGTGTAAAATATGTATTAATAAATGTAGATGTTGTTTTTGTTTTGTTTATGTAATAAATATCATAGAGAATTTTACGTGCGCTTACCAATACAACATATTAAAATTAAACATTAAAGGTCTTTTTCATAAACGGAATATCTTCATAAAGGAAGTCTTTTAAGTCTGTAATTGAATAGTTATTGAAAAACTATATCCATAAACGTTCAATAGTCTCAAAGTGGTACTTATAGGAGGCTTATCGAAGAGGTCTTCCTGCGATAGAAGGCTTATCAGCATTTTAACTATTGAATATTACAAACCTACAAGAACATACTTTTATGAATAACACCATAAATGTAGCCGCAGAAAGAGGCAGTGGCAGTTTAAAATTTTTCCTGAGTTTCTTCAAGTAATTTTTGCTTCAAAAACTAAAAAAAATGTGTATGGTGCCACTTAGTAAGTTTCTACGTTGGAAAACTAAGTACTCTCGCACAGCTCGCACTAAATTCGATTCGCTTTAAACGAAAGTAGTTAACAAAGGATGTTTTTATGAGGCTTACAAAAGCTTTTAGACCTCAAAAACGTTCAGAGTTCTGCAAATACTGACAAAATGGAGAAACAGCGCAAAGGCTACAAAAACAAGTGCTCTTCCTGAAAAACGCTACAAAGCGAACTGGATCGGTTTTAAACGAATTTCGCACTATTGATGTGTGGCACGGAAGTTAAAAATACCATTTTTGCTTAGCACGTCTCTAAACGTTCGAGCACCTAAAGCATTTTGTTAGACATTTCAGTTTCCCATTGAAACATGTGGGAGGGTTTTTAGGGGTAAGATGGTTCTATGTTCACTTCGTTAATCTTTGAATTTCGCTTTTTGGAAAATTTGTAGAAGTCCAATGAATTCTCAATGTGTACATACTTTTACGGCAGTCATGGTTTTCATTCTAGGATTTTAGAATAAATAAATCGCTAACTCACTTTATTTGGATAAACTTAAGTATTTGGAGTTCCTAAAAACTGACGCCAAAGTCGTTAACTAGTTCTTTATAAAACTAAAAAGTAAGCACTTACTTTGCAATTTCTTCTTTCCCCCTTTTCCCCACGTTCATATTCGAAGAGAAGTTTTAAACTAGTACTGAGAAGTCGGTACCTTCTTGATAGTTAGTTGCAATATAAATAACTATAACTAGGTAGGGTTAACATAACATTTAATTAATATAAAACTACTTGGGTTGTTAATAGAGATGTTATTTTTTGCTTCATACCAAAACTATCACAAATATTTCCTTATGTTTACACAGCTGAATTTAAAAACTGTGTAAAGTAGCTTATATCTACCGGAGACTCAAAAGTTATAGCTTTATGGTTTTCCTTGCATCGGTGATGCCTTTGGTGTTATTTACGTCCGTGGTCAACGGTGACTCCCTACGTCCTTACCATCAAATTGGTCTCTCAAATGGTTGCTCATTTGTCGACTATTTGCATTAAGCAGTTTGACTATTAAATAAATTATTATTATAATTATTTCTCCGTGGGTTCCGGCTGGTTAGCTACCATTCTCTTGAATGATTCGTTGAGTTCCGGGTGGGAACAAGAATGCCCCCGCATGAGAGAGAGAGAGATCTTTCTTTTTCTTCCTCTCGATTTACTGGCCGAAAACACACCAGTGATGCCTTTGGTGTTGCTGATGTCCATGTGCGATTATAACCACATCAGGTGGATCGTCATATCGAATAACATGATTATTAACAGAAATGTAACCCAGAAATTATTACATGCTTGCATCCAGTTTTAATTATCTACGCATATTCATCAGCGCAGTGTATAATAGAGCCAATTTGTTTCCCTCCGCGTATGGTGGGGAGACTGGGGAGATGAATGCTCGGATTTGAGGATAGAGCCTCTGCCTTTAAATAATACACATTGAACATATTTCAACTGAAACGGTTTCAAATTATTTTGATGAATGAACTGCCATACATTACGTCATCTGATTCTGTCATTAAGTTATATTAGCACGTTAGTTTTATTTCACGAAATACATAGTTAACGTTGATATTTTAGGTAGTACTTTCTTTTATTCTTTTATTTTCCCTTCTAAATTGACCGGCAATTCATCGTTGGTGACTTCGGTGTAACTGGAGTCCATGGAAGATGATGACCAACAATCCTCAGGTGATGCGACTGATCATTTATCACCTATTCACATAAAAATAGAGAGCTTGAGTCTTCAGTGATGCCTTTAACGTTGCTGATGTCCTTAGGCAACGATAGCTACCTACCATCAGGTGGATCGTCAGCTCGTAAGCCGGCTATTTCCATAAAAAAGAAAGTCCGTAACTGGATCCTTCAATACCTTATGGATCACCAACACTACTTTGGGTCTCGGGTGTCTGCGACTGTCCTCTTCCATCACGTAACTCGGTGGACATTAAAAAAATAACAAGAATGAACAAGTAAAACAAGATTACAAATAATATTTTGATTAAAGTCTCCCAGGCTCTGTTGGGTCTCAACTGTCGGGCTAAATAAGATTTGCGAGCGTAAGCTAATTATGGCTCGGCTCAGGCAATCCCAAGTTATAATATCGGCTTGCGCTAGGGCGCTGGCAAACAATGTCTCAATTGTGTTTAGCTACTGGCTTTTTTACTTTAAAGCAAAGTTTCTTTGGACTTTGTTTCAAGACCGAAGAAAGAGGTCATGCGTAATTTTTGTAATGTGAGATCTCAAAGTAGGTTAGATTTGACTTGGCCAGTTTTTATCAGAATTCAAATGTTGAATAACTTTATAAAATGACTGATGTAATGAAAACTGACTACTTTGAGATCTCACAATTTTAAATAACAATTGTTATAGGCAGCAATTGTTATAGGTATCCAATAAAGCAAAGAAATAGAGTTTAATACTTGTTCATAATGTTATTTTGTTCCTATAAATACATATTTCGATTATGCATAGAACTTGGCACTCATTTAGATCTACATTGTTTTTGCGGCGAAGCCCACAGCCAAGCATAATTTTTGTATTGAACTTGGCTCTCTTTTTTACATTTATGTTTTTGGTGGGATAAATTATATGATCTCAAGCTTATATATTGCAAGGGAATATGGTATTATTTTCGTTTCGTTTATTGTTTTACTAAATACTAAACCATCCTACAGTTTTTAACCCAGAACTGAGAATAACTAAAATTAATTACACCAGCAGAGTGCAGTACCTAGTGCATTCCTCTACAAAACGTCCATGCTAACATTACGCTGTGAACGTGAAGCAATTACACAGAACAAAGTTGGATAATTGTACCTGAAGGTGGCACAGAGCTGCCCTGTAACTGAATTTTTTAAACATTCTCCTAACCAGTTGGAAAAAACTAAGAAATAATAGAGGACTACAGACTGTGTTCAGTTTTGTGCCGAATAATTTAGATACCTCAACTAAATATTTAACAAAATTCTGATATTTTAATAATTGTCTTATGAACTGACGTAAGGGGAATAAAATATTATGTTAATATCAATGCCATTTACTGTGTGGCATGAATATTATATTGCTTGCCAGTGTAATCACTGTTCAACAATTAGACTGGTAAAGTTTGTGTGAATTGCATTCGGTATATAAGCGGTGTAAGCATTTTATCATTTGTAGAATAACTACTCAACTAAGTATACGATTATCACAGTTTAAAAACCAGTCTACTATTATGTGGAGTTAATATTGTTTGTTTCTAAGTAGGAAGCAACTACACCCAGGCTGTTACTAAAATAGTAGAGCTAGATTATGTCTCTTTTGTAATAAGTCGATATGAAAGTGTAATAGTATGCCATGTAAAATTAATTTTCCAAACATGCAAATTCATGTTTTCCCATTTTCCATTATTATAGTCGAATTTCAACCAATATGAGAACATTAGTACAAATAAACAAGCATACATCCAAATTGAATTCTAATCAGAACGTGTTGTCTGTACATCGCGGGTATCAATCATCATAACTTAGTGACGAAACAGCCATCGCTGTGCCCGTTCGTCTGTCTGACTGGCACGTTGAATGCGAGTTGCGAGTCTTCATCGCGCAATACATTGCTCTCTTCTGCAAGGCTATTCAGTATTGTAGCGGAATCCGCGATGAGTTTCAAAATTGAAGTTCGAGTCCGAGATCTTGATATGTGATTCTCTAATTCTCTCTAATTCTCTCTTCTGGCACGCACTTGCGAAGTGAAGGGAGTCTCGAACTCTAACTTCAATTTAGAAACTCATCGTGGATTCCGCTGTCAAGTTACAAAACAAAAGCGAACTTGCATCATATTGACATGTCATTATCTAATCATCTAGTACGCACTTGCGTTGTACAGCCTTCCTGCAATATACGGCCGACTTATCTTGGCGCGTCTGAACCTGAACTTCGTGCAGAAGGCTGCGCAGTAACATAATTCGGCAATGCTTGGTACGCGGCGTATTATGTCTCAGTCGCACGTTAGCATGTTCATGTCGCTATCTCTGTCTTACAAGCGCTAAAGTTCGCAGAGCCTATGTTCAGACGCGCCAAGATACGTTGGCCGTACTGTACTCAATGAGATATTAAGTCATTAATATTCTTTATGCAATCTTTAGCTTATCTTTCCGTTCTCGTCTGTCTAGCTTCCACCCTCTTGCCGCCAAACGACTTGACTGATGGCCATGAAGACCCGAAACGACACATTGATATGTCGACCCTTGTGGCGCAATAGTTACGATGCAGGACCACCCCGTGCCAAAAGCCCTGGGTTCGATTCCCAGCGAGGTGGAATTTTCAACGATGAGTTTGAATTTCTGTTCTCATTCTGGGTGTGAGTGTTCTGTATTTCTGTGATTTCCATGGCATCAACGAGATGGAGTATCTTAGTGTGAGGCTATAAGTATGTTGTGTTATTTATTATTATGTTATTTATTTATTGATGGAAATGTAAAATTTCATTGTAATATTTTGTGCCCTCCCGCGAAAATTTGCTCGCTTCTCGCTGCTCGCTGTCGATCAAGTATTTACAGTATATTATTACGCCATATATCTCAATAATTTATCACACCTGATTGGACTCTGTATAGTAATCGCATATAAAATGACTCGGTAACTCGCATCATTTTGTAAATAGGAACTATAAAATTATTCTAAATATGGAGGCTCAAAGCATACTCCACCACGCTGCTCCAGTGCGGTTTGGTGGAGGGGTTAGTGGCCAATCAACCGTGCCCGCTGTTGCTTAACTCGGTCGATCACTTCATATCATAATATTAGGATACACACAAGCCAGGGGACTGCTTCGAAGGAGGTTATGTGTGTCTTAAAATACGATATAAAAAATAACTATTAACAACTGTATAGACAGTAAGTCAGTGATATTTAAACATAGATACGTTATGCCCTTATAATACAACAAAAAAATCTGTTCCGAAAAGAGCTACAACACATACACGTTTATCTTTTGTTTCACTACACCAATCACATTGGTATAATACACGAAGGCGTTTTAACGCTGTATGTCAAATGTCAAGCACTTCTGACAACAACAGAGCGACTACGAGCAGACCGGTCAATTAGCTGATCTTACGCTCTTCATCGTCGGCTAGTGACATATCTACCTCTTTTTTACATTATAATATCATTGTGTGTACACAGTGATAATGAAATACTGTACCCTGTAGTGTACAGTAACTACCCGGTGACGAGGTCCCCGTAACATCAATCACGGATGGTCGTAGACTGCAGATCGATCTTAGAGGCTGATTGAAACGCGCCCTCGATCTATTCAAGATAATAGCGAAGAAATCATTGTGCATGGGTTACGAGGTTGCAAGGGCACGGAATACGCAGCTGCAAGAGCTTCGCATTATAAATATTGCTGTAACCGTTGCTAAGCCGAGTAATTATTATGAGACGCCAGAGGGTTACTTCACTAGAAATAAAATCACAAAAATATATTTCCTGCTTTATTTACTGTTCTGCGTTAAACTTACAGTTTTTAATAAACATATTCTTTTAAAAAATACTTTGGTTAATAAAATGTTCCCGTTTGAAGTTTATATTAAGTTATCAGGTCGAGTACTGCTGTATTGAATTTCATATTTGAGTGAGATATAAAGAAGTTCGCTCGTGCAAATTGTGAAGTTAGTGTTTTTATAGGTAACATCCATAAGAACTTAAAAGTATTCTTGCAAAATTTACTCGGGAAAAACGCTTGTATAAAACTAGTTTTAAACTGCTTAGTTTATAGAAATCACGTTTCAGATAGCCAGTCCTCTGGTGACTTTAAATGTGGTGACTTAAAATGAACGCTTGGATTGCATTTGAAGTACTTTGATTTAAACTTGAAAGAGTAAGTAACAATCTGTAACAATATATTTCGTTTTATTGACTATATTTATGTTACAAATATACATTGCATTTATTATAAAGAGTGAATTAAACGAGAAATTCTTGTATTATGTATAATCTGAGTATCGGAAACGGCTGCAACGATTTTCATGTTTAGTAATTTAAATCGATCTAGCTAGGATTCATTTAAAAAAAAAACATTTTATCCGTGTTTTCAGATAGGTATACACTTTCAGACAATAGACTCTTCTTGACATCTATGGGTGAGTAGCAATACTAAAGCTACTTCAGTAGATGGCGTTGTTAAGCAACACTAAACCGAACAAAGCTCGGTTATCCGGGTACTTTATTATAAAGAGTGAATGGCTTTTACTAAGTTAGTGCACTCACCATTCTGCGCCACATTTCCACTAGCGCAAGTCAAGCATTAACTTATTTTAAGCAAAAAATAAACTGTTTTGTTTTATGTGCTTTTAAAGTTACTCTACGTAAGTTATTCTACGTTTTGAATTTGAAAGTAGCTTGGACAACTACAATTAGGTAATTATAATTTTTGGTATAGGGATCTATATTAAACGTTAGTTACTGATCAATACGTTAATTATACGTTAATTCTGGCCCCAAAATTAGTCACTATAGAAACAGGGCTGAAGAATTGTTGTTTATTACATAATTCAATACTTTTTTCCTACTTCTCGTGTTAAGCACGAGATGCTTAAATTAACATAATTTTCAAACTTTTTTAAAATGCTCTCGTTTGTTCACCTCACTACCATTCCTAGGAATTTGCACTTAAAATAAAGCCACTAACGCCCCAACTCAGAGTCACTGACTGTTACTATAATCGCTCCATAAAGTAAAGAATCACCATAAAGGAAGCCAGCCAATGCTTGAAGTGGGAGTGAGAATACTCAAGTTTTTTTTTATATAGTCTGAAAGGCTGACGAAAAGCAGACGGGCCATCTGATGGCAAGTAGTCACCGTCGCCTATGGACATGAGCAATACCAGAGGAATCGCCAATGCATCGTCGGCCCTGAAGGAGAACTCTTTTTACACCTTTTTTGAAGAACCCCATGTCATAGCGCTCCGGGAAAGTTCTATGTATTTTTTAAATTCAAATTCAAAATTCTTTATTCATATAGGTATCATTGATACACTTATGCACGTAATTTTTCAGAAAGGTACTTTGTCATGGAGGAGAAGAAAAGTCGTAAATAAACTCCTCAGCACATCAATATTTTACCGCGATTTAATATCTTTAAACGTTAAAGAAGCTCCTGAGGTCCTTCACGTTATGTGTGAGATGTTCACGCGTGTATGTGTGTGTGTGAGCTTTTATCTATTTTTAACCGACTTAAAAAAAGGAGGAGGTTCTCAATTCGACTGTATTTTTTTTCATGTGTTTTACCTCAGAACTTTGGACTGGGTGAACCGATTTTGATGATTCTTTTTTTAATCGAAAGCAGGTGCTTGTCATGTGGTTCCACATAAATTTGACGACATCTGATAAGTACTTTTTGAGTAATATTGAAGTTACTTTTTGTTAGTAAAATTTTGATTATTGTAATTATTTCTTCATCTACTTCAGATGTGGGATTAATCATTTCACGGATTGCAGAGAACATTAAATGCCCCTTTCTTTTAATAAGTAGCCTATCGTTAACATCTAATAGTACGACTCACCATGTACGACTTACAAGAATTTACACAAGCTATGAGTATTACATTATTATACCATTATAATTTACGTATGTAAATTCAATGTATTCAGAATATAATTTGAAGGCGAACACATTATAATCGGGGGTATTACGGCTTGTCTCGTAAATCAACGAAGTAAAGCATCGCATCGCCTTATTTCGGTTATCATCGAATATTACGTATGCATATTATTATGGTGTATTGAGATAGTACATAATTTATGTTTTGCTATTGTATTCACCTGGGACGACCGTCGACCGTAGCATCTGTTAATTGTGTCGTGAAGCTATACTGTGACCTTGTCGGGTCGAGGTTATTCCCAATGCGGAGTGTCGGGTTATTTGGACACTGCTAAATATAAGAGCTAGAGAGAAACTTCAAAATTTAATCTTACTTGAAAAATTTAATGTAAATATAGACTGACTTTCGGCTAATTATTTTAAAACGATTCACTGTGCCAGCGGTAATAATTGTCAAAATTCAGTCCTCATTATGTGACCCAGGAAGAATTGAGAGAAATCCTTAAATCATATGCGATATTGATATAAATGTTACGTTTTTCAGACTTCTTCGTTAGTGCTTGTTCATACTGACTCGCGGGCGCGGTCGCGGGCGCGGTCGCGGGCGCGGTCGCGGGCGCGGTCGCGGGCGCGGTCGCGAAATATCAAACATATGAACTACTATGAAAGTGTTCACATACAAAACGCACGTGCGGTGTAAGTAGCGGGCACGCTAGCGACAAGCGCGCGCGGCCCGCTAGCGGCAATATCAAACGCATGAGAATGTATAAGTGAGTGTTCACACTGAACTCGCGGGCGCGGGCGCGGTCGTGGGCGCGGGCGCGGTGGCGGATTCGTGTTCACACTGGCCGCCAGGCGTTTGCGCGATTGTGACATGTTGTCAGAGGTTGAAAACATGGACGACGATCTTTTTTTAACCGAAAATTCATACCTAAAGTTCCATTTAGGTACTCACCCTCCATATCAGGAAACAATTCAGCAATTTCCTTCCATAGTTTATTAAGAATGTTTCTGTTCATAAGATGCCTGTGTTTACTCTGCCAAATCTGAGTTCAAATCAAATCAGTTCTAGCCTGAATAGTACTAATAAACTCTTCTGTATTGAAGGATATGATCTTAGATGAAAGAACAACCCTTTAATCTGGGGACATAATGAATTCATGTGCTATCGTTTCTAGCGACAAGTTCAAAATGGTTGAACTTACCTGACATAATCGCGCGTTCCGCCGCTAGTTCAGTGTGAACACACTCATACATTCTCATGCGTTTGATATTGCCGCTAACGGGCCGCGCGCGGTTGTCGCTAGCGTGCCCGCTACTTACACCGCACGTGCGTTTTGTATGTGAACACTTCCATAGTAGTTCATATGTTTGAAATTTCGCGACCGCGCCCGCGACCGCGACCGCGCCCGCGAGTCAGTATGAACAAGCACTGAGAGTGTTCACACTGAACTAGCGGCGGAGCGCGCGATTCACTCGCGATGTCAGGTAAGTTCAACCATTTTGAACTTGTCGCTAGAAACGATAGCACATGAATTCATTATGTCCCCAGATTAAAGGGTTGTTCTTTCATCTAAGATCATGTCCTTCAATACAGAAGAGTTTATTAGTACTATTCAGGCTAGAACTGATTTGATTTGAACTCAGATTTAGCAGAGTAAACACAGGCATCTTATGAACAGAAACATTCTTAATAAACTATGGAAGGAAATTGCTGAATTGTTTCCTGATATGGAGGGTGAGAAATGGAACTAAATGGAACTTTAGGTATGAATTTTCGGTTAAAAAAAGATCGTCGTCCATGTTTTCAACCTCTGACAACATGTCACAATCGCGCAAACGCCTGGCGGCCAGTGTGAACACGAATCCGCCACCGCGCCCGCGAGTTCAGTGTGAACACTCACTTAGGGTTGATTATTTTTTGGGTAATCTTTTCACAATAATTCCCTTATTATTGAAGCAGGACTTACTGTTATCTGTTGCCAACATCACATGTGATATTGGCGTTGCGTGTGGCTGCATTATGGGTCTGTCGCTACTTTGCGGAGTTTCCATTATTGAACGAAGAAACCAGATGTGAAATAATATAATTTACCAGATACTACACTACACTGGTTCATATATAACCTTGCATCGGGCTTATACGGAGTAGCAGAAACTTACAAGGGAGTATGAGATAATATAATATTTCTATTAGTCTAATAGAAATAGTATATTATCTCATACTCCCTTGTAAGTTTCTGTAATGTTCTAATAGTATTAGAACATTAAAATGCAAGGTGTTAAGTTCTGTTTTTTATGGGACAGGTGTACGGCGGTGAGTTGTCACCCTTGCCGTCATGTGTAACAAGTCATCTATTTATTGATTAATGCTTATAATATATTTGCCTTGAGATGAAATTATAATTATCTACATTTCGTCATTGTTAACAAAATAACCAAAGTTTCTACTCGAATCCGATAAATCTTATAAAACGATTTAGTTTATTGATTCTTGTGGCACATAACATTAATTTTATTTTACCTTATCCAGTTTACTCAAAGAAAATGTCTAACCACCTTCTACCTAACCTACTCCGACATACCTACCTAAATGAATATTTAATAAATAAATTTAATAAGCTTTCTGCTAATCAACTGCAAACAATAATTACGGTTTAACATAGATAATTACAACGGAATAACAAATGAGTGCGGTTATACTCGTAATATATTTTGCGGTGAGTCAGTACTCAGTACATAATTCAGCAATTTCAATGCAAATTGTCTTACGAGCCGCAAGACGGCTGATAAAGACGCCCACACAATGCAATGAATTTCAGTCGCGTCGTGCTATGATTTGTTTGTGTATTTTGTTGGAGGGCGAGGACCGCACACACATACGTATACCTCAGCAGTTAAACGTCTGCGCGAGTAGTGACGGCGACTAGAATAAATTATATAATTTAAAAAGTTGACTTTAAAATTAACTTTTAAAAGTAACCTGTCTCTAAGGATCTATGTAAAGAAAAGTGGTAGCGATTTATGGAGTGTGAAAATTAAGCCACTGAATTTTTCATGCCTATAATGTTGCCTATAACTTCATACCATTTTTCCTATGTGTATTAAGAGAATCTATAGAATATTGAGTTTCTGGGCGTTATGAAAGCATTATCTTATCTCATCTTTATCTTATTCTAGCCATTTATTTTTAGTACTTAAAGAAAATTGAGACCTTTTATCAATGTAAAATAATATCTCACTTCAGAAGCAGTAGTTTACATAATGACTTCAACTATTTAGCAACCAACTGCAGTATAACAAGGTTGTTTCCTGTTTATCAAAATAGTGTGAAGCATCCTTCCATAAAGCTCAATTACTCTTACCCTCCCACTAGGATTCAACAACAAATGCATGCAACATATTTTGTCAAATACACAAATCTTTTTATAAGAAATTGTACCCAGGTATAGGCAGGGTACTAACTGGTTACAGGGTCAACAATAAAATCGTGGCAAATCGGTGAGTCTATTCATGAGAATAACATGAATATTACACAGATGAGTATAAATCTCGCTTCGGGAACTTTTTCGCTTGTATGTCATAACTTGAAGATGTGCGCTCCGCTCCATAAACAAAAGGTATCACCTTACAGCCTAAAAGGCACAATTTAATGTAGAAACATTTCAAAGTATCAAAGAGCGTGCCATCAAATATTTCCGTACTAATATGCAAATGGAGAATTTACGGCCGCTCTGCGACCCACTACAGCCGTTTCGTGGCTATAAATTTACCCAATAAAATGTTTTATTCGCAAACAAAATTCGCGGTTTTTTATCGCGACAATTTAAAAGTGTTTAATCGTTATTTAAAAGCACACGTCACGTGCGTTTTGGTGTTTTGTCGCTGCGCATGTAGGACGTTGTTTTAACTTCTCGTAGAGGAAATTTAAATTTAATAAAGATGAAGATTTAGTGGTCCTTATTATACGATCTGGTGGGAAATGTTCACTGTAGTACGACCAGATATTTGTCTATTGTCATGGTACCTTTTTTGCCATCTACCTCCCATCCCATTCCGTTCAACGTCATCATCATCCGTAATATTATTTCTTCACCGACTCGTTATCTACTACTCGTATTCTCGTAACAAATTATGTTTGGCATTGCAATAGTTACAAAGTATGTGGTAACCCTTGAATCAAAGCCAACCTAATCCTTTTGGAGGTATCTCCCGACCTAGTTGCCCTCGGAGATGCTGATGACAAAATATATCTTGTCTGGTCTTTTCTCTACATTTATCCTTAAAGGCCTAGCGGAAAATTATAAGTAAAAAGTAGTTATAAAGCAAGGACTAGTGGAAACTCGCCTAATCGTTAACTTTTCCATTAATAAAGGACCAAAAATAGCAATTCACTGTTTCAGTTGTATTAACACCTCGAAGCGATCGCGGTGTGTCCCCGACCTCCCCGCGGACCGCGGCTAATTGCTACAACACCCACTGTAAATGATTGACCCTTTAATAACCGTGTACTATATTAATTGAGTTATTATTTATGTTGGGCAACTATGGATTTATGTATTTTTTAACCGACTTCAAAAAAGGAGGTATTCAATTCGACCTCATTTGTTACCTCAGAACTTTCGACTGGATGAACCGATTTTGATGATACTTTTTTAATCGAATACTGATGCTTGTCATGTGGTTCCACTTTCCTTTGAACTAGATCTGACGAGTTGTTTTTGAGCTATTTTGAAGTCTGTTTTTTTTTCTTGGTAAAATTCGGATTATAATATCGGAGCTGATGATCCTCCCGATGGTAAGTGGCTCCCACCGTCTTGTTGTCGACCAAGACAGAGAGAAAGAGAGAAAGAAAGAATGACTTCTTCCTGTTTTGAAGTCGGTTAAAAATATACCCCCTGAAAATTGCAGAAATGCAAGTGTTATTTTGTAAGTAGTATCCAATTTTGTACCTTACAATAAGAAGTATGAACCATTATATTTGGGATATGATAATATTATGTCAAAGCAACTACTAAAGTGTTCATGATGAAATATAAGAGTACTACAAATGCTCTTATCTGACGTAGCAGTCACAGTCAAGCTTATTTCGGCAGCCAGGATGATGAAATGCTTTAAATTTCACATGTAGTCTTGTCTAGCTTTAGTAAGGTGTCATATCAGACTTTAGTGGAATTACATTTATTTTCAAAAACGAAATTTCATAAATACTGACTATGTCAACCGGAGATTTAACTTTGATTACATTAATTTCAAATTTAACTTAAGAAAATAGATACAACTTTTATTATGACATTCTGTGTTTGAATGTATTTAGTAGGGACCTATTATTAGCAAAACAATGTGTTGCGGTTTAATTCATTAGCAAATTCGCAATCGACTCGCTAATAATTTCAACAATGTACCTAATTAAATTAAAACCATTATCGCAGTAATATTTTACTCATGCATTTACTCATATTATCAGGTTAATACTATAATATTATTATAAAAAATACTTTTTTTTGATGTGTTTTTGTTGTGTGTTTTATCGGCCATGACAGATATTTCGTATTTTTAACTGACGTCAGAAAAGGAGGTTTCGTATTCAACCCGTATGTTTGTATGTATGTACGAATATTATGTACGTGTCTCAATCTAATCGAAGCTTCCAATACTTTGAGAAAGACTGACCTACTATTGGTTTCACTTTAAATATTATCATCCAGCTCTGGCGTAGTGGAAGACTGATTTAATAACAAAATCCATCGCAGCCTCTAGAGCGGCTTCTAATGTAGAACATGCCTTGTTCATTTTTTATAGTTAAGTAAATGTTGAGTCATGGCAAGAAGTGGCCATTCAACTACTTTAATGTGAAGCGTTCTTATGCCACGATGAGCGACTTTAGGCACAGTTAGTCTCGGTCTTCAGTAGTAGGTCGCCCTTAATAAAGTAACATACTTATATGTATAACATTCAGCAACCAGCGAGTTTAAAAATAATTATGTGTTAAACATGTGGGACAGAAAAGTATAACAAATTAAAATGTGTGCAATTCACACGTGGTAGAAGTGAAACCTTAAAAATTTTTGTTTTCAAGATAATGAGACGACTGTAAAATTTCGGGAAGATGATAAATGTAGGTTTCACTACTCCGCTCCGCTCCGCCCCGCTCCGCCCCGCACCGCTCCACTCCGCCCCGCTCCGCTCGGCTCCCCTACCCCTCACTCCTCTACCCTACCCCCGTACAATGCTTCCTATCTCACTTTAGAATTTATGTGTTTGTCTCTTTTTACTGGACAGTTTCGTTTCATAAAATTTCAAGTCACCCCCGTACTAAAGAAGTTTTCACTTCAAAATAACTGGTTCCACAATGGTGCGCAATATTTAGCAACGATTAGTAACAACTTTTTGTTATTAGATTTTGGAGACATGGCTGTAAAAATAATGTCTGCGGCGTACATTTGCGTTTGTTCGCTGAGGCAAATGCTGACGGCTTCCATGCCATCATCAGGAAGTGATGTGCATCACTGATGAGGCGCTTTCGAAGCAGTTCCAACAGCATCCTGAAGTCATTAGCTGGCAGATGGGACTCTCCATTTCTCTCACATTGGATACGTCTCCATTTATGGTAGTGTAGACTGTGTGAGGGGGGGGGGAGGGATTGCATGTCACTTGTTTTGTTTTTGTATTGATATGGTTTATGTTTGTATTTTTAATTTTGATGACATTTATTTTGTTTATTTGTTACTAACCCCTAGTTACTAAGTTTTACTAACATAATATGGGCCTGTATAAATTGTTGCCTTAGAAAAGTACATAAATAAAATAAAATAGAGTACATGTCTCTGTCACCTCTGTTTCAAAGATGAACGGAGCTCGTAATGTTCCAAACGTCGAATAAACAATTCCTAAGATTTTTTAATTGGAGAGTGGAAAATGAAAAAACAGGAAAGGAAAGTTTAATACATGAACATGCATGGTAGAAAATAAAAGTTTAAATTTCCGGAGGTAAGATTACTTCATCTCAGTTTTTATATTTTTTAAACGTTTCCGTAATGAACTCGTCGGAATTCAGAAAGCATTCGGATGTTAAAAACCGATCTGAATCTGGGGAAATACGAGTGCATGGAGATTTGTAGTATATTGAACAAAGAAAGAATTTAATCAATTTAAAGTTTATTCTATTATTTAATTTAATTCTTGCACGTTAGGGAACTGCCTAGACTGCTAGAGAAAAGATGTTATAGTAGATTAATACTTCATTTGAAAGGACGCCTGAAAACAATAGTGCTTCATCCAGATAGCTTAGGTTAGAAAAATGCTTTTATTTGTTTAACAGATGTACTTAGGAGTTTATTTCCTTCTCCTCAAAGATAAGGCACTGTTTCCAAATGTATTATAGAACCTTTTGTACTTAAAAAACCTTAAGAGTTTCGAACATGTATAAAGTACTATTTAGCTTTACCTATTTGCATAGGTACCTACGAAACGGTTCGCTACAATGTACAATTTATGAGTATATACATTTTAATGACGTATTTCATTCATGGCTTCTGGGTTATCAATTAATGGCCCACTACTGAGCACTGGTCTCTCCTCTTGAGGAGGCCTAGAGCATACTCCACCACGCTGCTCCAGTGCGGATTTGTGGAGGGCCTTCATTCATTATGGTCAAAAATATTGGTGCTGTAACGGTTCTATTTAGTATATTGTAAAATATTTAGAGATTTAATATATGAAGCCTAATGTAGCATGTCTTCGGCTGACGGCCGCAACTAAACGACATTGTAATACTCAAATTTATTACGGTCCCTAGGCCAACTTTATAACGTACTAAATTGCTATCTCGTCCTCTATTCAAATCTATTGGCACGTGCTGTCCCTCATTGGGGACATCTAAGCGCCGAACTGATAAAGGGACGAGCGGGTAAAATAGGCAATATGCGACGATTACTAAACTGAAACAACGAATTTTGTTTACATTGCTGGAGCGTTGGGAGCAAAGGCGATGATGATTGGAACTGTACTTACTGTAAATGAAACGTGTTAGAACTTGTGAACAGTTTGTGATAGGTGTTGTGTTATAAATTTTTGATGTGACACTTCTAACAACATTGCTTCACGTAGTTATAGGGGACGACGGGGATGTAGGGTTGTTCCGCACAGTATACCTGCGACTAAGAAATTGTTTGCCAAAAGTTGATAAGCGCCATTTGAGCCATCATTATGTACTTTGTGTTCATGCAACGAGTCCTAACATCGGCATACCTACGAGTAATGATTATTAATATTCTGATCGAAAGAATCTGTATCACAGGGGAAAATGGTAGGTTTGACCCGATAATAAATCCCGACGAATTGTATCGAGTTAAGTCAGAGTCATATAGAAGTAAGTACGTACTGATACTTAATAATAAACTGTCGTCTTTTGTTTTCATCAGTTTATGATCAATATCTTTCTACTGAATTGTTTTATAAGTCAGTTATATACCTCCCAGTAAAGGTAAACGACCGGTGGTTCACCGTTTCGGTCGTGATAATAAGGGACGCGGTGATTAAAATAAAACGACTTGTATTGCTCCATTTGAGGGTATTATAGATGAACAATGTTCTGGCTTTGTGGTTCTCTGGTTTATGGCTTCTTGAGCTAGTTAAATATTTTATAGTCCATGTTAACTTGCTAATTTATTTATGACGAAAACTCAGTGGTGTTCTTGGAATCCTTCACTTTTGCCTGTGAAACGAGGGGGTCACAGTTTCTGACCGAGGTAGACGTTTATTTGACTCTGAAATGTTTTTTCGCGGGTTGTCGGTGTTTTTTTATACACCGTGATACAGGAAATCTTGCCTCGGAGTCTCGGTGATATCTATAAACCGGACGGCTTCGGCTTTGCTTAGGCTTTGCTAAAAATTATCCGAATAAAAATAATGGTCCTAAATAAACCTTAACATTAGCCTTTTTTAAATGAATTTTAATTTTTTTCTTATAAAATATATTCGAACAAGAATACTGGTCGTTTTATTTTTTTCGTATTTTAACAAAATTTCAGTCTTCTAGTGGATTTGAACGTTATCTGAGCAAAGTATAGTTTATACATCTCACTCAAATATTATCTTGTTTTTCTTTTCAATTACTGTATATTTTCATTAATGTTCACCCATCTAAGAAGAAAATTATGTTGGTCTAGCACTCTAGTTAGTATCTATACAAAACAGACTAATGTTTACTAAATAACAATGGATTCCCGTTAAGTAACGTCTAATGTATATTTATGCAATTAGTATTACGTGTAATATTGTAATATCAATACAGAAGTATTTGCTAACGCAGTGTAATTCGCAGTATTCTGCCAGCAAACAGTGAACGATATTATTTAATATTCCGACATCGCGGCGGCGGGTAATGAATTAGTTGATTATGCAAACGAGGTCGAGCTAGTGTTAGGAACGGTGTAGATATCTATCGCTGTTTCACTTTAAATGTACGGCTTGGCCATAATCCATAGTCTAAATGTACTGCCTCATTACTGCTCATGAGGCCTGAAGTGTGCTCTACGGCTTCAGAACTCTAAATTTATTATTTACTAACGCTGCCTGCGGTTTTTTCGCGTTTTCCGAGATGATAAGTACTCTTTATGATATTCTTGTTAATAGTCTACCTTTATGTTAAATTTCATAAACATATTTTCAAAGTAATTTCGATAAATTTATGCTAAATTAAGATTAAAGATCTACGTTCACTTCAATGAAAAGTCATAGTTAACATGGTTAAGTTTTTATATCAGAGACTTTTAACTGTAAGTAATTTTCTGTTCTTTACCTATGTATTACATAACGTCATAACGCTGAAAAGGGCATGTCAAACTTTCTTTTTAACCCCTGACGAAAAAAGAGGGATGTTAAAAGTTTGATGTGTCTGTGTATCTGTATGTCTGTCTGTGGCATCGTAGCTCCCAAACGAATGAACCAATTGTGATCTAATTTTTTTGTTTAAAAAGTGACTTAACTTAGAGTGTTTTAACTAAGTTTAGAACAAATAAAATTGTCGGAGGTTTTTAAATTTTAATTTAAGATTACATATTTTTAATGTAAATAGCCGCCAAACGACCAAATAAGCTATCTCACGATAAACATCGTCACCTGGATTCCGCAACAACTTACAAACTGATCTAATTGTAAGAAAAGGGTAGAAAGAAATAACTGGGTTTGGCTAAGGTGTTTAGATTACTTGACTAGCTAAATAAGTTTGTTTTGTTCTTGGTGTGATATGAACAAAGCCGCTAAGCGCCGCAGGCGGTAACAAACACCGAACACGGCTTGCTACTTGCAGATATGACGTTGTTTACGGTTTAGCAGTTCTGCTTTGGATACCGGTATTAAATATACCTTTTATTTATATTAACTTGTTTATACATCTATTGGACAATGTAAAAGAAAATATATTGAAATAGAATGGCAAATACTATAATTCACATTGCAATTTTGACATATTTTGGTATTTATTAGAAAACTGTTGATTATTTCTACGATGTACGTAAGTATAAAATTTTGGTTGCTATATTTGCTACATTTGTTTTGGCACAAGAATGTACTAGATATGAAATAGTCAAACATTCACTTCGTACATTAAATATATAATTTTTTTATCTGTTTTTGACAATGCCAATCACTTTATAATATTTCACAATTGGTTTTCTTCCTTTCTTTTTTTCTCTTTTTCTTGGCCGGCAATGCATCAGTGATGCCTTTGGTATTGCTGATGTCCATGGGCGATAGCCATTTACCATCAGGTGGATCGTCAGTTCGTTTGTCAGCTATTTCCGTACAAAACAGTTGATTTAAACGAGTTATTTCGATATGTTTATATCGCGATAGATATATTCTATCACAATTGACTTCCGTAACTGAGTCAGATGCTTCACTGGAGTGTTGGAGTGTCGGAGTGCGGAATGTGGGACGCGAACAGTGTAGGTACACTCTTTATATTAAATTAGAGACGGGCTGGGACGCGAATACTAGTAGGTACCTATCGATAGTTTTCTAATATACCAGCTATGTTACGATTTTTTTTAATTTTACCCTTTCAGGGGATGAACTTTCAGACCTTACGGTAACATCTATAAACGGTGCTTAGGCTTTTCTCAGACTTCAAATTATCTGATGGTCCTAAATGAACCTTAAATTATGACTACCTAACCTAGTGACTTTTTTATTAAGTAAAATTTTTCGTATGAACAAAACGTTAGTCATTTGGTACCTACGTTTGTCTGTTTTCTGAGCAAAGTCCAAGTATAATTGCGGTTTATAGATATCTAGCCTTAGTGTTAACCCAAAGTATAAATTTTATTATTTCTTTATACAAATCATGCATGTTACATGGATATTAGACAAAGCCAAAACTGGCTTGAATGCTTACATTCTTCGAAGTACACGTAAAGCTATCAGTACCGGTTTATATGTAATGCAACAGTCGTTAGAATAGTAAAAAGATATCCATACGACAGAGATAAGACCGTCTTAAGTATAAAACTAGTTTTAATGTATGTTACATGCAACAATTAAAAACCCTATGTAATAACCCATGCCACCAAACGAAGGTGTCGTCACAGGCGATGGAAGCTGGCTGCATATTTTTAGCAATATCGATAAAAGTAGAAATGATTTATAGGTGACAACCCTACTCGTTGTCAGTGAAAGTAGATGCTTCACTACATATAAAGTTTCAGTTCAGTAGTGGTTTTAAGCGTAACATAATAAAGGAAAAAACGTATAAATGGATCGGAAAACCGTAAGTATTGCGTAACTGTGCACTTAGAAACTGATCGTGATGGTCCGTAGCGCCCCTGGGGGTCCAAGCAGGGGGTCGCATGCACCGTCATGCCATTTCCTATTGTCTGAGCTAAAATGTCATTGTTTGAGTTAGTTATTGTTAGTTTATTAGTAGTACGAGTATAACTAAGTAGATGGTAGAGATTAGGATGTTATGTTCAAGTTTATTTATGACATTTTGACGCTTGTAATTAAGTTATTATAATACTCTTAACACGCGTACTGTACAATCCATTAAGTGCTGTCACTCAAAAAAGCACTTATCACTGCGCCGGTCAGAGTCGGTGAATGACATCGAATATATTGGAAATCCAATTTCCGGTGGTACGGGCCATTTCATGGCTCTAATGTTTTCTTTGTGACGTGCCACCAAAACCAATTACAGGGCTTTCTAATGGCAGAACCAATTATTATAATAAACTGTTTGGTGCCTGAATTTGGTCTGCTATTTTGTTGGTCACGTCAATTGCAATGCTATGGAAATATGTATGTCGTTTCAAAAAATAGCAGTTTTTTTCTTAACAATTCTGCTGTTTGTTTGTGTTTGGTCCATTAGAACAGATTTGAGACATTCTTTTTTTATTCAAGAGTAATTTACCTTCTTCCAGATTGGTCCCACATTCATTAAAAATTTATCGTATTCATGTTCGGAACTAGTTTATTCATATGTGACCGATGTAGAAAACTTTGATAGCGTGATTCAGGATGAGCGTGACGTAACCGTTAGTTGCAGTATAATTTCGATACATCACTCCATTCGTCAAAGTAACTACGCAATTATTTCCCCTCCCCTATTGTATTTCAGACCTTGTATCTTATTATGAAACTACAGCTTGTGAGTAATTGTCTGGTAGTGACAGTTCTGAAAGTAAATTAGTCTGACTTCCACGCCACCGAAATATGGAGAAAATAATGTCAAGCTCAACAACCTTGTTAAAACCCAGAAGGGTCAAAGTAGGCTACAAGAGCGCGTGTCGGAAATCTTAATCTCAAGGTTCTTTGATTCAAGATTCTTCCATTGTAGAGGCCAAGAACCTATTAGAATGTTTAATTCATTCGTGGCAACAATCAATCGACTTATACCACTTACACTAATGATTCAATTTTTTTTATTTTGGATACAAACAGTCACATAATGTAACATACAACCTATTACAAAAAAAAACTATGTTTAGGTTACAGACTTGAGTGCCAACAATTAAAATTGATTTTAGAAGCGATTATCTTAAATATTATTGATCTCCTGAATAATGATTAAAATTATGATCGTCGGTTAACTATTCATGTTTGTGTAATAGAACATGGGACGGACGTACCCGATTCTATTTTCACACCCATAAATAAAATAAAGTGTCTCGGGACTGGTTTGCTTTGACCAAACTCCAATTTAGAATTTTAAACATATTATTATTTGATTTCCTTTCACAGCTTCTAAAAAAATAAATCAAATAAAACTATTTACACGGGATTAAATGGAGGGTTTAATTTCGCTTACAGTTCCACTCTCGCTGCGCAGTAAAACTACGAATAAATACAAATATGTACAGATAAATGAAAATGCGCTTTAAGGCCATGAATTGTTTCAATTTGTATGGGCGGTCGTCATCCAATTTGTTTGGAGCTTTTTACGATTGCAATTTACTATTATAATCACTTAGTGAGAAATAACGAGGAAATTAATTATGCTGCCAGAAGATAGTAGTTATTTATCCTCTCATCTGTTACGTAATCAATATGTAATATACTCAGATTTGTGTTTAAACTTATTTTTCTGTCTTTTAAAATCGACCGTTTTGTTTTTATGGTGGTTTGGTTTCAGCGTAATGCGTGTTGTGATTCTGATGCCATTGTACAGACTATAATACAATGCTGACATACTAGGATATCATAGGGGACGACAGAAGCCGGACCGCTGTTTGGTGACATAGGATTATAATACTCGTAATATTATCAATATCTGTATTGTTGATAGGTCATTAATTATTACTGCTAGTAGGTAATTATTATCTGGCATTTTTCCGAAAAGACTGCCTATGTATTTACCACCCTGTTAATTGTGTTCAAACGTGTTCTGGCTAGGGAGCCAGTTCTTTCTTTCTGCTTTCATAGGTAACGCAACAGTGATGCATAGGTATAAGTTGCTGATGTCCACATGTCGGCGATGTCTCACTATAATGAGGCTCGTCTGTTCCTATTTCGCCTTTGAAAAATCTATAAATGCCCGCTTTATCATTACCCAGGAGTGTCTTAATTACAATTACATATTATATACCTATTATCCAATAGGACACATCACGGAAGGACGTGGACGTCCCCTTGGATGGATAGGATACATCATAGATGGACGTCCCCATCATTGCTTTTTCCACTGCCTATTTTATAGAAATTGTTCTCAGATAATTCAGGTGCTATAGCCGGCGACCGGCGACATTGTAAACATAATTTTCTAGCGGGACTAAATACTAGAGATTGAACTCCTATTTTAGATTACTTTGTTTAGAAAGTGTCGTCTGTGCCTTGTAATTGAATTAAATTTTAATCTTCCGAAAGACATTGGAATTTTAAGTGTCTTATCTCTAAAGTCAGTTTGAATTCTTTATCAACTTTCTCCTTTGTAACATTTCAGAGGGCCACTAAAATGTTATTAAACTGTTGTAAAAACTCCGAATTTTTCTCACATTTCATAATCCTGCTTGATTTGCGTGAGTTCACGCAAACATTTAAAGGCATCATAAATTTTAAATTGTAGACTTCTGAGAGCAGTTGTTGTAAATTTCTAAATACAAACTTCTGTCATAAACAGCAGTAAAAAAGTTAGAATTTCACGTGGGAAGTAGGCCTTAGTCAACGTAAACTTTGTATGATATAATAAAAAGCATTAAAAAGCGTTACCTATTAATGAAAGTAAACTGTTTTATTTCATTAAAACGAACGGCGCTGAAGCATATTTTATCGTAAGTTCCAAAAAAATATGATTTTAGATAACTTTACTTACATAAGAAAATATGATCGAATTTATGCAAAATTCATATTAATTAAATTCTTTAATTCCTAAAATTCCCAACATGTATTATACTCAAACTGCTACTGAAAGAACACTCGCTCACAAAACAAATATTAAATCCAAAAAGCGTCATCCTTCGCAACATTACAAATGAGTCTTAAGCCACTTTTGTCGGTTACTGTACCGGTGATTATTCACCTCGCGGTCGCTAAGCCGCCTTCCCTATCACGAGGGGAGTTCCCCGGGATTAACTCCGCGAAACAATTAGCCCCCATTGTTGCGCGATGACACGTGACCTGATAAACGCTCAGCTTTGTGGCTTGCTGACGTCACTGAGGTGGATAACGTTTCTGTAGACTCTGTAGTCCTAGTGTTGGATGTTATAAATGAAAAAATACAACTGTTTTCATTCCATTATTTCAACTGGTTAGCCACCCTCTTTCTGAAATCGAATGTGAAATGTCGTAGTGTCAGAAAGAAATGGAGGTCCGCTACCTTTGAGGACCTTTGCAATGGTAACCACGCTGGACCACCGTGCCAAAGGTCCTGGGTTCGGTTCCAAGCGAGTTAGAAATTTGAATGTTTGAATTTCTGTGTTGTCCATGGCACTCATAACACAGGGAATTCTAGTGTGGGGCTATGAGTGTGTGTAAAAATGTATAGACAAAAAAAAAATTGGTTAGCAACGATGATAATATCGTTCACCTAGTAATATAATGGCACATCTGCAAAAAATACGAAATTTAGTTTATAATAATAATTATGGTATACGTGTTTAAAGGTGCATAATCTACATAGTGGTAAATATGTATTAATGTCTATACTAGTAAGTAGTAACCAAACCCATACAATCTGTAAAAAACGTAAAAAAGAGCCTATGAATTAATTTTAAACATTTTTATAAAAATTTTGAAATTCGTTTCTGTAAAATATGACAAATGTAGGTGCCCTTGTATTACGGGGTGAGCGAATTATGTCCATAGGTCATGATGTTATCATAGGTTATTACTTTAATCTGTGTGATAATTTGATAGTCCCATATTTTATGTCAAAACTATAATACCGTATATCAAACAGTATAGCTGAAAGGCTTCTAGCTAGATATTCCGATTACCGATATACCAATTAACAATTAAATAGGCAATTAACTTGATTAACATTCAGCAAGCTATTGTACTTGATAATAATTAGTAGGTATGGCTCCATTAGCGTCTGTTTCTCTCTCATTAATGAGTCCTAAATCACATTCGGCTATCACCAGGGTATCCTTGGGAGTAAATGGAAAAACCATGTATCGGAAGTCTTTTTGCTTTGCCGACGTATCCTAACGACTGTTATCTAATTTAAACTGACTTCGCCCACTATTTAACGATTATTATCCGAAAGTAATATTAATTAAGACCTAAAAGTACTGAACAAACTTAAGTAAGTAGGTATATAGTATTTTATAGAACAAGTTTTTAGAAACACCTACTTTGTACTGTGAAAAGAATTGCATGTTTTCATGGTGTATATTTTGTATGGTGTATATTTTAATATTCTGTGTATATTTTGTATGGTGTATATTTTTATATTCTGTGTATATTTTGTATGGTGTAAATTTCAATATTCTGTATTTCCATCATTAGAATACTTTCCTTGTGATGCAGTGAATTTCAGTTAAACGAAATAACTATCAATACATTTTATTAAGTACAAGAATTGCAAATATATTTTCCGTTACGTGCCTTGCGTTTTCCTATCGGATATTCAAGGTATCTTCGTCCGCGCAAGTTTCCGTTCCATGCCGGAAATTCTCTCACAGAATAACTCACGTAGGTTACATTTAGACCCTTAGATAAAGTTGTTTAAAGTCTCTCATAGATAAAAATAAATTCAGAAAAAACTAATATTATACTTCCGTATAATATCCTTATTATGTAATAGCGTAGCGATCTATTCGATCGTTCTTGGCGTTCCAAATCAGTGGTTTGTTTTCAAAAGAAAAATTATTGAGAAAGTGGAAACTTAAAGCCATCTACTTTTGAAGCGTTATTCCCTCAAATACTATCGAAGCGGATAAATACATAATCTAAATTTTACTAACAAAAAATAACCGACTTCAAATTCTCAAAAACTACTTGTCAGATCTCGTTCAAATTTATGTGGGACCACATGACAGGCACCAGCTTTCTATTAAAAAAAGAATCATCGAAATCGGTTGACGTGATATTGAGTTATTCGTCAATTTGTCGCGCACATCTTAACACAAATTTACGACTTATGTAGTTTTCTCATGGATGCCATTGTCAGATCTCAATAAAATTTATGTGGGACCACATGACGGCCATCAGCTTTCGATTAAAAAAAGAATCATCAAAATCGGTTCGCCCAGTCCAAAGTTCTGAGGTAACAAACATAAAAAAAAAATACAGTCGAATTGAGAACCTCCTCCTTTTTTTGAAGTCGGTTAAAAATAGTAAACAACTAACCGACAAATTTCAACCGGAATAAGCTTCGTCTCACTCAATTTGGTTGAATGCACACTAATTTTAAAACCCGCAATCCCTTTGGATTCCATGTAATTCGCTTACAACCATTAATTGCCAACTAGACTTTTTGTTCCTCGTAAATTGTGGATGCCCGATTTCCGTTCAGCCCGCAAAATGAAAAAAAGATTTGTCGAGTCGAACTGTTCCGTATATTTTAACATCAATGGTGCGAATCAAACGCCGCTTATCAGCGCTTATCGTATAAATGTCACTTGAAAAATATCAATCATGATGGATATAATTCAAATTCCTTGTCTTAATGTGCACACATCACTCCGAGATGCTCTATGTGATAAGGGCATGGAATATGGATATATTTTATATTTAATCTGTGACCTTGAATGAAAATAATACTCGGGGTCCCTCCCTCTCCATTTGCTAACGACTAGGCGTAAGGGTGTCTAAAAGTAATACTGTGTATAAAAATAATAACACACCTTCACGTAATAAATGAGTCATGAAGCTAGAACTAAAGAGTAAGACAATCAAAATTTGATAGAGAATTGATTTCCTATCAATAATTCATACGTGTCGTAAGCTCATATTTTCAGATCTCATTAATTGTTAAAACCTGTCAACGATGCAGTATGGTAGGCAGTTTCAACATTTTACTTAAAACATACATACATTAAAATAAATAAGTGTTTCAACAACAGATTAAAATGTTAAAACAATATTATTTGAACTTTAATAAACTACGCCCTATTAAGCCGATGGCTTTATAAAGTCGTAAACTGGTTTTATCATATAAAAAGTAAAAAAGCTTCCCGAGAAAATGAAGTTCTGGCGGCAGATTGAAGTTTGGGTACTTAATGTTTGACTAGGAAAAGAGTTCAAAATTTATTAAGTTGGCTAGTCCCAAACCCTTGTTCGTTGCCCAAAGTGGCCCCAACGAACATATCGCAAACAAGCAAAGATTTGTATAAAATTTTAATTTGGAGTTCTTGGGAAGTTTGTTGAAGTTTGACGTTGACTCACAAAGTGCTATCTCGCCTTTCCTTTTTTAGTGGGTCAATCTAAAGTAATGATGAAGTAGTGTTGTTTTAGCATGTTCTCTTAATTACTAATTTTATCGCGATGGTTCTTGAACAAACGTTTATTAATAACTTTTTTGTGTTTCCCTAATTAACATATTGATTTAAATGTCATAAAAATAATTGTCAATATTAATCAGAATAGAACATGAACAAGTTTCGAAGAAATCTGTTGACAAAAAAATACGAACATACCTACACTTACATTCGCACGCTTATAAAATTTTGTATATTTGTTTGGAATACATAATAAATTAAATCTTCTAAATATTTTGCAGTTCTAATTAAGTAAATTTTACTTCAGTTCGCTCATAAAACTTGCAAACTAACATTCACACGCACGAAGTCACGAATTTAGCGCAGCGCAACCACAAATCCAACTTACTCGTAGCATGCACCAACTTTAACCAACTTGTATACGTATAAAGTGAACTGTTTAAAGAGGACTGAGTGGTACAATCAGGTGCACCTGTGTTGCAGCTGATGTGTACTGTTCAGCAACACACAACTCTGTTTACTCGTAAATCAACCAAGTGTACATACGAGTACAATCACAAAGAGTTTAGGCTTTGACATTGTGGCTCGTTTAGGAATACGCTTGTGTAAGTTTCGAGGCATACGATAGTTACGATCTATGCATGTTAAATAGATTAAAGCTTTTTTTGTTTCGACTTAGGTTACACCTGAAAAACAGAACCTTTAGCTAGTAGTCGGAAGTATTTATTTTGTTGAAAAATGTGCTGATTTCTCTATTTCTTTTAAATAATTTCTTAGTCTGATCACTAAAGTCAACATCGAGAACTTATGACGAATTTCGAATAAAGTATTTTACCACTTTGCCAAGGTGTTACTCATAAGTAAAATATATTATTTGCGAGCAATTTTAAGATGAATAAAGACTACAAAGTTTCACGAACTTTGTAGTTTCGTATACCTACAATGATGTTGTGGTCTACTTATGGTAAACTAGACGAGATAGTTTTCCTTTTACATTCATAATAATAATATAGGTATACTACTGAAGTTTGTACTGAAGTGATTTACCATTCCAAAACCTATCTTTTAGCTGGCAGGGGAGGAACGGACTTATGAACCCCTGAATCAAAAAATAATATTTTTGAAAAACCTTTTTAAAGATACCTAACACTATGGGATAGACGAGTAAAAAAAATCATCCCCACGTTACTCGTAGGGAAGGTAAAAAAAAAACTTTCAAAGATATTTTTTACCCCTTTGTAGTTTCAATAAACATACAGTATATCCATGCAGATTTGCAGCTTTCCAGCATAAAAAGAATCTTAACGAAACTGTAGTAGGTAACTGTAGAACCAGAGAACTTAATAATTTTGAATTGAAAGGAGAACCCCGATTTCCGGCCACGAATTATATGTGTTCTGTGGTAGGCATAAGAAAAGACAAGAGTAAACTATATACCAAAAAATTCGTCTTATTTACTAGATAAACACGTTTAAATCTGAGCCTCATCTGCATTTGCTAAATGAACAAAATAATACAAAAAAGTTTTCATAGTATTTACCTCATTACAAACGATTTTATAATCGATTAAATCGATTACATATATCGATTAGGGAACTTAATAATATATTTTATGAATTATTTATTATTCATTGTAAGTACAAGATTAATTCCTTTTTTCGTTTTTTGCATGTTTTCTTATTCATTGTATAACTAAACTATGTAATATATTTATAATTACCATTAAATCGTTACGCTAATTAAAAGACAATTCTAGTATTTTGACATCGATTTCGAGACATTTGAATCGATTGACAACAAAGATCTCTGTTGTAATCTAACCTATCTAATGTCATTTTGGTTACCATAGCAATTATAAATAACACCATTGTCAATAATCTTGCATCTTTTGTGTATTTTTACTATTAAATTAATATTTTCATCGTATTTGCAGTCCTATTTACTATTGAAACATATCGAAACGCACACAGTTATTTTAATTTTCTATTGCATTCGCTTTCGTACTAGTGTTTTGGTGAATGTGTTTCCGCTATAACTTCTGGATTTGTTGTTGTTGTTTTTTAAACAAATATTGCATGAATATTGGACTCCGAGATCGCCTGTTTTGTGACTGACCTTTTTCTGAACACTGGATGACGTACCCTATATACCTCTAGAAGAACAGTAGGATGCAGACGTTGCAGTACCCATACAATACGTATACCTACTGCACAATTTCTAGACGAAATATTAATATAATATTATGATGTGATGATAACTAATAAAATCCCTTTAAAACATGAAATAGCTTTTATTAATAATAATATTCACCCACCTTTGTAATTCAGGTTTCAACCATTACCTACTGTTTAAGTAGTTGTATTTTGTTAGTGTTTATATGTAACTTTAATTTTACTGCGTCTTATGATCATAATTATTCCTAATACTGTCAATATTAGAGTAGGTGTTTGGTTTGAGGTAGTAAGTCCCTAGTAACAGGCATAATATATTGCTGTGAGTGACATGAGTGTGACATAACCATATTTAGGTGGAAATTCTAGGATTTCATTAGATGGCCATTGCTAGCAGACGTGAAAATTGGAGAAATTAAAGCTTTTACAATGATCAAATTGACCACCAATTTTCATTCTTGTCTAATCTGGGCCGGTTTCTCTATGGAAGATGGGGTTCTCCTTTGAAGCGAGCTTAAATTGTTACTTAATATTTATTACGAACTTTGACGCTGATTGGCCTGCAGTGTGCCTTGACATTAGCTTCAATAATCAATTATACAAGTTGAAAATTAACCGTATCGTATACTCGTAGGAAAAGTTTTAAACCATCTCGTCGAGAAACAGGATCTTACCATATTTATAAATTTTATACGAACAATGGGTACCCATAACTGCAATATGTTACGTATATGTAGTTTGAGTGTATCACGGGGTTTAGAAACATGATCGCGGAAACATCGCAATTTAGAATTATTTATTGGTTCAACGCTTATGAAACACCTCATCGTGAGAAATAATGATGATTAATTTAAAATTGTTTTATTAGTGGTTTATGCTCTTGGCCTCCTCTGTTATAAAGAGAAACCCTGTAATAGCCAAAGTCGCTGAAGATTTTAAGAGCTCTACTAAGATTGAACCACGATTCCGTTTTAGTGTAATAAGCGGTAAATATAGCAGCAAAAAGGATACCTTAACAAACATTTTAAACAAGTTTATGCTCACAAACAAACAACGACACACAACGACGACGTAAAGTTAAATGTCCAGAACGGACGGCTCCACCTGTCCGGAATAACTTAGCTACAATGTCCGCTTGCTGTGCCACATGAGTTAGGATACAATACAGAGAAGAAACTTCATACAATGGCTAATGGACCAAGAACTTTATTATATACATCTGGATGGTAAGCTTAAAAAGTGGCTGAAGACGGATCGAGTGACATTGGTTGAATATCTGCGCCACATCAGTGGTCGAAGTTAAACTCTGTCATCCTACGAGTGGATACGAGTCTTAATGTAAATCAGGCCTATGATTGGTCGACACAGTAAGTATTCCAGGTGTAGGTATAATAATATCATAAACAATGACTAACTAGAAGACAAATATTATCGCATATGTATAAATAATGTCTTTATTAGTAAAAATATATCTTTGACTGACAAATATACCTTTAATTTTTAATGTAATAGAGACTCATGAATTATAGCTTCAATACACTTTCTTCAAGAAGAATTTAGACAATTAGGCTTACAAAATCAAATTTTAAAGTTTTGGGCACTCGTGTCAGGAGTGTATTATACTACTTAACAGAACATGTTGCCTCGGCAAAAGGATTCCTCTAGTCAATAACGACTATAAAATGTTCGATCGCCCTCTGCGTGTTGTCTTTGCTCGGTGCCAGGGGCTTGCTGCAGCAGAAACGCAGCTCAGTTAACCAGGTTAGTTTAAAATGAGTCCCGGGAACTTACCTCTCTTATAGTTACCCATTTGTTTATCCGAATAACTATTTTAAACTAATTTATTGTTGATTTACATACTTTGCTAAAAGTTGGTTATTTGAAACAAAGTGTAAATGGCTCATTGATTTGGTTAAAAACAAAAAAATGGGTTTTCAATACAATATTAGGCGGTTATGATCATTAAAGTTAAGGGCCTTGATTTACAACCAGTGGTTTTTGAATTTGAGTCCACAGATGAATTACTCAGCCTTATTTTTTATTTTTTCGGTGTTAGAACCTCTACAGGTTTCGGTCGTGGATAATCTGTCCTCTGGGATAGCAACCTTACTTCCACAATTCTCTTACCAGCGAATAGTACCTTCTAGTAACTACTGTTATTCATATTAACACATAAATTAACCTACTACTGTGCCCCTACAATAGGGATGTTTACACTATCAGTAAATTAAAATAAATTTGTTTAAAGTTTCAAGGAAAACATTTAAACACCTAAAATATTATTCTTTTGTCGAAATCAATCACAATAATAATTATTTTAAAATGTTAAAAATAGTACTCACTGTCACGTGACCTCAAACGCCGTTTGGAGCTTATGACGTCATTGTTCCTATTTTATATGAAAGTGCAACGAACTTCAGTCCACAGATAGTATTGAATATCGGCTAGTGACGTCATGTGACGTTTTTGGCGGCAAATTTGAAAATGATTGTTATTTATCAATTTTTGTCTTTAAATTAAAGATTATTATTTTTATAATATTTTTTTCGTGAATCTTAAGGTTCTATCTATAAAATGAAATTGAATCCTAAAATTAGTCAACATCCCTATTGTATTCGGGGCTTATCACAGGTGTTATGGACTGCAGGGAAAAGTGGCTAGCTTATTATTTTTATTAGGCACATAAAAAATATTTTCTTCTCAGTTTATATTTTTGGCGTGTTTCTAAGATATTCATTTCAGAAAGAAAACATCTGGCAGTTGATCTGGATATTGTTGAACATTGCATCGCAAGAAGATTAGGCATCAATATTTTTGCCGAAAATAATTATTTCAACTCAAAAGAATCATTTGAATGCGCCAGATTAATTAGTTCTTGCTGCTTTCTGCTGGCTTCATTCTTTATTTTTATAGACATACTAGCTGCCTGGACAGACTTCGTTCTGTCAAAAGTTATTTATTTTATTAAAACCTGTGTGCTTTAGGGGACATGTGAGCTATCCTATCTTTCAAGTTGGATCAAACTGCACACGGTGTGCAAATTTGATTAAAATCGGTTCAGTAGTTTAGGAGTCCATCGCGGACAAACAATGTGACACGTAATTTATATATGTATTAAGAATTTGCAATTAGCTGCATGGGGCCATGATTGAAATTTTACTTTTACATGCAACCTGAAGAGGATGTTTACTTTAAATTGAATTTTTTTAATGAAAAACATGAGAAAACAGTGATTCAAAAAATAACATTAAAAATATTTTGTTTATTTCAGTTAAATTTAAACGCTCTTTCGATTACTTTTATTTAACGTTGGTGAAATCCATTCGTATAAAAACAATATTGGTCAATGGAAAATCATATACTCAGTGGAAAAATGTTTTTCAAGATAAAGCAAAATTGTAGTTTTTATTTACTCGTCTGTACAAAATAATATTAAGTTCTTACTCATAATAATCCCATTTTTGTATCGAATAAGAAAAATATTTCTGTTCATTGAATTTTATTATTCCCAAAATATTTATTCAATTGGATTCTGAACCTTTGATATCGTTAAACATTCGCCATTTCATAAAAAAGCTGTTATGAACGGAATTTCTTTCCGTAATCCTTTATCAATAAATTATGGGAGCGAGAGCCAATTAAAGCGGATTTGACTACTCTTGTTGTTGGACTCCGAAAAAACAATTGGCAATTACGGAATGAGGAAGTACATAAATCATTACAATACTATTTTACAACTTTGTGAGTTTGCAGTAATCTAATCATGGATTCTATTATTTCCCTGCAACATACATAAAGCTTTAATAGACATTATTTTCATTTAAAAATATCAAAATAATATTTTATTCCGAATTGCTTTTAAACAATAATAAAAGGAAATAAAACATACAACAAAAAATATTACCAATCCATGTTTTATCAATCACATGTATTCATGAGCACATATTTATTATACGTATCCGTTTCGTTGTCGAGGGGAAGGCCATGAAAACCCTCAGGGGTTTTATATAACATTGATGATGTTCATTTTCACGTTTTAACGAAGTGAAAATCGTGCGAAGGATACTCGACATCGTTGAGCTCGGGTATTGAAACTCAAAATATGGAGCGAGTGCTATCGTTGGCAAAAGAGCCTCCATATCATTGCTGCGACGTGTTGTTGATTTCCTGGCACCATGATTTAGGTACGTGGTATGGTGTGACGATATTTTACATTCTTTGTCGACTCAAAGAATATACAGATGTCCGTAAGAATTATCAAACATTTAATACGTCAAACTGACTTAAAAGATTCATTAATGAATTGATTAAAAATTAATTAATTTATGTTAAATTAATTTACGTAAGGCAAAACAAAACTATAACCATTTTGATTGGATTGTTCTCAAAAATTTAAAAATACCTGTGTATGCATCTATTACTATACTTTTTTACTATTTGGATGTAAGTTAATAATATATGAGGATAAATATAATACATTTATATACTTGTTCGGTTCATATCTTCTAAGCGGATAAATGGTGATATGGCCGGACCTTATATGACTCATCTCTGCTACCATACGTAATTCATAATTATATTCAACTCATAGCTATATGGTTTATCAATATCATACATACTAATTATACAAGTGGCATTTGAGTTGATTGCAAACCCGGATTGCAGGGCCGGATTCTGTTGCCTCTTTCCTTGTCTACCAACAGGATTGGGGTCAAAATTTTTCCTAATGGTAAATAGTGTTCGCTAGTTATTGTGTAATGAGCATTTTAATATCATATCGGTAAACCAAACTGAACCACAAAACCGAACAAAGCTAATTAGTTAAATTGACTGGACATTGCACATGTCTTTGCACAGCAGTAAATATTTTGAAATAATTGACATTAATAAATTAATTCCTAGAAGTTATATGACCAAAGATAATTACTATCTGTCTAAGTTTAATAAGAGACAAATAGCATGTTCGCTATCATATTTTATTGACAATTTAGCCAAGAATTTGGCTGGTACCTCTGCTTTTATTGAGCAGTCACTTAATGACATTCAGCATGCATCCTTGGAATACGTTCCAAGTAATTTAAATTAGTCAATAAGACAACAGAGGACATCTCTAGCAATATACTGACCAAGGAAAAGCACCTTAGCTTAAAAATTATACACCAAAATATACAAGGCTTTTCCGGCAAAGACTTGGAATTAAATTTATTATTAAATGAAATGAATATTAACATTGTTTGTGTTACAGAACACTGGTTAAGAAAATATGAATTAATGTTATCCATAGATAATTATAGTATAGGCAGCTCATTTTGTAGAGAAAATATACTTAGAGGAGGGTCATTAATAATTATTCATAACAGTTTGATTTTTAAGGAACGTAAAGACATAGTATCCCTCTCTATTGAACATAATATAGAACTTTCTTGTATAGAACTTGAAAAGGTGGTCGTGGTATGTGTATATAGACCACCTGCTGGCAGCTACCCATTGTTCGAATCCGCTATGGAGGATGTTCTAAAAATTGTATGTAAAAAAAATAAAAAAGTAGTTGTGTGTGGAGACTTTAATATTGATATATTAGTTACAACTTCTTGCTCAGTACGGTTCATTAATTTATTTAAATCATTTAATTTAGATTATGTATTTTTGGAACCTACAAGAATAACTCCATCTTCGGCTACTTGCTTAGATAACATTTTTTGTGATTGCACAATAATAAATAAGTCAATCTTAAATTGTATTAGTTCAGACCATAGCGGACAACTTGCCACCATTGAGTACCATCATGACCTTCCTAAACAGAATATAATTTGCAGGCCAATCACACAAAGAAGGATTAATACATTTAAAAAAGACATTGCGAACCGTCATTGAATATTAACCCAGATGACACACCTGACAATGCATACTCGACAGTTTTTAATTTAATAAAATGTGAATTTAATAATAATTTCAAACAAAAAAAAATTGAGTGTGATAATACCAAAACAAAATTCAGTGACTGGGCCACACCAGGAATATATAAAAGTAGAATAAAGCTTTTTGAATTATACGCAGAAAAATCAACCTCCACAGACCTGGAATTTTTAAACCGTGTTAGAATGTATTCTAAAACTTTTAAGTTAGTCTGTGCTAAAGCGAAATCTATCTACATTGCTGATAAAATAAAGAATTCTTCAAACAAAATTAAAGCAACCTGGAATGTTATTAATAAAGAAACAGGCAAAATAAAATCAAATAAGCATAGATATTCGCTAAAAATCATAAATGTAAATGTCACTTCTGATAGTGTGATTGCCACCGTATTCGAGGACTTTTTTTCTAAAATACCGCATGTGATTACAAAAAACTTAAATGCATGCCCCCAACTAGCTATGACCATCTTAGAATCATGTGTTGATAAAAGTAACAACTCATTTAACTTTAAACCCGTTACTTGTAATCAAATTATACAAAGTTTCAATTCGATAAATGTTAAAAAGTCAAGTGATATCTGGGGTCTTTCTACAGTTGTAGTTAAATCAATAATCAACTCAATTGCCCCCCACTTAAGTTTTATTTTTAATAAATGTGTTGAAGATGGTATTTTTCCCAATCTTATGAAACATGGGAAAATAATACCGGTTTTTAAATCTGGAGATAAAAACGACCCAACAAATTTTAGACCAATATCCATCTTACCAGCCCTCAGTAAAATTTTCGAAAAAATTATCTACAACCAACTACTATCGCATTTTTCTACAAACAAATTATTTCATATTAATCAGTTTGGTTTTTCAAAAGGGAAAAACACCACTGATGCAGGCATCGCACTTCTTAAACACATTTTTAATGCTTGGGAGGATAAGCATGATGCTATTGGTATATTCTGTGATCTCTCAAAGGCATTCGATTGTGTTGATCTTAATATATTAATAAACAAACTTAGGCATTATGGTGTCTCAACACAATCAGTTAGTCTTATAAAATCTTATTTATCTGAACGTAGTCAAAAAGTAGTTATTAATGGAATAGAGTCACCTGGAGTGCACATGACCATGGGTGTGCCCCAGGGATCAATATTAGGACCACTGCTATTTTTAATATATATCAATGATCTTCCTTATTTCACTAAGGACATGTGTGAAACGGTATTGTTTGCTGACGATACTTCTCTAATTTTTAAAGTAGATAGGAGGAAAAAATGTTATGACGACGTAAATAATACTGTTTCGCAAGTATTACACTGGTTTATATGTAATAACTTGATGTTAAACGCGAAAAAAACTAAATGTGTCAGATTTGCCTTACCTAATGTGAAACAGATCCCAGCTCAAATTGTCCTAAATAAGGAAGTATTAGAACTAGTAAATTCTACAACATTTCTCGGCATTACCATAGACTCTCGACTACAATGGGGTCCTCATATTGAAGCCTTGTCAGGGAGGCTCAGTTCCGCTGCTTATGCAGTTAAGAAAGTAAGGCTCTTAACTGATGTAGAAACAGCAAGATTAGTTTATTACAGCTACTTTCACAGTATAATGTCCTACGGTCTGTTGTTGTGGGGCTCAGCTGCAGATATTGAGTCAATCTTTGTATTACAGAAAAGAGCAGTTCGCGCTATTTACAACCTCAGGCCTAGGGACTCTCTTAGAGAACTCTTTAAAGAAATCAATATACTAACTGTTAGTTCACAATACATTTTGGAAAATATTATGTATGTTAAAAAATACTCCGATACTTTTCTTAAAAAGAGTGATGTTCACAATATTAACACAAGAAATAAGGCTAGACTGATTGTGCCTCGTTTTAGACTCAACAAAACTGGTGGCTCGTTCATGGGTAGATGTGTAAAAATCTACAATAAAATCCCGTTAGAATTAACAGAAATGCCATACTGTAAATTAAAAACTCATGTAAAAGGTATTCTCATGAAGAAAGCATATTACAAAGTTGATGAGTATTTAAATGACAAGACTGCTTGGACATGAGTTTTTTTTTTCTTTTTTTTTAATTAAATAATGTAATAAGTAGTAGTAAGTACTGTCTGTAACTGTGAGTAGGAAAAAAAATTATCCCGGGAGTTTCTTGCCGCTTCTTCTACCGGGACCACTCACGGTAGGGATTTGTTGAAGCGATGGCGTTGAGTGACTTTCGAAAAGTGTTTGTAACAAACCTACTTCGAATAAACTAATTTCATTTCATTTATTTTGATTATAATATACGCTAAAACTACACTCTGTTAGTGTTTTAAATGCAATCAATTTGTAAAATCACATCATTAATTTTGTTTCTACATGAATTAATTATTCGGATACCCTAAACCAGTGTAGGCTTATGTGCGAAGTGAATGTGCCACTGAAAGTCAAAGTAATGCTGCGTAGCTCAAAAGCTAAAAAAACGTTTAATATTGAAACAGAATATGTAAAGAGGAAATAGTGCGTTTATTATGCCACGAGATTATTTTAAAAAACCTTTTAAAATAAATAAATGCTTACACACTCATATCCCCGCAGTAGGTTATTACCTGTGTCGCCGGTGGCATGGACGACAAATATAACACATCACAATAACACCCATGACCCGAGTACAAATATTTATCTGTCACATAAATAACTGTCCCAGCCGGGAATCGAATCCAGGACCCCTCGCTTCGTTCGTTTTAATACAACACTAAAATACACATCTTTGAATATATTGTGTCGATGAAGAACTTTATTCAAAGTCACGAAATTAAAAATAAAAGATTAGTGCAGAATACACTAACACATGTCCCTCACTCTTACACAGGTTTTCAGCAACCTATGATTTGTAGGTTACCTCAATACAATAGATAACGTGATTTAATACACAAGTCAGAATCATGTCATGAGTTGGCGCAAACAGCGCCATTTTCCTAGAACCCGCTCAGTGCACGAGTCACGTACTGTTCCTTCAATATCCGCTGGCAAGGAAAGCTCTCGTTCAACTGGCTGACAGTATTGTACAACGCCACAAATATTAAGTGGCAACGTATTTTTATATAATACAGTTTTTTTAATGCTACTCACTCATAGCCCCACATGGAATTCCCTGTGTTTGGGAGCCACGGACAACACTTAAAGACAAGAATACGCATTGAAATTTCCACCTCGATGGGAATGGAACCCATATTGCCAACCACTGCGCTACACTGGTCGTCACTTAGTTACTCGGCTACAATCTTTGACCGTCTCCAATAATTATGACTGTTTAACGTGCCTTAGCTCTCCTACACACGAGCAGCACGTTACAGTCGACACAGGCAACTGCAACCGTCGACGCTTGCAGTCGACACGCCGACAGCAGGCCGACAGCAGTTCGACTGCAGCCGTCGACATTTTAAATTTGAATATCAATGGGAGCTGTCGACCGCTCTCTTAGTATAGGAGTCAGTTGCAAAATGGATACACAATCAGTTAAATGTAATTTGAGTTATTTTCATAATGCAATAAAATTAATAATTCACTTACCAATGGTGTTTTGTTCGTCTATGGATTTATTCTTTAAATCATTTACAACTTCCTCAAATACAGCCATCCATGCTCGGTTTTTTTTAAATAGTTTTATTACTATACTCTTGAAATTTAAAATTCCAACTACAAGGATACTTTTTTAACCGACGAAAGAAAAGGAGGTTCTCAATTCGACACGTATATTTTATTTTTATTTTTTATGTATGATCACGCAGCAATCGGCACAGGGTGGTCCGATTTGGATGATTCTTTTTTTATTGGATAGAGTATGTCCTGAAGTGGGTCTCATATTTTTTTGAAAATTTTATTCCCACCCTAAAGGTACGAAAATAGGGAATGATTGATTATTCACCCGTTTTTTACCCGGAATTTTTACCCGCTAACCCCAATAACTTTGTAATGAATGATCCGATTTCGATGATTATTTTTTTATTGAATAGTTTATACCTTGAAATTACTCTTGTTTAAATTTTGAAACAAAATTTTACCCATATAGGTACGAAAATAGGGGATGATTAATATTTCACCTACTACATTTTTACCTGGTAACTGAATCTATAATTCATAAAATCAATAATTTATTATTAATTATAAGTATTATAGCAACTAAAAATTAAAAAATAATTACTTTTTAACAAAAAATAAAACCAACGAAAAAAAACTGAAAAGCAAAAAATAAAATAAAATTAGTATTATAAATTAAGATCCAAAATTAACAGTAAATAAATAATTTTGAGGGCAGCGGCATGCGATGCACACGGCAGTAGCAGCGCGGCGCACATCTTTTCGCCGTTTGTTAGGGTTCCGTAGCCAAATGGCAAAAAACGGAACCCTTATAGATTCGTCATGTCTGTCTGTCTGTCTGTCTGTCTGTCTGTCTGTCTGTCTGTCTGTCTGTCTGTCTGTCCGTCCGTCCGTATGTCACAGCCACTTTTTTCCGAAACAATAGGAACTATACTGTTGAAACTTGGTAAGTAGATGTATTCTGTGAACCGCATTAAGATTTTCACACAAAAATAGAAAAAAAAAAATTTGGGGGTTCCCCATACTTAGAACTGAAACTCAAAAATTTTTTTTTCATCAAACCTATACGTGTGGGGTATCTATGAATAGGTCTTCAAAAATGATATTGAGGTTTCTAATATAATTTTTTTCTAATCTGAATGGTTTGCGCGAGAGATACTTCCAAAGTGGTAAAATGTGTGTCCCCCCCCCCCCGTAACTTCTAAAATAAGAGAATGATAAAACTAAAAAAAATATATGATGTACATTACCATGCAAACTTCCAACGAAAATTGGTTTGAACGAGATCTAGTAAGTAGTTTTTTTTAATACGTCATAAATCGTAAACCGCAATTTACCTCGATCAAAGTTACAACGGACTTCCAAGAACTTTTATATTATGTTACTTGCTGCTACGGAACCCTTCATGGGCGAGTCCGACTCGCACTTGGCCGCTTTTTTTTTCATTGGTTTGGCACCGCCTCAAAATTATTTATTTACCGTTAATTTTGGATCTTAATTTATAATACTAAATGGTTAATTTTATTTTTTGCTTTTCAGTTTTTTTTTGGTTGGTTTTATTTTTGTTAAAAAATAATTATTACTGCCACAATTAGCAATTCCACAATATCGTCACTAGAACTCTTTTTATAAATCTGCGACACTTGCACTCTCCTGAACTATATGCAGTCCACAGAGGCAACTGCAAACGTCGACGGCTGCTGTCGACCTGCTGTCGAAGTGTCGACTACAAGCGTCGACGGTTGTAGTTGCCTCTGTCGACTGCAACGTGCTGTTCTTGTCTAAGAGCGCTTAGAAAGCAAAAAAATAATAATTACAAATAACAAATCATCATCCTAAAACTAGAGTTTGCTTTATGTAATGGTTAGACGAAGAGACAATCCAATGAAGAGGCCTAAGTATTGCATATTTATAATCATTTATAGCTTGAAGCTGGTATACATTAACGATTTACCACATTATGTAAAGAACCAAGCGGATATTGTACTATTTGCTGACGATACATCATTAATATTTAAATGTGAAAGGAATAAAGTAAATTTTGACGACGTAAATAGTGCTCTTTCGCATGTGTCGCGTTGGTTCACTATCAATAATTTGCTTTTAAATGCAAAAAAAACTAAATGTATAGAGTTTGTACTACCTAATGTTAAAAAAGTTAACAAATCTCTCAGACTGAATAATGAAATATTGCACATGGAGGAATCCACGGTCTTTTTAGGGGTGACCTTAGATAGTAAACTTCAGTGGGGCCCACATATAACAAATCTCGCGACTAAACTCGGTAGGGCTGCTTACGCTGTTAGGAAAATAAGGCAGTTTACTGACGTCGAAACTGCTAGGATGGTTTATTTTGCATATTTTCACAGTATTATGTCATATGCCATCTTGCTGTGGGGCAAAGCAGCCAGTATAGAACAAATTTTCATACTACAAAAAAGAGCTATTAGGGCTATTTATAAACTTAGATCTCGTGAAACTTTGCGTGACAAGTTCAAAGAAATAGGTATACTTACAGTAGCCTCACAATATATCTATAGTAACGTGGTTTTTATACGGAATAATATAAGCGCGTATAAACAAAATTTTGATATCACTAATCGCCAAACAAGAAAAATGCACCAGTTAGTAACGCCATCTTACCGTCTTTCTAAAGTGAAGCGATCTTTTATGGGCCGTGGTGTACAGTTCTATAATAAAATCCCAAAGTTAATACGTGATTTGCCAGTGGAATTATTTAAGAAACATGTAAAATCTCAACTTTTAGGGAAAGGCTACTATACTGTAGATGAGTACATAAATGACAAAGACGCATGGAAATGACCAGATCTGCAACCAGTTCCGTACAGGCTAGTGATACTTCTTTGTAAGAAATATACCAATGTATTTTATTTTTAAAAGATGTGCTGAGGAGTTTCTTTCGGCTTTTCTTCTCCTCCATGACAAAGCACCTTTCCGAAAAGCTGGTAAATTAAAAAAATGACGTGCATAAGTGTATCAATGATACCTACATGAATAAATGATTTTGAATTTGAATTTGAATTTGAATTTGAAGTAACAGCGGCCCATAGTTGATTGGGTGACCATCATCTGTCATCATCATCAAACTAAAAACGGTTCACTTAAAACGCTGAAACACCTTTTATTTATAAATAAGTACTAACAGTAATATTTATTTGCTATTTTCTTATAATCCAGACACGTACATATTTATCAGAAATATTTCACGGTATCAAATAATTATACGATGAGAATGCAAGTCACGAGATTTCTCCAATACTCGCCACCGCTAATGGGAAAAACTCAGTCACTGTCCAAATAAGGATTCGCACGGATTACGGAATCGATATAAGTGAAGAATACGTCTCGTATCGTGTGATACGAATACTGGTATATACCATATAATGTCTTCTTGTGCGTATGTGAGGTACATAAGCGTGATAGATCGAAGAGCGACACAAAATAATATGTGAAACATGCGATAGGACAGTTTATTCCGATATGTTGTAACGAATGGGGGAAATAAGCTTTAATGGAGGAATAAGATTTATTTGAAAGCGAAATATTATTCAGAACCTTTAGGTACTATTATGTATTTTGTGCCAGAACCAAACTGATTACAAAATATCTTATTCCCAGTGACGATACAGGTTGCTATTCTGTCAGCAGTCCTTATACTTAGCTGCTTTTTTGTTTTAACTTAGATTAGGTAACAAAACTTAAACGAGTATAAAATTCCACAGATGTATTATTGGCTGCACTGACAAGGCGCTGTCTCCGGATATTGGCCCGAGCGACGTGACTGGCGCGGCCAACCACAAGCTAAAAACTTCTCCTGACTCATTCTTCCTAACAAATAACAAAATAAATATGATTTCATATCGAATATAACTTTACTTTCATATCCGCGTGGGACTGACTAAAATATATTGTTCAAATTGGTGAAATTATGAACATCGAAGTGTGGCCTAAACAAACAGGTAACAACAAAAAATAAAGACTTTTCGTTTGTTTCTAATTAAAGAAAATAATAAATAATACATTTTCTACAAAAACATTTTGAAAATCGTTGTAATAAAGAGCAACAACAAACAACCATGAAAATATAAACATAAAATACTGACGCAAGCTGTTGTTGGTTTAGGGCTAAAGCTGAAAATGAAACCAAAACATAGTCTGTGTCCGTCTCCGGAAGATTGAACATGGGTAGGAAACAGGACAAGTTGAATAATTTAATCCTTTGACAAATGTAAGCAAGGACGCTATCGCCGCGGGCAGTGTCCTGAGCTCACACACATTTTTCTCGACCCAAAATCCTCTGGTGACATAGGAAGATACAGTTGATAGTTTGTTGCCGTGCGTTGCCTTTTGATATCAGTTAACATGTTCATGATCCTTTCAACTTATTTAAAGATAATTTTTAGGGCTACGAAGTAAAATCGGAAGCCTTAGAGTTTCGTCATGTACGTCCGTCTATCCGTCTGTCCGTCCGTCTGTCCGAAGCAAAGCGCCGAGACCCTTAGTGTTAGAAAGATGTAATTTGGCATGGATATACATATTTATTTAAACTCTAGAATCGTAGAATAAAAAGTAATTAATGAGTGATAGTCGATAAACTTACTACTTCGGAACCCTGCATTGCGCGTGGCCTGACACGAACTTGCCCGGTTTTTAATTAATTAAATGAAAAGGCTAAGATCTTAAGTTTATTTAAGATATGGGTTTGTTTTGTCACGGTTTGTTTGTGCGAACATAATGTTCCCCTTGGTGTATATTCTCCAAAGTTTGTTAGCAAGGCGGAGGCGTGTCATGTGCACTAACTCATTAGTGTAAAACTGTAACTTTGGATGAATGAATGAATAAATAAATGAGTAGAGACTAACTTGGTTAGTTGGTGACTCATGTGTCAAAAGACTGGAAAAATAATTTCCGAAACCCTAAAAGTTAAGAATTCTCGAAACTATAACAAAAGACAATTTGTCTTGCAACGGTCTTCCCTTTTATCATTTTACGTATACCAAGGGACCGCAATCTTTTAGTAAAATAGTTTTGATTATAATAAAGTTATGGCTCATAAAAGTTATAAAAACGTTAATAATATAACTATTTACGAGTAGTTTGTGTTGAAACTTGTGGCCTAGTTGCTGTTTAGTTCAGTAAGTTGAGTCCCCTGAATCCCAGCTGTTCGCATATACTCTTAAGCTGGAATTACGTGTCACGAATGAAAATCAAGGTGTTCATACAATAATAATAACTGATTGAGTTTGTTGCGACGGATACGTACGATTCTTCCTGGCAAAAGCCTACTAACTCTACTCCATGAAAAATCACCTTTCCGTAATGGTCTAAAATAAAAATAAATTGCGATGAACTTTGAAATAACAACGAGCTTAGAAAGCATAGTGAGAAAAAACAGAAACCTGCTAGTTTATTGGCTCACGTTGAAAATATTTTGTGGTGGATTTAAGAAAAGGTAGTCGTTATTCCGAAATAATCGAAGGTTTCTTCGTATGACGCTGATTATAGTGGTTGATACATGAATAACAGCAGTCCTAATATCAGATCTGAATTATATATTCAAATAAAAAAGATTTTGTGAAATTCATTGATAAATGACAGAGTTTTGAGGTAACAGATATAAACAATAATACTTAATAATTAAATACAACTCAATTGATAAGCTCCCCATTTTTGAAGTCAGTTAAAAACAAATTAAATGCACTATCAGTGTGATGGTGAAATTGAACTCACCGTGAAAGTTAGTCAGACCTTACCCTGCCCCATTTAAAGTTCGGATAACCTGCATGGAGACACTTTTTGGCAAGTGATTACGCTCTTCATCTACTTAAGTAACGAGGCGTGGAATTGCACCGGGCTGGCAAGTTTTAATTAAAACAGAACCAGCAGCCATACTACAGTAGTTCACTTGATTACATTATTGACTGGTGAACTGTCGGTCGTAATAACACTAATTAAAACATGTGAGTCAAATCTACAAGTGCAGACAGTTCAGTGATCATTTTCGGGTTTCGTACCTCAAAATTTACCTTTTGAGGAACCCGTATAAGATCACTTCATTGTCTCTATATTTCCTTTTTCTCAGGGAAGCATAGAGGTCACAATTTGAAATTAATATCGCATACTCAGGCCTGTAATTTCTTGAAACTGTAGTCAAGCTTCTAAATCAACGCAATTAAAAGATACGGCCGTTTATTTTAATGTATAACAGTTATACACATTATACATATAATCAGAATAACAGTTTGTTATTCTAATTTGAGTGTTAAAATTTTTAAATGTTAAAATGTGTAGAAATATCAATAAAAATATATTTGGCTGATCTTTATTTATTAATTATAATTTCTTTACCATCTGCGATACGGAAATTCCTACCACGGAGATATAAAAACGTTATTTATCTACCTAATTTATTGATTCTCGTATTGTGTAATGGTGCAATAGAAAGAGAAAACAATTTTATGATTTGTCAACAGAGCTACCTTTCGGGTCGTATCACAAAGACCAAGAGTTATTTTATCGAAAAAGTCCTCAATCTTTTGAGTCTCATCATTCAGTTCCTTCATCACTAATAGATGATTTGAAGTTTTTGTTTGTTGGTGTGTTTCTTCATTATTTCAAATACCTTGAACCAATGTATTGTACCAATGCAATGAACTAATTTAAAGTTTCCTGGGAAAGTTTTCCGTTTTAAAACAATCATAATATATCCGCGGTAACAAATACTTGTACGGTGGGTAAAAAAAATAAGACTGTTAGTCAGTGAAATACATTCACCAAAATCTTGTTAAAACGTGTTCATATCAAGACATCACAAAGTTTTCGTTTGGACCATACGAAGTTAAACATACTACGTGATCGTGAAGCAACTTAGAAATGAAATGTAACTGGCTAACATGGTTGTGTTCGTAGTAGAAGCCTCCGGGGATTGGCTCCTTCGAGGTATGCCGTACAAACAAATAAACATCACATCTTATTATACCCATATTTTTACGAGCGTCGTAAGCGCGTTTTTAACGTTTAACCATTTTTCATAACGTGTAACCATTTCTCATATAGATCGAAGTTTTATTGGTTTTAAATTGATATACTCGTGGAAATAAATACGTATATTTTAAGTGTTACTAACCAGTAAGTGTTACTGACAATTTTAAGTATGAAAAAAGTAAGCAAGTTTTAGGCCCGTAATATCAATAGCGGTTTAATTTATGATTCTGAGTTTAAACTGTCGTTGTTGGTTCAACAAAGACAGTTTAAACTCAGAATCATAGATTTAACTGCTATTGATATTACGAGCCTTAAACATTTATCAATTAACGCTGGAGCACTGTGTAGTATGGTCTATGCCTCCTCAAGAGGAGAGACGTATGCTCTGTAGCAGAACATTATTGGGTTGAAGCTAAACATACACGGTTGAGAGGAAGATAAATGGACAGGCTGGTAAAGAACCAGTACCATAATACACGAGTACCTACCATTGCACAGTGGTTCGAGCCCCATACAAGGGCGGTCATAATTCCTTAACTTTGTGAATGGAGGTTTGTTTTTATGAAAAATGGTCTAAAATTGTCAATCAAATTATATTTACTTAATTTAAAACAAAATACTCACACCTAGTAATATAATTAAATTAATAAATTAAATTAATGAATATTTAAATTAATAAATAAATGCTTACACACTCATACCCCCCTAGTAGATGTTTACCTGTATCGCGGGTGGCATGGACGACATATATAACACATCACAATAACACCCTACACCCGAGTACTAATATTTATCTGTCACATAAATATCTGCCCCGGCCGGGAATCGAACCCGGCACCCCTCGCTTTACATGCAGGGTCGCTATCAACTATGCTACAGGGTCATCAAATAATTACAATATTATATATATTTTTATATAAATACTACATTTAAGGTAAACGTAATTAAATAACTCGCGGTTTTCAAAACTAAAATTTGTCGGAGTCTAATTACTAATTTTATCTCTGACGTAGGTCTCCTTTTCCTTAGCTACTACAGAACTTTCTTTTACAAATTGAAAGCATAATATATGTAGAATGATGGTAAAATATTATAATACATCCAGTTTTATTGTTAACAAAGTTTTTCATTAATAAATATTGGTGCTTAGTCAACTTAGCCTCAACAAAAAGTGATAAGACGTCGTCCGCGCTAATATTTAATTGCAAGCTAGTATTGAGTAGTGTGTTGATAGCAGAGTCTTCATTTAAATCTGCCGATCTTCTATGTTGTGATCGCATAAACAAACCTGAAAAATCTGCGTTAGGGTGGCCCGGCCGTCGAGATGACCCGGGCTGATCCAGAATTACCTGACTACACTGCTCATCACTTCTAATTCGATACTTTCAATTATATTTAGCCAATTCGACACTTTCAATTGTATTTATGCAAAAACTTTGATTTAGTTTTATGCGAAATTATCCAGTATCTATCAATACTTTTACATAAATTTAATATCTTACTATCCAAATTCTTAGTGTCTATATTATCCTCATTCAAAGATGCTAGAAACGTTTCTAAGACGTGTTTACGTTTCTGTGCACTATTTCCCATTAAGGCCGACCAAAGTTCAAATAAATGCAACCTTGAAAAGGTGTATTTTTGATTATTTTTATTATTGGTTAAGAACCTGAAAAAAAAGAAGATAATACATTTGACGCGTATTTCATAGACCGCGTAGCCATTTAATGTATGTTTTGTAGAGCCTGTATAGTAGCCAGGGAGGTTAATAGAGGTCGATGGAACTTTATTATTTTGAAAATAGACATTTCAATGTTCATATTAAAATAGGTGAGAATGGTTGCAAATGTTTGCAATTTTTCGTAACTCTACGCAAAGCTAACTATATTGCAAAAATATTCAAGTAATTTTGCTTGGCGTAGCACGTAAATATTTACAAATAATAAGTGAAATAAAAGGAATAATAGTTTTACATAGTGAAAACATACCTTGTTTTCCAATATCCATGTCACAAACACCACTCGCAAACAACACAATTATGAGAATTCACAATTGCACAAATAAGTGTGGCTGAGTCACAATAACGGCGAGCGCATACGCTAACGATGTTGTCACTTCGGAAGTCAAAAAGTAAATGTTAATTATGAAAAAATGTTGACATCTTTATATATTCTGGTAGGTTGTTTATCAGTGTATCAATATGAGTAAGTAAATAATGGGTATTTAACAAATGATTTTTCATAATTATGACCTATGGGCGGACCACTGTGCATTGGGTTAAAATTAGGCGACAGAGCTCGTCTAATCTTGAGCAGAATCTTTATACTATCACTTCGCTTCTCGTTCCATCTATTTACCGCTTTTTACTAACTGCATTTGGATGTATACACGGTAAATATTATACCAAAACAACATTTTTTACAATTTTTGTCTGTCTGTCTCTCGGTTTGTTTCGGCTAAACTCTAAGATGGCTGGACCGATTTTGACGGGACTTTCACTGGCAGATAGCTGATGTACCAAGGAGTAACTTAGGTTACTTTTATTTTAGAAAAAAAATTGCATGTTGCAGAAAAATGTCTGCCGGGTCAGATAGTAGAGTATATAGGGGGGAGAGGTTGTTTTGGACTCAAAGATAGGAACCACCCGGCATTCCCCCAGTTACTGGGACTTCGCAACTTCTCCACAAAATTACATATCTCAATTTATTATAAAGTGTTATACTCGTATGAACGTTGTGTAACTTATGATTTACAATAACACTCGCGAGTGAACTCGCGCGAACTGTGATTTATTTGGACCATGTTCAAAGGAAAGGAATTATTGTGTTTAGAACTCGTATACTCGTACAAACTTGGGTACTTCGAATTATCTGATTGTTCTAAACAATAATTTTCGCAACTACTTCGTATACAACGGGTTTTCATGCTTTCTCTATTTCGTTCATGATAACTCAAATCATTAATAATGTCTCATATAAGCCTGAGTTGTATCTGAGAGATTGGAGAAAAAGAAATTTTATTCGGAAATATCTGAGCCATATTTTTTTGTTTCAGTTTGTTTTAAAAGAATGGGCTACAAACGTGCAGTTTTGAACTATAGTTTGTCGGATGTGAAGACATGTCAAACTTTAATAAACTCAGGAAAAATCAGATAGGGATAGATAATATTTTTATCTGTAAAAGAGTGGAAAACAATATGATATTTACAATAGTATTTGTATTTGTTTTATATGTCATATTTGCTCCAACTTACCCTACTTACCTGACGACCCTGTAGCCTAGTTGGTTTGGTAGCCCTGCCTAAGGGGTCCCGGATTCGATTCCCAGCCGGGGCAGATATTTGTGTGACAGATAAATATTTGTACTCGGGTCATGGGGTGATTGTGATGTATTATATGTATGTGTCGTCCATGCCACCTGCGACACGTAAGTTTAATAGTCAAGTAATTCAGCTGTACGTTGCTGAGTGTTGATTACAACCATTTAATACTGTTGTTTCTAGGAGTGTACGTCAAGCTACATATATCCCGTCATCCTTCAAATAGCAGATTAACCTTCGTCGGAGTCATTCGCGTGGAATAATAACTTGTGACATTTTGGTTTACAACTTACTCTTCCAATCCGCACTGGGGCAGTGGTGTAGTTACGATACAGGCTTATAAAATAAGGAGTTAAGTAAAGAAAATTTATTGAAGCCAACTGACATTATAAATAAATAATATAATTATGTTCACATTTTTCACTATGATTTTTTACATCGCGGGTGGAATGGATAAAGACGCAAATCCTTGGGTGTCCTGGGTCAAAGTCCTCACTACCAACCTATCAACCAAAATAAGTCCAAAATAGATAAATTCTTGTAAATCATAAATTCAACAGGCTATTTCTGTCAGTGACAATAATTGGTAATTCCGCTCATCGCAGCGCCAATAACCTGCTTATTGGACTGCCGGCGGAATTAAGCCGACGCCATTACATTGCGAAGTCGTTCATTGGACAACCTCATCTATTACAGTTGTTGTTTATTTATGTAATCTATAGCCAACAATAATAAGTACCACTTGTTTAAAGGACTTAGATAGAGTTAAAAATAATAAAAATAAATAATCAACGCTAACACACTCATACCCCCGCAGTATGTTATTACCTGTGTCGCGGGTGGTATGGACGACACATGTAACACATCACAATAACACCCATGACCCGAGTACAAATATTTATCTGTCACAAATATCTGCCCCGGCCGGGAATCGAATCCGGAACACCTCGCTTCGCATGCAGGGTCGCTACCAACTGGGCTACAGGGTAGTAAATCGTTAGTGGTCAACGTTACATGCAAACTAGCATCTAACGTCTAGTAGCCGCTAGAGACAAGCCATCAGTAGTATAGTATTGGGCATTCTGCCCCACTTGTTCGCTCAGGCGTTTGCCTTCGCGTCGTGGGGCAGAATGCCCAATAAGATTTCTGGTAATTAGGGCTTATAGGTACATTTTTTCCACTGTTTCACTCTTCTATACGCCTCCTCCACGTGGAACAGAATGCCTGACACTGTTTCTGGTAGTAAAGCGTTATACCGCGTTGTCGATGGATGAGATATTCAGTCTACTTACTACATACGCTAATAAATGTTAATGTGATGAGTATAATTACTCATTATCAATCAAACTACCGTCCACTCAAATCATGAAATTTGTAAAACAACCACAATCGCTGAGTTTTAACACAATCTGTGAGGAAGTTTGTAAAGCTGATTCTCGTCATGGCGAATTATTGCCTAATTCAATACGATGCATCATATGCGGGCCCTCCAACTGTGGAAAAACAAATTTGTTAATTGGTCTCCTTTTACATGAAAATGGCTTGAGATTTCAAAATGTTTATATTTATTCGAAAACTTTACAACAACCGAAGTACATATTTTTAGAAAATGTTTTAAATCTTATACCTGTTATTTCGCTTCATAAATATCAGGGAAATGAGGAAGTATTAAGGGTTCAGGACGCAAAACCAAATTCAATTATTATTTTTGATGATGTTGCTTGTGAAAATCAAAATAATATGCGTGATTACTTTGCGATGGGAAGACACAAAAATATTGATGCTTTTTATCTGAACCAAACGTATAGTAAAATTCCTAAACAGTTAGTTAGAGACAATGCGAACTTGATTATCCTTTTTAAGCAAGACGAAATAAATTTAAAACACGTTTATGAGGAGCATGTTAACACAGATATGACATGGACTGAATTCCGCGAAATGTGTTCAGAAATTTGGAAAGAACCCTTTAATTATGTTGTAATTAATAAAGATTGTTCTAAAAATAAAGGATGTTACAGAAATAAATTTGACACTTTTGTGGTGTTTGATTGAAACAAAAAAATATTTAAATAAATTACTTTTATGAAATCGTTATTCTTTATACGACGCTCAATCGATCACTATCTTGCTGTTATTATGGAACAATCAATGAAAAGAAAAATTGTGAAGGCTGCAGCAGCTGTAAAGAAAAAAGTAAAAATTATGAGGAATATTGACATCGATAATAAGCAAGCATTGGAGACAGTTTTCAAGCCTGTGACTAAACCTCTCAACTTAATTGCAAACGCAAATAATCATTCTCTCCTTCCTACTATAGACGACGAAGAAACTAAAACACCATCCATAAAAAGCATTATTCAAGAAAATGTTACCCCTAAAATTAACACTGGAAAAGTCATCGATCCAGACGAATCTCAATCTGACACCGAAAGTGATTATTCATATCAATCAATAGAAGAAAGCAAATCAGACCGCGATACATCATCCTGGTCAGTATCATCAGAAGCATTAGAAGATATTCCATTTGGCGTCAGATTAGAAAACGGAAAATTAATGTTAGGTTCAGCTAGCGTAGCAATTGGTGATGATTATATCACAGTAGCTGGACGCAAATATCATAGTACACCAGGTATAAAACAGTTGCTGCTAAAAAAAGACGTTGATTTAAGTTTAGTCACAGACAATGATATGCAAAATTATAAATCAATGTTACTTGACACCAATGCACATCGACGGGACTGTGATCCAAGTAAACCAATAAAGAGTAATAAAGGACAAAAATATTTACAAATTGTAAAACCCCTATTTAAATTTCAAACACAACACAAAGGAAAAGGTCTACCTTTAATGAAAACATGGAAAACAAACATAGATTATGTGTATTGGGATGATCCAAATGAATTGGTGGAGAGGTTGAAATTATTAATTGCGTCTCGAGATGCTGGCAATACTGGATTAGACAATGAAATTATATCAATTATTGAAGAATTGCGTGAAAGTAAAATTATAAATAAGTAAATAAATGTTTGCTGATGATGGATGTTTTTTCATTACACTACTAACCTTCGAATAAAGTACACTTTCAACATGAATGTGGATAAATTCGGGCACTATATTCATAAAAGAATGCGTCTGTCAGAACTATTTGACGTTTATGATAACGCTTTAACAAAAACAGAAAACGGAGAGTTTGATTTAAAATCGTCAAGACTTAGAGGAATTAAATTACCCATAGAAGCAGACGATGCTGTGAATAAGGATTATGTTGATAATTTTCAGGATAATTTGATAAAAGAATTACATAAACTGAATGAGACATTGCGTTTACAAACCATGACACATATTCAAAATTTTGTTCAAGCTACTATAAAAACAAAGATATCAGACGTTTTGGCTCATTTGGAAGATAAGTTTTATACCAAATCAGAAATTGATAAATTACTTAAGAAATCTTCGTAATGATGAAACAACAAATAGTTAACGAAATACACAAACAAGCACGAAGAAATTTTCTTCGAAGACCTGTTATTCTAAAGGGAATAGATGACTTATGGCAAGCCGATCTGATAGACATGCAAAATTTAACAAAGTTTAATAAAGGTTTCAACTACATTTTAATTGTGATTGACTGCTTTTCTAAATACGCTTGGGCGGTGTCAATCAAATCAAAAAATAAAATTTGTGTTACCAATGCATTCGAATCTATATTATACAATAGTCATCGAAAACCGATTAATTTGCAAACTGATCTAGGGACAGAATTTTATAATAACGTATTTCGGAATCTCATGAAGACACACAATATAAACCATTATTCAACTTTTTCTACCAAAAAGGCTTCGATTGTCGAACGATTAATTAAAACTATCAAAAATAAATTATATAAATATTTTAGTTTAAATGGAAGTTATCGGTGGTTAGGATTACTAGAAGTTGTCTTAAAAAAATACAATAATACGAAACATCGTACTATCAATTGTAAACCAATCGATGTAGATAAATCTAAGGAACCTCTAATTAAACAAAATATTAAAAAAACCCACAAATATATATCATCAAGGACAGGACCAAAGTTTAAAGTCGGTGACTATGTTCGAATAAGTAAATACAAACAGCATTTTGAGAAAGGGTATACTCCAAATTGGTCAACTGAACTATTTACGATAAAAAATATTAATAACACAGTTCCAGTTACGTATCACTTAGAAGATCAACGTAAGCAAACTATATTGGGAACATTTTACGAACACGAGTTGCAAAAGACTAAATATCCTGATGCTTATTTGATTGAAAAAGTTATAAAAAAGAAAGGAAATAAGCTGTTTGTGAAATGGTTAGGTTTAAGCAATGATGAAAATAGTTGGATTGAGAAAACTGCAATTCAAGGCTAAAATTGTTATTAAATAAGAAGTTTAGTCGTATTTGTTTCATTGCAACTTTGACGATGCAAGGAGGTGGGCTAGTTAATAGTATCATTAATAATTTACCGTTTGAACTTCATTTGCCTGGTTATAATTACTGTGGACCTGGCACAAAACTTCAGAAACGTTTACTACGGGGTGATAGAGGGGTGAATAAGCTAGACGACGCTTGTATGCAACACGACATAGCATATGCAAAACATACAGACCTACCTAATCGTCATAAAGCAGATTTACAACTTCTAAATATGGCAAAACAACGCATTAAGTCAAAAGATGCTTGCAAAGGCGAAAAACTAAGTTCATGGTTAGTGAGTAAAGTTATGAAAGCCAAACTTAAAACCGGTGCTGGCGTCAAAACGTTTAAAAATTTTGTATCTAAAATAAGATCAAAAATCAAGAAATTTAAACACAATGATAGTAAATCTTTAATCGACGCTGCTTATTTAGCAGCTAAAAAAGTATTTCCAAATAAAAAGAAAATTCGAATACCACGTGTAATACCCATACCAAAAACTGGAGGTATTCTACCTTTGATTCCAATATTTGCTGGTTTATCGGCATTAGGGACCTTAGCTGGCGGTGCAGCTGGCATTGCGAAAACCATTAATGATTACAAATCCGCTCAGAAAAATTTGCAAGAAACACAACGACATAACAAAGCTATGGAAGGTGTAGTATTAGGCAAGGGTCTATACATTAAACCGCACAGAAATGGTCACGGATTATTTATAAAGCCCTCAAAAAACTGAATTGTAAGCTACCTAATCGTCCTCTAAGTAATATAGATATAATAAAGTACGCATGTGACATCCCCCACTTCAGAGGAGTTTTTATGCGAGATCAATTACCAAGAACACCAAAGGAGATCGAATGTGGTATTGTTAATTTGGATGAGTCTAAGAACAAGGGGACGCATTGGGTGGCTTATGTTAAAATATATGACTATTGTGAATATTTTGATAGTTTTGGCGATCTGAAACCGCCTAAAGAAATAATTCGGTATTTTAAGAATTGTAATGTTTGTTATAACTACACAAGATATCAGTCATTTAATACAGTTAATTGTGGTCATTTATGCTTAAAATATCTATGGCAATTTTGGAATAAAAATGTATAAAATATGTATCATTCTTTTATTTTCACCATTTGCAATATGTCACTCACTTTGTCGATAACAGGAAATTCGTCAAGTTTATCCACGTACTATCCAAACACTCTGCAATTAGATGGACAGTATGAATGTGCTTTATTGCATATCTCAACATTTAATTCCATTCCAAATATTGATAAAACTAATAATAAGTTATTCTATGGATCTAATGAAGTTATTGAAATCCCTGAAGGGACTTATGAATTACAAGATATCAATGATTATTTAAAATCTGAAATAAAGGATGCATCAATCAATCTACAGTGTAATAACAACACATTGAAAGCAACTTTGTACTGTACAAAAGATATTAATTTTTCTGAGGAAAATACCTTTAGAAACTTGTTAGGGTTTAAAAAACAAATATTGAAAGCAAATAAATGGCATGTGTCACAGTTTCCAGTAAACATTTTACCAACAACCGTGATCAGGGTTGAATGTGATATCGTAAGCGGCTCATACATAAACGGCGAATCAAGTCATATTATTCATGAATTTGCACTAAACGTACCACCTGGATATAGGATTATAGAAATACCTAAAAACGCAATTTACTTCCCCATTAACCAGAGCAACATAAGCTGCATTAATATTAGACTTTTAGATATAAATAATCATTTAATAAATTTACGTGGTGAAGAGGTACAGCTGTATTTACATCTTAGAAGAAGAAATGATTGACTATAATAAATATATGCAACAACCAACTACACGTATCAGTTTGACTCAAGAAATCAATCATACAAGAAGTCGTAATAAAAAGAAAATAAAATTAACGAAAAGCAATAAGGCATTCTTAAAAGCGATCGGCTTATTAAAATGAATATTTTAGACGTTTTATCGACTCCGTCTTACGACAATAGTGTGGAAGGAATTGAATATCATTCTTACAAACCCTACATTACTAGTTTTAATAGAAATGATGAAATCCGCATACCAATCAATCAACAGGATTTATATGTACTACCATCAGCAAGCACCTTGTATTTGGAAGGGAATGTTATCGTTAAAAAACGAGATTCTAAGGATCCTGTCACCAGTGTTCAATTTACAAATAACGCTTTATTGTACTTATTTCAAGATATAAGGTATGAGCTAAACGGAGTGGAGATTGATAAAATAAAGAATGCAGGCGTTACGACCACCATGAAATCTTTAATATCAATGAACGAAAGTGAATCTAAGATAGCTTATTCTTGGGGGTGGGATATTGATGGTATAAAAAATGGAGGTAAATTTTCTGCTTCTATACCACTCTGTAACATAATGGGCTTTGCAGAAGATTTTAAAAAAGTTGTGATAAATAGTAGACACGAACTAATATTACTAAGAAGTAACACAAACTTGAATGCTGTGAAACTCAATACCGGTGAATTTGTAGAAGACGTTCAAATAAATAAAATTATTTGGCGTGTACCACACATTAAAATATCTGACAAAGAAAAGCTTAATTTTTTGAAACTGTTAGAAAGAGATAAACCGCTTCAAATGATATTTAGAAATTGGGATCTGTATGAATATCCAGCTTTACCTAAAACTACAAAACATACTTGGGCAATTAAAACTTCGTCACAAATAGAAAAACCAAGATATATTATTATTGGTCTACAAACAAATAGAAAAAATAATGCAAGTTCTGACATGTCTCAGTTCGATCACTGTCTTCTTCGCAGCGTTAGAGTCTATCTCAATTCAACATACTTCCCTTATGAGAACCTAAACGTTAACTTCGCAAACAACAACATTGCCTTATTATACGAACAATATGTTAGATTTCAACAGTCATATTATGGTCGTCGTCCAGAGCCCTTGTTGAGTGAGAAACAATTTAAAGATTTAGCGCCGTTATTTGTTGTCGACTGCTCTAGACAAGTAGACAATTTGAAGACAGGTCCGGTTGTGGACGTTAGAGTGGAAATTGAAAGTGATTCTGATATACCAGATCAAACCGGCGCGTACTGTCTTATATTAAACGACTGTATAATTGAATATAAGCCACTGAGTAATACTGTAAAAAAATTATCATGAAGCAGGATACCATCATAGTGGATATTCAAGGATTTAAAGATCAGTACAATAATTTTATAGTAAAAGAATTAGCGTTCGCAACACGTGATTATACGCAATTATTCTTAATAAAACCCCCATATTTATTCAAATATTTAACAACTGATGAAAAAAGACAAGTAAAGTGGCTGGAAAACAATAGAGGTATTCATTGGAACGAAGGACATATTGACTATAGAGAATTTCATCGTATAATCGTTCCCTATCTAGAAAACAAAAATATCTTAGTGAAAGGTTTGGAGAAGGTTACGTGGATAAAAAACATTTGCGAAAATTGTGAAGTGTCAGATCTTGGTGAAGACCAGTGTCCTAACATGTTTGAATTACATAAAAAATTCTGTGATAACAATTTAAATTGTAATGTACACACAAATCATTGTGCTTTAAAAAATGTGTTATGTATAAAAAAGCATTTAGGGTGGCACTAAAATGTTTTGTTTTGGTTTTATAAATAAAAATAATTTCTTCAGTAAAAATGCATTTTTATTTTTTAAACATAATAAAATAATAACTTACAATAACAATAGTATCTTTATTAAAAATCATTGTCTATTAAAGATTTCGATATTTTCTTAACTAGCGATTCTGTATCGTCCATAACACTATCCATGGCATCCTTAACAATGTACTGCGCACTTATCACAACGTTCTCACTTTCACTATCGCTGCAGCTTGTTTGAGAATTGTTGCTGCAGAGATCAATAACAGAAATTTTTATTAACCTAATGCCTCGTCGTTGTAATCGGCTCATTACAAAAGATTGTGTAGCGTTATGTTTTATCAAAGTTTCTCGGCGACGTTGCTTGGACTTTTTCTCTTTCGTTAGTTTGTATTGCTCGGGTTCACAGCGATTCAGCTCGGAAAATCCTTCGTAAGGATCCTGAGCATACTGGCTAAACACAATCTCTGAATCAGATACCTGAAACAAAAATAATTATCCATTTTCAAATCTGATGTGCACACACAAAAATCACTAATATTATATCAGATTCAAATAGGTACTTTACTTACCGTGCACATAATTATTATAATAACACAAGTACTAGGTATAATACTGTAAAAACAACTTCTCAATTCTATTAATATTCCGTAAATAATAAAAAATAAACTAACTATCAACTTTATATATTCAAATCAATCCAAAATTGTTAACTTAGCATTCAATCAAGGATATAGATTAGTTGTTTGAAAATCACTCTTTCAGATATAGTTTTATAGTTCAATATATTAAAATAATTTAGTATGAATTGTAAACTGCAAGTCTGCATAAATATATCATACCTTCTCATAAAGTGCGATGAACTGTAACATGTTATAACATGTTGCGTGTATCAATAATACCTACCATTCCGGAGCATTATTATTATTATTATTACGCAAGTATAAGTTATTGTCATGAATTGTAAAAGCTAAATATTTAGGTATTAAGAAGAAAATACAAAAAAATATCAAGGAAATCCTTCTAAAGACATAGGTAGGTAGTTAGAAGCCACCTTCGGTAAAAAAACTATAATATTATTAGTTTAAATAGATCAATAAAACAAAGATTATTTTTAACAAAGGTTGTTTATTTATAAGTAGGTATATAATATTACATAAAACTTACTAATAACTTCTATAATTTACAATCTTATTTACGTACATTTTTAAGTTGTAATAAAACTTGGACACTGAATGAATACAAATCATAGGTTACTTATAGTTATTACAAAATCAATTACAGAAATGTTTATTAACTTTATTATTTTTTATATTTACCTAAGTAGGTACATATTTTACTAAGAACATTTACATAATCTCTACATATTATTATAGTAATATAAAATAAATGATATTTATATGCCCATTAAAACAAATTACGAATATCAATATTTAGAATTGAAAGATCCTTTTAAAATTGAAGAATGCCCCCCCCCCCCCCCACGCTCGGGTTGCAACATTGCAATTTGATATAGCACGTTTATCATCATTACTTGATAGTGCTATTTTATTCACGCTTTGTGTAAATATTTCATGCTTAATTAAATAACATATTTTTTCGATGGATAACATCTCTATTAAATAATACATACAGAATAGAATTTTCGAAAAACCCTGAATCAATTATTATAACTATTTACTATTATAAACTGGGTTATAGTAAATTGGGAAACTACTAGGTGGTGTCCATAGTTTATGGAGGGTCAAGTCAAATTGGGCATTAAGTTTTTTTAACAGGTCAGTTCCTATTAATCCGTCGTAAAAATCATCAATGTCTTTTATATAAAACTTATAACACATGTTCCTTTGGAATAGTCTATGCATTGGTAATATTATTGCCTGTAGAGTGTTTTCATTATTAAAAGGTTCGTAAATTTTATGACTGGCGAAATATTTATCAGCTAATTTACGGCTTACAAATGACTTTTCCCTACTCGTGTCCAATAAAAAGTTGGCATCTAAATATTCTATGTATAAATATGGCAAATATGGTAAATTATCATCTGCTACGTTACTTTGCGTCGCAGAGGTTAGGGGATAAAAATTTATGTTTCCCTGCGTGCTCGTGCTTGCTTGCGAAACACGATGAAGGGTACTCTTTGAAGGAGGAGCTAAATAACGCGGTTTGCTTTTTTTCAGGAAACAAAGGAACGGTTCACAATCGTAATGAGGGATAGTGGGAGTTGCTTTTTCTTGCGATGAAGATGTATGGTCTTGTTGTATGTGACCTTCCTGGTTGACGATAGAAGAGGGGTTGTGCCCGTGTTGTCGCTGAGCGATCGTTTCCGCAACTGCGTTAACTACATTATCCTGAGTAATACCTGCATGACTAACTGTATCCGCGGCTTGCCTAAGAAAATTCATTCTTAAAGGTGAATACAAAGTTGCGCCTTTAAATATCTAGAGTAAGTTCCTTGTAGGTTAGTGAACAAATTAACAATAGTTAGTGTTCAAATTTAACAATAACCGTTAGCAACACAAGTTTACTGTTTGCCTTACGTTTTCTACTGTTTTCGCGTGTTGGAATAGTCGGCTGGTGTATAGTTATTGAGTTAGCTGCTAAGTATATCAGACTTTATTACCAATTACTGCTGTAGGTCTTCAAAACTTCACATCTTCAATTGCATCTCTCAATCTCTCATCAAAGTGACGTGCTCTGGAATAAGATACGAACATAATTTAATAACACATATTAAATAATAATTTTAATACACTTTTAATTATTTTGTTACGGGAATAAATTTTAACAACAGATACAAAAATAATCACTAAGACACATCTACAATTGATTTTGTAATAGAATAGATCTAAGAACATTAATATTATTTTAATGTGGAGATCGAACCAACAATTAATACTTAGCCCTCGAGCAGGACGATAAGATAATAATATTATAAGCCACTTTGCCATTCATCATAGAATGGATTATTTCTTTTAGGAACCGCGAAAATAATCAATCAGATAAAAATAATGAAAACTATCATAGTAATATGAATTAACAACTAAATACATACCCAATATTCACAATAAAATAATGTCGTCTCTGTTAATTATGTCCAAAGTATTAGCATTCCCTCGTTAAGTAGGTATTTCTATACCTGCAAATGTAGTCAACAAATAAAATATTTGCTTCAAACCAGCACCTCTGCTGCCTCACAGTTCATAATAAGTGATGATCTGAAATAAAAAAAACAAACTTATTATAATAATACTGTTAATGACAACAAAAATTTAATGAAATATAATAGAATATAATATTTAACATAATAATTACCTTATAATAATTTTGCTATCGATTTTACCATTACTATAAATACCTATAACTTGTACTCAGTAATCGAATTAAATTTAAATTAAAACACACATTTTGCGTGCAAATAGTACCAATACCTATTGTGTTTTGTCAAAACAAAAGTGTCGTGTTCCATCCGGTTGCAGTACTTAACGGTATTTTGCAAGATTTTTCATTTCGATCAGGGTTGACATCCAAATGCAAATAATTATGTATTATTATTACCTATTTACTGTAACAAAATGTTGTATTTATTACTTAATTATTACATACAAAGTTATCTACGTTAAAATAGGTATAGAATATTTATTTAAGAATGCTAATGGTCTGTTAATTTACCGAATTATTCAATATTTTCTCGATATGTAATTACCTAAACTAGAATACAAAAGACTCAGTGAAACGTAAATAACAAGCCCTTTTAATCATATATTTTTATTTTTACAATTTAAGTTGGAATGTTTTAAATTTATATCGTTTGTCAACCCTAACAAAAATATCATATTTTTCAACACAATACTTGTGATTATTGCACACCTATTTAAAAGTGTTATTCAGCAATACGAATTTTTATTATTACGCAGCTAATTTGGTTATGGATGTCACTTCCACATATTTTAGTGTAAAAATGGGATCATCAGTCTATACATAGTACGTAACATGTATGACAATTATTTTGGTAGCCCTAAGTCTTTGTGTTGCGTTAGCAAATAATGATTCTAGAACATTCTTAGTTATCATTTTTTTACAAATGTAATACGTACAAATAAGAAATGTCTAATTTGTGTATTATTTTTATTAAACACACTTACATTTCATTTTACCAAATTTACATGTCTTTTCTGACTTATAAGCTAACGTTTTCGGAGCTCGGTACATCAAATTCGAGCCTCGGATAGGAACAAAGTACTCCTACAACGACTACAGTGCAACCAGCGCCGAGTGCCTCCACTCTGCAGTTCAGTCCATCCAAACAGTGGTTGTATTGGTAATTATACTTCAAGTGGCTGCCATTTAAAATGTAAGTCTTTATAATTTTTATTAATTTTCATATTTTACTTCAACCAATTTATATTTCAGATACAACATGTAGCCAAATACTTTGACATTTTTCACTAACTTAATTTACTCATAATTGTTATAATCGTCAATAGATTAATTATAAGTGCGAGTTAATAGTTTTATTATTACTAGTTCATTCCAAGTAGATAAACATTAACTTAACATTTAATCCTTTTTCAGCATAGGTATTTCAAGTAATAATATCTAATTAAAATTTAACAATTTACAGGTCGGACTCTGAGTGCGATCAACGCAGCAACTCTACAGATGTTGAACACAGTGCCGAGCTCCTGCGGAAACATTCTACTCCTACAAGCAAGCGTAAATCTACGAAGAAATCGCCTGCCATTATAAGGTAATCATACTAAATTTACATCTACTCGTTATATTTAAATTATAATATTTCAAATTTTGTACTTACGTTCGATATATTTATGTGGCGTTGCGGTCAGTAGTTGATTTTTTATTACACACATTCACTTTTTGTTACTGAAATAGTTTATGATATATAAATTATGGGAGATATTTTTTTATTTATTTTGAAATAACCAGTAATAGGCACTGGTTATTGCTGCAAATGTCGATCAAGTTTATATTTATTCTTGTTAATGATTTATTTTAATATATTTCACTAATCTTATGATTGCAGAGTAAAAATTTATTTATTCTTCGGTAAACTTGACTTTTAAGATAAGACTATATTGATTCTTAATATAATTAAATTGTTACTCTCATTTACAAGTAACAACATTTTATTTACATGACCATGCAGTATGTAAATTAATACAATTTTTGTATTTATTGTGTTATTTTTCGTAATGATTTTGAAAACCGACACAATCAGTAAGTTATTTTTTACTTATACGGGTTATTTATGTTTGTTACAGAAAGAAAGGGAAGACTGTGGACATCTTCAATCTTACTCGTGATGGCGGCAAATCCAAAGATCCTCCATCGCGCGTGCTGTCCACGTACTTCGTCAACAGAGTTGCAAACGGCAACGAACGTCGGGCGATCAACACAACGGGGGACTACCTTATCGATTTGAAAGTCTACCAAACCAACGATGCGCGCAATACTGATGCACAAGAGCTCTGGAAGAAAGCGCTAGTACGGATAAAATTCCAGACTCAAGACGATACACCGCAATGGCGTAAGCTTCAATCTTTGGTGCACTCGGTGGATGAACTGTGTGAGGACCATCCTACATTTATATCAAATGATTGTAATCTGTAATTAACATTAATATTATAACTATGAATACATAATTTTTACATATTGTTTTGTTTCCTTTCTCAGCTGAAACCGCGTTATTTACAACAACAAACAGTTATTTTGCATTTCTAATTTAGAAATTTTAATGAAGCTTTCTGTCCCACATTACCAGAAATCTTATTGGGCATTCTGCCCCACGACGCGAAGGCAGACGCCTGAGCGAACAAGTGGGGCAGAATGCCCAATACTATACTACTGCCATCAATACAATTTCGATCCCGTAGTAGAACTCTTCACACCTTTTGGTTACTAAGAGCCATTCAATAAGTATCTCATATTAATAGACATTAAAATTAATTGCATGAAATAGCAATAGCGATAATCCTTATTTTACTGATTATCTAAGACTAGTAACTGCCCTCGCTTTGCTTTGGTTTTCGAATAGATCTCTGTTTTTTAATTTAAAGCCCATGTTACTCCATAATAATTGAACATCCTATTGGTGAAAGAATTTTTCAAATCAGTTCAGAAGTTTTTGAGTTACAAACAAACAAACAAAAACCTTACCTCTTTTTTAATATTAGTTTAGTCAAATATATTTAATATCTTTACTACTGTTGATTACAAGTTTGGTATATCCAGAGCTGATTTCCTAACCCGGTCATGCGAGGTCGTTCTTATTTTGACATACCTCCGTCGCAATCCCAATTAGCTATTGCAAACTGGGCCGGCAATGGTTAATTCCAACGGCGCAATTACCCGGACATGGACGTGTAAATCTATTGAAGCTTTGATAACAGAACAAGGATTGCTAATGATGCTGTATGCTTCGTCTTTCCGTTTGATTTTAAGATTTGATTGATAAAGTTAAAATTTTATCGTAAAAAATCCTTATCAAAATTAATTACATCAAATCCTATACAAAATAATAACCAATAGTGTCGTAAGTGGAAAAGTTCCTAATCAAAATTAATATAACACAAAAAATCAAAGTTAACATGAAAATTAAATTATAAATTAAAGGTATAATTAAATGAAAAACAATTAAAAATATAGGTAATAAATACAAAAAGCGTGAATACTAGTAAAATTTGGGTACGATTATAATTAAAAAAAAAATACAGGACCTTATCAGAATTACAACTATGTACTGGTGAAAATCCGCTAAGATTATCACTGTTGAATATTCAAACTGCAATGCACATGAAATCCCATAGACATCTCAAGCAGGAGTATGTACACGTACCGCATGCATACATAATAATGTTATCATAACACAGGATCGCTTTAATTGAGTGTTGCCGTGTCGCTGTGTACTTACCCCCGTATTCAAGAATAATACTTGTCTAAGTAAAGAAGCAATACTATGCGAAGTAAGGCATTTCTCAGTGCGTTGGTCATGGCAAGCCTTCAGTTTCACAGTCAACCCTTAAGTATCACTTGGCTATGCGGACGCACAGAGCTGTATACAGCCCTCTTATTGGTCCATTTGATGCGGCTAACTTCACTCTAGTCATTTGACACAGGCAAAAGACAAAGATCACAATACAAATAATCGATCTATTTCTTTCTATTTTGATAGAAGTCAAACCAAGACTATGCATTCGGTAAAGTAGCTCGGCAGCTACTTTATCGATTTTGACAAACGCACAGCGAAGGACTTCAATCAAGTATTGTTTACGAAATGGTTTGAATCACCCTATGCGTCCGTGAGCACTGTGAGACCTCATAGTATTATTCTTGAATACGGGGGTTACTGCCGTGGCTGTAATGAACTGTTCCGAATAGTTGGCTAACGAAGACGAGACGAGAATATTTATCAGCGTTCTGGTAAGAGCAGGGTTAGCGAATTGTAAAATTATTCATAATTACAGCTGTGGCTTCAACCCATTAATGGCCCACTACTGGGCACGGGTCTCTCCTCTTGAGGAGGCCTAGAGCATACTCCACCACGCTGCTCCAGTGCGGATTGGTGGAGGGGTTAGTGGCCAACCCGAGTATCGGAAGTTTTCAAACCGCCCGAGGGCCTCCGATATGGCTTAACGACTGTTATCTTATGATAACAACCGGGACCGACGGCTTTACGTACCCTCCGAAGCACGGAAACGCTTAAGAAATTTTTGCCACTAGCGGTCACCCATCCAACTACCGACCGCTGTTGCTTAACTTTGTCGGTCACATAGGATCGACGCAAGGCGCCGGGCTATGATGATATAATTAAAGCCAATGCATTAATTTTAATATTATTTGTATGTTGTGACAACCCTGAGTAATTAATGAGATGGACGGCTTGAATTTAGAGTTCAAATAGATGATAAAAATCTTAGAATAAACCTTGAATCTTAAAGACGTCATGACAGTGTATTTACTAAGCAATGCGTTTAATATAAACAAACTATGAATAGAACTAAGAAAATTTTAATTCAAAGCACAATAATTTCAGTTAAGCTATTTAGGGTTGGAAATGATATGTATCTATAAAACGGGTCAACATTAAATAAATTAAACTTAGTTATAATTATTATCTTATCATTGCCTTACTATGTTACCGAAAACCCAAGAATTTAATCTGAAAACATTTCTAAAAAAAACTACAGAGAAATTACTAAAAATCTATGTATGTATATGTGTATGTATAAGCTATGTATGTATTTTAATTCCAATAAAAATATATATAAGCTTCTTTCCTCGTAATATTGTCATAAAATAAAATCGTATGACAAAAGCTGCAGTACCTAAAGAAATTACGGCTGGGTATAAACCAGACACCGCATAGCTTTTAGCGTAATGACGGTGCTCAAGCAAAAACTAAATAATCCGGACGTGTGCACTCCCAAATGAAATATATTGCGTGAACCAACACAATTATGTGATAAAGTTCGGTACCACGTAAAGTTGCCCTGAGTTGCGCTAAGAGCACTGCATAATATAACTTTGCACACTTTGAAGGATCCCATTGCATTGATTGGAGTGTTATTCAATTAAAGATATTTAAATGCGCCTTTTTATTTGAATATCCGGCAAACGAGCTGAAGATCCATCTGATGGCTTACCATCAGACGACGACGACATTAGGCGATAGACATAAGTGTCTATCGTCGCCTATAGACATCAGCAACACCAAAGGCATCACGTGGTATAAGTGAAACCTTCAAAAATTTTGTTTTCAAGATAATGAGACGAATGTAAAATCAACTCAACTCAACTCGTCTCCACTCATTTCTAGTCTCCACTCGTCTCTAGTCTCCACTCGTCTCCAGTCTCCACTCGTCTCTAGTCTCCACTCGTCTCTAGTCTCCACTCGTCTCTAGTCTCCACTCCTCTCTAGTCTCCACTCGTCTCTAGTCTCCACTCATCTCTAGTCTCCTCTGGACAGTTTTGTTTCATAAAATTTCAAGTCACCCCTGTACTAAAGAAGTTTTCACTTCAAAATTCAGCACATGTTATATCTAAAACATCCGTAATACCCTTCACACGTTCTTGAAACAATGACATAAACCTATAAAATACTTTAAATTGTTGATACGTGGGTCCTCACAAGTCATATGTCGATACATGGCGTGTGCCTAAACCAGAAAACATGTCATAAATAAATACCATACGCAAGTATTCGTAGCAATAGATATCGGGTTTGCTACGTGGTACTACGTGGTGCTACGAGGTGCTACGAGATGCTACAAGATGCTACGCTGGGATGAACGAAGCTATAAAAGCCGAAAATGCCTCATGATTCTGATTGAATGAAATTCCGAAATCAATAAGCAGTTAGCTACAGGGTGATATTAGATGTTCACACACCTCCAAGTTATCAATCCCTGTTTATGGTAACAGATAAATACAATGAACATGAAAAATTAATATGCAGCTTTTATTTACGGCTTTTCTTCTCCTCCTTGACAAAACACGTAAAGCTGTCAGATTAAAAAAATGAAGTGTATGTGTGATACCTACATGAATAAAGAATTTTGAACTTTTGAATTACGATTTCTTTGATAAATTTAATGGCGGTGGCTAACTGACAAGCAACGAAAATCTTTGAACATTGGATTATGAGAGCTACCTAAGGACTTTGAAAATGAAGGAGTGATTATAAAAAGTAATTGCATCCATTTAACTCGGAACTTGGGATTAACTTTCCGTAGATAATTAAAACGTATTTCAGAATTTTTGAAAATTCATCCCTTACACCAAAAATCATTCAGTTTTAAAGGAAAATCATGGAATTCGTGTTCTAAATGGAATTTTCTGGAAATTCAGATATTTTCAACAAATCGTACAATGGGGACCAAATCTTTAGAGAGCCGTATGGATGCGATTGTTGAGTATTTAATCGGTAAATATTTTCACGATCTGGAACGAATTTCGATAAACAAACTACGTTATAAACGATAAAATTCACGAAAAACGAAATAAACATTTGAACATAGAACATAGAAAATCTTCTTAAAAACATGTTACTAATACTGGTAGTATTAGTAGTCAGTCGAACGAACTGAATTCATATTGATCCAACGCGCGGAGATAACCACGTAGTGAAACATTTTCCGCAAACTAACAAAGTTTTGAAAACAGCGTTCAGCGCATTGTAAAATTATACTTACCTTATTTACTTTAACCATTCACACTTAATTTATCTATTTACTTATTATGATGTTTAAAGTCGAGCAAATTGTTAATGTTGTAACAAGCTTTGATACTATATTCACGTTGTAAGCCGGAGTGATAGTCCTGACCCGAATAACCACGTCAGCCCAAGGTAGAAATGGAACACAACGAGAGAGAAGATATAGACCTACATGTTATATTAATTTGTGGCTTGTGCTTACTATGCTTATATGATGCCTACAGGTATCGTTTCCCCTTTTGACATCGAGAATAATGAACCGTAGAATGTTTTATTACTGTGCCTTATGGCCCAGTTTACACACGCCATAATGATTGTCACATCAAAAAATTTTCAAAATATGACGGGATTACTAGTGCCTAGCGGTCGTTGCACTCCCGACCTTCTTTGACCCCGCTGTCAATTTAAAATTTGACACAAGCCGTCTACGGCTGCAAGCTGTCATTTCTTAATAAAACGTATTTCATTCGTAATTACACACATTAACGTCACGGCAACATTATGATAAGTGTGAAACTTTATAAGACTGTAGGTAGCTAATTTTATGAAGCCCAAACTAAGTTATGTACTTCTGTGCCTTAATTCAGCAGTTTAAAGCTCAAAGGAGTGCTAGGCCCAACACGACATGTGCATTAGTGAGCGAGAGAGAATTCGTGTAGCTCGTTTAGTACATAACTTTTAGAAATTTTAAGGCTGAGAAACTTTTTCAGGGATATTATATACACTAAAGTCTCAACAGCTACAGGAACTTTTGGTTGAATGTCTGTTTTCTCCGAAATCTTAGGTGATTAAAAAAATTTCTAAATGATTTTAAGTAACTAAATGGCAAAGAAAAATCGAGCACTTTTTCCTAAAAGAGGATTGCTCACAAAATTAAAAGTAAAATTATGATAAAATATGTAAGCGTACAAAAATATTCTGCCAGTTAATTAATATTTGACACTTTTTTGTCTTAATTGACTAATGTTTTTTTTATGATAGCTGAATAGTGTACAACCGAGTAAGATTTACAGTGATCACTACCGTCTAACAACACGCTTCCCACAATAATAATAATTTTTAACTAGATCGCATTGCAAATGAAACTACGTAGCTAAAAGATGTGACGATAAAAGTACGGAGATAAAGCTACCATATACGAAATATTAGCATATGGACGAGTATAACTGTGATACATCATGCGTATGCAGTGACAAATCGCAGGTAGAAAAAAAAACCCTACATACTCATGTCACTCATGCCCCCTTTAGGTTTTTTTGTGTTGCAAGTGACATGGACAACAACATCGAAGACATCGCTATAACATCCATGACTCGAGCACAAATATCTTTCTGATAAATCAGTCTGTTGCAAGCAGTGTCACTACGAACTAGGCAAAGTGGTCGTCAAAGAAAATATATTAATTTAAGCAGAAGAGATTGATTTGAACTCAAGATTTACATTGCAAAGTTACTCGAGCATCGATCTGTGGACTTCAGCACCACTCACAAGCACGCGCTTGTTTACTTGATAAACATAGTTACCCCAAGGAACGAGTTGCAAGGATTTCCTGTGTACGTTTGAGAATATAAAGCACTTTTCTCTTTATCTTTCATAGCGGGAATCTAATAAAGGAAGTACAGCGGAAAACTTCCCAACATTTTGCTGGCAGGTGCTACTTGCGTTCACCGGAATATGGACCGATACGAAGCTGAAATTTAATTTTGTATAAACTTATTTCTGATCCCTGTGGAGCGGAAAACTCAATATTTTATGAGTGACTCTAACTAAAATTGATTTCAAATTGAAATTAAAAACACTGTACAGACTACGAGTATTTAAGACTTAATGCCCCAACTCAGAGTCACTAACAGTTACTTAAATCGCTCCTCAGTATATAATCACCTCACAAATTCTGTACTAAGGAGCGATTTAAGTAACCGTTAGTGACTCTGAGTTGGGGCGTTAAATGGACAATAGTTTCCGTATTAACAATTTGCATTACTTTTTAAGATTTATGTAAGAGTTCACTACCTGTTGAACTCTCCTACAGCATAACTAGGTGTAAAAGAAATGCCATAACTTTGTTTGTGACGGCGCCATTATAATGGTACATGATATAATGTTTGGGCCATATTTTACCTTATGGTATAAGACGAGTAAGGACACATTAGGTCGAGATTAGTGTATAGAATATTTACTTTTTACGACTTAATAGAAGAGTCAGTGCACATACGTAAATAATGAGTATATTAATATGGTTACTTTCTCATACTAATTTTGATCCAGTATAATGTTTTAAAGCCACAATAGTAGTTTCGTGGGCTTTATACCAATGTTAATAATCTAAATTTTACTAACAAAAAATAACTGACTTCAAAGTTACTCAAAAACTACTTGTACTTTAAGACTTATATGGTTTTCTCATGGATGCCATTATTAGATCTCAATAAAATTTATGTGGGACCACATGACAGGCACCAGCTTTTGATTATAAAAAAAATCATTAAAATTGGTTTGCCCACTCCAAAGTTCTGAGGTAACAAACATAAAAAAATACAGTTGAATTGAGAACCTCCTCCTTTTTTTGAAGTCGGTTAAAAACTGTGTATTATTAAAAGACGGAAAGTATTTTATCTATATAGAGGGGAAGTTAGAGAAAATTTCCAGCACCAACATTTTTCTTCTCATTAAGCACTTTCAAAGTATAAAGTAAACGGCGTTTTTAAAGCGCTTAATTCAATTTTCATTTTGGAGAGATTTAAGTGGCCTAGTTCTCAAATTTTCACAAAATGGTTGTCTGTAAAGTCGGTTTACGGACGGTAGTTTAACGTGACAACGTCATGACAAAACATTGATGAAATTATTGTATACTTTTATAGATAAAATTGAGCGCTTCGGCCGATCGTAGCCGATCGTGCCTCTCTATCGTTTGTTCCGCGCTCTGGTTCGCGCGGAACGCGACAGTGAGTCATGCTTTTTCGTGCGTTTCATCGTTTTAAGTTTTAATAGACGTTATCACGTCAAAAAAGTGGATTCGTGTTATTGACTAGAAAAGGAGACGCTTTGTTAGTTCAAATTTAAATGAATTAAAATAAACAATGATGTAAGAACTACTGCATAGTTTTTCATAATTTTTAGTAATATTTTATGCATTAGCTAGTTTGTATCGGAGGCTTCGCTTGTAATCAGTTTTTTTGAGTGGAAGCTATTCTATTCCTTATTATACGTTATATAATAATTTTGATATTTCATATTAAACGTGTTCCTTTTTTTCCAAGGCAAAAGGCAAAAGACCCAGCCCATACTTTCAATTCTTATTTTACACCCCTAGATGTTGCATTTACCAGAATGTTTTCTTTTTGCTGACCTTGGTAATATAAGGAACCGACAATCAACTATCGACTGTATAATATAGTAAATAGACTAGTATTTGTAGTTATTCAGTTTATTTTGATTTAAACTCTTAATGACACAATCATATTGATAGATGATACCTATGAATAATTTTATCTTTAGATGATAGAAAAAACTTTTCCTTATAGATGTTTGTAAATTTTATTCTGAATTATATTCCAGAGAACGCTATTTTTAGATTTTATATTCCATCCATTATTGGCTACAACATCCATCCATTATTATTGTGCATGAAGTATAGTTTAAAAGAAAGTTTAGTTTCCAAGAAACGTTCATCCGAGGCAGCTGAAGAATGTTTAGTTTAAATTAGTTACGTTTTAAATTTTCATTTTTAGCCAACTTCATAAAAGGAGAAGGTTTCTCATCATTTAAATCAACTAAATGAATCTTACGCCCCAGCTCAAAGTCAATGACGGTTACCGATGGATGAACGTGCCCTCCAAAGCACAGAAGCGATCAATAAAATTAGCCAATATTGGACACCTCTCCTACAGAAACCGCCGGGTACTAGTGTGTATTAACAATAAGATAAAAAATAAGAAAACAAAGCTAGTAATGACGGAACAAACAAATAATGTTGGTTGCGTGTTACCTTGAACCCATTTCATGGGTTGCCTGCTCACTGCTGCTAGTCGCCATAATCCTTCCTCGCTCCCCGCTGAGCTCACGCAATCTCCTGTTACAATATAAATTGTGTTTTACGTGACATACATAGAGGAGAAATAAATACTTAAAACATACACGTATTGTATATGATTCAGTGGACCAAAGTACCTGTTAAAGTTTGTTAGTTAATAATCTAAATTTTACTAACAAAAAATAACCGACTTCAAAGTCTCAAAAACTACATAGTTGTCAGATCTCGTTCAAATTTATGTGAGACCACATGACAAGCGCCTGCTTTCGATTAAAAAAAGAATCATCGAAATCGGTTGGCATGATATTGAGTTATTCGTCAATTTGTCGCGCACATCTTAACACAAATTTACGACTTATGTTGTTTTCTCATGGATGCCATTGTCAGATCTCAATAAAATTTATGTGAGAGTACATGACAGCCACCAGCTTTCGATTAAAAAAAAAATCATCAAAATCGGTTCGCCCAGTCCAAAGTTCTGAGGTAACAAACATAAAAAAAAAAAAATACAGTCGAACTGAGAACCACGTCCTTTTTTGAAGTCGGTTAAAAACTGAGGTAGTTTTATGGCTGAGAATGAATGTTTGCTCTCAGATGTTGGTAGTGGGAGATGCAAGTATCCATTTAGTACTCACACTTCGTGGTAAAACTCTAACACAGTAGTAACCTCAAAAGCAAAAATAAATATGCCTAAAAACAGCTTGAAACATCTGAGTAGATCTTTAAAAATTGACCGTTCGATCACGTCAGCATCCAAAAAAAAACCCGCATCAGAACTGGCCCTTTCATTTAGAAGCTACGATGCCATAGACAGACAGACACACACACACATCAGCTTTTTGAAAAAAATAATCATAAAATATTTAAAAGGTCCCGAAAATTATATTAAAACATCCAAAAGGCTAGCCAAACATTGACACAAGGTGGAAGTCCTCAAGATTCATTGGCGGCCACTTTAAACCACATTGACTGCATAGTTCTGAAAAACGTATATACTCAAGAATGCATATAAACGGTCACATATAACAAACACTACGTCACACTGTAGAAGACATAGATTAAGTTCTAAATAGCTTCTACTCGTATATAAACGGCGTGCATTTAAAACGAGTGTCCCCGCCTGCATTATGTTATTATTTACGTGAGGCGACGCTCTTCCGGAGACTGTGAAATATTACTCCGCTTCCAGCTCGTTCAGAGCCAATTTCTCTTCATGGGACGATCACGACACGTCATTTATAATAGGAATAGACGGAATTAAAGTAAGAGTTCACCATCACAGTTTAACTTACCTAGGACTCGAAACCTTATAACTAACCTTAGGTAGCTGCTAGGAAGCTTGGAAGCCTAGCAAAGGTGCGGCGGTACTTCACACCATAACTTTTAACCTTGAATAAAGCACAGGTTTTGAATTATGTGTATGTACTGCTGTCACATTTGGGGTCGTGCTGCTAAATGTTATCTGTCAGCATTGAAGTCGATGGAAAGGCGTGCTAATAGGCTTATTAGTTGATGTTGAGACAAATTTACAAATCCTGAAGTACAGGAGCAGAGTTGTCAGCGTCTCGGTATTCTATAGGATACAATTTTAAGAGAGTACGCAGGAATTACACGGTTTAATTTCAGTCATCGCGTGTCCCGACATACGGTGGGTATTCATTCCTTCATCATTAACATCCCTCCTGTGCGGACTGGAATAAAGGATTAGAATAAATTGCGCTTTTACTAAGTTAGTGCATCTTACCACCGAAAACTACATCGCCACTTTTCAAGTAGGTTCCATTATTTAGGTGATCTTACTCGTGCTACGATTGAATTCTTATTGCTTTCTAATGTCTACTTAATGGATAGAAAAACTCTATTAAGGTACGTGACACTTTAAATATTGACGAGAACCACAATAGTAATCGTCGGTCTCGTCACGTCCGCAGTAAAGGTACCGTAGTAACAATATCCCCATTTGTGGACAAACGACAATTGTATTCGTGCGTGCTCTGGACTGCAATGGATCACCGTGACGCCACAAGACGTTGTGAGTTAGATTAGTGCAGCCATGATGCTGGCTACTTAGTTATAGGTAAACAAAGTTATAGACAAGCAGTCATAGCTCAGTAGTTTAAAATTATGTGAACATTAGAGATGTCGGTTGCTTCATGAAGAGTATGAAGACTGACAGAATATCTAAGGCGAGGATATCTAAGCCAGCAGAGGAATAGATGTAACGATTAATGACCATGATGATTATGAATAAGCACACCTACGTATGCTAAGCTTTATGTATGTTGAGCCATCTTATAACTGATACCGTTGCACAGACACGTATACCTAGGTGTACCGTTGTCTATGGACATCCGTAACATCACTAAGAGTTTGGGAAGTAAAGCACGCTAACAAATGCTAATTTATACATGAATTTACATAATGAGACAGGAACTCTGATAGGCAAGTTAAAGTCAGATGTTCAGAGGCCATAGTTCGACATGACAGCCAAATACTGGTTAGTTTCATCCATATTTATTTTGAGAACATTATTTGGAACAAGATAATTATTTTATAATAAAAAGTAATTTAATATTATTAAAATGTTTGTAGGATTCGACCCTTAGGAATCTAATTGAGATGTCGAACCACTAGACTGACTTAATTTGTACTGCAACATACGTGCATAAACACTTTCTCTTTTATATTGGCAATCCATCGCGTAGCCGCAACTTCGTGATAACTCAATAATTTATGGCACCCGTCGCATTGTGTCCCAACTGTATTGCCACAGACTAACGGACTGATCGTATAATCGGCTGACGACATAGAAATAGGTTGATGTGCGTGTGGGTCCTTGACGAAAAAAAAAGTGAAATAAAGGCCGTTAAGAAAACGTCGTTTTTATGGTTCTTCAAAACCGATTGTCAAGAAACTTTGCAAATACATTCTCCCGCGGTGCTATTTCATTATAATAATATTATTTCAATAATGAGGTGAGAAAATATGATAAACTTTGACACATACCTCCGAGAATCCTAGTGGTATCCTATACCATCGTGGATAGTGCGGAAATAATTACGTAATGAGCACAGCAGATAACCTATTCGGAAATCGGACACAGTTTTCACTTTCCAGTCGATTTGCTTGTTTCTTTGCATTGAATAGGCTCCGAAACTACTGAACCGATTTTAAAAACTCTTTCACTGTCGGGAAGCCACACTATCCCCGGGTGACATAGGCTATATTATAGTTTAAAAAAAATGGATCCTTAATAAAATTCCAATAATGTAACCCAAGGTGTAAAAAATAAGAAAACCGAAGCAAAGCCAGGGTGATTACTCGTACGTATATAAATTTCTTGGTTGTACCTCTGTAAGTGTGTATACTGTGTCACAGTGAGCAAGTACCCTGCCCACGAGGCCGCAATGAAACGCCGAAACACTCGCAGTAGATCGCGCGGATAGATTGCACTGATGCCACAACACTGTGATTCCGTATTGGATTTCGGTTTAACTTTTATTCAATATTTTATCTTTTGTTCGTATCCGATTCTTTTTTGCTTTTGCTTACGATACTTGAATATATTTTTACCTTACAAGCTAACATTGTTTAGAGCACTTATGTATAGTTTTATTAGGCTCTCGATAAACTTTTTGTTGCGTTTTTTCATTATGTAGAAGAATACAGAAATCTTAGCTTGAAATTATTTTGACCGTTTCCTTATTACGAATAAAAAAATCACAAGACAATAATTTATAATATAATGTTTAGTGTATAAGTTTAAAATCTGAGACTCTATTGCCAAATCTCCTCTTACTACAAATGGAGGTACACTGTTAACGTATGAATATGTACGTTTAATTATACAAACACATTTGCGCAGAATTGCGACAACACCGCGTTCTTATTTACCCGGCTCCGTTTTCCAGATAAGTTTAATTGTATTTAGATACCATGGTAAATCAATCAAATCGAAAACAAATAATTAAAACAATTTATTTAATTTACATTTAAAATTGGATTTTATACAACAACGTGTCTTTTACTTCTTCGCTGGACCTCATAGGTTTCTCATTTTTGTAGTCATTTATAAATAGTAAAGTGAAATAAATGGGCTAGTTTTAAACAATCATACTATACAAATTTTCATCATAAAATTTATTATAATTGCTGGTAGGTTACCTGCCCTCGATTCTCTTTTAATAATGTTTATAATGAATGTGGCTATAATTTTTGAATTCGACTTAAAGTTCCAGAGTAGCACTTTAAAAACAAACATTTAAAATTTGTTCTATTACTTAGTATAAATAGATTATTGTTTTTTTTAGATAATTAATAGATTACTTAGATAATTGGTTTTTTATCATAAATAAATTATCTGCAATGAAGTCAAAAATGGGTATTGTTTAAGTAAAAAGAGTGAATAGGCTTTTATTAAGTTAGTGCGTTCACCATCCTGGACCTCATCTCCACTTACCATCAGGTGAGATTGTGGTCAAGCACTAACTTATTTTAAGTAAAAAAAAAACTTGAGAGGTGTCAAGGGACACCCGGATTTCTGACGAATTTCTCACGAAATTTAATACCTTAGATTTGTTTTGGCACACTCGCTTGCATGTTTTTGCTATCCTAGTACTCTGGCTTGCTTTCTGTGTAAAAAAAACTACGACGGCAAAAAGTGTCGTTACCGGCAAAAAGTGTCGTTACCAAATTTTCCGTCTAGCCCCCTTTCGCAATGCGCGATAAGGAACTTCGTTCCAAAAAGTAATCGTAGCCGTTTAGTTGTTGCTAGGAAACGTTCAATGACTTACACGCTTCTGTTGACACTCACGTCACGATCCCACGAGACGCTAGCCGGGTCGGATCTAACGCGTCCCGACAGAGTCACTACACGTGTCGTGTTCTTACGGTGGAATTGACATCAAGTCAATCGGTAAAGGGTTTGATTTTCATGTTAACTCGCTCTTATAGAAAACATATAGTATTGACCAAGTTACTTTTATTCGTAAAGTATAAAGACTTGTGGAAAGTAAATATTTTTTTCAGTGTCTCCCTGTCCATGCTTCGATGGCATGTAAAACCGTCGGTCCATTGTTATCGTAAGATAACAGTCGTTAAGACAAGACAGACGCCTCCAGGTGGCATGAAAACTTCCGACACCATTAATGGGTCGAGGCACTTAACCCAATACGATCTGATATTGAAAGTTCAGGTTGATTACCTGACTAGGTAATGGAACCAGGTTCCTCATTTTGTCACAAGGCTTTGCGTATCAGTTTGATTCGGTCCAGTTTGATGAGAGATTTCACTAGCCTAAGCAACCATTCTTTATGTGTATCTGTTGCAGTTTCATAGAATGCAATTTCATATGCGAATGATTTCTTTGATTGCATACAATGTGTCGACGTAGCATTGATATTACCTGAGCGAGCCTGTTTGTGTATTTTCCGATTTGTCTTCTAAGTGGTTCAGGTAAAGGAATATAGTCAATATAGTCATATATCACAGAAAAATAATTCATCTAATCGTCTTGCATGAACTTAAGAACCTATAAGTCTTGCTTCCAAAATGGAGCCTTCTATGTTGCAGTATTCTGAGAATAAGACTTCATTACTCTTGCCAATACAACATGGCATAAAATTGTGCAATTCGTTGTGAAACCGTATTGTACTCGTACTTTCTCATAGAACGAGAGCCGAACCTATTTGCTCATACAGAGCCCGCGATCTGTCGTCAATCTCGTGGGATCGAATCTATTCCCCGCTCCTAGTCTACAGTCTTTGAAGTTAAATTGATGTTTACTTTTGCATATTATGTTTTAAAATAGGTTAGCATCGTAACTTCCCATGCAATTTCTGTGCGCTAGGAGAAGTATAAAATCTTGACGTTAGTTTGTTCAGTTTTAGACTCAACTCTGATTTTGTAGTTGTGCTTTCTAAACCTTTTGGAAACCAGTTCGATGCCTGGCTTGGGCTAGTTATGTAATAGATAAATGTTATGGCTGAGGATCAAAATGAAATAGGAATCTTTAGGAAATGTATTAGAAGAGTGATGACGCAATGGTAATGAAGGAAGATGGCAGTCATCATAGTCACAGGAAAGGGGGTATGGGATAAAAACTGACTGCTAACCTGATGAAATTCAATGAAATACTCGTAATACTCATAAAAAATACAAAAACCGTAGCATTGGCTTCTGAAATAATGATAAAATGTTAAAAATTCTCAAGATGAACAAGGATAATAATATAAATAGAAGAAGATAAATGAAATAATCTGTTCTTCCAATTTTTTTGCAAGAAAAAGTAAATGGAATCCATTAACTTATGCGTGTGTCTTATGCGTGTGTCTTATGCGTGTGTCTTATGCGTGTGTCTTATGCGTGTGTCTTATGCGTGTGTCTTATGCGTGTGTCTTATGCGTGTGTCTTATGCGTGTGTCTTATGCGTGTGTCTTATGCGTGTGTCTTATGCGTGTGTCTTATGCGTGTGTGTAGGACTTGGCCAGTTTAATCCAGTATGTCAAGCGTAAATAGCAGCTTCACTGGAACTTAACTATTTGCACTACAATCCCTCAGAGAGAGCTTCGATCTGGAACGACACTCCCTAAGGAATCCTTCCTATTTTCTACGATTTGAATCTATGTTAGACGTGTCCTTTCTTGAATGAAAGGAATATATTATTTTATTGAGAATTTTTAAGAAATATAAAATGTACTTATGCTAAAGAATCAACTTTAGATTGAAAGGAGAATTGAACATAGAATGAAAATAGGCTTGAATAGCCTTAAAATTGGCAAGATTATACTGCACAATAAAATAAAAGCGGGCAAGTGCGAGTCGGACTCGCCCATGAAGGGTTCCGTAGTAGCAAATAACATAATATAAAAGTTCTTGAAGTTCGTTGTAACTTTGATCGAGGTAAATTGCGGTTTACGATTTATGACGTATTAAAAAAAAACTACTTACTAGATCTCGTTCAAACCAATTTTCGTTGGAAGTTTGCATGGTAATGTACATCATATATTTTTTTTAGTTTTATCATTCTCTTATTTTAGAAGTTACAGGGGGGGGGGACACACTTTTTACCACTTTGGAAGTGTCTCTCGCGCAAAATATTCAGTTTAGAAAAAAAATGATATTAGAAACCTCAATATCATTTTTGAAGACCTATTCATAGATACCCCACACGCATGGGTTTGGTGAAAAAAAATTTTTTGAGTTTCAGTTGGAAGTATGGGGAAACCCCAAAATTTATTGTTTTTTTTCTATTTTTGTGTGAAAATCTTAATGCGGTTCTCAGAATACATCTACTTACCAAGTTTCAACAGTATAGTTCCTATAGTTTCGGAAAAAAGTGGCTGTGACATACGGACGGACAGACAGACAGACAGACAGACAGACATGACGAATCTATAAGGGTTCCGTTTTTTGCCATTTGGCTACGGAACCCTAAAAATGTGTCCAACACAAATTCAAATAAGTCATCTGTATCACGCAGTAAAAGGACATCTCCGTTCTATTACGAAACGTCCACAGATCCATTACACCAGAACGACTTTTGTTGGCCATCACGTCAAATTATTCATTGGGTCCCATTGCCCAGCGATATTTTCTTCTCTATTAAGGAATAAACGCACGATACGGGCTCAGTATCACAGACTGCTTCGTGTTTTGTTATGAATGGATTTTGCTCCGTTCTCAGTCTGAGTAATACGACGTCGTAACTGATCAAAAATGTAGCATCCCTTGCTGGTTTTGTTTCATACAATATATTACGTATGTCTGTAAGCGAGCAATGGTTCTCAAACAAGTTTCAGACAGCGTTTTCGGCCGAAAGCTATATGTTTTGAATATGGGCACGCGGTCAAGATAAGACCCAATGAATTGTGACAAAATAGCCAGTCGTGTTTATTGTGGTCGTTTCGGCATAAAACGTTGTTGGCTGGTCTCCCGTTCAATCTATTGTGGGGTTCTGTTGGAATTGTCCGTGGCTTTCGGGACGATGCGGGTAGTTGGTTCCGTGCAAATCGCCTCGCTCGTTAATCTTCAGTGTTCCGGAGACGTTCGGTTTCAACGGAAACTGTTACTGCAGCTTTTAAGATCATTTGTACTGGAGTAAGATGTACACAATTGCGAAGCTTTTTGCTGTACAGGAATACATTGTGAGTGTTGTGGAAACGGAAGCAAAGATATGTTTCAAAGACGAAATCAGACTTGGCAGTTAGTACTCGTCATGTATTATCTGCATAGTTGTAATATCGCGTGAAAACTAGAACAGATATTTGCAATTTACGCAAAATATTGAACTGCTGAAAAGGCGGTTTTTAATATTTTACGTGCTCAATATCAATCGCAATTACTCAAATAATCAATATGTTAATAATTTATTTAAAATAATGTGTACAATTAATTTCATGATTACAATCAAATATTAATAGAAACTTATTATTTACACTATGTAAAATAAAAAGGGCCGGGAACTGCGCCGCAAGGGCCTAGTTATTTATATTTATTTTAATTAAGTTTAATTTTACTTTTATGTATTTAAATATATATTAATTAAAATCGATTATTTAAATCTGAAGTTACAGTCACAAAATTACATCCTTGACGGATACATCCTTAACACATGAATCTTGTTTAATGAAACAATAAAATGTTGCTGGTTATAATACCTTTTACCTAATACATTTTCATCATTGCACCACTCGCCGAAGATTGAGGTTCCATCCACACTAATTGGACTCGTGGAGAACCTTTACGGTCCGTTTCTCACTAACTTTTTTGCCATGTGTATACATGCAAACTGTGGAACGAATTTCCTTCTGAGGTATTCCCGGAGCGCTATGACATGGGGTTCTTCAAAAAAGGTGCAAAAAGAGTTCTCCTTCAGGCCCGGATTCCTCTGGTGTTGCTCATGTCCATAGGCGACGGTAACCACTTACCATCAGGTGGCTTGTATGCTTTTTCGTCTGCGCTTCAGGCTATAACAAAGGGGATAAAATGAATTGTTTTGTAATTGTGTATTACTAGGAGAAGGAAACGTTTGCGTTTGATAGGTAGACCAAGATCTGAATTGTGATATAGGGTACATATCCCAGGAAGCGTGGGCAATAGCGGGAAGAGCGCTATTAAAGACATACTTAATTACTAGCTGTCCGGGCAGGCGGGAGACTTCGTTCTGTCAAAAGTTTTTATTTTTATTTTGAGATGTAAGCTAGCTGTCCTATCTTTCAAGTTGGATCAAACTGCACACGGTGTGCAAATTGGATTAAAATCGGTCCATCGCGGACAAACAACGTGACACGTAATTTATATATGACGGCGAGCAACCTCTTTGGTCTGTCACACGAGAAGTCATGAAGAAAAACCAAATGTTTAGAATAAGGAATGTGTCAATCTATTTAGAACATTACGTGTGGGACATGCTATGGGATTCCAATACTGATCACGGAGTTGTACAGATTGTTATTGATGTGAACGTTAGGAGAAATGGAAATATAATATCATGGAGCAAAGTAAAAGGAATATTATTGAATAACCAACACCGTAGATTACCCCTTTTTGTTACATCAGAAGTGTTGGAAGAACTGAGGCGCCCATCTCAGATGAAGGAATAAAAGGCCAAAACATCGGAAAAGTCAGAAAATAAATGAGGAATGACACTAGTTCGGATGACATTTGAAGAAAATTTTGCAATGAGAAATGAAACAATCTCAGATGGAATAAAAGGAACAATCCAAAGCGCGATGAAGCGAGAATCATGGAAGTTTATAATATGATCAACGTGGAAAGTGAAAAACCATTGCGGAGTAAGATGTGCAGACTTGAGATGCACACTGTTCACGTCTGGGTTTGAGAACCTACACAACACGAGGTCGTGTTTGAAGGTCACGATGGCCGAAGGAGTACGGATCGAAGATAAGTAGCCCTAGTGTAGTTTGAAATGTAAATTGTGACATCGTAGGCATGTGAAAATAACTTTCCTTGTGTTTTTCAGTTGTGGAAAACGATATAACGACGTGCCATCACAAAACAAGCGAACCAGCATTCAAGGGGTGGCAGTCCAGGTGACGGCAGCATGAACGCGGCCGGGAGAGAGCGACGTGCTGATGTATTCGGTGTACAACCATCTTCAGGCGTATTTAGAAAGGTGATTTTGTGAATTTGTTAAATGATAAAGAAACGTTTGAGAGCTGTCATTACTGTCTTGAGTGATATAAATAATAGTGAGCTTTTGCAAATTGTTGAATTGAGTTTCCAAATGAAAAAGAGATTTAAAGGTCCATATAATCTGTTTGAGGTTTTCATGAATGCCTGTAAGTCATGTACCAGTCGAAGCGGATATTAACTGTGATAAGATGTGATTTGTATTGAATTGGATTGGAGATGAGAACTTGAGTAAGAAACTTGTTGTGGTGAAATGACGTCGAATGAGAATAGAAGGGGAGTGTAATCAGGCTTCTTAGTAGCGGTGCACTCCTGTGGTTTAAGAGACTTACTCAAGATTTGTTGTTGTTGTTACGTCGAAAATGAAATGAAACGACTATGGTACATGGCTCAAGGTAATAACATCATAAAGTTGTAAATTATTGCACCGTCGTGGTCAGGAACGGCCGAGCGAACAAGTACTGCCGTAAGATATTTCCTTGCAGAGTAACGACACGTGAGGCCGTGCCGGTGTGCAGCCACAGCAGAAGTAAAGGCGTTCGGTGGAGTCCATGACGAGCACCCAGCGAACAAAGGGGTCCACTGGAGACATGGGAGCGGAAGCGCTCGAGGACGAGCGCACGTCAGGATAGCCGTGACGGCGAGCAACCTCTTTGGTCTGTCACACGAGAAGTCATGAAGAAAAACCAAATGTTTAGAATAAGGAATGTGTCAATCTATTTAGAACATTACGTGTGGGACATGCTATGGGATTCCAATACTGATCACGGAGTTGTACAGATTGTTATTGATGTGAACGTTAGGAGAAATGGAAATATAATATCATGGAGCAAAGTAAAAGGAATATTATTGAATAACCAACACCGTAGATTACCCCTTTTTGTTACATATATATTAAGATTATTGCATTAAACTTAAAGCCTTATTTCCGGTGTATGGTAATATTTTGTAAACATTTTTGTTAACATTTTGTAAACATTTTTAAACACTTACGAGTAGTTTCCACCAAATCGTTTTGCTCGTTAATCTTGAGTGTTTCAAAGACGTTTAGTTGTAGCGAGCGCCGAGCGGGCCGCAGCTCTTAAGATCGTTTGTTGGTGGTTGAGTCGTCACGGTTTAATGTCTTAAATCCCTTGTATTTTATTAAAATGATGCCATTACGTTACTATTATATAAAATCTCCCTATGTACGTCAAGCTTTTGTCAACTATTCCGATTTTTGAGTTCACTTTTCGGAAGGCAAGGGTTGTTTATCATAGGCATATTAGAAGATACATATAGTACCGTTTATAAAAAATTGAAGACAAAAAACATTGAAAACAAATACCCTGTACCCTGTTTCATCTGGCAAGGTGTCACTGATGCCTTTAGAGTTGCTGATTTCCATAGACGATGATAGCCAGTGGTTCCTTTTCTCGTCGCGAGGTAAAAAGAACATAAAAAAGTTAAAACCCGCCTTTCAACTCTGCTTTAATAAAAAGTATTTGTTAATAGAAAAACATAATTATTTAATATTAAGTTTCTCTACAAGTCATAATTGATTAATGTAAAATTAACGTTTCGTGCGTTCAGCGAAGCCTGTGACTACATGCCCTTGCTTTGTTATAATTAATTAAAATAATTAACTAACAGTACCTGCCAGTTTGCTTACGTGGTTAGTCATCAGAATAATCATACTTGTACTAATATTATAAATGTGAATGTAAGTTTGTTTGTTACGCTTTCACGCGAAAATTACTTTACCGATTTGGCTGAAATTTGGAATGGAGATAGCTACTTTTTAAAATTGTAAAAATCTATCTCTACCACGGGCGAAGCCGCAGGCAACAGGTAGTAATTAATATGTGTATACTTCCGCCTAATATGAATTGTATTATAATGTAAAAAAGAGGTAGATATGTCACTAGCGCGCCGACGACGAAGAGCGTAAGAACAGGCAATTGACCGTTCAGCTCGTAGTCGCTCTGTCAATACAAGACGATAGGCACGCTTTTGTTGTTGTCAGAAGAAGAAGACATTTGACATAATGCGTTAAGACGTCTTCGTGTATTATACCAACGTGATTGGTGTAGTGAAACAATGTGTGTTTTAGCTCTTTTCGGAAGAGATTTTTTGGTTCATTTGTAAGGGCATGACGTATCTATATTTTTTAAATATCATTGACTAATATTACAAAATTTTTACAAAGTTTGTAAGGATGTAAATATTTAATATATTTGTTACACTTTAACGGAAAAAATCCGAAACAGATTTTTGCTAAATGTAATAGTATTTTAACAGTCATTCAGTACGAATGATTATTTATACTTGTTTTGGAGAAAATCGTAGGGAAACTTGCACACCGAAGCGTTCTCCTTAATGTTTTTAGATGTGTGAAGTCTGTCGTCCAGCATTCCCAACTTTGTGAGAAGAGCGCGGAGCCTAGCATGGGATAGTAATGTTGATTACTAAAGGCTTTCCTCATGCTGCTAATATTTTTTTTACATCCTAATTATCATTAGCGGTTTATCAGTTTTCATATTTATCCAGTAACGAATGTGGCATCATTAGAATATCAAAATTGTAATATATTTGAATAGGTACTTGGTATACATAACATATGCATTATTATGATCATTTGAAAAAACAAATGTCTGGAGGTAGAAATACAAATGCACTTTAACTTGTAAGTAGTAAAAAAATTTGCAAACTAATTAATTCCGTTCTCAATTTAAATATTTTATAGAAGCAAATAAAAATATAACATTTCAATTACCAGCGACGGTAATTAGACTTATAAAAAGAATGATACGGCTTCCAAGCGACCGCGTCGACAGGAACCCAACCGGAACTGACGTAGGAATGAAAGCTTCAAGTAGGCACTATTTGTAAATGTTCACGCTATTTATTAAGTACTTTTATAAGAACCTCGCATGCTACGTGTAAAGAGAAGAATGTATTATGTAGTACCCGTCCATTTTCAGTTAAATGTGAATGTTTTATTTTAAGCCTTACATTTCTGTGAAATATTTGTACAGGAGGATTTGAAATATCTAAATGTATTTTTTTCGTAAAAAAAAAATTGGTCTATCCTCTAGGTTATGTGATAACGTCTATAACTAGCACAACTTTGAGTGTTTTTCGTTAAAAATAAATATGTTTTTGCATCCACCATGCATGAACATCAAAGAGACAATAAGAAAATTACAGGAATAATTCCAGTTATATTCCCTCCATTAAATTACATTCCAAGTAATAAAGAGCAAAAGTTCAAAATCCGAATTGCATTAACTCAGAAATGAACTTCTGACACCGTCATTACGAAGGACCTGAGTGACTGTGTCCATAAAACTTGAAGTTTGCGTCAAACTCTGCGCTGGTCGCTGCTATAAAATGGAAGCCAGATAATCTGTGTAAGCTCTTTTTGAACTTTGCGACTTGCTTACTCAAAACTTACAATTTTGATCCCTGTGGAACAATACTTTGGAACGATAAGTTGAGATGATTCAAATGACATTGTGTTTTGGTTGCAATTTTGGAGAGCTAGTTTATAATATGCGAATTTATTGTGATCGGTTAGATTAATTTCTGTCTAATTTTATTAAATAAATATTTTTTGTTCTTAAGTGTTGTATCTATAGAAGATAACCCTTTAAATTCTTGATTCCTTGTTTATGTCAATGGATACGTATTGAGTATTTTAAAAGTGAAATCTAAACGATTTAAAATTTCAATTATTTATTATTTTATTAGTAATTTGGAGCATTTCAAACCATTACAATATTAATGCTCGAATAATACTTTGTTTGGTATTTATATTAGGTATATTAATCGGAATCCAGCATTTCTTTCTAGTGTTTGTCCATTCATAATGCTTTCATTTCATTTCTTGGCAAAATATCAGCCCCACTTCAAACCGCTTATCAAAGTGGAATCCAATTCCACTCCGGATGCGGAAACACGCAGAGGAGGAAATTCGGCTATCGTTTTCAAGACGACCCGATAAGGGTCCTGTGTCCTCTTGCAATGCGATCCGGTGTTTTCCTTGAAAACAATATAAAGGGGAGTTTCGGATATCCGGCTATATGGATATTTATTGTCAGCCTACAGTTTTACTTCGATTCAAACAGTACGAAAAAACTTATTGGTTGATTAATTCAATTTTATCTTCATTTTACCATGTTGGTAAGAAATAAGCATACTTGTTGTTGTATGTATAAAATTATACTACAATTAGTTATTTCAGTATTATTCATACTTACAGTTACCTTACCTTACCTTTTACCATTTACATTAAATTACCTTAGTTCATTTTCTCAGGAAATCTTTCTATTGTCTCTGTATTTACTGGGCAATCAAACTCAATAATTAAAGCTCATTCCTGAATAGATGAATTAATGGAAAAGTAATTGCGTACTTCGAAGAAATTTCTAGAACATTCGAGAACAAAAAATTAGATGATAAGAACTAAGTGGTGCTCCGTTTTGTTCGTTCCTTGAAACTATTGAAGAATTTTATTAAATAACTGAACAAAATAAAAGAGGAATAATATAGAATGAAGTTATTTAATTGAGTACAATTCTGTCAAAACTTAACCAAAGCACACCTGACGAATAAATTAAGAAAATAGTTATAAAGTGAGTATAATTTATTTTGCAACTTGTATGTTGGTAGAAAATGCAAATGAGCAAATGAATAATAGGTGATTTCATACAAAAACGGCACGCATTATGACTTTATAACGAAGGAATAACTTAATTATTAGGAATAATTCAAATCTATCAATTAAACTTGAATTTCAAAATTAATTTAATTTACAAAATGTATAATTAAGTATACATAAAAATAGGTGACTTGTCTAAAATCATTCTTAGAATTCCGCGAATCCAAAAACATTTTAAGCAGCTTATAGACATAAAAAAGAAAAATTGTGGTTTTTGTTACATAATTTCACCAAAAAATATTAAATAATGACATTTTTTTGTCACATCTGTTCCGCTGGAATGTGTTGTAAATATTTGATGCGAAGGAATACACGCTACTTTCATATTTACTTTAAAGTTTAATTACATGTTATTTATACACATCTTTTATATTTTTTAGTGAATACGACCTATTAAGAGCTCCGTCTATTTTCGAGTTCGGTCACCAGGGGAAACGGTCGAGGCAATGGCGCCAGTTTCCTGATGTTTGAGGTCATAGTGTATAACTTGAAAAAAATTGTCATAGCGGTTCTTTTTATGTCTGGTATCTGCCGTCCAGAAATTCCAAGTCTATACCGATTCAGAATCCAGAATCTGAGTATTAGCAATACCAATAACGATATGTTTTATACTTTCTTTTACTTCTTTACTTTTTTTACTCTTTCTTTTCCTGTCGACCGACAAATCGTTAATACTTTTAGGGTTCAGGCGACTGTGATCGGTGAACTACCAACGGGGCTTCAGAATTATTATGATCTTACTTTTTTACGATCTTGACATTTCGATTCTATTGAAATTAATTAAAAACGAAAACACAATAACCCCAGTGGAATATATTTTATAACAATACTTATATTTTATGAAATTACAAACGACAAATTAGACTGTTTTTTCTTCCCACTCAGTCACGAACCCCCGTTTTTTTCCTCACGAATTAACAATTCAAATTCCACTCTGATCTTTAATCGGCGGAGAAATGCGTGCGACTCGATTTCGGGTTTGGGGCAAATGTCACGAATCGTAGCGACGTGAGAGGATCAGTCACGTACCAAATGTATATTAATAGATTTGTGATGGATTATTGTTTTGTATTTATGTCAAAGTAGCAAAGGCCAAAAGGTTTTGTTCTCCTTCTCTGAATATTAATTGTCACTATCGTTACACACGCGTGCAAACTATGGAATAAGCTTCCTTCTGTGATATTTCCTAGCTAAGGAAGGCGTACAGAGCTCGTCTTCAGGACTGGCGATGCTTACTGGACTTATATGGTGTTGTAGGCGACGGTGTCCACTACCCAAGTCGAGATTAGAACGCGTCAATGCGACACGACGAATCCTTCTGCGAGACTCTAAGTGGTAAACCTTTCTGAAAATACCTATCACATAAATGCTTTACTTACATTTATAACCAGCCCAAACCTAAACTTTGAGCCTTTGTTTAAGTTCAGTCATTAGTATCTACCAATAAAGCTACAAAACAATCAAATATTCAATTTAAGTATATTGTATAAAAGCAATTGTATAAACAGTAATAGCTTAGCGGTTAGAATGTTGGTCTCCCGAAAGCGGAGAAAGAAATCAAATCCTTGCACGCAACTCTAAGTTTCAAATATTATGTGCGTATTATAAGTTAAAATCACTTGCTTCGATGAATAAAAAACATCGTCAGGAAACCTGCACACCGGAGAGTTCTTCATAAAGTTCTCAAAGGTGTGTGAAGTCTACCAATCCGCACTTGGCCAGGGTGGTAGATTAAGGCCTGTACCCCTCACATTGTGAGAGGAGACCCCCGAGCCCAGCAGTGGGACAATTATTGGTTGTTGCTTTTATAATGTTTAAAAACTATTATTATATAGTTTTCTAACATAACAAAATTGCACCTAAAACACGATCGCAATATTACAAGTTGCACTTTCACAATTGCTAAAAGATAATCTTTAAATTGTTCCTTTGAGTCAAGTACAAGAAGATACTAAAATTTTAAGCGAAGAACTCAAATTTGCAATAAAATTATACGACTGTTTTACAGTAATGCAATGCTAAACTACACTCAAATGTGTAAAACTTGCTTGCCAATGCTCAGAGGCTCTAACGAACCGAAATTCAACGTAGACGTTTCGAGAAATTTCTAGAACACTCTATACAAAGAACTGAAAGAGCTTGAGTGTTTTTGTTTTCGTTTTCAATTGTTTTTGAAGCTGGAATAACAAAAATTGCTCTTGTGAAATGTCAACATTTTCAAAACTTTAAAACCTTTTAAAATTGATTGCATGTATGTTTATTTGGTGAGGTTTTAGACAGAATTTGTAATGAATGCTAATTACGAGGCATCAGCATGTATACTTAGAAAGGCCTCTATGTATTCTTAAAAAGGCCTTTATGGCCAAATAATGAAGTAAACCCCTAATAGACCAGTATTTAGGCTGGGAGATTGATTGTCAGTTTTTGCTTCCTAACTTCTTTCGTCTTTCTTGGCGAACAACGCAGTGGTGATGCCTTTAATGATTCTGAGGTTTTAATTACATTGAGTGCAATGCTGATAGGGAATGCAATGCTTTTAGTATTTTAGTGCTCCCTAGGTCGATCGAAAGGTCGACAGGGTATCATTCTATAAAGTGTATTTTATCAGAAATCAGTTAAAGATTTTCTAAGGTGTCTGCAGTTGCAATTATTTCAAAATGTCAGCAGACAACGTGTCATTTTATTTGTTGTCCCCTGACGAGACGACTTCAAGGAGCCGCTTGACGTAGAAAAGTCGGCGTGACCTCCTTTTCTCAAGAGTTGTATAAGAGGAAAAGAGTCAGGGTTTCTTCTTTGTCACTTGGCTTGATATTACCGAGACTCATTATAGACGAAAAGGTCTATTGACGTGTTTTCAGAGGTACAACCATTGTACCCTACAACAAAAAATACGGTTATTAGGTACATGTCACAAAGTAATTTCACATTTTGTTCACGTTTTGGACATCAGTACTAAAATGCGGTATTTTTGGTGAGTAAAGTTAGTAAGTATTGCTATATATTTTATAAACTGTTTCAAAAAAAGGAGGTTTTTCCGTTTGGCATTTTTTAATGCTTGTCACATCATAACATGATTTATGAACGGATTTGGAAACATTTATATTATCTAAAAGATAATACAACTTTCTTCTTTTGATGGAATCTATTAGGAATTTAGGGAATTTCTAAAAGTTTTATAGGTATACGGCCATTTTGATATTGGTTTTTCGAAGACTGTATAATTGAAGATATTTTTGGTAGAATTTAGGTTATAAGTACATCCGTTCTCATTGGACTGTCGAATGTCGTGTGACATCTTTTCTACCAACGCAACGCTTTGATGTTGGCGATGGTGGCCACTTACTATCTGGTGGATCGTCTTTTCATTTCTCAGTATTTACTATATTAAAAATATTGAAGGCTTAAAGCAAATAAAAATGTTTTGGCTTTTGGTAAATATTGTATTTCCAATGAAATTCGATGATAAAGAAAACAGAAAGTTGAAAAAAGCGTACGTTTAGCTGACAAAAGATGCCCTTGACATGAGCTTTGTACTAGGATAACATAAAGGATGTTAGTTTTTAGATGTTGTCGTTGTTTAGGCAACATGGGACGGGTCGTGTCAAAATGTACTGTCCCAGATTTATCCTTTCTTGTCGTAAATTGGATAACAGTTGTAACGTCTTTAGTGTGGAAATCTGTACATTTGTGAAGCAAATACCACTGATTAAATAAGGGTCAAAGCCAATGTGAATCTGCAGCGCCAAAGACGACTCCTTTGATATAGTGTTCCTACATAAGTGTATCAAAGATACCTATAATTCTGCAATAATTTTTATGATACTTTTTTGAATACTCTCTTTGAAAAAATGACTTTTTTGGTTACGTTTTATCACTATATTTCTTATAAATACATAATAATACGGTAGACTAAAGCTGATGTCTATGCACAACGTTCTTTCCGGTATTTCGTCAGCATGGACATAATGGTTTTTTTATGGAAATTTCCGGCAAACGAGCTGACGATCCATCTGATAGTAAGCGGCCATCGTCGCCCATGGACATCAGCAACTCCAAAAGGCATCACTGATGCGTTGCTGGCCAAGAAAGAAAGAAGAAAAAGAGAGAAAACGAATTTAAGAAGAAGAGATAGAAAAAGAGGAAAGTAAACGAGAGATGTCAAAGCACGTAAATTAGATAACGGAGGGTTAAAATTATTCTCCAAACATTCCCTTATTTCCATATAATAAAACACATGTTCATACTTAGGGACGTGCTGCAGATTCACGGCAAAATGTATTTATGTTTAGTTCCCCGTTGCATAACTCTTCATTTCCCGGCTAAACATGTTCTGTTATTATCGCACTGGGATTTTACTAACGGCTCCTTAGTGAGCTGGATATTTAAATTTGGGAAGTAAATGGAATTATTTAGGTTTCCACCGAGCAAAGAGCATGTCACCGACGATAGATGACTGCCACTAATGGAATTTACATTAGAAGAGAGACTTGACAAATAGGGTTTAGGTATGTTGTATCATCTAAATCTCTTCCGTGCTTTTCGCTTGGTACTCGCATAGAAAACAGATATGAATAAATACAAAAACATAAGAAGCTCAGTCTACATTACAATTAATAGATTAGTCTCGCTAGCCTTAAAACCGCTACACCGATTTGGATATGTTTTTCACTGATATGTTGTAAAAAACTTCGGGTAACACTTGAGTGTGGTCCATTACATCAGTTCATCATTAAAAATATATAAGTGAATTTAAAATAATCCTGTTCATATTTATTTCTTTAGGTCGAATGTAGGTACGCATTCTAAGATAAATAATCGTAACTGCAGCACTAGTATTGTATTCACTATGTCAGTAGCACAAAATAAACTGATGAATTCCGCTTCAGTGTATTTCCGTGCTGTGTGAGGGTGACCTATTAAATGGTGTTTCCAGTCGCGCTTGACCTACTAAAACATTTTCCTAGTCTCTACTATTAAAATCATTTCTTTCTCCGTTTATTTTAATACTAAGTTGACTAGGTACTACATGGTACATCAGTACCATCAAGTACCTATCAAGGTACTTTATAAACTTTAATATAATATCAGCGTTTTTTTAATGAAAATACATAGCTGACAAACAAGCTGACGACCTGATAGTAAGTGGCTATAGTGCCGGGCATCAGTAATAGCAAAACTCACTGATGGGTTGCCGGCTAAGAGAAGAAAAAGAAAGAAAGATTAATACTTTATAATGGTCTATTTTAGTGTTCATTCTTACCATAAATATAATTAAACAAATATCACAAAACATAATAATATTAGTGTACGCGAATTTTATTTTTCTAATATACAATATTATAGTTTTATGTATTTTATTCTTTGCTTAACATTAAATTATACTCCCACTCCTAGGAGGAACTGCTCCCAATAAATCCCAATCCACTCCACCATGCCTAATATTTTCCCTCTTAAAAACTTTTACATTAAGTATTCTAAAAACAACCATCTAATTAAACTACAGTGACTTATATTACTTTGGCATAAATATTCCTTGGAATCTAAATGGAGATAATGGATTCTTAAAGCCATTTAACGAAGCCCTTTTTATTTTCGAACTTTCTAATTAATTGGTTCAATGTTAGTGAACTCTAATTTAATCCAATGGGATTTCAGATCAATGGCCACAGCTAACAAAAACAGGGCCGCCGTAGCTACGATAACTCGCGGGACGATAACGTCGAGAGAACTTCTGCAATTGCCAATGACTGCCAGCCCTACTGATATCGTGTTAAGGCCATGTTTGGCTGATAAATGTGGGATTGATAAAATATTAAGTTAAAGTAAGATGTAAAGAATGTGAGGTGCGTGGAAAGGAACGTAATGAGTGAGTGTGAATGTAGTACTAGGCTGAATGACGGTTTGCTGAGACGAATGGCATGGAAGGAAGAATGACTGAGTTGTGGACGGAACGTTGTGAGAGATAGTTGTGTGCGAAGACGAATTATACATGTCTTGTAAAATATCTGTATTCTACAAGCAATAAAGCGTTGTGGTGTCGAAGACGTCGTTTTATTGGCAGAAACCACCACATAAATTACGATTTTATTACGGTTTGCAGATTTTAAAAGACTGATTATTTACGAATCGTTTTGTCTGCTGCTCAAATCTACTACTAACTTGAAAATAATTTTAATTGGTGTCATGTTCCCTTAATTTTGTACACTAATAACTGACACATGTAGTAATTATCGTAATTATAATCTTGAATATTTGGGGTAATTAGGAGTCGCCATACATAAATAACTTACGTAAAATGTTTCGTATGTGTAAAAGGCGTAGTTCCAAGGATTTCATGTAAAACGAAAGTTTATTATTCCCCTCGCCTGACACAATAAATTAAAAAAAAATCCGAAATCCTTAAATAATGATAAAAGGAAAAGAAACTCCTTATTTGTGTCTTTAACAATAGTCTTAAAACTGTAATAAAAGACTTATGTAATCCCGCTCTAGTCCTTTGAATCCAAAAAATATACTTTTTTGGCCGGCGCGTTGATGTATTCAATCGTATCTTGTATCAATGGAAGTAGATGACCAGTTATTATATTATGACTCATCTACTATTTTGTGAGGTAAGAAATAACAGCAATTTTCAGCCCCATTCACTAATGGAAACTATTAATATGCTCTTGCTTCATAGATCCCTTGAATGAAACAGTTCAGTCAGCTTCTATCGCCACATTTCACTGCGTGTATCTGATAGTGAAAAATATTATTGAGAGGAAAAATATTTTTCAATCCACTCACGACTAGTTCTTTTATATCAAGTAGCACTTGTCGAAATAAAACTCCCAGCGGCGCCTTTCTGTTGACAACTTTACTCCGAGTGCTGCGGTTCTATCATGTTTCCCACTGAAGGGGATTCTAGGACGTCATATCTGAAGATAAGTGCTTAGAAGGTTTTAACACTGTAACCATGAACGATAGGTGATAATAAATTGGTAAGGGTGGCAGTCGTCTTCTCTTGATTAATTAAGACTATATCGAAAATAACTGCACTCTCATAGTCGCTAGGATTACCCAAGTGTGTGCCATGGACAACACATAAAGATAAGAACAAACATACCCAGACCGAGAACAGAAACTTTAAATCATTATCATTCACTCACGCGCCACACTTTAATGACATACTATGAAGGGGTGAAATTGAATTTATATCTATACAAATAAATAAAATTTGAGTGTCTGTTTGTAATATTAAAATAACCGCTTTTTACTTACAATAAGTGTATTTAGATGCATACGCGGTACATATACCAAAACAATTTTTTTACAAATTTTGTCTGTCTGTCTGTTTGTTTCAGCTAATCTCTGAAATAGCTGAACCAATTTTGACGGGATTTTCACTGGCAGATAGCTGATGTAACAAGAAGTAACTTAGGCTACTCTTATTTTAGAAAAAAATATGGTGCAGAACGTCTGCCGGGTCAGCTAGTTTCAAAATAAAAATACCAATCTTGAGTACCCGTTGCATTTAAACGGTCTTACTTATAAACGTTACTTAATATTTAATCTATTGCTTAGCAACGGATTAGCAAAAACCTCACTTATAAACACTACTTAGCGTTAAGAAGTCGTTAAGTAGGGTTTAAATAGCTGTCAAAAGTAAACACTGCTGAGACATAGTTTAACTCAAAAATGTTCAGTGTCCGTGACGATATAAGTTTAAAGTCAGAGTGATGGCCGATGGGTTTCAAGTAACACAGTATGAGTGATATTAATACGTAAACGTATAAACTGCGTATTGGTTTTATTTTATTACTGACATATAATTTTCTTTCATTCATCGACACTTAACAAAATATTCGGTTCATTATTAATAGGTGTAATAATACTCGTATATTCGTAAATATCATTAGAAACATTAAATTCCTGAGCTTTAAACTTTAAATTCTAACTCCATTTTAGTTTTAGAATCACTCGACGTTCAGAACTAATCGTCCGAACAAACTCTGCCATGTGATTTCCTGTTCATGGCAAAAATGAACTTCAAAGTCGTTTAAGTGTCGCTCTGGCTGTTTGCGGCTAACTCTCACGAACTAACCGCCGCGGAGCCGCTCGCATTGGTTCCTTTGACGTGGGAACCCGATCCTTTTAACTTAACTGAACTGAACATGTGGGTATTTGATTAACTGATAATTAAGATAAAACCAGTTTGCGAAACATGATGCGACTCATATTACCAATACATGTTATGCAACAGGAGCATTATATTTTTATTTATTTTATAAATAAATAAATAAATAACGCTTCACACTCATAATTAAAGAGTTAATTAAAGGGGTGCAAGTTAATATGACAACTTCGGCAGTTTTGAAGTAAAAAGGGTGAAATTTTGTATATAAGCTTATAGTTAGGGGAGGGGGAAGAGGGAGAGGAGGGGAGGTGGAGGGAGAGAGAGGTAATTTCTATAAAAGTTAAAAGTAACAAAGTACGTTCACTGGTTGTTAGGCGATACGAAATTCGCCGAGACAGCTAGTCATTTAATAATTTAACTCCGCAGTAGGACTACGAGGAATAGTTCTGTTCTTCTTCGTGGTCCCAAGGACAAATTAGTAAGATAGTACCACAAGGAAACTGGTACAAAGCCGTATTGTATAATAATAAATAAAAAATAAACTGGAACAAAACCGTTGTATTGTATATATAATAATAAATAAATAAAACATTTTGATCGAAAGTGTACTTTATTATTTATGTCAAACCTAATATACGTCAAACATATATATATGGTGTTCATTAAAATAGTATGACCACCGATACAAACTATTCTCGGTGGTCATATCAGTATGACATGATAGTAGGACCACCGAGAAACGCCCTAGCCCCACACTAGGATTCCCTGTGTCGTGGGTGCCATGGACAACACACAACATAGACAAGGACATTCACACCCAGACCGAGAACAGAAATTCAAACTCATCATTAAAATTTCCGCCTCGCTGGGAATCGAACCCAGGACCCTTGGTGCGGCGATCTGGCATGGTAACCATTGCGCCACACGGGTCGTCATTTTACTCGTGAAGAATCAATTTTTACGCCCCAACTCAGAGTCACTAACGGTTACTTTAATCGCTCCTTTAGTAAAGAATTACCATACAAATTCTGTACTAAGGAGCGATTTTTAAGTCCGTTAGTGACTCTGATTTGGGGCATTAATCATGGCTGTATTATGTAACGTTGTCAATGATCATGATCATGATTGTTTCTAGGTGACATTCGATGAGGTTTGCATAAATGTAACATAGACTGGTTGAATTCCTCTGAAATCGCTCGACCTTTTTTTCTGTATATTTGGTAAGTATGAGAATAGCTCGTAAAGTATATTTCACACCGCTAGGTAATTAGGGTGTCCCTATATCTAGATAATTATGATTTATATGACAAAACAAAGTTTGTACAGTCAGCTAGTATTAATAAACAAAATATGGCCGGTACTACAAATGACAGTTTACACACTTCCCCTTAACAAATTCGCTTATTTCACGGTCCGAACGGATCCATGTAATAAAACTAGCAAATTTCTCAGAGCGGCGATAAATTTTATTTTTCCCGCGCCCCAAGATATCGCGGGTTTACGACTAGAATACGGTATAAGCTCAATATCATATGAACAGGGCATCATGATGTGCAACAATATCGAATACGTGCTTGTGACGTCACGGGAATAAATGTTGATGTCGTACAAATTGTAGAGACTAAGATACTTCTTACGTCTAGCGGCGTATAAATTACCTTTTGAGTGCACACTGTTCATGTCGAATAGATGAGAATTATATTCAATATAGAACTCGGTTTCCTCATCTATTAGGCCAGATCCTCACTATAATGCCGTTCACAGTTCGGTCTCGGTTTGATAAAATATTATGCAGTACAAAATATATGTGTGCATTCATACTATCCATGACAGTCAAGTTTCGCTCCAATTGTATAATTTGTACGTGATACGACTTTACCAGACCGAGATCGGATCGAGAACGGACTGTGAACGGCATTATAGTGAGGATCTGGCCTTATTCGGCAGGGTCAATAGACGCATTTTAATTTCTAATAGGAGAGGAAAGTAATACAATGCGTACATCTGCACTCGCCTGGAGCTAGCCACAGACAGCTCGGCATAGACATTATATAGACTTTAAAAAGTTACATAAAATTACATGTACCTACCACAAAATCCGGTAGGTATACATATACAGATATCACTACGCAACCATAAGCTACATTGTCTAACTTCACGCACACAATACGCACTCGAGCCACCTCGAGCGCCCCGAGAATACTCGTGATATCGCAGAAAGGAAACGAATATGATTTTCCTCTCTTATCTCTTTGTCCCTTATATTTGTGTATTTTGGTGAAGTTCGTACAAAACTGTACTAGCAGATATTATTTAGGTTAGGCTTTAATACAATTCTTGTAGTCGCGTTATCACGAACTGTAAAAATATTAAATTCAAAAATGGCGTAGGTATCTTCTTTCAAACAATTTTTTTCATCCTTATTCATCATTACCTACCATCTTATTTAATTCTCATATTTTTCTTATTTTACCTATTATATTTTGTCATCTGTAAAACAAAGGCAGATGCTAAAAATAGTGAACAATCAAATCATGTTACAATTTTGATGATGTTTCTCGATTCTGGAATGCATTAGTTCTAAAATCAAATCTATCTCGACGCAAATTCCACAACAAAATTATTATTATCGTATGTCGGTGAGAAATATTGTTTTATAATAAAGCACCACAGGTACCGCAGTATGAGCATACTCGTATATGTGGTTGCTAGCGGCGCACATTTGATTTAAATTAAATTCTTAGTACGTTTTAGGATCGAGTAAATTAAGATGTAGGTTTAATAAATTTTATTGTATTTTAAACGCTTTTATTTAGCCCATATCAAATCATATTATTGTTTACAATATTGTGAAGACTCAATTTTTTATTATTTATATTTTGGCACATTTTATTGATATTTCGTGACAATGTAACGTCTGATGATGAATTCATGAGGTGGATATTGGAACTCATCAACAGATATTGAATTTAATTTATTTGTGTTTGAGTTCATTAACTTTAGGTTAATATAATATGTATCTGTTTACCGGACCCCTCTTTACGACAATAACGCGGTCGTCGGAGTATTAAATTTGGAACAGTTAGAGTTAACATGGAGAAAGATTGGCAATATTTTTATCTTAATATATATAAATTACGTGTCGCGTTGTTTGTCCGCGATGGACTCCTAAACTACTTAACCGATTTTAATCAAATTTGCACACCGTGTGCAGTTTGATCCAACTTGAAAGATAGGATAAAATCTCAAAATAAATAAATAAATTTCTGACAGAACGAAGTCTGTCCGGGCAGCTAGTATAATATGAATTAAAAACACTAACACGCAATTAACACACTCATAATATATACACGAATAATATATACTCGTATGTCGATGTGAACTCACCCTTTGAAACAGGAATACGGTTGAATTTTGATCACAGAGATTCTAGTTTATATAAATGCATATTTTAACTTGAGAAACGACGTTGTTTATTACTAACAGAAATACCCGAGTCCAATTTGATAACCCTAGCCACGTGATACGTATGGTAATTCTGACCGTTCTCCCCACATCCATGGCAGATCGTTCGGAAGTCGTTACGAGAAGGCAACTACGAAATTCTCCAGCCCTTCGAATTATTTCTCGGACAGCTGCCGCATTCCAATGAGCTCTGAGTGATACTTGATCTTCAGGAGGTCCTATAAACCGTACTGTCCTAGGGTTATACAACCCCATACTTGGTTAACATTAAAAGTTAAGGTAAAGGTGCGAAGGTAAGTTTACAACCCTTTTAGAAGAGTACAAAATTTTTGGAATCGTTGATGATTCAAAAAGAGTACGAACGTGGTACCAGAGTGATAGTTTACATGAACATTTTTTAAGATTTTATTCTACCATTTTATAGGCGTGAGAAAGAAACTGTAAAAGTAACGTTATGACTATAACGCTTGGGCCGATCAGAGTAGCGCAAAGGAGAGGCCTACCTAGGTGTCCAGCAAGAGACTCTAAAAGGCTGATCGTTGGATAGGAAGAACCCGATTGATGTTATCTTTCAAGCAAATATTTGTAAAGGACATAAAATAACTAAAGTTTAATCTAGACAATATTTTAAAGTGATGTACAGTCGAACTGGCGTTACCATCAGTTTAAAATTTTTCGAACTAGGGCTATGATTTATCGAAGCCTGATGGTACAGACGCTCAATGTACGGTTTTAATCCATTAGCTGATCACTGCATGAATGTCTCCTCGTATTACTTTGTCAAACGTATGGATAGACTCAAATTGAAAATCATTTAATGTTAAGAATATTTTGATAATACTTGTAGTTGCTTCCACTGCCGTTCTGAAAACGTCATAATGATTTTGATATTTTCTCAATACATGCACTAATTTGCTCTGATCTCTGACTCTGATTGCTAGAAAATTCAAATAGCATGGTGTACCTTTAACCTATTCATAAGTTGGCATAAAAAGCTTTCGGTGTGTGAAGGCTCCATAAAAGACCGCTTCAACTCAGATTCACTTACACAGGTAAAACCAAATTCTGCTTCTTTTCTATACATCTTGTGGAATAGAATAATACGATTATATTATTATTAAAAGAGCAACTGTTCAATATTTATAATTGTAATAAATTGAATATAGTATGGTCATTACGTGAGCTACTATTGTAATAAAAAACGTATTTTTTTTATATTTTCAAACTTTTTCGTCTGTGTGTGCATGTCGCGTGACGATCGGCCGCGGAGTAGGGATAAAGTGAAAGGCGCTTAATAGATTAGTATAAATAAATACGATAAATATAACTTGTAAAATTAGAATGTTTACGAGAATGAGGTGACTGATGCTTTGTGTTGCAATTATTCCGAAAGGAAGTTGAATTGTTTATACTTGGACCACTGAAATATTAATATATTATTAGCTGTTATTACAGACTTATAAACTGTTGTAAATTAACGTAAAGTTATGTTTATCCAGTATGATAAATTATTTGGTATTTCATTAATATAAATTTCATATGGCAATATTCAACGAGTAATCGATCAGGTGACTTAGTTTGTGATGAGGGTGGAACTATAAAAAGAAGCTAGGATGTACCGTCGGTTCTCAATTCTGTGCCGGTAGGATACCGAATAAGAAGTAAAGTTAATATCCGTTATTAAATTGTTATAATGGTTATAATAATGGTTTTGTAATGGTGTTAATGTTACGTGGTGATTAATTAAGTCAGTGACGACTGTGGAACAAGGAATTACTCCAAATGCAGAAGTACCTACCTACCTTACTTCCAATATTATATTTTACTGTTGTAATAATAATGGTAATGTTGTGAAGCATAATGTGTCTCTGCCAGTTTATATAATTATTTCTGTATCTCAGTTCTATATGGCCATACTAGTATAGTAAGGTGATAATTGTAGCACTGCCAGTTTATTAATTATATTATATAAATGATTGATAATAATATGATATAATATTAAAGCGGTAATTCTGTGCTGTTATGGAGTTTCTTCCTTAGTTCTTCTTCATAACTAAAGCACATTGCGAACTAAGGGCTTCATTAAATAAATTAAGTACCGCAAATATATGTGTATTACTTATTTACCTACCTCCATGATAAAATGAAAAAGGTTACTTAATTAGAATTACTAATCGAGTAATAAAACTATACACCTTATGTTCTTTTGGTGGTTCACTTTTATTAATACCAACATAGATTACAAACAATTTCATTATATCATCGATCCTTACTATAAGTATAAGACAAAGACATACATTGTGTAACATTATAATTATTGAAATATTCTATTTTTACCTACTCTACACCTTTTCGAATCTATTACGCTCGTCAGAGCAACCAAGGCCAATATGATGGCGCCTATAGTTCACAGCAGCTGACCGTGTAGTGTATAGACTATTACTCATTTGTGCCAGTGCTCCACGCTAGTTTGTTTTTGTCAGTGTTTAATATAAACATTAAAAACGCAATTTTTATACCCTAAATCGAATAATTTTCTGAAAAATTTTAGTTAAATGCCTAAAAACCGAAAAAAAATTCACTTGCATCATGGTTTCATAAAACCACACATTCTCTTTTTTATTCTTATGGAAATAGCCAGCAAACGAGCTGACGATGGTAAGTGGCTATCTTGTACCTAGTTCGTTTGTTTTGAACAGTTTCGAACACAGACATATATACCTAGAGTAGATGAGGCATGTACCTCGAATTGTATGAAAACCAAGCGTGTCACTTTTTTTGACACAATGATATGTCACAAGAATATTTTAGTGATTGATATACCTCATCCTAGCAATACCAATACGAAACCGATTTCTTACCGATTCTCAATATCGATAACCGATTATAATCAGTCTGGTTGGTTGTTATTGTACGTATAGGTTATAGTGCTGAATAAAACCAAATAAATAATTTTCTTTTGTTAATATTTTGTTATTAAATATCATTGGGGTGAGTTTGATTATTTATTATAAACACAAATTATAAAATTTATTAAATTTTTATTTAAATTATAAACACGTTTCAAAAATATAAATAAACAGATCAATATCATATTAAATTCCTTACTTCAAAATTTTATGCAAAATAAAAAAAAGAGAATTAATTTAGACCGATTTGAAAAATTCTTTCGATTGATGAAAAACAACCTGGTCAAGAGCTTGTAAGGCCATGCGCAATGTAGGGTTCTATACTTGTAAGTTGATCGATTATTACTCGTTAACCTGCAAATATTTCGTAACCGTGTGAATTTTTTCACATGTCGAACTCCACCTTTTTAGCTGGAAGGGGAGACGGAAACTTGAACCAAAATTATCACTTTTATTAGTTTTATTTTTTAAGAAAATTAGCATTTTATAATTTTAGCTCGTTTTCCTTATTAGAATTATTAGTGAAAATGAAATTATTTCACCTATTAGTGAAATTGTTGTATTCATATGACAATAATGTTCTTTAAACCGAACCCATAATACTTTTTTAAATATCTTTGCAACGATACCTTACACTATCTGTATTGGGTAGCCAAGGAAAAAAATCCATCCCCACTTGAACTGCGATAAATAAATATTTTTAATATTTTATTCTACGTCTTTGTAGTTTTAATAAATAATTATGTACATCCATGCCAAATTACACCTTTCTAGCTCTTAGGTTCTCAGCACTAAGTTGCGAATGGACGGACGTACGGGCGAACAGATATGACGAAACTATAAAAAATACAGTTAGTTAGGTACCTTTGGAATAAAATTTGTGTTACAAAATATATATCTATGAGAATATTTATTTATTCGACGATTCTCATAATCGATTAGAATCGATACAAGACAGGGTAAATGAAAAACACTATATACTATATTTGACCGAAAAACGACAATATTGACAGTACCACGAAGTAAAGCGTTACTTAGCAACGATTGATAGTAACGATTGTTGTATTTTCATTGCATGTTCCAACAAAGAAACCCTAAATTTTTGAAACCAAAATGAGCAATGTATTGTGTAGTATGTAGTACATATACTCAGTAAGTGCTCGTCATTGTAAAACGTGGTAAAACCACAATAAACATTAAATTAATTTATTTTAAATAGATAGGAACACAATATTATAACTAAATTACTTAGCGATGAAAGAAAATGTTTTCTTTATCTTTCCTAACTATATTTGTAGATTTTCTACAGTTTATAACATTAAAATCAGGCATTTTTCGTTATTTCAGTTGACATCTGTTGCCAATAGCAATGAAAGTCCGACTAAATGACACGGCGCGCCTCATTAGGATTTCAAATCCTAATTGTTACACGTGAATTGTATGAACTTGCCGTGTCTACTCTAGGTACACATGTTTGTGGTTTCGAACCACAGAATTTGATAGTTGATGTATCAACAGCTAACCCCGTCTGTCAGTGCGGGATGTTGATCACTCGGTCCCTTTTCTGAAGTTCTCTGACAACTAATCCATCAAACTACGATTCCAATATCTGTAGGCTTTGCTAGGCAAATTTGTTTGAAACTTGCTTGGAACTTCAATTCAAGAGTAATATTGTAATTGTTGAAAAATTAATGTCAACTGTATTAAAAAATATATTAATGACATTATCTCGTAACAACAACACTATCAGTAAACATCTGAAGGAAAAAAAATAATAAATATAATTTTTATGTGCAATATTATTTTTGAAAGTAAAATGATATTTTTTTTGGTAGAAAGATTAGTTGAATATTTTTGCGTGATTTAAAATAAAAAGATAATATATGTATATACCTTGCTTGCTGGAAGTATGAAAGTAAATAGGTACAAATACAGCAACGGCGAAATCTGTAACCACCAAGCTACGTAACGTTGCTTAGCTTCTGAAAACTCCACAAAGGCCGAAAATATCTAGAAACAAATAAATTATTATTAAAATTCATTCGTCCCTTCCCAAAATTCACTTTGCCTCGGTAACGTATGAATTTAATATTTCATTTAAATTTGATTTGATTCATTGCTGTTAAACATATCTCGGGGAAGCAATTTCCGCGCCTTTATTCCGTTTACAATAAGGTCTTTTTCGTCCGGAAGAGTTCCCGTTATCGGCACCGTCGTGAACATTCATAAACTTTCGCAAAATATGGCGCTCGTTCAGAAGGAATACAATATTAATTCTCATTCTCGCCTGCCGCTAGGAAATAAAAACACGTGTTATCGGTATGTCGTTCTTCGAGTACATATTCTTATTTATGAACTGGTGTTTTATGCGTGTGCTTTGATTGCCTAGTGGATTCAAATTGGGTGATTCGAGTAGCCTGTTTTCAAAATCCAGATAAATTTAAATTTTTCTTTTTTTTAAACACTTGCTGGCTTGGTCATGGCTGACTAATGCTCCAACTCAGAGTCACTAACGGTTACTTTAATCACTCCTTAGTAAAGAATCACCATTCAAATTCTGTACTAAGGAGCAATTTAAGTAACCGTTAGTGATTCTGAGTTGGGGCATTAATACAACAATTACAACTGTCGTAATAAGACTGTATCTTTAAAGTCTTTGAAGCTGAAGAAGCACTGCAAACATCAAAAACATTTAAATCTTAATTGAAATCACAGCCTTAGAGTCCCTTTAATTCAAAGGTTTTATTTTAAAAAGCGACATCACGTTGAATCCGAGTTCGAGAGTTTTCTATAATCTTCTTTACTATGTTGGGTGGCCGATCTGAAGTTAATGATATCAACTGTGGATGCGATGCTCTCGGAAAGTGAAGGACACATTTTACAGCGAGATTAAAGTAGAGATAGATCATTTGAGTTTGTAATTTGTAGGTTTTATCAGTTTTAAAACAGTTTTAAAACACATATAATAATATACATATAATATTCTATAATAACATTATAACAGTTACAGTAACATTTTCATAAACAAGTCAAACAGATGACGATTTAATTAATAGCGACAGATGAGAAATAAATCTGGGCAAATTTATCGCGAGATATTTAAATGAGAATTTCCATAGATTTCCAATTTATGAAAGCGCATGGCAAAGTTTTTCAGGGGATTTACGTATCTGTCTTTGATAAATTCACCACTCTCGCTCCGGTGAACGGACTGCGATAAGATTTATCGTACTGGCTCACTGCTAGTGAGTGAGTAATACACAATTAACACCATTTTTGGCCACTAAAAATATCTCCTAACTGAACTGAAGCGAAATACTAGATCTATATACTAATTACATTAATACATACAGACAAAGAAAAATAGAATTACGTACTCTGTTTGTCGACTGATTTTATTTATTTTTGTTTGGTTTTGTATTAATTGCCGAGATTTACGCGTAAACTGTGGAACGAATTTCCTGCATTGGTGTTCCCTCAAAACTATGACATGGGGTTCTTCAAGAAGCGGGTCTATTGTTTTCTTCGAGGCCGGCAACGCATTGGTGACGCCCCTGGTGTTACTAATTCCCATGGGCGGCGGTGATCATTTACCATCAGGTGACCCGTCTGCTCGTTTGGCTGCTCAAGGCATAAAAAAAGATTTAGTGCAATACATTTTTTTAACCGACTTCAAAAAAAGGAGGAGGTTCTCAATTCGACTGTATTTTTTTTTTTTTTTTTTTTTATGTTTGTTACCTCAGAACTTTGGACTGGGCGAACCGATTTTGATGATTCTTTTTTTAATAGAAAGCTGGTGCTTGTCATGTGGTCCCACATAAATTTGAACGAGATCTGACAAGTAGTTTTTGAGAATTTGAAGTCGGTTATTTTTTGTTAGTAAAATTTAGATTATTGTTGTCTCATTTTTTCAAATAATATGATAATTAATTACATATAACAGTTACTTTTCTCCAACTTTCATAAATATAATGGTTGAATTTAGACCACTCAATTTAAATTTAAATATTCTCGATAACCCTTGTGTTGTATAAAATTTGACCATTGTCTTTTTTTAAGATATAAGACAAGAATTATTTAGCACTCAAACACATTACATATCAAACACACCTACTCGTATGTACCTTGATTAAACACTCGTATTAAACATACGGTTTACGGCGGACACAACGGATGGCTCTCACACCGCTCACACCGCTCGACCGGAGGCCGTAACTCACACCGCTACGTCCGGCGATACTGCTAATGAGCAAGGACACCTATTATAGGTCCGTACGTAGGTCCAATAGACCTTACATTTACACTGAATAACGTAGGAGATAAAAATAAACGTTAAACGGGTTTTCTGGGAAAAGACAGTGTTGAACGCTAATGTTATATTATGGTATGGATAAAAACAGTTTAACACTATTTTAATTCGCAGTTCTCGTATTAATGTAACTCTTTAGCAATGTAACTGGCGGGAACGAAGCTTGTAACTTTATACAAAAATGAAATACCTATTATATTCATTAAATCTTTTCAGTCAACGTACAACTATTGTGATAAAGATTTAACCGTACTGATAGTAGTTGCTTTATTTTGTTGTCACTTGGAAATAATTGTTTTTTATGGAAATAGCCGGCAAACAAGCTGACGATCCACCTGTTGGTAAGAGGCTATCGTCGCCCATGTATATCAGCAACACCAAAGGCATCACTGATGCGTTGTCAGACAAGAAAGAGAGAAGAAAGAGAAAGAAAGAACTGGCTCTCAAGCCCCCAGCCGGGACACGACGAGTCGTTTGGCGGCTGACTCATGCTCAAGGGTGGTAGCTATCCAGGCGAACCCAATGGAGGAATAATAATAGTATTAATGGTATTAATTGGCAATTAAAATCAATATTACCTATATAATCCCTCCGAGTTTAGTCACCTCTTACGACATTAATACGACATCATTAGCATATTTCATCTATTGCGTTAATACCCCCGACAAAATATTTTATGAAATTTCGTCTATAATGTACCGATATCAAGTAACTAGTTACATTTGTATATAGATTTGTATCCCTAAAGAAAAGTGGTATAAAATTCAGCCAAATAAAATTCCTAGAAACAAACAACATTCGAAACAGTTCCAGTTATCACGCCAGTAAAACCATTCGGAGCGGACTCCACGGTCCGCTTTGCACGTTTCATTTTACCGGCCAAAATGGCTGAATGCTCCCACTGAGGTTCGTCAGAACGTGGCATGTATTTTCAAAAAAATTTACCGTTTAAAAGCTGTATTATTATAGTTGAAAGATATGTTATTGCTGTTTCAAAGAAAATAAACTACTTAGTAGGCGTGAAATATAATCTGAACCATACTTTTTTTTATGGAAACAGCCGGCTAACGAGCTGACAATCCACCTGATGGTAAGTGGCTGTCGTCGCCTATAGACATCAACAACACCAAAGGCATCACTGATGCGTTGCCGGCCAAGAAAGAGAGAAGAAAAAGAAAGAAAGAACTGGCTCTCAAGCCCACAGCCGGAACACGACGAGTCGTTTGGCGGCTGGCTCATGGTCAAGGGTGTTGTTAGCTATCCAGGCGAACCCCATGGAGAAATAATAATAGTAATAATGGTATTAATTAACAATTAAAATTAATATTAAGTACCAATATAATCTCTCGAGGGGCCCTACCACCAGCGGGCCGGATTTAGTCGCCTCTTACGATACCCATCCGGCGTGGGATTGGGGTTAGTATTCTAAGTCGCCTCAATACGACTAAAATAATAATAGTAAAAGCGATGTGAGTTAATTGCTATCAAGCTACAGACTGGACTTTGAAAAATTCATGACTAATTTTGTGCTCTACAGGGCACTTTGAATTATTTCAGCTCTCATTGTCATCTTTAGGTAGGTAGTAGTTGTATTGAAACTTGAGTTAAGTAAATGATTATGGTGGAATATACACTTCAGCAAACCGTATTGAAAATTGGCGTGCCTTGTCTTAGAAATGAACATGAATTACAGGCAAAAAATATGTCAAGACTAAAGACTTGATCATGTAAATATGATCTACGTCCGGGTCTTTGATTCTCAGAACAGGGCAAATTAATTGTAGTATAATATTAGTTTAACAATTGAACAGAAAATTCCTTATGATTATTTAAACTGTGAAGCAAAGCCAGCAGAAAGAATCGATACTGCGAACTAAAAGTAGATAGAAGGAAGCAAACTGAAATTTAATTTTAGAATGAAGTCGAGAAAATTCTTCGACAAAATGACATTTCGCTGAGCTGTTGAAAATCCTTGTAGACCTAAGGATGGAATATGTTATGCTGCGATGATAGAATCCTCTGTAGAGTCTCGATGTGCTTATCAGGAACTGAATTATAAAGAGTCCAAAAAATTACGCAAGAGTTGTACTTTCTACTATTTGCGTGGTAAAGTGTAGCCGAAAAAACGAAAAAAGCAGGTTCACTCCTGATAGTTCAAGGTTTGTAAAATTACAGGGTTGACTGGAGATGTTGGAAGCACTTAGTATCACTCTTGAACACTTGAACACGGGCGAGGGGTCCCGGGTTCGATTCCCGGCCGTTGCAGATATTTATGTGACAGATAAATTATTTGTACTCGGGTCATGGGTGTTATTGTACGTATTATAGGTATGTGTCGTCCATGCCACCCGCGACACAGATGAAAACTACTGCGGGGGTATGAGTGTTTAAGCGTACGTATATAAGCGTATTTTTCGTATAGCCTATACAATAATATACCTATATATAGCGTAGATGTATGACAACTGAATATATTCTGAATATGATTCTCGTACTGAATTTATTGAACATTACAACTGCTTGTATTATCGAGACAGCATATTGGTACCGAATCAGAGTAGAAAGAGAATCTTGAAAATTATACACAATTTGGCTCCCCCATTCCTAGCAAGCTAAATCAAACGTTACAAGACAAATTGGTCGACGAAATTCGTATTTTATTCCCTTTTTATTTCCCAACCAATTTATTCCATGCTCTCAGTCTTATCACAACATGTCAACATACAAGAACGTACAATTCCATGCATATTAAGTTATACAAACCTTCGTATATTCGAACGTCAGTGTCCTGTATGTAGAAACAATATTTATGTGAGATTTTGAACTACGGAGATTTTATAAACCGAACTTTCATCATAAATAAAATAAATTAGTATGTATAGCTTCAATCCATTAATGGCCCACTACTGGGCACGGGTCTCTCCTCTTGAGGAGGCCTAGAGCATACTCCATCACGCTGCTCCAGTGCGGATTGGTGGCCAACCCGAGTGTCGGAAGTTTTCAAACAGCCCGAGGGCCTCCGACATGGCTTAACGACTATTATCTTATGATAACAACCGGGACCGACAACTTTGCGTGCCCTCCGAAGTACGGAACCGCTCAAGAAATTTTTGCCACTAGTGGTCACTATTCAATAAAATCTTATAAAATCATAATATTCAATCATATGTGTATACGTTAACAGCCCTAATAACAGCCAGGAATCCTGAAATATAGCACTTTTAAGTCGACTTTCAAGTTCAGTCAAAGCCCCGTTCTAAATCTCTGTCTCCTTTCTCCTATAATATCTTATTTTGGAACCTTTTTGACATTTAAACAACAGCAAGGCTATTCTGTTTTGTAATTCGACAGCGGAATCCGCGATAAGTGTCAATTTTGGCAAGGAATTTTGACACTCATCGCGGATTCCGCTGTCGAGTTACAAAACAGAATAGCCTTGCGGCAAGGCCGTACATACTGCATTACATGCCAAAATACCCCCCCGTTACAATCTCTTTCGTTTATGAAGCAGGTTAAAAACAAAAGGCTATCGATGAAAAAATACGACCTTGTTTTCAGTCCCTCGGGCACTACCTGGTAAAGGGTTCTGGATTCAACAGATGTCCCGACTCCCAGGCATACATTAGGTATAGGTTATATTCCAATTTGTGTATGCCTTTTGGCATCCGCAACACAGGGGATTTCAGTGGGGTTTAAGTGTCAGAGCGCTTATTTATTAGAAAGAATCAAACACTTAAAATGATTTTATCTGTGACATAAATCTCTAACCACGTATTTCAGCCGTGACACTTCGTTCGCTAGGACCTTCAAGAAGGTCAATAAACGTTTTCAAGGGCAGTCAGTCTACGCGGTGTTAAGTGTTTACTGTAATCTGTAAAGTAATCCTAATAACTTCAGCTTGAGAACTTGTTAAACATCTTAAGTAAGGGCGGCCCTAGTAATCAAATTTATTGAGAAAATTAGACGCTCCCCAAGTATGGCTAGTCAATTAATAATTTGGTTGTAATCAAAGTACGAGTACATGATTAATTGAATCAAGTATCTTCACTTGTGTGTGCTTCAGTTGTACTTATTAACTTTACTGTACAAAACATTACATTAAAGTAATTAAAATTTTAACACAAACATATATTTGGCGACTATATCACTAATAATTTTATTCTTGACAAAAAATAACCGACTTCAAAATTAGGGATAACTCAAAAACTACTCGTCAGATCTCGCTCAAATTTAAGTTGGACCACATACAAACATCAGAATTCGATTAAAAAAAGAATCATCAAAATCGGTTAACACAATCGAAAGTTCTAAGGTATCAAACATAAAAAAATACAGTCGAATTGAATACCTCCTCCTTTTTTAAAGTCGATTAAAAATATAGTTTCTGATAACCATTTAACTAAGTTAAAAGCAAAAGCTGTATTTAATATCGAAACGGGAATGGAAAACGATTTTCTATTATTACGATATTACCATCCAAAGACGCTGACGTTTCAGGTTCTATTGGACTGCGACAAAGACTTTTGTTATGCAAAACGGTTGCCGCGGGATTGGACTGACAAGCGACGACAAGACCGCCATATTGAAATAGTAAAAGACAGATAGTGGCTGTGCGACGCGGGGAAGCGGTATAATTTATCTGATTTCTGTTTAAGAGTTGTAAAAGTGACGACTGTTAGGGTTCCGTAGATTTATCGACAAACGATCTAATAATCCATTTGATGGATGGATTACTTACGCCCCAACTCAGAGTCACTAACGGTTACTTAAATCCCTCCTTAGTACAGAATTTGTATGGAGATTATATACTAAGGAGCGATTAGCGAGCAGTCACTAACGGTTACTTAAATCCCTCCTTAGTACAGAATTTGTATGGAGATTCTGTATTATGGAGCAATTTAAGTAAACGTTAGTGAATTTGAGTTGGGGCGTTAGTTACTTACTGTGATCTTATCGTTATATCTTACTGTGATTAAATGCCATAGTCACAGAAGTCAAGTACGGATTGGCTAAGCACTGCTTCGCACAATTTTTAACCGACTTCAAAAAAGGAGGAGGTTCTCAATTCGACTGTATTTTTTTACATTTGTTACCTCAGAACTGTGGACTGGGTGAACCGATATTGATTTTCAATGGAAAGCAGGTGCTTGTCATGTAGTCCCACATAAATTTGAACGAGATCTGACAAGTAGTTTTTGAGTAATTTTGAAGTCGGTTATTTTTTGTTAGTAAAATTTAGATTATTACCAATTGCTGAGAACTGTCAGCTATATCTACAGTTTTTCTTTCTTGAAATTTACCTGATTCAAACCTGGTTATTGTGCGATTGATGCTGAAACCACGTCTGTGGATAGCTCTTATCGCTTAATACTAGGCTTGTAAGTTGGCATTCTACGTATATGTAACTTCGTAGAAGAGCTTTAAGCTTCATCTATCTGAGCTTAACAAAAGACTTGTATTATGCAAATTTGAGCTAGCGCTTCATTTAGACTGACAGTGCAGTGGACTTGGAAGATCCTGCTGAATGGAATTATCTGTATCAGATTACCCGTTAACGTTCCTATGACGGAGCTTCTACGAGATTTGGCTAAATGTACCTTTTTATTGGACAATGGAAGTAAAGTAGTTTGAGATTGATTTTAACAATAAAATTTTATTTTATTACCCATGGAAACCTAATGAAAAATAAATTTGAACGGATTAATGGTCAATGGATGCGTAATGGGTTTTTTCCCGTACAGGACGGGCCGTGCAGTTTTGTAAAACATCGTTTCATAGAAAATGTATGTAACAATAGTGCATACGCAGCGGAATCCCGTACGGGACGGGAACGGTGCACGCACTAATATTTATGCGCCGTTCCCGTCCCATTCGGGGTAAAAACGTTACGTATGCATCGACTTTAAAAAATATAAAATATAACATCTACCTTAATTTATTCTACCAATAATAAGATACTTTACATTAATATCAAATTTCAAAACTCCTTAATCCTCACGACCCGACTAATCGTGATCTCGTCGTAACGAGGGGACGTGATTATTGCCCGTACCGCGGGATCGTCGTGCAAATGTCCCCATCCGGAATATTATTACCGCTATTGAGGAGAACGACCCGCTTATGACATTTATTTACCCGTTCCATTGTTATCCTTACATTACGATGCGTTACGGCAATCAAATGAAAATATTTGCGTTATCATGAGCGTGATTTGATTCCATTGCTGGGACTGAACATTTATAAATCTATGGAAAATTTCTTAATAGATGTCGTTGAATAACCTTTTGCATGGCAGGAATTCATGTTCAAAATTTAATTAGACTATACTAATGTTGTGTAGATATTATGTACCGGAAAAGTTGTTGTTGTTAGTTGGGCTGTATTGAGCAAAATCACAGACATATACAGGGTGTCCCGTAAGTAGTGGATCAGCGGAAGGTGGCAGATAGCTTGAAGAATGACCTATCATGTGTCAAAAAATTACGTCAGTAAAAGTGTAAAATAATCTTAAAGCAATAATTTACAAGGCTTCCTGATCATCAATTATTAAAAAAACAGTAAATAATAGCATTGTTTTTGAAATAAACAATTTTTTCAAGTAATTCTGAGGTAATTTGAAATTTCTTTAAAAGGTTGAAATATCGCAAAATAATCATTATTTTAATTATTTATTAGAGCATTAATTTAACGTAACGTAATTTTAAGCAAACACCATTGAAAAACTTCATCCCATAACAGTAAACAATAAAATAACTTTTGATTCAAATTCACCCCTTTGACACAGAAATGGCTTTTACTTGAAATTTTTCCCTATTAAAGTAGCCTGTATTGTACCTTTTTAAAATCTGCATTTAACAGACAAGTTTTTAACATACTGGGGCATTCTTGCCCAGTACATTTTTTTTCAACCACCTCGCATCAAAGTTGTGTCGAAGAAAATCAAAAACAAAAATATCCAAAGTAGATGCTATTTTCTCAGCGTTTCCTAAAAATTTCAACAACATTACATACTGATTATTATAAAGCAACTATCTGAGAGCTCTAGGAAAAAAAATTTATCAAAATATCTGCTCATTTGTGGACTGAACAGGAAAAAGTAGGGTAAAGGAGCCGATTTTTCTAAATTTAAAAAAATGGTCAATATCTCGAAAACGGTGACACTTTTACTGAGGTAATTTTTTGACACGTGATAGTTCATCCTTCAAGCTATCTGCCACCTTCCGCTGATCCACTACTTACGGGACACCCTGTATACTCTAGGTATAAATGTCTGTGGGCAAAATAATAGTTTTAATACATCAACGAGGTTAAGTTGAAATTTATGTAACTTTTAACATGATATTTCCTCTGGCGGGGGCCTAGCCTCAAGAAAAATAAATAAGGAGTAGTATTATAATACGTCCATTTTCAGCAATGTATTATTGTTTTTGCAATACCTGCTAAATATGTTTCGCAAAGCATATTAATTCTGTAATCTATCTCTATCTCTTACTGTAGATGTAAGATACAATTTTTTAGAAATTAGATAGATCTATAGCTTCTATCTTTTATCAACGTTAAGCAAAGATGAGTTACAACTTCTTTATCAACGCCGAATACCTATAAAAAGCTTCTTCATGTCTATATTCAGGGCCGTATTAACAAATCGATCATAAGACCTCAAGATTTGGTTTGAGATGCTGAAATATGTCAAATAATATGAAATTGTAAGGTCTGAGATTGTGTCTAGATCGGTTTATTAATACGGGCCTATGTCAATAATACTTAAGTAGCATTGCAGCATTGCTTGGCTTGGCGCGATGCCGGTCTACTGGTACGCCTCCTATGCCTTCTACTTATGTCTTAAATTATAACATGACAGGCTTAAACACTGATACAGTTTTTGTAATTATAAAATCAACTGAGATGTCAATTTATTATCAAAATTTCTTCGGTAGCAAACGTATCTACTTCAGATACAGTTAACTACTGAACCCATGTAATTTGCGCTTAACTAAAGAATATTTTGAGACAGTTGAAATAAAATGATAGATTTTTAAATTACCATTTTATTGACATTGAGATAATTTTATTTATTCTGTACAATAGACAATTTTATTTATTTCCTTAAGATACGTGCCTCTGCGACGGGCCTTTACAAGTTACTGCACTCACAACTTACGTTTTGTAACAGCAATAGATTTGTAAAAAAACAATTTAAAGCAAATTATTGAATTTTATGAAAATGATAACAACAATTCGTAAGATAAAAGTACTGCTTGAAATAAGTTAAAGGAGTATTTACATTAACTTTTTTAACTACGGTCAATACATAGCGTTTTTATATAATCTGTGGGTCAGGAGGGGGGATATTATGTTGTAGCAATATTAGTCTTACTTTGGAAGTAATTGCCTATTAATTACCTGTCGGCATCATTTTATTACTATAATTTAGAGAGATAAGTAAGGCAGACTGGAGTCCTGCAGTTTGATATTACTGCAATAGAAATAACGACAGCTCATTGTCATCAACCAGAAGGTGCCAGGTCACATGACGAAAGTTGAGGTAACAAACATAAAAAATACGGTCGAATTTAATACCACCTCCTTTTTTGAAATAATCGGAACATCCGCTGTTTTATACTTTTTAAATTTTTCGATTATAAAACAAAATGTCAATCATATAGTACATTCGACAGCTGTTTTCAGAGCAAAGTCCAAATATAACGCCTCAACGTTATTTGAGTTGAAGTTCATAGAAATTATTTTGCAATCAGTGGATTTTACAGATATAAAATAACAAAACTACTAAACAAAACTTTAACAATCCTTTTAAATAGACAGCAAAATTGTACTGTAGCAACAAAATTCAGTATGGTAACGTTAAAGGTGTGATGTGGTCGAATGTACAGAAGTACATGTTAATGTGGATTGCATTAATTTGAATAATGAAATTTAGGTAAATAATATTTCCATAAAAAACTTTTTTGTACCGCTGTATAAGTACCTTTCAAAACCTATTTTACGTAATGGCATTTCGTAGCAAAAGTGCTTGGAGATTGGTGCGATCTCAACATGGAACTAGCGAATAACGCGAAAAGATTGATGTCATTATAATTTGTCAATGTCGGAGCATCATTTGTCGGCGGATGTGTCGACAATGATAAATATTAATGATTTAAATCCGACCTCAATCTGGTGCTACATCTGTTTTTGTGCAAAAAATTCGTCGTTTGTAACGAGTTAAAAGCCGCCGGCAAAAAAAATCTAAATTAAAATGGCAGCTTGCTGAAACCAATTGGAGAATAAAATACTATAGAACACAATAATTGTAATCACGGCGAAAGTTAACCGCCTATTTTTGGGACTTAGTGGTTAAAAATTGAGTATTTAAATTTTATTTATAGAGTCATTATATAGAGACTTTAAATTTTACATATAGAGTCATTTTATTATAGAGTAATTTTAAATATTGAGTCTATAAATTTTATATATAGATATGATAGTTAATTTATATATTACCATCAAAATTTATAGGCACCTGCAGAGCCTGAATCTATAATCTTAAAGCTACAGATGAAAATTTTATACCGCATAAAATTCCTCATAATTTTAACCATTATCACGAATTGGTATTAATCAACTAAAGTCCAGAAGTACCGGGTATACAGCGACGGTCATAACCCTTAAACAGCTTAGCAAAATTCCCGGTTATATTTTCGGTTGTTGTCGTACGTTTATAGTTATATACTTTTACGTTACAGATGGGACTCTGAAATTACGTTCATAAACATAAAACTAGCGTAGGCAGGTTACTTCCATGAACCGTCATTTTATATTCATACCGAGTGCCTAAACTAATAAATATTAAATGAAAAGAAAACTCCCGTTTTGGTTAACGTGTTCAAACGAACCTCTCCCGAGGGTATTTTGTTTAAAGAATGGCGGAACGCTATAAATCTCGTTTGTCTTTCGCAGATTTTGTTTGAAAAATGCAAAATTTACAACATGTTGTTCGTACCTACTTGAATTTAATATTAGCACAGCTGATCCTTGTAAAATGCATCCAACAGTCTGTTTTATAATACGATGGGAATTTTTAAGCTCGCGAATTTAACGCTTGCATGAGATGGGAATGTCTGTATTAGGAGACGATTCACACGTATTAAGCATGGATTTTAATATTAAGTTGTTATATGAACGATTGCGATTGTGACTCCTAGGTCGCGAGTTTGAGTCTAATTTGGCATTACGAGTATACACATTATTCTTCACTAACTTTATGTATGCAAGTGTTGGCTTTTTTACGTGATAAATCCTGAGCTGCTTATATTCAAGCCTTTGTGATCTGAATATTTGAAGTGAACATCAGATTCTCTTCCCAGTATTCAAAATGTTACGACTTTCAGACGTAGTGAATTTACACACACAACGAAAATGTCAGTTGGATAATAATGCTTGAACAAACAATGTATTTGACAGGAATTGCTGTCGGATAATCCTCGGAACACGAACTGTGGCCGGGCAGTGAGTTCGGATCGAAGCCACAAAACTTGAAATTCCCTCTATAACCGACATTTGACTGGCCGATCTTTGTTGGTTTCACTGACCTAAAGCCAGAAAGCAATTTGCAGGGAAATTAGGGTTGAGAAGAAATTGATACAAGGATTCTGAGGTGAAAATACTTTCGTTTAGAAATTGAATGAAATATTCTATTGAAATATATTTACCTTTTGGCACACAACGTCTTTGTGATACGATGTAATAAATATCCCTGGGTAGAGGTTATCCCAACCTCAAGTGGCTCTTCAGTTCAAATGTCCAATTGATCAGATAAAAACTAAGTGTCGAATGACTTGTTGAGTTAAGGATTACGATATATTGAGTACCTATTGCTTGTACTAGTGTGCATTCTGATTTCATTCGGTAATGCTGACATGTTTATTGTACTCTTAAGAATTTTAGTTCCATAAAGTTTCGTGATATTACGCGCATCTTCAAATGCATGATGAACGCATTGCTGGCTAAAAAGAAAACGCATTTGGATTATGCATTCACCTCCACTGCGTGGGATGATGTAAAACTTCTGTATTCAGAGGTAAAACTTTACATAAACCACATCGCAGCTAGAACGTAACCAACTACTACTAGGTTCTGTCGCTGTCAATATACATTTGTTTACCACAAAATTCCCCACCAAGAAGTCACTATTGTATTTATGAGACTAACTCCAGTTTAAATTGACAACAATATGCTCAAATTATAAACGAGTAACAATACACTTTATAGATGTAACAAAACATTGTTTCATAATTTTATCATCATATTTGGTAAGTTTTAACAAAATATATTAAAAAAATGTTATTATAATGATGACATTTCCTTTATAATTTTGCAAAAATTGTTGGGAGTCAACGGCATCAACTGTAATTTTGGTTTTACGAATAACTTTATTATTAGATACAAAAGATTAATTGTAAATTAAACTGGAATACGATAACGATACAAATTAGATAAATTGATTGGGTACGATTGTGGCACGTTTCCGATTAACCCTCCCATTCTGTTTAAGATGGCGTCTGAAATAATGATAATTCGATTTAGTTCGCTCCCTTATTGGAATATGTTCTCATTGTACTGTTTGTAAGTAACGGTTCAATATGCATAGTATGAGACAATTGGGTTAATATACTTTGCAATAATCCCCACAGTTACGAGTATAACTTCAATTCTTATTGTTGTTCAGTAGTTTATTATATGCGATTCAGTTTATAGTTCCAGTGTTTCTATAACAAGAATGGTATGTATGTTTTGGGAATGTAATAACGTAACACCTGAATAATTAAACGAGCTTTTCATTTATTCACAAGAAAATACGAATTTTATCCTATAAATCAAGTTTTAATTAATGTTTTTAACTTCACCTTTAATCATCTTAACGATTCAATATTTCTTAAGTGTAGGAGCGAAGGGACCGCGGAGGACGACGAGAATAAGCTGTGGATGTCGTTAAACTTCCAACTTTCAGAGTAAATCAAAACTATATTGAGAACTGATTTCTTCTAGTTATTTAAATACTTAAAATAAAGTTTCTCGTTTTCTTGTATTTATCGGAAAGACTTAAGTAAATAAACTCCCACAAACTAACATCCCCGCTCTAGACTCATAAGTTCAAGTACATAATACAAAGATAATATAAAGATAAATAAGCAAATAATTTAATGATGGAATTTGACAACAGACTGTGCAGGGGGCTTACCATGAACTCTTAAAACAGGTCAATATTAGCCGATAATTGGCCTGTCCTGCTATATCCTACCATGATCTGGCTAAAACACAGGGCAGCCAGCGACCACGTCACCGTAACAGGACAGCGGTCACGTGGCTTCAAAAATGATCTTCTGCCCTGCAATTCGTGTACCATGACGCGATTGTTGACATATTGACATCAGAAAGTGGCATATGTTAACGTCAAAGTATTACAGCTCACGGAAAGTAACATTTATTGTCCTGTTTCGGCTATTTCGTTGATGATGATGAAACACGACGGGATGCAGCCATGGCGAATTCAAATACACCATCATCACAAAATAAATACATTTCATTTGTTTGGAAAATTTTAAAAACATTAATTGTACTTATGCTTTTTAAATTATCGCTCCTAACCCCGGTCACTCACATGCGCGCAAATGTTTGACATTTTTACGAATGTTTGCACATATGTGAAGGGTGGTCAGGCAAATGGGTTCGCATATGAGTATACAAGCCCATTTCTGCTTCCTCCTACACTTTGTTCACGAATGTTCAATCTTGCGGTTGTTATTATGTTGTTGTCATTAAAATCCATTTTCAGTACAGAAAATAAATGGTAGTACGATTAGACGCCACGAACCACGAAAAATTAAGAGATACATCACCTTTTTAGTCGTGTGCGCAACTGGTCGCACGAATGTGTGGGAGACTACACGAAAGTTCGAGGTTCGCGTGCTTTGATGTGTGACAAAAAACCGACACAGCTTGGAAAACCTCGATTGCCTCGAAAACTTCGCATAATCATTCGCGAATGTCGTCCCACACTTGTGGGTTCGCGTATTCGCGCGAATGTGAGTGACCGGCATTATAAATCACACATTTTAATAGACATTTAGACATGTCACTGTGTCAAGTGTCAAGTGGTGTAAGATTACGTTCAAAAATGTAAGCATCACTTAGCGATAATTTTTTTTGGTAATTTTAGAGAACGAAAGGTTAATAAATCACAACACTTGTGTATTTATAACAAATCTCAAAATCTTCAATTGAGTTTGTTATTTTAAAATTTTAAAAACATCAATATTACGCATTCATTTGAAAACCGGTAAACCGATAAAACGCTCTATTTCAGAACATAATTAGTACAAATCAAGTACCTTGCATGTCATAGACTAAGATGCAGGACAGAAGTAGAGGCATTGCAGGTCATCGGTAAACGTTCATGGTACAAAATACACTCCTGTCAGATTTTAGCTACAAGCTGACCTGTCCTGAACATGACACATTTTATTAGAGTTCATGGTAAGGCACCAGTACTCAATATAGCAAATGGAAATAATATGTTTGCCATCATCTTAGGAATAATAGCTTGATTATAAGATCAAAGATGATATCAATTTCTTGGATTTCAACATAGAACACACTCATTACCTTTTTTGCGAATTGACATTAATACACATTTAAATTAAGATTCCAGTAATTAATAAATTGTAAATTTTCATCTGCCCACACAAAAATAAATAATTAAAGACTATCCTAAAATTGGCACATATCATAGACACATATTTACAATATAGAAACAGTTAATATCACACTGCATCGTATTTTATCATAAGTAATATTATACATAACAAGTATATTCTGTACTTCATAAAATTTTCATCGTTGTTATACAATCGATTTTTGTCAATAAAGCAAACGTAATTACAACACTTACAGCCGCGTTAATAAACTAATTTAATTTTATCCTTATTTTAACTAAATATTTATACATAATTTAATTAAATCAATACGTGCAACAAATTTATTACAAAATTTTTCGTGTTTTCATTGATTAAGGTGACTTACTTCATAGAATTTTTAAGATAGAGATAATATAATAACAACGATAATGATAATACAAAAATTACGTAAATTGAAATGGAGGTCAATCAATAAATCCGTGACAATAATACTAAAACCGTGCTCTATGAACTATCTTAAACTATAGGAGGGAATATCAGGAGGTACGACAGAGATTAGTTTACAGAAAAATTCCCACTAACAAAAACACGGTCAGGAAGAGGAATAACGCGAGAATATTCAACCGGTATCTAATGCTAGGTTTTAGTTCCTTAATTCAGTCAATTTTAATTATTTCACTAAAGGCACTTGTCTTCGTAGTAGCAAAAACAACGTCCATAGCAACATTTCCATTCTGAAGCGAAGAGGGCTGCCCCTTCCCACAGCGTCTGGAAGAGAAAAGATGGTTAATGATGCGTTATATGTCACCCTAATGGTGCACTCATAAGCATGTTTTTATTACGTTTCTCTCTTAATGTTTCAGTAAAGTGCTGGAACGGATTATAACAACGTATATTGCCTTATAATAACTTATTTTAGTGTGATGCAACGTAAGCCGACGCTTGCAATAATTTATTATACATACACTACTCAATTACTCATATAAAAGGAAAAACTCATAAAAGTACGTTAAGGATGTGGTACGTTGCGAATGTGGTATGATGACATATACACTATGTCATCGAGCAACATCACCGGCTACATAATATTACATATATTGAAATATATTCATAGCACTATGAGTGTTACGTTAACCACGAATCAAATAACGTGTCTTTAAAATTTCAGTTTATTGAAACTTAAAAGCTTCGCAATTAAAATTATTAAAATATTCCAAATTATATTTCATTACAACAAAAACGTTTCAAACAGCCCCGTCTGTCTGAGCGCATCCTTAGTCGCTTGCACAATGCACATCGCTTTACACACTTTAAAACCAAAGCTGCCACGTGTTATAAAAACATATTTTTATTCACAAAATTGTCATCATATTTAAATGTAATAAAACGGGAATTTTCCGCGAGCAAAAATATCGTTTCATCCGGCTAAAATTCCCGCGGGAAATGCGGGAATATGTCCGGGTTTATAGAGCTAGTGCTTTTAATATTACGGACTGAGCTAGTCTTTTATTTCCCTTTTAATATACATCGTTATGGCGGATGAAGTCGCCATTCTGGCGTGTATTCAGCCGAGCGTCAGGAAGTGATTAGCTTTATGTGTTTCTCTTTTAATGTTAACGGCGATGGATTATCTTTGACTTGTGCTGGTGCTCTCAGTGAATAGGCAATCATAGCAACTGCAAAATATAGGTCAACTAAGTTCGTTAGGTATGCATTGGATGACGTAGAGAATGTGTTTGGCAATGTTAATTAAGTATTTGTGGCATGTGGATTTTATGCGAAATACAAAACAGTTAATATCACGAGGAAGAGTGTGACTTACACTTTAGACTCCAAACAAGGTCAACAATATATGTATAAACAAGTTAAAACAGTCAACAACATAAAACAGTCGCACATAATACGAGTATAAGTTATATTCCTAGTGATACAAACCTTTTAGGTATAAAGTAGAACTTACTATTTTTACTAAACATATATGACGATATGTGGGGCCGAGCCGCAACGTACAGTCGCACAGACATGCTGCGGACGTGCGGCGGATGCGTTGCGACTGTCGCGCGACACCGCAGCGACAAGTAGCCCCGGTGCGTCGCGTAGTCGTCAGGGAACACGTGCAGCGTCCTCCAAGATGCCCGGAGACCCTCACTATCGGCTCCTGATATGTGAGTCTCCGGAGTTATTACCGGATCCTGAGAATGACATAGCAAATAAAAATTCTGGGTCGCATCGATGAATAAATAAATAAAACTGTGCCATGTTGTCAATGTGTATTTTCGTAGCACTAATATAAAGATACAAAAGAGATACCACAAAAACCACGACTCGAGATCAAATATTGATCTGTCACATAAATGTTTGTTCCAGCGGAACGAACACAACCGCTTTGCAGCCAAATTCAATCAGACTTCAGACTCGTTAAAGAATTTCGATGGAAATTAAATAAAAAAAATGAAATATTGCGCACGAGAACAATAAAAATTATCCGTCACGTAAATGTTTGCTTTGCGGAGATAATCGTTAGATTACCGGCTATCATTTTGGCTATAATATTTTCTTATCCTTTTGTAAAAAAGTGTCGTTTATTTTACTTCATTTGCAACAAACAAGAATTCATAATTATGCATGATGTTTACAATAACTTGAAATAAAATTACAGTTTTATTATTAAATTTTATTAAAGTTACTAGTCGTGATAATGCAGCGTCTCTGTTGTTATTTTGGTCCCAAGCAAAAATGAACACATTAATAGCAGAATATTATGGAACAATAGAAAGAAAGAAAGAAAAAACTTTTATTTCACACACAGGGCACTGCAACAGGACCTACTGTTATGCTTAAAATGCAGTGCCATGAAAATGGAAGAGAAAAAGGTCACATTCAGCGACGTCCGCTGATTTTCAATGTGACCTATGGTGTCGCGCGGGGCGCACGCAAATATCATAAAGTCACCACTTTTAATCCTTCTAATGAAAGGTAATAATTTAACGACAAAAAGAAAGGTTAAAATATTCTCTATTCAAACGAAATTGGTATTATCACCTAATATTTACCTTATCAATCATTATAATGTCCCATTACAACTCTCCATGTTATAACCACGGGTCTTCGATTCGAAAACCTATTAAATTGCCGATGAAACTGGGCCAAAGCCTGTTTTAATGATAGTCTGTAATTTACGAGGGTAATTAACATTCACCAAGTAAATACGTTGCGAGCGATCACTTAATTGAGCGCTATGTATCAACTGCTTTTCATCTGTTTACATAAGTTAGAAATTACGACACGGATAGATTGTATCTATTACCGATTAAGGATAACCGGTGAAAATTCTGTATAAAGATAGTACGGACTATAACTCTTACCTTGTCTTTCTAATTTTCCTTAAAATAATCATCTACTCTTTTCTAAATAGAGGAAGTTTCAAAAGCATGGAGAGTAATTAATGCTAGTAATTGGGATGTAAAGAGAGTCCTCTTAAACCGCAATTCTTAAATATTTTAAGTATCTTAAATAAAAAAGTAAAAATACACTTCTAATGGAGATTTTAGTTTGGGTCGAGCTGGTCAGATTGGTAGAAATATTTACCATGTCATGACTCAGTACAGTTGTGATAAATCTGTGTGGTAAAGAGCCCATCCATAAATAATTCTTGACAAAATATAACTGACTTCAAAATTAGAGATAACTCAAAAACTACTCGTCAGATCTCTCTTTGTGGGACCACATGACAAGCACCAGCTTTTGATTATAAAATAATCATCAAAATCAGTTCACCCACTCGAAACTTCTGAGGTAACAAACTTAAAAAACATACAGTCGAATGAATTATATTATTGAAGTCGGTCAAAAAGAGACCTGTCTCCATTGACACATCCCTGGACAGAAAAATACCATAAATAGAAGAGAAGTTGCTATTTGAAACTGCCGCTCTTGAGGACTTTTGCCATTGCCTCTATCTCTAGCGTATTAAGTTGCTAATACGCTTTAGAGCATGGGACACGGGTTAAGGCCAACCCAAATGTCAGAAGTTGTTATACCTGAAGTACTTCGACGACAGCTTAACAAATGCTTGTTTAATCGAGTCAGACCGTTTGACGTGCCCTCTGAAGTACTCAAGAAAAGCCACTAAACGCCAATAAAAAAAATGGAGTTTCTTACCCCTTAACATAAACTATTAATATGTTTGGTTTCAAATAAAGCGATTATGTTTTTTACGGAACGATTTTTATTTCTCATGGTGCTTTGCCAATCGCGTCAATATGTTAACCTGTTCGCGGTAAACGTTCGATTATGACGTAAATATGAACGGCCATTGGACCAGCCAGAGTCAACACCCGCTAGCCCGCTACAGATAGCATCGGCCTCGGTTGACTTTAATGTAATTACTATTGTATAAAGTTAGGTTAACACGTTCGAAGCGGCACCAATTTTTTATTTCTTTCCATTCCTGCGGGACATGGCGTTTTCAACCTGGTCCTAAAACTTTCATTGTGGCGATACAAGTTATATTAGACCCTGTAACGCTTTAGAAACTAAATTCTTGTTTTAGCATACTTTTACCAAAAAATATATTCTTTTTTGCCTTGAACATTATCTATAATGAAGTGATTTATGTAAATCTGAAGGCGTACGTCAATAGCTTATTTTGTTTAGAATCTATAGCTAAAATAAAATACAGTATCTTTTACACCCTGTACCGCACTGAACACGGGAAGTTGTGTACATATTTTAGGGTTGGGAAGTAAAAATATCGATAACCTTATATAAAAGAATTATATTGAATGTTCTTCATTAAAACATAGTAGACAAAAATATTTTTGGCACTGAGCACAAAGCATCAAAAATTTTTAAATTTTTCTGTCGGTCTCGGCTTGTTAAAAAAGTTCGTAGTTTTTTATAACATCCGACACAATTCCTTTTCTTAACACCCTTTACGAAATAGTGTTTACTTAGTTTCGGTTTCGGCTCTGAAAAAATAAATGTATTATTATCGAAATTACTTATACGCACATTGAAAACATAAGTGGCATTATACAAAAAACCCGAATTCTCATTTTTGTAAAACGAGATTTAGATTACCTAAAATGAAGCGCTTCTAATGCAAAGACTGATATACTTTTTTCTAGATGCCTCTTGTGTCACTTTATACTTTTAGTAAAAACAACTGTGCGGTGAGTAAAAAAGTGGCATTTTGTGTTTACTGTCGTTTTAAGCGTAATTCACGCTACTGAAGTAATAACCACATAAATTACATTTTGGATATAGTGTCACTTAGTTAGTTAAAAGTAATAACCAAACAAATTTTATTTTGAAATCGCACGGTTTTGTCGACTGCGACACAACACTGGCCGCGTGAAGCCAGCGCAGGGTGCGGTATAAGGTGTGCGGGGGTACCAGGTGTTTTCTAGCTGGTACCGCACTGTGTTTATATTTTATTACTACAGTGCGGTACCAGATCTAAAAAATCTGGTATTAAGCTGGCCACTCCTTTGAACTCTACTTTAGAAACACATCTTAAATATATATTTATCTCCTTCCTGCACCAAAGCAAACTGAAGTTATGCCTTTCGCACCACAGAGAAGTCTATGTTTTTCGTAGCCGCACTGCAAGCGAGTCATGTACAACATGTTTTCAACCTGGTTTCGCATCGAACGTGTTAACACGAAAAACCAGGCGTTAACCACAACATTTGTGTGAGCTTTATGATTATTGCTAATAGGGTGTGGAAAAGTTTTGGTACGTGTTAACAAAACTTTGAGCCCATGTGTAGTGAAGAGCCCAAGGTTTTTAACCGACTTCAAAAAAGGAGGAGGTATTCAATTCGACCGTATTTTTTTATGTTTGTTACCTCCAAACTTTCGACTGTGCGTTCGCTTTTTTGCGATTCTTATTCGCGATTTTGATGATTCTTTTTTTAATCGAAAGCTGGTGCTTGTTGAGCGAGATCTGACGAATAGTTTTTGAGTTATCCCTAATTTTGAAGTCGGTTATTTTTTGTCAACAATTATATAGGTAGTATTAATTATGGGTAAATTAGCCAAAGTAAAGGAAGCTTTGATATTTTCTAACACGGATATAAAAACGTATTTTTTATCAAATTCTGTAGTTTGTACACCAACGTATGCTTAAGAGGTCTTTAAAAATATTGATAATTGTCAAAAAAATTGTATTTCTACAAATACATGGCTATTTGGCTTTTAAATATAAAAAGCCTTTTATGTGTTGCATGCGCTTAAACAATAATATTATTATTGTTTTACATTTAACATTTTTGATAATTTAATTATTAATGATTTTTTTGGCCTTTACCCTTGTTAAATAAACTATCTTTCTACATAATTATACTTGAATTTCTATCCATACTTGCCAAATAACCTGGGCCATTGTTAAACGAACTATTTTCTCGAAATATCATAATAATTCCGATAAGCGTAAAACTTAATGAAATGTCTCCAAATTATTTATAAGGGATGAGAGGGCCATCATACGTCATAGCAGTAGATGACTTACAATTTATCACCCTCAGTCATTACGAATGTGCGTCAATTACAAGTAATATTAACAACTCTCACGCCGCTGATTGTAGCACTCAATTGAACGCATTTCCAGTACATTAGGGGTCGCCACGGCTCATTGATCGAATTATGTTGAGAGGCTTCGTGTGGCCTCTGATAGATTTTCTAACGTTATTATATTTATGGGGCTTGAACGCAGAAATGGTAAAAAGATTTCCGTATTTTTTGGTCTATGTAAGGCAATGGTTTATCCAACCTTTCCTGATTTGTCATAAATATTAACTGGGCTACAGCCTCATTGAAGAATATCCAGTACTTTATCTTTTTTATTGTTTTTGTAGATTATAAAGGTTATATGTAGCAGGCGTTGCTAATAATTGCAATTAAATATGTACAACATTTTAAATACACCCGAATTTTGACGAGATAAGAAGTACAAAAATCAACAAGTTAAAAACCAGGTTTATTGTCTTTACAAGTGGTATTTACAAGCCGCGCAATATAATATTGTTCATCGCTTATACCTTCAAATATATCTGATAACTGACGGCCAGCTTTGCCCATCATTTCCAGGATAATGAGTAGGTACCCTATATGTTATTCCAGATCAAGGGCTACCTGTATGCTTAATTTCATGAAAATCTGTTCTGTAGTTCTTGTGTATAAGAAAAACAAACCCTCAACTCCTCCCAAAGTTTCACATTTATAATTCGAGAAGTAGGAAAGTATAGGTTACATTTTAACATAACCAAAATCCAAATAATTCATGAAGAGCCTGTCATTGTAAATTGAATTTGGTCCGATAGCTGCGGCATCAATTTCCTTCATCGAACCTCAGGCACTTGCCATTATCGTGTTTAATAAATTTAGCCACAAATTAAAATGGAATTGGGATTTCGTATTTAACTTTAATTAAATCGACTATTTCGTTGCAAATTCCGAAGATTCCGTTATGCTCCACTTTTATGTAGTGTATTGGATCTCATCGTTGTAATTAAATTTATAATTTGATGGAAAAGTTATTCGAAAATCTGGCTTTTAAACGTTCCAAAACCCTTGGAGGTTGATATTGTTGAATCGTTTCACAAACTTTGAATATTTAAGATGATTAACGGTGAATTCTAGAGGTTATTTAACGCTGTCTTTGAATTGAATTTTCTAAATAAACACAATTATGTAGTATGTCATGAAGGAATATTGAATATAGTTTAGTACCACGAAGTCAAATTGATTGATACTGCACGGCATGCCACTCGAACTGATGGATTGCTTCGCGAGGTAATTGGTTTGCAGACTTGGGTCCAGTGCATATATGTTTCTCTAGTTAAATGACATTCCTATACGAAATATACTATGTATATCTCAGGCTGTAATGTCTGCATTGTTCTGTCTTGAGCTTCTAGCTAAATGCTTTTCGTTCTAATAAACTACGTTGGTAAAACCGGGCAAGTTTTAGTTTTTCTCGTAAATTCATCATATAACCTAGTTTTTCACTTGTCCAACTCCAATCGTTTAGCCGGCAGGGGAAGGACACTTGATTCTAACCAAAATTAGCATTTTAAAGCCAAATATATCGCAAACGAACCCCTAAATTCAAAAATGGTCTTAGGAGACCCATAATATTTTTCAAAGAACTTTTCAACAATACCCATCAATAAAGAGTACGCAACGAAATAAAATTTTATCCTCACGTTACATGTAGCGGAAGTACCCTGAAAAAAATACTATGAAAATACATGACGATATTTTCATTAATTTGGCGTTCCTACCATTGAAACTCAGTTGCCGTTCTTAAAAGAAATGTTGTTCCTTTGAAAATCCGTAAAAATAGGGACAAAGGTTCTCGAACCGTGATGCTAAAAAGAGCAAAGGTCAGCAAAAATCACATTTTACTCCCTGTTTTCAGCGTCTATTTTTGGCATAATAACAAACTCAACGACCTAATTTCCGCTACATGACTGTACAGAAATATTGTATAGAATGGACGTGTTACTGAAAAATTATTTCCCTGTTTAGACGTCGGCAGAAACATTCTACGGCAAGTTTGACAGCAACGCAACGTGACAAGGTATTAAATAAAAATTATGTTTTAAATTAAATCCCTACAGAATTAAAAATCAGATTGCCCAATATTATTTTGAAACAAATTAACACAATAATATTTAAGGAGAATTTCCAAGTGTTGGTTATGCTGACGATTCCAGATGATGATGAAATGATTTAATGCGAGTAACTATTAAAAGTGTTAAAATCATAAGAAAAATGCTTTCCTGTTTATAATATTATTCGTGATGGTAGTGACAAACATAAAGAAAGATCTTGTAAAAAGATAAAAATGATAAAGACATTTTCAAAAGTTTACGTTATGAGAGAGTTATGGTTTTAAGTACTATTATTTCTTTTGTGGTTATAGAAGATAATAATAATCGTTAACTCAAGTGAAAAATCTTTCAGAAGAGTTTCTTTTCTGTTCCTATATTCATTCATTCTCCAACTACCTATAACTATTATGCCTAGTGTGTGCTCACCTTCGCAAGATTATTTCCGTCTGTGTAATAGGACTGGCGAGAAATACTTGTTTATTTTTTCGCGAACTCAGCTTAAGGTTTTCTTTATTTGCTGCTAGTATTTCTTTTTTGCTTTTTATTTCCGAGGCTTTTCTACATTTACTTTATTTTAGTTGATCTTATTCGGAAAAGTAAGAATAGTTTTCATTGTTGAGTTTTTAGACGTAGTAAATAACATACATTTTTTTGCATGCTGATGTAGAAGATGTAGGTACCTTGTAGAAACATACACGGTAAAATACATGTTTCACATAATAATATAACGAATTCTGTGACATTTTACTTACGTCATGTATAAATTCACTAACTTTATTCGAGGCAGAGCGTATTCCACGTACTTGTTCGCTGTGAACTAGAAATAGAACCGCAGACGTTCTGTTCGGTTGTCTCATCGCGGACGAGTAAATAAAAGCGATGTAAAATTTACTTTAGCATCAGTAATTTAATTTTTAGTTTATCAACACTGTGAGGCTGTCAAGTAAAGGCAATATAAAGTACATACAGATCAGAAATAAAATAAACATTATTTTTATCTTCCACAAAGATACAATACAGCGACTTAAAGTACACAATATACTATAAACACGGCACCAGCTGACATAGCAGTTTTCGATACGATATACCTAACAGTTAATACGGATATTATATTTATTTATATAAATACGTAAGTACAAGATTTACAAATAGCAGACGTCATCCTTCATATACTTTATGGTGAATAGCTAGTTTAATAACAAATAAATAATAAAATATAATTTGATTTTTACTGTGCTGTGCACTTAGATATTTGTGAATTTTTGATCAAACTTTAAACTATAAGTACACAGCTAAAGATGTACAACAATTCTATTACATCGCTCATAGTTATCAATGAGACAGCTGCTTAGCCTATTTCTCAGGCAAAACTTCTAGTAGTATTGCAGACTGCGAAATAGTCCTACCAGTATTTTATTTCAGAATCGTATGCTTCGCACGTCCCGTAAACTTTGAACCAGCGAAAAATTCTGAAACACAGCAGATGCTTGGCGCATTACGTCATCGATGTTCTGTGTATATATTAATATAAATAATCCTCTGTTTATGCATGCAATATCATTATAAATAGCCGACAACGAAGTAGACGGGCGAGCAGTGGTCACCGCCGCTCAAGCACATCCGTCGACAGATTCATAAGACTTAATAAAAACACAAGATATATGTATACATTAGGTAAAAAACTAAAAAATCCATATAAGCAGAGACAGACGAGTTCGATTCGTCTGATTTTTCTGAACGGAAGTAATTTAGAACACAAAATTTTATATTATTATAACAATACAATTGTAAAACAATTGTTTGTGGAATAATATTGTTTGACATACATTTTTAATAATGACAGCAATAATTTATTTGCCAAAATGTGGTCATATAAAAATGATTACATTATTAACGCCTAACATAGAGTCATTAACGGTTACATATTAAAGTACAGAATCTGTATGGCACGTGATTCTTTACTAAGGAGTGATTTAGGTAACCGTTAGTGACTCTGAGTTGGGGCGTTAGTCGCTGACATTAGCCAAAATAGAGAGACATGCAAATAATTCGTTTAAATCAGTAGTGTCTTTCGGTATCTTCCGTATTCAGTCGTTTGTCAGTAGCATGCCATTACTACATAATATTAGTCTAACTTAGGCAGTACTGAAAGCAGCGCATTGTATCCAGTTGTTCAGCAGATCTGCTAAAAAATCTTGCTCCAAATACGGCAATATAAGGGCTTTATGAGCCCGCATTATTGGCGCGTAATATTATTATTAACCTTCATTATGTTCCGTCACGAAATACAATTCTCTCCATTTTGTGTAAATACATAGAAAATCCCGGTATTACTGGTTTAAACAACGCTGGCGTTTGCTGATTCATGGCTGTTTATATAAGTATAATGCTAATTATAATATTTAAAGAGTTTGCTTTTGATATTAAAATTATTAACAATATTACGAAAATAGCTAACACAGTTGATAGCTGTTTTCAAACTTAACAGTCTGCCTAATTTTTCGATATTATCGACTCGATTTTATCGATACATTTAAAAAACGTTTTCTAGTAAATTGCAGGCTTAGTTGGAGATATAAAAGAGTGCACTATATTGTGACCTGTTAGTACTCTGTGTAAGTGTGTAGTAGGTAGTAGTGATTTTAAGAGTACTTCCAATTTGGATCTGGTACATTGCAACTGGTCGCGACAACATCATTTTTTAATTTAATACAGACTATCAATTGATACCTCTTGTGGCTCCGAGTCCACGAACCAGTCGATAGTAGCTCCAGGCAACGAGTAGTCCGACGTGCAGTTGACGAGCGCCTGCTCCCCGGCTTGCACTATCGTTGGCAACCCGGTGATCAGTGGGTCGTATTCTGGTAACACTGGAACAAAATCATCTTTGTAACCGTTGGACTCCGCTGTGGGCCACATAAGTCGCTCAGGGGGATCGCGTTCCTAGACGCTCGTCTAATAGAGCGCTTCCGCCTCCGTGAGAGCTCTTAGAGTCAGGCAAGCCGTGAGCGACTGACTGCGATTCCAACCTGCTTAACGGATGATGACAGGATCCCCCGCAGAACAGCGGGGCCCGCCCCTTCTCGAGAGATTCTAGTTCTCCCGAGTTCACACCTGGGTTAAAAGGTGACTCTTGAGACCCGCATGTCCCACAGAGAGCCCGGCGGTGAATGGAAGACTCGCTGTCTGTCACGCATGATCGTCTAGGGACCGCTTTTCATAGTACAAATAAACGCTAACGTAATACCCATACCTACTGATTCCCTAAGTCGCGGGTTGCATGGGTAAAGCAAGTAACATATTTCAACGACCCAATATCCGAGTAAACACTTATCTGTCAAGTAGGATAGCAAATAAGGCTACAGAATTGTCCAAAGTTACAGAGTTAGTTATGGTTGAGTACTCAAAACCCCACGGATTTAGAAACAGTTTACTTCAATAGCTAGTTGTCTGTACAGTACTGAAGTGGTCTAGACGAACAGTACTGAAGTGGTCTAGTGAACTTCTTAAAGTGTTCTTAATTATCTATCCAATATACCTACCTAATATCAATCCGTGCTAAGCATTACATCGAAAGTGGATATAGTTAATAGGTAGTTGATTTATCGGCAACATTTATTGAATACCGTTGTATTCAATATAAATGTTGCCATTTAACTCATTAGTTAAATGATCAGATAATTTAATTAAAATTATAAGAGTAATGGAGGTTGATTCATCAGTCACTCACCCGCTAAAGTCATATTGGCAGACTTCTTGTCGACAGCAAACCGAGGTCCTTCGCTGGACACCTCGCAGGTGTACTTGCCAGTGCCGCGCTCCGGCCTCACCATGATGACGCAAGACCTGGAGTCACAGGAGCTGTTGGTCACCGAGACGCCGCTGTTGTTGAACGCCCTGGTCTCGAACTGGAAGAGAAGGGGATGTTAGATTTTTCGCTAAAAGTTGGTGAGTGAGCAGACGAGCCTTCATCAGCTGTAACATATGACCAAGAAAGAAAGGGTAAAAAAGTTCGTGAAAAGATTACCAGTCAACTGGTAATTATAGCTATTTTACACTATTGCTCAAAAAAGGAGTACAATGTATTATTTTTATGGAATTAGTCGGCAAACGAGCTGATGATCCACCAGATCATAAGTGACTATCGTCGCCCATGGATGTCAGCGACACCGAAGGTATTACTGATGCATTGCCGGCCAAGAAAAAAAATAAGAAAAAGGAAGAAATAACTTCTTAATTCCTGGATGTTAGTTTTTTTTATTTCGTAACTTCTGAATACCTCAACAGATTGTTACGTGTTGTACGAGCTATTGTGAGTGAAAAATATTCTTCTTGGGATTTTATTGCCACTTCTCTCATCATTGCTTACTGTAGATAGGAGAAATTTTCTGAAACGATTATGTTGTTTCGTTTAAAGTGAGTGAGTGAGTGTTGAAATAAAAATAAATTATTCCTATCACCAATTTCCTGAAAATAGAAGGTAACTATTTAGCCACAGAGTCGTCAGATTCACTCTATCGTAAAGTTAATAATATCAAACTCTAGTCATATTGATTTATAACTTAATTAAGTGATGGGAATGTTAATTTACAGTTCAGTTTCAGTGCGGTCAACCCTCGATCTCATTGTATTCGTAATTTACGATAGTTGAAGTACAATTCAACAGATATTGGAATAACTAAGCTGTTAATACTATGCTATGTGATATGAGTAACTAGATACACCATATTTAATTATCATCTTCAGACAGGACTCGATCTATGAGTACAAAAATTCCGACCAAAGACTTTTAACACAATGAACAGAGACGGAAATAGGTGGCCTTTAAAATAAAATAAATTTTACCCAAATGTTTTAAGTAGGTACTTTTTTAGTCGATTAGCCACATATGTATAGTAAGTGATCGCTATTGACCTTATAAAACTTGCTTCTTGATTTACTTTCTCAAACCATCAGGTTTTTTCTGGTCTCTTCTGTCTTGTTTTGAAAGGTAGCTATTTTCTAAGAATTATAAGGTATACAATACCTGTACGTCAATATCCATTACCTTTTATAGGGTTAAATTCACACTACAGTATACACTAAACTTCCATACGCAACACCTACACTTGATGTGATACACGAAACCCGTACGAAGGATTGGACCGCGCAAACTATTTTTCAATAATCTTGCTACGTGGAAAGCTTTAAAGCCCTAAGGAAATTCATTTCCGTCTATTTGACGTGTTTACAGAAACGTCGATACTTAACGTGACACTTTTATTTGCGCGTTAACTTCATATTGGGGAAAGATTGCGGACTTTTGTAAAGAAACTTGACCTTATGTCAAGGTATCAAGTTTTTAAAAACGAGTCCTTACCTAGTAAACAAAAATGAATTATTATAGTTTTTTTTTAATTCATCCCTTAAAGGGTAATACCAGGGGATATAAGTTTGTACGAAACTCCGTCATTTTCGAACTCAGAAATGTGAAAATTCATATGTAAGTTTATAGTTAGAAACCAAACATGTTTTTTTGAAAATTCATCCCCTGAGGGGTAAACCGAAGAGGTTGTAAGTTTGTACGCAGCTTCGTCATTTTCGAACTTAGAAATGTAAAAATTAATATTAATATGTTAGTTTAAAGTTAGGAAAATAAAATAATTGTAACACGGGGAGGGGAGAGGAGTGGGAGCGGGTGCAGGAGCGGGAGCGGGAGCGGAAGCGGGAGCGGAAGCAGGAGCGGAAAAGGTAGACGGAGAAGGAGAACGAGAGTGACAGGATGAGGGGGAGGGAGAGGGAAGGGCAGAGGAGATATGCAAACAAAAACTATAACAGCTAAGAATGGCTGTACCGATTTAAATGATCTCTGATTTATTAAATCAACTAAAACTATAAAAGTTTAGTTTAAAATATTACTTCTTTCATTGATTCTTAGCTTTATTTGACTCTGTATTTTTACTAAACTGTTTTATTAAAATACACTTTAGTACTTACCCTGATGACAATACATTTTTATGATAAGAACTACTTGATGCTACCCTTTAAGGGTTAATAGGGGTAATAGTTTGGCTCCTGCCAAGGGAACTCCTAGAGGGGGATCAGCACAGTCACAACTTTTCTTTTAGTATCTCCATTGATACTCTAAATCCGTGCATGTAGTTTAAACTATAACCTAACTTGTTCATAGTTCAGCACAGGACGTAACTGAATAAGGTCGTACTCAAACTTTTTTCATTTCGCGATGCAATCACGCGCTTGCTACGTATACTACCGTAATTGTGAGGTTTTAGATTGTTTACCGTCTGATGAAACGTTGCTAGCACCGAAGTTAAATTACCAGGGAAGCAGCAGGTTGGCGTATTTTGTAACAGCCCAATCACAAATCTTGACAGTTATTGTCAAAAGCTGTGAGTTTGCGGTGATGTGTAGCTATTGGTCCTAACTACGCGATAAGACTGCTAGAAGTTGCTATATTTCATCATTAACATTACTACCGCAGACATGTATTTAGATTAGTACAGTATCAGTTTAAGCGACGGTGTCTAGCGATTTCGAATCTTCACTGAATGTCGCTAGTGTAAGATATGAGGTAAATTACAAATAGTTTAAAAAAAAATTAAAATGTGTGCTATTCACATGTGGTAGAAGTGAAACCTTCAAAAATTTTGTTTTCAAGATAATGAGACGAATAAAATTTCGGGAAGATTAATTGTAGGTTTTACTACTGCACTCCACTCCAGTCTCCACCCCACTCCAGTCTCCACTCCACTCCAGTCTCCACTCCACTCCAGTCTCCACTCAACCCCAGTCTCCACTCAAACCCAGTCTCCACTCAACTCCAGTCTCCACTCAACCCCAGTCTCCACTCAACTCCAGTCTCCACTCAACTCCAGTCTCCACTCAACTCCAGTCTCCACTCAACTCCAGTCTCCAATCAACTCCAGTCCCCACTCAACTCCAGTCCCCACTCAACTCCAGTCCCCACTCAACTCCAGTCTCCACAGTCTGGACAGTTTCGTTTCATAAAATTTCAAGTCACCCCCGTACGAAAGATGTTTTCACTTCAAAAGTTGCTGGAAAATTATCTGACAACAGAAATCTAAAGACGACATTATCGCAAAGTAAGGACCCTGTATGGGACTGAAGTAAAAATATTTCATCAACAACGGTAAAACAAAAATTGAATTGTCCGCTTCCATGTGCCATCAGCGATGGCAGTGTCTGTAGTGAAACACTACACTATGTTGTAAAAGAGAGGGAATGACCAAACCATTAGATAATGAATTATTTATTACTTATTTATTATTATGTTAGTTAGCTACGATAAATACGTCACGTTTCATTGTAAGCGTGTGGTAACTCTTATGCTGCTTAACATCATACGTTGGTTTTTATGTAAACTAGCAGACTAGCTTTGTGATGGTAGGCAAGTGTTCACCGGCATGAATGAACATCAGCAACGCCTTTAGATATCACTGATGCGTTTTCAGTCAAGAAAGAAGAGAGATGTAATGAAATGTTCGTCTATACTTATAGTTTAGCTTCGATTAAAAAATCGTCTTAAAATTTGCATTCAAGACCACCATTCTATATTTTAGAAGAGTCCGGTTGAACATATTTTGCGCCCGACACGTAATAAATTGTACGTAAAATATTAAACGAACACTTACTTGGAATAATTTAGAGCCTCTTTGCGAGGTACTCGCTCAAGTGTAAATAATTCACTCGTAAAACAGGTCCGCTCCTACTTATTTTATGTTGTAGATACTTAGAAGTCATAAATTATATTTCACTTATTAAGTTATGTAAATTCATGAAGTTCTCGCCAAACGACATTAATATTTTGGTAGTCGCGGCGGAGGCTATTTGAATTCTTATTCAGGTGTCTATATTTTCATGATTCAGCAATTGAGATACGAAAGTATTTTTATAGTGGGGATCAACAATATATAAGAACATAAAGTCTGCTCTGAATAGTTATTCAGGACTATTCAGAGCAGACTTACAATAATTTTATTCTAAGACATCTCCAGACATAAGCTGATTATAAATCACTTTGTAATTATAGAGTACTAGACAAAGGAAGGCTAAACTGCGTCTATGGGAGGAGATACGCAACCCATGTGTGTGCATCAAAATCCATTGATACCCATTGATGATTTACTTAACATCAACACATGGTTATAGTTTTCACGTCTTCAGTGGCCATCTAATAATATACGAAGACATACCCTGCCCTATGTCGTATCTCAGATCGTTTTCTGTTTTTTTTTTCATGAATATCCGTTCAATAGTTTTTACGTAAAAATTAAAAAACATCTTCAAAAACTTTCACATTTACAATATTAGTAGGACAGTAGGTATTACTAATATTAGTAGGACCGTAAATAATTGCGATTAAAAAAATATCTTCTTGAGAGCACATTCTTTTTATCCAACAAGGCATCCATCAGGCGTCTTTGCGAAACGATGACCACTTACCATCAGTCTATTTACATAAAATCACCGAATCCAGGCTACAGAGTTCAAAGTTACTTTAATATTATAGGTACGTTCAATAAACCCGGTAATTGAAAATAAACATTGACTCTTATTACTCCACATTACGGTAAGTAATTGGACCTTATTAAATACGTTTCGAGTTGATGACGTAAGCTTTAATTTAATTTTTATCGGAATCATACAGATTAATTTAACGGTTGACTTTGATAGCGTCGTCGACTCAAATGCAAACTTAATTATAAATGGATTTGATATTTTCACAATATCCTTTGGAATAAGTATTTAAATATAAAAACATAATTCATCAGTCACTGAGTCCCAATATTCCTTAAATGGTTTATGGCAACATTTTGGACCAGTAGATGACTCAGTCTTATAAGCGGGGAGTTCTAGCTTCGATAACAAGCTAGGACACACACTGATAGATAAACCTCTGATTTATTTACATATCTATGTGTACTTCAACATTACATTGAGTACGAGTCAGCCGCCAAACGACTCTGTCGGCTGGGGGCTTGAGAGCCAGTTCTTTCTTTCTTTTTCTTATCTCTTTCTTGGCCGGCATCGCATCAGTGATGTCTTTGGTGTTACTGATGTCCATGGGCGACAATAGCCACTTACCATCAGGTGGATCATCAACTCGTTTGCCGGCTATTTCCATAAAAAAACAACTATTAATCCTATGTAGAAATTGTGACAACATAGTAAGTAGTTTAGACATAACTTCCAAAACTACATCAATACATCAGTCGTGACAATAAAAACTCAAACAAAACACCGCATTCAAGCACTAAAAGCCAATAAAACATTTCTATAGACTCAACACAACAAAAACCCAAACACAAGAGCGGTATAATGTCTTTAATAACCTTCTAAACGATTCCAAATTACCTTTTAACTTCAAAACACCGAAGTTTCCGGTGAAGGGTTTTTATTAAGTCAATCGACTGAGTATAGGCTCAAGTACTGTCGCTACACCAGACATTTCTTCAATAATTATGAATTATTTATGAACTTTTGAATTTGTCTGGTTGTTTTGGCACCATGACACCATGGACACAGGCCTCCCCTAATTGGCACCACTCCAACCAATTCTGGGCCCTAAAATCCAGCGGTTTCCTACTGTCTTCTTTAAGTCGTCAGTCTACCTGCAAGGCTATTCTGTTTTGTAACTTGACAGCGGAATCCGCGATGAGTTTGAAAATTGAAGTTCGAGTCCGAGATCTTGATATGTGATTCTCTAATCATCTGGTACGCACTTGCGAAGTGAAGGGAGTCTCGAACTCTAACTTCAATTTAGAAACTCATCGTGGATTCCGCTGTCAAGTTACAAAACAAAAGCGAACTTGCATCATATTGACACATTGAAGTATAATATCATAGAATAGACATCTCGAACAAAATGGATGTCCCCGCCGGGAGGTTCGATTTTCAAAATTGGGCCCCCGTTCTCCTTTCAAAATCGAACGAATCCATTAGCAATTGAAGCCGCGCGGCGTCAATTCATTGGAACATACATTGTGTTCGCGGTGTCCATTCTATACGCTAGTAATAATGTAATACTTCAATGTATTGACATGTCATTTTCTAACAGAATAGCCTCCGGGTCGGGCGCGACCTGCAAGGCTATTCTGTTTTGTAACTCGACAGCGGAATCTGCATAGAGGAATCTGCAATGAGTGTCAATTTTGGCAAGGAATTTTGACACTCATCGCGGATTCCGCTGTCGTGTTACAAAACAGAATAGCCTTGCTGTGCTACTTTTACCAAGACGTGACCCCCCATTCGAGGACTGCTATTATAAAAAAAGTAATTAGGGTGTAATAGCTACAAGTATAGTAATCTGTGGGTGTAATGATAAATGTCTCATTACCTTGTACCAGAATTGGCATTGCCCCTGAAAGAAATTTCCAAAATAGATTAATGAAAGCCTTTCAAAGTCAAACTGCAAATCACCCAAAACATCAAACCGTTGATAAATATAGGTACAAACCATCTTTGAGCCATTAGAGAGATTGACGACCTCGCAATAGCATCTACATTCTTTACACATTTTCTTGAATAGCCACGTATTTCCTTTTAAACGAATAAAACCTTCAAATATTTGACGGAGAGCCTTGATCGACGACGTAGAAATAACATGATGTCATAGAATGAATATGATTAACCTGGTAATGTCTTCAAAGTATTTTTTTCTTTTTTCCTCGTTATATGTTACCTACATACCTTTACCCTTTTAAATCCAGTTTTGATTTCCCAAGAAAACATAAAGTGAGGCGGTCTGTTTTTCTCTCTTTCGATAATATTATGACGGCACATTTGATGAAGAGTGAATGTTAGGGAAAACTGTCACTCACTTTGAAAGCTCAAAATGAGTATGATAGACATACATCATTCACCAGAAGCATCTTGAAGAACAGCGATCCGTGAGCTACGTGAGTTTGGTTGAATATTTTTAGATAAAGTGTAAATAGTCGTATGACTGCGAATATTTTAACAAGGGAGGATAATTTATTACGATTTGTAAGGTGAATTGGTGGTCTACCTAAGGTGCAAATAGACCCAAAAAGATGACGTGGTGCTCATATTCCATAATTATTATGGTATGCAAAAGGTGTAGGTTCTTTTGTTGCGTGTCTATCTTGAGTCAAGACACCCTCCCCTATTCGTATAAACATGTTATTTCTACGTCGGCGATCAAGGCAACTTTCCGTCAAATATTTGAACGTTTTATTTGTTAAGGCTATGGCGCCAGTTTCTCTCCTGTTGAAGTTCGCTAGAGTTACCACCCGGTTTAATCCCAACAGTACTTGATGATGGGAGCTTGACATAAAAAACATAAACATTTATCTCAAATCTAAAATCTTTAGCCAACACAAATTTACTCGACTACTATCGAATAACGAGCTACCAGCTTGAAGGGATTTTCTTAAGAAAACCAGTACCTATTTCTGTATTTTATTCATACATCGCTTATCTTTGATGAAAGAAAATTCTTCATAATAGAGACATTCATTGGAAAATGCTGTGTCCGGAGCGAGGGAAGGGTGAATAGGGATAATGTTTTTGTGGAAGCGTTGAGTTATGAATAGAGGTGAGAGCTCGCGTGTAATCGTAAGGGAATAACATTTGTAGCTTCATAATATTTTAGTTTCACTTCAGAAACATGAATGTAAGGACTACGTAATCATGTATAAATCCACTTACATTAATTCCAATTTAATTAAATTTCTGAATGATTTATACATTATAAGCATAGTTAATAAGTATCACCTTTGTGTGTATAATTACGAAGTGCTTTCAAAAAAGAATAAGTACCCAAAGAAACTCCTCAGCAGATTAAAACAGCACTAAGATGTGGTGAAGAAGTGTTTTCTGTATTTATTTTCCTTGCTGATAAAGTACCTATCTGCAGTAACAGTCTCAAACAAATCCAAAACCTTTTGAATGCAAACGGGCACTCATGATTTTTGTTATGTAAAACCATGAACTTACCAATACCTATTTGCAACATTAATGTTAAATTACATTTAATTTGATTACTCCGAAAGCCTCGGGAATTGTATTTGCTAGAACCTGACATCAAGATCGACGGATGGCATTCGGTTCAACTTTAATCAAAGTCGCAGCGTCACCGGAAAGTTACTGCAAGGCTTCAAAGCAATCCAATCCAATGAAGTACGTAATCAAAACTTGAACAGGTATCTTTTATAGGTTGCAATTTTATAGTAGCTTAATGATGTTGTAGTAGCTACATGACTAAGACGTCAGTTTGTGTTACAACTCATTACTGAAATGTTAAACTTGCATATTCCGATTGATCTGCTATGTTACCTTGCGAGGGGGCAGATCCTCGACAGTAATAATATGTAGGGTAGACTCAGGGCGGGGTACGTATTGTCGAATGATACACGGCACAACTCCAATTTTAAAATGTTTTATGTTGTTATACACAGTATCCAAATGAAATATATACAATAGGTACTGTTAGTAAAATTAAAACCAAAAATATTCAAAAATAAAATCACATATTTACATCATTCCCGAAGGGAACCCAGCTGACAGATGATTTTCTCTTGTAAAGCCAAAATGTCAATATTTAAAAATTTAAAAGTAAAATGCATCTGCCAGCCAAGGAGTATTGAACGAGGCATTAATACACCTCGTTACAACCTTATTAAGTAAATAATTAAAATTAAAAATATATGTTTTATATTTTTGTGTATGTCCTATTGGTCGTTGAGGATATCCCTCGTCTGGAACCAACCCTGAGAGCAGATAGTATCAGTTAACCATTGTCATAGGAACCAATTCAATTTATATTTCTACTCCGTATGATGAGAGGAAGTAGCTAGATGAGTTGACATTCAAACTAAGAATATTTTACTGGATATTAAACTCAATATTGCTAAATACTAAAGGTATCAATGCAATATGATATTATTTGATAATTTTCCACAACACTTCGGAATAAATATTTTTGTCTATAATATATTTTCAATTAGTATCGCTTTTGTATTGTCCCAGTGATAATTGTATTAATTAATATCAATCAGTGCCTCAATAACGGCGATAACTGTTATGCTAATGGGACATTTTAATTCCTTGAAATGTACGAGAGTAATAATGACGTCATCATACTTTCATATAATATTCACCAGAACCATTAACAAAATACCTCTGCAATGCGAATTTAAAACACTTAATGTAGCACGTTAAAAGGTATAACGTGCTCATGACGAGGCATACCTATCGACATAATAACAGCTTTCAAAAGGGATACAATAGGCACCTTTCACCTCCCGAACCCTCATAATTACCAGTCGGTTGCTCCCAGCGTGAGCGCTCGAGCGATGGAACAAACAACGACCCAACGTTAAAAATCGCTGTCCTGTCAGGACTTATCTGCTTGATCCTTTGAAGGATTGTCGCTCCCAGCGAGACAACGGAGGTCGGGTCTAAGGTACGGGTTATAGCGATTTTTTATTTTAAAATTTTAATGAAAGTTATTTATGGAGGCCATACACGATCAAGTATAGGTACTTGTCAAGTTTGCAGTTTGACTTGTCAAATTTGCAGTTTGACTTGACGTTCCATCCACTGTGCATGAGACAAATATATGGCAGATATACCGTGGCCACGATCAAGTATACTGGATGCCTCGTTAAGTCCGCTTGACGCTTCTTCAAGTACACTTGATCGTGTATGGCCTCCCTGGTTCGTAATTCGTGAAAGGAGTGATCGTTATAAACTATATAATTTACGGCAGTTGATTATTAGAAGAGTCTAAGTGAGAGACTTCTAGGACCGAAACAGAATCGAGGGATAGCCGCTCTTCAAGGGAGATTCTGTAGTATCAACTTTATTTTCTACTTCATAATTATGTTACTATCGATATACTAATAAGTGAAGGGAAACCCCTATTAATACGCTTTTTTTTAAACTAACGTCCCTACATATAAGTAGGAGGCTGTTTTTTGGTATAGTTAAAGTTTACATGCAAAAGAGGTGCAGAAACCTTATTTAAAATATGTGCTGCAATTGTATTTATTTTAGAAAATAGAACATTGTAACGAGACTGTGCGAATTGTGCGAGACATAGTTATGTTGAAACTACTAATAAACTTTGTTATTAGAAAATTCCTATGAGGCTAACAAAGATCTAGGTTAACAATAGAAATGAAATAAATTAACACCTACTAAAAATGAAAAATATCCGTAATTTAACTGTAATCATAAATCTGAATATAATTGAAAGAATATTTTTTATAAAGCATATAAAAACTTTTTCTATTAAATTTTATTCATTGGTAGATACGTGCTCATTGATAGAAAATCTTTTACATAAGAAAACCTATACCTATTTTTGTTGCGCTTGTGAGTTGTACCACACCAGCACAGCTACAAGTAAACCTTGGAGTGATATTCGACATTCATTTTCCTCTCGCCGCATGTACCTCAGGTACAGGAAGCGTTGCATTACCTCCCAGAGCTTCTCATTTTTATACTGGAATATGCTTTGCATTTAGATGATAAAGGGGAGACGATTTTATTTTTTCTCTATCTACCTATCTCAGTAATACATTCGGTTTTTGCATTTGAAGATTTATCAAACCAATTTAATTAGATTTTTACTGGCAGTCATTGGTGTCTTTTATACGAATATACAGTTCAGCCCATTTGATTGTTTTAGAGATAGGATTTTCTAGTTCCTACAATATTTTTTTTACCAATAGTTGCAGATACATAAAAACTATGTTTTCGATCCATTTGACGGAAAGCCCTTCATAATCACGTATTACGTAAAGGTATATTTGACAAATGTTAAATATCCAAATATTAATACCAATACATGAAGGTATCCCTTCGTAAGAATAATGCACGCTGGGAGTTCAAAATTTAGTTTAAGTAAGTTAGTTTGGATTTGGTTAGTAAAAGTTTACATGAAGAAGTGCAGTGCAGTGATTTAGTATTGATAAAGTATAAAATTCGGTAAGATATAAACTTTTTTAAATAAATATTAAACGAGTAATTACTACTGAACAACGTCATTACGGCGATATGGGTAAAACTACAAAATCGAAAGATTATCCATATTATTCTTTCCTATCCACAGCAATATCGCCAGGTACTAGAATCCTTTCCAATCCAATTGTTCATGGAAATGGATAGATGGTTAATATTATGAAAAAGAAACATAAAATAACTTTGATAAAAGACGATATTACCGAAACAGTCTATTCATCGATTTTAAAAAGAATGTACAATTTTCCGGTCCCGTCACAAAAATTCCATCAGGTAGAAGCTAGTCAGATTAACTGGCTGACAGCCGCCATTAATAATATAGGATTTTGTTAACGTTTTATATCAATGAAACAACAATAAATCGTGATGCTCCCGCTTACAGAGTTTTATTTGGTCCCGGAAGCAATCTTTCTGCTGCCAGTGATAGCGTTTTTTATCGTACGATGCGATATTGTTGTCGTATTGGTTTATCATTATTATTACCTATTTATTATTTCATTGTTACTATTTTAAATTAAATATGGTTGCTATTATTTATTATGTACACTTTACATTCCTACTTTTCCTTTTCGGCCATTCCTTCTTCTACTTTCTTCTTCTTTACATTTTCTTGTTTATTTTTATTAGTTATTTTTCCACTTCGATAGCCTTCGCCTCTTTTATCTCTGTTTCAAGAATGCAATTACCTTTTCTTTGTATCTTAAATTTAATAAACGACTTGCTTTTCATCAACGTTTCTTGATATCAAAACGATATTTCCAAAGGTTTTATTCATGACGTTAATATCGCATCGTATAATGTAAAGCTATGATTATTTGGTGCGGGTATATCAAATTGGTTGGAAAAGAACAGGTTAGGAGCAGGAAGATTAGCCGAATTTCAACGAAAACATTGAGAGAAAGGCAATGAATAAAAGAAAAGCCGAATGAATTTTGATAAATGAATACATGACGCATAAAATGAAATGTTTAATCTACAAATCGAATTTAAAACAAACTGTAGGGACTAAAACGGTTTGGCTAACAAATACGTAAGGTTTTCGGTCTTAGCAGCAGTAACGGCAAAATACTTTAATAATAATAATAGTTGATCGTAACTTAGTGTGCAAGTAGAGCTTAGTAGGATACATATACGTAAGTCTGGGCTAGCGCCAGGTCCTATATTACGGAGGTAGCTGAGTTCTGTACAGTATCCTCCATCCTTCGAGCATCCACTGTATGTAAAGTAGTATAGTTTTACTGCATGTGTTTCAGTTGCAATGGCTGGTGAGTTCACCATTTTCTTGTACACCATCGCATTTAGGATACTCAAGACGATTCGGTCTTGTGGATACAATTGCGTTAGATAACTGTGATCACTTATCATCAGATGGTTCCTAATTATGTTTTTTCTTTGGTTAGCTTAACTGTAATCTTACGGTAATCTATCGGTTGTTACCGATGGCTTTACATGCCCTCTGAAGCGCTGAAGAAATTTTTGACTGAAAATGAACCGCATTTAAAATATGTTTTGCGATCTATTATACGTTTGCGTATACTTCATATCGCTTTGAACATTGAGTGAAATCCGACACACCTAGTTGCAGGCCTTTACTTCGCTAAACAATTAATTGCGTAGTTGAGCTTTATACAGTAAGTAGACTTTCTGGTTAATAATAAAAATTATATCTGAAAAATACTTAAAACAAAAAACTCTTGATCTGTTTTTAATAGTTAACATTGAATCGGTGAATTGCGAATGAATTTCATGTAGCGAGCTGGTTCGAGGAATGTTGTGGTATTTCTGCTTGCAATCCAGCTTGATAATTAAATATTTAATGAAACGTGAAACGATTACTATCTGAGTTTGTTATTCGACCTCTGAATACATTCAGATATAATTTATTTATTTATTTCCATAGTTTAAACCCATACATGACGACTCGGAGGCTTAATAATGCTATAAGTTGTAAAGCTACGTCGAATAACAGACACAATTATTTAAACTAAGGTATTAATAACGAGATTTTCAATGAAAAAAATTGTTTTTGTTGTTTGCACATCACAGAACTTACAACAAAATAAAACAAACAGAAATTATAAAATGACATAAATTAGTTAAGTTATCGCTAGAAAGTGATTTGCAATCCTGTTTTAAGAATTTTAACGAAAATTATGTTTTAATTATAATTTGTCTATAAAGTTTGTCTGTAACAAGACGGCTACCGCCTGCTTATAATTCCAGTAGACGATAATTGCTTACATATTCACAGCCTTGGAGTCCCTTTTTCGCTGATTAATTAAAGATACACAATTATTCGCGGTGATAGCCTAGCGGAACGTTGGTCTACCGAACGAAGGGGCCCGAGTTCAAACCCTGGCATGCACCTCTAATTTTCAAATATTATGTGCGTATTACAAGTTAATTATCACTTGCTTCGGTGAAGGAAAACATCGTGAGGAAACCTGCACACCGGAGAGTTCTCCATAAATTTCTCGAAGGTGTGTGAAGTCTACCAATCCGCACTTGGCCAGTGCGGTAGACTATGGCCCAATACCCCTCACATTGTGAGAGGAGACCCCGAGCCCAGCAGTGGGACAATTATGGGTTGTTGCTTTGCTTTGCTATGCTTACACAATTATTTTACAAACAACGACATTTAACTGTAAAATAAATGTCTTTTCCGGCCAGGAAGGACTGGGACCTTTCGCTCATTAGGCACTAGGCAGAATGTAATAATGTTATAGTCATCGACTTATAATACATATTATGCAATTTTTTAACATTTACATTTTAGCCGGTAACGAATTGGTGATGCCTATGGCGTTACTTACAATTAGTTACGGAGACCACTTACCATTACGTGATTCATATTCTCGTTTGTCTGCAATATTTAATATACTCCTACAAATAGGTCAAATAAATATAAGACTTGCAAATATTTAATTAACTACTACGAGTATTAGGTGTGAATGTAAAATTGGGCATCCATCGAATATACTTATCGTGTTTCTGTCAATATCGCACCTTTGGTGGTACAAGGGCACATCTTACAAAAAATCGTAAAATGACAAAAATTAAACAAAAAAATATTTGACACCTGCAAAGTACATGGCCATATTCACAAATAAATGGGTCGTATCTCATGCAAAGAACAAACACTTTGAAGCAATACAAAGACGAATAATACGACTCAGAATGCAAAAAAAAAACTTTAAAATGGCTCTCCTGTAAAATTACAAAAGTGCAGTTGAGCCCTTGTTCCACCAAAGGTGCGATATCTCTTCTCTTCATTGCATGCGATTCTTACATGGCATGCGATTCATCTTACCATATTAACCGGAAAGTTTTTTTTTTTACTTTGAATAACACAAAACCAGACGAATAAGACGTTTTACTTGTCATATTGCTAGCTCAATTGGGGCAGTATTTCCTAAGTCTTCGTCAAATCTTGCAAACCCCTGAATGAAAAATGAAAACAATATTTCATTTATACCCGTTATAAATAAATAGTTTCTGAAATAAATTCTATATGCACGTACCATATGAAAGTAGTATTGCTTCCTGTCTCACAACTTGGACCATTTTCCATCGACCTAATGGGATTTTTATTCCAATTCACAAACTTGTGAAGTTATATGTGGGATATAGTGCAGTCTTCTGAATTTATTATACGTTAAAGCTGGCAACCGGTCCCAATTCAGGTTGAAGTTAAGTTTTAGCTTTCTTACTTTATTGAGGAAAAATTGTTATATTGTAAATTGCAGATGGAACAGTTGATTCTGGTGGAAGACAGCTAGCGGCAAAATATGTGTATCATGGGTTTTGTTGGACAACTCAGTAGGCAATGTTAGATCCTTGTGTTGCAACTGTAGACTGGATACTCACTGGAGCAGCGTGATAAAATATGGCTCCCCCGCCGACTAAGGAGTAAGCAGAGTAAATTAAATTTAAACCAAACAAAATAACCGACTTCAAAGCCATTCAAATATTTTGCATCTTTGAAAACTCAAAATTGTATCCCTTAAAATATCGAAGAAAAATAGTTTTATTCGATAGATACCGAGAAATGAGCAAAAATTCAACTGTATTTAATAAGATTACAGATTTGGATGAGGTCGACCACCATTAAATGTCTTTGAAAATACTAAAAAATTTATCCATTAAAATATCGAAGAAAAAAAATTGTAAGTCGAAATAAAATTAAACATGCCGTGAAAACCAGCACAAGAATTTCAAATCCCGAACATAAAATCTAACGGACTCAAAGCCTGCCGCTCCTAAATCTGCACTACACGCTTGAGAGGATAGAAAAAATCGTCATGCAAAGCTTTGTCATCTAAATGCAAACAATATTCGTGAATAAATGGAAAGCTTCTAGAGATACGAGTTGGTTATGCGAAATGAATGAACGATGAAGCGCTTATAGCTCAACACTGGTGTTAATAGTAATTGTAAGCGATGAAGCTATGTCGGGACAATCAGAAGTTTATCTCTGTTTCTAAATCGATATTTAATATAAAATCAATCATTTCTTTCTATTTCGATTCAATACGTAACGTACATTTCGTAAAATAGCTTGGCTTATTTACCTATGCGTCAACTGAAGGATTGTTTATGAATTATTTTAAATGACAAATAGTGTATGAATGTTAGAGCTGTGAAACCTCTAAGAATCGTTTGTGAATATGGCGGATAGTTTGCAGAAACATTATTTGAAACCAGGCAATCCAGTAGAGGCCTTCGATCTCGTAGAATAAACGACCCATGTACTACGATTCAACACGATAGCTCTGAATACGATTTCTCAAACAGAGATTATGGATTTACAGATTATGGGCTGCCATCCGGCTTGATAGACCGACAAACTAACGGAGCAATGATAGTGGTTGAATGAGGTTAGCGGAGATATTCGATCAATTTCCTGATTTGAAGAATAATGATGCGTTGTCCAGTGGATCTTTTAGCTAGAGTAAATTAATAGAATTTAACTAACCCCTCTGTATTGTGTGTGATGCCACATTAATGCCACCTGTGACGCAAACTAGTGGAGTGAGCTTGAGCATTATTCATTATCTATTTATATTATAATCAATATAACATTCCATCTATCATCGTTTGCCACACGAACAACTCCAGTGCTCATCGCTTTATCCACAAGTTGCCAGTCACCGCATGATGGATGGCGGTAATGAGATTCAATGTGTTTCGTTGTGAATCGCTATCCAGATGAACTACTAAAATGTAGCACACGAATATATAACGGGAATAATTCCACTCTTGAAATAATCAGAAAATAAGGCTTTAAACTCACATAATAGCCCCACAGTAGATTTTTTTTGTCGTGAGTTCCACACACTTAGACCGTAAATACAAAATCATCATTCAAATATCCGCCTCGCTGGGAATTAAACCCAGGACCAATCTCAGGACCCTTGGTACGGTGCTAATAGTAACCATTACACACGGTTCGTACACTCTTAAATAAAGGAGTTATTAACTATTAAGTCTGAATATTGATAACTGATAAATGGGAAAACTGTGTATTGGCTCGGTGCCGGAAAGCTGATAATTCTGCCGGGGAACCAGTAGCTTTAGGAAAAGCTTGCAAGTTTGACGAATATTTCATCGATAGTACGGCTAAAGTTTAGTATGATTGAGATTTCGTGTGGTTTTATTAGGTAGTAAATATCTATTTTTAAAACTTTTATTGAGTTAAAATTTCATACCTTATTAGTTTTAGATTTACGAACCGCCCTATTACTTCCACAATACATGATAAACAATACAGAATTCGCATCCGATGTATCACGTACCGGGGAACCGAAAGTGGATATCGTTAACAAGTAAACAAAATTTTTTCACTAGTTTTAGTAAGATAAAACATGTTGGAGGAATGGTCTATTATTATTTAACAATAATGAATTAGTTCATTTTCTGTCAGATTTACATAAATAAAATGAATACGTTGCGACTGCAGTAAACTCCGTGTGTTTCGCTCCGATACCCAACAGCCACAAAAACGGAGCTACTTCGGTGGAAACATGAAATTGGTTCCCGGCGCGTACCACTTTCAATGGACCGATATCCCGTCCATAAGTACATTTGAAACAAATGCGACTCAATATTCCAGTTAGGTTTAGTTTCCACATGGATGCCTACGTTCTACCGAAAACTGCATTGTTCAGTTTTATTTTGTGAACATGGATATGCCGTATGCACGTTGCAGTTATTGGGCAGTGTTGTTCTATTTACCATTGATTGAATCAGACAAAGATTTTCTTTCATACAAATACTAATATTATTAATGCGAAAGTGTGTTTGTTTGTTTTTCCCTCTTTCACGACGTAACGTAGCAATGTTATGGTATGATTTTTTGTGTGGTGATAGTTAGGAGGCTGGAGAGTAACGTAAGCTACTTTTTACCGCGGTATAACATCTCATTCCTATGGGAAGATTGTGCAAACATTCAAAATGCATCCCATTTAGAAGAAACAATGATCCTTTAGTTTTAAATATTGTAACTTATTTTTGTTTTCTTTATTTTCTCTTGCATTCGTTAATGTTCTTTGAAGATAGCGACCACTTATTATTATGATTCATTCACCACACAATTACCTAATATTATTTTATAGGCTAATCATAGAAAAACATTCAAGATTCGAATGAACGTCCAGTGACTATGCACTATAACGGTAATACCGTTACTGATTTCTTCTATTTTAAGTCATTAATGCTCCAACTCAAGAGTCACTAACGATTACTTAAATCGCTCCTTAGTACAGAAATTATATGGCGATTCTTTACTACGGAGCGATTAAAAGCCTTTTAAATTATTTAAGGAACTGCCATAAAGTTTAATACGAGTAGGTAGAATTACTGTTAGAATACGTTTCTAAACTAAATTCTAGGTAAGTGCTTTAGATTTAAGCTTAAACTATATGAAGTGAACAGATCAAAACCACAGGCGTAACTAAGTTCTTGATAACGTGGGAACGCGGCTGGCAAATATATAGTGCAGATAATACGACTGGCGGTACTTAAGTAGTCTCATATTTCGTACGAAGCTACTATAATACCTCAACACTTCTTTTCAAGTACATATGCATTGTCTATTGCCACATTTTACTTATTGTAAGATATTTAGCTTTTAAAAAATATAAGTTTTCTGAGACTTTTAAAAATGCCGTTTAGATCAAAACTTTCAACCATAGATATAATCGCCGCAATATTCTGTGGTTACAATAATTCGTTATTTAATAACCATATAACTCTATTCTGTAGCAGAAAGGAAAATATTCTATTGTGTTCAGAGATATAGCTGTTGCGGTGTGAATCCATTTAGCGAATCTGAATTAAAATAATTTTCTGACATACATTTGGATATTCATAATATACCTAGTCTGGCCATAAATACTGTTATATAAAAACTTTTCCTTTTTTCAGCTTTTTAATTATTTTGAATTTGGAATACGTATATTATTTTAAAAACTTCTTTCGATTTCGCGCCATTTCACATACTTTTTCGTGTTCATTATCAAATTACAATATGGAATGGGGTGTTAAAGAAAATCCCATCAAAAACATGAATGTAAAGTAAAAGCCAATTTTAAAAAAAAGAATTGAGATCTAAATTCCAATGTAAAGCCAATTCAAATGTAAAGCTTGAATTACATGTTCTTGTGACTAAAATTTTAGGCTTTTCTACACAGAACTTGGCACCCATTTAGATCTCAATTCTTTTTTTTTAAATTGGCTTTTACTTTACATTCATGTTTTTGATGGGATATCATTACTTTTTGTACAGAAATTATTAGTAGGTACTTATTCATAACGTTACTGATTAATTTTGTTACCTTATACATGAACTGTAATAGTGCCCTTCAACTAAATCCGTAGTTAGTGCACCGTGGTCCAAAATACCTATTACTTCATTATTTATAAGTAATGATCTTCTGCTATTCATGTCCGCTAAATATTGAAATAATAATTAATACTAAATCCCAGTTATAATAATAATAAATACGATACGATGCGATAGTAGTAATAATAATAATAAATACGATAGTCGAATATACTCTTGTTAGTTATAAGTAGTTTGTGTTCGATGAGATAACGTGCCATAATATATTTGGAAACAATACTTCGAATTACTTTAAACTGGTATAATTTCGGAAATAATACAAAATTTAGTGGTGTACATGCCATACAAGATATGAGAATAATAATTTTTCACACATTAAAAATGAAACAATGCAATACACTGGAAATAACGGCTACTGACGTCTCACTAATCTGTACGTAAATAATACGTACGTACACTGAACATCTTCCCCCCGTTAGAAGCTTCACAAAGTACTAAAACTGCCATTATGTTTCGATTAAAAAAAATTAAGGGTGGTATTCCACTCCACAGTATATATATTCCACATAATGACCACCTGTCATCAATTTTGATTGCTGTTCATAAATTTCAGGCGTTATAAGTAAGTGTTCCTAATGGAATCAATTTTTTGAAAAATTATCATAAAATGATAAAAATTTACTACTTTCAGATTTATTCCTTTATATTCACCCGACTACCTATCTGCATGCCAAATTTTAACTTTCTAGGTCACCTGGAAGTTGGATATAGTTTTGATCTATAGGTCAGTCAGTGTTAAATTTCTCGATTTTTGGACGTTAATATCTAAGTAACCGTTTGAGATGTGTTTATGAAATTTGAAAGACGTATGTATTTCGCAAGTCTTAATAAATGAGCCAAATTTGACAGGTTTATGTTGAAAAGTTTTTGAGTTATGAGGTGGTCAAAAGTGGCTCCAAATGGTTCGTGTAATATTACACACGGTGCTGCTCGCCAATTCTGTTAGCTAGAAAATTGGCTTACACGCTACCGCGTGTTTAGATAGGATTGCAGTAATCGCCTTGCACAAAGTGGGTATGGAGCCGTCGGTCATATTCCAGACACTTCAAAAGCTTGGTATCAGCCGTATGTTCGTATATCGTGCAATCAACAGATACAACAACACTTCGTCTGTCGAAGACCAGAAAAGATCGGGGCGGCCGCGTGCTGTTAGAACTACAAAGGCTGTTAATGCTGTTAAAGCCAGAATTCGTCGAAACCCCATTAGGAAGCAAAAAATCTTATCGCGAGAAATGAAGATTCCCGCTAGGACTCTGTCGCGTATTATAAAACAAGACCTGAAGCTCGGTGCTTATCGTCGATATACTGGACATGCCCTAAATCAATCTTTACAATTAAAGAGAGTGGATCGATCAAAACGCCTTCTGTCGCGATACGCAGGGGAAAGGCACAGAAATATCCTCTTTATCGATGAAAAAATTTTCACGATTGAAGAACACTACAATAAGCAAAATGATAAAGTATACGCTCACAGTTCTAAAAAAGCTGCTCAAGTGGTCGGGAAGGTACAACGTGGTCATCATCCTGCGTCAGTGATGGTTTGGTGGGGCGTGTCTTATCAAGGAGTCACAAAACTGCATTTTTGTGAAAAAGGAGTGAAATCTTCAGCCAAAGTGTATCAAGATACAGTCTTGGATCATGTTGTAAAACCTCTCAGCAATACTCTTTTTAAAAATATACCGTGGACTTTCCAACAGGACTCTGCACCTGGTCACAAGGCACGAACTACCCAAGCCTGGCTTGAAAGCAATGTTCCGGACTTTATAAGAGCTGAAGACTGGCCCTCATCTAGCCCAGACCTCAACCCTTTAGACTTCAAATTATGGTCAGTTTTAGAGGACATGGCCTGCTCTAAACGACACGGCGACTTTGAGTCTATTAAAAAATCTTTAGAGCAAGCAGTGGCGAAATTTCCCTTCGAAACAGTGCATAAATCCATAGATTCGTGGCCAAACAGTTTAAAGGCCTGTATAAAAGCCAAAGGTGGCCATTTCGAATAGATTTTTTTTAAATTTTTTGCTGAGACTTTAATAAATATGTAGGTATAAATTTTATTAATATTACATTACTTCATTTAAAAAAAAGCATTTTCATTTGTAACAGAACTTATGGCTGGACTAGTTATTTTGGTCAGTGTTAGTAAAACCAGCGAAGACACCATTATATTCAGAAGGTTACTCATTGAATGCCGTTCGTAACAATGGTGTTATGTCTTAGTCTACTAATGAAGATGAGAATACGAACTAGTCGAGTTATCCAGTTAGTAGATACCGGTATCTACAGGAACCTGCTGAGCGAATTCCCATGTCGATTTCAGTTTTAAGTTCCTGTTCAGATCGAGCAACATCTATTAGTTTTATTTTTCGATGGTAGGTGATTTTGATGTAATATTTGGTTAGGTATCCATTATATAAACAGTATGTAGTTATATCATATTCCATTACACTAACAGTAAGGGGAATTTTTCGTGTTGAGTTTTGGTAGAAGTATTCTTATTTTTATTCTATTTATTGAAGAAGCATTCTAATTTTAAACTTAATTCAACTTTATAATAATTAAAATCTAATAGATAAAATTCTCGTGTCACGGTGTTAGAAGTTGAACTCCGCCCCGAAACGGCTCGACCGATTTTCATGAATCTTTGCGTGCATATCGACTAGGGTGGAGAATCGGATAACATCTAGTTTTCATGGGGATGAAAACTAGATGTTATCCGATTCTGCTGGAGGGGGCTCCAGCCCTAAATTTTTGGCAGAACAACGTTTGCCGAGTCAGCTAGTTATATTATATTATATTATATATAATAATAATAATAATAATAATAATAATAATAATAATAATAATATTTATTTGCTGAATTTAGGTACAAATATGTTACAATTCATTTAATTTAAATTCCGCTAAATTCTGCCTATTGGCGTGCAAATATACAGTCAATCATTACAATATTTAATTTAAACAGATTAAATTATATAAATTATTAAATTAGTATGTCAGTTTAAATATAGTATATATCATTAAATTCATTATCTAGATTCGGTAATACTCCTTAATTAATTATAATAAGTTAGTTTATACATGTCAATTACAGTGTCAATTAATTCATTATTTCAATTCATTAATAGGTACGTACACCTGGTCATTTTATTAAGATCATTAATGGTCACGTAAATTTATCATTTAAAAAGTCATTGATACTATAATATGCTTTGTCAATCAAAAGATCCCGGAGTTTTTGCTTAAACTGAGAGATATTGATGTCCTCATTCCTTATTTCAGAGGGCAGTTTGTTATAAATTTTGGGTGCCATTCCGAGCATGCTTTTCCCAAGTAGTGCAGAATGTGAAGTGGTTGCACATATTTTATTTACATGGCGCGTACTATGAAACATTTTATACGATTTAATATTAGACTTGATAAAAACGGATATTTCGAATATGTAGATGCAAGGAAAAGTTAAAATTTTAAATTTCTTAAAATATGGGATACAGCTATCTCTATTGCCAATGTTTGCGATGGCCCGTATGCATTTCTTCTGAGCTTTAAATACCCTATCTTTATCCGTTGAGTTCCCCCAAAACATTACTCCATATCTTAGTGTCGCCGACACGTATGCGTGATAAGATGTCAGTACTACTTTAATATTACTTATCCTTTTTGTTAACATCCTTAGTGCATACGCAAATTTACAAATTTTCTTACAAACAGTGTCAACTTGTGGTTTCCAGTTTAATTTTTCATCAACCCATAGTCCCAGGAATTTAACTTTGTCAGTTGTGTTAATGACACTACTCCCATATCGCAAAGTAATATTTGATTTGTTTACCCGTTGCTTAAAATACATGATGTTTGTTTTGCTGATATTTAGTTTTAATTTGTTCTTATTAAGCCAGTCCATAATTGAGTACAGAGTTTTGTTTGCATCAGTTTCATATGTATCGATGTTTTTTCCGGTAAATATTACGGTACTGTCATCAGCAAACAATACCATTTGGTGATTGGTAACCTTTGGGAGATCATTTATATAGATAAGGAATAATAATGGTCCCAGCACACTACCCTGAGGCACACCGTATTTAACTTTTCGGGGATCAGAAAAGTATGAGATTTCAGTTTTATTTTTAATACACAGGTTGGTGATTTGTGTTATGTGTATTCTATTCGAAAGGTACGACTTAATAAGAGATAGAACATTTCCTCTTACTCCATATGCTTCTAATTTGTGTAGTAATATGTCATGTTCTACATAGTCAAAAGCACGTGTCATATCGAGATAGAGAGCAGATACAGGTATTTTTTTATCTTTATGGGTTATAATGCTTTCAATCAAATCATAAACAGCCAAATTTATGCCCTTATTCTTTCTAAAGCCCATTTGTTCTTTCGTGAATAAATTATTCTTCTCAAAATAACAGTTAATACAATTAAATATGACACGTTCAATAATTTTTGAAAATATTGGAATCAATGCTATAGGGCGATAACATTTCATACTTTTTTTATCATTTTTTTTAAATAGTGGCTTAATTATGGAAGTTTTTAATTGTTCAGGGAAAATACCTTGTTCGATACACTTATTGATAATATGACACAATACTGGTGCAATATTTAATGAAACGTGTTTAATAACTTTTGTTGAGATGTCGTCATATCCTGTGCTATGGGTGTTTTTTAAAAGTTTTATTATTTGTACAATGTCATTCGGAATAGTAGGGGGCATGAAAATTGATTTATTATAAGTCATTAAATTAGATGTCATATTATTAGCTTTATTTATGTCATTTTCAATTTCGTCAATGAAATAATTATTAAATGCTTGTGCTATGTCCTGAGGATTACTTATACTAGTTCCGTCAACATGTACGAGTATGTCACTAATGTTTTCTTTGGGGCCTGACATTTTATTATTTTTGATGATTTTCCAAATTGCACTAGCTTTATTATTCGCCGTTTCAATAAAATAATTGTTTTGTGATTTTTGTGTAAGATTGATAATTTTTTTAAAAAGCTTAGAGTACCGTTGATATTGAAATTTTGTTGTCTCATTAGGATGTAGTCTAAATTTCCATAAATATTGTCTTTTCCTTTTGCTACAAATCTTGATGCCTTTGGAAACCCATTTAGCATTATTTTTTACTTTATTTTTAACTCTTATTACTGGAAAACATAGGTTATAGAACATTTTAAAAGTGTCATAAAAATATTCAAATGATTCATTTGCATTATTAATGTCATAACATTCTTTAAAAGTTATACTTTTTATGCATTGTTTAAATTTGGCCATATTTTCTCGACTATAATCACGTTTCATACAATACCAATAATCTAATTTACATTGTCGTTTTATAGGGCAGGCTATAATCTGTGCCGTGTGGTCCGACAAAGCTAGATCCATAATTTCCGCCTTGCTACCTGGAATATTATGAATAATGTTGTCGATGCATGTACCACTGCAAATACGCGTAGGATTATTTATTTCAAATTTCAAATTATAGCTAAAAATTAATTCTGAAAAACGTGTTGAATTTTTATTTGTCCTTAATAGGTCTATATTAAAATCACCACATAAAATACACTGCTTTTTAAATTTTATCATTAGTTCGTGTAAAATGCTGTCAAATTTATCAAAAAATATATCCAAAGATGTCGAGTCTAATTTTGGAGGTCGGTAAATGCAAGAAATAATTATATTATGGTCAATTAAGTCAATAATACACACTTCGATTATATTTGTTCTGGAATAGTTCTGAATGTCATTAATTATTCTGAATCTATGGCATGTTTTTATAAGTATGCAGCTCCCACCACTTCTATTATCCCTTGTGCATAATGCAGCAAGTTTATATCCGGGGATATTTAAATGTATTTCATCACCTTCTATCATATTGTGCTCAGTTATACAAATAATATCAACTTGTTTATTTAATTCCCGTAATTCCTGCAAATATACAGTCAAAAGATCTGATTTGTTTACTAGACCATTAATGTTTTGGTGTAAGACTAATAATTTATGGTGTACGAAAAAGCTGATTTTCATTATTATTATCATTATTTACATTAAGTATTTCTTGAGTATTAAAATCAGTTTGGGTACATGAATCCACATATTTTATTAAACTATCTTTTCCTCTAATGTATGTATTATTCGATTTCAACATATCCTTAATGTACGTTTTATTTAAATAAGCTTTAAACTTACTCTGATATTCATTTTTTAATAATTCTTTTAGAATAGATCGGCTTACATATGTTGGGAAAAACGAGTAGTGTGGAACATATACATCAAAATTCATGTGTATAAATGTAGCATTATCATGACGATTACAAATATATCTTAATTCATAATTAAGCCTTTTTTCGTTTAGAAATTTGTTGTATGGAGTCTCGCAAATTAATACATTTGTGTTCTTTAAACAACTAAGCCATATATCCAAACTACACTTTAGTTCAAATGGATTATTGTCGTTGGTTCCTCCTAAAAGTATGACGTAATCTTTTTTTGTCAATGATAATAGTTCCATTTTATTAGTTGACAGTAATTCACGCATTTGAGCGCCAGATTTCCATACGCATGTAACTAAAAATTCTTCTCCCAGCAAATTTTGCAGGTATTGACGCAGTTTTCTTCCCTGTTGGTCCGCAATAATAGTAACTTTTCTTCGTCGATCTTCGGAAGGTGTTTGAATATTTTTAGTTATTGTTTGGTTTTCAATCAATTGATTTATAGTCGAATTTACAGCGCAAATGTTATTAATCTTCATGTCTGTATTGTTCATTTGAGTTTTTGCTGTTTCTAGTTCTTGTTCTAAATTTCTAATTTTTTTCTCAAGATTTATTATTTGAGCTTTTGAGCTATGTAATATAATCCTAGACTTACGGGGAGTGATCTATATAATTGTTCTCCCAGAAGGAGTCGAGATGGGACTTTGTTGTCTATGGCGGGTTTTCTCCGTTCCCCCCCGACACCTCGGGAAAAATCTGACATTTCACATTTTCAAGATGGCGGCCGCTCTGTGATTTTCAACTTTTTTGTTTATGGCTTTTTGTGGGATGTTTTTCGGTAGTTTCGTAAACTTTTGAGGGAGATTTACGAAAACTTTGGAAAAAATTTAAAAAACAAGATGGCCGCCGAGATATTTCACTTTGAATTTTTTTGATTTCAGAGGTCACTTTTTTTTGTGGTCCCTCAAACGTATCCTCAATTTTGATATTTTGGGGATATTTATTTTTTCGACAAGATGGCGGACGCGGTGGCGGCCATTTTGAAAAATGTACGAAAAACGACGTTTTTTGAGTGAATTTTTCTTCGGGTTGGCAACATTTGAGTGGGTGTCTTTGTTCCGGGCGGTTGTGTAACTTGACTCAAAGTGTTGCCAGGTTAAGTTTTTTTTCTTTTGTTGGTACATTTTTTTGGACTTTTTATTCAAAAATATGAAAAGTAGAAGGAGCAATATTTTTAATCAAAATGTCACACGGGCAAACGTGTCGTAGTTGTCGTAATGACATTTGACCATTTTCGTCGATGTCGGCTGGCAACACTGGGTGCTGGAATTTTTTTTTCGTTTTACGAAAAGTCGAATTGATCTCCCAGAAGGAGTGGTGGGGGGTGGGTAAAATATATGGGGGAATTTTTGGTTTATCTCCGTGTCTATGGGAAAAATCCGACCTTTCAAAAATCCAAGATGGCGGCCGAGTCGAAATGACCAACTTTTTTTTTTCACTATGCACCTACCCAAGATTGGTGTCGTTTTCGGCTAATGTTGGGAAACGTGTTACGATGAAATTGGAAAAAAATAAAAAAACAAGATGGCCGCCGAGATATTTTACTTTAAAATTTTTCAATTTTCGTGGTGACTTTGCGGGGTCGGATTGCAATGGGTTTTCAACTTTTTTCCGATTTTTTTACGCAATTGCCTCGGGTCTATCCCCAATTTTGACGATTGGGGTATATTTTTTTTTTCTTAAAGATGGCGGATCCTATGGCGGCCATTTTGCAAAATGTACAAAAAATTGCATTTTTTGAGGTAAAAAATTTTGAGGTTGGCAATATTTGAGGGGGTCACTTTGTATTGGGCGGTTGTGAGGCTTGGTCTGAAGTGTTGCCAGGTTACGTTAATTTTTTTTTCATTCATACATTTTTGTGAACTTTCTATTCAAAAATATAAAAAGTAGAAGGAGAAACATTTTTAATCAAAAAATTGCACCAAAAAATTTCTCGTGGCCGTCGTAATGACATTTGACCATTTTCATCAAAATTAACTGGCAACACTGGCTGCTGGATTTTTTTTTCACGTTTTTTCACATTTCGAATAGCCCAGCCGAAAGTATTGGTGGGGCGTTATAATGATGTATGGAGAAGTTGCTTGACTATCTATGGTTATTATAGGAAAAATACGAGCATTCGAAAATTCAAGATGGCGGCCGCTCGGCGATAGTCAACTTTTTATTTACTTTGAGCACCTACCCGACATTGGTATCGTTTTCAGCTAATCTTGGGACAAGTAAAAGGATAAACGTGGAAAAAATTGAAAAAACAAGATGGCCGCCGAGATATTTTAGTTTGAAATTTTTCAATTTTAGAGGTGTCTTTGCGGGGTCGCATCGCGGCGGTGTTTTAACATTTTTGCTATATTTTTCCGCTTTTGGCTTGGGTCTATCCCCAATTTTGACGTTTGGGGTATATTTTTTTTTTCGACAAGATGGCGGACCCCGTGGCGGCCATTTTGTAAAATGTACGAAAAACTGCATTTTTTGAAGGAAAAAATTTGTATGTTGGCAACATTTGAGGGGGTCACTTTGTATGGGGCGGTTATGTAACTTGACTGAAAGTGTTGCCAGGTTACGTTGATTTTTTTTCATTCATACAATTTTGTGAACTTTCTATTAAAAAATGTAAAAAGAAGAAGGAGAAACATTTTTAATCAAAAAATTACACCACAAGATTGCTTGTGGTCGTCGTAATGACATTTGACCATTTTCATCTCAATCAACTGGCAACACTGGAGTCCAGAATTTTTTTCACTTTTCGAGTTGAGCCGAAGCTATAAATCAGAGGTATAAAAAATGTATGGAAGATATTTTTAAATTAGAATATTCATTTTGTAAAATTTATAAAATTTCAGTGTTGCCATACAAAAAATAATAATTTTCATACAAATTTTTTTTTGGATCGCATATTTCGTCATTAACATGTATGGGGCGTTTGTAGGTACTGACATTTTGTAAATTTTGGTGCAAAAAATTTTAGTGTTGCCATACAAAAAATTATAATTTTCATACAAATGTATTCTTTTTTCGAATGTTTGAGGCTGTTGTCTCTATTTTATGTCTGTATAATGTATGAGGCGTTTGTAGGTACTAAAGGGCCGGACACGTTGGTGTAACCAATGTTTGGTGATGCCATACAAAAAATTATAATTTTCATACAAATGAATTTTTTGTACGTAATATTTCAGGCCTTTGTCTCCTTTTGATGTCATTAAAATGTATACGACGTTTATTGCTACTGATAGATCGGTCACATCCGTGTAAAAGTGTTTCAGTGTTGCCATAAAAAATGAGAAACTTTCAGTGTTGCTATACAAAAACAAGTATTTTTCATAAAAATCTATATTGAACATTTCGGACTGTTGTTTGCATTTGTTGTATGAGGCGTTTATATGTTCAAATAGACTGCACATTATGAGTGAAAAAAAAGTGTTGGCATACAAAAAATATTTTATTGTTCAATCTAGAAAACAAAATTAACGTGTAAATATTTAAAATGTTGAAAAAAAATTCAATAACATTTTTTTAGTACTTCATACATTTTAGACATTCAAGATATTTATACCACTATAGTGTTGTTATTATTACCTACTGCTCTGGCCTGGAAGTGATTGTCAGTTTCTGACTCTCCTAATGTAATTATTTTTAAATCATAACTAAACTGTGAGAAATACCTATCAATTCTATTCTATAGCAGTAGTATTCAACACCACGACAGTGTACGATTTGTTTGTAAATCGTCTCGCATCAGCTTTGTCTGATGACGAAAGTCTCAAGTGTTGCTAGATAAATAAAAATATGCAAATTTTTGCATTTGCATACTTACTAAAATTGCAGCAAAAAAAAAATAACACGTCATGCATAATGCAGAATAATAGTTTAAAACAGTTTTATTATTTTACGCCTAAACAGATCTTCATAAATTAATTATAGTTAAGAACCCTCTCAACCTCAGCATTAAAAGAAACTGCATCACAATCGTTCCATTCATTTATGAGATACGATGCCACAAACAGACACACATACATATCAAAATTATAACACCGCTCTTTATGCTTCGGGGGGTTTCTACTAGCTTTTGCCCGCAGTTTCGCTCGCTTGAATGACAGCATTCAACATTTTTTAGTTTTCACGAACCTTTCAGTGAAAGTTCTATCAAAATTAGTTCAGCCCATGGAATTTCGTGAAAAAAAGTACCCTATCAGTTATTTTAGGTTATGTTCTACCCGTTTACTAAATTTAATCGAAATCCGTCCAGTGATATTTGCATGAAAGAGTAAAAATCATCCCCCCCTCCTTTTTTACCCCCTTCGGGAGAATTTCCAAAAATCTTCTCTTAGTGCTCCCCTGCAGTCCCCAAGGAACATAATACAACATAAAACATCTTAAAAGCTTCTTACGCCCAGTAGCTTCGGCTGTGCGATTGATTGTAAATTGTGATGTAATTTTACTACAAAACTGTCTTAAAAATTTTCTCTTACGAAATTGCTTCTCACCACATTTAATTTTTCTTGATCCACGGGAACGTAAACTTAAGGATTTAGGGGATAGGTTTTGATTACCTTGCGAGAGTCGAAATAACTAAAAAAATAGGACATAAACAAAGAGTTTTATGATAGCGTTGACTTTTAAAAGCTTGATTTTTTCACAACTCTAAGAGATTGCACAGCAGACCTAAGAATTCGATATTAATTTCAAATTAATACCTCCACGTATTCTAAGGAATACGTGATTCACTAAGGTGAATGGTTTTTGATAGACACACATACAGACAGGCGGACCTTTTACCTCAAAAGGAAAAACGGAACGGACCCTAAAAATAATAATATAAAAAACCTAAGCTACAGGCACATTAAACATCCATACTAAATTATACCCCTTATCATAATAGAACAGATCCATTTCCGTTAAAAAAACCGTCCTTCCTTTTGATGCAGGTCATAAACTATCTGTGAAACAAATTTTATCCGAATCCGTTTAGCCGTAGTAGCGGGATTGAATAAAAACTTCCAAATTTTCACTATAAATATATTGGTAGGTATTACAGTAGGTATATTTAAACTACTTTTTACAATGTATGAAATATAACTATGTACCTATATATCAAAATGCCGTTCTTTAAGTATGTTGAAATTACAAGTCACATTATAATTTAACTGAGTACTTTTTAAAGTCTTATTATAGATCCTTAGAAACGATTCAACTCCAGAATACATCACACATGGACGGAGTTGTTAAACTAGGGACTGGTTGACGGTTGTTCAATAGTAACATTCCCAAAAACGGATTATTATTTATGCCTCACCACTGAAGTGTTCCACTATTTATCTCTGGAACCCATCATCAAATCCTTCCTATATTAAAGGAGGACTTGGGTAGAGAATTTAGGGTACTGTAGTCGTAAGTTTATCGACTATCACTCATTAACTATTAAGCTATCATTGCCATGAGAGTTTTCCTTTTAAATTCACCATATGAAATAAATTACTGCCGTGAATATATTCACATTTCCAACATCTACTATTCGAAAATTTTTTTCTTATAAAGATTTTATTTTACCATTTTGTAGTTTTGATAAATGAGTATGTGTATCCATGCCAAATTACAGCTTTTTAGCGCTAAGGATCTGGGCGCTATGCTGCGGACGGACGGAGAGACGGACATGAAGAAACTATTATTATTTACTAGCTGACTCGGCAAACTTCGAATCGCCTAATAAATTATCGCGTAATGAATGTACTCTTACTTTCAACGAAACTTTTATAGTTTGGTAGGTTTAACAAATCAGAGATCATTAAATTCCCTCTCCCTGTCCATCTCCTTCTCCCTCTCCCTCTCTCTCTCTCCCTGTCCCACTCCCTCTCCTCCCGCTCGCTGTCCCTCTCTCTCTCTCTCTCCCATTCCCGCTCTCTGTCCCACTCCCTCTTCTTCTCCCGCTCCCTGTCCCACTTATTCTCCTTCTCCCACTCCCTGTCCCTCTCAATCTCTCGCTCTCTCTCTCTCTGTCCCACTCCCTCTCCTCCCGCTCCCTGTCTCTCTCCCACTCCATCTCCCTCTCCCTGTCCCACTCCCTCTCTTTCTCCCGCTACTTGTCCTTCTCACACTTGTTCTTCTCCCATTCCCATCTCTCTCTCTCTTCCCCGCTCCCAGTCCCTCTCCCGCTTTCGGTCCCGCTCTTTCTATCCCGCTCTTTCTACCTCTCTCTCCCTCTTCCGCTCCCTCTCTTTCTCCCTCTCGCTCTCCCTCTCGCTCGCCCTCTCGCTCTCTCTCTTGCTCTCCCTCTCCTTCTCCGCTCTCTGTCCCTCTTCCTCTCCCACGCCCGCTTCCTATCACTCTCCCACTCCCAATCCCTCTCCTGCTTCACATCCCTCTCTCGCTCCCAGTCCCTCTCCCGCACCCGGTTACTCTCCCGGTTTCTTTCCCACTCTTTCCCCCTCCCCGCTCCCTGCCCCTCTCCCTCTCCTTCTCCCGCTTCCGGTCCCTCTCGCCTCTCCCTCCCGTCAAAAAATAGTGTGAAACATGTCGCAAACAGACCCCTGAATCGAAAAATGAATTTCGCAGACCAATGATATTTTTGAAAAACAATTTTTTTATTTCTTCTTTTGCGGAAGAAAAAGGCACGCGCGCTGCTTTAGCAGCGCGCGCCCCACGCAAAACCTAGTCTATATACAGGGTGGATTTTTGAGACGGGTCAGTAAGGGCAGGTACCTTAACCGTTATAGTTACAGGAAAACGTTCCTAGGAGACTATCCATAACTTTTTAAGATATTCTGAACTGCATTCACAGATTTTTGAAAGAATGTACAGTCAGCGAAAAAAGTGCTAAAATCCAAAAAAAAATATTTTTATGCCTATCGATCCTACTTCGTATGGGGATCAAAATACTCTATGGGACCATTTAAGGTATGAGTACTAGAAATGTCAGAAAACGCTAAAAACATTTTCCATACATTTTGTACTGAAAAACGATAAATCAACTCGAAATATTCTTTATCGCCAAACAATTCTATTTCTTACTGCGATTAAAAGATTATTTAAGGCCTATTGAAATTTAAATACAAAAACTACGGTAAGATACAACATATCACACAAACTTAAAAGGAGGTTATCTATTGTTCAAAATGACCGCCGTTTTCACGAATACATAAGTTCACTCGTTTTTGTACTGAGCAAGTAGCAGCGGAAAGTTTTCTTTGATGGATATTATTTAAAATCCTCGTTAATGCCTCTTTCAGCTCCTGAACACTGTTGTACTTTCTTTTGTAGACTTAATTTTTTAGGTGGCCCCACAAAAAAAATCGAGAGGCGTTAGATCGGGGCTGCTAGAGGTGCTGTTAGGGGAACACATGGTCCAATTAAGTGGCCACCTCGCAGCCCCTATCTAACGTCTCTCAAGATTTTTTTTTCGTGAGGCCACCTAAAAAATGAAGTCTACAAAAGAAAGTACGGCAGTGTTCAGGAGCTGAAAGAGGCATTAACGAGGATTTTAAATAATATCCATCAAAGAAAACTTTCCGCTGATACTTGCTCAGTACAATAACGAGTGAACTTATGTATTCGTGAAAACGGCGGTCATTTTGAACAATAGATAACCTATTTTTAAGTTTGTGTGATATGTTGTGTCTTACCGTAGTTTTTGTATTTAAATTTCAATAGGCCTTAAATAATCTTTTAATCGCAGTAAGAAATAGAATTGTTTGGCGATAAAGAATATTTCGAGTTGATTTATCGTTTTTCAGTACAAAATGTATGGAAAATGTTTTTAGCGTTTTCTGACATTTCTAGTACTCATACCTTAAATGGTCCCATAGAGTATTTTGATCCCCATACGAAGTAGGATCGATAGGCATAAAAATATTTTTTTTTGGATTTTAGCACTTTTTTCGCTGACCGTACATTTTTTCAAAAATCTGTGAATGCAGTTCAGAATATCTTAAAAAGTTATGGATAGTCTCCTAGGAACGTTTTTCTGTAACTATAACGGTTAAGGTACCTGCCCTTACTGACCCGTCTCAAAAATCCACCCTGTATATAAAATTGAAAAGAGATACACTGATTAAACAAAAAATCTCAGAAACTACCGAACCGATTATGATGAAATTTGTCAAGGAGATAGCTTATGCCAAGGAGACGTCAGCTAAGAACGGATTTTTGGAAATTCATCTCCTAAGGGGTAAAAATACGGGATATAGGTCATTTTCATACAAACCAACTTCGTCAGATTTAGAGTTATAAATATGATTTTTTTTATCTAAGTTAATAGTAATAAACAAAAGTTAAATTTAACAATTTTTTTTGGAAAATAATCCCTAAAGGGTTAATTTAATGTATAATTTTTTTTTATGTAAGTTTATAGTTGTGAAAAAAAGTTAATTTTAACAAGTTTTTTTTTGGAAAATCATCCCATAAAGGCTTAATTTAGAGAATGGGACTTAGTACGCAACTTGAAGTTAAAAACATGAAAATTTATATATTAGCGCCAGATTAAAATATAAAAGTTGCGTTTTTTTGGAAAATCAACCCCTAAACGGTTAAATAAGTGTGTGTAAGTTAGCAACTTTGTCAGTTTTGAACTAAGAAGGGTGAAAATTTGTATATTAAGCTTATGGTTAGACACAAAAATTACCTAACTGTATCACGATTTTCTCGAAATTCATCCCCTTAAGGAGTTAAACAAAGGGGTTGTAAATATTTAAGAAACTACGTCAATTTTGAACTCAGTAATGTGAAAATATTAATTAAGCTTATAGTGAGAAAAAAAATTAATGTAGAGAACCTTACGGATGGGAGGGGGATGGGAGAGTGACAGGAAGCGAGAGAGGGACTGGGCTCGGGAGAGGAAGCAGGAGAGGGTGCGGAAGAGGGAGAGGGGCAGGGAGCGGGAGAGGGAGTGAGAGCGGGACAGAAAGCAGGAGAGGGACCGGGTGCGGGCGGGAGAGGGACTGAGAGTGGGAGAGAGAGGGACATGAAGCGGGATAAGGACCTCGAGTGGGAAAGGGAGAGGGACAGGGAGCGGGAGAAGGAGAGAGAGTGGGACAGGAAGAGGGAGAGGTAGAGGGAGAAGGAGCGGGGAGGGAGAGAGAGTATATGTAACTCTTGAACGGATGGAAACAACAGAACCGTTTTGAAGATATTTTTTACTGTTTAAAATTATTGCCTATATATATTATTTATTAAAATTATCTGCCTGTCTATCTGTTTGTCTGTCCGGGCATCACATGAAAACCCTTGAACTTATTCGTAGTATATATGTACGTAAGTTTCAGTATGTAAATTCCTAAATATAAGTACTTCAATATAAATGAACCTGTTTTTAAATTTTCTTCTGTAAGGCGTACAAATGTGATAAATAAGCATAATTTCCGCGTGCGAAGCCGCGGGCAACAGCTAGTTATATAATATAATGACGCTACCCACTCTTTGCCTCTCTCTGGGATTTCCTGTGTCGTGGGTTCTACTAACGAAAATTCAAATATCGCTGAGAATAAAACCCAGGACCCAACGGACGATCCGACATAATAACTATTGCGCCGTATCGCGTACGGGCGATACATTATATTTTCATTCATCTCTGCGGTTTCATATTTATTTTTCCAGTAGATAAATTTCAAACGGTTTAACAACAATCTCAACTACTCTTTCATTATATTTGTTGGTTCAACAGTTTACGGAGAACTCACAGTTAAGCAGGTTCTAGCAACAATGAAAGTCTTTTAGAAAAATACAATAAGAGTTATAAATCCATTAAATGCTTTCCTTTGAAAGCAAAGTACCTGGAATCCTGTTAGACTTTCTATACCTATAAATCTTATAAGTCCAAAATCTATACAAAATAATCCTATAAATATAAAATCTATACAAGTATAAATATATCGATGACTTTATACATGTAAATTATATTTGAGAAAAACTGTTATAATTACGAGGTATTTTAGAGTTCTATTTACTTGACTGAAGCAGACCTGCCTTAATACACTTAATTGTAAGTTCACCAATACAATAAATAATAATGCATCTTTAAAATATAAACATAGAAATAAAAAATAAAAATCTATCTATATAAAAGAGTGAATAGGCTTTTACTAAGTTAATGTGCTCACCACCTTGGACCATATCTCCACTTACCATCAGGTGGGAGGTCAAGCTTTATTTGTGTAAAAAACGTTTTCTGAGATTTCTGATATTCGGCTTAACAACCATCGGTCAGTTACATATGAGTATGCTACATTGATATATTTACATACGAACATATATTATGATAATAATATGATGATGTTTACAAATTAAAACCCTCGTGAGCGGTCTGAACAGTTGTAATCGCCTGGAATCCATTCCGATCCCTTTTAAATAAGCTTAATAAAATGTTTCCGTAAAAACATCGCCAGTTAAATTAATTCTATAACGAGTGTGACAAGGGTTCGCCGTTTGAAACCCCGTCACACAACTTGATTCAAAATACTATATTTGATGGATTTTATGTTCCTTATTTATTTGGACCTGTACGTTGATTTGTTAATTTTGCTATCGTGAATACCGCATCAACACCTGCTTTTTGGTTTATTTAAGAAATATCAGAGTATTTTTAACGTATTGGCGTTATTGGGAAAGCCCAGACCCTAATCCCGTCCCAAGTGATAGAAGCCACCCCCTTCTTGGTGGTAGATTATGATAGGTTCTGAAAGTAACCGGGACAAACCCACAGATAAACTAAGATAAACCGACATAAAGCGTAATTAAACTAAAGCGTTATTAAAACCCCTCCCATAGCCCCTCACATTAAGTTTTTGCCAAATTTCTTCAATGTATAGACATCGTTCAGTCACAGTTTAATGTATGTATGATAATGATGATGATGATGATGATATTATAATAAAGTCATTAACATTATTACTGGTCTGTATTATATTCCCTTGGAGCCTACCTGGCTAACTACCTTCTTACCCTCTCTACCTTCTACCTTCTTCTTTTACTTCTACCAAAGGACTTATAAGGGATGTGTGGCAGTCAGTAGGTATAATAACATATAGTATAATATGACATGAAATAAAGTTTACATGATATAATTTTCATGTTGTATGCTAATAAAATTTTACTTCGTTCATTTGCTCTAATAACGATCTTATCGTCACAGATGCTATTAACGCTCACGACCGCGGCGAGCGGTAAAACCACCTGCTCCTCAGTTCGCAGGCCGCATCGCCCCTCTGCGCCTACGCGAGTTTACATTACACTCTATATTAGTTCAAATGTGCATTATATAAAATATCCGTTAGACTATGTAAAAACGAGAAATATGAAATGATAATATCAATTTATTAATCATAATATCATTTTATGGATAATAATATCAAGTGGCATTCGGTCAAAAGATCGCTAGTACTTATTCTATCAAATGTTGCGCACCCGTTGTAGGGTTACGGCTGGAGGCTTGAGAGCCAGTTCTATGGCCATCAGGACCATGGACGACGCTGACAACGTACCATTAAGTGACTCGGCTGCTCGTTTTATCTTCTAGTTACAAAAAAAACATACATTGTCTACATAAATATACTTTAGTTGTATTAAATCAATAAAATTGTATACGGAACAACGAAACCATAATGATACTTCACGGTTTCAATACGAAATTGGCATTTTTTAGATCTCTCGAATCCCGTGCGTGCGGTCTGCGTATCGAAAATATTGATGAAAGCTTTCGAATATTGAAATAAATGAATATTTCATGTCCGCGTATGGAAGGTTTGTGGTATCGTGAGCTGATTCGATTATGGTTTTATGTCATGACAGTTTTAAAAAACCCGACTGCGTAAAAAAACTAAAAAGAAAAAAGCAAGCCCAATAGTTCAGAATGTTGTTAAAAGTAATACTGAACAACTACATCATAGTAGGATTAACAGTCGGGACGTAACAATAAGACGAATCGATTGACGTAAGAATCATCAAAATAGGTCAATCCGTTTGGTCTCTAAAACTTCACAAAAGAACACACATACATACATACATAAACACATTACCCTCCTTTGCGGTGCACAGTCGGGTAAAAAGCATGAGGTTCGTTTTATGCCATAATAGTCAAAAGTTATCTGCACAAAATCTACCCATACGGCACACCTATAGTTTGACTATAGCATATTTTTAACCGACTTCAAAAAAAGGAGGAGGTTCTCAATTCGACTGTATTTTTTTTATTTTATTTTTTATGTTTGTTACCTCAGAACTTTGGACTGTGCGAACCGAATTTGATGATTCTTTTTTTAATCGAAAGCTGATGGGTGTCATGTGGTCCCACATAAATTTTATTGAGATCTGACAATGGCATCCATGAGAAAACTACATAAGTCGTAAATTTGTGTTAAGATGTGCGCGACAAATTGACGAATAACTCAATATCGCGTCAACCGATTTCGATGATCCTTTTTTTAATAGAAAGCTGGTGCTTGTCATGTGGTCCCACATAAATTTGAACGAGATCTGACAAGAAGTTTTTGAGAATTTGAAGTCGGTTATTTTTTGTTAGTAAAATTTAGATTATGGTTAATTTAAAACGATCCCATCATAAGCAGATTACATAAGCTCAAAAGATACTGTAATACATCACATGAACATAATACAAGGTATAAAATAGAACAAGTGCAATCACTAAATCATTACGACATTTTAATAAATATACCGCAGTTCGAATTCCTAGTGGCCAAGGAAATATGCCTGTAATTTGTTTCACGTCAAAACTTGGTTTATTCCGCTGGTATTTGTTCGATAACTGTACAACTTATTGCGTTATTTATGTTAGAAACGTAACAAATAGGCCGATAAACAGACAGATAAGGTGAGCTAACTTATTTTATGCCGTGTTGTGGTCAATGCTGATCATGGAAATGTGTTTTGTTTTAGCCAGGTATTTCATTTGATGTGCTATGCAGTTTTTCAACATCAAGACATTTACTTTAAATTTATTTATATCCTTTTTGAAGTTTATATCTACAAAGTTACCGTCAGTCACCTGTCTATTGTTTTAGAAAGCCATTTTCTTATTAAATAAATACCCGCAGTTGAAAAAATGCTATTAATTTACACCAGGCGTCATCTTCTATACGAGTAATTCATAAGTAATGCTTTGTATAGATAGCATTGTATGAAATTTTGCCAGACCTGAAACGCAGTTGGAAGTGACTCTGTTACTAAACGACATCCTGCGATCACTTCCCAACCAGAGCAGATTCTATATCAACGTGCCAAATTAATGAGGCCATGAGCTTTTGCAATATTTCAGTTTTCATGTCAAAGCTACCAATAACATAGTTCTTGGATTTCTATTAATTATTTACTTCACATAAAATTAGCCTTTGTATTAAGGTAATATAATATATCATTTTCTCGCACACGGACAACCGCTGAAACAAGGCAAAATCCTCGATACAAGTAAACAAAAACTAAAATGCGTGCCAAGCATTGCGTGTCTCTCCATCCGATTACCAGAAGCCCAATACATACAATATTTAGGGTCAAGCGTATTGTACATTGTACCTAATTCACTTGATGTTTTTAGAAACATGTTGTATAACTTATGTATGTATGTATATACATACATTTATGCTCTCTAATTATACCACAATTAGGTTAAGGGCTTTTTTCCACTCGGATAATTAATCGTATGTTTTCCGAACCGTGATTAAAACGTGATTTCAGTTGCACGTACATTATATGACCATATTTACAAATTCACGAATGGTAAAAAATTATGAATACGTCACACGAATCGGCAATTACGAATTGTCACGATATAATTAATGATTTTTACAACTATGTAAATGTATTTTTATTTCTTCCTAATGACTCATAAACGCTAACTATAGTACAGTCGTCGACAATGGTCATGATGTAATAGGAAACCGCTTATTAACTAAAATGAAACAACAAAATAATACAACTACATTGGAAACAAACAAGTAATTAGTATAAAAGCGGTCCGTATCGGACATACTACTTACGTATATGTAGTATACTCGTATAGTATACTCGGAACTCGACCAGAACGTCACCTTCAAACCGTTACAACAGCACTCGAGTAGAAGACCAAGCATGACCCACTATTGTAAGGGTGATTACTGCAATACTCCACTTAAATCAATATTATTAATGGAAATGCACAGAAGCGTGCTTATATAATGAGGTTAACCAGGCGAGGCGTACTGCGAAGTTTTGCATCGTTATTGATCGGAAGAATTAATAAAATTAATGAGCTTAATTAATTAATGGGTTCTTGGTATCGCTATTAACGGGTAACGGAGGGGAGAAGTAATAGGCGAGGGTTAAAACTAGCTCTTAAGTTATGTGGGATTAAGGTCGAATGTAAAGCGCTTAGAGTCCAGCGGGGATCCTTAATGATAGAGTTAAGTAAATGCGTGCGGCTAATAGTGGTCAATATTCGGCCACTATTTATATTTATTATCACTAATTACTAGTGGTAAGTAATTTAAGGTTATATGTTTTGTTTTAAGCATGACGTTTTATGTATTAGATCTGATTATTATTAATTTTGTATTGTTATTTTATTCATTTAGAAGCCTTTCTTGAGTGATTTCGTGCTGTGCAAGGCACGTAAAGCCATTGGGCTCAACGGTTATCGTTAGATAAGAGAGGAGACCTGCGCCATGAAGAGAGCTTTTAATGGCTACAAGCTAAAGCCTAGTTCGCACGTGCACATACTTGTAACTTTTATAATCTCATTGTCAGATTTAATTTAAATTCACATCATTAAACGTTAAAACTCAAGAGCAAGTCAGGTATATTATTTTAGTCAGTTTTACCGGAAATTAAAAAGTTTGTACGTTCCTGGTATGCATTTCACAGAATACAATAAAAATCAAGCTTGAAACAATTTTGTGTGGGAAAGGGATCTGGACAGTAAATGTATTCAATAATATTTTTCCTTTCAGATATTCTTTTTTAATCCATTATCTTATCTTATCTAACATAAACTTTTTACTTTATCAAGATAAGTAATATTTCACGTCCTGAATTTCCTATTCCTACTTCTGGAGGAAATCACATGTGATCGGATGGATAGACGGATCAGATCCGATTTCAAAGACGTTTTGATTGAGGAGCCAGCTGAATCAAGTTCTGTAAACCTATAACAGTTTGTATAACATTACTAAATAAATAAAATGAACCATTAAAATGCTTAAACAATTTGTTAACTTGAATGCCACACACAATCCCGTTTTAAGACAATCATTGCTCGAGGTCCGGATTGCAAGCTTTAAGTACGCTATAAAAGACCAGGCTTTTAAACTTTATTCAACAACGCTCGTAAAATTAAATGGACATAAAAGTTACGGTGATGGTCCACGAATCTTCAGAATCTTCAATTCGATTGTCCATTCTTGAGGTTCGGGTTCGAATCACATATCTTCCTTCTTTACTCATTTTATGGAATATGCAGTTGATTTATGCCACTCAATTTTGCTGTCTTTCTATCTTTGTTACTTTCGTTTTCCTAATCCTTCTTATATACTTATTATCTGTTTAAAATAATTACACTCTACCTTCTTCTCTCTATCTTATCTTTAACTTTGAAACCGTTGATTGCCTGGAAGAGATTGCTGCTTTCATCTTTCAATCTTTGTCATTATGTTTACTTTTTGTGTATTAGGTAGGTAACTACTACTTATGCTTGCTATATCTGTAAATTTCTAGTTTTTTTTGGGATATCGTTATCAGCATTGTACGGCAGATTTGAGTAATGTTTGTTTGGGAATATTTTTATCCACTTCCGTTGGATCCACATCTTGGATGAAACAAATCAAATCAAACAAAACAAAATTTTGTAACTATATAAAAAAACACTTGGGAGTATTTTATAAGTTTTCTTACTAAACCTACGAAGTTAAAACCTCCTTTGGGGTAAAAAAAGTTTATCCTTGCTATGCGGTTTTCGATACGATTTAGCGAACTGTAGAATTTATTACTTATATTTTTGAACCTCTCTGTACGTTATGTCCGAAAATATATTTGATTTTGATCGAGCCTGTCACCTAACTCAACATGTTTAAGAAATAAATCGTTCGTAACAGACATGTGGATATTACAAAGGTAGCGTTTTCCATCTATGAATAACAACGAAAACTTGTAACAACTTTATTAATTTATTATGATGTTATTTTGTATAAATGGGTATATTGCTAGCCTCGACTAAACTTAGTTGAAGCTAGGTCGTAATATCGATGAGATTTGCATCTTTGTAATATGTGCCTTATCAACGATGTCTAAAGTTTTTAATCAAACGTCAGTTACATCCTTACCTCTTGAGGAGTATATCTGAAGATCTCGTGCTTTCCCTGGTACCACTTGACGGAGTGCAATGGAGGATCGTGGGGCTGGCGAGCGTACTGGCAGCGTAGCACCGCCTCCGTACGAGGGTCTGCCCATCGGGGCACCTCCAGGGATGTGATGGTGTGGCCGACGCTGCGTTCTGAAATATTATACACTCTTTAGTCTGTGTCAGTTGATTTGTTACTATGATTGGTTGGGATATCGGGTTTGATCCAGTTTGATCTATCAGCCGTACCCGTCTCGTCAGGACGTTGGTTTGTTGTTATCGATTTCTACAGCAAAACCCTGGTAACATTTCAGTGAATGACTTGTGTTGTAAGGCCATTCTCGCTTAGGTCCAAAGGCAACGGATAATGGTACATGTCGGCCGGTCTGCTCTATTAATAGATTTGCGATAAAGGTCCTTTGGTTTGCGAGCAGTGAGTGATCTTAGTAGCTAATAGCAACCTTTGTAACTTCAAGGATACGGTAGTTAATTTGCATGTAGATACAAATGAAAACAGTTCGTAAATAGTGTGGATTATTGATACAAAATCAAAAACATTGAAAATATAATATTATAAAAAAAGAAACCGTGAAAGCAATTCAATAGAATTTGGCACGAAGCTGGCAAAGTTGCTCAGTAAAGCGGTCGTTAAGAGGGAAGGACCGACGAAGTTCCTCCATTCTCCAGGGTTTATCAGGATAAACGCACACCTTGCCTTCAATGGGCACTTTTCACTTCTCCGTAAAAAGCAATTTATGGAGTTAAGGTATACTTGCGGAAAATACGCCTTGCATCAGATGTTAAAAGTTTCTTAACAGTAAAGGCGTATCAGAAAACTCGGTTAATTATTAAAACCCGTAGCAATCTGCAGGATATTTTGAATAAACAATAGTTTAGAAAAACTAAAAAACACTTTTATAGAAAATCCAACAAAAAAAAAATAGAAAATAAAATTGAATTAAGAATCGTGTAATTGTAATAGAAGCGTGGGTTGCTTTTAAAGATATTATCCCTTCTACTCATTGACACCATGCACCCCACGAACTATTTAAGCTAACCTGGTCACAAGAGTTTTCCTTTTAATTTCATCATATTTACTACTGAATTTTCATGGTGTCGTCATGACGGATGGATGCATGGCCGAACATGGCAAAAGTATAAGGGTTTCATTTTGATTACGGAATCATAAAAAAAGAACATAAAATAATCTGCATTTAAGCGTTAGTAACGTAGTTAGATCGATTTAAGCTTTGTATATTTTGTCTGCTCTACTTACAGGCTCCACTCTTAAAACGATAATAGATTTTGGTTTAGTTTACAGCTACCAAGAAAATTTTCCTGAAGATTTACGTGCATAATCAAATTAATTTTACTACAGCACAGTGTGCAAAATTTGACCGTAATCATTATTGAAATTTTCATATGAATTTTCATGATTCCCGAAGACAATAAGCCGCTTAACCCTTATGTGAGTGACGAGGTACCCGGGTACCTTTAGCATTTTCAAATTTAAAGAAAAGTATGTTTTACGCCCTGTAGGTAGCTGTGATTTTCTGAGAGCTCTTAACTTTTTATGAATTATGTATTTTTTAATGTTTTGACCCAGTCAACTATTTATAATGTTTTGTGGAAATTAAAACATATTTTATCCTCACAATAGAGTGACAAGGTACCCGGGTACCTCTTTGTGTTTAGTACGACTATGAGCAAAGTATTTATAATTTCGTACAATAATGAATTAATAAACATTTATTACAATGTTTTATTTATATAAGAATTACAAATTCTTTGTTTATACAGTATTAGCACAGCTCTGGAATCAAGTGTTACATGTTGGAAGAGATATTGCATGTTCATCACAAACTGGTTTTTGCAGTTTGTGCAAGCTTTTCGTGTCTTTCTTTGCTTGCGTTTGAGTTCTCTGCATAAGTAGCAACTTCCGACGACTGCAATACGGCCTGTGGAATCTCTTCTAGTATGACTTACAGAAGCTGTATTCGTAGATCCAGAAGAAATCGAAAGGCTTGGTTCTTGGCCAAGCACGTCCTGTATTGCAGATCTTACATGTAACTTTGATATCACAATGCAATTTTTTGATCTTTGTTCTATATTTTTACCACACAGCTGTAGACTCAATGATTTCAAAAACTTTCTACGTCTGTCACTCGAGATAAGTTGTGGGTTATGTTCCATGTAAATGATATATGCTGCCAAAGCTGCGATATCAATGATGTTGAAAAATAATGCTAAAGGCAATCGATTCTTTCTGCGTTTTACGATATATTCTGGTAACAGTTTTATCTATGTTGTCCACTCCACTTTTTTCCCCGTACGGGACGGGGATGGGGCATAAATGTACGTGCGTGTCCCGTTCCCGTCCCGCACGGGATTCCGTTGCGTATGCACTATCGTATACATTTTCTATGAAACGATGTTTCTAAAACTTTACGTCCCGTACGGGAAGGGAATAAACCCCGTTACGTATGCATTGGTCTTTTGTTTAGAAGTACTTGCTCCAATATTCATAATGAAATAAATATAAATTCACACACAAATGCCACAAATACAGTCAAGTGTCACTATCAAGCACAGTGTATTGAATGGATTCAGTGTTTCTTGCGCGCCGATAACCATGTACCGCACAGTCCAGTCCTCCTCCACTTTGGTCGCCGCAGACCTTCAAGTGTTAAGCTTAACTAAAACAATATTTTTTAAAGTATGTGAAACGCAAAACCAGACCTTGATTGTTTACATTACGTATAAACTGTATGAAGGTACCCGGGTACCTCGTCACTCTGATAACGGTGTTTTATTTGTCACTCACATAAGGGTTAAAGGGGCTCCATCGACTTGCATCAATTACATAAATGTTACATAACGCGCGTTAGACTAAAAGATAATAGACGGGCTAGCAGGTAATTCAAATTGATTTTGAATATTATTCCGGCTTTACCCAAACAGCCTGTGTAATTCAAGGTAAACCGATATAACCGCTTCTGCCTTTGCTTTTTGAATATTACATAATATATTGTTATGGTTTATTACGTGCTGCTGCTGTGATGCTGTGATTATCTTTCATAAATATATAATACATACATAAACTAATGATTAAATGAACTTAACTGTAAAATTAAATATTACAAGATTCAGCACCAAGGCAATAGGCTTTTACTAAGGTAATGCGTTTTACCACCCGAGACTACCATCTTACTATCAGGTGGGATTATAGTCAACCATTAACTTATTTATACTCGTAACTTTAAGAAGACACTAGCAACACCCAGTATGAGCCACTGACTGGTGCCGTTGTTCGTTAATGGTTGAGCCACGAGAAGTGGAGTTTGACTAATGTAGATTACAATCAAATACTTCACCAGCTTCAAGGCCTCGTGAAGAAACGGCCACAGATAACCAATGAATGCAAATTAAAAATAAAATTACCAAGCTCCCAATTTCAAATCGCTGTGCTCAAGCTGACCTGAAGTAATGAGCGAAGTTTGGAAGTTCCTAATCTCAATTTGAAACTCGATTTATTTTATCCAATGAGACACCCGACGCCCCACTGTTATTCAAAAGCTGGTTCAGAAAAAAGTTGGCATTTTTTCTGTAAAACGATTGCGTAATTTCTTCCTAATTTTTTCTGAATAATTAAATATTTTATTTTGATTAATTACAGACACAAGGCTTTTGTATTCGCAATAAAATACTTGATTTAGTTATAAGCCTAGAAGTAGGCCAGGAGATTGTTAAATTTCGTAGAAAAATAAAACAACTTTAACATGTAGAGAACCAGTCAAGTACGAGTTGGGTCACGCATAGTTTAAGGTTCCGTAGTTGTATGTTAATCGACTACCTATTAATCGTAGCCGTTATAGTTTTCTTTTGAAATTCATTATATTATACTATCGTGTCGAAGTTTTTCACACGTCCAGCTCCAACCATGATGATGGGAGGGGGAGGGGGGGGGGGCTAAATCCAAATATTTGAAGGACCTATAAACGCTAACACACTCATACTATATCGCGGGTGGCATGGACGACACATACCTATAACACATCACAATCACACCCATGACCCGAGTACAAATATTTATCTATTACATAAATATCTGCCCCGGCCGGGAATCAAAACCGGAACCACTCGCTTCACAGGCAGCGTCGCTATCAACTAGGCTACAGGGTCGTCTAAAGTCTATCATGAGTTTATCATCAGGCTTGTTTGATACTTTATCGACTCTTTACATTATTATAAAAGGTTATTGTCAGTTTTTGCGATTTCCTTATCACAATGTTTTATCAATGTTTTCTACACACGAGTTCTGTATGTACATATGTATGTATGTATGTATGTATGTGATGTAAGGACCGCCTCTCACAGGGGCTGGGGGCGGTATACAGAACACTGAACCGTAGTCCGTAACACATTATCGTTTCGGACAGGCTTTGACGTATCGTAAAATACGAGTGTAGCCCCAGCTTAATATATTATTTTAGCTCACAGCGACGCCCATCCACATAATTTGTGATTGCTCTGCCATTTGTGAGCAGGAAAAAAAACCCTGGAAGTTTCTTGCTGCTTCTTCTCCTGGGACCTCTCACAGTAGGGCCTTGTTGAAGCATTGGCGTAGCTTGCATGACTTTCAAAAAGTGTTTGTAAACCAAACCAATTTTGAATAAAAACATTTGATTTGATTTGATTTGATTTAATTTGATAAATTGTTTCAGGAGTCGTATCTTAGGTGGCCACCTAATCCCACCCAGTCAAGTAAGAGAGCTGGAACCCAGGAACATCCTATTGTTCGTCCGAGCGGTAGGATTTGGACATCAGATCTAACTCAGAAACGGGTACGGCTACAATAGATCAAATCTGGTCGCAGTGGCTCCTGTGAAGGTTGACCCAGGCCCGAAATTTCAAATAATAATAATAACTCACAGCGCACTAAATATAGGAACATAAATAAATTATCAGATTTTTGCCAGTTTATAGATAAAGAATAATATCTAAAAAACTAATGTGATTATTTTTGAAATAATAATAATAACTCTTTATGACTTTAAACATTGTATTACAATAGTAAGGGGCAGAAACTCCTTTTAAGCAAAAGAGTGCCTGTATTATAGATAGAAGCCAAACAAACAAAAATTATATCAGCTACAAAATTAAATATATCCTAAGTATACCTATAATATTTGTTTTGCTATGTTGTGAGTATGCTGTGCTTGTGTGTGTGTGTGTGTGTGTGTTTGTGTGTGTGTGTGTGTTCAAACAGTTAAAAATTGAAAGTTACCATGAAAGTCAACCATATTTTATAAGTACAATGAAAAAAAATGGTCTTATGTAGGTAAAAATATCAATGGTATAAATAATTAATTTAAATTCACAATAAAGATTTACTAAATAACAACAATAATTGTTTATCTTTGAACTTTCTAATGATACCTATTTAACTTTGCGTTCAGTAAAATTTATTACGAAGAACGCTTATAAAGTTGTTCATTGTTGTATTGTAATAATATTGTTTTCCATTTCGGTCGATTCTATTTAGTCAGTACTAGCTTTTGCCCGCAGCTTCGCCCGCGGTAGAGATCGATTTTTTACAAATCTCACTTACTTTTACTTAGTTGCCTATGACATGTATCATTTGATAGCGTGAAATGCAAATGAATTTTACTAACGTCATCTATTAACAACATCCGGAACTAAATATCTAGCAATTAACAAAATATCGATCTTCCCATGGGGATGTTTTACCGCGGTAAAAAGTAGCCTACGTTACTCTCTACCCTACTCACTATCTCCACACACAAAAACCATGCCATATAACAGCTTCGTTGCGACGTGAAAGACGGACAAACAAACAAACAAACAAACGAACACACTTTCACATTTATAATATTAGCATGGATAGTATGGAAGTATGGATATGGAAGTATGGATGATAACAACATTAAATAATAAAATATATTAAATTAATAATAAAGCTTTTATAAAGCCAGAATTCCTACAAATATTATGAATGTAAAAGTTTGTGTGAACGTTACTCTTTCACGCAAAAGCTACTGAATAGAGTATAATTTAATTGAGCACACAGATAGACCGTGATCTACAATAATTACACAGAGTACTTATTATTTCGGAAAACGCGGCAAAGCCGCAGGCACTAGTAATGTTAAGATGTTATTAATTAATTAATTAATTAATTAATATAAAATTCTCGTGTCACGGTGTTAGAAGTTGAACTCCTCCGAAACGGCTCGACCGATTTTCGTGAATCTTAGCGTTTATATCGGCTAGGGTGGAGAATCGGACAACATCTATTTTTCATCCCCCTACTCCTAAATTTTTTGGCAGAACAACGTTTGCCCGGTCAGCTAGTATTATATAATTAATTTGACATTTTTTAATTATTCACTTCAGCTACTAACTCTACGTCTCGAGCTTTATGGCTAACCTGCTTCAGTTCGCATATTTTATCAAACCAAATTGAATCACGTAGGTACATACCGATCCTATAATTAATTAATTAATTAATTAATATAAAATTCTCGTGTCACGGTGTTAGAAGTTGAACTCCTCCGAAACGGCTCGACCGATTTTCGTGAATCTTAGCGTTTATATCGGCTAGGGTGGAGAATCGGACAACATCTATTTTTCATCCCCCTACTCCTAAATTTTTTGGCAGAACAACGTTTGCCCGGTCAGCTAGTATTATATAATTAATTTGACATTTTTTAATTATTCACTTCAGCTGCTAACTCTACGTCTCGAGCTTTATGGCTAACCTGCTTCAGTTCGCATATTTTATCAAACCAAATTGAATCACGTAGGTACATACCGATCCTAGGCATTTCAATTAAGGAAGAAATGAAAGGGAGAAATTAAGATGTTAAGGCATGGAGCCCCATCTACTTCGTATTAAAGTTATGATCGACCATATTTTGAGGTAGTACTGTTTAAGAGCTAGTTAAAAACCGTAAATTAGGTTTCAGCTGGCAACACTTTGATGACACGCGTAATAATTTTCCATTAGCGGTTAGCACTTTACTATATTATGTCATATTTCAGGGCATTGACATGAAATAAGATTATTTAGGATGAAAATACTTGCTAATAATACCTGCGAGTGAATACCTACTCAACAAAAAAACCCAGCAGTAAATGGCTGTAAAAACGTGCCTCAACTCTCGTCTAATCAATGTTCAATAAATACCCTTATCAAACAGCGAAACGGAATTACGTATTCGCCTGAAAAAGTTCTGGGAATGAGCACAAAGTTCTCGGGTTTTACAGATGGCTGGGGTCCTAACAAGGTCAATTTATATTGGGAATAGCTGACATTTATTTAAGCATATCAAATGTTTATATGTTTTTCTTTGGCTGGAAGCTAAACCTTCATCAAATAGCGAAGTAATGTAAGTACCAAAGTGCTCTTTTCGGCGATAAAGTTACGTTTTCAGCGTTTTGATGTTTGTGGCATTTTATGCCGTCGCGACATCTGAAGTCGTCTGAAATTGGATTGATGTAGACTGTTAAAATTGTTCTAATCTTAACTTTTTGAATGTTTGTCTAAAACAAAATGTAACTTCCGAAGATGTATCAGAGTAATTCACCCGAAATTGTGTTAATAACATTGCGGTAATGTCAAGGTACATTTCGTTTTTCTAAAGTTTCTGTGACTTACAAATTAAATTATGAGTACAGTTCGGTAAAGTTCGTTGTACCTTAATAAAATAAGATAATGGTTTTAATGGAAACCTTATTTTATTATGTCCCAGTAGTCAGAAGTATCTATACTGCTTCTTATATATTATTATAATGTATACAATCTTAAGCCATAGTGACAGATTAATTAATTAAGGATAATTGAGATCCTCTCCTTTTTAACCGACAAAAAAAAAGGAGGAGGTTCTCAATAGTCCGCTGTTATAACATATAAAAATCGCTGGAAACAACTAAATAAGTAAATGATGTATAGGTACCTCAGACCAGTTTCATTTTAATCGAGCTGAACCCTAATAACTCAATCCATTCGATGCAGTTTCAAAAATATTTGGCACCGGCTGCCATTCAAAAATAAACCTTAAGTGCTGTAGCACTCACACAAAAATGTAGAACTGAACAATCACTGAAATACGAGTCGAGTACATTCAATAAACTGTGAGCGGTGAGCTGCACGAAACACGGTTCATTGCTGCTCGTGAACGTAAAAATAATAATGGCATATACATAACAGGCATTGTATGATCTGAATAGCGATATTGTACGAGTGATTGTTATAGTCACAATGGAATTTCATATTGTTCTGTTTAATTCCGTAATGTTATTGTGAAAGTGTAGTTGCGGCATTTGATGTTGCGATGGTGTTTATTGCTTTGTTCATTCAAAAAGGTTAGATTAAAAATATTGGTTTCAACCAATTAATGGCCCACTACTGAGCACGGGTTTCCATTTCATGAGGTCTAGAGTATACTTCACTACGCTGCTTCAACGCTGCAAATTGTTAGTGGTCAATCCAGGTCATGGATGTTTTCATACTGACATTGCTTAACGACTGTTATCTTACTGTTAGGTGACTGTTAACAACCGGAACCGACGCCTCAACATTACATTCGAGCATTCTTACGTTACTCCGAAGCATGAAAGCGCCTGAGAATTTTTTAGAACTTTTCGCCACTAGCGGAAACCTATCTCTTTGCCGACCGTGTCCGCTGTTGTAGGAAAAGCAAGAGTCTGTCTGTCTGATCCAAGACGACCGCCATACAGTATGGCTTGGCCAATTCTTTTTTTATGGAAATAGATGGTAAGTGGCTATCGTCGCCAATAGACATCAGCAACACTAAAGGCATCCCTGATGCGTTGCCGGCCAAGAAAGAGAGAAGAAAAAGAAAGAAAGACATGGATCTCAAGCCCTCAGCCGGAACATGATGAGTCGTTTGGCGGCTGACTCATGCTCAAGGGTGGCAGCTATCCAGGCGAACCCCATGGAGAAATAATAATAGTAATAGGTAATGGTATTAATTAACAATTAAAATCAATATTACCAATATAATCCCTGGATACCAGTATAATCCCTACCACCAGCGGACCGGATTTAGTCGCCTCTTACGACACCCATCCGGCGTGGGATTGGGGTTAGTATTCTAAGCCGCCCCAATACGGCTAATTTCATTTCTCATAGTAATCATTGTTACGTCATCATTTTCTCCATAAGTTTTATTCAAAAAATGCTTTCATAATTGATATGCATTCATTGCACATAAACGGAATTGAACTATAAACCTTCCGAACCACTCTCAATAAAACTCTGGGGTATAGTAGCAACAACAGCTCCGTGAAGCAGTGGCAGTTTATCGCCTATTTACTTCGCGAGTTGCACATTTTCTTTCGACTGTGTCAGCTTACCGTTCAAAGCACCTTCAGTATTGGAATTCACACTGATTTTTACTGTGATAATTACTGTGCGTCGAGATCCAATTAGAACAAGAGACGGTTTAACCTAAAACGTCTTAATTTAATAAAATTTTGATGAGTTGTTTAATGATTGTGACAACTTGACGACCTACTAAAGAAAAAGCTGATGTCTCAATATTTTAAGCGAGGATACATATTTAAAGAAGTGCGCCGGCATTTATAAGTTGTGAAAAAAAATTGCTATCTTTTTCTTTTCCTATTTTTAAGAGGCATAAGGAGTTATTAGAATAACCCAAGCAATTGCTAGTCCACTTAAAAATGAATATATGTACCAACTCAACATCACACTGCATCGATATAATATAAATATTCAGCAAACGATTTGGCTTTCATTCAAAAATAAATCTTAACCTCTCATACACACGTGTAGAGCCGAACACAGTTCTGCTCCCAATAGCTCCCGTACTCCCGGAGCGATCAGTGAACCGTAACGAACGTAAATAAAAATTAATAACAATAGCTCTCTGAAGCAGCGGGTCTTTATCGACGCTTCACTGCAGTCGCGAGATTGACTGCGCTGAGCTGAATAATATGTTGCCTTGAGAATACATTAAAATGTCATGATTTTATTTCTGAAAATCAGCTCTAAGGGAGGTTCTTTTCAAAGACAACTTACGACACTTCTAAATACATGCCTACGTGTGCCGCATTCTAGCTCCCTATAGGAAATAAAGAATTCATTGATTGGAATTCATATTTTCAATAAAGCATATGCCCGTGTGGTGCCGGGCCCACTTAAGTAGAATAGCACCACTCCCGTTCTTCCTGGGATGTCGTAAAAGGCGACTAATAGGACTAATCCAGAAGATGGGCAGCAGCATCTTTCTGTGTATGACGAAAACCGGTCAGGTCACCTGCGGTCACCAACACGCACTAGCCAAGCGTGGTGACTACCGGCTAAAACCCCCGCATGAAAGTCACAAGGAAGCCTCGGCCCCCAGTCCCCGGCAGCCCCGCTATTCCTAGTTACGGTAGCGGCTATGGTAACGGCGGGGCAGGGGGTGCTAAGAATCTCCGGCAGAGATCGGGCTACCAATCCAAACGACGACTTCTGCACCTGGCAACATACAACACCAGGACACTGAGGACCGACGACAAGGTAAAAGAGCTGGAAGAAGAGATAGACAAGTTAAACTGGAGTATTGTGGGTTTATCTGAAGTCCGAAGACAGGGGGAGGACACGATAATACTCAAATCCGGAAACTTGTTCTATCACCGGGAGGGCGAACACCTGTCCCAAGGTGGTGTCGGGTTTCTCGTCCACAAGTCCCTCGTCAACAACATAGTGCAAGTTGGGAGTGTGTCGGCCAGGGTAGCGTACCTTACACTCAGAATATCCAAACGGTATTCGTTGAAGGTCGTACAGGTGTATGCGCCGACTTCGACACACCCCGACGATGAGGTTGAGGTTATGTATGAGGACATTAGTAGAGCCATACATACCTCAAAAACTCATTTCACAGTTGTGATGGGGGACTTTAACGCGAGACTAGGCACGCGAAATGACAACGAGATGAAGGTGGGACCCTTCGGATTTGGACGACGGAACCACCGGGGACACTTGCTTGCAAACTTCATGGAGAAGGAGGACTTATTCATGATGAACTCCTTCTTCAGGAAGAAGCCCCATCGCAAGTGGACCTGGATAAGCCCTGATGGTTCAACAAAAAGCGAGATAGACTTCATTCTGGCAGACAAACGGCATATATTTAATGATGTCTCTGTGATCAGCAGGCTTAAAACCGGAAGCGATCACCGCCTTGTAAGAGGCACATTAAATATCGACGTCAAGCTGGAACGGTCACGCCTGATGAAGTCTACGCTTCGCCCAACACCTGTCCAAATCCAGGGTTCCGAGAGCTTTCAGCTCGAACTACAAAACCGTTTTGCGTGCCTAGAATCATGCACGTCAGTGGACGAGTTTAACACCAGGATGGTAACAACTGTCCATGAGGTAGGGTCGAAGTACTTCAAGACCCACCCCAGTGGTAGATCTCAGGTTCTCTCAGAACAAACCCTCGGTCTAATGAGGGACCGACGAGAACTATGTGTGCAGTCTCCAACCTCTATGGCGGAGTACAGACGGCTCAATGAACAGATCTCTAAGTGCAGGCGACGCGATTTGCGAAAAAACAACGCAAGTCGTGTAAAAAACACAATTGAGCGAAACCGAGGCTCCAAAGTGTTCGCCAGAGATCTGTCTATTGGGCAAAGTCAGCTGACGAGGTTGAAGACCGAGCTCGGCACCATAGTGTCATCGAAACCCGAAGTTCTGAGAGAGACGGAGAGATACTACGGACGGTTGTATGCCTCCTCTCAAGCTCCAGCTCCCCCCGAGGAGAGCGATAAGCGAGCCAAACTAACCCGACACTACACAGAAGATATCCCGGACGTCAGCCTGTATGAGATTAGAGAGGCTCTCAAACAGCTTAAAAACAACAAGGCACCGGGAGATGACGGAATCACAGCCGAACTATTAAGAGCTGGGGGGAAACCCCTTCTAGTGGCGCTCCGAAATCTGTTCGATTCCGTCATTAACACTGGGACTACCCCGGAAGCGTGGAGCAGAAGTGTGGTGACTTTGTTCTTTAAGAAAGGGGATAAGACCCTTTTGAAGAACTACAGGCCCATTGCACTTCTGAGCCACGTTTATAAGCTGTTTTCGAGAGTGCTCACAAATCGCATTGCACGCAGGCTTGACGACTTCCAGCCTCCCGAACAAGCAGGATTCCGGAAAGGCTACAGTACCATGGACCACATACACACACTGCGGCAGATTATACAGAAGACCGAGGAGTATAATCTGCCGCTATGTGTTGCCTATGTGGACTATGAGAAAGCCTTTGATTCTATCGAGACCTGGGCAGTACTAAATTCTCTTCAGCGGTGCCGGATCGACTACCGGTATATCGAGGTGTTGAAATGTTTATACACATCAGCCACCATGACCGTCAGAGTACACAACACAGCAACGAACCCCATCCAACTGCAGAGAGGTGTCAGGCAAGGGGACGTCATATCCCCAAAACTGTTCACCGCTGCGTTGGAAGACGTGTTCAAGCTGATGGAGTGGAAACGACGTGGCATTAACATCAATGGCGAACACATCACACACCTGCGATATGCCGATGATATAGTCATCCTGGCGAGATCCCTGGAGGAACTTGGTACAATGCTCGGGGACTTGAACAGCGCGTCACAACGGGTGGGTCTTAAGATGAACATGGACAAGACGAAAATCATGTCGAATGTCCATGTCACACCCGTACCGGTTGTTGTTGACGGCGCTGCTCTCGAAGTTGTAGACGAGTACATTTACCTGGGACAAGTGATCCAAATGGGTAAGTCCAACTTCGAGAAAGAAGTCACTCGTAGAATCCAACTCGGATGGGCTGCGTTCGGGAAACTACGTCATATCTTGTCGTCCAAAAAGTTACCTCAGTGCCTGAAGTCGAAGGTGTTCGAGCAGTGTGTGTTGCCAGTGATGACATACGGATCCGAGACGTGGTGCTTCACTATTGGCCTTATGCATAAGCTTAGAGTCGCCCAGCGGGCTATGGAACGAGCTATGCTCGGTATTTCTCTACGCGATCGAATCAGAAATGATGAAATCCGTAGACGAACGAGGGTGACCGACATAGCTCAGAGAATTAGCAGGCTGAAGTGGCAATGGGCTGGCCACATAGTTCGAAGGACCGATAACCGTTGGGGAAGAAAGGTCCTCGAATGGAGACCACGCCTCGGTAAAAGGAGCACAGGACGCCCCCCGACCAGGTGGACCGACGACCTGAAGAAGACAGCGGGTGTCCGCTGGATTCAAAAGGCTCAGGACCGGACTGAGTGGCGTAGATTAGGGGAGGCCTATGTCCAGCAGTGGACCTCAAAAGGCTGATGGATGGATGGATGGATGGATTTTCAATAAAACAATTAAATTATAATTACAGTAATGTTTCTAGAGAAAAACGTGCTAGTTTTTTAAGTTGGTTTCGCTAATGTAAAGTAAATTATTAGATCTACGACTACGAGTAAATGAGAATATTATTTAAAACTTGTATTTAAAGCTTGTATAAATGTGTAAAAGCAGTATTTATTTTTATCTGTAACAAATTGTATTCTTTGCGGCGACCGCGCGACGTTATGTTTGGGAATGATATTACCAAAGTCAACATCTCGCAAGGTACCTCATTTTATTTCAAGGTTTTACAAATATCAGACCAATACAAAAGCGAACCCAACCGACATTTTCCTGTCCCATTTTCATACAAAATGCCTATCTGTCCATCTGTGAGAACCAAAAGGCGACCCTCGGAGGCTTTCTTTCCGCTCCCATTCATTTTTTTCGATTATTCTCAGTCTGACTGCTAGCGAGTATGACTGCTAGCGAATATGCTTATACAACATTAAAATACAAATTGAACTTACAAACTTCTAAAACAAATTTTGACTGTCACTTACATCTTTTATCGAATGATAAAATTAAGGAATTTGGCAAATCGTCTTAATTATTGCAAAATAGATATATGAGATAAAATGTTACTAGGTACATGCCTATTTGTTATTTCCGCAGTAAAACTAGTAAAGTAAAAAAAAATTGGTTGTCTGTAAAGTTGGTATACGGACGGAGATTTAACGTGACAACGTCCGTTCGTGGTATAAGTTTTTGGAACAAAGAATTAAATGAAAATCACAATTTTAAATTCATAATTCACTGACATACTTTGTTTTTTTTCGTTTTTCAGTTTAATTTACACTTTTGTTTACAAACCTTTTAAGTAAAATGATAAGTTCACTAATTAGTCTATTCAACTCCGACGCCAGAAACGCTCGCGTAGAAGAGAGACGCAAGGCGCGCGCCGATCGAGCGAGCCTCTCTCTTTAATTCTGCGCGCGCATGGTAACGTTATGGCAAATCTTACTTGGTCGTTACACTGTTTTCATGAATGACACCCATGTCAACCAATTTATAGACGTTGTCACGTCAAAAACGACGTGATTTTGGATTTTGAACTACAAAAGTTACTCGTCTTGAGTGAAACAGTGTCCGTATGTCGCATTTTTGTGAAGATAACGCCGAACATCTTTATTGGTGGATAGTATGATGGTATGTAAATGTAGGAAGATGGCCAATGTAGCGTTGCGTTACGGCGGCCATTTTATATCCGTGCCATTTTGCACACGAATAAAATTAATGATTGTACTTAGTACGAGTAGCAATTTGGGGCACGGCGCGGCTGTTTCCTCACGAAGTCATGGCTGATTGATATCCTGCTCTAGTACTTGAAATAGTGGAATAGCTGGTGGTCGACAAGTTTGTCATTCTACGGGCCAACAATTTTTGGCAAAAAATACTCAAATACGGTACAGAAAAACTAAAACAAAAAATTCGATTAAAAATTGTTTACAAGGCGCCTGCCATCTATTTACAGACTGTCGCAACTAATAATTATGTACGGAAGTATAATGTAACAAGACAGTACTTAACTACGAATATAATGATTAATAATAAAATTTATATATTATACAGGGTTTTTTTGAGGTTGTGCACAAACTTTACCAAATGATTCTATAGCATTTACTAAACATATCTTATACAGGTACTAGTGCATTATAAAGCTTAGTTTTTAAGTTATTGGTAATTCCATTTAATATGGGTGTACATTGTAAAAGAGTCTTTATTTGTGCTATGTTGCCGGTCAGTACGGTCATAATCATTCAAACTATTGTTTCATTTTAAATGTCATGTCATTATTGGCTTGACTTATCAATAAAGGCCCATTTTGACGGAGAGCTTCTCGTCTCGAAGAAGCCACGATCGAAATAATAAAAAAATCTTTCTTACATTTACACCTCTCGCTATTTGACGACAATTTAAAAAATAAAATTTCAAAAATAAATTTAAAAAATAAGATACAAAAAAAAAAAATTCAATAATGAATCCATAACGAAAGATGACCAATTTAATGGGCTGAATATCAGGCCGAAGTTTGTGCACAACGTCAGGAACACGGTGTATATTTATCTAATAAAAAATCGTATCTTATAAAACAGAAGAAACCAAAAAAAGAAATTCATCAAAACAAAAAGTGAATCGTTTTGTTTCAAATTCAAAATGAGAAATTCTTTATTCAAAACATTCTTTATTTCATTAATAAACATTGTTCCGTCAAATGGTTTGTTTGAACATTTACATTTGTAAAGAGAATTTGCCGCAAGTTTAAGGGAAATTGCGTTCCTCCTTCACAGAGGACTTTCTGACTTACTAATTATGAGTTCAACTAAAGTTAATATATTTTTGCAATTCAGTTTGTTTAGTGACGCTAAAATTTAATTAAAATCGTTACATTGATTTACATTGATGAAAAACAATACCGATTATATAGAAGTTTTAGTATAATTTGTTCACTGTTTTCGTTTGCGATTATATAGAAGTTTTAACATAGATTGTTCGCGGTCTTTCGTTTTGTAAAACGTCATAAAAGTTAAATCAATTTGACACCAACTTTAGGCCGAAACACAGCACACGGCCTTAATTGAGGTCTTCAGATAAATAGTCAACAGAATTATGATCGTCCCTTTGTTAGATGGCACTAATGTCGCTAGGCTCTGTATTAACACCCAATTTTATCCCGACGGTATTTTTAAGTTTATTTACTATCCTATCTGCTCTCTATCTAAAAAGATACTTGGATCTTATCAAAACACACACACAATGATCCTTTCTAAAGTTCAGGATAATACCGCAAAAAATTATCAAATAGTAAGGAATCGTTCAGAAAACCCGCCCTAGATAACGTTCAATTAGATCCTTTCTCGAACATCTTCGAAACTGTTAATATGTAGGCAAGGAAATGGCTGCAATATAAACCTGGAATCTTTAATAAAACATTCACCACGACCCCTGCCTATGTCTATAAATTCCAATTCAGAGATGGTATAAAAGAAACCTCGTAGAAACATTAGGCAAATGCGCTGCAGGAAGGAATTCAGTAGCAACCATTTGAGGTTTTTTCGAGGCTCAATGGGGAAAGTTCGCTATTGCTTTTTCTTGTTAGAAGACTTATTTCTGGTCCAATGGGGAATTTAACACGCTTAACAAAATGAGAAGGTTTTATCCCAGAATCATTGCTTTTTATGACACTAATTGGCAGTCTTTGAGCAATATTTTGGATTTAAACTTTAAACAGTTCAAATTATTTTTATTTCTGTGAAGAGGCTATGTATCTGGCAGGTTCCTACATACTTAGTCAAACCATGAACTACATACTTAGTTAAACCATGAACGTACAATAAAAAGTAACTAGTATATTCTACGAGTATGTTATCCTATTCCAGACGCCACTTAGTATCTGGTATTATTTCTAGTGTTATTAAATAACTATGTATATACTATATATATGTACCTATGATAAGGTGCAGCCACAAACATCTCTTCACACATATCTGGGTAGAGCAGTATGATTCAACACTGTCAATTTAAACAGAAAACCATGATCAATTTAGTTTGATATAGTTAATAGTATCAGGCGTTACTTTGCGGAAATCCATTGTTATTAAGTTAGCATTAAGTTAGTCTACTTTGCAACAATCCGCGGTTAACATGTATGATGGTATATATACATTAAGACATGCGTGGCACCTCCCTCTCTACCACAACCGAAACATGCCCTACAATAATTAAAAGTATATACCAACATATATACCAGCACCAACACGTGTTTCGCCCCGAAACGGAGCATCATCAGAGTAAGTTGACTCTACGATAGTTAGTGCAAAAACGGATTGTTGAAAAGTAGGCTAATACTAACTCAATACAATTTAGTTTGCTTCACAAGTAGTCTCTTAAATAGAGGACAGTTGTCAGAACATAGTATGTACAGTGAATAGGGCGTTCTGTTCACTTTATTATTCCCTCAGTTTGGGGTTAATCTGAGCACCCAGTCACAACTGGGACTAATTAACAGGATTAAGGATTTCCTTTGACGCGCATAGATGAGGTCACAAAGAACAGAAACCGCTAGTATAGAGAATTATGGATACCGGTGACCTTTAATTACCGACTCGTTATAAATTAAAGACAATGCAGAAGTCCAGTTTGTGACCGACGAAGCGAGGGATCTTGGGTTCGATTTCCGACCAGGACATTTATGTGACTTGTTCATTTTTGATGGAAGTCGTGGTCTCTTGTTTATGTTTGTGCCACCTGCAAACCGGAAACTAATCTTAGTGGGGTATGAGGGTTCAAGCACAAAGAAAATCATTTTTGCAGTCATAATCTTATATAGTTTTAGTATTAAAATTTGTAGAATCTCAAAATTGCATCTCCATGGTAGTGGCTATTCATATACATGTACATATCTATATACAGTATGTCCAGCGACCAACTAGCGATAATTTAAGGAATGAAATATACCTAATTTTATCTGCATTTTACATTTTGATAGTAAGTAGGAACTTTACACGAAACATTTTTCAACTAACTCATTTTTCTTGGTCTTCCCATCATTTAAGGTATCAAGTTGTTCTTTTTGAATAACCCTTTCGGTTGTTCGGTTTTCATAAAAATACAGGCTGTTTTTTATTTTCACCGATTCCATACGTGTATCGAATTGAGCCGGGGCTCAAGCAGGTAATTTTTCAAAAATCTTTGAATTGAATTTGTCATCATCAATATTCAGGGTGCTTTCCCTCCAACTACCGTCTTTTTTTCCAGCCTGTATATATATAAGACGCAAAGAGCGCATAAAGCAAAGCAAAAGCAAAGCAACAAACCATAATTGTCCCACTGCTGGGCTCGGGGTCTCCTCTCACAATGTGAGGGGTTTTAGGCCATAGTCTACCACGCTGGCCAAGTGCGGAATGGTAGACTTCACACACCTTTGAGAACTTTATGGAGAACTCTCCGATGTGCAGGTTTCCTCATGATGTTTTCCTTCACCGAAGCAAGTGATAATTAACTTCTAATACGCACATAATATTTGAAAATTGGAGGTGCGTGCCAGGATTTGAATTTGTGCCCCTTCGTTCGGGAGACCAACATTCTAACCGCTAGGCTATCACTGCTTTAAAGAGCGCATGCCTCTTTAAAATGCAAAATGTCAGTCTTCTACGCCGAGCTCTGAAATGCTAATTCCAGGCAGGATTGAGTGGATGGATTCAATCTAAACTAAATATAGATAGATAGATAGATAGCTTACTATCTTTCCTCTGCCTGCACGATATGCCGGTGGCTGTATGCAATTGCAACTAGTTCTATGGAAATAAGTTTTATCGAATGAATATGTAGCGCTCATATCCCAGATTGGGTCGATTGTAACGATCAAACGAGTTAAGCTACGGAGCAGTCGATAGGAGGCAAGTGAAGCAGTCGGTCTCAATTTTTATCGTTAGATAGCCATGTTAGAGATCTTTGGATGGTATAAAAAGTTGGAATCTCTACTCCACTTGCTACTTACTACTTTTTTTTATAATAATAATGATTACGCTTCACACTCATGGCCCCACACTAGGATTCCCTGTCGTGGGTGCCATGGACAACACACTAGACAAGGGCATTCACACCCAGACCGAGAACAGAAATTCAAACTCATCATTTAAATTCCCGCCTCGCTGGGAATCGAACCCAGAACCCTCCGTGCGGCGATCTGGCATGCTAACCATTGCGACACACGGGTCGTCTTCACAAGAACATTTATTTAATTACACTTTTTTTATTTATTTTACCCTTAAATCAAAGTGGTACAAAAGGTGGACAAAATGCTTTAAGCATTCTCTGCCAGTCGACCTTTGGCTTAAACAGAGAGCGGAGGCGGTACAAAAAGGAAACTAGAAGGAAACTTTATAGTGAACTAGCTCTTGAACTCCTAGACTTTATGGATGATGCTTTCTTATACCACACATATTTCATTTAATTCAAAATTGTCACTGTCTATTTCTGAATCAATTTTCTGAAGAACTCAATCGAGTGAGCAAGGTACACGATATTTTCTTCCCACATTCACGTCACATGCCCGCAGTAACCACTTATCTCGGTCGAGCTATCCGTATACTCGGGTAAGTATGCAGGCATCTGAGATATTTTTAGGATAATTTTATATTTTTCACTTCATGTATTATTAATTTTTCTTTTTGAGAACAGTATGTCTGTAGAATTTGAATTAAAAGGGATGTTTTATACTACTACCTAATAGATAACTCATATATTTTACTAGTATTAGTATTATACCATTTAGTATAGTACTATGATATTTAATCGGTCATAGATGCATTTCTTTCCAGAAGACTGAACTAAAAAATCTTATATGCTTCCAAAAATCACAACATTACAAAAATATTCTAATCTTACCATCTTTATCTAAACTTTTAATATTTACTTCAATTGGAATTTTCTTCCACACAAATTCATACCTAACGTAAATTGGACACAATACAAAGGTGAGCGTGATACAAGAACCTCGAACATAAATTAACCTTTTAATTACAATCTCATTCCCGTTCTTGTTCCATAATTTGATTACCACGCTTTGCCCTTATGCGTCCCTAGTAATTATAACTCCTTCGTTATCGATATTTTCATAAATCTGGATTATATTTTCCATACAAGTGCAAAGCGTAGGCTTTATTGAAAGTTTATGTTTCAGCAAAAAACTTGTAAAGTTAAGATTTACTTTTGAGTGATTTATAATAATTAAACATTAAAACTTTCTAATTAAACTTGGAAACTAACTTTCCAAACAATTAACACTTGCCTGGAATTTTAATTGAAAAACCTAGATAACTACAATACAATTGTGATACATCTCATACGGTAAAAAAATCTGTTTCGGAAATAATTATATTTATTTTGTCGCTTTGTTTATTCTAATAGATTTTGTTTTTATACCTTGCTACATTCTTAAAATCATGTCTGGTTGCGCGAGCGATAATCATAATATGTTATATTAGTTATGCCATTTCATCGACCTCCGCGGCACTCCCACTGGCTGGTAAAAACCATAGAAGGGAAAAGAAAAACACCAAGATTGACGTAAGAAAAAACAAAAAGAAAACATAGAATTTTTCTCTCGTGTCATCCGCTACATAATTATCTTACGCCCGCATATTTTTTTAGTTCTAATCCGCATAAAGTTTTCTCCGCACATCGCTTAAAGTTCGTCCGCATCACCGCTTCATATTATCATTATACCGCCGCGCGGCTGGCTTTGTGTGTTCCTGTGGTTCCTCAAGAGTGGCAGCTGCGTGGGACACTGGTGAGTCGATTGATGTGCTTATCTGCTATAGCTTATTTTGTTTATTGCTCCGCACCGCAACGCTCCGCAGCGCAGCCATCATCGGCTTATTTTAGTTTCTTCTTTTTTTTTCCTGGAGGGGCTATTTACACGCTCCTCCATTTATTGGTCCATTCGAGCCTGATTATTGAATCAGTACATAATTATATTATCCCGCATTCATTCCCGCATTAATTTATTAATTTTCTTAGCTTTTGCTTCCTCCATTCAAAATGGAGACTCATAAAATTAAATTGCTTCAAGCTAAAGCTGAGATCATTTTCCAAAGGGTCACTAAATTGTGTGATCAATCTAAAAAAGTATTTGTTACTGCAGATACGCAATCAACAGAAAACTTCATGGCAGAATCGGAAATGATCGATGAAATGCGCCATGAATTCATGTCTATTATTGACACTATAAATGATTTAAATTTGGTTTTAAATCCCGAAGCTGAGCCTGATTTTAAAGGTTTAATTTCGTTTGACGACGCATATACTCGTGTAAAACGTGTCCGCAATAATATAAATTCCACTATACAAGTGAATTCTACACTTACCATTACGCCATCACAACCAGTGAAAAACATTGTTAAATTACCGCCTATCGTTATTCCTTCTTTCGATGGTAAGCCTGAGAATTGGCCTGTGTTCTATGAGTCGTTTAAGGCTAATATTCACAACAACCAGCAGCTGTCTGACTCGCAGCGCGTGCAGTATCTGATAGGTAGACTGACGCATGGTGCGCAGCAAATGGTTGCCGGTATCGTACCAACTGGTGAAACTTATCACATCATTTGGAACAGTTTGGTAAAGAAATACCAAGACAAACGGTCATTAGGTACTTTCTATTTAAATAATATATTGGAATTAAAGAATTGCACGCAGACAGTTAACAGTTTAAATAGTTTTATTGAAAAATACTCCGCTTCGATTGCCGCTTTAAAACAATTAGATATCCCCGATTTAACAGATTTCATTCTATTTAATTTAGCTATAAAAAAGTTAGATTTACAAACGGTGCAGTCTTTTGAGTTGTCCGTTCGCTCTTCAGAAATACCTACCTCTGAAGAACTTGTGTCATTTGTTCAAGATCAAGTAAAAATATTAGAACGATCGAGTAACTGTAATAGCTTTTCTCAAACTCGTTATAACCCGCAAAAGTCAGATTCCAATACTCGCAAATCTCTGACTTTCATTACTCAACAAAATACTCAATCTTTTAAAACCGCTCCTTGTGTCATGTGTAATAGTACCGAACATTTACTTTTTAATTGCACCAAATTTAAAAATCTAGATTCTCCTAAAGAGCGTTATGAGTTCGTAAAATCAAAGTATTGTTGTATTAATTGTTTGAGCTCATCGCATTCATTTTCGAATTGCAATTCGCGTAATGTCTGCCATTATTGTCAAAAGAGACATCACTCACTTTTACATTTTAATAATTTACAAAGAAGTTCAAATACTTCATCGGTAAAATTACACGCATGCTCGCGCGAAGTAGCTGGTAAGGAGAAGACGACCTCTTTGAATAATGAACCGCATGTTCATTCTAATATGGTCGCTAATTCAATTAAACCTGCTCCAGTGCATTTGATCGCTACGAGTGACAGTTTGTCGCCCGCTACTATGGTATCACTCGATAATAATAATTGTAAATCTCGAACAACCATACTTTTGTCGACCGCGCAAGTTTATGCATATAATGAAAATAATGAACGGAACGTCATTCGTCTATTACTGGACAATGGCTCCCAAAATAATTTAATTACATTAGCTTGTTGTAATTCACTCAACTTATCTGTAATTCCGCTTTATAATTCTTCTCTTAGGGGCGTAGGTTTATCGTCTCGTCCTATTCATGGCTACGTTGATTTGACAATTGAGTCACGCGTTTCACCGCATAAATATAATATTCATGCGTTAGTTATAGATAACATAACAGACAAATTGCCAGCATTCGAGATTGATGCTCGCAACTTTGAATATTATAATAGAGTACCTCTAGCGGACCTCACATGGAATACCCCTGGTAACATTGACATGGTCATTGGTGCCCAATTATTCCCATATATTTATTTGGGTAAACAATATAAACCGAATATTTCATCTTCACTTCCGCCCGCTTTTTCGACCACATTTGGTTACATTTTAATGGGAGACTTTCCTTCGTGGTTTGTTGATAATAATAATCAACCCGCTTCTTGTTCTTTTACCGCGATTACATTAAGTAGTCTGGAGTCTCGTCTCCATAAATTTAGGAAATTGGAGGAAATTCCTGATAAACGGTTTCTTTCATCTGACGACACAGAATGTGAAAATTTGTTTTCTAGTTCTGTTGTTCGCAATAGTGATGGGCGATACGGTGTAGCCCTTCCCTTTAGTCGAAATCCCGCTAACCTCGATAGTTCCCGCATAGTGGGACACCGCCGTTTACTTGCGTTGCAACACTTGGAACATAAGTTTCAACAATCTACCGCTTTACGCGCTGATTATAACCAAGTCATCGCCGACTATATTAAATATGGTTACTATAATATCCCGCACCGCGCCGTCATGCGGCAAGATAAAGCAACGACTAAGTTGCGAGTTGTTTTGGACGTAAGTGTCAAAAATCACACAGGGTTGTCACTTAATGATATTTCATATTCAGGGCCAAACCTACAAGCTGATCGATTCTTAATTTTATTTGATTTTTGTTTATTTCCGATTGCATTAACCGCAAATATTAAGCAGATGTTAAGCACCGCAAATATTAAGCAAATAGGGGTTCCGGAGTCATATCGTCAACATTTAAAAATATTATTTAGTTTTTCTGGAAGTGAAAAATCACGCACTTTTCAATTTAACCGCATTCCTTTTGGTCTTAATTCCAGTCCATTTGTGGCAATGCGCACTGTACGCCAGTTAACATCAGATGAGTATTCTCGTTTTCATGATGCCGCTTCTGTCATCCAGTCGAATAGTCTTTATATGGACGATTTGGTGACGTTAGTGTCTGACAAGGACAGCGCTATAAGCTTAGCTAACGAGTTAATTTCTTTGTTTATAAGCTGCTCTTTTGATCAGTTTAAATGGGCCCGCAATTATTCCGAGTTTTTTGATAGCTTGCCACGCTCACACCGCGCTCCAGTTAATTTCTCTGACGATTTTAGTAGCAACCTGAAGATATTAGGTCTAACTTGGTCTCCAGACGAAGATGTATTTCAATTATTTACTACTTGTAGTGACAATAAGTGTACAAAACGCACTATACTTTCTTTTGCCGCTCAACTTTTTGACGTTTTGGGCCTGATATCTCCAGTTATAGTACACGCGAAGTTGCACAAAGATCGGTGGATTAGCAAAATGGGCTGGAATTATACGCCTCCAGAGAATATAATAAAATATTTTTCATTGCTCTTTAAGGAACGACCTTTACTATCGGAAATAAAAACACCGCACCATATTGGATTTTCTAATAACTGTAGTTTAAATGTAGGTACATTTTGTGACGCAAGCCTCAACGCTTATGGTTGTGTGATTTATTTACATATAACTGATGAGGCCGGAAATATCATTTTGAGACTCTTGTGTTCCAAATATAAAGTTTTTCCTGTTAAAATTGATACGCTCGCTCGATTAGAGCTATGCGCCGCTCTTTTAATGTCCCGCTTAATAAAAACTATTATTAATACTTATACTAACCGCATTTCGTCATGGAATAAATGTTTGCTAAATTCGCGTCCGCTTTGTTTGTTGTCATCCGACCCTCAACCTGAGGTACTGACACCCGCTCATTTTTTAATGTCGACTCCCATTCAATATCTTCCCGCAAACGATCTTTCTGATGAACGTGTTAATTTAAGCGACCGCAAAAAACTGTTAGACATTTTCTTACAGTCATATTGGAAAAGGTGTAGGTCTGAATATTTGCAAACGCTACAAGTCAGGCAGAAATGGTGTACTCCTGACAATCCAGTTCGTGTTGGAACTGTGGTTCTAATTGATCAGGATGACATACCACCTTTACGTTGGCCATTAGGTATTATCCAGGAAGTTTATCCTGGTAGTGATGGTGTAATTAGAGTCGCATTAATTAAAACGCAAAGTGGCACGTTTAAACGACCTGTCGTTAAACTTTATCCCATACCTACACAATAAATACTTATAATTTTCATTCATGATTTTTATCAGTTTATTATAATGTAATTTTCCTTTCATATCAAATTAGGATTTCAAGGATCATATCTCTTGAATTTACACCGCACAGCTTAACTTGAATTTCATTTATTTTCTCTTTTTTCCTTTTGAAAGTTCTCCGAACTTCCAAGCCGGGGAGCATGGTTGCGCGAGCGATAATCATAATATGTTATATTAGTTATGCCATTTCATCGACCTCCGCGGCACTCCCACTGGCTGGTAAAAACCATAGAAGGGAAAAGAAAAACACCAAGATTGACGTAAGAAAAAACAAAAAGAAAACATAGAATTTTTCTCTCGTGTCATCCGCTACATAATTATCTTACGCCCGCATATTTTTTTAGTTCTAATCCGCATAAAGTTTTCTCCGCACATCGCTTAAAGTTCGTCCGCATCACCGCTTCATATTATCATTATACCGCCGCGCGGCTGGCTTTGTGTGTTCCTGTGGTTCCTCAAGAGTGGCAGCTGCGTGGGACACTGGTGAGTCGATTGATGTGCTTATCTGCTATAGCTTATTTTGTTTATTGCTCCGCACCGCAACGCTCCGCAGCGCAGCCATCATCGGCTTATTTTAGTTTCTTCTTTTTTTTTCCTGGAGGGGCTATTTACACGCTCCTCCAATGTCACTCATAGTTCGGCGGCTTGTATCGAACCTATCATTGGCCGTGTTCCGATTCAGAGCTTAAGAATTAAGTTCTTTCTCTCTTCTTCTCTCTTGGCCGGTAACGCATCATTTGGTACTTGGCGTTGCTGATGTCCATGAGCGACGATACACTTACCACCAGATTGTGACAATACCGTAATCACGTTCGTTAGGTATGCCGATCAAAAAAAAAAAATACGGAAATTAATTTAGTTCGATGTTGGGAAGAATGGATGTGTTGATAATGATTCTGTTGGTAAACTAGCTTACAACACATGATTCACGCATCCAATAATCAACTTTATTTCCAAAAAAAAAATCAACTTTTACTAAACTGGCTGTAACCCTAAAGTGTCATCATAATAAAATGAACATTATTCGTCACCTCGTGTATCAACCGCCCAATTACCTACATCCGTGATTCAATTAAAACTTTACCGCCACATCCGGGTCACAGGTACGGGTGAAATTTAAATAAGCGGCTAATTAACTGGGTAAGATTTTTAACCCTTATATAAACCGATTTTCGTTTAAATTAATAAGATGCTGTGATAAGAATCTATTGTATGATTAGAGATCGTAGAGGCACTGACAATTCATATGATTTTCCAAGTGAAATAGATCCACTTAAAAAATCCCTTGTCATCTTCATTACAAATACTTTATTCTAATAAAAATATTTTTACAGGGAACCAGGTACATATTACTTCTGTAAATCTTATCCAGAAATGCCAAAATAGCAATAGAAGTGCGAGAAACTCCTAAGGTGAATACTTACTTACTCACCTTAAGGAGTTTCACAAAGAATTTTTATGCCATCAGACTATGCAATGTACTATCCTACTATTCTATTAATCCTACAAACATAAATGCGAAAGTTTCTGAAAATGTTACGGAAACCTTTACGAATTGAGGTTATACTTGGCACACAGAGAGACCAAGTCCAAAAAAAAAATATGGGTGGATTTCATCCCGATTATATGTTCCTGTGGGATGATTTGGACGTTTGAAGCCGCAAGTGGAATCTAGTATTGAATAACTGTGAATTCAGTTTGAGATTCTTATAAAATAATTCTTATTCATCTGTCCCCATATTTATTTTATGTAAAAGTAAAGGTCACTAAAATGGATTTCAACATGCACCAGTAGTTTTGAAAGATCATATTTAAATTCATAAATTATCACTAACTTCAGCGAGCAAAAATCTCGAGAAAACCCGAAACCGAGAATTCTCTGTAATGTTCTCAAAGGCGAAATGTACTTCAACTGGACTCGGGTAGCGTGAAGATATGTGGACTTGGAGTTTGCAGATGGATTTCCTTTTATTCTGATACTAGAGCGTTATGGCTGCGGCTTTGACTGGATTTTCCAGAACAATAACTACCTCATATCCTATTACAGATGTTGATTTACCTGTGTGCAAAATTTCATGAAAATCCGTTCAGTAATTTTTGCTTATATATACAGTATCAGAAATATTATTCTCTTGTTCTTAATTCATCATTCGACGTCGGCACAGTATGTCATAGGAATTCTTTTATATAACATCATTCGTCATCTTAACGGTTATTTCTTTCTTAGTCATATCATCGATCACATTAATATCATCCGTAAGTGCCATCTTTCTTTTAACTTATAGTCTTTCATTTTATATTTATTATTAATACTCAGCTCATTAAATACCTATCTATCATTTCATATTTTATATTCATTCATTAAATATTATGTAACTTTGTACATGTACCTATAATCCCAGTATTACAATTTTGTAAGTGCATCATAAAATTAAAGTAGATCATTATGGTGACTATTAGATATTCAGATTATTCAGTCGTAATTACCTTCGCATTACGAATTCATGATATTCAGCTGTGTTTGTTAAATTTGCAGTACATTTCTCGTTGAATTAAGCTACAAATGTATTACGTCCACTCTGGCGCTGCGATGTACACACTCGTATAACGAACAAAGTTGGGAAGCTGTAACTAACGGATTAGATGATGTTGTCATAAGTCATACTAATAATTATATCCAGGCAATATTTATAGCGTGCTGGTTTCATTGAGATAAAACTGAGCTAAAGCTTAGAACAAAGAAAACTATTTGGTTATATAATTTTTAACATAAATAGAAGTTATAAGAGACAAACTTGCAAGTATGATGCCGAATATCGAGCTTGCACACCGACAGCCAAAACGCAACATGATGGAGTTAGCTGATAACTGTTTTGTTACAAGATGAAGGAATAGCCGTTTAAGCAAATATCCATTTTAATCTAAGGCTAAGATGCGCAAATTCCAACTTTAACACTGCCTGTATCAATAGAAGTTCAAGATACAACAAGAATATTTACTGTTTAGTTTTATTTTAAAAATAAAATACAATAATTGTTCTGATGGGAGATATGTACTTTATCTATCATGCGGTAGTGACAGTAGAATACCTTTATAACACAGTTTCCACTACTTTAAACGGAAAAATGCGTTATCTATAAATATTAAGTAATAAAACACACTCTTTGTGATTCGCTCTATTCAGTGGCTCGACACCTTTTTGATTCCATTCCAATATTTCCAACGCGTTCCAATTCGGGAAGAAATAAAATAAAAATTGATACTCCATGGAAATATTTTTCTTCGGATGTTTTGAAGTTGAACTCTATTCTCAAAACCATAGGGTTCAAAAGAGCTTGGTTTTATTCGTGAGTATAGCTTACGAGCTTCCATCGATTTTTATACGCAGCACTACCAGAAGCTTAATTACTTAGTTGGTTGATTAATTATTACATGAGATCGTTTATAGAAAACCTAATATTCAATTTGGATTTGGCCGAATTTCTAAGTGTTCAGGAGGTTCAACGAAATTAGTCCTTAAATCAATAGAATTATAGACTAACTAGCTGACCCGGCGAACTTCGTATCGCCTAAGAATGTAACAAATCAGAGATCATTAAAATCGGTACAGCCGTTCTTATTTCCGTGTCCTCCCTCTCACTCTCCCTCTCCCCCTCTCCCTCCCCCTTCTCCATCCCCCTCCTCCCCCCCCTCTCCCTCTCTCTCTTCCTCTCCCTCTCCCTCTCCCGCTCCCGCTCCCGCTCCCGCTCCCGCTCCCGCTCCCGCTCCCGCTCCCGCTCCCGCTCCCGCTCCCGCTCCCGCTCCCGCTCCCGCTCCCGCTCCCGCTCCCGCTCCCGCTCCCACTCCACTCCCCTCCCCTCCCCGTGTTACATAATCGGGATCCGCGGAACATGCGCGAGCTGTCCGGCCGCGGGGCCGGTGATGATTGTACTACTCGTACAATCACGTTGTCACGTAGTTTCTTTACTACGTAATATCTTCCGAATGGAATGTCCGATTTGAGTAATTCAAAAAGTTATCTATAGGTATTGAAACAGTTTTGAATATGAAATGATTTATTTGGATAAGGATTAATACGAAGGTATGGTTTTCATGATCTGATTTTGGTCATCTTTTTTATTAACTTTTAAAATGTAAAAAGTGGTTATAGTGACATAACGACAATAGTTGGACATATAGTATTACGAGGTTTTTTGTAGATATTGATATGTTCTACAATATTGTACCACATTTTTTTGTTCTATCATCAACAGTTTCCGCAGCGTATGCGATGAAAGAAATTTTTAAGCAAATTTTTTCACACTTTGGTTCACGTTACTGATGTTTTAGCAAGGATCCCTAATTTTTTCTAGTAATAAATATAGCCTATGTTACTCATGAATAATGTAGCATTCTAATGGTGAAAGAATTTTGAAAATCGGTTCAGTAGTTTTTGAGTTTATTCGTTGCAAACATACAAAAATACAAAAATATAAAAATACAAAGCTTTCCTCTTTATAATATTAGTATAGATGTAGTTTTACGTAGTACGATAGTAATTAATTTCCTTTGTTTGTTATTTTAAAATAAGAAGAGTGGGTAATACATTTCAACCATAGCAGAAATTGTATATAATATACATACCTAATACTATACTCTCTATTATGTTTCAAACTGCTAAAAATGCACTTCTTCCTGGACCTAGGTCTTTCCTAATTGGCAACAATCCAATCTATCAAAATGTATCTAAATCGATCGGCCTTTTATTTTCATGCTGTTATTTATGTTATTAGTCTATCTAACTACAACCTGTGCTCCTTTGACCACGACATGGACATCATTATAATAAGCAGACAGGCTAAGGACAGTCAAACATAAAGGTAAGATCCCGAAAAGTAAAGCTTAAGTTCTATTTATATAAGTATACTCGTAGATTTGGAATATGTTGGATCGTGATGCACGCAGCATTACACTTCATAATAAAAAGGTGCGCAACATAACATGTCAATAATTTGTATTATACATTGATTTTTGTTGACCCTGTAGCCTAGTTGGTAGCGACCCTGCCTGCGAAACAAGGGTTCCCGGGTTTGATTCCCGGCAGGGGCAGATATTTATGTAACAGATAAATATCTGTACTCGGGTCATGGGTGTTATTGTGATGTGTTACGTGTGTCGTCCGTGCCACCCAAGACACAGTTAAAAACCAGATACGGGGGTATGAGTGTGTAAGCGTTTATTTATTTATTATTATTATATTATTGATATGTAAAATAGATTTTATTCTGGAAAATTAAGAGATCTAAATTAATAAAAGCTGAAACCATTTAACTACGCCCAATTAGCTTACAGAGGAAGAGGAGGAAAGTTTCTCATTCAAAATGCAATTGCGGTGACAACTACTTCGCTACGAAGGCTACCACTTTAAATAAGTAGTGGTCTGTTTTTACGTCTATGATGGCAGAACAAGTGGACCACCTGATGGTAAGTGTTCGTCGCTTTGAACATCAATAAGTCAAAGGTATCTCTGATGTTTCTGAAAGAATAAAAGCCCGCTATTTATAGATTTCCAAACATCACAAGTATCTGGTATGGCCTCAAGATGTTAATTAACGAAAACATTTAAAAAAAAACAAGATTTGGTTAAGGTGACTATCAGGATGTGTGACTCTTACAAACTCTCATTACAGAAGCTTCTTGACAACATTACTAAGCTGTCAAATGACAAATGTCACTGGCAGTGTGTTATAAGATAAACTATAATCAGCCATTGTTCTAATGACAATGGCGCTGGTTTAAATAAAGAACAATAAAACAAAGCCGTCAGCTACAGAGCGACGTCACATCAGACTGATTTGACAGTGCCGTGATGTTGGAAGTATATTTCTAATTAATTTACTGTCAGTATTGTTACTGAATTATTAAAGTCGACGTCACCATAATTTTGCTCTTTTGTCCTTGTTCCATCTGCATCCTAACACGTTAAAATTGGCATAATGCAGGTGAGGCCAACACTTCGATTGGTGACTTACCATTGCCAAAACCATTGACCCACGAACGCTCAAAACCATATTAATAATAATAATAGTTTTTTGTAAGTAAATGAAGCACTTCAATACTGCTGAAAAACAGATATTTACCCAAGAAGCGTTCCGCAAAACGCGTTAAGGACAAAGCCGCATATAAATATCTATTTAAACTTGACAGCCACGAAAAAAGGATTTGAGGAAAAAACTCGGTATCGCTACTAACATAATAGTTATTTCGCATTACGTAAAAACAAAAAATCGCAATGTCGTGTTTCGTGATTGTAAATAGTGTAATGTAGAACTAAAACAAATTGGAAACGAAATGTAAACAAATCTTTACGTTTCCAACGAGGTAATATTTTGCCGATACGCAGGGTATAAATAAATTTGATAAGCACCTTTGTCACGTCAACCTATTCCCAGATGCGATCACGATATTAAAGGTATTTGAAAAAAATTGGATTGTGTGAAGACGAAAGTTCGATCAAAACTCAGCAAAATGTTGCAAAATTAAAAAACCGGGCAAGTGCGTGTCAGACCACGCGCAATGTAGAGATCCGAAGTAGTAACTTTGTCGACTATTACAACCACTTATGCTAACATAGTCGTGATAGTTTCCCTTGTAAATAACATCATAATAAAATTATAAAATATTTTTGAGAATTTTTCACTTGTCCAACTTCAACCGTTTTCTTCTCTCTTTCTTGGCCGGCAACGCATCAGTGATGCCTGATGGACATCCCTGATGTCCATGAGCGGCGATAGCTACTTACCATCAGGTGGATCGTCAGATCGTATGCCGGCTATTTCTATAATAATAAAAAAAGCTATATTAAACTTCTGATAAGTTTGTAATGCGATGCCCCTTCTTAAATCAAAACAAATGTAGATATAATCGTAGCTCCAAATCCATTGAATACCGAATATCGAATTGCACCTAAAATCTTATATGACTAAATATTTATCACTAAGAGCTACAAAAGGTTTTTGGGTCCAATCCTGCTCGGACACCAAATAAATTGAAGGGTCACAGGGCACTTTATAAGGGATGCCGAGTGTTGGACCGAAATTCGAGCCATTTACCATCATCTAATGTTTCTAAGTTTCTCATCATATTGTAGAGGAAACAAACTTATTCATTTCTGCATTTCACATGTGGATTATTTTGAAATGAAATTCAGTTTGAAAGTTAATTAACCGTGTGTCCGCGGTGTAAAACGTAAAAGAGCTAGTTAACAAGCGAGTTCTCCGTTTCCTTATTGGCAACGGGATGTTGTGTGTTGGTTAATGTTATAAGAATAGCTGAAGAATGAGCAGATGCGCCACCTTATGGGAAGTGGTTAGCGTCGGACAATAAATTAGTTGCACCAAACTATAGCTAGAGTAGCTTAAGTAGTTAAAGAGTAATAGTGGATGAACTGCGAAATCCAAAACATTGCGCGTGGCCTGACACTTATTTGGCTGATTTTAAAAATTAGGTGCGTGAAAAAAACTTCTCACGGAGTTCTCCGAAATGTTTTCAAATGTTTCGCATTTCGCCTGCGTGTTGGACTATTGCCTATTCCCGTCATAGTGACCCGAGCCCAGCAGTGGGACATTTATGGGATGTGATGATGATGACGATGTCGATGATGGTAAGTGGTACCTGCCACCACTGTGCATCTATAACACCAGACTAATAAAGAAAAATTAAAATTTTTACCATCCAAATACGGGATGTGAGTGTGCAACCCATCTTCTTTGTATTATAATAATATGAAAGCAATAAATTATAAGTAGTAGGTATAAGAGAAATTCTCATTATTTTCGTGTCGAGTCAGCAGTGATCGGTCCCTAATCAAGTTTCTGGACAAACTCAGAGCTTCCCGTTTATCCGAAGCACAGAATTTAATTTCTATTCCGATTGGAAATAGGGCTGCCTTTTGAGCACAATAAGTTAGGATATTGGCTGCTAAATAACGTGCCCTATATAGTCGGTCCATTTAATAATTGCCTAAGCCTTTATAACTAGACTAAGTTCATTATTTTCGAGAATTGCATTGGCAACTAGTTGCCGCACTATTTTTTATTGCTGATAAGTTTATCAGCAGCTTGGCTTCAGTGCGGATTATTTTGAGGTGAAAATCGTATTAATACCCACAGATCTTCAAAAAACCGTGTATTTATTTAAATACGACAACCATGACCGAAACATTCAAATGCGCACGTCTGAAACATTCATATGCGCATGTTATCTATTTCAAAATTAATCTGAATGATTGACAACCCTATATAGATAACAGGGACCTTGTTAGGAGACCGAAAATGTGCTGTTTAAATCATGGATTCAGAGGGTCTCTTAGTAGTCTCCCAACTCGTATTAATAAGGAATCCATCTGCTTCACATTCCAAAATTTTATGATAAATAATCTCACCAAAAACATAAATCTGAAATGAAAGCCAAGTTCAAAAATAAAAGAATTGAGATCTAAATGGGTGCCCAGTTCGGTTTAGAAAATCCTAAAATTTTAGTCACGAGAACATGTAATTCAAGCTCTACATTTGACTTAGCTAGTTTTCACGAACCTACAGGCTATATTATATTTGCTTTATTATCTTCATTAAATCTGTTAGGTTGATAATTACCTGTTACGTTTCTATAATTTGGTTTGTTGGTAGCTAGGTAAGTAGCTAGTAGCTACTACTACTACTAATGAAAACTAGCCAAGTCAGATGTAAAACTTGAATGTCATTAATTGATAGTAGGGAATAGGAATTTGGTTAGGTTTTTGATCCTATAGCACTAAAATGCGGATATTTAAAAGTTATTATATCAATAATAGTTTGAGCTACATTTATGAAATTTTAAATTCTAAATAAGCTAACGAGTTTAATAAATATGCAAAATTTCATGTATGCAGATTAAATATGTAATAATCTTGAGTTGTGAAGAGGTCAAAAGTAGCTCGAAATGGTTCCTATAATATACATCTTATTAACATAATAATAACATATTAATATAAAATATACACTTTGGGCTGCGTTACAAGTTTCCTTTTTTTGAACTTTGGCTGGAGACGCTGCCGCATGTTTAGATAGTTCAATACTAAGAAAATTTTCCAAGTGAATATTTTAACTCAGGTAACCTAAAGGATTTAAGTTGCAAATAAAATTACTTGATTTGCACATTTACAGTGTACCTAATACTGATATATTTTCGTTAACACAATTATCAACACTTAAATTTTTACACCACAAGCTTTTTGTATTTGTATGAAATAAATTTTGTAATGTAGTCTATCAAACAAACGTAGTAAGTATACTCGTTAATCAATACATGAACATACTTAACTTACATACATGCGTACGTTTGAAAATGATTAATTTGACGTTGATCAAATTCATAGTTCAAAGTAGATTGTATTTTATACCAAAGCATCAAAAACAAAAAGATGAACCCAACGCGCTCATTAACTGATTAAGAAGAGGTTTCTACTCCAGCATGAAAGTTGAACAGTGAAATGAAAACTCGACGATATATACTTTAGCGTGAAAATATACAGAATAAAATAAAAGATAATTTCAAAATATTTAGAGATCATTAAAATTTTCTCCGATTCGAGTTCTGGGTTTTAAAAACAAATTTTACTTCGGCATCGTCGTCATTATGAAATTCTTTATTTGGCGTTTAATTTTTATTTCTTCCCATTTTTTGGCATTTTGAATTCGTGGAAAGCTTTGAAATGCTCAAAAATATTTCATCTTATTTGAATAAAAATGAATTTTAGTATTTTGTTGATAACCAGAAACTCAAAAAACGGCTGAACCAAGTTGACTATTAATGACTTTAAAATTTTCGTAATGGTCCAAAGATGGTTGTTACGGAAGAAAAATCAAAGTGCGCTGGTATAATGTGGTAATAAGGTGACATGGGACATAAATTGATGACCCAAATTATCAAAGATATTGCCATCATAGCAAAAGTTTCCCAATATGAAGAACTTAATGGACATAAAGGAAATGTAACTAAGTAGTCATTTTAAGAGAACAATGTCTATCGGATCAACTAGTGATATAATAAAAATTAAAGTAAGTACATAGTTAGAATTGTTTAAAAGAATTTTTAATATTACGTATAGTACGTACTTTTCTGCTCTCTAAAACACATTCTGACGTCGAGGTAACTCTGAAATATCTTAAAAGCTGTGGTAGTGTGACATATAGTGCTCATTTTGACACTGCAAGCTGTTTCAAGTGGTTCGTCTATGAAACTCTAATTTAGGATCTTGTAACATAGCTGCAGTAAAACTTGAAATTAGCACTTCATGTCAAGTTGAACTTTATAAATCATGAAGTTGTAATGTTTAAGCTTCCTTCTACAGAATATCGCAAAACTGCACCGTCTTATGTATTGGTGATAACTTTTTATCTGACTTATAACATCACTATTTAATTCTCAGGTTTGTTTCTTCTTCTTCAATCTATTACACTTGCCTATAGCTCACAATATGCATCTTATCTATTGATTCGTGTCACTTCAACTCGTTTGCCATTTAAGCGTCTATATAGTAAGAAATCCAGCTAAACAAATAGTAGAATTATTCGATCTGTGCGACTTTCATTTAAAACAAAAGGCTCGCAAAAATTCCATCTCATTCGAACGACCCGTACAAGTCAACGTTAAACGATTTACATTTCATTACAGGGGTTCAGCCTGTTGGCAAATTCCCTATTAATATTACTAAGCTGCAACCTGTTAGTGGGACCTAACGGCTTTGTACGTATCGAACTTTCCCTGTGAGAAACTCGCGGGAACAGCCTAGTGAATTATTTAGCAGATTTCAAGCTGCCGAAGTTCCGCCAGCTTTGGTCAAGGTTGAATAACGCAAAGACTTTCTAATTCAGACCTCATTCAGTTGGTGTATTATTGAATAGATAAAAACTCGGGTGTTTATTCATTCTTGTGTACGAGTAAATACTCGTATAGTATTGTATATTATCGTATAATCTAAATAGATTAGACTTGATTAATGAGTGACTGAATGACTTGATCAATCGTTTTTGCAATATTGATCATGGTGGATACGTTATATTTTCGTACATTAGTAATCTCATCAAAAACATAAATGTGAAATGAGAGCCAAGTTCAAAAAATAATAATTGAGATCTAAATGGGTGCCAAGTTCTGTTTAGAAAAGCCTAAAATTTTTGTCACAAAAACATGTAACTCAAGCTCTACATTTGGCTTGGTTAATTTTCACCTACCTAGGCTATGTTATATTTGTATAATTATCTTCGTTAAGTTAATTAGGTTGATGTAATACCTATGTTACTTTTCTAAAATTTGAACTAATGAAAACTAGCCAAGTCAAATGTAAAGCCACCCTTTCACTTTCCCTACATCTATTTGCTTATTATTTTTTATTCCATTTAGAAATATAGTGATGTAAACTTCATTCTTTTCACATATTACGAAGGTGGCTCATAAATTGTAGTATATTTTTGTATCAAAGTTATAATGTTGACACGACGGGAGCAGTGGAGGCAAGTAGCTATAATCTAAAAAGGATTCCCGGGGGCCCCACAACAAGATGAAACATAGTTCCCGCGTGGCAATCCCTCGATTTATACCCATTTTACTTAGAATTAATGTTTCTTGACGTTGAAGGCCGGTTTGAAAATGTTAGTCCTAAAGTAGTCTTAAATCATGATTTGTACTATTTGTCCGTTTTTCCGATTTAAAAATTGGAGGTGGTTTTCAATTCGGTTGTATTTTTTAATGTTTGTTACCTGAGAACTATGTAAGTCTTGTCAATCGACTTAGAAAATTATTTTCTTATTTCTTAGAAAATTATTGTTTTACTTTCAATTCCAAAATTCCATTTGATAATGGCATCCATGAAGAATTAATGGTCCTTATAGAGCGCTATTTTGTTAAAGTTGGTCAATAGATATTTAAATTCTATAAAACTCGACAGTACAGGTGGTGCCGCAATCTAGAATGCGGCGTTGAGAAAAACTACTTGTTCCTTGTTCAGGCTAATTTGACATGTTTGGTATTCGGTAAGGGATTTATTTATTTGTCTCGATCATCGAATTACGTCACCGTCGAAGCTCGTGTCCAATTGTCGTGCCTTACCAAATGTATAGTAAGAAATGAAATAGTTGTTCTGTGATTCCACAATTTATGAAGTTTAAAACTACCGATCAATCGCCATTACGATTGGAGAGGATATTTTATCGAATTCGTCTATAATCCGAAAAGGATACTCGTGGGAGCTCAACGCTTCTAACAAGATGAATCACGTTTTCCTGAGACCCTTCATTTATTAATCTTGAAAAACTGCGGCGGAGTTATTGATGTGATTATGAAGGTCAGGAAGATCTATTCGAAGAGTTTTTCTCGCAATTTTGTTCGCTTGATGCAAAATTATTAGATATATTTGTTACAATCGTCATGTAATTTTTCTTTCAAGTATACTAATAGTTTTGGCATTTTATTGCGTTATTTGTACGTGAATTAGCAGTTGAGCAAACGAAATATTAGTAAATGTTCACCGTCATTGCGTCACCAATGAGCATCAATAACCCCCAAAACGTTATCAATGCATTGTCGGCCAATATAGAAACGAAACCCATAATTGTATTTGGTAATTCTTATTTCAGTCAGCTTACCGACTGTGATTTTAAAGGAATAATGTATGTGTATCTAAATAAGTAGCGTTTACAAAATCACATAAAAGCATTCAATTCGACACAATCAATGGTTGAAATCTGAAAAGGTCAGATGTCTTTTCGTTCGCAAATACGAACGTCTAAAAATCCTACATCATCCCAGATTCAGCGAATCACAAGACGAAAAACTTTCCGTTCAATTGAAATGCGATCTAAGATTACGAGGGCTCTGCCGGATTGCTTACGACTAACAATTTGTAGTTTTTGTAAATAATAATAGGCAAACTATGCTTGCATCTATGTTCGCATGGATTTAGAAATTGCGGCAATTTAAAAGCGAAAATACGAAATTCACTTAGTCCCTATTTGTAATGAATGAATACTCTTTAATGTACGTACACTCTACATAGGCAAAAATTACAAAAATAGATATATATATATATATATATTATAGCAACAGAACTATTCTGGCAACTACCACTGACCATCATGTGGTCTGGTCATTTATTGGTCAAACGCTAAAACAAGATGGAACTAAACCTATAATTTAGTATACAAAAAGGAAACAACAAGCAACTAATTATAATTACACTGCAGTAAAAATATAATACTCAGGGGCGTTGACTTCTTCGCATTTAACAATACTCGTATTGTAGTCATGATAAATATAGTTAAATAACAAATTGCCTGTCACGTTTCTAGGAATAATGTAAGACCCAGGTAATTAACTAACGTTTTTTTTAACTGTAAACGTAAACTAGGGTAGCGTATGAGGACAGAAACAGAATAGTTCAAATGGTTTCATGTCAACTGTAATGAATATCATTTTATATAGCACTTTCGAAATAAATATAGGCAAAGTAGCGAATAATTAGGCACAAAATAATGTAACATTTAACACTGAGATTATAAACTTTTTTAATTAAAAATTTAATTACTAAAACTCAATGAAGTGAATGAACTCATTTGATTTGTGAATTTTCACACAATGACATGAATAGGTATGTTACACGACCAATAGTTCAATTACTGGTCACACTACCTACCGAACAAAAGCTCAAAAATAATCTAAATTTTACTAACAAAAAATAACCGACTTCAAAGTTACTCAAAAACCACTTGTCAGATCTCGTTCAAATTTATGTGGAATTACATGACAAGCACCTGCTTTTGATTAAAAAAAGAATCATCGAAATCGGTTGGCATGATATTGAGTTATTCGTCCATTTGTCACGCACATACTTAATACAAATTTAGTACTTATATGGTTTTATCATAGATGCCATGGTCAGATCTCAATAAAATTTATAAGGGACCACATGACAGCCACCAGCTTTCGATTAAAAATAGAATCATCAAAATCGGTTCGTCCAGTCCAAAGTTCTGAGGTAACGAACATAAAAAAAAACAGTCGAATTGAGAACCTCCTCCTTTTTTTGAAGTCGGTTAAAAAGCGGCATAAATTAGCTATAATCTCTAATTGACATAACTTACAATTCAATAAATTTAATTACGAAAGCAAAAAAACGAATAAACAAAACTGAATCACGCACTGTTAACTTCACATATTTAACACAAAAGCTGAACTTCTCATCTAAAACCGCATTAACCATCATTCATATTATAGTTGAGCTAGTTTCCACAAGTTGCCAAAACTTTGATTATTTGGGGCGAAGTTCACCTGCTTTGACTGTTGTGCGGCTATAACTGGGCGAGTTATGTGCTCCTCCGTGCGTGCCTTGAATCGTTTGCGCAGTGTCACGACCTCACGACCTCTTCGGATGTACTGAGAGCCTAGTACTTCAAATTGCTCTCATATGTCAAATGTATACATATAACATAAAGCAGCTTTTGGCAACATGTTTTGCAATGTAAAAGACGACCATTTTACCTTAATTAGCTCACTGAATGTAGATAAATTTTATATATCCTTACCTTACATTTTACTATCCCGAAAACTTCTTACATTTCTCCTTATTATGTTTGTTAAATACACCCCAGAGGTTAAGTAAAATAATGTACTGTTTAGTTGTAACCGTACATCTCGTCATTTGTATAATTATGTTATAAGGGCTTGTACAAAAACCTGCGAGCTCACACGTCGCGTCGCAAGAACTTGCGAATTGATTCGCATCGCACATTCCTGCTATGTTACGTCACACTTGTTGACAACACTTTTAAGTCGGCTCTGAGACAGCGTGTGGGCAAGACGTACACACATCAAATTAAATTTGAGATCACTTTGGAAATACGAAATCTTTTTTGTTACGTTAGAATAAAACGTTTTTTCTTTTTCTTCTAAGATTCTTCATTTAAAAATCAAATCTTTTAATAACAAATTCATATTTTCTATGAAAATAGTTCCCTCCGGCGTTCATAATAGTAATAAATGGATGAACCCAAAATCTTCTTTGTTTCTTTTGCCTGTATCTCCTAAGCAATAACAAAAGTGCACACTTCTTTTTACGATCCATGTCACGATTTAGTTTTCAAAATACGTCCCAGTACGGTTGACGGTCGTCAAAGGAATGGTCACCTTATCGTGGAAGGGAGACGCCTTGCCGCACGAAATCGTATCGCAGCAATTCGTGTCGCAACTTTTTGCGTTGCGAATTCGCTTCGCAGTTTTGTGTACAGTCCCTAAGTGAAATAGAAATATAAAGCCAAGCATCTACCTATTATAATTTTGGCAAATTTTATACAGACTGAATTTATGAAGCACTTGTTTTTATTATTTTTTAAGTGGTGCTTTAATTTTTCACGTATATTCATTACGTTCGAATTAGCACTTTGAAAACATACAAAACTTATCGCAGCCAGAGAACCCAACGCAACGCTAAAACTTCACAAAAATAAGTAACAAAGCAAACAGCTAACATAAAAAGAATGATCGAAACCATTGACGTGCTCGAATTAGTTTGATAATTTGGTGAATAAAGTAAAAGCGGGGTTAATACAGCCATACACATGGTCTTGTTATTACAAGAACGGGGACACAGATAATGGAGCTGTTTGTACTCCTCTGTGGTTTGTTATTTGGCTGCCAATTTGGAAACAACTTTTATCGATGTACTTCTGTTACTCGTATGTTCCACTGGAGTCCCATTGCTTTATGTAATTCTGTCATAAAGCGAGGTGTTTGGTTTTGTTTTCTGTCGTCCTCGTTTTGTTTAAAGAATGGACCTGATGTGGTACTTTAAATGAATCGTTGAAATCTGCGCGCTAGATAAGAGAACAGGCTCTTTTTGGATTATTACATTGAGTAGAATTGAAGAAATAAGTAGAACATCAGGAAACCAGTGTATTGTCTACTTACCTCAGGATTCTCACAATACCAGCGAGGAGGACTCATCTGAATTTTACCAAGAAAAAATAACCGACTTCAAAATAACTTAAAAACCACTCGTCAGATCTAGCTCAAAAAGTGAGACTACATGACTAACACCAGCTTTCGACTAAAAAAAGAATCATTGAAATCTGTTCACCCAGCCGAAAGTTCTGAGGTAACAAACATAAAAAAGCGGCCAAGTGCAAGTCGGACTCGCCTATGAAGGGTTCCGTAGCAGCAAGTAACATAATATAAAAGTTCTTGAAGTTCATTGTAACTTTGATCGAGGTAAATTGCGGTTTACGATTTATGACGTATTAAAAAAAACTACTTACTAGATCTCGTTCAAACCAATTTTCGGGGGAAGTTTGCATGGTAATGTACATCATATATTTTTTTTAGTTTTATCATTCTCTTATTTTAGAAGTTACAGGGGGGGTGGACACACATTTTACCACTTTGAAAGCGTCTCTCGAGCAAACTATTTAGTTTAGAAAAAAATGATATTAGAAACCTCAATATCATTTTTGAAGACCTATTCATAGATACTCCACACGTATGGGTTTGATGAAAAAAAAATTTTGAGTTTCAGTTCTATGTATGGGGAACCCCCAAAATTTATTGTTTTTTTTCTATTTTTGTGTGAAAATCTTAATGCGGTTCACAGAATACATCTACTTACCAAGTTTCAACAGTATAGTTCCTATAGTTTCGGAAAAAAGTGGCTGTGACATACGGACGGACAGACAGACAGACAGACATGACGAATCCATAAGGGTTCCGTTTTTTGCCATTTGGCTACGGAACCCTAAAAACGGTCGAATTGAATATCTCCTCCTTTTTTGAAGTCGGTTAAAAATGAGATCATGTATAGCAGCGGTACTATGTAATGTGTGGTATAGATAAAGTGTTACCCATTTGTTATGACGTATTACGATATCCGATTAATAACTTTCCGGGGCGATTAATCGAACGCCGTAAATTAGAATTCTAAATTATTAACTATGTTTGGATAAAGATTATAATTTGAGGGAAGGGATTTAAGGACTTCTAATACCAATCACGCCTTAAAATTAGACACTGGTTGGGAAATTATTTCTATTTGTAAATAAATATTATAAGCTAGTAATTGCTTGTTACTCAATTCGTACGCATTTCACTTCCTAATTTATATTGCTAAGTCTTTTTGTTTTTTTTCTTGAAAAACTTCATTATATATCAGTATTAATGACCATACATATTAATATGTATTCAGTTAACTTCAAACCAAAGCTAAATTGTTAAAGTTATCAAAATAACAAATTGATAAGAAGACAGATCACTTAATTGAGTTCGGCAATTGTCTCCTGGCAAAACGGAAACTGTTGTACGGTCAATATTACGTTCCAAATACAATCAAACAATTTTATCGCTTTGGAAACGTATTTTACGTGCAAATAGATCTCTTCAAAACAATATTCCTTTTCAATCTACAGGGACATGTTGCAATAATAAAATGTTATAACTAATTATGGTAGCTTCATTAGTGCTACAGAAATAAAATAAATTATTGTAATTATATTTTAACAGTTTTACCTAAATTATACATTTTAATAAAATGTGTAAATACCAAATTATTTACTTCATTAATTATTATTTCTGCTGAATGATCTGCGTCCTGTACGGGACACGTTCACCCTGCTCTATATTATTTAGTAAATAGTGCTTTGCCCCCGGCTTTGCTCATGTTTTCTTTAATATTTAGTGCCTTTCACATTTTTATAATATTAGTAGGATTAAATCCGTGTAAAAAGAGATTCTGAAATGTTTGAGAAGCTTTTATTAATAAATAAATAAACACAAAGAAAATAAGTTCTTTATGAAAATTATTGGTCCTCTGATAAATAAAATGATTCCAGTATAACCCTGTATTGTATTATGACTTCTATTAGGTACTTAAATTACTTAACAATAAAGTTTTGAATAGCGAGAAGAAATATTTCTGTAACAAGTCGCTACTCGGAGTCAAAACGTCGGAAAACAAAATGAAAAACAAACGAGTCTTGAGAACAAGAATGAAATATCTGGAACAAAATGAAAAACAAGGTGTTTCATACGTTTTGTGAACAAGGTCGAGCTCAGGTCGTGGCGTGCGAAGAACGGGACCTTGGCACCACTACAGGTTTCATGTTTTTAAGGTAACATTTTATGTTTTGCCGCAATAGTCACTGAGCAATTATGTTTCATATTTTAAAAATTTTGGTAATATTTCAGAATTATTAACGGTTTCAATACTTTCTGCCTATTTGTAAATAACCCATTAGTTTTTGTAGCAATGGTAATTTTTTTTTATTTATAAAAATTGTTAATTAAATGTCGACTACTTAGTCAAAGGTTTCGAATCCAATAATTTCTGACCTGGGCAGGTTTTCTTTAACCTTAGATGTTCTATGTATACTATGTCCATTGACCACATTTACTGATCCCAGGACATTCTTGTGTAGAAGTGTTTATGTCTGAACGTATGTATTGTTAAACTGCATACGATGTTATAATGATGTAATAATGCTTCCTTTTTCGTTAATATCTTACCATCACACACACACACACACACACATAAATATTAAATGTATGAAAACAACCGTTCAGATAATTAAATTATTTTATTAGAATGTAAAGGTTGGAAACTGTAATCCATTTTTGGCCTTAGTACATAACTTATGTATATCTTAATATTATGCGATTGTTGTAAAAAACGCTGTTGGATTGCCTTATTAAACGATTAAATAAATAAATCTCTTGGTTCTGCGCGATGGTCAAGGGTCAACTACTATGAAAAACATAAAAGCCTTAAAACTCACCCATTATATGTAACACATTTTCTTGTAAAAAGTGTTTCATTTGCATTTTTCATAGTTTACATGTCCGGTACGTTATCTAAAACTCCATTTCATCCCCAGTAGATTTATTACAGCCGAGAACATTACAGATTCATCTACACTCAACCGACGTGACGTGAGTCCTTCAATCTCAGTGCCAATCTGCGCTACGATAAGTTCGTATGCAACGAGGTTTAAACAAAGTCAAGATTAATTTAATCCAGGACTAAAATCTGCAGTCCAATGACACTCATAATATTTGACGAGCTCGAGACAATTTGCAGCGACACAAATTGTAGCTACTTTTGTTTTGTAACATATTTCGTTGTTGTTATATGAGTATGAGTCGCGAATTTCTAAATGCATTCAGTCTGTTGTTGAATTTAACTTATTTTCAAAGCGCTTATATATTTTACTATTGTAGAAAGTTGTGTTTAGCTACCATTAGCTACTAAAAACTTTACCGCAATCGTCAACTTAACGAATTTATAACATGATTCATTTTTAAAATGCTTTTATTACCTTGACCTCACTATGTATGTATGTAACGGAATCTTTCAATGTAATTTTGCTTCAATTTTTTTGATTAAATTGTTTTGAATCAGCTTGAACTTTTTGAAGAATTTTCGGAAAGGGCCGATGACAATAGAATTTTTCATAGTTTCGTTCTGATGTCCTGACTAGGATCATTAGGATAAAAAGAAAATATCTTGACTATTTGTTTCTATAAAAGCGTGTATTAATTTTTTAAATAATAATTTTATTCTTATTTATTTATTTATTTATTATGTAACACCAACAAAGTAAGCACTATGGCGAGCATAAAATTATACAACATTGAATATTAGCTAAGTGTTACTTCACTTACAGGTGTAAACCACATTACATTCAGGCAACATTAAGCAATACTTAAATGAAATAACATTGTATACAAAATTAATTATGAATAATATATATTATTTTACTATTAAAATATAAACAAAAATATAAACGCTATAATCGTTAGCACACTCATAGCAGTAGGTTATCTATCTAACATTAAATATCTGCCTCAGCCGGGAATCAAACTCGGGACCCCTCGCTTTGCAGGCAGGGCCGCTACCAACTAGGCTACAGGGTAATATAGGATATGCATATAAAAATATCTAACGAAATCGAGCAAAATGTTCATGTTTTCTTACATGTTTCCCATTGCTTGATAAGTATCAAGAGGCGATGTAACCCGAGATAGTAAGCACGCCAACTATACACTTTATTTTATGTTTTCTTGAAACATCCATAAAATGTTTCTATTTTAGGTGTATCAGTGCACACATATTTATTTGAATCCCACGTTTTTGTTATTAATATCCTGTCTCATGATTCAGATCCCATCCATAAATTATGTCACACGTTAAGGGGTGGGAGGGGGGTAGAATTTTATGACATCGAGTGACAAGGGGGAAGCAATTCTTAAGTTTCGTGACATATTATAAATCCCAAGTATTAAAACAATAAACTTGAGCTAATAAATAATACATGTCAGTTCAAACTTCAGTGAAATTAAAATTATTATAATTTGTGTCATTCATATTAATCTGTTGTTTTGTTAATAAACTTAAATGTATTTTTGTAATGTTACCTAAATAAGTAAAATAGGACGTTTGCTAAAATTTTACGGATAAAATCCGTTTGTTTGTAATAATAAATACCTTCTGAGTACCGTTCTAAAATCGGATCAATAAAATATAACTTCTTCAAGTTGATTACCCTCCGGTATCATGAATAATTATAACAACTTGGGATGTAATGAAGTAGGCTCCACTGCTGACCCGTGTTCATAACCCTTAGTGAATAACTTTACATAATCCAGGTATATCCTTTACTTAATACGACTACAAGAATATTTATTCACAACAACCCTGTTATTCATGTTTTATTTATATAAAAAACTACTATTTCTATACGGATCTATAAATTTTCTTTACGGAAGAATATACTGAATTTAAAACTGCTTCGTATATTGGCTGCAATAAAAATAATCTCAGAATTCTCCTGTGCACAGGCTTAATTAAAACGATTGTTAGCGATCAATTGATTTAAGCAACAACATTTGAGTTTAATAGTGAACATAACACAATAAATATTTGGTAAGATACTCGTATAATAGCGTAATAATAATAGAAGCGTTTAAAGCGGTGGCTTGTGTCTGTCCTAAATGGTTGAGCGAGTATTGACATTTTTAAATTTATATAATATTCACGTGACATGTTAATTGACAATCATACTTATAGAAATTAACCTTAATTAATTTTGTACGCAAATTATTGGCAGAATAAGCGAACTATGTTTTAATGTTACCATCTTTATATACCTTATTTCACAAAATAAAATATTTGATTGATTGATTGATTGAGTTAAGCAACTCCGGGTGCGGTCGGTAGCCAGACGGGTAACCGCTTATGGCAACAATTTCTTGAGCGCTTCCGAGCTTCGAACGGTACGTAAAGACAACGTAATGGAGGCTATACACAATCAAGACGTGTACTTGTCAAGTCTGCAGTTTGACTTAACGCGGCATCCAGTGTGCATGAGACAGCTATATGGCCAGATCGTTATACCGTGGCCATACACGATCAAGTTTATTTGATTCCGCGTCAAGTCAAACTGCAGACTTGACAAGTACACTTGATCGTGTATCGCCTGGAGGCCATACACAAGATAACAGTCGTTAAGCTATGTCGGAAGCCCAACACTTGGGTTAGCCACTACCCTTTCCACCAATCTGCACTGGAGCAGCGTGGTAAACCTTTACCTACCTAGGTGTGCTCTAGGTCTTCTCAAGAGAAGACTCGTCCTCAGTACTAGGCCATTAATGGGTTAAGCCTATTAGGTATAGTGCAAAAACCCTCGTTGAATATCCCCGTAATAGTGGGCTGGTTATTACTGCTAATACGATCTCTTGGTCCTAACATTACGTGCCGATAGTAAAATAAAAATAACGTCGTCGATGGCTATGTGGCTTACACATAATCTTTTATTGAATCATTATCCAAGAATATCATCCATAGCGAACACTTTTAATAGGACTCACAAAGGAAAGTGTGGTTATTATTTCAGGAAAGCCTTTTTTAGTAAACATAATTTTCAGATAGTTTCATCCGTGTTGGTAACACTTACATTGGTTAATGTTAATTTGATTTGATACTATTGTATGAACCACAATTTAAGTTATTTTTGATTTTTAACCGACTTCAAAAAATGAGGAGGTATTCAATCTTAATATACATAAATTACGTGTCACGTTGTTTGACCGCGATGGACTCCAAATTTAATCAAATTTGCATACCGTGTGCAGTTTGATCCAACTTGAAAGATAGGATAGCTTACATGTTAAAATAAAAATAAACTTTTGACAGAACGAAGTCTGTCCAGGCAGCTAGTACTATTATAAAAAAAACTGTTGTTTGATTACGAATGCAAGCAGCATTCATAAGTTGTAAGCACGAACCAGACAGCCATCCCATTCGCAGTCACAGACGTGTTAATCTCTTGAAGTCTGATGAAATGTCTCGTTGGCTGGGAGTGCTGGGGCTGTAATTTACCATTTATTTAATTACTAACGCGCTGCACGCGGTTTGCCCCGCGTTTCCCGGGAAAATTAGTACCCTGTATCCTATTCCAGATGATGGTCTACCTATGTGCGAAATTTTATGTAAATCCGTCCAGTAGGTTTTGCTAGAACGACTAACAAACATCTATACATCCTTAAAATCCTTCACATTTTTAATATTAGAGAGATAGTAGGATATTTTGATCCAAAATCACGGTAGTTAACGCACTAAAATAAGATTTTTTTTATTCCGTAACATTGATAAATACATTGTATTCCAATAAATTCATGAAAAATTCTGCAGTATTGTCATAGAAGAAATAATAGGACTTATTGGTATAATAATAATACCAATTGTTTAATATTACTGCGGACGGAGAGACGGAAGTTTTATTCAATACAAGGTACTTACAGATTAAACGCCTGTCAATTTCAGCTTCCTAGCTGGAGTACTTGTGGAACTTCTTTGTTTTATTATCTAAATAAACGGAGAATAACCATCAAACGAGGAACTCGGTAAACTAAAAAACTTATGACGTGGTTCTAACGTTAATAAGTAACTTTGTTACGGTAGAAAGAAATGAAATAGTCTAAAAGTAATAATTTTCTTGGCTCATCTCCCAGACTACACGCAAAGAAATATAAAATTCAAACCTCAGTGCTTCCAAATCTATGAACAATCGACTCCGCATGTACCAAACAATACAATCTCACCTGATAGTGAACTCAAACCTTTGAACTCAAAATCCATTGTTCGCTCTCGTTCCGAATACAAAACAGTTCTCAAAAATCTCGTACGCATTCACAACACAGCGGGCGAATGCCGGCGGCTGCAATTCCGGGAAGCGAAAAAATGCGTCCCCGTTTCCGAAAGTGTAGGTCAATTATCCGAGAATGACGAAAAGCTGTCGCTCGTGAAAGTTTTAAACAAAAACAGCTCCAGAACTCGCAACAATGGGTCTTCGTTCTTGCTAAGAGCAAGATTTTACAAGAATTTGGGGTCAAGACGACGCCGACACGCCGCTGGCCGTTACCTCCTTAACTTTAGCCTTTTGTAAGTGAAACAAAAGCATTTTAGTCCTGAGTAGTGCCAGCTTCTGAAAGGGTGAGTCGTGGCTTAAGATAATTTAAAATTTCAAAAAGTGCGCAACTTACTAGAGTTTTTTATGGTAATGTCTGGCAAACGAGCTGACGTTCCACCTGATGGTAAGTGACTATCGTCGCCCATGGACATCAGCAACACCAAAGGCATCACTGTGCAGTGTGCGTTGCAGTGTTGCCGGCCAAGAAAGAGAGAAGAAAAGGAAAGAAAAAACTGCCTGTTAAGCCCCCAGCCAGAACATGATGAGTCGTTTCGAACGTTTGGTGTCTGACTCATGCTCAAGGGTGGCTATCCAGGCGAACCCCATGTACAATCAAGAACTGGTCACTAAGGCTGCAGGCACGAGATCTGCGACTGTATCTAAAAGAATGACTAAATCTAAAAGGTTGGATTAAACATTAATTTATTATTATTATATTAATTATTAAATAGTTCACCAATCAAATATAACAATCTATACGGCTATCTATACGGTATACGGCTTGTCTGCTAACAAAAAAAAATCAGTAATTATCAGACCAATGCGTAAACGAATTTATCCATGAAGACAACGCTAATAATTTGAACCGAACCAACCGTTTTAACGTTTCTATAAATGGACACAAAATCGTCCACTGCCTGTAACACGACTATTCGTTAAAATAAGAAAATAATTCCGTTAAAAACCTAGTGCTTTTATTGCATACTTTTTCAATACATTGAACGGTTAAGTGCGAGTTGGCCTTGCGGGTCGTAAGTTTTATCACAATAATAAAAAGTCAAAGTACATACAGAAGCTTTTTAATTACTAATTCTCAAGTCCACGCAGACGAAGTCGCAAGTAGAAGCTAGTTTTATGTAAAACTAGTGTATCTGTAGTATTGTAGAAATACCTTTTCAACAATACCCCACACTATGGGGTACGTGGCGAATAAAAAATTCATCCTCACGTTACCTATAGGGGAGGTACCCTGAAAGACAGACAGACATGACGAATTTATAAGGGTTCCGTTTTTTGCCATTTGGCTACGGAACCCTAAAAATGAGTAATAAAGAACTCAATAAAACATGCCGCGTGGTGAGAAAACTGTGCGCGTCGGAGTGCCGCGACGCGACGCAGTAAACAAACAGCTGTAACTTTTTAACCATGGTACTTGAAGAGATCAAACTGTACAGAAAACTTCTTCAAGTATTCATCTTTGACGTGGAAGTATTAGAATAAATAATTTCGAAAATTTATAACACAACTTTTCAGTTAAAAAAATCTCCTTGGAGTAACTTTATTTTTCAAAAATTCGCTATTTAGAATTTCAAATTAAAAGAATTCGAAATAGGCTTACATTTTGATGAATATGTTGGAGATAATCGTGTAAAAATTTCATTAGATAAAATTGAATACTTATTGAGCAGTCGCGAGTTGAAGTCAAAATTTCTGTATTTTGACGCATCGAGAAAAAAGAGGTTTTTGCCATTTTTAATCATGTTTGGCAAGTGTTAAAACGGGTAGAAATTAACTGAAGGTGCCCCAAGACATAAATAATGGAATAAAAAAAGTTCCATGCGGTTACCTTTTTGTGATCGGTTTTTTGATTTCTAGTGCAGTTTTTAGGGGTGCGCCGCAGGACGCACGGACGGACGGACGGACGGACGGACGGACGGACGGACGGACGGACGGACGGACGTACAGACGGACAGACGGACAGACGGACAGACGGACAGACGGACAGACGGACAGACGGACAGACGGACAGACGGACGGACGGACATGACGAAACTATAAGGGTTCCGATTTTACTTCAGAATCCTAACAAGTACCTATTGTGTAAAAACACGTTCTTATTTAGCGCGTATTGTAAGGTGGATCTTTGTCATTATTGTCTTATAATTTACCTTTATCGTTTATCAGACAAACGAACGACGTAGCAGGGTTCTACGGTACCCTAAAAGAACCACGAGATCACACTTCCATCACAGTTCGTTAAGGTAAGCAAATAACTCAGGGAACAGAATTCCATTAGCGTCTTTCTTTATAAATGCACAAGCTGCTGAATGAATTACTCTTTTATGCTTTCATTCGCTTTTCCGATATTACGTATTACTTATTTACATTCTACCGGCACGTGTGAATAAAGAGGTAGTTTTATGCCCGTGTTCGTTATTTTAAGAACGATCGTAGAAGGGTTTTTGTATGGAAGAGTTTTGGTTGGAAAATTCTAGTATAACTGCGTTGATTTCATTCACAAGTTATGGTCCCTATTTTTTTAACTTAACTTTTTGGTAATTATTCGTTTGAAATAAAAACTAGATTTTTTTAAGCAATTTGGATTTCCTTATATTATGCGTGCTAGAATTCTTCCAAGGAAGAAATTCTTCATTATAGGATGTTATCACTGTGACACACGCTTAATTCGTATTAATAAGTCAGGTTTAACTAGTTCGTCATAATAATCTAAATTTTACTAACAAAAAATAACCGACTTCAAAGTCTCAAAAACTACATAGTTGTCAGATCTCGTTCAAATTTATGTGAGACCACATGATAAGCGCCTGCTTTCGATTAAAAAAAGAATCATCGAAATCGGTTGGCGTGATATTGAGTTATTCGTCAATTTGTCGCGCACATCTTAACACAAATTTACGACTTATGTAGTTTTCTCATGGATGCCATTGTCAGATCTCAATAAAATTTATGTGGGACCACATGACAGCAACCAGCTTTCGATTAAAAAAAGAATCATCAAAATCGATTCGCCCAGTCCAAAGTTCTGAGGTAACAAACATAAAAAAAATACAGTCGAATTGAGAACCTCCTCCTTTTTTGAAGTCGGTTAAAAATTACTGAACCAATTTTAATTAAAATATGTTTCCAATTACCAAGTTGTTACCAAGTTCCATAGTCAAGTTCATACACGCGTAAAGATTGTTCCTAAAGACCGATATATCATAATATTTATACATGAAGCTACAATTCTATAGAGATCGACTATCAATTCGAGTTATACTCAGCCCAGGTTGTAAAAAACAAAACAACGCTACTGGACTGTTCATTAATAAAACATTTTCATGTTTTGCTTTGTTCCAATTTAATTGTAAATAACCTTTTTGAGTATTATTTTACATGGGTTTTTCACATAGTCATTGTTTGAACGTTAGTATTGGACGTACTTCGTATTTTGGAATGAATCCTGAGTGTCTGAACACATAATGACATTTTTATTGCTGTATATTTATCTGCTAAATATAATCTATGTTCAGGAGTACTCAAGTATTTATGTATCGAGCCGACAAAATGAGTTTATTAACCACCTGATGGTAAGTGCTCACCATCGCGTTGTTTTCTCACCAAGAAATGTGTTCTCACCAAGAAAGATAAGAGAAAAAAGAAAGAATGTATCTTTCTTATTGTTAACAGCTATCCAACACATTTCTAAGATTAGTGGCGAAGTACCTACACTTAATGACCTCAATAACTAAAATAAATCAGTCTTAATAACAAATCAAATGAACTACGCATTTGAATAGCTATTTTAAGTCTATTTAATTTGCGATATGATAATTTGGAATCGTACTCCAAAGCGGCTTAAAACGTATCTGCTACATTGATATTTTAACCAATATAGGTACAAAATCAATTAGCAGATGTGTATAAACCTCAGCATCCATCCATTTCCTCTCAACATAAAGCCGGTAACGAAATAACACAAATGGAAAACGTAATGTATAATTGATAAAAATTTGTTCCACTTCACTTTCGCTTTGACTGGCAGCTCGTACATAATACAGAGCCGAACCCGCGGTCCAGGACTTACTTGGATATTATTTATTCACACCGCGCCTGGCCCGACCTCTCTGGCCAATAAATCGCTAGCTAGCATTTTAATCTCGCATTTTTATTAAAACCATGTACCGTGTCCCATTCGGGTGTGACAAAAATTAATGGCAAGCGTTTAGTTTTAATTAGCGAATGGGATATCACGCTTTGGTTAGGGATAAACGTTTCTGTGACACTTCAATGTTCTGCTCCCGTTATTGATGAAGGATCGATTTAATTGCTACCTTTTCAAATGAATTTGGCAACGGGAGTGATCGGTATTTGGAAAGTAGCAGTTTATTGAGATTACCGTTTGATATTGATTCTTATGTCATATTAGGGTCGTATTAGAACTAAACATAGGTTGTCGAGCACTTGACAATACAGCATATAATCTAAATTTTACTAACAAAAAATAACCGACTTCAAAGTTACTTAAAAACTACTTGTCAGATCTCAATAAAATTTATGTGGGACCACATGACAGCCACCAGCTTTCGATTAAAAAAAGAATCATCAAAATCGGTTCGCCCAGTCCAAAGTTCTGAGGTAACAATCATAATAAAAATACAGTTGAATTGAGAACCTCCTCCTTTTTTAACCGACTTCAAAAAAGGAGGAGGTTCTCAATTCGACTGTTTTTTTTTTTTTTTTAATGTTTGTTACCTCAGAACTTTGGACTGGGCGAACCGATTTTGATGATTCTTTTTTTAATCGAAAGCTGGTGGCTGTCATGTGGTCCCACATAAATTTTATTGAGATCTGACAACGGCATCCATGAGAAAACTACATAAGTCGTAAATTTAGTGTTAAGATGTGCGCGACAAATTGACGAATAACTCAATATCACGCCAACCGATTTCGATGATTCTTTTTTTAATCGAAAGCAGGCGCTTGTCATGTGGTCTCACATAAATTTGAACGAGATCTGACAACTATGTAGTTTTTGAGACTTTGAAGTCGGTTATTTTTTGTTAGTAAAATTTAGATTATTTGAAGTCGGTTAAAAATACCTGTAGTAGGTACATGTACAATTATACACTGCTGATGGCACCCAATAGCAAAGCCTTCAGATCAAATAAGCACTATCCTATCCTATAATAACGACAGAGATGGATAGCATGACTACTAAAACACGGGCATGCTAATGAATTTAATTTAGCCACTAGCTGTCTCTCAGTAACACGATCTACCCGCCACTCCGACAGCGTCCGGCGTTGCTTTGCTCGATCAATTAAGGTAACCACAAGCAGTTACGAATACAGTTTGTGTTTGTCTGAGTATATATTTCAGACCTTTAAAAGTAACGTGCTTTTAATGTTAAAGGCTACTATTCTTTTAATAAAATATTTTTTTTATTTAATAATTATTGTTGGAATAACTAACACCCCAACTCAGAGTCACTGGCGGTTACTTTAATCGCTCCTTAGTAAAGAATCACCATACAGATTCTGTACTAAGGAGCGATTTATGTAACCGTTAGTGACTGAGTAAGAGTGTTAGAGCTTGTGACTTAATGAGAAAGCAGGCCATTTAAAAGACATTGTCTGTTTCAAAATCCATTAAAAAATCATTAATGGTTTTTTTCCACTTTAATGCACGATCCATGGAAAAAAATCCGTTTCTCACAACAGCTTACAATTCTTAAGTTGTAATAGACAAGACAAGCCCTACGTTGTTTTTAATATTGCGTCTAATTATATTAATGTGTTTTATTTGTGTTTTTCCGTGATTCATAGTGTTAATGCGGAAAGAAATATAAAGGTAAACAAAAAATATACATAAATGAATATGCACTACAACAAACCTACCTGCTGCTACAAACTCATGCATAAAATACTCGTAACATTGCGTCCGACCAGTTTTTCTAAAAAAAAAATGCTATATTGCCACAAAAAATAATTCAAATAACTCAAAAAGTACTGGTCAAATCTCGCTCTTTAAGTGAGACTACATGACAAGCACCAGCTTTCGATTAAAAAAGAATCATCAAAATCGGTTCACTCAGTCGAGAGTTCTGAGGTAACAAACATAAAAACAGTCGAATTGAATACCTCCTCATTTTTGAAGTCGGTTAAAAATAAGATAGTTATCGTGGGCAAAGTAAGAGTAAGAGAGAAGAAGCTGAGCTTCTGCACAAGAGACCTCATGCAGAAGTTTTTCACACTTTCCAACTCCCTTATAAACGTTAATCAACCGATTCTTCATTCTATCGAGATTTTGAAATCAAAAATCATTAAGTACAGCGCTGAAGAGCACCTTTTACGTTACGTCAGCATCGAGCGGTCCGTCCGTCGCGCGATTGGAGAGTAATCAAAAGAAAATCTCTTCGTTTAAAGTCACTCTTGAACTCGTTACCACCTTCCAGAAATCAGGAAGTATGTCGTAATAGTAAAGCTTTCGTCTCCTTCACGAATGGCGCATTTTTTAGTTGGTCGCATTTTATCGACGACTTTTATATTTTAAGGATTTTATTTAAAAAATAAAAAATATTCGTAATCTTTTAAAATCTTGGATACATTTCAAAGTATTTAAATCATTATGTAACATTTACATTCACACTCCTTTAGTAGGATTTTCGGCACTGCAGGTGACATGAAGACATACAAATAAGACATCAAAAACCCCTGTGACCCCTGAACAAATGTTTATTTATCACGTAAATATCTGCCTCGACAGGTAACCGAACCCCAGACCCCTTCCTTTGTACTACTCTAACTGGACTACATTTTCGTCTAATAAAATTATTCAGCTCAATCTCTACTAGTTATAACTCCTTGCAACGTGGTAATTAAAACTAGTTTTATTACCTCACAGTTGAAGTAATAATAACGTTATACGAATAATAAAATCGTAGAGGTAATTTTACGTATAGTTATTGGCATTACGCGTTCACGGCTGTTCATTAAGCGGTAATGTTTCAACAACCCGCACTTATACGAAATTGAATCGGGGTCGGCACAGAAATGAAATTTACGTTGATTTTATTTTGGGTAATAATTGTTAATTTACTAAGGCTTTCTAGTGTTAATTCGTATAATCACAAAGGGTCAGTGTTTTTTATGTAATTAGTTGGCACAAAAACAGACGAGTCACACAATATTGTGAAGGATGAAAATTACGCAGTACGTGAGTTCGTTCTAGATCGGTTAACTTTTACACTTTAGAAAACATTGTTGAACAGATTCAGCAGGCAGTTTTCTTCACAATGTTTCTTCATAGTTTAAAAATGTGTTTTTGATTGCTTTTAATTATTTAGTTCAACTTGATGTCTTCACTGATAAGTCCTGTTTTTGCTGAATTTCATTATGATCAATAAGAAAGAGGGTAGTTATTGAAATCTTTTTTGAAATTTATTTAATAGTATAAAAAAACCCCATTTAAATGTTTTCAAAAACGCATTGTTTTCATTTGGATGTCTGAATTTTATGTAGTAAGCAATTTCCTTTTCAAATGCGTTGAACGCTCTTACACTTTTCATGTGGGAGAATAATTTGTTACAATAATGTATAGCCAGCTTATTATTTTGTATTCACTCAAGATCCCTTCAGTTCGAAAATATCTCATATCCCTTACAGCTTTGCGGACGGAGCCACTATGATTAGATACAGGGTGTAAAACCCTTAGTGTAGGATGAAATTGGGTGTAACTGAATTACGCGTGTTACTTGTTGACCATCGATCACATGTGCCGTGTGTGTTCAGTTTAATGGAATACAGATTTTGTTATAGCTTTAGTTAATTTGTTACTTTGAAACTAAATTGTAATAAATTTTTTAAATAAATAAATAAACGCTTACACACTCATACCTACCATATTTTTTTAAGTACTAAGGTTTATCATAATTATCATAATTTTGTTTACTGTAACTACTTATACAAGTATATAGTAAGCATAATACGTATATTGATTATGTCCTTAACAAAACGAATAAAAATGTTTTCAATAAAAATGAAATCCTTTCCTTTATTAGGCAAGCCCACGTGAAACTAAATCGCTATCCGCTAATCTAAAAATAGCTTTGACCCAGACTCTTATTAAGTCCAATATATGCAAATGCACGCTCTCCACAGTTCAACTTCTTTCCTTTCTGCCCAGTCATGCCAAAAAAGCTCACTGGGAATAATGAAATCTCCGAAGCTTATTCGAGGACTCCGACTTAAGCTTAAGCACAATTTAAGTACAATTTGAATACAATCCGACGGTCGAGACAAAAGAAAGTTAATTAGGAACTTGTTGTGTTTCCCGCGATGAATGAATATGCGACAAATTTCCAAACCATAAACTGCTTATAATAATATGTCTGATATAATCGTTAATTAAGGTGTTCTGTCCACGTAGATGCACGCTACGATAGTTATCGCTTGCTTGCATCTTGCGTACTAAAACTATGAAATCTGTCCAGGGAGCCTCATCGTCGCATTTGCCTATTTTCTATGTTTGTCTATGTTGTTTGTTGTACACATCGCATGTAATCTTCGTGCGCCGTGGACAGTAGGCCTAAGACTATGTAAAAAGCATGCATCGCTAAAGATACGGAAACATTAAATACAGTAAATTAAAACTTGAGTTAACAGCAGAGCTTTATGTCTTTAGCAATGGGCGTTCAGACTTCGACCCAAACGGCAAACTACCGAGCTCTCATCTTGAATGGGCGGCTAAAGGATCATATTAATAACAACACACTAAAACATCTTAAAAGGGCCTTTACGTGTTCAACGTATCCCCATTCCCCAGGCGAGCCTCCTAAATTGGCGGGTCCACTTACTCGGACCCGTGAAACTTTAACCATTATACGACATACTCATTACTCGTACTAAACTAACAATTCTTGCTAAACAACTCCTTACATGTTTTATGATGAATCATTATCTATCTTATTACAACTATGTCAGAAGTGACGCCATGTAAGCAAAATAAAAATATGATCATAATATTTTATATTTTAATAATTTTATTTGTTTGTTGTTTGTTATTAACTTAAGACATAATCGTGAAACTGTAAGAAGTTCTTATTCAATCAGTTTATTTTACAGATATTATTTACATTCCTTCAATTTCGAATCAGACATCTTTTTGTGAAAGCCTGTTTTTTATTCTCCTGCTACATCTGTGGTAGAGATAATAGCGGCGCCTGAATGCGCCTTACTTATCGCGTTAGGCCATAGATGTAACTAACAGAATTAAAGTTCTAAATATCGGCCATCCAAGTTATCGCTTTATGCAATGCCTTTCCGTAATACGTCAATACAGGCCCATGCTCCTTTTGGCGCGCTAACTTTTAGCCACACTTGCATAATGTAATACTTAACGCTTGGACTAACGCGTTAGAAGGACATAGGTATGGTAGGGATACGATTTGACGTAAAGCGTACGACATCATTCTTATAAGACAGTTAAAGCCCGAGTACTCGTAGCTGTGTCTTGTAATAACATTAATTGCAATAACCCCTGCTTGCCATTATAGGGGTTGTAATTTTCCCTATTAAATTTAAAATTACCTTTCCCTCTACATTATTACCTTTAGTATAGTAGCCTCTCTACTCGTGTGACAGGTGGGTAAAGAGATTTCATTCCAACGACACTTTCATATTTTTTACTGAGTTGATGCAAGTTCTTTTTTTAAAACACGGAAACGGATTTTTTGTTGAACGAAAAATTGTTCTCCACAATATTTTCAGTTTTCTTTTCAGGTAAAGTTGGACGCCTTTTAAACTTTTTATATTTTCAGGTTCTATTGAATAATTTTCCTCACATTTTTAGAACTTTTTTACGGAATGAACCTTAGGAAGGTGCATCACGTAACTTATGTAATAAAGCCTTGAGGGACATAAATATTTTATGTTGTTCAGCAAAATATGCAAAAGTAAAAAACCGGCCAAGTGTGTGTCAGGCCACGCGGAATTTAGGGTTCCCTAGATGAAAGTTTTATCCACGATTAGTCGATTCTAGAGGTGAGACACTTGATTATAACCAAAATTAACACTTTAAAGCCGAATACATATTTTGCAAATAAACCCCTGAAAGACCTTTTTGACAATACCACACTATGGGGTAAACGAGAAAAAAAGTCATACCCACACTTGATACGTAGGGGAGATACCCCAAAAATGCTTTTTAAGGTTTTATTTTACAAAATTTTTTTGTAAAATTATGAATAAATAATTAATTTTGACGGAATATTAAAGGAAAATGACCTTGCCACTCAAAATTTAAAAAAAATAACAGTTAACAGAAAAAAAACACTATCCTTTCATCGATTGTAAAAAAACGTGAAGTGTTCTGTTAGTTGCATTTGTGAACATGACAAAAAGCCTTTTGTTACGTAACAGCCGAAACAAAGAAAACACGATCAGTTTTCGATGTTGTCATGCTATTCGTTGAGCAAACAGTGTCTATGTCAAGTTAGTCTTTCTACTGTGTTCAACGGAGAATACGAGTACTATGTTATATGTATGTTACACCAGAAAGGATGACTGAAAATCTATCGACAGTTTTCCCATACAACACGGTGCAATGAACACGCACATACATACAAAACACTTTGTTGCATCACAAAAATAATTCTTGAAAAAAATAACTGACTTTAAAATTAGGGATAACTCAAAAACCACTTGTCATATTTCGCTCAAACTTAAGTAGGACCACATGACAAAAACCAGCTTTCGATTAAAAAAAGAATCATCAAAATCGGTTCTTGCAGTCGAAAGTTCTGAGGTAACAAACATAAAAAAAGAGTCGAATTGAATACCTCCTCCTTTTTTGAAGTCGGTTAATAACATTTCATAAAAATATTGAAACAGATAAAATTGATATTTAGAACTATACACACATAGTCATAGTAATTAAACTAATTAATTTGATATTAAGAACTTAACGAGTATTGAAAGACGAATGTGTGGACAATGGCTAATTTAGTTGTGGTAAATATTTAAATTGAAATCTACTTACAAAACACAATTAAGGTGGGGGAGTGGGTAAAAGACGAAGTTCTGGATAATATCCTATATCGAATAAAGCTTCTGTTTCATAATTTACTATTCACATATTTCCTTCATTGAAATAACACTGAAAATAAAGGAGCACACCGTATTATCGATACGAGTACTCTAGGGAATGCCGGTGCTGTTTTCACATTAAATCCAATTTTAAACTCCTAACTAAGTTTTATTGATATTGCAGCCGTTATTTAGAACAGCGCCGTTAACTTTAACTCGATTTATAGCATTACATCTGTTCAAATGTGATTAAAAAAGCAGGTCTCGTCCGTAAGCGGCTTACAAACATGTCACGTGTTCACTTATTATGTATTACTGATTTAGATGTAAACTATTATGTAGTCGCAATCGTTTATATGTTTCTGAAGGCTTAGAATGAAAATATAATTAACTAGCCCTTCCTCCACAGCTTTGATGGCGTTTTCCGGGTAATTAGTCTCTTAAGTCTTATTCCAAATCCTGGTTTACTCGCGTGCAAAATTTCATGAAAATTCGTACAGTAGTTTTTGACGTGACCACGTCTATTAAAACGATGAAGGCCGGGTGCACGCATGAAAAAGCATGACTCACTGTCACGTTCCGTGACGTCATGTCACGTTCCGCGAGCGAGAACGCGGAACAAGCGATAGAGAGGCACAATCGGCTACGATCGGCCGAAGCGCTCGGTTCGTGCCGCATGTATCTCTCTTCCTCTCGATCAGGTATGCAATAATTTCATCAATGTTTTGTCATGACGTTGTCACGTTAAACTACCGTCCGTAAACCGACTTTAGAGACAACCATTTTTCTTGAAACAGTACAAAATTCAGATATTTTGAAAGTCATGCAAGCTACGCCAATGCTTCAACAAGGCCCGACTGTGAGAGGGCCCGGGAGAAGAAGCAGCAAGAATTTACCGGTGTTTTTTTCCTACTCACAGTTACAGATAGCACTTATTAACTATTTACAATCTATATTTATAAAACTCATGTCTCAAAATAGTCATCTAATTTGTGACCTCTAATTTGTGTGTGTAAATGATGACCTTTCGTCATAAGAATTGTCAGTACGAAACTTTCCCATTTATAATATTAGTAGGAATTACGCAATGTCGTTAAAGCGATTAGTTCTTGATCTCAGACGCTTAGATCAAGAAGTTTCATTAACTTCTTATTTAATAAGAAACTTTTGGAATTAGTTCATATTATTTTTAATAGCATCACTTTAAATAATTTTGGGAAATTCAAAACGTGTTGTTTTATGGAAGTACTTTTTACAACTAAGGTTTAATTTATCATGTAGATAACAAATTTATCTACTAAGGCACGATTACCATTGGAAGTTAATTTTGTAAGTCAACTATAATACGTATATAATAAGTGTAACAACTTATTGTGGTATTTAACGTAGCAAAGAGTAGTAGGTAAACTATTTGCGCGAAGTTCGATATTATTGTGGTTTTGTTTGAGCATAGACAGAATGTTATGGACGATATATTTGCCCTTCACTACCACAACACAAATAGAACAAGTTAGTATGAGAACTTTATGAACTTAGAAACAGGACAAGATCATGTTAATACTGTTAGTAGTAGCTTTGAGTGTGTTGTTATGGAGTTTGGACATAAATTAATGAGATGAGATACTTTAAACAAGCCTAGGACAGACATATGTTTCGCATAATTACCCCGAGTATGAACCCAACAGCAATGATAGCCTAGTGGCTGAACGTTGGTCTTCCAAACGAAGGGGCCCTAGTTCAAATCCAGGCACGCACCTCTAATTTTAAAATATTATGTGCGTATTATAAGTTAATTATCACTTGCTTCGGTGAAGGAAAACATAGTGAGGAAACCTGCACACCGGAGGGTTCTAAATAAAGTTGGGTGATGAAAGTGATGAATGATGGGTTGTTGCTTTGCTTTTGCTTTGCTATGAACCCTGGAACCTTACTGTAGATATTCACTCTTAATAAGGCTACACGTAGGGGGTCCAAGCAGGGGTCGAAGTGGAATGCACCATTTGTCTTTTTTAATAAAACTTTCTAGCATAAGTACTCGTTTGTAATTTTTATACGGTGTGTTCATAAAACGTATTCCTACGTATTCTAGACACTGTTGTTATGTATCTGTGGTTTGTTGAAGTGACAGATGGCTTATAGAATGCTGTGATAATCCATTATAGTCCAGTCATTTTAGTCAAAATTAGGTAAGAATTGCGGAATGAGAGATACCCAGCTGATTTTTTTGTAATAAGTTGTATTTTGGCATTCTAAAACTTGTCTCAAAACCTGCATATGGTAGGGTGACCGCGTCTATTAAAAATTTGAGGACAAAGGTCACAAAAATCGGTTTTTTGCAAATATCTCATTTCCTATGAGTTTTTCGCTATTTGTATCTTCATCAATATTGTAGAGAATTAAATTCCCTACAACTTTTGTTTCAAAAATTTTTTATACGTTGAATCGTTTTTGAGATAGAGGGCGGAGAGCGCGCGGTTAGAGCACAATGTAAGGTCAACCGGTACAGTCCCGGTCAAAACATGCTATATTAAGTTTATTAATTCTATCTATCTAACAGCCTTTTAAAGTCCACTGCTGGACATAGGCCTCCCTAATTCGCGCCACTCCGACCGGTCCTGGGCCCTCTGAATCCAGCGGCTTCCCGCTGTCTTCTTTAGATCATCAGTCCACCTGGTCGGGAAGCGACCAGTGCTCCTTTTACCAAGACGTGGCCGCCATTCGAGGACTTAGCAACCCCATTGTTTATCTGTCCTTCGAACGATGTGGACTCAGAGGGCCCAGAATCGGTCGGAGTGGCGCTAATTAGGGAAGGCCTATGTCCAGCAGTGGACTTTTAAAGGCTGTTAGATAGATAGAATTAATAAACTTAATATAGCATGTTTTGACCGGGACTGTACCGGTTGACCTTACATTGTGCTCTAACCGCGCGCTCTCCGCCCTCTATCTCAAAAACGATTCAACGTATAAAAATTTTTTGAAACAAAAGTTGTAGGGAATTTAATTCTCTACAATATTGATGAAGATACAAATAGCGAAAAACTCAAAGGAACTGAGATATTTGCAAAAAACCGATTTTTGTAACTTTTGTCCTCAAATTTTTAATAGACGCGGTCACCCTACCATATGCAGGTTTTGAGACAAGTTTTAGAATGCCAAAATACAACTTTATACAAAAAAATCAGCTGGGTATCTCTCATTCCGCAGTGAATTCCTAAGATGACTGGACTATTACTACCTCAGCTTAATGTACATTTTACCTCAAACCAAGTATTGCCTAAAAGAAAAGGTTAAATAGACTTAGCACACTTTTATAAATGTCCTACTTAACAATATGTAAACAACGGACAAATGAGCTTCAAAATAAGCAACTTCAAAGAACCATTTCTTTGAAAACGGCCATTATCGCTGAAAATGAATCTTGCGACTACAAGTCGCACATTTTGAGTATTTGAACGTAATTTTATTATCATGTTATCAATGTACAATAACTTCTTGTCAGGTTATATAGGTAAGTATGCTGATGATTTGTATATAAATTTTCATTTACAAATTATAAACATCAGTAGTCAAGTGTATAAAAGTAAAGAAATATCGTGCAGATAAAATTATCTAAAAATAGCTCAAATGAATAATAAATTTCAGAGTATAATACCTACCTAACATCTTATTAAAGAAAAATTATTATTTAAAACATCGTTATAGAAAACTTCTCTGTAATTTCCAACGCGCTGTAGCAATTTTGGATTCTTTTACAGCGAGAAAAATATTCTAAGCTCCAGTAATTGTAATAAAAGCTCAGAGAAAACTTCAGGTATTAAAGCGACAGTAATGAACGTAATTTTTGTTATAAAAAGTAAATTAAATTAGATTGCAGTAGTACAACCACAATCGATACGCGACAAAAGATTAGCGTAGTCTATTTAAAGTACTTGAATGACCGAGCCTTGCTCGGTTTTTTTTTTTTTTTTGTAAATCGTATTTTTGGAACAATGGATTTTCTTGGTCTAACCTCAAACCGAACACTCATTGGCTTAGTGTTGCTTAACAACGCCATCTACTGAAGTAGCTTTAGTGTTGCTTCTCGCCAATAGATGTCAGGAAGAGTCTATTGTAGCAATTTTTCACTACCTGAAAACACGGATAAAATGACATTTTTTAAAAATTAATCCTAGCTAGATCGATTTATCGCTTCCGAAACCCCCTGCATACTAAATTTCATGAAAATCGTTAAAACCCTTTCCAAGACTCAGAATATATTTTTTTTTATGGAAATAGCCAGCAAACGAGCTGACGATCAACCTGATGGTAAGTGGCTATCGTCGCCCATGGACATCAGCAACACCAAAGGCATCACTGATGCGTTGCCAGCCAAGAAAGAGAGAAGAAAAAGAAAGAAAGAACTGGCTTCCAAGCCCCCAGCTTAAACACGCCGTGTCGTTGGACTTCCTAATAACCGCGACCCACGACAGACATTAAGGTAGCCTTTTAAGCCGTCTATTGAGAATATCACCGGTGATACAAGTAAAACCACTTATATCTACGTTGTAGTCAAAATAGACTTTCCGCAACATCCGTAGCTGATTTGCACTGACGCAAACTATTCACGTTGTGAAAATCAATTTGTCTCTACACATATTACGGGTTTACACATATTAAGTAGTTAAATAGATAACTAAATTATAACTAAAAAGTTACTAAATTGTCTGTTTACACGTATTAATTTACTTAAAATTTAGTTATCTACTTAACTACTCAACACATGTAAACCGGACTTAACAGTCGAACATAACTTATATTTAGGTCACCGACATATACCTATACACATAAAATAAATTCATGTCCTAAACGAAAATATTTAGGAAAACGACAGCTATTAAATTAAGTCACCTATTCCAAATTCAAAACCCATAGTCCACTCACCTATAATAGCGCCGAGAAATAACAGAAGCAACATTTTCACAACAGCACTTCCACGACACAACTCACATTATTCTCCACAAGACACTTGTAAACTTAGGAAAAAGAAACCCGAACTCACTCACTTCACATTCTACGAAAAATCCGTTTTCGTACGTAAATTTCGAGGTGCGCGATACGTGTTGTCCCCTCGAACGCAAGATTCATACTGAGGGCCGGGTGATAACGCAGGGTTGATACAATTTGAGCGTTCATACGAATTATGGAAATTAGAACTAGCTTCTTTATGGCAAAGGGAGGCAATAACAGACATTCAATGCTCGGTTCCGCGATTCCGTTTCTTATTAGTCGAAATAAAAGATTCTTATTCTCTTTGTCTTCAAGTTCTTGTAAGCTCGTACGGCGTAACAATTACTTTTGTCCGGAATTAGGCTGGAAATATTAAAAAAGTATATTACATTTCTAATTTTATTTATTTCCTTATTATTTCCTTATTATTACGTACCTTTATGTAGATTATAAAATATATGTATTATAAAAAAAGTGGCCAAATGCGAGTTGGACTCGCCCATGAAGGGTTCCGTAGCAGCAAGTAACATAATATAAAAGTTCTTGTAGTTCGTTTTAACTTTGATCGATGTTTATTTATTAAATTTATTTTATTAAATATAAATTGCGGTTTACGATGTATGACAAATTAAAAAAAAAACTACTTACTAGATCTCATTTAAACCAATTTTCGGTGGAAGTTTGCACGGTAGTGTACATCAATTATTTTTTTTAGTTTTATCATTCTCTTATTTTAGAAGTTACAGAGGGGGGACACACATTTTACCACTTTGAAAGTGTCTCTCACGCAAACTATTCAGTTTAGAAAAAAATGATACTAGAAACCTTCATAGATGGGTACCACACGTATGGGTTTGATGAAAAAAAATTTTTGTGTTTCAGTTCCAAGTATGGGGAACCCCCAAAAATTATCGTTTTTTTTGTATTTTTGTATGAAAATCTTAATTCGGTTCACAAAATACATCTACTTACCAAGTTTCAACAGTATAGTTCTTATAGTTTCGGAAAAAAATGGCTGTGACATATGGACGGACAGACAGACAGACATGACGAATCTATAATGATTCCGTTATTTGCCATTTGGCTACGGAACCCTAAAAACGTTTTTGATTTAGAAAACAAGTAACAAACAGCACATAATTCTGCTGAATTCACGCTTCGTTACTAATTTGATAAAGACATAACAAATAATAATTATGTTCGCAATAGACTCTGGAAACGGAATCGTATAACAGGATATAATAATTGTCTCAGCCGTGCAGCCGTCTAAACGGTTCGGATCGCCTTGGAAACCCGCACCAATTAAGATGTTTACGGTCTTATTCCTCTCGTAATTATTATTGTTATACTTACGTAACACGATCAACTGGATATTAAGTCGAGCGTATTATTAGGGTTTCAGGAACCTATTTTAATTTTCATGTTAGGCGTAGATTTTTCGCCATCTTTTGATTTCAAAACAATTGCAGAAATCTTATTACATTAGGATATTTTAGAATGCCATGAGCATTACACTGTAGCGAAATATTTTTCATCTGTGCACATCCTCGTTGGTTTATTTATTTATTTATTTATTATTTATTCACCTGAGCGATTTTTGCTGAAAATTGTCTGTACGGTCAGCAAAGAAAGACAACGTAAGATTTAAAAACAAACACTGAAAACACGTAGGAATATTGTGTGAATATTCTGAAGTTTGTCTATAAATATTTGTGTGAAAAGTCTAATAAATAACCAATACACGCTTGGGGTTAGGTAAATTAAATATTTTCTAACTAAATTCCCAGTTTATTCCGAAGTCTATAAACTGGTATTTATAAACGTCTTCTCGTACGCTCTAAATGAACGGGGCCATTAGGAGTCCTTCACCAACTTAATGAGTATAATTCTGCGATCTATTATGCAAAAGGAAGTTGTCTTACTTATCCGTACGCGTATTTTTAGAAGTTTCAATGAATTTTCCTTCGTTTGATAGATTTATTTTCAAATAAAAGTAGTAACTTTGATTTTTCCTGAACTCAGTTCAAATGCCAAGATTACGTGTAGTGTATGTGTGATGTTTATATGACGTAACGTTCATTCATATTTGATAGGCTAGTGCACTGTTTATAAAATTAGTCTGAAGTTATTTATTTTTCTCACCCGAGGAACTTGGCATCAACCAGTGACTATCAGTTTTAGTTCCAACTCGCATACTTAAGTTCTTCGGCCACGTCTCTAGGAGAGGCAATGACTCCATTTAGTGTCTGATGCAAGGCAAAGTAGAGGGAGCGTGGTAGATTGCCTATACGATGGACCGACCAAATAGAATCTGCTCTGAGTGGCCCATTGCATGAGTGCATAAAATGACGACCAACCGAGCGAAATGACAAGAGATCGTGAGGAGAATTGCATCTGCCAGTAAAGCGACAACGTAACATTACCAAGTCTCTGTCAAGTATGGTACCTCTATAACAATAATAGTCCATCGGCTCAGTTTGATTTCTTCATTAATTTTGTTTTCTAACCGAGTTCAAAAAATAAGGTATACAATTCGACTTTTTTTTTTGTTTGTTACCTCAGTACTTTCGAATGGGTGAATCGATTTTGATGATTCTTTTTTTAATCGAAAGCTGGTGCTTGTCGTCCCACTTAAATTTCAGCGGGATCTTACAAGTACTTTTTAAGTTATTTTGAAGTCGGTTAGTTTTTGTTAGTAAAATTTAGATTATTAAGACAACAAAACTGTTCTACGTGAACCAGTATGTTTCATGTGCTGTAACGGACAGTAAGATGTTGAACAATATTATATCAGTTACTTTCTTTATAGCTTAGTACATTAAATCTAATTTTTTGTAATTAGTAGATAACATTTATTGGCCTAATTTTTGTAAGCAATATTAAGTACGTCATTCCTAATGTATGGCTGTTGTTATCTCAAATAAATAAATAAATAAATATAGAACGCAGAGTATAAGCTAGCCGGTTGTTACTTATCATCGTGGAGTCGCATCCATCTTGAGCCACGTGGTGTAGACGGGCGTCAGGGCAGATGGATGTTTCTCAGTGTTATTGCTGTTCAATGATATTGCTCTCTCTTGTGAAGGTACTTACCTATATTAACAAAAGATTAATGAATATAAAACTTTGGATACAATATGCTTATGCTTTCAAAGAATGGACACTGAATTTTTTTGAATCGCAAAACGTCCCTGTAGCTTTTTTTATGGAAAATGCCGATAAACTAGCTTAAGAAAAAAAGAAAGAAAGAATTGGGGTTATTTATTTAGTTAATAATTTATGCACACATAGATACAGGTACAGATAAAATATAAAGTAAGGATGGTGCAAAGGAACTGCTTATTTCTTATGAAATTTCTTCCAGCAGACCTGAGACTGGAGAGCGACATGTTTATATGGCAGAAAAAATACACAGTCTCTTTAATGTATTTTGTGTTCACACATAAAATACATTAAAAAGGAACTACAGACATCACATATGCATGCAAACAATCATGCGTAAACAGGGTTAGTATTCTAAGCCCTAATACGACTTTGGGTGTCTATTTTGTCTGTCTATGGCACCCATTATACACGAAATCCTAGTTGGAGCTTTGAGTTTGTAGCGTTATTTACTTGTAAAACATAAAAAAATCTCCTAAGAAAACTCTTCCAATATTTTCTAGTATATTTTGAAGATTGTTATCGACAGTAACTTTATTATTCTGATCAGCGAATTGATTTCCGTCAGTCTTTGTCGCGTCGTTGTTTACGAACGTTTCACCAGAATGTTTGAGTCACATTCTCAATTCCCATTGTAGTAGTAATGAGCCAGTCATAAAACCGGGAAGTTGGCATCGTCAGAACATATCCAAATAATTCAGCTCAATTTTCCACGCATGCGTTGTTGTCTGCGAAGACTGTGGGTAACAGAGTCGAATCCGACTAAATTAACACCAATGAATAAATAGGTTAACTTAATTTGAGTGATTTGAATTTATCCTTTACTCTCAAAATAACTGTCAATTTTTCCGTCATAAGCTTAATAACAACCTTAAAATTCTATGGTAAAATATATTTATAAATATTTATTTAATTGAGCTCTGCTTGTAGTTACCAACATGACGGAAAAGGTTTACATTCAGAACATGGCGCAGGAAGTGGTTGGTACCAACCTTTGATATTAAAGCAATGGTGAATTCGAATAAATTGACACCAATGAATAAACGGATTAACGTTTATTCATTGGTCAACGTTTAACGTTTTTTCATCCATTACATACATTCGTTTGAAGTGTAACTAACCCTAACTCAAATTAGCTGTTAATAAAATCATTTAACGGTACATTAAAATCATCAAGTTATATTGTACATAATTATATTGTTGTTCTACGCATATCTTTTACGTGAATTCGTAGAAGCCCGTAGCGGCTGTTCGTAGCCCTTTCGTAGCCACATCTGGAGTTTGTAGCTTTCGTAGCACATGTTTGTAGCAATTCGTAGTCCTTGTCGTAGGTATTATTTAAACTAGAGAGAGAAGAGAGAGAGAAAGTTTCAAATGACTACTTCACATAAATATTTTTGGGTGTATTTTATTCGAGTGTGAGAAGCATGGTATGGTATGCATGGTAAGCATGGTATGTTATGTGTAATTCATACTTTTATTGGAACGTAGTTCCTTTATCCTTAATTTAGCAGTGATCCTGGTAGATAACAAGAAAAAAATATATCTGTTGTCAAAATATCACGCCTTATATCGTAATTTTGTATTTTAAATTATTGGCCATATTTTAAATTTTTTTACTCTTTCACCAAAAAAACTTTTGAACTGATTTTCATGAAATTAGTTAACAGGTAGACCATCATCTGGAATAAAAATAAACAAAATAATTCTTGACAAAAAATAACCGAATACTCATCATATCTCGCTAAAATTTAAGTGGGACCACATGACAAGCACCAGCTTTCGATTAAAAAAAGAATCATCAAAATCGGTTCACTTAGTCGAAAGTTCTGAGGTAACAAACATAAAAAAGACCTTTTTGATGTCGGTTAAAAAACAAGTGGAACACAGGGTACTTAGCCGCGGGCGGAGTACTAGTACTAACTAATTTAACTTCTTTAATAATTCACACACAGAACGAGTCATCTATCAGTCTTTTTATCGCCACTCTCAGGTCGGGTTTTCCGTCATAATTTTTTTTACACTCAAATAGGGACCTTTCCTACTAAATTTTGTACATTAACAGAATATTTCATGCACAATTCTAAGCATGAAATATTGAGAAAAAGCAAGAAAGGCGGTAACGAACCAGTTTTAAGCCGACCCGCATAAATATGAAGCCTAAGCCGACATCGTATAAATAGGGCTAGGGGCTGCTAGGGCCGAGGGCTGCGCTGTGTAAATGAAAGGGGCCAAACACGAAAAGGGAATTACTGAGTGTTTATTGGAGAAAATAATATGGCGAGCACGATAATGGTCGTATTGTAAACAACTAGGATCTGTTGTGCTGCTAATGCCTCATTATTGCTTCTCCTACTATGAAATAGTTGTGATTTGTTAAGGTGTACTTGCTCATATACCAAATAAGGCGTTTTTAACTGTTTAACATTAACCATCGTCCATCGTAGAGTCAGCTTACCCTGATGATGCTCCGTTTCGGGGCGAAACACGTGTTGGTGCTGGTATGTATATTGGTATATACGTTTAATTATTGTAGTGCATGTTTCCGTTGTGGGAGGGAGAGAGGTGCCACGCATGTCTTACAATATATACCATCATAACAATTACATTTGCAACGTAGACTAATACTACTTATTATAAGTACTATTATTTCTTCTGTGCTAATACTAAATCCATAAACAACCACAAATTTAAAAATATTGGTTAAATGAATGACCAGACATGAATATGTATGACGGTCAAGTATTAAAAAAAATTGGGCAGTGAGTCAAGATACACTAGTGACCAGTGACTTACTAGGAGGACCTAATTCTAGTGCCTAGTTTCTTGGTTACCATTGAAGCCAGTAAGTTTAAAAAACCTCTTCCACAGTAAAATAGTGATAAAACTTTTTAATTTTATTCCACTATCTATAAAGTTCGAACTCTAAAGAAAAAGCTGTTACTCTCAGAGTAAATCCCAAGCCTATTAAAACTTCGCGAATTGATGACTATTCCACTTCAAACTAGCAGTTAATATTTAACCACACTTATCCAAAGACAATAAACTAGCTCTTGCCCACAGCTACGCCCGCGGTAGAGATCGATTTTTTTATAAATCCTACTTACTTGGTTAGATTTAGTTACCTATGACTTAAGTAATTTACATGTATCATTTGATAGAGTAGATTCAGAACTTGCAAATGAATTTTATTAACGCCATCTATTAATAAAATACGGAACTAAATATTTAGCAAATAACAAAATATCGATCTCCCCATGAGGATGTTTTACCGCGGTAAAAAGTAGCCTACGTTACTCTCCACCCTCCTCACTATCTCTACACACAAAAACCATACCATATAACAGCTTCGTTGCGACGTGAAAGACAGACAAACAAACAAACACACTTTCACATTTATAATATTAGTAGGGAAGTAGGGATAGGGACTAGTAGGGATTAAATGGATATCTAATAAATCATTTTACTACTAACTTTAGTTTTAGGATAAATTATTAAATTATTAGAAATTATTTACATTCCACTCTCATCCATTCCTCGTCTACATAATATTAAGATTTACTCGAAATATTTATCTGTTAGTAAATCTATTCAAGGCTTTTTACTTTCAGTGTTATGGTTAAAATGAATACATTTATAAAAACAAACTTGTATGCTAACAAACTGTTATGTATGCATGTGTGCGTGTGCGAGTGCGTGAGCGTGTGTGCGTGCGAGCTGCGTCTCGCGGATAGGTTAAGTGCAGGTAATTAAATCAGTGTGCATCAAGCTACCGCGTTGTTTGTATGTCACCCCGCGTCCCTTATACTCGGCTATCTAACACGTGGCGACGTCGGGACTCACAATTTTTAGAGCCGAAAAATGTCTTCGGGGACGACTTTTGGGGTTCTGTGTACCTTCGATCATCTAACCAATGATTGGAGTAGCTTTAAGTCGCGGTTGGCGCAGTGGTTCATTGCCAACGATATAACTGACACGACGGATAAAAGCAAAATCAAGCGGCGGGCAATAATATTGAGTGCACTCAGTGAGTCGACTTTCAAGTTGGCTAACGATTTGGCACTGCCAAAGAAGATCGAAGACGTGGAGTATGACCAAATACTAAAACTTCTAGACGATCATTGTACCCCGAAAAGGTTCGGGTTCGCAGAGAAGGCGGTATTCTACTCCGCGGTGCAGCGGCCGGGCGAGAGCCCCACAGAGTGGGCGGCCAGAATCAGAGGTCTGGCGGGACACTGTGGTTTCAAGTGTCTAGATGAGGCCCTGGTGGATAAGTTCATAATGGGCATGACACCGGGCCACGAGCGAGACAAGCTGTTCGCGCAGGACCAGCGGGAGTTAACGTTGGCGAAGGCGGTTGACATGGCGGAGGGCGTGCGCTGCGCACGCCAGGCGGCCGCGGGGGCAGGCCACGTCACGTCTGCGGCCATCGGCGCGGGCGACCCGGTGTTTGCGGTTGGAAAGTTAAAGTGTAGTGTTTGTGGTTATTCGAACCATAAGGCTAATCAGTGTCGGTTTAAAAATTATAAGTGCAAAAAGTGTAACAGGAAGGGGCATCTCCGCAAGATGTGTCCCAATAACGAGTGTACGGTTAAACTTGTTGAGGACGAGGGTGAGGGAGACGATGGTGAGTGTGTTTATAATATTCGTTGCGACCGGGGCAGACCGATGACGGAACGGGTTTGTGTCGGGGGTGTTGTTTTGGAGTTCCAAGTTGATAGCGGTTCGGCAGTAAGTCTGATTTCTAATGAAATATATAAACAGCACTTGAATGAATTACCATTGTCACCCACAAATAAAAAGTTGTATAGTTACACTCGGGATATTATTACTACTTCTGGGGTGTTAGAAACCACCGTTACTTATAGAGGGAAAACACATTCGATGGAAATATTCGTAGTGATGAATAACAATACATCTATTTTGGGTAGAGATTTTATTTATCTTTTTAATCTGCAGCTAGCACCTATCGTTAATGCTATAAATTCGGAAGATAAGTCTATAATCGACAGCTTAACCTCTCAATTTCCTAGTGTGTTTTCAGGGAAATTAGGCAAATTTAATAAATATACGGTTGACCTTCGGCTGAAGCCTGACTCTAAGCCAATTTTTTTTAAAGCCAGGACCGTACCATTTGCTTTACGGGAAAAAATCGATAGGGAGTTAGATCGTTTGGTTGAATTAGGTATTTTAAGGGCCACAGAACACTCCGATTATGCTTCCCCTGTGGTACCGGTGTTGAAAAAAGATGGCGGCTTGAGACTCTGTGCCGATTACTCCGTAACGATCAATAAACAGCTAATCGTGGACAAGTATCCCTTACCAACGGTAAATGAAATTTTTTCAAAGCTAAATGGTGGAGTACAGTTTAGTAAGATAGATCTTTCGATGGCCTATAATCAATTTCCGTTAAGTGAAGACTCCCAGGCTCTCACTACCATAAATACTCACAGAGGTTTGCTGATGTTTACTCGATTAGTTTTCGGCTTATCATCAGCTCCATCTATTTTCCAGCGTGCTATGGAGTGTGTGTTGGCTGGCCTAGAAGGAGTAGTGTTTTTCCTAGACGATATTCTAGTGACGGGAAGGAATAAAGACGAACATAAGCAGCGCTTGATTGAAGTATTGGGGCGGCTAAAAGGTGCCGGATTAACCGTACAAATTAATAAGTGCGAGTTTTTTAAAGATGAGATATGCTACTTGGGGCACATAATTGATAAACACGGCATTAGGAAGTCACCTGATAAAGTTAAAGCTGTGTTATGTGCGCCCAAGCCGCAGAACGTTTCGCAACTACAGTCATTTCTCGGGTTAACCAACTATTACCGTAATTTTGTCCCAGATGCATCGTCCGTATTAAGTCCTCTGTACAACCTGTTGCATAAAAATGTTAAATGGGAGTGGTCAAAGAACCATGACGATGCATTTCTAAAAATAAAAAAAATTATGGCTTCGAATGATGTGTTAACCCATTTCGACTGCGAAGCCAAATTGGTATTGACGGTGGATGCGTCGCCGACAGGGTTAGCAGCGATATTGTCACAAGTAGGCAGGGACGGCCGCGAGAGACCGGTTTCATACGCGTCGCGCGTGCTCTCGCCCGCGGAGAGAAGGTACGCGCAGATACAACGAGAAGCTACGGCTATCGTGTTCGGAGTTAGGCGTTTCCATCAGTACCTATACGGTCGATCGACACCTTTCGTGTTACGCACGGATCATAAACCGTTGTTGACCATCTTCGGTCCCCACCGGGGCATACCCGAAGTATCTGCGAATAGGCTCCAACGCTACGCGATATTCTTGTCAGCGTATAATTACACTATTGAATATATACGTAGCAAAGATAACACCGCAGATTTTCTGTCGCGCGCGGCGTTATCAACGAGCGAGGCGGTCGGATCGGGGGGGCGCGAAGAGGCGCGGGGCGAGGAGTGCAGCGATGACGACCGGGCTGCGTACGTCAACTTTGTGCTGCAAGGAGACTTGCCCGTGACGTCACAGCAGCTCCGTGGCGAGACCGACCGCGATCCGCTGCTGGCCAAGGTCAAACGCTATGTGATGAACGGATGGCCACGAAAGGTGGTAGATGAAAATTTAAAACCTTACCATAGTTGCCGGTTACAGCTGTCGCTCGAGAACGGTCTGTTAATGCGCGGGCATAAGGTAGTGGTCCCTGAAGGTTTAAGGGAAGCCTTATGCAACGAATTACACAGTTCTCACTTCGGAATTGTGAAAATGAAAGCCGAAGCGCGGAGATTGTTTTGGTTTCCCGGCATCGACGCGGCGCTGGAGCGGCTGGCGGGCCGCTGCGAGGTGTGCGCAGCGCTGCGGCCGGCGCCGCCGCGCGCGCCCCTCGCGTCGTGGCCGCATCCGCCGCATGCCTTTTTAACCGACTTCAAAAAAAGGAGGAGGTTCTCAATTCGACTGTATTTTTTTTTTTTTTTTTTTTTTATGTTTGTTACCTCAGAACTTTGGACTGGGCGAACCGATTTTGATGATTCTTCTTTTAATCGAAAGCTGATGGCTGTCATGTGGTCCCATATAAATTTTATTGAGATCTGACAATGGCATCCATGAGAAAACTACATAAGTCGTAAATTTGTGTTAAGATGTGCGCGACAAATTGACGAATAACTCAATATCACGTCAACCGATTACGATGATTCTTTTTTTTATAGAAAGCTGGTGCTTGTCATGTGGTCCCACATAAATTTGAACGAGATCTGACAAGTAGTTTTTGAGAATTTGAAGTCGGTTATTTTTTGTTAGTAAAATTTAGATTATATAGGGTGCATGTGGATTTTTTAGGCCCGCTGAACAACCAAATGTTTTTGATAATAGTCGACGCGTTCAGTAAGTGGGTTGAATGCTATCCGATGGCGGCGACGTACGGTTCCAAGGCGGTGATCGGTAAGCTGTGCGACTTCATGTCAAGGGTAGGGGTTCCTAATACACTAGTGAGTGACAATGGTACTTCCTTCACTTCCGGCGAATTTCAGAATTTTTGTAAAATAAATGGTATTAAACATATTTTTTCACCAGCTTACCACCCGGCTAGTAATGGTCAAGCGGAAAGTATGGTAAAGGTAGTTAAAAATGGCATCAAGGCAATCATATTAGATAACAAAAATAAAAAACTTTTACACGAACAAATATCGAAATTCTTGTTTGACTTTAGGAACTCCAAAAACAGCACAACGGAAAAGTCACCCGCAGAAATCGTTTATGGTAGACCGTTGCGCTCACGTTTGGATTTGTTAATACCATCATCGTCTCCACCTTCAACCTCGGACCTCTCATGCACCGTGGAACGTAACCAGTCCTCGCAGGCTAGACATCACCGGGGTAGAGAAAGAGAATTTAAAATTAATGATGCAGTATGGATCATAAAAAATTTTATAAACAAAAAATGCAAATGGCTGGACGGGGTAATTAAGAAGAAAATTGGCAGAGTGCTTTATAAAGTATATATTCCCAGTTTGAATATAGAAGTTCAAAGGCACATAGATCAGATACGACCGAGGATTCCTACAATGGCAGACCGCAGACAGGGTGAATGTGAGTATGGCGATGCTGTTCCCGACCTCCCGTGTCACAGCGACCCCGTCGGACTTGCCAGCAACGGGAGCGAAAACACCACCAGCGCGCTCAGCGACGATCGCAACTCACGCGAGCAGTCTCCAGCTCCGTCGCACCGGGAGGAGGAAGGGGAGAGTGACAGCTGTTTCGCGACCCCACCGGCAGGGCCCTGTAACCCTAGGCGGCGTGAGATATCACCCACGGTTGAGGAGTCCGAGGACGACGATGAGCCGACTTACACCCTCGCTGATTCACCATAAACTTTTATTCCTACATGTTAATATTAGAATGCATTAGGTTATTTTTTTATTGTTAATTTTCATGCATAGTACTTCATAGCTATAGAGGGGAGGGATTGTTATGTATGCATGTGTGCGTGTGCGAGTGCGTGAGCGTGTGTGCGTGCGAGCTGCGTCTCGCGGATAGGTTAAGTGCAGGTAATTAAATCAGTGTGCATCAAGCTACCGCGTTGTTTGTATGTCACCCCGCGTCCCTTATACTCGGCTATCTAACACAAACTAACGAACAAAGAAAGTTAAAAGCTTGTAAAAATTCAACTTTTTTCTCAACTTACCTCGGTGATGTCTTTATTGTACTAATATTAGACATCGGGTTGAACAGGAACAATGATTCGAGATCAATACTGGACATGTTTCCCTGAACAGTATATCATTTAAACGTTAAAACCCAAACGGAATTCTCTTCAAATTAATACAATTTCTTATTATTTGTAACTCAAATATTTGTTACTTGAAAGTTCAAACCTTGTTTGACAAGGACGATGCTATAATTTGGTTCGTCGGAACAGAATCGGTAACTTTATCTTCGAGATGTCTGTGTAAAGATTTTATAACAATTCAAAGCTCTAAGGGACGTATCGTAAGAATGGTGGTGAATTAAATCCAAGTTTCGGAAGTTTTTATGCCATGCGAAGGCCTCAGTCGTGGCTCAACAACTGTTGTCTTAAATTACTAACCATAAACAATAACTCAACTAGCCTTTAAAACATGGTAGTGCTAAAACATTTCCACGAGACGTAACACACCTGCAGTTACCAACTCAGTCCATCACTTGGAACTGACTTAGAAATCGACTCAAGTGAACTGCACATCAATCATTTAAGAACTTTGTTCATGATTAAACTTACCTCGTCTTGGTGTGTACATAACATACCTACTAAATACTTGTACGATAATGTACACAATATATTTATTTTAAATGTATCGTGTACCTCCGAGTATTGTTGCACGGGTCGTGGTCACGGCTAAGCGAGTAAAATGCAAATTGCTGTAATTATGCTTGTCCGTGCTACAGAGAATTAAAAACCTTTGCAAGTTTGAGAATGTTATAATGTTTCGTAATTCTGATAAAAATAAAAAATATATCCACATCCTAGATCATTAACATTTCCCCATGAGGTTTACGCGAAACATTTTCTATAGCTCTCTCCGTGCGCCGGCAGCACCGGCAGACCACTCGTACTACACACGTAGTTTATTTGCTTTGAGATACAAGCGAGAGTCGCTTGCTTCATCGTTTGAGTGAAGCGATCATTTCGATTAAACTGTCTGTGAAGTAAACTAGATAGAGTCAATCGTCACCTAAATGTTTCGTCATAATTATGTAAGTTTTTTTAAAATTAAACACCGTTATCATTTAATATTTTTCGTAGCGTGACGATGACTTGAAAGAGAAACAAACATCTATACGGACCACCAAGACGAAACCATAAGGGTTGCTTTTTGTTTATGGAACCCTAAAAACTGTTTAATTAGTTACCATTAATTTATAGTCCATTTTAGTATCAAACAAAACAAATCAAACTTTTGTAAACCAAGAAATTTAGCTTATTTTAGTAAGTAAATAGTTTGTAGCTTGCAGCTTTATTCTCGTGGTCCGACACTCCGGTGAAATTACCTTTGTATAGAAATATAAAAGCGGGAATATGCAGATTGGATGTAACATCAGGTGTTTTTTAGTTGGAAATGAACAATTATGCAAAGTTGGAAAAGTAGAACGAGTAATACCACTGCTTGCTTTAGTCACGATCGTACACTTCTGCGTCATTATTAGATTTAACTTTTGAGTTTCCCTTTTTTATCTAAACGTGTTGAAGTACTCTTAGATCGACTCTTTGTGTTTTCAGTAACGGGTTTATTTCAGGTCAAGACTTTTCGCCATTATTCTCGTTGTTTGCCCCAGAGTTGAATCAAACTAACTTTAATTTAATTTAATTTAGCCCTGAATTCATTGTAACTAACATTATAGCTCCAAAACCTTTGAAGCTAAAGTGTAAGGGGCTCCATCTATTCCTCCATTCAATCCATCGTAGAGATCATCTACTTTAAAAATGAACGTGAGGGCACGTTATATTATTATTATAGTGTCAATATTTAGAAAAGTTTCCGAATTAAATAAATATAATGAAACATTTTCACTTCAATGCTGAAAAAAAAGATATGAATATTCCACTTACTGGTAGCAATAATATTTAGTGGTAGTATGTTTATTTTTAAAGTAGAAGTTACTGATCAAGACCCTAAGAGGTAAGAGGTAAGAGACCAGTTGAAAGATGGTGTATGTGTGCTCTGTACTCAGTGTATTCCTGATGATAACAATTCGTTAGACTTTAATAATGCTTACGCTTTGTAGAATCAAATTACGAGTACTTCACATTTTGTAAGATTTTCGGCTACAGTGTCGGTAAAAATAAATTATTAAATTGTATCGCAGAAAAGTTCAAGGTGTGATTGCGTCATCTTTTTTCACCTTGTTGTGTTATTTTAGCGAAAAATTTCAGTTATACGTCAAAACAGATAAAATTTTACGCACCTATCAGAAACAGCTCATGTTTTGTATAAAATATTAATTAAACTTTATATCAGAATTTTAACTTAGATTTCACAGACCCAAAGTCTGTGAAATCCATTCGAAAATTATTTTGAATTCATGTTGAAAGGTGAAAAAATTTTTTTCACATAAAAAATTTTTTCACACAAATATTCGTCATATGGCTTTGATGAGACTCATCACTCATGTGAGTTTTCGTAACTTTAAGAGAAACCAAATACCACACCCTCACACATTCAATAGATATCTAGTTATCCGTGTTGGTGGTGCTTTCGATCTATATGCAGATGTAAGCGGATCCAAATTGCGCTGCGGAGTCCCATGGGTTGAATTAACGTCGCAGTCATGTTGAAACTGATTTTATTGTATAGCTTTTCATCTCTAAATTTCGTCTCCCATCAGTTTGAATTTGTACTGTTGTTATATTGATAACAAGGTTAAAATTTGAGTACAGTTAGCCAATCTGAACTTGACCAGAGTGGCTACCTTCTAATTGTTATAGAAGACCCAAGTTTAGAAATAAATAAAACATCAATGTCGCGTCTGATTTCATGTTTAATATCTCTTATCATTTTACTATATTACGAGTACTCACGATATTTATTTTGTATTCAGATATTTCGACCCAGTTGCATGGATCGTGGTCACGGATGAACTGCGGTGGCGCGGAGAAACTTTTGACAGGATGACAGGTGATATTATGATAGGGTCGAAATATCGGAATACAAAATAAATATCGCGAGTACTCGTATTATAGTAAAATGTGTTCAGTCCACGATGAGTTAGGTTTAAAATTTCTTATCATTGTTACTTATTACGAATGAAAAATGTAAAAAAACCCTCAGTGGAATTCCGCAGTAGCAGACTGAGAAGCGAAACGTCAATTGATACTAAAATGTACTAAGTGTATCTTGATGTCCACTGCTTTGATTTCACCAAACAAAGCTAAGAACAGTCTACTTTGCAACAATCCGTGGTTAACATATGGTATATACTTATAAGACATGCGTGGCATCTCCCTGACATTAATAATAACAATGGATTTCCGCAAAGTAACGCCTGATACTATTAACTATAACAACAATCTCCACAGACTAGGCTTTCTAAGAAAATTTAAAGCACACACTCAAATCGGTTCATTCATTTAAGATACAGACCTAGCCACAGACACACACAGATTATACAAACACTTCCAATTTAATTAGGTTAGGTTAGTTTAAGTAACGTATATAACACCTGTCTTTTTGCGTCGGGAATTATAACCATCGCGCTGCCCGTCTTTCTTACTTTAAGGGCTTGTTGCACAATCTTCAAGTAGAGTTCTTAATAAGCTAGTGACATTTTACATACACGAAATGTCAACTTAACCAACGAATAGCTTACTTCTGACTTACTTGAAGATAGTGCAACAAACCCTAAATCAATTAAATAAAACTTTAAAGTCCTTAAGGCATTTTCAACATAACTCAAAAGAAAATACTCTTTATATTCATTCAGTTCTATTTATTAAATTCCCAACTATATTAAAACAGTACGTCAGATTCAGTGCACCTACAGTACAGAGATAAATCTACAAGGATATTCCAATGGCAGCATTCTGTCTGTATACCAGACGCCAATTATGGACCGCACCGAATTCATGGTCGTGAACTTAGCAGATCATTTCCCAGCAGATCAAAAAAAAATGTGAGTTCTGTTCGCATGCACAAGAGTTCTAGAGTTCCTGATGCTTTTGGAGAATAGTTCTGGCGATTTAACCCAAAAAAATAAATCGATGAAATGCTCTGCTAACTTCCTGACGCAGCAGATCATTTTTTAGTAGATCAAAAATAAAAAAGAGTTCTAGTCACGTGCAGTGAGTTCTACAGTTTCTAGTAATTTTGGGTAATAGTTCTATCGATGAAATAAATAATAATAATAATAAAAAGACGTAAATAAAAACAATAATAATTTCAAAAATTATGTAAAAATTGTTATTTTATTTGTTTTAATTGTTATTTTTTCTAGAAGCTAGAACTATTAAGATTCTCATTCAATTGTAGAAGAACTATAATGGAAAACACAAAACATTTCCAGAACTCACGCCAAACTGCCAGCAGAGCATAGGTGAAAAGTTGATATATCGAAATTTCATAAATTGTGAAAAAAAAATAGTTGTTGTCTTTCTAGAAGCCAGAACTATCAAGTTTCTCGTTCAACAGTGTTAGAACAACAATCGAGAATACAAAACATTCCCGGAACTCACGTAAAAATGTCAGCAGAGCATAGGTGAAAAGTTAAAATATCGAAATTTTGTAAAATTTGAAAAAAAATAGTTGTAGTCTTTCTACAAGCCAGAACTCTCAAGTTTCTCGTTTAACAGTATTAATACAACAATCTAGAATACAAAACTTTTCCGGAACTCCCGTAAAAATGTCAGCAGAGCACAGGTGAAAAGTTAAAATATCGAAATTTCGTGAGTTGTGAAAAAAAAAAGTTGTAGTCTTTCTAGAAGCCAGAACTATCAAGTTTCTCGTTCAACAGTATGAATACAACAATCAAGAATACAAAAATTTTCCGGAACTCCCGTAAAAATGTCAGCAGAGCATAGGTGAAAAGTTAAAATATCGAAATTTCGTGAGTTGTGAAAAAAAAATAGTTGTAGTCTTTCTAGAAGCCAGAACTATCAAGTTTCTAGTTCAACAGTGTAAGTAAAACAATCGGGAGTACAAAACATTTCCGGAACTCACGCAAAAATATCAGCAGAGCATAGGTGAAAAGTTAAAATATCGAAATTTCGTGAGTTGTGAAAAAAAAATAGTTGTAGTCTTTCTAGAAGCCAGAACTATCAAGTTCCTTGTTCAACAGTGTAAGTACAACAATCGAGAATACAAAACATTTCCGGAACTCACGTAAAAATATCAGCAGAGCATAGGTGAAAAGTTAAAATATCGAAATTTGGTAAAATTCGAAAAAAAAATATTTGTAGTCTTTCTACAAGCCAGAACTATCAATTTTCTCGTTCAACAGTATTAATACAACAATCAAGAATACAAAACTTTTCCGGAACTCCCGTAAAAATGTCAGCAGAGCATAGGTGAAAAGTTAAAATATCGAAATTTCGTGAGTTGTGAAAAAAAAAATAGTTGTAGTCTTTCTAGAAGCCAGAACTCTCAAGTTTCTCGTTCAAAAGTATTAATACAACAATCAAGAATACAAAAATTTTCCGGAACTCCCGTAAAAATGTCAGCAGAGCATAGGTGAAAAGTTAAAATATCGAAATTTCGTGAGTTGTGAAAAAAAAATAGCTGTAGTCTTTCTAGAAGCCAGAACTCTCAAGTTTCTCGTTTAACAGTATTAATACAACAATCAAGAATACAAAACTTTTCCGGAACTCCCGTAAAAATGTCAGCAGAACATAGGTGAAAAGTTAAAATATCGAAATTTCGTGAGTTGTGAAAAAAAAATATCTGTAGTCTTTCTACAAGCCAGAACTATCAATTTTCTCGTTCAACAGTATTAATACAACAATCAAGAAAACAAAACTTTTCCGGAACTCCCGTAAAAATGTCAGCAGAGCATAGGTGAAAAGTTAAAATATCGAAATTTCGTGAGTTGTGAAAAAAAAATAGTTGTTGTCTTTCTAGAAGCCAGAACTCTCAAGTTTCTCGTTCAACAGTATTAATAAAACAATCAAGAATACAAAACTTTTCCGGAACTCCCGTAAAAATGTCAGCAGAACATAGGTGAAAAGTTAAAATATCGAAATTTTGTAAAATTTGAAAAAAATAGTTGTAGTCTTTCTAGAAGCCAGAACTATCAAGTTTCTCGTTCAACAGTATTAATAAAACAATCAAGAACACAAAACTTTTCCGGAACTCACGTAAAAATAACAGCAGAGCATAGGTGAAAAGTTAAAGTATCGAAATTTGGTAAAATTCGAAAAAAAAATATTTGTAGTCTTTCTACAAGCCAGAACTATCAATTTTCTCGTTCAACAGTATTAATAAAACAATCAAGAATACAAAACTTTTCCGGAACTCCCGTAAAAATGTCAGCAGAGCATAGGTGAAAAGTTAAAATATCGAAATTTCGTGAGTTGTGAAAAAAAAAATAGTTGTAGTCTTTCTAGAAGCCAGAACTCTCAAGTTTCTCGTTCAAAAGTATTAATACAACAATCAAGAATACAAAAATTTTCCGGAACTCCCGTTAAAATGTCAGCAGAGCATAGGTGAAAAGTTAAAATATCGAAATTTCGTGAGTTGTGAAAAAAAATAGCCGTAGTCTTTCTAGAAGCCAGAACTCTCAAGTTTCTCGTTTAACAGTATTAATACAACAATCAAGAATACAAAACTTTTCCGGAACTCCCGTAAAAATGTCAGCAGAACATAGGTGAAAAGTTAAAATATCGAAATTTCGTGAGTTGTGAAAAAAAAATATCTGTAGTCTTTCAACAAGCCAGAACTATCAATTTTCTCGTTCGACAGTATTAATACAACAATCAAGAAAACAAAACTTTTCCGGAACTCCCGTAAAAATGTCAGCAGAGCATAGGTGAAAAGTTAAAATATCGAAATTTCGTGAGTTGTGAAAAAAAAATAGTTGTTGTCTTTCTAGAAGCCAGAACTCTCAAGTTTCTCATTCAACAGTATTAATAAAACAATCAAGAATACAAAACTTTTCCGGAACTCCCGTAAAAATGTCAGCAGAGCATAGATGAAAAGTTAAAATATCGAAATTTTGTAAAATTTGAAAAAAAATAGTTGTAGTCTTTCTACAAACCAGAACTCTCAAGTTTCTCGTTCAAAAGTATTAATACAACAATCAAGAATACAAAAATTTTCCGGAACTCCCGTAAAAATGTCAGCAGAGCATAGGTGAAAAGTTAAAATATCGAAATTTCGTGAGTTGTGAAAAAAAAATAGCTGTAGTCTTTCTAGAAGCCAGAACTCTCAAGTTTCTCGTTTAACAGTATTAATACAACAATCAAGAATACAAAACTTTTCCGGAACTCCCGTAAAAATGTCAGCAGAACATAGGTGAAAAGTTAAAATATCGAAATTTCGTGAGTTGTGAAAAAAAAATATCTGTAGTCTTTCTACAAGCCAGAACTATCAATTTTCTCGTTCAACAGTATTAATACAACAATCAAGAAAACAAAACTTTTCCGGAACTCCCGTAAAAATGTCAGCAGAGCATAGGTGAAAAGTTAAAATATCGAAATTTCGTGAGTTGTGAAAAAAAAATAGTTGTTGTCTTTCTAGAAGCCAGAACTCTCAAGTTTCTCGTTCAACAGTATTAATAAAACAATCAAGAATACAAAACTTTTCCGGAACTCCCGTAAAAATGTCAGCAGAACATAGGTGAAAAGTTAAAATATCGAAATTTTGTAAAATTTGAAAAAAATAGTTGTAGTCTTTCTAGAAGCCAGAACTATCAAGTTTCTCGTTCAACAGTATTAATAAAACAATCAAGAACACAAAACTTTTCCGGAACTCACGTAAAAATAACAGCAGAGCATAGGTGAAAAGTTAAAGTATCGAAATTTGGTAAAATTCGAAAAAAAAATATTTGTAGTCTTTCTACAAGCCAGAACTATCAATTTTCTCGTTCAACAGTATTAATAAAACAATCAAGAATACAAAACTTTTCCGGAACTCCCGTAAAAATGTCAGCAGAGCATAGGTGAAAAGTTAAAATATCGAAATTTCGTGAGTTGTGAAAAAAAAAATAGTTGTAGTCTTTCTAGAAGCCAGAACTCTCAAGTTTCTCGTTCAAAAGTATTAATACAACAATCAAGAATACAAAAATTTTCCGGAACTCCCGTTAAAATGTCAGCAGAGCATAGGTGAAAAGTTAAAATATCGAAATTTCGTGAGTTGTGAAAAAAAATAGCCGTAGTCTTTCTAGAAGCCAGAACTCTCAAGTTTCTCGTTTAACAGTATTAATACAACAATCAAGAATACAAAACTTTTCCGGAACTCCCGTAAAAATGTCAGCAGAACATAGGTGAAAAGTTAAAATATCGAAATTTCGTGAGTTGTGAAAAAAAAATATCTGTAGTCTTTCAACAAGCCAGAACTATCAATTTTCTCGTTCGACAGTATTAATACAACAATCAAGAAAACAAAACTTTTCCGGAACTCCCGTAAAAATGTCAGCAGAGCATAGGTGAAAAGTTAAAATATCGAAATTTCGTGAGTTGTGAAAAAAAAATAGTTGTTGTCTTTCTAGAAGCCAGAACTCTCAAGTTTCTCATTCAACAGTATTAATAAAACAATCAAGAATACAAAACTTTTCCGGAACTCCCGTAAAAATGTCAGCAGAGCATAGATGAAAAGTTAAAATATCGAAATTTTGTAAAATTTGAAAAAAAATAGTTGTAGTCTTTCTACAAACCAGAACTCTCAAGTTTCTCGTTCAACAGTATTAATACAACAATCAAAAATACAAAACTTTTCCGGAACTCCCGTAAAAATGTCAGCAGAGCATAGGTGAAAAGTTAAAATATCGAAATTTCGTGAGTTGTGAAAAAAAAATAGTTGTAGTCTTTCTAGAAGCCAGAACTCTCAAGTTTCTCGTTCAAAAGTATTAATACAACAATCAAGAATACAAAAATTTTCCGGAACTCCCGTTAAAATGTCAGCAGAGCATAGGTGAAAAGTTAAAATATCGAAATTTCGTGAGTTGTGAAAAAAAAATAGCCGTAGTCTTTCTAGAAGCCAGAACTCTCAAGTTTCTCGTTTAACAGTATTAATACAACAATCAAGAATACAAAACTTTTCCGGAACTCCCGTAAAAATGTCAGCAGAACATAGGTGAAAAGTTAAAATATCGAAATTTCGTGAGTTGTGAAAAAAAAATATCTGTAGTCTTTCAACAAGCCAGAACTATCAATTTTCTCGTTCAACAGTATTAATACAACAATCAAGAAAACAAAACTTTTCCGGAACTCCCGTAAAAATGTCAGCAGAGCATAGGTGAAAAGTTAAAATATCGAAATTTCGTGAGTTGTGAAAAAAAAATAGTTGTAGTCTTTCTAGAAGCCAGAACTCTCAAGTTTCTCGTTCAAAAGTATTAATACAACAATCAAGAATACAAAAATTTTCCGGAACTCCCGTTAAAATGTCAGCAGAGCATAGGTGAAAAGTTAAAATATCGAAATTTCGTGAGTTGTGAAAAAAAAAAAAGTTGTAGTCTTTCTAGAAGCCAGAACTCTCAAGTTTCTCGTTCAACAGTATTAATACAACAATCAAGAATACAAAACTTTTCCGGAACTCCCGTAAAAATGTCAGCAGAGCATAGGTGAAAAGTTAAAATATCGAAATTTTGTAAAATTTGAAAAAAAATTGTTGTAGTCTTTCTACAAGCCAGAACTCTCGAGTTTCTCGTTCAACAGTATTAATACAACAATCAAGAATACAAAACTTTTCCGGAACTCCCGTAAAAATTACAGCAGAGCATAGGTGAAAAGTTAAAATATCGAAATTTCGTGAGTTGTGAAAAAAAAATAGTTGTAGTCTTTCTAGAAGCCAGAACTCTCAAGTTTCTCGTTCAACAGTATTAATAAAACAATCAAGAATACAAAACTTTTCCGGAACTCCCGTAAAAATGTCAGCAGAGCATAGGTGAAAAGTTAAAATATCGAAATTTCGTGAGTTGTGAAAAAAAAATAGTTGTAGTCTTTCTAGAAGCCAGAACTATCAATTTTCTCGTTCAACAGTATTAATACAACAATCAAGAATACAAAACTTTTCCGGAACTCCCGTAAAAATGTCAGCAGAGCATAGGTGAAAAGTTAAAATATCGAAATTTCGTGAGTTGTGAAAAAAAATAATAGTTGTAGTCTTTCTAGAAGCCAGAACTCTCAAGTTTCTCGTTCAACAGTATTAATTTAACAATCAAGAACACAAAACTTTTCCGGAACTCCCGTAAAAATGTCAGCAGAGCATAGGTGAAAAGTTAAAATATCGAAATTTTGTAAAATTTGAAAAAAATAGTTGTAGTCTTTCTACAAGCCAGAACTCTCAAGTTTCTCGTTCAACAGTATTAATACAACAATCAAGAATACAAAACTTTTCCGGAACTCCCGTAAAAATGTCAGCAGAACATAGGTGAAAAGTTAAAATATCGAAATTTCGTGAGTTGTGAAAAAAAAAATAGTTGTAGTCTTTCTAGAAGCCAGAACTCCCAAGTTTCTCGTTCAAAAGTATTAATACAACAATCAAGAATACAAAACTTTTCCGGAACTCCCGTAAAAATGTCAGCAGAGCATAGTTGAAAAGTTAAAATATCGAAATTTCGTGAGTTGTGAAAAAAAAATAGTTGTAGTCTTTCTAGAAGCCAGAACTCTCAAGTTTCTCGTTCATCAGTATTAATAAAACAATCAAGAACACAAAACTTTTCCGGAACTCACGTTAAAATAACAGCAGAGCATAGGTGAAAAGTTAAAATATCGAAATTTGGTAAAATTCGAAAAAAAAAATATTTGTAGTCTTTCTACAAGCCAGAACTATCAATTTTCTCGTTCAACAGTATTAATACAACAATCAAGAATACAAAACTTTTCCGGAACTCCCGTAAAAATGTCAGCAGAGCATAGGTGAAAAAATAAAATATCGAAATTTCGTGAGTTGTGAAAAAAAAAATAGTTGTAGTCTTTCTAGAAGCCAGAACTCTCAAGTTTCTCGTTCAACAGTATTAATACAACAATCAAGAATACAAAACTTTTCCGGAACTCCCGTAAAAATGTCAGCAGAACATAGGTGAAAAGTTAAAATATCGAAATTTCGTGAGTTGTGAAAAAAAAATATCTGTAGTCTTTCTACAAGCCAGAACTATCAATTTTCTCGTTCAACAGTATTAATACAACAATCAAGAAAACAAAACTTTTCCGGAACTCCCGTAAAAATGTCAGCAGAGCATAGGTGAAAAGTTAAAATATCGAAATTTCGTGAGTTGTGAAAAAAAAATAGTTGTTGTCTTTCTAGAAGCCAGAACTCTCAAGTTTCTCGTTCAACAGTATTAATAAAACAATCAAGAATACAAAACTTTTCCGGAACTCCCGTAAAAATGTCAGCAGAGCATAGATGAAAAGTTAAAATATCGAAATTTTGTAAAATTTGAAAAAAATAGTTGTAGTCTTTCTAGAAGCCAGAACTATCAAGTTTCTCGTTCAACAGTATTAATAAAACAATCAAGAACACAAATCTTTTCCGGAACTCACGTAAAAATAACAGCAGAGCATAGGTGAAAAGTTAAAGTATCGAAATTTGGTAAAATTCGAAAAAAAAATATTTGTAGTCTTTCTACAAGCCAGAACTATCAATTTTCTCGTTCAACAGTATTAATACAACAATCAAGAATACAAAACTTTTCCGGAACTCCCGTAAAAATGTCAGCAGAGCATAGGTGAAAAGTTAAAATATCGAAATTTCGTGAGTTGTGAAAAAAAAAATAGTTGTAGTCTTTCTAGAAGCCAGAACTCTCAAGTTTCTCGTTCAAAAGTATTAATACAACAATCAAGAATACAAAAATTTTCCGGAACTCCCGTTAAAATGTCAGCAGAGCATAGGTGAAAAGTTAAAATATCGAAATTTCGTGAGTTGTGAAAAAAAAATAGCCGTAGTCTTTCTAGAAGCCAGAACTCTCAAGTTTCTCGTTTAACAGTATTAATACAACAATCAAGAATACAAAACTTTTCCGGAACTCCCGTAAAAATGTCAGCAGAACATAGGTGAAAAGTTAAAATATCGAAATTTCGTGAGTTGTGAAAAAAAAATATCTGTAGTCTTTCAACAAGCCAGAACTATCAATTTTCTCGTTCGACAGTATTAATACAACAATCAAGAAAACAAAACTTTTCCGGAACTCCCGTAAAAATGTCAGCAGAGCATAGGTGAAAAGTTAAAATATCGAAATTTCGTGAGTTGTGAAAAAAAAATAGTTGTTGTCTTTCTAGAAGCCAGAACTCTCAAGTTTCTCATTCAACAGTATTAATAAAACAATCAAGAATACAAAACTTTTCCGGAACTCCCGTAAAAATGTCAGCAGAGCATAGATGAAAAGTTAAAATATCGAAATTTTGTAAAATTTGAAAAAAAATAGTTGTAGTCTTTCTACAAACCAGAACTCTCAAGTTTCTCGTTCAACAGTATTAATACAACAATCAAAAATACAAAACTTTTCCGGAACTCCCGTAAAAATGTCAGCAGAGCATAGGTGAAAAGTTAAAATATCGAAATTTCGTGAGTTGTGAAAAAAAAATAGTTGTAGTCTTTCTAGAAGCCAGAACTCTCAAGTTTCTCGTTCAAAAGTATTAATACAACAATCAAGAATACAAAAATTTTCCGGAACTCCCGTTAAAATGTCAGCAGAGCATAGGTGAAAAGTTAAAATATCGAAATTTCGTGAGTTGTGAAAAAAAAATAGCCGTAGTCTTTCTAGAAGCCAGAACTCTCAAGTTTCTCGTTTAACAGTATTAATACAACAATCAAGAATACAAAACTTTTCCGGAACTCCCGTAAAAATGTCAGCAGAACATAGGTGAAAAGTTAAAATATCGAAATTTCGTGAGTTGTGAAAAAAAAATATCTGTAGTCTTTCAACAAGCCAGAACTATCAATTTTCTCGTTCAACAGTATTAATACAACAATCAAGAAAACAAAACTTTTCCGGAACTCCCGTAAAAATGTCAGCAGAGCATAGGTGAAAAGTTAAAATATCGAAATTTCGTGAGTTGTGAAAAAAAAATAGTTGTAGTCTTTCTAGAAGCCAGAACTCTCAAGTTTCTCGTTCAAAAGTATTAATACAACAATCAAGAATACAAAAATTTTCCGGAACTCCCGTAAAAATGTCAGCAGAGCATAGGTGAAAAGTTAAAATATCGAAATTTCGTGAGTTGTGAAAAAAAAAAAAGTTGTAGTCTTTCTAGAAGCCAGAACTCTCAAGTTTCTCGTTCAACAGTATTAATACAACAATCAAGAATACAAAACTTTTCCGGAACTCCCGTAAAAATGTCAGCAGAGCATAGGTGAAAAGTTAAAATATCGAAATTTTGTAAAATTTGAAAAAAAATTGTTGTAGTCTTTCTACAAGCCAGAACTCTCAAGTTTCTCGTTCAACAGTATTAATACAACAATCAAGAATACAAAACTTTTCCGGAACTCCCGTAAAAATTACAGCAGAGCATAGGTGAAAAGTTAAAATATCGAAATTTCGTGAGTTGTGAAAAAAAAATAGTTGTAGTCTTTCTAGAAGCCAGAACTCTCAAGTTTCTCGTTCAACAGTATTAATAAAACAATCAAGAATACAAAACTTTTCCGGAACTCCCGTAAAAATGTCAGCAGAGCATAGGTGAAAAGTTAAAATATCGAAATTTCGTGAGTTGTGAAAAAAAAATAGTTGTAGTCTTTCTACAAGCCAGAACTCTCAAGTTTCTCGTTCAACAGTATTAATACAACAATCAAGAATACAAAACTTTTCCGGAACTCCCGTAAAAATGTCAGCAGAGCATAGGTGAAAAAATAAAATATCGAAATTTCGTGAGTTGTGAAAAAAAAAATAGTTGTAGTCTTTCTAGAAGCCAGAACTCTCAAGTTTCTCGTTCAACAGTATTAATACAACAATCAAGAATACAAAACTTTTCCGGAACTCCCGTAAAAATGTCAGCAGAACATAGGTGAAAAGTTAAAATATCGAAATTTCGTGAGTTGTGAAAAAAAAATATCTGTAGTCTTTCTACAAGCCAGAACTATCAATTTTCTCGTTCAACAGTATTAATACAACAATCAAGAAAACAAAACTTTTCCGGAACTCCCGTAAAAATGTCAGCAGAGCATAGGTGAAAAGTTAAAATATCGAAATTTCGTGAGTTGTGAAAAAAAAATAGTTGTTGTCTTTCTAGAAGCCAGAACTCTCAAGTTTCTCGTTCAACAGTATTAATAAAACAATCAAGAATACAAAACTTTTCCGGAACTCCCGTAAAAATGTCAGCAGAGCATAGGTGAAAAGTTAAAATATCGAAATTTCGTGAGTTGTGAAAAAAAAATAGTTGTAGTCTTTCTACAAGCCAGAACTCTCAAGTTTCTCGTTCAACAGTATTAATACAACAATCAAGAATACAAAACTTTTCCGGAACTCCCGTAAAAATTACAGCAGAGCATAGGTGAAAAGTTAAAATATCGAAATTTCGTGAGTTGTGAAAAAAAATAATAGTTGTAGTCTTTCTAGAAGCCAGAACTCTCAAGTTTCTCGTTCAACAGTATTAATTTAACAATCAAGAACACAAAACTTTTCCGGAACTCCCGTAAAAATGTCAGCAGAGCATAGGTGAAAAGTTAAAATATCGAAATTTTGTAAAATTTGAAAAAAATAGTTGTAGTCTTTCTACAAGCCAGAACTCTCAAGTTTCTCGTTCAACAGTATTAATACAACAATCAAGAATACAAAACTTTTCCGGAACTCCCGTAAAAATGTCAGCAGAACATAGGTGAAAAGTTAAAATATCGAAATTTCGTGAGTTGTGAAAAAAAAAATAGTTGTAGTCTTTCTAGAAGCCAGAACTCCCAAGTTTCTCGTTCAAAAGTATTAATACAACAATCAAGAATACAAAACTTTTCCGGAACTCCCGTAAAAATGTCAGCAGAGCATAGTTGAAAAGTTAAAATATCGAAATTTCGTGAGTTGTGAAAAAAAAATAGTTGTAGTCTTTCTAGAAGCCAGAACTCTCAAGTTTCTCGTTCATCAGTATTAATAAAACAATCAAGAACACAAAACTTTTCCGGAACTCACGTTAAAATAACAGCAGAGCATAGGTGAAAAGTTAAAATATCGAAATTTGGTAAAATTCGAAAAAAAAAATATTTGTAGTCTTTCTACAAGCCAGAACTATCAATTTTCTCGTTCAACAGTATTAATACAACAATCAAGAATACAAAACTTTTCCGGAACTCCCGTAAAAATGTCAGCAGAGCATAGGTGAAAAAATAAAATATCGAAATTTCGTGAGTTGTGAAAAAAAAAATAGTTGTAGTCTTTCTAGAAGCCAGAACTCTCAAGTTTCTCGTTCAACAGTATTAATACAACAATCAAGAATACAAAACTTTTCCGGAACTCCCGTAAAAATGTCAGCAGAGCATAGGTGAAAAGTTAAAATATCGAAATTTTGTAAAATTTGAAAAAAAATAGTTGTAGTCTTTCTAGAAGCTATAACTATCAAGTTTCTCTTTCAACAGTATTAATACAACAAATCAAAATTTCGATATTTTAACTTTTCACCTATGCTCTGCTGATATTTTTACGTCAGTTCTGGAAATGTTTTGCATTTCCGATTGTTGTTCTTACACTGCTGAACTAGAAACTTGATAGTTCTGGTATGCAGAAAGACTACAACAATTTTTTTCAAATTTTACAAAATTTCGATATTTTAACTTTTCACCTATGCTCTGCTGACATTTTTACGGGAGTTCCGGAAAAGTTTTGTTTTCTGGATTGTTGTATTAATACTGTTGAACGAGAAACTTGATAGTTCTGGCTTCTAGAAAGACTACAACTATTTTTTTTTCACAACTCACGAAATTTCGATATTTTAACTTTTCACCTATGCTCTGCTGACATTTTTACGGGAGTTCCGGAAAAGTTTTGTATTATTGATTATTGTATTAATACTGTTGAACGAGAAACTTGAGAGTTCTGGCTTGTAGAAAGACTACAAATATTTTTATTTTCGAATTTTACCAAATTTCGATATTTTAACTTTTCACCTATGCTCTGCTGACATTTTTACGGGAGTTCCGGAAAAGATTTGTATTCTTGATTGTTGTATTGATACTGTTGAACGAGAAACTTGAGAGTTCTGGCTTGTAGAAAGACTACAACTATTTTTTTTTTCAAATTTTACAAAATTTCGATATTTTAGCTTTTGACCTATGCTCTGCTGTTTTTTTTACGTGAGTTCCGGAAAAGTTTTGTGTTCTTGATTGTTGGATTAATACTGTTGAACGAGAAACTTGATAGTTCTGGCTTCTAGAAAGACTACAACTATTTTTTTTTCACAACTCACGAAATTTCGATATTTTAACTTTTCACCTATGCTCTGCTGACATTTTTACGGGAGTTCCGGAAAAGTTTTTTATTCTTGATTGTTGTATTAATACTGTTGAACGAGAAACTTGAGAGTTCTGGCTTCTAGAAAGACTACAACTATTTTTTTTTTTCACAACTCACGAAATTTCGATATTTTAACTTTTCACCTATGCTCTGCTGACATTTTTACGGGAGTTCCGGAAAAGTTTTGTTTTCTGGATTGTTGTATTAATACTGTTGAACGAGAAACTTGATAGTTCTGGCTTCTAGAAAGACTACAACTATTTCTTTTTCACAACTCACGAAATTTCGATATTTTAACTTTTCACCTATGCTCTGCTGACATTTTTACGGGAGTTCCGGAAAAGTTTTGTATTCTTGATAGTTGTATTAATACTGTTGAACAAGAAACTTGAGAGTTCTGGCTTGTAGAAAGACTACAACTATTTTTTTTTCAAATTTTACAAAATTTCGATATTTTTACTTTTCACCTATGCTCTGCTGTTATTTTTACGTGAGTTCCGGAAAAGTTTTGTGTTCTTGATTGTTGGACTAATACTGTTGAGCGAGAAACTATATAGTTCTGGCTTCTAGAAAGACTACAACTATTTTTTTTTCACAACTCACGAAATTTCGATATTTTAACTTTTCACCTATGCTCTGCTGATATTTTTACGTGAGTTCCGGAAAAGTTTTGTATTCTAGATTGTTGTATTAATACTGTTGAACGAGAAACTTGAGAGTTCTGGCTTGTAGAAAGACTGTAACTATTTTTTTTCAAATTTTACAAAATTTCGATATTTTAGCTTTTCACCTATGCTCTGCTGTTATTTTTACGTGAGTTCCGGAAAAGTTTTGTGTTCTTGATTGTTGGACTGATACTGTTGAGCGAGAAACTATATAGTTCTGGCTTCTAGAAAGACTACAACTATTTTTTTTTCACAACTCACGAAATTTCGATATTTTAACTTTTCACCTATGCTCTGCTGATATTTTTACGTGAGTACTGGAAATTTTGTGTATTCTTTATTGTTGTACTATTACTGTTGAACTAGAAACTTGATAGTTCTGGCTTCTAGAAAGACTACAACTATTTTTTTTTCACAACTCACGAAATTTCGATATTTTAACTTTTCACCTATGCTCTGCTGACATTTTTACGGGAGTTCCGGAAAATTTTGGCATTCTTAATTATTGAACTAATACTGATAAACGAGAAACTTGATAGTTCTGGCATGTAAAAAGACTACAACTTTTTTTTTTCACAACTCACAAAATTTCGATATTTTAACTTTTCACCTATGCTCTGCTGATATTTTTACGTCAGTTCTGGAAATGTTTTGCATTTCCGATTGTTGTTCTTACACTGCTGAACTAGAAACTTGATAGTTCTGGTATGCAGAAAGACTACAACTATTTTTTTCAAATTTTACAAAATTTCGATATTTTAACTTTTCACCTATGCTCTGCTGATATTTTTACGTGAGTTCCGGAAATGTTTTGTATTCTCGATTGTTGTACTTACACTGTTGAACTAGATACTTGAGAGTTCTGGCTTCTAGAAAGACAACAACTATTTTTTTTTTCACAACTTACGAAGTTTCGATATTTTAACTTTTCACCTATGCTCTGCTGACATTTTTACGAGAGTTCCGGAAAAGTTTTGTATTCTCGATTGTTGTACTTACAGTGTTGAACAAGGAACTTGATAGTTCTGGCATCTAGAAAGACTACAACTTTTTTTTTTTCACAGTTTACAAAATTTCGATATTTTATCTTTTCACCTATGCTCTGCTGATATTTTTGCGTGAGTTCCGGAAATGTTTTAAACTCCCGATTGTTGGACTTATACTGTTGAACTAGAAACTTGAGAGTTCTGGCTTCTAGAAAGACTACAACTATTTTTTTTTCACAACTTACGAAATTTCGATATTTTAACTTTTCACCTATGCTCTGCTGACATTTTTACGGGAGTTCCGGAAAAGTTTTGTATTCTAGATTGTTGTTTTAATACTGTTGAACGAGAAACTTGAGAGTTCTGGCTTGTAGAAAGACTGTAACTATTTTTTTTCAAATTTTACAAAATTTCGATATTTTAGCTTTTCACCTATGCTCTGCTGTTATTTTTACGTGAGTTCCGGAAAAGTTTTGTGTTCTTGATTGTTGGACTAATACTGTTGAGCGAGAAACTATATAGTTCTGGCTTCTAGAAAGACTACAACTATTTTTTTTTCACAACTCACGAAATTTCGATATTTTAACTTTTCACCTATGCTCTGCTGATATTTTTACGTGAGTTCCGGAAAAGTTTTGTATTCTTGATTATTGTATTAATACTGTTGAACGAGAAACTTGAGAGTTCTGGCTTGTAGAAAGACTACAAATATTTTTTTTTTTCGAATTTTACCAAATTTCGATATTTTAACTTTTCACCTATGCTCTGCTGACATTTTTACGGGAGTTCCGGAAAAGTTTTGTATTCTTGATTGTTATATAGATACTGTTGAACGAGAAACTTGTGAGTTCTGGCTTGTAGAAAGACTACAACTATTTTTTTCCAAATTTTACAAAATTTCGATATTTTAACTTTTCACCTATGCTCTGCTGATATTTTTGCGTGAGTTTCGGAAATGTTTTGTACTCCCGATTGTTGTACTTACACTGTTGAACTAGAAACTTGATAGTTCTGGCTTCTAGAAAGACTACAACTATTTTTTTTTCACAACTCACGAAATTTCGATATTTTAACTTTTCACCTATGCTCTGCTGACATTTTTACGGGAGTTCCGGAAAATTTTGGCATTCTTAATTATTGAACTAATACTGATAAACGAGAAACTTGATAGTTCTGGCATGTAAAAAGACTACAACTTTTTTTTTTCACAACTCACAAAATTTCGATATTTTAACTTTTCACCTATGCTCTGCTGATATTTTTACGTCAGTTCTGGAAATGTTTTGCATTTCCGATTGTTGTTCTTACACTGCTGAACTAGAAACTTGATAGTTCTGGTATGCAGAAAGACTACAACTATTTTTTTCAAATTTTACAAAATTTCGATATTTTAACTTTTCACCTATGCTCTGCTGATATTTTTACGTGAGTTCCGGAAATGTTTTGTATTCTCGATTGTTGTACTTACACTGTTGAACTAGATACTTGAGAGTTCTGGCTTCTAGAAAGACAACAACTATTTTTTTTTTCACAACTTACGAAGTTTCGATATTTTAACTTTTCACCTATGCTCTGCTGACATTTTTACGAGAGTTCCGGAAAAGTTTTGTATTCTCGATTGTTGTACTTACAGTGTTGAACAAGGAACTTGATAGTTCTGGCATCTAGAAAGACTACAACTTTTTTTTTTTTCACAGTTTACAAAATTTCGATATTTTATCTTTTCACCTATGCTCTGCTGATATTTTTGCGTGAGTTCCGGAAATGTTTTAAACTCCCGATTGTTGGACTTATACTGTTGAACTAGAAACTTGAGAGTTCTGGCTTCTAGAAAGACTACAACTATTTTTTTTTCACAACTTACGAAATTTCGATATTTTAACTTTTCACCTATGCTCTGCTGACATTTTTACGGGAGTTCCGGAAAAGTTTTGTATTCTAGATTGTTGTTTTAATACTGTTGAACGAGAAACTTGAGAGTTCTGGCTTGTAGAAAGACTGTCACTATTTTTTTTCAAATTTTACAAAATTTCGATATTTTAGCTTTTCACCTATGCTCTGCTGTTATTTTTACGGGAGTTCCGGAAAAGTTTTGTGTTCTTGATTGTTAAATTAATACTGTTGAACGAGAAACTTGAGAGTTCTGGCTTCTAGAAAGACTACAACTATTATTTTTTTTCACAACTCACGAAATTTCGATATTTTAACTTTTCACCTATGCTCTGCTGACATTTTTACGGGAGTTCCGGAAAAGTTTTGTATTCTTGATTGTTGTATTAATACTGTTGAACGAGAAAATTGATAGTTCTGGCTTCTAGAAAGACTACAACTATTTTTTTTTCACAACTCACGAAATTTCGATATTTTAACTTTTCACCTATGCTCTGCTGACATTTTTACGGGAGTTCCGGAAAAGTTTTGTATTCTTGATTATTGTATTAATACTGTTGAACGAGAAACTTGAGAGTTCTGGCTTGTAGAAAGACTACAAATATTTTTTTTTTTCGAATTTTACCAAATTTCGATATTTTAACTTTTCACCTATGCTCTGCTGACATTTTTACGGGAGTTCCGGAAAAGTTTTGTATTCTTGATTGTTATATAGATACTGTTGAACGAGAAACTTGTGAGTTCTGGCTTGTAGAAAGACTACAACTATTTTTTTCCAAATTTTACAAAATTTCGATATTTTAACTTTTCACCTATGCTCTGCTGATATTTTTGCGTGAGTTTCGGAAATGTTTTGTACTCCCGATTGTTGTACTTACACTGTTGAACTAGAAACTTGATAGTTCTGGCTTCTAGAAAGACTACAACTATTTTTTTTTCACAACTCACGAAATTTCGATATTTTAACTTTTCACCTATGCTCTGCTGACATTTTTACGGGAGTTCCGGAAAATTTTGGCATTCTTAATTATTGAACTAATACTGATAAACGAGAAACTTGATAGTTCTGGCATGTAAAAAGACTACAACTTTTTTTTTTCACAACTCACAAAATTTCGATATTTTAACTTTTCACCTATGCTCTGCTGATATTTTTACGTCAGTTCTGGAAATGTTTTGCATTTCCGATTGTTGTTCTTACACTGCTGAACTAGAAACTTGATAGTTCTGGTATGCAGAAAGACTACAACTATTTTTTTCAAATTTTACAAAATTTCGATATTTTAACTTTTCACCTATGCTCTGCTGATATTTTTACGTGAGTTCCGGAAATGTTTTGTATTCTCGATTGTTGTACTTACACTGTTGAACTAGATACTTGAGAGTTCTGGCTTCTAGAAAGACAACAACTATTTTTTTTTCACAACTTACGAAGTTTCGATATTTTAACTTTTCACCTATGCTCTGCTGACATTTTTACGAGAGTTCCGGAAAAGTTTTGTATTCTCGATTGTTGTACTTACAGTGTTGAACAAGGAACTTGATAGTTCTGGCATCTAGAAAGACTACAACTTTTTTTTTTTTCACAGTTTACAAAATTTCGATATTTTATCTTTTCACCTATGCTCTGCTGATATTTTTGCGTGAGTTCCGGAAATGTTTTAAACTCCCGATTGTTGGACTTATACTGTTGAACTAGAAACTTGAGAGTTCTGGCTTCTAGAAAGACTACAACTATTTTTTTTCACAACTTACGAAATTTCGATATTTTAACTTTTCACCTATGCTCTGCTGACATTTTTACGGGAGTTCCGGAAAAGTTTTGTATTCTAGATTGTTGTATTAATACTGTTGAACGAGAAACTTGAGAGTTCTGGCTTGTAGAAAGACTGTAACTATTTTTTTTCAAATTTTACAAAATTTCGATATTTTAGCTTTTCACCTATGCTCTGCTGTTATTTTTACGTGAGTTCCGGAAAAGTTTTGTGTTCTTGATTGTTGGACTAATACTGTTGAGCGAGAAACTATATAGTTCTGGCTTCTAGAAAGACTACAACTATTTTTTTTTCACAACTCACGAAATTTCGATATTTTAAGTTTTCACCTATGCTCTGCTGATATTTTTACGTGAGTTCCGGAAAAGTTTTGTATTCTTGATTATTGTATTAATACTGTTGAACGAGAAACTTGAGAGTTCTGGCTTGTAGAAAGACTACAAATATTTTTTTTTTTCGAATTTTACCAAATTTCGATATTTTAACTTTTCACCTATGCTCTGCTGACATTTTTACGGGAGTTCCGGAAAATTTTGGCATTCTTAATTATTGAACTAATACTGATAAACGAGAAACTTGATAGTTCTGGCATGTAAAAAGACTACAACTTTTTTTTTTCACAACTCACAAAATTTCGATATTTTAACTTTTCACCTATGCTCTGCTGATATTTTTACGTCAGTTCTGGAAATGTTTTGCATTTCCGATTGTTGTTCTTACACTGTTGAACTAGAAACTTGATAGTTCTGGTATGCAGAAAGACTACAACTATTTTTTTCAAATTTTACAAAATTTCGATATTTTAACTTTTCACCTATGCTCTGCTGATATTTTTACGTGAGTTCCGGAAATGTTTTGTATTCTCGATTGTTGTACTTACACTGTTAAACTAGATACTTGAGAGTTCTGGCTTCTAGAAAGACAACAACTATTTTTTTTTTCACAACTTACGAAGTTTCGATATTTTAACTTTTCACCTATGCTCTGCTGACATTTTTACGAGAGTTCCGGAAAAGTTTTGTATTCTCGATTGTTGTACTTACAGTGTTGAACAAGGAACTTGATAGTTCTGACATCTAGAAAGACTACAACTTTTTTTTTTTCACAGTTTACAAAATTTCGATATTTTATCTTTTCACCTATGCTCTGCTGATATTTTTGCGTGAGTTCCGGAAATGTTTTAAACTCCCGATTGTTGGACTTATACTGTTGAACTAGAAACTTGAGAGTTCTGGCTTCTAGAAAGAGTACAACTATTTTTTTTTCACAACTCACGAAATTTCGATATTTTAACTTTTCACCTATGCTCTGCTGATATTTTTACGTGAGTACTGGAAATTTTGTGTATTCACAATTGTTGTACTAACACTGTTGAACTAGAAACTTGATAGTTCTGGCTTCTAGAAAGACTACAACTATTTTTTTTTCACAACTCACGAAATTTCTATATTTTAACTTTTCACCTATGCTCTGCTGACATTTTTACGGGAGTTCCGGAAAATTTTGGCATTCTTAATTATTGAACTAATACTGATAAACGAGAAACTTGATAGTTCTGGCATGTAAAAAGACTACAACTTTTTTTTTTTCACAACTCACAAAATTTCGATATTTTAACTTTTCACCTATGCTCTGCTGATATTTTTACGTCAGTTCTGGAAATGTTTTGCATTTCCGATTGTTGTTCTTACACTGCTGAACTAGAAACTTGATAGCTCTGGTATGCAGAAAGACTACAACTATTTTTTTCAAATTTTACAAAATTTCGATATTTTAACTTTTCACCTATGCTCTGCTGATATTTTTACGTGAGTTCCGGAAATGTTTTGTATTCTCGATTGTTGTACTTACACTGTTGAACTAGATACTTGAGAGTTCTGGCTTCTAGAAAGACAACAACTATTTTTTTTTTCACAACTTACGAAGTTTCGATATTTTAACTTTTCACCTATGCTCTGCTGACATTTTTACGAGAGTTCCGGAAAAGTTTTGTATTCTCGATTGTTGTACTTACAGTGTTGAACAAGGAACTTGATAGTTCTGGCATCTAGAAAGACTACAACTATTTTTTTTTTTCACAGTTTACAAAATTTCGATATTTTATCTTTTCACCTATGCTCTGCTGATATTTTTGCGTGAGTTCCGGAAATGTTTTAAACTCCCGATTGTTGGACTTATACTGTTGAACTAGAAACTTGAGAGTTCTGGCTTCTAGAAAGACTACAACTATTTTTTTTTCACAACTTACGAAATTTCGATATTTTAACTTTTCACCTATGCTCTGCTGACATTTTTACGGGAGTTCCGGAAAAGTTTTTTATTCTTGATTGTTGTATTAATACTGTTGAACGAGAAACATGAGAGTTCTGGCTTCTAGAAAGACTACAACTATTTTTTTTTCACAACTCACGAAATTTCGATATTTTAACTTTTCACCTATGCTCTGCTGACATTTTTACGGGAGTTCCAGAAAAGTTTTGTATTCTTGATTGTTTTATTAATACTGTTGAACGAGAAACTTCAGAGTTCTGGCTTGTAGAAAGACTACAACTATTTTTTTTTCAAATTTTACAAAATTTCGATATTTTAACTTTTCACCTATGCTCTGCTGTTATTTTTACGTGAGTTCCGGAAAAGTTTTGTGTTCTTGATTGTTGGACTAATACTGTTGAGCGAGAAACTATATAGTTCTGGCTTCTAGAAAGACTACAACTATTTTTTTTTTCACAACTCACGAAATTTCGATATTTTAACTTTTCACCTATGCTCTGCTGATATTTTTACGTGAGTTCCGGAAAAGTTTTGTATTATTGATTATTGTATTAATACTGTTGAACGAGAAACTTGAGAGTTCTGGCTTGTAGAAAGACTACAAATATTTTTATTTTCGAATTTTACCAAATTTCGATATTTTAACTTTTCACCTATGCTCTGCTGACATTTTTACGGGAGTTCCGGAAAAGTTTTGTATTCTTGATTGTTGTATTGATACTGTTGAACGAGAAACTTGTGAGTTCTGGCTTGTAGAAAGACTACAACTATTTTTTTCCAAATTTTACAAAATTTCGATATTTTAACTTTTCACCTATGCTCTGCTGATATTTTTACGTGAGTTCCGGAAAAGTTTTGTATTATTGATTATTTTTTTAATACTGTTGAACGAGAAACTTGAGAGTTCTGGCTTGTAGAAAGACTACATATATTTTTTTTTTCGAATTTTACCAAATTTCGATATTTTAACTTTTCACCTATGCTCTGCTGACATTTTTACGGGAGCTCCGGAAAAGTTTTGTATTCTTGATTGGTGTTTTGATACTGTTGAACGAGAAACTTGAGAGTTCTGGCTTGTAGAAAGACTATAACTATTTTTTTTCAAATTTTACAAAATTTCGATATTTTAACTTTTCACCTATGCTCTGCTGACATTTTTACGGGAGTTCCGGAATAGTTTGGCATTCTTAATTATTGAACTAATACTGATAAACGAGAAACTTGATAGTTCTGGCATGTAAAAAGACTACAACTATTTTTTTTTCACAACTCACAAAATTTCGATATTTTAACTTTTCACCTATGCTCTGCTGATATTTTTGCGTCAGTTCTGGAAATGTTTTGCATTTCCGATTGTTGTTCTTACACAGCTGAACTAGAAACTTGATAGTTGTGGTATGCAGAAAGACTACAACTATTTTTTTCAAATTTTACAAAATTTCGATATTTTAACTTTTCACCTATGCTCTGCTGATATTTTTACGTGAGTTCCGGAAAAGTTTTGTATTATTGATTATTGTATTAATACTGTTGAACGAGAAACTTGGGAGTTCTGGCTTGTAGAAAGACTACAAATATTTTTATTTTCGAATTTTACCAAATTTCGATATTTTAACTTTTCACCTATGCTCTGCTGACATTTTTACGGGAGTTCCGGAAAAGTTTTGTATTCTTGATTGTTGTATTGATACTGTTGAACGAGAAACTTGTGAGTTCTGGCTTGTAGAAAGACTACAACTATTTTTTTCCAAATTTTACAAAATTTCGATATTTTAACTTTTCACCTATGCTCTGCTGATATTTTTGCGTGAGTTTCGGAAATGTTATGTACTCCCGATTGTTGTACTTACACTGTTGAACTAGAAACTTGATAGTTCTGGCTTCTAGAAAGACTACAACTATTTTTTTTTCACAACTCACGAAATTTTGATATTTTAACTTTTCACCTATGCTCTGCTGACATTTTTACGGGAGTTCCGGAAAAGTTTTGTATTCTTGATTGTTGTATTAATACTGTTGAACGAGAAACTTGATAGTTCTGGCTTCTAGAAAGACTACAACTATTTTTTTTCACAACTCACGAAATTTCGATATTTTAACTTTTCACCTATGCTCTGCTGACATTTTTACGGGAGTTCCGGAAAAGTTTTGTATTCTAGATTGTTGTATTAATACTGTTGAACGAGAAACTTGAGAGTTCTGGCTTGTAGAAAGACTATAACTATTTTTTTTCAAATTTTACAAAATTTCGATATTTTAGCTTTTGACCTATGCTCTGCTGTTTTTTTTACGTGAGTTCCGGAAAAGTTTTGTGTTCTTGATTGTTGGATTAATACTGTTGAACGAGAAACATGATAGTTCTGGCTTCTAGAAAGACTACAACTATTTTTTGTCACAACTCACGAAATTTCGATATTTTAACTTTTCACCTATGCTCTGCTGACATTTTTACGGGAGTTCCGGAAAAGTTTTTTATTCTTGATTGTTGTATTAATACTGTTGAACGAGAAACTTGAGAGTTCTGGCTTCTAGAAAGACTACAACTATTTTTTTTTTCACAACTCACGAAATTTCGATATTTTAACTTTTCACCTATGCTCTGCTGACATTTTTACGGGAGTTCCGGAAAAGTTTTGTTTTCTGGATTGTTGTATTAATACTGTTGAACGAGAAACTTGATAGTTCTGGCTTCTAGAAAGACTACAACTATTTTTTTTTCACAACTCACGAAATTTCGATATTTTAACTTTTCACCTATGCTCTGCTGACATTTTTACGGGAGTTCCGGAAAAGTTTTGTATTCTTGATAGTTGTATTAATACTGTTGAACAAGAAACTTGAGAGTTCTGGCAGGTAGAAAGACTACAACTATTTTTTTTCAAATTTTACAAAATTTCGATATTTTTACTTTTCACCTATGCTCTGCTGTTATTTTTACGTGAGTTCCGGAAAAGTTTTGTGTTCTTGATTGTTGGACTAATACTGTTGAGCGAGAAACTATATAGTTCTGGCTTCTAGAAAGACTACAACTATTTTTTTTTCACAACTCACGAAATTTCGATATTTTAACTTTTCACCTATGCTCTGCTGATATTTTTACGTGAGTTCCGGAAAAGTTTTGTATTCTTGATTATTGTATTAATACTGTTGAACGAGAAACTTGAGAGTTCTGGCTTGTAGAATGACTACAACATATTTTTTTTTCACAACTCGCGAAATTTCGATATATTAACTTTTCACCTATGCTCTGCTGACATTTTTACGTGAGTTCCGGGAATGTTTTGTATTCTCGATTGTTGTTCTAACACTGTTGAACGAGAAACTTGATAGTTCTGGCTTCTAGAAAGACATCAACTATTTTTTTTTCACAATTTATGAAATTTCGATATATCAACTTTTCACCTATGCTCTGCTGGCAGTTTGGCGTGAGTTCTGGAAATGTTATGTGTTTTCCATTATAGTTCTTCTACAATTGAATGAGAATCTTAATAGTTCTAGCTTCTAGAAATAAAATAACAATTTTTACATAATTTTTGAAATTATTATTTTTTTTATTTACGTCTTTTTATTATTATTTTTTTTTATTTCATCGATAGAACTATTACCCAAAATTACTAGAAACTGTAGAAATCACTGCACGTGACTAGAACTCTTTTTATTTTTGATCTACTAAAAAATGATCTGCTGCGTCAGGAAGTTAGCAGAGCATTTCATCGATTTATTTTTTTGGGTTAAATCGCCAGAACTATTCTCCAAAAGCATCAGGAACTCTAGAACTCTTGTGCATGCGAACAGAACTCACATTTTTTTTTGATCTGCTGGGAAATGATCTGCTAAGTTCACTACCATACCGAATTCCCGGTAGGTAAATGAATGTAGCAGGCCACTTGGAATGCCATTTACATGTAGAAGTATTCGATTTTAGTTGAAGTTTTGGCTCTGATGAAATCTTAATATAATATATAAACTAGCTGCCCGGACAGACTTCGTTCTGTCAAAAGTTTTTTCTTTTTGAGATGTAAGCTATTCTATCTTTCAAGTTGGATCAAACTGCACACGGTGTGCGAATTTGATTATAATCGGTTCAGCAGTTTAGGAGTCCATCGCGGACAAACAACGTGACACGTAATTTATATATATTAAGATAAATTACGTGTGACGTTGTTTGTCCGCGATGGACTCCTAAGCTACTTAACCGATTTCAATCAAATTTGCACAACGTATGTAATTTGATCCAACTTGAAAGATAGGATAGCTTACATCTCAATTTATAGTAGCAATATTATTTTATTGCAAATTTTTTGACAGAACGAAGTCTGTCCGGGCAGCTAGAAGTTATTTAAATGTTATTGAGTAACAAAAAAATATACTTTTAAAAGCATATTCTTTGAAGACATTAAGATGCACAAAGTGTTCGGTTATGAACTGTCAATAATTTAGTTACATAAAATATTCGTAATTTTATCAAAATATTTATTAAAATTTAACTAAAATATGCAAACACATTAAAATTAAAAAATTATAAGAGTTTCATTTCTGTGACTTGGCTATTGGCTATGGAACTTAACTAAAAATCTCTTCATTATACATTCTTTTAAGATAACGTATCTTGTTCACTTAGTTACTAAAACACAATATGAGTTAAATGAAAAGAGTGTTTTTATAAGACTTGAGCGGGAAATTCCGAGTATTTTCTACATTCATTGAAACGATTTCCATTATTTTCGTTAGGATTCATTGTATAATTGCTCCCCATTCAGTGGAACTGTGGATCATTTCTGATATTTCAATATTAAACATCTTTGTTGAATGTTATATTCATTGATGTATAATGAGGAATATTTATCAATGTACATGTAATATATTATTTGAATTTATTTATTTATTTATTCTTTATATAAGACCTATGAACAGGTTTTTACATTGGCGGACTTAATGCCTAGTGGCATTCTCTACCAGTCAACCCAGGGTGATGGCGAGAAATTTGTGGCAGGTGGCAAGAATGAAAGATTCAAAAATAATGATCAATATAAACAAGAACTAATATATTATTTAAATACAAGTGAATGCTTTTGTTAAAATATTAAAATCTACCAGCGTACTACACTGGTGGTCTTTACGTCGTGGAAAACATTAACCGCTAGAAGAGAATAATTATTTAAGGTAAGAGATGTGGAATACGAATTAATTTAAATTTATCAGTCAGACGCTGTTTACACTGTCTATATTCTTATATAGACGACAAAATGTTAGCGGTGACTCACAAAAGACAACTCTGAATCAGAGACCTAGAAGTATGAAACGTATAATTAGTAATGAGTTAGACATACTCTGGAAAACCTGTAAGAAAATATTCTTAGAAATCCATACTATGTACTATATATACTATACTATATAATATTATAAATGTGAAAGTGTGTTTGTTTGTTTGTCCGTCTTTCACGGCCCAACGAAGCTGTTATATGGTATGGTTTTTGTGTGTGAAGATAGTGAGGAGGGTGGAGAGTACCGTAGACTACTTTTTACCGCAATAAAACATTTTTATTTACGCTGTATAGTATAGTAACCAGCTAGTAAATATTTTTTGTATTGTTGTGTATTGAAATAAGTATAGGAATTCTTCTTTGTGAATTCACTAGGTACATTTAATCTTAGTAGAACTATTTATTGAAGCGAAATAAGTTTAAACGTTTAAACGTTGAAACCGCTCTCGTTATGGAAAATCGTGGATTTATACTGCTACGTCCGACTTAAAAGGAGAATGTTTATTTCAGAGTCGAAAGGTATTTTTGGAACTAGTTAATTAGGGGCGGCCCCTTTTGAATATTTGCTACGTACGAGAGGTACTCGTAACTGTTCAACAACTCATATTGCCCTTGTATTGTGCCAGTCTGATTAATTGCCAAAGTTATCGGGTCGGTTGTGCATTACCAATATTTCCTGAAGTGCTTAGCTATAACAAAATCAACGATGGGGAAAATATTTATAAGTGTTTACAGTACAAATAACTATATTATATTCATTTTAGAAAATTAATAAAAAATATGGCAATCCAGAAATGGTTTAAAAATTGGAAAAAAATTAAACATAATAATTAATTTGGTTACATAAAACTGTTCAACATTTCGATCCAAACTACACTAAATAACATTTTTATACACTAAAATTATTTCACGCTGTGTGTGAATAAAAAAATGCTCATAGCATTGAATTATACGCTAGTGATAATAAATCAATAGCGCATACCTACATAGTATCATACTTCTTGGTGAAAGTTCTCGCGTGAGCCAAATTGGTGTAGGTATTAACCGTCAAAATTAGTTAACTTTATTAGCAGATAAACAGGGTATCTCTAAAACACAACGGACCATTAAGGTAATGGTTTAGCAGCCCAATGAACGTCCTTTCGTAAAGTGGATTTAAATTAGATTCCCTGAGCGCATTCACACAATTATCAGTGCCTATTGCGATACAACTAGATACCCCACATCTGCAGTGTGCTAATTAGTAGCGCACAGGCTTACCGAGACCCCACTGGGGTAATGTGTGCCCCACTGGGGTAAGGTGGGGCATAAAATACCCTTATCATTTTGTAAGCAAAGCAGATAACTGCATGTCTTTTCTTGTTTTCAAAAGGTTTGTCGTAAAATTTCGCTATTTATTTTAATGAAGCTTTTTAGAAAGGCACACATATTCCTCACAAAATATTACTTACAGAACGAGAATAAAAGGCTGGACGATCTGTGGGGATGATGAATAAAAAAATTGTCATTTTCAATATTATATCTTTCTAATAGCCCCTAGAAAGCCTAGCAACTGTGAATAATTCATATTCATTGTCATTATTTTTTTATTTATTTTTTATACCGAATAAGTAAGTGCTTGACCACAAAACCACCTGATGGTAAGCATGAAGACGTGGATGGTAAAACACACTAACATAATAACTAATTTTACCTTCTACCTTATCCAGATAATTAAGGATAGATCGAAATGGCCGTTATCAACGAAGCGAATCATTCTACGTCCAAGAACCCAGAATGCGCATAGTAAGATAATCGTGTCAATACGGATTTGGTATGCGCGTCGGGTCGTTCAAGGGCTACTGACACGTAAACTGGATCCAAATCTGAATGCCTATGGGTATTACTGTATTAACTGCGGCTGACGGCTGGACATTTGGATCCGAAGTTCCGTCTCTACAGCTGTGGCATTGTAATCAGAATATTGCTTGGTTTCGTCCAATGACTAAGTTAATTTATAAATTAATCCCAACGTTAAAATAAGTTTGCTTGATACACAAAGCAGAAGATTTTTCTTAACTGAGTTCTAAGCCCCAACTCAGAGTCATCCTTAGTACAGAATTTGTATGGTGATTCTTTACTAAGGAGTGATTAAAGTAACCGTTAGTGACTGTGAGTTGGGGCGTTCATCTTATAATAAACATTGTTTAGTTATATTTAAACACGTTTTAAATATAACGCCATGTATATTATTATTATAATCTAAATTTTGCTAACAAAAAATAACCGACTTCAAAGTTACTCAAAAACTACCAGTCAGATCTCGTTCAAAATGTGGGACCACATGACAAGCACCTGCTTTCGATTAAAAAAAGAATCATCTAAATCGGTTGGCGTGATATTGAGTTATTCGTCCATTTGTCGCGCAAATACTTAATACAAATTTAAGACTATCCCTCGAAGGGCCCTTCCACCAGCGATGTGGATCCAGTCGCCTCTTACGACACCCATTTGGCGCGGGATTGGGGTTAGTATTCTAAGCCACCCCAATACGACAAAAAGAGATGAAAATATACCGACACCACTTTCAAAAAACTTTATGATGTACAGTGTTTTTTCTTTCTGTTTGTTACATTTTTGTGCACATTACACAAGCCTTAGAATTTTCAAGGAAACTGTAAATTAAAATCTTTAGAAACTGCAAGAACTTATTTTGTTACTGAAAAAACTTTTTGAAATCTGTCTACCTTTCTAGGTCGCCATAAATGAAAACCTAGAGTTCATTTTGTTACTATACTCTTGGTTTAATTACTGAGTAAGTGAGTACGACAGAACAGAGTACAATTTACAAATTCATACTAAGTACCCTTTTGATGTCAACATGGAGGAAGTATTTTGTTTTAGGTACATCTTAATTTATTCATGAGAAACATTGCCTATAACATGCAAGTTTCGGAAACAGAATAACTTTTATCGAAGTTAAATACAAGGTTTTCTCAAAATGTGGTTTTATGAAAATGATAATTATATTGTTTCATGAGAAACTTTTGATTTGTTTGGTCAATGGTTAGTTGTGAGAGAATATATTGAGCATTAAGCTCGCCATTTGAACGCTAATATTTTATTGTGGTCAGTAAAGATATCTATACCAATATTATAAAGAGGAAACATTTGATTGTTTGTTTGCATTGAATAGGCTCCGAAACTACTGAACCGATTTGAAAAATTCTTTCACCGTTGGGAAGCTACACTATCCCCAGGTGACATAGGCTATATTATATTTTCAAAAAATTAGAGATCCATAATGAAACTCCAATAATATAACTCACACAAGGTGTAAAAAATAAGAAAACCGAAGCAAAGCGAGGGCGGTTACTCGTAATAAACAAATTGATTAAAAAACGATTAGCAATTTGTATGAGTGCGGTTTCTAATTGTATAAGCAAAGATCATCTGGTAGGTATGTGACGTCTTCCATGTTCCTGGTTCATGTTTTGCATCTAGCCCCACACTAGGATTCCCTGTGTCATGGATGCTTTAAACAACACACAAGGGACACACCCCCAGACCGAGAACAACTCATTCTTTCCGCCTCGCTAGGAATCGAACACTGAACGCTTGATACGACGATCCGACATGGTAACCATGGCGACATAACATTTAAAAGGAAAACTTCCGCGGTTCAGCAACGTTTACAGGTTAAAGATTTCAACTACCGAACCCTACACTACACCTGGTCCTACACTCACTTGAAGTATGTTAAAAGCGCGTAAAAAAATTCTTAGCATCATTACTTTTAATATGTTCTTCCAAGTTTCTTAGTGACGAAGCTTAGGGGGTTTAAAGTACCTACCTACAATTTTAGAACTGACTAAAGTATTTCATTCGATATTTATTTTATTTTACTGTTAATAGTAGTATCAGAAATAAGTTGTGTCATAGCGCAAATAGCAAAATTTTAGGGTTATTTTCTGTGAATTTTGCCGACTAAAAATAAAAGCGGGAAAAGTGTTAGCTAGCACATTCGCCATATTCCATTTGGTCTCGCAATGCGCACCAACATATATTTTGTTACACAGTTTTATTATTTTATGGTACCTAAAGTAAGTGAGTCGAGGCTGCATATATTTTACAATTTGCTTCGCACTTCTGTGCCGCATACCACTCCCACACGGTGTCCCCCTCAAAAATGCAATAGTCGACTTCTGTAGGGTGACCACGCGACTACGTCTCTTTAATACCTTCACAATATTATGTCGACTATTGTAGTTTTTACTATTCTATATTATAAACAAGAGCTCTCGTTTTCTACTTAATCGATAAGGTGTCGGTGATGCCTTTTGGTGTAACTTACATCCACGATTTTCCGTTTGCCCCTTTGCCAGCTATTCACAAAAATACTATTTTATTAAACTAATAATAATACTGCAGCACAGCTTGTAGCAAAAGGACGAATAAAGGGTACCAGATTCATTCTCCAGCCTACAGGTTAATGAAAGCCAGAGCAATATTTCATATTTAATTATGAATTTATTTTTGTTTATATAAAAACGAAAAGAACGAAATTATATCCAGCTAACCTATCATTTTGAAGTAATAATTCATCCAATTTCATTATTATCAATTTCACGTGGCAGCAACAATTTCAAATAAACCAGACGGCGCTTTAATCTTACCCACGATCCAAAATCTCATCATCACGTCAGATTTAACCCAACAGCTCCGACCTTTAAAAAGGCCCAGCCAATGCTCTTTTAATTTCAACGTATTATTTTCTGTATTTTAATTAAATCTATTTGTGAGTCGCAAAACGTTTTAAACTGGTTTCGTCGTCAAATTTAATATTTTCGACGAAAATCTCGCTGGTCAAATTTGAACGCGCGAAATTAAAAAGCGGGATGAAATGTAATGCAAATATTAAAAAAAGAGACGATTTCAGTGCACGGGTGCAGCGTCGGTTTCATTTGATAATACGGATTAACAGATAGCCATCTCTTTTGGATGCTTATAAAAACAGTAACAAACTAATAACATTGATAAACAAATATTATGCAAAGCTTGTGAGACTTCAAGCTTAATATAATGACATTATTTAATAAAAACATGGTAAAACTATTAAATAAATTAATATGAATTTAATGCCCAGGCGTATTTATGTAACTAAAATGTTAGTGAAAGTGTAAATTCATTTTGTGGGCGTTTATTGGTTCAGTACTAAGCGGATCGACACAATTCATGTGAATTTTTATGATAAAGCCAAGCTTTTTAACACATAATATTGAAAATGTTAATGTTTTATTTAATGTATTGGTAGATGCATATTATGTGACACTGTATGATAACCGTGGGTGTATCAGTTGTATTCGAGCACTTTATGTTCATTTACCACCATGCACATATAATTATTCTGCTGTATATTGGAGTTTGCTTCATTTTATTACAATATTTTCAAATTATTATTTTAACAAATAAGAAAGGAATATCTTTGAGGAATTTAATGTTTCATTATATTATGATGACAAGATACAGCACCTAAAATATGAAACTGAATAATAATTCAATTACAAAACTATCCCGTTTCGAACTGTAATTATTGTCACCGTCGAAATACAGTAGCTTTATTAAGTGACTACGAAGTTTGAGATACGGCGCCATTGCATATTCTCTCACGATGTCACCTGCGGTGTTTCAAACGAATTTCAGAGAAATTCTAAAGTAGGAACACTTGTGAGAAGCAAAATGTGTCAAAATGTTTGAGACGGAGAGGGTCGGCTTAACACTTTCCCCACACATGACTCATGGCCAATAAATTCTGTACAAGTTTTCGGACATTGTACTTCTACTGTAAGCTTATTTAATATCAAATCATGGGCTTTGTTCATCTTAGTATAAAATTAGCCCGTCCTTTACGATATAAACCGCCGTATCTTTTAGTAGCGTTGACCTGGAGTGAAATCTATAAACTACACTTAAACTTTGACTTTGCTCAGACAATAGTCATTTACTAGATGACGAACACTTCTTTAATATCGATAACAGTATGAGATGTTACTTTGCGGAAATCCTTGTTATTGGAACGAAGTTCCTTATCGCGCGTTGCGAAAGGGGGCTAGGCGGAAAATTTGGTAACGACACTTTTTGCCGTCGTAGTTTTTTTTACATAGAAAGCAAGCCAGAGTACTAGGATAGCAAAAACATGCAAGCGAGTGTGCCAAAACAAATCTAAGGTATTAAATTTCGCACGAAATTTAATACCTTAGATTAGGCACACTTCTGCATTTTTTTGCTATCCTACTACTGACTGCAAGGAACTTCGTTCCATCCGGGTATCCCTTGACACCTCTCAAGTTTTTCTAGTTAGTATTAGTCTACTTTGCAACAATGATGGTATATACTTTAAGACATGCGTGGCACCTCCCTCCCTCCCACAACGGAAACATGCACTACAATAATTAAACGTGTATACCAACATACATACCAGCACCGACATGTGTTTCAAAGCTGGCGTTTTTATATTTTCAAGTAGATTTTTTCAGGTAATCCTAAAAATAATCACCCTCAAAGAAATAGTGTTCGACAAAAGACCTCATAATGTATCGCTGAATTAAAAATGAATTTTTCAAATTGGTTGATATGACGAAATTCTGAGGTAAAATTAAAAAATGCAGCCAAATTGAAAACCTCCTATTTTTTAAATTGGTAAAGACTGGCAAGAACTTCATGATTTTTTGGATCTTACACAACGAAATCTAGGTTCGGTGACTCGCTTAGTTCATACTAATACGACTTAACTTAGTTATTATCGTACTTACGATGAGTTAACAGCTGTTAAAAGATAGTAAGCGTAAAATTGAATTCCACAGGAAAAGCCATAAAATTACAATTCAATAATTTGTACGGAACATCCAAGCTCCTGCAATTAATTCTACAAGTTGTCGGAAAGTGGAGCGCTAAGCCACAAGCACGGCTAGTTGAGTTCTATTCGATTCGACGCAACTGAACTGTTTCGATGTTAAAACAAAATACTTCCATTTAGTAGTTCTAGTTGAATCAGACAGCTCAAAAGTTGTGGAACTATTTGGAGTAAAGGTTTGAAGATTAATTGAGTACGATGCAATGTATTCGGAGTTTAACGGTCATTTTGGCATTGTGATGCATTCTAGCTAAAGTGATGACATTATATTAATTGATTACGGCATACGCATTAACAACCCCACACACAAATAAATTACCCTTGTGGGTAACAAATAAATTACCCACAACCAGAGACAACATTATAAATATATTTATGTATCGTATGTGTTCAATTTCAAAATCGTTTATATAAACAGGTATCAATGTGACACTTAAGCACGTATTTTGATTTTACATATCCTTTCGGAAAGGTGCTTTATTATGGAGGAGAAGAAAAGGCGGAAGAGATACCTGTCAACGTCATTTTTTTAAATATTCGATCTAAATGTCAGAATTTTAAAGCCATCAAAGCCTTGCAAAAAAAATGGTTGTTTGTAAAGTCGGTTTAATGGGCGCCATTGACATGCGATCGATCGCAACGATCGATCGGTTCAAAAGTGCCACTCATACACGAACGATCGGTCGCAACGATCGATCGCAACGATCGATCGCAACGATCGATCGCTATCAAACATTTACTTGTTTGACACGGAAGGATAAAGACGTGCTCAAATAATTCAATACGTGCCCTACAAAATGGAAAATGAACTTCTTTTCCTTAGCTATGTGGCAGTAACTTTGATTCGGCTACAAAAGAAAAAAATAAAACTCTACTTGATTACAAAACTACTAAATTATCCGTTTACACGTATTAATTTACTTAAAATTTAGTTAACTACTTAATACGTGTAAGCCGAACATAACCGAACATTTTTTTCTTTCTTTCTTTCTTTTTTCTTTAAATATTGAATTATCATCGGTCCTCGATAGGTCTACGAAGTTTGGTCTTCCAAACTTAGTCTTAGTCTAACTGTTTAAAGCTAATATAAAGCGTTTAACTAGGTTTTTCTTTCTTTCTTTCTTTTTTTTAATATTGAATTGTCATCGCGGCATCGGTCCTCGATAAGTCCACGAAGTTTTTTTTATGGAAATAGCCGACAATCGAGCTGACGATCTACCTGATGGTAAGTGGCTATCGTCGCCCATGAACATTAGCAACACCAGAGGTAAAAGCGAAAAGTAAAAGTAAAAGCGAACCCCATGAAGTAATAACAATAGTAATAATGGTATTAATTAACAATTAAAATCAATATTACCAATATAATCCCTCCGAGGGCCTACCACCAGCGGGCCGGATTTAGTCGCCTCTTACGACACCCATCCAGCGTGGGTTTGGGTTTAGTATTCTAAAGCCGCCCCAATACGGCAAAAAAAATATTTGTTTCGTCCATCGAATGTTGATAGGTACGTAGTACCTACGTAACAAGTACGTAACGCACTAGCCAAGGCATTGAAGGCATGCGATGCGTGCGGTGTGGCGGCCGGCATCAGAATGAGACAAAAATCGCATCGGTGATCGCAAAGGTCCACACACTGTCGATTCATCGGTGCGATATTCAAGATTGCATAGATTTTTGTTGCGATCGCCGATATCGTCTGCGATCAAGCAAATCGTTCACGATCACAACATACACTACCGATCCGTCGTTGCGATCGGTCGGCAACGACGGATCGCACCGATCGATCGCATCGTCAATGGGGCCCATTAGGACGGTAGTTTAACGTGACAACGTCATGACAAAGCTCCGCTTCACTCAACTACGATCGCCAATGGCTCGCCTACGGCATCGGCTACGATACGCCGATCGTAGCCGATAGTGACTCTCTCTCGCTTTTGCCGCTCTCTCGCTCGCGGAACGCTGCATTTTTTCATAGATGCGCCCGGCGCTCATCGTTTTAATAGACGTTATCACGTCAAAATTCCTATGCGTTGTTGATAACCGCTAACGGCAACGGTTAATAGCAAAAGCAAGTGCCATCCATGAATTGAATTTTGAACACCGCATATTGTAATGAAATGCACTGGAGACTACACTCGCTTAATGTTGGCATCGGCTCGGATCGTGTGAACTTTACGACGCCTTAAACTTGATCGCTTCGTTCCAAACCTGCTCCAGATCGTTCCAATTCGAACTGGAGGTTTTAACGAATATTAAAAACATGTTGCGATCGTCTTTTAAGAATCGAGTTTCCCGCTTCGATGGGGTTCCAAGTTTTCTATATAATTAAAGCTAAACGGTGTGTGACGTCATATTCTATGTTCATTTTGGTAAGTGTGCGAGGGTTCGGCGTACAAGATTATCTTTTTGGGTTCAAGTGGATCAAACCAATGATAGCCTATCAAGGAGTTGAGATATTTCTGCACGATCAAGAATTAGGATGTACCTACTTGCCAGAATTCAACGAGGATTTATGAATTTTGTTTTTTGGCTTTCTAGAAATGCAAAAACGATGTTTTGTGTAGTTTGATTAATCTGCAAGATAAGGTGATAAAAAGTCTCTGACAGAAGAAACCTGCTATACATAGCCTCAAGAATAGATAGGATACGTCTGCCCTTACGCCTCAAGTGTACCTAATACTGAGCAATGACCCATGGCTTAAAGAATTACCCAATATCTTCTCAAATGTGGCGCGGACTCCAGGAGTCCGCTGTCAAACATCGCGAAATGTGGACGGACTCCAGGAGTCCGTTCACGCTTCCCGCGCTATTTAATGCCACTATGCATCATAGCCTGTTTCTATCTTGCTCAAACTTATACAAAGTGTAGTGTAAATAACAAGGATGGCAAATAAAAGTATTTCAAGTGTATAGACCATACCCAAAACGAACTACTAGACGTTTTAAAGTCATGAGCATGAGTTTCTCTTCTTAAAGCATACTGCAATGCGGTTATCCGTACATAAACTTGTTTATTAACAGCAGGTGTATACATGTGTGCTCAGCCATATCAATATTAAAACAGTGTTCCACTCCTAATGTAAGTTGGCACCAGCTCGCGTCGCAAACTTTACGACGCCTTAAAGTTGATCGATTGGTTCGGAGCTGGTCTAGATCGCTTTCAATTCTAACCCCAAGTTAAAGGGTATTAAACTTGTGCACCGCCTTTTTAACATGTTGGGTAAATTGCATTGATGTGAAACTATAAGGACGATTTTGGTGCATTAATTTCAAGTATCAATAGTAGTGTCATTGTATTATGTATCCAGAGCTCAGATAAACTTCTTATTGCGATGAAATTATATTACAATTTCATTGTTATAATATTATTTAATAATTTAATTTTGTAATCGATTTTGAAATTGATGTTGATTATCTGAAAATAATAGTCCAAAAGTTGACTATCAGAAAACATATTAGGAAGGTTCCTTTTGTTTTAAAACATTTGCATGGCACAAAAAAGTCTAACAATAAATAAATATTCAGGTAAAATCGCTGTGAACATGTTAAGATCTTCGTTATTACAAGTCACGGATCTCCCGTAAAGATATTCTTTCTTAATGAGAAGGGCTAAACATCATACTGGGATAAAAAGAACATTGAAAGAGAACGTGTGTGTACTACGCGTATTCATTATTTTAGTAAGTTACAACGTAATGCCTCCGGGAAATTCCGTTCCGGAAAATTACGTGTTGAATGTCGAGGGTGAGTCAGATACGAGAGTATCAACTTGGGAAAAAATGGATTTTGGTTTCCGATAGCGTGAATCAATATAAATTTTGTGAGAGCCAGAAGGTTGTAAAAAGGTTTTGATATTTGTACAACACAACACAATACAATGACGCATTCACTAGCTTGGAATTGATAACAATAAACTTTTGATCTTGATATAAAATACTTGACGTGATAACGTCTATTATAACGATGAGCGCTGGGCGCATCTATGAAAAAATGTAGCGTTCCGCGAGCGAGAGAGCGGCAAAACCGAGAGAGAGGCACTATCGTAGGCGTCGCCGTAAGCGAGCCGTAGGCGATCGTAGTTGAGTGGAGCGGAGCTTTGTCATGACGTTGTCACGTTAAACTACCGTCCATAAACCGACTTTACAGACAACCATTTTTTTTGTAATAGTAATAGCAAACGAGCTTGCAGTTTGCATGACAATCATGAATGTCTATTACTATCAAAACCAAGATACTGAATTGAAGCTCAATAAAATTAGACCGATTAAATGACCGACTTTCTAAAATTCAACGAAATATTGAATTTTTTATGACACCAGCCAGAAATCGAACTGATGAGCTAGAGCTTGGTCGTCCATAAAAATATTTGTCCTAAAATTAATAAATTAAATTAACCTCGCCAATATAACAAAGTAGCACATTAAAGACTGATTAGCCTTAACCGGTCAGAAGATTACTAAACAAGAGTACTTACTACGTTATGAATCTGAAAAGCCTTCTAAAGCCAACTAGAATGTGCTGCAGGAAAAACATTTTTATAGCTCCACAAACGTCCTTAAACATTCGCCTTCAAAATGCATATTGATTTGCGATTCTTTCATGTAGAGAAATTGTCGCAACTGCAGAGTCAGCTCCGGAGAAACAGGGAAACATTTATAATTACTTTTTAACAAAAAATAAAACCAACGAAAAAAAAAAACTGAAAAGCAAAAAATAAAATAAACCATTTAGTATTATAAATTAAGATCCGAAATTAACAGTAAATAAATAATTTTGAGACCGTGCCAAACAAACAACCAAAATTAATTACATAAAATTAATTACACAACTTTTCGCCGTTTGTTTTTTCATTGGTTTGGCACCGCCTCAAAATTATTTATTTACTGTTAATTTCGGATCTTAATTTATAATACTAAATGGTTTATTTTATTTTTTGCTTTTCAGTTTTTTTTTTTCGTTGGTTTTATTTTTTGTTAAAAAGTAATTATTTTTTAATTTTCAGTTGCTATAATACTTACAATTAATAATAAATTATTGATTTTATGAATTATAGATTCAGTTACCAGGTAAAAATGTAGTAGGTGAAATATCAATCATCCCCTATTTTCGTACCTATAGAGGTAAAATTTTGTTTTGAAATTTAAACAAGAGTAACCTCAAGGTATACACTATTCAATAAAAAAAGAATCATCGAAATCGGATTATCCAGTACAAAGTTATTGGGGTTAACATGTAAAAATACCGAGTAAAAAACGGGTGAATAATCAATCATTCCCTATTTTCGTACCTTTAGGGTGGGAATAAAATTTTCAAAAAATTATGGGACCAACTTCAGGACATACCCTATCCAATAAAAAAAGAATCATCCAAATCGGACCACCCTGTGCCGATTTCTGCGTGATCATACAAAAAAAAAAAAAAAAAAATATACGTGTCGAATTGAGAACCTCCTCCTTTTTTTTTCGTCGGTTAATAAAATAATTTCCTACTTCAGTCCTTTAATAACACGCCCCTGGGCTATCTTTATATCTTGTAATAATTAGCCAGCTTATTTCTACTCACAAGATTGTAAGGAAACGAAGAAATAATTACGAGAACATTAATTATGTTTGGATTAAATAACGAGCTAATGTATAAAACGCTATTAATAACAAAAATAACTGAGAAAACAGTGGTTGAATATGTATTACAGTTCGAAATTTGTAAAATAATGTAATATATTTATACATAATTATGTATAATTCATTACAATAACAGAATAATAGTCTGCCTGTGTGCAAATCATGAAAATCCGTTCAGTAATTTTCGCATGAAAGTGCATTAAACATTCATACACACACATTTATGACATTAGTAGCATCTTACGAAGTTCATCTGCTTACTTCCAATAGCCTTCAAGTAAAATGACTGCGACAACGGATGAAAAAACAGGATTTCTTTATGCCGTTCGGCTACGGAATCCTGTAAAGGTACAGTCGCGTGCATAATCTAGTAGTCACATCGAGAATTCCAAGATTCCTTTGACGTTTTTCTTCACAACAAGCTGTCGGCCCGGGGCTCTCATGTTCTATCTGACTCCCTCCGCCGTCAAATGAACTTTTGTTTCGTGTTCAAAGGAAACGAAAGAGCATAAGATAAGACTTTTGACTCTCGCCAAATGGAATAGACGCTCGCTTTTCCTGTACAACGCTAAGTCGGCGTGATGTCGTTTTCTTTCATATTGTATTATGTTATGTGTTCCAAGAATTTTATATTATCTGGAATTTATTATGAAAACCTTAAGGTAAACTTTGTTGTCACGTGTAGTACGCAATTTGTTTTATGTTTGCAAGTATGTAAGAGTGATATATATAAAACGAACTTGGACTTGGAATTTGCTCAGACAACATTGTACATGTACGACACTTTGTTAATACGAAAAATTAACAAATCATATAAAATGGCTAACTTTAAGGTTTATTTTGGACCATTATTTTTGTTAAAATATTTTTTAAAAGAAAAAAATGAAATAAAAACGGTTAATGTTAAGCTGGTCATACACTTTCAAGTTTACTTGGTTTAAGCGCATTTTGTCCCATTCGCATAATGTCCGATCGTCCAATTCGCTTGTCAAGTTTGCAGCGGATTTGATGCGGGATCCAGTTTGCATGAGCGGTCTTCCATACATAGATGGCCATAGTGGTATTTAGTGGATGCCACATCAAGTCCGCTGCAAACTTGACAATTAAACTTGTTCGTGTATGGCCAGCATTGGTTGATTTAGGACCAATATTTTTGTTCGGACAATTTTATGTCTGAGCAAAGTAAAAGCACGGCTTATAGATCTCACCCTAAAGTCCGGTTTACACGTATTAAGTCGTTAAGTAGTTGACTAAATAAGTAAATTGATACGTGTAAACGGACAATTTAGTAGTTAAAATTTAGTAATCAAGTAGACAAGTAATTTAGAAATTTTTCTATTTTCTTTAGGTGGGCGGGGCTTATCACTTAACACGTTTGGACAGGCACTTTTTAGTTAAAATTTAGTAAAATGCTCAAATAATTAAGTAGAATTGTATGAACTAAAGAGCTTTACTGAATTATTACGTGTGGACGCGCACTAAAAATTATTCACTTAAAATTTAGATAAAAAGTTAATTAATTTATTACTTAATACGTGTAAACCGAACATAAATGTGGGAAATGTATTCTGTAATAAGCTTGCCCGCTGAGCGAATGGACCCGAAATAGTTTTCGAGTCGAATCAGACATTTGTGAGATAGATGAATGGCTGTTCTGGGATCTTGGTTATTTGTAAAGTTATTTGTAAATGTCCATTGTCCATGCCACCGCCAATAACACCGAATGCTTTTATGAGAGCCCGAGTGTTACTTTTTGAAGTTTTATATCATCTCAGTGTCTTTATTACTCTAAGTACCTAATTCTGATTAATGAATTAAGGGTAGAATGGTTAAATTACATCAAATGCCTGCTTTCTGTCTAACACTATTACGCCAGATGCCCATAATATTTTTGAAAGACCTTTTCAACGATATTCTGAAAAAATAATATTTTTTAAATTTTATTCCATGATTTTGGCGTTTTAATAAATATGAGCATGAACATACATGCAAAATTACAGCTTTCTAGCACTAAGGGTCTCGGCGCTATGCTGCACTGGAGACAGACGGATGGACGGACGTATGGATGGACATATGTTTTGACTACGAAGCCTAAAAATGGGTACATACGTATTGTGACAAGTTATACGACAGAAATGATAAAATTTATTTCACGGTAAACTAGCCAGTGGCTGCAGTGCTCAATTTAACAGGAATCGATTCAAAGCAAGTAATGCACAGTACCTACTAGATTATGCTTACCAAATTCAAGAGCGGGACTACATTTGGCTTATGAGCGGTCGGCACTCGATTGAATTTGTGAAGCATTGACCTGAGATATAAACTTATGCGTTAAAACTGTGGTTAAAACTATAACATTATCGTTTCTATTATTAAACGGTTTTATTTAGCTTACCCTGTAGCAGTTGTAGCTACCGTGTTGTGTGGGTCAAATCTAGCAAGCTTATTATGTCCTATGTGAATGTCCTCATATCTTATACTAAGGAGTTGAAATTTTACATACTACTTTAGTGTTACACTCAGGTTGGCCTCCATGTGAGGGAACTCCATAACGGTTAATAGCACCGTCACAATTTTTTGCATTAATTCTTCGACACTATAAAACCACATACTAAGTTTTAAACTAATAACTTGTAAACATAAAGTATCTGAAATGTAATTTATTTCGTAGATATCATTTTCTTCTTTGAATCTTTTTTAGACATCTGATATCATCTGTAATCATCATCTCATCATCATTTCACTCTTAATCACAAGTGAGTTATAACCCAGATATTAAATTCCTTATAATTTATTCAAATTCCTATTAATTCCCAGAGATCGCACTCCTTGTCAAAGTTGGTTAATGTTATTTTTTTTTAGTTTTTGATATTATTATTTTTTTTAATTGGATGTCAGTATGTTACTATTATAGGTGAACTATTACCTATTAATAGAAATAATTATGGGCCCAAGATTCTCCCTTGAGCTACTCCGTCTAATCGCTAATAGGAGTATAGTTAATCGGATAAATATGAAGATGTACAATTTTAATAAACTCCTTAAACAACACTCTTGTAGTAGAGTTAGTTGGGTTACACATGTGCTATCCTCTTGTATTTTAACGCGTCCCATTACAGGACACTATACAATATTTAGGGTCAAACGTATTGTAACTAATTCACTTTCTGTTTTTAGTAACGTGTTATATAACTTATGTATGTATGCTCTCTTATTATTTTCCATTCAGATTTCAGATAATTATATAAAATTGTAGTATTTGTAATATGCAAGCAAGCAACAACCCATAATTGTCCCACTGCTGGGCTCGGGGTCTCCTCTCACAATGTGAGGGGTATTAGCCCATACTCTACCACGCTGGCCAAGTGCGAATTGCTAGACTTCACACACCTTTGAGAACTTTATGGAGAACCGAAGCAAGTTCATTTTTTTTCTTTATGGAGAACGAAGTTTTCCTTCACCAAGCAAGTGATAATTAACTTCTAATACGCACATAATATTTGAAAATTAGAGGTGTGTGCCAGGATTTGAACTCGGGCCCCTTCGTTCGGGAGACCAACGTCTAACCGCTAGGCTATCACTGCTTTATAATATATTTGTCTTTATTGTCATAAATGCTCCAACTTACCCCACTTCATATTAAAGTGTTGCCGTATCAGATTGTTTATAAAAATTTGACATGTATTCACATTTATCCGACGCACTATACTCGCGATGAGCCTACGACTTAAACCACAGTCAGCGATGACTAAGGGTTAAGCACTTCCTGTTCCTGTAACGCGTTAAACTCACTCTCGTATTGAGAATCGACGTTGTGTTAATTGACCTCAAGAGAGCCTTTAGTACTGAAACCTTATTGGCTTACCTGCTCTTTTATTTTTATGAATAGGCTATTGTGCTTAGAATAATTGTTACAGAAAATAACGAAAATGTTGTAGATAAAATCTCTTTTTTAAATCTAAAGGTATATGTAAATGATAAATATGTTTTAAATCTAACACGCGCTTTTGCTTATGGACGACGGGAAATACATTTGTGGAAATACCTGGCCTTAAATCTTTAAATAAGTTTATTGACAACATAAAAATAAATAACAATTTTGGACTTATCTTTAAACTTCGTCACAATCAATTTCACTCGTATTTTCTAAAGCAACCGCATCGCAATTGGAATTGCTACTTTCTTTGTTGTTCTTTTATAATGTCTTTTATTCGCTGGCGGCGATTTTCAGTTCTCTGTTGACTCGGAATTAACTTGCCGGAGAAACTTACTCTCATAGTGGTTTTGTTGGTCAGAAACTTCGACTCGAGTTTGTTTCAGTAACTGCAGTATGTTGAAAGGAGATAAGGTTTTCGGATATAATTCAATGAAGTTACGTAACTTTTGTTTGAATAAAACTAAGTATTAAGTATTAAAGTTTTATTGGAGGACTGTTCTGGGCTCAGTTGAAGTTGAGTTGAAGTAATTATGGTTGATGGTTAATTTGAATCACTATATTATCATAAAAAACATTTTGTTGAAAGATGAGAGTAACTTCGTATTTTAAACCTAAATCTCTAACAATAAAAAATAAATAAGATAAAATGTAACAGTTGACCACTGAACTCAAAACTTTTACTTATAACAGTTAAATAATAAAATTGTTTTAAGTTATGACCCAACTTTGCCTAACTTTTACGTTGGCTATTAGGTAGACATTCGGAAAGGTTAGCGTTGTTCAAAGGAAGAAATTTCCATTTAAAATCAGGAGTCTTCCCTTTATAACTTTTTTATGAAGGTAGCAAACTGCCATGTAGTCATCCCGGAGGTAAGTGGTCATTGCAGCTCATGAATAAAACATAGCGCCTACCTAGAACCAGTCGCCCACTGATAATTTTGGTTTGTTTCTGTAAACTTCTTGAACTTTCCAGACTCATTTTATCTATTGATAAATGACTCGATGATTCTAATCGTTCTAAATTTCCATTACTTTCATTAATAAATTCAAATTCAAATATTTAATTTTTCGGGCAATAAGATCCATTTGTTGCTTAAAGACTTAAAAAATATTAGTATTAAAAATATATTAAAAATTAGGATGCTATTCATATGTTTCTGTTATATTATATGAGTATGTTATTATTATTATGTCATTAAAATGATGTACACTATTTCTTTCTTTGTTTTCTTAGCTTATAGTTACAAACAGCTGGCAACATTAAGGTGGATTTCATGTTGAACTACTTCTAAATGAATAATCGATGACCTGCACTTCGTTTTGATTCCCCTGGATTTCCAGTTCCCCTGTCGTAAAGGTTTTATAGCACATTCCTTCACGTAACAATCAGCTCGGCTTTGGAAATCTTTTTCCAGTAATATCAGCAAATTGTGCTCGAAATAGTGCTCTGAATTGTGTATATGCTCACTTGTCGGAACTTGACTTGCTTGAACTTCAAAGTCAGTACGGCTGTCGAAGTTGTTAAAGAAGAAGAAAAAAGAGGTTTTTGGGTTAATAAAAACCAAATATATAATAATGGACCCCATTGAACAATCCGCTTTGTTCCCACTAGTTCGATTCGTTAGTTCGATCGTCAAACTATTGGGAATTTTTTTTCCAAAAATTATAAATGCGAAAGTTTGTGATGGTGTTGGTATATTTGGGTAAGCATCAAGCGCTAAACGTCGTACGAATTAAGATGAAACTTGGCACAAAAACAGACCATGGCCGGTCTTAAAAAATAGGGTAGATTTGGACCTGTTATATGTTTATGAATCCACTCCTTCGCAGGCGAAGCCGCGGGCGGAATCTAGATACAATAAACCTGCCTAAAAATCTCGGCCTTCAGATTTATGTTACAGACTAGCTGTTGCCCGCAGCTTCGTACACAAAAATTATGTTTTACTTTATTTGTACAACTAATAGAACAAAATTTCAACCGGGCAAGTGCGTGTTAGGCCATGCGCAATGTAGGGTTCCGAAGTAGTAAGTTTACCAACTATTAACTACTTATGCCGTTATATAGCCCTGATAGTTTTCCTTGTAAATTCATCATATAACCTATTTTTGAGAATTTTTTCACTTGTCCAACTCCCACCGTTTACCCGCAGGGGGGGACATGACTCTTACCAAAATTTAAAATCAAATATTTCGCAAACGGATCCCTAATTCCAAAAATCGTCTTAAAACACCCACAAAATTTTTGAAAGACCTTTTCAGCGATACCCCACACGATAGGGTACGCGACGAATAAAAAATTCATCCTCACGTTACCTAAAAAAAAGGTATCCTAAAAAAAATATTTACATATTTTATTCTTTTTTTTACATACGGACGGACGGACGGACATGACGAAACTCATGTCCGTTTCGATTTTACTTCGGAACCCTAAAACCGGTGAATTTATATTGAATGACAATAGACTAATAGATACTCCGCTAAACAAAACTTACGTCGAGTTCTTCCACTAATTCCCGTATATTTAAGATGTTTCCAATAAAGTAAATTTCATTGACTAGCAAATAAACTAAAGCCGGTAAGCGGCCATTATCTTCCAATAATTCCGCTTCACCAGATATACTGCCGTGGGCCGGGGAGCAGAGGAGAGGTCACCGAAATATCGGATTTTCTAATCGGCTGAAGTCAATTGCTTTGTAAACAAAATACCTATCAATCTCGTCTGTTAGCGGAATATTGCTTATACGCGTTTTTGATCATCAATTTATAGATTACTAGCTTCTACCCGCGACTTCGTCCGCGAGAATTTACAACTGGATCCTGATCCTAGTAAAATTTAGATGTTTTAAATGTTAGGTATAGGTGTTTGGATGTTTATAAATTATACTTATAGTATCCTGCTTTTCATCCCAAAGAATGGATATCATTGATGTCGACAACATGCTTATTATTTCGCTTTTAGTAAGTTGCTAAGGATTCAAAAAAAAATCATAGGGCATGTCGTGAGAAATAAGTTCAGCGGCAGGCTACTTTAAGAGCTGCCTAAACATTCACATCTTCGATGCCAGCAACATGCTCATTATTTGGCGTCCCAGCGAGCTACTGAGGGGTCATAAAAATGAAAGGGAACGTCGTGAGGAATAATTTCAGCCAGCTTGCGAGCTGCTACGCCGGAACAGGCAGGTAAACGACGTTGCAACATGCTCAGAAACAGAATGACGGAGACGGGCTGTTGCTAGAGTATGATGCAAGTCACAACTCGCGAGTCTCAATAGCCACAAGCTTCTAAAAAGGGACAAAATTAACAAAGCGTGTAAATTTTGCGATACGCAGAAAATAAAAGAACAACTATTATTCCGGAGGAAAACTATAAAGTTATTCCGCAATTAGAACAACCAACAAACGTTTGCACAAACGCAACACAAACTAACAAGATAACATCGGTACATATTTAATGGATGCTTCCTTAAGACATCTCTAAGGGCATTGAAATGAAACGAAATGAAGAGTGTTTTATGTACTCCATAGAGTGGCAAGAGCGAGGTTGCCCCATGCATATCTTTTAGTAGCTAAAAAATAAAAATTATATAGCGTCCTAGCCACATCGACTATATCGATAAAAAAATTCACGATACTGTAGTCATAAATATGATTCATGGGCCAAGGTAAGGTATGGTGGTAATGGTCAATGATATGGTGAATGGTGATTTAAAATTAAAAGTATGGCAAATTAAGTCTTTTCCTGGCAATCATCGCAGGTCATCGCGAAACATCATCATCATCATACTTAAAGTATAAAAGGTATAAAAATATTTATGTACTAAATAAATCCAATAATAAACCAAGACTACATCGCTACTTACCATCAGGTGGGATTGTAGTCAAGCAAAGCAAAGCAAAAGCAAAGCAACAACCCATAATTGTCCCACTGCCGGGCTCGGGGTCTCCTCTCACAATGTGAGGGGTACAGGCCATAGTCTACCACGCTGGCCAAGTGCGGATTGGTAGACTTCACACACCTTTGAGAACTTTATAGAGAACTCTCCGGTGTGCAGGTTTCCTCACGATGTTTTCCTTCACCGAAGCAAGTGATAATTAACTTCTAATACGCACATAATATTTGAAAATCAGAGGTGCGTGCCAGGATTTGAACTCGGGCCCCTCCGTTCGAGAGACCAACGTTCTAACCGCTAGGCTATCACTGCTTACAGTCAAGCATTAACATATAATTTTAAAAATATGTCAATTTTTCTGTGCGTCTGGTGAAGAACTTGCCGGCGGCTTGCGTCGATCCTATGTAATCGACAAAGTTAAGCAACAACGGGCGCGGTCGGTAGTTGGATGGGTGACCGCTAGAGGCAAAAATTTCTTGAGCATATCCGTGCTTCGGAGGGCACGTAAAATCGTCGGTCCCGGTTGTTATCTTAAGATAACATTCGTTAAGCCATGTCGGAGGGCCTCGGGCGGTTTGAAAACTTCCGACACTCGAGTTGGCCACTAACCCCTCCACCAATGCGCACTGGAGCAGCGTGATGGAGTATGCTCTAGGCCTCCTGAAGAGGAGAGACCCGTGCCCAGTCACTACTGGTTCACTGGCCATTAATGGATTGAAGCCAATATTACGAACAACAAATATTTTTAAAAATTGTTTAGTTATTTCAATTGTTCCTTTGAGGAATCATATTTCATCTCTAAGGCACCCCACCATACCTGGCGATGTCAACGATTGATAATAATAACGACATGGACGATGTCAATGATAAAAACAGCTAATATTTAAACACGGTTCAGTTATTCCCTTTGGTTGAGAAGCTCACTCATTATTTCCACAATCCATCATTTCACTATATTGAAATAGGACCAAGTTGAGTAAATTCCCAATACAATAAAAAAAATCATGAAAATCGCTTCATAAACAACGAATCTATTCCTATCTAAAAATATTGTATTCTAACGATCTTGTTCATTAAAAACTTGTTAAAGGTTTGTAGTTTTCGGTAAAAAGTACTGGTAATATATGCATGCACAGCAATAGAAAAATAACGAAATCTTGACATAAGGCCGATCTTGACATAAGGCCGACACCACACTAGGATTTTATAAGCGTACGCGTTCATCCGACACACGTGAATAATGATTTGCTAAATAGGCTAACAAAATTAATATTTATTTCTATAAAGTAAATAAAAAATATAGGTAGATATTTATGAATGTTAAAAAATAAATTTGATGATTTTATACAATTAATTAAACCTGATACGGTACATACCATATAATATTTCAATCGTACCTCATACTGAGAGCTAGGAAAACCCTTGATAAGCTACAGTATTTCTTCTACGTAAAATTATTATTTTTTATAGCTCATTGATTAAGCGTTGGGTGCGAGAAACGCTTGACAAACGCTGATGTGAAAGTAGCCTTATTTATACGTAAAAAATGCTGTGTTTGCTTTATTTGATTTTATACGAGATCGATGGCTACTAAAGCTTCCATTGTATGACAAAAATTATCACAATGTGCCTCACCGCACAATTTTTATATGTTTGTTAATAAACATATTAAAACAACTAGCAGTTGCCCTCGCTTCGCTTCGGCAAAAATAGTAGGTACTTTAGTTAACTTACGGCCGGTCTCAATAATGTACTAACAGATGGAAGGCTGTGAATAGGGCTACCCTGCGAATATAGAAAACATAGAAACATAACTCCTAGTAAAAACAGATAATTTTTCGGTACGTCGGCAACTAGAATGAAATGTCGGGAAAAATCGGTAATGATCGATTTGTATAGCGCTTGCCCGCTCTCCGACCAACGAAAGGTCACAGGAGGATGATGTTATGCGAAATGAAGAACAGCAAATAATTATCATTTAGAATTTGGATTTTTTTTTATTAAAGATTTATAATATCATGAAACGGTATTGTTTTAGTAATCGCAATCAAAACATATTTAAGATTATTTTCAATTCCTCAAGGTTAAGGTTGGGTCTTACAAATAAAAATATTTTAAAAACCGAACTGAAAACCACAAAATAATAATAATATTGTTTATACCAAAGATGTACGAGTATAAACCATAGACAGGCTTTTCTGAATTAAAAGTGCGCCATAGCGCGGGGATGTGTCTGCAGTAATAAATAAATAAATAATAAATGGTAAGGTGCCGTTAAAATATAACATCCATATTTAATGACGTTTCTAATATATCGCACCTTTGGTGGAACAAGGGCACATCTTACAAAAAATCGTAAAATGACAAAAATTAAACAAAAAAATATTTTACACCTGCAATGTACATGGCCATATTCACAAATAAATGGGTCGTATCTCATGCAAAGAACAAACACTTTGAAGCAATAAAAAGACGAATAATACGACTCAGAATGCAAAAAAAAAAACTTTGAAATGGCTCTCCTGTAAAATTACAAAAGTGCAGTTGAGCCCTTGTTCCACCAAAGGTGCGATATGGACTACGGGTCTGTCACCAAGTGTTACACAAAAATTAGTAGTCTACTCGATAAGTTCAAAATGGTTGAAATTAGAGATACTGCTCTTAAAAATACGTGCGATAGCTCATTCTGTTCGGAATGATGTCTAGAAAAATGTTTCGGAAGCGTTTACCAGCACGTAAAAAATTGCAAAAGTTATTGACAAAATAAAGTTGAAAAAAAAAAGTATTTTGTTTTTGGTAATCACTTCGAAACTATTAATATTTAAGAAATTTTAAAACAAGATTCTTAAAGTAGAGGAAATTTCCAAACAATGACTCGCGACTCTCGGAACTCTATCTCCATTATTTATAACTTTAATTTAACGCTGAAAATGGGTCTCCACGCTGCATTTTTAGGTTGCGCGTGCGGCGTCAAAACCGAGTTCGTCACACTCAATATTTTTTTAAGGCATTAATTATTAATTTAAAAAAATAAAAAAAATATGGTGTATTTGAAACACTTCAAAGAATTTGCTCCCGTAGGAAATTTTGCTTAAAGTTAATTTTTCAACAAGTTAGACGATTGTTAATTAACTAAATTTTCTCGAACTTCCATTTTCATTGTACATTAAAAAAAATGTTTAAGTAATTGTCCTATAAATTTTTCGCTTCGTGGAGCCCTTCTTAGATACATGCTTAACGAGATCACGTCATAAAAGTTTAAAAAGTTTTAATACTTTGTGTATAATAATTTTATAAGTTGAACAAATAATTTTTTCGTTTTTTTATCGAATCGAAATTAAAAAATTGAAAAATGTTTTTATATGTACTTTGTTATACATCGTTGTTTTTTATATTTTTAGGAGTTTCAGAAAAAATATATAAAAAAGTTGAGAATTTGTTTATAAAAAATTGTTAAGTTAAAAAACAATGAAATTGTTGATAAAAAAAATATTTTTTTACATTTCTATTAAAGATGGTTAATTATAATTTTTAAGAAAAAAAAATATTAACTAATTATTCAAACAATAGAAATATTAAAAAACAATTATAAACAATTAAATATCATTATTAAGAAAAAAATTTTTTTTTCAAAAATCATAATGTTTTGTAAAGAATAAGATATTAAGAAATTTTTTCTTGAAAGCATTGAAATAGTCTATTTGTTTATAAAAAATAATTATAAAAAAATGAGGGAATTTTTTTTTTCAAGTCATTAAATGTCTTTTATGAATGCCAAAACGATTATGTAATAATAAATTGAGAAAAAAATATTTTCAATAATATTATTTGGATTTTTCATTTTTTGTTCAACTTATAAAATTATTATACACAAAATATTAAAACTTTTTAAACTTTTATGACGTGATCTCGTTAAGCATGTATATAAGAAGGGCTCCACGAAGCGCAAAATTTATAGGACAATTACTTAAACATTTTTTTTTATGTACAATGAAAATGGAAGTTCGAGAAAATTTAGTTAATTAACAATCGTCTAACTTGTTGAAAAAATAATTTTAAGCAAAATTTCCTACGGGAGCAAATTCTTTGAAGTGTTTCAAATACACCATATTTTTTTTATTTTTTTTTATTAATAATTAATACCTTAAAAAATTATTGAGTGTGACGAACTCGGTTTTGACGCCGCACGCGCAACCTAAAAATGCAGCGTGGAGACCCATTTTCAGCGTTAAATTAAAGTTATAAATAATGGAGATAGAGTTCCGAGAGTCGCGAGTCATTGTTTGGAAATTTCCTCTACTTTAATAATCTTGTTTTAAAATTTCTTAAATATTAATAGTTTCGAAGTGATTACCAAAAACAAAATACTTTTTTTTTTCAACTTTATTTTGTCAATAACTTTTGCAATTTTTTACGTGCTGGTAAACGCTTCCGAAACATTTTTCTAGACATCATTCCGAACAGAATGAGCTATCGCACGTATTTTTAAGAGCAGTATGTCTAATTTCAACCATTTTGAACTTATCGAGTAGACTATAGATCTAATATATAAAATTCTCGTGTCACGCTTTTTTGAAGTTGAACTCCTCTGAAACGGCTTGACCGATTTTCGTGAATCTTAGTGTGAATATCGGCTAGGGTGGAGAATCAGACAACATCTTTTTTTCATCCCCCTACCCCTTAAATTTTTTTTGGCAGAACAACGTTTGCTCGGTCAGCTAGTAATAATATAAAAATATAATAGGTAGGCCGATTTCTAAACTGAAAAAATAATTAAGTATTGCTTGTTATACACTTAATAATATCAATTCAGGCTGCCTTTCATTTCTTTGTGTCTATACTTGAGGGCCTGCATACACGTATTATTTTTCAATTTTGAAGTCTGTTTACCTATAATATTCTATTATTATTTAATTTCTCCGTGTAATCGTTACGAGACCATCTTCGAGCTTTATTGAAACTAACGCACAACAAACACTACAGATACCTATAAAATTTGAAGATATCCCTCGATTTCCGATTTCAGACTCATAGAAGTCATCATTACCTAAATGTATGGAGCATAATTATTGAGAGTTTAATTGATTTGTTTGATGTTTAGGGTCCCAGTTACATTCCTGTCTTTCTAACCGAACTGCCTTTGTCTATTCTAGCCTGCGCTTTGTTTTCTTTGACGTGATAACGTCTATTAAAACGATGAACGCCAGGCGCACGCACGAATAAACATGACTCATTGTCCCGTTCCGCGCGAGCGAGAGCGCGGAACAAGCGATAGAGAGGCACGATGATGAAATTGATGAAATGATGAAATATGTATGTATAAAAGTATGCAATCATTTCATCAATGTTGTGTCATGACGTTGTCACGTTAAACTACCGTCCGTAAACCGACTTTACAGACAACCATTTTTTGGGAACCTATAACCAGACGATTATACACCATGCTGAACAGTTTTGAATGTATGATTTTTTATCACAATCAAACAATTACACTATTCAATGTATGTAGCATTATTACAATTATTATAAGTGTTACGTACGGACAAACCAACTGGACATTTGCATATATATAAAGTAAAGAGCTGATTCCGTAAAACTCCGTAAGTAGTAAGTAGGTACACTAAACTTAACATAACTTGAATAACTATTTTTACAGACAATGATGCCTCCATAACGCATACGCCATTCATTACGTTCGAACAGAAATGAACGATATTCATTGCGTTTTATTATAACTAAAACATATTTTGTAAGCAACTATCAAGCAATGTATAGGGAAACATGACGGCTGTCAATATTTGTCATTATTTAAATAAAATAATAAAAATCCACGTATTTAGGACAAAATTCATTTGTGAAATGTGATTCTAGTGTTCTTTTGATGAACACCTACACGATTAATACACCATTTCACTTCATACTTCGGCATTTTCGTAGTAAATATCTATAAATGTTGAATGTTTGTTACTACTTCTCTGTGACACGACCAAACAGAGACTGACAGCTCGTCTGGTGTAATTTTTAGGCTCCGCCTACTTTGGTGTACTTTTACGTTGGGTCATTTTCTAGCGTAAGTTAGGTTTCTATGTTTTTTATATTCGCAGGGGCTACCATTAGTATGTTATCTGTCATATTTGTCAATTTTTGCCTCTGAAAAATTGACAAATATGACAGATGACAGCCCTATCCACAGTCTTCCATCTGTTAGTACATTATTGAGACCGGCCGTTACAGAACATACTCTTAGATTACGTCCGCACAGACAGGCTGCTTGCTTAGCGCCTAGATACTAGTGGTTTGCATTCTGGTTATTTGCTAGGATACACGGTGGCCGCACTGAGAGGTGATTTGCGTGGTGGGTCGCTAGGTGCCTTGGTCATTTTGTTTGTCGGCACGTTGACGAAATGTCACTCTCAAATAAATTGCTACTTACAGAAAATTCATTTTTAAAATATAATATTTCAAGGCCTTATGCATCATGTTGGGTTCATGACATAAATAAGTTACGGTCGAGTCATGGGGAATTTAATGTTCTATATAAACAATTGCGTAATTTTGAAGAAAAATTTTACGAATATTTGCGTATGACCAGAGAAACATTTGAACTTCTTCTCAGTAAAGTTAAAGGAAAATTAACTCATATGGATACTCATCTTAGAAAAAGCATATCAGCCGAAGAACGACTAGTTATTACATTGAGGTAAATGAAACTCTAAATACATATTATTTTTATTTAATAATCAAAAACCTTAAAAAACATTTCGTTTAATTATTTGTAATTTTTTATGTAATTAATTAAAGACGAATTTGCATGGGTACATTTTGTTCAGATGAATTCTGGACATGCAATTCATATTGTACTGATTGTTGTGTATTTGTATTCGGTACAGGAATATGCATCACTGGTACCGATTGTTGAATATTATTTTCTACAGTTTCAATTTCTGCCAAAATTAAGTCTTGAATCTTCGATCTTAACCTTAGTTTACACCTTAATGGAATATTTTCCATAAAAGGCAAAAGACTCTCAAAAAACAGTAAATCAGCGTTTTTTTCTTTGATACTTTCTCTCTCGAGAATCTCAAGCTTCTTTTTTTCTATTTCTAAAAGTTGATCATTGTTTTCGGTTCTGTTCAAACGAATTTTCTTTCTTTGTGGTATTCGACTATATCTTTGAGATTCTAGAGTATCACTTGTTGTTTCTAAAGTAGAATTAGTCTGCACAGAACCTGGATTCTGCAGCTCCTCTAATGTTGTGTCGATTGTCATAAAATAATTATCATTATTTTCTGTACTTAAATTTGAATCTCTACCGGAGCTCTCGCACTGGTTCTTCTTACTTTTTAAAAACAATAATTGATCATAATACTGCCACGTACTTTTACATATTTTATCAGCACTATCTCCACTCTTTGGTTTATCAATTTTTCCACATTCTTTAAAAAAATATGATCTCAGATTTTTCCATCTTGTTTTTACTGTTTTGACTGAAACAAAAACCAGCAATTATTAAATTGTTCAAGTATTAAAAGGACTTACATTTTTTTTTCAGATATTTGGCTACTGGAGAATCCTATAGGTCTCTTGCTTTTCATTTCCGCGTAGGTCGCACTACAGTTTCTGAGATTGTAAGCGAGACATGCAACATTTTGTGGAGTACACTGAAAGACATGCCAATTCCAACGACTGAGAAATGGTATGAAATTGCTTATAGGTACTATAACAAGTGGAATTTCCCCAATTGTATTGGTGCGATTGATGGGAAACATATAAGGGTACGGTGTCCATGTAACAGTGGATCTTTGTACTATAATTACAAGCAATATTTTTCAATTTTACTACAAGCTGTAGTTGATGCGGATTGTAAAATTATTTTAGTAGATATAGGAGCAGAGGGGCGTCAATGTGATGCTGGAAATTTTAGAAGTTCATCTCTGTTTTACATGTTAGAAACTAATGGCCTCAATATTCCATCGGAGAAAGAAATTCCTAACACAAATAATAAAATACCATTTGTATTAGTTGGAGATGGTGGTTATCCACTAATGAGTTATTTGATGAGGCCTTTTCCATTAAGAAATATTGAGAACACCAAAACTATATACAACTACAGACTCTCAAGAGCTCGCAGAAGTGTAGAGTGCTGTTTTGGTATAATGGCAGCAAAATGGAGGATTTTGCAGAAAGCTATTGAAACGAAGGTCACTACTGCTATTTCAATTACGAAAGCTGTATGCATTCTACACAACTTTGTTATGACGGAAGATCAATCTATGTGTCAACAGGACATGGATTCCTTTACTAGTGCACCAATATCCACCAGGACTCAATATAGATTTTCAAACAGTGCATTACAAACTAGAGATATTTTATTGAATTATTTCAACGGAATTGGATCGATTACCTGGCAGAACAACTCTTTGCCTGAAAACATAATCCAACGCCATAATATACATTCACAGCATTAACTTCTCATTGACACATTCTCACATCATAAATAAATATTATTTTTAGCACCTACCATCTTTTTCTACTTCGAATGCTACCTCTTCCCATAGTTTCTTTAAGATAACTGCATTTTTATGCAGCTCATTTGCTGGATTCCACAAAGGTTCTCTTTTAAACACCGATGCAATTAATATGTCATCCATTTTTACTTCAAAAATGCCTAGCGCCTAGTGACAGAAAACCAACACGTTTGTTTACTTCGATACACGCTAAGCAACTATTTAGGCACCAAGCGCGCAGTGTGGCCAGTCGCGAAAACTCTAGAGCGTTTGTTTTACTACTCTACTCGCTTCGTGACTAGCTAGGCTCTAGGCGCTAAGCAAGCCACTTGTCTGTGCGGACGTAGCCTTAAAGTAGCATGATTGATCATTAGAACCGCATTACAATGAAAGGTCAGTAGGTACACCACATAACGTTGCGATATTTTAGGGTTCCTTACCGCAAAAGAAAAAACACGGTTCCCATAAGATCAATCATTCCATTGCCCGTCTGTTTGTCAAAACCTTTTTTCGCAGGAACGCGTGAAGGTAACAAATTAAAATTAATATCCAATACTCAGGTCTGCAATCCCTAGGAGCTGTGAAAAGATCAATATTCTGTGTCGTCAACGTAATCAAAAGACACTCGGCTAGAAGAAATGTCTCAGGTATAACATAGGTTAAAGAAAAAATCTGAAAACTGTTTTGTAAGTAGGTATCACAAAGAACATGATTTTCCACCTATTTGCAGAACTTGGTCATTTGATCAGAGCCTATGTCGATGTATGGGGACGAAAGTTTTTCAACGGCAAAGTTATGTTTGTTTCTTTATTCCATTTATCTTGTAGTTACACAGCTACGTTAGGTTTCACTAAATAGTTAAGTTAGGTTCAACAACCCTAGCTCGCACTTGGCCGGTTGCTTTATTTTTAAGTTTACGTTTACGTTGCGGTTTACTAATTATTATTATTTCATGATATTATTTTCTAATGTTTGTGTTTCCTGCTTAACCCATAGTAAATTACACTGAATAAATAGTTTGTATGATGCCGTATGGCTAAGCCAATCAGTATTTCACATTACATACATAGGTACCCAGACTTTAAAAATAGTAGTAATCCTTCTCCAACGTACAATCTATGTCTATCTACCCAAACACATCGAAATTGGTTCAGCGGTGCGAGAGAGTTAAGGTTAATTCGATGAGTTATGTGTGAATGGTAATAAAGGAGGCAACACATTTTCGCATTTATTACATTGTAGTTTTGGCAAACCAATGATACGGCAAAGGGGAGATATTGCTTCACATAAAAAGAGAAAATTCAGCACTCAGCACTCTCAACACGATGTTCCTAAGGATATTATGCATTATAATTGTTCCAAACGATTCGTCGTGTTCCGGCTGAGCGCTTGAGAGCCAGTTCTTTCTTTCTTTTTCTCCCTCTTTCTTGGCCGGCTACTCATCAGTGATGCCTTTGGTGTTGGTGTCCATGGGCGACGATAGCCATTTACCATCAGGTGGAACGTCAGCTCGTTTGTCGGCTATTTCCATAAAAAAACACGAAACAATTATTTCAAATAACAATCCTAAGCTTCATATAACACGTCGCAATACGCTTTACGTCTGTGGAGTAATGTAATCAGCTGTTTTGAGTTTTCTAATGTCACTGTGAAGACAAACGTCAAAACTGTTTTCCTGTTACTATAAATTTTATTTTTTCTCCCTCGGGAACAGATCAATATCTCGGGATAAAAAGTATCCTATACTTTATTCTAGGTATTAAACTATATGTGTGCCAAATTTCATCTTTATCCGATCAGCCGTTTTTGCGTGATTGACGCACAAACATCCAAACTCACAAATTTTCACATTTATAATATTAGTAGGATTATGTGTATCGCTTTGGACTCTAATAAGTACTTTTATGTTTCTTAATCCTTAGCCTAGTTAACAGAAGAATTTCCAGTCTGTAAACAATTAGCGTGTAATCCAACAAGAATTGTTGCTACTTTTTTAACGATTCGGCCATTTAGGGAAAGTTTAGGAAGATTTATTTACCAGCCGAATGTTGGCTCGGAATTAATTCAGTTTTAGCTGAATCGCTTGAATCGCTTTATCTGGATTAAAGGGGTCAAGTAAGCGACAAACGTTCATCATTCAGAGAAACGCTCACAGTTGGGAACCTTGTAAACTGAAAACTAACAAATTGACGTGGTGACCTAAGAAAATATAAGACATACTAAAATGTATAGGTCATTAGACAGATACTGATACTGACATCGATCAATATAAAAAATTTAATGATTTCTAACTCTTGTGTAGACTTGACATATATATTTTCTGATAACTCAACTCTGCTATTGATAGTATCAATAACAAAATATGAAATAAGTATTTTCATAAAGATTCCGATTAAATTGAATATCAAATATTTATACACAAAGAGGCTGAAATTGAAACAGAAACGATCATCGAGAGACGTGAGATTAAACTTAAAATGGAAGTACGTACTCGTAATGCATGATCCTCAGCTTTACGTTTCAAAGTCAAACAGCGGCGCTGTAACTGGAGATGAGTTAAACTTGAAGATTTGTGAGCGTTTGATGCTAGTTGTTCAAAAACCACGGACGTTCGGAACTGTTAACTCGTAGTTCGGGTAATGAAGCCGCACTCAGCGGACGATGAATTGATTGCTAAGATGCGGGGCTGTTTGTTACAAGATTAACTTTGAAATAGTTTCAAAACTAATTTTAACTTGTTATCTCTTGTATCCTATTCGATTAATGATTTACACTTAATGATATTATAATCTTGAATATTTTGAGCAAACACTATATATTATGTAATAACGAGTCTTATACCAAGTTTATTATAGATGCGGGGCTATTAAAATATACGAGAAGAGAGCGCTCGGTTGTAAGCGCCTTTCACGAAAATTCTAAAGTTGCCATTGAATGAGAAACGAGGTTAAGAACGTCATTATGCTGCGATAACGTTGAGTATCTTCGATCTTTAAATTAACTTTATGCGAACATCGGAAACATAATTATGCCATCAAAAACATAACTTGTAAAAAAACCAAGTCTCGCAACTCAGATCTTCTACCGTAAAAAGTTGTGAGATCCATGTAATACCAAGTCGGTTAATTTATTCAGTCTCTACTTGAGGGTCCTTCTGTCTTGAGTTATTACGTAATTAGCTAACCTAACAACATCTTATAGTGACCACATCAATATTAAAAATATTTTGTTAATAAATAAATAATGAACCTTGAATGAGATTGAAACTTGAACTTTTTACAAAGTATTACTGTAGGCCGAGTACTGAAATCACATTAAAATCAAATTAAAAAAAGAAAGTTAAAGATAAAAGGGCGGGTCATACAATAACCATGTGTTTTTGGTGTAAATATTACACGTTTTTGGCTCACACTTTTATTAAAATGTCTATCCTGGGAACCGAATTTTGGACAATTCCTTGAGCTGTAAAGTTTACTATTTCGCTACTAACATGACTACTAAAATTAAGAAAACGGAATCCAACGACGCGGCGACGACGTCCAAAAGGGTTTAACTTGCTTCGTCTGCTAACAGTATGTAATGCTCACAGAAGTTAGCACTATAAGAAGAGTCATTCTTTGCTATTATTTACAGAAGTGATATTACAAACTTCAGCAGGCTTGAATCGATAAGCTATTTTAGCTTATCTAAGCGCTTCAACGAGTGATAGCGTATTGTAACGTGCAAATAAACTGTCTTGAGGGACGACGCGGCGACGCGGTGACGTCGCAATTTTCCTTCGGTAGGACCCCGACAGCTCCGTAGAGACTTAGATAAGACAACGTAAGGAGAATATTTTAAGAGGAGTTATAAGTCAAAATTTGTAAACATTTGTGCTCTATTAAAATTTCTACCTCATTTGATAAATTATGATAGATAGTTGAACATACAAAATTCATTCGGGCTAAAATGATAACCCTCCTTTCGGCTTTATAGTGTAAAATATAATTTCCTGTAGTTTATTTGTGTGTAGATAATCCTACTAATATTATAAATGTGAAAGTTTGTGAGTTTGGATGTTTGGATGTTTGGATGTTTGTGTTTCAATCACGCAAAAACGGCTGATCGGATATAGATGAAATTTGGCACACATATAATTTAATACCTAGAATAAAGTAAAGGGTACTTTTTATCCCGAGATATTGATCTGTTCCCGAGGGAGAAGAAGTAAATTTAATGGTAATAGGAAAACAGTTTTGACGTTTGTCTTCACAGTGACATTAGAAAACTCAAAACAGCTGATTGACTAAATTACAATCTCAGATGAAATAAATAAAAGGCAGATAACGTCGTTCTAATATGACGTAAGCCTACCACGAATAATACAAAATAAAAAACTAATACAATCTCGTGTCACTACTAAAGAAAGCGTCAAATTGTATGATGGTCGCAATTGTCAAAATTTATTAAATAATTTTATCAGTTAAAATGCCGTCTTGCATTTTTAAACTATGTAAAAGTAGTTCGCAAAATCAAAGAAAAGAAGATGGGATGTCTTTTCAGAGGTGTCTGTTCATTATTTTATTATTTATTTATAATAATATTTTTGCGGTTTACTCGGAACACAAAACCTCGACAATTATTCATTTCTATACCAGCTTTATGTGAAAATCGGTTACCCTAAATTTGGGGAAATATGCATGAGCTATTTGAACAGTGGTCGATTTATAAATTTACATCGAAAAAAATTATTAAAAAAGTAAATATTTGTATTTATTTAAACCTAAAAATCAGGAAATACAGCCAATGCATAAACACCTAACGCTGGGATATTATAAACACAAGATAGATAGTACAAAGGCTTAGAGGGATAAAATTAGCATTTTAACATATTATTATGCAAACCGGAATTGATAAATGCATGATTGAAAGCTAATACTATATTATATTTTAGTTTCTGTTTTTAGTTTAGCCTACTCACTAAAATGATTTCAATTATAATTTTGCAGATTGCCGACAGATGCTATTACAAGAGAAAAAATATGCACTTTGCTTCGTCTTTTATTATGCGTACCACAAAGTACTGAAATTAATTGTCCGCGTGAGTGTTCCCGTCAGATTATAATGTGGGTGTCTTCAAGTCAAGAGTGAATAGGCTTCTACTAAGTTAGTGTGCTTTACCACCCACGAATTAATTACCGCTTACCATCTCAGGTGGTTTTGTGGTCAAACACTAACTTATTCTGCATAAAAAAGTCCATAGGTTAATTAAAACAATTAAATATATTTATGTATTATTTTATATTAAAAGAACATTGACATATATTTTGATAAGTGTACTTTTTGATAACTAGTGATGAAATAATAAATAATAAATAACGCTTCACACTCATAGCCCCACACTAGGATTCCCTGTGTCGTGGGAGCCATGGACAACACACAACATAGACAAGGACATTCACACCCAGACCGAGAACAGAAATTCAAACTCATCATTCAAATTTCCGCCTCGCTGGGAATCGAACCCAGGACCCTTGGTGCGGCGATCCGGTATGGTAACCATTGCGCCACACGGGTCGTAAAACGGTTAAAATCAATTAAGATTATTACATATAATACAACTTAAATTTTTGACTGTTTTTCTATGCATTCGTTCCACCTTATCTCAGGAACGGCTTAATAAAAGATTCGGTTTTCACTGACGTATTCTAATGAGCTTGGGTTAACATTTAGTGTGTGTTTTATTTGAATCGGTTCACAAATAAAAAAATCACGACAATTTAAAGAATACCATCGCTACATTTATCGACTGTGGGCTTACCGAAGCGAAGCAAGGGCGTTCACTAGTAATAAATAATTTGCCAATTTAATTGTGCATAATGTGTTAAGTTGGAAATATGTCAAACAACATTTACAAAATTGCGGGAGATTGTGACTTTCCATTTGGCATCCTCACACACACAAAGAATTACGCATCCATACGGTGCCACTGCTAGTTGACATTAAGGTTGTCACGCACACATAGCGAAAAAGTGACTTCACGTCATTCGTTACATTTCTTTGCGAATGTTCCATCTGCCTTTTATTTCATCTGAGATTACAATAATTAAAAATCATTGTTTCAATATGTTTATTAACAAACATAAAAAAATTTGCGGTGAGACACATTGTGATAATTTTTGTCATACAATGGAAGCTTTAGTAGCTATCGATCTCGTATAAAATCAAATAAAGCCAACACAGCATTTTTTACGCCAAATTAGGCTGCTTTCACATTAGCGTTTGTCGAGCGTTCCTCGCGCCCAACGCTTGATCAATGAGCTATAAAAAAATAATTATTTCACGTAGAAGAAATACTGTAGCTTATCAAGGTTTTCCTAGCTATCAATATGAGGTGTGATTGAAATATTATAATGTGTACCGCATCAGGTTTAATTAATTGCATAAAATCATTAAATTTGGTTTTTAACATTCGTGAATATCTACCTATATTTTTTTTAACCTATTTAGCAAATCATTATTCAACTGTGTAGGATGAACGCGTATGCTCATAAAATCCAAGTGTGGTGTCGGCCTTACGTCAAGATCGGCATTATGTCACAATATTATGTCAAGATTTCTTTATTTTTCTATTGCTGTGCATGCATATAATATTACCAGTGCTTTTTACCGAAAACCACAAACTTTCAATAAGTTTTTAATGAACAAAACCGTTAGTATGGAATGTTTTTAGATAGGAATAGTTTCGTTGTTTATGAAGCGATTTTCATGATTTTTTTAATTGTTTTGGGAATTTACTCAAGTTGGTCCTATTACAATATAGTGAGATGATGGATTGTGGAGACAATGAGTGAGCTTCTCAATCGTAGGGAATTGCTTTCTATATTCGCAGTAGGGAATAACTGAACCGTGTTTAAAAATATTATCTGTTATTATCATTGACATCGTCCATGTTGTCATCATTAGTAATCGTTGACATCGCCAGGTATGGTATGTATGTATCTTATGGTGGGTATACACGCTACGAGAAATCGTTACGATCACACTGTATCGTTCGAGCGGTACAGTTTATCGTATAAGGCATACAAGCTATACCTACACGCTACGAGAAATCTTTACGATCAGACGGTACATTAAACGGCGCCGACGCACACGTGTCAGCGATGGCTTCGACGGACGACATTTTAGCAGCCCTGAAGGAAAATTAAAATGTGTGCAATTCACTCTTGGTAGAAGTGAAACCTTCAAAAATAAAGGTATTATTTTAATAACGTCTATCAGTTTTAATTATCTTTCAAAAACTATTTTGTACTAAACAGAAACGTGTAGATACTTATGTACGCCCGTGAGAAGCGATGATACGTACTTACATCTACGCACATTTGCGCACGTCCACCCGAACTGCGACTGGCGACAAAACTGAACGAGCGCATACACGTTACGATCAGTCAGCACAGTTCTTCCGATTCCGTTAATCAATTGAAATTTTCGTACTGTTCCGTTCGACTGAACTGTCTTAAAAAATCGGACGAAACTGTACAGTTTTATAACATACATGTAGCGATTTATTGGTACCGTTCGAACGGTACAGTCTAATCGTAACGATTTATCCTAGCGTGTATGACCACCATTAGAGAAAAAAATATAACTCCTCAACGGAACAATAATTGAAATAACTAAACAATTTTTAAAACTATTTGTTGTTCGTAATATTGGCTTCAACCCATTAATGGCCCTCTACTAGGCGCGGGTCTCTCCTCTTCAGGAGGCCTAGAGCATACTCCACCACGCTGCTCCAGTGTGGATTGGTGGAGGGGTTAGTGGCCAACCCGAGTGTCGGAAGTTTTCAAACCGCCCGCGCGCCCGAGGGCCTCTGACATGGCTTAACGACTGTTATCTTATGATAACAACCGGGACCGACGGCTTTACGTGCCCTCCGAAGCACGGAAACGCTCAAGAAATTTTTGCCACTAGCGGTCACCCATCCAACTACCGACCGCGCCCGCTTTGTTGACTACATAGGATCGACGCAAGCCGCCGCAGCGCCGCGGCGCCGCCGGCAAGTTCGTAACTGCAAAACCAGACACAAGAAAAATAGACATTTTTTTAAATTATAAGTTAATGCTTGATTGCAATCCTACCTGATGGTAAGTAGCCATGTAGTCTTGGTTTATTATGGGATCTATTTAGTACATGAATATTTTCATACCTTTCATACTTTAGGTATCGTGATGATGATGTTTCGCGATGACCTGCGATGATTGCCAGGATAAGACTTAATTTGACATACTTTTAATTTTAAATCATAGTTTAACGATATAACAAACTGCAAAATCATCTGCATAACTAAGGTCCACAGACAATGACACATTCACCTTATGGACCATGAATCATATTTTTGAGAAGGTACGGTATCGTGTAATTTTTTATCGATATAGTCGATGTGGCTAGGACGCTAATACGCTATATAAATTTTTAGCTACTAAAAGATATGCATAGGGCAACCTCGCTCTTGCCACTCTATGGAGTAGGTACGTAAAACACTGAGTCTCTTCGTTTCGTTTCATTTCAATGCCCATAAAGGTGCATGGTGTCAATGAGTAGAAGGGATAATATCTTTAAAAGCACCCTACGCTTCTATTACAATTACACCTTTCTTAATTCAAATTTATTTTCTGTTTTTTTAGTTGGATTTTCTATAAAGCGTGTTTTTTAGTTTTTTTTTGAAGTGAAAACTTCTTTAGTACGGGGGTGACTTGAAATTTTATGAAACGAAACTGTCCAGTGGAGACTAGAAATAAGTGGAGACTGACTTGAGTTGAGTTGACTTGACTTGAGTTGAAGTCGTCAAGTCAAGTCAAGTCAAGTCAAGTCGTGTCGTGTCGTGTCGTGTCGTGTCGTGTCGTGTCGTGTCGTGTCGTGTCGTGTCGTGTCGTGTCGTGTCGTGTCGTGTCGTGTCGTGTCGTGTCGTCAAGGAGTGGAGTGGAGTAGAGTGGAGTGGAGTGGAGTGGTGTGGAGTAGTAAAACCTACAATTATCATCTTCCCGAAATTTTACATTCGTCTCATTATCTTGAAAACAAAATTTTTGAAGGTTTCACTTCTAACACGTGTGAATTGCACACATTTTAATTTTTATTAAACCTTTATTTATATTTTCTACGCATAGTAAAATTTACACGCTTTGTTAATTTTATCCCTTTTTAGAAGCTACCTGCCTGTTCCAGCGTAGCAGCTCTCAAGCTGGCTGAAATTATTCCTCAGTTCCTCACGACGTTCCCTTTCATTTTTATGACCACTCAACAGATAGCTGGGACGCCAAATGACGAACATGTTGCTGGTATCGATGATGTGCCTGTTCTTACTGCCGTGTACTTACTGCCAGCTGTTAAGGTAGCCTGCTAGCCTGCCGCTGAACTTATTCCTCACGACATATCATTTTTTTTGAATCCTTAGCAACTTGCTAGAACGCGAAATAATAAGCATACTGTCGACATCAATGATTCTTTGGGATGAAAAGCAGGATACTGTAAGTTTAATTCACAAACATCCAAACATCTAAACCTAACATCTAAATTTTAGTAGGATCTGGATCTAATTCTAAATTCTCGCGGACGAAGTCGCGGGTAGAAGCTAGTAATATCATAAATATCAATTAATACGATTTAATTGACAGACATCAAGAATTTTCATTAAAATATATTGCTCTATAATTCTTAGAATTTTCAAGAGAAGAAAAGATTAAAGAAGGATTATTGGACAAATATTAAATATTATAATGCAGGGCGACATACATACAAGATACGCGAAAAAACATAACCCTTTCTTGGCAGTTAGGTTAAAAAAATAGTATACCTAATCTATACTAATATATAAAGAGGAAATATTTGATTTTTTTGTTTGCATTGAATAGGCTCCGAAACTACTGAACCGATTTGAAAAATTATTTTACTGTTAGAAAGCTATACTATCGCCGGTGAACATAGGCTATATTATATTTTCAAAAAAATAGGGATCCTTAGTAAAACTCCAATAATGTAACCCAAGGTGTAAAAAAAATAAGAAAACCGAAGCAAAGCGAGGGCGGTTACTCGTTTTATAATAAGCGCATAAAACGACCATCAAACCAGTGTATGGAAATCAATCAAGTGCACTTTATGGAAATATATATATGGAAATAAATAAGTATTGTATGGTAGGTACTTTCAACGGAACGACAAAAAAGTTTCAAACCCAAGTTTTCCTAGAAAAATAAAGCAACACGATACAAGTTTCGAGTCCGCTAAGTACAATAAATGTTGAAAATAATCTAAAAGTTTCACTTTGTAAAAATAACTTCACCGTGATGGTTAGTATGTACAATGGACCAAAAGTTTATTGTGTGAATAACATTTGCAGGAAAAGGTAATTGTAATGGACTCGTCATATAGTTGAGCTTGGATTTAAGAATCTAAAGAATAAGATCTAAGAAGATATTAGTACCGAAGCACAAATGAGGGATTATAGAAATCAGACTCTGATAACGGATTGAAATTAAGGAAATGTAATTAAAAAACAAAAGCATACACCAAAACATAATCCCTTCATTTTGTTTCGTGACGTTGGACAGTTCGGCGCTAAATGGTTGTGTTAAATCGGTGACGACATACCACATAGTTACTGAGAACTGTAATTCTATATGAAGTTGTCCGGCAACGCATCGGTGATGCCTATAGCGTTTCTGATGTAAAACGCCTCATGCGCTACTTCCATAAAAAATTGAATATTCAGAAACTTTATCTTTCAATTTCACTATCATCTTCCTAGAACTCCTTAAGGTCTAATAAAACCGTTCAAAATGATATTCTCATACCGCGCGAGTTTGGTATATTTTCGCACAAGGGTTTCAATAAATCTTTTGGTGGAATTTTTCTCCCATCCCGACGTGACACGTAGTTTTTTACATATTACATTCTGCTTTCACACACGAGTGTTCAATCACGAGCGCTATTGTGTCTATGTCGCGAGAAACGCACAAAGCCCTGCTTCGATGTTATTAATTCTGAAATGTACACTGACGTTTCGGATAGTATGCTAATATAAACAATACAACATGTCTCAGGATTAGTCATTTATAAATATTGTTAGGCCTCCTTAATATTTTAAATGCGAAAGTTTCTTACACCTCCTTATATAAAATCTTGAACATCTTATACTAATTTTTAAGACAGGAGAGGGGAGAGCAAACCTGGTTTCGTTTTTCTTCACCGAAATGGTACTCGTCATTTATTTCTAATTCGGACATAATTTTGAAAATTAGAAGTGTTTGCCCAATTCAAACCAAACCACCATACCAGATAATAGATAGTGATCTGTAAGAGGTAGGTATCTGTATTATCTAAAGACGATATAATTCATCTAAATCTCTAAAGCACAATTTAAATCCAGCAAAAATACAGTAAATGATGACGTGCTCCCTGGCGGAACAGTTATTTTTACGTTACAAGACGCGATGGCTCCAGAAACATTAGATAAGCGATTTTCAGCAATTTATCGACTGCAATCCCCTGGAGCTCTGCTCTAATAGAGAGCCGTCTTGCCAAAGTAGTCACTTGATTTATAAAGTAGAACCTCGAATCTTGTAAAGTTTGAATTCTTTCTAAAGTTATCCTATCCTCGCCTACATTTTTGGTTATGAGGTGATCTCATCATAAAATGCCCGACCTTTTTTGGTAAAAATTTAAACAGGAATTCAGATCAAAAACATTTAAGACCCGCATAGCGCACTGGTTACCATGCTGGAGCGTAGTTTGAAGGGTTCGAATTCTAATCTTGGTCTGGGAATGTGTTCTTATATTTATGTGCCCTGGACCCACACGTCACCCATAACTGGAAATCATAGTGTGTAGATATTAATGTATAGCGTTATTGAAGTGAAAACTTCTTCAGTATGGGGGTGACTTGAAATTTTATGAAACGAAACTGTCCAGTGGAGACTAGAGATGAGTGGAGACTAGATATGAGTGGAGACTAGAGATGAGTGGAGACTAGAATTGAGTGGAGACGAGTTGAGTGGAGACTAGAATTGAGTGGAGACGAGTTGAGTTGAGTTGATTTTACATTCGTCTCATTATCTTGAAAACAAAATTTTTGAAGGTTTCACTTTGTCTTCGATGACATAACGTGCCACAATATTTGAATAAAATACTTCAAATTACTTGAACTCGTATAATTTCGGAAAGAACTCAAAATTAAATCGTCTACACGCCATACAAGCTTGGTACAAGAATAATTTTTTTTCACACACTAAGATGAGGGTAACAACAATGCAATGCACTTAAATAACGCCTACTGCGTTCACTTGGCAATAACGTAAATATTGCTATGCACTTCTCACAGGCACAAACATCTTCCCCCCCGTTGAAAGCTTCACAAAGTCTTTCAACAGCCGTTGAACTCATCGGCCGTTGGCAAGGGGCAAAGTCGAACGAGAGGTCTTCGAACGCTGCCTTTCGTTGTAGTAATGTCCGCCACTCGCGCGATGCCGTCCGGACCCGGGAACAAGCGGGCGACACGCCCGAGACGCCAGCAGAGGGGTGGTACGAAGTCTTCTTGGAGCAAGACCAAATCGCCCACATTTAGCTTCGCAGTACTCGTTCTCCACTTCGTTCTTTGTTGGAGCTCACTTATGTACTCCTTTTGCCATCGCTGCCAAAAATGCTGACGTATGCGTTCGACGCGGGCATATCTTGCGAGCGTACTTTCTTTGGAGTCCTCCAGGGCTGGTGTTGGTGCTGCAGTCAGCGGCCTTCCGATAAGAAAGTGCCCAGGAGTGAGGGACATTAGGTCGTCGGGAGAGGAAGACAAGGGACATATGGGACGACTGTTTAGAATAGCCTCCACTTGCACGAATAAAGTCGAAATTTCTTCGAACGTTAAGTGACTATTACCCATAACGCGTCTGATATGGTATTTAGCGGACTTTACCCCGGCTTCCCATAACCCGCCGAAGTGAGGACTGTAACTAGGTGTGAATATAAACCGAATACCTTCTTGACTAGCAAATTGAGATAGAGGTTCAATATTAGAACTTAAAAACGTACCAACTTCTTTTGTGGAAGCTACAAAATTACGACCATTATCGCAGTATATTTCAGCTGGTTTTCCCCTTAGCGCGATGAATCGCCTTAATGTCATGATAAATGAATTTTTGGATAAATCACTAACGGCCTCTAAGTGTATACACTTATAACGAAAGCAAACAAATAAACATAGATAGCATTTAATTAAACGGCTACCACGTCCTTTACGGTTCAGAATGTAGAATGGACCCGCAAAATCTATACCTACTGTTAGAAAGGGAAAATCTGGCATTATCCTCTGCGACGGAAGATCACCCATTTTGGGACACAATGTTTTTCCACGAATGCGCCTGCAACGCACACAGTTGTTGACTGTACTCCTGGCTAAATGCCTGCCATTGATTGGCCATACAGATTCTCGTACAGTGGCCAACAACAACTGTGGACCAGCATGCATGTTACGCAAATGTTCTGCTACAAAAAGTAATTTTGTCAATCTATGAGACGAGTGAAGAAGTATTGGATGTTTCTTCTCGTAATTATAATCTGAAGAATTAATTCGTCCACCAACCCTTATCAACTTATTATCCAAAAAAGGAGATAAAGAAAGAATTTTGCACTTAGAATTTAAGGGTTTTTGTTTGGTGAGCAGTTGATATTCAGCCGGAAATGATTCGCGTTGAGCGACAATACACAACGTGCGGAATGACTCATTCAACTCGTCAACCGATAAGCAACCCGTGCGTCTATTTTGTTTATTTCGTAAATTAAAAATAAATCGATGTACATATGCAACTATATTCTTTAATTTATTTAGATTAGAATAATTATCAAAATTTATAATATTATTTTCGACAACAACGACAGAGTGCAATTTTGTTTCGGGCAAATCTTCTAAAGTAATATTTTGATTTAATATTGGCCATTTCGAATCATGTTCTAAAAGAAAACTTGGGCCTGACCACCACAAATCCATGGAAGGTAATTGGGACGGATCTACTCCTCGCGAAATCAAATCGGCCGGATTGTGTGCAGTCGGCACATACCGCCAGCTTGTCGCTTTAGTTAACTCACGGATTTCACGTATTTTATTTGCTACAAAAACTTTTAACTTTTTTAAATCGCTATTTATCCAAGCTAAAACGATGCTCGAGTCACACCAATGAACGACTCGTGTGAGCTTACATCTAAGTGAATCGATAACCGCTTTAGTTAAATTAGCAGCGAGAGTAGCCGCGCATAATTCGAGGCGAGGTATAGTGGTCGATGCTATGGGGGCTACTCTGGACTTAGCGCATAGTAGCTTCACCATTACGTCACCGTTATCGGCGATCGACCTGAGATAGATGCACGCGCCGTATGCACCCTGCGAGGCATCACTGAATGTGTGCATTTCAACGGATTTAGGTAGATCGCACAACACTAATCTCGGGATTTGTAAATTTTGTAAATAATTAATATTAGTAGAATATCTATCCCACAGCTGTTTTATATCGCGTGGGACTGGCTCGTCCCAGTCCATTTTTAATTGCCATAATTTTTGAATAAATATTTTAGGTTGAATTATTACGGGGCTTAAAAGACCCAGTGGATCAAATATTTTAAAAGAATTTGACATTATGTGACGTTTAGTTACTTTATCTTTAGTAGTAAAATCTTTAGTAGGAAAAAATAAGCAATCAGATTTAGGTATCCAGCCTAACCCGAGAGTATTCGATGATTCACTTATGGTTAAGTTATCTTGAGTGTTTACATCAGAATTATGAAATAAATTAGGCAAATTACTTTTATATTTTCGTAAATTGAAACCGCCTGATAATAATGTCTTGGATACTTCTTGTTGTATATAGCGTAATTCGTCCTCATCGTTTGATCCGGTTATCAAATCATCCACATAAAAATCATGCACAATTATATTTTTAATCAATTCATCGTCATGTTCATCCCCTAATTGTTTTAAACATCGTGTGCTTAAATAACTGGCACTCGCGGTTCCATACGTGAGTGTATTTAGCTGTAATGTTTTGATGGGTTGTGACTCATCCTCTCTCCACAAGATAAGCTGCAACTTGCGGTCATCGCGGGCGACTTGGACCTGCCGGTACATTTTTTCTACATCACCGGTAAGTATGTACTTGTATAGCCGCGATCTTATCAAGATGGAAAAAAGTGAATCTTGGACGTTCGGTCCCACCAATAATATGTCATTTAGGGAATAACCAGACGACGTGGGAGCAGAACCATCGAACACTACCCGTAATTTTGTGGATTCGCTATCTTCTTTGAAGACGGCCTGATGACATAGAAAGTAAGATAAATTCGGCTTGTAAACAGGTGAAATTGAGAGATGTTTCAGATCCGAGTATTCTTTAATAAATTTTGAATATTCAATTTTTAGATTATGGTTACGTTTAAACCTTTTCTCCAAGTTTAAAAAACGTCTTCTAGCCGTACTGTAGGAGTCACCCAAGCAGTCCGGTGTATCGGCTAAGGGCAGTTTCACACAAAATCTACCTGTACTTAGTCGAATGGTATTTTGTAAAAAATGTTTTTCACAAATTTCGTCTGTCTCGCTTAAGACAGGTTTACTCGTATTTGGAACTTTCTCAATTTCCCAAAAAATTGGTAACATTTTGTCTATTTCATTTTGTGTTTTATTTTGATAGGAAATTAAAGAATGATTGCATTGAATGTGAGAGTGAGTGTTGTGATGACGTGTGTTTGTTGTATGTATGGGGCCAGAGATTAGCCACCCTAGTTTAGAACTATGAAGTTTAGGATTGTTGTTGGGACCGAGAGGCTTTTGTTCACTCCCTAGGATATCCCAGAAGACGTCAGCTCCGATCAGCACGTCGACTGGCGCCGGCTGGTGGAAACTGGGGTCTGCGAGGCGAATATTTTCAGGTAAGTATATATTTTGTAAGTTAATAGGTGATTTAGGTAGGTTACCCGTTAATTCATTTAGTACAAAACAGGATAAAATAATTTTAAATGAACTATGCAATGAATTTAGTTGTACATTACACCTTTCCACAATATGATTTGAAGAATTGTTGCCAATTCCAACGACCTTTAGCATATCAATAGGAATTGAATCTAAATGTAACTTTTCTTTAAGTGACTTAGTTATAAACGAGGACTGACTACCGCAATCCAGCAATGCACGGACTTGTACGGACCTCTTAGTTTTTGGATTGGTAATCTCAATAATTGCCGTAGACAAGAGCACCTGTGTGCCATTTTGTTTGGTGAAATTGACAGTAGTTTCATGTTCAGTACTTTCTACATTACTTGAAATGACATTTCTAGAAGAACCATGCAGTAAACTATTGTGTCGCCGCTTACACTCGCGACACGGACCCCTAGTGCACTCAGCTTCAGGGTGTCCTTGTCTAAGGCAATTAGGACATAGCTTGTACCTTTTAACTTCCGTCCACCTATCATTAATGGATTTATTTTTGAAATTAACACAGTCATAAATCCTATGGTTTTCTCCACAAATTACGCATAAATATGTAGTTGATTTTGTTTTTGTAGTGGTAGTATACGACTTTACTTGTTGGACCTGATTAGATTTTTTGTGAGTATTATTATTTTGTGTAGTTTGTAAATTTCGTGAACTAGATGGACGACTTTGAGTATAGTTTTCGCTTTTGTTACGATTTAATGACTCTAATACGTCGGCGCGATCAGTTAAAAATTTATAGAATTGATCTAAGGTAGGACAGTCCCGTAATGTGTTTCGATATTCTTCCCATTTTAATAACGTTTGACTATCTAGTTTTGATGACAACATAAATATAACTAGAACGTCCCATTTATCTGTGGGTTGCCCTAGATTGGCTAAAGCACGCAAATTTTTGGTCACGTGATCCACCAAGAAACGCAGTGACTTCTCCGATTCGCGAGTGAATAATTGTATATTAAATAATGCGTTAAGATGATGATTAGTCAGCAGCCGTGTATTGTCGTACCGCTCGCGAATCAATTTCCAAGCTATTGGATAATTTGCGGCCGAAATTTCTAAATTTGATATGACACGGGCAGCCTCGCCCTCTAAATATGACACGAGATAGTGAAACTTATGTATAGGCGAGATGCGCTCATTTCTATGAATTAAACTTTCAAAAGTATCACGGAACTCCAACCAGCGGAAATATACTCCGTCAAATTTGGATATTTGTATTTGTGGCAACTGAAATCCGATATTATTGCCCACCTTTTCTTGACAGGGCGGGGAGATATTAAACGTATCTAGCAAGGTTTTAGCCCTAGCAGTTGTGTTAATCAATTCCCCTTCTACTTTTTCACGCTCTTCGAGTTCCCCATCAAGTTCATCAGAATTCAAAACCTCTATTTCATTTTGTAACTCATCAAAATTAGCTGCCAACGTCTCAATTCGATTTATTCGAAGAGACAGTTCAGCCATCTCGACGGTCGTCAAAGAAGTCTTTTGGCTTAAGTTATTTAAGTAATTTTTATATTTAGTTAATTGACCTTTAATTGAAGAACGTTTTCTTACTAGTACACTTAATTTACGGGAAATTTTAGTGTCGCTATCACCACTAGACGACATCGTGAAATATCTATTAATTTAGTATTAATAAATAAATTAAACAACGTAAGCCAAAACAACAATCAACTACGTTACGTAATAGAAAATGGTACAGTCTCACGGTCCTCGCTTCGGTAAGTGTAGCAGCCGCCGTGATGGGAAGCCGGCCGCGCGCGCAGCAGAAGCCAGAAGCTCGGTGATATACTCGTATGCGTATGAACAGGCTTGCTACGCAGCGCGTCGAAACCCCTGGAATTGTTCGGCGAATACGATCACTAAATGCGAATTGACTACGTGGAATTGTATAATAAGTATGTAACTTCGATGCTAAATATCTTTGTATGAAATATGTAGGTAAGAATCTAATACACACAAACAGAATAATTATAAAATTTACGGTCAAATTTTAACGAGTAGGTAGGTTATTAACGAATTAAGTATGTAAATAACTCGAAGCAGTGGAGGCTATTTTGTAATTTGAAGAAGGAATATTAGGATTGGATTTAGTATGGATTATGTTAAGAAAGATGTGAAGGAAAGGGCACTTAACTTTCGTTGGACCGCGATTCACGACGTGATGCTTTTGCTGCTTCACTGTTTCGATCCTCAGCCTTGTATCCAGACGCCTTTCACCTCTGCTCCATCCGCTTCAGGCGAAGAACGATGAATTTTCTTGATTTTGAAGTAACCTCCGCGCGGTTACGTGGCTTCGATTTTGTACGTAGTTATTTAGTAGTTCCCCTCATGGAGCCACCAATTTATGTCTTCGATGACATAACGTGCCACAATATTTGAATAAAATACTTCAAATTACTTGAACTCGTATAATTTCGGAAAGAACTCAAAATTAAATCGTCTACACGCCATACAAGCTTGGTACAAGAATAATTTTTTTTCACACACTAAGATGAGGGTAACAACAATGCAATGCACTTAAATAACGCCTACTGCGTTCACTTGGCAATAACGTAAATATTGCTATGCACTTCTCACAGGCACAAACACACTTCTACCATGTGTGAATTGCACACATTTTATTTTCTTTTATTTATTGATTTATTTACAATCATAAAACATAACAACGATGACCAATTAGATATGAAATTAATCTGAAAATGTTAATTCCTGACAATGGTAATATTCCTGTGAATCAGCAAGTTCGGGACAATGATAAACTTCAATCAACCCGCTGTATTGGGGTTATGAATGTTTGAAACTCGGCCGAATAATTGTTGATTCGAACTGCAAATACAACTAACGGTTTGTGCTTCGTTTGATTAGCAATAGTTTGTATATCAAACACTGTCTCTGTATTGAAACATTACTCTTTTTGTTTTTTTATTAACGTGTAAATTAAATGTATTGAATGAAATTCATTGGCGCAGACGAATAGGATCAAGAGCGCGTAAGCCATAATGTAAGATAGAATGCATTTTATCACATACAAAAAACAGTTGTGTCAACTCTCACTTTACAGTACTGTTGTCATTGAACCGGGCTCGGAATACTCGGCAATTATTTGGAGCAGAATGAGAAAAACAAATCATCATAACGAGGTTGCAATTACTAAATGAATTAATATATTTGTTAACTCTATCAATAAAATACAATTGACACAAGGGCAAGTATTGGAGTGAATATTCAATTATTTGGTTAAGTGATTCTACAAGATTTTCCATTAAATTGTTTAATCAAACAGCTACCGTAAATGAAACCTAAGATCACCTTAGACAACCAATCTTTTAATATTTGCTTATCTTCCGTCAATCCTTTGAATCTGGTTCTCTAGATAAATGAAAATTGAAAACGTCTTGGGCTGCTGCTTTGAATCCTTTGTAACTAAATGATTATTAAAGAAGTTAGGATTTCTTAACAGTTATCAGCAAGAGAAACATTAATTAGCACTAAGCAAACTAATTTAATATCATAGCAATAGACATCGCAGATCTAATTGACATGGTTCTGGGAAGTAATTAGATATTAATCATTCGATTAATATTCAAGTTATTGATACGTAATAATCACCACTATTAATTTCTGTGCCAATGGTTGGCTTGACTCTTGAACCCCCATCTTGATTCAATCAGAATATTAATTAAATTAAATTATGTTACAAAATATGTCAATTTTATAAGAAACTATCAGAAAAGTGGCAATTTGTTTTAAACCAAATACGATTGGTTCAACGGCGAAAAACACTATCTTTCTACAAACTTATAAGATTTTTAGGTAGTCGTACATTACCTCTTTAGGAGGAATATTTAGAAATTCTTTTCAAAGTAAGTCTAGGGTCTACTAAGGTTATTTATCATATTTATTGTCAGAATTCGAAGCTTCTAGATTTCGCCGTAGTCTGATAAATAAAGATTAAATTATAACGCGAGATGGTACAGCGACTATTGAATCTTAAAATAGCTGTGAAGCCTCCATAAAACGAACACTTTGTATAAATTTTACATTAATAAGCCGATCAGAAACAGAGGTGCCGACGATTTGGTATATAAATTTATTATTAGCCTTTTTAGCTTCAAACTATTACACCTGTAATAGCTATTAATATTTTAAAAGTATTTCGGTTGCAGTGAAGAAATTAGATAATAATAAGCGGTTCGTTCATGATTCGTATTTTTAATCTTTGTTTTTTTTTTGTTTTGAAGGAAAAATAATACCTATTATACTTAGTATACAATGTTTGTGATAACACTAAATTCTCGATTGCACCCATCAATCACCCGTCTCACAGAGATTGTGATTGAATCTTGTAACTAATGTTCATCGTCTCCGTGATTGCTTTAATCTGAATAAGATATTCTGGTTTAACTTACTATTTCTTTCTGCTTTGCTTAGATGACCGAAACATAAATGTATTATATGTGTTAATAACCTTTATTATTATACTAGCAGTCCCATCAAGAGTTGGTAACAAAGACGTTATTATCATCGATGGTCATCAGTGACAGCAAGGTCATCGATGTGTTACCAGCCAAAAAAATGGACTTGGAGGATCCGTATATATCTGGATCTCAGACACTGCTGACAAACGTTGAAAAAGATTTCACGTCAATTTTAAGTGTTATCAGGCTTGTGAAACCTGCTATTCATGAGGATCGACGGAATTGAACCCAACTAGTTCAATTCCGTTGATCCTCACAGGATACAGGATACAGTGACCTTTAAAAGAGAACGTGGAGGCAGTCCACGTCCCCTGCCTAAATAGGGTGCACCAAGACCAGGGGAGGCTGGTTTAGCCCCGATAATGGATGAAGCCAGTTACCCACCCACCCAAAAACTTAGCAATTCAGTACATCCATACTACAAGAATTAATATAAATGCCTGATATAAAAGTAAAGTCAAAATAATTGCCATGCGACACGATGCGTGTAATACAAAATGTTATACCAAAATACCAGGCGCAACTTTTCCTCCGCACTAAAAGTACAATAAACGGAAAACACACAACACTGTTTCTCAGTATAAAGAAGTCGGTGCAAAATCACTGGCAGAGATTTTACGATCTCATAAATCTTGTACGCCTCATGTTAAAACGAGAATTTAAAGAAACTCGCTTGAATCTGTGGAAAAAGGAGGCATAGACTTTTTATGTTTGGAGTTTATAGAGAGGATTACGCTGTTATTTCTTAAGGCTAAGAAATAAGGAATGGAAGAAATAGGACTGCTCGTGGCTTCGTGGAGCTGGAAGCAGGATTTTTATCAAAAATGAAAAAAACTACAACATTACATCCTCAAATGCTTGTTTGTTGTGTTCGTAATTTCTCTTTACGCTTAAATTTTTTTCTAATAAAGTGAATATATAATTCTAAAATATTATAAAAACAGGAACGAGGGGAACTGTTTCGTTAAAGTTAAGAGATTATGGTTGCCTCTAAACATTTAAAAAAATTGCTCTTCATATACATAATTTTTAGGAATACTTCTTCATATGAACCTATTATTGTATTTTTTCATGCTCATTCATAGTTTACAAAAAGCCGATATAAAATCCTAAGTCCTTATATTTCTACAGAAAATGGAAAATAGTCCGAGATACATTACAGTGCGGAATTATTCCAAGCTTGTTCGGTTTTATTAGAATTCCTTTCCTTTGCATTAGCTTTCAAACTAGATGCAACTGAGGAATATGTGACAAAATCACTACTATCTAGATTCTAGAACTTTGAGCAGCGTCGCGTTATGCTCTGCTTCATCTCCTGTCTAACAATAGTAACAATATAGTTCTACCTCACGGAGTCTTCGTTCATTGCCACGCCAGGGGTGTTCACGGCGGAATGGATACAGTGCGATTGGCGGCCCGCTAATTAAATTTGCCGCCACTTAGTTCTAACAGTAAATATCCATTAAGGGTTCGATAAAAGTAACGTTATACACTTTAAACAGACCTCTTTGACGTTTAAACAGCATGCAAGTTAAACAGAACGGTGATGGTGTTTAAACAGCCAAATGGATGTTTTACGTGAAATGATTCGCGGTAAAATTGTCACTGTAAACATTTTTGATTGGTGTTTTAACGACGGATTTTTTGTGTTAACTTCCATTTGTATCGAATAAATGTTTTCTATGTAATGACCATAACAATACATATAATAGTAATAGATGGCGGGACCTCGTGAGGCTTATTACATCTGCGCCCAACTCCACTACTACGTGACGACGACGACAACTCTGTCAAGAGCGTATCGGCCGAGAAGAAGAAGAAGAAGAAGATGTAAATGCCTGACAAATGATTTGATAGGCTGGTCATAGGAAGCAATCACTCTGCCGTCTCTTCCCCATAACCCGTTATACTAAAGGGTGGGAACGTCGGTGTAGGCAAGCGGTTCCAATCCTTCGCCGTGCGTGTATTATACGACTATGCAAATCGCGTTGTCCATATTGACAGGATGTTTACTACCGTAGTTTGATATTGGATAGCCACTATACGTCGGGTCATCTGATAGATTTTGATGGATTTGACTATTGGAGGGCACAAAATATTGCCAAATTTTGACTCATGGACCTTTACATATATAATTTTTTTTCATCTATTTTAGCCCACGAACTCATTGTTACTTTATGCCTCCTATCAAAACATATTATACAAACACTAGCTGACCGGGCAAACGTTGTTCTGCCAAAAAAATTAAGGGTAGGGGGTAAGATAAAAAATAGATGTTGTCCGATTCTCCACCCTAGCCGATATGCACGCAAAGATTCACGAAAATCGGTCGAGCCGTTTCGGAGGAGTTCAACTTCAAAAAAGCGTGACACAAGAATTTTATACTTATATTAGATTATTGACTGTACTAAACAAGACAAGTCCGGGTCAGAATTACTTAAATATATTATTTAGTCATAGTATCAAGCCTATAGGTAACCTCGTAAACAATAACCAGCAGCATAAACTAAGCGAATTACGTGATGCTAACAAACCGATAACAAAATTTGCCATTCCGCCTACTCCATGTCCGGAGTTCGCTTAGTGAGCATATAACGTGAATAAATTACACGTATACACTCAACATTGTAAAAGTAACCTCATACGTCAATCTGTAACAAAATGCAGTAGGTCGAAACCCTCCATGAGATGAATGCAGGCTGTGGCGCGGCTATAATTTAGGGGTAGAGCACACGATATCAAAGTGACAGTGCATTAATCACAGCGTCGCTTGCAGACAGACGCGCGTCATTGAGAGACGCGGTTTTGTGCGCCTCACAATATTAACAAAGCTTAAATTGTGTGCGACAGTTTGAATTTCATGATATAAACGCTGACCGCGGTAAGGAATACCTAAACACTCGCAGTGCTTTTTGACCTATTTAACAGGTGAACTAAAATTTACTGGTGTGCAATAAATGGATAAGTGAGAACTTTATCTTAGATCGTAGGATCCTAGGAACGACCTAAGAACACAAGAATATGCCCGTAACATAGGCCAAATGCTAAAAAAACTAATCTGTGTTCAATGACAATATTTTCATGAGGGCTCCTTGTACCTATGGTCTAATAATATCGACAAAAATAGCAAATGACGTGACTTATCTGAAAATAATAAATGGATGTCTTATTTTCTGACACATGCTTGAGTAAATCTATTGTAAGGTTATACATTATGTACAAAACTAACTGGAGAAGTTAATATCTAATTCTTGACGAAAAATTACCAACTTCAAAATGTCGCTCAAAAAAATCTAGCTCAAATTTAAGTGGGACCACATGACAAGCACCAGCTTTCGATTAAAAAATAATCATCAAAATCGGTTCACCCAGTCGAAAGTTCTGAGGTTCTGTTAATTAACATAAAAAATACAGTCGAATTGAATATCTTCTCCTTTTTTGAAGTCGGTTAAAAATATGACTATTTGTGACATTGAAGTATGATTACTAGCATATAGAACCGACACCCCGAACTCCATTCTTGTACAATGAACTGTAGCCAATTGACTACAGTTTTCAGTGGATTCAGTCGATTTTGAAAAGAGAACGGGGGTTTGCTCTCGGCGTGACACAAATTTTGTTCGTGATGTCTGTTTTGGTACATTAGTGCATTATACTTCAATGATTTGTAACTGCTCTTTGAAACGTCATTTACTTGTATAATTATAGGCAATAAACAGCAATGGTCCCATCCCCTTTCGTGCTTAGAAATAGGCTTCAAACCCGCATTCCCAGGCATACTTATTTACATGAGTATTTACCTAATAAGGCATATATTGATTGTTTTCGGTTATCATAAGATCTTGCGACGCGTATTGGGATTATTCGCGACTCAACACGCAATCCTATTTGTCCACGACTTTGCTCGGGTCTGCTTTGTATTGCGAAGATTAGCAAAAGCTACTATTTCACTTCTCCCGAGAGATTGCTGCTAATTTGTTCTATATATAACTTCTAATTAATCTGGGATAAGGTTACTGGTTCTGGGATAAGATGAGCGTTACGCAATATTAATAAGTTTAGTACAAAGGTTCCCTAGTGACTTTTGATCATTATTAATAGTCTATAGTAGGTACTAATAAAATTCAAGGCAATTATTAGCCGACTTCAAAAAAGGAGGAGGTGTTCAATTCGACTGTATTTTTTATGTTTGTCACTTTAGAACTTTCGACTGAGTGGACCGATTTTGACGATGCTATTTTTAAACGAAAGCTGGTGCTTGTCATGTTGTCCCACTTAAAGCTTCAGCTAGATCTGACCAGTAGTTTTTGAGTTATTTTGAAGTCGTTTATTTTTGGTCAAGAATTATTTGAAACTTATAGCAATTATTTGGAAATTTTCTCTATTTATGCTAGACTCCAGCGGAATCAACTGTACAGATTTAGATAATACAAAGAATATTTAAAACTTACACTATGGGTCATTATGTGGGATACTTTTCATCCCGGAAAATGGGTCTGTTCCCGAGCGATAAGAGATTATTTCTAACTTTGTATAGAAATCCCTTTAAGAAAATCGTAATTAATGTTTTGACGGCTTTTGGGTAAAAATTACCGCAATGAATAAAAATATACCTAAGGTTTATAAATAGCAATACTAGCAAATCCGTCCTGTCTCCGTTTCGGGAATGGCGGTTTTTGAAAAATAAAAAGAAATCTAAATAAATTTACTTTTTTTATTTCCGATCATTCATAAAATTGTCAGATGTTAACTACACTTCTTAATCATCTGAAAGGTGGTAAAAACCTGCCTACTTTGGTAATTATCACCCATCTACTGGCTATCTATAGCTATGGCATCTGTATATATTACAGTTAAACACGTTCCTTGTGACGATTGATGTCCGTGAACATTTTGAAATGACAACATTAGCAAAAATACATTTCAAATTATACTTGACTAGGTGCAAGAATTGAACCATAGCTGCAAGAGTAGCGTTAAAACCTTTCAAGTAACAAAAGTATCTTGTTTAATACTAACTACCGCACGGTAACTTAAATCGCTCCTTAGTAAAAATCATAATACAAATTCTGTACTACGGAGCGATTTAAGTAACCGTTAAGTGACTGAGTGCGGCAGTTAGTCAAATAGTACTGTCGATTAATGGAAGTAAAGTAATTTATCTTAATAACCTCGTCCGTTGCAATTAGCGGGTATCACAACCAGGAGACTGGCTCGAACTCAAGAGTGCCTCAAATTTTTAATTTAATAAGCTGTGGATCAATGACTCCTCTTCGGAGCTTCTTAACAAGCGCACTTCACAAGATCAAACTCACCATGACCGTTGACCTATTTGACGAGTAGTTTGACACAGTTTCCTAACGTCAATCTTGCGTGAAACTCGCTACGCGTGACTGCGTGACAGATTTTATAATAATAGCAATAAACAAACTATAGGAAATATAGACTGAGGACAATAAATGAACCCTATTATATACTAGCGCTTGGCTTTGCGCATTTTCCGAGACAATAAGTCCTACTTTTAATTACGTTCCTAATTCCAGTAGCTTGAGCACGAATATTTGCTAGAAAGTATTCGTATGGTTAACGTAAGCAATTTGTATGGCATTTTTTCAAAAGCGCCCCTATCATGCGTAAATGGTACTAAAATGCCATACAAATTTGACAAATTGCTTAAGTTAACCATACGAATACTTTCTCGCAAATATTCGTGCTCGAGCTACAGATTATGGTCTGTGCGATCAGTTCAGTAGTTTTAGCGTGAATAAATTCTTGGCAAAAAATAAAAATAACTTAAAAACTACTTATCAGGTCTCGCGTCACTTAAGTGGGACCACATGAAAAACACCAGCTTTCGATTAAAAAAAGAATCATCCAAATCGATTCACCCAGTCGAAAGTTCTGAGGTAACAAAAAACATCCTATCAGCTTCGACGCATGACTGGAGTTTAACGTCATGGTGATGATGATGATGATCATAATCAGAATAGGATGTATGTACCAAGATTATTATTATCATTAGGTGGCGTTGTTACTGATCAGCCATCCAACGCCATCTAGATTCTGTGTAACGAATTACAAACATAACGCATAAGGTAACATAATTTCATACCGCGGTGTTGAATATGAAATCGATAGATAGGGAATTATACTCCAATAAAACAAATCTAATTCGGTTCATAAATTTGAGTTCTGAGAACACACATTAAAAAATCCGAAACCTTCTTATTTACACACAAAAGGTACTATCTGCTTGAACATGTACTTACTAGGAAGGTAGTTCAAACTAATCGGACTAAGGGGTCTAATAATGTGTTTAATGGAGGTAAGTATTACGCTAAATCCCATGATAATGTGTAAGCTTAAGTTACTATCACAATACCATTATTTATATTACAATTGTGATATGAGAACGATACGGCTTTAGCAATAACCCAAGCTCCATAGCTGAATGGCATTTTCCGATTTAACTGTGATTTGTCTATCTAGTATTATTCAGAATAAACTGGGGTATAAGAAGCTCTGCTATTGTTCACCCTATAAAATATTGAGTTTATTTCGCCAATTCTTTGGATATTTCAGGAGACTCCAAAGTCCCCAAGTTAATAATATTTTTTTGCTTTTTCTATAACGTATTTGTGACAATTTCCAAATCCACGAGAGTGCAGCCGCAAGTATTTTCTAGTATAAAAGAAAATTTAAAAAAGTAGTGCTAATATAATACCAAATATTACTTTAAGATATAATATTTCGACCTACAATACAATACCTATTATGCAGCTACGAGTATCATATAATACAAAATATAGCTTTATGTTTATTAAATTACCTTTATACTCATGATGGTTGGTGCAAGCCTGTTGTGCCATAGCGAGGGCGACGACAGGTGGTTGCTAAGAGCTTTGCCACATTAGCCTCCTTCCACCGCGAGTGGGGGATGGGGAATTGGGGACACACGGGAATGAATTAAGTTGACAATATATTTTATGATTGCAATTAGGAAACACCCGCGAGACGTAATAATTCGTAGTCTGGGTTTGTGTTCTGCAACTTTACACTCGTAACGAATTGAAAGCAATGATTGCACAATGACGGTCCAATGGTATGTCACTGATCAAAGGAACTGTTAAAATTTTATCATATTACTGCATAGGTCCGTCATTCACTTGCCATTATGTACGAGATTACCCATTAGACGCCATTTCTTTCAATGGAGTGTCAGTGGCTGACCATTGGAAAGTCATAATGACGCCATTCAATTAGTAGATTTCCAAACTTGTCAAAATCAACAATTATGAAATCAATGATATTTCTTATTCTGACACTATTGAAATAGCAGACTTGCCCCCCTGGTCTTTGTGTGTTGTCAATGGCCCCCACGACACGGGGAATCCTAGTGTGTTTAACACAAAACATATACATGCCTTAGCATTTTAGAATCTTGATGAAATGGGCCATCCTTTGGTCAAACTTGCCTTGTCAGCTTAGTTAATCTTTTTTCAGTATGAACAGTATTTGAGTGATAGTAAATTAGAAATACTAGAACTAGCGATATTTAGTAATTTTTCTCAGAAAATTATTATTTTTTGGATCTGATTTCATTTGAAAATAATTAGCGTAGCTACTTGAGATTCCGCAACAGTTTAAAAAAACAAATAAGGTACATGGGGTAAACAAGGGCCACCATAATTAAAAGCTGATTAAATGGTGTAAATTAATAAATAAACCAAAGTATTAAATCACAATAGAAATATTTAAAGTTTTATTCGTCTAAAACAGTACAAAAATTTGTGGTTTATCAAAAGTTTCATCAATAATTAGGGTCTTTTTAAAACCTTAACTTTGGCCCTTATTAAACTTGGGTAGTATAATAAGGACCACAGATTTTTACATTATTTAAAAGAGTAAAGTTAACTATCACTCAGCCTTCTAGTTTCTTTTATCTTACATTATCATTTTAGCATTGAATCACAATTTAGCTACAACTAACTATAGGGAAAAAACAATCGTGGACCTTATAAAACTTATGTAACAAATATATAACAATAAAAAAGTTTTTGGATACAATCTCGACTAAAATACCATGTTTTTGAATAAAGAATTATTTACTCTTTCACAATTTTAGATAGGAAGTACAAGTCGAGTCTGATAAAATTACAAAAAAATATTGATGGCCCAATAAGGGCAATAAGAACATACGAAATATTAAGTAGCAGATATACATATCAGTCAATCCTAGAAACATAACAAGAATATTATAGAAAATCGATTTTAGTAATCTAAGCAAGATAATGTTAAAATGTTACAAGATTCATAGGTCTAAAGGGCCGGCCTCTATTATCCGCCCGGAATATGGCTCTTGTTAGACTCTTAAGACTAGTTTTACAAAATCAAATGAAAAATGTACATACAAAGTAAAATTAATGGTAAACTTACCTTGATTTGTCCGTGATAATGTGTTTTTTGAAGTCCTTTATTTTATTTTATAGATTTTTTATATTTTTAGGATAAAAATTCTTTATTCTTGGCGAAAATTTTTAATAATGAGTAACGTAAACCTACTCGTCGGACGATGTCGTGACTAATGACAAGATGGTAGATCGCATGAGGTGGCTCTTTCGAATATTAGCCTTCCCATTGGTCCTTTAGATGTGAATGGAATCTAAATAAATGTATGAGAAATGTGTTTTCGTAGTAATGGACCTTGATAGACACGGGCTCTTTCTACCCGCAGGTACCTTAAATGAAAATTCTAGTGGCAATATGCAAAAACTTTTAACTCAGGGTAGTATTTTTGTGTTTTTTTTTAAATGGCCGGTAGTTGGGAACCATAGCGAATACATCCATAATTTTTTTACCAGGCCCGCCATTAGTAGGCCTTTCAACTGTTGCAGGCTTATCGTCACGTTCTGCGACACCCTGTAGAAATATTGATATAAAATATTTATAGTTGGAAGGTTGAAGAAGGTCATAAACTTAAAGTTGGTTCCTCGTAGTATCTTTTAAATTTTGGAACTGTTACTTATTTATTCTTGCACCAGGAATGTGTCATGCATGTTAAACAACTTTTTAGGGTTCCGTAGCCAAATGGCAAAAAACGGAACCCTTATAGATTCGTCATGTCTGTCTGTCTGTCTGTCTGTCTGTCTGTCCGTCCGTATGTCACAGCCACTTTTCTCCGAAACTATAAGAACTACACTGTTGAAACTTGGTAAGTAGATGTATTCTGTGAACCGCATTTAGATTTTTACACAAAAATAGAAAAAAAACAATAAATTTTGGGGGTTCCCCATACTTAGAACTGAAACTTAAAAATTTTTTTTTCATCAAACCCATACATGTGGGGTATCTATGAATAGGTCTTCAAAAATGATATTGAGTTTTCTAATATCATTTTTTTCTAAACTGAATAGTTTGCGCGAGAGACACTTCCAAAGTGGAAAAAAGTGTGTCCCCCCCCCCGTAACTTCTAAAATAAGAGAATGATAAAACTAAAAAAAATATATGATGTATATTACCATGCAAACTTCCAACGAAAATTGGTTTGAACGAGATCTAGTAAGTAGTTTTTTTTAATACGTCATAAATCGTAAACCGCAATTTACCTCGATCAAAGTTACAACGAACTTCAAGAACTTTTATATTATGTTACTTGCTGCTACGGAACCCTTCATGGGCGAGTCCGAATCGTACTTGGCCGCTTTTTGTTACATTACTTACATTTGAACACGCGGGCGAAGCTGCGGGTAATAGCTAGTATGAATAAAATATAAAAAAAAAACTAAGAACGTGGCTATGAAACAAAAGACTAGACGTTCAGAATAATCAATTTTATTAATAACATTGTTAAGATTTCAATTTCCCATCATTAACATTTTAAGGTACTAAAACTATGGGTTTTGCACCTTCAATCAGCCAAGCAGTGCCGCTGTCTGCGTTTTCAAAAATTTCCACGGCGGTTTTTCCAACAGAATCTACATTTTGCCATGATTGCTTCTTGATAAAGTCGATAAAATCTTTGCCGAATCCTTCGTTGTAGTCCCATGTTTTTACATCCTCGGTCAGTTTTGTTTCAGTGAAGCCAGGACAAATTGCCATCACTCTAACTCCTGATCTATTGAAATTATATTCATGGCCTAGCGACTTTGTAAAGCCCATCACAGCAAACTTTGAGGCTTGATAGACTGGCAAAAATTGGTCGACTCTGAATCCGTAAATCGAAGCCAAGTTAATGATTGTACCTCCTATACCACCTTTGTCTTTCCTCATCCGCTCCCAGAATTTAAGAGACCATTCTATCAACGCTGTTACATTAATGTCAATGGTTTTCTTAATTAACTGATCGTTCAGTACGCCAGCGTTGTTCACCAACACATCAACGTATTTGTAAGTATCGTAAACCAATTTCGTCACCTCGTCTACATCTTTAGTTACATCGCATTTATAGAAAACAGCTTTATTAGCTCCATATTTAGAATTTAGAGTTTTCACTGTCTCCTGACCTTGTTTTTCGTTCACGTCAAGTAAAATAGCAACTTTCGCACCTTTCTGGAGATATCGATCGGCTATTTCGGCACCAATACCAACTGCTCCACCAGTAATCACAACGACTTTATTTTTTAAATTTTTAGACATGATGTCCGTACGAATGACTCTATACTAATGAACTTATCTATGCAGGTCCATGTTTTTAATATTTATAAGATAATGAATGTGAGTTTGTTAATGAATATGAATTATCATGATAACCGTTAAACCGATAAACGGGGTTAATTTTAGCATTGAATAACTACTGCTGCTGCAGTTATTATAATATTTATAATATTCGTTATTATATTTTTAATACGTTGTGGACTAAATACAAACTTAAATATTAATATTTCTGGTTCCGTACGAAAAAAACCAAAAATGGATCACTCGTGCGTCTGGGCGACCGCCGTTCACCGCTAATTTACTCCGAAACTTGTGAACCAAATGAGTTAAAATTTGATACTCATGTACTTTTTTGTGACCCAAAGACAAAGGTATAAAGTAAAATAAGAATTTTGAAAAAAAAATAACGAAATCAATTAAACAAAAACTGTTTGGCCAACCGTATCGTGTTGTACTTCAAATGAAAGGGCTTGGTGTATCAAATATATTTTTGTTATAGTTATAGGTAATTATAAGTATCCATTAGGATAGTTTTAAAATTATTCAAGAAATAACGAAAATTAATAAATGCTCGCTATACAGGCCGAGCAAATCTTTCTCGGGTGCAGATTGAGGAGAAGAGGATGAAACTTGTGTCTGAAGTCGAGACATCTCTGGAGCGGGTCTCGGAATGGGGCAGACTAAATTTAGTCCAGTTCAACCCCGAGAAGACACAAGTTTGCGCGTTAACCGCTAAGAAAACCCCATTCGTTATGGCACCTCAGTTCCAGAACACTCCTCTTAACATCTCCAAAAGTATTGGGATCTTTGGTGTCGACATTTCGAATGAAGTTCAGTTTCGGGACCACTTGGTTGGTAAGGCCAAACTAGCTGCAAGGAAATTGGGAGTGCTCAATAGAGCTTAACAGTACTTCATGCCTAAGCACAGATTGATGCTCTATAAGGCACAAATTCGACCACACATGGAGTACTGCTCTCATCTTTGGGCCGGAGCCCCAGCTGGCCAAGTGGGCACGTTTGACCGAATCCAACGACGAGCCATTCGTCTTGTCGACGATCCCAAGCTTACAGACGGATTAGAGTCGCTTAAGTTGAGGAGAGACATAGGCTCGCTATGCGTATTCTACCGTCTGTATAACGGGGAGTGTTCTGAAGAACTGTTTGATTTAATACCTGCGGTTGATTTCCGTCACCGTACATCACGTACCAGGTTCCATCAACACCACCTAAACACCTGGCGTTCGTCCACAGTTCGGTTTTCATGTAATTTCTTGCCACGGACGTGTAAGCTGTGGAACAAACTTCCTGCATCGGTGTTCCCGCTAAGCTATGACATGGGGTCCTTCAAGAAGCGGATCTTTTCTTTTCTTCGTGGCCGGCAACGCATTGGTGACGCCCCTGGTGTTGCTGATGTCCATGGGCGACGGTGATCACTTACCATCAGGTGACCCGTCTGCTCGTTTGCCTGCTTAAGGCATAAAAAAAAAATTAAAGCCAAAAATTTACCATTCCTTCCCCCATTAAAGTAACCGTTAGTGACTCTGAGTTGGGGCGTAAGCCACAACCCATAATTTTCCCACTGCTAGGCTCGGGGTCTCCTCCCACAATGTGAGGGGTACAGGTCATTGTCTACCACGCTGTCCAACTGCGGATTGGTAGACTTCACACACATTTGAGAACATTATGGAGTACTCTCAGGTGTATAGGTTTCCTCACGATGTTTTCCTTCATAATTTATAACGGTCTCTGGGCTATGTTGCGAAACTTGCGAATGGGTGGACGGACATCACGAAACGTTTTCCGTTTTGACTATGGAACCCTAAAAACCCTGCTATCGACTAAGAATTCATTTATTTATTTATTCTTTAATGACCCTTAAAATAAGTGGTACAAGAGGCGTACTTAATGCTAAACAGCATTCTCTACCAGTCAACCTTAGGAATGTGCAGAGAACAATGAAAGCGGTGCTAGTAAGAAAAAGATACATATACAAAAAGTACATAAAGAATTAACTAGGTAAAAGTAATAAGTTCGTTGTCCAATTCCCGTATGCACCCAGTATAACGCGTCGTAAACCGTGCGAGTTTGAAATGCAGTTTATCACGAAGTACCGTATCGGGGATTTTATTTGCGGCTTCAAGTAGGTGCATTTTCGTGGAACCAATGAAGTATATTAATGTGATAACTACGACAATGAACTTGTTTACTTGCGATAATATATTTATTTTAATTATCAACTCTTATCTATTACAAAATAATATAAGATTTATCGCTTTCAGGATGAACGATTTATAATTACAGGCAAGATAACGTATGTAGGTAGGTAGGTTTTGTTAATAGTAACGTACACTACAACAAGCGTGGCATTATTATTTTTTTCAAAATCAAGGGATTCAATTCCCAGCCAGGTATATATAATTTTTTAATCTAATGATGCAGTTTTATTTTTCATCAAAATCAGCCCCGAGACTCCTTTGACAATTTTTTACTATTCCTCATAGTTTCGAATTTGGCCATCCACACACACTTGAAAAATTCAACCTATAGTATATACTATACAGTACATACAGTGTATTCATATACAGTGTATAGGTATCTATCATACACTGAAGTCATATAGGTAATTCTATAAGCAGTGCTTTATGTTTCAACTGGTTATTTATTTTCACAATTTAAAAGTCATAACAGCACCGACATTTTCAACTTAATATAAACAAACTGTCTGTTACAGCATTTTAGTGAATAAACTGACAAGAAAACTTATATACACTCATACGTAAGGTGGTAATATAAATAAATTAAAATATATAAACACTAGTTTATCGTAGATATTTGAAAAACAAAACTTTTGTAACCGGGGGTGATTAAACCTCTGAATCTGAATTGTCTACAAATTTTTAGAAGAAAATGTATAACTTGTTATTATTAATGATTGAAATGAGTAGTCAGGGAAAGATGCTGCTAAGAATTTGTCTGAAAAGTTCAGGAAAAAGCCATTTCCATCAGATGTAATACCTCATACCTTTTGACTTCAAAGATACATGCAAAATAGTAATCAATAAATAGCATAAAATAAAAATTTATGAATAATTGCTTAAATGCTTACAGACTCATATCCCCGCAGTAGCTGCCTTACGGCATGACCTGTGTTGTAGGTGGCATGAACGACTACAAATATTTAATATCTAATGACCCGAGTACAAATATTTATATGTCACATAAATATCTGACCTTGCCGGGAATTGACCCCTTTCTTCGAAGGCAGATTTTTTTTTGAAATCCGCATTATTTATTCAGGTAAACATATTTGGTTACAATCAATACGTCACAAACTCGATTGACGTGAATTAACCCATGTTATCACAAAAATAAACACAAATCCATTAGAATATTATCACAAAGTAATCATTCCATATTCAGAAATAATCTACCTCAAATAACAAGGGCAGTATTCATAGTCGGTTCAACTAATACAAATGCATTAGTAGCATAGACCTGTTCATTCTGAGAGCATCATGTCTAAACATTTAAAAAATAAAGTTATTGTAATCACCGGAGGAGCAGTCGGCATTGGTTCTGAGATAGCCAATCGTTTTCTCGAAAAAGATGCATCAGTTGTTATATTACTTGATGCAGACGAAAAAACAGGACGGGAGAACGTAAAATCTCTGAACTCAAAATATGGCGCTAATAAAGCTGTCTTCTATAAATGTGATGTTACCGAAGATATAGATGAAGTAACAAAATCAATTTATAATACTTACAAATACGTTGATGTATTGATAAACAACGCAGGCATACTTAACGATTTGTTAATGAAGGAAACAATTGACATCAACGTTACGGCATTGATAAAATACTCTCTCAAATTCTGGGAGCGAATGAGGAAAGATAAAGGCGGTAAAGGAGGCTCAATCATGAATTTGGCTTCAATTTATGGATTCAGAATTGATCAGTTTTTGCCTATTTATCAGGCATCGAAGTTTGCTGTAATGGGTTTCACAAAATCTTTGGGTCATGAATATAACTTTAACAGATCAGGAGTAAGAGTTATAGCGATTTGTCCTGGGTTCACTAAAACAAAACTGACTGAAGATATCAAAACATGGGATGATGACGGACTCAGTAAAGAATTCGCCGATTTCTTGAATCAGCAAGCCTGGCAAGAAGTAGATTCTGTTGGAAAAGCAGCCGTGGAAATCTTTGAGAACGCTGACAGCGGCACTGCTTGGCTAATTGAAGGATCAAAACCCATAGTTTTAGTGTCTTGAATCCTCAGTAGGTACTTACTAACATGCTTTATAATAATCATGCTTTATTGGTACGTGCAGAATTACATTGTATAATCGTTTATGAAGTTATTGAATTTATATCATCGTAAGGCCAAAAAATTTTAAATAAATAATTTTATTCAATTTTACCGAGAGCTTATTTACATGTATGTCAAATATTAAATTAATTTTTCTAGTAAGTCATATTTTTTATAAAATTCAGTACACAGATTTTGCCCTATAAGTATTCTGGCTTAGAATCTTGAATTTAAACTGCCCAGAGGGATAATTACTTACTTATTATTATTTACTTCATATTAATTATTTAATGTAAACTGGAGCAAGAGAATTAAATATTATATCTTTACGAGTACATTTAACACATTTTGTGTTAAAATTAACTTTTGTTCATAACTATGAACTCACATTAAAAAAGATGTTTATAACTCTAAAACTGACGAAGTTGGTTTGTATGAAAGTGACTTCCAACATTTTACCCCTAAGGGGATGAATTTCCAAAAAAACTATAGCCTATGACACTCACAAATGATGTGGCTTTCTATTGGTAAAAGAATTTTCGAAATCAGTTCCGTAGATCCAGAGATTACCCCTACAACAACGTCACAAACTCACAATTCACTAACTTTATAATATTAGTATAGATTCACGAATTAGTTATAGTACAACAAATTACAAAAAGCTTGAAACACTGCGAACTATGTACAAAATCAAACTTCAGGAGTGAATTTGGGATAACTCAAGTGTAAAGGACATCGGACAGAAAATTAAAATTTGTTATTTTTTGCTTGGAAAACAACATTGTATGTGTTATAATAAAATTTTAGAGGTAAGGCGATAATAGTGTTCAGTATCTTGATGTTAATTCACGTAATAAATAAATAAACCTCCGTATTAAATTCATGTTTAATTCATTACTTCAATTAAATTCATATTTTTACACGCACCTTAAAAATAAACATAACTATATTTATTTGAATGAAACCTTTTCTTACATAACTAGCAAAGCAAATGATAAACAAGTACACAAAAAAATCTTCTACCTGTGGCTTTTAATGTTTTATTTAGCATCGAGTTAAAAAAGCAAGTACAATAGAATACAATAGTATTTAATGTTACTTTCAAACCATTACAGGTGGACGAGATCCTTCAATAACCCAGACTGAGCCACTGTCGGCTTTCTCAAAAACTTCTTTTACACCTTCACCGACATTATTAACTTCTTGCCATTCGTTTGCCTTCGCTTCTTTTTTAAAGTCTTCCATTACATCATCATTCCTTGTGCGGAAATTATTATCTTTAGCCAACGGGGTATATGTGAAACCAGGGCATATAGCGATAACTCGAACACCAAATTTTTTAAAGTTGTATGCGTGACCTAAAGATTTGGTAAATCCGACGACTGCAAACTTGGACGCATGATAAAATGGTACAAATGGGGTTATTCTTAAACCATAGACAGAAGCTATATTGATAATAGTTCCTCCATCTCCGTTTCTATCTCTTCTCATGTAATCGTAAAACTTGGAAGACCACTCCATTAATGATGTAACGTTAATGTTAATAGTTCTTTTTATGACATGTTCGTCGGCGACGCCCGCACTATTCACAAGCAAATCAATGTGCTTGTATTTTGTAAAGATATAATCAAAAACAGTTTCGAAATCTGAGGTAACATCGCATTTATAGAAGTCAGCTTTATCACTTCCATACCGTTCATTTATATCAGCGACAGCCTTATTTCCAAGTTCTTCATTAATGTCGGTTATAATAACAATTTTTGCACCATTTTTTAAGAAATTATCAACTATATTTAATCCTATTCCAGAAGCACCACCAGTTACAACGACCACCTTGTTTTCAATACTTTCCTCCATATCGATTATTTATAGAAGTATAAAATTTTTATAATTATGGATTTATAACTTGCACTAATGGTAACTTATGATCTTATGTAAGACATAAATTGCTTTTTATATACAAATGCTTATCTTATAGGCTTATCATATTAAAAATATAAATATAATTTTGCTATCGAGTTAGTAACAAATATGTCACAAATGTTGTCACAGGTTTATAGTTCGGATAATTAATAATTTGTAATTGTTTGTGTTGTTATTAATAATTTGTAATTACTAATGGATTTATAATTAAAGAATGAATGATTTTAACAACTTGACATCTAGGTGACATGAATATTATTTCATTACTATTGTTATCAATTAGACTATTATTTATGGAATTTTTATTGTTGTTAGATATTAGATTTATGAATTAATAAGAATATGTATTGACATTTTTAGGGTTAATTATATATTATTTGACTGTTCGTTATTGGAACTTGAAATAATAATTAATAGAATTTATAATTTAATAATATAAGGATTATATTAACTATAGGAACAATATATGTACTAACAATAGATATAAGAAATCAATAATACTAACGCATTAGGCTAGACCTGTAATGTTAGTATGTTCATGGACAAAATAAATAAATAAATAAATAAATAAATAAATCTTTGATGTTTGGTGATAATTCCAAGAATTAAAAATAAAGGTATTAATTTAGTGAATGATCTTGAGGCGTGACGTCGACCAATTAATAGCCCACTACTGGATACGGGCTTCTCCCAATCCATATTGATCTAGAGAAAATTGATGGACGGATTCATGGCTAATCCAAGTGTCGGAAGTTTTGTTCCGCTGTTAACAATTTAAATTATTACTATGTAATGATAATGACTCCGTCCAACTACCAACCACGGCTTGCTTAGAATCGACACATTTTCGGGCGCTAAGTTCTAAAATTACCTTTTGTGAATGCATTATTGTGTAAATAGTTTTTATGTAAATAGCTGACAAACGACCTAACCAACAAATCTAATCTAAACACAAGACGTTGTTAATTAATGCATGTGTTTTGACAGTAAATTGTGTTGCGTTTAAACACATACTATGAACTAATGTAGTGTCTAAATAAACTTAAGATGAACAAATGCTATGAGTGACTGTGAGTGCGAATGCTCGAGCTAATGCGGATCAATCTAGAAAGTATAGACCTCATTTAAGATATGAAGCAAAATATGTTAGCCTAGTACATTTAATTTCCATGTCTTGCAGAATGTATCAGACTTGGAATCCTGCAAACTCATACAATTTATAAAAACGCTAACACATTCAAATAGATCTCAGTGGTCTAACTAACACTACTACCAGTACGCTATTCATTGATAGTGTGACTTTTTATGATGAAAGGATAGTAGATTAATAGAATAATTATTGGGTTCTGATGATTATCTATTATATCTATTGACGTAACTTTATACTTACTCTATTTTCCAAAATAGTATGGGAATTGTGAAAAAAAAACTACTTTTTTTGCCAGGAGTATAATTGTATTACAACTTAATGATCACATGGGTTTCGTTAACATTAAAAAAATCTTACCTATGCTTATATAAATGCTATGTGTATATAAATGGTAATTGTTCAAACATTAAGTAATAACAATAACTGAATAGGGTTGACGTAAATATTTTGCATTAAGCCTATGAAATTATTAATAAACAATCGCAATATATAATTCAAGGTGTTCAGGTAAAATAAAACTTGTCCAATTTTTCGATAGCACAGAAATTGATTGTCATTTTTTTAAAACATAAATCACATTTAATTAGTATTTTAAATCATGACCGCTGACCGGCCTCCTTCGACCAACCATACCGTACCACTTTCTGCTTTTTCAAATATTTCTACAGTACCTCTTCCGATATCGTTCGCATTTTGCCATTCTGTATTCTGTAGTTCTACTAAAAAGTCTGGGAAAGATTCCTCATCTCTGGCATTTGGGTCGTCAGCCAAATTTGTATGTGTCAGTCCTGGGCACAATACTACAACACGCACTCCCGACTTTTTGTAGTTATATTCGTGACCCATAGACTTGGAGAATCCAATAACTGCATATTTTGAACCAGTATAATATGGTATGAATGGAATTATTCTAAAACCATAAATAGAAGAAACGTTTATTATGGTACCTCCTCTGCCCTGTCTATCTTTTCTCATATAATCGTAAAATTTCACAGTCCACTCCATCAACGCAATTGTATTAACTTCTATGGTCTTTCTGATAGATCTGTCATTTAATACGCCAGCATTATTAATGACAACATCGACATACTTGTACGTATCAATAATCTTCTTGAATATATTTTCTAAGTCTAAACTGACGTCACATTTATAAAACACTGCTTTATTTTCTCCGTATTTTGAACATAGTGATGTAATAGCTTGATTTCCTTTTTCTTCATTTATATCGATAATTATCAATAATTTGGCACCTTTTTCCAAAAAGCTGTTGACCATTGCATATCCAAGGCCCGATGATCCTCCAGTAACTAAAACAATTTTGTTTTCAACTGTGTTCTCCATTTTATCCGCCTCAAACTAAATTAGTGTGTTATAAGTGGAAACTCATTAAAAACTGGCAATGTAAATAATTATTAGTCAATAATACCATTCATTTTGATAGGAATATATCTATTACGGTTATCACGTCCTGTTGCAGTGATAATGAGCATATCAGAGTTACTTTATCTGGCTTTTTAGGGTTCCGAAGTAAAATGGGAACCCTTACAGTTTCGTCATGTCCGTCCGTCCGTCCGTCTGTTTGTCTGTCCGTCTGTCCGTCTGTCCGTCTGTCCGTCTGTCCGTCTGTCCGTCTGTCCGTCTGTCCGTCTGTCCATCTGTCCGTCCGTCTGTCTGAAGCAAAGCGCCGAGACCCTTGGTGCTAGAAACCTGTAACTTGGCATGGATATACATACATATTTATTAAAACTTCAAAATCTTAGAATAAAATATTGAAAAAAAAATTTTTTTTCAGGGTACCTCCCTTACAGGTAACGTAAGAATGATTTTTTTTTATTCGTCGCGTACCAAAAATATTATGGGTCTTTTAAGACCATTTTTGGAATTAGGGGTCCGTTTGCGAAAAATTTGCTTTAAATTGCTAATTTTGGTTAAAATCAAGTATCCCTGAACGGCTTAACAGTTGGAGTTGAACTAGTGAAAAAATTCTCAAAAATAGGTTATATGATGAGTTTAAAAGGAAAACTATCACGGCTATGTTAGCATAAGTATTTAATGAGTAATAGTCAATAAACTTAGTACTACGGAACCCTACATTGCACGACGCACGTGGCAAGACACGCACTTGCCCGTTTTTTATCACTGCCTATTTACAGGATGCAATATCTGCCTGTTTAAGTGATACTTAATTTATATATATTAAGATAAGACTCGTGCATATCAGCTAGACTACAATGAGCGTGATACAATAATACAGTACAATAACTTTGTATTCATCTCCACACAAAAATTATAAACAAGATGTTCTTACTGATCTATTATGTACTATAATTATTTTTATCACTTCCTATTTACATGATGCAATATCTGCCTGTTTAAGTGATACTTAATTTATATATATTAAGATAAGACTCGTGCATATCAGCTAGACTACAATGAGCGTGATACAATAATACAGTACAATAACTTTGTATTCATCTCCACACAAAAATTATAAACAAGATGTTCTTACTGATCTATTATGTACTATAATTATTTTTATCACTGCCTATTTACATGATGCAATATCTGCCTGTTTAAGTGATACTTAATTTATATATATTAAGATAAGACTCGTGCATATCAGCTAGACTACAATGAGCGTGATACAATAATACAGTACAATAACTTTGTATTCATCTCCACACAAAAATTATAAACAAGATGTTCTTACTGATCTATTATGTACTATAATTATTTTTATCACTGCCTATTTACATGATGCAATATCTGCCTGTTTAAGTGATACTTAATTTATATATATTAAGATAAGACTCGTGCATATCAGCTAGACTACAATGAGCGTGATACAATAATACAGTACAATAACTTTGTATTCATCTCCACACAAAAATTATAAACAAGATGTTCTTACTGATCTATTATGTACTATAATTATTTTTATCACTGCCTATTTACATGATGCAATATCTGCCTGTTTAAGTGATACTTAATTTATATATATTAAGATAAGACTCGTGCATATCAGCTAGACTACAATGAGCGTGATACAATAATACAGTACAATAACTTTGTATTCATCTCCACACAAAAATTATAAACAAGATGTTCTTACTGATCTATTATGTACTATAATTATTTTTATCACTGCCTATTTACATGATGCAATATCTGCCTGTTTAAGTGATACTTAATTTATATATATTAAGATAAGACTCGTGCATATCAGCTAGACTACAATGAGCGTGATACAATAATACAGTACAATAACTTTGTATTCATCTCCACACAAAAATTATAAACAAGATGTTCTTACTGATCTATTATGTACTATAATTATTTTTATCACTGCCTATTTACATGATGCAATATCTGCCTGTTTAAGTGATACTTAATTTATATATATTAAGATAAGACTCGTGCATATCAGCTAGACTACAATGAGCGTGATACAATAATACAGTACAATAACTTTGTATTCATCTCCACACAAAAATTATAAACAAGATGTTCTTACTGATCTATTATGTACTATAATTATTTTTATCACTGCCTATTTACATGATGCAATATCTGCCTGTTTAAGTGATACTTAATTTATATATATTAAGATAAGACTCGTGCATATCAGCTAGACTACAATGAGCGTGATACAATAATACAGTACAATAACTTTGTATTCATCTCCACACAAAAATTATAAACAAGATGTTCTTACTGATCTATTATGTACTATAATTATTTTTATCACTGCCTATTTACATGATGCAATATCTGCCTGTTTAAGTGATACTTAATTTATATATATTAAGATAAGACTCGTGCATATCAGCTAGACTACAATGAGCGTGATACAATAATACAGTACAATAACTTTGTATTCATCTCCACACAAAAATTATAAACAAGATGTTCTTACTGGTGCCTTACCATGAACTCTAATAAAATGTGTCATGTTCAGGACAGGTCAGCTTGTAGCTAAAACCTGACAGGAGTGTATTTTGTACCATGAACGTTTACCGATGACCTGCAATGCCTCTACTTCTGTCCTGCATCTTTAGTCTATGACATGCAAGGTACTTGATTTGTACTAATTATGTTCTGAAATAGAGCGTTTTATCGGTTTACCGGTTTTCAAATGAATGCGTAATATTGATGTTTTTAAAAGTTTAAAATAACAATCTCAATTGAAGATTTTGAGATTTGTTATAAATACTTAAGTGTTGTGATTTATTAAACTTTCGTTCTCTAAAATTACCAAAAAAATTATCGCTAAGTGATGCTTACATTTTTGAACGTAATCTTACACCACTTGACACTTGACACAGTGACATGTCTAAATGTCTATTAAAATGTGTGATTTATAATGCCGGTCACTCACATTCGCGCGAATACGCGAACCCACAAGTGTGGGACGACATCGCGAATGATTATGCGAAATTTTCGAGGCATTCGGGGTTTTCCAAGCTGTGTCGGTTTTTTGTCGCACATGACAGCGCGCGAACCTCGAACCTCGAACCTTCGTGTAGTCTCCCACACATTCGTGCAACCAGTTGCGCACACGACTAAAAAGGTGATGTATCTCTTAATTTTTCGTGGTTCGTGGCGTCTAATCGTACTGCCATTTATTTTCTGTATTGAAAATGGATTTTAATGACAACAACATAATAACAAGTTCAGCAAGATTGAACATTCGTGAACAAAGTGTAGGAGGAAGCGGAAATGGGCTTGTATTGTATACTCATATGCGAACCCATTTGCCTGACCACCCTTCACATATGTGCAAACATTCGTAAAAATGTCAAACATTTGCGCGCATGTGGGTGACCGGGGTTAGGAGCGATAATTTAAAAAGCGTAAGTACAATGAATGTTTTTGAAATTTTCCAAACAAATGAAATGTATTTATTTTGTGATGATGGTGTATTTGAAATTCGCCATGGCTGCATCCCGTCGTGTTTCATCATCATTAACGAAATAGCTGAAACAGGACAATAAATGTTACTTTCGGTGAGCTGTAATATTTTGACGTTAACATATGCCACTTTCTGATGTCAATACGTCAACAATCGCGTCATGGTACACGAATTGCAGGGCAGAAGATCATTTTTGAAGTCACGTGACCGCTGTCCTGTTACGGTGACGTGGTTGCTGGCTGCCCTGTGTTTTAGCCAGATCATGGTAGGATATAGCAGGACAGGCCAATTATCGGCTAATATTGACCTGTTTTAAGAGTTCATGGTAAGCCCCCTGATCTATTATGTACTATAATTATTTTTCGGAAATTTGTTTTGCGGGAGATCCAAGCTAAGCCTAAGCCTGTACACCAGGAATCCCCTTTATAAAGTTGTATATATTTAACAATATACCCTTAAAATTAAATATGACTATAACACATTTTTTTTTTCATTTATTCATTAAGAATATGTTTACATATTATGTACATGGTGTTGGGTAATACATTTTTATAGTATGTTGACCAAGCTAATGTTCGTCAGCTGCCTAAACTGGGCGTAAGCCTGTAATATAGGCAACGGAACTCTCCCAAGAGGTATCAGTTTACTTTAATACGTTTAATTTGATACAAGGTAAGTACATAAACATAGTTTTTGCTCAGATGGAATAAAAGGCAGATAACGTCGTTCGAATATGACGTAAGCCTACCACGAATAATACAAAATAAAAAACTAATACAATCTCGTGTCACTACTAAAGAAAGCATCAAATTGCATGAACGTCGCAATTGTCAAAATTTATTAAATAATTTTATCAGTTAAAATGCCGTCTTGCATTTTTAAACTATGTAAAAGTAGTTCGCAAAATCAAAGAAAAGAAGATGAAATGTCTTTTCAGAGGTGTCTGTTCATTATTTTATTATTTATTTATAATAATATTTTTGCGGTTTACTCGGAACACAAAACCTCGACAATTATTCATTTCTATACCAGCTTTATGTGAAAATCGGTTACCCTAAATTTGGGGAAATATGCATGAGCTATTTGAACAGTGGTCGATTTATAAATTTACATCGAAAAAAAATTATTAAAAAAGTAAATATTTGTATTTATTTAAACCTAAAAATCAGGAAATACAGCCAATGCATAAACACCTAACGCTGGGATATTATAAACACAAGATAAATAGTACAAAGGCTTAGAGGGATAAAATTAGCATTTTAAAACATATTATTATGCAAACCGGGTTAATTGAAAATGTCACGTTTGCCCATGATAATATGCATGATTGAAAGAAAATATTATGTTATATTTTAGTTTCTGTTTTTAGTTTAGCCTACTCACTAAAATGATTTCAATTATAATTTTGCAGATTGCCGACAGATGCTATTACAAGAGAAAAAAATGCACTTTGCTTCGTCTTTTATTATGCGTACCACAAAGGACTGAAATTAATTGTCCACGTGGGTGTTCCCGTCAGATTATAATGTGGGTGTCTTCAAGTCAAGAGTGAATAGGCTTCTACTAAGTTAGTGTGCTTTACAATCCACGATTTCATTACCGCTTACCATCTCAGGTGGTTTTGTGGTCAAACACTAACTTATTCTGCATAAAAAAAGTCCATAGGTTAATTAAAACAATTAAATATATTGAAGTATTATTTTATATTAAAAGAACATTTACATATATTTTGATAAGTGTACTTTTTGATAACTAGTGATGAAATTAAAATCAATTATGATTATCACATTTAATACAACTTAAATTTTTGACTGTTTTTCTATGCATTTGTTCCACCTTATCTCCAGGAACGGCTTAATAAAAGATTCTGTTTTCACTGACGTATTCTAATGAGCTTGTGTAACATTTAGTGTTTGTTTTATTTGAATCGGTTCACAAATAAAAAAATCACGACAATTTAAAGAACAGGTACCATCCCTACATTTATCGACTGTGGGCTTACCGAAGCGAAGCAAGGGCGTTCACTAGTAATAAATAATTTGCCAATTTAATTGTGCATAATGTGTTAAGTTGGAAATATGTCAAACAACATTTACATACTTGCGGGAGATTGTGACTTTTCACTTGGCATCATAAAGTAAGTATTAGTAATAGAGCGAGTGTAACGAAGTGGGAACAGTTGGCACGGGTGAGAACAACACGACGTTCCCGTCGCGAGCGCTTGTAGTCGTGGTTGATTGCTAGCGGTGTGCGGTTCTAGAGAGATTTTTAATTATTTACGTTTCAAAATGGTCAAATGTGCAGTTCCATCTTGCAAAAACGATAGTAGGAAACACACAAAACTGAAATCCAGTATCACATTTCATCGGTAAGTTGATTTTTATATTTATTTTTACGAAAACAAATCACGCATCGCGGGTGTGAAGGAGACGTGAGGGGCGGGCACGGAAAGACCGCCCGCGCACCGCGCTTTCCTTGCGAGACAGTAGTGATGTGATGCGACCAACGCTGTAGTCGATATTTAAAATGTGTTTTGAAATGTTTGCTATGAGAACAACGTATTATATTTATGACATTTCTATAACTCATGATTTTTGAAGTAAAATTAAAACAAGATTAATATTAAAATGGATGATTTATTTAATTGAGTCTATGTCTATATTTTCTTCGGTTGTTTATACCATAAACATTTACTGTCTAAATAACAAGAATACTCGTGTAAAACTATAAAACTGAGTGACTTTCGTATTTTAAATAACCAACAATATAGATCACACTCACAGCTCCATCACTAGGAGAATCTGGTATTATGGGTGCCATAGGTACAACTAATGTACTGTAGTACAACAAATGGTGTAATAAGTGCCTGGGCAAATGAGCTTGCTCAAGTGAAAATAGAGAAAACAAATTTTCCCAGATATGAGAACTAGCTAGATCGATTAGTCGCCCTCGTAAACCATAACATTGTAAATTTTATCGAAATCGTTAGTGCTGTTATCGAGAACGTGATTACAAACAAATATATAAATAAATATACATATTTATATAAAAAATTCTCGTTTAATAGTAGGAAATAAGATAAGTTATCGAAATAACTTATCGATACCTCGTTGCCGATCGGCACGTAATTGATACATCCCTATCCGTCATACACGTATCGATATACGTATCTATAGATCATCTGCCTACGATGCGTACCGTTCCATTTGTGTGATACCCGCACTCTATAGTAATAATAATAACTCTATGCTTGGCATCCTCACACACACAAAGAATTACGTGTCCATACGGTGCCACTGGTAGTTGACATTAAGGTTGTCACGCACACATAGCGAAAAAGTGACTTTACGTCATTCGTTAGATTTCTTTGCGAATGTTCCATCTGCCTTTTTTTCCATCTGAGAGTTTTTGATGTTCAGTTTAAGTTAACAAAAGCAGTTTTAACAATTTAAGTTACCAAAATGAGCATGCAATAAAGATAATAACAAAAGCGAAAATCTGCAACCTAGTGTGTGTGATGTGCGCGTAAATCTTGTGTGTGAGTGAGGTGTGTGTGTGTGTGTGTGTGAAAGTGAGGTGTGTGTGTGTGAGAAAGTGAGGTGTGTGTGTGTGAGAAAGTGAGGTGTGTGTGTGAGTGAGGTGCGTGTGTGTGTTCAAGTGCGTGAGTGCGTGTGTGTAGTTGTGTACTTAAGAGGATTTGTGCAAATGTGTTTGACATAGAATGTAAATGTAAATGAATCAGGTGAATTTAAATGAATGACTATAACACAATGTAGACTTAAAGAAAACCTTGACTTAGTGTGGGTGAGTATAATTGTCAAAGTGCCTGTGGTGTGTGTGCTTGTTTGTGTTTTGTGCGTGTGTCTGTATTTATGTATGTTTTGTGTTATGTAAGCGTGTGTGCTCGAATGTCTATACTTGCATGGTAGGGTATTTATGTTATCTGTATTATATACATTTCTACCATTCACTGTATGTTTACTTTTTGTATTATTTTTTCAGTTTCTTTATAATCCAATGCAAGGAGCCATTTAGTTAATTTATTTCTGCATTCATACCTGTGATAATTTAATATTTTAAGTCTTTTATTTATATTATTGTATAATGAACAGCTGCGATATCCAAAGAATTTTGTGAAGTGTCTTTTAATTTTTGCTATTTTGTTTATCATTTCCAGTGTAATAGTAGAACGTATGCTGTAATATTGTAGATAAAACATTCAGTTAGAGAACTATTAATAAACTGGCTTCCGTGAGTAATTCATGGGTTGGAAAAAGTCGTAACTTAAATTGGCTTATTTTACTGATCATCCTTTGTGCTCTTTCAATTTCTATTATTTTCGTTTTGTCTGTCCCGCCCCATGTAGTAATGCCATAGGTAATAATTGACTGTACCAATGATTCATACACCAATTTGATTGTTTTGATATCTGCTACATGCCGGAGTTATTGAAAAAAGTTTATTATTCTTTGTGGGACAGAGATAATGATACAAAGATGATAGATTAGGTTAAAAGGCACCAAGTAACTTAACCTGTTCGCTCTGCTGAATAACTAAACGGCATAATGTCCCTCCTAGTGGAGATCACTGAGCAAGGCTATTCTGTTTTGTAACTCGACAGCGGAATCCGCGATGAGTCAAATTCAAAATTCCTTGCCAAAATTGACACTCATCGCGGATTCCACTGTCGAGTTACAAAACAGAATAGCCTGATTCTAAATGGTAGTTTGGTTATCTAACGCCCTCCTTTCTTCCTGTAAACGTTTTATTGGTTATATCGGAGAGTCAGAAATATTGTACTCTTACGTCCCAACTCAGAGTCACTAACGGTTACTTTAATCGCTCCTTAGTAAAGAATCACCGTACAACTTCTTTACTAAGGAGCGACTTAAGTAATCGTTAGTGATTCTGAGTTGGGACGTTTATCGTAGGTACTAATATTTATTAATGTGAAAGTTTTTGAGCATGTCAACAGTCATCGTATAGCAATACCTCGATGTTAATTATTACTTATTTATGCACTTGAAAGAAGAAGAAAGATGAAAGAAAGATATGATATACATATAGTAAGGAATCAGGATTCATAGAATTTCTGGAACAGGGGACATAAATTGTATTTCACACATACTTAAGCTACTATAATAATATGAATAAAATATTTGAAACAAAAAAATAGAAGTTCAGAATAATCAATTTTATTAATGACATTGTTAAGATTTCAATTTCTCATCATTAACATTTTAAGGTACTAAAACTATGGGTTTTGCACCTTCAATCAGCCAACCAGTGCTGCGGTCTGCGTTCTCAAAAATTTCTACGGCGGTTTCTCCAACAGAATCTACATTTTGCCATGATTGTTTCTTCATAAAGCATTCATTACTGCCCCGCTTCTGCAACGCCTCGGGCATGTTCGCGGCGGCGCGCACTGACTGTTTCCACGCCACTATGCGAAAGAGGTGCGCCTCCCTAGTACGCAGGGTGCGGGGCAGTTCCAATACCGTCCTGGAGATGATCGGTGGGAGGATAGATTGCTCCTATATCTGGCAGTGCTGTAATAGGCATGTCACATGTAATAAATAAGTAGGGTAGCGTGTCTGTTTTAAATAAGTTCCAAAGCTTTTTGAATATAGTTTATAGCTTTTAAAATTAAATTATTTTGTAGCGGATTAATTTTGAAATTATTGTTACTATTTCTGAATAAATGAATGCAATTTATAATTAATTTTAAAAATGTTATTTATTTACTTAATTACTTATTTTTAATTAATTTGTCCTTTGCATGATTTTTAACATTTGTACTTAATTTTAAAATGTATGGATCGAAGTTATCTGAAATAAATATTATTATTATTATTTATTATTATAAAGTCGGTAAAATCTTTACCGAATCCTTCGTTGTAAGCCCATGTTTTTATATCCTCGGTCAGTTTTGTTTCAGTGAAGCCAGGACAAATTGCCATCACTCTAACTCCTGATCTATTGAAATTATATTCATGGCCTAGCGACTTTGTAAACCCCATCACAGCAAACTTTGAGGCTTGATAGACTGGCAAAAATTGGTCGAAATAAATTAATGCCAAATTTGCTTCACATTATAATGTAGAAGGGGACCTTATTCTACGGTGTTGGTTATGAAATGATATTCCTTTTACTTTGCTCCATGATATTATATTTCCAGTTCTCCTAACGTTCACATCAATAACAATCTGTACAACTCCGTGATCACTATCCGAATCCCATAGCATGTCCCACACGTATTATTCTAAATGGATTGACACATTCCTTATTCTACATATTTAGTTTTCATCACCTCGGCCGATCATTGTAGAACCAAAGAGGCCGCTCGCCGTCATATACATTAAATGTAACACACTCAAATAGATCTCAGTGATCTAACTAACACTACTACCAGTACGCTATTCCTTGATAGCGTGACTAACTATAGCCTTTTTTATGATGAGAGGATAGTAGAGTAATAGAATAATTTTTGGGTTGTGATGATTATCTATTAACGTAATTTAAACTTACTCTACTTTCCAAAATGGTGTAGGAATAGTGAAAAGAAAATACTTTTTGAGCTAGGAATATATTTTTTTTACAACTTTATGATCACATGGGCTTTGTTAACATTAAAAAAATCTTACCGATGCTTATCTCTATGTGTATAGTATAAATGGTAATTGTTCAAACATTAAGCAACATAGTTTACATTGTTCAAATATTTTAATTTAGGCCTATGAAATTATTAATAAACAATCGCAATATATAATTCAAGGTGTTCAGGTAAAATAAAACTTGTCCAATTTTTCGATAGCACAGAAATTGATTGTCATTTTTTTAAAACATAAATCACATTTAATTAGTATTTTAAATCATGACCGCTGACCGGCCTCCTTCGACCAACCATACCGTACCACTTTCTGCTTTTTCAAATATTTCTACAGTACCTCTTCCGATATCGTTCGCATTTTGCCATTCTGTATTCTGTAGTTCTACTAAAAAGTCTGGGAAAGATTCCTCATCTCTGGCATTTGGGTCGTCAGCCAAATTTGTATGTGTCAGTCCTGGGCACAATACTACAACACGCACTCCCGACTTTTTGTAGTTATATTCGTGACCCATAGACTTCGAGAATCCAATAACTGCATGTTTTGAACCGGTATAATATGGTGGGAATGGAATTATTCTAAAACCATAAATAGAAGAAACGTTTATTATGGTACCTCCTCTGCCCTGTCTATCTTTTCTCATATAATCGTAAAATTTCACAGTCCACTCCATCAACGCAATTGTATTAACTTCTATTGTCTTTCTGATAGATCTGTCATTTAATACGCCAGCATTATTAATGACAACATCGACATACTTGTACGTATCAATAATCTTCTTGAATATATTTTCTAAGTCTAAACTGACGTCACATTTATAAAACACTGCTTTATTTTCTCCGTATTTTGAACATAGTGATGTAATAGCTTGATTTCCTTTTTCTTCATTTATATCGATAATTATCAATAATTTGGCACCTTTTTCCAAAAAGCTGTTGACCATTGCATATCCAAGGCCCGATGATCCTCCAGTAACTAAAACAATTTTGTTTTCAACTGTGTTCTCCATTTTATCCGCCTCAAACTAAATTAGTGTGTTATAAGTGGAAACTCAATAAAAACTGGCAATGTAAATAATTATTTGTCAATAATACCATTCATTTTGATAGTAATATATCTATTACGGTTATCACGTCCTGTTGCAGTGATAATGAGCATATCAGAGTTATTTTATCTGACTTTTTAGGGTTCCGAAGTAAAATCGGAACCCTTATATTCAAATTCAAATTCAAAATCATTTATTCACGTAGGTATCATTGATACACTTATGCACGTATTTTTTTTAATTTACCAGCTTTTCGGAAAGGTGCTTTGTCATGGAGGAGAAGAAAAGCCGAAAGAAACTCCTCAGTACGTCTTTTAAAAATAAAATACATTGGTATATTTCTTACAAAAAAGTATCACTAGCCTGTACGGAACTGGTTGCAGATCTGGTCATTTCCATGCGTCTTTGTCATTTATGTACTCATCTACAGTATAGTAGCCTTTGCCTAAAAGTTGAGATTTTACATGTTTCTTAAATAATTCCACTGGCAAATCACGTATTAACTTTGGGATTTTATTATAGAACTGTACACCACGGCCCATAAAAGATCGCTTCACTTTAGAAAGACGGTAAGATGGCGTTACTAACTGGTGCATTTTTCTTGTTTGGCGATTAGTGATATCAAAATTTTGTTTATACGCGCTAATATTATTCCGTATAAAAACCACATTACTATAAATATATTGTGAGGCTACTGTAAGTATACCTATTTCTTTGAACTTGTCACGCAAAGTTTCACGAGATCTAAGTTTATAAATAGCCCTAATAGCTCTTTTTTGTAGTATGAAAATTTGTTCTATACTGGCTGCTTTGCCCCACAGCAAGATGGCATATGACATAATACTGTGAAAATATGCAAAATAAACCATCCTAGCAGTTTCGACGTCAGTAAACTGCCTTATTTTCCTAACAGCATAAGCAGCCCTACCGAGTTTAGTCGCGAGATTTGTTATATGTGGGCCCCACTGAAGTTTACTATCTAAGGTCACCCCTAAAAAGACCGTGGATTCCTCCATATTCAATATTTCATTATTCAGTCTTTTATTCAACATTTAGTTTTTTTTTTGCATTTAAAAGCAAATTATTGATAGTGAACCAACGCGACACATGCGAAAGAGCACTATTTACGTCGTCAAAATTTACTTTATTCATTTCACACTTAAATATTAAAGATGTATCGTCAGCAAATAGTACAATATCCGCTTGGTTCTTTATCATAATGTGGTAAATCGTTAATGTATACCAGAAAAAGAAACGGACCCAAGATCGAGCCCTGCAGTACACCCAACACAGCCGGTGACCCCGATGACTTAATATCTTTTATACTAACTTTTTGTATCCTATCACTCAAATAAGACGCGATCAAGCTAAGGGCCTTGTTTTTTATACCATAGTGGCAAAGTTTAAACAGCAATGTTTCGTGCTGAACACAATCAAATGCCTTAGATAAGTCACAAAATACACCTATGGCATTTTGTGATGATTCCCATGCTTCAAATATATGCTTTAAAAGCCTAGCCCCTGCATCGGTTGTACTACGGCCTTTAGTGAAACCGTATTGATCAGGATGTAATAAATTATTATTGTTGAAATGGGATAGCATTTGATTCAATATTATTTTTTCAAAAATCTTACTAAGAGTTGGTAAAACAGAAACTGGTCTATAGTTATTAATATCGGTTTTTTCGCCTGTTTTAAAAAGTCGTATAATTTTGCTGCATTTCATAAGATCTGGAAAGATACCTAGATCTATGCATTTATTAAAAACTATATTATAGTTTCGTCATGTCCGTCCATCCGTCCGTCCGTCCGTCTGTTTGTCTGTCCGTCTCTCCGTCTGTCCGTCTGTCCGTCTGTCCATCTGTCCGTCCGTCTGATTTAATGAGTAATAGTCAATAAACGCTCATAGCCCGGCGGCTTGTGTCGATCCTATGTGATCGACAAAGTTAAGCAACAGCGGGCGCGGTCGGTAGTCGGATGGGTGACCGTTAGTGGCAAAAATTTCTTGAGCGTTTCCGTGCTTCGGAGGGCACGTAAAGCCGTCGGTCCCGGTTGTTATCATAAGATAACAGTCGTTAAGCCATGTCGGAGGCCCTCGGGCGGTTTGAAAAACTTCCGACACTTGGGTTGGCCACTAACCCCTCCACCAATCCGCACTGGAGCAGCGTGGTGGAGTATGCTCTAGGCCTCCTCAAGAGGAGAGACCCGTGCCCAGTAGTGGGCCATTAATGGGTTGAAGCTAGCTAGCTAGTCAATAAACTTAGTACTACGGAACCCTACATTGCACGACGCACGTGGCAAGACACGCACTTGCCCGTTTTTTATCACTGCCTATTTACATGATGCAATATCTGCCTGTTTAAGTGATATTTAATTTATATATTAAGATAAGACTCGTGCATATCAGCTAGACTACAATGAGCGTGATACAATAATACAGTACAATAACTTTTTATTCATCTCCACACAAAAATTATAAATAAGATGTTCTTACTGATCTATTATGTACTATAATTATTTTTTGGAAATTTGTTTTGCGGGAGATCCAAGCTAAGCCTAAGCCTGTACACCAGGAATCCCCTTTATAAAGTTGTATATATTTAACAATATACCCTTAAAATTAAATATGACTATAACACATTTTTTTTTCATTTATTCATCAATAATATGTTTACATGTTATGTAAATGGTGTTGGGTAATACATTTTTATAGTATGTTGACCAAGCTAAATGTTCGTCAGCTGCCTAAACTAAGCGTAAGCCTGTAATATAGGCAACTGAACTCTCACAAGAGGTATCAGTTTACTATAATACGTTTAATTTGATACAAGGTAAGTACATAAACATAGTTTTTGATGTTCAGTTTAAGGCGCGGTGTGATCTCAATATTCACAAAACTGGGTTTCTTTGATGCTCGAGTACGAGGAAACCCAATGAAAATATCCCACGCAAAAAATACAGAGCATAGAAAAAGGTCTAAAGAAAAAACTTAACCGTATAGAATATTAAATAGTTGTTTAATATTGCCAATAAAAAATCATAATTTGCTACACAAAAAAGAGCTTTAGCGTCGAAATTCTCTGTATTTTCAGCGGTAACAACATATTTTTTTTGAGAATATAATAGGTATATGGATTTATTAAAACTTTAACCGGACAGATATTGTATTTAATGTGTATATTCTGAATTATCTTAGGAAAACCCTCAAATTTATTTGTTTATTCGCAGTCTAGTTACATTGTTAGTAAAAATATGCTTTGCAATTTTGAACCCTATTCAGCGTCACGTAAATGTAACATTAGATTAGCGCAGATATGCGGTTGTGTGAGTGAAATCAACGTTTTTAAATCGTAGTCATACCGCGCCTTATGTGCAGCGCAGACGGCACACTGTCTGTGACGCTCTTTTAAGTCTGTGAAAATAGAACCTTTGCAATTATATGCAGTAACGCATACGACGCGCAATAAGTGCGGTGCACACAAACTACGTGTAATTCGGGCAGCCCGCGCCGCACCGCGTCGCGCAGCTCCGCTCACATGGTGTGCGAAAGAAATACAACGTTTGCTTCAACACGCGCTAACGCAGACGGCGCACACTTCAGTCAAGTTCAGTCTGCAATCTGCATTCGTTAGTGGTGGGCGTAACGTATGCGATATTAGCATGGCGCCAGAGATCGATTGAAATACAAAACAGACCAGCACTTTCTCATTGTTTCCGAATGAGTCAAAGCTGGTCTTAAAATAGATAACAGTTCATTAAATGTTGTAACAGATATTTTATAGAATTTGAAAAATTTATCCGGATATCGTTTCAGAATTGAATGTTTAATATGGAACTGTCCTTTCAGTAATCTCTCCGAAAGTATAGAATGTACCCAAAATTCTCTATTTCTTCTTTTTTTTCTGTACTTCAAGTACAAAATAATGCATCGCGATCTCTGCGTGATTTCCATAGCGTGTACGTCACTACAGTTCTGCCGACAGAGTGATCGAAGGTGTGCGTCGTGTGCTTTGAGTCTGCGAAAAATCCGAGATAGACTGTTTGCGCGCCATGTAGACATTTGTGCGCCCGCAGTCTCGATCGCTCAAGAAGAGTGTCGTCTGCGCTGCACCTAAGTTGACAAAAGCAGTTTTAACAATTTAAGTTACCAAAATGAGCATGCAATAAAGATAATAACAAAAGCGAAAATCTGCAACCTAGTGTGAGTGTGTGATGTGCGCGTGAATCTTGTGTGTGAGTGAGGTGTGTGTGTGTGTGTGTGTGTGTGTGAGAAAGTGAGGTGTGTGTGTGAGGTGTGTGTGTGAGTGAAGTGCGTGTGTGTGTTCAAGTGCGTGAGTGCGTGTGTGTACTTAAGAGGATTTGTGCAAATGTGTTTGACATAGAATGTAAATGTAAATGAATCAGGTGAATTTAAATGAATGACTATAACACAATGTAGACTTAAAGAAAACCTTGACTTAGTGTGGGTGAGTATAATCGTCAAAGTGCCTGTGGTGTGTGTGCTCGTTTGTGTTTTGTGCGTGTGTCTGTATTTATGTATGTTTTGTGTTATGTAAGCGTGTGTGCTCAAATGTCTATACTTGCATGGTAGGGTATTTATGTTATCTGTATTATATACATTTCTACCATTCACTGTATGTTTACTTTTTGTATTATTTTTTCAGTTTCTTTATAATCCAGTGTAAGGAGCCATTTAGTTAATTTATTTCTGCATTCATACCTGTGATAATTTAATATTTTAAGTCTTTTATTTATATTATTGTATAATGAACAGCTGCGATATCCAAAGAATTTTGTGAAGTGTCTTTTAATTTTTGTTATTTTGTTTATCATCTCCAGTGTAATAGTAGAACGTATGCTGTAATATTGTAGATAAAACATTCAGTTAGCGAACTATTAATAGACTGGCTTCCGTGAGTAATTCATGGGTTGGAAAAAGTCGTAACTTAAATTGGCTTATTTTAATTATCATCCTTTGTGCTCTTTCAATTTCTATTATTTTCGTTTTGTCTGTCCCGCCCCGTGTAGTAATGCCATAGGTAATAATTGACTGTACCAATGATTCATACACCAATTTGATTGTTTTGATATCTGCTACATGCCGGAGTTATTTAAAAAAGTTTATTATTCTTTGTGGGACAGAGATAATGATACAAAGATGATAGAGTAGGTTAAAAGGCACCAAGTAACTTAACCTGTTCGCTCTGCGGAATAACTAAACGGCATAATGTCCCTCCTAGTGGAGATCACTGAGCAAGGCTATTCTGTTTTGTAACTCGACAGCGGAATCCGCGATGAGTGTCAAAATTCTTTGCCAAAATTGACACTCATCGCGGATTCCACTGTCGAGTTACAAAACAGAATAGCCTGATTCTAAATGGTAGTTTGGTTATCTAACGCCCTCCTTTCTTCCTGTAAACGTTTTATTGGTTATATCGGAGAGTCAGAAATACTGTACTCTTACGTCCCAACTTAGAGTCACTAACGGTTACTTTAATCGCTCCTTAGTAAAGAATCACCGTACAACTTCTTTACTAAGGAGCGACTTAAGTAATCGTTAGTGATTCTGAGTTGGGACGTTTATCGTACTAATATTTATTACTGTGAAAGTTTTTGAGCATGTCAACAGTCATCGTATAGCAATACCTCGATGTTAATTAATACTTTTTTATGCACTTGAAAGAAGAAGAAAGATGAAAGAAAGATATGATATACATATAGTAAGGAATCAGGATTCATAGAAGTTCTGGAACAGGGGACATAAATTTTATTGTACTTCACACATACATAAGCTACTATAATAATATGAATAAAATATTTGAAACAAAAGAGTAGAAGTTCAGAATAATCAATTTTATTAATGACATTGTTAAGATTTCAATTTCTCATCATTAACATTTTAAGGTACTAAAACTATGGGTTTTGCACCTTCAATCAGCCAAGCAGTGCTGCGGTCTGCGTTCTCAAAAATTTCTACGGCGGTTTCTCCAACAGAATCTACATTTTGCATAGAGGATAGATTGCTCCTATATCTGGCAGTGCTGTAATAGGCATGTCACATGTAATAAATAAGTAGGGTAGCGTGTCTGTTTTAAATAAGTTCCATAGCTTTTTGAATATAGTTTATGGCTTTTAAAATTAAATTATTTTGTAGCGGATTAATTTTGAAATTATTTTTACTATTTCTGAATGAATGAATGCAATTTATAATTAATTTTAAAAATGTAATTTATTTACTTAATTACGTATTTTTAATTAATTTGTCCTTTGACATGATTTTTAACATTTGTACTTAATTTTAAAATGTATGGATCGAAGTTATCTGAAATAAATATTATTATTATTATTTATTATTATAAAGTCGGTAAAATCTTTACCGAATCCTTCGTTGTAGTCCCATGTTTTTAGATCCTTGGTCAGTTTTGTTTCAGTGAAGCCAGGACAAATTGCCATCACTCTAACTCCTGATCTATTGAAATTATATTCATGGCCTAGCGACTTTGTAAAGCCCATCACAGCAAACTTTGAGGCTTGATAGACTGGCAAAAATTGGTCGAAATAAATTAATGCCAAATTTGCTACACATTATAATTATAAAGCAGAAGGGGTATTCTACGGTGTTGGTTATGTAATGATATTCCTTTTACTTTGCTTCATGATATTATATTTCCAGTTCTCCTAACGTTCACATCAATACTTCAACACTACGTGATCATCCGTTCTATCTTATTGACAATTCCTTCCTCTAAATATGACATGTCGTTTCTTATATGCCAACCTCTGCATCGGACAAGCGTTGTAGAATAAAGAGGTCCGTCCCTGGACCTTCACTGGAGATTCGTGGCCTCACCGACATATACATTAAATATAACACACTCAAATAGATCTCAGTGATCTAACTAACACTACTACCACTACGCTATTCCTTGATAGCGTGACTAACTATGGCCTTTTAAGGGCTTTTTATGATGAGAGGATAGTAGAGTAATAGAATAATTTTTGGGTTGTGATGATTATCTATTAACGTAACTTTAAACTTACTCTACTTTCCGAAATGGTGTAGGAATAGTGAAAAGAAAATACTTTTTGAGCTAGGAACATATTTTTTTTACAACTTTATGATCACATGAGCTTTGTTAACATTAAAAAAATCTTACCGATGCTTATCTCTATGTGTATAGTATAAATGGTAATTGTTCAAACATTCAATTACTGAATAGGTTTGACGTAAATATTTCAATTTAGGCCTATGAAATTATTAACAAACAATCGCAATATATAATTCAAGGTGGTCATGAAAAATAAAACTTGTCCAATTTTTCGATAGCACAGAAATTGATTGACATTATTTTTAAAACATACATCACATTTAATTAGTATTTTAAATCATGACCGCTGACCGGCCTCCTTCGACCAACCATACCGTACCACTTTCTGCTTTTTCAAATATTTCTACAGTACCTCTTCCGATATCTTCCGCATTTTGCCATTCTGTATTCTGTGTTTCTATTAATAAGTCTGGGAAAGATTCCTCATCTCTGATATTTGGCTCGTCAGCCATATCTGTATGCGTCAGTCCTGGGCACAATACTACAACACGTACTCCCGACTTTTTAAAGTTATATTCGTGACCCATAGACTTCGAGAATCCAATAACTGCATGTTTTGAACCGGTATAATATGGTGGGAATGGAATTATTCTAAAACCATAAATAGAAGAAACGTTTATTATGGTACCTCCTCTGCCCTGTCTATCTTTTCTCATATAATCGTAAAATTTCACAGTCCACTCCATCAACGCAATTGTATTGACTTCTATGGTCTTCCTGATAGATTTTTCATTTAATACGCCAGCATTATTAATGACAACATCGACATACTTGTACGTATCAATAATCTTCTTGAATATATTTTCTAAGTCTAAACAGACGTCACATTTATAAAACACTGCTTTGTTTTCTCCGAATTTTGAACATAGTGAGGTAATAGCTTGATTTCCTTTTTCTTCATTTATATCGATAATTATCAATAATTTGGCACCTTTTTCCAAAAAGCTGTTGACCATTGCATATCCAAGGCCCGATGATCCTCCAGTAACTAAAACAATTTTGTTTTCAACTGTGTTCTCCATTTTATCCGCCTCAAACTAAATTTGTGTGTTATAAGTGGAATTTCATTAAAAACTGGCAATAACAGGTAATTATTTGTCTATAAATACCATTAATTTTGATAGTAATATACTCGTATTTATTACGGTTATCTTAGCCTGTTCAAATGATAATGAGCATATCAGAATTACTTTATCTAACTTTTATCAGAACCGTTAGAGTTTCGTCAAGTCCGTCCGTCCGTCCGTCCATCTGTCCGTCCGTCTGTCCGTCCGTCTGTCTGTCCGAAGCAAAGCGCCAAGACCCTTAGTACTTGAAACCTGTAATTTGGCATGGATATACTGTATACATATATATATTAAAACTAAAATCTTAGAATAAAATATTGAAAAAAAAATTAGTAGTAGGTATAGGTAAGTCGTTACTCGTTACTTTGCGGTAATCAAATTTCAGACACCCCCCTCCTCCCTGGTGAGATGTCATGAGACTTGTGAGATTTGGCTCCACTCCCTCCCCCGTCCCCCTTATCTCACGTAATTTTTTTAAATATGTATTTCTAGTGTCCACAATCGATAGACTTTGGGTTCTTACCAGTGGTATTTAACATTTTTTTGAAGGAACATGCTTTACTTAATTTAACCCTATTGTCGGGCAATTTTTCTGATTCTTGCGAAAAAAAATACGTGTGATTTGCTGAGACCCCACTCTTCCTTACGTAAGATTAGATGAGATTCTCTCGATCCCTTCCCTGCGTCCTAAATGCCTCATTTTTTAATTAAATTTATTTTTTAATCAAAAGTGAAACATTTTTATAGGCAAGGATTTTTTGACAGAATTTTTCACTTTTAATTAGTATTAGTAGTTACTAGATTTGAAAGCCAATGGTCCACTTACTGAAATTCTAAAATGGAACCGACAAGTTACAAGAGGCAGACCTGCAGTCAAGAGGTGCACCATCAGAGGTCTGCGTCACCACGTTAATTAAGGAATAGAGTGTGAGTGTTATGATTATTATCATACTCGTGCATAATTATCAGCTGGAGCGTTATCAAGCTCATTGCAGTCATTTTTGTATTCATATCATTGCATCATTATTGTATTGTATCAGTACAATAATACAATACAAACTGGCTTTCGTGAGTAATTCATGGGTTGGAAAAAGTCGAGGCTTAAATTGGCTTATTCTAATGATCATCCTTTGTGCTCTTTCAATTTCTATAATTTTTGTTATGCCTGCCCCACCCCATGTATTAATGCCATAGGTAATAATTGACTGTACCACTGCTTCATACACCACTTTGATTGTTTTGATATCTGCTACATGCCGGAGTTATTTAAAAAAGTAACTTAGTTTTTTATTCTTTGTGAGACAGAGATAATGATACAAAGATGATAGATATTAAAAAACTAAGTACCTAGATATACCTAAAGCAAAAGAGTAGACGATCAGAATAATCAATTTTATTAATGACATTATTAATATTTCAGTTTTCCATCATTAACATATTAAGGTACTAAAACTGTGGGTTTTGCACCTTCAATCAGCCAAGCAGTGCCGCTGTCTGCGTTCTCAAAAATTTCCACGGCGGTTTTTCCAACAGAATCTACATTTTGCCATGATTGCTTCTTGATAAAATCGATAAAATCTTTACCGAATCCTTCGTTGTAGTCCCATGTTTTTACATCCTCGGTCAGTTTTGTTTCAGTGAAGCCAGGACAAATTGCCATCACTCTAACTCCTGATCTATTGAAATTATATTCATGGCCTAGCGACTTTGTAAAGCCCATCACAGCAAACTTTGAGGCTTGATAGACTGGCAAAAATTGGTCGACTCTGAATCCGTAAATCGAAGCCAAGTTTATGATCGTACCTCCTATACCACCTTTGTCTTTCCTCATCCGCTCCCAGAATTTAAGAGACCATTCTATCAACGCTGTTACATTAGTGTCAATGGTTTTCTTAATAAACAGATCGTTAAGTACGCCAGCGTTGTTCACCAATACATCAACGTATTTGTAAGTATCGTAAACCAATTTCGTCACCTCGTCTACATCTTTAGTTACATCGCATTTATAGAAAACTGCTTTATTTGCTCCATATTTAGAATTTAGAGTTTTCACTGTCTCCTGACCTTGTTTTTCGTTAAAGCCAACTAAAATAGCAACTTTTGCACCTTTCTGGAGATATCGATCGGCTATTTCGGCACCAATACCAACTGCTCCACCAGTAATCACTACGACTTTATTTTTTAAATTTTTAAACATTATGTCCGTATGAATCACTCTATACTAAGGAACTTATTTATGCAGGTCGATGTTTTTAATATTTATAAGATAATGAATGTCAGTTCGTTAATGAATATGAGGTTATAAATTTTATTAATATTTAAATTAAAATTAATGTAATTACGTATAATTGTTATGATAACGTGGGGTTTATTTTCAGCATGGAAAAACTACTACTTCTGAAGCAATTATTTATATTTATACCACGTTGTGGACTAAACGCAAACTTAAATATTAAAAAAAAAATCAGGACACTTCCCCTACAGATAAAGTGGAAATGAATTATTTTTTGTCGCGTACCAAATAGTGTGGAGTATTGATAAAAGGTCTTTCAAAAATATTATGGCTCCACAAATACAATTTTTCATTTAATGAGCTCGTTTGAGGAGTAATTCGGCTTTAAAGTGCCAATTGTGGTTACAGTCAAGGGCCCTACCAGCTAAACGGTTGGAGTTAGACGAGTAAAAAATTCACAAAATCGGTTATATAATGAATTAACACGAAAAACTATCACAGCTATGTAAGCATAAGAAGGTAATGAGTACCTAATAGTCAATAAACTTATAACTACGCAACCCTACATTGCGCGTGGCCTGACACGTACTTGTCCGGTTTTTTATTTATTTTTTTGTAAATTATTTATGCAAAATGCAAATTAATTATTGTACATGGTTTACCAGTCAGAACCGGTTAAGCGTATTGCTAAATATTCACAATAATAAATAATGAGATGTACAAGTAACAACCACTACGATGTCCCAAATGGAAGTAAGAAAATAGGTGTAATCTGTGTAAAAGCGATAGCATACTTACTATACTACCTATCGTGGTTAAAAAGAAAAACATTGAAAACTAGTACAAGTTTAAAAAATGAATAAACCCGACTGCACAAAAACCATCATGTATTTTTTGAAATCCTCATGGTGAGCTCTTTAATTTAATACCCTTGACAATATTCAATTTATTTTTGTTTTTGATGTGTGGCGACAGCGCACACACGTCACACAGTGACGTCACGTCGCCCTGAATCACGCTATCGAAGTTTCTGCGATCGCCGGCATATATACAAACGCTCCGACAAGATCAGTCGGGGCTCGGCCGCCTCCTAGGCAACACACCTCGCCTGGCGGGATATCTCCCTTTGCCAAAGATGCTTCGAACAATGGCATCTCACAGCCACTGTTTGAAGTATCAAAATTAATTTCACTTATTCAAGAAGACTTGAGCTCCAGTCCAGACGCTAAATTGGTCCAGCGGTTTGGAATAATAAATAAATAAAATAAAAATAAAATAGTTGAGGTAATAAAAAATATTACATGCATACAAGATACGCGCGAAAGTTGTGTAATAAAATAAATTTCTAAAATCATCTTAAAATATGTTTTTACATTAGTGGCCACCGTAATACAAACTTTGGGTACAATAGCTCGAGCACGAATATTTGCGAGAAAGTATTCGTATGGTTAACGTAAGCAATTTGTATGGCATTTTTTCAAAAGCGCCCCTATCGTGCGTAAATGGTACTAAATCGGCAGCACGAATATTTGCGTCAAACTTGCGTATCGCAAGCGTATCGCAAGCGTATCGCCGCGTAACGCTACGTAAGCATTTTGTATGGAAATCGGTAGCACGAGTTTTTTTTTGACATACGGACGCTAGCTGGCTAGCGTCATCTTACGAATATTTTTTCACGGAGAAATGTTGCGTGAGAAAACTTTCGTATCACTTTTTAGTAGTGAATTTCAGTGTTTTAATTGATTTTAAAACTAAATTGAAGTAAAATTGCAAGAAAAACCTATAATTGAACGTATCTCAATTTATTATTACCTTGTTGCACAATTGATTGGAAGCAGCGGAGTAATTGAATATAGAGTAGTTTCTAAGGAAAAAATAATTTGTTTCAATTAAAATAAGTTTAACATTGTGTGACTAATACAATAACTAAAATAAAAATTATATTATGATTGTCATAATATGATGATTGTCTTATTTAATTTGTTTCCAGTGAAATAAATCGCAGAGTAGAATCACTAAATTGCTAGGTGCAATGAAATAGTATTTGAAATTGATATATTCTTAACAATGCTTCGTTTTAAAATCTAGTGCAATTAACTTCGTCGTCTTTAAAATCAAACTAAAGAATTATCCTAAAAATCAAGGTAACAAAAACCTGCTACGTGAAGTGATAAATAGGTTTATGTAAAATACAAATGCATTTCCTAATTAATTCATTCTTTCATTAGTATAACAAGATTAGTTTTCTGCTATTAGTGAAATACCTAGAAGCGATTGGAATATACACCAACATCTATGTTAAATAATAAGTCACACTTGAGGCACCAAATAAAAGAAGATAATGAACAATAATATCTTTATTTATTTATTATATTTATTTACCGCACAAAGTAACATACAATATTTCTATTGCACATCATTTTTAACTAAATCACTAATTTTATCGACGTAAAAAGACGCGCATTCGGTGGCTGATGGTCGTCAGTCGTTCGGCCACAACTTCAGCAATGTAGACAAGAGCTCTATTGTAAAGCGCACACTAAATGAGTTGAAGTTCACTGCATTGCGCGAATCCAAGTTATGATCAAGAATCAACCACTACTTCGTCTTCTTCACCAACTACTCCACGACATCGGAGACCTTCGCGATGTAATGGAGATGAAGTCGAGAAACTTTGTTTATCATATAGGACACTGGGACGTTGTATCCTTTAAACAAATAAGTCCTTAATTGATGGGTACTTTTTCATAAACGCCGCAATCACTATTATTAAGTATCACATAGGTATTTGTATGTGTATTTTGAATTACTTTAACTTATAAAATTATAAAATTCACAAAATATTTTGACAACAATAAAACAATTGTAGTACCGCAGATCGCTAAAGGCGCCAAACCACAGGTTAGGTAGGGACACAGAGTACTTAAACGGTAGAGATTCAGCTTGACAATGTACGCGTTCGAATACCAAAATTCAAAGAGACACGGAAATATTTTTATTTTTGTAAAATATATCATTAAGTTAATGTAACTTAATGTTAAGTTTATTTTTATTCAAAAGTTAATACAGCTTGATGTAAAAAGTGTGATTTCATAAAGTTTTAATGAAATTTATTTACATAATTATTCTTTTTCAATTTACATGTAACTTTTGAACGCAACATTCATTCGTTCATTCATTCACTTGGTCCCCTTCTTATTTACGATAGGATGACGTCACTTGCGAATTGACGATACTACGACGAAAGTAAGTAAAATAACTTGTGCTGCCAACTAACGTCTAAGTATCGTGAATTCGATACGGAGACGCTACGAATGTTTTAAAAACTCGTAAAAACCCTTAAAAATAGCTTCTTTCGCTGTTAAAAAAGATTTAATCAAACCAATTCCTATATTCAACTGCAGCGTCCCCTAGTGACTTAGCACCATAATACCGTAACAACTATTGTCAAGGATTCACAAAACAAGTAAAGAAAACAGCATCAAAATCGGTAAAACCGTTTCAGAGATAAATAAACCATTCGTTTGCACAAACAAACAACCTCACACCCCCAATACATGTAGGTACCTTATCTGTTACATCAAGAAAATACCCACCCATATAAGTCGTTATGTAAGATTAACAATCACATAATCGTTTTTTTATTATAATAAAAATTCTTATCCTACAGAATTATCATCGTAATAACAATTTTGTTTTTATCAACATTTTAGTTATCTAGGCTTTTCTTTCATTAGCATTTAATCTGCTATACTTTAACATTCAATCCTGATAATATTAAAAATGTGAAAGTTGTGATGAATATGCCAAATTTCATGATCTTTCACGCAAAAAAAAAACCTGAAATTTGGCATGTACATGATCTGGAATTAAACAAAGAGTAGCAATCAAACATAGCACAAGTTTATTATAATAAAATTGTAACGTGATTTGGACTAAATCTATATTCAAATTCAAGGTGTAGATTTCATGCATTTTGCTTTAAAACACATAATAAAAAAAAATTTGTGCAATTCACACGTGCAAAGCAAAGCAACAACCCATAATTGTCCCACTGCTGGGCTCGGGGTCTCCTCTCACAATGTGAGGGGTATAGGCCATAGTCTACCACGCTGGCCAAGTGCGGATTGGTAGACTTCACACACCTTTGAGAACTTTATGGAGAACTCTCCGGTGTGCAGGTTTCCTCACGATGTTTTCCTTCACCGAAGCAAGTGATAATTGACTTCTAATACGCACATAATATTTGAAAATCAGAGGTGCGTGCCAGGATTTGAACTCGGGCCCCTCCGTTCGAGAAACCAACGTTCTAACCGCTAGGCTATCACTGCAATTCACACGTGGTAGAAGTGAAACCTTCAAAATTTTTGTATTCAAGATAATCAGACGAATGTAAAATTTCGGGAAGATGATAAATGTAGGTTTCACTAATCTACTTTGCTCCGCTCCGCCCCGCTCCGCCCCGCTCCGCTCCGCCCCGCCCCGCTCCGCTCCCCTACCCCTCACTCCCCTACCCTACCCCTGTACAATGCTTCCTATCTCACTTTAGAATTTATGTGTTTGTCTCTTTTTACTGGACAGTTTCGTTTCATAAAATTTCAAGTCACCCCCGTACTAAAGAAGTTTTTACTTAAATAATATGAATCTTAATCTACGCAATACTCCACAACACTCCGCTTCTCCTCTCAATTCCCACGGACATCCCCGCGTTGTAGGTGTCATGAATAATGGCGTAGACCATCAGTACCTATTTATTTGAAAGCAATATAAGGTACAAGCACCACTTACCAGTGGATGGGTTATCTGCTCATTTATCAAATACATTTTACATACATTTACATGCTGCTGTTTTTTATTAAAACATGATGATATTACTCCTAGAGTTCCCCTAAACTCTCCAAACAGGAATGGCAACTGACAGATCCTTTTCCTTTGATGATCGAAACGTTAACAACAAAATGGGAATTAAATATTCAACTAGCCAAAGGATAATATTACATGTTTAGTTAGGCTACCACGACCCTACGGATCACTTGCGACATTGTGGATCCTGGTCTAAATGTACCAAGAGCAAGAGTGAATAATATTCCATTGTATTTGTTACGGAATAATAACGAACATTTAAAAAACACATTTTTTAAAGTAATTAAAATAAAAGTACGTGATTCCGATGACGGATGATACCCGTAACGTAACGATATACTTGGCCGACAAAGCCATCGACGGAGTCAATCACGTGGTTTTCAGTGCAACAGAAAATATAAATTGAAATACTGTTTAAATTGGAACACGTTTCGACAGCAATATCAAATTAATAGCAATAGCAAGATCAGAGAAAATAATAAATATTTGTTTTTTCTTTTCCTGGTAAAAAATTTCTACTTTTACACTTTAATTAAGAGGCAGATATTAATTGTACTTCAATCTTAATCAAAATTTCACACTCGTTCCTTCTCCGGTCACATCACGGTCACGTCCGGTCAAGTTACGGTAAAAATTTTATTCACTGTTCAGATTTCTGACAGTAAAATAAAAATTATAAAAAAAATCTGATAGTTGTTATGTTGTAACGAAACGGCAGGCCATATAATATTTTGACTAAGGCGTAGAGTTTGTAAAGTTAGGGTTCTTAGAGATAGGGCGTACATTAACAGAAGCTTGATCTGATAACGATCTGATGCGAACGAATCATTATGGTCTCGTCTTGGCAACATTTTACATGAAAAAGTTTTTGTTGGGATGAATTATTTATCTATAGATTTCTCGTTAGTAGCTATTTAATTTTTATAGGTACTACGACTTTAGTATAAATACTTCATATTATTGATTTTTGACGGTAATTGGCAATGCTTCAATGAGTGCAACTTTTGTATCTTTAAAAATATAGGTACGGATTCCATGCCAAGACATATAAGTATTGCTGATCTGTGCCTTTAAGGATTTGGAAATAAAGGATAAGATGTTAATTATCAAACGGCCAAGTTATAAATATAAGGTAGAAAATAATGAGATGCTACATTTTCAATATGGACGTAATATAACCATCCGCATCGCGATGACGCGGTGAATAAATAACGATCGTATTAACGACTCTCGACGGATCAGTCATGGAGCTCGATACTCATAATAGCCCCAGAGCTACCGAACCATTTGACTATCCCACTTCCCACAAAGCTAGAAATTTATTAAATGATATTTTATTATCAGTCATTTAAGAAAGTACCGTTCTGGCAGGCATCTCGCGGTTGCGTCATGGTCCCTTAAATTTTTGAAAATGCAAAAAATATTTTTTTTTCATCCCACTCCCACAAGGCTACAATTTTAATATGTTGCAATTTACATATGTTTAAGTGTAAAAAAAAATTGCCAGAACATTTTGAGGGTTGCAAGTATGTGCCAGAACATAGCAAAGTTGTCATCGGGAGAGCAATTCATAACCTACTCGCACAAGGCTCAAATTTTCAGGGAACATTCTTTCAATTGTTTAAAAAATATATGTAAACAGCCAGAACATTCTAGCGGTTGCAAGTATCTGCCAGAAGAGTATACAGGGTGAATTTTTCAAGTGAGCGTGGATGGACAAATTTAAAACTATGAGGAATAGCGAAAAGTGGTCAAAGGAGTCTCAGGGCTGATTTTGACGAAAACCAAAACGGTATAACTAGATTTTTGAAAAATCAATATTATTAGCCAGGAATCAAACTCCCTGATTTTGCCTCATGAAATTTTTTTTTGTAGGGTAACACTGCTTTCTTCCACCAAAGTGTACAATCTGTGAGATCCAACGATAGTCCTGTACATTTAATTGACATCAAAAGCAGGCTAGAGCTTGAAATTATGCATAGAAGGATACATTTGTATGAAAATTATTATTTTTTGTATGGCAATACCGAAATTTCTTTCCACCAAATTGTACTATCTGTAAGATCCAAGAATAGTCCTATACATTTAAATGACATCAAAAGCAGGCTAGAGCTTGAAATTATGCATAGAAGGATACATTTGTATGAAAATTATTATTTTTTGTATGGCAATACTGAAATTTATTTCCACCAAAGTGTACGATCTGTAAGATCCAACAATAGTCCTGTACATTTAAATGACACCAGAAGCAGGCTAGAGCTTGAAATTATGCATAGAAGGATACATTTGTATGAAAATTATTATTTTTTGTATGGCAATACTGAAATTTATTTCCACCAAAGTGTACGATCTGTAAGATCCAACAATAGTCCTGTACATTTAAATGACATCAGAAGCAGGCTAGAGCTTGAAATTATGCATAGAAGGATACATTTGTATAAAAATTATTATTTTTTGTATGGCAATACCGAAATTTCTTTCCACCAAATTGTACTATCTGTAAGATCCAAGAATAGTCCTATACATTTAAATGACATCAAAAGCAGGCTAGAGCTTGAAATTATGCATAGACGGATACATTTGTATGAAAATTATTATTTTTTGTATGGCAATACTGAAATTTATTTCCACCAAAGTGTACGATCTGTAAGATCCAACAATAGTCCTGTACATTTAAATGACACCAGAAGCAGGCTAGAGCTTGAAATTATGCATAGAAGGATACATTTGTATGAAAATTATTATTTTTGTATGGCAATACCGAAATTTCTTTCCACCAAAGTGTACTATCTGTAAGATCCAAGAATAGTTCTATACATTTAAATGACATCAAAAGCAGGCTAGAGCTTGAAATTATGCATAGAAGGATACATTTGTATGAAAATTATTATTTTTTGTATGGCAATACTGAAATTTATTTCCACCAAAGTGTACGATCTGTAAGATCCAACAATAGTCCCGTACATTTAAATGACATTAAAAGCAGGCTAGAGCTTGAAATTATGCATAGAAGGATACATTTGTATGAAAATTATTATTTTTGTATGGCAATACCGAAATTTCTTTCCACCAAAGTGTACTATCTGTAAGATCCAAGACTAGTCCTATACATTTAAATGACATCAAAAGCAGGATAGAGCTTGAAATTATGCATAGAAGGATACATATGTATGAAAATTATTATTTTTTGTATGGCAATACTGAAATTTATTTTCACCAAAGTGTACGATCTGTAAGATCCAACAATAGTTCTGTACATTTAAATGACATCAAAAGCAGGCTAGAGCTTGAATTTATGAATAGAAGGATACATTTGTATGAAAATTATTATTTTTTGTATGGTAGTACTGAAATTTATTTCCACCAATGTGTACTATCTGTGAGAACCAACAATCGCCTTATACATTTGAATGATATCAAATCAGACTAGAGCCTGAAATTATACATAGAAAGATAGAATTGCAATCCCGATGACAACTTTGCTCTGTTCTGGCACATACTTGCAACCCTCAAAATGTTCTGGCAAATTTTTTTTACACTTAAACATATGTAAATTACAACATATTAAAATTGTAGCCTTGTGGGAGTGGGATAAAAAAAATATATTTTTTGCATTTTCAAAAATTTAATGGGCCATGACGCACCCGCGAGATGCCTGCCAGAACGGTACTTTCTTAATTGACTGATAATAAAATATCATTTAATAAATTTCTAGCTTTGTGGGAAGTGGGATAGTCAAATGGTTCAATAGCTCTCCAACTATAAATATAACAGTACATTGAATAGAACACGAACAGTACACGAACAGGCTCCGGCCGCCTCATCGATTAAATTTTGACAAATGCTGGAAATGCAGGAATAGAAGGCGTAAGCGTTGATGAGTTTAAGTCAAACATTCCTCTGATTGACTTACGCTCCAACTCAGAGTCATCGCTCCTTAGTATGTAATTTCTATGGTGATTCTTTACTTTTGATAAGTAAGACTTGGAAAGAACATTGAGTGCATTTTCCATTCTTTGCAGCAAACAATTTCCGATCCAATGATAGAACTAGTGATCAAAAGAAAGTTTTATTCCCATCCGAATGCGTCTTTTTAATTCGTTGGACATTTTCGAAATATTATCCCTAAAGTCAAAATCTAAGGACAAAAGAACAGTATTTCCCAGCATAATTCAAAGGAAGAGAAAATCTTCGAACCAGTCTTTAAAAACGTAGTCTTTTATCAATATTTTTTCGGTGTTAGTTATCGGAGGGATCCCTCGCGTCGCTTGTCACTGTTTTGGAGCGTGGTCCAAGTTTATTGTTTCAAAATGTTGTTCGAAATAAAATTGTTGTTATACTCTTATATTATTACCCTATCAATGAATTACACGGTCGTATGATTTTAAGTTAGCGTTTTCAGACGTGTATACTTACGTGGGTCTTTCGATAGTTTTGTTTAGTTTAAGGCAGTAACATCAACCTGTATGTAGTAGGTATTGTTTAGGCACCTAATTGCCAAAAATTTCAAAGTTTTGAGAATTCGTCAAAACTAATTAAACTGCACATTATTGTTTTTGTTAGGCAACACTTTGTCGGCGATATGCTGAGTATCGGAGATGTTTATTGACACTTATCATAATGGTATCTTGTCTGCTTCTTCGCTCTTCTGGTAGTAATTGTGTACACATATATAAAAGAAATCCTCATCAATTCATCAACGCCTAAATCTTTGAAGCTGGAGAGCTGAAATTTTACAGGTTTTCTTTTCATCTCGTAGGATAAAACAGTTTCACAGTTTACCAATAATAAAAGGCTAAAATACGTTTTATCCTAACTCCTCTATCTTGCACCACACGTCGACTGGATTGAACGGCGTTCCCAAATGAAGTTGATAAATGGTAGCGCAATCCCCTCAGTATCTACCAGTGATGCGTCTCGCAATTTTTCTCCTCTCCTGTAATCTCCGTGGCCAACTGCGCGTGAGTCGACTCGTTAATACACAGATTGCTCTTCGCCTGATGAAGAGGTTGATCTGTCAACGTCTGTTATTAGTTGATTCGATCCGTCTTTCACTGCCTGTGTAATAACTTGTCAAAGATTTTTAGGTGTATAAAGTGCCTTTTTAATTAAAAATCAAATTATTATTTAGGGCAAAACCACAAACGGGCCGGTTGTTGTAATGACGTTATAGAAAGTAAGAAGCCTCATAAATCATAATATTACTCTTAAGTTACAATATTAACAAAATATTATAAACGTTGACATCATTGAGGATAGTAGAATACTCCATGGTCGACATAGTGAAACAACTGAAATGACAATTTACCGATACCACATTAATTTGTCGAATAGATAGTTTGATAGTTCTGCTTTTTAACATACATGTACATACAGATGAAACTCCATAACCAAGTTTGCCTTCCCCGTATTTGGGCAATCATGGCTGAAAATCAAAACTCACCGATATTACGTAACAGATCAGTTACATTCTGTACCAATTTGATATCATTGTCGATTTAACGACGATAAATGTTCAAATGCAATCGGTCAGAGCTATTTCTGCTTTCAAAGCCGCAGGGCTAGTGGTTGTACGTACATGGGCAATCCTTGTTAGTGAAAAGTTAAATATTCAATATAATAATACGTTAAACCACATTAAATAAATTGAAAAATAAATAAACGCAAACACACTCATACGGTACACACTCAGTAGGTTTTTTACCTGTTTCGCATGTGGCTTGGACGTCAAATAAACATAATATATATATATATCGTCCAAGGCTGGGTTGGAGTGTATACTGTATGCTTTCGTATGTTCAGATCATCTCTGTAAACCATGTATCAAAGAGCACTTCAGTACTATGAACATAGATCTCTCTCTGTGGGCGTAGTTATATGTCAGGACTGCCAGGATACTAAATAAAACACACAGTTCAACAGGCACAAGGATACTCTTCGTTTAATGCCTGATAACACCCGGTTTCATGAATTCAACGTTATTTAGTTTTCTTTGGTTTCGCGATACTATATCAATCTGTCTATCGTAATGTCAGTTCTTCTTATTCTTAATTTTCATAGATAATACGAACTTATTTGAGACTGTGCCGACACGGCCATTCTGAAAAGACACACGTCCTCGTGTGTGAATCGTACGAAATCGCGTCATTTTAAACAAACGTAACATAAACCAAGATCTTCAAAAATCATTACTAATTTGGATTAATTCACCTGAGCCACGTACCATAGTCGTTAACTTCAACTATCAAAAGTAACAACAAAAATGCCAAACGATCTTTGAATCTCGAGTGAGTCCCTCAATCTCCACGGCTTCCAAAGCCAACCAACAATCTCCACGGTTCCCACAGTCGATCAGCAATCTCCATTGCTACCATACACATATCCAACAAGTAAATAACGTCACCCTCACCAGAGCAAAATGCGCATCGCGCACCCACGGACTACTTGTGCTGCAAAGTTACTGACTCGAGTTCCCATGTTTTCTTACTTCATCAACAATCTCATTATTAAAATCAAATTCGACTGGTACATGACCTACAGGCATTCTCATTAACTTTAATTTACTTTACTGCCAAAAGTTCACTGCTTCGCTATGTGTTTTCGCTATGGAGAAGAAGCAGCGGAAGAAACTCCATAACAACACTTTTTTTAATACGGAACTACCAAATTATTATTTGCGCGATTTTAAAATATTCACGTCACGCGTAGGGTCGTTTGGTACGTCGCGGTCGCGGCGTCGTCACCGAATCAAAGCATCTCGTTCGTTTGACTCACTGTCGGCCATTGCTGACGACTCACACGTCCTCGTGTGATCATTCTGTAAAGACAATATCAACACAGTAATTCGTTCGGCTATTCTGACTTCAAGAATAAAGGGAAGTATGTGTGTGTATGTTTTTTGTGTGTGGTCGTAATCCCAGATAAAATTTCTCAACTCCCATATCAACTATGTTCAATAAAGAGACAAACTCATTCCTCAATAAAAATAACGGAAAGGCGTTATAAATTCCCGTCTCCATCCATACTACTCAATTTTCATTTTAAACGTAAACCACAAGTAACATCACATCAAATCGTAATTCAATTAAATTCAGTTCAATTCATTTTATTTGTCTTAAGTACATTAAGGCACTTAGCCTGTATTAGTCATACAAATATTGTCATCAAATTCGAGTATCACATCATCGTAATTCCTTCAAAATAAACTTCAAAACATTTTAAACCGCTTTTACCTCAGTATTCAGACGCTTTTGTTATTGTTCAACCAGTATTTAAACAGCTTAAGCTATTATCCAACCTGGTTTTTTACACGTTATGTCACAGTTCAACACACAAAAAAAAAATGGCTGAAGGTTGATCATCATCATTAAACTCAAAGCTGAGAACATCATCAAATTACTCTTAAGTCAACAAATTAACCACTTTGCTTAGTACACATACATTACTGATTCTTTCTGTATCCACCAACGCCTTGCTCGAGCGTTCTCACAAGGGACACGCTAATACCAAGCGTTCCCACCCCATGTGTCACTAAGCATTGTGTTGGCCCAACTGCCTCATCACCATCATGCGAAAGGCCGCATTGATCTCTACTATAACCATTTAACCTTCAGACAATTTAAACAGTCACGGCTGTTACAGATAAAGAGACCTTATTAAGCCACGCTTAATACGAATTCAACTAAGAATACTGGTTAAACAATTTATCTCATAGCATAACAGATTATAACCCTAACCTAGACTTACCTAACCTTTTTTTAAACCTAACCTAACCTAAACTTATTAGTCCGCAGTGGTTTTGAGCACCGCAGTGCTGCTTAGAATCCATACGGATTTATGTGGATGATGTGTATTCTAAGAGACTCGAAAATGCTCAGAAACTATCGAATCGAAGACGAATACTTGACGCACCTAATCTTCTCTCTGAACTCAACATTTCCGTACCATCCAAATCATCTAGATCACCATGGTTCAGAATTTTCAATGACGCACAATGTAATTCCAACTAGAATTATTCGCACATTTAGGAATATTTCCAATCATAATGACATTGACTTATTCACAAGTGAAATCCACAAGTTTCGAAAGGCTCTAATTAATTTGATTTCTTCAGATGCACTCCAATCCTCAATTCAATACTACTATTATCACTTTTTTCTATAATCATTGTAATTATTTCCTGCCCATTAATGTTTTGTTAAATTATGTTCCTCTGTGTGTCCCCAGTCATAAACCATCAGTGCTACATCTCATTGTTAACTCGTCTCAGTCAAATGCATGACCACCAAGAAACGGCCATATTATAGTCTATTTCACTAAGAAGGTTTTACAATATTGGCACAATTCAACAATACCGCCAATAATCGCGTAAGACTCTCTTACTATCGCTCCGAACACGTATCACTAACAATCGTTCCGTACCAATAATAAAATTAAATGAAATTAAAAAGATTAGTATAGGCAATTTGTCGAACGATCCTCAAGCAAACATCGCCCGCATCTTAAAAGCAAACAAAAGTTATTGCTCATCTCATTTATATACTCCGCCACCGCAAGTGACGTCCATTCGGACACAAACTGTACTCACCAAATAATCTCCATCAATTTATCTAAAGAATAGGATCCAAGTTCTAAGACCTGGTGTCTATAAATTCCGTAGTAACGTTGTAGGATATTTGGAGAATTAAACATTTCTTTCTTTCTTTCCACTAACTGATCAATTAGGTAAACATTACAATTCAATCAATAAATAATCATCAGCACCACATCAATTATTCAATCCACTTTTGCATTAATAAAAAGAAGAATAACTTTATAGCTTGACGTCGCATCAACAACTCATCTCGTCATCGTACCAACAAATCCCAGTTTCAACATTAGGACATCTTAGAATTTAGGAAACAGCACCGATCATTTGTGAGAAAGTAAGAAACACAATTATTTGAAATGGGTTTTTGAACTTAGGACCCACCTTGATCTGATTGCTTTCATTCCATCTTATCACGTTTAATCTAACGCTAATTAGATCATCTATCATCCTCAACTGTATGAATCGAACATAACATTTCAAATTCAACTCTGTTGAAGTGAGCAAGTCTGTAGAAGAGTGGTCTGTAGTCAACACGACATTTCAAAATTTATTATTCATCATAATTGTCATCAGCCGTCACATCGACAGACTATAATACTTACGTCAAAACATAATATGTCATAACAAACCTTGATGACAATTTTGTCCTATTAATCCAAGAACAATCAAAACATTATCACAAAGTTATGCAGGCAAAACACGAAATAAAATAATGCTACTATTTAAATATGCAGTCACCGTTACTCGTCAACTGAAGATATCAATCTACCATTCATTCCACTTTACAACGATCCACAATGTCGCACGATCATTAAAGTTGCCAATACACAAATCAATATCAATCTTACAAAAGAGCTATAGGTGCGTAGTTAAGGCATGATAGGGAACGCTACCGTTATAATCAAGGCATCTACTCGACCATCTTACCATGTTCAAAATCACAATGCAATCAATGATAGAATTAGATGCATAATTATGCTAAAGCGACATGACCATTTGATCACTGGTGAACACCTCATAATATAACGTAGCATCACAGATAGGTTGGTATTTCCGTTGCGTTATACTCAACGATATAGTACCAGAAGAACACCATGTTACGATTGCATCTTTCACCAACTTTACCAACTAACGAGAATTATCTTTAGTTTATGAGTATTCATTCGGTTCTCTAAAAGTAAATGAAATGTTAACAACTGAAAGCTTTATGCCAATCATGCCGGGGTATGCACAGGTTAACTCAGTAGTCAGCACAGGACACAGCGCTCGCAACAACGCCGGCAGGAGCATCAACAACCCGTTGCAGTTTAGCAGGAACCAGCCTCGCTCCACACTCGCAGCTATACAGATTCAAATCTCGTCATTTTTTCCTTAGCTGAAACATTTAAGATAGGTTACTCTCAATTGCATGATATTGAGCATCATATTCACTGGGGCTACTTATCTTGCATTCCTTTCGTGAAAAACCTGAAACCAAATGCTTATTTCCATCTATTTCTCGAATTTTAGTCATAAGTACCAACGCGCTGTGGATTTTTAGATAAAGCCCAACTTTGCTATCACACTCCATGATCTCATCATCTCCGTTATGTTTAATTGATTTTGTATCGTTTCGTGTAAAATTTTCCTTCACGTTTATTTCAAATGTCATCCAAACTGTTTTGTCCGTCATTTATTTTCCGACATGTATTTCTCAGATTCTCATGAAAACTGTATCACCATCTGGGTTTTTTATCCCACGCCTGATATCGTCCAAGGCTGGGTTGGAGTGTATACTGTATGCTTTCGTATGTTCAGATCATCTCTGTAAACCATGTATCAAAGAGCACTTCAGTACTATGAACATAGATCTCTCTCTGTGGGCGTAGTTATATGTCAGGACTGCCAGGATACTAAATAAAACACACAGTTCAACAGGCACAAGGATACTCTTCGTTTAATGCCTGATAACACCCGGTTTCATGAATTCAACGTTATTTAGTTTTCTTTGGTTTCGCGATACTATATCAATCTGTCTATCGTAATGTCAGTTCTTCTTATTCTTAATTTTCATAGATAATACGAACTTATTTGAGACTGTGCCGACATATACGTATACAAATGATAATACAAAATTTGGTAATATTTACTAGCATGCGTCAAAATGTATAGAAACGTTGGAAACAAAAATTAAAGAAAATAAAAATCATACGTGTAAATGCAATTAACAAAGTAAAATGAACATTTTAGATTTTTAGAGGTTTACAAAAAAGTTTGTCATTATAACGCCATCTATCATTATATTCAAGCGTCGATTGTAAAAAATTACGCTGCAGTGGTGGAGAAATAATATTCGATGTAGAACTAGATGTCACTATATACCCTGCTAAGCGATCTGTGCTGTCTTTTTGCCTTTAAACGGTTAGTTTCATGTTGTTCGATTCATTTAACATTCGTTTGATTCATTACAAAATAATTAAGATTTCTACAAGTTAGCTACTGGACTACTGAATGATTTGAATAACCCTGAACTTCAGTGCAAATAAACTATTCCATTCTGAAGCTACCTGCCCAATAATATTATACCTACATCGTAAGTTTAATATTTATTTTTATCTATCGAGTCACGTAAGTATCGCTTATCGCTAAATTAATCTTAAATAATATCATTAGTATAATGATTTAAAGTTCATTTCTAACAAATCATCCAATTTAAATGGTACTACATCCCAGTCTTAACTAATTACCTTACCAAATAGTTATTTATTTAAACCATTTAGGATTAGCATAGTTTTTACTGTAAGTATAAAAATCTATCAATTTTTTTCATTATATTAATATCAGTGATTAATATTATAATACGTTAATATTAAAATAACGTCAGGTAATTTCGTATTACACATGTGACATGACGTTGATGATAAAGACACCGAACAGAAAAAAGACAGCAGTGGTTGGTAAAATTTTACTTACCATTCTTTTTAAAAACTAAAAATTCATGATTAATATTATGTTCTTCGTAACATCTGAAATCATTTTTGCAACTGGCATTTTATTATTGCAATAGAAAATCGATATTTAATATTATAATAATTGAAAGGAAAATAGATCAAACAGGATCAAAGTACAATGAATTAAGAATTACATAATTACATACCGTTGTTCAGCAGACTACAGGAGCAATGATTTATCTATACTAATATATAAAGAGGATTTGATTTTTTGTTTGCATTGAATAGGCTCCGAAACTACTGAACCGATTTGAAAAATTCTTTCACTGTTAGAAAGCTACACTATCCCCGGTGAACATAGGCTATATTTAAAATAAATTAGGGATCCTTAATAAAACTCCAATAATGTAACCCAAGTTGTAAAAAAATAGGAAAACCGAAGCAAAGCGAGGGCGGTTACTCGTAAATGATACAATGATAAGTACCTACCTTAACAAATAAACATTTTATTACTATAGTTTTAAAGAAACATAAATTAAATCACTCATTAAAAGCAGATACTGTGTTTTTTATCTTATTTCTAGTTTCGAACCTCGAACCGCAGCCAGTGGCCACCCTCTATCTTGAGGTTAAAGCTATCCCTGGCGAGCCGCACAGGTTGTTGCAGCTTCGGAGAAGGAGAGATTTTCATCCGAAGCAGTATCTGGTATAGTATCACCTTCAGTTCACATAGAGCGAAGCGCGATCCTGAATACAAAGGAAAGGTTAAATTATACAATTCACTAATGATATCCACTGTTAAGTAGCTCAATGTAATGTGATTAAATTTATTAATTAAATTATCTTAATTACACATAATTATATTTAATGATAAATAATAAAAATAAACTTGTGCGCTTGCAAAATTTGTCTATTCGGTTCATTTTTAACCGACTTCAAAAAAAGGAGGAGGTTCTCAATTCGACTGTATTTTTTTTTGTTTTATGTTCGTTACCTCAGAACTTTGGACTGGACGAACCGACTTTGATGATTCTTTTTTTAATCGAAAGCTGATGGCTGTCATGAGGCCCACATAAATTTTATTGAGATCTGACAATGGCATCCATGATAAAACCAAATAAGTCTTTGCGCGACAAATGGACGAATAACTCAATATCACGCCAACCGATTTCAATGATCCTTTTTTTAATCGAAAGCAGGTGCTTGTTATGTAATCCCACATAAATTTGAACGATATCTGACAAGTAGTTTTTGAGTAACTTTGAAGTCGGTTATTTTTTGTTAGTAAAATTTGGATTCAATTATTAATAAAGATTAGCAAGGATCTCAAGTGGCTCCCTCCCTATCCGCCTTCGCAGGAACACCCGTGTTCATCACCCGCGTTCATGACATATTGTTCTATTCTTTTCAATATACTACATAACCCTACCTCTCCTATGTACCTTCGCAACCGATTTTCCTTTTCTCATTCCGCTGGTGAACCCTTACACACCTCAAAACCCTTCTTAAGTTTCCTTCTCATAAGTCTGGTTCCTATTCGCATTCCTTCTAAGGGCACTTCTTATTCAGTTATCAATAAGAAGTGCCCGTATACTTCATATCTGATTTCCTATGTATTTGTGTGAATACAAAATAAATAAATAAATTACCAATGCAGTTCCTGGGTCCAAGTCCAAACGGAATGTAGGCGAAAGGATTGATCTGGTGCTTGTTCTCTTCTGAGAAGCGTTCAGGATCGAACTTCTCCGGATTAGGGAAGTATTGTGGATCATGATGGATTGCCGAAGTTGGTATTATCACGCTTTCTCCTTTACGAATCTAGAACAGTAAAGGAGATGGAAAGGCATGAATTCGATTTTAGATTTCTTACCTCTTCTTCTTTCTTACTTCTTCCTAATATAATATGCATGGTACTTTAGAAAATCAGGGATAAGGTATTGATAAAACAAAACTTACAATGTAATCACTAGTAGCTTTTTCATTTGACCTTCCCATATTGTAGTCTTTGACGCAAAGTCTGTCCAAGGAAGGAGCAGGCGGCCAGAATCTCAGAACCTCTGTGAAAGACAAGAAGAAATAATAAGTGTTTTACTTATCGATATTTTAGCTAACTATATTACAATTACCCACCAGATACGACCATGTCCAGGTAGGTCATGTTCTGTATGGATGTGTAATCGATCTTTCCGTTGTTCTTCGCGTCAAACTCCTTGATCTCCTCAGCCAAGCGTTCCTGCACCTCCGGGTGCTTGGATATCTCGTGCAGGGAGAACGACATGGCCGAAGATACCGTTTCAAAACCGGCGATGAAGAATAGCAGCACTTGGGCAATCACATCATCGTCGGACCACACTGAATAAAATACAAAGTAATGTTCATGATTAGTCTTTAAATATAACTATTCCAATTTAGGATATTACAAATACTTAGTTCAGATCATACCTTTATTTTGATTCTGTTTGCCAATAGCAGATTCTTCGACGACAGAGAAACCAACGTCTTTGGTAGTATCACCATTCGTAGGCTCTTCATACGATAATTGTCCTGAAAATAAGATTTCCTGAATAAATAATCAAGTTGTATGTGAAACTGGTAGCTCGGCCAGTTGTCACGACTTGTTGTGTTACGTTTATTTAATTAATTTTTATCTAATTTAAAAACGCTGGAATCTGGTTCTATAACAAATTCTGTGGACAGTATAGTTGTGTTGTGCCTATGTGTGTATTCATCGGAGAATCAAGTTATTTGTGGCAGTGTTTTTACAATTTCAATCAGCTGATTATCGGCCAGCTGATAACGCCGTATTTAACTAGATCATAAGTTCCTGTTTCCACTTTTGTACATATAAATAAATATTTTTCTTTTTCGTGTAACAGTGGAAAGAAAGTGTGGGAACCTACGCACTTTAACTATAAATAATTAACAAAATTAAATTATACTAAGATATTACATATAAACACAATCAGCGCCATCTCTTGGCACAATGGCTAACAAATGCAACGTCTGCGGTAGGTTTGCTCCTACGGTGGATGCCGCAATATGCTCAAAATGTTCAAAGCTGTTTCATCGCCAATGTTTAAATATTAAAATTGATGCCAGACTCCCTAACAAGTGGAAGTGTCCAGGATGTAAATCCGACGCTAAGTGCGCAGGCGCAAGCAATGCAAATAAACACATCACTCCTACTAACTCATCTACCTCTGGGTCCGGTGACACAGACTCTACACGGAGGTGTGTGACGTGTCTCCTGACGATGTCACTAGAGGGCGCTGCCCTGAGAATCCTGACTTGGCTAATGAGATGAAACTTTTACGGGAACAGGTTACTGCCATGGTCCAAGAAATGATCTCTTTCCGGCAAGAGGTGAGGCAAATGAACACGAATATGAGTGAGCTAAGCAGTCGAGTGGGTGAAGTCGAGAAGAGGGTTACTTGCCTAGAGCAGCGGTCTTGCGAGGCCCAGACGTCAGATAATGTCAAAATGGAACAAGAGTTGGCTGATCTAAGGTGCCAATTGAATGAACGGGACCAGGACTTATTTATTAACGACGTGGAAATATCTGGTGTTACTGAAACAAAGGGTGAAAACTCCCTACATATTGTTACCTTGCTGGCAAAAAAAGTCGGCGTCGAGTTGGACCAGCGTGACGTTGTGAGTGTGGTGCGTGTCGGCCCACCGCGTCGTGATGACGCAGCGGACCACAAACCCAAACCTCGTCCTATTATCGTTCACCTCGCCCGTAGAGTGGTTAAAGACCAGCTTATAAAGGGAGCTAGGGTGCGCCGCGGGGCTGACACTGCTGGACTTAATTTGGACATCAATCCCCAGCGTTTCTATATTAACGAGCGCCTTACTCAATTTAATAGACAATTATTCTTTAAAACTCGCGAACAGGCGCGTCTGAAGTCGTTTCGCTTTGTCTGGACAATGAACGGTACTGTATATGCCCGTCGTGACACAGATTCAAAACGTTATCGCATTCGTACAGAAGATGATATGCTTAAGGTTTTTGGGGCTTGATTAATTGGTCGGTTTCCTATACTAATCTGTTAATGTTACAAACAACTTTCACATATTTAAATAAAAGTGTGCTACTTTTTATTATCTCATTTGTAGTTATTTTATGTTTTAATGAGCACAATGTATACGTTTTGTTGTTTTATTTTAAATTATTATTATTATTATATGGTGTCTCATTTTTTGTGTTTTTCTTGCTCCATATCGTTAATTATACTCGCATGCTATCATTTTGTTTAACTGTCATATCTGTTGTTCTTTTGTTAAATGAGTTAGCACCCCAATGTCTATGCTGCTGTTTTAAGCTATTATTATTATATGTAGTCTCATTTTTTGTGTTTTTCTTGCTCCTTAATGTTAATTATATGCTTTCATTTTGTTTAACTGACATATCTGTTGTTCTTTTGTTAAATGAGTTATTACCCCTATGTCTGTTCTGCAGCAAACCGTCAAAAAAATGCAGTTTAAATTATTTATGGCGGAAAGTTCCGCCAGCTCAGTTAACCAGTACAAGTTTTGACGTCCCTATCGACATACCGATGATGGCAGTAATTAAATCATGCTATAGATTCTTAATTGCAGTAGGAACGAGTGATAAAATTATGATTATGAAACATATCTCTTATACTTTCTTTTATAACAATGATTTATTCCAGTAAAGTAAAAATTGGTTTGTTAAACCCAGGCTCACTGGGTACTAAACATGATGAGTTTCTGGTGGCTATGGCGCGCCATTCCGTAGACATTATGGCTATTAACGAGACGTGGCTTCGGGAAGGCGAGGAAGGTCGTGCGCCTGTGGTCCCAGGGTATCGCCTGCATCACATAGCCCGCCCTACCGAAATACGCGGGCGGGGTGGAGCAGTAGGGTTCTATATAAACCAGGAATTATCCGCACACATTATTCAACATCCCATTACTCCCATGGTAGAACAAATGTGGCTTAGCATCAGAGTCAGTGGCAAGTCACTGGCCATCGGTACCGCTTACCGTCCGCCATGGTTGAATGTACAAATATTCCTTGATGCGCTAGGTGAATCGCTGGGCTCTTTTTTACAGTATGATTACATTGTGTTATTGGGAGATTTTAACATTGATTTTTTAAACAAAAATTGTGTCAGTGTAAAAAAATTAACTGATTTTCTTAACTGTAGCAATCTGTTGCAATTAGTTGACTTGCCTACGCATTTTACCGACAGTAGCGAAACTTTGTTAGACTTAGTCTGTTCTGATGCACCGGTGGCAGATATACAAGTAGACTTTATTAAAGATTTGAGCAGTCACGCAGTTATAATTTGTGAACTTGACATCCTAAAGGATCGGTCCAAACCGAAATGGGTTACGTATAGACCGCTGACGAGCATCGATTCTGATCTTTTCGCCAAAGAATTAAGTAGTATTGATTGGTCTAGACTTGGTTCAATACAAAATGTCAATAACATGGTCGAAGCTTTCAATTCTACAATTTTACACATTTATAATAAGCATGCGCCGCTAAAAAAGATATATGTAAAAGATAAGGGCTACCCATGGATAACGTATAATATTCAATGTATGATGAGGACCCGTGATGCCGCCCAAACTAGAGCCCGTAAGTCAAAATTAGATGGGCATGTCGCTTATTATAGGGAACTCAAAACGATAGTCAATACGGCCATCGTAAGTGAAAAAAAGCATATTTTAAATTCTATGTGAACACAAGAATAAACCAACCAAAGGTGATGTGGAAGCATATTAAAAGACATGTTCAAATAAAGAGCAAGGATCTGTCGCTTCCAGCTCACCTTTGCAATGTAGACGCACTTAATGCGCATTTTCGTAATGTTCCTGGTAACCCTAATATCTCATTATCTACTTTGACATACTTTGAATTTCATCGTTTCTCTGAAGATTCCTTTCAGTTCGGGGCAGTCACAGAGGGTGAGGTAGCTAAAATCCTAAAATCTCTACAGTCCAATGCTATTGGATGTGACGGCATATCCCTTGAAATGGTGAAACTTCTTCTACCTGATTGTCTTGAGGTAATAACCAATATAGTAAATAGATCTTTTGAAACGAATATTTACCCAGACATTTGGCAACAAGCCATTGTGAAGCCACTACCTAAAGCTCCTAATCCTACCTGTATGTCGGACCTGCGCCCTATCAGCATCTTGCCATGCCTATCTAAAATTATAGAAAAAGTGGTTTGCAAACAGCTTACTGATTACCTTGAGCAAAATAATATTCTTCCTTTGAAGCAGTCTGGCTTCAGGAAGTTACGTAGCACCACCACAGCCTTGATAGACGTAGTTGATGATATACTGACAGCACAGGACAAAGGAGAAGGAACGATTTTAACACTGCTTGATTTTTCACGAGCATTCGATACTCTTGACGTAAATTTACTGCTTTCAAAAATGTCGTTTTACGGACTTAGCTCTTCCGCAGTGAACTGGTTTAACAGCTACTTTTCAAAACGCTCTCAACAGGTTGTTTTAGAACTAGGGGGGGTAAGCATGTCATCGAAAACTGAGGTAATCAGTCGCGGTGTGCCGCAGGGGTCCATACTTGGACCTTTGCTCTTTATTTTATACAGCGCAGACATTGTAAGCAGCATTGTAAATTGTAATTATCACATGTATGCTGACGACCTGCAAGTATATATTTCTTTTAAACCTTGTGAGACGGCTTCGGCTCTGGACAAGTTAAACTCTGACTTAGCTCGTATATCTTCATGGTCTGAGCGTAACGCACTTGTTTTAAATCCTAAGAAGTCTAAATTTATGATCCTTGGGACGCCTACTCAGGTTCGAAAAATTGGCCACAGGTATCCGAAAGTGACACTGGGTGGTGAGCAGATTCTTAGGGTGTCAGAGGCTCGTAACCTTGGAGTGACAATAGACGAAAGCCTTCGATTTGAGAAGCACATTTTAAACACTGCCCGTAACTGCTTCTATAGACTTAAAGTTCTTTACCGCATAAGAAACTTCCTTACGGCCACGTTACGTGTCAACTTATGCGAAGCGTTAGTGCTGTCCCTTTTTAACTATGCAGACGCTCTCGTGGGCCCGCGTCTTCTAGCACGTACTAAAAAAGTCATACAGCATGTGCAGAACGCCTGCGCTCGGTTCTGTTTTAATGTCCCTCCACGTGCACATGTAACACCATTCTTAAATAGCGCGGACTTGCTTAAAATGGAACCTCGTAGGCGACTGCATTTTGCTACTCTGCTATTTGGTATAGTGAGAAATAAGGAGCCGTTATATTTATTTAACAAATTGGCCTGGGATAGTAGCGACAGGCCTCGTCGGTTATTCGGAGTTCCCAAGTTGCTGTATCCTTCCAGCAGTACAGCAGCATTTAGGGGGAGCTTCAAATATAATTCTACGAAGTGCTGGAACAATCTCCCTCCTCCTCTGTGTAAACTGCTCACAGTAAAGGCTTTTAAATTCAGGTATAAACAGTTATTACTGGAGGAGCAGAAACAAACTTAGCTTAAATCATCTCATAATTATTAATTAAATCCGTTATTATACATAATTATTTATTAAATTTTTTATAATTTTATAATTACATATTAAATCTGTTATTAAATCCGTTATATAATTTATAAATTACTAGCTGCCCGGACAGACTTCGTTCTGTCAAAAGTTTTTTTTTTTGAGATGTAAGCTATCCTATCTTTCAAGTTGGATCAAACTGCACACGGTGTGCTAATTTGATTAAAATCTGTTAAGTAGTTTAGGAGTCCATCGCGGACAAACAACGTGACACGTAATTTATATATATTAAGATTTAATTGTATGCATTTTTAAAGTTCCCTGATCCCATGCGCCAAACGTAGCCACCAGATAATAATAATCTATAATTTAGTTTTATATGTATTCAATTTGTAAAGAAAAAAATATATATCTTACCTACACGTACTACTGCATTTTGTTATGTGTCCATTTCTACCTGATTCCTCTGATTAATACGGTGTTGACAGATGACCGAGCTATCTTCACATAGGCCAGACTGAAAATCGGTGTCGCCTCGAACGACATAAGCCGAGTCTGGACCATTTCGAAGGCATTGCTGCAGCACAGACTTCATTTGTTACTGTTTTTTTTATCTTTTAACTTTATGATTAACGGTCTTACGGCCTTATTTTTATCAGCTTAACCTATTTTAGTCTCTGCTTGTTTTGTGAATAAGGGAGTGAGATTCTTAGATTTTATTGTTTGTGCTCTGCTACTTCGAATAAATGCTTTTTCTTTCTTTCTTTCAAAAATAGGTCAGTGCCTAACGCTAAGCATCATCATCTACTACGATGTAGATAAAGTCATTACAATAAATACATTCACATTAACTGTTATATGCATTATATCATCTGTTGAATTTTTCAATTTTACTTTAGCTTCCACAGTATTCGCTTAGTTTACTTCATGAACACTATTAACTACCACATAATGAAGCACGATATTACAACTTCAATAATCAGAGGTTCAAGAAAATTCTTTATCATAGAGAAAGAAAGAAAGAAAGAAAGAAAGAAAGAACATTTATTCCATCATAAGGATAGAGTTATACGAAATGCTTTGTTTCGCAATTAGCTTAAACGGAACTTGTGTTATCAGGCTTATTGTGGCAAGTCACTGGACTCCTAACTTCAGAGATTATTAAAGGATTTATGTAAACACCTTTATAAAACTTTTTATCTTGTGTGTGTTCAAAGTAATAGAGATTTTGAAGATTCAATAACATAATCCTTTTGACTATTTTTCTTTGATTAATCCGAATGGTCAAGATCAAATCGGCTTAGAATACTGATCACAACCCACGTCGTGTGTGTCATAATCCATACATATATTATAAATGTGAAAGTGTGTTTGTTTGTTTGTTTGTTTGTCCGTCTTTCACGTCGCAACGAAGCTGTTATATGATATGGTTTTTGTGTGTGGAGATAGTGAGAAGGGTGGAGAGTAACGTAGGCTATTTTTTACCGCGGTAAAACATCCCCATGGGAAGATCAATATTTTGTTAGTTGCTAGATATTTAGTTCCAGATGTTGTTAATAGATGGCATTAGTAAAATTCATTTGCAAGTTCTAAATTACACTATCAAATGATAAATGTAAATTAGTTAAGTCTTAGGCAACTAAATCTAACTAAGTAAAAGTAGGATTTGTAAAAAATCGATCTCTACCGCGGGTGAAGCTGCGGGCAAATGCTAGTTAAATCATAATCACCTTTCTTAGCCTGCATCAGCAGATGGATCATGTCTTGTCTGATGATGTTCTTGGCCTCCCGCTCGCCCATGGTGTCAAGCACCAGGTCAGTGAAGAACTTGTTGGTGGCCTCCGTGAATAGTTTGAGGTTCAGCCACTGAATATGAAAGAAAACATTTTTGTAAACCCTAGACTATCTATTATGTCAGTTTCAATACATAACTCTACTACCTACAACTGCAACTCTACAACCCTACAATTAACAATACAATTTGAAACTGCCCAAAGTTTGTTCAATATTTTTAATGTACATTTATCTGCATATCAAACGCACAAATGGGTTAAAACGAAGGAAGTTGAAGAAAATTGAATTAGCAATTTAATACGTACTTTACCAGCACTCCTTGTACGAGCAACTACGTCACCGTACCAGATATACTATTATTATAAAAATAAAGATACACAAGTAGAAACGTAATTTACATGTTAAACGAACTAAAAATTATAGATTTTAAACATATTAACTATAACGTTGCTCTTAACGTGCCCGCACTATGGTTACGCAGTCAAGTTACTGTAACATAAGTAAAAAGCCATAATCTGGACATAATCCATCTGAAGGTGAGTAAAATGATATTAAAATGGATGATTTCAAAATTCCAACAGTTAATAGCGAACTGGTAACGAAAAATAGTAACAAAGCTGAACTAAATATATAAAATGCAATATACTGACCTTTATAACGGCAGGACATGATCTGTAGAGGACTGAAATGATAAATTGTTTAAACTTGAACGTGGCGGCAGTCTTTCCCATCTCGTAGAAGGTGTTGTTCTCGTCCGTTTGAGAGTCTACCTTCAGCCCGAAGGCGCAAGAAGCGATGACGTCATTGGCATAGCGAGTGGTCAGATCTTTGACGTTTATATCTATGTTGCCTGTTGAGAAAAGTTCAGTATATTATTCAAATAATTACTTTTTAACAAAAAATAAAACCAACGAAAAGAAAAACTGAAAAGCAAAAAATAAAATAAACCATTTAGTATTATAAATTAAGATCCGAAATTAACAGTAAATAAATAATTTTGAGACCGTGCCAAACAAACAACCAAAATTAATTAGATACATAAAATTCATAATATTATGAGGGCAGCGCGGCAGCGGCATGTTTGTTTTTTCATTGGTTTGGCACCGCCTCAAAATTATTTATTTACTGTTAATTTCGGATCTTAATTTATAATACTAAATGGTTTATTTTATTTTTTGCTTTTCAGTTTTTTTTTCGTTGGTTTTATTTTTTGTTAAAAAGTAATTATTTTTTAATTTTTAGTTGCTATAATACTTATAATTAATAATAAATTATTGATTTTATGAATTATAGATTCAGTTACCAGGTAAAAATGTAGTAGATGAAATATCAATCATCCCCTATTTTCGTACCTATAGGGGTAAAATTTTGTTTCGAAATTTAAACAAGAGTAACCTCAAGGTACACACTATTCAATAAAAAAAGAATCATCGAAATCGGATCATCCAGTACAAAGTTATTGGGGTTAACATGTAAAAATTCCGGGTAAAAAACGGGTGAATAATCAATCATTCCCTATTTTCGTACCTTTAGGGTGGGAATAAAATTTTCAAAAAAATATGGGACCAACTTCAGGACATACCCTATCCAATAAAAAAAGAATCATCCAAATCGGACCACCCTGTGCCGATTTCTGCGTGATCATACATAAAAATAAAAAAAAAATATACGTGTCGAATTGAGAACCTCCTCCTTTTTTTTTCGTCGGTTAAGAAGCCACAACAACAACTAAGGGAGCTAATAGAAAATAATAATGTTCAATGATAAACATAAAAACTAATCAAAAAAAATGTTATAACGTTTTGCTACTTCAAACACAATGTTGATTCAATCTAAAATATTAATCCTTGTCGTAGTTACATATTTTTGGGATCAGGAACATTTTGCTTCTAGATTGATTACATCTTCTTCTAATCCATAATTAAATTGGAATTTATTTCCCCACGTATTTATTACATGAGTACGTTTATACACATCATTAGTTGCTTCTACCACCGTTTCGGAAAGATGCTTTGTCAATGAGGAGCAAACACGACCAAAGAAACTATTGAAGCACTATGACGAATTTCACAATCGTAAGATTACTTCTAAATTTGAAGTATCTTTGTCATTTTTATCCAGTCTTAATTATTTTATTATCGTGGTGACGTCATTGTTGTGACACTTTTATTGACCTCTAAATTTATTACAGCGAACTTGATTAATCAATTACTTGAAGCAATTGATGTTCTAAAGCCAAGCGGTATTTAGTTTAGCAAGGCATTGCTGCGGGATTCCACCGTGGACGAAACACATGGTCAAAATAAATCCATACTAATATTATAAATGTGAAAGTGTGTTTGTTTGTTTCTTTGTTTGTCCGTCTTTCACGTCGCAACGAAGCTGTTATATTGTATGGTTTTTGTGTGTGGAGATAGTGAGGAGGGTGGAGAGTAACGTAGGCTACTTTTTACCTCGGTAAAACATCCCCATGGGAAGATCGATTTTAATTTGTTAGTTGCTAGATATTTAGTTCCGGATGTTGTTAATAGATGGCGTTAGTAAAATTCATTCACGCTATCAAATGATACATGTAAATCTAAGTAAATGTAAGTAAGTAGGATTTGTAAGAAATCGATCTCTACCGCGGGCGAAGCTGCGGTCAAAATCTAGTAACACATAAATATGACGTACAGGACTCACTGAAAATCAGCACCGTAGCCAACACTACGGCATCATGCTGAGTGGGCTCCTTTTTCTAGGCCACTGGACACATGCGAGCATAATGTAGCAATAACTTTGTATTTGTAATGTAGCTATATGTTTGTTTTTTTTTTTTAATTGGTTCTTTTTAAGTATATATTTCTTGTAATTGTATTCGTGGCCAATAAAAAATATTCTATTCAAATAAAAAATATTCTATTCTATATGGTGTTTTATAAAAAATAACTGGAAAACAACAATCTCTCATAGTCATCACTTACATCAAAGAGAAAGAGTTCTTTTCTTTCTTTTGTTAGTCTACCAATTATCTTAATTTTTAGTTTGACATAGATTAGTAAAGTACCTATATTTTAACGCTGATTGTATTTGTGGTGGAAATAAACAATTTTATTATTATTATTATTAAAAAAAACTTAGCCTTATCAATAAATAATGTAAGTCAGTGTATTTTCTTTTTCTTTTAAATGGAAATGTTTGTGCAAGTTGTGTTTGCCTTAAAAGGTTAAATGTATACTTAGTTCCTAGTTAGATTTAAGAAAAATTGTGTTAATGTTACTACATTAACACACAATTTTTACATACTTCTGCCAGTGGTTATTATACTTAATAACCACTGGCAGACCTTAAAAATAAATAAATAAATTATTATTATTATTATTGACGTATGTAAGTATGTAAAAATTGTGTGGTCTTAGAATTACAATTAACGAATTTTTAGGAGTGGTTCGATATTTATTATGAATAATTTTTAACCGACTTCAAAAAAAGGAGGACGTTCTCAATTCGACTGTTTTTTTTATGTTTGGTACCTCAGAACTTTGGACTGGGCGAACCGATTTTGATGATTGTTTTTTTAATCGAAAGCTGGTGGCTGTGTCATGTGTCATGGCTGGTGTCATGGCTGGTGTCATGTGGTCCCACATAAATTTTATTGAGATCTGACAATGGCATCCATGAGAAAACCACATAAGTCGTAAATTTGTGTTAAAATGTGCGCGACAAATTGACGAATAACTCAATATCACGCCAACCGATTTCGATGATTCTTTTTTTAATCGAAAGCAGGTGCTTGTCATGTGGTCCCACATAAAGAACGAGATTTGACAAGTAGTTTTTGAGACTCTGAAGTCGGTTATTTTTTGTTAGTAAAATTTAGATTATGCTATCCGGTAAATTATGCCAACGGTAGCGGTATCAGTATGTTATTGATGATAATGACGACCTTCGTCATTATTGACCTTTCAAATGTTTCAGTTTTTAGATTAGCCAAACATTTTTTGTATTATTTGCCATCACATCAGTAATAATTCATTATTATACACAGAGATAATGAAGGTGTTTGGATATTTTTATATCGATGTTTTCGAGCGTAATATTTTGACCAAAAAATTTAAATGAATGGACCGCAAATATAACTTTGCGAATAATTGTGTACGTTAGAGTTATGAGATAGTTATTGTGTCTTATAGAAATAACATAACAAAATGTATGTCGCTTAAAATAAAAACACGTTTCCTATACCTCCTGCTGCTTCGATTTTCTTCTCCAGCACATTCAGCATCTGTTGACCAACTTCGTTCATGAAGGGCACCATCAGCTTTATCTTGGAGCTGGTGAAAGTTGGACTGAGGGTCGACCGCATATCCTTCCATTCTTGCCCTGGTGAAAATATTCTGAATAATTTATGGACCTCTACATCGACGACCAAATCTACTATAAAGAAACATTCAACAGAGCGAATGTCAGCCGACGAGACAGCGACAACACATACAACGACCAGTCTTAACACATTAAAACCCGTTTTATTCTTCAAGAGATGCTGCTCCACATTAAAACATATCATAGTCATATTTAGTGACAAAATAACAAGCTAAAATATTGTGATTGGGTTTCTATACCGGTTAACTATACCACTCTCTTAGAGTCAGCCGCTAAACGACTCGTCATTTTCCAGGTGGGTGGTTGAAATCTAGTTCTTTCTCAAATCAAGTTTTCTCTGTATCACCAAAGAGGTGATACCTTTTGTGGAACTGAGGTAGCTCGTTCGCTCGTTTGGCAGCCGACAAACATGCGTAAAAATGTATCACATTGCATCTTTAAAACAGTAGACCAGTTATAAAATGTAATGTCTGGTGAGCAACAGCACACAGCATATTTTGGACCTACGTTTCTGGTACGTTTTGTTGCATGTGAATAACCATTTTATTTACTCTGTGTAGTGGCTCTGTCCGCTCTATTCAGCATTGTTTTTGTTAGGATGCAAATATATTGCGATGTACCTACTAGCAGCGTACTAAAATTTTAGGAAGCTGAGTTTGTAGTATGAGTTTATCTTGATACTAGCTGTGTTATATAACCTAAAGCCTTCCTTGATAAATGGATTATCCAAAACCAAAAGAGTTTTTCAATTCGAACCAGTAGTTCCTGAGATTAGCGCGTTCAACCAAACAAACAAACTCTTCAGCTTTATAATATTAGTAAAGATAACCTTACCTCTCAAAGAAAACAAATTTCTCGCGAATATCGGCTCCTTCTTCTCGTCAACTAATCCACGATGATCAAGAAAATGCTCGAAGTCTTTAACGGTGATCTGCTTTATCAAATCCAGGTCTCGAACGACCAGTATCGGGTCCAGAAGTTCATATCTCCCAACAATTCTTCGTGGAAAGGTAAAAAACACGTTTACAGATTATTATTTATTATTATCTATAGCTGATTATTATAACTACTGTAAAAAATGCCACATTATAGCTTATAAAACCAGGCAATCTGCTTTCTAAATTTACGAAATATCATAGGGAAACTAAAACTTACTTCTCTTCAGGATACTTGAAGTACAACTCCTCGATATCATGAACAATATGTCTTTGTCTTGTGAATACACGGAACATGTTGCCCATTAAGGGAAGTGGCGTGATGGTTTTGACCCCATAGCTGCTAAATCTGGAGTACACTTGGCGGAGGTACAGCGCCAAGGCCAAGAAGAAGACCACCGTCCATATCATCAGAAGCATGATCTGGAGAAAGATGTCGATTTAAACAAGTTGATAGCTTCAAAACTAAATGCATGTTTTTATGTCAATGTTACTAAAGTAAAAATAATTGTGGCTGTGCTTTTAACCGTTAAGAAGTTCTTTTGTCTAAAGCCAAACCTGTGTAGTACCAGATCGAGCTAATCACAAAAATATATCGTCATCAGAACTAAAGCAATATAAATATGTCAACTCTTATGGATAGGACAAAAGTGGAGTTAAGCTTTCAAGAACTTATGTCAGAACTTATGTTATTGCAAATTTTCTCAATAAACAGACCATTGTGTTTAACTGTATGTATACCATGTACGAGTAGGTAATTAATAATCAAATTAATTAAAGTCATTATTTACTCGATCAAAACACTTACTATTTAATGATGATTCGTCCGCAGGAGATAAAAATAGTTGTATTAGTCGTATCAAAAATAAATCAGACTACTTGTCGCTTGAGATTTAACAAGAAATGTAGGTGTTGTCAATAAGCAGTATGTATGGCGACTAACCCCTATCAGGACTAACCAGCATAATATACATATGATGCGCAACGTTATCGAAGATTTTTGAAGTTATACTTCTTTAGGCGCGTTATGAAATAAATGGAAAAAAGCGGCCAAGTGCGAGTCGGACTCGCCCATGAAGGGTTCCGTAGTAGCAAGTAACATAATATAAAAGTTCTTGAAGTTCGTTGTAACTTTGATCGAGGTGAATTGCGGTTTACGATTTATGACGTATTAAAAAAAACTACTTACTAGATCTTGTTCAAACCAATTTTCGTTGGAAGTTTGCATGGTAATGTACGTCATATATTTTTTTTAGTTTTTTCATTCTCTTATTTTAGAAGTTACAGGGGGGGGGGACACACTTTTTACCACTTTGAAAGTGTCTCTCGCGCAAACTATTCAGTTTAGAAAAAAATGATACTAGAAACCTCAATATCATTTTTAAAGACCTATTCATAGATACCCCACACGTATGGGTTTGATGAAAAAAAAATTTTTGAGTTTCAGTTCAAAGTATGGGGAACCCCCAAAATTTATTGTTTTATTTCTATTTTTGTGTGAAAATCTTAATGCGGTTCACAGAATACATCTACTTACCAAGTTTCAACAGTATAGTTCCTATAGTTTCGGAAAAAAGTGGCTGTGACATACGGACGGACGGACAGACAGACAGACAGACAGACAGACAGACATGACGAATCTATAAGGGTTCCGTTTTTTGCCATTTGGCTACGGAACCCTAAAAATGATGAGAGTGAAATTTTAAGATTTGTGACACAAAAGGTGACGAAAAACGTCACAACAGGTGATTTTTTAACGCGCGTTTGTAAAAAACATTTTTTTAATATTGTTGTAAAAAGAGTAGGTAATTGATTGACAAACTGATTAACGTAACAAGCGAAGGGTAATTATCAGACGGGACCATCAAAGGAGACACCGATAGGTTGCCGGCCGAGAGAGAAGAGAGAAAAAGAACTGGCTCTCAAGCCCGTAGACAGAACAAGACGAGTCGTAGCGGCTGATTGAAGCAGGAGCAAGATAGCTGGGGTCAGCAGGGTTATAAATCGTATTGTTAGATTGCGTCATTGCGTCGCAAATTTTATTCCCGGAGTAGCCTTGAACGAGGCCAGTTATGAGACACGATATTTGTTACGAGACAGCAGCGGATTTTAAATTTTGTGAATTAAAAAAAAATATTTCGCTGTGAAGCAATCTATAAACAGTAAGTTCATTTGTTTATGAGAATATATTGCCACACAATGACATTCAGTTATAAGTAATTGTGTTTTGAATATGAACTATGAATTATATTACCGAGAAAATGCAACTTTTTTTAACTAAACAACAACAACGATGAAGTTGCAGTCTTAATTCATAATTAAATTAAGTAGTTATTGTCGAAATGGTCTTTCTTTCTAAGTAACACATTATGGAACTTCGAATAACATCAAAATAAAATCTTGTCAGGGTTCTTCAGTACCACACAAGTTAAATACATTTCTAATTGTCATTGACCACCCACAGTTTTCGAAACGTCTCAATTGTTATTGGGAGCAGACAACCAAGCAGATGAGTCACCTGATGGTAAGTGATCACTGCCGCTCTTGGACATTAGCAATACGTCGCCAACGCGTGGCAGGTCAGGAAGCAATGGACCTGCTTCTTGAAGAACCCTATATCATAACAGAGAAGAAAGACCGATGTGGGAAGTTCGTTTCACAGTTTACACGTGCGGGGTAAGAAGTGATGGGAAACCAAAATGTGGACGAAACCCAGGTATCCAGGTGGTGTTGGTGGTACCTAGTTTTACACCGTGTTGAGCAGTGACGAAAATTGACTACAGGTGAATTCATTTTTGATTTTCATTTCAGGATATGCTGATACTGATATGGACGGTGGTACTCATCGCAGCGCTGACGCTGTACTTCCGCCAAGTGTACTCCAAGTTCAGCAGACATGGAGTCAAGGCTCTCAGGCCTCTTCCCCTCGTGGGCAACATGTTCGGAATACTGACGAGGCAAAAACATTTCACTGACGATCTTCTAGAACTATATTTCAGCTTTCCAGAAGAAAGGTAAAGTAAAGGGAATTCGTGTATTTATGAATAGTGAAAGCTTGCCCGCGTGGGTGTTCCGCCCACATGCAATATAGGTGTCTTCAAGAGAAGCTTGAATAGTCTTTTACTAAGGTAGTGCACTCTTCATCTTGGACTTCATCGCCACTTACTTGAGGTGGTATTGTAGTCAAGCATTAACTTATCCCATGAATAAAAATTAAAATGTGTGCAATTCGCACGTGGTATAACACACGTGGAAGTGAAACCTTCAAAAAAATTTTTTGTGAAACCTTCTTGGCTAGCAACGCGTTGGTGACGCCCCTGCGTTGCTAATTTCGGTGATCATTGATCATCAGGTGACCTGTCTGCTCGTTTGACTGGTCACAACATAAAAAAGATCACGACTTTTTTTGCCGTATTGGGGCGGCTTAGAATACTAACCCCAATCCCTTGCTGGAAGGGTGTCGTAAAAGGTGACTAAATCCGGCCCGCTGGTGGTAGGATACCTCACCTCGGAGGGATTAAATTAGTGATATTGATTTTAATAGTTTATTAATAACATTATCACTATTATTATTTGTCTGTGGGATACGTCTGGATTGCAACCACCCTCAAGTTTGAGTCTGCCGCCAAACGACTTGGCTGAGGGCTTGAGTACCAGTTCTCTCCCCTTCCCCATTTTTCTACTCCCATGTGCAGTGACTCATTGGCGTTTCCTTGGAACCAACGAATTTTTGAGGCACCGTTGCTTGTGTGGACGTGATGTGTTGGCGTGGCGACCAGGGAGACCTGATGAAACGGCTGACTTGCCGCAGGCCGTCCGAAAGGTAGTACAGGGCCCCGAACCCAGAGAACACCTGTAACCTCTGGTCTGGGAGGCTGTCCCACCAATCGGCGCATAATCCCGTCGCGTGGACCCCGTGCCGGAGTAAGAGCCCGGTGTGGTATCCGGTGTTCACGCTCGGGAGGGATCAGTGGCCCTTCCGTCGGCTACGCCAGCAATTCATTGAATATCACCCCTTGCTAGCACAGTGTCACAAATTCAAGCCTTGTTAAAGCAAGTGGCAACGCTGATATCCCTACCACATTGAATGTCAACATGTGCAATATTAGGTGAATTCATAGCAATCTCAATGTTGTCCACCACCATCTAGAGACAGCAAAGCCGGCTGTGGCGCATTTGTGGATTTCTCTACAAAAATACCTCACGAAATAGCAAAAAATGTTAAATTCAAGCCATCAGATTGCTATTGCTATCACGTGATGTAAAATGCCTGAATTTTAAATCTATTGTATGTATTGAGAAAAAAATGCGGGCAAAGTCGCGGAAAATGATTATATTTTTTCCGTCAGCTGTATCGTCTACTCTGGTTCAAACGATACATTTTTCTTCCGCAGTTTTGTTGGAAGGTATGAATTCCTGAATTCTATGGTTGTGGTCCGGGACTTGGACTTGATAAAGAAGATCACCGTTAAAGACTTCGAACATTTCCTCGATCATCGCGGATTTGTTGGTGAAAACCAGCCAATATTTGCAAGGAATTTATTCTCATTGAAAGGTACCTACATATTTATGTACAACCTTTGCCATAGCAGACCTTGTATGTCTTCCTATGATAACATCGTTGTCCTCATCAACATTTTTCCCTTTTGTTAAGAACACAGGCACGGGCTGTATTTATAACTGCTTGTATGAGTAAACAATAAAAAAGCAGTGATAGCCTAGCGGTTAGAACGTTGGTCTCCAGAACGAAGGGGTCCGAGTTTAAATCCTGGCACGCACCTATAATTTTCAAATATTAAATCTACCAATTCGCAATTGGCCATCGTGGTAGACTATGGTCTATACCCCTCACATTGTGAGAGGATACCCCGAGCCCAGCAGTGGGACAATTATGGGTTTTTACTTTGCTTTCTTTGTATCATTACCTAATAGGAAAGAGTATCTACCTACCTACTATTATACGTTAGTATATTAGTTCATTGATTATACCATGTTTAGTTTTTTATATCAGATTTGTTTTTTCAATTATTTCATATTGAGAATTTTTTCACCAGGGCAAGAATGGAAGGACATGCGGTCGACCCTCAGTCCAGCTTTCACCAGCTCCAAGATCAAGCTCATGGTGCCCTTCATGGAAGAAGTTGGTCAACAGATGCTGAAAGTGCTGGAAAAGAAAACTGTAGCGGCAGGAGGTTAACAGAATCGTATTTATTTCTGAAAACAATTAATAATAACTACTAATATGACTTACAAAACCAGTAAAGTCATTGTACCAATATTCACCTGGCATATAAATATTTCTTAACTCACTAATCACTGCACCGGCCAAATTGATTGAACTCGGAAACGTGCAGTTGGCAGACGGGGTCTTTATCAATTGCGCTATAGGGTCATCTCTAGGAATATAACATTTATTATTACACTGTTGACCAGCCCCGGTGTCACCTGGGTTTACCAATATAGATCATTGACCAATAATAATAAAATAAGAACAACAATAACAATAACGTTACCAAAATGGTTGTAGCTAAAGAGGGTCAAATTATTTAATATTACTTGTACCAATATAAATTATAACCATGTCTCGATTTTCGTTGTCATATTACTCGTATGTCAGATGATTCAATTGGATGATTCATATGAGCCGTCTAAATAAATTAAGGATCACGGTCAACCAGTTCAGCACAGTTGGATTCACTTGTAATCAAAAATATCTTCATGACAATGTTCACCACACTAATAATACGTTGGGAAAATTTATAGGCAAAATTAAGATAAGATTCAAAACTTACTCATGTAAAGACACTTTCCCGAACAGGCTTTATCGATGTAGATGTCAAAGATCTGACCACTCGCTATGCCAATGACGTCATCGCTTCCTGTGCCTTCGGGCTGAAGGTGGACTCCCACACCGACGAGAAGAACACCTTCTACGAGATGGGGAAGTCTGCAGCCACGTTTAAGCTTAAACAGCTTCTCGTGTTGTTCCTGTTCGCAATCAGTCCCGCTGTTGTGAAGGTTAGCTATTACTGCTAAGTAAGATAAAGTCAAGATTCGTTAGTCTCTTTGACGCCCTTTAAAATATTTTTTAATCTATACTTCTATACTAATGTATAAAGCGGAAAGATTTGATTTTTTTAACCGACTTCAAAAAAAGGAGGAGGTTCTCAATTCGACTGTATTTTTTTTTTTTATGTTTGTTACCTCAGAACTTTGGACTGGGCGAACCGATTTTGATGATTCTTTTTTTTAATCGAAAGCTGGTGGCTGTCATGTGGTCCCATATAAATTTTATTGATATCTGACAATGGCATCCATTAGAAAACCACATAAGTCGTAAATTTGTGTTAAGATGTGCGTGACAAATTGACGAATAACTCAATATCACGCCAACCGATTTCGATGATTCTTTTTTTAATCGAAAGCAGGTGCTTGTCATGTGGTCCCACATAAATTTGAACGAGATTTGACAAGTAGTTTTTGAGAATTTGAAGTCGGTTATTTTTTGTTAGTAAAATTTAGATTATGTTTGCATTGAATAGGCTCCGAAACTACTGAACCGATTTGAAAAATTATTTTACTGTTAGAAAGCTACACTATCCCCGGTGAACATAGGCTATATTTTCAAAAAAATAGGGATCCTTAGAAAAACTCCAATAATGTAACCCAAGGTGTAAAAAAATCAGAAAACCGAAGCAAAGCGAGGGCGGTTACTTGTCATTAATAATAATAATAAACTTTATTTGCTTCTTAATAACATGAATTCCAATAAACATAATGATAACGATGATCCTGCAAAAGTTAAAAACTGTGTTGCAGTGATCAACGCCCTCCCGTAACACTGAGTTCCATTATATTTCACAGATTACAATATGCACAACATAGTAAAATAAATGATATGAATGAAATGAATGCAAATTTACATTACGTTTATCTCATTAATTAATTCATGTTTCTGTTAAGTTCACAAAAAAACACCATCGTCAGAATTGCCTCGAGCGCTTTTTTGTCCAGATAAATTATATTTCTATACAATAATACTTTTAGGATTTTTGTGGAAGAACATTTAAAATCATCATTAAATGGCTACTGTTAAATCGCTTTGTACAATTGATTTGTTTTTTATTTAGATACTGAATCTCACCTTGCTTAGTGAGGCGACAACAAAATTCTTCACGAGCCTGGTTCTGGACACCATGGGCGAGCGGGAAGCCAAGAACATCATCAGGCCGGACATGATCCATCTGCTGATGCAGGCTAAGAAAGGTGATTCTGTGGAATATAATATTCTAACTCTATTGCAACTTGTAAATCGCAAAAAAAAGAAAAACATTTTCAAAAAATATGACGCATCAAAGCTTGCCAACTGATGTCAAATATTAGATTTACGTCCACATTGAAGTTTTAATCCACAATTGGCCATCGTGGTCAACTAAGACTTATTATATCTCTCGACTCGCCGAACTTGACGACTTTAGATTCGTGATCTCTTTAAAAGCTCATTCTTAATCTTTACTATTTCAACAACAGTCGTGCAACGTTTCCCTTCCAGCGGAGTCCTGTATTGTTACAAAAAGAAGCCATAGCGATCGCCCTTAAACTTTAATAGAAAAAAAAATACAAAATATTAACTATGCAGTCTTAAAACTGGCAATATATTTTTAATTTATTGATGTCGGGGCCTCAAAATAACAAAATTCATGTCATACTTAAAAATTATACAAAAATTACATTAAAAATGGCAATACGAAGATATCCATCAGTATATGCAAGACATACAATATATTAAGTTAGTATTAGTCTACTTTGCAACAATCCGCGTTTAACATGTATGATGGTATATACTTTAAAACATGCGTGGCACCTCCCTCCCTCCCACAACGGAAACATGCACTACAATAATTAAACTTATATACCAACATACATACCAGCACCAACACGTGTTTCGCCCCGAAACGGAGCATCATCAGGGTAAGTTGACTCTACGATGGTTAGTCGGAAAGTGAGCATCGTTCACTGAGCGTGGCGTATTTATACCCAACTCTAAATAATAATCTATAAGTAAGTCTAATTTCGCTAAACATCTAATAGAATCAGGTCACAGTTTAACTAGTAACCATACATATAATATATTACATAAATCTGATAAGGGTTTTAAATTAAGTATACTAGAGCAGTTAGAAATAATAAAACATAATAATAATCCAAGTTTTACACTGCTGAATGAACAAATAAATGTATCCAACTCGCCTTTACTGAGGATTTTCAACAGTACACATCACCAGATTACGTCAGACCCGGTTCCTGCCGGCGTGAATCACTAATTGATTGATTGATTAATTAATCGATTGATTAATTGATTGAATAATTAATTAATTACTAATTATTACAACATCATTAGATAATCAGTGGGCGAGTTGGGTATAAATACGCCACGCTCAGTGAACGATGCTCACTTTCCGACTAACCATCGTAGAGTCAACTTACCCTGATGATGCTCCGTTTCGGGGCGAAACACGTGTTGGTGCTGGTATGTATGTTGGTATATACGTTTAATTATTGTAGTGCATGTTTCCGTTGTGGGAGGGAGGGAGGTGCCACGCATGTTTTAAAGTATATACCATCATACATGTTAAACGCGGATTGTTGCAAAGTAGACTAATACTAACTTAATAACAATGGATTTCCGCAAAGTAACGCCTGATACTATTAACTACATACAATATATACGAATATTACAAAGGTGTTTACATAAATCCGTAAACAATCCAGAGTTATCATAAGTACCTGTAACTGATAAAGCAAGTGCTGTTTGAGTTAATTATCACAAGAACAAAACATTAGCTCACGTGGGCTACCCATTGTATTGAGAAAATTTAAAGTTTAAAGTTCATAATTTAAATTTTCAGAATTCAAAATGATAAATATATTTTATGCATAAATATGCCCATTAATAAACGCTTCTGAAACGCTGTTATTAATACGTCTTTTATCAAAATACATAGGTCTAACAATTGAGTAACTCATAACGACTCTTATATCTTATCTTACTTCAGGACAACTATCGCACGAAGACCACTCGAATGGAGATACTAAAGAAGCTGGTTTTTCGGTTGTCGAAGAATCTTCAGTTGGCAAGAAAAGTCATGCAAGAGGTAATTTTTTTTTAAACTAGGGGACGGTGGATTGGAGGCCATGTGTAGCCACATATTATTATCTATTGTCTGTTCCGATTGCTTCCAGTTTCATTTAAATTTCTTGACTTTATAAACAGTGTGAATATGAAAAATTTAAGGATTTCCATAAGTTTCACTTTATATAATTACGTTACAAAATTAATCACTTTAGCAATTTCATTTCAGTATGGTCGGACGATGACCTGATTGCCCAAGCGGTCCTATTCTTCATCGCCGGTTTTGAAACGATATCTTCAGCTATGTCGTTCTCCCTTTACGAGATAGCCATGCACCCGGAGGTGCAGGAACGCTTGGCTCAGGAGATCAAGGAGTTTGACGCGAAGAACAACGGAAAGATCGACTACACCTCCATACAGAACATGACCTACTTGGACATGGTCGTATCTGGTGGGTAGTATTTGCTCTGTTATTTTATTATAAGAAAATTAAATAAATAGAAGATGAGAAAGTAAAAATACTCATCTCGCGATATATTATTGCAGTACGAAATGATAGAATTAGGTGTAGTAACTAATCTAAGTCATCTTCCCACCCGAATGCTTCGTAAGATCAGTTTCAAAATCAGATTGGTGACAATTTTGCTCAAACCAAAAAGTCCTCTAAAAGACAATATTATAACAATCAGTATCTTCATCAACTATTCTATATCATTATTTTTATTTACAGAGGTTCTTAGACTTTGGCCTCCGGCAATGATTTTGGACAGGCAGTGCGCCAAAGACTACAACATGGGCAAGCCAAACGAAAAAGCTACTTCCGATTACATTGTGAGATGATTATTAATAATGATTTACTAATCCTGTGCACTTTACACTGATAAATATTTATGGCACAGATTATATTAATGTTGTGCAAATAATTATGTGCGACTCTCTTTGTAATTCAGTTTGCCTTTAAAACGTACTAAAAGCTACGTCAGTAAGTAGCTACGTCTACTAGTATAAATTTAAAAATAAAAAAATGTGTGCAATTCACACGTGGTAGAAGTAAAACCTTCAATTTTTTTTGTTTTCAAGATAATGAGACGAATGTAAAATTTCGGGAAGATGATAAATGTAGGTTTCACTAATCTACTTCACTCCGCTCCGCTCCGCCCCGCCCCGCTCCGCTCCGCTCCCCTACCCTACCCCTGTACAATGCTTCCTATCCCACTTTAGAATTTACATATGTGTTTGTCTCTTTTTACTGGACAGTTTCGTTTCATAAAATTTCAAGTTACCCCCGTACTAAAGAAGATTTCACTTCAAAAACACCTGCTATCAAAAAAACTATCATGATATACCTTTTTGAAAACCTTATGATACGCTCTTTAATTTAATATCCATATGGCATTATTCGATTTATTTTTATTTTTTGATACTTCAAACAATAGCATCTCAGAGCCATATTTGTTATTTTTAATGTCATCTATCTAAGAACACTTGGGTTCATTATATTGGGAACATTGGGACCACTATATAAATTAGTCCAGGGGTTTGGAAGATATGAGGTAATAAAGAATATTACAGGCAAACATACATACATACAAGATACGCGAGAAAAACATAACCCTTACTTGGCAGTCGGGCAAAAACAAGAGCTTTTATTACACTCGCTGTATAACAATTATATTAATACTAGCTGCCCGGACAGACTTCGTTGTATCAAAACTTTTTTATTTTGAGATGTAAGCTATCCTATCTTTTAAGCTAGATCAAACTGCACACGGTGTGCAAATTTGATTAAAATCGGTTCAGTAGTTTAGGAGTCCATCGCGGACAAACAACGTGACACGTAATTTATATATATTAAGATTATCATCGACTATTTGTATATTATCATTATCATGCCATTGTACTTAACCGACACGAAAGCTCAATTAGGAGAGTAAAAATAATTTTGAGAAATTGTATTCACAATTTGTAATGTATATTATAACTATGCAATTAGGATAGTAAAAAAAATTTGAAATATTGCATTAAAAATTGTAATGTATATTTTATGCATAATTCAAGTATACATATACTGAAACGTAATGTTTGATTTGATAGTATTTTTTTAGCTTACAAACAGTGCTCCAGCTATTGTATGTCAGCACAAATAAAAGGTGCTCAAGAACTTAAGCAATATTTATATAACGGAGAGTTGTTTCATTGTATGCTTATTCTTAACCAACTGAACATTCCTCGTTGTAGATCCGTAAAGGAGAAAGCGTGTTAATACCAACGTATGCGATCCATCATGATCCACAATACTTCCCTGATCCGGAGAAGTTCGATCCTGAACGCTTCTCGGAGGAGAACAAGCATCAGATAAATCCTTTCGCCTACATGCCGTTTGGACTCGGACCCAGGAACTGTATAGGTAGGTCCTATCCTAACTTTTTATCACGAATGATTGCGCATGTATTTAGAACTAATGCTTCGCCCACGGCCTTGCCCATGTTTTCCAGCATAATAAGTATTTGTCCTATTCCAGATTATCGTCCAAATGTATGCTAAATTTCAGTAAAAATCCATTCAGTAGTTTCAGCGTGAAAGAGTTAGGCTATCCACCCACGACCGATAATTCGGTGACCGATTTTTTGTAGGAGAAAAATAGAACGTACTCTTAGCAATAGTGCAACGCACACGTCCTACTAAAAGTCGGTCAAAAATAATATGGCAGGAAACATCGGCCCGATTATCTATCCTACAAAAAAGTCTGACGTTGGCGAGAAGCGTTACAATGATCTAATATACAAAAATCTCGTATCACATGAGTGTTTCTAGTCGGTCTCCTTGTAAACTGTTTGAGCTATTTTTATAATTTTTTGGTGTACATATGTATATTTGGTAGATATGAGAATAGGTTGTAAAGTATACATATTTCATACCACTGGGTGATTAAGGTGTCCCTATCCAGAAAATTTTTGACAGCACAAAGTTTACCGACTCAGGTTGTTATCCATACTAATATTATAAATGTGAAAGTGTGTTTGTTTGTTTGTTTGTCCGTCTTTCACTTCGCAACGAAGCTGTTATATGGTATGGTTTTTGTGTGTGGAGATAGTGAGGAAGGTGGAGAGTAACGTAGGCTACTTTTTACCGCGGTAAAAAATTCCCATGGGAAGATCGATATTTTGTTAGTTGCTAGATATTTAGTTCCGGATGTTGTTAATAGATGGCGTTAGTAAAATTCATTTGAAAGTTCTCAGAAAAGTAAGTAAGTAGGATTTGTAAAAAATCGATCTCTACCGCGGGCGAAGCTGCGGGCAAAAGCTAGTCTATATAATCTATGTAATATTAGATACATTGGAATAAACCATGCAATTATAGTAATTCTTTTCAGGATCGCGCTTCGCTCTGTGTGAACTAAAGATGCTGATATACCAGATTCTGCTTCGAATGGAAGTGTTCCCGTCCGAGAAACTCCGACGGCCTATCAAACTGACTAAGGAAGGTTTTACCATTAATATAGAGGGTGGCCACTGGGTACGTTTCAAGGGTCGGAACTAGAAAATGGAAACTTGAAGCTTTGGAAAGCTTTAATTATTTTATATTTAAGATCTTAGATTACATTAGTTTATTTTTTATATAAGAGAGATAATATTATTTTGTGTGTATAATGTATAATGTATATCAATATTTTTATTTTATTTAGACGTATAATAAAATTTTGCTTAGTAGTCTCATAAATATGTACAAAGTTCTGTTGGGGAAAATCTTTAACATTACCGCTCCACTCACCGTGGAAAATTGATCAAATAAATGATGAAAAATATTATTCTAATAAAACATCCCCATTTCGTGTTTTATTCTGACAACCCGATCTTAAAATTTGGATCTTTTTTTGACAAAAATGAATAGCAGATATCCTTACCTTATCCTTATTTTCTCACCTGACATCTCGTTGGTGAGGTTCCTTGTGCTTTGAACGGCCATAAATAGGTGACGGTGACCATTTACTATCAGGTGGTCCGTGGTGCATCTACAATACAGCGCTAGAGACATTTCATATAGTCGATCCTTTAGCATCATCATCAAATCATCTGGTTTTGACAATAAGATTACAAGCTAAGTAACACAGGTACATAATAAATGGATTATGGCGCAGCAGGACATAAAGAGAAAATAAAAAAGAGTGCGTGTACTTATGTACGCGCGTGAGAAATTATACTTCTTTGACATAATTAAATAAATATTTAATTTTATAACGTGTATCAGTTTTAATTATTTTTGAAAAACTATTTTGTATTAAATAAAAACAAAAAACATTAATAATAAATTATCTGTATAAACCATGTATAAACATTACTTGTGTACTACCTATGTTTACACAAGTACAAACTAGATGGCGTTGTTCAGGAACCTGAATCACGCTGTTGAGCCTGTGAGATTTGTATAAGTAAAAACATTAAATTTTAAAAGAGGTAAAGATAATAAGAAGCTAGGGCCATCTATCCAGTGCTTTCTTTCATACCCCCTCCATGGTAGCGTTAAATGTTTAACGCAACCTTGTTGCAAGTCGCATAAGAAGTATAACTTCAATAATGAAAATAATTAGGAAAGGAGAAATATAATAATAATTGTTAATTATACTCTATAGTTATTGTTAACATGAATTTCAATGTCATCTAAAGTGATGACATGTGAGATAAAAAATCAAATCTAATAGTGTTCGTTGTTATCGTATTTATACACACACGCAAGCTTGCCCACAGCCAGTTGTCTTCATTAGTCTGTTGAACCATCTCGCTGTTGACAATAATACATAGTCCTATGTAATCGAATGGACAATTTTGTGATTGTGATACCTACATTAAAAATATATTTTCCTGTCTCCATCTGTACCTGGCCTGCAAATTTCTAAGCAGTGAGTTTCTTTATTATTTAGTTCTTATAATATTTATTATCGGCTATTTATACAGCCTCTTTTTTAGTTTAGATAAAGTGTTACCTCTTCTCGATGTCGAGAAAAACAAATAGGAATTTAAAATTTAGTTAAATAACTATAGCAAGACCGTAGTCTGTAGAGAAATATTATAATATTACAGTATATTGCTAAAAAGTCATATTATTTTATTTGATCATTTATCTAATAAACTGTTATTACTTATATGTAACTCACTGATAATGGAAATGAAGAGATTCGTGTCATAACAAAACAAATTATTCAAAAGTAAGTTCTTTGAAAAAGGGTATTATGTCTGAATATTAAAATTATTGACAGTGATGAAATATATTCAGCGGATTTCTTGCGCTGCTCTTCGCGCACACTACATACATAGCGGTGATATTACCTTGGTCTAAGATCCGAACTAGAAGCGACTTGCACTCACCTATTATTCAGTTAGTATAGTACGAGTAATTTAGTATACTAAAAATACGTCGCGAGTGGGTTGGCTAAAAAATAATGACCATATATTAATGACCCTATATCTTCTATACTTTAATAAAATTCAAAGGGAAAATTTACTGTACATTGAATATTTAAAAAAAAATTGATTAGGGGGTACTTCAACAACATGTTAGAGCACAAAAATATTTTTTTTTAGAATTATTGTCTGTCTGTCTGTTTGTTTGTCTGTCCAGGCATCACAAGATAACCCTTGAACGGATTTCGATGAAAATTGGTAAAGTTGTTATTAATACTCCGGATCATATTTGAGGATACTTTTTATCCCGGAAAATTAAAAGGTTTCCCCGGGAAACGGGATGAAAGTTTGTATGGAATATTTTTAAAAAAATCTACCGATTTGCTTCAAATTTACATCAAATGTTCCTTGCTTAAATTTATGGAACACATATTTTTCAGCTTTTCAAAATTTTATAAAAAAAAATACAAATTAATGTGAATATTGCTTATTTTTCAAAACCCGCTCCTGGAGGAATCCTTTGTGATTTTATCGTGGGTTTCAGTATATAAATTACTAAATATAAGTACTTCAATATAAATTCACCGTTTTTAAAATTTCCTTATACAAGAGGTACAAATAAGGTAAAACATAATTTCCGTATGCGAAGCTGCGGGCAACAGCTAGTATACCCTATACTTATTGTCTTTCTATGGCGTTTTCTCGTCCCATGGTTTCAGGGCCTTTTTGAAATTAAAGTTTCCATCAGACTCATAAATCCCTTCGAATCTATTTTATTTTTTTCATTTTTCGTTTCATTTCAGGCCATGCTGTTCCTGATATGGACGGTGGTGCTATTCGCAGCGCTGATGCTGTACCTCCGCCAAGTCTACTCCAGGTTCAGCAGACATGGAGTCAAGACTCTCAAGCCCGTTCCCTTCTTCGGCAACATGTTTGGAATGGTCACGAAACAAAAGCATGTAGTTGATGAACTTAATGATCTGTATTTCAGTTTCCCAGAAGAAAGGTGAGCAATTTCTTTTTACTAAATTCATCAGTAATGTATAAAAGAATTGGGTCATGATTTGCAGAGTGGAATAGGTAACATGCGTGATATTATATTTGGAGAAGAACAGCACAGGTTTTAAATGGATTGGGGTCTAAGTTTTCTATACATGGCTGAATCCAAACCAACTTATGCTACTATTTCCTTCCCTTTCTTCCTCCATACTAACTTATACTAATACTTATTTCCCTCTCCATCCACAGTGACAAGTCCTTCATGGTGTATAAGCTTCACTGAAAAATGTTGAATTGTCTGTTCTCAATATTATTCTTCGCCAAAAATACAATTAGTCCTTTGTGATCACATTAAAGATGGCCTACTACTATGCATTTGGTTGAAGTTTCGTAACACCACAGAAAAAACAATAGTACCTACTTATAAATAAGTAGTAAGACTAACAATTTTCTCCTGCAGATTTGTTGGAAGATATGAACTTGTGAATCCGATGCTGGTAGTTCGTGACTTGGAGCTGGTGAAGAAAATCACGATCAAAGATTTCGAACACTTCCTGGATCATCGCGGATTCGCTGACGAGAAAAATGAGCCGCTATTTTCAAGAAATTTATTTTCATTAAGAGGTAGATGTTATATTGCTATTCATAGAATTTCACTTTCCCGATCTCTTAATAATTTAACAACAAGCTATCTTCATAAATACAAGTATCTGCATAATTATATGAGTTAAAGTACAATACTGACACAATTTTTTCCAAAATTTATTTAGGTTGTATTTTTGAGAATATTTTCACCAGGACAAGAATGGAAGGACATGCGGTCGACCCTCAGTCCAGTTTTCACCAGCTCCAAGATCAAGCTCATGGTGCCCTTCATGGAAGAAGTTGGTCAACAAATGCTGAAGGTGCTGGAGAAGAAAATTGAAGCGGCAGGAGGTAAACATGATTCTTTTAACCTTGGAAATTAATTGACCATGTACATTCTTTCCCGTTTGAGTAAAATCAAATTTGAAGTTTCCATGCTCTTGCTTATGTCAATTAACTATCCAAATCAGGCTACATGGATATAGATGTGAAAGATCTGACTTCCCGCTATGCCAATGACGTCATCGCTTCCTGCGCCTTCGGGCTGAAGGTGGATTCCCACACCGACGAGAACAACACCTTCTACGAGATGGGCAAGACTGCCGCCACGTTTAAGTTCAAACAGCTTCTAATGTTCTTCCTGTACTCATCATGTCCCGCTCTTGTGAAGGTAAGTTGTAAATATTTTTTTATCAATAAAGTTGTTAATTAAATATTCTCTATCTACTCAACTATGAAGAATAGCGAAAAATGAATGAATGGTCAAAGGAGACTCGGGGCCGATGTTGATGAAAATTAAAGCTGCATCATTAGATTTTTGAAAAATTAAGATTCCTGGCCAGAAATCGAACATGTTGACACACGTTTAGAAGTCATATTGACACTTATGTAATTTTCATTTATCGCCAACATTTATTGCATACTAATTAAACAGTATTGGATACTAATTATTTAATCAATCTTACTTCTTCCAGTAGTTACATAGTATAACATGCATGTTAATCATAAACTCGTAGGTCTGCACATCGCTCACAGTACTTTAAATATTGTAGGTATAATATCTATTCTATGTAAGAAATATTGTTTAAGGTAGGTACATATAAGTCACGTTATTTATAGAGAAAGAAAAAGAAAGACTACTAAAGCCTTAAAGGATCAGATGAACACAGATAATGCATTGATTTCATACAATATATTATTTCATTAGAGATTGAACCTCACAATATTTACTGATGACACCAAACAATTCTTCACGAGCCTGGTTCTGGACACCATGGGCGAGCGGGAGGCCAAGAACATCATCAGGCCGGACATGATCCACCTGCTGATGCAGGCTAAGAAAGGTGAAATGTTTGTTTATTGAATGGCTTCATTTTTTTAAGTTAAAATTCTGTACCAATTGCAAACACTCACTTAGCGAATGTGATGGTCTTCAGCTATTAATCTATGCATCTATACTATATTCATTAAATTGTAGTGTCTCTTTTTGCTTTCAAAGTAACTCTGTTTGTCTCAAGTGCCTAAAGTTAGATATTTACGAGATACAAAATATCAATCTGTCTAAGTCTGTTTCTACCTGACTTTCTGTTTATCCAGGCGGCCTATTATCAACTTAATTCCAGCCATGTTCCAGTGTAAACGTCAAATTCGTATTACGTACGTATTTTTAGCCACTCATACGTCTTTCAAAGTCCGACAAATGAATTGCCTGGAACATGAATAGTTTTTTAAAAGTTTTTATTAGCCCGCTGGATTATCTTTGTAACGGCTGAATCGATTATAATGGGACTTTCATTGGAAGTTGGAGTCATAAATAAAAAAGACATATAATGTTGCCCACTATTATAGGCAATTTTTAATCCAGAATCTCCACAGGATCGTGATGTATGCGGGAAAACGCAATAAATATAAATTGATATTTGCAAACATAACATACACAAAGTCACGATGACAAAGCGATAGTGATGAGCTATAATTACATAAAAATAAACAAGTGTTATAAAGGTGGTTATGTAAATCCCTAAAAAACCAATTCAGTGATATCTTATGTGGCTAGAAATACAAGCACTGATAATACAAGTGCCGTTTATGTTATTAGTCATAAAAACAAAAGTGTCATGCATAACAAAGAAACAAAGGTATTAATAATAAACTTAGAAAATAAATGGGCCTTATCGCCTTCCATAAGATAAATCCTACAATATTATTATCGAGTAATACAATTATTTTCAGGGCAACTCTCACATGAGCACCACTCTAATGGCGACGTTCCTAAAGAAGCTGGATTTTCAGCCGTTGAGGAATCTTCTGTGGGCAAGAAAACTCACTCTAGAGGTATAAATATTTTTAAGACCCATCTTTTCCATTATGACATATACCTTTTAATTAAAACGGGTGGAATTTTCCATTATTAAGAGTTAAAGAAGAGAGTCATAAAGAAAACATTTTTAGTGTGGTCAGACATTGACCTGGTTGCCCAAGCAGTGCTGTTCTTCGTCGGGGGATTCGAAACAGTATCTTCGGCCATGTCATTCTCCCTTCATGAGATAGCCATGCACCCGGAGGTGCAGGAACGCTTGGCTCAGGAGATCAAGGAGATTGACGCGAAGAACAACGGAAAGATCGACTACACATCCATACAGAACATGACCTACTTGGACATGGTCGTATCTGGTGGGTAGTAACTGTTCAAGTTTCTAAGAAAAGCAAACAAGTTGTAGAAACAGCAAAGACAGCGAATTTTTTACAGAAATAGCAAAAAAAAATTAACCCATGATGGTATGTGGTCACTGCAATAAAAGAAGCATCAATCAAGCTGAGAAAAGTGGAGGATCCGCTCACAAACATCATATTAAGTATTATTTCAATACAAATTAATAGAATGCTAACTCTGGTGGCCCAATGCATAGGGCAAATATGTATTTAGAAACAAATACTCTTTTGAAAAACACAAAGTGCTACTTCGATCAGATAATAGATCAAAAGATCAAAATTTTAAAACGAAACTTGCTTATGAAATAAATTAGGAAACATTAATTTCTTATCATTTAACTCAAAAAAATTTTTATTTTTAATTTATATATTTAATTTTCCAGAGGTTTTAAGACTTTGGCCTCCAGCAATACAATTGGACAGGCTGTGCGTCAAAGACTACAACATGGGAAAGCCAAATGAAAAAGCTACTTCCGATTACATTGTAAGATGTGTTTATTTTTGTTACTTTATTTTTTAAAACATTTTTCGTCACTGTAGAAGATTCATCCATTTTAACTAACATAATAATTTTACCGATAATTTAACCGATTTCAAAAAACCGGAGGAGGTTCTATTCTGTTGAGGTTTTTTTATTAATGTTTGTTACTTCAAAACTCGGTCATTTATCAACTGATTTGAAAAATATTTTGTAATTCAAGAAAAGGTGGCGTCCATTAATTACGTAAAGCTTTGGGTCGAAAAGAATCTCATCTAATCTTACTTTGGGTAGAGGGGGGGCTCGGCAAATCTCACGTTTTTTTTCGAAAAAACAGAATAAAATTGAAAGAAAATAGTGTTTTATGTGGTAAAATATATTTTTCACAACTGATAGGACCCTGCACATTTAAAACAAAGTCAACAAAATAAAAATATAATAAAAAACACGTCGATTTTTTTCATCCAAAGTCGAATATCGAATCATCGTAGACACTATATTTTGAAAAATTACGTGAGATTAGGGGGATTGGGGAGGGAGTTGAGCGTTGTCTCACGACTTCTCACTGGGAGGGGGGGGAGCCGGGGTTACCTACTTTACGTTAACCTGTCTTCCAAACTGTTATTATTTATACATCGAAATTCAGTTTTGATTTGAATTCGATAATATTTTTCTAAGATTATTTATTTGTAGTCAGTTATTTTTTATGGTAAATGATTATTAGCGATATTACTTGTTGTAGATCCGTAAAGGAGAAAGCCTGTCAGTAGCGGCGTGGGCGATCCATCATGATGCAAAATACTTCCCTGATCCGGAGAAGTTCGATCCTGAACGCTTTTCTGAAGAAAATAAACACAAAATAAATCCTCTCGCCTACATGCCATTTGGATTTGGACCGAGAAACTGTATAGGTAACATATTTTTATGGTGGTTATCGACCTATCTCCTATTAAATTACAATCTATAAAGCAGAAATGAAAAACTATGTCGTATTGAACAACCCTAAAAATATTTGTTTGTTGTAATAAGACAGTGATGATGAGGCAATGTAAGCCGCTCTGGCGTTAAATAACCATAAAAAATTAAGTATTCACACCGATGTACAAAATAACTGAGGGTGGCCGCAAAAGTAAAAAATAGTATAATTATCAATGTTGGTGTTAAAAAGATTGTATAAATTCATGAATAATATAAACCCCTTTGTTTTCAGGATCGCGCTTCGCTCTGTGTGAACTGAAGATGCTGATATACCAGATACTGCTGCGAATGGAAGTCTCTCCTTCTGCAAAACTCCAAAGGCCTGTCAGGCTGGCCAGAGACAGTTTTCACAATAAAATAGAAGGCGGCCACTGGGTACGATTCAAGATCCGAAATTAGAAGAGGAACTGAGATTTTAAAAATGAAGTACTTTAAGAACAAATAATTTGTTTGTAAGCTTTTTTAGACAATAGTTTAGTGACAAAAGACAGATATAAATTATAATTTTTAACATAGGAATTATGGAATTCATCGTTTGGCTTAATATAATATCGGCGATAGTTTTCATGGGAGAAAGTATAGCATATATATGAATGGCAATAGTTTTTTAAATAAAACACTATCATAATTATATCGCGTTTTGTTTTAAGGCTAGGTATTCCCGCAGATCCGCCTTTTAGAATTTTTTAAAACCATCTAAGACATTGAAAATAGGTTTATAAATTCTGAAAAAAGATATGTATTAGTTAAGGATCCAATATAGACAAAGTCGCTTTCAGTTAGAAAATCTAATGAACTTCAGTTGATAAAAAAATGTCAAAGTTGCCCAATTTTTAATGTTGTTTTTTTAATAATACCTATTGTGACTAAACTACTGACATTTTTCAGTTTATTTTTGTACTCAATTTATTAAAAACACTAAATATTTCTGAGTAAAGCTGAGTTTGATTTTATTTCCTTAATTATTACTATGTTTAGAGCCCGTACACAAAACTGCGATTCGACGCGATGCGAATTCGCAACGCAAAAAGTTGCGACACGAATTGCTGCGATGCGATTTCGTGCGGCAAGGCATGTCCCTTCCACGATAAGGTGACCATTCCTTTGACGACCGTTGAAAACTAGGTCGTGACATGGATCGTAAAAAGAAGTGTGCACTTTTGTTATTGCTTAGGAGATACAGGCAAAAGATACAAATAATAAATAGATTTTGGGTTCATCCATTTATTACTATTATGAACGCCGAAGGGAACTATTTTCATCGAAAATATGAGTTTGTTATTAAAAGATTTGATTTTTAAATAAAGAATCTTAGAAGAAAAAGAAAAAACGTTTCATTTTAACGTAACAAAAAAGATTTCGTATTTTCAAAGTGATCTCAAACTTTATTTGATGTGTGTACGTCTTGCCAACACGCTGTCTCAGAGCCGACTAAAAGTGTTGTTAACAAGTATGACGTAACATCGCAGGAATGCGCGATGCGAATCAATTTGCAAGTTCTTGCGACGCGACGTGCGAGCTCGCAGGTTTTTGCGATGCGACGTCGCATCGCAGTTTTGTGTACAAGCCCTTAAACCTATTGAAGTGAAGGCGGTGGCTAGGTAGGCCTGATCAGTCACAGCTGACGCTTACGGACAACGGAAAATACCTTACATTTAGCAAAGGGGTTTTGAACATTTTTATATGGAATCTGGCATACCTACAAGTTTTGAAAAAACCTCGTTTCGACGGCCAGTGATGAAACATGCCAATCGACGGAGTAAGGGATTACAATCAAAAAGTATTTAATGATGAAATGTCGTAAGTGATATACTTTCTGGATCTCAAGATCTTGAAGCTGGCTCTCGCGAACTTCACGATGTACAATAATATATGTAATAGATGTACCTATAACTTCAAAATGTACGTACAGCTCAAAAAAAAGCGGCCAAGTGCGAGTCGGACTCGCCCATGAAGGGTTCCGTAGCAACAAGTAACATAATATAAAAGTTCTTAAAGTTCGTTGTAACTTTGATCGAGGTAAATTGCGGTTTACGATTTATGACGTATTAAAAAAAACTACTTACTAGATCTCGTTCAAACCAATTTTCGTTGGAAGTTTGCATGGTAATATACATCATATATTTTTTTTAGTTTTATCATTCTCTTATTTTAGAAGTTACGGGGGGGGGGGGGGGACACACATTTTTCCACTTTGGAAGTGTCTCTCGCGCAAACTATTCAGTTTAGATAAAAATGATATTAGAAACCTCAATATCATTTTTGAAGACCTATTCATAGATACCCCACACGTATGGGTTTGATGAAAAAAAAATTTTTGAGTTTCAGTTCTATGTATGGGGAACCCCCAAAATTTTTTTTTTTTTTCTATTTTTGTGTGAAAATCTTAATGCGGTTCACAGAATACATCTACTTACCAAGATTCAACAGTGTAGTTCTTATAGTTTCGGAGAAAAGTGGCTGTGACATACGGACGGACAGACAGACAGACAGACAGACAGACAGACAGACAGACAGACAGACAGACAGACAGACAGACAGACAGACAGACATGACGAATCTATAAGGGTTCCGTTTTTTGCCATTTGGCTACGGAACCCTAAAAAATACGCTCGTTTGGCGTCACCCTTAACCACTTCTTATAATTTCATTCGGACGCAGCACATGTAATCTTAAATAAAAATTTTAAAACCCCCCGGCAGTTCGATTTACGCTAAACATAGCTAAGATAAGAACACTCTGGATTAAGTCACCTTTCATATAAAAAAACTAGATCAAAATCATCCGTTTGCGAGCTGTGATGCCACAGACAGACATCCAGATACTCAGACACGTCAAACTTACAACACCGAGGGGTGTTTTTTCGTCGGGGGTTAAAATACGTTAGGTATAGAATAATTAACCAGAAGTGAAATTGTATACACAATAATTAATATTTATATTAACAATTAATATTTTTAATTACATTTAATTTACTAATTTATAAAATCATTGCGATGTTAGACAACTGTGACATGTTGTAGCGGATTAGGGTGAGGACAAACGAGCTTATTTTTTGGGGCTTTGAGTTGCGAGAAAAGAGTCGCAAAATTTACAATGCATTCGGTTTTTTTAAGTCATACATAACGTAACATATTATCATATTATCTGTAGTAAAATATCTTTGATGGTGCGCTGATAACTATTGTTTGTAATTCACGTAATGCATGTCTTGTTGACATAATGACTTTATTATACGACTCAAGTTCAAGGAAACCTGCGAGACGGCGCTGATGTTTAATTAATAAATGCTACGGCTACCGTAGAATATTTCCTTGCTTCATTCTTCAAGTAAGTATAATTATAATTTAACTACGCATATCGTAAGTTAAAGCGAAGATTATTGTATCACGAGAGGTTTCTGGGTCGTTTTTACAAGCTCTTATTGAACTTACTTGTTCTTTAGTTAGCACTTAGCATGTATGTGTTCAAACTTGATTCCAGACGAGGGAACAGGAGCCAACAACACAAAAAACGAAATTGTTATTCTACAATCATGGTATATTTAATTTATAACAGAAGCGGAAGAGTTAATCATTCTGGTAATAGTATGTATTACCTATGCTTAAATAGTTAAAAAAAGGACTCATCAAATTGTTCAGTTTACAGTTTTACATGAGTTTTATGGATATAGATTGTGCTTATATTATAATAGGTGCTATCTGTAACTGTGAGCAGGAAAAAAACAAACCCGGTAGTTTCTTGCTGCTTCTTCTCCCGGGCCCTCTCACAGTAGGGCCTTGTTGAAGCATTGGCGTAACTTGCATGACTTTCATAAAGTGTTTGTAAACCAAACCAATTTTGAATAAAAAGTTGGATTTGATTTGATTTACTGTAGGTATGTACTTTACATTACATCAACTACGATGTCACAGAAGGACACACAGACCTGAGACACAGACACGTCAAACTTATAACAAGTCGGTATTTACGACATACATGGATTACAGCGCATCAGGACATAATGAGATAATAAATATGAATTAATTAAAAAAAAGAAGAAATATAATTGGATGTTGACTAATTTTTGGATTCAATTTGATTTTATAAATAGAACAATAAGATTCACGAAAAAAAATGGTTTTCTGTCGGTTGTTTTATTTTATTTATTTATTTATTTATCATAAATGAAATGAAATGAAATGATATTTATTTGCAAAAATGTGGTTACAAAAGGTGTTGGCTAGATGTCGAATATCGCTCACATTTGTCAAGAATAGAAGCATGCAAATTATTTATTAAAATAATTATTATCTACTAGCAATGCGATTAAGAATTTGAATCTATAAAATTTATCATTATACATTTAATTGATTGAAGGGCATGCACATACCTATTTTCATTGAATAATATAAATGAATTACTTGTCTTATTAATGTCACAATCTTAATTAATTTTAAATAATAAAATAATAAAAGGAGAACCCCATCTTCCATAGAAACACCGGCCCAGATTAGACAAGACTGAAAATTGGTGGTCAATTAGATCATTGTAAAAGCTTTAATTTCTCCAATTTCCACATCTGCTAGCAATGGCCAACTTATGAAATCCTAGAATTTCCACCTAAATATGGTTATGTCACACTCATGTCACTCACAGCAATATATTATGCCTGTTACTAGGGACTTACTACCTCAAACCAAACACCTACTCTAATATTCACAGTATTAGGAATAATTATGATCATAAGACGCAGTAAAAATTAAAGTTACATATAAACACTAACAAAATACAACTACTTAAACAGTAGGTAATGGTTGAAACTAAGTAGGTGGGTGAATATTATTATTAATAAAAGCTATTTCATGTTTTAAAGAGATTTTATTAGTTATCATCACATCATAATATTATATTAATATTTCGTCTAAAAATTGTGCAGTAGGTATACGTATTGTATGGGTACTGGTAGATATACAGGTTCATTCCCACTAGTTCTACTGGTTAGTTCTATCGTAGAACTAGATCATTCCCACTAGTTCTACTGGTTAGTTCTATCGTAGAACTAGTGGGAACAAAATGTAGATACGGTTTTTGTTCCCACTAGTTCTACGGTAGAACTAGTGAGAAAAAAAATTCCCACTAGTTCTACGATAGAACTAAGCAGTAGAACTAGTGGGAATGAACGTACGATAGAACTAACCAGTAGAACTAGTGGGAATGAACACAGGTTCATTACAGATATACAGATATCTACCGCTTTGTTCCCACTAATAATTGTAATTGTTATTCCGATCGTCGGACGAGGGGGATTTTTTTTTCTCATTAGTTCCACGATCCAGATAGAGAGGCACGATCGGCTACGATCGGCGTATCGTAGCCGATGCCGTAGGCGAGCCGTAGGCGATCGTAGTTGAGTGGAGCGGAACGGGGCGGGGCGGAGTGAGGCGGGGCGGGGCGGAGTGGGGCGGGGCGGAGCGGAGCTTTGTCATGACGTTGTCACGTTAAACTACCGTCCGTAAAGTGACTTTACAGACAACCATTTTTTTTGTCAAGAATTATATTAGAATTAGCTGATGTTCCATTCGCACCACCCTTTTGAGTGGATTTATTTCAAAAAATATAATTCTTTTGACAGTAGAACTAATGAGAAAAAAAAATCCCACTCGTCCGACGATCGGAATAACAATTACAATTAGTGGGAACAAAGCGGTAGATATACAGGTTCATTCCCACTAGTTCTACTGGTTAGTTCTATCGTAGAACTAGATCATTCCCACTAGTTCTACTGGTTAGTTCTATCGTAGAACTAGTGGGAACAAAATGTAGATACGGTTTTTGTTCCCACTAGTTCTACGGTAGAACTAGTGAGAAAAAAAATTCTCACTAGTTCTACGATAGAACTAAGCAGTAGAACTAGTGGGAATGAACGGGACGAGGGGGATTTTTTTTTCTCATTAGTTCCACGATCCAGATAGAGAGGCACGATCGGCTACGATCGGCGTATCGTAGCCGATGCCGTAGGCGAGCCGTAGGCGATCGTAGTTGAGTGGAGCGGAACGGGGCGGGGCGGAGTGAGGCGGGGCGGGGCGGAGTGGGGCGGGGCGGAGCGGAGCTTTGTCATGACGTTGTCACGTTAAACTACCGTCCGTAAAGTGACTTTACAGACAACCATTTTTTTTGTCAAGAATTATATTAGAATTAGCTGATGTTCCATTCGCACCACCCTTTTGAGTGGATCTATTTCAAAAAATATAATTCTTTTGACAGTAGAACTAATGAGAAAAAAAAATCCCACTCGTCCGACGATCGGAATAACAATTACAATTAGTGGGAACAAAGCGGTAGATATACAGGTTCATTCCCACTAGTTCTACTGGTTAGTTCTATCGTAGAACTAGATCATTCCCACTAGTTCTACTGGTTAGTTCTATCGTAGAACTAGTGGGAACAAAATGTAGATACGGTTTTTGTTCCCACTAGTTCTACGGTAGAACTAGTGAGAAAAAAAATTCTCACTAGTTCTACGATAGAACTAAGCAGTAGAACTAGTGGGAATGAACGCTATCGTAGAACTAGATCATTCCCACTAGTTCTACTGGTTAGTTCTATCGTAGAACTAGTGGGAACAAAAACCGTATCTACATTTTGTTCCCACTAGTTCTACGATAGAACTAAGCAGTAGAACTAGTGGGAATGAACGACTGCAACGTCTGAATCCTACTGTTCTTCTAGAGGTGTATAGGGTACGTCATCCAGTGTTCAGAAAAAGGTCAGTCACAAAACAGGCGATCTCGGAGTCCAATATTCATGCAATATTTGTTTAAAAAACAAATCCAGAAGTTATAGTGAAAACACATTCACCAAAACACTAGTACGAAAGCGAATGCAATAGAAAATTAAAATAACTGTGTGCGTTTCGATATGTTTCAATAGTAAATAGGACTGCAAATACAATGAAAATATTAATTTAATAGTAAAAATACACAAAAGATGCAAGATTATTGACAATGGTGTTATTTATAATTGCTATGGTAACTAAAACGTAGTGATTAAGTACTCTGTGATGGTAACCAAAATGACATTAGATAGGTTAGATTACACCAGAGATCTTTGTTGTCAATCGATTCAAATGTCTCGAAATCGATGTCAAAATACTAGAAATGTCTTTTAATTAGCGTAACGATTTAATGTTAATTATAAATATATTACATAGTTTAGTTATACAATGAACAAGAAAACATGTAAAAAAGGAAAAAAGGAATTAATCTTGTACTTACAATGAATAATAATTCATAAAATATATTATTAAGTTCCCTAATCGATATATATAATCGATTTAATCGATTATAAAATCGTTTGTAATGAGGTAAATACTATGAAAACTTTTTTGTATTATTTTGTTCATTTAGCAACAGCAGATGAGGCTCAGATTTAAATGTGTTTATCTAGTAAATAAGACGAATTTTTTGGTATATAGTTTACTCTTGTCTTGTCTTATGCCTACCACAGAACACATATAATTCGTGGCCGGAAATCGGGGTTCTCCTTTAAATGTCAGATATTATCAGATTCAGTCAAGTTAAAATATGAGTATAGAATTAAAATTGTTTTAGTTGATTATAAGCGAGTTATTTTACATAGATTACTTATTGCTATTAGTTTTTTCGTCCATAAACTCTTTTAAACTATAGTAACACTTTTTGAGTAGCCATTGATGTGCTTGCTTTTTGAAGTGATTAAATGTCAGACATTTAAGATGTTCTGGACATTTATTATAAATTTTGACACACATATGATAGGCGTTTCTAGACCGTGTTACTGTTCTTGTTGGAGGGAACCTTAATTTATTGGGGTACCTGCTCAAATAGGTATAAAAATCACCTTTTTTCTCAAAAAGGTTGTTATGTTTCTTTACAAACATAAATACTTCGTATATGTACACACATGTCAGAGTTAATATTTTTAAATCCTTGAAGAGAGGCTTGCAACTTGTATCCGGAGCAGCATCGCACATAGCGCGAATGCAGCGTTTTTGTGCTAGAAAAGCTTTATTTATATTCACTGAATTACCCCATAATACTATTCCATACCTTAAATTGGACCCAACATATCCATGATAAGCCTTTAGGGCAGTTGCTAAATTAGTAATCTTTGGTAAGCGCCATAATGCATAAACAAAACGATTAATTTTAGAGCATAGCTTGTCAATGTGTTCCTTCCAAGAGCAGCTGTCATCTAACTGAATTCCCAAAAATGAAATTGTGCTTGTTTCAGCGATAGGTTGGTTTTCGTACATTATGTTAAGGTTAGTTGTTTTGGAGTTTCTAGTTTTAAATTGTATATATTTTGTCTTACTTATATTTATTTCGAGGTTATTATCTTTAAGCCAGTGAATTAATTTTTCAATTGTATTATTTATTTCAAAATTGTAATTGTTTTCATTGATGTCAGGAATCGTAAGAGCAATGTCATCTGCAAATAATGAGCATTGATGATTTGTTACCTTTGTTATGTCATTAATATATATTAGAAAGAGAAGGGGTCCTAAAATGCTTCCTTGAGGCACACCAACCCTATTGTATTTTAGGTCTGATTTAAATATTTCTTCCTCTTGACTCATAGGATTTACATTATTTATCTCCACATATTGTTGCCTATCACTGAGGTAGCTACTAAGCCAGTCTAGTGCACATCCACGTATACCATATTTTTCACATTTCCATAAAAGTAGATGGTGTGAAACAAAATCAAATGCTTTGCTCATATCAATGAATACACTTGTTGTTTTTATTTTTTTATCAATATTTTCTAATATACCGTTGACGAGGTTGAAAGCAGCAAGAGTTGTTGACTTATTTTTCCGAAAGCCATTTTGGCAGGGAGTAAGAATGTTATGCCTATCTATGAAGTTTAGGATTCGACTATACATTGCTTTCTCGAATATTTTTGAAAATATTGGAATATGAGATATTGGTCTATAATTTTTTAAGAGAGTTTTATCATCCTTCTTGTAAATAGGTTTAATTATAGATATTTTTAAATTAGTCGGAAACACTCCAGCTTGAAATGATAAATAATATGGTCATATCCAACAGAAGGAGTGTTTTTTAAACTCATAATAATTTTAGAAATTTCTCCTGTTGTCGTCGGGTAAAGGAATATTGATGCATTATTTGAGTCAATTTTATGTATGTATTATTTGAATTTATTACTGTAGATGTCAATTCTATATAGTAGTTATTAAAGTGATTAGCAATGTCATTTGGATTAGAAATACATAAATTATTATGATTTATTTTATTAATAGTTTTGTCAGTACAATTCGTAGTCATTTTATTTTTTATAAGTCACCACGAGGCCTGGCATAGATTTTTTGATTTGTCCAGAAACTTTTGATTGCTTAGTTTTTGAGCAGTTAGCATGCATCTCTTAAAAGTTTTACTGTATTTTATGTATTTATGTCTATAGGTTGAGGTGCGCTTTTTATAATACTGAAACCTTAATTTCCGTTTAGTTTTTGCAGACATTTTTATACCCTTGGTAAGCCAACGCGCGCCATTCTGTTTATTTTTAACCCTGATTCGGATAACAGGAAAGCACAGCTCAAAAAATAATGAGAATAGGTCATGGAATTTATTAATTTATTAAATTAAATTTATTAATTTATTACATACTCTGAAGTTAGTGTTAATATGAATTTCAATGTTATCTAAAGTGATATCATGTGAGATAAAAAATCAAAACTAATAGTGTTCGTTGTTATCGTATTTATACAACACACGCAAGCTTGCCCACAGCCAGTTGTCTTCATTAGTCTGTTGAACCATCTCGCTGTTGACGATAATCCAACACAATTATACTTAGTCCTATTTAATCGAATAGACAATTTTGTGATTGTGATTAAAAATATACTTTCCTGTCTACATCTGTACCTGACCTGCTCTAAGCAGTGAGTTTCTTTATAATTTAGTTCTTATAATATTTATTATCGGTTATTTATACAGCCTCTTTTTAGTTTAGATAAACTGTTAACTGTTCTCGATATCGAGAAAAAAATTAAAGCTAAAATTTGAAATTTAGTTAAATAACTAAAAGAAGACTGTCTGTAGTCTGTAGAGAAATAAAATATCAATCTAATAAACATAATATTACAGTATATTGATAAAAACTCATGTTAATTGATTTGATCATTTACATGTATAATAAACTGTTATTACTTGTCTCATGTCTGTAACTTACTGTTAATGGAAATGAACTGAAGAGATTGGTGTCATAATAAATTTAACAAATTATTCAAAAGATATTTCTTTGAAAAAGGGTATTATGTCTGAACATTAAAATTATTGACATGACTACGTAGCGGTGATATCATGGTCTAAGATCCGAACTACAATAAAAGCGACTTGCACCCACCTATTATTCAATTAGTTATTATTCTATAGTAATTCAGTATGCTAAAAATACATCGCGAGTGGGTTGGCTAAAAAATTCAGAATATAGTTAGCGTGACAATATTAAGTACCCTATATCTTATACCCTCTTATACTTACTTATTGTCTTTCTATGGCATTTTCTCGTCCCATGGTTTCAGGACCTTTTTGAAATTAAAGTTTCCATCAGACTCAGCCTTCGAATCTTTCAATATTTTTAATATTTTTTTCATTATTTGTTTAATTTCAGGACATGCTGTTACTGATATGGACGGTGGTGCTATTCGCAGCGCTGACGCTGTACCTCCGCCAAGTGTACTCCAAGTTCAGCAGACATGGAGTCAAGACTCTCAAACCCCTTCCCTTCTTCGGCAACATGTTCGCAATGGTCACGAGACAAAAACATTTCGCTGATGAGCTTAGCGATCTGTATTTCAATTTCCCAGAAGAAAGGTAAGCCATTTGTTTGTACTAAATTCATCAGTAATGTAAAAAAGAATTGGGTCATTGTTTGCAAATGGATTAGAGAATATACGTGATATTATATTTGGAGAAGAACATCATTGGTTTTAAATGGATTGGGGTGTATGTGGCTGAATCCAAACCAACGTATGCTACTATTTTTTTCCCTGCTCGTGATGCCTCTCCATCCACAGTGGCAAGTCCTTCGTGGTGTTTAATTCAGATTGCATTGTCTGTTCTCAGTACGTTTGGTCCTTTGTGATCACACTTCAGATTTACAATGCATTACATTAGGTTGTTTCGTAACGCTAACAATTTTCTCCTGCAGATTTGTTGGAAGATATGAACTTTTGAATCCGATGCTGGTAGTTCGTGACTTGGAGCTGGTGAAGAAAATCACGATCAAGGACTTCGAACACTTCCTCGATCATCGCGGATTCGCTGACGAGAAGAATGAACCGCTATTTGCAAGGAATTTGTTTTCCTTGAGAGGTAGAAGTTCTGTCACAATTTATACAATTTTAGGGCCCCTATCTATCTATATATATTATTATTATAAAGAGTTTGAAAGATCCCTTTTCTTCCCTCCGCGATAGCAAAAAATCTCATAATAATTTAACGACAATGCAAGGATCTGCATAATTATTTACGTTAAAGTACTGACAACACTGACACAGTTTTTTCCAAAATTTATTCAGGTTGTATTACTGAGAATGTTTTCACCAGGGCAAGAATGGAAGGACATGCGGTCGACCCTCAGTCCAGCTTTCACCAGCTCCAAGATCAAGCTGATGGTGCCCTTCATGAACGAAGCTGGTAAACAGATGCTGAATGTGCTGGAGAAGAAAATTGAAGCGGCAGGAGGTAAACATGATTATTTTAACCTTGGAAATTATACCTATATATGATTATATACCCGTTTGCATAAAATCTAATTTGAGGTTTCCATGCTCATATTGCTCATGTCAATTAACTTTCCTAATCAGGCTACATGGATATTGATGTGAAAGATCTGACTTCTCGCTATGCCAATGACGTCATTGCTTCCTGCGCCTTCGGGCTGAAGGTGGATTCCCATACGGACGAGAACAACACCTTCTACGAGATGGGGAAGACTGCCGCCACGTTTAAGTTCAAACAGCTTCTAATGTTCTTTCTGTACACATCATGTCCTGCTCTTGTAAAGGTAAGTTGATCATTTGTTGGATTTTGAAAAATACGGCAATAAAGACAAAGCTTTTCGTTCGCACTAGATACTGAGTAAATATGTAGTAAAGATCTTCGCTAAGAAAAGGTATAAAAGTTAATAGTGTTGGTTCATAGGCATAATTATGTATTGTACAAATTGGAAACTTCCAATATGCTAACCGCAAGAAGGGTTCCTTAAAACATAAAAAAAACAATAGTTATAACAAAAAGTAGGTATAACGAACAGTAATCATTTGAAATATGAAATTTATGTTTGATAGATAATTAAATATATTATGTTTAGTTGCTAACAGGTACTAGATATATATCTATGTTGATGGTATATTGATTGATTTGATGATGATCTTAAAAACACAAAAATGTTTGTACGGATGTCCTTTAGAAACTCTGAAACCATCCAACTGATATGCCTCAAAATGGTTAAATCTGAAAGATAACCCGAAGATTTTTGAAAAACTAAGATTCCTGGCCGAAATAAACCCGTTGATTTACACTCGTTTAGAAGTCATATTAATTTTAATCTTGAAAAATTGATAAAAAATAAGTTTAAACGCGCGAACATTTGTCAAAGTAATGCAGTAAACATCAACAGTATTGCATACAAATTATTTAATCAATCTTAATTCTTCCAGTAGGTACATACATAGTCTGACATGCATGTTAATCATAATAGGTACAGCTTTGCACATCGCTCACAGTAATTTACATATTGCAAAGGTTGGTACAAGATGTCACGGTATTTATAGAGAAACAAAAAGAAAGACTAATAAAGGATCAAACACAGTGATGAACACAGATAATGCATTGCTCTCATACAAGATATTAGAGATTGGAAACACACGCTAGTGTGATTTAGTGTGATTGTAGATTATTCGCTGAGTATTTTTTATTTCATTAGAGACTGAACCTCAGTTTGTTTACTGATGACACCAAACAATTCTTCACGAGCCTGGTTCTGGACACCATGGGCGAGCGGGAGGCCAAGAACGTCATCAGGCCGGACATGATCCACCTGCTGATGCAGGCTAAGAAAGGTGAAATGTTTGTTTATTGAACTACTTAAATTTTTTTAAGTTGAAACTGCACCAATTGCAAACACTCACTTAGCGAATGTGATGGTCTTTAGCTATTATATCTATACATCTATACATATTAATAAATTTGTAGTGTCTCTCTGTGCTTTCAAAATAACTCTGTTTTCTCAAGTGCTTATAGTTAGGTATTTTAGAGATACTAAAACTCAATCCGTCTAACGGCCGGTCTCAATAATGTACTAACAGATGGAAGACTGTGGATAGGGCTGTCATCTGTCATATTTGTCAATTTTTCAGAGGCAAAAATTGACAAATATGACAGATAACATACTAATGGTAGCCCTATTCACAGCCTTCCATCTGTTAGTACATTATTGAGACCGGCCGTAAGTCTGTTTGTATTCTAATCTGTATTTCTCTATAACCATGATTATCTTTGGAACGGCTGAACCGATTATAATGGGACTTTCACTGGAAGACAGAGGAACTTATAGGGCAACATAATTAGGCTATACTCATCCCATAATTCCCACGTAATCGGAATTAACGATTCAAACTGAAGTCACAGGCACAGCTACGAGTATTCCTCACTCAATAAATATAGATTGATATTTGCAAACATCATACACAAAGACACGATGACAAAGCGATATTAATTAGCTATAATTACATACAAAATAAACAAGCATTATAAAGGTGATATCTTAAGTGGCTAGAAATACAAGCACTGATAATACAAGTGCCTCAAACTCAATCATAATAAAAACAAAAGCGTCATGCGTAATTACGAACCAAACGTAAAAAATAAATGGGCCTTATCGCCTTCCACAAGATAAATAGGAGAATCGAATAACAACATACACACATGCGCATTCATACAAACACACTCATGGACTCACACATTCAAAGTCACACATACACATACACACACACTCTCTCTCTCACACAAACACACACACACACACACTCTTAGGTACATAAAACAAAATTCACAACTTCGCTGAACAAAACCATACTTCACAAATTTTAAGTTTCTCATTTTAAGTGACATTGTACTTTATGTATTGTCTTATGAGAAATAAAGATTCTTTAAACCGAAATACTACAATATCATTATTGAGTACTTAATACAATAATTTTCAGGGCAACTCTCACATGAGCACCACTCTAATGGCGACGTTGCTAAAGAAGCTGGATTTTCAGTTGTTGAGGAATCTTCTGTGGGCAAGAAAACTCACTCTAGAGGTATAAATATTTTTAAGACCCAATCCTTCCATTACAACAGAAAAAGTCTAAATTAAAACGGGTAGTAAAGAAATTATGAGTACCAATTTCATTTCTAGTGTGGTCAGACATTGACCTGGTTGCCCAAGCAGTGTTGTTCTTCATCGCGGGATTTGAAACGATATCTTCAGCCATGTCGTTCTCCCTGCACGAGATAGCCATGCACCCGGAGGTGCAGGAACGCTTGGCTCAGGAGATCAAGGAGTTTGACGCGAAGAACAACGGAAAGATTGACTACACCTCCATACAGAACATGACCTACCTGGACATGGTCGTATCTGGTGGGTAGTAACTGTTCAGGTATTGTAGCAGTGTATTTTGTAAATACCTACTACATTGGTTTAAATACAATGAAATGCATGGATTTCCATCATTCTTGTTTATTTTAGTATTTGCATAGCTTAGTACAATCTAGAATAGCCTTCAGCTCATAATTTAACGCTATATTGGTTTAATTATTACATTTTGAACATTCAGCAATGTCAATGACATTCATATAGGAACTGTTCGATAACCACCGGACAGAATGTAGACATTATAGGTATCTTCGGAATCGTCATAAAATCTTCTTTCTGAATATTACATTAGATTAGAGATTCGTGATAATCCAATTAATAATATTTTGACAACATAAGTTTCATTCAAAAGCATAGACTAGATCGATGTTTATTGCGTTTTGGATATCATCATATTCGCCCAGACGTTTGTCTATGGTAATACATTTTTATTTATTTCTCCGCAATTAAACATCCGTTCTAAGACATATTCATATATTGTCGCATAGAAAAATATTAGTAACATTTCTAGCATAAACGATTTAATAATCTCAATTATCGTAAATCATTATATTGACTGAAGTCTGTGGCTGTTGAATGATTTAGTAGTCTGTCATTACTGAACGATGTACGGTTTCCGATATCGACGGAAGGCATCGAACGGATTGTTGAATCAGTTCGGCTCAAGCGCTCGCGCAGGATACGCGTGTCGTCCTGCACGACTGACCGGCTCATTTTAGACGGCAAGGCCCCGCATGGCTGCCGCCATATTCCTTTGAAAATGTACAAGTTCGCCTGAGTTTTTATTTAGTAGCGAGTACGCTTCTCGCAACATTTAATCGTCTCTAATCAGGCTGGGTCGCCACCCGTTTTCCTTTGATGTAACTTAGATTACTTATTCCGTATTTCATCGTACGGCGCGCCATGGGACCGCCGCCATTTTAGAACTTCACGACCGCGTTTCACATAAATTTATTTCTACGCGATGGACCGGGACTCCTCCCGCTTCGCGATCGCGAGATCATCAGCCAGGATGGATTTCGTCGTCTCCAGGCGCCGATGACATACTCGACGAGGAGCTCTCCCCCGGGGTGCGCACCACGCCACGCCACGTCACGCCACGACGGCTTTGCTTTGGACGGGACGTCCGAAGGGCTAGTCTTCTAGTGTCTGCTGGTCACCCCAACCAGTAGACGATCCCAAGGATTCACCGTGTTCTACTGCTACTGCTGGCATCTTGCATGACCACGCCACGTCACGCGTCGCACGTTTTCCCATCCGCCTGCCCGCGCTTGCGACCCTGGATGCAGCTGCGACCACTGTCTTCGCGCTTCAATCTCGAGGTTCGCCACCCAGCGACGTCACGCCGGATGGACAGCCGTTCTTCGTTCGTCTGCGTTGCGCGTGCGGAGTGATGCGTTCATGGTACCATGTAAGTCAATCTCAATAATATATTGTCTGGCCAGAAAGTGTAGAGTCAGTGTGCGTATCGTATCTCACGGGAACCGTTGCCCTATCTCCATCGCGGACAGTATAATCTGAACTTTAATCTAACGTAATTTAGCCTAGTCTAAATATTGCCTTTGCGGATCGAACCGCCATGTAACTCGCGAAGTTATCAATATAAGATCTGGTTCAAATTATCATCTTTCATTTCAAATAGACTTCCCACAGGATAAGCTTGCAAGAGGTCCTTGATCCAATAGTTCAGTGTATCTACGAGAGCCGAAGGAGTAGACCATTTATCTTAATTCACACAAATAACTTGTTCGCGTAGAATTTGATTCTTTACATTTTAAAGTCACCTCACATACACTCTAACCTCCAATCCTACACCTTTAATTCGAAATCCGCAAGCTAACAATCAATCTTTTTTTTTTTCCTTTTTTTTATACGCGACAATGGCGCCCGAACTTATTTAATTATCCTTATCCTGTGGATTCTGTTTGGGATATTTTTTTTGTGAAGTTACTTGTTACATCAACTTTTGGAAATTTTCTGAGTTGTCATATTTTTGTACAAGAGAAATTTTTCTCTAGTATCGTTTGGTAACTAAACAGTGAATTTTGATTGCATTCTTTGGAACGTCTCTTTAACGGAACATTATTTTTTTGACAAACTTACAAGTTTGTATATTTTTTAGCAGTCGCAAACAATAATTATAAAATTTTGTTATTGTACTTGCAATTGTTTTTTTCTGGATATCACAGCCTTTGACTATATAGTTAGCGAGGTCTTGAATATACCAGCCTTTTCTCTTTGTGCAAACACTGTTTATTTACCAACACTTAAAGTTGTTTTCACAACTATTTTGTTATAATGGCGACCCCACTTGAAGCTTTTCATGATTCGACTGATAACTTAACTGATGATCCAGATTTAAAGGAATCTTTTAGTAATGTGACGCATCGGGATAAACCATTCTCACAGCCACAAACATCAGCCTCTTTGTTTCATGGTTCAAATTTTGATCAACCTGTCCAAGGTCAACCAGATAATAGGATTACTTATGTGATAAGGGATGATAACTTAAAATCGTGGAATTTGAAGTTTACAGGCGATTCAAGTTTAGTGGATTTTTTCTTGCGGATTAACGATTGTATGAGATGTAAGGATATTCCTGAATCAAAAGTCGTCAAATGTTTTTCTGACCTTTTAGGAGGCAAAGCCCTCGATTATTATAGGCAAATCAGAGATTCAGTAGTTACTTTAGATGACTTACATATTAAATTTAAATCATTCTTTACAGCCTTTGACAGTGACTACGTATTAGAAAAACAAATTAGGGATCATAAACAAAGCTCGAATCAACCTTTACATATGTACATTTTAGACATGCAAACAATGAATTCAAGGCTAACTTCTCCCCTAACGGAAAGCACCCTTATTGAAATCATTAAACATAACTTGCTACCCGTCTACGCACAACTTTTGGCTGTCAATGATATAGACACCATCGACAGATTAATTTCTTTAGGCAAACGTTACGAGGCATATGCTGTCTCACCATCTTCCAGTTCCAATAACAGGCCTTCTAAAAGTCAAAAACAAATTAACGTTGTCAACACACAACCTCAAAAGAAATTTAATTCTCCTATTATATGCCTTAAATGCAAAAAAGCGGGTCATTCATATAAACACTGTAAAACAATTCGCGATATTGTTTGTTTCAAGTGTAAGGCAAAAGGTACACTTACGTCCGTTTGTCCTAAGTGTAACCCACCCTTAGCTACCCACCCGACTAAGCAGCAACCTTCAAATTCAAAAAACGTAACTACTCTAGGAATATCTAGTTTTAATTCACAACAATGTTTAGGTACAGTTACACCAGGCATTTCATCTACAAATCTTGACAACAGAATTTTTCTTGAATTTTCAATAAATAACTTTACTTATAAAGGACTTTTGGATACCGGTGCCAATCTTTCAGTTATAGGTAACAGCTACCATAACAAACTTTACGAATTAGGATTCGAGTTACAGTCAACTGACTTAATTGCTAGATGTGCTAACGGCTCTGAAGTTAAAACAATAGGAATTATGTTAGTACCTATTAATTATAATGGTAAAATTTTTAACATAACATTTATGGTTATACCGGAAATATCGGATAACTTTATTTTAGGAATGGATTTTGTTTATCAATCTGGAATTTTTAATTCATTCAACTGCAACAATGTGGCATCTACAGAGAATATTCACAATATTCACTATCAACTTTTAAATAAATTTTGTGGTATAATTTCCAAGAGTGAACTTTCTCCATTGGAATCAATTGAGTTAGACAAATTGATTAATAAATTTAGAACCATTGACTCTGAAACCAACGGTTTAGGTAAAACCGATATAATTGAACATAAAATTATAACAACAGGACCACCAATTAAACAAAAATACTATCCTTTATCTCCAGCAAAATTACAAGCATTAAATGCGGAAGTCGATAAAATGTTACAATTAGGTGTCATCGCACCATCGAAGTCACCATGGTCAAGTCCTGTCGTTATGACTTCAAAAAAAGACGGTTCACTTAGATTTTGTCTAGATGCTAGAAAGTTGAATGACGTCACTATAAAGGACTCTTATCCATTACCTTATATATCCTCAATTTTAGATAACCTCAGAGGCGCGCGCTATTTAACTTCAATTGACTTGTCAGCAGCTTACTGGCAAATTTCACTTTGCGACTCGGATAATACAGATGGAACTGGTACTTCTTGCCAAAAGACTGCTTTTGTTGTGCCTAATCGCGGACTTTTTGAATTTAAAAGAATGCCTTTTGGTTTGTGCAACGCCGGTTGCGACATGCAACGCTTAATAGACTCTTTATTTGAACACAAGTATGGCGAAAAAATTTTCGGATATTGTGATGATCTTTTAATTGCAACCAGCACCTTTAGGGAGCATTTAGATATTTTACATGCGGTTTTTGAAAAATTAAGTAATGCAGGTTTGACTATTAATTTTGATAAATGTAATTTTTGCAAAGATGAATTGCGTTACTTAGGTTATGTTGTAAGCTCACAGGGTCTGCAAACAGATCCAAAGAAATTAGACTGTATTAGACAATTTCCTAGGCCAACTACAGCAAGACAATTGCGTGCTTTCATTGGTTTATGTTCTTATTATCGCAGGTTCGTTAATAACTTTTCTACAATAATAGCACCAATGACAGCTTTAATTGGTAAGAAAAAGGGAAAAGACGCAATTGCTTGGGGCGATGAAGCTGAAAAGTCATTTTTGGCACTCAAAGAAGCTCTCACTCAAGCACCAGTACTTGTCTGTCCCGATTTCTCCATACCTTTTCAAATTCACACCGATGCTTCGTCGGTGGGAATTGGTAGTGTTCTTGTTCAAGAAATAGATGGTATAGAACATCCTATAGCTTTTCATTCACGTCTGCTGTCAAAAACAGAGAGAAATTATAGCACCACTGAGCGTGAACTATTAGCAGTGGTCGACTCTGTCTTACATTTTAGGCCTTATATAGAGTGTTCTCACTTTATTTTAGTAACCGACCATATGAGTCTTAAGTGGTTAAAAACACTAAACAATCCTTCCGGACGTTTAGCTCGTTGGTCCATGCAACTAGCATGTTTTGATTTTGAAATCCGACATAGAAAGGGTACATCACACATAGTCCCAGATATTTTGTCTAGAATGGAAATTAGTGCAATCACATTCACTGGAGGTAATTCTTCTAAGGATGAATGGTATAACACATTATTTAAAAATGTGCAAATAAATCCTATGTTTCATAAAAACTATCAAATTAAAGATAATATTTTATTTCGATATAGTAAACCGACGTCTAAATTGCACGAGGAAAACGCTTGGAAAATCGTTCTTCCTCATGAATTAGTACAGGAATGTATAAAGCAGAACCATGAATTAAACGCAGTACATCCTGGTATATTTAAGACAGTAGCCAAAATAAAAGAAAACTATTTTTGGAAAAACATGTATGCAGATATTAAAAACTATGTATCTAATTGTGAGAAATGTAAAGCTTACAAACACACAAACAATATACCACACGGTCACATGACAAATCAAAAAAAGGTCGACCGTCCCATGCATACACTATCTATAGATATTATAGGCCCTCTGGCTAAGTCATATTCTGGTCATAATTACATTCTTTCAGTAGTTGACGTTTTTTCAAAATATTGCTGGCTACATCCTCTTAGGACAGCTACTACTAAAACTGTCACTTCTTTCTTGAGTCGGAAATTTTATTTAAAGAAGGTACTCCGTGTGTTATTATCTGTGATAATGCTACAATTTTTCAAAGTAAGGATTTCAAAAACTTTTGTTTACAACACTCAATTCCTAAAATTTTTTATAATGCATATTATGCACCCCAGTCTAATACTGTTGAGCGATACAACCAAACAATCCAAACCTGCTTAGCTATTTTAGTTGAAGAGGATCACAGGAAGTGGTCGACATTTCTCCCTCAAATACAACTATACTTAAACACTACAATTAATCTTGCTACTGGTTATACACCATACTTTTTGGCTCGAGGGCGCGAACTCATCGCCGACGGTGCAATGCACATCTTAAGAGGCAGTGCTCCACATTCGGACGATGAAATCGAACCCACACCTAGGAACATAACAGCCCAGTCCTTAAATGACCTGTCAGATATCTTTCAACGTGTTAGCTGTGCATTGACCAAGGCGTACAAACAGAACGCTCACAGATATAACCAGCGTCGCCGAGAGCTCAGGCTGCGTGTGGGTGATATAGTGTGGAGGCGTAACTTTGTACAGTCAAACGCAGCAAAGTTTTTCTCAGCTAAACTAGCACCGAGGTTTGTTAAGTGTAAAATTGTTGACAAACTATCCGATGTTGTTTACCAATTAGAGGAAATTGACACAAAAAATATCGGGAAGTATCATGTAAAGGACATTATTAAAGTGCCACAAGGCGTATAACATGTGCAAGTATTTTCCTTTTTTTTTTTTTTTTGTGACAAAATTTCAAGTTTATGTCATATTTTGAGATTTTTTTTAATTCTCACTTTTTTAGACAAAACTTAAAAGGTTTTGTACCTGTGCAGTTCAAGGAGCTCAGTACTGTTTGTTTGATCAAAATCGGTTCAGTACTTTTCTTTAAACAATTGAAATTAAGTTCTCACTTATTTCACTTTTGGTACTTAAATGTACATTTTTTTGCACTATTCATGAAAATGAAAAGTGGTGTGTGTATACACATCTTTTTAACCTTGAACACACACCTTTGAGCAATTTTGATCTTTCTCATTGTTCCCACAATAATGGAGAACAAATTTTTTTCTTTGAAGAAGTTAAGATTACCTTAATCTTAATTTTATCCCATACTTACAATCTTCTGCATGAGTGACGACTCATAATTTCCTGGACTTTGACAATAACCAGCCATCATTCCATGATGAGCTGATGTTATCTTTTCCCAGTCGCCTGATCAGCACTGTGGTACACTTTAGAGGTATATCATACATATATTATGTAAATGTATCATTATACTTACATAGTAATTTTAAATAAACTTAGTATATTTAAGCTTGCTTAAGTTAGTGGGTATCACTTACCATATTTTCTCTGTCAATAAAAATAAATAGTATTAAATACTAGATTTATCACTTTAGATATGCTCAATACATACTAGGTAGGTATAGCATTATGGTTACTTATAGGATAGCATACCTTAGTTATTATATCTTAGTAGTTTTAAATGAGGATCCTCCAGTAATCTAAACTATCTAATTAGATATTATTGCTAGTTTAAGACATAGCTTAGGTTTCAGTATTTCTGAACTTTAGTATTATTAAGGTTAGTTCATAACAATAGTAAAAAACTTTAACTTAGGTTTAAAAGTTTTTTTTTCTCGGTAACCCCGGCTGTGTCGCCTAACTGATAGTTAGTCTCTTTTGTTCGAAGAGGGGTATTGTAGCAGTGTATTTTGTAAATACCTACTACATTGGTTTAAATACAATGAAATGCATGGATTTCCATCATTCTTGTTTATTTTAGTATTTGCATAGCTTAGTACAATCTAGAATAGCCTTCAGCTCATAATTTAACGCTATATTGGTTTAATTATTACATTTTGAACATTCAGCAATGTCAATGACATTCATATAGGAACTGTTCGATAACCACCGGACAGAATGTAGACATTATAGGTATCTTCGGAATCGTCATAAAATCTTCTTTCTGAATATTACATTAGATTAGAGATTCGTGATAATCCAATTAATAATATTTTGACAACATAAGTTTCATTCAAAAGCATAGACTAGATCGATGTTTATTGCGTTTTGGATATCATCATATTCGCCCAGACGTTTGTCTATGGTAATACATTTTTATTTATTTCTCCGCAATTAAACATCCGTTCTAAGACATATTCATATATTGTCGCATAGAAAAATATTAGTAACATTTCTAGCATAAACGATTTAATAATCTCAATTATCGTAAATCATTATATTGACTGAAGTCTGTGGCTGTTGAATGATTTAGTAGTCTGTCATTACTGAACGATGTACGGTTTCCGATATCGACGGAAGGCATCGAACGGATTGTTGAATCAGTTCGGCTCAAGCGCTCGCGCAGGATACGCGTGTCGTCCTGCACGACTGACCGGCTCATTTTAGACGGCAAGGCCCCGCATGGCTGCCGCCATATTCCTTTGAAAATGTACAAGTTCGCCTGAGTTTTTATTTAGTAGCGAGTACGCTTCTCGCAACATTTAATCGTCTCTAATCAGGCTGGGTCGCCACCCGTTTTCCTTTGATGTAACTTAGATTACTTATTCCGTATTTCATCGTACGGCGCGCCATGGGACCGCCGCCATTTTAGAACTTCACGACCGCGTTTCACATAAATTTATTTCTACGCGATGGACCGGGACTCCTCCCGCTTCGCGATCGCGAGATCATCAGCCAGGATGGATTTCGTCGTCTCCAGGCGCCGATGACATACTCGACGAGGAGCTCTCCCCCGGGGTGCGCACCACGCCACGCCACGTCACGCCACGACGGCTTTGCTTTGGACGGGACGTCCGAAGGGCTAGTCTTCTAGTGTCTGCTGGTCACCCCAACCAGTAGACGATCCCAAGGATTCACCGTGTTCTACTGCTACTGCTGGCATCTTGCATGACCACGCCACGTCACGCGTCGCACGTTTTCCCATCCGCCTGCCCGCGCTTGCGACCCTGGATGCAGCTGCGACCACTGTCTTCGCGCTTCAATCTCGAGGTTCGCCACCCAGCGACGTCACGCCGGATGGACAGCCGTTCTTCGTTCGTCTGCGTTGCGCGTGCGGAGTGATGCGTTCATGGTACCATGTAAGTCAATCTCAATAATATATTGTCTGGCCAGAAAGTGTAGAGTCAGTGTGCGTATCGTATCTCACGGGAACCGTTGCCCTATCTCCATCGCGGACAGTATAATCTGAACTTTAATCTAACGTAATTTAGCCTAGTCTAAATATTGCCTTTGCGGATCGAACCGCCATGTAACTCGCGAAGTTATCAATATAAGATCTGGTTCAAATTATCATCTTTCATTTCAAATAGACTTCCCACAGGATAAGCTTGCAAGAGGTCCTTGATCCAATAGTTCAGTGTATCTACGAGAGCCGAAGGAGTAGACCATTTATCTTAATTCACACAAATAACTTGTTCGCGTAGAATTTGATTCTTTACATTTTAAAGTCACCTCACATACACTCTAACCTCCAATCCTACACCTTTAATTCGAAATCCGCAAGCTAACAATCAATCTTTTTTTTTCCTTTTTTTTTATACGCGACAGTATTTTAGAAGAAAAGCAAACAACTTGTAGAAGAAATAGCAAAGAAAGCTAATTTTGTATGGGAATTTCCAAATAAAAGCGGCCAAGTGCGAGTCGGACTCGCCCATGAAGGGTTCCGTAGCAGCAAGTAACATAATATAAAAGTTCTTGAAGTTCGTTGTAACTTTGATCGAGGTAAATTGCGGTTTACGATTTATGACGTATTAAAAAAAAACTAGTTACTAGATCTCGTTCAAACCAATTTTCGTTGGAAGTTTGCATGGTAATGCACATCATATATTTTTTTTAGTTTTATCATTCTCTTATTTTAGAAGTTACGGGGGGGGGGACACACATTTTTCCACTTTGGAAGTGTCTCTCGCGCAAACTATTCAGTTTAGAAAAAAATGATATTAGAAACCTCAATATCATTTTTGAAGACCTATTCATAGATACCCCACACGTATGGGTTTGATGAAAAAAAATTTTTTGAGTTTCAGTTCTAAGTATGGGGAACCCCCAAAATTTATTGTTTTTTTTCTATTTTTGTGTAAAAATCTTAATGCGGTTCACAGAATACATCTACTTACCAAGTTTCAACAGTGTAGTTCTTATAGTTTCGGAGAAAAGTGGCTGTGACATACGGACGGACAGACAGACAGACAGACAGACAGACAGACAGACAGACAGACAGACAGACAGACTGACAGACAGACATGACGAATCTATAAGGGTTCCGTTTTTTGCCATTTGGCTACGGAACCCTAAAAACGTAGCACCCGCAGCCATTTTATGGTATGTGGTCACTCCAATACAAAAAAGCGTCTCCGGAAGTGAGAAAAAGAGGAGGATCTGCTTTATGAGCGGATTTAACACAATTCTAAATGTGGTGGCACTATGCCGAAGCCAATTATGTATTTGGAGACGACCATTTTTTGGAATGAATGAATCAAAAGATCAATGTTTTTAAAGTGGATTAAGTTTCTCAAGAATTAAATATAATCTTAGGTATCATATTAGTTTCTTATCATTGAACTAGATTTTTTTTTTAATTTCACAGAGGTTCTAAGAATTTGGCCTCCAGCAATAATGTTGGACAGGCTGTGCGTCAAAGACTACAACATGGGAAAACCAAACGAAAAAGCTCCTTGTGATTACATTGTAAGATGTGTTAATTTTCTTTAAATTTTTTTACAAATTTTCGTTATTGTAGAAATCTCATCACCTTCTGTCCTTAACGAGGGTTTTGGTTCGGTGGTTAAAACTCTTTAAAATGGATAGATGTTGACATAATTATTTTATTATATACTCGCTAAGACTGTTTATAATTTCTGGTTCTTTCTAGTTTCTTCTTATCTTGTTATTTTTTATGGTGAAATTTTGATTATTAACGATATTACTTGTTGTAGATCCGTAAAGGAGAAAGCCTGTCAGTAGTGTCGTGGGCGATCCATCATGATGCAAAATACTTCCCTGATCCGGAGAAGTTCGATCCTGAACGCTTTTCTGAAGAAAATAAACACAAAATAAATCCTTTCGCCTACATGCCATTTGGACTTGGACCAAGAAACTGTATAGGTGATATATTTTGGTGTAAAAACTGATTGCTGGTTTTTTTTATATTTTTCTTCGATAGAAACCCAAGTTGAGCAGTGGAACCGTAAGGGCCCGGCCACAGCTACTAGCGGCGCGGATTGCGGCGCGGTGAGCGGCGCGGCGGGTGGCGCGATTTGCGGTGGTATGCCACAGCTAGATTAGTTGCGACCGCGGGGGCGTCAGCGGTGGACGTACTTAGACTACTATATAATAATATTTTATATAATAATATTGATAAATAATCTGTAGATAAATAGTAACATTGTTTTGTGTTCCTTCCTTGTGCTCTTTATGTATATTATGTTTTGGTGTACAAACAATAAAGTGTTAAATGTAATAAATAAATAAATAACATAACAATGTAAGCAGGTAATGTTTGTCCATGTTTGTCATTATAAGAAAACCGAATACAAAAGGGTATGATGGAATGAGCTGTCACATGGATTATTAAGAAAATATGATGAGAACAAGTCTTTGAAGCAACCGATTGTTTTACTATTGTTCATGAAATAAAGATAAAAATAATACATCAAGAATAAAAAATAATAAATAATAAGACAAATATAATACATGCTGAGTTCGTCCACCGATATGGCCGCGCGCGGCATTTGTTTCACTCGCGCACCACGCAGTCCGCCGCCGCCGCAACTCTCACCGCGCCGCTCACCGCGCCGCAAAACGCGCCGCTGTAGCTGTGGCATACTCCATACATTGTCTACCATTTGTTCTCGCCGCTCACCGCTTGCCGCGCCGCTCACCGCGCCGCAATCCGCGCCGCTAGTAGCTGTGGCCGGGCGGTAAGGCGCTCCACCCACTGCAACGCGCCCCGTCGCGGTGCGCGGGATGGCAGATTTTACCATTGTATGCAATTTATATAGAAATCACGCCTAGCACAACACACTGCCGACGCGGCACCGCGCGGGAAATTGCTCCGCGCGCAGTTGTGTTATCCGTCGCTCTGCGCACCGCGGCGGGACCCGTCTTCAGTGGGTGGAGCGCCTAATACTCGTTGAGAATATGTTATGCCTATTCACCACTTTATTAATTTTTTTAATAATTCATAGGGATGTTTATATGGGGTTCAAGGCACATTTATGTATTTCTTCATTAAACCTGTATTTCACCTGGGCCCTCAGTTCATAAACGTCTGGATTGAGAGCCCAAGTAAAAATGCGATAAATCTGTAATATTATTCTCTAGCCAGTTGAAAAGACATAAATCATTTTAAGAAATTCTTAACAAAATTCTGAAATAAAAATTATTGACACAAAGGTTGTACAGTCACCTGCAAAGAAAAGTACCTATCTGTTTATAAACACACGGTAACAGATCCCATCTGTTTATAAACACACGGTAATAGATGGGTTATCTTTCTCTGCAGGTGACTGTACTTTCTGAGATTTTCCATTTATACTATGCCACTTTCTGTAAGCATCTGAACTGAGGGCCCAAATCATTTGCCCATAACATATTAAATTCACAATAATACAATATTTAATATATTTAATTCACGCTAAAGAAATTTGAATGTTTTCTTTAAGTTTTAACTCATTTTAACTAAATCCCCTATAAACATATTGCTACGCCAAGAAAAAAAGTGGGCCCTCAATCTAGATGCACACTCATAAATCCATGAATATCCCCTTTGTTTTCAGGATCGCGCTTCGCTCTATGTGAACTGAAGATGCTGATATACCAGATATTGCTGCGAATGGAAGTATCTCCTTCTGCAAAACTCCAAAGGCCTATCAGGCTGGCCAAAGACAGTGCTAACATTAGGATAGAAGGTGGACATTGGGTACAATTCAAGGTTCGAAATTAGAACAGATACTGAGATAATGCCAATCCAACTATAATGGTGGCCAAGAACAACTTGTTAGCGAAGGCGCCGATAACACGGGCAATAAAGGTAACAAATAATGTCCATGACATGATTGACATTTTTAATGATCACTGGAATAAAATTGCAATAGTTATACTGTATATTATTTGTTATTGTAATTAGTATTAATAATAGTCTTAAATTTATTTGCCTAACGCATTGGGTTATGGCCTGTAATGTTAGGGTGTAAAAAATGAAAATAAATAATTTTAAAGAAGAGTACTAGAGAGTATTTTAGATTAATTTGTTTGTAAACTTTTTTTAGACAATTTTTGTGATGAAAGAGAGATTTATATTTACCATTTATAATGGCCATGGAAACTAACCTCTGATTTTATAACTAAGCCATGGGAAAATGAGAAGGCTTCTCATAAACTTTTTTTAAATGGCACCTGAATATTCTAAAGAAGTTCGGGGGAGAAAAAACATAAATGGCTATAGTTTATTAAATAAAACAGTATTATAATAATTTTGTGTTTTTTTTACCTAACATTACCTACCAACGATTTAACAGATAATTATTAAAATTAAAGATATAAAGAAATAAAATACAGACCTACACTACTGTAAAAATACTGAAACAGTGTGTTTTTACAGAAGTAACAGTAATAATATTAAGAAAACATACTCAACAACATGTGCTCGTATTTTTTAAGCGAATGCGAGAGTGTAGAGGGGTCAGACGGTTCACAGGAAGTTAATTATACCACTTACAATATTAATTATAACCTACTGATTAATAATATTCATGATAATAATCTAAATTTTACTAACAAAAAAATAACCGACTTCAAAGTTACTCAAAAACTACTTGTCAGATCTCGTTCAAATTTATGTGTGACCACATGACAAGCACATGTTTTCGATTAAAAAAAGAATCATCGAAATCGGTTGACGTGATATTGAGTTATTCGTCCATTGATTATAACATTATCTTACTTTACTGAAATGAAAGATATGCATGTAGTAGGTAAGTATAAAACTGTTATGGGGTAGATAGGCAAGATTTTTATTGTCAGTTTAAAGACAACTTTACCTGTAACCACAATACGTTCAGCTAGGTTTCTACTCTGTTACTTTTACCAAAACCGTTCTTTTTAACCCACTTCAAAATAAAGAGAAGGTTATCAATACCACTATATATTTTTAAATTTTTATGTTGGTTATAAACAGTCTGTTTTGATTACCTACTACTCAAGCAATATTAATTACAAATAAAGTATTTTATGATAATCATGACTCACGAATGATGATAAGGACATGACGCGTGATAGCATTAGGATCGCATACATCGTGCAAGTATCACGCAGTCAGCAGAAGTCATTCTTATACCATAATCAACATGATGTATCTAATATGGGTGATTGCAATACTGTCTCTGTATATATACTTGCGGAAGATTTACAACAAATTCGCAGCCTTGGGGATCAACAACCTTCCTGTAATCCCAATATTTGGGAACATAGCACCCATACTCCTGAAGCAGGATTCCATCATGGGCACCATCCATAGGAATTTACTAGCGTTTCCTGATGATAAGTAAGACCACCTTACCATATAATTATGTTTATGAATTATCATTATAATCACATATTGGCTTCAACTCATATATGGCCCATTACTGAGCACGGGCCTCTCTTCTATAGGAGACCTACAGCATATTACACCACACTTGAGCACAATTTCATTTGTTATGGTTTAAACACACCAGTGTCAGTAATTGCACGATCCGTCTATGTTTTGCGTATTTCAATCTCAAAATTGATTATTAAGACCTTCCTAATTATGCACCACTCCACTGCAATACCCTACACTTTGGAGAAAGTACAAATCACACAACGCACTTATGACAACGGGCTGAACGGGCCATCAACTTACCATACCGTTTCTATTGCTCCATGTCTCAGGGTCGTCGGATTCTATAAGTTCATGACTCCATTGTACTTGATCAATGACGTGGAGCTGCTCAAGAAGATCATCGTGAAGGATTTTGAGTATTTCGTGGACAGACCCTCCTTACCTGAGGAGTTCAAGAATTCGGTGTTTACGAAAAATTTAATAGCGTTAAAAGGTTTGTAACTTTATAGCTATACTTCTAGCCACGAGAGCAAAAACAGCCTTACTTTATTTTTAACCAACTTCAAAAAAAGGAGGAAGTTCTCAATTCGACTGTATTTTTTTGTTTGTTACCTCAGAACTTTCGACTGGGTGAACCAATTTTGATGATTCTTTTTTAAATTGAAATCAGGTGCTTGACATGTGGTCCCACATAAATTTGAACGAGATCTGACAAGTAGTTTTTGAGTAATTTTAAAGTCGGTTATTTTTTGTTAGTAAAATATAGATTATGATTCAAAATATACTGTTTTAAAAGAAATGGAAGTGAATAATCATAGAATCACTTTTAGCCTTTAGGCCATTCTGGCCTATTATGGGCATTATCTGTCAAAACACTAATGGTGGTCACTCACGGTCATTCCATCGCGTCATTTTTGGAGCCACGCCAAACGACATATGTCAAAATGGCGCGATTGGACATACAAATTTTTTAAATCACGCCATCAGTTTTTCACATTCACGATCAAATTTTGGCTGTATATCACGCCATTTGACGCGATGGACTGACCGTGAGTGGCCACCATAATTGTTCACTATTTTCTGAACATTTAAAAGATATTTAAGAATTATTAATAATATTAAAGAGAGAATTAATTTAAAATATGAGATTGTGCTTGTACCGGAGATGGTACAAATCGTTAAAAAATAGATTTTAAAATAGGCTGCAGAGATTAGAAATAAATCTCTGAACATTGTAAACGGTCACGTTTTGCTTTGGAATACTTAAATACGTATTGGAAAGCATTAACATATTGGAAAAACCTTTTTCCATTAGTTTTACAAAGCTGGGAACAAACTGGAATGGTACCCTTGGACAGGGTGCGTTAAATGGAACACATGTTTGACAGGGAATAAGCGACACAAACTTGGACAGAGGGCTTAACAAACCTGTGCGCATTTCATGTCAGCGATACCTCTAATTGAACACGGAAACTGCCTGACTTGCTACGAGTTTATGCTTGATATCGTTACAAAACATATTTTTAGGTGTAATTCCAGTAAAGTAACAAAGGCAACTCATAATGTCGTAATAGACGTGGCAATGTATAAACCACATCATTCAGAAGATCGATAAAAAATCAAACGTGGATAGTTTTAAAGAGCAGGACGAAATCACGTCAATATTTTAAGAACACGCTTAAAAAAGAATCTGTCTCAGGAAACACGATATATTTATTATCTCGTATAGTTGTGGACTCCCAAGCGCTTTCAACCTTGTAATCTTTTTAGGTGACAAATGGAAATCCATGCGCCTGACCTTGAGTCCTTCATTCACTGGTTTCAAACTCCGATTGATGATACCCGTAATGGTAGACGTCACTAATCACATGATGGATCATGTGAAGAATAAAATTAACGAGTCAGAAGGTTTGTATTGTTTATGAATTAAGTTAATCAAGGTCAGCTTAGCTTTTAGCATCTTTAAATTATTATGTAGTTTATCATTATTTGACATTAAAACAGTGGTATCCATAAGGATTTCCCCACGAAAAAAAAAGGGGGTTACCGTTTAATCAGAGTCGATGTTTTAGATGTACCTATTATTATATTCAGTTTTCCATGTTATTTTTTTCTATACATTTTCTAAATGGTTCCTGTATTATTCTGTGTATGAGTAAAATGTGTATTTTAGTTCATTACGTAGACGTAGAAACTAAGGACATGATCGCAAGATGCATAACCGATATATTCGCGTCCTGCGCGTATGGCATCAAGGTGAATTCAACGGAGGGAGATAATGAGTTCTACGTCAACTGCAAGCAAGCCAGTGACTTCAGCTCATGGGACATGCTTAAAATGGTACTCATGAGATCCTACCCGAAGGCTGCAAGTGTGAGACATTGATTTAATATTTCTAAAAATCACTCCTTGTAATATTTGATTCATTGTTACAGCAAATATAAATATTTATGTATATTTTTTCCGCCATCATCGTCATTTACAACTCAAATTGAAATAATAAAGTCCCTTTAATTGCATTCTTCTTCTTTCCTATCCTGGCTAACTAATCCAACTTGCCTTAGCCTTTGAATTGACTACTTCCCGCCAGTTTTGGAGGCCTTAATGGCAATCATTAATTATGCAAGGAAATTTTTTACCCTGCCTTGTAAGAGCACATGAGATTTTTAGGACACCCTCTCCCCCTTTTTATAGAAAATTTGCAGCTTGACATTCAATTACTGTACACTAGTCATCACTCATGACCACGATGTAGCTATCGATATCTTTAATCCAAATAAAACTAGTTTGGCTCTGCACAGAGAAGTTAGTGACATATTTACTTCACCACCAAGCAATCTAGAAAATAATTCAAGTGTTTAACATGACTTTAAATATTCATTATTAGATGTTCAATTGGGAGATGAAGCAAGAACTGTGCAAATTCTTCAGTGATCTGGTCATGGAGGTGATGACGTACAGGAAGGAGCACAATGTTGTCAGGAATGACATGATGCACATTCTGAAGGAAGCTAACAAAGGCAAGTATCGATGGCAGTGTACATTGCAACTTGTTAACATTCACTTCATAAGTGCCTCATTAAGTTCGAAGACACTGCCGTGGATAGAGGTACACTTCGAAACGTAGAATTTAATTTTATTGACAATACATAGAACACTATTGAGAAATAGGTAATATCCAAAAAATACTGTTTGACATTTTAGGAAATTTGAACTTGTTTTGATTTTCAATACAAGTTTAAAAATACTTTTTGAAGAGCGTTGTTTTGTTTTCACTATTTTGCTTATTTTCATTTTCAAGTTTTTAGATTTCAAATTTAATTTGCCCAAAAATTATGTATTTCACACCTCGAACATTTCTGCCACTGATTGATCGAGCACTTCCGTCGAATTTGGGCAGGAGTAAACTCATTACCTAAATCATTAACCTGTCACTTTACTGATATTTCCAACCAATGGTTATTACGAGTATAATTCACTTCGGTTCAGCATTTACTTTGTATTATTAGACACTGACAATTTAGATAAATAAAATAAACGCTTACACACTCATACCCCGCCCGTAGGTTTTCACCTGTGTCGCGGGTGGCATGGACGACACATATAACACATCACAATAACACCCATGACCCGAGTACAAATATTTATCTGTCATATAAATATCTGCCCCGGTCGGGAATCGAACCCGGGACTCCTCTCTTCTTAGGCGGGGTCACTACTCACTACCAACTAGGCTACAGGGTCGTCATAAAATCATCGTCATCAATACTTATAGTCTGAACACGATGGCCACAATCAGATACCATTGTAAAACTCCTTAATTCCTTCAATTCTTAAAGTACTTTCTAACAGAAGTCACTTACAACATAATGATTTAAAATACAATATTATGCAATTGATACTTTAAGTCCTATTTTTTTCTAGAATGGTCCAATGAGTACCTCGTGCCCCAAGCTCTTTTATTCCAATTAGCTGGCTTTGAAACCGTTTCTAGTGGGTTATCATTTCTCCTTTATGAGTTGGCCATGCATCCCGATATTCAAGAGAGACTATACCAGGAGATCAAAGAAAATAACGAATCTAATAACGGGAAATTCGACTATAATTCTGTACAGACGATGACTTATTTGGACATGGTTTTATCAGGTTAGTATTTGAATAAAATATTTTACTGTCAGTGGTCATTATCAATATGCTTTACGTTCGCGTGGGCTTTTTTATATTTTTTCAATGAGTAAGCAAATTTTTATTTTTAATCAATAATAATAATACACGAATAAGTGCTGACAAAGATGAATAAATTGCTTACGAGTAGTTGCATTTTATCGTATAGATTACCTATGTAATATTTATACTGTGGTTATACTCAACGTGCGGCGCCAGGCTTTTATAGTTGGCCCATCTGGGGTTACTTTATTTTATAGTAATCCTGAAAATCTATTTTTTATTTCTTTGTTTTGAGGCCCACTACAACATGTGTTGTACTACAACACGTGTTTGTGGCCCGTATGAAAAAAGGTTGATTACCGCTGGTAGAGATTAAGTAAAAGCTAGCTAACAAATGATAGCGTGATTCAATTCCTAAAAAATCGGGCAAAGTAGGTTTCAGAAGTAGTAAGTTTTTTTTAATGGAAATAGCCGGCAAACGAGCTGACGATCACACCACAGGCGTTTTGCTTCTGACAGACGGATGGACCGACGGACAGATATGATGAATCTATAAGAGTTACGATTTTATTCGAAACCCTAAAAAGGGCCTCGATTCCAGGAGTTTCTAAACTACCAAGTAATATTATTGTTAGAGACTCACCCGGTGAGGTAAAGCTCAATAATTGTGGATAGCGCAGGAATTTTGCTAATTCCTGGCACTCAACAGTATTAAGATTAACCTAAGTACTATTATAAGATTATAACACATTGCAGAAGGACTTCGTCTGTGGCCTCCGGTACAAAATTTGGAGAGAACGTGCGTGAAGGACTATAACATAGGAAAGCCTAATGATAAAGCAAAAACGGATGTTATAGTAAGTAGAACTTTATGTCCTGTAAACAAGGATGAACTCAAGGTTGGAAGTGCCTTAGATCTCCACCCATTACAGTTTGAAGTTCAAAAGTTATGAGATTTGATAAATAGTTTTGTAAAAAAATAAGAAAAATACATTATGCAGCTACTAAGCTGTTAAAATAGCACTAATAAAAAGTAGTGATTTAGAAAATAATTCTCGAGTGATATAAGCGATACTTGATATTATTTCCAAATCACATCAGAAGATCATTCCATGGCTGGTTCACGCAGACCGCGAACATGATTGGACAGAACTGAAAGAGACACGAAGTTTTCTTTGAGTCTAATAATACGCAATTACATTACTTTTATTTACAGATACGTAAAGACGAAGAGATATGGTTCAATATCTGGACGTTGCATCGAAACCCTAAATATTTCCCTGACCCCAAAAAGTTTGACCCTGAGCGGTTCTCTGAGGAGAACAAACATAAAATCAAGCCGTTTACCTTCATCCCCTTTGGTGCTGGTCCTCGGGTCTGTATTGGTATGACCGAAAAAATGATTATTCTTATAGTTTAAGTCAAATTCTCTTGCTCTTGGTACAAACTACAAACTACTGAACTGAAGGTCAAACCTAAAGTTCTCTCTTCTATGTCACTTGGCTTTGTACCCGCAAGGTAAATCTCGACGGTACTCATGCCACATGCTAAGGATTATCTGTCTGGTTTCTAGAATCCAGTCTCTGTGAAACTAGGATTTGAATGTTGTAAAAGAAACATTTTCTATCATTCATCGTCTTTTCTTGTATTTGGCTGCATAAGATAAATAGCCTCAGTAATTTTGTAAATGTTATTGGTCCTAACCCAATTTAGACCAAAGCTGCAATACAGTCCCATGGTAGCTCGCTTCTCGAGTTTCTGTAAGATACATTTCGAAGGGTGCGTAGAATTTTTCCAAATTAATTTCTCCGTTACATTTCTTCCATTGAACGGTGATACGATTAAAAGAATTTGCTGCTACCTCGTCAATATACGTTCTGGGAAGCGCTATGGGCGTCTGTTTAAAGGCTGATTAATTAATTAATAAGTTACTTACCAAGTTAGGTTCACATCTACATTTACCATCAGGTGGGATTGGGGTCAAGCATTAACTTATTTGTGTAAAAAAAATACTTTTCATTTTATTATTACATGTAACTTTTTATATGGCTTTATTTATTCTGAATAAAACTGGTTTTTTTTTTTCTTTTTTTCTTTCAGGGACTCGGTTCGCCCTCATGGAAATGAAAGTGATGTTATACATATTATTGCTGAATATTGAGGTGATGCCTTGTGAGAGGACAAGCATCCCCATCCGGCTAGCGGTACACGATGCCTTCCTGAGGATCAAGGGAGGCCACTGGCTGCGAATCAAGTTGAGATCATAAAGAGGCTCAAAAACATCAGAAACATACAATTACTTCACTTACTTTTTCTTTTTATTCAATATTTTACAATGTTTTATTTTACATATGATGAGTGTGAATCGCTGATGGTTAGACAGTAACAGCCTTACTTATAAACTTTACTTAAAATTTAAGAAACACTTAACAGCCATTTAGGGAAATATTTTACTTATAAACGTTGATTAGCTCTAATCAGTTGCTTAGAGGCGTTTTAAAGTAGCTGTCAAATTAATCAATGGCGAACCCTTGTTTAGGGCGCTAAGTAACACAATGGCGGCTTGAATATTGTCAGCTGGTCAGCTGCACAGCATCTGTTGTACCGTATCTACCTAGGACTGAAGTCAACAATGTTTTTTACTAATTGTAAGCTAGCTGAGGTTTATTATTTTGTCGTTTGTCATTTGAGTTCTTTGTGTTGTGGATTGAAAATAATTTAATAAAATGGAAAATTTTGAAGAATCTAATAGGTAATTAGGTATATTATTATGTAGTAATAGAATTATGTATAAATAGAAGAAATAAGGATTAGTAGTAGTTTTCTTGTTCGTCCCAATTAGCAGATCGCAATATTTTTTTTAGTAGAATTTTCCATTTTATACACCGACATTCCGACAGTCACAATCACAATAGAAACTCTTCAAACAAAACTTCACCAAAACACCGAAAACTATTAAGACAGCTGACTTTTTTTTATTGATGAAATGTTGCTATTATGAACCTTATGTACGACATTTGCAGCAAAAGAATGTTTTTGTGCTGTCAACATGTGGCAGTGTCCACAGAGTAAAAGATTTTTTGGGTAGTTAAACGTTAATTAGCTAAGTCAAGCTTAATTAACGTTTTTAGGTAGAAAATATTTAGTCATTGCTTAAGGCGTTAAGAAGTGAATAACTAATCAGTTGCTAAGAAGGTGATTAGTCGATTTTTATAAGTAAGGCTGTAATAGTATTACACACACACACACACACACACATGCTTACATACACACACATCATTAATATTTGTATAGCATTATCAATTAGTATGCACTGTTGTTGTTAACTAAAGTCTATCAATGTTTGATATTATGTAATGATTAATGAATGTATGTACCTACACTACTATTAACTTCAACTTTAGCCTAAGTAACTTTAACTAATAAGTTCAAATTGTTAGATTTAAGTATATAGTTTTAATAGAACATACTTTTCCCTTGTCCAGAGGTGGGCGTAAATGGCTGCGCCACAGTTTGTTAACTTTTGCAGTCATTTACGAACAATTCCAATTTTTGTAAATTTGTTTATGTTCAATAAAAATCTTTGAATCTTTGAAATGTATAATGTTTTTAACAAACCGATATCTTTATATTTTGGTAGCGTGAAAGTTTTATTCTTTATGTTCTGTTATTCCGATAAAAATATGATATGTAAATAATTTAAAATAAAATATGAATTGAATACATTTTATTATTATAATCTATATACCTACATATACAGGGTGGTCATGCAATCGTAGGAGATATTTCAGGGGGTGGTTCGCCTCGCGATTCTCTGCCCGAATAAACAAAGAAATAATAAAAACATCCATAAATCACAAAGATAATAATATCAAACTAAATACAAAAAATCTCAAAACGTGTGGACACCTTAGCAGCGCGTTGAACTCGCGTTATCAGGTCACTAGGTGAATGACCTGTTACGATTATTTGACGTTTGCGGAGTGTCTTTGCGACGTGCCGACAAAGTGGTGCGGCGGCGGTGCGACTTTTAGGGTCCGTTCACACAGACCGGCTCGGAGAGCATCGGCCTGCTTTTTTCTTTTCAACAGACCGGATCGTATACGCTTGTAATTGGCCGGAACGGAGCCGCCAACTATTTCACATAGACCGGCTGGAAGAGATCTGAAAGCGGATGCGGTCGGATGTGCTCGGAGCCGGTCAGATGCGCTCGGAGACGGGTGGATACACTACAAAGGCAGTATCAGTATTCCGCGCAGTCCAAGTTTTGTTTTCGGTGTGTTCATGTGCACGAAATCGAAGCCGACAGGCTGCGCGAGCGAGAAAGAGCACGCAATCGGAGCCGACAAGCTGCACGATCGAGAAAGAGCACACAATTTTTATTTCACACGAAGGGCGTTCAAGCATTCTTGATGACAAAAAAGGTGCACATGCAAAAATAAACTTTACTAAAATTCAAAACTCTGTTTCCAACGTGATAAAAATCTGCTCTCCTCTCCGAGCTGGTCTGTGTGAACGGACCCTTAGGCGGCATGATTCAATGGAAAAAAGCGAGCGTTTGCGGCGCGGCGTGCCTTTGTGGTGTGCCGACAGAGCGGCGGTGTTCTTTTGCAATATGTGGGTTACTAGGTCACCGCTTTCTCGAGCGCAGTGTCTATGATTAATGTATTTTAAAGGATAATTTGGGTAAAAATTAAGGTCAGATTTTTTTTACGTATTCGGGCAGAGAATCGCGAGGTGAAGCGGGGGGTGAAATATCTCCTACGATTGCATGACCACCCCGTATAAAACACAAAAATTTACGCACAGATTTATAATTCTTGACATAATATAACCGACATCAAACTTACTCATTATTTAATTAAGGGATAACTCAACTACTCGTCAGATCTCGCTCAAATTTAGGTATGTGGAACAACATGACAAGCGCCAGCTTTCGATTAAATAAAGAATCATAAAATCGGTTCTCTCAATCGAAAGTTCTGAGGTAACAAACATAAAAAATACAGTCGAATTGAATACCTCCTCCTTTTTTGGTGTCGGTTAATAAAAAACAAAAGGTCTTTAATCTGAGTTTGTACAGATGTCCTTCATAGACTCTGAAACCATCCAACCGATCAGGTGGAAACTGCCGCCCTCAGCCAACTGAATATCGAAGGCATCATCACCCAATCATTTATAATACACTTAATATTATTATAGTTTAAATTATTTATTATAGTAAATGAATAGTTCATAGAATTTTCTGAGCACAGGTTCGAAGGAACCTTGAGTACAGGGTGAACGCCATCTACCGAGGCTAATACAGATTATTTAAAGTCACTACTACTTCCATCTAGCGTTGAGTAGCTAAAATGACAAAATACAACAACTAATAGAAACTTATATATTATGATATTGTAACTAAACTTAACTTCAATATTCCTGACTTCCTGTTACTAAATACATTAAGTAATATTATAATAATAGTGTATTGTATTGTATTACAAGTCATTACAATAGGGTAAAATATTACTTCAACGCTGTGTCGATTATTCAAAATTTAAAGCTCAATTTTGTTTGTTTTTCACAACATAGATGTCGCTATGGTTAAGAAAATATTAAATGATTAAATAATAAGTTAACGCAATGTACACTCATACTCAGGCTATTTTACCTGTGTCATGGACGACACATATTATAACACATCACAATAACACCCATGACCCGAGTACAAATATTTATCTGTCACATAAATAGATATTTAAGTGTGTGCCCCGGCCGAGAATCGAACCCAAGACCCCTCGCTTCGTAGGCAGGCATTACCTTTGATGAACTTAATGACGACGCTATTTTGTGTCCATAAAATGGTTTTTGAAATATGAAAGACACTCATTTTAATGCTACCAACATTACACCCAACTGCAGATTTAGTTGAAGAGCACTATAGATTGATTAATCATACATTTGGTAGGTAATCGTTACCTAGGTATTTGTACCACTCGACGTCGGTCACAGCTGGGTTTATACCCCTGTGGACAGATGGTCTCTTCTTTGTATAACCAGCAACCAACATTTTGCCGACAGAAAAACAGTGCCTCCACCATACTTCAATGGCCACTGCAATACACTGCAGAAATACATAGATCTGGCGGTGATACCGCTGCGAGCGAGCCACTTAAAACTAATAGACTGATGTCATCCTTCTTTTTTAATTAATTATTTTAATTTACACAAAATATAATAATGATGATCACAAACATTTATTAAAATAGTTGATTGTAGCTTACCTGTTATTTTAAGGCAACAGTATTTCTTGGAATTCCGAGCCGAGTCACAAAGTTATGCTCCCTACGTGGACACAAATCCGATAGCCTATGTTGTGAATAATATAGCATTGTAATGGTGAAAGAATTTTCAAAATTGGTTCAGTAGTTTATTCGTTACAAACATACAAAGCTCTCCTCTTTATAATGTTAGAAAAAAAACTAGGTATTACTGCTGGTTGTAACATTTATTATGTTATAATTGTTTATACAGATGAATGTAATTCCAATTACCATATACCTAATTAATAAGTAATTACATACACGGGATGTCATTAAAACGGGTGCGCAACAATTTATAGAATAACATAAGTTTGGTTAACACGATTAATTATTGATATAATTTCATATTTCCTATTTTTACATGGTCTAATCACATTTTACATAATACTCATTTGAACTTATATACGATTAGTATAATATGAGGTACTTTAATATCCAAAATCTATAAGAAATGTTTAATATAATTTATAAATCTACTTTGTTTTGTATATATTTGGAAAATTCCAAATAATTGTCGTTTGGCCGAATGTTAACATCAACGTTAGTGACAGAAACAAATCGCTGCAAAACCGACTCAACGTAGTCTTGTTTGCCCTAACTCTAAAGTGTAATGTAAACCCGCATAGGCGCTGAGGAACGAGGCGACCCGCGAGCTGAGGAGCAGGTGGTTTTAACGTTCGTGTGCAGTGGCTGAGTCTGGCTGGCCAAGCCGGCCAGCAAGTGAAGCCACGGTGGTGAGCCTTTCAATAAATTGAAACACTTATTTATGTAGGAGTTTATAATTATAGAGTAATAAGAGTTTATTATTTAGAAATAGGTACGTTACCATGCGCTACACTTATTCGGAAAGAGACCGACCCGGAGACAAAGCATAGACAAAACCATCTTACAGATTACAGTACACAGATTGCTCATTAATAAACCACACATACAGTCATAGAGTACCTAACTTTGTATGCATACAGTCCATGCCACTCACGACACAGGGAGTCCTAGTGCATGAAACTAATCTGTAAGAGTTTTTTTTTATCTAGCATCACGTGAATTGCAAAACTTGAATGCTCACATCGCTCTAAATTGAGTTTACATGAACCACAATAATGTCAATTGTGTTGTCTAAGTACTTTCCTACTAATTTAAACGATGCAATTTTGAAAATAATCATTTCTATAATAATTTAGATACTGTTTTAATCGGTTTATTAACTCTGACCCCATAATAATATATTGATTTATGTATCTGTTTTAAGATTTTGTAAAAAAAAATTCTACTTCCCAGATAAATATTTTTACATTTATCTGTGTTCAATCTACACAGTGAAAGAATTCCTATAACAATTCGTAAATACATTAATGTCTCGTGATGATTCAACATTATGATACTTACAACTTGGTTACGGTTTAAAGATGTCATAACTGTACCTACAGCTTTGAAAAACAACCGATTTAAAAATAAACTTATTAAAATAAAATAAAAGTATTTAAAAATATATTTTTATATCTTATGTTAATTATTGCATTATGGGTGATTACAAAGTCTACCCGCATGCATATAATATTGGTCTTGCACTACATGCATACATAATATTATGAACATCCGTAGTGTTTGTGACGAAACTTCATAGACCCGATAGTAACAGCCTACTTAAAACAACAATAGTCGCAGAAAATGTCATTAATATAAAGGAGCCTGTGGTGTGTGGATATGATCAAAATGAAATCCATCATCAAAATGAAATAAATAAATAAATAAATAAAATAAATAAATCATTGGACTACAGCAACATTAAAGGCATCACCGACCGATTATATACACCGACCGGTAGTAGCCGGCAAAGAGAGATGAAAGAAATAACTGGCCTTCACGTTCGTAACACGAGTCGTTTGGCGACTGACTCAAGTAGGGTCAGAAACGAGCTTACATGAGACAAAGCACAGTGATATAGCTGAGAAGTTACTTTCACCATTTCTTTCCCTTCATGACTTTCCGAAATGGGGATAGAACAAAAAAATACGTTATTACGTGTATCAGTGATACCTATCCAGTGATAAATAAAACAAAAATATGTTCAAATTTCATCAAATCGTATATTTTCATAATCATGAAATAATACAATATAACATCTGGTGCGCTGACCGGCGGACATCACTTAACCTACGAAGTATACACTACATGCGATTATTTTGATTACACGTGGACACATAGGACGGAGCATGGAACATAGGTGATGAGAACAGAACAGAACTTCCAAATGAAGGAATCCTTTTTTGGTAATAAGTGAGGCAGAATTTTGAATGATGAGTTTTAATTTTGATTCTGGGCCTGTGATCTTGTCAAAATACCTACTGACTACAATCCCACATGATAGAAAGTAGCAATTAAGTATTTTTTTTATAATAATTGATTATAAACAGATTTAAATTACAACGTGAAAATTTATTTCTGAACATAATTATGTCTGCGTTGCAGCTTTAGAAAAAGAATTCAAATAAAATAGATTCGTTCCGGTGGAAGTAATGTATCGTATTGAAGTTAAAGAGTAATAATAATTAATTTATATAAAACTCATCACAATAACATTAAAATGATAAATGTTTATAAATATGCTACTTAACACAAGTCAGCGATAAATCTTGTTAATTTCTGATTGATTTGTAACCTGTTACTTGCTACATTACATTAATAAAAATAATGGCTATCTAAGAATATTAAATTTGTTTATATTTTGTTTGTGTCATTTCGATCCTAAGTACAGAAGACCTAAGAACAGAAGCAATGTTATTATATTATAAAATTTTAAGTTCCGCTCCGTCCCAAAAACACATCTTTATTTTAATATTTATAATTCATCGTCCTAACTAAAGTATATCCAGAAGAAAACAGTATTCATTATAAACAAGGAAAACATAAAATATACGTAATTATGAGCACGGAATGTTGAGATCTGTACTAATTTAAAAATACCTTATTAATGCATCGGCTATGTTTTATTGAGATGAGATTAATAATTAACCATGTCTAAAAGCAAAGTAATTACACGAAACACGTGTTCTTTTTCGCTAAAAATTATAATCAATATTCCGACACGTATAATGTTGGTTGTAACGTTTTTCTCACAAAAAATATCCAATATTTTATTCAATATGCATACTTTTGAGACTAATCCATAATTTGGTCAATTAATTTTGTAGTTTTTTAGTATATAAATTTAAACATACAAGTTTAAAAGAATATTAGATATAGATATTTTGGCCTTGAGGAAGCTTCATTCAGCCGGAGTTCTAAAAATGGTAACATACAAAAATAGGTTTCTGTTTTTAGTACTCCAGTGCCTATATAATATTATAATTAACCAAAACATGGAAACAACATTCATTTAGTGGAGCACTTTATGACGTGAGGTGACATAATTATGAGATCCTATTCATTTTACTGTTATTCAATATACAAATAAACTTCTTAACTTGGTCTGTTAAAAATATTATGTCTACGTACTCGTTAACTTGTAACATTTACGCAAATAAATAAAACAAATACTTATACGTACACCATGTTTTACGAAACGGGCGCCATTTTGTGAAGGGCCGCCATCTTGTGTTACACCCGCAATAATGTTTCCAATAATACGGTAGACTTATTGTGATAAGTAAGAAGGACGAAAATCTAGATCTGTGATAATAATTAACATTATAAATACGCACCTTTTTATGTAAGTCTATGAGCTTAGTATGAATCTTAAAATTACGTCTCTTGGCTAACAATAATGTCGAAAATTGATTCAATATATTTGATACAGTAATAATTACGTATATTGTTAAGACACAGTTTTTGTACTTAAATGTCTGAATTGACCGCGATAAATTTGTAAGTTTAATGTCTACTGCGAAACATTTATCCTAAATACTGAATATTACATTGATAACGATATAAATAATACACTACGTAAAATAGCACAGAATCTCCGAATAAAGCAGTAAATACATAAATATGAAATTTTACCGTTAATTGGAAATTGTGACCATTAAAAAATTCTTAAAAAATAACAGTAACATATATTATTATGTTTTGAATTATAATCTTAAACAATAAAAGAAAAGTAAAAGTAACTATTTACAGTAACAAAACTTTCAAATATTTATATTACATCACAGCAAATGCCTGAGAGTCACGAACTTAATACTAAAATTAAAATATTGTCAAAAAATCTTTGTTATCTTAAAAACAATAATGTACTTATGTATTTTTGTTCAAACTACTAATCTTTGGCCTGCAGATCTTAACACTTGTCATTTTATTGCACATTCGCGCCAATGTTGTAAACCTTAATTCTAATAATAAAATAATTCTAATATCTTTACGCTAACACTGAGAAAAGTGATGTTAAAATTTTATAATCATATAAAAATACTTCATTAACAAATTATAAAATGATATTACGATATTATGCTTCACATGAAAACAGAGATATGAAATTAAGTACATTACTCGATAAAATTACAAATTATGGCAACGTCAAGTACCTACTCTATTACACTGGAAACTAAATAACTTACTAATGAAATAAAAATATAAATAAAATTGGAATGTTTGTAACGTATCAACTATTCAGTAGTTAAACTATTTTAATCTTATCCATATGGTAACAACAATCGAAACATTAAAAATACTTTATCAAAAATTCGTAGCTCTGAACAACCGTTAAAAGTTCGACCACGAAATATTTACGTCGAGGGTAAAACCATTTGTAAAAATTCAATAAAGATCACTTAAAAAAATAATATGGACACTTCAACAAGGGTTTACAACCTTTAATTGACGGGGTCAACCATCCAACAATCATGTTACGATACAACCATTGAAACTAGACTGGGTACCGGGCCACACATTGAGCTAACCTATCGGCTTGGCCTGCCTGAAACAATTTAGCACGAGTTACCAAGTTCCCACTCTCTTCATAATCTTCGATATTCTTCTACTGAACTCGTGCCTCGTTTCACGGCAGTCAAATAAGTCCCTTAACATTTCATTTCAACACTCAAAATTTCCAGAAAACATCTATCTATTCATTATCTTTCCTTAACCTACCACTTCTTGATCAATATCATTCCAATCAGTTTAGCCCGAGAACAACTCCCTTCAAAATAACTAACTACACAAAATAAAACTAACAGATCCTATAAATGTTCTAGGAATGCATTATTTTAACATACGATTATAAACTAGTCATCAATGTTTTTTACTTTCTCAACTTTACTTTTCATTACAGTCACATCGTTCTCTTCTAATTCTCTGGGAGCTGAACCAGGGCTCCTTACATTAACCTTAACACAATCCACCATCACTCTTACGTACTGAGCAACATGTTCCAATAGATCTTCAGCCCACGCTTTCAGTTACTTAACGAAGAGTAGGTCATGTCTGATTCTGTTTTCACTTTGACGAAGTTTGGGTTGTCGGTCTGGAAGTTTGGCCCCTTGTGTCCGAACTGGTACACCAGCCGGTGGGATGGCACGGACACGAGGACCGACTGCCGGTAGTGATACCTCATCGCTCTGCTGAACTTTTCAAAGGTCATGTTGTCGTTCTGCTTCATTTGCCCCCAGAGCTTCGCTACTTCATCTGGCTTGACGAATCTGTAAAGATAAGAAAATCAATGTTAATACATGATAAGTGGATATCTTATTTCATAAAATTTTCACTCTTCAAAATTCGTCAGATCGTGAAATATTTAATAAAACAATTTTATTTTATTCAACTCATATTTCTGTGCGTCATTGTCAGTATTTTTACTACATACAGCATTACTGAGAGCTATTAAGTTTTACTACTATTTCCTCTTGGAATCAAGTGAAATACCTGCTATTTCTTAATTCAAACGATAAAATGTTTACATCAGTAATTACAGCTATCAATTGATGAACAATCATTTCACAATTTTTTGCGATAATAACATCGAACTTGAAGTTGATAAGTTGCAGAACAAAATTAGCGAGGAACGATCGATTATGCGTTTCCAAGATTGCAGCAATTTCTTTTCTGATCCAATTCTAATTCAAGGTTCTGATGCAACTGGACAAGGTTAGAACAATTATTATTATTCTGTTGAACAAACGACATGCAACATGCAATTAAAGACGATAAAATTAATGCGACCAACGTTTTCTGTGCGTTATTGATGAGGTGTTATTTGATCAGATTGATTCGAGATGCAAATTAGTAGCGAGTTTCACACGTTTGTTGTATTTTAATCTTGAATAGGTATAAAAGAGAACTAAAATCACTTTTCAAGTTTTTGCCTCATTTTTCGTATTAACGTACACTACTGAGAACGACGCAACCAATCACAAGCGAGTCAAGTTCAACTGCATTATAATAACACATCGTGTTATATAATTTACCAGTCATTAAATGGATTCTTGGCATCAGCGACTTATATGTCGGCAAATGAAACGGGTATATACACAACGGTGTCAAGTGCTGATGCAAAGTGTCCAGATAATTGTGATCCGAGTCAAGGATTACTTGTTGCGGCCATTATCAACGCGAGTTCAACCGCTGTAGGAAAATTGAAGGCGTTATTCGCACGTGTTGGAACACATTGATTTGAGAAATAATGCAGGATTTTACAGAACTATTCTATATCATTGAATGTGAGAGACGCAATATAATAATTATGTACGGCGCAGAAACAATCTTCAGATAGATACGAGTAAAATAGATGTAGGGCGTTCCCCTGGCAACTCCCTAGCAAAGCGTTTCATTGGGAGATTATTAGGAGATGCAAATAGTTTCTATAACATAATGAATACTAAGAACCTCACGTTAAATACATATCTAAACACTTTTTGTAACATGATAGAGTAAACCAAACCTATTCTAAAAACTAAACTGACTACGTAGTAAATATGTTGTAGGTTACTTATCGGAGATCTAAATTTTACGACCATAACTGAGAAAATCTTGGTAATTACATAAAATGCTAACGATTTATATTTTTCGATAGCAATGAATATCGATAATAAATAATTTTTACTGATAAACTTATGTCGTTATTGACGTTCATTTGTTAAATCACCAATAGATCTGTGTCTGCTGTGCTTTTGTGCGATATGTTTGTGTATCGTTTAGCTAGAAATCGTACATAATCGTAATTGTTATTTCGATATGTCCTGTCGCCCAGATCCTGTACTGCCCTGATATACGTCAAAGCATTGTTGACTGCAACGTCAAACTATTCAATAAACTATCACTCACTATCATGTAAACAAACTCTTATCCTTTTCCACCTTTTGGAAGAGTAACAATTTTGTAAGCTGTCAGGGTGCCTTGTAGAACTCCATAATATATGTATATACTGGTATTAAACAGTCAATATAAAATTATTTACTTGCAGTTTTTATAAACAAACCTGTCCACGCAAAGTTTACACGAATGTAATCAACATTATGCGGCATAGCAACAAGTTTTTGTGATTATTTTATTAAACTTGTTTAACTCCGAGTGTTGCAGTATTGTGTTGATAAAAAAATTGAATTATTTGAAGTGTATCGCACAATCTTATGTTCAAGCGGAACTGGATCCAGTTGCCAGTCCAATACAATCAAAATCGCGAAACATGGCGTAAAACTATACCTTATAGATAGAGTCAACGATATAAATAATGACGCGCCGCTCAAGCGTTGCGCGACCTTGTCGACGATCGTCTAATGAAAAACTCTACTGACAACCAACGACTTTGTTTTCAATACGCTAATAATATTGTGTTAGGGTTGCCAGCCATGCTCTAAACTTGGAATGACAATTTATAATTCATTAAGTACCCAAAACCTTATACCTCAAAAAGTTATTTAAGTATTTAAACGATGCTTAAATTAAATAGTCTAGACACTTTGACCTGCGATAAAGTAGTGTCTACAATTATGACAAACAAATCCACAGAGCCATCAAGCTATTCCTCCAATCGTTAAATGAATGGATATTAATAACGTTACAAAGATACAAATCGAAGATAAAAGACGAGTAATAGACTCCTTAAAATTCTAGCCGAGCACTGAATCGCTCATGCCTACCGAATACATAATCATTGATATTTATTTTCTCCCGTTGTTTACCGTCCTTTAGCACTGACAGCGCTAGGTCGAACGCTTAGACAATTTGAGATTGCGAAGTAAATAATGTAGTTTTACGAGCTATAAAACAAGTTATGGCCGAGCTTGGAGCTGCAAGTACATGGCTACCATAGCATTGACTGCTGAAGTGTCTATGACGCCTCCTTCCAATTATTTAATTGCGTATTCAGCTTGAGCAGAATTAACTTGGCTTATTTCACAGTTTACACAAATCTTTAATGCGTTAGCTCTGAAGGTTTTATTACCGAATTTATAGGTAATCTCCTTGTTAAATCTAAGAAAATTGATTTTTAGTATAGTTAAAGTTTATGTGTAGAAGAAGTTCAGAAAGCTAAATTTTGTGAATAATATAATAATATGTTAAAATTACATTGATTAAAGATTTTCTTTAATAACAGTAAAAAACCGTATAGCCGGCAGTGGGGGGGGGGCACTTGACTCTAACCAAAATTATCACTTTAAAGCTAAACATTTCGCAAACCGACCCCTAATTCCAAAAATAGTCTTAGAAGACCCATAATATTTTTGGAAGATCTTTTCAACGAACCCATACTATAGGGTACGCGAAGAATAAAAAAATCATCCTCACGTAACCTGTAGGGGAGGTACCCTGAAAAAAAATGTTTTTCAATATGTTATTCTACGATTTTGGAGTTTTAATAAATATGTATATCCATCCCAAATTATAGCTTTCTAGCACTAAAGGTCTCTGCGGTTTGCTTCGGACAGACGGACGGACGTGACGAAACAATACGGGTTCTGAATTTACTTCGGAACCCTAAAAACTATTGTAAGATAGTTGTGTTTAAATTGTATATCAAGCTTACAATTATATTTGCTCTCATACAACTCGCCCTTTGTGTTTCTTTCCTAATTGGCACGTAATTGTATTTTAATTTATATTAATTATATTGTGATTGATTATTAAACCGACATTAAATTACTAGAATGTTTATCAATAATGGTGCCGTTATTAGCCATGCATATTGCCTGTGTTGTAGTGTAGGCTAGATACGCGAGTTTTAGGTACGGAGAAAAACTTTTAAAAACTAATACTTGAAGAATAACAATACGTTTGGAACTAAATGTAACAGACAACAACACCAGTTTATCTTTATCCATTTGTATCAGCTATTTCATGAGAAAAACGTCGACAAAATTTGAGCTGCTCTAAACATGAATCTTATCTATTAGAATTTCTCTAAGAGACCATACATCAAACACTGGATATACATCACGATTCGCTAGTATTAAATATAATCGTATCCACACTTGAATACAAAGAAACTCTTTAGAATTTCACTCACGATCTCCTAGTGCCACAAAGAAGAACAGACTGTCAGTAACGTGACGACACATTAGGTCTGCATTATCTTTCTTCAAGCGTGCCTTTCAGGATATAAGAAAATTCGCGTTTGTGTCATACGTTAATGACTTAAGTTGGTTGGCCCTTAACTGTGCCAAAGTGACTAAGGAGTTAATAATGCTCAAATCCTTCGTTTCTTGCAATGTGTGATTTTTCTTTATGTTATTTTTTTGCGCATTTACAGTTACTTAAAACCAAATGTGATCCTTTATTTAACAATAATTTTATGTGCTAACATCTTTTGACTAATTGATTAGAAGTATCAATATCGTGGCTACACCTGCTAATTCTACCATGACGCAATGTATAGAAACAACGATAACAACTTGATCAGTAACTGTCTGGGTATGTTCAAAATTAAATGTCTAAAGTCTTAATACGGTCTCTAATAGTCAGTTGTAGGGGCCACATTAAAGCCACTTCGATATGTCCCTTAAAAACAAACCATGGTTTTTCCATGTTGTCAACGTGAAACATTTCCAATTCATCTATTTTACGAAACGCATCACGTAGGGCCGCCTCCTTGGCCCAGCTGATCGAGTGATACAACGCAAGGCCGGGCCTCGACCTCGCGCACACGCAGCGAGCATCCGAATTTGTATGAATCACTTGCAGACGACAGTGGTGACACCACACCAGAAGGTTAATGATACGACAATGCGCTTGCGCAGCTAATTTTATTGATATTACTCCGTAATTGACAACCTGATCTGTGATATGGCTTAATCCGGCTGAAGTGTTTTATGCTTTTCCAGATAAACGACTCAAGTCGGGACAGAATAATAACATCAATCTTTCTGATACGCATCTTGTAATAATTATTTTAAAAGTCAAAAATACAATGATTTACAAGGAAACATCTAGTGAAGTTATTGACATAAAACACCTGGCCGTTGGAACAACACTCGAAAATCGTGATGGAAATTATAAAGCGGCCGGTAGAGTACCTTAATCAATTCAGATGAATCAGTTATTTGATGTTACGTTCCATTCCATTGAATTGACGGTAATTCACCGTATGCTATGCGGGTGCTATAATTAGAATTGTAAATATTTTTAAGCAGATACAAAGATCAGGTAAGCAATACATGTAACTTAAACAGAAATATTGAAATGAAGTGTAACCAACAATAAGTAACAATTAAATACCTTAAAATGAAATAGCATTAAGCTTGCTTGATTATCTTAATAGTTACTTTTCATTATAATGATAAAGGCTTCGGTAGTTCTTGGCCTCGTGAAGTTATGGCAACATCATACGTCTCTGATCTCAGCTGCTGAATTAATTACACCGAGGTCGAAAAGGATTCGTGCTGAGCATCTCAATAGACGAGGTCTCCTGTATTTTCTAATAAGTTTCAGTCGATTTAGCAACGTTCAGGTACTGCCTGCTTCAAATCGTAGGTAATCTTTAAAGACCGTTCTGAGGTTTTTACTTTCAAATAAAAGTGTCTTTAAGCACCCAACTCAAAGTCACTAACGGTTACTTAAATCGCTCCTTAGTACAGAATTTGTATGGCGATTCTTTACTAAGGAGCGATTAAAGTAACTGGTAGTGACTCTGAGTTGGGGCGTTAGACTTATCTTACCAGTTGTTGCTTCTTTTAATCTGTTGTCCAATACTTTATAGGTTATTTCTTTTGAATTTATTAATTACATTACTTTGATATTAAAAAATATATTACTAATTCCTTTACAGAGTGTAGCAATCAGCCACATCCTATTATTTTTAAATTAAACATCATCCTAGTAAGAAAATTGTCGTAAAATATAATATGAAGATTACAGCTGTGACACCAGTGCTAAGGTTAGCTATATTTTATTGGTTATCAAGAAGCCCATGGCGATCGTAAAGTTGCAATAAACCTTGCTGAATCCTTATGAGTCAACGTGCATTTTATTGCTTGTACTGTGGTCTGGTGCCAAAACCTGTTGCACCGAGCCCCAAACCAATTGAGTTGAGCATGCGAATCGTGATTTCAAGTTGTGTAAACAAGTTTTTGTGCCAGCTTTAGGGCCCCAACGAATCGCTCTTCTTCAGCTTAATGTTTATCATTCTTGTTTTATTCTTGTCTTAGTTTTAGTTTTCCATGCACGTAATCTACTGAGAAACTTTTGTAATCATATTATTATGTTTTTAATACAAGTAAGAGAAAACCATACCTAGAATAAAAATAGGCTTATTTAATGTCATAAACAGATAATCCGAAGTAAAAGAGCACTTCACGTATAATGAGAACTGAAAAATAAATTAAACAAGTTGGCTGTGACTCCATGAAAACAACACATTAGATAACGTCCGCGGACTTCATCATAATGGCGCAAAATTTGATGCAAATAAAATCTTTAGTTGCACTTTTAAGTATCGGTGAACAATTCAAGTTATACTTCTCCGAATACCTTACAAATTATATTTTATGATTTCTGTCTTTAAGTATAAAATCACATCACAATTTAATTTCAAACATCGATCCAAAAACTAAACAAAAAGTCGTCCGCTTTGAAAAATTAGGACTACAAGATTATTTTGGGCCAGGTGACAAGGGACAAAAAACCGTACAAGACGCAACACGAATATGTAAATTAAAATTTTGATCAATTTGTATAGTATCCGGCCCAAGGAGAACCGGTGTGCGAAAACCAAGACGAGTTCTGCTTACAAATGGCGCATTACGTTGACGATGGTCTTTGAGAACCTGTGGCCGGGGAACCACCTCAAGAAGACGCCAAACACGTATCCAGTGATCTCGAGAAAGTTCAAGTGATATAAGCATGTCACAACTCACAATAGATATGAATATCATATCAACTTTGGGAATACCAGTTTAAATTTTAATCTATTACTATTTTATTATTTATTTATTTTTCTATTATTACGCATACAATTGCTATCTATCATAAGTCGATCGAATGGACATTGCAACGATATGAACCCATTATCGGGCGTTTCGTAACGACGCGACTGATAACTGATTAGCGTTATCAGCCCTTTGTTGGTCGTTATCTCTAGGGTCACTCGACCAGGCATTAATCGTATTGGCTCTGCTATCCAATCCACCTCTAAGCTTCAGATAGCTTAGATATTGACTTGACATTGTCACATTACCTAGAACGCGATATTATCCCAAAAAATGGTATTTTTGAAGGTGTTTTGTTCATAAATGGTACATAATACAATTCTAAAAAAAATATATGTTATTTTACAGTCTTTGTTCTTTCGTTCCCTCATACTTGATACACGATAGCCGTTATTTCATTGCATAGAAATAAATCACAAAGTTGGGTCTAATCTGGCATAAAAATGGAGTTTTATTCGCGTTTTAATCGCTTCCAGATAATAAAAAATATACCACAGTATAGGTCCTAAAGATACCGATATTCCTTGGTGATCATAATTTGAAATTTTGAAAAACTTCCCTTTCAATTTCTATTTTTTCCCTTTCCACCAGCTACGAAACGCCCGACGCGTTAATTTACTCAATTTTACTCTCGCGCCAGTCGCCTTCGAGGTAGGACCTGTGCTAATCGGCATCGCAGCCGCACGTTGTCGAATTTCCGACACCAATTTTAATTTCGAATTTGGCGCGCGCGCCTTCTGAACTTATATTACACTGTCCAAAGTATCCACACAGCTGTAATTTGAAATAATAAAAATTGTTCGTTTTTATACTTTAGTTACTGTTTATAGTATTTAGGTATTGGTTTAAGTCAAGTGCTAATTACACGATAATTCTTGCCGTATTAGGGCGGCTTAGAATACTAACCCCAATCCCAAGCCGGATGGGTGTCGTAAAAGTCGACTAAATCCGGCCCGCTGGTGGTAGGGCCCCTCGAGGGATTATATTGGTAATATTGATTTTAAATGTTAATTAATGCCATAATTACTATTATTATTTCTATTGTAAGAATTTTGTAAGAATATTGTTTTTTAATGTTGTTTTTTTATATTGTTTTTGAGTATTGTTTTTTTATATGTATAGTATAATATGTATATAAGTTAAACAGGGGAAGGAAGGGTAGAGGGAAGGTAGCGGGGGAGGTGGAAGGGAGGGGAAGGGGAGGGGAGGGGGAGCGGAGGGAGGTGGAGGGGAGGGGAAGGGAGGGGGAGGGCCGGCAACGCATCAGTGATGCCTTTGGTGTTGCTGATGTCCACGGACGACGATAGCCAATTACCATCAGGTGGATCGTCAGCTCGTTTTCCGGCTATTTCCATAAAAAAAATTATATCGTAAGAATAATAACATTGTTCGTGTTTGTACTTTAGTAACTGTTTATAGTATTTTGGTATAGGTATAAGTCAAGTGCTAATTACACAATTAATTTATATACTAAGAAATATACATATAAATATAATATAAACTTATTTATATTTCCTAACTGAGATACGCGTGATACACAAATAAGTAGGTACTTACATACAAAATTGGCTAATATCATGTAAATACCTACAAAAAATAACCAACTTCAAAACAACTCAAAAACTACTTGTCAAGACTCGCTCAAATTTATGTGAAACCACATGACAAACACCAGCTATCGATTAAAAAAAGAATCATCAAAATCGGTTCATCCACAAATAAGTAGGTACTTACATACAAAATTGGCTAATATCATGTAAATACCTACAAAAAATAACCAACTTCAAAAAAACTCAAAAACTACTTGTCAAGACTCGCTCAAATTTATGTGGAACCACATGAAAAACACCAGCTATCGATTAAAAAAAGAATCATCAAAATCGGTTCATCCACAAATAAGTAGGTACTTACATACAAAATTGACTAATATCATGTAAATACCTACAAAAAATAACCAACTTCAAAAACTACTTGTCAAGACTCGCTCAAATTTATGTGGAACCACATGACAAACACCAGCTATCGATTAAAAAAAGAATCATCAAAATCGGTTCGTCCACAAATAAGTAGGTACTTACATACAAAATTGATTAATATCATGTAAATACCTACAAAAAATAACCAACTTCAAAAAAACTCAAAAACTACTTGTCAAATCTCGCTCAAATTTATGTGGAACCACATGACAAACACCAACTATCGATTAAAAAAAGGATCATCAAAATCGGTTCATCCACAAATAAGTAGGTACTTACATACAAAATTGGCTAATATCATGTAAATACCTACAAAAAATAACCAACTTCAAAAAAACTCAAAAACTACTTGTCAAGACTCGCTCAAATTTATGTGGAACCACATGAAAAACACCAGCTATCGATTAAAAAAAGAATCATCAAAATCGGTTCGTCCACAAATAAGTAGGTACTTACATACAAAATTGATTAATATCATGTAAATACCTACAAAAAATAACCAACTTCAAAAAAACTCAAAAACTACTTGTCAAATCTCGCTCAAATTTATGTGGAACCACATGACAAACACCAACTATCGATTAAAAAAAGAATCATCAAAATCGGTTCATCCACAAATAAGTAGGTACTTACATACAAAATTGACTAATATCATGTAAATACCTACAAAAAATAACCAACTTCAAAAGAACTCAAAAATTACTTGTCAAGACTCGCTCAAATTTATGTGGAACCACATGACAAACACCAGCTATCGATTAAAAAAAGAATCATCAAAATCGGTTCGTCCACAAATAAGTAGGTACTTACATACAAAATTGATTAATATCATGTAAATACCTACAAAAAATAACCAACTTCAAAAAAACTCAAAAACTACTTGTCAAATCTCGCTCAAATTTATGTGGAACCACATGACAAACACCAACTATCGATTAAAAAAAGAATCATCAAAATCGGTTCATCCACAAATAAGTAGGTACTTACATACAAAATTGACTAATATCATGTAAATACCTACAAAAAATAACCAACTTCAAAAAAACTCAAAAACTACTTGTCAAATCTCGCTCAAATTTATGTGGAACCACATGAAAAACACCAGCTATCGATTAAAAAAAGAATCATCAAAATCGGTTCGTCCACAAATAAGTAGGTACTTACATACAAAATTGATTAATATCATGTAAATACCTACAAAAAATAACCAACTTCAAAAAAACTCAAAAACTACTTGTCAAATCTCGCTCAAATTTATGTGGAACCACATGACAAACACCAACTATCGATTAAAAAAAGAATCATCAAAATCGGTTCATCCACAAATAAGTAGGTACTTACATACAAAATTGACTAATATCATGTAAATACCTACAAAAAATAACCAACTTCAAAAGAACTCAAAAATTACTTGTCAAGACTCGCTCAAATTTATGTGGAACCACATGACAAACACCAGCTATCGATTAAAAAAAGAATCATCAAAATCGGTTCGTCCACAAATAAGTAGGTACTTACATACAAAATTGATTAATATCATGTAAATACCTACAAAAAATAACCAACTTCAAAAAAACTCAAAAACTACTTGTCAAATCTCGCTCAAATTTATGTGGAACCACATGACAAACACCAACTATCGATTAAAAAAAGAATCATCAAAATCGGTTCATCCACAAATAAGTAGGTACTTACATACAAAATTGACTAATATCATGTAAATACCTACAAAAAATAACCAACTTCAAAAAAACTCAAAAACTACTTGTCAAATCTCGCTCAAATTTATGTGGAACCACATGACAAACACCAGCTATCGATTAAAAAAAGAATCATCAAAATCGGTTCATCCACAAATAAGTAGGTACTTACATACAAAATTGGCTAATATCATGTAAATACCTACAAAAAATAACCAACTTCAAAAAAACTCAAATACTACTTGTCAAATCTCGCTCAAATTTATGTGGAACCACATGACAAACACCAGCTATCGATTAAAAAAATAATCATCAAAATCGGTTCATCCACAAATAAGTAGGTACTTACATACAAAATTGGCTAATATCATGTAAATACCTACAAAAAATAACCAACTTCAAAAAAACTCAAAAACTACTTGTCAAATCTTGCTCAAATTTATGTGGAACCACATGACAAACACCAGCTATCGATTAAAAAAAGAATCATCAAAATCGGTTCATCCACAAATAAGTAGGTACTTACATGCAAAATTGACTAATATCATGTAAATACCTACAAAAATAACCAAATTCAAAAAAACTCAAAAACTACTTGTCAAGACTCGCTCAAATTTATGTGGAACCACATGACAAACACCAGCTATCGATTAAAAAAAGAATCATCAAAATCGGTTCATCCACAAATAAGTAGGTACTTACATACAAAATTGACTAATATCATGTAAATACCTACAAAAAATAACCAACTTCAAAAAAAACTCAAAAACTACTTGTCAAATCTCGCTCAAATTTATGTGGAACCACATGACAAACACCAGCTATCGATTAAAAAAAGAATCATCAAAATCGGTTCATCCACAAATAAGTAGGTACTTACATACAAAATTGGCTAATATCATGTAAATACGTACAAAAAATAACCAACTTCAAAAAAACTCAAATACTACTTGTCAAATCTCGCTCAAATTTATGTGGAACCACATGACAAACACCAGCTATCTATTAAAAAAAGAATCATCAAAATCGGTTCATCCACAAATAAGTAGGTACTTACATACAAAATTGGCTAATATCATGTAAATACCTACAAAAAATAACCAACTTCAAAAAAACTCAAAAACTACTTGTCAAATCTCGCTCAAATTTATGTGGAACCACATGACAAACACCAGCTATCGATTAAAAAAAGAATCATCAAAATCGGTTCATCCACAAATAAGTAGGTACTTACATACAAAATTGATTATTATCATGTAAATACCTACAAAAAATAACCAACTTCAAAAAAACTCAAAAACTACTTGTCAAATCTCGCTCAAATTTATGTGGAACCACATGACAAACACCAGCTATCGATTAAAAAAAGAATCAGTAAGAACAAATAAGTAGGTACTTACATACTTTGACTAATATCATGTAAATACCTACAAAAAATAACCAACTTAAAAATCGAAACGAGGTTTTTTCAAAATGGCAGACTTGTAGGTATGCCAGGTTCCGTAGAAAAATGTTCAAACCCTTTGGATAAGATATTTTACAAGTATATTGAGAATGATAAAAAGTATAACAATAATTTAAAATAAAATACCTAAAATTATGTAAAAAATAATAAAAACAAAATTAAGCTAAAATTATCATTACTCTTATTTTATTGCACCTAAAATTCCAATGAATAAATCAAAATAAAGTATACTTTCACCCCAACTCAGAGCAGTTACTAATAATAATAATAAAAACCCTTCCACACTCATACCCCCGCAGTAGGTTACAAGTATTTACCTGTTTCGCGGGTGGCATGGACTACACATATAACACATCACAATAACAGCCATGACACGAGTACAAATATTTATCTGTCACATAAATATTTGCCCCGCCGGAAATCGAACCCGAAACCCCTCGCTTCGCAGTTCGCAGGCAGGATCACTACCAACTAGGTTACAGGATCTAAAGCTACGCACGGGGTCATGAACCTCACGGCCGCGCGCGACCGGCTCACGGCGTGGCGGTCGAGTTTACACTCAGGGGAGCGGGGTATAGGGGAGTGAACAAAATGCCTACAACGGTCGAATAAGCTCGCCTTAATGTTGATTTTTGGGCGATGGTTCCTTCCTAATTACTCGGACAAGAACAACATTTCCATTGCTGTGGGTTGCCATGGATTTTTTACCGACTTCAAAAAAGGAGGAAGTTTTCAATTCGACTGTTTTTCTAATGTTTGTTACCTCAGAACTTTCGACTGGGTGAACCGATTTTGATGATGCTTCTTGAATTCGAAAGCTGGTAGGTACTTGTCATGTGGTCCCACTTGAGCTAGATCTGACGAGTAGTTTTTGAGTTGTTTTGAAGTCGGTTATTTTTTCTAGATAAAATTCAAATTATATGTTCCAATATTGCAGTAAATTCCGGAATGCCTCTGGCTACGTTGCGAACTCTGTGGGTGCGAGTGTGTTCTCAATGAGAAAACTAGAGACGCAAGTCAATCTTTAATGGGAAAGATAAAGTTTAATGGCCAATGTGATAGCATATAGCAACAGCATTTCAAAATTGTAGAGCTGTAGCCTGTAGCTATTCTTCTTGGCTAGCAATGCGTCGAATTTTGCGAGAAAGAAAAAGTTGACCCGCCAGCACTAGCTAACGCGAAATGCGTCATATACTTATGTAGGTACTATCGTTCTTGTAGTAAACAACTCAAGCCCTTGGGCATTTGCTCACTATAAAATATTCAACCATAATAATATATCACAGATTAACATAAATAATATTATACAGATATGTTAATTAATCGCGAAATCTAACAGGTTTTATCAAGTTCTACTGATTGTATGTTCTACTGGCTACTTGTTCTACTAGCTAATTAAACTTGATCCTCCTTACAGTTGTAACTATGCTACGGGTCCCTTGAAGCCTTCCCAAGGTTAATGAACTCAAAAACGTTTCATAGACGTGCTAAATTGGAATAAATTACAATAAATTGAATGTGATTATTTTACCACGTCGTTCACTGGTATGTATTTTTGACGAGAACTCGCGCGATTCCCAAATTTTGAACTCAGTAGCCTTGGCACAGCCTACTGTGCAAATATTATTACTGTGTAATTATTAATTAGTGGAACCGTGATACATCAGTGATGCCTTTGGTGTTGCTGATGTCCATGAGCGACGATAGCCACTTACCATCAGGTGGATCGTCAGCTCGTTTGCCGGCAATAAAAAAACCTGTCTAACCATAAAAAAGATTTCTGTCTAAGTTCACGGCCAAATCATCATGTTATTGTATGTAGTCGAAGTACAGCCACACCTTTTCTTGTTGAACAACAAGTGTTACTCAAAAACACGCAATAAAGAGTTTCAAGTCAGGTCAGTTCTTAGAAGACATAACTTTAAAGGAAAATAAATGAGTTTAGTTATAAAGTCGCCGACTTTTCTACACACTGTCCTGATTTGACATCTATATGAAGATCTATCTATACATGTGGAGAAAATATTAATTTATTGAGTGCTTTTTACTTCGTTTATAATATAAGTTTTAAAAGTGTATTGCAAAGATATGATGAATTTGTCTTAATCTCAACAGACGCCATGCGCTGATGCGCCAGTCTGTTTAAATAACCTGTTTCTAAGCTGTCTCGTTTAATCATTAATCATGTCTATCTCGCTCTGTGTAATGAAAAACAGGGTTTTTATCCTATTCAAAAATACATAAAGTTTGTATAATTATGTACAACAGTTATCTTTATCTCCATCCTAACCTACCTCCTGTTTTAAGGGATTTTGTAGGTAGAGAATCTACTTTCAAAACGAACATGCCCCCACTAAATATTATTGTTACAGGCTGTTATTGGAAATATTTATTTACATTTATTTACTACAACATTGAAGTGGAGAAAATTGATACATTTATATTTATGTTATATTGTTACCTGAATATTGCAATTTAAAAGTTATAACAATAATAATTAATATACATGTGCCCTATGTTCATTTTTAAACTACACGAAGTTTTTCGACCAACATTCCCAAGTACCAAAGACGCGACGTTCCTTTTGTACTATAACTATCGAGTAAACAACCTGTCGGTGCGTTTCAAAATCAACTGCTCATTTAATTATCTTACTAAAAGCCTCTTGCCAACTGCGCAACTGTGTAGCGATTTGTTTTTTTATTTCCAAGTTATAAAGTCGTTATGCTCAAGGTAACATTTTGAAAATCTTGTTATGAAGTGCGGTGCTGACGTCATCATTATAGTACGCTCGTAGAATATTCTTAATTTCGTACTTATGAGACTAATTACATATTTTATATTTTATACTATCACTGATTTATCCTTGATACTTGAAAAAAAAGAAGAGTTTAAATAGCACAAAGTTTGGATATTAACTGTCAATGGTTAGAAGACCACATAGAGAACCCAATTTTATCATTGTAAATAATAGATAGTTAATATTATGAAAAATAATCGCACATTTACGAACGAATTAAAACGTAAAAAAATATCAAATCTATCAATTATTAAAAAAAACTTCATTGACTTGCTAACAAAACACAAAATAGTGTTAAATGTATTTCATTTAACCACAACCATACTGTAATCACAATACAACAATGGCATGAACATACACGTTTATTTCACACGATATTATTGACGTCATCAAAATTCCCATTTGAAATATGTTCCATATTGCACGCACACCCTGCGACCTGCACCAGTTTTGAAATAAAGCACTTGTTCTACTAACTGAGAGAAATAGCTTTGCGCTCTGCGATTGCATCCAATTGGGCTCTAATAAAACTATATTCGTTTAAACAAAATCGTAAAATGTCAGTTACCTTGTCTTAGTATTTCTATGTTATTAGCTAACAAGTAAATATAATGATCGTCTGATTATAATCAACATCACCCATGGCGCCTGCAACATCAATAAACTGACTTAAAAGAAATCGAGGTTTTTTAACAGCTGTTCACTGCAATATTTCCAAGTTACTAGAGTCAACTAGAAGTAGGAAATTCCACAGGAATGTGTTCAAGAGCTATAGGTAAAACCCAATTTGACATAGCTACTTTCTTTTCTATAGCAACCGATGCTAAGGTAATTTTGGTCACAACGAAGCGAGATTTTATCTAGAAGTTTATATTTTACACAATGAAAGTGTAGCGCGTGGCGAATGTTGCGTCACTGGTTCACAGGAACCTGACGCACGGCCATTGTCCGACGGTTGTCATTGTGGACTGTGGTTGTGGGGTTACTTGACTGGCTTGACTGATAGCACGGTGGGTGACGCTAGTCTAAACTTTTTTTTGATTATGGTAAGTGGCTATCGTCGCCCATGGACATCAGCAACACCAAAGGCATCACTAATGTATTGCTGGTCAGACAGGACAGATTATTATTTATTTATCTGTATATTATTTTATTTGTCTAAACCAGGGAATATTAAAGGGACTGCGTTAATATTGGTACAGTACGGTACGGTCGGTGCATTCCAGGGATACATTCCGGAAAGTGGGAGCTAAGGTGAATGGGTTCCGTTTTGCGGTGAACAGACCAGACAGGTGAACCACGGCCGGGAATCAAACCCGGGACCTCTCGCTTCGCAGGCAGCGTCTCTACCAACTAGGCTACAGGGTCGTCTAATTATAATCATATTCAGACAAAAGTAAATTAAACTTACAACGATAAACTCACATATTTGAAACTCAACAGTAATTAATTAAAAGGTCAAAATGCGTATTCCATTCAAATACTACAACTGCCTTAAATGTTTATACAAAATGTTTTTGCGAGGAGCGACGCAAAAACAAATTACATCTGTTGAGCGATACAAAACGTGATTATACATAATTTCAACCAAATTTAAATATTAAATTTTAAGATGATTCAAGAATAATTAACACAGGATTAGATTTAACAAAACTACTAAGTCTATGGTCATTAAATAACCTATATTAATGATTCTCGATGTGATGCAGGGATATGATGCGAAATTGCAAAGCTATTACTCCGGTATAAACTATTTAAATGAGTAGTAAGTATTTCTGCAGGTGAGGAAATTTTGGGCCTTTAATCGTATCTTGTACACAAGAGTAGAAGACAGTAGAACAGTAGTAGACAAGTAATTGCGAATAACACAACATAGTATTACTAAAGTTGTCTTTGATTTTTATAAACAGTAGTTTTAAAATCATAAGGTTGTAAATAGAAAAAGCCGCTTCAAATTGATCAGAGATAAAATTCACAGAAATATTCAAGACAGGAATTTTATGTTCAATAACAAAGTATTTTTTATTAAATATGGATTAAGTTTCGCGGCCTAGCAACTCATTACACATCCTCATTAAAACATAATTTATGTTTATGAAAACCGAATAACATGACTTCACATAATAATATTAGTACCTATCTGATTCTGAATATTAATGAAGCGTTACTAAATAGATGTGACGATGGTTTAACCTCCTTATTTACGATTATGGCTGTAATCTGTAATTAAGTTACCAAAAACACTTATTATTAATGACTTCAATGTTATACTATAAAAAACATTCAGTTGATGTGCAACTTTGTAAACGTTGACCGATTTGTCTTGGCACTGAGCTGCATACCTCTGTATCCAGATCGCAGCTCCGCGAGCGAAAATCGTCTTTATTGTCTTATGTTAAGATCAAATTTTATATAAAGGAGATAAGATGTTTTTGAATTCAAAACATGTCTCAATATTTCCAGGTATTCGCGAGCCTCAGCAAACAGCAGGAGTCAAGCGGGTTCATCGATTTCTGACACTTATTTTTCGACTCGAATGTTATTGTTACGCGGTTACTTTTTGTAAATCTTTACAAAACGCTGTAACAACTTCAATCACTAAGTAGAAACTTGGTATTAGAAACGTTTTTAATTTGTAATCGAAGCGTAGCAGCGGCGGATCTTCCGCTTTCTTTCGGTTTAAAGAATTTCGACTATTATGGACATAGCCTTTCACGATGGCAACACACGATGACGCCCCAAATATAAGTGGTCATGATGATTGTAGCAAAGACTAAATAGTAACTAATGCTTGTATGATACATGATTTTAAAGTTATCTCATCGTGGACTGAATACATTTTACTATGATACGCACGATATTTATTTTACACTGTTATTTCGACCCAGTTGCATGGATCAACTGTTAACATACAATTTAATTTTGAATAAAACATCGTATATTTTAATGTAAAGAGAATTTTAAATCAGGGATGATCATAATTGAGACAACGCTGTTCTCCGTAATCCCAGGAAGCCAGAGAGATTTTCCTACGTAGCATCGTTTTAATTTAATAACGGTAGATGAATCCGTAGCCACGTAGATACTGACTGTGCCTACTGAATAACTACTTAGATCTAACCACCCTGTAGCATAGTTAGGAGCGACCGGACCCGGGTTCAATTCCAGGCCGGGGCAGATATTTATGTGACAGATAAATATTTGTACTTGGGTCATGGGTGTTATTATGATGTGTTATATGCCATGCCACGCGACACAGGTAAAATAACGGAACTCTTGGAATAAATTAAACTATCATTTCATACAACATTGCAAACCCACGTCACACAACGCGTGTGTCACATTTTTTCCTATTTATTAAAGTCTATGATCTGATTCAACGAATGCGCTCGCACGACAAAACAAATCCGCGATTCTCCGAAACTGCCGCCAATCGGAAGGGAAACAGTTAATTTCTTTCCGCGAAGATATTCGCAACGCTGATACTCATGCCATTACTCTACACTGTTTTCATATGTTTATTTAATCACCAAGAAAAAAATAACCAACTTCAAAATAACTCAAAAACTACTTGTCAGATCTAGCTCAAATTTAAGTGGGCCCTCATGACAAGTACCAGCTTTCGATTAAAAAAATAATCATCAAAATCGGTTCACCCAGTCGAAAGTTCTGAAGTGACAAACATAAAAAAATACAATCGAAATTACCAGCTGATGGTAAGTGGACAACCCACAAGCGCAACTGCCGCAATGATGGCGTGACTGACACGTGATTTGTCCAAATATGGATTGACGACCCGTGTGGTGTAAAGGTTACCATGCCCGAGCGCTGTACCAAGGATCCTGAGTTCGATTCCCAGCGAGTGAATGATGCGAGGGGGTTTTAGTGGGTAAAAATCCTACATAATCCGCAACCGGGGGTTCAAGTATCTTTCGAAGATTCCCCCTCGAAAAAAAAACAATAAAGCGGCCAAGTGCGATTCGGACTCGCCCATGAAGGGTTCCGTAGAAGCAAGTAACATAATATAAAAGTTCTTGTAGTTCGTTGTAACTTTGATCAATGTTCTTTGCGATTTACGATTTATGACGTATTAAAAAAAGCCACTTACTAGATCTCATTCAAACCAATTTTCGTTGGAAGTTTGCTTAGTAATGTACATCATATATTTTTTTCAGTTTTATCATTCCCTTATTTGAGAAGTTACGGGGGGGGAGGGGGACACACATTTTACCACTTTGGAAGTGTCTCTCGCGCAAACTATTCAGTTTAGAAAAAAATTATATTAGAAACCTCAATATCATTTTTGAAGACCTATCCATAGATACCCCCCCACGTATGGATTTGATGAAAAAAACATTTTTGAGTTTCAGTTCTATGTATGGGGAACCCCCAAAATTTATTGTTTTTTTTATATTTTTGGGTGAAAATCTTAATGCGGTTCACAGAATACATCTACTTACCAAGTTTCAATGGTATAGCTCTTATAGTTTCGGAAAAAAATGGCTGTGACATACGGATGGACAGACAGACAGACAAACATGACGAATCCATAAGGGTTGGTCTATTTAGTCTAAAAATGTGTATTGGAATATTTTAAGCTTATAAAAGACTTGATAGAATTTAAAGATTATGAAGCAACCAACATTTTACACTGAGATGATATAATTCAAAATAACACATAAAATATGATCTACAGTTTTGACCTCGGCGACAAAGCTCTTAAAACCTAGCTCTAAAAAATTGTTGTTATGAATTCGTACGAATTAAATGCCTAACTTGCGTCACACCCCCACTTGGTTATTTTGCATACACGTTGTTTGAGAATAATTTAGCAAACTCAACTGGTTTGAGAATGTCAGCAAAGACGTCATATCATAAAAGCGATAAACTGCCCCTTCAGGCAACGGATCAAGCCGATTTCAAATAAAACTTTTGGAATTAATTTTAATACCAGCTAATTATACAAAACCAATTCATACAAAATAAGGTGAAAATGTTTCATAAACTCTAAGTCAGTTCGATAGAGTTCAATATCGTTCGCAACTGCGTTGATGTCTTTCGTTAAATGAGCAATTTTTAATTTAGAAATATCTACGCTTTATACCTATAATGTTTAAGGTTTAGTATTGAATGTAGTATTCTCAGAGGCTTTCGTTGGAAGCATAAGGACGTCCAACTTCAACATGCCTTTTGGGTATTTGTTTAATTGTAAACGCCTTCGGTGTCTCCATAATAAAAGCTGGAATTATTGAGTTGTTTTTTAATAGTTTCCATAATTTTTAAAGAGGTTTTGGCACGACATGACCAGGTCAACTCTACAATCTTAAAACGAGTTGGTTTTTTAACACCAAGCTCCCACAAGTTATAGTTGGCATTGAACATTTTAAACGTGCAAAAAATAACTCGTAAATTACTAGGTATACGATTGTCTGTTGTTCTACGTATATTGCCTGCAGATTGGTAATCCATTCGTCTGTTGTTCAAATCTTTGATATTATTTTTTATTCGTAAATTATTCACGCCATGCGCCAGTCAGGATGAACACATGATAGATCTAGTTATTCTAAATAGGTATGTACGTACTTAACTTTGACTTAAATGTATAGCTGTCTATTCAAACTTAAACATAGATTCCTGGTTATTTTGTAGCAGTTTTAAAGTAGTTATAATAAAACTCATATTACAGCTAAAGGATTTTATCCGACCGGATACTGCAAAGCTAAACTGAAATTTAAAAAAAAATCAAACGTAATAAAACAATAATGTTTTACGTCATATTAAATCTGAACATACAATAGAAGTCAAAATAGTCCAAAACATTAGAAAGTGATGTTTTTTGTGCGAAACCGCGGCAAGATAAATAACATTTACGTTTTTTCCACGTTATCCTCATGCCGTCTCTGTCTGGCTAGATTGGCGAGTTGCGATAGCTAATTGCAATGATAAATACATGTACGTTGGCAAGTAAAGGTATGTCACAATACCGATAATCAGCAACATGAATAACTGATTCATTCAATAAGCTGATATGATTCCATAATTTTTTTCTTACGTAAAATGTTTGTAATTTTTTAACATTCAATTTTTGTTCATGTTAATCCGTGCTACTTTTTTACATATTTTACATAGTACTAACTACATATTGTAAGTTACAAAAACATGTTACTACATATTGTAAGTTACAAAAACATGTTACTTGCAACAATACCAAAATGACAATAAACTGAAAATATCTTAGCACAAAAAATATTTTCATAAAACAACTTAAACGATACAATAAGATCAGTGCTCTTCAAGTGCTTCATGTCGAAACACGTGTTAAAAAAACTTATCATATTAGAATAACTGAGGAATTATTACAACAATTGTAGATCAAATCGTCTGAGTCATTGATTAAACATGATAATTTATAAGCAACACATTTGAGTAAGAATCAATTTAATCTGACCTAAAAGAGGCCTGCAATAACATGATGATATAATTAATATTTAACAACTTAAATTAATGTAAATGAATCACAAGCAATTAATCACAGAATTGTCGTAAACATAACTAATCTCAACGTCGCAAATGACTGAGAGATAATACTTTTTGTTCATTTTGTTCCCATTTAAGATACAAAAAAGATTAAATAAATACATCAAATAAACTAGATAGCAAACATGGTTGACTATGAAGGTAGCTTTAGTAAGATCAGTGGTTTAAGATATCTAAAATGCCGTCGAATGCTTCCTGTTAACATCTCACAATAAATCGATTCTCAAAAATCGTGAATAGCTGTAAATAGCTAGTCTGCTGGTGACCGCGTCAAATAGTTTAGGTAACCGACAGGCAAAAACGATTCCACTAATCAGTTTTCAGTATTTATTCAGTATTAAAGTAAAGGTTTTATACCATGTATAGATCTTAGTTTTAATGGCTGATTGAAATGGAAGCTAATTTTTTTTTGCATAGAGAAATCTAAGTATGAATTAGTAGCAACATTTTGTGATATGTTACTTCACAATAGTTCCAATATTATTTTTCTTCCGCGAAATAGATCAGCACAAATAGCTAGCTACCTAGGGTCTGAAAGACGTCATTCGAAGAAAACTGCCAGACTATAGCGCTGAGTATCAAATTAAATTAAATTAGAAAGATTCTAGAGTTTGTAAAGCTATAAGTTACATTGTACAATACCAATTTCTTTAAATTAGCTACTACACAGTGGACGTCAATAAAATTGTAGAATATTAGAAGAAAAAAATATATACTTTGATGCAGTAAGCAATTAATTCATTCACTTACACCATACATCGCAAAAAATATTTGTAATGATATGGTTAATATAAATTTTATTGATACCAGTTCTTCTATCACAATGCTAAATACAGCTAACCTCCATTATTTTATCGTAGTCTAATCCAATATTTACGATAGTAGTATCTCAGGCTAACCTTTAATATTACTAGTAAATAACGTATGATGCAATCTTGTACTTGAGTGTTTGATAAGATATTTCAATTCAATCATTTTTCTCCTTATCACTTGTAACGTCTGCAGAACATTGTGCGCTATCCATTAAAAACAAAATATATATTCAAACAAAAACACGTCAGCAATAAGTATCAAAAACTCCACACACATAATTAATCATTGGAGTTTTACCCGATGTAACACTCAAATCAATAATCTAATTGACATTCATTTCGTTTAATTAACAAATAAATTCAATATCAGTTTCTGTGTGAATGCAAGCCAGGTGCACACGACTTTAGTCATTAATGCATTCGCGCATTGGCAATGTGTGAGAGTCACGTGAACGTGTGCGTAATGCTGTAGATTTGGAGTAAAATTTGAATTTTGCTAAATCGCCGTTATTGTCATATCATTATCATATAACCTCATTATAACAAAGATGCTTTCAAAGTGTGCGAAGTCTGCCAATCCACATTTTGCCAACGAGGAGTACTATGGCCTCCCACGTTGTTAAAGTAGACCCGAGCCCAGCCGCGGGACAGTTATGGTCTGGCATGATGATTATGAAAAAGTTTATTAACTTAAATTACAATGTATGATTTATATTATCTGTGTTATAAACATAATAACAATTAATCTTAGTGTCAAACTGGTGTAAATACTATTGTAATCTTTAAACAGACTATGAATACAACGTGCAAAGACAACTATCGGATTATAAAATAACAAATCAGAAAGTCACGTGTCCAAATAAATTAGATCCAGGAAAAATTACACGCTGCGTGCGATTTGATGTATTATGCAATTATAATTGCTACGTACGATTACTGCAATTACATATAAAATATCGTGATTTAGCCGGAAAACGTGCTTCGCATACGGTACACTAAGTACATACTCGTATATATCGTCTTTGTATTGACAGTGCACAACAAAGTAGACTGTATATTTAACACGTTCACTGCGAGACTATTTTTGATGGACTTTCAGCCAGTGCGAATGAGGTCTTTTCGAGACAAGACTGAACTTCTTTACAGTGCGTATGAGAGCTTTTCGGCCTCATAAAATATTGTTTCTAAAAAACACCCTAAATATAGCTCAAAATTGAAAATATTTGCTTGAAACTTTACCATTACAAACTTAAATAGTTTTTCAAGTTGAATCTGGCTTCGCCCGCAGTTGTGACATTTCGGTATTGAATAAATGAGAAAAATATTTATGTCATCGGTTCTGCCTCATATCGCACTAAAAAGAAGTTCGATGTGTGTCTCTACTAGTGATGGGAATAAAAGAGAAATGCAGGTGCGATAAAATTTATTTTATAAAAGATTAAACAAAATGTTTTTGATTAAAGCAAGGCCAACAGTATGATGTATCGCACTGAACACAAAAGTAACAATTTTTTTAGTTTTTTTTTTGCCCCTTGAGTACTGTTTAGTGTAACCCTGTATTTATCGTAGCAACCTACGCAGCGCTTGCGTTGAGTGCCTTTATGAAGCGCATGCTTAGCGCATCTGCCGATAGGAAATTATGAAATGAAACACTTGAATTAGGATTCTAAAGTGCCATACCTACCGGCACACATACCATTTTTAGTTTTAAAGTATGTAGGGGAAAGTCTACTGAAGTTGGCAGACAGTCCACCAATGATTGATACCTTTTTCGTAATAAGCCCTAAAATAATTATAAATTATTTAAAAAATCGAGCGAGTCACGCAGTCGAGAAGTGTGTTTAGTCACTAACGTCACAAGCTCAAAAATACATGTACAAGCATTAACTTGATACCCCACACGTGCTTTCGTATCGAAACTTATCGCATCACTACGCTAGGATACGCGGCGCCCACGCCTCCCGCGCTTCACTCCGTTTTGAGACAGATTAGACCTCACTTCGCACAGAAGCGTAATTAATTTCTATTCAGTGCGTATGAGGCCTCTTCAACCTCATATTTTATTAACTACGCCATTGGGCTTGACTTCGCAAGAGAAACAATTTTATGTATTTGTCTCTGTCATACTCAAAGAAATGTCAAAATAATCGCCTCCCGCACAGAGTGAAAGAATGCGATTTTGACTGCCGCAACAGCGAGAAGTCACGCTTGTGACTTTTCGACCTCATAATGCCCTGAACGTGTTAAGATAGGTGATCAATAATGATGATACAAATAAAATACACCACACAACATAATGGTTACTGGCCGTGTTGTTTTACGATTGGGCTTGAATTTCCTGTCATAAAAAAGGATGAATATTTTTGGGTGTATAATCGACCAAAAGCTTGTGCTTTTTTTAAAAACAGTCACTAATTAGGTCGTAGGGTTTTCCTGCGAGGAATTGAGTACGTACCGGTGGTCAAAGCTGTTAAACTAGTAAAATTCATTAAATATACACACCCTACAGCATGAATTGCTTTTATGGGCTCTACAGACACATTACTTGAATCAATTATTCTTTTAATAAGTTATCAATAAATAAAATCATATTATTTTATTTGGACACCGTTTTATTACACTGTCGTAATTACATATTTTAATAGGCATACTTATTTTGTCGACTTATTTTCAAAATTAAGTATTACCTCACCCGCACAATTTTATTATTAGTTGTCAGTCGACACTTACAATTGGGCATTACTCAATAAGTCGATGTTAGAAACAAACCGCAACACACGTCATCTCAGTAATGTAGTAACACAGACGCGTGCGCGTGTAGTGTCCGCGTGTCAGTGTGTGAGTGGAACGAGAACGGCTACAGGGGAATCCCACTGTGCAAATTGTTGTCTCAGTTTATTTTTAGGGTTCTTCACAAGTCTAAATACTTGCGGAGTGAAGCGTTTTTAGATGAATGGTTGGACGCGTTTGTAGTTTCTCTGTTGTACTGAATTTAATGTTAAATGTGCGGCTCGGTTAATTTCGCGATTGCGATTGTAATGATTTATGTTTTATGTTTTATTGACGTTATTTGAGGCGCTGTACACCGGTGTGCGGTGTGTTAAGGGGCGAAGATAAACAAAATAATATTTAAGGATATGTTATCTTTTTTAATTGACTTTAACATTATGATGTATGTTATTGTTATACTTTCGGTGTCGCGGCCGACGACTTTATTCACCTGAGTTACTCGTAATTCACCCAGGTGACTTAAGTCTACTTTTGGTGTACCTTATTCAACTATGCACCCAGGTGATTCAAGTCTACTTAGCTGAGGTGAATTAAGTACATATACTAAATCTGACGACCTAACACCTAGGTGATTAGGGCAAGATTTACACGAGCCTAACTGCCAAGGAGTTCTGAATTTCTGATGCTGTACTACTTCCTGCTTTGGAAGACTGTAGAAAACCTTGAATACTCCAGTTGTAAATCATTAGGGCCATTATTAGCAGGACCAGCTCGGCTCGCTTGTCACGGCAACACAATATCAATCTTATGTGATGTTCTCACGAAGTAATGAACGTTTTGTTAGATAACATAGATATGAGATACAAGCAACGGACCAATATTTTGACGCTTATTGTGGTTATGTCAGGTACTGGCATTATTCGCTGAATACCAAAGAATTAAAAGACTTGTTGGCGTTGGTTTCGGGGATCACTTCGCAGCTCTATATTATTGAAGTAATATTTTTTCATGGTTTTCAATATATGTTAAAATAAAGGTTAATCTAAGACGCGTTTCGCAGTCCACGTCAGTAAAAACATTTATCTGTCCGATCCGAAGCATCATGCAACCCATTGCAATATTTCTTCGCAATATCTCTGTACTTAACGCAATAATTTTTTATCGTACATGAACTGTGAGTCGGTTGTCGGTATCTAGGAAGATTTAGTTATGATAAAAGGACAATGGCAGAAAGAATTCCTTGACCCAGTTCCAGTAGGACGAGGTTCGCTTGGCTACAAAAATAAAGATTTCCCAACGAATCGGAAAATTTCCGATGTTTTGTTTACAACAGAAATTAGGTTAATATTGAGACAAAGCTTTAGGGCAATTACATGCCCGGAAAATATCGATGGTTACGGGTGACTGTCAGTGTCAATAACGGCCGGTCTCAATAATGTACTAACAGATGGAAGACTGTGGATAGGGCTGTCATCTGTCATATTTGTCAATTTTTCAGAGGCAAAAATTGACAAATATGACAGATAACATACTAATGGTAGCCCTTTTCACAGCCTTCCATCTGTTAGTACATTATTGAGACCGGCCGTAATAGGTATATCTTGCGCCGTGCTTCGGACGTAGCAGTCTTGGTTCTCTTAGCAGTCGCTAGACTTTGTTGAAAACTTCTCTTTTACAGATCGATATTATTTTAGCCATTTTAGGGCGGCTTAGAATACTAACCCGAATCCCACGCCGGATGGATGTCGTAAGAGGCGACTAAATCCGGCCCGCTAGTGGTAGGGCCCCTTAAGGTAAGGTAAGGTAGGTTTGGTAATATTAATATTAATTGTTAATTAATACCCTTATTACCTATTATTCGCCTGGATAGCTACCACCCTTGAGCATGAGTCAGCCGCCAAACGACTCGTCCTGTTTCGGCTTCAACGCATCAGTGATGCCTTTGGTGTTGCTGATGTCCATGGGCGACGATAGCCACTAGCCATCAGGTTCATTGTCAGCTCGTTTGCCAGCTATTTCAATAAAATAATCGATGTTTGAAAGTCTGTTTACTATAGTATTGCGGTTAGGAGGAACCCGAAAATTTATTCATGGAGCGAAAGTTTGTGACGCACATCTTAATAACGATCACATATTTTTTTATTTCTGTCTGTATCTACTCAATTCTAGAGTCAATGCTGACAAAGTCACGGGCAGAAGGTAACATAAATGTACTTAATAATGTAATAACCAGTTAATAATGGAAATGACCAGCTCCGCAACCAGTTCCGTACAAGCTAGTGATACTTTTTTGTAATAAATATACCAATGTATTTTTATTTTTAAAAAATGTGCTGAGGAGTTCTTTACGGCTTTTCTTCTCCATGACAAAGCACCTTTGCGAAAAGTTGGTTGATTAAAAAAAATGACGTGCATAAGTGTATCAATGATACCTACATGAATAAATGATTTTGAATTTGAATAAATGGTTCCATTTTGAAGTTCCATGAAAGAGTTCGATTAACTCATTTTCTGATGACGTATAAAGTTGTAGCTCCAAAACTCTCGCCTTATTCAATTCTTAATATGGTATATTGGAAAGACGGTCGTATTTTGTTGCAAGCAATAAAGTGATATTATGAATTTGGGCCATGGCTGCCACAGCAAAGATCAGTTGACTCTTATTGGTTTTGCTTCACTATATTAAACGGTTTACATGAAGGTTTTGTTTTAATCAAACTGTTTTAAGTTTTAAATTAAGCATTAACTTTTCCTTTTGAGAAAACTGTAAATCGACCAAAAATGATATCATTATGATACTGTATTTGTTTTTGTTTTTGTTTATTTTTATTGTTTTTGGAGCGTTTGCTACACTCGGATACGTAACAGTTTTATTTGAATATGTGTTGATCGAATCACATATTATTATACTTCGGTAACTTACTATTACGGTAAATGTACTAATAACATGCATGTTAGGTACGTGCATCGCAACTACAGTTTGTAAACAGTTTTAATTTTCATTCAAAATTTCTCTTTGAATACAGAAGGAATACGAAAAACAAAGAAAACTCAAGAATTTCTCGCAAAAGACGCTCGACCCGTAAGAGGGAGTCTCACTAATCAATATAATAGAGCCACTATGAGAAAAAATATATATATAGCTTCCCATCCACGCAGGCACAATTCCCGCGAGCCAAAATCAACCTTTAACTAAGGGAATAGAGCTCTAAATAAATAAAAAAGGATCGGCAAGAGGCTGCCCTAGTTATAAATAGATTTTCACGAAAAAGAAATGTTACAGGGACTTTGGTGCAAGCTTAGCACAGAGCAGGTACACCGTAGAGCGTTTTTAATTATATCTCGATTACGGCAAAGATATTTAAGATGTATTCTTATTAGTATTAGTTCAGTTCATTAGTTACATATAATTTAAGTATGTGTCGATGTCAAAACCGTTACAATTAATATTCAAAAATAGTTTTTTTTTCAATACAACTTTTTTATAGACAGATCGAGTTAGCTACTGGTAATGCAATAATAATATATGAAAATTGGAATTTAATTATCATTGAAATAATTTTGGAAAACAATCCTGTGGTTTTAATACAGGAAAATAGTCACAATAACTTATTTACTTATGGAACAGGACCAACATTAAAATACATGACATGTATGTATTTATATTATCTGCGTTGCTATTTACGGGACGACTGTAATATAAAATAATATATGGAATGTTATTATGTATTTTATATTAATTAGTCGTATTGTGCAATCAAATACTAATTGGAGCGTGTAACAAACAATGTGGATTGGAGGCGAGGACAAATTAATGTTCACTCGGAGCGTCTCCGTGTCCGTTGTCCTGTTTCAACGTCTTATTTGTCACATACAAACAAATACAAACTATAATCTATTTGTATACTAATATTATAAAGCAGAAGAGTTTGTTTGGTTGAATGTGCTAATCTCAGGAACTACTGGTTCGAACTGAAAAATTATTTTTGCGTTTGATAGTCCATTTATCAAGGAAGGCTATAGGTTATACAGCATAGCATTTTAGTAGTTAGTTTTTTTTTCAACAAATTAACGCGTGAAACCGCGGATCACAGCTAGTGGTTCTATAACATTACGGTTCTGTAACTTGATATTTCTTTCTACCCCTTTTTATCCGTCTCTATGTGACTTAATTCAATATATTATTCTGTATCTTATCTTCTACTCAATCTCTTTATTTTAACAACACCAAATATTGTTTTCACTTCAGAAATACCATAATAACGCTACCATAGTCATCATTTGCTGTAGTAGTATTAACTACCGTTAATAAATTCAAAACTTAATATTGAAGCTAATAAACATGTAGATACATTTTTTTCAGCATTTCGTTGATATAGAAATCAAAACATATACAAGACAAGATGTAATACGTGAAAAAAACAACTAGGAAATTGACGTAGCCTCTGTGGTTTCACTAACCGTGCTCTAATTTCTCTGGACCACACTCTCACAGACGCAATTAAGGCGCGTACGCGAGGGGGCTGCACCACCCGAGGGGGAAAAAATGCGAGAAAAACGCGGAAGGCGGAAACGACGACACGTGACTCAAGCTTCCCGGGCGAAGCGTTGCCATGGCGACGGCGAACGGTTATTTTTGTGCGTATATTCGAATTTCAAATGGATTTTGCGTTCGGAATTTTTTCAAGCGACATTTTGAGCGCCGAGGTGCCGCAATGGCTATGTCCGATTTAATTTTCGATAACGAAGTTAGACGGATCGTAAGTATTGAGCTTAAGACAATATTTAAATGGTCTTAATTAATACTGATAAATTCATTCTTAGTTATTCTATTTTTATGACTCATCTGTTTACCTTACAGAATAGAAAAATGCAGGTTAGAAATATCAACACAATTTAAAAACACTTTGGTGCAAGTGCTACGAGATTTTTTCACCTTGTTTTCAAACTGACAATGTAACATTACGCATTAGATAACTCTAATGGCTGTTGCGTGGAAACTACCCACCTCCATTATTGGTTTTTAGTTTCAAAACATCTCGTGTAAGGCTTGTAAGGAAATACACCCGGAAGTGACGTCGGCCTTGAGGTTCCGTGGCAACGAGAAAAAATCTATAGTAGGATAGGATGCAGGGAGGGGCGCCCTAGTTCCGGCATGTGGTACACTGTACTCGCTAAAGTACAGTACTCGCCTGGGTACTTTAAATACTTCTGTTACAGCCTACATTATGGTCACTAGGCCTTGAGATAGATGTCTGCAACAAGGATGCTATTATTAAACGTTGCGAAGGTTGTAGATCCTCCACAATTAGTAGTACTTGTAGTAAGGCTCTCAGGGCGGGGTAAGTAAATCAAGTGAATAATAGCACTAACACAAATACAGCACCAGTATTAATTCTATTGGTAGGTAATGAAAAAACGTAATAATATCACGTTAGCTTTTCAAACTCTTCCTTGGAATCCCAGCTGATAGATGCATTTTCGTAAACAAACCAAACTGTCAAAATTTTAAAAATTTAGAAGAATAATGGATCTGACAGCCAAGGGATATTGAACGAGGTATTACACCTTGTTACAAGGTGAAATAGAGAATTCCTTAAACTCGAACCAGATTCTGTAAAATTGCTCATTTCAATTGCTGAAATTCCAGTGATCTTGAATGTTTTATCTAAACTATTCTCTTCTATCCAATCATTGTCTAGATCAAGGATGGGCAAAGTTTTTCTTACGAAGGCAATGTTTAAAAAAAAAACATATTTGGTAGCCCAGTATTTTACTGACTTGCTGAGAAAGCAACCCGGCGTGGCTGCATCTGACAAAGATTGCATTTGATTGAATTAAAATATTGGGTATTTTAATGTGGCATCTTAGTGCAGATGTGTACATAAATCATTTAAAAAACTTGTTTACTTAAGCCCAACATGAGTCCGACCCGGCAACCTTGAAGGCTACTTATTTTACGAGGTTGCTCTGGCTTCAACCCATTATTGGCCCACTAATGAGCACGGGTCTCTTCACGAGATGCTCTAGCATACTCCATGCATATGAGTGGTTGAGGAATTTGCTCCATGATCCCCATATCTACTGATAACACTTTTTTAAGTTTTGTTAAGACGTTAAAAATTATAATAGTAAGTTAGCAACAGAATCGTATATCTGAATTTTCTCTATGATCCCGATATCAGTGTAAAGTTTTGTTAAGACGTTACAAATTATAATAGCAACATAGAATAGTATATCTCCTGCGTTACCTCGAAGGACACGCGTGAGGCAACACGTATGGATGGACATTAACGCTATGCAGTGTTTATCAACATTCTGAGAATAGTAAGACCAAGTAAACCGGTTTGACACGACCGACTAGCAAGTTAATATTAATTGTTTCTATGTATGGTATTGACTAATAATGTTGTGGTTCTGTGATGGACAGTTGCAGTCGTTGCCTGTGATTGTGAGCCTTCATTGCACAAGCGATGACCATGCTGCTCCACGGTCTAAGGCAGAGGTTTGTTTGAAGTATTCTGTCATGGATTGCTACGCACGATAACAATCGTAGTCGATGGTTTACTTGCTTAGTCTCCAAAATATCTGTGTATTTTATGTCTGTCTACGGTGTCATAGCTTCCAAAAAGATGAACTAATTCGATTGGGATTTTTTTTATCGAAAGCTTCGTCTTGGTTTGATTCGATTGGTGGAAACAAAAGCAGTTGTTTTCCCGATGCACATAGTATACCTATAATTAAAGTACTGCTTCCCAGACGCTACTAAAGCCAACTTTTCATGAGGACTAATAAAAAAACATGACGGGGATTTTTATTTTTTGCATTCATAAAGTAAATATAGTACCTAATAACATTGTTTCTTTTTGGTTTTTGGGCATCATTTATAAATGATCTGATAGCGTCAGTGAGACAAAAAATTGAAATATGGCCTTCAATTTTAACCTTAAATATGGGCAACAAATATTTGACCGATCCTAAGCTTCAGGTTTTGCCATAGCATGTATGCTGTAACCGGTTGAAACCGGTCCAAGCTGCTAAAACTGCTTACCATTCGCTACGTCCATTTAGCATTATAAGTATTGTACCTATGTATACTCCTATAACTACAGTAACAAAATAGAGTAAATCAGATTAATCACAGAGGAAATTCATAGTTCTTTCCTTGGAAAAAATTATCTTAGTCTTAACATATGTATTATGTCATAGTCAATTAAGCAATTTTGATTTAATTACAAAGATGATAGCGACATTATTATGGCGTTAGGTTTCAGAAGGAACATTACACCTTGTGTACATACATCTGGTCTCATCGAATACGTTATCAACTCCATATTATTATTTGTTAATTACATATGCCAATATGTTAGTTGTTACATACTTGTCTTATGTATAATCAGTTCTGCAATCTATTCATAGAATCGTATGTTATCAAGTCAAAGCATAATAAAAAAAAATTAACCGACTTCAAAAAAGGAGGAGGTTCTCAATTCGACTGTATTTTTTTTTATGTTTGTTACCTCAGAACTTTGGACTGGGCGAACCGATTTTGATGATTGTTTTTTTAATCGAAAGCTGGTGGCTGTCATGTGGTCCCACATAAATTTTATTGAGATCTGACAATGGCATCCATGAGAAAACCACATAAGTCGTAAATTTGTGTTAAAATGTGCGCGACAAATTGACGAATAACTCAATATCACGCCAACCGATTTCGGTGATTCTTTTTTTAATCGAAAGCAGGTGCTTGTCATGTGGTCCCACATAAATTTGAATGAGATTTGACGAGTAGTTTTTAAGAATTTCAAGTCGGTTATTTTTTGTTAGTAAAATTTAGATTATTTTAATAGTCAATTTATAAAAACCTAGTAATAGAATTTAAGAACATTGAACGGAAATATGTATTATTTATTTATTATAGGACATTTAATATACAGATATATACATAGCTACAGATAAAAGACGAACCTGTTTATCTGTATGTATGTATTCGAAACAACATTGTTATCTTTTTAATGCAAAGACTATGAAAATAAAAATAAAATCGCAGCTGAAGATATGGTGGCGACTGGCGATACTTCAAAAGTAATAAGTTTTTATTGTCAATTGTGGAAGTCACAAGTTGATGTTAATAAGTTGATTATCATAACGTTATTTATGGATAACTTTTATGTTCAAAAAGAGCATAACAGTTTTAGTACCTATATAAAATTATTATTTAGTACGATATCGGATTGGAACCCTATTTGAATCTTATTGATACTTATTATTAACTTCTATAAATATTGTTAAGCAGGTACAATATTATATCACTAATGCATTGGCTATCGCATCGCCTAATTGCCCAGCAACAATAGCAACAACATAAACAAACCAAATTGAACCCTACGGCGACGTAATAAAAGCTTTAGACACAGCAAACAGTCAGTGCGCTGTTCAGTACAGAAACTATAATGATTGAACTTTCAACGTTATCGCTAACAAGTTAATAAATGTCGTGAAGATAATGGATTATGCATCTTATCTTAATAACAATAGGGTGTAAATGATCAGTAACAATGATGGCGTTGTATCTGCGTGTGAACCATTAGACAAGGCCAGAGTCAAACCGGCAAGACAAGGTTAAGGAGAGCAATAAAAACATGTGCATAAAAATAACGCTGAAATAATAAAGGTAGCAAGCGACGGTGGAGATCTGCACGATACTGGGCTTTGGGAGCCACGTGTTAACGTTAAAATTGAACATGGGACTATATTCTTTACTGAACAAATTCTTAAACTTAAAGCAGTGATAGAAGATTTAATCAGAATACGCGAGGAACGACTTGACGATGTCAAGCCACCGCAACACAGTCAATGCAAAGTAAATCGCATTATCCAAATAGAAAAATTAATGAGTGTTTTAAAAAAATGTTAAATAATGACTAACGTGGCTAACTAACTAATTTGGCTTAACCAAACAATAAATATTGTTTTATTTTGATTCGTTAATGTCCAAATTAAGAGAGAGCTTATCTGGCTGTAAACAGTCAACAAAAATTAAATCACGTGCAAAAACCACTTTTAAAGACAAGCTTGTATAGAGGTTGCGGCCAAGGTGTCCTAAAGGTCTTTGTTAGTTTATACATAAAAGAACCAAATGAATCCGTACACTTATTTTAAGATCTTCACAAATACAAAATTATAAAGGAGAACCCAAAATAATATTCATATAGTTATGTTCCAAACTTAATTGAATATAATGAATACTTGTAAATAATGATAATTTTTGAATTTAACAAACTAGCTACATAAATAAAAATACTACACCTAAAGATATACACTAAATAATCTCGGACAGAAGTCAAGATGTATTTTCAAGTTCTTTTTTGTCTGCAAACAAGGAAGTAATTTCAGGCTGAGTCAATTAACGTGGTGTCTCAAAAGTTTTTTAATGGCACCGCGTTCTGTGAAGCGTTCCTCATCAGTACATCTTTTTGAAGAACGTCGAAAACCAGTCGTAGTCACATTGACAGCATTATTGCTGTGTTTTTATTATATTAAGGTTTTCAATGACAAGGTCACCGGTGAGCCATTCGTGAACCTCGGATGGATAAAAACGCAATCGTAATAAAATCATCTTTGTTCGACTGTTGAGATACTACGTGTAGATTCACGGTCTCTTTTTTATTTACCTTTGCTGGATGTTGTTTCTCATTGAAGCTGTTTGTGATGTCAATTTTTTTAGAGGATAGGTCATGTTCATTACTTTTTTGAGTGTCAGCTTCAAATATATCAGAAACGTGTTTTTATTATGACCGTAATTTCTTCAGCGAGTACATTATTTAAGATACCAAGATTTATTGCATCGCAGAAAAACTTGTTATGGACGTGAAGAGAATTGTGAGGCAAATGAGTGGCTCGCTGTGAATTAATGACGATAATGACTCAGCAAGATAATCAGGTGCATATCGGAGCGGCTTGCAATGACCCTGCCTCGGAGTAATTATAACGCGCTAACTCTGTTTCACGCCAATCTTCTGGATATACCATTGAAGAAATATCAACACGCGATCTGCGATTCTAATTTACGGAGGAATGAATCTGTTCCTAGAAAGTTTTTCTACTATAACTAAGATGTAGTTATCCGTATAAATGTGACAAGATTGTTTTGTTTTACCATAAAATTGTAATTTAATAATGTAAACAAGCAAAAATAACAATCAATGATAGCTCAGTAATCATAAAACTCACACAAATAAGTCGTGTAAATCTTCACCTGCGTATAATTGGCTGTTATGGATCTATACAAATCTCCAGATTTGCTTCAACAGCTGCTTAGCTGTGAGCGATTTAACGGCGACGTGTGCTTCTCCACGTGCCACGGACGTGATAAATAAATGGATGAGCACAGATGAGATGCAGCTGACAAATGGTTAAGTCACGAAGCACAGTTTTATAACCCTAGTAACCTTAACTAGCTAAACGAACTAGAACTCACCTAAATTTTCCTTCAACGTGATTCTCCCACTTTATAATAGATGGACAATATTTCGGGTCCAGTAACAAGTTCCTCAGAAACTCCGGGACTGACACGCTTCTTGGACGCTTGCAAACTTTTCTGCCACTCCCTTTTGGTCTTCCCGGTGGTCTCTTGAACATTTTTCTCTTCTCCTCCTCATCTCCAGACTTGCTTCCATCGCTCCCATAAGGACAATCGGGAGAAGCGGTCTCTGATAAACGAAAGTCCTCGGCATCATCACTAGAGTCACAATTCGGCGGAAGGAGGTTTATGTTATTTGGTTTGTAATCCGAGAATAATCTATTCTTGTTGTCCAAGGAATCCAAGTCCAACATCGTCTGCGCCGAATCGTGGTGCTGATATGAATCACTCTCTCCATGTCTGAACACCGAAGTCGGTTTGATCATTTCCTCACTTAACCGAATTTGCAGCTTATCGAAAACTATGTCGCCTAATCTTCTAGATATGAGCGGATCAACATTTGGATGTGACATCCTCTGGACTACCTCCTCCCTTCGCATTCCTCTCAGCTCGGCACCGTATATCTTAAAGTTGTATATGGGCACATCACACTCGCTGAAGCCGTGGGCGATAGCGCATTCGTGGATCCACAACATGGTGTCCTCCTCCGTCCAATCCATGACAAACTTGGTGTATCTCCACTCATCGCGGGGGTACTCCCGCGCGACGAGGTTGTGGTACACATTGCCCGCGTCGATTTCAGTTTCGGCGTAGACATCGAAGTTGTTGTAGTAGTTCCCGTAGATGTAGGAGGCGTTGCCTTTTTTGAAAACTTGGAAGGTTTCTAGGCGCGCGGGCGCCGACGGCGTAGTGGGGAGGTACATGTCGTGCATGTTGGGGTTATCGTAGGGTCTCGCGTAATCGAGCATGGCTGCGTGCGACGCGGCCGGTGGTTCGCGGCGGAATGGGCGGCTGGCGGCGAGCTCTCCTTATGAATACTACCGATATGAACAGCGGTTGCGAGCGCTCTGTTTGTTTACACGCCGCCACGCCGTACTGTGCGCTACGTACCGTAGTAGGGCGCGCGGATAATTCGTAGTACGTAGTTTGTTTATGTAATGCCGCTCCAGTAAATAAGCGATAAGGGAGTTTTCTCTAAAACTCGCTTCGGTGCCGTCTACTTGTTTATCTGTATGTCTTTGTTAATATTTACAGGTGAATCATAGGCGTGTCTTGAAATTGTGTTAGATAACTCTAATAGACTATTAATTTGATTATATTTAGTTTGAATGAACTACTGGTACATAACGGTTTAGGTTTGAGTTCAGTAGCCAAACAATACTTATTTTAGTTATAAATACCAGACTGTTTTATCTCACATTAATTTTACCCGGTATGAAACCACTTTCCCGCGAGTGGAAACTAGTTAAAATATAATTTATAAGGCTTTCTTGCATTGTTTTATACATTACGTATATTGAATGGTACTCTTGAATCATCCATTGTTTGTTTGCAGCTGGTCATAATGGCAACTTGACGTGTTGGGCCGCTCGTAATTACCTATATAGAAAATACGTTTGACAAATCACGTACAAAATCGTACGTAATAAATACAAAAAATATGTACCTATTGGATATTGATATAGTAAAACTTATTCGTCTTACTAAAGTACTAACTACTAGGACAAGCCTTACATAATAGAAATAAAAAGAAGTTACTTAAAAATCTTAAAATGTAAAGTACAAACAAAGGCATAATCGGCGGACTTTTCACTATTGTATTACTATAATCTAAATTTTACTAACAAAAAATAACCGACTTCAAAGTCTCAAAAACTACATAGTTGTCAGATCCCGTTTTATGTGAGACAACATGACAAGCGCCTGCTTTCGATTAAAAAAAGAATCATTGAAATCGGTAGGCGTGATATTGAGTTATTCGTCAATTTGTCGCGCACATCTTAACACAAATTTACGACTTATGTGGTTTTCTCATGGATGCCATTGTCAGATCTCAATAAAATTTATGTGGGACCACATGACAGCCACCAGCTTTCGATTAAAAAAAGAATCATCAAAATCGGTTCGTCCAGTCCAAAGTTCTGAGGTAACAAACATAAAAAAAAAACAGTCGAATTGAGAACCTCCTCCTTTTTTGAAGTCTGTTAAAAATAGAAGCTGATCATCGGATGATCCTACATAATGTAACCCTTTTTTAGCCGTTACTTCGTTAGCCCTATTTGGGTAAAAAGAAACATTACTACGTCATGCATTGGTCTACTATCTACGATCTACGAGCTATTCAATATACCCACTTGGTTGGCTACAGCTTGTTGCTACGCCATCGATCTCGTAGTAACAGTCGCTTCAAAGCCATATCTCATTTCTAAACCTGATTTCTACCTGTCTTGATTTTGGGAAAACCGTTAGTGTAGGCTATAAAAAAATTAATAAATTTTCATAGTTGTTTTTGCGAAGAATAATTTTATGGTATAAATGTTTTTTTGTATGTGAACAGCAGACCAACGAGCAGATGAGCCTGATGGTAAGTGGGCCCCATCGCGTCGCCCCATCGCACCATCGCCCCATCGCACCTTCGCCCCATCGCACCATCGCACCATCGCCCATGGACATCGCTAATACCAAAGGCATCACCAATGCGTTGCCGGACGATTATTCGTCCGAAGAAAGAAAGAATTTTTGCGTTTTAGTTTAATATCCGTGATGAAATGTGATTCAAAAACAACTTTTTTCATATTTTATTACATTAAAACAAATCAGTTATCACTACACAATTATTATGAACATAGATAACTATATTTTAACCGAATTGGAAAAACGAGGCGATTCTTAATCCCATTGTACTTTTTATGATTGTTACCTCTTGAACTCTGTTTATTTAGAAATATGTTTTTCGAAAGCTAGGTTTTTTAAGGTGGATATATTTTTTGGAAAAACTAATTCAATAATATTGTTATTGTTAGTAACTTTTATGTAATTTGTGTGTAATGCTTATGTGTCACTTAATGTGGGAAATACGTAATTTATATATGTATCTATCAATTCAAGCTTTACCACATTTAAAGCAACTAAATAAATATAATGCAGAAGTTAAGTAAACTAATTATACTGTTACTTAACGTCATGGTAAATCTGATGATTCAATGCGACTTCATTGAATCATCATTTTCTGACTAGAACTCGCGGTGAAATATCTTCACGTAATTTCTCGTGAGTACATTCTCCACGCACCCAGTGCTTGGTGCCCGGTGCCTGGTGCCTGGTGCCCGGTGCCTGGTGCCTCACACACCGTCATCGCGGTTTTGCCGAGTCATCGTTATGCTGCTCAAACCAGTGCATTTCTAAATGACGTCATATTATGTCCATATGACATTTTAAGCTATTCAGTAAATGTATCCAACTTAGCCGTTCGTTATAAAGTATTAACTATACTAGATTCTTGAATTATTTTTTAATCGTAAATGCAAAATCGTTTTTATATTTAAACGTCACTAATACACTTACGAATTCACCGTACGAATTATGTACTAAGGAGCGAATTATGTAACCTAGTGACTCTGAGTTAAGGCGCATATAACTACGGCCAAATTTACACAGATTATTTAACCAAATAAGATCAAGTTGGTGGAAATTCTGTCTTCCTAATATTTTCATGAGCTAAATCGTATACCCAACCTAACCCTTCACTCGAAATACCACAACAAAATCTGCAAATGTTTACATTGTATCAAAAACTAAAATCTGTTTCATTATCCATAGTTTCATATAATCGAATCAGTAATCCACTGGACAATTTGACAGAAAATAATGTCACCTTGTGAAATAATATTGCGTATCATTGATATATTACATTATGATTTGAAACATGTAATTTTAGGGACGAAGAAGTCACTATTACAGTAATAGTACCGATTCACATCAGAATCGATTTCCCACAATACTATTTATTTTTCGACAAAAACTTTGACACTTTAAATGTCAAATTGGTCCAGTGGATTACTGATTCGACTATAGCTTCCCATTGAGAAATTTGACAGACGCTAATTTCAAATGCAAAATTAATGTTGACTGTTTTTTAGTAATTTTAGTATAGATGTTTCCAAATTCTGGTTACGTGAATCGTAAGAATGAATAGTAATTTTTTTGGTTAATTTTATTGTATTGAAAGTTTTATTCAAAATAAATGTCGAATTAAAATATTAATAAATGGGATGGGGTAGACAGCGCGCAACTTTGTATTCGTCGTCTCTACACATGGGGTATATTGTATGTATGTGGTACCTATACTCAGTGGCGTAGCGTGGGGGGGGCCGGGGGGGCCCTGGGCCCCGGGCGGCACATGAAGAGGGGGCGGCTAGCCACTCGGTTTTTAAAGAAGAAAAAAAATATGATTTTAAAATTAATTTCATTTTTTTAATGAAAATTGTGCTATGAAAAAAACAAGAAAAGTGCATTTTTGATTAATAAAAAAAACAATTTAAATTATATGGGGGCGGCAAAGATCACTGGGGGGGGGGGCGGCAAATTTTCGGTCGGCCACGGGCGGCAGAAGCCCACGCTACGCCACTGCCTATACTTCAACACATTAAAATTCATTGAATACATAATTATATTATGTACCTACTTGACTATCAAATCGGAACATATTTTCCGCAAGATCAAACAATAAAATTCAACGGGGTAAAATTATACACGTCAAAGTATGTATAAAATTGTACAACGTATGGTACATTATTATTCTATATTATCCTGTTAACTTGAGGAAAACAGTCAATCCCATAAAATTTGTCGGTAATGCAAGCCATATAATTAAATAATTATTCCATAAACATGGGATTCATGGACATTGAAGTCCTCCGATAAAATACAACCAGGAGGTATCCAACACTAAAATATTAATAATAATAACGAAATTTATTTCAGATCAATATAAAGGTACGTATATAGATATTCTATGTACCATTTTGTTTTGCCATTTCTACTGATCCGTGATAAATCATCTTTCCGAAATGTTGGCAGAATAAAAAATTACGTTCATAATAATTATACATTTGACTTTTAATTAAAATTATTTTTAGACTGAACAATTATTATTCATTTTATGATCTCAAATTCCATTTACGAGTTTAGGTAAATTTCTATATTATGTAATAAAACAAAATCCACTGACTCACAGATTGTAAATTACGAACAACGTAAAATGATGTTCGAATGTAATTAAATTATGTTTTGCTCCATCGTATTTATTATGTTATTATCATGATATAACCAGGATTCAGGATATAAATAAACTGGTAAGCTGTCAGAAAATTACATTCTGCCATGTAAATATATTTTGGTACATATTGTAGAGCCAGATCTAACTGGACGGTAGCTATATCTAAATAACTACATGACGCTCAATGTTAAAAAAATATTCACTACACATACACATACACAGAGAATAAAAAACACCCAAAAAACTTCAATGGGGAGGAAGGATTCACATTAGTGCAAACATGGAATCCAGTGATTAGTCTATGTAAATCCCAAAAAGTGCAGTGTGGTGCGGCAAGATGTGGTCAGTGTAGTGTGTCGTATTATAGGGAATGGGAGGAGACTCTTTCACCCTTTATCCAACCACATGAAAACATATTGAACTTAATTCAAAAATATTATATTATTGTACCTTCAAAAAACTCATAAATAACCTTAAATATACCTACCTATTGCCTTTCATAAATTAATGAGGCTCCGCGATATCTTTTGCGTGTGTGTTGATTATTTCCTTACCATTGTCTAAGTCAAAGATCTATTTCAGTATCGTACAGTATATTCAGTTATTTCACTCATTTTCCTACACGTCCCTAACCTACCCCAATGTGCGAGATATGCAATCAATTGTCATCTTCGTCACAGTTCAAGTTCATTAACCCCACTTGCATAACAGCCCTCATTGCATTGATAATGCGATAACAGATAGGAAGCTAGCGGAAAACCCGCGCTCACCGGGGATTTACCACTCAACCACTAGTGGCCATTAAAATGCTGCACGAACGCAACTAAATTCAACTAACTTCTATACATGCAACGTCGAATGACGCATTGTTGATCAGACCGATATATTTGTTTGAAATATCTGAGAATAACAAAAGACAAGATTGACTATTGGCACAGAGTCACAAAATATTGTGTTGTTCTAATGTGTGCGCAATATATTATGTATGTTGATCATAAAATAATTATTGACACTATAATATAACTGGGAGAACGAAAATGTCGCATATTTAATCGTCAAACTTATAATATTATTTTTCATCCTACTTTTCAATAGAAATTGCTATTGCCACCATATTGCTATAAACATGATACAAATTAAAAAAACATTTTATTTCACAACATAAGATAATCATTAAACTTAAATATTATTTCATTATGTATGATAATTTATGCATTGATACAAAAGCTACGTCAAAGCGCCAGATACGTACGAAAAATCGGAAAAACAGGTTTCCCGGCAGCATTTTAGCGGCCGGCGCACGCGCAGGCTTCGCACGCGACTCACGATCACGTTCCGAATATCGCCAGACCTCAACAGAAATATGTATGTGTCTGTATTTTTATTCGCCCATTAGGACGACTGTTCGGGAAATCACAATGACTCGGCACTAACCAGAAGTCGAAATTTAATAGCTAGCTAATCACTGTGCCACTTATGATTGACTACTGATTGTAATTTTACATAACTATGTTGCGTTCATGGTCGCTTCAATCTTAATTGAAAAATGTCTCATCTAAAAATTTTTTATCGATTATGAGTACCTACTGCTCTTCATATACGGTTTAAAACATTTATTTTCTCAAAAGATTTTACAAAAAATCACTTACTGAGAAAGTATATTAGGGAACATTCCCAAACCACGTGACACTTTTAGGGGGGGAGGGGGGTCTGCAAAACACCACGCTTGGTCACATGGGGGAGGGAGGGGGTTTAGGTTTTTGTCACGTGGTCAGTATCCACTAAGGGAATCTCCCGCTTTCTCGAGCTATACTTACTCACCTACAGGAAGTTGGCGCCACACTTTGAAGTTACAAACATTTTGAAGGTTGTTCTAGGTTTGTTCTACATTGTTCCAAAGCACCATAGGGATGAGAATGAAACTTTCAGAGAAAATCCAAAAAAACGCGAGTTTTGAGCTAGCACCGAACTTTCGATTCTGGCAACGATGACGATGCACAAAAATTGCCTTGAATAGCTTTGGTCAGAGACCAAAATGCTCGGCTACCACACGGATAGCTCAGCTGTCTCTTGCCGGTTCTGTGTATGTGCTTGAACTTTGCCTTGGTGATTTGCTTCTTTGAGGACCACGAAGCAGCATTAAATTTCTTTTTCAGCTGACTCACAATGGTGCCTCCGAGCTCACGTGCCTCTACCCAATCCTGATAAGAAGATTGCTTCAGGCTAATTAATGCAGTTTCAGTCAAACCAGGCTTGGGTTTTACCCCAACGGGTACCACAGAGCTTGGAATGTAACATTCCATGCCCTGGAGTACCACATCAGCTATGAAATTTTCTTCGAACGCGGATATTTTGGATCAATATAGGACAAATCTATAATAATCCAGACCAACCGCCAGAACTTCCTAATTTGTTTTTACGAAATTTGTGAAGAATATTTTTTTTTTCGAACGCGATATTTTGGAACAATATAGAACAACCGCCAGAATCGCGATACCTTAAAAGTGCGGTGCCAACTTCCTATACATTACTTATTTTTATATGACCGTTTACTCTAGCGCTTTTAAATCTCACAGGTGGAAACACTGACGCTCATAGATAGGTACAATATAGTGCTGATTGAAAACTGACTTTGAAAATTCTAGTCCCTTTCATTTGACATGCCACAAGTGACACGACACGATACATTTTACAAAACATTTTTTTTTTTGTTTTGATAATTTCATGATTTTATTTTTGAAAATAAATACCTTCGTCTTTGGGTCACAAAAAAAGAACTTGAGCACCAACTTTAAACTCATTTTAGTCCAGTAGTTTCGGAGTAGCTTGTTTTTAGGGTCCCGACACGAAAAATATCAAAAACCGAACCGTTATAGGATCACTCACGTCGTCACGAAATTATTATTTAAAAATAATACCCTAAAGGGTTCCGTACGAAAAACGGAACCCTTATAATATAATCACTCGTGCGTCTGGGCGACCGCCTTTCACAGCCAATTTACTTCGAAACTACTGGTCCAAATGAGTTGAAATTTGGTACTCATGTACTTTTTTGTGACCCAAAGACGAAGGTAAGTTTATAAAGTAAACAACTGAATTTTGAAAAAAAATTAACGAAATCAAAATTAAACAAGAACTGTTTTGCAAACAATCTCGTGTGGTATGTCAAATATAATCGAAATTTTACTAACAAAAAATAACTGACTTCAAAGTAACTCAAAAACTACTTGTCAGATCTCGCTCATATTTATGTGGGGCCACATGACAAGCACCAGCTTTCGACAAAAAAAAAAGAATCATCAAAATCGTTTCACCTTGTCGAAAGTGCTGAGGTAACAAATATAATATATAAAAACAGTCGAATTGAATACCTCCTCCTTTTTTGAAGTCGGTAAAAAGGGCTTGTTGTTAGGATCTCAAATAATACGAGTATATTTTAGTTATAGTTCTACAATGTAAAATTTTAAAATTATTCAGGAACGAATGAAAATTAAAGCCAAAAATTGACCATTCTCCCCCACCTTATCTCCGAAACTACTGACGCTTGAATTAAAAAAAAATACAGAGTTCTTTACTTAAATATTACAGGAAAAATAAGTCAATGTTCTTAATAAAACGGCAAAAATAAATAAAATAGGAAAATAACGGTAAATACATAACATATTGTCCCTCTTGTCAAGTTTATTTTATTATAGTTCGGCAATAGATAGATACTAATTTATATTCTTTTAAGTGTCTGCAAAAAAAAATTGTCACGTGAAAACTAGGGGGGGGGGGGGGGGGGGGGTCTTCTTATATACCACGGCTGGTCACCGAGGGGGGGGAGGGGGGTAAAAAGTGGTAAAAAATGGGTCACGTGGTTTGGGAACGTTCCCTTAACATAATAACACAATAATTCATAAGCCAATTCAACCAACAACATTAGTTACATATGTTTCTAGTGAGTATAATCCTCACATACCCATACAACATAAAATCACTGAGACTCTCCATTCACAAGAGCTGTCGATGTCGCATCTAATGGAACTGGAAGACGGAAAAGGAACCCTGAAATGATTATGAGTTGTCATTCTATCATGTTGTTTGATTGGGTCAGTTGCCTAATTTGATCAAATCACGGATTCCTTAATTTCCCTGCGACATATATTTTGACTGACGAGATCCCAGGTCAGATTTCCAGTAAACGCATACATTATTATTGTTTATTTTTTAAGTAATTATTTTGATTGTTTAATTTTATTGTGCGTTATTCTTATCTATTGCCTTGTAATATTTTATTCATTTATTCTGTTTATCTATCAGCATTAGTTACCGGAGAAAGAATAAATTAGAATTAGGTATTGTTCGATGTTATAGGAACCCCTTTAGTTGAGGTGATATAACTATACATTTTTCTGACAATTTGATTAATTATTAAAATTCTAGATGAATAGTCTAGCCAAGATTATAGATATAAATAATAATAAAGTAATAGATACTAAAATGTTCTTTGAAAAAACCAGTTTCCGTACACATCAGATTTGAAGGTCACATAATATTTATTAAAGATGACCTTTATAATGAAGCATTTTGTTCAGTCGCCATTTTAGCAGTTTTTGTTTTACACAGTGTAAATAGTTTTAAACTGTTATTGCAGTAATGATGGCGTATATCCGAGGAAGATAATAGCCTTATTGGGGCCGTATTGGGGCGGCTTAGAATACCAACCCCAGTCCCACGCCTGATATTACATATTATTTACAATGAGGTTCTCTCTTTCTTGGCCGGCAACGCATCGGTGATGCCTTTGGTGTTGCTGATGTCCATGGGCGACGATAGCCACTTACCATCAGGTGGATCGTCAGCTCGTTTCTCCATAAAACATGGGTATTCCCGCATAAAACCATTTGTATTTTGTACTCACAATTCAATGTCCTCGTGGGCGCGTGCTCTACGGAGCGGTCGCGGTGCAATACACGGCACACAGTCCACAGACTAAATTTAAACAGAAGCTACATACATTCGATTTATTAACATACATTTGCTTGGTAGGGTTTTACATTATACCTAATATCGATATTATTATTATTAAGTAGTAAACAGTGTGTTTTACCGATTAAAACGACAATTTGCGCCTACCTTACTTTCTCACCAGCACCCAGGGCCGACTGATAGAGAAAGCCATTACGCATTTTTTGCCCTTGTATACCCTAGCTTAAAGTGTTGCAAAAATTAAATAAATAAACATTATTATTGGTATTATAACCTTTTTGTAAGGCTTTTATGGCTAAATATTAATATTTTATTTAAGAGTTATAAATTGTCAATGTATGGTCAAACCCAGTGTTTTGTGCAACAGCATAGCTCACGTACCTACCTCGTAAATATTACTACTAATGTGTACTAATGAGTAGCTCGGTTAAGTGACTACTCTATGGCACGTGCGGGGCTGAGGAAATATCCGACATGTTTGAAGTTCTGATCCGTGCAGCGCTCAGTTTTTATACTCACCGGTATATCCTTGTTCGAACACTTAACCCCTTCGGACCTGGTGTCCATCTCAGTAGACATACTTTTAAAGTGCATGTCATATGATACACTGGTATTAAAATCTAAATGTAAACATTTAAAAGTACCCGACCCTTATCTAGGAATGATATTAGAAACAAAACACAATGTTTATTGTATGTAGGTAAGTCGCAATATCCAATCAAGTAACGACGATTGTCATGGATATACGCAAGACAGGTAAGTCTTCGGTTATGTTGTATTTTTTCTTGAACTTCACGTGATTTTCTTTCAAATATTTTATTTTCTCATAGATTAGATCATAATTGTGGATTATATTCATAATTAAACATAATTCAATGCAATACTATAATTGAAATGCGCGATCAAAGTTGTGTCCATGTCAATGGACATCAGGTCTCAAAAGTCGTCAAAATATACATATGTATGTTATGAAATTGTTTTGAATAATAAAATATTTTTGTTTTGTTTTGGTTTTGATCTTTCAAAAAATAATGATAGGTAACTTCGGTAAGTAATATTAACTCGTTACTTGATATGTTAGAAAATGGAGCAATATCAGACCTTGATGAAGAAAGTGACGATGAAATAATACAAGCCACCGCTCAAAATGTGGTTCGTGTGGGTAGTGATATTGTGCATCCGGGTATTAGATGTTTTGGATAATGAAGACAACAAGAAGAACCTGAAGCTGGATCGAGCACTAATAAACCGAGCAAGGCTTAACAGGACATCAAATGGCGAAAGCATTTAAAACTTGATGCACCGTAAATCACCTGGCCAACTCCAGCGCCTTCTGAAATAAATAGGCCACTTGCACCAATTTTACAAAACTTCACAAAAGATAAAGGACATAGTGATGAAGTTACGAACAGCACCAAAGATCTAGCAGCCATAAAGTGGATGGGTGTAGTTCTTGCATCAAATTTTGTCGGAATAGGAGAACAGGATGAGGTAAGAAGAGTAACAAAGTATCCAAGCAATATTTATCAATTCCACGGCCTGAAAGTTTATATAACAATGGAATGGGTGGCGTGGACAAAACAGACCACCTTAGTAGTTAGTACTGCATCTTTATCAGATCTAAAAAATGGACATTACGGATGATATTCCATGCCATTTGGCACTAAGCAACAGTTGGCAGGAATATCAAGAAGATTGTAAAACCTGTATATATCATTCCAAAAAAAAAAAAAATCTAGACCTATTGCGTTTCAGACACTCGCTGAGGTTCTTATAAAAATGGGACACCCACTCATAGCTAGAAAACGAGAACGTCCATCCTCTGGTCCCAGTAGTTTGGTATATATCCCAGCCAATACACCAAAGCGACGTCCTCGCAATGTTGTTGGAATTAGACCAGGGAGTGAAATTCAGTACGATATTGTAGATTATTTGCCTGAATACGATAAAAAGAAGGAAGCGACAAGATGCAAGAAACTACAATACAAAGGTAAAACACATGTGTTCTGTTTGAAGTGCAATATATATACATTTCGGAATTGTTTTCGCGAATTCCATCAAAACCATTCATCTTTTAACTATTTTATATGTTATGAAGAGATCACCCTTGTAAAAATTAATAATAAATAAATAAACTAAATATATTTGTTGTTTCAATACATTAATATTTAGTAAAAATATATAAAAGAAGAGTTAACTAGAAATTCTACAAAAAGCTATACTGAAGACCTGGTGTCCATGTGAATGGACACTCAATTTTTAAAAAAAGTAAAAAAGGAAAATCAATTTTTTCTACAGAATTTAATTCATTGTAATATTAATGATAAGAAAATCATTAAAAACATTTTTTCTGACGTGTAAAATTAATTCAGGTTCGAAGGGGTTAATGATATACTATTATAGACACATACCTGGTTAAGGTAATTTGCGCATTGTAAATAAACAATACATACAAATAGACAATCAGTAGCACTCTACCTGGAGGGAAGAAAGTCGTTGGAGGTCGAAGAAAACTATTTTGGATATTTTCAAGGCCTTATGCAGTTATTTCATAAACGGTATTATGAATTGTACTCGTCTGAAGTTCAAAAGCTTATTAAAACTTTATTTAACTTATATTTATGTTTGTTTTTTATGTGATGTTTGAAAGTGTATTGAACTGTTATTTATATAAGAGGCTAAAACAAAAGCGAAAAAGATTTAAGGTACCATAAACTTTTCAAAAATTGGTACATATCTAAAGAGTACCTACAGCATGGCTATTCTGTTTTGTAACTCGATAGCGGAATCCGCGATGAGTATCAAAAAACCCATCTTTAGTCGTTTGAAGTTCGAGTTCGAGACTCACTTCACTTCGCAAGTGCGTACTAGATGATTAGAGAATGACATATCAGGATGATGCAAGTTCGCTTCCGAGTCTCACTTGAGTGAGCTTCGATTTCGAGTTAGTATTTTAGAGAATAGCCCTCCTGCAGTGAATCAAATGTGATAATGCTGTCAGTCGCGATACCATGACTTAATAAGTAGGTAACAGATTTAATTATGCGTCAAGGAAATCCTAAACAACATATTTAAGATACAAGGAAACTCGGTCCTTGCTCAGGTAATAAATTGTTTTTAATTTTCCTGTTCAACTTCATTCATAGGCTCTACGCTACTGGTCTTGAGTTGACCACTGTTGGGGAAATTGAAGTTATTTCTTATGGGGCGTTTGGAAAAAAATATGAGAGTATATTTACGATGCGACAGCCAAAACGCGACATGATGAAAGTACGTGATACTAGGCCTATGTACTAGGCGCACAGCATTCGCTGGAGTTGTTTTGGATTGTTAGCGTGGGTCGTGGGTATGAACGAGAGGTACATACGTGTTCGGATTGCTAGCGCGGGTCGTGGGTGCGAGCGAGAGCTTTAAATGGTTTTAACAGTATTGATAAATAAGAGGTAAATATTACCTCTTACGTCAGTACATAACTACAAACACGTTTTTTTTTTGGAAAAGATGTAACTTTGTCTTGGGAGGCCTATACCAGCAGTGGACCGCTAAGGTGGATTGATGAATTTATTTCACATCGTTTTTAGGGTTCCGTAGCCAAATGGCAAAAAACGGAACCCTTATAGATTCGTCATGTCTTTCTGTCTGTAAGTAGATGTATTCTGTGAACCGCATTAAGATTTTCACACAAAAATAGAAAAAAAAAATTTGGAGGTTCCCCATACTTAGAACTGAAACTGAAAAAAAATTTTATTTTCATCAAACCCATACGTGTGGTATCTATGAATAGGTCTTCAAAAATGATATTGAGGTTTCTAATATCATTTTTTTCTAAACTGAATAGTTTGCGCGAGAGACACTTCCAAAGTGGTAAAATGTGTGTCCCCCCCCGTAACTTCTAAAATAAGAGAATGATAAAACTAAAAACAATATTATGATGTACATTACCATGCAAACTTCCACCGAAAATTGGTTTGAACGAGATTTCGTAAGTAGTTTTTTTAATACGTCATAAATCGTAAACCGCAATTTACCTCGATCAAAGTTACAACGAACTTGAACTTTTATATTATGTTACTTGCTGCTACGGAACCCTTCATGGGCGAGTCCGATTCGCACTTGGCCGCTTTTTTCTTAGTTATGGTAATCACTAGATTTAAATAACATAAACATGCTCATAAAATAACAAAAACAAATAAAATATTGCGACTAGGAGCTGACAGAAGTGACAGATGGGATAAAATAACTATAGGTACGTACTCAACTAACGCGAATGAATAAACAAATAACTAAACTATTTTACCTGTTTACCAAAACGAAGCTATTTAATTGAATTATTATACAACAAAAACAACCGTTAAATTTTACGTTTCGCTACAAATGTCATGAGTTAAGACAGTTTACAATAGTTGTTTCCTGCTTGATTCATTTTTTTTTTATTTTCATTTTTTTCTCGTATTCATGTGACGCCCCCAGTGTTACTAATGTCCATGGGCGGCGGTGATCACTTACCATCAGGTGACCCGTCTGCTCGTTTGCCTGCTAAAAGCATTAAAAAAAAAAAATTTTAACCGACTTCAAAAGGAGGAGGTAGGTTCTCAATTCAACTGTATTTTTTATGTCTTTTACCTCATATCTTTCTACTGGAAGTACCGATTTTGATGATTCCTTTTATATTCGAAAGCTAGTGCTTGTCAATCTCGTCATGTCAGGTTTTATTTATATTTGAGTGAGTTAGATCTGACGAGTAGTTTTGGAGTTTTCCTTAATTTGAAGTCGGTTATTTTTTGGTCGTCAAGTCAACGATGTCAGTGTATGTTACAGGTAGATTCGGTGTTGTGTAGATCAGTTAAATGGACAGATGCTACTGGCCCTAGCGGCCTTTACAGCTTCACTATTACTGTCCGATTGCCAGTTATTAATACATCCATAGTAATGATCAATGTCATGGACCTACATGATTTATCACCGTTGATTTACTAGCACTCTTCCCGCGACTTCACCCGCATTTTCTAGGATAATAAGTACTCCATTTCTTTTGCCAGATCATAGTCTACCTGTATGTAAAGTTATATGAAAATCCGGATTCCAGACAAAATAAAAGAAAATACTTTATTATCACCCATTTTCCTGTATTCATCCTAACCCATCAAAACCCATAGTCATTTAAAACCAGCTTGACAGAAAGAAACCCACACATCTGTTGATATGGAATGAGTAATCAGAATGGGGATGTGTTTCCCCCGGCGCAAATACCTCAAGCTGCAAGTCTTCGAACATGTTCTACACAAAAAAGCTAGAGAAGAAATCCTTGAGCTGTTCCATATTCCTACAAGACACACTTGTTGTATGTTTTTTGATTTATAAAGTCCTGGTCAAATACCACTGATATTGTAAGAGGAATAACAAGCGGCAATTTGTTTAGCTTAAAATATTTAGCCAAGTCAAGATGTCCTTCTTAGAGGGCACGAGACAAAAAATGAACCAATGCCGATCTAAATGCAGTCACACAAGTCAATGACGAATGACCTTTCAAATGCACAAGACCTCTCTTCAAAATCATGCTTAAGAATAAGAACCCAGCGTATTATTTAAAAATAACCATTTGATTGGTGCCCGGACAAACCAGTTTGCTAAAAATAATGATTATTTTTGTGATACAAGTCCATTCTGCCTCCATAAGACGATTCATGTTATTTATGCTCCTTCTGCTTTTTTCCAAAAATATCGGTTAAAAATACATTCAATTCGCAGCAACACCTTGGTTTATAAAAAACACTTCGAAAGCCAAGCTAGGCCATTGCCTAAATACAAGTCCCTACGGTGATTGCTCCTATTTGAGATTACAGCAAGAAGAACTCCCATTCTCTCTTTCGTACAACTCTTTAAAGACCATGCTTGAACATACCTACTGCTGTGGTAGACACTGCTTGCACCGTAAGTAAAAAATCTCTATCTCGAAGGACAACTGACAGCAAGGACACAACCCGTATTTTTTTATGTGAATGTATGTGGTAATAATGATGGTATGTGGCCGCCGTCGCTTATCGACACCAAAAACACCAATGTCATCACCGATGCGTTACTTGCTGACCTAGAAAGATTAGAATAATTCTTTTCAAAAAATAACAGACTGCAAAATTAGGGATAACTCAATAACTACTAGTCACATCTCGCTCAAATTTAAGTGGTACCACATGACAAGCACCAGCTTTCGATTAAAAAAGACAAAATCGACAAAATCGGTTCACCCAGTCATAAGTTCAGAGGTAAAAAACTTAAAAAAAAACAGTCGAATACCTCCTGCTTTTTTGAAGTCGGTTAAAAATAGAAAATAATGTCTCCAAAGTCTTCAGAATATGACGAGTATTTTGGCAGCTGACTCAAGTGTGAACTGTGAAAAAACCAATTTGAAAATTTCATTTACTCAAATATTTATTTATTTTAAAAAACTAGATAGAATTAATACCTTCTAAACACTGGAATAAAAGATTACCAACTACAAAACCCAAAGCTCTTGTTGCGTTAGTCAGTTTCTGACTAATCAGACGAGAAAGATTTACCTCGTAATTTTTAAACGAAATAAAAAGTTGCGCAACATAGATGTAAGCAATACGATTATCCGGCGTTAGTCATCGCTACCGTAGTCACCGGTCGCCGCCAATTACATGATACATAGTTCCTAAATGACACTGCGATTCATGCGATTCTTGCTATCGTGTGTCCTGATGAACAGGCCATAATAGCAAGACTTGTTTGTGTTCTTTTCTCTACTATTTGTCAATCGATTTTGTACCGTGAGGCTGGATACTCTACGCCTCTGCTTGAGGCCTAAATTGGTCTCAAGCAATGGATATTCATTTTATCCAATACTGACCAGCCCAAATGTGACAGCAGTACTCCACGTAAGGCCGAACTTGTGCTTTATACAAAGCTTTACATAAAAAAAACAAAACAAAACAAAAAAAAAACCCGACTGCGTAAAATAACTAAAAAGAAAAATAAGTCTAGTAGTTTAGAATGTTGTCAAAATAATACTGAATAACTAAGTCATACAAGGATTAACAGTGGTTTAGTTATTCAGTGTTACTTTTAAAAACATACTGGGCTTATTTTTTCTTTTTACTATTTTTACGCAGTCGGGTTTTTTTGTTTTTCTTAATTATTTTTTTATTAAAGTAAGTATATTATATGGTGTCAGATGTACATTACATACAATTAACGAGTGTGTAAAAGTAAAAATAAAACGCAAAAACTAATTTTCATCATATTTTCTAAATTGCAGTCGAATTTCACCCACTAGAAAAAAACTCCACAATATAAAACAATCTATTTAATATTCTCTTCTTCAATTGTAACTAATATTTAATCTTATCTTCTTATTAAAATGTTGTTAAAGATATATTGTTATTTCATCTATAACTGCAGCTTATCAAATACAAACATTTAAAGTGCCGATATAGTTATCTCTCGCTATGGTCGCCCTATTCTCACACTGCGAGTCGTACGAAAATCACGCGATATATCATTGAGACTAATAATAGGATTACTTTTAAGTTCCTCGGTATTATTAAATTGGATTTTACGTCGTTGACCGCTAATTAAAATTAGGCAACATTCGCGTATCATGCTCTGCGGTTAGGTCAAATTACGCAACGGCGATGTTTTAGACACCATTCACAAGAAATTTTATCAATATTGTTTTACTCAGTGCAATCTTACACGTCACTCTCTCTCACTTTCTCTCTGTATCTGATAACTTAGCTGTGTGGAATCCTTACCTAGTTATTAAAACCCCTTGGCATAAAATTTCGAAGTATAGGAATCTCATTCAAATTCATCTGTGAATTTGCCCTTCTTGAGCTATGTGCAATAGTTTTGGTTACAGCTCTAAAAGTAACCTTACTTTAACTTTCTCAAAAGAAACCGGTCCTCTGTGACCAACTATCAATATCTGCAATTGTCTTCCTACATCTTCTTCTTCATATTTTTGGCCCTCTATCTCCAACACTGCAACATTTGTTTTCACGTTCGATTTAAGGACGAAAGAGGGTAACTAGACGGGTGGAATTTTCTACCATCATGCATGAATGCCGTCGGGAATAAAAAGTGTAATACAGAGCAAAGCAACTTCCAATAAAATTGAAGAGATCTGGATGTCCTGGCACTATATCTATCCATTGTTCTACAGCACTAGAACTTCTTAGCTTCTTACTGGTATTTTAAAGTCCTCATTAATAATGAACGTGTTGCGACGAGTGGTAAGAGCAAAATTGCAGCATTAATAAATGATTATAATAAAAAAATCACAAAATATCTGAGTTCGAACATTATCTGGCACCATCCGGTCGAGAATCGAACCCAGGGCCTCTCACAGGCAGGGACACTCACTACTTATTAGGATACGGTTTCGTCATTATTATAATTATTTAATTTAGTACATATTTAGGCCTATGTCGCGAATTTCTTCGTTTTACGTCTGATTTAAAAATACCTTTTAAAATTACTATCAAACTGTATGGATTCAAAGCAATTTGATACTGTCAGGTCCCAGTTAAATCACATTTTTGCCACAGGGTGCGTAACGTCGCTTTAACGATCCCCTCCAGTGACACAGCCAATAGCGTGTTACTCAAAGAAAAAATAAGCAGTGATAGCCTAGCGGTAGAACGTTGGTCTCCCGAACGAAGGGGCCCGAGTTCAAACCCTGGCACGCACCTCTAATTTTCAAATATTATGTGCGTATTACAAGTGAATTATCACTTGCTTCGGTGAAGGAAAAACATCGTGAGGAAACCTGCACACCGGAGAGTTCTCTGTAAAGTTCTCGAAGGGTGTGTGAAGTCTACCAATCCGCACTTGGCCAGCGTGGTAGACTATGGCCTAATACCCCTCACATTGTGAGAGGAGACCCCGAGCCCAGCAGTGGGACAATTATGGGTTGTTGCTTGCTTGCTTTTTGCTTGCAAAGAAAAAATATGTATTTTTAGAACACATTTAGAAACACGTTTAATTTATTTTCTACAAGTGGGCGTTTGACGTCACAGTGGGTCTCGGTCGACAGGTTTTGGCAACAAAAACCAGCCTTAGGTTCAGACCAGCTTCGAAATAGCTCAGCGATGCCTGAACTGGAATTAATAAAAAAAATTGCGGTCAAGCGTGAATACAACTAGCGTCGAGGATTCTTTGTCTACACGATGATAAGACAACGGGCCTAATTTGTTTGAAAATTTCATATTTTGAAAATTGTAATTCAGGTATTGTTGATCTAATCGATATATGTAGAAACTAGCTTTTGCCCGCAGCTTCGCCCGCGGTAGAGATCGATTTTTTACAAATTCTACTTTTTTACTTAAAATACTTGCAAATGAATTTTACTAACGCCATCTATTAACAACATCCGGAACTAAATATCTAGCAACTAACAAAATATAGATCTTCCCATGGGGATGTTTTACCGCGGTAAAAAGTAGTCTACGTTACTCTCCACCCTCCTCACTATCTCCACACACAAAAACCATACCATATAACAGCTTCGTTGCGATGTGAAAGACGGACAAACAAACAAACAAACAAACAAACAAACACACTTTCACATTTATAATATTATAAGTATATAAGTATAAGTAGGTATGGATGTTTTTCGGCCTACGCACGTCTCAAATACAAACCTTAACACAAACAATAAACCTTATAATGATGCTTGGGATATGTTTGTGATTTTTATTAGACTTCCTATACGTAGCTGAAGATTGATGTTTAAAAGGAACAAAGTTAAAAGTGCGGTTAAGATAATTAAATAGTCAATAATAAATTGCCAATATCCAATTGATACGCGCATTCTCCCGCTATGATTCCCTTTTTGGAGCATGGAATAGACAACACAATGATATCACAATTCAAAACACTGATCATCTGAGAATAAACATTCAACTGACAATAATTAATGGTTGCTGCATACGTAACGGGACGGGACGTGGACGGGGCATAAATATACGTGCATGTCCCGTCCGTGCCTCCGTGACGTATGCGCTATCATCGTGTGTATTTTCTATGAAACGATGTTTTCAAAACTTCACGTCCCGTCCCGTCCACGTTACGTATGCATCAACCTTAAATGTCCGCCAGTTGTAGCTGCCTCTGTGAAGTAAGTGGTTTCAAGCCACCTAGCATGTGTGACCGGCCAGTGTATATTCTTTCTACTCCAAGCAGACAATATTTGCGTTAATAATAAAAACTCAAAGCTACTGGCAGGCAAACACTACAACACAGTCAAGTCATCAACCTCAAAGATATCAGTTGTATTTGATGTCGCATACACACGCATCGTTACTCCAAGTACTCGACTACTGGTGATGTGAGCGTCTCAAGGCCGGTATTGTACTGTACAAACCTAAATTCAATATTTGATCATGGCTTGGTAGGCCGCTCTTTACATTGCATTCATGCATAAATCTTTCCGTGAAGCCTGATTAGCCTGCTAGTTACCACCATCTTGCTTCAGTCAGCCGCCAAAAGACTTGTGTTCCTGCTGCGAGTGCTGGGGGCTTGAGAACTTTTCTCGTTCTTTCTATCTTACTCTGCGTTGTTTCTTGATTGGCAACGCGTCGGGGATGCCTTTAGTGTTGCAGAGTATATAATTTGAAAGGAATTAGGTGGTCGAGTGGAACGTTATATAAGATTATGATGGACCATTTTATTCCACTGCACTATCGTTACCCAACGACAATAATAATATATCTAAGGTTAAGGTTTTGGCGTGTCATTCCGCGTTTTATTCAATCTTTTTTGCTCCTCACACGAGTCACACACGATAGCCTCATGTTGTTTTTGATGTTTGTTTTGATGTGATTTAAATGAAACTCAAATTATTTATATCTCATATTAAATCTTCATAAAATAAGATAAACTTATGTATACAAATTGATTGTTTGACACAGTGTATAAATGGCATTTAAAATTACATATTGTTTTATCTTCCGACGACGCGTTGTGGTGATCGATTTGTAGAGGCGCTTCGAATTGAACTCTGAAAGCAAACTCTGTTATTTTGTAGTTTCAGAGCGTTTTAGGAGTACTTCAGAAAGGATCGCATTCCGCATTTTGCAGAATTTGGAGTAAAAACAATCATGTTTAGATGTCTATAATTTTCGTCATCGGGCAGAATTATATTGATTAGAACAACATCCATCAAATAAAATTGACATTGCAAATAACATTGAGGCCTTAAAGCCATGACGGATTGCGAATTTTAAGCGTGATTTTTTTGCACAACAAACCAACCAAGAAGGTTGAGGTAAATTTCCTAAACAAACTGGACTGTTAAAACCGTGTTCTACGTGTTTCTACTCTTATAGGTTACATAGATGTAGCGGAGTTTCCATACATTTTAGAAATTCTCCTTTTAAGGAAATATTTGGTCTTCAAACACCAACGTTCCTAGATGATGTTGCAATTGAAGTTTACTATGTACATTTATTGGTGGATGGTTATTTAATGTTCAAGTATAATATGTAAGTTGGTATGAAGTCGACGACACTGAGTCGAAGGAATTAGCCACAGGACTGAACACCGATGTGACTCAAAACCAAAGCTGGCGTCAACAAGTCTAATGATCCAATGAAATATTCCTCTTATATTCATTGTATAAGCTATAGTTATAATATAATACTTTGCTTGGTTAAAATTTTCCAGAAAATTTTTCTTACAGTACCAAGGATATACCAAGTAAAAAGACCTGGAGTGCTATCTATCTGTGTATCTGTATGTCTGTCTGTGGCATCGTAGCTCCCAAAGGACTTTATCATGAGTGTTCTTGGCTATGTTTAGTGTAAATAAACCAGTCTTTTTTTAATTTTAATTTAAGATTATAATGTCCACGTCATTTCGACGTCAAAAGTATACATACTGCGTTGTGTGTATGTGTGCGTCTAAGTATCATTCGTAAACCTGTGTTTTTTTTTATTGTTGTACTTCTATAACAATAAAAAAACCTTCGTAGCTACTAGTAGGTACAAATTCCGTACCAAAAACATAATAACAAGTAACATTTGACGTCAACCCGTCTTCCCACATTATGATAAAAGGCAGGGGAGTGCAACTTAGGGCTCTTTCAATTTAGACGTTTCGTGTCGACCGCTGCCGCACGTTTACCGTGCCGCTGATTATAACCCGCTGCCGTACCGCTGCAGTACGGTAGCGGTCCGATACCAAACGCCTAAATTGAAAGCGTATCTGACTGCCGTGCGTTTGTATGGTAGTGCTGTATAAATTTATTTGACAGCAGTTAAGCCATGGACTCTGACGAAGAAACATTACTGTTAGTGCTCTTGTTGAAAACCATTAAACAGAAACAAAAACGACGCCCCAGTAAAAGAGCATCACCGATGTTTTCGCTAACATGTAATTTTGGCGATTTCCATAATCTTTACCCTAGGTTAAAACAAGATCCAAGCTATTTTTTTAATTACTTAAGAATGTTTCTACGAATTACTTGAATTAGTTAAAAATAAAATTCAGCGGCAAGAAACTATATTCAGACATACTATATCAGCTGAAGAAAGACTACTGATAACATTGAGGTAAGTAAATTATACAAAATATTAGATAATATTTTCTATTTGTGATATTATTTATTACTTACTTATTTTCCTTTTTTGAAGTTATACTTCTTTAGGCGCGTTATGAAAGAAATGGAAAAAATGATGAGTGAATTTTTAAGATTTGTAACTCGTCCGTGTTGACACGAAAACGCCGGTCACGAAAAAACGCACGTGCGTTATTAAAAACGCTCGTTTTGAAAAAGTGATTATTATAATATTGTTTTTGAGTGAAAGTGCAGGACGTATTTCAATTTCATTTATAAATTCTTCCACGTTTATATCATCTATTTTAAGAAAATAATAAACATGAAAATTCTATTAAATTACCTGTCACGTCTAGTCACCGCACTATTCAACAGCGAAATGAACACATGGAGTTTGCGACTTTGCCGTCCTGTCGACGAGCGTTCGCGGTACCGACCCCGCACTGTTGCCGCACCGTGCGTTTTGTATGAAAACAAAAGACCGTCCGTGCGCCATACGACAAACGCACCGCTTCGGCACTGCAGCGGTCCGACACGAAACGTCTAAATTGAAAGAGCCCTTATAAGGAAAATTATATGGCACTCTACATCACAGTAAACAATAACTGATATTGGGTGGTAATTTTTGATAGGCCGTTAGTTTCAAAAAAATTGTTGAACAGTTCGAAAGTTCGCAGTTCACGTGAAGCCATGTCAAGGGCCTTTAGGAAGCTTCCGATAATTAGGCCACTTTAGGCCACACGATCCGCACTGGAGCAGCGTTGTGGACTATGCTTCTAGGCCTCCTCAAAAGGAGAGCGTGTTCATTAGTAGGAGTAAGCCATGAATGGGTTGAGGCCAATCTATACGATTACGATGGGAGTGAGACCTTTTGTACTCTCCAAACCAAGTTGCGTATAGAGTGTGTTGTAATTAATTATTGTCCTTTATCTACCAGACCCGTAACTTATTGACGACCCGTGTGGCGCAATGGTTATCACGCTGGATCGCCGTGCCAAGAGTCCTGGATTCGATTCCCAGCGAGGCGCATATTTTAATGATGAGTTTGAATTTCTGTTCTTGGTCTGGGCGTTTGTCAGGAAAAAAACCCCGGTAGTTTCTTGCTGCTTCTTCTCCCGGGCCCGCTCACAGGAGGGCCTTGTTGAAGCATTGGCGTAGCTTGCATGACTATCGAAAAGTGTTTGTAAACCAAAACAAATTTTGAACAAAAACATTTGATTAGATTTGTATGTGGTCTTTGTGTGTTGTCCATGGCACCCACGATACAGGGAAATCTAGTATGGGGCTACGAATGTGAGGGTGAAGCGTTATCTATCCATGAATCATTCCAATCCAGCTTTAGGGAAAAAGTGTTTCTTGAGAAGCAGCTGCAAAAACTTTCATTAAAAGGCTTTTTATATCCGGTACTTAAGAGTGGTACCTGCATTTTAAATTGTTTTGTTGACGAATGTTATGTGTAACAGGTTTAACTTCAAGTGGTCTTGTTTTACGCACGTACCTCACATTAGGAGAGGCGAGGCCTGGCCCAAGGCCAGGGCCGGCGTAATGGCTTCCTTCGGGGTCACAGCCACGTGCTCACAGCCACGTATGATCAACATGTTTACCTACAAGTTGGAATGACGTAAGGTCGGTATCATCCGGTAACAAGTAACAACAATTATTCGCTCCGGACCGTCCGTCTGACCACCAAATCTCAACACCAGTGGTCAATTGAGACGAGAATTTTCTCATCTGACCACTGGAGGTCAGTTGGGAGCAATTTATTCCTAATTCATCACCAGTGATGAAGTACCCTGGCGGTAGTGGTCGAATATATTGTGAGCCGCTATTTTTCAGCCTGGTGTTGTTGTCCATACCATTTGTGAAAACCGTTTTAAATTTGAATTTGACGACCCTGTAGCCTAGTTGGTAGAGACCCTGCCTGCGACGCGAGGGGTCCCGGGTTCGATCCCCCGCCGGGGCAGATATTTGTGTGACAAATAAATATTTATACTCGGGTCATGGGTGTGATTGTGATGTGTTATATGTGTCCATGCCACCCGCGACACAGGTAATAACCTACTGCGGGGGTATGAGTGTGTTAGCGTATTTTTTCGAATTCGTGTAAGTAGTTATTTTCGAGATTGCCTTCTGACGTGGGAAGTCGTTTTATATTAACTTCTACGTGGTTTACTAAAATAGTCTACCTCGTTCGATAGTTTTTACGTCTCTGCAAATATCGCAGACCTTATTATTTCCTGACGATATTATTTTTGTCCACTGAAGTAGGTGATTATTATTTACATAAAAGTATAACTTTAAAAAACCATGTCCGTACAAGATTCAAAACCGAGTCTCCTCTATTCACGAGAAAGCCAGACCAAATTTTAACTCTGCTTCTATAACTTGCTAAGTTGTTCAAGAATTAGTTATAATAACAATACAATAAACTAATTGACACGAATAGGTAAAATACCAATATTAGATAATAATATGTAATTTGATAAAGTAACCCATAACCAATTAAATTTGGGTCCAAATTGATTACAATATAATAATGTAGGTAGACCACATGTTCATTTAGCCATAAATTAGTATCGCTCCCGTCCGTCCCGTCCGTCCCCGTCCCGTCCGTCCCCGTCTCGTATCGTCACCGGCCACCGATCGGGCGGCCGTCGCGCGTCTCACTGACATGCCACAAGCTAACACATACTCTGCGAGTCTTTTTATGTTAACTGTCATGCTTAAACGCTGTTTATAGTCCGTCAGATAAATGGTCATGTCACATTTTAATAAACATAAAAAATCAAGTGTGCCAATGTGCTGGCAAAGGTGCCTATTACTCGAGCAACTGGCTCACGACAGACTGGACATATTTTCGTATCACCTGAGTGAATTCGCAAAGGTGATATTATATTTATTATACATATTTTAAAGTTATTATTTAGTTTTAGATTTTTTCTTAAATTTGTGTAATGTGTTTTATATATTTTTTTAAGTTTAATGTATAAGGGCCACTCTGTCGCTTGGATTTGTTACCTGTAATGATAAATGTGTGTCATGAATAAATAAATAAATAAAAAACAGAGCAACACTCTAATCTGAAGTAGGGTAAGTCGGGACAAAATAAGACAGATATCGCAGACAAATACCAAAAATACTGTAAAAAAGTTTATAAAATACATACATGTTTTAGCGTCGCACCTGCCGTAGCACAGCTGCCTTACGCCTTAAAGCTCGCAGAGTTAATTTATTACTATAAATAAGCTTATCACCTTGCGTCATTACCGCGAGCGATAGCACTAATTAAACACGCCTGCGGTCGAATTATCGAAAATACTTAGTTAGAGCACATACGGCCACATAACTCACATACGGACTGTTTAAGGGTACTGCGTACGAATTATTTTACACCTAGGTATACTTTGCTATATATTATAGCAGTGATAGCCTAGCGGTAGAACGTTGGTCTCCCGAACGAAGGGGCCCGAGTTCAAATCCTGGCACGCACCTCTAATTTTCAAATATTATGTGCGTATTAGAATTTAATTATCACTTGCTTCGGTGAAGGAAAACATCGTGAGGAAACCTGCACACCGGAGAGTTCTCCATAAAAGTTCTCGAAGGTGTGTGAAGTCTACCAATCCGCACTTGGCCAGCGTGGTAGACCATGGCCTAACCCTCACTTTCTGAGAGGAGACCCCGAGCCCAGCAGTGGGACAGTTATGGGTTGTTGCTTTGCTTTGCTTTTATACTTTGCTACTGGCCGCTCGGCTGGACGTGAGGTTTCTCTTTTAATTTCAACTGCAATTAGCAAATAATCTAAATTTTACTAACAAAAAATAACCGTCTTCAAAGTCTCAAAAACTACATAGTTGTCAGATCTCGTTCAAATTTATGTGAGACCACATGACAAGCGCCTGCTTTCGATTAAAAAAAGAATCATCGAAATCGGTTGGCGTGATATTGAGTTATTCGTCAATTTGTCGCGCACATCTTAACACAAATTTACGACTTATGTAGTTTTCTCATGGATGCCGTTGTCAGATCTCAATAAAATTTATGTGGGACCACATGACAGCCACCAGCTTTCGATTAAAAAAAGAATCATCAAAATCGGTTCGCCCAGTCCAAAGTTCTGAGGTAACAAACATAAAAAAAAAAATACAGTCGAATTGAGAACCTCCTCCTTTTTTGAAGTCGGTTAAAAACTGAAGGGTTGCAAGTAAGACAGTATACAATTCTACTACCACGTACGAGGAACCTTTGGGATTAAAGTGGATGGTGTAAAATGGCTTGACTTGAGCATTCAGTTCCAACTGTCGTTCAACAGGGTGTTCTACTATAGGAGAGAAGTTGGATTAGATACAAGGATGGATAGATTCCCTTACTAGATGAAACTATATTAAACTCCTATTCTTCTCTTCTAAGTCGCTACACTCTTGGCAGAGTGGTCGTGGTCATTCGGTATTTGTGGCACGCCTCACAACTCTCCGCCATTCTTCACGAATCGCTGCTCTTCGTGTGCATTCGTGGACGGGGGCGTCCACAGCAGCTTTGATCTGGTCTGTCCAGCGCATCGGTGATCTGCCACGAGGTCTTGTGCCCTCAACTTTACCTTGCACCACAAGCTTTTCAATGGAACTATGTCCACGCCGCGAAACATGTCCAAAGAACGACAGAATGCGAGCTCGTATTGTGGAAGACAGACGCTGTTTTACACCTATCTCCTTGAGAATAGATATATTTGTGCGAAAAGAAGTCCAGGAAACTCGCAACATTCTTCTCCAGCACCACATTTCTAGAGCGTCTATCTTTCGCCTCTCACTCTCTCGCAGGGTCCACGTTTCTGCCGCATAGAGAAATATGGGGAATATCAGCGCCTTCACTAGGCGGGTTTTGGTGGTTTTTGTAATATTACGGTTTCCCCATACTCTCTTCATCTTATCCATAGCAGACCTCGTAACTGCCATGCGTCGCTTTATCTCATCCATGCATCCGCCATTGTTTGAGATAAGTGCCCCTAGATATATGTATGATTGCACCACTTGGCAATTCGCAATTTGGGTGATTTCGGGTAAGTTGTTATTGACCCTGTCCACAATCATAATCTTGGTCTTGTGGCGGTTGATTTTAAGTCCGAATTCCAGACTAGTGCACTCTAGTCTCTGCAACAGTTGTTCCAAATGACGGTCACTGGATGCGAATAAGGTGGTATCATCCGCATAGCGTAAATTGGATATTTTCAAGCCACCAATTGAAACTCCATCTGTCCAATCTTCAAGGGTGATTCTCATTATAAGCTCTGTGTAGATGTTAAACAGAAGCGGTGATATTATGCACCCTTGACGAACTCCGGCACTTGGGTGAAAATGGCTTGAATAGTTATCGTCTGCTCTTACAGATGCTGTTCCGTCTTCATAGAGCCGTTTAAGGAGGTGAACGAAGTGTGTTGGGGTGCCCATTTCTAAAAGAGTATTCCAAAGTTTGGGCCATTTAACGGAATCGAAGGCTTTCGCGAAATCAACGAAGCATATGTAAGTTGGCTTGTTGAACTCGCGGGCTTTCTCGATTATTTGGCGTAATATTAGAATTTGCTCTCTGGTACCTTTTCCCTTAACAAAGCCTGCTTGCTCTGGCGCTATTTCTTTGGAAAGATATGATTTGAGCCTTTCGTTCAACACGTGTAGTAAAATTTTGCTTGCGTGTGAGATAAGCGCAATGAGGCGGTAGTTACTACACACTTTCGTGGATCCTTTCTTATGTAGTGGGACAAGTACAGTATGAGCCCAATCTCGAGGCCATGTTCCTGTGTGCCATACTTTGTTGCATAATTGATGAAAGATCTGGACACCATACTCTCCTGAAGCTTTAATGGTCTCAATGGGAATTGAATCCCTGCCCGTGGCTTTTCCGTCTTTCAGGTGTTTTATTGCGGCTCTGATTTCATCCTTGAGAATGATTGGCTCCCTGTCCTCATCTCGTGGCTCTGTCGACCTATAATAGTGCGCTTGTGGGTCGTTAAACAGAGATTGACAGTATTCCTTCCATGTTTCGGCAATCTTATCTATCTCTGTCACTGTTTCGCCTTGGGAATTCTCAATAGCCCAAGTTTTAGCGCTAAAAGACTTGGTGATCTGTCGAATTTTCTGATGTAGGTCTCGAGTTTCATGTTTGTCTGCATGGGCTTCAAGTTCTTCGGCAATATTTTGGTATTTGGTGTTAAGATCACGCCTGCATGCAGCTTGTATTTGGGCAGACTTCGCATTAAGTTCTCTCACTTCAGCTCCTGAGGCCTTCATCTTCCTTCTTTCCTCAACCAGTGCTAAAGTATGGTCACTCATCCAATGTTGTCTTTTGTGAGGCCCTGCAGAAGGTTTTGAACATTTGACGGCGTTACCAATTACCTGTTTCGCCCGATCCCAGACCATGTCAGAAGACTCGGAGATGTGGTCACCAGAAGCCCATTGTGACCAATTTTGCTGAAGTGCTGCTGTAAATTTCGATTTATCGTCCACTACGAGTCTTTTCTGGTGTCCAGATTTTCTAGCAGCTCTTAGTTTGAGTTGAACCTTGGATACCAAAAGTTGATGGTCAGATCCGCAATCAGCGCCAGGCAAGGTGTGTGTATTCTTTATTGAAGTCCTCCAACGGGATGCAATCAACATGTAGTCAATTTGATTGCGATAGCTACCGTCAGGTGATGTCCATGTATAAAGTCGCCGAGGGTGATGCTGGAATAAGCTATTAGCTATCACCATATTGTTATCGGCAGCAAATTGTATGAGACGATCGCCTCTTTCATTACGCTGTCCAAGTCCAAACTTGCCAGCGCAGGGGCTCATTAGATGGGCATCGGAGCCAATCTTTGCGTTAAAATCACCCATGATTAGAAGTAATTCTCTCTTGGGGATTTTTAAGATGGTCGTCTCCAGAGCTGAGTAGAAGGTCTCTATGTCTTCCTCGCTTGCAGTACTTGTTGGGGCGTAAATCTGAATTAGGTTTAGGTTAACAGGGTTTGCTTTGAGCTTGATACTTATTATTCTATCATTAACGGGTTCGTATCCAATCACGCAGTTCTTTAGGTGTTTCGGAATTAGAAAGGCTACTCCATTTCTGCTGCTGCTGTCATTACCGGAGAAGTATACAATGTTCCTTTCCGTGGTATAATGTCCATTGCCTTTCCAGTGGGTTTCGCTGAGACCACACATACTTAAACTGCATCGATCCAGTTCCCTTTCAAGCATGTTAAGCTTTCCTGGTTGTAGTAAGCCACGTACGTTCCAAGTACCTATCTTCTGGGTGTGTCGTAACTTCATGGAAATTCCAGTAGTCTTTTTTCCATGTGGTGCCTGGTTTCCTACACACGCATGGTCGGTAGCAGATTTCACACCATCTGCCCCGAACGCAGTATGGCGCCGGTTGCTAAGCGGGTCGCACGGCCACTTCTGTATTCCTGTTTGTACCTTCATGACTTTCTTGGGAAAATAGTGCAGTGGTTTCCCCTTGCCTTCTGCACCAGACATTTTAGGAGTTATTTTGCCTCCAAGGTCGCTGTAGCCTCTTCCCACCGTGTTTGTTTCGGTTTGGGGTGTATGGTTATACCGCCATTATTCGGTCGCCAGGGCCTCGTCAGTTGTCTAGCAGGGAGTACCACGACGATTATAGAATCGTCGCCATCATCTTTCTAGAGAGTATAGAAAGAAAGATAATGCGTGCAGGTGAGGTTGACATTTGGGTCGGGCTAAGATGTTATTTCCGGTCCCCCTTACCCCCCTATTACCCCTATAATATTTCTTATTCAATATAATTTATAAGGACTATTATTTGTCTCCGTACTGACGCTGCCTACTTAACGAAGGGTCCCAAGGGTTTTATTACCGTCTTGGGCAGAGGTAACACCGCCCACGTTTTTTACCCACGTAATATATTTAGGCCACAGTTCATAACGCTCTTCGTGTAACTCGACAGACTATACACCTCCGAGATGACTATCGAACGACCAACCACGGCGGCCAATGTGACTGCCACATTGAAATAGGTATAATGTACTAAAGTACCAGACATCGCAGACAAAAGTGTCGTGCCAGAAGGCTCTATTTTCAAAATCAAGCCCCCGTTCTCCTTTCAGTATCGACTGAATCTACTGAAAAATGTAGCCAATTGTAGCCAATTTATTACGCAAACATTTTGTACGCGGTGTCGGTTACATACGCTAGTAATAATAGTTCAATGCGTATATTGCAGAAATTTTGTCATTAGCTTTTACTTATCCTACTAAAGAACGCGCTAAATCATCATCATCTAAATTCGGTCGAATCTAAAGAGTGAGATCTATAAGCCGTGACGTGGACGGGACATGAATATACGTGCTTGCGCTATCGTTTACATTTCCTATGAAACGATGTTTCCAAAACTTCACGTCCCGTCCCGTCCCCGTCCCGTCCCCGTCCCGTCCACGCATGGATCGACCTTAAACCTCACGGCTCATAGATCTCACTCTTTAGATTCGACCGAATTTAGATGATGATGATTTAGCGCGCTCTTTAGTTGGATAAGTAGTGGTAAAAGCTAATGACAAAATTTCTTAAAAAAGATGTGCTGAGGAGTTTATTTTTATTTTTATTCTCCTCCATGACAAAGCACCTTTCCAAAAAGCTGGTAGATTAAAAAAATGATGACGTGCATAAGTGTATTAGTGATACCTATATGAAAAAAAAAATTGACTTTAACTTTGACATAATATATTAACAAAGTGTCTAGTCCAGTATATTTGACCGGTGTCCTAAAGTCCCGGTTCTCGTCGTCGAGGACAGACCTTCACCAAAAATGTAGTACATTCCAAATTTAAATCAAGATAGAGTAACGTTGAAACAACATTGCCATTAGTAAAACATGTTTGTTTCAACAATGGTGATGTTCACATTGAGTGGAGGAAAAGCCGCGACTGGGCGACCGTGGCCGAGTGGCATGGACCATTGCCACGGCTCATGGCCCACGGCGGCGACGCATCCTAAGCGCCGCATTAGCATGGTGGTCACGACCCGAGCTAGTCTTGTGGAAAATTCTGGTTCATGTACTCAGAATGGAGTTTGATTAAGCGCCCTTAAGGCCAGGTATAGAAGTCATGATTAAACTGGTACAGCAAACGGTGGACACTTTAGGTTATAAAGGAAATGATAAATAAATAAATAAATAACGCTTCACACTCATAGCGCCACACTAGGATTCCCTGTGTCGTGGGTGCCATGGACAACACACTAGACTCGGACATTCACACCCAGACCGAGAACAGAAATTCCAACTCATCATTCAAATTTCCGCCTCGCTGGGAATCGAACCCAGGACCATCGGCGCGGCGATCCGGCTTGGTAACCATTGCGCCACACGGGTCGTCATAACGAAATGAAATGAAGTATACATATAACGTTTACACTCAAGAGAGTGTAAAGATACCCCATATAACATCGTTTTAAAACGCTAGATAATTATAACCCCTCACTAGTACGATATTTTGTGTGTTGTGGATAACACATAAAGACATGAATACACACACCCAGACCGAGAACAGAATTTTCCGGCTCGCTGGGAATCGAACCCAGGACCCACAGCAATCCGACACGGTAACAATTGCGCCACATGGGTCGTCAATTTAAGTGTCAAATTAATATTTGCGCCAGCCGGGATCGAACCCAGGCACCCTTCATTCTGCAGGTGTGATCACTGACAGATGTAGAGTTTCTACACTTTCTACTATACCTAATATAAATCTACATGCATAGGTAGGATACAACTTTTTAAGTCCGTGGATACAACCTATTATTTCTATAATAACTAGCTGCCCGGACAGACTTCGTTCTGTCAAAAGTTTTATTTTTATTTTGAGATGTAAGCTAATCCTATCTTTCAAGTTGGACCAAACTGAACACGGTGTGCAAATTTGATTAAAATCGGTTAAGTAGTTTAGGAACCCATAGCGGACAAAGAACGTGACACGTAATTTATATATATTAAGAAGATTAGCAGTTCACCCTTACGATTACAACGCACCCAATCAATTGCTTCCATTTAGAAAAGCTGGAATTGTCCTAAAGGCATTATAACTTCTCTGATTCGCTAGACAATAGTGCAACGAACAGAAGTTTTATTTTATGAAAAATAACTTTGTCGCTTTAATAAAGTTGTAAAATTTAAATACCTATAACAATATAGCACGACTCATTCGGCATATTGCTTAAACGGTCCGCTTTGAACTTGAGAAAGCCTCGAACTACTCTTGGTAGTCATCTCAAGACACGATCACTGATCAGTATGGGAATCACGCACCGTGGGGGAAAATGCCGTGAAAACAAACGGTGACGTCACTTTCTCCCTGTGTCCCTGTGAGGATATATTTCTATCAGCAATAATTACGTAAGGATAGGTATGGATAAGCAGCAGGTAATACTGAGGCGCTATATGTACTTTTCCTCTAATTCAATCCATTCATACCTAGATTATTGAAGTTCGATGAGGTAAAGAGAATAATTGAAGCACTTACCTAGAGATACGGACAAGGAAACTTTATTTTTGAATAGATACGCTGTTTTCAGTAATACGAACACTTTGTGGTCATTGACCTCTAATATTTTAATAATTATTATTATAAATCTCAAATTAACAGAATTAATGATGACTTACTTTTGTAGTACTTACGCCGTACGTAGTTTTTAGAGCCTATCTACCTATTCAGAGTATTGTGGACTCGACTCTCCAACCTCCCCTGTCGTAGTACTCACTCCTAAACAAGGAATTGTTACGTACAAGAAAAAAGTTTACATCTAAAATTATGGCCGACTATGCAATACATCCATCCATCCGTCCACAGTATAGCGCAGAGACCCTTAAGGGCTAGAAAACTATAATTTGGCATGGATATACATATTTATTAAAAGTAGCTAGAAAAACAGTCGTAGAATGAAATCTTTAAAAAAAATTCCGTACCTTCCCTACACATAAAATGGGGGTGATTTTTTTCTCGTCTGCTCCGTAGCGGAGAATCGTTGAAAAGGTCTTTCAAAAATATTACCTATGGGTCTGCAAATACCATTTTTCGATTCAGGGGTCCGTTTGCGAGATAATCTATATTATAATAAATTATATTATAATAAAATCACGCGTTCTGTTCTTGTAATGTATCTAGGATATTCTGCGCCTTCTAGTGACTATCAGATATACAAATAGTACATAGTACAGCATCAACTGATATTGGTACTTTACAACAAACATACAGCAACAATACATTAAGGTTTCAAAAAGCTCTATAAATTAAGCACTAACTAAATGCTAAACATTGATCTAAATCAAAACTTTATTTGTTAATTTAAAGATACAAGTACAATGTTAAATATGCGAATATCATAAGTACGCCATCTGTTGTTGAATAGCTGCACTATGTTTAGTACTAGCAAAAGGCAAATTATTTTCTAATAGTCCACAGACAATATTTCCATGTATACGCCATCTGTTGTTGAGCAGCTGTACTACTCACAATCAGAGTAAGTAGTCTTCCTCCGAGCTGCGCTATAAAGGCGATAGAAAAGGCACTGTATTCACAAAGATTATTTAACCCATGTACAGATGACGCTGTAATGGAACAAAATAAGATTTTAATTGTAAATGGGTAATAAAATTATAGGTAATTAATGGCTTTGTACAAAATCCTAAAATGAAATAGAAATGTTAACGTTAACTACTATTAATAATGTTCCTGCCAATAATTGTACATGTCAATTAAACTTGCTGTGTAAACCTTTTAAATTACAAAATTTGTTAAGACGTTTCCCCTTTGTAATTATTTTTTTTATGTAAAATGTGTAAAATACTTTAGGTATCATAGGGTACCGGTACATCATCCCGAGCGCAGCGAGGGTGCAACTGAAAAACTTCGTGCAATAATAAACGAGTACTCAAATCTATAATAGAATTATGTCATGTCATTACTTTGACAATACAACTTTGACAATCTATAATCCTAAATCGTTAATCAATTTTATTGATCAATAAAGTACCTATCTGTAGAATTGACAGCACCAACACGAATGTAATGCGGATTCGCTCTGGCCATTGTTATGACAGTTTTAGACATTGGCACTGCTGGTGCATGGTTCCTGGGGTGATCATCTGATCAGAGGTTTTTGTGTTCGGCGGAAGATTCGAGGTCGCCATCTTTGTTCCGCGTTTCCCGCCAATTATCCGTGAACTACCGATCGCGGCGCCGTGACGGATGTCACTACATTGTTGGGTGCCAGTTCTGCCACTGTCAGGTGCACTATGCGGATAAATCTATGGGATAAATCAATAATGTCATGTTTTTTTTACTTAACATCAATGCTTTTTAATTCACCTGCGGCCACAGAAGAAATAATAGTAATTATTTGCGGCCAGTAGATTTAAATCAGCTGGGTACATAAACTGGGTGAATAAAGTAGGTAGGTACCATAGAATTAGAATTACTAGCGTATAGAAGCGACATCGCGAACATCGGGGTCGGGGGTGTGCATTGCAGCCGGCCGGCTGCATTTCATTCTGTCACTCAGCTGTCACTCGGCTGCGCTCATTGCAGCCGCATGTCAAAATTGTTTACGAAAAAACTGAAAAAATGCCGTCGTGCGTAATAAGAATGTGTCACAATTGCAAGACAAAACACAAAAAAGATAATGTTATCACTTTATCATCAGTAAGAAAACAAAATCTTAACTTAAATCAACTAAAACGAATTTAATTTAATTATTGAGCAATGTTCCCGCCATTTTGAATGAAAAAATCATAAGGAGCGTTTGAACTTGGCAAGCCACTAGCGTGTTAATGGACTAAATAAGCTTGCCGACGCGACGCTTGTGACCAATTTAAAGTGTTGGATTTTTTGACACGAATCAATGGTAATTACGTTTGAAATCGTTTAAACGCTTTTGCACGTTAAATAAAGTTGAAGTAAGAGCTTGTAAAGATTTGGAGTCGGTGACTGCTTGTCTTGGTTCGACAAGTGTCATATACAAAGTTACTCTATGGCAAGTGTGCAAACGAGGCTTCTAGTTTGAAAAGAGAACGGAGGGCAAGCCGGCGGTGGAACACACATTTTGTTTGAGATAGCTTCTCTATGTATTACCTCAATGGTAGGTACACTAAAAGTAATTAACTCAGATGAATAAAGTCGACGGCATCCTTTTTGCTTGATCTCAAACTGAAATAGTAAATGCTTAAGCTTAGCTTATCTCATCTCTGACAATCATAATATACCTAGTACTTGAGGAAGAAACTGTAAAAGTTTAGATTATTGAACAAAGAATAAGATAGAGATGTATTTATCAATTAAATTTAATTGAAGAATAGAGGCAGACAAACAACTATTACAAGGAAAACGTTAATAATTCATAGACTATTGTTAGTGTATAATTGTTGTTAATACAATAGCTTAGCGGACTCAGCCACGATCTAGATTAGGATAGTTTTGTCGAACTTCACAGATTATTATTGTGCTTAATCATTACTTTAAACGTCTACAATTAACTAAATATTAAACTTAAGCCATGTTTAACATTATAATGTATAGTAAACTGAAGTAACCAATGTAACCATTCACAATCATACCATCGTACTAACTACTAGCCCTAAAAGATCTTCAGAAAAGCAATTTGCGTCTTATAAAGATTATTAGTAAAGGCATTGAAGTAGGTACCATTGGAGAAGCACATTAACTCAATCTGCCAATTTTGATTCTTTTTCAGACCTCAGAAACTACTTTACGACTTGCAATAGAACCTAAAGCCCACGGTTACTTAATACACAATTGCTATCTATTGTAGGATCTGTAAAACCGATCAAAAAAAAACCCTCTCAGAATCACTCTGCGTTCTGTTCGTTTAGTGATTTTCTCCAAAAAAAATTCGCACATCTTGGCGTATAGTGAGTTACGCTTTACGGTGAAAATTCAAAAAATGTACTCTATCAAAAGGAACTTTGTGAAGATGCATAGGTACATCATTCCTTGAAAAAATCTCATACCCTGGTGAATCATGGTACCCGTACTTCAAGTGCTCCCTACTACACACTACTGATCGAATAGATAATTGCCACATTGTACTGATCGACAAACTAATCAACACATATGAATGGACGTTCAATGCCGCTGAAACAGAACAATTACGGAGACGTGAAGACGAGTTTACATATTGGCGCAAGTGCATAATACGTGACGAACGCGTCATCCCCGGCAGCGGAAGCGGGTCATTACCAGCCGATGAAGATACCTCGCCTGTTTATTGCCGGACAGCATCACAGCACCCGCCCGGGCGCCCGTGGCAATGCGACTTCAAGGTCTTGAGACCGATAAAGATCTTGGTGATGGTATGGTGTGGTTGCCAGTAGGGAAAGCTCTCGGGAAATCCCGATCTCCAAAGTGACGGAAAATCTTGGGAATTTCAGTTCTGGAAATCAATTTCCGGAATCTTCGGTACTAAGATTTATTATTGTTGCAAGATACATATTATGTCGTCGTGGTAAAACGAATACTGCACGATAAACATTCTGATTCACGTTAACAAAAGTTTCGGGTTCAATTTCAGATACCCTGACAGTTCTGAAAGTCGTTCTGAAAGTGAACGTCCCTACGATGACGTATTGTTCCTACCGCTCAATAATCGACAAATAACAGAGAAACGAGAGGCTCGTCCATCAGACGACCTTATCAACCATCAGGTTCGTGAGTGACCACTGCACACTGTCACCCATGGACACCAGCAACATCAAAAATAGAAGAAAAGCAAAATAAAATATTGGCACTCAAGCCCGTACACAACGGAGGTTTCCTAGGCTGAGGAGAAACAGGTTTGAAATTGTTTCTTTTCTTTATTTTTCTTCTTCCTTTCTTGACCAGCAACGCATCAGGGATGCTTTTGGTATTGCTGATGTCCATAGGCGACTTACTTACATTTACCATCAGGTGGATCGTCAGCTCGTTTGCTGGCTATTTCCATAAAAAAAAAGTAGATATCTAGTCTTTTTAGTTCAATTAGTTTTACAAAATAAATTGATTTGAATAGTGATAACCATTGCCGACCTGTTGTCGGTTCCGTCACTGGTTTATTCAAAAGAAGTGCTAAAAATAAATAAAATAGTTTATTGTTGAATGTTTAACGAGTCGCGAAACATAACAGCATGCATAATAATGTAGTTAACATCTCCGCACAATACTGGCATTGTATACGGACAATGATTTAACATAATATCTGTTGTATAATTAAAAGATTAAACAAAATAGTAAAAAAGCTTATTTTAACTGCTAGTAAAAATGGCTTACTATCATTTTTCCATGCACTAATTTGACTAAACATTGTCAAAATTATCTAAGATGCCCATAATGATAGCTGCCATTTATTAATATGAACTAACATTGTATGGGCGTCTTTGAGCGAAATGGAATAATCATTTACTTGATATGAATAGTTGAACACTTACGGACAAAGGATTTTCCAAAATGTGTTATAAATCCTTACTCATTTTCAATGGCGTTGATTATAAATCATAGTAAACGTTATAATCTAGTGAAAATACCATCACATCATAATTTATGCAAAATTTATTAAAAATATTTGACATCAAAACAATGACATACAATTTAATTATCGAATCAATTAGAAGGTCTTACAATTTAGAAACGATTTGTTGCAAAACTTGGTTTCTTTCGTGAACCGATTTCTTTGTACATCTCTAGTGTAACTGTGATTGCAAACGACAAATTGGGCATCTTAGTTCGCGGTGACATAGTCATATTATTAATATCAATAATGTCGTTTCACGTATTGTTTTCGTTATGAAAATATCGCCGCGCGCCTCTGTAGACTGTAATGTAATAGATTGCACATTGTTTATGCCATCACGAAAACACAAACATCACGGGTTGTGTGTCAACAATCATTTCATTGTTATTAAAATAATGATTTATGATTTATTATAACGAAATAAGAAAATAATTTTATCCAATGAATGACTTAATTTTTTACTATGCATAGAAGGAATACACTGTTGAATATAACTTTGTACTGTGTTGTAGAAAAGCTTTTCATTATTTTAAAAGATGTGCTGAGGAGATTTTTACGGCTTTTGTTCTCCTCCATGATAAAGCACTCTTCCGAAACGATGGTAGATTAAAAAAAGCGGCCAAGTGCGAGTCGGACTCGCCCATGAAGGGTTCCGTATCAGCAAGTAACATAATATAAAAGTTCTTGAAGTTCGTTGTAACTTTGATCGAGGTAAATTGTGGTTTACGATTTATGACGTATTAAAAAAAGACTACTTACTAGATCTCGTTCAAACCAATTTTCGTTGGAAGTTTGCATGGTAATGTACATCATATATTTTTTTTTAGTTTTATCATTCTCTTATTTTAGAAGTTACGGGGGGGGGGGGACACATTTTACCACTTTGGAAGTGTCTCTCGCGCAAACTATTCAGTTTAGAAAAAAATGATATTAGAAACCTCAATATCATTTTTGAAGACCTATTCATAGATACCCCACGTATGGGTTTGATGAAAAAAAAATTTTGAGTTTCAGTTCTAAGTATGGGGAACCCCCAAAATTTATTGTTTTTTTCTATTTTTGTGTGAAAATCTTAATGCGGTTCACAGAATACATCTACTTACCAAGTTTCAACAGTATAGTTCCTATAGTTTCGGAAAAAAGTGGCTGTGACATACGGACGGACGGACAGACAGACAGACATGACGAATCTATAAGGGTTCCGTTTTTTGCCATTTGGCTACGGAACCCTAAAATGAGAAGAGCGTTGGTGTTTTTTTTATTCAAATTACGTTAATTTTAATTAATAATCAACCTTGTCATGTTATCTTTCATTTTAACAATTAAAATTCCGACCTTGATGCAGTGACTTCACGGGTATACACGGATTACCCGTGCGGCGTGCACCCACCGGTGGGTGAAGCCAGGCCGTTAACCCCTTTTTATCGTGTATCAGAAAGAGAAAAACTCAGAAAAAGATTTCACAAAAACTGGTTTTTGAGAAAAATATGCAATCACACTGTTTTATTCGCCAGCACAACTTGGCGTTTTTCGTAAAACAATATTACACTTTTAAAATATCCAGATTTGAACGGAACTTCCGACTCTATTCATTTCAAAAACGATATAATAATTCAGGGAATATTATAGTTAGTACATAACGCGTGGCCTCCGATATGTCAGTGGAAGCCATAACAATTTAGCGCGGACTTTCGGCTGACGTTATCACCACTGAAGTGGTTAGGTGTGGCGGTGAAACAGATATCTACTGCTCGCGTCACAATCTTCTTAACATAACAATAATATGTATTTTTATTGGTACAACACCACCATCGGCAAGTCTGCCGTCCTAACGAAGAGTGCATTAAGTCGAGTTTTTGGGCAAATTGACTTAAGACCATATCCGTAATCAGGAAAATGAGCTCTACATTTTCGCCTTAGACGTCTTTTTTGTATCTTCAGTAGTTACGGATATGGTCTTAAGTCAATTAGCCCAAAAACTCGACTTATTGCACTCTTCGTTAGGACGGCAGAAGTCGGCACGTCCGCATCAGCTCAAATAAAAAAAAAAACAAGTAATTTTTCCAAGACATCTGAGCTGCACTAAGCATGAACTCAAGACTCAAGGTAAACGTTTGCACCTAGTTAGATTAGTCTAATTGGTAATACTTAATATGTATTTTAATTCGCTTAGCAAAAACGGGTTTACAGCTTTCCGAAACGGCAACGCATCGATGAGCGAGCCGACTGCCGCGGTGATGATGACTACCTGCATGTCCATCACATCACACATGTGTTTGTTGGCCGGCAAATAACAAGACATTCATTTTGTATAGGTAAATTCATTAATTTCTTCGTATAGGATCCAAAGTAAACTAATTAAGATCAATTACGTAGAGTTTAATAATGATCTTATCACTTTAATAACAACATACAAAGTATTTAAAATGTAATACCGAGTAGGCTAAAAAAATTCACACATTAGCCCATAATTTTTGGGGCAACAATATCATTATGTAAATTAATGTAATTCATACGTGTTATATTAGATATATCGTGAAGGTTACATCGGTCAAGGTTATTTCCGTTTTAAAAATGTATAAATATTTTATTTGTATTCATTTTATTTGAATAATTATTTTCTCCGTCAGTGTCTCGCGTGAAAAAAGGCAATTGATCCTTTCTTGTTTCCTAGTAGCTGTTCCTAATTAACCAGGGTTATTAATTTAAAGTAGATTATATAATGTACTTTAAAAAGCCTCCATTCCCAGGTACCGCACCTACTCAATCGTGCGCCTGCCTAGCCTACCTTTGAATACTATAATTTTTCGACATGTCAACGTCATTAAGAATAAGTTAAATAATTTCAACACTCACTCCCGAAGCCCGGATAGCTCAGTCGGTAGAGCATTGGACTTTTAATCCAAGGGTCCAGGGTTCAAGTCCCTGTTCGGGCGGTTTCTTTTTAACACTTTTTTCATTGAAATTAAGTACCATAATTTTATTGAATATACATTTTTTATTTTCTTTTATATTTTTGGCATGAACAAAATAATATTAAATTAATTTCCTTATATTTAATTACTGTAATTTACAACGTTAATAAAATTGTCATATCGATTCCGTATTTTACTTCCTTATTATTTGTTTCCTCGATCTTTAATTTTATTCATTTTAATTTTATCAATATTTATTAAAATGTTTAGTTGATAACCTATTATGCCATATATGTATTATAACGAATCATAATAAAAAAATATACTATAATATTATACAAAATAATATCTACAATATCATTTTAATAGTTCAGGAAACGAAACAATATTATTATTTTATTTCATTATAGATGACTCATTATGCCACCGAAATTCGCACACAGCAGAACTTGCAAACAAGTGTGTGTCGTCATCGTGTGTTAGAAGGAGGCCGCAATCTTTTTACAACAAACCTGTCTCTCTATCTATCCTTCACACACTATTTTACACCGACTTCAAAAAAGGAGGAGGTATTCAATTCGACTGTATTTTTTATGTTTTTTACCTCAGAATTTTCGACTGGGTGAATCGATTTTGATGATTCTTTTTTTAATCGAAAGCTGATGCTTGTCATGTGGTCGCACTTTTTGAGCGAGATCTAACGAGTAAATTTTGAGTTATCTTTAATTTTGAAGTCGGTTATTTTTTGACAAGAATTATTCCTGGATCTTTACGACGGAAAAACCTGTACGAAAAAACTGTGCACGTAAAAAAAATTATCAAGTTAGTGATGTAGAGTCTTCCTTGCCTTTCCTATATTATTTATTATAGAGTAGATGGATCATGCTGGTTTAGGGGCTTAAATTCTGGGGACAACTTAAATTACGAAATAATTGTGATATTAATATCAAATGAAACTTGCGTAACAGACGTTTTATAAGTCGATACTACGCCAGCCAACACTACCACGAACCGCCAACGTACCGCCAACCATGGGCGTAGCCAGGGGGGGGGTTTCGGGGGTTCAAACCCCCCCCGAAATGTTAAGGACTGACATTTTTATGTGCTAATAAACCCTTAAAAACATTTTTCTAGACGTCATTCCGAATCGAATGAGCTATCGCACATATTTTTAGGAGATTTATTTCTATTAAACACGTTTTTGAACTTTTTGACTAAACTAATAATAGATGGCACTACATATGTACGTCGCGGCGTCGTGAGAAAAAATAAAGTCTCAATTTTCTTTAGGGTTAGTTTATGTACTTTTAGTCGTTGTATTTTCTTGAAATCCCACCCCAAAACCCGAATAAATTATGTGACATTGATGGTCGGGTTGTCATGGATACATTATTATTGATGAATGTCAATGGCAAGTAAAAGCTGAAACCAGAAACTGTTGCATTTATTTCACTAATTTTATACTTGACAGGGCATAAGTTATGGTTGCAAATAATGTTACTAACAAAAACATATTATATATATCTAGTTACAAATAATGTTACAAAAACATAATGCACAAAAATTTACAAATAATGCGCCTTCCATCAATTTTGCAATAAAATACATCCCAAGAAGGGTTTGTAACCAGTTTGTTCAATTAAAATATGAAAAGCATATTAATGTAAAATAGAATACTCAAATTTTAATGTGTTAGTGTAGTCTAGTGGACCCCGACTGTCCAAAGCATGCTTCATTGAACGAAGATAATAAAATTGATGGTGATGGTTTCAAATAACCGTATGAACTGAACCACTCGGTCAAACGTATTTCGAAGAATCATTCTTCAAAGCATTGTTTCATGGAAACAATGCCCGCTCGGCAAACGGTATTCGCAAAAAATATTACTCGATCTCACCGCAGTCCGCCGCTCCGCGCCCGCTATTTGGTTACAAAACCGCTACCTCGAGTAGAGAGAGAATCTACAGATTTCCGAGTGAAATTGTAAATAATTATGTAGGTACCTACACAAATTGTAAAATTGTATCAGTTACGAACTCGTATAATTGATGATTAAACGAACTTACCTATAAGTGAAGTTCAATCCCAATTATTAATTAATTTTGCGCCCGTGCAAAACAGCGAAGCACTGAAAGGTGAATGACGAACCTAAGAGGAGAGCGCCCCAGCTAAGTGAGGTTTTATAAATCTACCCTAGAAAAATTGATAATTTTATGTTTTATTTTTTATCTACCTCCAAAATTCAGTGCGAAATGGCGAGCACGCCGTGTTGCTACTAGTGTTGCTATGCTAATATCGAGAACGAAACTCGAAGAATAATAATAATAAACGCTTACACACTCACACCCCCACAGTAGGTTTTTACCTGTGTCGCGGGTGGCATGGACGACACATATAACACATCACAATAACACCCATGAACCGAGTACAAATATTTATCTGTCACATAAATATCTGCCCTGGCCGGGAGTCGAACCCGGGACCCCTCGCTTCGCAGGCAGGGTCGCTACCAACTAGGCTACAGGGTTGTATCCAATTAACGTTATTTGCAGTTTCTCAGTCTCGAAATGATACCTATAATCTGCCGTCCTCAAGCTAAAAGGCGGCTAAATGACATCTGGCCAATTTTTACTTTATTAACATTTTTTGATATTTCTTTGAACTTTATTAATATTAAAGTTCAAAAAAATATATTTCTTTTGAGTCTGACATAATATGACAACATTAAATTTTTTTATAGAGAATCACTACCACAATTTCAAAATAATCCCGCTTTTTTAGCTCTACCTCAAAAACTGTTTTTGTCACTTAACCGCCTTTTAGTTTGAGGACGGCAGTAATGTCTCGTACTGCTTGTAGTTTGTACTGTAAGAGACTGGACAATGGACAGTACTGGTACGGGTTTGTGAGAGTGAACAATTTAACATTAGCAGCTAAGGTCGTGACCGTCATCGCGTCATGCCATATTCAGGTCGCTGCTGAGATAAAATATATTCAATTATTAAGTCGAAAGGCAGATAAGAATAATTTTATAAGTATTTTACTGCTTAAAACTGTTTACCTTGCGCCAGAAGTACCTACAGACAGATCATAAAATGCGCTCCATAATCCAGTTTATACTCAGCGAAACAGTGCAGTATTACAAGAACAAGTAAAAAGTATGAAACATCTAGGTACCTATTAAATAATAATAGCAAGAGATAAAGAAACAATAGTACATAACATAACAATACAATTCATTAATATTTAATAGTGCTGTACAGAAGAAGTGGGACAACTGGGACACGTTTTAGTACAAGGAGATTTTCAATGAAACGGGGCTTGTGGGCAAATTCAACCAATCGATTTCCACCAATGTTTTCCCCACCACTAGAGCTGCTGAGAGACTGCATGATAGTCTGAAGGTAGTCCATCATAATTAGCGTCAGTCCTATTAGCGATTAATGGAAAACTATTGACCTAACGATGTCCAAATTTTAACGACCATGTCCATTCAACAGACATTCCCAGTCTGCCTGTTATCTTAGAAGACTCACTGATACTGAGTACTGACAAAATCGTCAATTAAAACGACTCGACAGAGTCAGACGGTTCCGTTGAATTACATGTCGAGGTGACTGGACGGGCTGTCGCGATGTCGTCTAAAGCGGCTATTGTTCGGCAGCCCTCGCGAATCGCGCCAACACCGAGCCACGATCCCAGCACCTGCATCTTGCATCGCTGCGGCTGTCGCGAGCCGCAGCCGCACGCAGCAAGCCGCCAGCCGCCAGCCACCGCCGCGTCTGCCAGTCTCACTCGACCGCGCACACCCGGCCGGAGCGTACGTCGCGAACCGCGATGCGCGAATAATCACCGTGATCCATTCGAAATTGGAATAAAATGTCCCGCGCATCCGTCTTCAAGACGCGATTCTAGAACGACAACATGACGAAATACAAGCTGAACAATGCGGTGCGCTCCTCGTCCGAGGTGACGCTCACCTCCTACCTCGGCAGCTCGGAGAAGAAGGACGAGAGGGTGTACCACATCCCGGGTGATCATCGCGGCGAGAACGACAACGTCCACTCCGAGTGCAACCGGAACCTGGACGGCAAGTGCCACGTGTGCCCGCACCACGGCGAGTACCTCCCCGAGCCCGGCCTGGTCGCCTCGCTGGAGAAACACAGCGACAAGTTCGGACTGAATGAGTTGAAAGTGGAGAATTTGGACAGGAACGTGTGTCTGTGTGAGAAGTACAACGGCGGGTGCAAGCTGTGCCCGCGGCCCAGCCTGGCGCCCACGCTTAACTTCGGCCTGGAGCGGGACTGCGGCTGCCACGGCGGCTCCTGCGGCTCGCCCTATCCAAGTAAGCAATAAGCAATTTCAATCACCAACCCTTCCATTACACTAGCGACCTCTATGCGCTTTCCACACAAAAAGACGTTAAAATTTGTATTATTTAGGGTGCGTTCCGGCTCGCGAGGGTTCGTTTTATTAGTGTTTTATTTTGAGATGAGATCAAAAATGTTTTATTTTGATCCTTTAGATTCACTCTAACTTTGTGGTAACAGATTGATTCGAAATCAATTAGTAGAAAATGTTTATTCATTGAAGTTATACCGTTCTGGTAATCTCGCTATACAATAATATTAATAATAAAACGAAGTTTTCTTCTTAGAGAAAATATATTTACTTTGACTCTGTCAGTAGGAATCTCCGAATGTACCAAAAATCAAATTATAAAAATATAATCGTAGAAAACAGACCAGCATATATACAAGGCGGATAGATATGATACAAATAGAAGTTATGGAAAGGGATAAAAGATGCCGCACCGATCGCCACAAAGTATCAGATGTGATCTTCATCTTCAATCTCACTGACCAACATCACCGTTGATTCCGCGGTGATCCTTGTGTGAAAATTATTATGGGTAATTCAACCATTTATTATTTATCACACTAAATTTCATTCTTTACGTTCATACAATTAATTAATTTTCTCCCGGCTCGGAGCCAGGGGAACCACCGTGGTGACCGGTGAGAGAGAAAATTGAAAATTCAAACGCTTCGAATGTGTTTTTGGTGGTAAATGATAAAATTAAAACAACAACAGTTTCCGGTAGAAAAACTGACCTTCCGCTACAATGCGATCGGGCTTACAAACCTACTTTCCCAGTATTTCCCATTATTGCCCATATTTGGCCGGACCCGTTACACTTGCATAGTGCAATAATATGACATAAACGATTTTTAGAAACTTGTGCGATTGCTAGCAACTTGTTGCGCGACTCCTACCGTCATCATAATAATACGTTGGCCCGATTCTGTCATGAACTTGAAATGCAAAATTATCTATTTTGAATATTTAAGGACCATAAAAATATTAAGTAGGCTAATAGGATTAAACATCTAAAACCGCTTAGAAATTAGAGATTTTTATTGACGGAAGTCATAATGGAAAGTTTTCTTGATTCAACACAAATATCTTCATTGATTTTAAGTCTATGTTTAAAACATTAGAAACTAACCCATATAGATAAAATGACACCTCCACTGGTAATTGTAATCCTCCAAAGTAGGTAAGTGTTAAAATGAGGAATTGTAGAACAATATACAATTCTAAGAGTAATCGCCATTATCAAATCAACAATGATACATAATTTGACCTCCTGGTCAACGTTAATATTATTTTATCATCCAGACAGAATAACTAATATTAAAAATATGTAGGCAAATAACAAAACGTGTCGATGCCATGATCTTTACTTGCTTATTATCTTAAACTCATTCTTAAATTCATTCGCTATCAGTGACCCTCTTTTCGGCTAGTTTCAATTAGACATCACATTCACACGTGATATTATTTTTGCTAACTACCATAAAAAATTGCATTTCTTTGATTTAATTTGTATCTGTAAATATCTGTACATTCTTCATCATGCACGCACAATACAAATCAACAAGGACAACAAGTTTATTTGATTTTCCAAATGTTTCATAATGACTCACACCTACCTATTGAGAATTAATCGTAATCGAGAAAGCGTACCAAACTTGAAATTGTTCATAGCTACTTATTACCATTTGAATAAATATCACGAAATTAGTAATCGAATTATTCTGTAACCATAACACAAGTACAATCGAAAATTATGTCAATATTTAATTAATTAGCCTGCCTTATCTTAATATTGAAAAAAATAAGATTTTTGTTACAACACGAATAGTACTATTGTACTCTCTATATATTAACTATTTTGACTATTAGCCCTCATGAGTGGATTGTCTTTGCTTAACAAAGGACAATTAAATGCACTAAATAACCGGCGGCGACTGTTTTCTATGTTCGCAGATAACCGATAATTAATTGGCCTATTCTACCTTTAGACCTGTTTCTCAGTTTCTTTCTTTCTTTTTCTTCTTTCTTTCTTGATAAATACATATTTCTTTCGTGATAAATACATATGTTCTAGTATATCACATGGCGAACAGTTAATAGACTATCTTCAAACTGGCATCTCAACAGACATTTTGATTTCTCCAGAACATCCAGACCAAGCCTTTCCATTATTCTACCATCTAGCTAGAGCCTTATCTTCTTCACTTCAATTGTAATAAGTATTGTTTTCTTACCTATCTCGCACAATCTATCAGTTTCTAGGAATCTTAAACGTATGTACTCTGTAAGAACAAGCAATGAAATTATCTTCCTCTCATTATCTTGTCGCAAAACGGTGAGTGCGCTCAGCGTAGTGTGAATGATGTTTCATTATGAATTTCGCAAAAAACGCTCCTAAAAACGTGAAACGATTAAAGCTAATGATGCGAGAATGATTTATTACCGAAGCTGGCATGAAGTTAATCATGAGTGTGAACAGTATGGTACATAAGGTACTTGGACAAAGTCTGCTTCCAATGTTATGGTGACAGCCAGAATGGACAACTGACAAGCGAAACATGATGGAGTTGCTCGCCTGCTCGTTTGCGGGTTTTAAAATATTTGATCGACTTCAAAAAACACAACTCTTAAGTATGAAGTAATAACTTAGGAACCTAAATTTTTTTGAGGACAGTGCTAGCAAAGCCTATGCGTAATATAGATACTACAACTGCATTATTATTTCATTACTTTATAGTTCAGTTTTGGAAATTGATTCATCTTTTTTAATAATTATTTTATTTTGCAATTTTTAGCTTAAAACCGGAATATTTGGCAATTTAAATTATCTTACGTGCGCTAGAATTCGACCAAGGTTTTAACAAGTTTTCCATTTGATATAACATGCGTAACTCATCAATAAGCCGTTAGACGTGTTAGTCTATATCTTAAAAACTGAACTAATTTTAATGAAAATCATTACTGTCGTCCTTAACAACATTAGAACGGGGGCGACACAGTAGCATCATTTGTAATCCCATCGGCTCCTGAGAAATGCTCTCCAATAACGTCGTTTCTGTCAACGTTTTGTTCTGTTCTGTGCAATGACGCGATGACGCAACAAACATTCTGGTAATCAAGTGACATTTCATTTATGTTTGTCGTAACAACAATACGCACAGACGTGGAACTAACAGAATGTCACACACGCATGTAGCCGTACTGGTAGCAGTTAGCACAAGGTCGAGTATAATATTATTATTTCATTTATACCTATCTTGCTTATTGGGGTTGCTTATTAGAATACTAATGGGGGTCGTAAGAGGCGACTAAATCCGGCCCGCTGGTGGTAGGGCCCCTCGAGGGATTATATTGGTAACACTGATTTTAATTGTTAATTGATTTTAATTGGGTTCGCCAGGATAGCTACCACCCTTGAGCATGAGTCAGCCGCCAAACGAATCGTCGTGTTCCAGCTGTGGGTTTGAGAGCCAGTTCTTTCTTTCTTTTTCTTCTCTCTTTCTTGGCCGGCAACGCATCAGTGATGCCTTTGGTGTTGTTGATATCTATGTTGAGATCAGTCTCACATCTTTTAAAGATCAGTAAATCGTCTGAGCGTTTTGTTTTATTTATTTTACTTCATCCAATATGGTTCCGTATATTCTGTATCGGAATGTCTTCGATTCATTATAAAGATAAAAACATAACAAATAACTGAAATACATAAATATTCATCATTAAAAATTTTAATAAAATGTAGTATTTTTCGCCTAATAAAATTTGTTTCATATTTCAAAGTTCACACGAGAAATCTCTCGTAAAATAATCATATATATAATCATTTATCGAAAAACAGAATTCGTATCCATTAACAAATCAAATAATTAATGAATAAATAGTATAAACATGTAAATTATTTACTAAATTACAGAGGAAAGTTAGCGTAAACAGATTGAACCGATCTTAATCACGGATCTAGTGATCTGACTTCAACGAGCTAAAATAACTCTTTAGGCTAGAAAACGGGCTCCCACTTTCGCCGCGCATGTAAATTGTGAACGATTTCCTTTGAGGCTTTTCCGGATCCCTATGTTACGAGGTCCTTTATAAGTAACTATCATAGAATATACCCGGCGTGTACGCTAAAGTAAAGAAATAAACAATTCGGGAATTTTTTGTATGGAAAAAGTGGAGTCTATAAAGGACATAACCACAAATATTTTTTGTGTTTTTAACCGACTTCAAAAAAAGAGGAGGTAAGTATTCAATACTACTGTATATTTTTACGTTTGTTACCTCAGAACTTTTGACTGGGTGAACCGATTTTGATGAATCTTTTTTAATCGAAAGCTGGGACTTGTCATGTGGTCCCACTTAAAGAGCGAGATCTGACAAGTAGTTTTTGAGTTATCCCTAATTTTGAAGTCTGTTATTTGTTGTCAAGAATTATAATTATACGAGTAATATAGATTACACCTTAGGAAGCTCTAAACTTAATGCCTTTTTTGCGAACGTGTTATTGTCTATGCGATTACTCTGTAGTCTGTACTAAACTAGTCTATGTAATGTACATGAGAAAAAGACTGTCCATCGGTGTCATGTAGCTATCTAAAACGAGAGGGCTTCAACATTTTGGTAAGAACTTGAGTTGAGATAGCGTTTGTATAAAAATTAAAAATATTGTACCTATATGTACTTAGCATACCGGTTTTGCATGTTTGCATTGCGTGCCAGCATGCAAAACCGGCGTTTAATTTATCAACACTTATAATTATATCCCAAATTTCGTGAATCCTTTTGACGATTAAAGAAAACACAGATAATGATAAAAAATTGTTAATCGTGTTAGGTAGCTATATTATCAACATTTTATTCACGTATTTTTTACTTGTACTAAAACGTGGTAGAAGTTTATAGCCACTTACCATCAGATGGATCGTTAGCTCGTTTGCCGGCTATTTCCATAAAAAAGTGCTTTATTTTATCTTTGACAATAATTATCTTCTTCTTCTTAGTCGTACACTCCTGGCGGAGTAAGTGAAAATCATTATCATCATTAAATGCAAAAAAACTACTCGTCACAATGTCGGCACATAATTTTGTTTTAAAACCCATACAAGTTCACAATTCACATACACCTACCGTTTAACGGTATAATTCAATACATCGAACTCCAATCCTTTAATCAAAAGCCATTAATAAAGCTGAGTGGATTGTATAACCCGTTATATTTTTAAAACAGTACCCGTTATATTCGACCTTTAATTAAGTAAACACTGAAAACCTCACAACGCCATCTGTTATCATTACTCAGCAACATGACATTAACTTATTTTATTTATATATATGTCTTTCTCTACTACTACTTCGCTCTTAACCATAGCAATAATCAAGTTACCTACCTAACCATAACAATATCTATTTATCAAGAGCCAGGAAAATCTCGTTCACCAACTAATATCTAAGTTTTTTGGCTAGCCAAATTTTAAAGTCTCCGTGTATATTGCGGTATCAACTAGCATTATTTATTTACACACCATAATATTATAGATAGGATAGGTCCATGGCATAACATAGCTATGTATGTTTTTCATAACCGCATTATCTACTAACATTTTTCTCTAATTTATTAGATACGACCTTAATTAACGCGTGCTTTTAGTAAAATACGTTTATGGCTTCAACAAAAAAGATTTCAATATTAAAAAAAACAGCTATAGATCTAAAATATCCATACACAAGACACATAAATAATTATCTATGATGAGATAGATATATTATACCACAGAAAGGATCGGTTTAAGAACTTTACTGTCTAAAGAAATTACAAATTTCACTTGTTAGACAAACTTTTTTATGCGAGAGATTTATGCGAATTAAAAAATTTCGGTAATAAATATCGGTTATCGTTTAATGATCTGGCAGGAACTAGGGGGCCCCCTCGATCACGGGGCCCTGGGCACGTGCCCAGTGTGCCCAGTGTGCCCAGTGGGAAAGAGGGGTCTGACAGCGGCAGGAGTAAATACCTGAGAGTGTGTTTTGAAAGGAAACTTGACTTTTTGTGTCCGAGATTATATAATATTTAGCGGGGATGTTAAGTAATAACTTATTACTTAACTGAGAGCCTATAGTTGTGAAATAGAAGTTGAAATATTCGCATATTTGTTGTGGATCGGATATTTCTTTATTTTGTGTTTGAAGCTTTAGGATAGATAATATTTCCGTAAAGCTGGCCTGGATGGTAGCTACCAGGGTGGTAGCTTGCTTAGTCAGCCGCCAAACGCCTCGTCGTATTTGGGCTGGGAGCTCGAGAGCCGGTTCCTTCTTAGACACTTCTTCTCTTTTCATTTTTAACCGGCAACGCATCAGTAATGCCACAGGTGTTACTGTCCATCCAACGGTGATCACTTACCTTCACATCTGCTCTTTAATTGCAACAAAAATATTACAATTCATAGTTACAATAACTATAATATGAGATTACCAAATATTGCTGAGGTTGACGGAAACCGCCGGCGAACGTAAACACGATAGTGGCTTCGATAACTTACACGTATATCACGTAATTCTCAATTTGATAGATTACAATTTTATTGTGTTGGAGGCTTGCAGGCACGCAGCGTCTGCTGAGTGCTGATTGTACTCGTAACTCGTATTATACTGATTGTACGGTACGATTCGATTAAGGCACATAATACGCCATACATAGGTGTATAGTAATTCAATACTGGAATTTCATGAGTCGCCTTAAAAGATGAGAGGTGATAAAAACATTAGATATATCATAACTATAATTAAAATTTATAAGTATAAGCTATCATGCTAAGTATCATGATATTTTTTTATTACTTGCAAAAGTGATTAAGTCCATAATTCTTTAAAACTTTTATGATATTTAAGAAGTGTTTGGCTAAAATAATAATAATTACTTCCCTCTTAGGTTGATTGATGATTCAATATTGAATTATAGAAACGAATCAATACAAAAAATATGTCAGTATTATTTTAGGTACGCAGACCATTTTATGCTTTTCATAATTACTAATATCAAAAAAATAAAAATACACGTCGATGTCGGTTCTTAAAAAAAAAACTACTTCAAAAGCTATTTCTGAAAGGTTAATGCATCAGGAAAACATTTTATCTGATGCAAGATTTTACTAGTATTGCATGTATGTAATTTAAATTCAAATAATACTAACAATAACTCAGACAAAAAAGAAAAAGGCACTCCGGGAGCCGACAGTGTGAAAACTGGAACAATAATTACGTGTGTATTTTTTAAATCGTCAGGATATATTTTATTGTACTTTTAAATTAAGTGTTTTTTATTCATTACATTTTTAGTGAATGGCTGCCAACGCCTTGTAAAGTATATGTAAACTACAATCTTGATATTAATACGAGCTGTAAATTAAGTAACTATAGTTCTGTACTTCTCTCAGAGATGGCGCCACAGGTACCTGTCGATTAAAATGATGACGGTGTCGCGAACTGATTGGTTTTAAACACTTCAAAAATTCCCAACGGTGACCGTGCCTCGGAGCTCTCGTGAAGCAATCAGATTAAGCTGCTAGATAGTCCTATTCTTGTCGTTAAGTAATTAAGACTCAAGAACATAGAGACACAGAAATAGGACACAGACTATGTTCACTACCTAACCTAAGTTTAACGTCAGCTGGTAGGTTCATTAGCATTTCCATGTACAACCCCGAACTAGTGGAACTAATAAGCATAGACTCTTTTATTTTAGGTTTTTCAACTATGTATAGGTACTATTATATAAATAGGTAAGTCCATGACATGTGACATCGCTGTAATTATCGATGTCCAGCATTCGAGCTGCATTAGCCGCTTTATCGAGATTAGATCGACCACGAATGCTGCTTATTCACGGTGTTTACTTATTAATATTATACAGGATGACCCTTATACAGGGTGACCCAAAAATTACGCAAGATTTGCGTTAATTATAGTCAGTGCAAAATCTTTTTAATATTGTATTTGAATTACTGATATATAAGGCACAAAGAATAGGGTTAAATACAGATATGGACAGAATAGCCCACAAGGATGCCCTTGTCGTCCACAACAGTCATTGCTCGTCCAGTAAATTTTCAGGGTCCAATAAATATATTTATATCTACCATATTGTGTCCGAAACAAGCGAACTGTTGCCACTAAATAATAATTTTTGAAATAGCGTTCAGCAATGAAAGTAAGTTGTGCTTACGTCTCCATTTTCTTACCTTGAACTGTTGTATCAAACGGACTTTTATCAGCAACACTACCACGGGAGGCACAATAAGTTAAAATTTTGCGTATACAAACACTCAGCACAAACATCCGTATTATTTGTTTACAAACATGAAGATGACCTAATGATAAATAACGCCAAATGATTTCTATATCTACCATTGTTATTTTATTATTGTCAGAACCAAGTTTCAACATGTGTCTATCGGCCGTTCCCAATGTTATCTATTTGATACCCTGAAATAAAAAAATATGGAGATCTGAGTTAGCATAACGTATTAAAACCGAATTGAGAACCTCTTTATACACATGTTCTTAATTAAGGTTTAGTATCGTCATGTAAAGTTACTATTTTCACATGTATATACGAACTACGAAGTCATAGGTCACGGCTAGTTGCTCTGTAAACATGATTTTTAGTACCCTTTTTTATTAATTTTTCACGAGGTGATGTTGCAAGTGATGATGGGAATGGATGGAAGGATGAATCATTGTTCAAAAAATGCTCTCAAATTTAACCTCCTGTTAAAATATGTTAATCTCTTAAATATCCGTGAGCCCTACCGAGTAGAATACTTCTCAGTATACAGAGCGCAGTAAACAATATCTGGCAAGTGTCTCATCGCGCAATTTGCTGACCATCGACTAATAAGCATAAAACTCCTCAATCAACGTATAGCATTATGTGATGTTTCGATATTTTCACCTGGTAACCCGACCTCGCCTCGCTCTACTTTGGTATAATCACAGAAGAAATAATAGTATCTACTTACTATTAAGTAATCAAAGTAAAATTTTATTCAGCTTCTCATGTCTAACACTTTTTTGCCGAATTTAGTAGTTAATCGCCTGTCCGATCCTGTCCTGTGACAATTTTGAGAATAATCTATTTTACTGACACGTACACGCCCTATAAACAAATTGTAAAACCTCATAAAAATTAACTTTTTTCTATTTATATTTCTATGTCAACTTCTTATCAATTTGTATTAACTGTCATCCAATGTCCCAATAACAAACAACGTCATTCCTTATGCATACCTTTCCCCCGGTGGAATCAAGTTGCATTCTCCGCGCGATGTGGATGGAATGTGTGTGTCAACTGTCAACTGTCAGATAACAATCTACACGTGCCCGTACTGCCTGTATCAGATTAAATTCGCGATGCACGAGCACCGCTGTTCGCATCACTATTCGCTTATTGTCTCTTCACTCGACAAACTCAAATAACATCCTCCAATGTCCTCCATTAAAGAGGTATCCCGCGATTTGCCAACTTCATCATTCTTCATTCAATCATTACTTATCATAAAAGTAAGTTCAAATCTGAACGCGGTAAATTTAAAAACCACCGAACAAACAGAACAAATTAATTCAATATTATTCAAATAAACATTTTCCTTCAGAATGTCTAAGTCCATAACATTGTAAAACCTAGACAAGTCATTCTGCCTAGGGATTAAGATACAAGAACATTGATACTGAGAATTGATAAAAACCCCGTTGTCTACCGAGCCTACAAATGGAACGCAGGTTCGGGCCCCAATTTTTTATTACGCTGCCGTATTTTTATTACGAGTATAAAATAATACATCTTCAAAAAACTGATGATCATGCCTCATCGGTGGGCGGGGACCTATAATGTTTTTCAGTGATACACTTTAAAATTGTCACCCGACGCTTTTTGCTGGCGAACACTTCCTGGGCCCGATTGGAAAGGCTACCTAATTAACTTTTTTATGATTTAACTAATTGCACTCTCAAGGTAGCCATTCGACTGAGTCTTCCTTCTGTATTTTCTTTGGACGCTTTTTATCGCCCGACTGGCAATAAAATGTCTTGAGGGCTGGTAAAGATATAATAGAAAAACGACCTGACTTGCGGGTTATCATCTCGTATTGGAGAGGGTTAAGATGATAATAAATTGATTTAAAAATTAAAATAGATTACCGTCTGTTGTACAATAAAATCATAAGCAACATATTTTTTATAAGTTACTAGCTGTCCCCGCGACATCATTTGCGTCGGATATAAAAATCGATCGAGCCATTTCGGAGGAGAGCTACCACAAACCTTAACACGAGATTTTTATAATTATATTACATGAATATTAAACACCATTACAATTAATTTTGATGTCAGGCAAATATTGCAGAAAACTCTAGTCTAGAGTCTAGAATCTAGATCTTTACATCACACAACAGTTGACAAATTATCGCGAATTTCTTTCAAAACGTGTTTCAATTTAGCTTTGCATAAATTGGACGTGACCTTACGATGTTACGATGTTACAACACACTCAACAGAGCGGGGGGACATGAAGTGTGATGGATGGTCTGACGTGACGATAGGATGCAGTCATTCCGCGGGCCAGATGTAACCGACGCTGGGTGGCTCTGGTTTCCCCACTCACCGGCGTGGCGTCACGATATCTTGACATTCTTGACGCAAGCTATCGTATACTTTCCGCATTAGGTTCTAAAGTAGGTTTTTTTGCTATTTTGTCTCCAAGACAAAGAAATGACGTATGTAAAGGCATCAGTAGCTATATTATTGTATTATAATTTTGAATTTGAAAGCACTTCTATTTACTCAGATTATTGAAAGACGATGACATTTTAATGATTATGTAAAATCACAGTGTAAAACTATAAAATATACTATAAAATATAAAACGATAAAATCACAGTTTATAACTAATTGCAAGTTCACACAACCTTCTAAAAATGCTTGCCTGTGTTTAAATTTAGAGGAAGGGAGCATCGCACACAAGTCTTAGTGACGAAAGCGATCCCTAACGTACAAAATCCTTTGATAAAATAATTACTATCGTCTACATACTGTATTCATTACATATAACGTATTGTACTATATGAAATGGAAGCACTACAGGATTTGTATGTAGGTAATTGTGTTCACTTCTAGTTCGGTTTGTTCTGGTTGCGATGAAATACACCCAGTTGCAGATCTTGAGCCATATTACTACTTTATACAATTTAACTGTTATGTCGACTGTGACGTGAAGTGAGATAGATGGATAACTCACCAGAGCACATATCACTGGTTTGAAAGCATCGCAATCTTTTTAACGGGCTAGTGACTCTCCAGTAATACAATTTTCACAATAAATTTCATTGTTGAATTTTGGGGTGGTTGAAAGATAATTTTTCTTCTTCTTCTCCCTCCTCTTATTCTTCTCTCTCCTCCTTTTGCCGAAAAAAATATCAGTACAACTGGTATTTTTTTTTTTCTCCGAATATAATGAAAGTTTATTTTTGGGAAAGCTGAAACCACTATTTGTAAGTGCACATATTATAACTATGTCTAATTACTGGATGAATACCATCAAATTGAGTCCAGTACCTCAGGGACCTTCAAATGTCGTCACAGCTTCATCAGGCACATAGAATGCACCACTAGTAGGAAACGCTGGAACTTCAGGATGAATGAATTGATTCTTTTATTCGAACTCTACTCCTTTCCCGTATGATCCGGTCGTATTCTGCCACACCTCTAATATTTCGATTATCGTGACTCAATCGTGAGTATGATAGTATTAACAGTTCCGCCCACTGTCGTCATTTCTCCGCTACAACTTTATTAAGACGATCTCACAGCTCACCAGTGACAAGATTACTATCGTTCCGTCATAATAACTGTTCCCCGACATTATTTAGACCTTGACTGAACCCCACCTTAGATTCACCAACATAATTTGACTGTTGCTTACTTTCCTATTAGGTAGGTAATCATTTATTTAAGTTTAGGTCAAATAACTCATATTATCTTAGGTATAAAGTAACGACTGTTTCCGCTGCTTGTACGAATACATTATATTACACTCACAGTGACGGAGCCAATAATTTGAAATCTGCTCCAAATGCTTTGATGCAAACATTTTAGAGAAACTAAAGGATACAAGTTTTTCTTATGCCTTTTTATAGTTTTGCTAGTAGACATATTGGAAATGTCATTAAACGTTACAAAAGGAACTATTTTACCATATTTTCCAAGAATATTAATTTGTCCTTATTCCTTGCTACGTCTGCTACACGTATCAGTCTACCGCCGATTATGTTAATGATCGATTCACGTCATCACGTGTCTGCGCGGCGAGATAACCATCAGGGATTAAGCCTATTTATGGTTCCATCGGTTACTTAGGAACGTCAAAATAGATCACCTTTAACCCCTAGCTCAGCCTACCTACCGTAACTCGTACCTACCGCTTCTTCACCAAGCATGACGTCTATGTTCTAGAAATGTATGTTCTATAGTCGGACCTCGTATATTTTAATATGTTTTTGCTAGTTTTTAAGCGCAACATATTTGCATAATGCATTACGTTGTATCTTTCAAAAATCCCAACGGATGAAGCTACTGCTCACATCTTTGTATTATCCAGATAATTTAGAAGTTGGAGGTGTGCCTCGGTTTGTCTATAATATCTGGATTGCCCATACTGTGCGGCGGCAGTAAGCCAGTAAGGTCTAGGCACGGTCTAGGCAAGACCTTAGCGAGTAGTGTGCACCAAGAATGCAGTCCGTCTAAGGCTAATAAGCAACTAGATATCCTTAGTACAAGTATTTTTTGTGGCAGGAAATGCGACATAACCTTTCTATTGACAAGGCTCAGCTTGCGTTGCGACTTACGTTGGCAAGTGTGAAGAAAGTATATCTTATTAAATATTATGGCAATTAAATATGGTTTCTAATTTGTTTTTAATTTTAAAGCGAAGTAGGTATTAAATCTAAGCTATCTAGAAGAAGAAAAATGTTATTCCAATTATTATTTCATTTCGACTGTTTTTTTATGTTTATTAACTTTATTACCTCAGAACTTTCGACTGGGTGAACCGATTTTGATGATTCTTTTTTTAATCGAAATCTGGTGCTTGTCATGTGGTCCCACTTTTTGAGCAAGATCTGACAAGTAGTTTTTGAGTTATCCCTAATTTTGAAGTCGGTTATTTTTTGTCAACAATTAGGTTAAGTACAGGCTTTATGCAAGTCGGCATTGGTGTGTTTAGTGTTACATCGTTACTGTAATATCGTAAGTGGTTAAGCGAACAAATCCTTCGGATGGGTGAACGCTAATGACACGTTGTTGAGACATGGTTATACGCAGTTAGGGTCACTTTAACTTAATTCCTGTCTTTGTCCTCAAATACCTGTCGTTAGATCATACCAGCTTCCGTCACTTGACGTCACTCCTCTATTATTGCAATGTTTTGCAACGTGTATCCATTTCAATGTCAAACTGCCAGTGCTTCTTCCTTCTTCTTCCTTGTCGTCTTAATATCTTTCAGTAATCTTCCTTTCCATTCTTTCTCCTAGTGTTTCCCAGTTCCACGGTCAACGGTAACTAATCAGTTACCATAAGGTGACCAGTCTGTACTTTTGCCTGCTGATAACGCAAAAAGAAAACGAAAGAAGTTCACAGAAGACATAATAAAGTGTAAAATAAAAACCGTCGGGCAAGTCGACGTAGGTTGTCGGTGTGGGCTGGTCGGCTGGCTGCTGAACGCTATATGATAATGAAAATAACTAGTAACGTATGAGCGGAAACATATGCTGTAGGAATTCGGAAGGTCGTCTGCACTTAGAAGAATATACAATCAGCATTTCTATTGCAAACAAAACGTTCAACTGAACTGCATAGTTAAAATATTATAATAGTAATATGGAAAAAACGATGTTGACTATAATTATAGTAATTGTAACAATTATAACACTAGTAGACGATACTAAACTATACATTACGTAATAAATATGCTCGTATTAGGTATATAAAATACTAGATTTTTGCCCGCAGCTTCGCCCGCGGTAGAGATCGGTTTTTTACAAATCCTACTTACTTTTACTTAGTTAGATTTAGTTGCCTATGACTTAAGTAAACATGTATAATTTGATAGCGTGATTCAGAACTTGCAAATGAATTTTACTAACGCCATCTATTAACAACACCCGGAACTAAATATCTAGCAACTAACAAAATATCGATCTTCCCATGGGGATGTTTTACCGCGGTAAAAAGTAGCCTACGTTACTCTACACCCTCCTCACTATCTCCACACACAAAAACCATTACATATAACAGGTTGCGACGTGAAAGACGGACAAACAAACAAACAAATACACTTTCACATTTATAATATTAGTATGGACTAGTATGGAAGTATGGATACGGCGATATTTCAACATAATTGAATGCTGGTAATACGAGTAACTACTTATTATTACGATTATGATTATGTAAACAAAAACAGTTCAACTGCTCAATCCCTTCGTGGACTGAAGTTAAATTTAACATTAGCAGATGTTTCCTTAATTAATATAGTTTGCTTTACAGTTTATTTATATACTGGTTTAATTATTTATACCACAATGCAAAACAAACAGAGTGAGATGACGTTATATGAATGAGTGAGGTGAGACCTTTGAAAAAACCCACGCCCTGAAAGTACACGTGTGAAGTAACTAAAGTTAGTATCCCAATTTAACTTCGTGATGATAGAAGGTACGGAGATTATCGGAGATTAATTTTGTTTATATTAGGAAAACCATAACCATAACACTGTATAATGTTTAGCATCTTGTTTTGGTGATCTTAAGATATTTTTGATTACTGTCTCGCTTGTTTTTGAATTAGCTCTTTCTTGGACAATATTCATAACTTCGCGAAATGTAAAGATGGTCAAAATAGGAATTACAAACACTAATATGCATATACGTACCACGAATGACTGGAAGAACTTGCCTGCGTCGACGTTCCCGCCTGCCTATGACGTGGATGAAAGCTTTTACTAAGTTAATGTGCTCACCACCTTGGACCACATCCACTTACCATCAGGTGGGATTGTGGTCAAGTATTAACTTATTTGTGTAAAATAAACATCATCTTTGCTGACACTACATCTTTATCTTTACTAATGACATGGAATGTAGACGCAGATCTATCACTTTTAACTATAGATTCACGTATTCTGGTCAGATTAGAACACTTCGATAGACAAGGTGCGATCTACAACGGTGCGTCGACTTTATTCATCGGGGTTAATTCAGCCAGGTGTCTTAACGGTACTCTGGAGTACAAAGTCACACGTATGTTCTTCAAGATAACTGAGAAGTAACAGTGAATGATGATCATTTTAATAAGGGAGGGCGACATTGCGATTGTCGTCCGTGTCGTCCGTCGGCGGTCAGCAGTCGGCGGTTGGTGTGGTGACAGTGACGCTTACCTCAGTGAGAAGAATGTGCCGCTAGAAAGCCGTCCTACAGTCTTATCTGTGGATTTCTCTCATTGTCCATCCAACTATTAGGGCTACCAGTGATCTATACGCGTAGATTACAATTTACCTCGGCATATGACCAAACAACTACATGAAATCGATTTCATTTACTTACTTGATTGATGTTTTGCAATGTGTGCAATTCAGATGGTACCAAAATAAAATGTTAAATATTGTCGAACTCTGATCATGGACCTAGGAGTGGAACTCTTCGTCGTCATGGCTTTAAGTAATTAATTACCTGCCACTAATTTCAATGATGGATAACAATTCAAATTACTTGAATATTGTTGAGTCCTAGATAATGCTCTCAAACGTGTCAAGTTGCTCTCGTGTTGGCAACGTGATTAAACTTTACTGTCCCATCGGGGAATAGGTCTAGAATAATCTAGATCTAGGATATTGTCCAAATTTTTAATATGTTAATGTAATCTTGTACAACCCTAGCGTCGCCTTGACGGAATACTAAGAAGAAACTTTCGCTATGCTAATCGCAGCTGAGCTAGGGCACACACCGCGTTACTTATGACTTACCCATTTCCATTACATTATGGGGATTTCTTCTAACGTGACCGGTTTAAGCTACTTTTTCTGCTTTTCTTTATCACATTGAACTCTAATTTAACGAACTTAAAGCACGACTTTCGTTATGATGGTAAACAATTTGCTGTCATCCTTCTGTATTCAACTATAATTAGAATCCTATTCACTCATTTCCATTCACCACTATAAGCTTATACAGTTGTGCTATATACCAGTAGTATTTAGCACAAAATGATGGCGATTGAATATGAAGGCAAGTTCTATTAAGCTATCCCTCGACATGAGACATTACTAGTGCTTGTGATAGCTACTTCGAGAGCAGATGTGGGAGGTAATAGCTAATCTTACACCTCTGACAGTTCTGCCTTCCACTGACTCCTGAGTGCTGCAGGCTTAAGCTCTTAAAATTCCATGGGCATATTGCATAGTTGATAAAAAGAATTGATTCCTGCCCTATTGTCGATTATACCTACATGACAAGCTAGCTTACACGCGGTAAATCAATTAGAAATGATTACAAGTTACAGGGAGATTGATTTGATTTGATTATACCGTGAGAATTTAATATCAGTAGAAAAAATTGAGTTGCCAGTTAGCGAGATAGAATGCAAAATAACTTATGGAATGTTCACATTTTGAAAGACGAGCTTCGTCTTTCTCAAAATTCGAGAAATATCAGCCATTTTGTTGCCAGCCAATGTGTTACTATAAATCTATCCGTTGCAAGCGCTGATCAACTGGCACATGACTATTTTCCGAAAATGTGATGCTATAATGCGACACGTAAACCGACAAATCTCAATAATGTGTGACAGTCAAAAGCAAAACCATTCGCTATGATCATCATTTTGGGCTTCAACATTCATATACGAATTACAACGTACTATATTACGAGTCACAAGTCGAGGTGTTTACACACTTCGACGGGACGTCATAACTTAACGGCTTTACTCGTAAGCAATTTTACGCGTTAGGGAGTGCCCGTGTCCCATCATACTTCATTCTATCCATAAACGCACCATTATTACTTGTTGTACCGACATGGAAGTAGCTCGTAACGCGTCAACGTCATACAAATGGAGATTATCAATATTGATGAATATTACATTCCGTCAGCGAAAACAATAACATGTCAAAACACAATATGAATTATGAACCCATCAGTTTAAGTGTGGACTCAGGTGTTGGCGGTTGGCGGCCAATGAGTGGTGGATGGTATTATACCAATGTACGTCACCAATGCTTGTTTATGTAGATTTATTGAGTTAATAAAATAAGTATCACTCCTATTCAATGTTACTGCAATTATAATTTATAAACTCAAGTTTATTAATGCGAATTAAATGCATCGTTCGGGTGAATTTGAATTTCATTGTACCTTCATAATATCTAGTGTTTCAAATGTGTTCTGGCTGTCTTTACTTTCAGTGAGATTAAAACAAGAAAACTGAGATTTATTTCTCAAATCCCTAATAAGTTAAGGCTCCATTAAGTCGCCTTATTCCGTATTGCCACCCTAAAAATGGATACTAGGATGGATACTCGGAATTATTCGGGAAAGTATCAAAGTATCCAAAAAGAAATGATTAGGTATGTTACGGCTAAAAGCCGAAGTGCGTGTTACGACTGAAAGCTTGAAAGTTAGTTATTATTTAAACGGCTACAAAAAGAGTCGTCTTGGCCTATTTATAGGTAACCTGTGAAGGAACGAAGTGTTACAAAGCTTCTTTTTTGGTCATCACGTCAGCAGCGTTTCTATGACTATTCTACCGTGGATGAACAACGATGGTGGTCACGATCTTGCCATCACCATCACACTGACCTATCCACTCGTTCACCAGCTCTCACTATAAAATCTATCCAATTCGCCCCAGTGAAATCTCAAAGAAATTTACACAATACAAGAGCGACGGCAGTTAAGAACTAAGAAGTTTCATTAGCATGTTAACATGGCGTGCTCGTACCTATGTCGTAACGATGTGTGCCTTATAACGCAATCGGAATGTCGATAGCGGCGGCGGCGCGGGCGCTCCAATCGATCTATTGTGTCTACACGTGGACGTGTGTAATGTCTTCCGTGTCATCTGGGCCATCTGGGGCCATCTAGACCGCGACTAGACCACCCTGAGGGGATTCGGGCGTGGTGGGTGTGCCGTGTGACTCACGAATGTTGGCTTTGAGTTGTTGTATGTTCATGACAGCCACGACACGGGGTATCACGGTGAGGGGAGGCCATAGATCAAGATCAGCTAGACTATTCTGTTTTGTAACTCGACAGCGGATGAGTGTCAAAATTCCTATCTTTAGTTGTTTGAAGTTCTACTTCGAGACTCACTTCACTTCGCAAGTGCGTACTAGATGATTAGAGAATGACATATCAAGATCATGCAAGTTCCCTTTCGAGTCTCACTTGAATGAGCTTCGATTTCGAGTTTGTATTTTAGAGAATAGCCCTCCAGTAGTAGGACAGTTGCAGGAGGTAATGACCACCAAGTCAAATTACCTTGATAGGATGCAAATGTTGAAGCTTCGATATATTATTGCCCGCCAAGAAGGAAGCATTGGCCCCAAATGTGACATGTGATGTGACTCTCGAACTACGATGCTGAAAGACGATCAAAACATTTCAGTGCAAGTACCAGTAACCAGAGCAATACAAAGGAGACCTGCCATCATTGCTGCGTGGTATCTACTGTCCTGAGGTTAAATAATTAGGGTAAAGAAGTCAGGTCAAAGGAACTTTAGATCAAATATCGGCAAGTTTGTATTTACATACAAACTTCTGTTATATACGTGCGCTGTCAAGCGGAAAATGCAGCTACCGGCCTCGAGCGCTGCGCTTCAATGGCACACAGTGCAAACTACTCATACATTACACCAACATTACATTACCATCTATACTCCTAGATGAAGTATAGAGGTTAAGGAGAAATGACTCTTTTGTGCAAAAGTGTCCGTCACGGTAGCAACAGGCTTTTGGGCTACGTAAGCAGTTGAAGTTTGGTATACAGGACTGTCACTGTCTAACTTTAATCCGTCAACAACTCCTACATCCTACAGCCATACTATACCTACGCTAGCGCCAATTTACTGCATTTGGCTGGACACTTTTTCAAACAAGGGAGGAACCCTTATGTGTCAATTCTCCTTTACCTGTACTCCACGCTCCTAATAGTTCTAGTGAACTGGATTTTAGATACCAACGCTCAAGATGCGAGTTGATGTCAACCGTAGTTCATCGTCCATCATTTCAGTTTCAGAAAGGATGTACAATAGCCGGTTACGTTCACACATCGAACACAATGGAATAATACAATGGGATAAAAGAAAGAAAATGGCTACAATTCTGTTTCGTTACAGTAGATTACATTTTACACGCTCTATATGTGCGTGATAAATACTAAAATACACATACAGCTCCCGGAGCTTACAGTAGGGCCTGAGGTCAGTGGTCAGCAGTCTACAGTGAGTGGTCACGACCATTAGGGCACTACGCTAAAATAAAGTCTGGGTCAAGGGCATCATAGGTTTATTACACCTTCTAAATTCCCGCTGGAGTCCTTACTTCTTAGTAACGAACCCAACACAACGTAAAAAATAATGGATTTTCTGATCTCTTGATAGTGGCCATGTTAGTCGACTAAAGGTTCCCGGGTACAAACCTTGGTAGAGTCAATATAAATAGTTCCCAGTGTCGAAATAGTCAGGCTGCCGTCGTGTTTCCTCACCACCTCGCCGACCCACTTGTGTCTTTATCGTTAAGATCGTTACATAACACTACGACCATTACCACCGTCTACCAATCTACCACCTGATCGCATCCTGTGTGGTGCGTGTTTGCAATATCATAGCTTTAATGTGTTTTTGAATATGGCGTAGTAATTGTTATATTTGATGACTTTATCATTTAACAAACAGGATAGATTATATTTACAAACCTCACTAAACAATGAAAGGATGATAACATTCTATGAGAGGATACCCGTCGCGTTAAAATATGATGGGGTTTCTCAGCGAAATTAATTGGCCGTGTTACTTCCTATCTTCTTGTTGTAGTTATTAATAAATAAAGGATGATAATTTAAGAATTCACCAAGGATCAATATTAGGATAGTTAAGTAAATCATATCAACGCCATATCCATCCTTAGCCCTAGGGAATTGGGGTTCCTCGATTCATTTCTTGGTGGGGGTTTCAGGAATGAATCGTGGATGAAACGTTTTTTGATTCTTAATAAGCTGTTAAAAAAGTTCTCCGTGATATTAGCGAAATGTACTAAAACGACCATGTCGCTCGAATTTCGAAAAATGTTTTAAATTTTTTCATAATAACTCTTGCTTGGAACAATAAATAACGGTTGGAACCACAGAACACCTAATAATTAGTTAATGTTACTAATATAACTAATAATTACTAATTATTAGATGTTCTGTGGTTGGAACCTTGTTTTGATTTCAACATAGTTAGTAAGACTATATAATTATAATACCTATAATACTTAATGAATACAGAAAAACATATATATCCTTTTCTACACAACGAAAATTAGTCATAAGTACTAATGACATTAAATGACAACTTCCTCGTTTCTTTATTCATGTAAGTAACTACCTAGTAATTCTATAAATGATATTTAAACAACAAACTTCCACTTTTCAATAATGTCAGTGCATAATAATATCATGTACCTATTGTACAATTGTAATGTAATGTCCTACCTATTGTGTAAACTACGCCAATGAACTTAGCACAAAGACACTTCAATTGAAATCCAATTACATTGGATGGCCTAATTTTTTTAACAGTTAAACCATCTGGGATATTTTTAACCGACTTCAAAAAAGGAGGAGGTTCTCAATTCGACTGTATTTTTTTTTTTTTTTTTTTTTTTTATGTTTGTTACCTCAGAACTTTGGACTGGGCGAACCGATTTTGATGATTCTTTTTGTAATCGAAAGCTGGTGGCTGTCATGTGGTCCCACATAAATTTTATTGTGATCTGACAATGGCATCCATGAGAAAATCACATAAGTCGTAAATTTGTGTTAAGATATGCGCGACAAATTGACGAATAACTCAATATCACGCCAACTGATTTCGATGATTCTTTTTTTAATCGAAAGCAGGCGCTTGTCATGTGGTCTCACATAAATTTGAACGAGATCTGACAACTATGTAGTTTTTGAGACTTTGAAGTCGGTTATTTTTTGTTAGTAAAATTTAGATTATAATTAATCTAAATATTTAATATCTTTGAAATGTTAATTACAAATCCACGTCAGCCTGTAGTCCGATGACGATAGTCGACTAAACAGAGTTGCTTCATGATGGGACATCTCCTTGTAGTATAACACGTGTTGTCTACTGAAAATACCTATGTAGTACCTACATTATACATACCCTAAGTACATCATAATAAATTACATTTCTCAATACAAATACTCACAATCTCAGATTACAGAACAAAAGGCTCACAATAATAATACTTCTTAACGCTAATAGTTATTAAATGAGTCATGATTTCGACACTATTTCATTTAATTGGTGTTGCATTACACTTTATTGTATTGCAATGTCGCGGGCGTTGCGGCGCAGTATAAGGTGTATGCAATGTATAATATATACAGGGTGTCTTGCAACTAACTAGCAATATTTTAGGGGCATAAAATATACTTAACTAATATTATCGACTGAAATTCCCCATTGTCGTGGCCATTTAATATTTTTTTATTATGTTAGATGTCTCTGCCGAAAAATTTCGATTTCTCTGGACTTAAAGGTCCCATAGATGTGAAAAAATATTATTTGAAAGGTAATAATACCATCTATTCATCACAAAAAAAATTGAATAAACTTTCAAGCTACAAATGTCAATAAATTTAAAGTGTGTGCAATTCACACGTAGTAGAAGTGAAACCTTCAAAAATTTTGTTTTCAAGATAATGAGACGAATGTAAAATTTCGGGAAGATGATAATTATAGGTTTTAGTAACTTACCTCCCCCTCCCCTTCCCTTCCCCTTCCCCTTCCCCTCCCCTCCCCTCCCCTTTTTGTAATATCTCCGTCAAATTTACCGTTTTACCACTTGACCAAAATCTTTGCTCTTCATAATTTACAACTACATATGTTGTAAAAAGTTGAACCGAACATCGCCAATGCGAATTTACTTATTAGGTAAGCGTTTCACAGTAGTTCCACACTTAGTTGGTTTAGTTAAATATCCTGTACATTCTTGGACAATCCCCCACTCTATCGAAGGGCCATTCTTTCCTTCCGTATCACACTACATACATTTTCGTAAGTTATCGGGGATTCCTTGTCTGGGCATGTATATCGCGACACAGGTAATCTTAGTGCAGACTGCACAGTGTGACAACAGTCCTGTTTGAGTATTTGATCAGTATTATTATAAACAAGTGATTCACGTGGGAACAATGCAGAAATCTCACGTACATCAGTGTGGCAGTATCGAGACAGCCAGACGGCCAGTCAGCCACAGTGACATAGCTGAGAATACTGCAGACTGCTATGTGGTTGGCGTGTGACGCTGTGACATGGATGATTGCAAATATATTGTGTGGTAGGTTGTTTACCCTGTGGCTCTGTCCGCCGATAGCTGCGTCAGCCGGGTGCCACCGCGCCGGTAGGAACTAGTCTTCCTTCCTCTTAGATTATTATGATTTCGCTTTGCAAATACGTTATGCGTCCCATAGCACAGCGACGGCGAGCTATTGGCAATGTTTCGTATTGGCATATTCATCTACCTATTATTTTGAAGTGTTATTATTCACAGCTCGTACGAAACGGTATTATTGTTGAGATGAGATTACCACTTAGATAGAATGTAAAACTCATGTAAAAGTTAAGGCCATAGTTCACGCGCGCCGACGAAAGGCATTTTGGCAGAATTATCAAGTGTTATGTTATCCCTCTCTGAAACGAGGAATAACTTGATAACTACTTACAGTATTTACGTAACTTTCGTTACGTTACTTGATACATTAAAAGGTATGAATGAGTAAGACTGGAAGTACTGGCCTGCATAGGAACCAAACTACATAGGAGCCAATCATAAGTTCAACCTGTAATTTGAACCAGTTTTGTAGTTGCTTGTGAAAAGGATATGTCTCGTTGATTAATATTGCCGTTTGGCCGGAAACACAATCTATCACATCAGATATTTATGTGGATACTAGATAGACTGGGACACTAGATGTACGAGTATCTACTCGTACAGTCACCTGCAAAGAAAAGTAACCCATCTCTTAATAAACACAAGGTAAAAGATGGGTTACTTTTCTCTGCAGGTGACTGTACATCTAGTATCCACATATCTACAGCCGTATCTATACAAGCCACATATGTATATACAGCCACCTTGCTGTCTCTGAATTAAGTAAGCTCACGCTACGTCGCGCGTCGTTAGTTTCTCTGTGTGATATTGTAAGTTGCATCCAGGCCACGTGCTTACCGCAGCATGTATTCGTTTTTGTTTGTAATATTGTTTACTTAAAAATCTTGGCTCTGAAATTTGCGTTACATAATATTGGTCGTAAACTTAAGCGGGATGCGCCATGCGGCGTGCGGCTCCGACTTGCGGCTCTCGTGAGTTGTGAGACTTGTTTGTGATTTCATTTGTGTTTATCAAAATTATTTTCTGAACATTCTTTTGTACGCATGTTTTGTACTTACAGTTAATATTGTTGTAAAATGTAATAAACAAAAACAATTTCAGAGGCTCTGTTACGGGACGCAAGAAACCTTTCTGAAACTGATAAAAAATATTTAGTAAGTAGGTGATACGACAGGAAACACGACAATTCTATTAGTAGCAAATTGCTCACAACGACACGAAACTTGGAAACGGACGTGAACCAGAACTGTCATAATAATCCCTGTCTGCACTCTGCATGCACAACTGATGCAGGAAAAATATGTTATGAATTATGATCAAGTCACACAACACACAACACGGCGCGGCGGCGGCAACAACCTCTGCCCATTCACAATATTTTATTGGCCCGACACATAAATTTTATCGCAGTCGGAAATCGCGTCAACTTAAAAGTCATAAACTCATAAATTAAATTTAGTTTATTTCGACTGATCGACGACCCTGCTTCCGAATGAAGTGTGAGAAGGGTTTGATTTGCAAACGGGTTCGTTTTTGTAACAGATGGGATAGTTATTTGTGTAGTTATTTGTAAATTCCTGGATTTGTATGTCCATTCCATCCACAGAAAATTCTGGTGCTTCTACATGCATCGTCAAGAAAGCAATCCATCACAATATTCACACTATCGCTTCTATAATTTCAAAAAAATGCCAAGCACATCGTTAAGACCACATTTTTACGACTAATACATTCATTCTAAATACCAGTTGTATGACTTATAAAGGTCTTTATTACTTACATTACTCATACAAACATTCACGAACGACCCGATGCGCAATGGTTATCAGGTCGGACCACCGCTGCACCGTACCAGAAGCCTTGGGTTCGATTCCCAACGAGGATAAGGTTGAAATCCGTCTTTGTGTGTCGTCCATGGCATCCACGAATCTTACTGTGGGGATATGACTGTGCAGTGTTATTATTTATAATACAGAATCAACTTTACGACGATCATCCGTCCCTTCCAGATGCCAATGGCACGTACCCCAGCGGGTACCCGGTGAAGGACACGAAGCCGGCGTGGCAGCGCGACCTGGCCAAGCGGCTCCGCAGCTGTTGCTCCGCCAAGACCCTCATGCGGCGCCTGCCCATCATCTCCTGGCTGCCCAAGTACACGTGGCGGAGTGGGCTCGCTGACGCCATCGCTGGTGAGTACCAAGTATTGTCAACTATATGTACCTACTTTATTCAAGTAGACACCTGCAGCGTATAATAGCAGTATGAAAGTCGAGACACGACTAGACTTCTTCATATTCTTCCGCATATTGACTACGTATCAAATCTACCAGGGTCAAACCTAGGTTAGGATTTATCTATTTTGAAGTGGCATGATATTCCAAAGAACTCAATAGCTGTCCCAGTGCTGGGCTCACCTGGACACTATGCCACCATGCCGGCCAAGTACGGATTGCCAGACTTAACACACCCTTGAGAACATGGAGATGGGGAATTCCGGTGCATCTGTTTCTTCAGATATTCTCCTTCAACAATATAAGTCATAATTACTTTCCGATAGACGCATATCTTTGAAATTGAGATGAAAGTTCAAACAGGCGTTCAATTCAAAGTTCGGTGTCGTCGACTTTATTTACCCGGGTCGTCGGGTGTCGTTACTGTACTTTTAGTAGAATTTATTTACATAAGCACGCAGGTGAATTAAGTCTACTTATCATCCTGATCGAGGTGGATTAAGTAGGTACACTAAATCAGTAGACTTAATTCACCAAGACGATTAAGATAAGCTATGCACGAGTCTGTCTCCTGTCCGTGGTGAAATAAATATAAGAAATAACTCTGTTACTGCGTATACTAACAGACTGTATAGGTAGCCCTAAAATACAATCGATTAATGTACCTATGTAAAATGATGATTATTATCCATGGAAAATCGAAAATGATGGATAATTTTTATAATCGTCGTTGAGGACGGGCACGTGGGCAGCGCGAGCGGGCTGTCGGCTGCGCGGGCGCAGGTAACGCTCCACCGCTCATTTAATTATCTACCGATGACGAATTGCTATTGGCCACGGTACTTTCGTAATGTTTTTGTATTGATCTTAGTTATGTGGTAGTTACATTCTTTTAAGATTACGCGGTGTTTTGTAAATAAGACAATATTATTATGTGTAGGTTGTGCTATAGGTACTATATGAAACAATGGAACTGCTGAAAATGAAAAGTTAACGGGTTTTAGTGATCGACCACGTCCACAAACGTTTTGTGACCGCACACGTGACCGGTGACCGCTAGGGGCACTGACATAGACATTCATGTTTAGAAAGGCAGCCTTATATCACGTATTAGGTACATATGTCAATGTACTATGTACGAGTATACTAGAGATTAATCTTGTCGGAAATCGTCAGAAAGCAATAACATTTCGAACATATTGTGAGATAACCACCGGTTTTTTAACTAATTTGCTCTGGAATAAGCCCAAGTAAGCCGAAATTGGAAACCTAAATCTAATGGATGGATGATTAGGGGTTGCAAAGAGCGAGAACTGACAGCAGTTTTTGAGTTATCCCTAATTTTGAAGACGGTTATTTTTTGTTATCATTATTTAATAGGGAGAGCAAAAGATGAATCCTGTCAGTTAATCGTTAGTATTTGCCTCGCTCCATGTTGGTCACAGATGCGTTGCTACCCCTGAGGGATGCACGACCTTTGTATAAGTGTATCCGGCAACCAACATCATTCCGAGTTGAACACAGTTGAATAAGACAATTTTTACACGGCAGAAATAGTGGTGTCAGTGGTACCGCCCCGACCGAACCGTATTGAGTGTCTACCACCGATGCAACAATGACCGAGTTATTCGGTGAACAGATATGTGAGCTTTAAATTACCTAATACGTCCGAGCGGTACAAGGAAACACAGCAGCAGTATCAGACCACGCCGACGTAACTATACTGGTAAGACATTATGTCATCGAGGTTGTCGACCCCCCGCGTCTACATTTTGACGGCGACGATACCCAACATCTGACGCGGTAAACAAAGGGCCCTGACCTTAGCGTCGCGCTGCAAAAACATTGTTTTCCCTCCTCACTTTACGAGAACTCGAGCGTGAAATTGCTAAATTTTCTATACTCCAGACGTTTCGCAAAATATTTTGTTCAGCGAAATAAATATTTCAATGTATTGAACGTAAATGAGGATTGATTATTTCTGATGTTAGCTTTTCTGATGATTTTAAATGTTTCCTGGTCCTATGACATTGGTTTCATTAGCAAGAGGACAATGACCACACCTGTATTTAAAATTTTATGCGAAAATGCACAAGAAGTGCATGTCGCGGAACGATGCATTGTAATAACATTGAAACATGAAACGTGCCGAGTTTTGAAAGATATCATCTTTAAAGATTAATTTAATTGATAAAGTAAAAAAAATCTTATTAATTTTCCTTTGTTACTTACTGGTAGATTGGTACTATATAAGACCATACGCCTATCTAGACACGCGGAGCGTGTCAGCCAATTTTCTAGCTAACAGTTGGCGAGCAGCACCGTGTGTAATATTACACGAACCATTCCAAATGGTTCATGTAATATTACACACGGTGTTGGCTAGTTTTCATTAGTTAGCAACCAACAAACCAAATTTTAGAAAAGTAACATAGGTCATCAACCTAACAGACTTAACAAAGATAATTATACAAATATAATATTATAGCCTAGATAGGTACGTGAAAACTAACCAAGTCAAATGTGGAGCTTGAATTACATGTTCTTGTGACTAAAATTTTAGGCTTTTCTACACAGAACTTGGCACCCATTTAGATCTCAATTCTTTTTTTTAAAATTGGCTTTTACTTTACATTCATGTTTTTGATGGGATTTATATTGTTCGGAGACTTGCAAAACTCAATAACAGCATATTCTTTAAGTAGTCTGATACAGGGTATTAATTAAAATCTCCTGAACTTCCTTTTGGAAATCCTGGATAGTGTCTCTCTCGCTGGGTTTTTCAAGAGAGATCCCAAGTCCCAAAACATTTTTTTAAGAAAAAAAAATTAAGATTCCCTCAAATAAGAAGAAAAATGTTATAATTATGTTTAGTCCATTATTGAGCACAGGCTTCTCCTCATAACAGAGGAAGCCAAGAACATACTGTGCATGGTCTGCATGTCTGCACACTTCACCACACTGCCCCAGTGTGGATTGGAAGAATACGTCCACTGGACTTTCATGTTTTATATCATCATGGCTCTTATCAAATGTTCATAGTATTAAAATCCAACTTGAACAGTTCGATGGCGGTCACAATTCACAAATCACAGCTCCCAATGAAAAGGAAATGCAAAGGAAAATGTTTCTGGTCCCCTCGAGCCCTCGACACACGGACCGTGTTGTTTTTGTAAAACAGGAAATCCATATTAGTGCGAGCTTTCTATAAAATATCGAGGTGACGACGTCTCTTGACACTTTCATAATTATTACCATAAATGTGTTTTCATTTCGTAATTTATGTTTAGAACAAGTATTAGTATATTAGTAGAAATCCTACTACTATTATAAAGTTTGTTATTTTTTTACGCAAAAACTAGGTAATTACTAAATGGAGTTTCATGAAAGGAGAATGCCCATTTTGTATGGAGAAATGTACTGACATTAATATTTTTGTGTCCTGATAAAAATACCTTTATTTGAATAAGTTATCTTAATACATTACACAAACCAACTTTAGTCAATTTTAATCGTAGGAGTTATGAGATTTTCAACAAAATTATTTTGTATTTAGGTTATAGTAGACACAGTAATATGGACTCTATGCGGGCCATTGAGGTAATACATAAAGACGCTATCTCAAACAAAATGTGTGTTCCACCGCCGGCTTGCCCTCCGTTCTCTTTTCAAACTAGAAGCCTCGTTTGCACACTTGCCATAGAGTACCTTTGTATAAGACACTTGTCGAACCAAGACAAGCAGTCACCGACTCCAAATCTTTACAAGCTCTTACTCCAACTTTATTTAACGTGCAAAAGCGTTTAAACGATTTCAAATGTAATTACCATTGATTCGTGTCAAAAAATCCAACACTTTAAATTGGTCACAAGCGTCGCGTCGGCAAGCTTATTTAGTCCAATAACACGCTAGTGGCTTGCCAAGTTCAAACGCTCCTTATGATTTTTTCATTCAAAATGGCGGGAACATTGCTCAATAATTTAATTAAATTCGTTTTAGTTGATTTAAGTTAAGATTTTGTTTTCTTACTGATGATAAAGTGATAACATTATCTTTTTTGTTTTTTGTCGTGCAATTGTGACACATTCTTATTACGCACGATGGCATTTTTTCAGTTTTTTCATAAACAATTTTGACATGCGGCCGCCATGAGCGCAGCCGAGTGACAGCCGAGTGACAGAATTAAATGCAGCCGGCCGGCTGCAATGCACACTCCCGAACCCGATGTTCGTGGTGTCCCTTCTATACGCTAGTAATATTAATTCTATGATGCGGGCGCATTAAGTCGTATACGTTTAAGTTTAAAATTCATTTGACAGTCCCCAAACGCCATCTAACTTTTAATGTAATAAATATCAAATTCATTTGACAGTCCACTAACACCATCTAGTTTGTTGTATCATAGTCATAATCGAATCAACGCAACCTATTGGCCCAAAGGATCTTAAAATATCCCTGATTGGCTCCAATTCCAATATAAATGGCCGAATGCTTTTGTGTTGTAAAACGGAAGTAAAGTTACTTATTAATTTAAGAAAATTAAGCCCAAAAAGATTTTTTTAGGAAATACGGTAAAATATTTAAAATATTTTAACTTAATTTTTAGTACACCAGGACACTGAGGACCGACGACAAGGTAAAAGAGCTGGAAGAAGAGATAGACAAGTTAAACTGGAGTATTGTGGGTTTATCTGAAGTCCGAAGACAGGGGGAGGACACGATAATACTCAAATCCGGAAACTTGTTCTATCACCGGGACGGCGAACACCTGTCCCAAGGTGGTGTCGGGTTTCTCGTTCACAAGTCCCTCGTCAACAACATTGTGCAAGTTGGGAGCGTGTCGGCTAGGGTAGCGTACCTTACACTCAGAATATCCAAACGGTATTCGTTGAAGGTTGTACAGGTATATGCGCCGACTTCGACACATCCCGACGATGAGGTTGAGGTTATGTATGAGGACATAAGTAGAGCCATACATACCTCTAAAGCTCACTTCAATGTTGTGATGGGGGACTTCAACGCGAGACTGGGCACGCAGAGCGGCGCCGAGACGAAAGTGGGTCCCTACGGAATTGGACGACGGAACCACCGAGGACACTTGCTGGCCAACTTTTTGGAGAAGGAAGATCTCTTCATGATGAACTCCTTCTTCAGAAAGAAGCCACAACGCAAGTGGACTTGGATAAGTCCTGATGGTTCCACGAAAAGCGAGATAGACTTCATTCTGGCAGACAAACGGCACATATTTAATGATGTCTCTGTGATCAGCAGGTTCAAAACCGGGAGCGATCACCGACTTGTAAGAGGCACATTAAATATCGATCTGAAGCTGGAACGGTCACGCCTGATGAAGTCTACGCTTCGCCCAACATCCGTCCAAATCCAGGGATCTGAAAACTTTCAACTTGAGCTGCAAAATCGTTTTGCGTGCCTAGAATCGTGCACGTCAGTGGACGAGTTTAACACCAGGATGGTAACAACTGTCCACGAGGTAGGGTCGAAGTATTTCAAGACCCACCCTAGTGGTAGATCTCAGGTTCTCTCAGAACAAACTCTCGGTCTTATGAGGGATCGACGAGAACTATGTGTGCAGTCTCCAACCTCTATGAGGGAATACCGACGGCTCAATGAACAGATCTCCAAGTGCAGGCGACGCGATTTGCGAAAACACAACGCAAATCGTGTAAAAAACACAATTGAGCGAAACCAGGGCTCCAAAGTGTTCGCCAGGGATCTGTCTATTGGGCAAAGTCAGCTTACGAGGTTGAAGACCGAGTCCGGCACCGTGGTTTCGTCGAAACCGGAAGTTCTGAGAGAGACTGAGAGATACTACGGACGGTTGTATACCTCCTCTCAAGCTCCACCTCCTCGCGAGGAGAGCGACAAGCGAGCTAAACTGACCCGACACTACACAGAGGATATCCCGGACGTCAGCCTGTATGAAATTAGAGAGGCTCTCAAACAGCTTAAAAACAACAAGGCACCGGGAGATGACGGAATCACAACCGAGCTACTAAGAGCTGGAGGTAAACCCCTTCTAGTGGCGCTCCAGAAACTGTTCGATTCCGTCATTAATACTGGAACTACCCCGGAAGCGTGGAGCAGAAGTGTGGTGACGCTGTTCTTCAAGAAGGGGGATAAAGCCCTTTTGAAGAACTACAGGCCCATTGCACTTCTGAGCCACGTTTATAAGCTGTTTTCGAGGGTGCTCACAAATCGCATTGCACGCAGGCTTGACGACTTCCAGCCTCCCGAACAAGCAGGATTCCGAAAAGGCTACAGCACCATAGACCATATACACACACTGCGGCAGATTATACAAAAGACCGAGGAGTATAATCTGCCGTTGTGTGTTGCCTATGTGGACTATGAGAAAGCCTTTGATTCTATCGAGACCTGGGCGGTACTAAATTCTCTCCAGCGGTGCCGGATCGACTACCGGTATATCGAGGTGTTGAAGTGTTTATACTCATCTGCCACCATGTCCGTCAGAGTACAAGACACAGCAACGAACCCCATCCAACTGCAGAGAGGTGTCAGACAAGGGGATGTCATATCCCCAAAACTGTTCACCGCTGCGTTGGAAGACGTGTTCAAGCTGATGGAGTGGAAACGACGTGGCATCAACATCAATGGCGAATACATTACACACCTGCGATATGCCGATGATATAGTCATCCTGGCGGGATCCCTGGAGGAACTTGGTACAATGCTCGGGGACTTGAACAGCGCCTCACAACGGGTGGGTCTTAAGATGAACATGGACAAGACGAAAATCATGTCGAATGTCCATGTCACACCCGTACCGGTTGTTGTTGACGGCGCTGCTCTCGAAGTTGTAGACGAGTACATTTACCTGGGACAAGTGATCCAAATGGGTAAGTCCAACTTCGAGAAAGAAGTCACTCGTAGAATCCAACTCGGATGGGCTGCGTTCGGGAAACTACGTCATATCTTGTCGTCCAAAAAGTTACCTCAGTGCCTGAAGTCGAAGGTGTTCGAGCAGTGTGTGTTGCCAGTGATGACATACGGATCCGAGACGTGGTGCTTCACTATTGGCCTTATGCATAAGCTTAGAGTCGCCCAGCGGGCTATGGAACGAGCTATGCTCGGTATTTCTCTACGCGATCGAATCAGAAATGATGAAATCCGTAGACGAACGAGGGTGACCGACATAGCTCAGAGAATTAGCAGGCTGAAGTGGCAATGGGCTGGCCACATAGTTCGAAGGACCGATAACCGTTGGGGAAGAAAGGTCCTCGAATGGAGACCACGCCTCGGTAAAAGGAGCACAGGACGCCCCCCGACCAGGTGGACCGACGACCTGAAGAAGACAGCGGGTATCCGCTGGATTCAGAAGGCTCAGGACCGGTCAGAGTGGCGGAAGTTAGGGGAGGCCTATGTCCAGCAGTGGACCTACAAAGGCTGATGGATGGATGGATGGAATTTTTAGTACAAAAGTCATTGTGACACAATTATTTTTTTTGAGAGTACTGGCTATGGGCATTCTCCTTTAACACACAAGTAGACCACGATCTGGTATAGCTGTACAGGGCACAGGGCACAGGGCACAAGGTGCAGGGCACAGGGCACAGGGTGCAGGACACAGGGCACAAGGCACAGGGCACAAGGCACAGGGCACAGGGTGCAGGGCACAGGGCACAGGGCACAAGGCACAAGGCACAAGGCACAGGGCACAGGGCACAGCGCGCCTACACATTATCCCGGAAAACGCGGGCAAATCCCACGGGCAGAATGCTAGTTTTAATCAAATTTCCCGAGGCAATTTGCAGTACAATTAAGACAAGAAAACTTAAACACAAAATTCCATTCCCCACAAATCAGATCACGCGCGTGACTAAATGAATGTCAATAAATGAGCTTTATTTATTTAAATACACTTTAAATTTCTCTTTAGCAAAGATTCTTGACCCCGTTTAGAAAACTGAGTAAATGAGTCCAATATTGAACGATTTCTATGTACCTGGGTTGGGTAGGTGCCTGCCTGGTCGCAATTCTGTCTGTTGACATGTTTTATGAAAGCCAATCACGTCTCCACAGGTTACAGAAATCGTTTAATTATAGTTCGTACTAGTTTGCCCAACACAGTTTGTTGTGCAAAACAATAATAACTCGACTAGAGCTCCTGCCTGATTCCATTATAACTATGCCTCTGTCACGTTCACGACAGAGGACTGCGACTGTCCGACAGCACAATTAAATTGTGTGAAAACACGACCTCAGTAGGGTCGCTCAAACTTATCCAGCGACCACCGTCTACTCTACTGCGGACCCACCATCCATACCCTCGCCCTACCCTTGGTGCTAGGATGGGACTCAACCCTACTACCATATTATAGAGATGTGACCTAGTGTACTTATTCAATGTTAACTTTCATGTGTTGTCTGTCAAAATGACAATTGAAACACATCTGTGATCTGTGAATCCCATTAGGACTTTCCATAGATATGGGATTTTGCGTTTTGTACATTATGCTTGTTTGAGCATTGAAATATTATTACCATCGTATAGAAGAGACACCGCGAACACAATGTATGTTCCAATGAATTGGCGCCGCGCGGCTTCAATTTCCAATGGATTCGTTCGATTTTGAAAGGAGAACAGGGGCTCAATTTTGAAATTAGAACCTTCCGGCGGGGACACACATTTTGTTTGAGATGTCTTCTCTTGTACATAGGTACCTCAATGTGTTTGAGCACTAATTTTTAAATCTTAGATTTGGAAAAACTAGATTTTCTCGCAATCTAATTGGAACTTTGTACAAATCCAATTAATTAGATTTATCATTAACATATATTTTTAATGTAATTTCTTACACTACATTTTACTTTGAACTGCATTGCAAATGATATATGAGAAATAAAATGATTTATAAAAAATAGAACGATTATTGGGTGTAATATTATATTTTTTATACAATCTTACTTATATCACAGAAGAAACAATAGTACTTATAAATAAGTACCTATATGTTAATATAATAAAAATGGCATATGTTCCAATGCTTTTTTTTATAATGCACTTGTTTTTAAAGTTTGGATCAAAAAAGCTTCAAATGTCACTTTAGTGATACATAATACATTATTAAGTACTTATTACATTATTGGCGTCAGCGACGGATAATTTTTTGTTAACAATAATTTAAGCTTATCGCCGAAGTAGTTGAAACAATGGTAAGTTGTTATATTTAACATTATCGTGAGTATGAATGTCTCAAACATGAGACTAATAATTGGTACAAAAACACTGTCTCATAAAAACTAAGATTTTGCAGAATATGTACTTAAAAGTAAAAAATACATTCTCTAGTGTCACCTCAATTACAAATGTAAACAGCATGTAAACAGCATGTAAACAGCAATGCACTGCAGCAAACATTGAATAAAATAAGAGGTAAATAAATTATAATAATGTGCATGAAATAAAACGGTAGTAAAAAGTAGATGTCAATCAAACGACACATATAAAGTATTCATAAATTATAATTATTATTTGATAAATATCAAAAACCATGTTCATAAACATGTGAAAAATGAATATGTTTGCTCCATGAAGGCTAAAACATATTATTAAAATATAAATAATCAGTGTTATAATTTGTTTTTTTTTTAACTTAGCTTAATTTACATAAATAACTTTGAATTAAACAAATAACCTACTAAGAAAAAAATTTAAATAGTGTTATAAAAAGTTGCCAATATAAGCCAATATCAGATAATTTACAAGTAATCATAACCAGATACGACACATTAAAAAAACCACATATAAAATATAATACACATTTAACACACACCCATAACAATTCCCTCCCCCCTCCCCCCTCCCCCCTCCCCATTGCATATTGTATACTTAATTTATGTGCCATCTCTAACGATTGCGAGTTGCATTGCTGACACGACGATGGTAACCACAGCCATATAATAAGTCTCATTCATTCATTCATTCATTCATACATACATATCAGCATTCAGCACAATGCAGCATTTTTATCTAGTACTTCACTACAATATGGATGGTAATAACACCTACATACATACATACGATCACGTCTGTCTACCTACCTACATACATACAAACATACATATATTATCTTTAACGCTAGTGGCCAAATTTCCAGTGTGTTACGTACATAATTATTTTTCAGAATTATCTTGAACGTCGTGGAGTGTGGTATGGTTCGTAGCAAGTGAAGATACACATTGCTACATTGCAAGCTTTACAGTACGTGATGGTCCGCTTCTTGCAGACGGCGCATTGGCGCTTGAGTCGGTCTGGCCTACCGGGCTTGATCAAATCGTACTGTGCTGGGCTGTGGACTACTGTTGTGATGGGTGTTGGATGGGTGGTGGGTGCAGGTGTTCTGTGTGCTGTTAACAAATCATTTATTAACACTTTCCGGAATTTCCGGTGTGTTAACGACTGATTTTGAAGTAAAATATGTGAATTAAGAACACTAACGTTCAAGAGCCTTCTAAAAATTTTTTTGTACCACACTCTAGTCCGCTTTCTCTCGATGGGGTACATTGAGAGTTGCTGGTCTTTGCGGTCTACCCCGCCCATACAAATGTTATAGTCCTGCGCGACAGTAGGCTTCAAGGTATCGCCACACCTGGTAGTTGCAAGACCATGGTATGTTGAAATAAGAGCCACGCGGTTTTTATCCCTCCACACTATAAGGTCCACATCTCCCGAGGTGCATCCGAACACTTGACCGACGGACATGTCTTTTTTTGTAATGCTCTCCAATTCAGGTGGTACGAATTGGCGGTTTGTCCGGAGCGTTCCCACGCAGTCAAACCCTAGGACTTTTAGTTCTCGCGCTAGTGCGGGAGAGTTGTAGAAATTATCCATCCATATTGTGTGCCCTTTATGCTCAAGACCATTTAAAAGTCTGAGCACGAGAGCTGGTATTATTCCAGAAACTGGATCACCGTCTTGTTGTGCCGAGGTGTCGTGGCCAGCGTGCACTTCAAAACGCCACAAATATCCAGTCTGGGATTCACATACTTCATACGTTTTGATGCCGACTGTCGCTGCTTTGTTACGGATGAATTGGTTTATATCAAGCCAACCCTTCCACATGGTCAGACTCTCGTCGAGAGCCACATTCTGAGACAAATTATATAGCTTGGAAAACTTGCTATTTAGGTGGTCTATAACTGGCTGGATTTTAAAAAGTTTAGCCTGGGATCGTGTCAGCAATGCAAGATCACATTTTTTGTTATTGTTGAAATGTAAACATTTCGACAGCAGCAGGAACCTGTCAAAAGACATCTCCGTGGTGAAGCCAGGAGTACTGAAAATATCTTTAGAGATATGCCAGTACTCCTCTAAGCGGCTTTTGACCACCACTCCCATAGCCAGAACGATGGCAAGATACGTGTAAATTTCATTTACATTCGTATCTTGCCAACGAGTAATCCGGCTATTGGGACAGATGGTCCCATTCTGCAACATGATGGTTGCCAGCTGCTGTGCATAAATGTTGGTTTCCGTGACAATCACTTCTATAATTTCACGATCCCATATGGCAGTAAATGCTTCATATGGATTCGTGAAAGAAACCGTAGGACCACTATTAATTTGCGAGAACGGTTCTCGCCTCAAATGAGGTTCAATTTGAGGCATTGAAAACGCTCTCCAGTGAAATAAAAATTTGTGGCTTGGCTCCACGGGAGTTGGCTGCACAGGGGTCGGCGTGGCGGGCGTCGGCGTGGCGAGTGTCGGCGAATCGGACGTCGGCGAGACGGGTGTCGGCGAAACGGGCGTCGGCGAAACGGGCGTCGGCGAAACGGGCGTCGGCGAAACGGGCGTTGAGGCACAAACAGACGGACGAGGCAGTTGAGGAGGCCACTCCAAACAAATGTTGACGCGACCTTCCTCATCGTCCTCCTCATTCTCTTCGTCCAAAAACATTCGTGCCACCCGGGGCACCACTAAAGGCTGTGTAAGTGTGTCCTCTTCGTCAGACTCCTCCTCGCTGCCTGAAAGGAAATAAGTTACATGTTCTGGTTTCGATTGTAATGGGTATTTTAATTCCGCAATTGCTGAAAAATAAAGACTGACGTCAAAATGCACTTACCATAATTTTGTGTATTGCTTATTTCGTTTTCGAGGGGTCTGACACTGGACGAAGAAGGAATTCTAAAAAATAAAAAAGGTATTTTAATCAATGCTAATAATTATTTATATAGGGAGTGATATATCCAGGTAAACTTACAGACTTTTACGCCTTTTTGCACTAGAACCGCCAACGCCCGGATTTCTGAAAAAAAAAATTGGTAACTTACAAACTTAACAAAAAATAAACGTACAAAAATTTGTTTGATAAATACTTACGCAGTCCGTTTGGTGTGCTTCCTTGGTGTGCTTGACCCGCTGCTGGTACCACGTTCAACATATCTGCAAAATATTGCATTTTTAAAAATGGGTATAAACATAAAGAAAAGAAAAAAGAAACAATTAAATAGTTACAGGGCAGGTGATGGCACAGCAGGCATGGGCGACGGGGTTTCTCGTTTGCCAGAGGTCGATGGAGTTGATGGGGCGATCATCTCCAAGGACGACCACAAAGATTCTGATCTGAAAACAAAGCCATAGATAATTATTTTGCCGTTATGAACATAAATATTTAAAACAATCAGAAACTAACCTTGAGTTTGTGGCCACAGGGTCAGGGAGGACCCTCCCCCTTTTAGGATGTTTTGCCTTCTCTAAACCTCGGCCCTCTGGCAGGTCCTTTAGTGTACCGCAGAACAGTCTGAAATATTGGTTGGCATTAAAGTAAATATTAAAGCAAGAAATCGATAAACAAATTAAAAGAAAAAAAAAAATAAAGTAAGGAGCCGTTCAAATATTACGTAAGCAGATTTATTACAATTATTTACCCCCCCATCCCCCTTGTCAGCAAAAGTAAGTAAAGCTCGTATCCCCTCCCCCCATGGTAACGTAAACATTTTTCAATTATAAATGTATTTTTTTATATTATAATTATAATGTTATAATAACTACCGATGACGAAATCATCATCTAGACTCCCCTACCCCCCATGTCATCCAAAATAAGCAAAACAAAGACCCCCCCCCCCCCATCGTGCTTACGTAATACTTGAACGGCCCCTAAGTAAAAATAAATAAATTAAACAGAACAAAATTTTTTTGGGTTTTAGTATTATGGGGTTATTACGGTTCAGAAACCGAAGGCCTTTCATTGATAAGACCACCGCGGCCGCCACGTTGCCCACCGCGCGTTCGCATTTTGTTTGATAAATACTTACGCAGTCCGTTTGGTGTGCTTCCTTGGTGTGCTTGACCCGCTGCTGGTACCACATTCAACATATCTGCAAAAAATTGCATTTTTAAAAATGGGTATAAACATAAAGAAAAGAAAAAAGAAACAAGTAAATAGTTACAGGGCAGGTGATGGCACAGCAGGCATGGGCGACGGGGTTTCTCGTTTGCCAGAGGTCGATGGAGTTGATGGGGCGATCATCTCCAAGGACGACCACAAAGATTCTGATCTGAAAACAAAGCTATAGATAATTATTTTGCCGTTATGAACATAAATATTTAAAACAATCAGAAACTAACCTTGAGTTTGTGGCCACAGGGTCAGGGAGGACCCTCACCCTTTTAGGATGTTTTGCCTTCTCTAAACCTCGGCCCTCTGGCAGGTCCTTTAGTGTACCGCAGAACAGTCTGAAATATTGGTCGGCATTAAAGTAAATATTAAAGCAAGAAATCGATAAACAAATTAAAAGAAAAAAAAAATAAAGTAAGGGGCCGTTCAAATATTACGTAAGCAGATTTATTACAATTATTTACCCCCCCATCCCCCTTGTCAGCAAAAGTAAGCAAAGCTCGTATCCCCTCCCCCCATGGTAACGTAAACATTTTTCAATTATAAATGTATTTTTTTATATTATAATTATAATGTTATAATAACTACCGATGACGAAATCATCATCTAGACTCCCCTACCCCCCATGTCATCCAAAATAAGCAAAACAAAGACCCCCCCCCCCCCCATCGTGCTTACGTAATACTTGAACGGCCCCTAAGTAAAAATAAATAAATGAAACAGAACAAAATTTTTTTGGGTTTTAGTATTATGGGGTTATTACGGTTCAGAAACCGAAGGCCTTTCATTGATAAGACCACCGCGGCCGCCACGTTGCCCACCGCGCGTTCGTAGTGTTGTTAGTAGGTATTATTTCAAGTAAAACGAAGCCAACAAAAACAAATTATGCGTGCAAAATAAACATTTCCAAGGTTAAAAAGTTCACATGAAAAGTGCTAAGAGCATCAATCCAATCTAAATGCAAAAAAAAAATCAATAGAAAAAGGAATGTTTAAAAAATCTATCAAATCGATAAAAATGAAATTTCCCATAAATGATTTTTCCATAAATAATCACTGGTGTCAAATACAAAAAAAAATGGTTGTCTGTAAAGTCGGTTTACGGACGGTAGTTTAACGTGACAACGTCATGACAAAGCTCCGCTCCGCTCCGTTCCGCCCCGCCCCGTTCCACTCCACTCAACTACGTTACGCCGATCGTAGCCGATAGTGCCTCTCTCTCACTTTTGCCGCTCATTTCTTCATAGATGCGCCCGGCGCTCATCGTTTTAATAGACGTTATCACGTCAAAAATCAAATAAGTAAAATAATAAAAAATAAATCAATAAAAAATCGGCTATGAAATTCAAAAGTCTTATCGGCTATCCATATTAGTATTAGTCCAACCGGCAGCCATTTTGTAACGCAAAACGCCTAACTGAGGCGAATCCCAGAATAGGACTTTGACTGACTTCTTGTATTTGAGCTCGGAAGTTTCGCATTTGCCACTAAAATAATTATTTGATTGAAGTTCACTATTTTGATTGCAATCCGGAAAACCGGATCGGGTAATCCGGCCGGATCTGGCGTTTTTTACGCATACCGATAAAAATTGAAACGGCAGAGATTCAGCTTGACAATGTACGCTTCGAATACCAAAATTCAAAGAGACACGGAAATATTTTTATTTTTGTATCGTTATGTTAATGTTTCATAATGTAAAGTTAATTTTTATTGAAAAGTTAATACAGCTTGGTGTAAAAGGCACAGAACAAATAATAGTATTTATTAAATATGGTTGAAAGTGTGATTTCATAAAGTTTTAATGTTTCTTTACCTAATTATTGTTTTTCAATTTACCTTTTGAGTGTTGAGGTCAAAATTGTAATATGATACATTCTGTGGATCCCTACACAGGACTTTCCACAGATAGGGGTTTGCGCGCGAATTTTTAATACCTAGGTTTGGAATGACTTAGTTTTCTCAGAATCTAATTGGAATTTTGTAAAATCCAATTAGATTTATCAAATATTTTTTTATGTAATTTCTTACACTACACTTTGAACTGCATTGCAAATGATATACGAGAATTACGTATAATATGGGTTACCTAAAAAATAACTTTTAATTTTTGATTAAATTGAAATAAAACGATTGCTGGATGTAATGTTATATTTTTAATACAATCTTACATCTTGTTTATGTATCTTCTTTATTGATATAATACAAACCAAGTGGTATAAGTGCTAATACGTTTATTTTACTTCCAACTCGCCGGCGTCGGCAAATACGGACTGAATCTAACTTAAACAAAATATCTTTCAACCATAGAATTACTATTACTAGCGTACTTTCAACTCATTTTGTTTCATAGACTTGTAAGTTGTAACATTACATGTCTTGTGAGAGGGACGGCCAGTTCATTCTTATACCTACGATTTCTCATTTGTATGAAGGAGTACGATCTATTTAAAAGCCAAATTATGCCCGAAAGTAAACACGGCGATAAGACGATGATGTCATTGTTTACGTGTCCTGTGGAGGGACGCGCCACAGACGCGTCTAAGTAAACAAAAAGTCCTCTCACAGGACTTTCAACAGATGAGGGGCTTACGTGTAACTTTTGAACGCACCATTCATTCGTTCATTTCATGGAAGATAGAGAGAAGGAAGGCCATCTTTGTATATAGGTTTAAAACTTTTTTAAATTTTATTATAATTTATTCATAAAGGCTATTAGGAAATAGCAAATAATGTTTAACTATGCGCTATAAAAATTAATAATTTTCGAAAAATCAGAAAAATATTGTTTTCAAAGTAATATACATTAAAATAATTGCACCGAAAAATTAAAAGGTTAACTCAACATTTAAAATATTTTATTAATTTGAAGCGAAAATTATCCACAAAAATATTTTAGATACTATGCCATAAGGTGAATAAAGTCGACGTCACCTAAGTTTTTGGGGTTCTGAAAATTTTGCCGCCCCCAAAATCATGCCGCCTTAGGCCCGGGCCTCACGGGCTAAATCCATCACTGGGTGGCATAACTCAACAAACTTCACTCCGTCTACAACAATCATGTTCATATATCTATTTCTCATACACTAACGCCTTTCAGAAATGGCCATTATTGGAACCTCTATTTTCTGTAAACAGCTGGACACTTTTTCAACTTTCCCTTCATATGAGATGGCCCTCCTTCTACCTCAATACTCCATGATTCATTTATGGACTTGGCCCCCTTCATAGTTACGATAGGATGACGTCACTTGAGAGTTGACGATACCACAACGAAAGTAGGTACTCGTGCTGCCTACCAAAGTCCAAAGTCTATGTAAACTACGTCGTCAATTCAATATGGTGACGACGCGACGCGACGCTACGAATGTTTTAAAAACTCGTGCTCAGGGAGGGTGCGTATGGATTGCAATCCCTATTCACTATAATAGTGATCTAATTACAAGGATTCCTTTGGGTTTTAAAGTTTTTTTTTTTTCAATCAAATATGACAAAACGAAATCCACATGCAAATACGTAAAATGATTTGAACGTTGATGCAAAGACTATTTTTTACTTTAAATGTAAAGAATATATACATATATCCATTTTAGTAAATAAAAGGAAATTTTACTTACCGTTTCATGATTCTTTTGTAGAAATAGACAACTGACAAAATACAAATTATCTTTAGGCAGGAGTACTACAATCGTTGGCTGTCGGCAAACGGGCAAACAGTAAAGTGAGTAGATTACTGACTACTGACTGAACAGTATACCAGTGTTGCCAGATAATTTTTTCCCGAATAGCCTTGCCGGAGTGCGCGTGTAGCCCCGAGATAGCCCCATTTATGATCTAGAGTCAGGGGCGTAGCTACCGCCGTATCAGCCGTATCAATTATACGGGGCCCCCAGCGTATAGGGGCCCCCACTAACACTCGCTCTAAAAAAAAGCTCGCCAGCGGCCTACGACCGCTACAGTTGGCACTCCTTTTATATTTGCCAGCTAACGTCGAGGGGCCCCCAAAACAAATATTGATATGGGGCCTCCTTAGGGCTAGCTACGCCACTGTCTAGAGTTCAAACTTCGAAGTACAGGAGCTAAAAAAAAACTTGAGAGGTGTCAAGGGACACCCGGATGGAACGAAGTTCCTTGCAGTCAGTACTAGGATAGCAAAAACATGCAGCAAGTGTGCCAAAACAAATCTAAGGTATTAAATTTCTCATCGGCTTGTTCTCCTAGTAGCAATTGCTACTAAATTTAATACCCTAGATTTGTTTTGGCACACTTGCTTGCATGTTTTTGCTATCCTAGTACTCTGGCTTGCTTTCTATGTAAAAAAAACTACGACGACAAAAAGTGTCGTTACCACTTTTCGTTACGGCAAAAAGTGTCGTTACCAAATCTTCCGCCTAGCCCCCTTTCGCAACGCGCGATAAGGAACTTCGTTCCAAAAGGTCATCGGCAGTCAATTTCATATCACTTTGTTGAGAAATCCAAGCCCAATGACCTTTTTTTTAGTCCCATCGCTGAATTGATACTAATAAAAAATATATTGGCAGCATGGCCCATAGTACACTGAATATAGCCGAATCGGCAACCTGTAGCGGCTGTAGCCAGCGGATAAAATATTATCGCCGCTCGGTAATGGAAATAGCCCCATTGTCGCTAAATAGCCCCATCTGGCAACACTAGGTATACATGTCTGTGCTTGCTACATTACATGTAAGAGGGAGAGCCAGTTCATTCTTATGCGATTTCTCATTTGTGTGAAGGAGTAAGAAAACTAAAAGCCACACTGTGCCTAAAGGTGATCGCATCTGTTACGCGTCTTGTGACTTGACGCGCCACAGACTTGTTTATGTTATTGTGTCCTCTAATGGGACGCGTTAAAATACAAGAGATTCAATTTAACGTGACGGAAAACACATAAGAACCTTGTAAAATCAACCCTTTTTAAATCAATATAGCAATGGACGCTATTGTTTGTGCCACCTAACCAATTATCTCCAAAATTCGACCGATGGTACTTAGTTATTAGTTAAGGTATGTCTATCTGCCTGATGTATAATGTATTATAGGTTATGGTTTCCGTACTTATGAATCCGTTATCATGCGTTTTTAAAAAAAAACATTATTTATTTCGTTTAAGATGATACTTAGTAATGTCTCCTTTAATATTATGTAAAGTCGAGTGCCATACTTAGGGGAAGGCCGGGCATAGTGAACAGCCCAGGCAAAGCGAATACCCTCTTTTATTTTAAAATGGCGGGCTCGAACGCACTACCGTCTTACTACGAGGTGCTCCCCGCGCCCCTTAATCGTAAACAAACAGAGCCAACGCATAGCCACGCGTCATTTGCGAAAAAAATAACAAAAATTAAAAAGTGAACATTGCTTACGACTTTTTAATGTACGTAACTTTGTAATTACTTATGTTTATATAGTATTATTGTATTGGCTTGATTCTCTCTTCAAAGTGCATGTTTCCGTGCAGAAATACTGCTAGTTTTATTGGGATTCTGTTCCTGAATTTCACTTTAGGTTAGGTTAAATTAAAAAAGTACCCGTTGGGCAAAATGAACACGGGCAAAGTGGACACTGTATCCACTGTGAACAATAGTGTTCATTTTGTCCGCAGATTTAGAAATAATCACTTTTCTTGATTCCACTTTACCCACAAATATACCTAAACCTAACAAAGAAGATCCACTCAGATATAGCGCCATTCAAATATCTTCCACTTATATGTATAACTCCAAAAAATATGTTTAAGACATTGAGGTACATACATAGAGAAGTCATCTCAAACAACATGTGTGTTCCACCGCCGGCTTGCCCTCCGTTCTCTTTTCAAACTAGAATCCTCGTTTGCACACTTGCCATAGAGTAACTTTGTATATGACACTTGCCGAACCAAGACAAGCAGTCACCGATTCCAAATCTTTACAAGCTCTTACTCCAACTTTATTTAACGTGCAAAAGCGTTTAAACGATTTCAAACGTAATTACCATTGATTCGTGTCAAAAATCCAACACTTTAAATTGGTCACAAGCGTCGCGTCGGCAAGCTTACTTAGTCCATTAACACGCTAGTGGCTTGCCAAGTTCAAACGCTCCTTATGATTTTTTCATTCAAAATGGCGGGAACATTGCTCAATAATTTAATTAAATTCGTTTTAGTTGATTTAAGTTAAGATTTTGTTTTCTTACCGATGATAAAGTGATAACATTATCTTTTTTGTTTTTTGTCGTGCAATTGTGACACGTTCTTATTACGCACGACGGCATTTTTTCAGTTTTTTCATAAACAATTTTGGCATGCGGCCGCAATGAGCGCAGCCGAGTGACAGCCGAGTGACAGAATGAAATGCAGCCGGCCAGCTGCAATGCACACCCCCAAACCCAATGTTCGTGGTGTCTGTTCTATAGGGGAAGGCCGGGCAATGTGGACACCTTAACCTTTGGCGGGCTATAGTAAGGGAGTCGATACAGACAGATAAAAAATAATGACTGAGTTTGTAACAGTATTTATTGAACTTTTAAATAAAATCAACAAAAATAATGTAACATCAGTACTTTGCTTAAAATTGTTAATCACATTAAACTTGGTACCGCTATCTGCTTTGCCCAATCCACCGGGTAAAGTGGATAGGCACATAGGGTAAAGTGAACACACGATAATTAAGGGACGATTACCGAAGAATTTAAAAGAAAAAATATATGCAATTAAAGGAAACAATAATAATACAACAGCTAATCAGTTTCAGTTGTCGCAATGTCAGCATTTCTCTTTCGCGTGGCCTTTGTTTTGGTATCTAAATCTTTCTCAATGTTTCTTAAAAAATTTGGCACTTGTTTTAACAAATTTTATTTATTTTTCTGTTCTTCCTGTGCTGGTAGGCACTTCAGGCTTTTGAAATTTTCTTTTGCGGTTACCCACAGGAATATAAGGAGTTGGGAGTGGTCTTAAACCATTGAATTAGTATTACTAGCGTAGGGGAAGGCCGGGCATAGTGAACAGCCCAGGCAAAGCGAATACCCTCTTTTATTTTAAAATGGCGGGCTCGAACGCACTACCGTCTTACTACGAGGTGCTCCCCGCGCCCCTTAATCGTAAACAAACAGAGCCAACGCATAGCCACGCGTCATTTGCGAAAAAAATAACAAAAATTAAAAAGTGAACATTGCTTACGACTTTTTAATGTACGTAACTTTGTAATTACTTATGTTTATATAGTATTATTGTATTGGCTTGATTCTCTCTTCAAAGTGCATGTTTCCGTGCAGAAATACTGCTAGTTTTATTGGGATTCTGTTCCTGAATTTCACTTTAGGTTAGGTTAAATTAAAAAAGTACCCGTTGGGCAAAATGAACACGGGCAAAGTGGACACTGTATCCACTGTGAACAATAGTGTTCATTTTGTCCGCAGATTTAGAAATAATCACTTTTCTTGATTCCACTTTACCCACAAATATACCTAAACCTAACAAAGAAGATCCACTCAGATATAGCGCCATTCAAATATCTTCCACTTATATGTATAACTCCAAAAAATATGTTTAAGACATTGAGGTACATACATAGAGAAGTCATCTCAAACAACATGTGTGTTCCACCGCCGGCTTGCCCTCCGTTCTCTTTTCAAACTAGAATCCTCGTTTGCACACTTGCCATAGAGTAACTTTGTATATGACACTTGCCGAACCAAGACAAGCAGTCACCGATTCCAAATCTTTACAAGCTCTTACTCCAACTTTATTTAACGTGCAAAAGCGTTTAAACGATTTCAAACGTAATTACCATTGATTCGTGTCAAAAATCCAACACTTTAAATTGGTCACAAGCGTCGCGTCGGCAAGCTTACTTAGTCCATTAACACGCTAGTGGCTTGCCAAGTTCAAACGCTCCTTATGATTTTTTCATTCAAAATGGCGGGAACATTGCTCAATAATTTAATTAAATTCGTTTTAGTTGATTTAAGTTAAGATTTTGTTTTCTTACCGATGATAAAGTGATAACATTATCTTTTTTGTTTTTTGTCGTGCAATTGTGACACGTTCTTATTACGCACGACGGCATTTTTTCAGTTTTTTCATAAACAATTTTGGCATGCGGCCGCAATGAGCGCAGCCGAGTGACAGCCGAGTGACAGAATGAAATGCAGCCGGCCAGCTGCAATGCACACCCCCAAACCCAATGTTCGTGGTGTCTGTTCTATACGCTAGTAATACTAATTCAATGGTTTAAGACCACTCCCAACTCCTTATATTCCTGTGGGTAACCGCAAAAGAAAATTTCAAAAGCCTGAAGTGCCTACCAGCACAGGAAGAACAGAAAAATAAATAAAATTTGTTAAAACAAGTGCCAAATTTTTTAAGAAACATTGAGAAAGATTTAGATACCAAAACAAAGGCCACGCGAAAGAGAAATGCTGACATTGCGACAACTGAAACTGATTAGCTGTTGTATTATTATTGTTTCCTTTAATTGCATATATTTTTTCTTTTAAATTCTTCGGTAATCGTCCCTTAATTATCGTGTGTTCACTTTACCCTATGTGCCTATCCACTTTACCCGGTGGATTGGGCAAAGCAGATAGCGGTACCAAGTTTAATGTGATTAACAATTTTAAGCAAAGTACTGATGTTACATTATTTTTGTTGATTTTATTTAAAAGTTCAATAAATACTGTTACAAACTCAGTCATTATTTTTTATCTGTCTGTATCGACTCCCTTACTATAGCCCGCCAAAGGTTAAGGTGTCCACATTGCCCGGCCTTCCCCTATACACGAATAAATGCAACTACATACAAATAAAAAATATCTATTTTCTATAAATAAAATGCGAATCGATGCTGACAATTGTGATTAAGATGTAGTGGGAATATCGCGTGCTACGTTTGTATACGCGACAATAAAAGAATATAATGATGTGAATTACAAATTTCTTTCTTGTTAACTAGTGTCATCATTGTCCTGACCGCTTGCAAGAAAAACTTAAGTTATTCTCATGATTACAAACGCAATTAAAATCTTATTGTTCTGCCTCTAAGAATTTCTGTTATAAATTCCATGAATAGATTTAGGAAATATATATAACACTTTTAATACGGTGCAAAAACAAACTGAGGGCAGTTATCTTTGGCGTGTCTTTATGTCTGTCCATCGCAACCGATATTCTCCCGAATGTACAACCTTTAAAAATTTCGATTCAATAGAGTTCGAGTAACTAATTAGGTACTACCTAGACAGACTGTTTATAACAAATTTAATTTTAGGGTTCTTATTTTATCACGAGTCGCAACACCAGAACAATAAATTAAGTTTAGTCAAAAATCATACCATTTGAGCAAGAAATGAATCATTGTTTTAATTTTTTTTTAAATAAGAACTTTTTCTCATAATCTATATATATTATAAAACTGTAACTCGATAATGTCTGTACATTGAAGATATTTATGAAAATTTGGTATCAGGAGACTATATAGGAGCAATAGATTGCAAATCTGTCATTTTTAAAAATCTTGTCTGTCTGTATGTTTGACACCGCATCACGCCAAAACCACTGGATGAAATTGAATGAGGTTTTCACAGTTGTTTTACTGGTGGTCTAACTTAGAATCTGGTGTATGTTTTATCGTGATACGTCGCTTAAAAGCCGAGATATCAATAAATAGGACTTTTTGATATGCCACATAACAGTAAGAAATACTGAAAGTGCCCGATACAGGGATATAAGAGACTGTTTAGTATCGGAAATATACGTTATTTCTTCAAAAATATCAATGCGTACAATTTTTTTTTTAATTTATGATTTTGCAGTGAATTAGTTCTGCTAATCAACAACAGATGTCAGTTTAGGTAACTAGAAGCCATAATTAAAAAATGTAAGTAGGTCTGAAAACGAGTCACTAAATCTTTTATTGAAATTAATGTTAAATTGTGACAAAGTATTACAATTTAGATTTTCTTATTGTGATGTAGGAAAAGGCACATAGAAAGTAGATAATATTAAAAATACAAATCACAGTAAGTAAGAAATTAAAATATTTGCGAATAATCGTCTACTGGTGTCACCTACTGGTCAGTGCGTACCAAGCCGGCCCCGCATAGGCTAATTATGACCAGACGTAAGTGCAATACAAATAACTAAAATATTTTTGAATTTGCAAATAGTCTAAATTGTCATCATCCTCCATGGATGACTAAAAGCATCGTCCGTGATCAGATCAGACTTAAGGCATATCACCCATTGGTTGTTATTCAAGAAAGAAAACAAGAATGAAAAAATAATAAATTATGAAGATGATTACATTTCCATTCTGTTAAGTTTAGAGAGAGTTATTTATGATTTAGCAGTGAGTTATTTATTATTTAAATAGTAGTAAAAATAAACTAATGTTATGGTAATGCAGGCACGCTGTTTAATCCACCAATGGCGAATCAGTTCAAAGAATGAGTTTCTTTTGAAGCGTTTTATAAGTATAAAATATACGTCTGGTATTTGGGCCAGGTTCTTGGACACTTAAAAATCCCAAAGTCATTCAGGAATAAACTCAGGAGAAGTAGAGTCTCCCGGTTGAGAGGCGGGCCCTGCTGTCGGGTAGGGGATGCTTTCATTACCATAAATCTAGCTGGTACCGCGGTTGTGAAACTCCCCAGATAGTCGGGGGGGCTCTTTTGACTCTTCACGCAGAAGCGTTTACCATTTAGCTCTCAGGCAATCAAATACGGAGGGGCGAGACGTCCCTGAGCGACTCATGTAGCCCGTGGTCGGCGCGATCAAATATTGACCGGGAAACCTAACATGGTACACCAGGTACCTGCTAAACCACCCGATCCGATCATGGAGACAGAGAGGCGCGGCGGCGGCGGCAGTTTGCGTGATCTGGTGAGCAGCATGGGGACCGTCTTACAGACATTACTTGGTCAGATGAAAACAAATAATAAGTCGAAAAGAAGGAAGAAATAGTGCCAATAAAACATTACGTAATTAAAATGGAAAAAGAATTCGATTACTTTAGGTTTTGCGGTTTATACTTACGTGGAAAAATTTGTCGAAGTCTATGAATAAATAGGAGCAGTCCAGTATTCCAGTAGTCTGAATTAAACTAGCATTTATAATCTCCAACTCCTACAATCTCCTGCTTTAATTTCGGGGAGGTGTAGTCAAAGTAAAACTTTTTTTTTCAGTTGTCTTTATTTATCTCATATATCTTAATTGACCAGGGCTGAAGCCTTTGAAAATGGTAAGTGAAAAAATAATAGTAGGATGAAACCCATTGAAAAAGGAAGAGAATATAACAAAAATGAAAGGAAAAATAATTTACGGGCGATCTGAGGTCGGGATATGGGGTGTGAGTTTTTAATGGTAAAAAACGGTCTACCTCGATTTCCGGCAAAACTACAAGTCCTATGGAAAATAGTTAAAAAATGGCAAAGTTGTAGGTAATAGAAAGATCTACAAGTTTTCGATTTACACTTTTTTCTCCATATAATCTCAAAATTTATGTAAAAAGTTCAAATAACCAAGTTTTTGGGTTTTTATTTTTCTTTTACAAACAAACAAATTCATGAAATTTGGTGAAAACTTAACTTTTTATGTTCCAAACACTGTAATTTTTTTGATTTAAAATATTTCTTATTTCACCTTATTTTGACTTAACATCGAAAAAGCACCCTAATTATTTTCAATTGAAAATTCTCACGTCAAAATATCTGCTTTTTTAAAAAAAAAGTCTGTGGGATTTTTTTCTTTGAAATCTCTACCTTTTGATGGTATAAAAATACATTATTATGGTAGCTGCTACGAAATAACAGGTGGTAAGGCCCAACCATAGGCCATATTGTATTAGGGTCTGGGTTGGGTTGGGTCTGGTGGTGTATCTTAGAGACAGACTATGTAACTCCAGAATGGATGAGAATAACAGTTTTAAAAATATTTGTTGATGGGCACGTTGACATAGCAAAACCAGTACAACATTGAACAATTCAAGATCTGATGGTGTACGTGTAGGTATATAAAATCCCACTAATATTTCTTAGGCGTACCTATTACCTATAAGATATTTTTTTACTCTCGCTAAAACGGCTAAATGGATTTAGATGAATTTTGGCTCATAGATATTCCATATCCCGCATCAAAGAACAGGGTGCATGTTCGTCGGGATCAGGTCGTTCGAGTTCGGAGATGGATAAGCTTCTTCATCAGGTCAAGGGTATAATTTAGTTTGGAAGTTGGGTTTACAGGTTATTTATTGTTTTAGGGTTTTGTTCCTCAAAAGAAAAAACATAACCCTTAAAGGATCACTTCGTTGTCCGTCTGTCTGTCTGTCTGTCGACCTTATTTTCTCAGGAACACGTGGAGATATCATTCCAAAAAACTTAAACTTATTTGTATTTGGTTAAATGATCACTATGTCCAAGCATAGGAACGACAGTTTTACAGTGGCAAAGTTAAGTTTGTTACTGAATCATTTAATATTGCTCTTATGTTCGGTTCTCTAAAGTACAAAACCCTCGGTGCCAAAAAACTCGCATTTCCCGGGATGTTTTTTAATTACTTTCATTTCATTCTCAAGTCCACGCAGACGAAGTCGCGGGTAAAAGCTAGTTTATTATAAAGTTGCAAATCACGTTTGTGAATAATTGATATTAAAAAATTACTTATTATCACGTTATCACCATCAACATTCAACATTGTGATAATCACGATAACATTATTCTAATAAGGTTCATGGGCGTCATTCGCAGAAACAGCTACTTTTAATGTATTCATCATGATTTAATTAAATATCTGCAATGAACAATATCTGCAAAAAATAATATCACAGAAACACGAATCAATAATTATTATGGATGCGCGTGACATCTATGCTGGTGAAGTGAGTATCACGCAAAAGTGTTGGACCACTCCCAACGATTTAATTACGGTTAGGTACTACAGAGGTCAGAAAGAACGAAGTAAAGTCGTAGGGATTGGAGTGCTCCAGAGTCCAGGGCTTCTCAAGAAGAGAGACCCGTGTTCAGTAAGTCACTGGCTCCAGGCAATAGCTGCTGCAAGCTGACTGGCTAACCTCTGCAGAGTGCAGACACAGCTGGCAGCGGAACAGATGATATTTTAGTAGAAGAGCGTTTGGAGTCTTGGAGGAGCAATGAAACTCTTCAGAAGGTTACAAGTAGAATTTTCAAGGAAAACATTTTCTTTTGCGTTGTAAATTAGTTGACGATAGTGCAGGTACCGCTACACTATGCATCAGGACCATTTACAGCCGTTTCTGAATGTTCTGACAGGACAGATCGAGTGCATCTAACGGCAAAACAAACGTCGATCGCTTATTGTAAACCGATAAAGCAGCAGCCTTCAGCGGCCATTGTGCGGCCGTTTCCGTCCGCCACACAATACCGGCCACTTCTGGGATCGACTCACTTTTTCACCTACATTTAAGTTTATTGGCTCGAAAAACCAGCGCTTCCGGGTCTGCAATACCGATCATTATTTTCGACACCGGATATCCAAAAGTATATTTTGAAATAGTGTCATTTATTTCTTTGGACAGCATTGTGCGCTCGCCTTATTTATACTTTTCGATTTTTTCCCCTTCGGCTTCCTATTCCTATTGTTTTTTTATCGCGGTTTTTTGTCGACCTCGCCCCTTTCATAACAGATAATTATATTTGTCTATTTTGAAATGAACTATTTAAAATGAATACATTTATTGAATTTATGTTGAGTAATAATTTATTGTATCTACTTATTAGTAGGTAACTGGAGCAGCAATACCTGCGGTCAAGACTGTTCGGTCGTGCTAGTGCCGTGTGATTGAGACTTAGTTTCTTAAAATCAATCAGGGACGTGCTCCCATTTGACCTACTATCAACCATAACTAAAAATACGAAATCATTGCACTACCATAAAAACCTTCGTTAACATGAAATGAAATTAAATTAGTTTTATTCGAAGTAGGTTTGTTAAACACTTTTCGAAAGTCACTCAACCATCGCTTCAACAAATCCCTACCGGGAGTGGTCCCGGGAGAAGAAGCGGCAAGAAACTCCCGGAATTATCTTTTTCCTACTCACAGTTACAGATAGCACTTAATACTACTTAATGCAATATTTAATATTAAAAAAAACTCATGTTGAAGCAATCTTGTCATATAAATACTCATCAACTTTGTAATATGCTTTCTTCATGAGAATACCTTTTACATGAGTTTTAAATTCACCACTCCTTGTCGCCAGGACTGACAGTGGGTCTGACGGTGATCCCGCAGGCCATAGCGTACGCGGGCGTGGCGGGGCTGCCCCCGCAGTACGGGCTGTACTCCTCGTTCATGGCGTGCTTCGTGTACACCGTGTTCGGGTCGGTGAAGGACTCCGCCATCGGGCCGACCGCCATCGCCGCCATCCTCACGCGGGAGAACCTGCACGGGCTGGGGCCCGAGTTCGCCGTGCTGCTGGCCTTCCTCTCGGGCTGCGTCGAGCTCGTCATGGGGATCCTGCAGCTCGGTCTGTATACAACCGCTATGTTTATCTAGTAACCGCCCTCGCTTTGCTTCGGTTTTCTTATTTTTTACACCTTGGGTTACATTATTGGAGTTTTATTAAGGATTCCTATTTTTTTGAAAATATGATATAGCCTATGTCACGCGGGGATAGTGTAGCTTCCCAACAGTGAAAGATTTTTTCAGATCGGTGCAGTAGTTTCGGAGCCTATTCAATGCAAACAATCAAATCTTTCCTCTTTATAATATTAGTACCGTATTAGCTAGATTATCCCCGTTTCTTCATGGAAGTGCGAATGAGAGACGAGAGAAGGGACACTATATAGATATACGTATTAGCTTGTCTTGTCGGATGGACGTAGATACACCTTTTATGTTAGACTGGCGGTCTTTCATGAAATTCCAAAAAAAACGCGAGAGGAAGGGATCCTATTTGACCTATTTTACCGTGTGGCGCAATGTTTACCATACCGGATCGCCGCACCGAGGTCCTGGGTTCGATTCCCAGCGAGGCGGAAAGGAGGTGGCCAATATTTACCCCGGAAATGGTTAAAATACGTTTTTTTGTACAAGGTTTTTGTCCTCTGAAAAGACATATTTTCCATTTATTATAACATAACTAGAATTTTAATTTTCTTCTGAACTCCGCCGTGAGTAGTTATAATAAATTAACAACTTAGAATAATAACGCCTATTCTAACCGCGGTCACTCACATGCGCGCAAATGTTTGACATTTTTACGAATGTTTGCACATATGTGAAGGACGGTTAGGCAAATGGGTTCGCATATGAGTATACAAGCCCATTTCCGCTTCCTCCTACACTTTGTTCACGAATGTTCAATCTTGCTGTTTTTATTATGTTGTTGTCATTCAAATCCATTTTCAATACAGAAAATAAATGGTAGTACGATTAGACCCCTTCGGAGCATAATGTACAAAACGCAAAATGAACACAAGTCGCAAAATGTACAATTCGCAAAATGTACAAAACGCAAAATGTACAAAACGCAAAATGTACACAACTCGCAAAATGTACAAATCGCAAAATGTACAACAAGGACTAAGGCCTCTTTCACGGTGACACGGAACTTAAGTTTTTGAAGGGCTTTTCTTTTTGATGTTACCAAATGTAAAATTCGAACGTTTATTGCCCGTGGTCCGATCGCCGAGTTCTACTGGTCGATCCATGGGCAATTTTTTTTGCCTGTGTTTCTATCAATCGGACCATCGTTATTTATAAAAATATAAAATTGTATTGGTACTGCAAGAGTAGTACCAAGACAAATATTTTTACCCATGATACTATTAAGTGCCCTACCTCACCGGGACGCCATGGCGACGGGAGGGGGAGGGGGAGGGGAGGGGTTTGAGGGTAGGGGCAGGGGGAGAGAGAGTAGGAGGGAGAGGGAATTTAATGATGCCAAAGAAGTACAACTTCTCATGCGCGTACTTAAGTACACGTTTATGTTTTATTTTACTTGTGGAGTTTAAGACTTTTTTTTCATGCATCATTTCCCTCCGGCATACAATGTCCTCATCCTATAATTACTGCATTTTTATGCAGATAAAGCTGTAGCGACTTAATAGTTATTTTTATTTTAGTTAAGTAGGTATATACTCGAATTTAATGATTAACGATTAACCAATATAGAACCAACTTTGTTTTAAGTAAAATGTGTACTTACGAGGGAAAATATTTTGTGGAATAAATAAGAATTATTTTATCCCTAGTTTGTATTTCAATTTAAAAAAATCAGATCAATATTTTGTGTCATTTATGTGATCGATGTGAACGTGGGCTTTCTTGCACATTTTGCGATTTGTACATTTTGCGAGTTGTGTACATTTTGCGTTTTGTACATTTTGCGTTTTGTACATTTTGCGAATTGTACATTTTGCGACTTGTGTTCATTTTGCGTTTTGTACATTATGCTCCGAAGGGGATTAGACGCCACGAACCACGGAAAATTAAGAGATACATCACCTTTTTAGTCGTGTGCGCAACTGGTCGCACGAATGTGTGGGAGACTACACGAAGGTTCGAGGTTCGTGCGCTTTGATGTGTGACAAAAAACCGACACAGCTTGGAAAACCCCGAATGTGTCAAAAACTTCGCATAATCATTCGCGAAGGTCGTCCCACACTTGTGGGTTCGCGTATTCGCGCGAATGTAAGTGACCGGCATAAGATTAACAATAATAATAAGTTGTATTGTATACAAATATACTTTTACTACCTCCATTGCTATCACTCCGGTCACTCACATGCGCGCAAATGTTTGACATTTTTACGAATGTTTGCACATATGTGAAGGGCGGTCAGGCATGGGTTCGCATATGAGTATTCAAGCCCATTTCCGCTTTCTCCTACACTTTGTTCACAAATGTTCAATCTTGCTGTGGTTATTATGTTGTGGTCATTCAAATCCATTTTCAATACAGAAAATAAATGGTAGTACGATTAGACGCCACGAACCACGAAAAATTAGGAGATACATCACCTTTTTAGTCGTGTGCGCAACTGGTCGCACGAATGTGTGGGAGACTACACGAAGGTTCGAGGTTCGCGCGCTTTGATGTGCGACAAAAAACCGGCACAGCTTAGAAAACCCCGAATGCCTCCAAAACTTCGCATAATCATTCGCGAAGGTCGTCCCACACTTGTGGGTTCGCGTATTCGCGCGAATGTGAGTGACCGGCATCACTGGAGTTTGACAATTGGCTGACAGAAATGCGAATGTCTACTATATTGTCATTTGCCAAAATAATATTTTTCAGTTTCATTTCTGCAAAATATTAATTGTATTTGATTTTTTGCCATGAGGTGCATTAATTGCGCGGTTGATATTGAGCGCATGGTACGTCACTCCATATCTTACTTAGCAAGAAACCTGCAATCCATATTGGTAGAATGGATCACTGTAGTACAGGTATAGAATTTTTCTTTACTATTAAGTAGTGCTTACTACGACTAGGTTCACGCGGCAATGTACAATATTCCTGGTTTTTTTTTGCAATACGTTTAGAAAATAAGTTCTATTTTATAATAGGCTCCTAACATTTTTTCTTTCAACTTTTAGGCAAAGGCTACTATACTGTAGATGAGTACATAAATGACAAAGACGCATGGAAATTACCAGATCTGCAACCAGTTCTGTACAAGCTGTATATTTTTTTGTAATAAATATATCAATGTATTTTTATTTTTAAAAGATGTGTTGAGGAGATTTTTTACAGCTTTTCTTGTCCTCCATGACAAAGCACCTTTGCGAAAAGCTGGTTGATTAAAAAATTACGTGCATAAGTGTATCAATGATACCCAAACGAATAAATGATTTTGAATTTGAAAAAAAAATTGAATGCATCACCTTATTTGCCTTATTTGGTACTATTGTTATATTTTATTCCTTAATTTTAACATACGTGTACTTAAATGTATATAATGAAACACTTAATAATATCAATATGCAGTTTTATTTATATTACGTTTGCTTGTGAATATTTACAGATAGGTAGGTGACAAGTTAATACGTATATTTTATTTAGTACTGCTGGTACTTTTTTTTGTAGGAATAAGGTCATAAAGTCATAATTAAAGTAAAAGACATATATTAATTAATTATCCAAAAGATAAATAGTATTTATTTAATACAAAAATCGCTCTTTAAAACACTTTTTCACGATTACATATGTTTTGCAGAATGTCAAACTACAAAAGCTAAAACTGCCCGTAAAAGGAGAATCCCGAGTTCTAGAGATTTTTATTGATAAAATTATCAAAGTAGATATTGTAAGCTTTAATGTAAGGTAAAAATAATATGTGTACATTATACTTCACAAATGGGGCAAATGCCCATACAGATGTTGGCCACCTCCTTTGACTGATGAGTTTGTATTTCTGTTCTCGGTCTGGGTGTAAAATGTAAATGCCCTTGTCTAGTGTGTTGTCCATGGTACCCAAGACACAGGGAATCCTAGTGTGGGGCTATGAGTGTGAAGCGTTATTTATATAATATATTGTCAAGAAGCTGGTTTGCTTGAATATACTAGGGTAAACGGCCCAATATCCGTGAAGTTTTGATATTCACGAACTTTGCAGGTCTGTTATGCAAAAACTAATAACCTTAGAAAAACGAGATATATATGACTTGGTAGGTAATTTATTCTAGTTTTCAGATTATTGTATCGTTTCATTTTAGTAAAAAGATTTGTGCACAATAATTCGAAAAATATTAAAAATAAGCCTTTTGTCCCAGTATCCGTTAAATTTGTACTAGTTTTCGTTAAATAGTCCTGGAATCCGGTAATTTTTACCGCGAATTGAAACTTTATTGCTTGACGTTAAAGTTCACAGAAATGTTGAAATGAAAAATTCATACCAAAGAAATGTTGAAATGTTCATATCAAAGAATACACATTAAATAAACAAAATATGTATATTTAAGACAAATTATACATAGGTAATTCCTTTATTAAATTGTATAATCAATAAATTATTTTAATATGATTTATTTAAATCAACTATCATTAGGGAGGTATTTATGAATCACATTATTTTTGAACTCTTTGCTATGCACTACTTACTGCAATTATTAGTGAAATTGTAACTATTATAACTTTAGTAACAAATAGGTATATCACTAACCTTACATGAACAGTATATTAGCTAGAAAACATTTAAATACGCTTACAAAATAGAAGAATTGAACTTGCTATCACCTGCGGTCAGCAACACGCACTAGCCAAGCTAAAAACTACCGGCTAAAAACCCCGCATGATAGTCACAAATGAGCCTCGGCCCCCAGTCAACAGGCAGGCAACATACAACACCAGGACACTGTGGACCGACGACAAGGTAAAAGAGCTGGAAGAAGAGAAACACAAGTTATACTGGAGTATTGTGGGTTTATCTGAAGTCCCAAGTCAGGGAGGAGGACACGATAATACTCAAATCCGAAAACTTATTCTATCACCGGGAGGGCGAACACCTGTCCCAAGGTGGTGTCGAATTTCACAAGTCCCTCGTCAACAACATTGTGCAAGTTGGGAGCGTGTCGCCCAGGGTAGCGTACCTTACACTCAGAATATCCAAACGGTATTCTTTGAAGGTGGTACAGGTACATGCGCCGACTTCGACACATCCCGACGATGAGGTTGAGGTTGTGTATGATGACATTAGTAGAACCATCCATACCTCGAAAACTCATTTCACAGTTGTGATGGAGGACTTTAACGCAAGACTAGGCACGCGAAATGACAACGAGATGAAGGTGGGACTGGGACCCTTCGTATATGGACGACGGAACCACCGGGGACACTAATTGCTGGCAAACTTCATGGAGAAGGAGGACTTATTCATGATGGACTTCTTCTTCAAGAAGAAGCCGCATCGCAAGTGGACCTGGATAAGCCCTAATGGTTCAACAAAAAGCCAGATAGACTTCATTCTGGCAGACAAACGGTATATATTTAATGATGTCTCTGTGATCAGCAGGCTTAAAACCGGAAGCGATCACCGCCTTGTAAGAAGCATATTAAATATCGACGTCAAGCTGGAACGGTCACGCCTGATGAAGTCAGTGACTGAGTGAATCCAGGGTTCCGAGAGCTTTTAATTCGAACTACAAAACCGTTTTGCGTGCCTAGAATCATGCACGTCAGTGGACGAGTTTAACACCAAGATAGTAACAACTGTCCACGAGGTAGGGTCGAAGTACTTCAAGACCCACCCACCCCAGTGGTAGATCTCAGGTTCTCTCAGAACAAACCCTCGGTCTAGTGAAGGACCAACGAGAACTAGGTGTGCAGTGTCAGACCTCTATGGCGGAGTACAGACGGTTCAATGAACACATCTCCAAGTGCAGGCGACGCGATTGGCGAAAAAACAACGCAATTCGCCAGAGATCTGTCTATTGGGCAAAGTCAGCTTACGAGGTTGAAGACCGAGCTCGGTACCTTAGTGTCATCGAAATCCGAAGTTCTGAGTGAGACGGAGAGATACTATGGATGGTTGAATGCCTGCTCTCAAGCTCCAGCTCCCCTCGAGGAGAGCGATAAGCAAGCCAAACTAGCCCGACACTACACAGAAGATCTCCCGGACGTTAGCCTGTATGAGATTAGAGAGGCTCTCAAGTAGCTTAAAAACAACAAGGCACCGGGTGATGACGGAATCACAACTGAGCTGTTAAGAGCTGGGGGGAAACCCCTCTTAGCAGCGCTCCGAAAGCTGTTCGATTCCGTCATTAATACTGGGACTACCCCGGAAGCGTGGAGCAGAAGTGTGGTGACTATGTTCTTTAAGAAAGGGGATAAGACCCTTTTAAAGAACTACAGGCCCATAGCACTTCTGAGCCACGTTTATAAGCTGTTTTTGAGAGTGCTCACAAATCGCATTGCACGCAGACTTGACAACTTCCAGCCTCCCGAACAAGCAAGATTCCGAAAAGGCTACAGTACTATGGGCTACATACACACACTGCGGCAGATTATACAGAAGACCGAGTTGCCTATGTGGACTATGAGAAAGCCTTTGATTCTGTCGAGACCTGGGCAGTACTAAATTCTCTTCAGCGGTGCCGGATCGACTACCGGTATATCGAGGTATTGAAGTGTTTATACACATCAGCCACCATGACCGTCAGAGTACACAACACAGCAACGAACTCCATCAAACTGCAGAGAGGTGTCATTCGAGGGGACGTCTTATCCCCAAAACTGTTTACCGCTGCGTTGGAAGACGTGTTCAAGCTGATGGAGCGGAAACGACTTGGCATTAACATTAATGGCGAATACATCACACACTTGCGATATGCCGATGATATAGTCATCCTGGCGGGACCCTGGATGAACTTGGTACAATGCTCGGGGACTTGAACAGCGCCTCACAACGGGTGGGTCTGAAGATGAACATGGACAAGACGAAAATCATGTCGAATGTCCATGTCACACCCGTACCGGTTGTTGTTGACGGCGCTGCTCTCGAAGTTGTAGACGAGTACATTTACCTGGGACAAGTGATCCAAATGGGTAAGTCCAACTTCGAGAAAGAAGTCACTCGTAGAATCCAACTCGGATGGGCTGCGTTCGGAAAACTAAGTCATATCTTGTCGTCCAAAAAGTTACCTCAGTGCCTGAAGTTTTTGATGATAAAATACTAGATAACTAGGATAAAGAAGTAAAAGCGTTGTTTGGACAGAGAAAAATCTTTTTTTTAATTACATTTGAATGACACAGTCATATCAAAAACCCATATTCGAATATCGAAGATTACTAAAGAGTTTTCACACTTCCCCTCAAACAACATCCATCTTCAGATATCCTCACATCACACCACTCTACACACACCCACACTCAGATCGCGCACACATTTGTTAAATGCCACACGACCTAATGGTTTTGTCAGCACATCTGCTGGGTTATCCTCCGTACACACATAGTCCAGATGTACAACATTCTTAGCAATACAGTCTCTCACATAATGTGCCCTTATGTCTATATGTTTCGTCCGTCTATGCGCTACAGGATTGTACGCAAGTTTAATAGCACTCTGATTGTCTACGAATATACAAATAGACCTAAGACATTCACCTCGTATAAATGCATTCAGCTGCCGCAAGTGAACTGCCTCCTTTGTTGCCTCTGAAAGTGCAATATACTCCGCTTCCGTTGACGACAATGCTACACAAGCTTGTTTCCGGCATTCCCAATTAATCAACGAGTTTCCGCATCTAAAAATAAATCCAGAGTAAGATTTCCTATCTTTGATGTTCCCTCCCCAGTCAGCATCTACAAATCCCGTGATGTCCTGCACCGGTGACTTGGAAAATATCAAACCGAGATCCCTTGTACCTTGAAGGTACCTCAAAATATGTTTAGCGGCTTTCCAGTGACGTTCCTCACAACAAGAGTTGTACTGCGCCAAGAAATTTACCGCAGCCGCAATATCCGGGCGTGTGTTACAAGCCAAATAGTTAAGCGACCCTATGAGCGCTTGATAACTACGAGAGTCTTGGCCGGACAAGAGCTTACCTCCTTCCCCTTCCGCCAAGGCTTTATGGAAATCCATTTCCATCGGAGTTTTCGATGGTTTGCAGTCGGACATACCATATTCATTCAAGATCTTCGAAATAAACCTCTCTTGACTCAAATATATACCGGTATCCGTCCTAGACAAAAGCATACCCAAAACTTGTCTAGCTTCCCCTAAATCCTTTATCTTGAAATGTTTACGAAGATTGTCTAATAATACTTCTTTCTGCTGTTTGTCTTTGTAAAATAATAAAAAATCGTCGACATATAAAGCGATATAAAAATTATTATTTTTGTAAAGACAACTATCAAAGTCACAACGTTTGAAGTTTAATGACAATAGCACTTCGTTTAATTTTTCATTCCATGACCGAGAAGCTTGTTTAAGGCCATATATTGCTTTTTCTAGTAAGCAAACTTTTCCTTTTGAGTTTTCGTCTATGCAACCCTCCGGCTGTCGCATATAAACCCTTTCATGTAAATCACCGTTCAGAAAGGCGGTATTTACATCGAAATGACTGATGTACATGTCCTTTTCAACAGCCAACGATAGCAGCAGTCTAACTGTCGATCTTCTCACGACTGGTGAATAAGTTTCAAAGTAGTCAACACCGTAGGACTGAGTGAAACCCTTCGCCACAAGTCGAGCTTTGTAGGTCTTGTTCCCATATGCATCATACTTGTACTTGAAGATCCACTTATTTCCCACGATTTTAGCTCCAGGTGGCTTGTCGACGAGCTTCCAGACTTTATTCTCGCACATCGAATCCATCTCCTTCTTCATAGCTTCCTTCCAGTTATCCTTATCTTCCCGACTCAAGGCTTCTTTAACTGTCAAAGGCTCCTGCTCTACTGTACAGCATGTAAGTCCATGAGAATTTCCTTGACGAATTCTGTTGCGTAGAGGATAACGACATTCAACTTCGTTTGACTCTCCTCTATCAATAGTCTCTTGAACTTCAACATTTTCCACCATGACATTTTCTGCTCCGTTATCACCCGTTCCACCCATTTCCACTTCCGCATCCTCATAAACTTCAGCTTCATCTGTAGAACTTAACCCTTGAGAAGTATCTGCACAACCAGGTGACGAACCTGACTGGCCTTCTGCCCTTGCAAGTTCCCAAATTACTTCAGTACCTTTGTCATCACTGTCTACGAGTTGACTAGGATCCCCTGAAATAGCTGTAGAGTCCTCCAAGAAAACTACATCCCTTGCTCTTACAATGACGCATGGATTACTGGGATTTATGAAACGGTATCCCTTGGTTTCTTCACAGTAACCAACAAAGATATGTTCTACTGCTTTAGGGCTCCATTTCTTCCGAGTTTCCTTGGGCACGTGCACGAACGCTTTCGTTCCAAAAACTCTAAAATGATCAATAGGCTGAGCCTTCCCTGTCCACAACTCCTCAGGAATCTTACCATTGTTACCACTATGAGGCAGCCTGTTCTTTGTATAAACAGCAGTATTACATGCTTCTGCCCACAGTTTTACACTCAATCCCTTTTCCGCCAACATAGCACGAGCCATCTCCACGATAGTGCGGTTGGCTCGCTCCACTACGCCGTTTTGTTCAGGAGTGTAGGGAACAGTCAATTGATGTTTAATCCCCTTTTGCCGTAAAAACCTATCAAAATTTTTATTCACGAATTCTTTACCATTATCTGTGCGTATGCACTTCAATCTCAACCCGGTCTCTAATTCTACAGATGCTAGAAAACTTTTAAAATGATCTAAAACTTGATCTTTTGATTTAAGAAAATATACAAATGATTTACGTGTAAAATCATCTAAAATAACTAGCATATACCGAGATCCACCGTATGAGGGTTCAGACATAGGACCACAGATATCTGCGTGAACCAGTTGCAATCTTTCGATTGCCCTTTCAGCCTCACCAACTGGAAAAGGTAAACGGTGTGCCTTCCCCTTAATACAGGCTATACAAGGCTCCATTACACTTTTTCCAAAATCCATACCTGGAAGCTTACGTAAATCTCGCTCATTAACGTGTCCAAGCCGCCGATGCCACAACATCAAAGGATTACCTGCTTTTACTGACGCCAACGCAGCCCCATCTACAACCACCTGACAACCTTCAAGCTTGTAGATACCTGAGACTTCACTTGCAGTAGTCAAAAGCTTTCCCTTGAAATGACCTGGAATCAAATGGTGAATTAGCTTGCACCCATCCCTGTCAAAACTCACTTTCCATCCTTTCTCTACTAATTTTGAAACTGATAATAAATTAACACGCAAATTAGGTACATACATGACATCCCTCATAGCAAGCATTCGTCCATTTATACTCACCATGATGTCACCTTTACCCGCGCATTCCATCTTATCATTATTCGCACATTTCACGTCACTCATACCAACATTAGCAATTAAATCTTTAAATAAGTGTTTCTGAAAAGTCATATGTGAAGATGCCCCACTGTCGATGTACCACTCCGTCGGATTGAAGGAGTCCCCGGCGCTGAAGGAAGACAGGCTCACGACGTCCTTCGGTTTGGAAGTCGAATCTGCTTTCTTTCTTTCAGGACAGTCTGGTTTCTTATGTCCATATTTTCCACACTTAAAGCATTTAATTTTCATGTTCTTGTCTTTGTCCCCATTCCGTTTCTTACTCACACTCAATGCCGAGTCCGCTGAAGACGATGTATTACAACCTTGACGTGAATCCTCCTGTAGTAACTTCTGCCGCACGTTCTCTGAAGTCAACTTCATCCCAGAGTGTTCCAGTGCCATTCTCATAGGCCTGTACTCTTCAGGTAGTCCTCTCAGTAACACAACAGCTACAAGATCATCGTCAAATCCGGTGGCAATATCCCTCAGTTTTTGAGAAAGTGACATAACCGCAGCAACATATTCATGCATGGATGAGTGTCTCTCCAGCTTCTCATCCAGCAACGCATTCATGAGGGTAATCCTGCGATTGACGCCTTTATCCTCAAATGCTTTAGCTAAGCTATCCCAAGCGTCTTTGGCATACTTTGAATTTTGTACGTACGCGTATAGCGTAGGTTCCACATGCAGACAAATCAAAGCCAATGCATCTTGGTCCTTCTCGATGGCGGTGGAGTCCTGGGAATCCGGGTGCTTTGACGTATACGTGAACAATTTTTCTCGTATGAGAATCATTTTTATTGCGAATTTCCACGTAGAATAGTCATCTAGACCGCAGAGGTTCTTGATGGCGAATTTCGTGGATAGGGCCATAACCTTTTGATGATAAAATACTAGATAACTAGGATAAAGAAGTAAAAGCGTTGTTTGGACAGAGAAAAATCTTTTTTTTAATTACATTTGAATGACACAGTCATATCAAAAACCCATATTCGAATATCGAAGATTACTAAAGAGTTTTCACAGAAGTCAAAGGTGTTCGAGCAGTGTATGTTGCCAGTGATGACATACGGATCCGAGACGTGGTGCTTCACTATTGGCCTAATGCATAAGCTTACAGTCGCCCAGCGGGCTATGGAACGAGCTATGCTCGGCATTTCTCTACGCGATCGAATCAGAAATGATGAAATCCGTAGACGAACGAGGGTGACCGACATAGCTCAGACAATTAGTAGGCTGAAGTGGCAATGGGCTGGCCACATAGTTCGAAGGACCGATAACCGTTGGGGAAGAAAGGTCCTCTAATGGAGTCCACGCCTCGGTAAAAGGAGCACAGGACGTCCCCCGACCAGATGGACCGACGACCTGAAGAAGACAGCGGGTATCCGCTGGATTCAGAAGGCTCAGGACCGGTCAGAATCGCGCTTGTTAGGGGAGGTCTATGTCCAGCAGTGGACTTCCAAAAGCTGATGGATGGATGGAGACTTTTAACTGAAACTTTCAATTGAAAAATGATTTTCTTCTTCCTTCGACAAAACTGTACCCGGTCCCTTTGAGCAATTGACGGGATAGAGACCACGGATTATAACATGCAACGTTGACCGTGGGATACCGTACTGCACGTGGCAGCAGCTGAAATTGAGGTCCCTTTTTTGACTGCCTCCATGGCTTTTAATACAGCCTTTTGCTTCTCAGTCTTAGCTGAAATTAAAAAATGAAACATTTCTTGCAAGTCATGTCACATGCCTTAATATCCATCTCAGCTACCAATGATATTATAGAAATGCTACAGGAAAACGAAAAAACAACCAAAATAAACAAGGTAGGTAATTATTATTAATTCCAGCCAGAAGGGGATCCGACCAGCCAGCGGTTGGCCCGGCCCCTATGCTACCACTAGCATTCAACCAGCTAAGATCCTGGCTACGTCAAAGAACATTAAAACAACATGCAGATCAATGGGCACAAATCAAAACGTGCAGACAATCTCGGGAAACAGTGCCCTGTCCCGACGCACGACTGACCAGGAGGCTATTGTCACTTGACAGGAGGAACCTGCGAGTAATTGTAGGTAACATCACTGGACACTGCCCACTTAACAAACATTTATATGTTCTAGGTATGACCGACAGCCCTCTATGCAGGGCGTGTCTATCGGCCGACGAAACAGCCCCTCACGTAATCCTGGAATGCGTGGGCGTAGCTACCCAACGGGCTGAAATCCTCGGCACTCCGAGGTCGTTCCGTGAAGCCTGTGGAGACACCAGGAGGATCCTGCGTTTCTGGACGGAGCTAGGCTGGCTAGACAACTAGCCGGCACACACATTTACGCAAAATGGCCCAACCTAGAGGCTAAATGCGGAAATTGGAGCCCATCACCATTACCATTATTATTAATTCCAAGGAATGTGAGACTTTAACTCAAGACAATAAGGACCATGACAGGTTTAGGAGCAACTATTAGTTCACGAACCAGTATCCGGCAGAAAAATATATAGTTTCAAGCTAAAATGAGACCTATGTGAAGGCAATAAGGTTCAATAAAGATAGTTTAACGGGTTTTGGTTCAAGTTTGATGCGCGTACCAATATCCGGTAGAAAATGTACGATTTTGCCGGGTACTAGGTCAAGTAGGGATTTATGAGTACCAATAGATGTGAAACGCAAAAATATTAACATTTTAATTAGATTCACCTCAACTTGTAGGTTATATCGCTAGATAATTCATTCAAATATTACAGTAATGTAATCCTGTTACCGTATCGTTATCCGCAGCTGTATGGAAAGCTCAACAATATGACGCGGTGACGTCCTAGTTCAGTAACTGAACTTTGTATTTTTGTAAAAAAATCCTATAACACAACTTTCAGGTCAAACAGTTTCGACGCTATTGGACTTTTTAGACAGTTTTACCATAGCATTTGTACAAAATATTACCAAGAATATGTTGCCATTAACAAACTTTAATGTAATATTGGTAGAATGGTGCACTGGTAGAAAAACTGACTAGTTACCGGATACTCGGACATTACCGAGAATACGTGCTTCTACCCTACTTACGGTTGCGAAAATAGGTAAACTGATGTCACCTGTGGTCATAAAGTTCGTTCGACACAGTGAAGCTGCACATATTTAAATCTATCCTGAAACTGGTGCTACTTTTGACGCAACTTTCACAAAAGCAAGCTAATCACGAAGGAAGAGTTGGAAATGTAACTAGATATCTGTGGGTTATATTATAAATGAAATGCCACCATTCACACGGCTTACAATATCGATTCCATAGATACAGAGTGCAATGTGGTCTCCGAAGGCTGCCTGATGCCAGTGCGCTGTGCGGACCATCGCGTGATAGTTTCCGATAAATCTTACCTTACTGATACCAGAGAAGTCGCTAATATTATTCTAAACATTAACATTATAATAAAAGACTGCAATTAATTGTGTAAAGTTGACGGTTTGATAGGTGTAATTATGGTGTCAGTGATACTTGGTATTGTAATTTGTATTATAATTAGCAATCAAAGTAATGTTTATGGTTATTTCATAGAGTTCACTCCTAGTACTTCGTTAGTCGTGGGAAGAAATCGATGTAGTACAGTTGAATAGTACAACACCGACTTACTGACTTATCTACTGTATAATACAGTAATGGCTGGATCGGAATCACTTTACATAACACATTGGGAAAACATTTACACAATAATTACGATAATGCCTACTATTTGCTTTCATCACACACATTACTTGGATACTTCTGTATTAATTCAAATTTCCTTAAATTAATCTTGCAAATCAGACAAATTTTCCAGCAGAAATATCTAGACAAGTGGTATTTACACGAGGCGATACGACACGACAATAATCAGTAACATTACACGGTCGTGGTTGTTTGTTGTGGAAACAGAGTGTCATTTAGCGCAGAGTTACGTCCCGTCCATCCATCCATCCACGATCGGTACAAATGGTTATAATGGTGGAAACAAACTCATTGTGTCGCCGCACAATGGCGGGTGCCCGCAGCCCACCAACAGTTTACTGAAGATAATGACAGGGCTGTCGAATACACTCTACAACTTTATTACTCTATTTTTGCGGAGTAGCTGTGATTAATATGAAAACAAACAGCAGACAATAATTATGGTGCAGAAGGTTTAAATAATACAGTCACTTAGCCAAAGTTCGTCACTACAGTGAAACCAACTTATCTGTGAATTGAAGGGAGGCGCTGTCGAACGCATCGGACCAATCTTTGGACGCAATTCGAGAGGTAGTAACTGACAGATGATTGACCACAAAGTACTTATGAATGACTTTTTAACATGGCGGCATTAGTTCCAATTTTCGCCACTTCACAGATAAGTTGGTAGCACTGTACTTATTGCATTATTATTTTATTAGCTAATGACATTATGAAATGTATGTAATGTCCATATTTCCCAACATGAGTAATGAATGATAAACTATAGCCCACTGAGTAAATAGTGACACTTTTAAAGTGTTAATGACACCTGTGGAGCGAGTAGCGCTCCGGGCGAGCGGCGTACCACGCGGCGGTGGCAGCCCTACTGTGTAGTGACCTCATTACGGCAACATGAGGTCAGCCGCCGCTTCCTGAAGGCACTCCGCTCCTCAAGATCAAGTTTAAGGCCTGTCCAAGAAACAATTTTATTGTATCTGTTTCTCATTACATTGCTAGGATTAATAGGATGATGGTACAGACACTACTGACTACTGTCTCAGTATGGTCTGCTGCATGTCGTCTGGTTAACCAAGCCGTGGTTTTATAAAGTAATGGCTGTTATACAGACCTCATTTAGTATGAATTTTCAAAAGCCTTAGTGCCTTTCTTAGTACTCCTCCACGCCTTTTATGAAAACTCTGTAGCTAATTTCATGCTTCTTTTTAGTCCATTGATTTACATAGGCATGATTTTTCTGTCAGTCAACGACAGTTAGCGTTATATTCCCGAGGCTAGTTCTGAAGGAGGAATGTGCGTCGAATCTTATATGTTTAATTAAGTAAGCCGCAACAGGCCTACATCCTAAACTACACATTTACGTATTGAAACTTCGGTTACACTGCGGTGCTTTAAGCATCAATTATTATTAAATATATACCTAATTATAACCAAGTGTTTCCACACATTTTACAATATCCTATCGCTGGGGAAAATTAATGACCATAAAACTTGCGAGCAAAAACTTATTGGCGATGTCAATAACCCATCAGTTTTTTGTCCATCAAGACGAATGCTACCTTTTTGCTATCCCAAGCAAATACTCCAGCTGACACTGACCAAAGAGACTAGTTGATAGAATTAAAAACTTCATTACCACATTAATTATGTTCGAGTTTAGTTCCTACTTGAATAATGACTGCAGTAGTAGCGCCAAGAGATGTGCGAGTTCAGTTCACGGCTTGTTCGTGACACATCATGGAGAACGCAGGTTTCTTAGCGATGTTTTCTTTCATCAAAGCAAGTGATAATACTTTCTAATACGCACAATATCTATACTAATATATAAGAGGAAAGATTTGATTTTTTGTTTGCATTGAATAGGCTCCGAAACTACTGAACCAATTTGAAAAATTCTTTCACTGTTAGAAAGCTACACTATTTGCGGTGAACATAGGCTATATTATATTTAAAAAAATTAGGGATCCTTACTAAAACTCCAATAATGTGTAAAAAATTACCTAAAATATTCTTTACATCGCGTGCGCTGCGAAAACTATTCATGATAGAACAAAAAAATGTTCTACAATATTAGAGAACATATCAATATCTACAAAAAACCTCGCGATACTATATGTCCAACTATTGTAGTTATGCCACTATAACCACTTTTTACATTTTAAAAGTTAATAAAAAAGCTGACCAAAATCAGACCATGATAGCTATACCTTCGTATTAATCCTTATCCAAATAAATAATTTCATATTCAAAACTATTCCAATACCTATTGATTACTTTTTAAATTACTCAAATCGAATATTCCATTCAGAAGATATTACGACTTCAGGAAAATAAATACCGCCGCCGCCGCCGCGCAATGACCAGTGTACTAGCCAAATCTCTGAAACTACTGAACGAATTTTAACAGGACTATTTAGGATATTGAAAAGACTTCAACTTAGCATTTAAGCTATTTTTTAGGGTTCCACACCAAAGAGTTCCTTAAGGACATTTTGTATGGAAAAATAAAATATGTCAGCTGATTTGTTTTAAATAATAAAAAAACGTTTACTCCGTACAAAAAGAGTAATATGCAATAACATGCATTTCTTAAATTTTACTTATATTACATGGAAAGGCCATAAAATGCCTTAAGTTATTTTTTTCATTAATTCACAACCCTATAACTGAATGGCAGGGCCGGCCCGTCCATATAGGCGAACTAGGCGACCGCCTAGGGCGCTGGGATTCGGGGGGCGCAAATCGACGGCATCGAAATTAGGAAAAAAAAATTTAATCGATGACAGTCTTACACAGAATATGAAGTATTTAAGGGAATTTTTAAGGAAGTCTTGATAGCGTTGAGGATATGCAGAATAAAACTTCCTAAGCTGTTCAAGAACCCTGTGTATATTTTTGTTTGTCATAGAGGCTAGATAGGAGTTGATGCAATGGAGTATGTGGAGAAATACAAAGTACCGACTATCCATACTTCCATACTAATATTATAAATGTGAAATTGTGTTTGTTTGCTTGTTTGTCCGTCTTTCACGTCGCAACGAAGCTGTTATATGGTAAGGTTTTTGTGTGTGGAGATAGTAAGGAGGGTAGAGAGTAACGTAGGCTACTTTTTACCGCGGTAAAACATCCCCAGCCATGGGAAGATCGATATTTTGATATTTGCTAGATATTTAGTTCCGGATGTTGTTAATAGATGCCGGTAGTAAAATTCATTTGCATTTCACGCTATCAAATGATACATGTAAATTACTTAAGTCATAGGCAACTAATTCTAACTAAGTAAAAGTAAGTAAGTAGGATTTGTAAAAAATCGATCTCTACCTCGGGCGAAGCTGCGGGCAAAAGCTAGTTGCCTATAAGAATATTACCGAATTATGTACAACTACTTATTTATAAGTACTATTATTTCTTCTGTGGTACAACAAGAAATAGCTAAAACAAACTCCCTACCTCTTGATTCCACTTTTGCTAAAATTAAGACGAGAATAAATAAATTTTATTAAAAAGGAATAAGTATGTAACAGTGCAAACCCATTTATAGCTAAAGCACATTTTCAATAGGTGAAAATATTTTTAATTATGTTCCATTGTAGACCTAAAATTTCCTTCTATTCTTCTAATCTAAAATTAATATCAGTTAAAATTTGTTTTCACTTTTCACTAGACAAAACGTGTTTGACAAAATAGCTTTTTTATTGAGATCAATCATTTTGTGTTCATTTATTAAGCCATCTTACGCGTGTTTTCCATCCATCCATCCATCAGCCCTTGGAGGTATATTGTTGGACAAAGTCCTCCCCTAAGTTGCGCTACACCGACCGGTCCTGAGCTTTCTGAATCCAGTGGATGCCCGCTGTCTTCTTCAGTTCACCGGGTCGGGGGGGCGTCCTATGCTCCTTTTTCCGAGACGTGGGTGCCATTCGAAGACCTTTCTTCTCCAACTATTATCGGTCCTTCGATCTGTGCCCTGCCCATTGCAACTTCAGCCGGCTTATGTCGCGATCACGTAGAGACATACAGAGCATAGTTCGCTGTGCGACTCTGAACTTGTGGAGTACTATTGTCAAGCATCACGTCCCGGAGCCGTATATCATCACTGGCGAAAGTATTTTTTACGATAATATAAGACGCAGTTTCCCAAACGAACCAATCCAACTTGTCCCAGGTATTCGTCTACTACATCGAGAGCAGCGCCGCCGCGCCGTCAACAACAACTGGTACGGGTGTGGCATTGTACCAAGTTTCTCCATGTAACCTACCCGGATTACTATATCATCGGCATTTAGTAGGTGTGTGATGTATTCGCCGTTGATGTTAATGCCCCGTAGTTTCCTCTCCGTCAGCTTGAACACGTCTTCCAACGCAGCGGCGATCAGTTTTGGGGATATGACATCCCCTTTCCTATCACCTCTCTGCAGTTGGATGGAATTCGTTGCTGCGTCGTGTATTCTGACGGACATGGTGGCTGATGTGTACAAACACTAACACCTCGATATACCAGTAGTCAATCCGGCACCGCTGAAGATAATTTATTACCACCCAGGTCTCGATAGAATCAAAGACTTTCTCATAGTCCACATCGACAACACATAACGGCAGATTACAATAATCGGTATTTTGTATAATCTGCCTCAGTGTGTGTATATATGTATATGGGTCTATGGTGCTGAAGCCTTTACGGAATCCCGCTTGTTTGGAAGACTGGAAGTTGTCAAGCATGCATGCAATGCGATTTGTAAGCACCCTCGAAGACAGTCTGTAAACGTGGCTCAGAAATGCAATGGGCTTGTAGATCTTTAAAAGGACTTTATCGCCCTTCTTAAAGAACCAAGTCACCACATTTCTGCTCCACGTTTCCGGAGTATTTCAAGTATTGATGACGGAATCGAATAGTTTTCGGAGCGCCACTAGGAGGGGTTACTCTCCAGCTCTTACCAGTTCGGCGGTGATTCCATCATCTTCCAGTGTCTTGTTGTTTTTAAGCTATTTGAGAGCTTCTCTAATCTCATACAGACTGATGTCTGGGATATCCTCTTTGTAGTATCGGATCAGTTTAGCTCGTTTGTCGCTTTTCTCACGGGGAGTTGGAGCTTGCGAGAAGGCATACGACCGTCCTTAGTATCTCTCAGGTTCACTCAGAACTTCGGGTTTCGACGAAACCATGGTGCCGCATACGGTCTTCAAATTCATAAACTGACTTTGTCCAATAGACAGATAACTGGCGAACACTTTGGAGCCCTGGCTTCGCACAGTTGTGTTTTTTGCACGATTTGCGTTGTATTTTTGCAAATATCGTTGCCTGCACTTTAGGATCGTCGATCCCTCATAAGACCGAGAGTTTGTTCTGAGAGAACTTGAAATCAAACTAACCCTGGGGTCGATCTTGAAATGCTTCGACCCTACTTTGACGATACTAATTGATCAATACTAATTTGACGCAGATATACAGTATTGTTTTGGTGCTGACACTAATTCATTGCTACTATTTTGCAGACTTTTTCTAGTTCTTACAAAGTTGCGCAGTAAAACTAGTTTTAACTGGTGAAAACACATTTTAGTTAAAAAAATGGGTCTTTAACATGTTAGGTATTTTATCTTGTTTATGTAATAATTATGATTAACAATTACACACTTTATTTGTTTACATTATAAATTGGTCACAAAATTTTCTTAAGGGGGCGCCGTTTTAGTTTTTCGCCTAGGGCGCCAGAAATGCTCGGGCCGGCCCTGCTGAATGGATATATTCTATTTTCTTATTTTGTTTTCAAGAGCATGTTTTTTGCGTATCTATGTCCTCCAATATAATTTCAGCATTTCATTAATTTCACCTTGAAAGTGGTGGAAAAACGCAAATTAATTCTGTAACCCGATATTCAACAAATTCAGGTAATTTTTTTGTATGTTCCTTAAGGCCCTCGGAAGTTACTTAAATCAGTTGATTACATTTTTTAAAACTGCATTGGATCACATGCCATCTGATAGTTATAAAACTGTAATCAGAGCTGATAAAACTCCCGTAGGACAACATGCAAGACGTTTCAATGCACCAAAATTTATGAAGTTGCCATTGTAATGGTTGGAGAAAATCTGGAAGCCCGTGATATTGATTTACATCGCAGAAATGATCAGGAAGGCTATTCAGATTTGTAACTTGACAGCGGAGTTTCAAAATTGACGTTCGAGTTCTAGGATCACTTCACTTCGCAAGTGCGTACTAGATGATTAGATAATGACATATCAATACGATGCAAGTTCGCTTTTGTTTTGTAACTTGACAGCGGAATACACGATGAGTTTCTAAATTGAAGTAAGAGTTCGAGACTCCCTTCACCTCGCAAGTGCGTGCCAGATGATTAGAGAATCACATATCAAGATCTCGGACTCAAACTTCAATTTTGAAACTCATCGCGGATTCCGCTGTCAAGTTCAAATTCAAATTCAAATTCAAAATCATTTATTCATGTAGGTATCATTGATACACTTATGCACGTCATTTTTTTAATTTACCAGCTTTTCGGAAAGGTGCTTTGTCATGGAGGAGAAGAAAAGCCGAAAGAAACTCCTCAGCACATCTTTTAAAAATAAAATACATTGGTATATTTCTTACAAAGAAGTATCACTAGCCTGTACGGAACTGGTTGCAGATCTGGTCATTTCCATGCGTCTTTGTCATTTATGTACTCATCTACAGTATAGTAGCCTTTGCCTAAAAGTTGAGATTTTACATGTTTCTTAAATAATTCCACTGGCAAATCACGTATTAACTTTGGGATTTTATTATAGAACTGTACACCACGGCCCATAAAAGATCGCTTCACTTTAGAAAGACGGTAAGATGGCGTTACTAACTGGTGCATTTTTCTTGTTTGGCGATTAGTGATATCAAAATTTTGTTTATACGCGCTTATATTATTCCGTATAAAAACCACGTTACTATAGATATATTGTGAGGCTACTGTAAGTATACCTATTTCTTTGAACTTGTCACGCAAAGTTTCACGAGATCTAAGTTTATAAATAGCCCTAATAGCTCTTTTTTGTAGTATGAAAATTTGTTCTATACTGGCTGCTTTGCCCCACAGCAAGATGGCATATGACATAATACTGTGAAAATATGCAAAATATTGAATTTTGTTGGTCAATTTGAATTTGAATTTGAATGTCGGGCGGATGACAATTCTTCCAGCAACATATTATATTGGAAGTCCTCGGCATATGCATGAATACGCTCAAAATGCCATGACATATGTATCTTTGTTATTATGGCACTGCAGATTTATTTATCACATTCACATGCAGTCTTTAGTGAATAGAAATCAAACAGGAGTTTTTACCTGGCCAATCACCGATTGATCGCCATGATATTAGGTACTGCACGAGTCTTCCGACTAAAGTTGAAATCTTTAATGGATTTAATTGTAAAACACAGTGTATTTGGTGAGACGTTACACGCTGCGAGCAGGTTGCCTCATGCTCATAATCATGATTTGGCTAATTGAGAAAATAAAGTTGATACCAAACGAAATTGATCAAATCATATCTACTGAAATTCCTGATGTAGGTATAAGTCAATCCAGGATTGCATGAAGTTGTTATTAAAAACATGATTCATGGCCCATGTGGAAATCTCAATTCAAATTCACCATGTATGGTAGATGGTCAATTTTCGAAACGGTGTCCACGGGAATTAGTGACAGAAACAATTAACGGGAACGATGGCTATCGTCGCCGATTGACGGCAGATAATGAAAGATCAACAGTTGTAAAAGTAAATCAACAAAATAAATCACAGAGTCAGTCTTTAAGTATACGTATTTGCGGCGTTAATCTGGAAAACCCATGCTTCTCTCATGGATAGTTGTATGTTGCCTGCTCCCGCGTTAGGCTACGTTCACACGGCGTCCATTCGATTCCATTTTTTCCGGTATACGATTTCCCCGTATACGGGCAGTCGTTCACACGACAACACGATTTTAACGTTAACGTTTATATCGAATGGAAAGCAGCCAGTTGTTTAGTGCGGAAACTATTGATGATAGAACAAAAAATGTTTTACAATATTAGAGAACATATCAATATCTACAAAAAACCTCGCGATACTATATGTCCAACTATTGTCGTTATGTCACTATAACCACTTTTTACATTTTAACAGTTAATAAAAAAGATGACTAAAATCAGATCATGAAAACCATACCTTCGTATTAATCCTTATCCAAATAAATCATTTCATACTCAAAACTGTTTCAATACCTATAGATAACTTTTTGAACTACTCAAATCGGACATTCCATTCAGAAGATAATACAAAAGGAAAACAAACACCGCCGCCACCGCCGCGGCCACGCAATGACCAGTGTGGCCCCACGCAAAGCAACTGTAGCGTAGTCCTTTATTTACTAAAGCAATAAAATGTAAATAGATGTATGTATGTACAAAAATGTAAAAAGAGGAATCTAAAAAAAATAGTTCAAGTAAAAAAATAAACCCATTACAAATAAATTAATTGAGTAAAATGTATATGTTATAAAAATAAAAATAGGTTGGCAAGTACAAATTTAAAATTTAAAGAAAAAACACATACCTATGTCCTTTAAAAAGATAATAAATAAAAACAAATAATAAATAATAACGTTTCACACTCATAGCCCCACACTAGGATTCCCTGTGTCGTGGGTGCCATGGATAACACACTAGACAAGGACATTCACACCCAGACCGAGAACAGAAATTGAAATTCATCATTCTAATTTCCGCTTTGCTGGGAATCGAACACAGGACCCTTGGCGCGGTGATCCGGCATGGTAGCCATCGTGCCACACGGGTCGTCAAAACATAAAATTATAAATATATCTCTAAATGTTTAAAAATAAAATTACACCCGAGCAAAGCCGGGGCGGGCTGCTAGTACTTTAATAAATTAGTGGGGAGTACAAGATTCGAACCCAGACCTCTCTGTACGAGATAGAACTGCTAGTATTGCTGCACTATTTATTAGCCGTTTAGAAATTATGCCTCACGTCAATCACGTCACATGACATGGAAATAACAAAATGAGTAACGTAATTCGGAGATAATGTAGATTCGCCATAATGTGATGCTCCATATCGGATCGCATCATTCGCATTAATTCGCAACACATTATTTAGATACATTATGTTTATTTCCTATGTTGACGTTCTTGTTCGAGCTACGAGTACATCGGAATACCGACGTAGCTTGTTTTAGTTTATTAGGTACATAATTGTAGTGACCCTGATACTGAATATTAATTATTCCACATTATGTTTGTTTAAAGAACATAAATATGGATATCAGATATAACTATAGGTACCTACTTACCATAAATACCATAGTGGTTTCAAATTATAATTTTGTAGATTTAAATGACTGTTTAAATGATTTGTTAATTGCGTAATTAACAACACGATTTATAGGTATTATTAACAGTCAATCAAAAATAAATTAAAACAATTTAAGAAATGATTTGTGTAAGAAAAACACAATGTCGTCTTAGTTAAGGTTCCACGTAATTGATTTGACAATGTAGGCACCTGCTGCTTTATTACTGTCGTTAATTGAGTTTAATTCACTAATCCCTCTGTTGCAATACTTGCAAATCTTGCAATACTTAGCTAAACTTAATAACTGGTCCGGTCATAATACTAACCAGGAGCGTAGCTACCGCTGTATCAGCCGTATCAATTATACGGGGTCCCCAGCGTATAGGGGCCCCCACTAACACTCCCAAAAAAAGGCTCGCCAGCGGCCTACGACCGCTACAGTTGGCACTCTTTTTTATATTTGACAGCTAACATCGAAGGGGCCCCACAACAAATATTGATATGGGGCCTCCTTAGAGCTAGCTACGCCACTGATACTAACATAATATAGGTAGGTCGATCTTCAACAGTGTATCAACTATACTCAGGAGTCGCGCACTCACTTAGTAAGAGTTTATTCACTTTTGACTTCAAGACTTTACGGTACAAGGAATACTGAAAGCGCCTCTCCGTTTTTCTCGAGGGCCTCGCCACATCCAGCTAGTGGAACACTGGAAGCTAGTGGACCTGTTTTAGTATAACCCGTAGTGTCGCGATGTCGGTCGCTCGAGATCGCTGCCCTGGGTGTGACATGAGGGTCATGAGGCGCATGATTGACCAAAATATTTTCTGTGTAGGTTTCCTGATCGACTTCATCAGCGGGCCGGTGTCGGTGGGGTTCACGTCGGCCGCCGCCATCATCATCGCCACCACGCAGGTCAAGGACATGCTGGGGCTCAGCTTCCCCGGGGGGAAGTTCCTGCAGGTACCACACCCACACCCACACACTCCAACACCCACTACATTTACCTTAGCTACAGTGTAGTAAGTAACAATGGTGGAGTCCGGAAATCTCATGCGGAGGGTCTAAATGGCCAAAATTGTTCTTACGTAATTAAATAATGGCCCATTATTTATTTAACTATATTTTTTTACTATTTATTATTAGGTAGCTACTCAATTCAAAACCAGCTCAACTCACATACCCTGTGGTCTTTTTTCTACATTTAGGTATTGTACGTATACATTTGGATATTTAGGTCTCTATATTTTGCTGTTAAATATTTTTAATTATATTTATTTAGTTTTCGTTCAGCAACTCAACATTTTATTGCAATAATAAAATCTGTTACACTTCGTGTGTTCAGTTACCAAAGCAGAACACGCTGAAATATAAAATAAAATTATAAATTTAAATGTTTTCCGCAATTCTGTAGTGTAGGTAACACATAAAACCTGCAAATAGATACCTATACATATCTTACCTAGTGTATGCAGATTACATTTTAATTAGTTACTTCCTGGACTATTATTGTTTAAAGACCTGCTTACATTTTGACGACAAGAAAAGAAATTTAATTTAATTTACAAATTACAGTAATATTATTGCTAAATTACCTACGTACAAAATTATTACAACATATAATGCACCGACTGACAGTTATTTTGTATGTAATTACGCAATTCAATCAACTTATATATGTTACCGGATATCTGTATAATGCAGGTATTCAGCACAATCCCTAGGTAATGTGTATAATACCTGGGTCGTTTTGGCAATGTGTTAAATGATATTAATATTATTCACCATTACATACTTTACCTAGGTAATGTATACGTTTCCCATCTACTGTACAGAATACCTGCAGGTCCACCGGCAATGAATAAAATTAATAGATTTGGGTATGTGTAGTCAACTTGGTTGTAGGTTGGAATTAAGAATTTACTTATATGAAATGAAAATGAAATGAAATGAAATTTTTATACATTTTAAATTAATGCTTGACCGAAATCCCACTTGATGGTAAGGGGAGATGCAGTCTAATGGCTCCTACACACTATGCCGCCATCATCCCGCGCGGTATGAAGCCATGGCGACATATTTTGCGGATATCTTGCCGGCAGCATGTGCCGCAGAAATCGGCTCAGTGCCGGATAGCAACATCAGTCTTGTATAACGCATGGTGATGATGATACATGTGCACGTTTTGTTTGTTTAACTCACTCTATTATTAAAATGCCTGCCCTCACGTCTCGCCGCGTTTTGCCATTCTGTTCAAGGCCAGAACGCAGGGATATGAAACTAACCACGTATAGATTGGAACTAACTTTTTTACTAAGTTCTTCCAATCCATACACGAGCAGTACGCAAATAATCGCGTATACTTCGTAGAAGACGTAGAAGTATATCTTGTTCCATAATGTACAGCGCCATTACGCATACGGACTAATCGTGTGTGTATCGGAACCTCCGTGACAGGGGGAGTGGGGGGCGGATAATTTTTCAAAATTGGTGAGAGAACCGACTTAGTCAACCCCGACCCCACGTGGTACTAGTCTGCCCTACCCCTAGAGTGAATGTGAACCCCGGAGGCGCGGAGGGAGAGCAGCCCCCGCCCGCTGTAACAAACTGCAGGCACCATGTGAGCCGAAGCGGCTGAGGCTGGTCGCCGCAGGCGACCAAAAAGCCGAAGCTGCGTAGGCGAGCATGGAGTGCCTGCAGTTTGTTACGCAAGGGCGGAGGGGCTGCACTTCCCGTAGCGCCGGAGACGTTTGGAAGCCTGTTTGTGTATCAAAAACCCCTAAATTCTCCCTAAAAGTGCATATAATGCAACTTTGTAAATATAATGATTTTTAATTTTACTTTACTTAATACATCATTTGGTAAACAATATACAACTAAATGAATGAGTTGGCCTTTTGAAAAGTGTCATTATAAAAGGCAGACCAAACGTACAGTTGGCAACTGTTAGGTTGGGAAATAAAACAACATTATGTGATAAGTTGGCAAATGATTATTCGGCGAAATAAAACTCTGCGAAACGTTAGTTGGCAAGTGATAATCTGCCAAACAATATTCGGTGAAAAGGCAGAGATCCCGAAGTGTAGTATAGTTTGGAACGAAGAAGGACACCATCTACGATACAAAATATACACGATCAATACGCAAAATTCGTGTATGCATTGTAACAATAAATTTAAAAACAGCCTTACAATATATACGCGAGCAGTTTCCGATCGCTGCGTTCTAGCGTTATATAGAAGGAAAAGACGCCGTCTCGCCCCTCTCCCACTTGCTTGTTTTTGTCTTTTACACACATTACCAACTACGCATGGAGTATAGTATAGAATGCCTGGGTGAAGTATGAAATAAATAATATTCAAAGCGTTACCTGAACGTTTTAGATATTCTATAGATTGCCTAGGTATTGTATAGACTGCTGAATTTTACAGATATCCGGTAACATATACACTCATAATTGAATGCAATTACAGCTGTTGTATTATTGTTTTTGTTGATCTCACGACAAATCAAATTGTTTCCGCACAGTTTGTCAACAATTTTTTATTGAGAATACCTCTTTATATCAACAATTTATTGCTAGCAAAACCTGACACAAACATTCCAGTTCCCGCATAACATTTGAATAAAATTAATGTAATGTAAGATATATGAATTACCTAGTTACAATGAACCTATAATATAAAATATCAACCTAATTGTTTTCAGGATGAATCAAATGTCAGAAAAAAAAATCAATTAGGTTCTTAAAATTGAAAAAATAAGTCGTGCAACATGGTGACAATACTGACAATGATACAAACGACAAGTTCAGTTTATCTCTAGACTTTCTATCGGCCTTCACTGCTTCACATTTAATTGAAATGCAGTTTTTTACTTAAGTAGATACCTACTTTACTTTTTAATAGTAGAATAATAAGTGTGCTTTCGTATGTCTTGGACCTACGAATATAACAATCTTTATGAAAATCCTTTTGAATACAAACTTTAACTCATAATATGACGACCCGTGTGGCGCAATGGTTACCATGCCGGATCGCCGCACCAAGGGGCCTGGGTTCGATTCCCAGCAGGGCGGAGGTTTGGATGATGGGTTTGTATTTCTGTTCTCGGTCTGGGTGTGAATGTCCTTGTCTATATAGTGTGTTGTCCATGGCACCCACGACACAGGGAATCCTAGTGTGGGGCTATGAGTGTGAAGCATTATTTAAAAACATGAATGTTTCAGGTGTGGACAGGAATGTACCAGCACATCGGGGAGACGCGGCTGTGGGACACGGTGCTGGGCGTGTCCTGCATCGTGGTGCTGCTACTGCTCAGGGTAACCATCTTCACACTCACTTTTTGCGGTCCATACATGTCACTAATACAATTTAAAAAGCTCCTCACAAACATATGCCGTTAAGTAGTGCGATTTGCATTTAAGGCGAGAGTTTCCGCCCGTTGTAAGCATTTTGTTCGCCATCCTCCCCTCCCGTTCCGACGAGTCCAATCACGTCCAATGCGCGCCGTGTTATCTATGAAAGCCGAACTTGCGCCATTTTGGCTAATGAACCTTAAAACCAGTAGGTTCAATATGTATTCGGCAATTTGTCGGTGTGCGGCCACTTGACGGATTTCGATTCCCAAACCGTGCTCAAACTAAAGATAATAGGATTTATCCATGAAATAATAGTAAAGCGAAGTCAACATAAAGCCTCGTCGAGGGAGATAAATCGGCAGGATACGGCAACCGACCGTACAATCAGTTGTCACGCTTCGTAAATCACTTAATATTTGCATTCAGCGTACAATTACAGAATTCCATGCCACGACGCAATTCTTGACTGTTGATAATTACGTATAATGGTGAGGTTAGCAAATAATGGTGCCGACCACGACATTGTGATTACACGATTAAAACTGGGTAATGCAGACGAACACTTAGCAGGTTGTCTGATGAGAAAACTGTAAAAAATCTAAAATTACTAATTATTATTAAATTAGCCCGGCTCTCTTGCAATAAGTATTTCTTATTTGTCCGTGGCCTGCTTGCCTACATATAAAATTATAGCATAACAATTAAAATAAAAATTGCATGATGAATAAAAATTGAATGGTATCGTATCGTTTCAGAAAGTGAAAGACATCAAGGTGGGTTCGGAGCGGTCCCCGGGCGAGGGCGAGGGTGTGGGCGAGGGGGGGGAGGCGGGCTCGCGGCTCGGCGCCTTCGTGGGGCAGGCGCTGTGGTTCCTGTCCACCACCAGGAACATCCTGGTCGTGCTCTTCTGTGCTGCCTTAGCGTATTACTTCGATACGCAGAAGCAGACGCCGTTTATACTCACCGGTGAGTTGGGAGGGTTCTTAGTGTTCTTACTGTTATTAGACTAAAGCCTTTTAAGTGGTACCTACTTATTTTGTATATTTAACGTACCAACTCAGAGTCACTAACGGTTACTTTAATGGCTCCTTAGTAAAGAATTACCACACAAGTTCTGTACTAAGGAATGATTTAAATAACCCTTAGTGACTCTGAGTTGGGGCGTCTGTTACTCGTAACAATGATTAGTGCTCCTAAAGTTTCTCGTTTCTCTCATACGACGCCGACCACTTAGGATCAGAATGTGGCTAGTCTCTTAGAATAATAATAAACGCTAGTCTGCATTAAGGCGATGTAAACGAAAGATATATTATGAATGCCCAAGGACTCTTGAATTTTCATGGTCCGCAGGCGAGGTGAAGCCGGGGCTGCCGCAGCTGTCGGCGCCGCCGTTCTCGGCCACGGTGGGCAACCACACCTACACCTTCATGGAGATGGCGTCCACGCTGGGCTCCGCCATCTTCGTGGTGCCGCTGCTCTCCATCCTCGAGAACATCGCGCTGGCCAAGGTGTTCTGTGAGTATCGACCTCACCCACACCTCACCTCAACTGAAGTGCGACGAGAATATTATCCAAACTCTGAGGACAAGTTGGGTGCCAGAATCCCGGTCTAAGATATGCAATGAGAAATAGTTATAAGTAGAAAATGAAGCCAATTGAAGGCTCGTCCGCAGAAGATTATATTTTCACTGCAACACTGCAATGGAAGGTTCACTTTGCGGTTAGAATCTGCAGACTCTTCAGTGTTCATCGTTGTGTCACATTGCCGCTACAATATCTTATCAGCTGAAATGCATTGCTGCATCACAAAGCTACTAATGACTTTGATTTAGAAAAGTTTTGTCAACGGTTGCCAAACAACCTAATGGGGTTGCACATCATGTTAGATTATATCGTCATATGTGTGTGTGTGCAGCGGAGGGCAAGTACGTGGACGCGACGCAGGAGATGGTGGCGCTGGGCGTGTGCAACGTGCTGTCGTCGCTGGTGGAGTCCATGCCGGTGTCGGGCGCGCTGTCCCGCGGCGCCGTCAACCACGCGTCGGGCGTGGCCACGCCGGCCGGCGGCCTCTACACCGGCGCGCTCGTGCTGCTCGCGCTACAGGTACCACTACACACCACACACAGCTACACCACACACTTCTAACATCTTCTTGTTCCTTTCTTTTCCTTCTCTCCTTCTTGGTGCACACAAATAACTGATGCCTTTGGTGTCGCTGATGTCCATGGACGACGATAGCCACTACCGGCTACCATCAGGTGGATCGTCTGCTGCAATGGTTTGTTGGCTTTTTACGGCATTACGTCGCGCTGCATATAGGTACACGCTGTCTTTATTGTTATACAAGCCAGCGCTTTTTCTACCTTCTTGATTATTTGTTTTGTTACATAAATATAGGCTAAGTATTTTATCGTATTTTTCCAGTATTTCACTCCATACTTCTACTACATCCCAAAAGCGTCGCTGGCAGCGGTCATCATCGCTGCCGTCGTCTTCATGATGGAGCTTCACGTCTTCAAACCAATTTGGAGGACGAAAAGTGAGTTCCCCATACAAAAACCATGAAAGTAAAACTAATAGTTCATCAGTTAACGCTAGTCTACTCGTAGGCACTTTTTCTTATGTAAACTACTGTGGATGCTGTTGCCCGTGGACATCAGCAACACCAAAGGCGGCCAAAAAGAAGAGATAAGTAGGTAAATACAGACTCTCAATAAGAACAAGAGGGTGGTAGCCAGTTAGGCTTCACGCAAATACAATAATACCTACTTATAACTTAATTAAACATACCAATAATATGGGTAATATATCAAAGCCGTTCACAACGACAAAAGTTGTAAGGAGATGCCAGGTGCCTTAAATTGTCCAAGTAGCTAGTGAAACTTGATGTTTAAGTTAAGTCTCCTGCTGGTGTGTAATGTGACTGTGTGGTGTCGTTGTAGAGCTGGACATAATCCCGGCGGTGGTGACGTTCGCGGCGTGCCTGCTGACGCGGCTGGAGCTCGGCATCGTGATCGGCATCGCCGTCAACCTGGTGTTCCTGCTGTACGCGTCCGCGCGGCCCTCCGTGCGCGTGGCGCGCGCCGTGTCGCCGGACGGCGTGGCGCACGTGGTGGCCACCGTGGACCGCGCGCTCGCCTTCCCCTCCGCCGAGTTCGTGCGGCGCGCGCTGCGCAAGGCGGCCGACCCGCGCCTGCCGCTCGTGCTCGACGCCAGCCACGTGCAGGCCGCTGACTTCACCGCCGCCAAGGTACCCACACTACCCCCACACACACACACACTGCGCTCTACCTGACTTCACCTTCGTTCCACCTTCTAAGGCCACATGCGATGCAAATTGTAGCTGTTGTTTGCGATTCAGAGGTAGTACGGAATAAAAGCGTCCAGTGTGGCGTTTCCTGGCTTAGTCATAAGGATAACCATGCTAACCAAGCCACAAGCCAACTAACCTTTGATTTAGGCAATAGAGCTATCGATAGGCGATAGTTCATAATGTTACGTACGATGTTGTGTAATTAGCAAGTAGAGTGTGTTTATAATGACACGTGTAATTGTGTAGGGCATCAAGGCGCTGATCGAGGATTTCCACGCGCGCGGGCAGACCATCATCTTCTACAACGTGAAGCCGTCCATCGCGGCCGTGTTCCGCGGCGTGCGCCCGCGCGAGTTCCTGCACTGCGCCTGCCGCGCCGAGCTCGACCGGCTGCTGCTGCGCGCGCAGCGCCGACACGCCGCCAAGCAGCCGCCGCCCTGGTGAGACACCACCACACCCCCCCCCCCCCCCCCTCCCCACACACACACACACACACACAGCTCGTTGTAACACCAACACTGAAACCTGCGTCTCATATAATCGTAGTCCAAAGTTATCATCTTTACGTGATCTTTACCTTCCCGGTCTACTTTCTCGATTTCGACCTGTGTATTTCATACAACATCAGTCTGTCAAATGTTACCTACATCCTATTACAAAATATTATTAATGAATTCACCGGTTTTTCTGGCTCGAAAATGTCGAAGAATTGTTAATACAGATTTGTTGTTGTATGCACTGGACTGCATTACAATAAGGCAATCCATGATAAGGACGCGCCTCGTCCCTCGAGCCACAATACAATCAATACAATCTGTACCGACCTCACCCCAGTCACCTGCTATACATTTTAATTTCTCCTTGCAGAGCCATGACGACCACATTTTTGTTAAAATGTGCAACGTGATCTCCCCTGCAGTCCGGCCGACAGTCACGATCAAGCAAAAATGTACCCTATTGCGTAACGTTAAGGTCATTTCGGTGCTAATGTACATTCCGCGCATCGCCCACGCCATTCTGTAGGTAGCAAGCTGCAATGTAATTATCATCACAAACTGTAAACTAAGATTTATGCTAGGGACATAGGATATATTTTTGCATGACTCCGACCGGCCCTGGATCCGGTAGCGTAGGTATCGTTAGGCTACGGTAGTGTACACTATGTATTTATATTGTAACATTGAGTAGTGCGTAAGGACTAGGCTAGTGATGTAGTGAAGTAGAGAAGTAGTGACGTAGACGTGCGCGACGAGCGAATGTGACAGTCAAGAGTGAATCTCATGTTTTGATGAAAATAAATCAGTCCAAACTTTTCTGTAGTTTATGATTCGACCAGCACCGGCGTGGTCGTTAAACATCCCAGGTACATATATGTATATACATATAATATCCCACCCTATATCATTATTTTTAAGTAGAAGTACAGAAATTAAGCCAAAGTCGATATCTCATGAGCTTTGACGCGACACACTGTTCACAAACCGTAGTTGTCTATGGGACTCTGTTTCTTTGCCGAATCCATAGCTTGCTGCGTTTTACCACAATAAAGCCGTAATATAATTACTTATTACTATTTAATTTAGTAAGGGTGTAAATAAAAGGCAGCGTGGGAGATAATCAAATGTATTCATTTAGTTGACACGCCGCGCCGCGGGGCCGCACAGCGCCCGCGGCCACTTACACCACGGAATTACTATTACGTACATTACATTACATTACAATACATTACAACATTACAACGTATCGCCACAGTCTCGCCTCTGCACGGACAGACAATGAACGTGTGAAGCTTCCGCTAATCTCTATATGGCAATTTGCGATCAACGATCATCACCTGTGATGTGCGCGTCAGTCGACAGCTCATTGTCCGTTCGACACAACCTGTCGCCAGTCGACCTACACTTACACCTAGACCTAGACACATATAATTGTATAATATTACACGTACATTAAAGAATTCAAACTAAACAACCGCGACGGGATGCCGTAGCACCAATCACCATCGCCTCCAACGAAACATTGAGCAGGAGACGACTCGTCTCCGACAGGTCCTCAACCTTCTACCAAAACTGAGCGGAGAAACTTGTAAATTTAAAATTTAGAAGTGAACAACTTGACGTGGAGGAAGACGACGTCTAGGCCGCACGCACCCACACTACCTACAGCCTACACGCGGGTAAATTGAGCTTAACAATTACGAGTATATAGAGTGCCTCGGACGCACTGCACATCCAATTCAACTACATCCAAACACCGATTTATTTTAAACCGTATTTAATACACAATAAAGTTTAGTTTACGACGGCGCGGCGACAGCTCCGCCCCCACTCACAGTGAGGAGAGCGCTCGCCGCACCCACACACCCACACCCACTCCTACCAACTACTACGATATGACACGTTACACTGTTGTTCAACATATTTGCACTTGGCGCCTCGTTCCGAGTCAACAATTAAAACTACTTAAACATAATCATTTGAATGGGGACTTAATTAAACTATTAATAAACTAAGCAGTATACAGACGGCTAGTGGCGTACAGACTAGCTAACCGATTTTTGCACTAGGACACTAGAAAATATAACACGCGGCGACGCCCTTACAGAGTATTGCACTTTGGCGGGTTCGGGCGCCGCCGCACCGCCGCACCGCCGCGCCGCCGCGCCGCTCCATACCTTACTTGTAAAATATAAATGCAATCGAATCTCGTCGACGTGATGTGTACGTGTCATGTGCGGGCTCGCCGCTCCCACAACGCTCTGGGCAGAGATCGGGCGGACTCAGTAGCAGTAGGTAGTTAACAAACACGCAAGTCCTTAAGTTTAAGCGTTGTCGAAGCGAAACGAGCCCTAAGCGCTCCTACCTTCTATCTCACCATCCTTTCCTCTCTTCCTCCTCACCGCTCACTCAAAAGAGCGTAATACATACATACATAGTAACAAATACATACTTATTCTACGAGTATAATGTAGGTTCCCGCCCGCACCGGGGCGTACCGGGGCACACCGGGCCGCACCGGGGCCGCGCCGGGGCCGGTACAGCACGACAACCAACAACCTAACACCACCGGTTACAATCTCGCGATAACGGCGAGTGCACCGACCGCGGACCTTCCAATTCAATTGATTATTAATATGAATGAAGATTGAATGAATCGTATGATGATGACAAGTACGTATAGGTACAATAGAGCCTCGATTATCCGGACTTCAGTTATACAGATTCGCGATTATCAGCCTATGATGATTATAAGCCTCGAACAAATAAGTCACGTCAAATGACAATTACCAAATACTTTAACTCTTTAAGGTTGCAGTATTTATTAATTTCAGTATTAACTAATATATTTTTTTGATAAAAAGTTTATTTTACTTTTGTGGTTTTTAAAAATTATCTAACAGTATGTATTATGCTATTATCTGTCGTGTACAAAAACCGCTTTGCTTCATACATTCGATCATCCGGATTTTCGATTATCTGAATGCCTGATGACAACATTTATTACGGTTGATCGAGGCTCTGCTGTACGTATAACTAAGATGATGAGGAAATGTTGAGAAGGAAGCAATTCACAGCCGCTACAAATGATGCTTGGGTAAATCTTCTTTTTGTAAGTATATTCCGTCGTAACACGTCTGAGGTCCCGCGGTCCGCCTCAATATAAAACCGATTTAAAAGCGCTCGAGAGCCATCTTAAGTAAACGTTGAGCTGGAACACGGCGCGCCGCGGGCCCGGCCATACTGGCAAGTAGTAGGTAGTATCGTTACAAAAAGTTGCACAATAAAAAAAAAACATCGAAATAATACTGATATAAAATGTTAGTTCATTGGACGCGTTACCAGGAGCGCGGTCGTAACTATACTGTCATGTGGGCAGCTACGGGCTATGGCAGCCAGGAAACAAGCAGGCCCGCGTATAGTAATACAAAAGTATAGTGCGCGCCGCGGAAGATAAATCGTTAAAAGTAAATAGAACAGTCGAAATATGGCAGTGACTGCGCCCGGCGCCGCTCGCGAGCCTCAACTACACTACGCTACTATATAGTTGATCATAATATACCTTACATCTTACACATACATCTACCATACGTATTGTACGAAGACCGTATGAACCTGTCACAGTCGGCACCCTTTACGTCCAGTATATCTGGTGGAATATTGAAGGGTTAAAATAGCGAGTTGTAAACTTGGATATTGCACCTCAGCAACATCGGATATCAAGTAACTTGATCAAGTAAGTTAAGCATCACCCAGTCATGTCATAACAGATTCGTACGGCCCATCGCAGTACAATGGAAAAATACTCTATAAGGATAGACGGCGGCGTTCAGCGACCGCCGGATGTTCTGACTGGTACGTGCGTCGCGCGGGACGTGCGCGGGGGGTGGGGGGGGGTCCGGCTCCGGGCAACCTCAGTACTTGAGCAGCTCGTCGTCCAGGTCCGTGAGCGCCAGTTTACTGTCTATCACTGGAACATAACACGATCACGGTTAACACTTGCACCTGCCAACAGTAAATTAAACAAATAAAAATATGTTAACGGACGTGTGTGTGTGTGTGTGTGTGTGAGGTGATCGGCTACTCACTTTGGTCCGGGATAGTAGTAGGGCGGGGGTCGCTCGTACTCAGTAGGGCCGTGGTAGCGCGGGGGCCCTTCTTCCCAGTGCCTGCAACATGCGCATTGCGCCGCCACCGTCAGTGCGTGCTCCCGCTCCCACTCCCACTCAAATACATTGGTGTATTGAGGGAGAATTCACTACTACATCATGTAGGTAAATGACATTACGAAATATTGGGCAAGACTCTGCTTGAAAACAAGTGATATGGATCCTGATTTTAATTTTGAACAATGTTTTGGTGAATATTAATTGAATATGGAATCATTGAATGCGAGGTGAACTGGCACCGGCGAGATTGTCGAGTGGGGAATTATTAACCCTACATTTCCTTACACCTTACGACCAGATTTGCTATGTGACATAAGTGGGTATTTGTAGCTGCAACCATGTGTTGTTATTGCTCCACACAAAATGGAACAACCATTGCCTCGACACCGCCGAAGGATAATAATATAACGTATCTCCATTCTGTCGGTCTACTCTTGAGCAAGTAAGAGAAGACAAACAACCTGTGTTTAACCAACTTACGAAGTTAAAACAACGTGATAATTTTGCGAGTACTTACTTTGGCGCCATATCATTATATCTGCGCGCGTGGTGTGCGTCGAGAGGCGGCGCCAGGGAGTGCGCGCCCCCCGCGACGAGGGCTCCCCCCGGGACCCCAGCGGGCCCCGCGCCCCCCGCCGGCCCCGCGCCGCCGCCCTCCTCGCGCCGTCCGCGCCCCGCGCGCTTCTCTGCCTTGTAGGCGCTACAACCGTCACCCACACTCGTCAGACACACACAGGTACATTATCACGGGAAGAAAGCAAGGTAGTCGCAAGATATATTTGCAAGGTAGGGAGGTAATTTAATACATTTGGAATAGACTTGGGTTGATTTTTAATTTAGAAAAGCTACTTCAGATACACAATGAACCATTTTTTTGCAAAATTTAAGATAAATAAGTCTATTCCAGGTTTGAAAAAGAAATTAGTAAATTAAAAATCAAAACAGGAGGGCATTGAAAATAAAATCCAATCGTTCTTGCAAACAAATATTCAGACATTAAGAAAAGTAAGCAAAGTGTAGGGCACCCCACAGCTATCGTGCAACCGAACGTCTACGGCAGAGTGCAGGAGCCACGCGCCACGCCTCACGCCTCACGCCACACTACAGTACAGTACAGTAACAGTAACGCATGCGACACCAGACGGAAACAGAACATAAGAAACAGGTGAACGGTGAATGAATGAGTTAGTTACCGCCAGCGGGCGCCCCGCCCGCGCCGCTCCTCGCGCGCGGCGCCCACTCGGAGCTGCACCGAAGCCCGCGGGCTACACAACTATACTATGTACCTTACATCTATCATCTATGCCACTATAAATGTTGCCAAAAATGTTACAACTCATATAAAAACGGTTTACTCCGTCTCCGCTCGGCGACAATATCGAAGCATTACAATATTATGCAAAGACGCGACAAATGGAACACGAGTACAATAGCTGGGTGAATATGTATGATACGGCCTGATACAATACAAATTACAATACACAACGTACAATCTACTCAATTCACTCCAGTGCAAACGCTTAACATTTATGATAACCTAGTACCTATGTGTTATGATATATGAACTGCTATTATAGCTAAACAATACATAATATTATTATAGTTATTATGGCTTACGATATACAACTTACGCATTTCATTTATTTGATATGGTTACCTATCTCATTTAATTTTTTTAAGTTTACCAAATATAATAAAATCATTGGGTAAATACTTTAATTTGTGCTTTTGTTTCAACCGAAAAATGCTTATCCATTTTTTTTTTAAATAACATTCCTTTCTAAGCATTCTCCAACACACTGAGATTCAATTATAAATCTCAAATTCATTATTTAAATACCATAGAAAAAAGTTGGTGCAATGTTCGTTACTTTTCCGAATCTCCAAGTTATACATTAAGGTTAATATAAAATGTTAAGTATCGTTAAAACGTGTCAAAACACGAGATCAAAATGAAGCTTACAATTACTGTACACGGCCAACCATAGTTTGGCAGATCAACTAAATTACCACAGTATCAAAACTATGCGAAAAATATTTCAAAACCTACCGTTGTATATTCGTAAATACGTTGGCTACTATAGAAAATACGGAATTCTTCGAAATATTGTACAAGCGTTGCGTTATAGTATGCCGACTTGGCCGTCGGACGATTGAACAAACATTTGCTTGGAATTATGGAATATTGGTATACATAATAGTAGACGAGTCTTATTCGTTAAAATTCTTGGTGTTACTTTTTGAAATATTCGTTTAAAATTTTTTTAAATCATAAAATGAAAGGATGAAGTGAAAGGATACACCTTAAATTCTTCTCATTTTATGCCTGCCTTATTTTTAATTTACAAATTACGACAAAAATACCCTGTAAGTTTGTTTACTAAATAAGACATTTAAAAAAATGGACTATAGACTCTTACGCCGCAACTCAAGAGTCACTAACGGTTACTTTAATCGCTCCTTAGTAAAGAATCACCAGTCTGTACTAAGGAGCGATTTAAGTAACCGTATGTGACTCTGAGTTGGGGCGTTTGAGACTTACAATCTTACGTAGTTTTCATTTTGATTTGACGAATCAAATGTTTGTTCAAACGTTGGCCCTAGCGACGATGCGCAAGCGCCGAGCGTAGCAAATGGACGTATAGTGCGTAAAGCGTTAGGTTCTAACATGTTATCTTGTATCACATTGGAAATAAATAGCTCTGGGAGGACGACTGCGACCCTTATTAACTTCAACATTCTCAACCTTGGGCTCAGAACGCTGGATAGCGCTGCATACAGACGACACTCCCTAACACTGCCGTCCTAGCAAAGAGTGCAATAAGTCAAGTTTTTGGGCTAATTGACTTAAGACCTTCAGTAGTTACGGATATGGTCTTAAATCAATTTGCCCAAAAACTCAACTTATTGCACTCTTCGTTAGGACGGCAGAATATACTTCGTAGAATGTATAAATGCCTACGAAGCCTATTCTGACGACATAGTTTGGACAGCAGCGGCTGCCGCGGGGCAGCGCGGCGACTACAGTAAATTGGTCTCTTCACGTACTCGCAGTATCAAAAGCTATAAGTATAAATATCTTTCCAAAAAGCCTACTTTTGCCACTCTATGGCGCTTCTTTAAAAAATGTATTACATCAGTACAAAAGGTGCAATAATTCGGATGTAAAATGTTACGAAAAGTCCATACCGTGCGTCGGGTCCATTTCTAACGAACGTCGAACGGGTAACACATATATAAGTATGTCACTGGCCGGTACAGTTATACATCTCTAACCGCCGTATATCATACATCCACTATCCCACTAGTACCACACAATATAATAATAATCAACATCACATGTACAGTCCCCTGCAAAGAAAAGTAACCCATCTGTTACAAATAAACGAACAGCAACGTTTCCGTTACCTGTTGCGTTGTAAACAGATGGGTTACTTTTCTCTGCAGGTGACTGTACGAGTACCTTAATGCTGCTAATATTATTGATATGAACTTAATAATATATTTTAAGATAGTAAAAAATACACATGTTTATGTATGATATGTTAATACGCTACGTTACAGGCACAACACGACACCAATTAAACATTATTGAAGATACTCCGATAACACTATACACGATACACACTCCGATATGACTACGAGTACCATATTAAACACGATTATGGAAATTTCACGGACCGACCCAATTCCCTAACCATTTGTGTTAAAATGTAAAACGGGAAATTCAATTTACCATATTCTTGTAATATTTGTAGAATAATTTAATCAGATCATTTAATTTTTATTATATCAAATCATATTACAATGTGCGTTTAATTTTCGGTACTTGGGCGCGCCTCGCACACTCAAATATAACTATGTATATACTATGTATATAATATACTATGTATATAATATAGCTTATACTAACGGCTAAGCTACAATATGTTGAAACGAGAACCGCACGGGCGCGGCGCAGCTCAGTACAGGTTCAACAGCGCAGTGCCGGCGGCGCTGACAATGGCAAAGCGATTATTAAAAACCTTAAAAACTTTAAACCTTATAAAATGACCTCAATCTTTATAGTGCGATTCCTAGAAACTTTTCATCCATAATAAATCCTCTTTAGAAACAACGTTCAACACGAACTAATTCCTTGCAGTTTTCTTCAATTTTTAAGGCCGATTATTTTAAAAACACGTTCCGACGCGCACGTATCTGCTTTTGACCTGTCGAAAGTGCCCCAGCCCACATAGTGGCTCATTTCAAGTTAGGGAATTTAGAATTTGACATGTCCGTCCGTCCGTGTTAGACGTGCCTGCGTCCTGCACGTTACAACGTACGCAGCGGCGCTTGTAGCTCGCTCATACATTATACAAGTCAAGTACTCTGTACCGCGCTGCGCGGCGCCGGCTGCGTCTCAGCATACGCTTAGCCTCACAGTTCAAACTATACTCGTAATATAAACAGACGCGTGTGCCGTGTAAGGAGCTGCATCATCTCGAGGCCAGCCAACCCCTCCTCGTGGTGTACCCAGCTGCAGCTGATCAACAGAACATTTCTTAAAATCTGTCCTGTAACATCACAAGTAATGTTAGAAATATATTGACTCTACGATATTGACAAGCGATTTACCGCACCGGTGATTGATCAGCAACACTTGGGTACTCGTTATGGTCTGAGGGCAACAGAAAGAAAGTAACATTGTGAGCATGTAAGTCGATTACTGGCTCGTTCACTTGACCTCTAACTCACCGATGCAGGAGAAGGAGACCTAATGATGATGCACTCCTTGCACGTAAATGTTATGACAAGTCTGTTGTTTCACACGCATGTCGCTGCGCAGGGCGCAATTCAGGGTATCAGTGAAAGATATTGGTCATCGCAACGACGCTGAACGCTGGATGGTGGACGGTGGACGGTCGGTCTACTCGGACTCATGGATGCCGGACTCGTTGTCCTCGTCCTTGGCGTCGAAGCGCGTCTTGAGGTCGTCGATGAGCGCGGGCGGCGGCAGCAGCGTGCACACCACGTCGCGCCCCTCCAGCTGCAGCTGCGTGCCGGCGCCCCCCACCGCCTCCGCGTTGCGCCCACGCCACTCCGCGATCTTGCCCTCGATGTCCAGCGTGCTGCGCTTCGACCCGCTACACGCCACACACACACACCCACACTCGTCACGCCGACCGCGCGCCCGCGCGCCCGCACGGGCCGTGGACAACGATCCGCACGGTCGCACGGTCGCACGGTCGTCGTTCGAGTACAACGCGACACTGGCGATCCTACCGAGCGCCGTCGAATCGACTCACTGCTACACACCAAGATTGAACGTAACGTACCGGTGGGCTAGAAATGGCCACTTGGACGCGAGCGAAGGTCGATTCGACGGAACTTTTTATATCTGCAGTAGACGTCGACGTTGGGACCGCGCTTGCCACAAGTAGCACAGACGGCAGTCACTGTTAACGCTTTAACTATCGGTGATTTCTGCTATTCTGAATGGTATCTATTTACGATACTGTATCATACGCGTGCAACATCGTTACCGAGGAGCCCGACTAGTAGCGCCGCGTCCGGTGTACTATAACTATGGCTAATTTATGGCATGCGCGACTTACCAGACGATCGCTAAGGTAACTCGACGGAGGATATGGTAACATTAAACAATCCTCTGATCTAACTTGTTCACTCTGGAATCTTCAGAGTGGAATGATCCCTAACCAAAATTATAATAAAACAAATTATAACATAAATAAAGTAACAAAAAATAATACAAAACGAGCCAGCGCTGGGAGCGGCATGCGGGAGACATGCACCGCCCGGGACCTCCGGCTGCGGCCGGCGTGCGTCCCGGGCTAGGACCACACCAGTCACACACCTGCACAGATTATATACAGCGACAGGTACATCCGATACAGCTCTACGGTCCTACATACAGCTACACCAGTTAACATATTATTTACATCCAACCTACCGCTACATCTAATGTTAAACTTTAATACAGAATTGCCCCTCACCCTGCAGGTAAATTAGATACTGCACCATTAGAGACACGTTTAGTGAAGAAGACAAGAGACGCGTTAGTGGTACCCGGCTGCCCGCCGCAAACAGTAAGTCATGCACAAGTACCGGAGGAAGGACGTCGGTTGCTAGCTACCGCAGAACGACTCATGCAACCGCGACGGTCCACTGCATGGGAAATGAACAATTTGATGCTCGGAGACCAAAAGTAATATAATATCAATAATCTAACACCCGACTGAAACTGTTGAGTTTTCAGTCACTACAATCTTTCCATCAGTCATTGAACACATTAAACATCATAACGGAGCAACAAGTTAAACATTTCCCTTGCAGTATCCCGTGGGTAAGTAGACATTCCGTCATTGGCCAAGCCGCATGCATCGGCTGGCTGGCGGCACATGCGGGCGGCGTGCGGCGAGTGCGGCCAGAGGGCGCTAGGTGCGCTAGGGGGCGCTAGTGAGACACTTACTTGGCAAGGGGTACGTTATCGCGGTCCGCGTACGCGTCATACAAATACTCGCTGCAACAGAACACACGGGCGATGAGCCGCGGCCGGGGGCGGGGCGGGGCGGCGCGGGGCGGGGCGGGGGCCGCTAGCGACCTCCACACTCGACTATACACCTTTACTTATTTATTGACAATATCTTTTGCCACTATTGCTCGAGCAGCGTGCCAGAAATGTCAGTGGGAATTGGCACAGAACAACAACTAGGACATAGTAATCTGAGACGCTGAAGCCTTACTGACTGCATTTTTTTACTAGTGTCAATCTTAGTTTTGTACCAATCAGCCTCTGTAAGTTGTAATCAACAAAGACAGGTTCTTATATGTACACAAAATCCATATTAGTTTGTCTAATTTCCATAGACTCCTCACGTTTGAAACATCACACCCAATAAAATTTTGCATTACATAAATTTTCTGTGAATTGGCATTCAATTTTCTGGCACACTGCTCGAGATGGCTGCCGAAGGTGTGGAGGTCGCCGGCCGCCCCCCGCCCCCCGCCGCCGCGCCCCCCGCCGGGCAATACAACACAACAGGAACGGAACTTTACATTCGGCCAATCAAGTTATACTATATCTTGTCTGCAATTACTCCTATCTATTTAACAACTTATATGTATATTTATATGTATGGCTATTACTTCAAGTAAAATTATCGTCTATTGAGAAGTTAAGTTACAAACTTTAAATACAAAAAAAAAATGTCTTAAATTACTCGTGTATTTAACGAACACGTTAGCATTCCATGTACTAAGTAGTAAGTAAGTTTAGTTACGTGTACATTAAGAGGCCCCGCCTGACGACGGCGGCGCACAGTATACTAATGAGTCATGAATGTCGATGGCTGATTCAAAAGGAAACGAACAAACTAAAATACCAAACAAAACTTATCTGGAGGTAGGTGGGGCTACCGGCTACGTTCTATCGCTACGGACACGGCACGCGCTGGTATGTACATTGGGGTCTACGGTCATGTTGGAGCACTTCTAGCTGACGGCAAGCGGTACTAGCGGCTAGCGGGCATGCCGTCCTACGGGCGCGGGGCGCGGGGCGCGGGGCGCGGGCGTCTACAGACTATCGCTAACAGTACCGACTACCGGTCAACAAACACCTAAACGGGTCGGCTCCTTGGAATCAACATGCAGCAGTCTGAGCAGTCTGATAACATTGGCTACTATGTGATTGTCAACACACATACAAAGTATAGCGACAGTTCTCAATCAGTCACCCGAAAACGGTCACATGGAATAAGTATATGTATTTTTTGTTTTATTGCAGTTATTCGCTACACTTTGTACGATTATTTCAGTCTTTTATATAATAAAATACTGGTGCTGAAATATTATAGTGAAATTATTTAAATACAAATATCATAATATAACAAAATATGGAACCGTATAAAAGTTGAGGGGGTCTACGGGAGGCTACACCAAAGAAGACGAACACTTTGTCATTCCAAAAATAAATACTATATAATATAAATTAATATAGTTACATTATTATACCTAGTCTGTTCTATGTATTTAGTGTTCGTTTCAAAATGAAATACATCGGGTACTACAAAGGAAAGTATTCCAATGAGCCTCGCCGCGGGTCACGATGCCGGGAGGGGGAGGGGCGAGCGCAGGGGGGGGGAGGGGGAAGCAAGCCGCTATGGGGTCGAAGAGCACACTTCACGAGCGAAATATCGAATTACTTAGCGAATATCACGACGCCGCCAATATCACGATTACAAAAAAGATACGTAAAGTAAGTTTACGGATGTATTATTTTATTATTCTTTCGTTGTTTTAAGAAAGAGATATAATAATTTTAACAATAACTATTTTATTTTCAATGTTTAACGCTTTTTGACAGATTAAAATATTTTTATAATAACAAAATCGGAACAAACTAAAAAAAATATATGTAAACAAAATTTTTATTTAAAAGATGTAGGTTCATTTAACAAAATAAAACATTTGATTGTCATAAAATGATAATTTTAGAAATACGATCAGAAAAAACATTCGGCAATAACAAAATATTTTACCCCAAATCCACCTACAAAATAATAATTGAAGATCGTCTCATCTCATCGTAAAACAACGAAATCGCCTGTAAGTACCAGGCGGTCATGGAGCGCGCGGAGGTGGACGACGCGCGACGGAGCGCGATATTGGCGGGCGTGTGTGTGTGTGTGTGTGAGTGTTACCGGAGGGGGCGTGGTGTCACCGCCACCAGCCGCGCGCCTTGCACATCGGCTCATACTCGCTGCCGACAACACGCGCGCATTAGTACTTCAATGCCTATCTAATGCTTGCTTATGGACTCCTAGTGATTACTTACGGAGAGATGTCAATGTGAATCATACATAATATATTTTAGAAATGCTATACTAACATCAATGGACAGTTACAGTAAGGAACAAGCCACTGAATGGCGTAGGGCTCGTCAAAGGAAATGTATAAACATTTTTTTCGCAACCAATAACCAATTTGCAAACTATTATTTTAATATTATTAAATCTAAAAACTATAATTATTTTTATATCGATGAAATTTAATTTTTTTAATACTTTAGACGACAGGGTGTACGTATGTAACTAATCTACGCCTTGTTTGAAATTTAATGGCGGTGAGTGAAAACAAATTAAAATTAATAAAATCGAACTGCATGTTAGGGTACTCAAAGACGGTCGCGCCTGAATTTGTTCTGATATTAAACTGGTGTACTTCCTCATATGGAAATTTGATATCATAAGTAATCTTCCTAATCAGATGTTTTAATTCATTTGTATTTGGATTGAATTAAAATTGTAGCTATAAATCCAGGCCGTTTGGATAAAGAAAATAAATGTATGTGGAGATTTAAGGCAGCTACTGTCACCCCTAGCCGGCCCTTCAATTTTATTTTGGAGTATCGACCCCCTGCGATATACTCGGAGACGTCACTTCACTACTTCACGACGTCGCGACTCACGACGTCATTCGTACAATTTAGATTTCGTTTCTTGTTACCTCACTACGCATGATAGCAGCTATCGATGTCAGCCGAAGCGTGTGGCATGTCGGTATTTACAAACCAAATACATGTTACAACACAGCAGTGACGTAGGTATTTCATTATAATTTAATTTTCTACCCGACGAACAGCTCTTCAACCGCACAGGGACGTGCCGGCGCCGGCCGGGGAAGCTAAACGACTCTATTCGGTACTCGACAGAGTCCACTTTCGCTAGTTCAAAGAGAGAGCGAGAAGCCGGTCGACGAGTTGATCGTTCCCCCTCTCTCTCGGTGGAGCCCGCCGGGCGGTCGCTACGGGATGGGGCCATGGGGGTGCAAACAACCCAGGGGAACATCGACAAATCATACAGACCGAACTCAGGGAACGTTAACACAGCTCGCAACCAAACATAAATTAAATAATTCCAAAGTAAATTAATTTAAATCAACCGAAAAGGTAAATAATGCGAATTGTTTGCAGTCTTCGCAGTAAACCTCAAGTAACGTTACGGTGACATATTATAGGTACTAGCTATGAAGTACAGTTTATTTCACACGCGTACGTGCGACTTTCACACGCACGCCACGCCGCGTGCTCGACATGCGTCGCAATTCATTTCAATGAGTAGTATTGCAAACAATTCAAAAACAACAGTAACAATGACGATGGCAGATGAATGATTCTTAACATAACGTCGTCACCGGAGCCGCAGCGCCCCCCGCCCCCCGCCAGCCGGCAGCTGCGCCGCGGGGGGCACTCGGCTCCGGTGAAACATGAAATGCACAGATAATTAGCAACATATGAATCTGTTCAGTCCACTTGCATACACAGTAAAATGTATAAATAATCATCACAAAAATTACTGAAATATGTGAGTGATGCGAACATAATATTATCTCAATAACTTTTGATTCAATGTAAGTAGAGCACGGTGACAGTATCAAGTGTAAAGTATCACATGAGTATTTATAAAAAGTATAAAATAGATTTATGTTTAAACGACTTATTATTGACTTATTATGAATTGAGGCAATTTTATAGAAACTTTAATTAACTGAAGACCGAGACTAACATCTAACAACAGACAAAAGATGCTGGGTCAACTGCATCTTGTTGTTTTGTATGTCACGATGTCGATGCGTGTGATCTGTGTCTGTGCAATGAACAGTAAGTGTACCAAATTCTGACGCCTCAGACGTATGAAGTACCGATTCCGGATTCAGATTGAATCTACAAAATAAATGTACTACAAATAAATTTTTCAATAAAGGTGTGTGGATAAATGTATTTTATTTTTTTATACAAAATAGTGTTCACAAGTGTGTGTATACTACTCGCCAAGCGTTACAACCGCTCCGCCCAAAATTTACTATAATAAAATTATGATAGCATGTTTACAGTGCACCATGGAAACATTAGCTGTACAATAGCGTACACAGCGTATCCTCTGCTGATATAACTTATCTGTGCCTAAATTATTCAGCACATAGCTGTATAAGAAAAGCTATTAATTAATAAATTGGATCATATCAACATTACATTGGCATTTATGTATGCCAATATATACATCCCAAGAGTAGAATTACACTGCCTGATTAACTAAGCACGTGTTATCCATTATACAGCAATGCAGACCTTACGCAGGAAGTAAGTAACGCGCATTGCCGATTGTTTGACCTGCAGCTACTGTAGCGTCCAGCGGGTACGCAACGATTGGCGAGCGTGACGTGTGTGTGTGTGTGTGTGTAGGTGTGTATGTGTGTATGTATGTATAGGTACGTACGCCTCGACGAGCGGGCCGGGGTAGGGGTCGGCGTGGCGGTAGAGGCGCGCCAGCCGCTGCGCCACCAGCAGCGCGGGCGCGAACAGCACCACGCACCACGCCAGCGAGATCCAGTACCCGTTCTGGAACCACACCGGCACGTCGCTTCACTCGCTTGTACTGTGCACTCACTCTCACCGTGGCCACCGGTGGCACTGATGACTAAGGGCGTCATCCCACAGGCAGTGTCGCATTTGAGCATGCTTACAAAATAATGTCAGTACTAGATTTAACGCTACACACTTATAGCCCCATTAGGATTCCCTGTGTGATGGAAAACACAAAGACAATTATTGTCTTTGTGTTTTCCATCACATCTTATATCTCACACACACGCCCCCAACATCGAAAACAGAAATTCAAACATCCGCCTCGCTGGGAATTGAACACAGGACCTTTGGCCACACGGGTCGTGAAAAGTGAAACATCCCTCTGGGTGTATACCGATACTGGGTGGATACTGGGTGGGCGTGAAATGTACGCCGTATTTTCAGCATAAGCGTCCAGTAATCCAGTTAGTGTAATGCTCACCGCGGGCATGAGCACGGCGCGGCAGGCGGCGTCGCGCGTGGCGTTGAGCGCGTGCGACAGCGGCCCGCAGCGGCCCACGTCGCGCCGCGCCGCCAGCGCCACCATCTCCAGGTACGCCGACAGCTGCGCGCCCACCGCGCCCGCCCACTCGCGCGTCATCTGTAAAGTTACCATAAATAAGTTACACACTGTATACTACTCTGTATAAAAGTATTTCAATCGGTTCACAAATAAAAAACCTTTGCCGATCCCGTCTAAACAATTTATCGAATATGGGTACTCATTATAACGCGGTTTCCTGATGGACCAACTACGTATGCACAACTGTGTTCCTGTTGACTGGCTACAGCCCGGTGTGTGTGTGTGTACTCACGTTCTGGATGAGGTCGGGCCCCTGCGTGTTGAGGAAGCGCTCAGCCTGCTCCGTCTCGTGCATGAGGTACGAGATGGCCTCCTTCAGCGACGAGTGGTTGAAGCGCAGCCCGTCGCGCAGCTTCGTCGCCGTCGCCTGCACGTCACCAACACGTCACCAACACGTCACCACACGTCACCAACACGACACGTCTTGTTACTACACGCTTGTTATCAACTTTAACTACGACACCGCTTCGATCATGGTGAGTGGTCTCTCATGCTATTATACTCATATCCAACTTGTAACTTGTGCTAAGTAACAAAAACAACCAACTTCATATTGCTTGGCCTTGGCTACAAGCGAAAGACAGGATATTTTCGGACGTAATAAATTAAGCACGAAACGAAGAATTAAGCACGTCAGAAGTCGTCCCCTATATGTAAATACTATGGTACTAAGTTAATTATTAGCTCCACTAATAATATAATAAATTGTTATTAAATTTAAAAAATGTTATTAAATTTAAAATTTGTTATAAGTCTACAAATACTGTTAAGGAAGAGCGGGGCCACCCAACACAAGCAATAAAACGCTCAAAAGGTGGTCCCAACAACTGTTTATTTATTAGGGCCGATAGAAGACCAATAAATAATTTTGATTTGATTTTGATTTTTTTGATTTTGAAATACTGATGCAATTGACCAATATAGGCGCTACGCATTACGTACGTCGCTACATTTTTAGAAAATCCAATTTAGAAAAAAGTGTCTTTGTGTGTGTGTATGTGTGTGTGTGAGAAAGTGAGAGGGCAACACTCACGTTGAGCATGTCGGTCTGGTCGAGCATGCGGCGCACGACGTCGCGGTGCAGCTGCAGCAGCAGCGCGGCGGCGGCGCGCAGGTCGGCCCGCAGCGCGGCGAACCCCGCGCGCGCCTCCACCGAGCGCGCCGTGGCCTCCAGCTGCGCCGCCAGCCCGTCCAGCGACAGCGACGTCATGTTCGTCTCCAGCTGCACGACACACGCACACACACAGCGTCACTATCATACATCTGCGCTAATGTTGCGCGTTGGGCGGCAGATGTAGCCAACATAGTTCAAATCCTTTGGTATGACAAAGAAACCGCCACCCAAGTTAATGCTTAACCCAGCCACGCCCCTTTTAGTGAACTACCTGTTTGCCACATCTACGAAATGACAAGTTTTTAATAAACGCGTTAGGACGCAGGTGTAGCAAGGACATAAGAAAAATGGTTATTGCCGCGAGGCACACTTTTGAATTTATAATAAAACGTTATCCACTGATGATGACCAGTGTCCACAGGCAGTAGGCAGTAGGCAGTAGGCACGTACCGCGTGCAGGATCCGATCGAAGTCGAACTCGGAGAGGCCGGTGTCGGCGAGCCGGCGCAGCTTGTCCTTGGCGGCGTCGTGCAGCAGCCGCAGCGGCGCGCCGCGCGGCATGGCGGGCCGCAGCGCGCGCGTGCGGCGCGCGATCTCCGCGTCCGCGTCCGCCTGCAGCGCGGCCAGGTCGAACAGCCGGTGCAGCTGCAGCGCCACGTACAGCGTGCGGTTGGCGTGGCACTGCAGCAGCACCGAGCTCAGGTTGAACGCGGGGTCCGAGCGCTCGTTGTACAGCGTGTACTCCAGCTCCACGAACCGGTCCACGTCCTCGAACAGCCGATTGCCGCGCGGCTCGCTGCACACAACACAATGTCAACACAACCTTCACACAACAACAATCATTGTAATGTTAAAGCACCAAGACTGTTTAAGTTGTTATTTATGTTTGCCAACGACTTCAAACTGTTTAATATAGTCGTATTGTAATCGGTAATATAATATAAGTGGCCCTCACGTGAGCGGGTCGCAGAGGAAGCGCTGCGCGGTGACGCCGGCCGCGAAGTAGGCCGCCAGCACGAGCGCCACGCCGCCGCCCAGCAGGAACGTGATGCCCACGCCGCTGCACGCACACACACAGACACACACACACACGTTATAACAAACTAAAACTATTGCAGTGAATGACTTGTACCGACCCTTTGTGATCAACCAAGTTAACTTACTGTTGTCGGTTTAATTTGGTTAACTAGATCTGCCACCAGAACGATTTCACATATTATTATTGCACTTGTGTCGTGTTTGTGAGTTAGCGCCCTTGTGACGTCGCAATGCAAACGCATCACGAAAAGCCGATATGTCTATTTTGTATGTAACCAGACTTTTGAGGGTGACAGAGATTGTTATAGTGTGAGGTTTTCATTAAACCCATCCATCGGTCAAAAGTTACTTGAAGTGCATTGTTGTTTAAAAAAAAACAATTCAGAAAGAATTGGATGTAGCAAAACCTTATGACAACATTTTTCAATAACATCAGGTGGACTAATTAACGTTAGTGTTATGCTAGATGCATAAGGTTAGTATATGTGCTTGTTCACACTGAACTCGCGGGCGCGAAATATCAAACATATGAGCTACTATGAAAGTGTTCACACCAAAACGCGCGCGCGGTGTATGTAGCCTCTACCGCGCCCGCGAGTTCAGTGTGAACAAGCACTATGTGTTAGTGTTAGTATATGTGTTAGTGTTAGTGTTACCAGAGCAGACAGGAGGAGCCCTGCGCCTTGTTGCAGCAGTCGCCGCCGCCGTACACGTCGGGCCGCTTGCCGCACACGCCGCACACCAGCCCCCACGCCATCACGCAGATGATCTGCCACACACACACACACATACACATGACACACACAACACACAACACATGACACACAGATCGTGTTGCACAATATTTACTAACAATTTCGTCATTTATTATCGTGTATGTTGCATGCCGTTTAAGGTAATAAGAAGGGTGTCATTGTTAAAGTCCTGTTTACTTATTTAAAATACCCTATTTCAAGTAAACATCGCTATTCATTTTACTTGACGAACCTGTAGCCTAGTTGGTAGCGACTGTGCCTGCGAAGCGAGGAGTCCCGGGTTCAATTCCCGGCCGGGGCAGATATTTATGTGACAGATAAATATTTGTACTCGGGTCATGGGTGTTATTATGGTGTCATGATAATTATGTTATATGTGTCGTCTATGCCACCCGCGACACAGGTAAAAACCTACGGGGGGTATCAGTGTGTTAAGCGTTGACTAACTGTCATTCAACAACATGTAGGTCATGTTGTCTTCCAATGGACATCTCGAAGGTACTGCATTATGAACAAATATTTCACTTTCTTACCCACTCCACAATACCCAACTTGGAATTTCAACGAGCGGTTGATTCGGTTATTCAATGTTGGGAGGTGTCAAAATGTCCATGTGTGTATGATATGATGTGTGGTGTGTAGTGTGTAGTATAGTGTGTACATACGAGCAGCAGCGCGGTGGCGGCGGCGGCGCCCGCGTACCGGCGGTAGGGCCCGTAGCGCGCGAGCAGCTCCTGCAGCCGGTCCGCGCCCGCCGCGCCTGCGCCCAGCCGCGCCGACGCGTTGCCCGCCAGCTGCGTGATTTCGTCCGCCAGCGCGCCCAGACGACGACCTGACACACGGTCACGTCACGACAACCTCAATCACGCTATCCAAGTTTCTACGATCGGTGGCATATATACAAATGCTCCTACATAATCAGTCTGGGCTCGGCCACCTCCCAGATCTCCCTTTGCCAAACTACTAAACGAACTATTATGCTTACAAACGAAAGCTGCCTAACCTCTCTCTTTCTTTACTTTAATGTAATATTGTTACTACCTTCAGTAGTCTCCTAAAGAATTACTGTAAGTACACTCTCTTACAAAAAGGAATGAATGTTTTTAACTAAAATAAAAACTATAGGTATAATCTCCTTTATAATAACATCTCCTCTGACGTCAGCATTCTAAATGAAACGCAAAGTTGGTGTTAAAACTCGGTTGACACCGAACTGAACTGTGCATTAGATGGGGTATGTCGTGGTGGGTGGTGATGGTGGTATACCGATGTCAGTGATGGCGTCGTGCACGTCGGGGATGTGGCGGTCGACGGAGCGCTGGATACCGCGGCGGATGTCGGCGAACACCGCCTGCCCCGCCGCCACCTCCTCGCGGATGTTGCTCTCCAGCACCGCCGACACGTCGTGCAGCAGCTCCGACACGTCCGGCATCTGCCACACACACACAAACACACATTCACATTGCTTCATCCTCCTGGATACTGTATTACGTACCTATCTATAGTGCGTATTGTAAAAGCTCTGAGGAATCCATGGTATCTTGCAACACGATATCAAGTAACAAGTTATCATGCAGTATCTAACTACATTATAATAATTGTACACACTGAAAATTTTATTGTTGAAAGTTGACAGTATAAACAAAACCAAGATACTTAGGTATTTTCTTCTATGTGTACTTACTGTTGGAAAATATTTATCCAGCATCTGACGAGAGTATGCATGTAATGATAAAAATACAAAAGAATGATACATCAATGACAATAGCTTCAACAAATATTAATATTGAAATGAAAGTTTGGATCGAGGCTGTGTGTTTTATATTTATAACAATTGTATACGTATCAGTGCTTGCCTTGCTAATGGTATCAAGGTGGGATGAACAAAGCTAATGAGTGTGTATAAGACGTGTCACTGACCCGGTTGTACTGTATCTCGGTGTCGAGCTGTCCGATCTTGTACTTGTCCTGCAGCTGCACGCACACGCGCTCCTGGCACTGCGCCAGCGTCTGCAGCAGCTGCGACTTGACCTTGCGCAGGCCGGCGTTGAGCGTGTCGGCGTCGCTGCGCAGCTGCGCGGTCACGTTGTGCACGGCGCGCAGGTCCGCGCGCACCGCGTCCAGCTGCTGCACCAGCCGGTTCAGCGCCGTCACCGACGACGCGCGCGAGAACTCGCCCAGCTGCATCGACACCATGTGCCCGCTCGCTGCGGACATACATCTGAGGTGAACTACATACACTCCACAGACAGTGGCTGTGGACCGCTTGTGGTGTAGCCTACCGATCCCCACTTTTTCACCAGCTCGTCAACACTTAATATCCTACACTTACAACTTCCAACACTTGTTTCACGACAATTATGAGCAACAGGTGCTTATAAAACACCTGAGCACTAATACAGTGCAACTACTGTCTATCCACTATAGATTGCGGGTACTGGGCATTAGTGGCATGCATTAACATCAGCGACTGAGCTATACCGACCGGTGAGCATGGAGGAGAGCCTGAGCTCGAGCTCCTTGTAGTTGACGACGAGCAGGTGCCGCGCGTGCGCCTGCGTGGCGTTGAGGAAGGTGCGCGCGTCGCGGATGCCCGCGCGCAGCGCGTCCGGCGTGCGCGCCGCGCCGCTCTCCACCTGCGAGTCCGTCGCGAACGCGCACACCACGCCGAACCTGGACACATCACCCGCACACAACAATACATTAGTTACGAAACATTCAATTAGTGAATGGAATTAATTCACTCTTTAAAATTTTGATGTCAAATTATTCCACTCGCTTCCAGTACTGTAGGTTTTAGGATTCGGGACATCTGTCGAAAATCGAAACCTTTCAGAAAGGAAAGAATCTTTGACATATTTAACTGCAAAGTAAATTGCAAACTGTGGAACAAACTTTTTGCATCGGTGTTCCCGCTAAGCTATGACATGGGGTCCTTCAAGAAGCGCGTCTATTCTTTTCTTCGAGGCCGACAACGCATTGGTGACGCCCCTAATGTTGCTAATGTTCATGGGCGGCGGTGATCACTTATCATCAGGTGACCGGTCTGCTCGTTTGCCTGCTTAATGCATTAAAAAAAATTAAATGGCAATATTCGAAGTCAACACGAATCTAATTTGTACTTGAATATGCTCTAGAACAGGGATCAATCTAGACAGCCATCGCTACAAAAAATTGTAATATTTACAGGAAGAGTGTGAGGATCGCGATGAGCAGGATGGCCAGCAGCCCCTTGAGGCAGGCGTCGTACTTGCGGTCGAAGGGGCGCCGCCGCCGCCCCACGCGGCACCACTGACAGCAGCACCAGAACAGCCTGCAACAAACAAACAAACAAATGAAAAAATAAATAGATATAATGTGCAATCCAGTTGTTAAAGCTGTTTGTTAGCTATGTGTGTGTGTGTCTTTTGGAATAGATTTCATTAAGGAGAAATCGTACATTGTCTATGGCGGAAGTTTGATGTAATGAAAGCCAGAATTATTTTTATGGAAATAGCCGGCAAACGAGCTGACGATTCACCTGATGGTAAGTGGCCGTTGTCGCCCATGGACATCAGCGACACCAAGAGCATCAGCAATGAGGAGCTGGCCAAGAAAGAAAGAAGAAAAACAAAGAAAGAACTGGCTCTTAAGCCCGGAACACGAAGAGACGTTTGGCGGCTAACTCATGCTCAAGGGTGGTAGCTACTAGCTATCCAAGTGAACCATATGGAGAAATAATAATAGTAATAATGGTATTAATTAACAATTAAAATCAATATTACCAATATAATCCCTCGAGGGGCCCTACTAGCAGCGGGCCGGCTTTAGTCGCCTCTTACGACACCCATCCGGCGTGGGATTGGGGTTAGTATTCTAAGCCACCCCAATACGGCTAGGCTAAAAATGCTGTTACTCTTAACCACCTGTTAATAAGTGGTTGTTGCAGTTGCCGTTCAAAAAAAAGGAAGGTGTAAGAAAGAAAGCACTGGCTGTCACGTCTGTGTGTGTGTGTGTGTGCTGTGCGAGCGTGCGAGTGTGAGTGCGAGTGTGGTACCGAGTACCGACCCGGTGAGCGGCAGCACGGCGGCCAGCAGCAGCGTGACGAGCAGCACGGCGGCGGGCCCCGCGTAGTGCAGCAGCAGCGCGCGCCACTCCTCGCGCCACGACCGCAGCTCCACGTGCCCGTCCTCCACCTGCACCACGCCTGCAACACGACACAACACAAACACGCTGTTACCACCTGTCCAAATATCGTATCTATCACACTAAACTAAATGATTTTTTGTGATATTCTGTCTAAAAATAATTATTCTACCCCCGGCTTGGGAATCACTAAGTTGAATCTCAAGATCAAGGATCTAATACTCTAATTTAATAAAAAAAATCACAAGCTTATTACCCTGCTGCAGAAACTTTAAGCTTTCTTTGTGTGTGACTGTAGGTTGGTATAAAAGTAAATCCATTCATAATAATGTAGATGCTATTAAATCCGCATAACATTGTCGTAACATCGTTCATTCATTCATGAGCATGACATTGCAACAAAGTGAAAGAAACTGGACGTACAAGCTAAATTACATAGTCATTTCCAGTTATCTAGTTGTCAGTGCACTCTGCCCAGAGTGTCAGAGTGCTCAAGCCTCAACTGACACCAATTAAACGTTCTCCGACGTTTAGATCGTGGCAAGTCCAGTTAGTTAGCTCAATTATAAAGATTATAGCGGTGAAACCGCCGACATATACGGAGGCTGAGGGCGTCCGCCGCAGCCCGCGGACCGGTCGGTCGTGTTAGATTCCTGGTTCTAATGGTTCTAGTGGTTCTCGACACCGACGACACCTGCCCGGCTAGTCCACATCATCATCCAACTGGCTATTAAATTGTTTTGCATACATTTGCGACCCGCGCCGATACTGCCGACAGTGCCGACGTCGAGTAAGCCACTTGGCATTCGATGACTCACACATTTTATCTCCGGTTTTGAGAATGGAGCGAATTACCTACAAGGAAAGCGCGTGGGCAGTACAATTCTCGCGCTGTTGATAATTCTAATAATGCAATCGTGGCATGATGTAATCGAATACAACTGCATTAAATTTTTAAAAGATGCACAGTGAGTAATCAAAAAAGGATGTAAAAAGTGGTTATAAAAAAATTGATTATTACCTACGATTATTACAAACATTATTATCAATTTGAAAAAATGTAAACAATAATTTATTTTAGGCATGGCATCTCGTTCACCTCCTACAAATACAAACTACGAATTAGAAATACCTGCTTTAGGATTAGGTACTATGTATGTATGTAATGTACTGCTACACACATAGTATCTCAACTCAATATACCCAAGGTAGGTACTAGTATTTTCATTCTAGATTTTCTTCATGGTAGGGGTTCGATAGACGTATGCGCAGCGCATACCCTACGACAGTGTGTAGAAGCCCTAGCCCTTTAGAACATTGCGAAGGGTGCAAAGTGAAAAGAGTTATCTGCAATATAGCTGTTTTGGAGCAAGATGTAAATGGGCTTACGTTACGATATCGTAAATAAAAATGAAAATAGGTAAAACCTTCTCTTATGTTATTTAGATCTGTTAATGTCGTACCAAAAACATAGCGTAGTGTTTCACCACAATGTTATATTAATTTTATTGTGATATATTGCATGACCGAGTGCTCAGCGCGCTGCAGCCGCGCAGCCGCGGACGTCTAATTATGTCTTCAATTGCCTTTCATTACGCTTCTATCCAAACGTGACAATCGCCGCTGTTGAGGATGCTTCACGCAGAACTCGTCTCCCCCGCGCAGGACATAAGAACCAGACTCGCTCGCACGGCAGATGTAGGGCAGGACGATAGGCCTTTTATACAAATTGATTGTCTCAAACGGATGGAGTTTATCACGTCTCTCCTCTCCTCTCCCCGACCTCACCACTCACGACATTAATGACTCACTATTTTTAACCGTCCGTCGGCTAAAATGGCAGCCCTGTTATTTATCTCCAAAAGAGTTTATCTCACATATTGTATTATTCTTTAGGACCTTGTCAAAGACAAGATCCCGCTAAATGAAAGCTTCTTACGGTATTTGTGGTCAATATAAATGAGTATAATTTATTAAAATAAAATTTTGAGTTAAGGACATAATTATTAGAAAAGGGATTTTACTTATAGAATTAATTCAAAGTTGATCCTCTTCCAATGCAGGAGGTTGGGGTTGATTATTAATATTGCGTTCCCAAACCATTGAAGTTGCGTCCTATAGGTACGCAACTTCGGTACCTGATCGTAAATCGTGATACAAAATTAAATCATAGACAGATTAAAAATGTTATGTGTTTGTTGACCTGAGAAAATAAGATACTTCAGTTCCATTGAGATTATGAAGACAGATACACTGTATAATTTGGAAAACTATAACAACCGGCTCGTTGGTCTAGGGGTATGATTTTCGCTTAGGGTGCGAGAGGTCCCGGGTTCAAATCCCGGACGAGCCCAGTTCTTATTTTGTTTTGAAATTATACCACAATCAATTGTTATCTAAAAAAATATAAATATTGTTTTTAAAAAATACATCCTACTCGTATTTTTATCAACTCTAGTTTTAAGTAGAGTTTACAAACGGGCAGCCGGGCCATTGTAGATTGTAGAATCACATAACATCGTAATTATTTATTATTAATTATTATATTAAGATGAACGGTGATAATGTTTTTAACTTTTAAGTTTTAACCGTTACATACACCAAGAGCTTCCTTTTTTACCTGCCATCGTCGATGACTTCGGTAAATATAATAAATAAGCGTATTTTAAGTGAATATTAGGTATTTTCTATCAATCCTCATGTATTTAAGTTTAGGTAGGTACTTTTGTAATGATCCGATTGTTTTAAAGTAGATAGTATTTAACTACAAAAAAGATAATGTACCTAACTTTCGATAGTCGTGTCGTGTCGATAGACGACTCGCAACGATAGCAGGGGGTTGCCGATTGTGGTACAGACGCGCAGACGGTATAGTTTGCATGCGCCGCCGCGCCGCACGTGGCGGCCATGCCATAATGTACATACACTGTACAGTTGCAGCACACAGGGGCAACGCCCTTTGTGTGCCGTCACTCGTCACTCGTCACTGTCAATCACCGACTGTAGGCTGTAACATATCGTCACGGCCGCCTGGCCGGGCCGAACGCCGCGCGGCAACCAGAAGGGTTAACATTAACACTGGTAACGAACACATACAGTGCATTATACATAATTATAAGGTGACCATACGTCCTGCTTTGTGCGGGATTGTCCCGCTTCTTTGAGGCTGTCTGGCCCGCTGTCCCCCGCGAGATAAAAAAGTCCTGCTTTGTCCCGCTTTGGTATATGTTTACTTACGTGGACATGTTTATTGAAAGTACTAGAATTATGCCTGACGACCTTTTTTTCAGCTGTAAATAGTATGAATTGAATTAATTTCCGTAGCCGTCCCGCTTTGACACAGAGCATTGGTTATAGAATGATGAAGCGAATATGATGGAGTGCAATTAGTTGTAATATAAAGGGTGACGGCAGTGTAGATTTTACGGCACAGCCCCTCTAGACAAGACCCTTTTCTATAAACACTCACCCCAAACGCACCTTCAAAATGGTATGGGAATGACATGCCACTGACAAAAGTCACGTCGTCGTGTGCTCATTTTCCCGCACCTTATGTTATTCCTATACATTTTGAAGGCAGCGTTTGACGTGAGCTTTACAGAAAAGGCATAAAGGGCAGGACTGAAACAATGACACAAGCAAGCTATTACAACCGTTCAGTAATAGGCAGTACATACGTGAAATATGTGTTATACAAGACGAGACAACACACTGTGGCAGTAAGTGAGAGAAGATGGAATGGAGAAGCATCGAATGGGAACCCAGCGTGCGCTTTGACATCCAATGATAGACAAGTGAAGGGCGATTAGCAGTAGCAGACAGTCATGTTGGTGAGGTTGGTGTCCACATATACGTATGTGAAACGGTTATAGCATTACGTCTCGAATCTCGATACATATCAATAACCAGAGGGGTATCTCGCTACCCCGTCTCCCGTCGCGCCGCGCCGCGTAGGGGTACAGCCTCCCGCATAATCTGTCTGTCGTCTGGTCTGTGCTTCGTAAGTCGCAACCACGTAAGAGCCGCCAGATTAAACCTGTCGTGCGAGGGAGCCGTAATGAAATTCCATTCCTCAGTGAAACGACCCGGCCTGCGAGCCTGGGAGCTGCGGGCTCGGCTCGCGGAGATATGTATCGGCTCGTAAAATAATCTAATCATACTCGTAGTCGTATTATAACAGTGATGCTGCAATATGTTATATAATTATACCTCACCCACCAAACCATTAACTAATGAATGGGAATAGCTATTTAAGATAAGAACGATTGTGTTTGTTGGAAAATAATTAAAAATACCAATATAATTAGGTATGTAGTTAAAAATAATATTGATAACAGTAATATTGCGACATGATCAATTGATCACCTTCTGGTTCATAACGGAGAGCGTATCAGCAAACCACAACCTTCGTTATCAACGTCACTGCTATTTGATGGTCGCGTAATTATAGAAGTCAAGGTAATTTACAAAACATTCGCAAATTACCCGCAGAAGCAAAATGTTCAGGTAGGTGACCTTCTCTAAATCCAATGCTACCTTTATCGGATGCTGATTATAACGAATTACATAATGTATGTTGACTTGTTGACATTGACACGAGTCACACTGTAACTTACTCAGCTTTTTTCATTGTATGTACTGCACGAGCATTACCTAACTATCGCCGTATTACTGTACTGCAATTTGCACTTCATTTCAGAAATGTGACTTGAGCCTACCCACTGCGTGGAGGCTGGAGGCTGGAGCACTAGCATGATCAGTGTTGCGGCCGTTGCGAGTGACGTCCACATCAACTGTTTCGTGACCTTCCGGTACGATTTAGCCGTTCACTTTTGTGCTAATACGAGAATAAAGTTTATTGTTACATATCGTACACCGTATGTAGCATTCACAGTATGATCATATTTGTGAGACTTGACTCCGTTAATGAGTATAAGAAAATCTGAGCGTGCGGCAGACGGGGCCGGGGCCGGGGTACAGATTACAGAACAACAACTACTACAGCTACAGTAACAGTGGCAGCACAGTGTGTGACCCGCTAGTCCCGCTAGTCCCGCTACCGAGAACTACTGTGGACTCCGGACTGTGTGTGTATCAACACTATCAACTGTTTAGTGTTCTTGTTCGATTACATTACAAGTAGTTCACGCGACACAGTTACGAACTGACACCAATGAACTTGTGATAGGCGGTGCAATCATTGCAATGCCGGAGAGCTAGTTCAAGTAATAGCGGTTGCCCGCTTCCAACTTGGCCGGCAACGCATCGGTGATGCCTTTGATTTTTTGAAGTGAAAACTTCTTTCGTACGGGGGTCACTTGAAATTTTATGAAACGAAACTGTCCAGTGGAGACTAGAAATGAGTGGAGACTGACTTGAGTTGAGTTGAGTAGAGTGGAGTGGAGTGGAGTGGAGTGGAGTGGAGTGGAGTGGAGGTAGAGGTGGAGTGGAGGTGGAGTGGAGTGGAGTGGAGTGGAGGTGGAAGTGGAGTGGAGTGGAGTGAAATGGAGTGAAATGGAGTGAGTGGAGTGGAGTGGAATAGTAAAACCTACAATTATCATCTTCCCGAAATTTTACATTCATCTCATTATCTTGAAAACAAAATTTTTGAAGGTTTCACTTCTAACACGTGTGAATTGCACACATTTTAATTTTTTTAATAACGCTTCACACTCATAGCCCCACACTAGGATTCCCTGTGTCGTGGGTGCCATGGACAACACACAGCATAGACAAGGACATTCACACCCAGACCGAGAACAGAAATTCAAACTCATCATTCAAATTTCCGCCTCGCTGGGAATCGAACCCAGGACCCTTGGTGCGGCGATCCGGCATGGTAACCATTGCGCCACACGGGTCGTTGACGGGATTGTGCGACATACGTAAAAAAACAAAGCACAATAGATGATAATGAAATAGAATGGTACGTATAATGTGAATCGTATCGTAACATAATGATATAACATAACATAACGTTACGGGCCTTGACCGTGCGCCGCCGCCCCACGCCGCGCCGCGCCGCTCCGGCGACCACGTGTGACGCGCGGCGGCACTCCACTACACAGTTGATTATGACTCTGTTGTGTTGTTAGTAATATTAACACGCTAATATGTACTTCACACATGACAACAATTTATATTTAAACTTTACTTTCAAACACAACCGCTCATCTTGCGCGTCTTTTGCGTGCATCTTGCGTAAACTCGCGGAATCTGCGCGTTTTCCACGCTGCAAATGACGAGACGGACGAGACGTTTCCTCATGTTTTCGGCGCCATAAAAATACGCCGTGTACACGAGCAACGAACCCCATGCAACAGGACAACACATCCCTAAAACTGTTCACGGCTGCTTTGGATAATGTGTTCAAGCTGATGAGTAGAAATCAATCATTGATGGCGAATACATCGCACACCTGCGACATGCCGATGACATAATTATCTTGGCAGATACCCAGGAGGAACTTGAACAACGCCTCACACCGGGTGGGTCTTAAGATGAACATGGACAAGACGAAAATCATGTCGAATGTCCATTTCAAATCCGTACCGGTTGTTGTTGATGGCGCTGCTTTCTAAGTTGTTGACGAGTACATTTACCTGGGACTAGTGATCCAAATGGGTAAGAAAAAGAAGTCACTCGTAGAATCTAACTCGGTTAGGCTGCGTTCGGGAAATTACATCTCAAATCCTGTCGTCCAAAAAGTTACCTTACTACCTGAAGTCGAAGAAGCAGTGAGTGTTGCCAGTGATTTGCTATTCTATTAAATTCATTTAATTTCCAATTAAACGTATTAAAATCCATTTCCAAACAAACAAAATTTCCAAGAACCATTAAAATATAAAGTAGTCGCATCCTTCATTAATTCGCTCATGTATTTTCTATTCAATAGAATGGACAAACCGGACAACGTATACGGAGACGAAGAATAATAAAGACGAGACGTCGAGACGAGACTCGAGTGTTTTCAGCGAACATTTCGACTTCGGAAATTCTTTATATTATATTTGAAGGAAGATTAACAACCAAGCTGGCGAGATGTAATTCGAGAGCCCTCAACCCGCCGCCCGCGCCGACTGCCGCTGACTGCCGCCGGTCAACAGGCCCTCCAGCCCCCCACTTGACCTGGACGACACTGAGAACGACCTACTTATTGGAAACGATATCATCCATATAATAAATATGGTAAGGTAAGATGTATATTGAAAGATAAAAGGGTTCAATACACTGCAGCACTGGTAACATTTATAAAGCTCAGTTTGAAAATGTTGCAAAGCTCAACGTGCTATAGACCGACTAGATCAGTAGACTATAATAAACATTTATACTGGAAGTTCAGTACATATTACATAATGAGCGTCATCAGGGAAGAGCCGGCAACAATTACTGTTTGCAAACACTTCGTATTAATTGGCTATCCGTTGAAGTGGGGTGATCGTGATAATAATACGAGACGCGAGCCCAGCAGGGTAAGGGTAGTAATTGCTGAATAAGTTATTACACTACTCAACGATGCATCGACAGCCCCTGCATGACCATACATGGTATAGCGATCTGATAGTACCTATACTACCTATACACTACATAGCATAACATATGGATAGCTAGTATTGTATGTTACTATTTCATGGTTAGTCTGCCGATTGTTATTTGAAACAGTGAAAGTGATCACGATAGGAGGTATTTAATCTAATTTTCCCCTACTTACTAGGATTGGTAGTATAGTACGGTAGTATAGTACAGTAGTAGTAGTATAGTGTAATGTAGAAACGACGCGCACCGAGTAAGGGAAGGGAATCAGAATCAGAAAAGTCAGAATGCATATTTATTGACATACAAAATGACGAAAAAAGCGCTCAAATCTAGGTTATCTGGGACTGGTACCAGTTGCAGGTGGAGGGCGTACATTTACTTATACAAACTGTAACACAATCAGAGCGACCTCGGGGGAGAGGGGGGAGAGGGAGGGGAGCTCTCCGCCCGGCGCCCGGGCGCCCGCTCGCCACAGACTGTTTGACGCACTTTTCTGAAGCACTGAAATATGTAATGCACGTAGCGTCATTGCAGGGCTAGCAGACTGGTAGGTCAGGTACTTAAACAAACCCGCAAAATGCTTAATCACTTATCTATTACATGTCTTCTATTGCATAAGTACTTAATGAGATCTGACATTTTTTGTTATTATTATTATGACCTTGCGATTCATGGGAATCGATTCTACAATAAATGTTTTAGTGGGATAATAATGTTAAGCTTAAGAACCTATTTAGGTTATCAAAATATTGAAAATCGATTATGCCATAATGCCACATTGTTTTGGTCATGTTTTCTTACATGCTTGGAGCGTTGCGCCCCCCTCGTCCGCCGCAGCCTGTTGCTGAGCGGCGGGCGGGTGGTGCGAGGGGCGAGGGGCGAGGGGCGCCGGCGGGTGAGGGAAGGGCGAGGGGGAGCGCTGGAGGCAGGCGGTGCAGCCGATCGATAGCGGCTCGCATCCTGTCTGTCTGTCCGGGGAGCCGAGGGCCGGGGCTCCAGAGCCGCCGCCAGCCGCCCGCGCCAGTCGCGGCATCACTGGCAACACTGTGTAGTGTTGCCAACTGCGTACTGCTGCTGTGGTTCTTGACGACACTGTTATCTTATACCAACAGGTTCTTTTCGATGAATTACGCTCTGCGACCATCATTCATTTCGTTCGATATTCGTTCACATGTTTTCTAGGTCGCTGGCGCTGGCGCTGGGCGCCGGCCGGGCGGCCGGGCCGCTGCCTCGTAGTAAATCAAACAATATACAAACAGAGTACAGACACATTAAACAGCCCTCAATGATTACGGCCCAAACGAATCTTCGTAGTTTACAGCGTCTCTCATAGCACGTCGTTAATCTATATACAAAATTGGAACGCATCTGTGTACTAGTAACAAGTCTTAAGGAAAGCTTCAGGTCGGCCTTGGTGGGCATGATTGTATTGGAGGTATTTGGATCACGAGTCACGAGTCACGACATGAAGTCGTGCAACAAGAAGGAGTACACGCAGCAGGTACTGTTACCGAGTGGATGCCTGGATGGTGGGGTGTGGAGTTACGGATATCGATACAACAGGGACCGTGGCCGCGTGGCCGCGACCGACGCAACCGATGCGACCGCGTGTATAGTTTGCGGTTTACTTCTTCATTTCTACTATACATAATTAAGTAGATGTTTTGTTCGAGAGCTTAAGGCCTGGAGGTCAAGGAGAAGGTTCCGGGGTTAAGGGGATTGGCTCGCTCAAATCTCAAAAATACTGTAAGTTTGAAGAAGATTGCAGATGAATCCTTTTGTGCGATTTCCATATAAAAAATATATGGTATACTGAAGGTCATCACAATGATATTGTATAGTTTAAAATTTTAATAACCTCGCCCAAATATTGGGAAAAAATTTTGTTAAATAGGTCCTTCTTCAACCTAAATTGTAAATGTTCTCTGTAACGGTTAAATATTTCGGCATGAATTTTGTACTAAAAAATATGTAATGACGTGTTTCACAATTTGTATAGTTGTTTTTTTCTTAATTCTTTTAATATTTTTAAATAATGAATAAAAACCCAAAACTTCACCATTACCCCACTGGAGCGCCCCCGCTAAGCCCTGCGTCGCGTGCTCGGGAGTCTCGGATCAGTGTCTCGATGACTCTTGTGACGGGTGGATTGTACGCGCGTTATTTTTTCCAAATAAAAACTAAAACTTCACGTTTTGAAATTTTTTTGAATGAAGTCATATTGTAAACAGTACAAATATAAATATTTCGTAAAATAACAATAGAAATTAAGTTTGTAAATATATGTAAAGTAGATTATAATGTCGTTTAGTTTATTGACCCTATCATAGAGTAAGACTGACTGTGGCTAAATTTATGAATAAATGTAAAGTGAAACGTGACCGAGGTCTCCAAAACTATTGGTAAGTATATTGAGTACATTATTTTTAGTGTGTTTATTTTTTGAACGTTTTAGCTATCTTGAGAATTTCGTTTGACGGCGGATGGAGACCTAAATGATGATGGACTCCGAAGGTGGGTTTAAGCATCTCATTGACGGCACTACGTATAACCACCGCGTTTGGATTCATTTGAAAGGTCTCATGGAGACCTTGGTGACTAATGATGTCACCTACCTGATGTTGGACTCCGAAGGTGGGTAAAGGATCTCAGTGACGGCACTAGATAGAACCATCGTGTTTGGATTCATTTGAAAGGTCTCATGGAGACCTTGGTGACTAATGATGTCACCTACCTGATGGTGGACTCCGAAGGTGGGTAAAGGATCTCAGTGACGGCACTACGTAGAACCATCGTGTTTGGACTCATTTGAAAGCTCTCATTAAGACCTTGGTGACTGATGATGTCACCTACCTGATGGTGGACTCCGAAGGTGGATAAAGGATCTCAGTGACGGCACTACGTAGAACCATCGTGTTTGGACTCATTTGAAAGCTCTCATTAAGACCTTGGTGACTGATGATGTCACCTACCTGATGGTGGACTCCGAAGGTGGGTAAAGGATCTCAGTGACGGCACTAGATAGAACCATCGTGTTTGGACTCATTTGAAAGGTCTCATTAAGACCTTGGTGACTGATGATGTCACCTACCTGATGGTGGACTCCGAAGGTGGGTAAAGGATCTCAGTGACGGCACTACGCAGAACCATTGTGTTTGGACTCATTTGAAAGGTCTCATTGAGACCTTGATGACTGATGATGTCACCTACCTGATGGTGGACTCCGAAGGTGGGTAAAGGATCTCAGTGACGTCACTATGTAGAAGTATCGTGCTTGGACTCATTTGAAAGGTCTCATTGAGACCTTGGTGACTGATGATGTCACCTACCTGATGGTGGACTCCGAAGGTGGGTAAAGGATCTCAGTGACGGCACTACGTAGAACCATCGTGCTTGGACTCATTTAAAAGGTCTCATGGAGGCCTCGGTGACTCATGACGTCACCTACCTGATGGTGGACTCCGAAGGTGGGTAAAGGATCTCAGTGACGGCACTACGTAGAACCATTGTGTTTGGACTCATTTGAAAGGTCTCATTGAGACCTTGATGACTGATGATGTCACCTACCTGATGGTGGACTCCGAAGGTGGGTAAAGGATCTCAGTGACGTCACTATGTAGAAGTATCGTGCTTGGACTCATTTGAAAGGTCTCATTGAGACCTTGGTGACTGATGATGTCACCTACCTGATGGTGGACTCCGAAGGTGGATAAAGGATCTCAGTGACGGCACTACGTAGAACCATCGTGTTTGGACTCATTTGAAAGCTCTCATTAAGACCTTGGTGACTGATGATGTCACCTACCTGATGGTGGACTCCGAAGGTGGGTAAAGGATCTCAGTGACGGCACTAGATAGAACCATCGTGTTTGGACTCATTTGAAAGGTCTCATTAAGACCTTGGTGACTGATGATGTCACCTACCTGATGGTGGACTCCGAAGGTGGGTAAAGGATCTCAGTGACGGCACTACGTAGAACCATTGTGTTTGGACTCATTTGAAAGGTCTCATTGAGACCTTGATGACTGATGATGTCACCTACCTGATGGTGGACTCCGAAGGTGGGTAAAGGATCTCAGTGACGTCACTATGTAGAAGTATCGTGCTTGGACTCATTTGAAAGGTCTCATTGAGACCTTGGTGACTGATGATGTCACCTACCTGATGGTGGACTCCGAAGGTGGATAAAGGATCTCAGTGACGGCACTACGTAGAACCATCGTGTTTGGACTCATTTGAAAGCTCTCATTAAGACCTTGGTGACTGATGATGTCACCTACCTGATGGTGGACTCCGAAGGTGGGTAAAGGATCTCAGTGACGGCACTAGATAGAACCATCGTGTTTGGACTCATTTGAAAGGTCTCATTAAGACCTTGGTGACTGATGATGTCACCTACCTGATGGTGGACTCCGAAGGTGGGTAAAGGATCTCAGTGACGGCACTACGTAGAACCATTGTGTTTGGACTCATTTGAAAGGTCTCATTGAGACCTTGATGACTGATGATGTCACCTACCTGATGGTGGACTCCGAAGGTGGGTAAAGGATCTCAGTGACGTCACTATGTAGAAGTATCGTGCTTGGACTCATTTGAAAGGTCTCATTGAGACCTTGGTGACTGATGATGTCACCTACCTGATGGTGGACTCCGAAGGTGGGTAAAGGATCTCAGTGACGGCACTACGTAGAACCATCGTGCTTGGACTCATTTAAAATATCTCATGGAGACCTTGGTGACTAATGATGTCACCTACCTGATGGTGGACTCCGAAGGTGGGTAAAGGATCTCAGTGACATCACTATGTAGAAGTATCGTGCTTGGACTCATTTGAAAGGTCTCATTGAGACCTTGGTGACTGATGATGTCACCTACCTGATGGTGGACTCCGAACGTGGGTAAAGGATCTCAGTGACGTCACTATGTAGAAGTATCGTGCTTGGACTCATTTGAAAGGTCTCATTGAGACCTTGGTGACTGATGGTGTCATCTACCTGATGGTGGACTCCGAAGGTGGGTAAAGGATCTCAGTGATGGCACTGCGTAGAACCATCGTGTTTGGACTCATTTGAATTTTTGTGTATGGCTTATTACTGACTGTAGCAGCAAAAACATTACCTTCGCTCACTTAAGTTATTATGTTTCAGGTAGTTCAGGAACCAGCAAAACTCAGATTTACAAAATCAGGAACTTCAGTCGTTAAAGAAACATATGATCTGTCTGGGATAGAAGTTGATGAGGGGACAGAGCAAATTTTGCCGGTAACTTAGTCTGTTTGCTTACACTGTGGTATTTTTTAGATTCTAGATAGTTTCCCTAGCTAATTTAATTTGACACTGCATTGTTTGTTTGTTTTAGGTTGAACAAGATGAAGAAGATTTACAAGATTTGATTATTGAAGAAGTGATTGTACTAACAGCCAACCTTAACCATAGGTCATTTGAAAGCAATAAAACAACAAATGGACTGTATGGATTCATAGTTCTTTATTGTTCACATTTACTTAAGGAAACCCCGCGATACACTCGTTAGCGTGATTCAGGAACCCGCTCAACGCCATCTATCGGCGCGTGTTGAAATAACAATTTGTACATTCCGCCCACCAAGGACAGAATGTCCTTTGCTACCGCCCACCGTGACGTGAATGAAACCCCTTAACTTAATGATATCTATATCTACAATTATTATAAAACACAAAAAATGTTTGTATGGATGTCCTTTACAGACCTTAAAACCCTCTAACCGATAAGTCCCAAAATGGTTTCATTCGAAAGGCAACAATGTGAAGATGGCTCGAGACCACTAAAACAATGTATTAAGCACATTTTTGATTTTCGACTCTTTCCATACAAAATTTTTGCGTAGTATCACACATCACACATCGGGTAACCACTAGTCTTAACAAAATAAATAACATAAGCTAATCACAAACCGGCAAAATCACAAGTTTGGAAGTTGGACGTTTTATTATAGAGTTTTTAACCTTTAAAGAAACAACCCTGGTTAAACCATCAAATCCCGAATGTTTTTTTACAACTTTACCAAAGAGCCATTTAGTGGGAGGCAAATCATCTTCCTTCACCAAGACAATGTCCCCGACCTTCGCTTCAGGAACCTTGTGAGCCCATTTGTACCGGTGCATTAAGTGAGTGAGGTATTCATTAGACCATCGACGCCAAAAATGTTGAAGCATCGCCTGCGTCAATTGCCAACGTTTCAACGAACTCATTTTGCATGTCTCATAACTCACTTCAGGCACCGTTACAATAGGTTCACCTATCAAAAAATGACCGGGTGTTAGTGGACTTGCTTCTTCCGGATCATTACTGAGCATTGTTAACGGTCTTGAGTTGAGACACGCCTCAATTTGGGTTAAGAGGGTCGCCATCTCTTCGTAGGTTAGCGTCGACTCCCCAATTACACGTTTTATGTGATACTTTGTGGACCTTATACCACTCTCCCACAATCCACCAAAATTAGGGGCCCTTGGTGGTATAAAATGCCAAGCAGTGCCTTGAGAAGCGAGGCTGTCAGCTATTTCTTTAGCCATAGATGATTTTTCCGCATCAAATAAATCCCTAAGTTCCTTAGCGGCTCCTACAAAATTGGTACCGTTGTCGCTATAAAGATTTAAACAACAACCCCGTCTCGCCACAAAACGTTTAAATGCCTCTATAAACCCTCTTGACGTCAAATCACTAGCTACTTCAATATGTATAGCCTTCGTGACCATACAGACAAACAGACAGATATAACCCTTGTATGCCTTATGCCCTCTACCCTTTGTAGTCCTTAACATTATTGGGCCTGCAAAGTCTACACCACTGTTCACAAAAACCCTAGCTGGTGTCACTCTCACTGAAGGTAAAGATCCCATAAGTTGAGTTTGTACCTTAGCCTTATGACGGACACAAATAACACATTTACGGACATGCTGCTTTATCATATTTTTTGCTCCGATTATCCAGTACGCTGAACGTAAATAATTTAACATCAACCTTACATCACCGTGTAGAGTCTTCTTATGAGCATCGTCTACAATTAACCTTGATAAAGCCGATTTGTCTGGAAGGATAATTGGATGCTTCATGTTTTCGGTTTCCTGTGCCTTTGAGATTCTGCCACCAACTCTAAGAATCTTCCTATCATCAAGATATGGAGTTAAACACAACAGTTTGGATTGCTTCGACTTGATCTGTCCATGCTGTTGTAGTTCATGAATCTCCTGTTGGAATGCAACCCTTTGAGCTAACCTTACACACGTGTTCAATGCCTCGTCCAATTCTGATGTTGTCAAATATCCCCGTTTAGTATTTGAAATATTCCTCTTTGCCCCAAACCTTCTACAATAAGCTACTACTCGAACCAGTTTATTAAGAGAGGAGTATTTATCTAAAATCGAATAATCTACAGTGCCAACATGAACCCTTAGCTGCTCTTCTTCGTGTGTTTCATTTTTGCTGAGTCTCGTATATGAAATGGTTTTCTCCCATAAGAACCTTGGACCAAATTTCCACAAATGATGATGACAAAAATCAACCGGTTGAACACCACGGGACGCACAATCAGCCGGATTTTCCTTTGTAGAGACATGTGACCAGTGTGAAGATTCTAGCGTTGTTTGAATCTCTGCAACCCTGTTAGCTACAAAGGTCTTCCAATTACTGGCGTGTTTATTTATCCAGGCTAATACTACCGTTGAATCCGTCCAAGCTCTTACATTGCGTTTCGGTATGTTTAAAACCTCGGCGACCTCCATCAACAATTTAACCAATAATAGTGCGCCACACAGCTCTAAGCGCGGTATGCTCACTTGCTTCACAGGTGCTACTCGTGTTTTCGATGCAACTAGCCCTACATGTACAGCTCCTGACTCATTTATTACGCGTAAATATACAACTGCAGCGTACGCACTGTGAGATGCGTCCGAAAATCCGTGTAACTCGATGACATCATTCGAATTAGTGTTCAGCCAGCGTTCCATCCGAAATTCAGCAAGATGAGTCAACTCACTGCGGTAAGTATACCAATCTTTTATTATATCCTCTGTAGGTTCTTCATCCCATCCTGTCCCTGATATCCACAATCGCTGTATGAAAATCTTTGCTTTTATTACGCATGGCGCTATCCAACCAAGCGGGTCATAAAGGCGAGATACATCCGATATAATTTTTCTTTTTGTTACAGGTGCAGACAACGGCGGCAACTTCACCGAGTACTGAAATTCATCGCGAGGTCTGTTCCAGGTAAGTCCAAGAATTTTCACCATATTATCTAATTTAATCTCCAGTTCTTTATTCTCTTTCTCCTCTATCCTATTATTTTCCTGTTTTAAATTTTGATTCATAACCTGCAATAACTCTTCTCTATTGGTAGACCACTTTTGTAGAATAAATCCCCCTTCCCTTAGAAGTGCATCCATTTCTTTGACTAATTCTTCCCCTTCTTTTACGTTTTGGCAGCCCGTTAATAAATCATCCATGTAGAACTCCTTTTCAACCTTCACTGCGGCTACAGGGTATTTGTCTTTGTAATCAATAGCCACTTGATTAAGTGTTTTTACAGCCAGATAAGGAGCTGGAGCTGTGCCGAACGTGACAGTGAGTAGCTTGTAATCCTGGATTGCATCTTCGGGTCTCTCTCTCCACACTATGCGTTGAAAATCGCAATCTTCTTCTGCTACTCTCACCATACGGTACATCTTCACGATATCTGCTATTATACATACGGGATATGTCCTCCAATTCAAAATCACATGCCGTAAGTCTGGTTGTAAGGTAGGTCCAATCATCAATGTGTCGTTGAGTGATACACCGTTTTTATTTTTACAGGACGCATCAAAAACCACTCTCACCTTGGACGTCGATTTATCTTCCCGTACAACCGCATGGTGAGGCAGGTACACTGCCTGATTTCTTTTATTATCAGGTTCTGGCACTAACACCATGTGATTTAAAGATAAGTATTCCCTTATAACCTCTGTGTATTTTTCTTTCAATACGGAATCGTTACTGAATCGTCTTTCTAAATTTTTTAATCTTTTAATAGCAATCTCTCGTGAGTCTCCATTTTTACAGGGCGGATCATCATCGCGAAACGGCAACCTGACCACGTATCTACCGTCCTCACCACGGCACGTCGTGGCTGCGTACATCTCTTCACAGCGTTGTTCTTCAGTTGACAATATCTTTGTACTTAATAAAGGCTCTGACTCTAATTCCCAAAATCGTTTTATATCAAATTCCACCTTTGAATGCAATACAGTGACCTTCTCTCCGCCAGTGTCCGAACACACCGGTCCAGACAATATCCAACCCAGTGCAGTACATTGTGCTACTGGGCACCCGATGGGTCCACGGAGCAAACCTTCCTTCAATATCTGAGAGTAAACTTCTGCTCCTAAAAGGATGTCTATTCTGTTAGGTACATCATATGCAGGATCGGCCAAGCATAAGTGTCTTAATTCAACCCAATTGCTCAATGCTATCCTTTTTCCCGGAAGATATGTTGTGATATTATTAAGTACATAAGCCTTTACTTCCAGTGTAAAACTGGGGTCTACTCTTGATTTAATTTTCAAAGAAGCCATATACTTTGAAACCATTGTGGTTTTGTCACCACCTAAACCCGATATCACACTACTTGCAGGAATCCTCTTAAGTCCCAAGCCTTGGACTGTAGCTTCGGTAACAAAGGAAGCTTGAGAACCCTGATCCAACAATGCTCTTATTACTTGGCACTGACCTACCCTAGATTCAGCTTCTACTAACGCTGTGGCCAACAAAACTTGACTGCTTTCTTTAGGCTTATTAGAGCAAGCCATATGACTTGCAGCAACTGTTGATGTCATATCCAACCCCTGTGAACTATTAGAAACCCCATTATCCTTCCCCGAAACCTCTGCAACCGTTTGACCTGAACCACATGAATTAACGGTCGTGCCGGGGACACCCCTTGGATGAAGCAAAGAGTGGTGCCTTTTCTTACAAATTTTACAGCTGATGGGCGTTTGGCAAAACTTAACACCATGATTACTACCTAAACAGTTAAAACAGATTCTATTTTTTGTAACGAATTCACGCCTTCTCTCATAATCCAAACTTCCAAACTTTTTACAAAAACTGAGCTTATGCTCTTCACCACACAACTCACATGTGAGTTTTGAAACACCTATTGTATGTAAAACTTTAGGATTACTGACATTAGGTTTTGAATGATTAAACTGTTTGTTCACATGTTTAGGTTCCATAAATTCCAATGCACGATATCTACTTGTTAAAAAATCCTTAAACTGACTAAAAGTAGGCAAAGAATCTGAAGGTACATTCATCGTTACATTTAACTCCCACTGCTTTCGCGACTCGGAATCTAACTTATTTGAAAGCAGGTAAATGACAATGATATCCCACTTAGACACGTCAATATCCAGATTGCTTAATGCATTTAAACAATCGGAGGATGTATCTATTAGTTCCCTCAGATAGGTTGCCGACTCACAAGTTGCATTTTTTTGACTGAGGAATCGTTTTAAAATACAATGTGAAAGATACTTTTTGTTACTGTATCGTTTCTGTAACATATTCCAACATTCCGTATAATTCGCGTCAGACACCGGTATATATCTAATTAACTGTTCGGCCTCTCCGGTTAAAAATCCCTTTAAATATTGTAACCTTTGCACATTATCTAATGATGTATTGTTGTGGATCATTGATACAAATAAATCCCTAAATGTGATCCACTCTGTGTATTTACCAGAGAAAATGGGAATATTAACCTTAGGTAACTTTACAAGGTGAGATTTAATATTAGAATTTCTACACTCACCTTCATCATTGTTAGTTGTAGTAAGATCAGGAAGGTGACGTTTTAATTCACATTTATATGCCATATACTCCTCCTCAGTTTCATTATATTTATCCGCGGTAATATATGCCTCCATTTTTAACAATTGTGGATCACATTGTTGCAATAAATTTTTGTGACCCTTTCTGAATTCCAACCACAACTGTTCTAATGATTCTAGTCGAAGGTTGACGTAATCCTTCGTAATACGTTCTTTAGGCGACTTTCTAAAATTTATTCTAGCCTTAAATATACGACTTGAAAAGTCGTCTTGTAAGCTAAGTAAAGACTCCATTTTAGTCATAATTATTAACCAAACAATCTACTTTTAATTAAAAACAAAGTTAAAAGTTAAAGTTACAAAATGTACACAAAAATTACAAGTGTTTAAAACTATTTATTTCTGGGCGAAAACCGGCAGGGATTCCCCGTCCATACGTTTTTACGTTAACTATTCTAAGTCCTAAAACTAATGTTAGTAAATTTTCTAAGTTAATTTTATGTTAGTAAATTTGCACTAAAAAGTTAAAGTCCTGAACTGCCTTGTAATAAGGTTGAAAATAATGAAGATTCTTGCTGTAAAAATTCCCAAGTCCAAGTTATGATCTTCCTTGCAATAAGGTTGAAATTCGCCTACTAAACACAAATTCAAAAGTACTCACAGTTGCACCTTCACTCACTAACAAATGCACCAATATCCGCTTAGCTTCGTAGTGTGTGACGTACGAGCGCCCTCGCTCAGTACTGTCTCCTTTGCCTTGTAGTCGCAGTCGCTGACGTCACGTCCAGATCCACAGACCCACGAGTCACGACGTCACTTGCGGTGCGGCTCCTCCGTCTTCCTACCACGTACCGTTTGCCGCAGCGACCCACTGCGAGTACGGGTTCAGTGATGTGATCACACCACTGTGCACTTCCAAAAATATGTCCAAAAATCCAGCTCGAATGACCAATGATTGTACTAACAGCCAACCTTAACCATAGGTCATTTGAAAGCAATAAAACAACAAATGGACTGTATGGATTCATAGTTCTTTATTGTTCACATTTACTTAAGGAAACCCCGCGATACACTCGTTAGCGTGATTCAGGAACCCGCTCAACGCCATCTATCGGCGCGTGTTGAAATAACAATTTGTACAAGAAGAATCACAAGCAGAAACAAAAAATATATCTGGAAGACGAGTTATAGATCTAACTTACTTTTTTCCAAAATACAAGAAATAGGCGGCCATGGTGCTTTGAAAGTTTGAATTACATGTCCCTGTGACTAAAATTTTTGTCTTTATTACATAGAACTTGGAACCCATTTAGATCCCATTTAAACAAGAGTAACCTCAAAGTATACACTATTCAATAAAAAAAGAATCATCGAAATCTGATCATCCAGTACAATAATAATAATATGAAAATTAAATCATTCGATTCGGCCAATTGTGATTCGATATTTTGTAATTCGATATATTGTCATTCGATGAACTGTCATTTGATTAATTGTTTTCGATGAAATGTTAATTCGATTAATTGTGATTTTGATGAAATGTCGATTCGATTATTCGTAATTCGATGAAATGTGACCGACGAAATGTTTTCGATGATTTTTCCGCAAATCGTAGTGTTTGCGCAACTTTGTAAGAATTCCATGTATCGTTGCAGCAGCCTAAGCCTTTGGTTCAATGCACCGCCAAAAGTTGGGGTTTTTACCTTAACTCGTAACAACTGAAGGCGATCGGTATATTCTTAATGGACGTTATGAAAAGTAGAGCTCGGGTGAGCGGGCTCCTGGTACGTGCGGTAAATATACCTACACGTATCTTAGTCTTAAAATTCCACAAGATTGGCCGTGGCCCACTCGGATACAGCCCAAATTGTGAGATTTATACGTTTCACCACCACTCTGCTATCATCTGCGTACCCATAGACAATAGGCATGAGCGGGTCATTACTATGTACAAAGAAGAAATCCCAAACCTAGCCGATAAGGACAGAGGATATGTCGGAGCTGGAAGCTTGCTTAAATGTAAGAATGCTAAAGTTTGGGTTTGGCAGCCAAAATCATTTGTGCCAAGTAAACTGCCTGCCCTCACGTCTCGCTTCTCTCCCACTTGTTGTCTTTTACACACATTACCAATTACGCATGGAGTATTTTATAGAATGCCTGGGCGAAGTATGAAATAAATAATATTCGAAACGTTACCTGAACGTTTTAGATATTCTATAAATTGCCTAGGTATTGTATAGAGTGCTGAATTATATAAATATCCGGTAACATATACATATATGTATAGGTGAATATTAAAAAACAATTAATGGAAATAAAACTTATTTTAGAACTTAATTCGTAATATGTGACGTCACACTAGGGGCGAGGGGAGGTCTCACAAATGTGACCAGCTGTGACGAGGAGAGGCGGAGGGGTCAGAAAGTCATGAAATTAGTGTGACGTAATTTACGGATGGCCCCCCAATGGCAACATTAAAACAAGGTCATCAACTAGGTCATCCTAAGTACTTCCGTTACTGAGAACCTATAAGCACATACCCGGTCATCATCAAACCTTCAGAATGTTTCATGTAGTAGCACCCGTGCTCAATTAGATAAATGTTGAAAGCTAGGTCACCCTAACTATTTCTGTTACTGAGAACCGATAAGCACTTACCTGGTCATCATCAGACCTTCAGAATGTTTCATGTAGTAGCACCCGTGCTCAATTAGATAAATGTTGAAAGCTAGGTCATCCTAACTATTTCTGTTACTGAGAACCGATAAGCACTTACCTGGTCATCATCAGACCTTCAGAATGTTTCATGTAGTAGCACCCGTGCTCAATTAGATAAATGTTGAAAGCTAGGTCATCCTAACTATTTCTGTTACTGAGAACCGATAAGCACTTACCTGGTCATCATCAGACCTTCAGAATGTTTCATGTAGTAGCACCCGTGCTCAATTAGATAAATGTTGAAAGCTAGGTCATCCTAACTATTTCTGTTACTGAGAACCGATGAGCACTTACCTGGTCATCATCAGACCTTCAGAATGTTTCATGTAGTAGCACCCGTGCTCAATTAGATAAATGTTGAAAGCTAGGTCATCCTAACTATTTCTGTTACTGAGGACCAATGAGCACTTACCTGGTCATCATCAGACCTTCAGAATGTTTCATGTAGTAGCACCCGTGCTCAATTAGATAAATGTTGAAAGCTAGGTCATCCTAACTATTTCTGTTACTGAGAACCGATAAGCACTTACCTGGTCATCATCAGACCTTCAGAATGTTTCATGTAGTAGCACCCGTGCTCAATTAGATAAATGTTGAAAGCTAGGTCATCCTAACTATTTCTGTTACTGAGAACCGATAAGCACTTACCTGGTCATCATCAGACCTTCAGAATGTTTCATGTAGTAGCACCCGTGCTCAATTAGATAAATTTTGAAAGCTAGGTCATCCTAACTATTTCTGTTACTGAGAACCGATGAGCACTTACCTGGTCATCATCAGACCTTCAGAATGTTTCATGTAGTAGCACCCGTGCTCAATTAGATAAATGTTGAAAGCTAGGTCATCCTAACTATTTCTGTTACTGAGAACCAATGAGCACTTACCTGGTCATCATCAGACCTTCAGAATGTTTCATGTAGTAGCACCCGTGCTCAATTAGATAAATGTTGAAAGCTAGGTCATCCTAACTATTTCTGTTACTGAGAACCGATAAGCACTTACCTGGTCATCATCAGACCTTCAGAATGTTTCATGTAGTAGCACCCGTGCTCAATTAGATAAATGTTGAAAGCTAGGTCATCCTAACTATTTCTGTTACTGAGAACCGATAAGCACTTACCTGGTCATCATCAGACCTTCAGAATGTTTCATGTAGTAGCACCCGTGCTCAATTAGATAAATTTTGAAAGCTAGGTCATCCTAACTATTTCTGTTACTGAGAACCGATGAGCACTTACCTGGTCATCATCAGACCTTCAGAATGTTTCATGTAGTAGCACCCGTGCTCAATTAGATAAATGTTAAAAGCTAGGTCATCCTAACTATTCCCGTTACTGAAAACTGATCAGTACTTACCTGGTCATCATCAGACTTCAGAATGTATCATTTAGTAGAATGAAAGCTACATAATATGTCAGCAGGCATAATGCATAGTGTAGTTCAAAATAAATAAATTATTATATTATCAAGTAGGCACTAGGCAGATACTCACTCGCACAAGACTACAAAAACTATAGGAACAAAATGTATTCGAAGATCTCTCAGAGAGCGAATATAAATGGGCAAAAACGATGAAAACTTTATCTTCAATTCGTGTTATTGTAGTATAGTCGTTGGTCGGTAGATGGCGCTTAGTTAAAAAATACTAGCAGAGGGACCAAATCTTCAAGGTCATCGGGCAAGGCAATCCCCTTAACATCGACCGCATGTCACGGATGCTTTAAGACTAAATTGGAACACCCAGAGGATCAGTGTATCCCTTATTGTATTTTAATATTTCGTTCGCATTCTCCCGCAAACACTCTTGAATAAAATGTTTGTCAGATTTGCTTAGAATGTATGTATGTCTAGTTCTTAGAATAATAATAAACTAGAAGCCACATCTCGCTGTCATTGCTAGTCGCGCGTTGTCTCCAGAACCGCCCGGCCCCGCCGTTCTTCCCACCCGCGGTAGTGTTGCAACGTAAAACATGTCGCATTATTTCGGGAAATGTTTGTGACAGGACGTTGAGAAAAAAGTAAAAGGCGATTATAATTAGGTCTACCAGATTCTGATCGCATCATATTATTACTGTGTTTATAAAAAATGTTTCTCATGTAAGTGACTGTATCTTAAATATGAGAATCAAGTTTCTTTAAACCTAAATAAAACTTGTTGATCGTCATTGAACTATTATTACTTACAATGTTGATTGTTAATATTTTTATCATAATATGTATTAGTTTTATAATAGGTAATATAATATGTGTGGTTTGTTAATTTCAGATGAAAACATTATTAAATAAAGACCCCACCCAAATTTTCATCAATTTTTTTTGGAAAAAAATTAATTCATAATTCATAATTTCTTTATTGCATAACACATGTCATTACATTACATTACATACAATATGAACATAAATACAATAGACACATGCACCTTGTTAGGCATAGCAACTTGAGACAAGGGAGAGGCTGCATTAATCTTGCTTATTTAATATAGACTAATTATTTTCCATGAATTAAATTATATTAATAGATAAAATGTGTTACGGTATTTTAATTTAATTATTAGTAACGTCAAATTTCATTAATTTAATCTAATTTAATCTAGCATACATTATATTATTTTCTCAATTGTCGTCATTTAATTTTGAATAAATTTAATTTTTTATTTTAAATATGTGTTTGTCTTCCATAAATTCTTTTATTGTGTAATAAGCCTTATTTATAAGAATAGTTTTTAGTTTATTTTTAAATACATTATCAGATTCTTCTATTTTAAGCGCTTTTGGTATTTTGTTGTATATTTGCACACATTGATATTGCGGACTTTGTCTAAACATGTGTAGTCGGGATACCGGGATGATTAAATTATTATTTCGCCGTTTGCTCTCTACATGTTCGAATATACTATTTATATTTTGTCTAACAAACATAGCTGATTCTAGTATGTATATTGACGGGAGGGTAAGAATATTCTCTTTGACGAAGTGAGGTTTACACGAATCTCTGGGCTTTATTTTATATATAATCCGTAGCATTTTTTTCTGTTTGGTAAGCAAATCATGAACATTTGTGCTGTGTCCCCACATAAGCACTGCATACCGTAGCCAGGCATAGGCATAGGCATAGTATGCGGACAGAGCACATTGAGTATTTGTATTAGCTTTTAGCACAGTTAATGCATATATAAATTTAGATAGTTTAAGTTTTATTTCTTCTATATGTTTTTTCCAATTCAAATGGGTATCCAAGGTTACACCGAGTAATTTGAAAGTGTTAGTCTCTTCTATGTGTAATGTGTTTAGAATTTGCGTCAGATCCATTGGGTGTTTTTTGTACGGTTTAAATTGGATTATTTTTGTTTTATTTTCGTTAACAATCAAATTATGTTCTGAAAGCCATAGTTTAACCGCGTTGAATGTATTTGTGATTGTAGTAATGCTATCGTGATCGATTTTATTGCATTTGAATAGAAGAGATATGTCGTCGGCGAACAGGACACAATGGGTGTTAGCAATTTTAGGCAGGTCATTTATATAGACTAGAAATAGGATGCATCCTATCACACTTCCCTGTGGAATAGAGCTGTTTATTGTTATTAACTCTGAGCTTGGGGTCGTCAACTCACCGGTCCTATCGTCACGATGTTCTATCTGGACGAGTTGCTTGCGGTCAGTGAGATATGATTGCATCCATTTGTGTGCGTTGCCTCGGATACCTACTCCGTATAATTTATCCAGAAGAATTTTGTGTGAAACCCTATCGTACGCCTTAGACATATCGAGAAGGATTCCTACTGCATAGTGCTTATCGTTAATGTAATTCAATATTTCCTGGACATAATTGTACACAGCTAGCGTTGTAGAGCGTTTTTTACGAAAGCCGTATTGATTTGAGTCCAGGATGTGATATTTTTCAAGGAAATTATATATCCGATTTGTCATTGTCTTCTCAAAAACCTTAGATATGACAGGAAGTAGAGCTATAGGGCGATATTGGCCTGGGTCATCCGGCTTCCCGCCTTTTTTTAGGATAGGTTTTATTTTCGCTATTTTGAGCTTATCTGGGAACGTGCCTTCATTATATGATTGGTTTATGAGTAGCGTCAAGGGAGGTGTTAGCTCTTGTATGCAAACCTTAATTAGTATTAAAGGGATATCGTCTATGCCACTACTAAATTTATTTGGGAGCCTACGTATTATTGTTCTGATTTCGTTTTCGGTTACTGGGTATAGAAACAATGAATTGACGGCCGGTGTTATCACAGGGTATCCCTGTGGTGGGGTGGATATTACTTGGTTTTGTTGTAGCAGGGAAGAGCTTCCTACCGAGGCAAAATATTGGTTAAATGTCTTTGTTACTAAGTGGGGACTTTCATCGGGGTGGTTGTTAATTTTTAGTTTTATGTTTTCATGATATTTATTTTTTTGTTTAGATGTAACTCTCTTTATTATTGTCCACATAGTTTTGACTTTATTTTTAGATGATTTCATTTTTTTTGTTATTAGGATTCGTTTTGAAATTTTTATACTTGTTTTTAATATTTTTGTAAATAGTTTGGAATGACGTTTTAGAACTTTATTGTTAGTTTGGTTTATTAAAATTCGAAGGTGTCTTTTATGTTTACACGATATTTTTAATCCTTTTGTTAGCCATGAATTTTTTGATTTATTTTGTATTTTTATTGATTTTTTGGGGATGCGCAAGTTTAAAATTCTTTGCAGGGTGGCGTGAAAAATGTCATAGTTTTTATTTATACAATTTGTGTGTGACATTATGTCGCACCAATTTATGTTACCAAGCTCCTCTTTGAACAATTTCATGTTTTTTTCACTGAAAATTCTCTTTTCCGTGTATATTTGCTTATTTTGTCGTTGTGGTAGTTGCTTATAGTTATATAACAGTGATTTGTGATCCGACAGTCCCAGGTCTTGCACTGACAAAGTAGAGTTCTTTATATTTGTAAATAGTAGATCGATGCAGCTTGAACTGTTTTTGGTCACTCTGGTCGGTGTGTTGACTATTTGGTGGAGGTTATGTTCCAGCATTTCGTTCACCAGCTTCTTGTAGTTGTTATTATTTTTTATAGCGCATATATTGAAGTCTCCTGTAATTATGCAGTGTTTGTTATAGCTGTTTAATGTTATCTTCGTAAGCAAATGCCTTAGGAACTCGAAGAATTTATCGATTTCGCGATCTGTCCTGTATATGGTGATTAAGAGTAAGTCGGTTGTTTCCATTGCACAACATTCTACAACAAACTCTACCGACAAGTCTGTCAAATCTTGTCGTGTTTTAAATTTAATTCCATTCTGTAGGAGTATAGCTACGCCTCCTCCTCTATGATCTCGTCTACAGAAGGCTACTGATGTATCATATCCATCCACTTGTATATATTTATGTTGATTTTCCATTATCCAAGTTTCGGTTAGGCATATCGCCTGGTAGTTTTGTTTCTGTAGTACGGTTTCTAGTAGGTCCGTTTTATTTTTTATGCTTTGTATATTCTGTACCATAATACTAAAGTTGTTTTCGAAAGGAATGGTTTGTTTTTTTCCTGGAGTCATTGTTAGTGCTGGCGTCCATGGGTAACGTACGTTGCGAGCTTTTTTGTAAGTTATGCTGTGTGGTCGGGTGTTCGGATGTTATACTTGTATTGTTACTAATTTCGATGGCGCATTTCGGGTCATGTTCTTTTCCGTTTATTATTAATTTATTCCCTCTGATTATTGCATGATTTCCTTGTTGTCTTGCTTGTTTTAAGGCTTTGCCCAGTTCCTTCTTTTTTTGTAGAGACTCGCGGTCGAGAAATTCTGTTACAACCAGTCCAGACCTCAAAAAAGCATGGCGGTTGCGAAGTAAGTAATTGACCATCCTTTTGCTTATTAGCTCAATAACTATTGGTCTTCGGTGACCTTTTCTACCAAGTCTGGTTACCTCTTCTATATACCCTTCTAGGTTAACGTTCATTCTTTCATAGAAAATGGTAACTATACTATTATAGAGTTCGCTCTCGTTTTCCTGTCTTGCTTCATCAAGCCCGTATAGCACTATTTTTTTACTGATATCTATAAACGTAGAGTTCTGTTTGTAATTTAAATTTAAATTTAAATTTTCCGATCTATTTTCACTCAATTGGTTGCACTGTATTTCTAAGTCTTCTATTTTCTTTGTAAGCTTTTCGATTCTTAATTCCAGGTTTTTTTGTTCTGAGGCTACGTTGTTTATGCGACCAATTGTTTCATTTTGTAGAGTTGACATTGACTGCTTAATTTCATCTTGGATTAAATATTTTATGTCAGTTTTCAGTTGAGAAAGTATTTCTTTTTTATTATTTTCTAATAGCTGGCTAATTTGTTCTAAAATTTGTGTAGAGTCGCTTTGCAGTTGTGTGACACTGGCGGGTGAATGTATGGTATCTCCGTAGATGCTTTGGTTTTCATTTGTTAGTTCAGTGCTCGAGTCATCAGTATCAATTGTATCAGTATGTTTTGATTGTTTTCGCAAGGTTACATTGGGGCTGCTGTGTTGGGTGGTGCAGGCTGTGCAGTGCCATTTCGTTTTATGTTCTATTGTCATCAAGCTATATGACCTCTTATCAGGAATATTTGAGCATGCTAGATCGTATATTTGGTTGCATTTCACGCACGTTAAATATTGTCTAGAAGTAATTTCGCGATGACATTTTGTACATGATAATTTGTTCGTCTTGCTATTCATTTTCTTGTTTACTTGGCGGGCTAGACGGTAAGATTTAAGTCTTATCTGCAACTTGGTATTAGATGGCGTTAGTGGAATTGCTTAGCTACTCTGTACTAGATGGCGCTTTTCAGAGAGTGTTGATCGATGCACGATGGTGACACACGACGTTACATATTGTATTAATTTTTCCGCTTGCCGATAGATGGCGCTTGTGATGTAATACGTGTAATATAATACCAATCAGTCTTCTGTTTTGGAGGTTATGATTATTGCAATTCGGATTCACTCACGGTTTTGGGCAATCGTTGGTTATATACTTCCTTTCTTGTATGAAGAAACTGCTTAAACATAATCCAAATTATTTTTCGTTACGTATCTATGCGTAAAATTGTCATTTCTCCTCGTACTTATTTCGCACTATTTCTTCGTTTTCTTGCTGTTTTTGCACTTGTTGATTATTTGGCCATTAATATCTTGCAATTATTTCAAAATATAGCACTGGTAAATATCAATAACTTCACTTTAAATATTTTTAGCAAGTGAAAAACACGGAGCCGCGTTACTAAGACTGTTGACAGCGCGATGGCAGCCTGGATTATCCGGGATATTTCGGAAACGGTGCATCCTAGACTATTTTTGACACGATTTCCAAGCCCCCAAATAGACCCCCTAGTCCCTATTACATAAAGCACCCCTAAACCCCCAACCGAATTTTCAAAAGTCCAGCAAGGTTTATGTAATCGGGACTGGAAGTTCTTAAGGGGGGTTGGAAATCGTGTCAAAAATCGTCTAGGACGCACCGTTTCCGAGATATCCGTTTTTCCAAAAAAAAATTTGGGTGGGGGGTTAGGGATGGGTCCAGCAAGGTTTATGTAGTTGGGACTGGGGTTTCTTAAGGGGGGTTGGGAATCGTGTCAAAAATCGTCTAGGACGCACCGTTTCCGAGATATCCGTTTTTCAAAAAAAAAATTGTTGAAAATTTGGGTGGGGGGTTAGGGGTGGGTCCAGCAAGGTTTATGTAATCGGGACTGGGGCTTCTTAAGGGGGGTTGGAAATCGTGTCAAAAATCGTCTAGGACGCACCGTTTCGGATATCCGTTTTTCAAAAAAGAAATTGTTGAAAATTTGGGTGGGGGGTTAGGGGTGGGTCCAGCAAGGTTTATGTAATCGGGACTGGGGGTTCTTAAGGGGGGTTGGAAATTGTGTCAAAAATCGTCTAGGACGCACCGTTTCCGAGATATCCGTTTTTCCAAAAAAAAATTTGGGTGGGGGGTTAGGGGTGGGTCCAGCAAGGTTTATGTAATCGGGACTGGAAGTTCTTAAGGGGGGTTGGAAATCGTGTCAAAAATCGTCTAGGACGCACCGTTTCCGAGATATCCGTTTTTCCAAAAAAAAATTTGGGTGGGGGGTTAGGGATGGGTCCAGCAAGGTTTATGTAGTTGGGACTGGGGTTTCTTAAGGGGGGTTGGGAATCGTGTCAAAAATCGTCTAGGACGCACCGTTTCCGAGATATCCGTTTTTCAAAAAAAAAATTGTTGAAAATTTGGGTGGGGGGTTAGGGGTGGGTCCAGCAAGGTTTATGTAATCGGGACTGGGGCTTCTTAAGGGGGGTTGGAAATCGTGTCAAAAATCGTCTAGGACGCACCGTTTCGGATATCCGTTTTTCAAAAAAGAAATTGTTGAAAATTTGGGTGGGGGGTTAGGGGTGGGTCCAGCAAGGTTTATGTATTTGGGACTGGGGCTTCTTAAGGGGGGTTGGAAATCGTGTCAAAAATCGTCTAGGACGCACCGTTTCCGAGATATCCGTTTTTCCAAAAAAAAATTTGGGTGGGGGGTTAGGGATGGGTCCAGCAAGGTTTATGTATTTGGGACTGGGGGTTCTTAAGGGGGGTTGGGAATCGTGTCAAAAATCGTCTAGGACGCACCGTTTCCGAGATATCCGTTTTTCAAAAAAAAAATTGTTGAAAATTTGGGTGGGGGGTTAGGGGTGGGTCCAGCAAGGTTTATGTAATCGGGACTGGGGGTTTTTAAGGGGGGTTGGAAGTTGTGTCAAAAATCGTCTAGGACGCACCGTTTCCGAGATATCCGGGATTTCCGGTTTTTCCAAAAAAAAAAAAAAGTTGAAAATTTGGGTGGAGGTTAGCGATGGGTACAGCAAGGTTTATGTAATCGGGACTGGGTTACGTACGGGGGTTGGCAATCGTGTCAAAAATTGTCTAGGACGCACCTTTTCTGAGATATCCGCGATTTCATTCATTCACAACTAATTTCATTTTTAAAATAGAAGATGTAATATTCACAATTACAAAACTACAAATAAACTCAAGTCGTTTGATAAAATTAAAATAATGTCAGTGGACGCGCGCGTTTAAGTACCGCGCGGGTGTAGGCAAATTTTTCAAGGACAGGGCCGAGTAGGAATATGGCTTATTTGTGCTGCAAAGCCGGCGGCTTCAAAAGTTGCCAATCACGCCAGCGGCAAAGTGTGTAACAGTCATTACGGTAGGGAAAATCAAAACTGTTATATTGGCAACACTGACAAAATGGAGGCATAAATATGGTTGACAATTTCAATATGAATGAAATATTTGATAATTTAATAAGATAATGTTTTATTGTGCTAATTACACATGAAATGTGATCCCATCCTTTTTCTTTTTAAGACCAGCTGCATTTGTACACGTCGGAACGGCGCAACACGGCATTATTTAATAAAATTACGAGAGCAATTCAGCCGTCCGTCCACAGGGGAATTTCCGGAGAACTAATCGCTCGTTTGTAATATTACGCCCTATTGGCGTATTTTTTGTATCGACCATTTTAGGCGCGTATGAGGGATGCTTGGTCTAGTTATTTGACAAAATGGTGTCTATACATACTTGGATATTCTGAATAACAAGCAAATATTTTCAAGAAATCTATCTTTACTAGAGCCTCCTGTCGCGATGGCGGACCAACATGCTTTGATATCAAAAGGTCAACTATGACTAGGTAAGCGCATAAACTAAATAGTTTTACAATAAACTTTCGAGAGAGCTGGGTAGGCCGGCGATCAGCTCCCCTCCCCCCACCGCCCATCGCCCATCGCGCTCAGACCAACTACCGAACTCAGCAGTGGTCATTATAGGTGGCCAGTCAGCTTGTATACGTAACGATAAACAATCAAAACAAACCAGACCCGCGTGATTTGTGCTTTAGTTCACATTCCGAAGAAACCTATTGTTCGTTTCAATTGCATATGCGTGAAGAATAGATGTCAACAAGTATCCGATAGCATCGTATCGTCACTTGATGCTAACGGCGCGAGTGCAGACTTCAGCCGAGTGCAGCCGCCGATAGCGGAGCTCGTTGAACAAATTGTAAGTAGAGCTTTCTCAGAAGTAAACCCTCGCGGTTAGTAAACAATAAACATTATGTAACAACAACACCACTTGCTCCTTCCGTTACAACAAGCAGTGTTTGCGCACCGACCCCACAACCTGTGTTCATAATTTTCATGATACATTATGGGTGTAACAATATTATGTTTAACGGAATACATACGAGTATAACCTAGGTAATATCATAAATTACGATACTGACCGAACTTCCTAACTCGTCACAGAAAGCGGGATGTGATAACACCATGTTGCTATTTACCTGTAAAGATAAGAAATTATTTCCATTAAACATTTATCCGAGGATCAACAAGGTACCTACTATTCAATACATTGTTACAGACGTTACAGACATATTATCTACTAACTGGAAAAGCGATAGAGACTTCTGCTTATTTATTTCTAACGTTCGTTCGAATTACCAAGTGCATAAAAATGTATTGATTTGGTTCGAAATATAAAGAGATTTTCTAGGGAACTCATGATAACTTTGAATTATAAGAGAGGTTCGAATTATCGAGGGTATGAATTAATGAGAGTCGAATGTAGTAATAATAAAATGTAGAAGTAAATGTACTGGCACGGCTGGGCAATTGACCCGCTATGCGAAGAAACCTCTACGAATATTACAATCTGGCCATTAATCAATACTATCTCCATAGAAACACTATCCAAGTAGGACACGAGGTTCGAGATATGTTATGTATCTATGGACGAGGTACATTGTTGCACGGTGTATGTGCAGGCTGCATGGTGGTGGACCATAATAAACACCTACCTACCCATCCAGAACCAGTTATCGACAATTTATTTAGTAACGTACGGTTAGCGGAAGTGTCAATTTTGTAACAACTTCCCCACTCCCAGAAAATTCTGCCGTCTCGACTTATTGCACTCTTCGTTAGGACGGCAGAATTATACCTGAATGTTCTCACTTCTCAGACATACAAGACAATAGGATAGAACACACGAGAGAAGCAGCCACGTCGTCCTCTGTCGTACATTCCAATTAAACTCCTGCAATGGAATCTGCGCGCTAACAATAGCGGGAGCTCTTACAATGATATCCCTTATTTGATTTTACCTCGTACGGAACTTTTCATTATGTTGGCGGGAAAACTACTGTTCTATACGTGACCAAAGGCATTGAATGGCACCTATCGTGTTCCTACCATTTATGTGCATTGTGAGAACGGTTCACTTTAGAGATATCCGGTCCACCAGCAATATATTTACATATTATGTCCATCCGAAATATTGAACCTACCTTTCAAATTCAGGGAAGGAGTTTTCAAGAAGGTACCGTGGTTCCGGAGTCTCCGGAGATATGTAACTTTTCGCACACTTAAATTGTAAATCGTAAATTCGCACACTTTCTGGATGATATTAGTTTAGTATGCATGACAATTAAATAAATAAAAGCTAACACACTCATCCCCCGCAGTAGGTTATTACCTGTGTTGCGGGTTGCATATTATGGACGACACATATAACAAATCACAATCACACCCATGAACCGAGTACAAATATTTATCTGTCACATAAATATCTGCCCCGGCCGGGAATCAAACCCGGGACCCCTCGCGTCGCCGTTCATTCCCACTAGTTCTACTGCTTAGTTCTATCGTAGAACTAGTGAGAATTTTTTTTCTCACTAGTTCTACCGTAGAACTAGTGGGAACAAAAACCGTATCTACATTTTGTTCCCACTAGTTCTACGATAGAACTAACCAGTAGAACTAGTGGGAATGAACCTGTATATCTACCGCTTTGTTCCCACTAATTGTAATTGTTATTCCGATCGTCGGACGAGTGGGATTTTTTTTTCTCATTAGTTCTACTGTCAAAAGAATTATATTTTTTGAAATAAATCCACTCAAAAGGGTGGTGCGAATGGATCATCAGCTAATTCTAATATAATTCTTGACAAAAAAAAAGTTGTCTGTAAAGTCAGTTTACGGACGGTAGTTTAACGTGACAACGTCATGACAAAGCTCCGCTCCGCCCCACTCCGCCCCACTCCGCTCCGCCCCGCTCCGCTCCGCCCCGCTCCGCTCCGCCCCGCCCCGTTCCGCTCCACTCAACTACGATCGCCTACGGCATCGGCTACGATACGCCGATCGTAGCCGATCGTGCCTCTCTATCTGGATCGTGAAACAAATGAGAAAAAAAAATCCCACTCGTCCGACGATCGGAATAACAATTACAATTAGTGGGAACAAAGCGGTAGATAATATACAGGTTCATTCCCACTAGTTCTACTGGTTAGTTCTATCGTAGAACTAGATCATTCCCACTAGTTCTACTGGTTAGTTCTATCGTAGAACTAGTGGGAACAAAATGTAGATACGGTTTTTGTTCCCACTAGTTCTACGGTAGAACTAGTGAGAAAAAAAATTCCCACTAGTTCTACGATAGAACTAAGCAGTAGAACTAGTGGGAATGAACGCGCGTCGCAGGCAGGGTCGCTACCAACTAGGCTACAGGGTCGTCTAAATATATGACTTAAAGCAAAAATGAATTACTGCACGCTTGATGTGAAGACGCATATGGCCGGTGACAAGTTGACAACCACTCGGCGGTAAACAGAGCAACGACATTTAATTGCGTGATCCTGTTAACTTCATCCGCATTAAACGTATGCGAATGTACCGCGCCACGCCACCGCATCACGCGCTCCTTCTAGTATTCGCAGGTCAAACAATTGGATTTAACTTCCTTATTACATATTTGGTCCTGGAAATTCATTTTTGAGGTCCAAACAACACCATTGGAGAACGGCGCGGCGCTGCAAATATGGATAACGAGAATTTCACTCTGCTCGGCTGCGCTGGGGCTAAATTCAATTATCTTCGCATCGATCCAACTCTATTCCGGGAACCGAAGAGCTTACGGCAAATACAAATCGAACAGTTTCAACCTGTTTACTTTATAGCACTAGTTTCATTACATCATAGTTCATACCGTGGATGGAGGTGGAGGAGGTAGCGAGGATGCGGCGGCTGTGCCACGAATTTGTTCTAATAACACAAGCTTGTTGTATTGCCAAAATATGCAAACAATAAAAAACAAAAAAAACAATGTTAAATGTGTTAGATAAAAGCCAGGTAACCAAGAGTGAACGACTAGAGACCCCAACGCAAGGGAGCGTTTCAAAACGCATCCGCGCCGTTGACCAATGACGGCAATGACCGACGTGCTCGCCATCATTATGTGCCGGATTGGAAAGGACCTCATCTACCGCAAACATCATGGTTCCGACCACTAACTTCTTCGCCCCAAAAGTGACGTTTTCGTTGACTTCAATATTCACAATTTATTTCCTTTTTCCAGGTAGTGTCTTAATTTTTTAAGAAATAATTGTGTGGCGCGAACCGTATTCGTTCTCGTACGTGTACGTAGCACTTGTAGATACAAAGCTGAAACCGGCCGACAACAAGCGGATCGGGAACGCGTGGAAAATTTACTGGTCGAAGACGTGCCACTTTCCCGTGGAGAAAGCCACCTGTGTATCGATCAATTGACAGTCATTTTGTACTTTGTCATACTCGAAGACAATCGACTTGTTGTACGATGGACGGTCGTGAGCTCGTGACCAGTGGGAGCTATTATCCAGCGGCGCGGCCGCGGCGTTGCTCTCTTACCCTAGATTACATTCTAAGTGCCCTACAACGTCTTTGAAGTGAGCTGGTACTATAATTTTGGAAATGGTTTATGTTAAGTATTTGAAGATAGCAAATATGAATGTGCCAAATCCGCTTCTTGATATTAGATATAAGAGGATTAGAATGGAGGTTATTTCTTCCTGTCAACTAACTTCTCAAATCATCGGAAGTAATCGAAATCAGAAGCTGTTTTTCGCTACATGTTTCATGTAGCCCTGCTTCTAAAGCACGTATCGTCGCATAGATATTATATGTAAATATAATTATGTCAAAATCACTAGTTATGAAATTACTCCGCTGCATGCATTAATCTGACGATGTGCAAGGGCGATGCGCGTTGGGGCGATGGCGACACGGCCGCGACAGAGCGGAGGGCAGGGGAGGCAGGGGAGGCAGGGGAGGGAGCCACGCGTAATTTTATCAGCACATGCGATAACATTGGCAACGCAAATAAAAACTGTGAAACAACAGTGAAATTCATAATTCTGTTTTTCAAACTGTCCCCACAGCATTGGATACTGCAGGTTACGTAAGTTTGACAACACAGTAATTGATGGACATGGGAAATGTTTGAGATAATGTTACTCTGATTGTGGAATGCAACAAAAAATGATTAGATTCGATTTAAAAAGTTTTCAAAAGTTGCCAACGTTTTGAGTTGTGAACTTGTGAGCGGTGTATTAATTATTGACTTTGTAATAATAAATTTTTAAAACAGTGATTAGACCCGTAATGAGACGGTTACAAAATTATGTTTTCCTAAACACTTCTTAATACACGGAACTGTTGCTACCAGAATGCAGAATAGTAAGGAAAGTATTTGTAATACGTTGGTACATTTATTATGGATAGTTCAGCGATTCAGTTGAGTACAATGTGCATCCTTTACTTTACTCCATAACCTAAACAAGCAAAGCAACAACCCATAATTGTCCCACTGCTGGGCTCGGGGTCTCCCCAATGTGAGGGTTAGGCCATAGTCATAGCCACGCTGGCCAAGTGCGGATTGGTAGACTTCACACACCTTCGAGAACTTTTATGGAGAACTTTCCGGTGTGCAGGTTTCCTCACGATGTTTTCCTTCACCGAAGCAAGTGATAATTAACATGTAATAAGCACATAATATTTGAAAATTACAGGTGCGTGCCAGGATTTGAACTCGGGCCCCTTCGTTCGGGAGACCAACGTTCTACCGCTAGGCTATCACTGCTTCTCTATAGCCTATACTAGCTGGTAATTGTTAACTTGAAATTGTTGATCTAATTCATTCAGTTCATTGACCATTTGACATGTAGGTTACCTTATGTAGGTAGTCTTAAATGTCCAAGTCTGCTAAAAAGGATCTGTGCGCTTAATTATTTTTCTTATAATGCTCTCTGTACGTGTAGTATTTGCATGTCGTCGTTGTCGGTGGGTCCACCCCTGGCGGCGCATGGCGGTCCTGGCGCGCCGCGCAGCGTGGCCAGTGCTCCGCGGCTCCGATTACAGGCGATACACCTGACTAGGAAATGTAACCTTACACGGTAACCACTACTAGCATGTACTATGTACACATCGGCTATATCAGGGGTCTACTGTGTTGCGTCATTGCGTGCGAAGGTATGCGGGAGATCTCATAAAACATGATACTTACGAATAGTTTCGGTGAACTATTCCTTCTGATTTATTATCGTTTTCCAATTTAATAGGTCCTAGTTTATTGTATCGCCATTTAGAGACACAACACTCAAAAAGTGAGATCATAACTGTCGTCATCACCACTAAACCTAATTATAATACATCGAGTATCATTACCCCTGACACGAAATTTAGCGTTCGGGGCTTGGGCTCGTGTCCGTCGATAGATCATTCCGTAATTAACTGTGTATGAATAAATGAGACAAGTCACGAGAATCGTTCCGGTACTTAGCCAGCAGTCATGGCCGCCGTCCGCTGTAAGACCTGTACCGGGCAGGTGGATGGTGGAGCTGTCTTTAAATTTGAAAAAATGTTTTGACCCACTTTGATACTAATTTATTATGGTCTCGTACTTTGGTACGATTATATATCATTCATTTCTGGGTTTGGTTTGCCAAACATAATGGGTACCTAATACCGAAGTAGTATATGTAGGTATTAGAATTTATAAGCAGCAATAATTTGTACAGGTTTCAGATACTCGTTATTGACGTGCTTGGCGGTAATAACAAGATGAGAAAGTGGGGCTTCCAAGAGTGTTTACAAAACATCGCCAGTTTCCCATCGGCCGCGGCGTGCGAGTGCGGACGAGTGCGGACGAGTGCAGGCGATGCCGGGCGACTTTCTGACTGGTACGTTGTGTTGTGAGTTACAAAATGTTACAATATGAGTGTGAGACACGCCACTGGCGGGCGGCGCAGCACTGGCTGTCAATGCACCTAACGGAACATGGCTATTTCCAGACGGAGCGAACGCCCCTAAGAACATGCGATAAAAATCGTCATCCAACCCAAAAACAAATAATTACATTACAATAACAAAGATAGCTCTCAAATTTTTAACGTTTTACGTTGTATTTTACTTCCTCGACCTGATCATTGCTAATGCCAAGGCCGGGATGCCTTGGCCCGTGCTTGGCGCTGATGAGCGCACAATCGCGGACGGCAGTGTGTAAGTATGCGTAAAAAATTAAACATAAACCTATTGTGCAATATACTCAGCATTGAAAAAGTCTGCGGAAGCACCACAATCCACATTAATCTGTAATTTTTTACACATTTTTACATTGGATAAGCAGTGGTTAAAAAGTGAAAATAAAGTAAGCTGAAAACAAACAATACAGAATTAGCTTTTACACTACATAAAAAACAGAATACATATTAAATAAAAAAAAATAAGTTCAAATAAAAAACATGTAAAAAAACTTCCCGTACCGGGAATCGAACCCGAGCCTCCTGGGTGAAAGCCAGGTATCCTAGCCACTAGACCATACGGGAGATATCTTAAAGCGCGAAAAAGTACGATTCATATTGCAACAATTTGATATATTGTAGTTTTTAATGTAACTTATTTTTTCATTGTAAAATAATAAATTTTCATAAGTTATCTTTAACGTTTGTTATCATATCCCACGCAAATGACTAGGTATATACCGAAATACATTTATATTTATATGTCATTTTAAAAACATTCGTGTAGGTATCTAATATGAAATATCTAATTAAAATAAACTGCTAATGGCTTTTTTAATTTATTTTAGTGTCAGATCGACTGTATTTTCTGTTTTTTAAGCATTTTTTGACTGTTATTGTGTAACAATTTGATGAACATATTAATAAAGTTTATTGAAACCTGATCACCGCCTTTCCTTTCACCTCAAGAATAAAGGTCAACGTTTACTAATATAGGTATTTGCAGCCGGAATTACCAAATGCGAGCTTCAGTTCTGTCCTCGACTCCTCGCTCGTTTACTCACCAACTTATGTATGATTCATCTAAAATGATAATCACATTTATTTAAATATCGTTGTATTGTATAGCGGTTGTTCCGAGGCGCCGCGCTACGGCCGCCGCTGGCCTTCATACGGTCTCTCGATGCGCAACCAAATGTTGTCAGTAAGTATTATTTTGACATCGACATTTTATAACAAAAGAAAACCGTTAATAAAATAGAGTTATCTTGAACAATTGGTACCTACCAGACGGCCGGCATGGCAATCATCTTAGGAATGAGTTAATGGAACACAGTAAGGGTGGGTTGTTTCAAACCGTTGGTTAACGTAACATACGTACGTCAAAAAGTAACGATTACGAAAGATGTTTAACGTTCGTTAAATATGAAGTGTTGTTTCATTGCATAAAAAACCGATTGTCAACGTTATAAGGGTTGCCAGTAGAAAGCGACACATGTTTCCAACGAAAATGCTTGGGAGATTTTTTCTGTTATGGCAATATCATCTAAAGAACGTCAAACTGGTTAAATTCTGACACTACGACTGACTTGAAGTGTCAAGAAAGGCAATAAAATACACCGTATAGCGATTTCACCATATGGCGCCCGGCTCCCCGCGGCGCGGCGTACACACTTTGAGTTTGGTTTGAATTCAAGTGAAGGATATTTCGTAGTTGTGTTTATTTGTATTTAATTTGGTCCTTTACTATGTCCCAAGTACTTAAGTATACAAAATAAGCTTAACTAATTATTAAACTTTTCGATAGTGCTGTTTCTTACTGTTTTGGACTTCACGTGGTATTTTTTGTTGCGCAGAAAACGTGCAGTTTTGACCAAAATTGAGAAAGATCGCTCGAAAGATGATTGAAAAGTATAAAGAAATATTTTTTACGAAAAAAACTTATATTATTGATATGAGTTTTAATTACTTTTTTCTTTCTTTCCACAGGATTTGTACTCGTATCATCATCAGAACTATCTAATAAAGACGAATACAAAAAAGAGTCCATAATAATAACTGTTTGACACGCTGTTAGAGAACGAAATGATGTTAATCAGTGGGTAGAGCACCGGTTAACGTAATCGTTATTTTTTGACGTACGTTAAGGCCTCCATTGTGTGAAACAACTCGTTTTTCGGTTTGACGATAGTTAGCGCCATTTTTAACCTTAACGCGTGCGTAAAATGATGGTGAAACAACCCGCCCTAAGACACTACGACAGGAAAGTCGTTCATTATACAATAAAGCCGCGTGGGTGGCGATCGGAAGTCTCTCGAGACCATCCGTGATCCAGCTGTGCGGTGCGAGACAGAGCCACTGGCCACTGCTCGACACGGTGCGATTTGCGTGCAGCGTGACTCACCAATAGATAAGGAGAATGACCTGCGGCGGGCGGCGAGTGACCCGGTGCGCCAGTTCCGACCGACAGATGTTGCCGGCCGGCGCGGGCGGCGCTGTGTGGGATGCAGCTAACTGTTAGCTGTTAGCACGAACTAGCGATGGGCGATTATTACTTAAATTAATCGAATTAGTCGATTGTTCAGTTTAGTCGATAAAAGTCGATAACAATTGATGCTAGTCGATTGTCATCGACTGAATGGCGCGCGGTGCGGTGCGGCGACAATGATAACTGACACGCGTGTAACTACTAGTGTGTGCGAACTACTAATTCGTAGCGAAGCGCCGCGCCGCGCAGTTATGGGAACTACTGATTCGTAGCGCAGCGCAGTTATTACTATATTCGTACTACTAAATTAGTAGTATAATAATTACAAAAGGTGTCGCGTCGGCGATGTCGCTGCGCGAAAAACCGTCAGTTAAAAAGATCGTGCGTAAGTAAGGAGACTAAAAGACTGGAATAAAAAAAGTAAAAAAGTTATAAAATCATTCGTTTTTAACAATATACTTAAACTAGTACTGAGTTTGGTCCTAAGTTAGTTGTATTTTTATGATATGTTACAGAATGTGAACACAAATTACACTTAACTTTTTCGATATTTCCTTCTTTGATTTTTTCGAAAAAATCCCACACTAACGATCTTTTAGGCATCGTGTCAAACGGTTATAACCCGCGCGTGTGACCTTGCTCTAATAAAGTCAAAAACCAACTAACAACAAACTGAAGTAATAGTATTTATAAGTACTATTGTTTCTTCTGTGGTAATAGGTACTTGAAAACAATCAACGCAACACCGTCTCGCAGCACGCAGTACCTATACCTACGCACACACACAGCGCAAGGCAATTCAATGTTGATTGAGTATAACCAGTGTTCTCGAACGACAAAGTGCGAAATCGGTAGACTTGCCCACAAATATCGGTAGATTTGTACCCAAAATCGGTAGATGTCAAAAAAATATACAATATTTAATCAAATTCGTTTTATTATCAAAAAATAAACTTACAGACTAATTTCTGTACATCAAATACACCTAATTAACAAACAGATAATGATTAAAAGCTATTTAAATTATCGGTAAAATTACAAAACACTTATACAGCCTAGATAAACACATACTATACAGAAAAAATATTTGATGCTATGCAATATAAAATAAATATGTATTTTTTTCGATCTTTAGGACTTAGGACCATACCAATATTCTTTGGCCATAGCCGCGGTCATCTTTGAATTCTTTTCAAAGTCATAAAAAAACCCTTTTGCATGTAATAGACCGGCGATGGACTCAGTAGACAGCCTTAGTATTTCGCTGCATGGGCGTAGCCAGGTTTTAGTTTCGGGGGGGGGGGGGGGGGGGGGGGGGGGTTCAAGTTCAAGTGTTCAAGTGTTTCAAGAAAATACAACGACTAAAAGTACATGGCAATAACCCTAAAGAAAATTGAGACTTTATTTTTTCTCACGACGTATGTAGTGCCATTATTAGTCTAGTCAAAAAGTTCAAAAACGTGTTTAATAGAAATAAAGCTCCCAAAAATATGTGCGATAGCTCATTCGATTCGGAATGACGTCTAGAAAAATGTTTTTTAAGGGTTTATTAGCACATAAAATTGTCAGTCCTTAACATTTCGGGGGGGGTTTGAACCCCCGAAACCCCCCCCTGGCTACGCCCATGTTTCGCTGTTTTGTTTTAATAAGATTAATATGCGTTCAACGTTGGCGGATGAATGAGGCAGTGATAAAATATTAAAAATTAAATTAGACAACAAAGGAAACAATTGAGTGTCATCGCCACGTTTAAGTAAACTTACTTGATCTTAAAATAGTTGTATCATCAGGAAATGCTTTACTAAGGAACGATTATAATAACCCTTAGCGACTCTGAGTTGGGGCGTTAAACTTACTACGATTTTCTGCTTAAAAAACAAACTGAAAAAACATTAAATTGACAACCCGTGTGGCGCAATGGTTACCATGCCGGATCGCCGCACCGAGGGTCCTGGGTTCGATTCCCAGCGAGGCGGAAATTTGAATGATGAGTTTGAATTTCTGTTCTCGGTCTGGGTGTGAATGTCCTTGTCTATGTTGTGTGTTGTCCATGGCACCCACGACACAGGGAATCCTAGTGTGGGGCTATGAGTGTGAAGCGTTATTTATTTATTTATTATTTTATTAAATATCCAAATAGCCAACTCAATCTTCATTGTTTGTCACAACGCACAAGTCACACATTGTACTTGTGATAAACATTTAATATGTTTATTTTCATCGGCGACAGTGACGAGGACAAAAAATAATATTTTTGTCTGTTTCTCACGTAGAATTTGGTTCTGGATTTGGTTCTACTGGGTTCTAAATCTATGGTTGAGGGATTCCCCATTCCTCTTAACGTAAAACATACGTAAAACATAAATGAAAAGGGTTTCCAACTTAAAAATTATGTGAAATCGGTAGAAAAATCGGGAGAATTTCCACGTATCCTGTGAAATCGTAGAAAAATCATTGCATTTCGGTAGAACAGAGCCCATATCGGTAGAAATACCGAAAAATCGGTAGGTTCGAGAACACTGAGTATAACTACAGCTAGTATTTAGTAGTTCAGTTAGTAGTTTGTCGATTGTTATTCGAATAATCATCGCAAGGAACTACTAAATCGACAATCGAATGCGCAATGGCACAATTTTCGATTCAGTCGATTGTTTTTTTTTGCAACAATCGCCCATCGCTAGCACGAACCCATCAAATTCTACACTCCGCCGCTAACCGCTAATGTTATTGTATGAGCAATACGGATCACTTCTGCCTTTCAATGCAGACAAGGTACGCGAATAGTTTTTAAACACAACAGTCATTAGCTAAATGTCATTAGAATCCGTTAAATATTTTCGCTTTCAAAAATTCAATGACATATTAACAAGCAAACGACATTGTATGAGTCACTACTAAACTCACTAATGACGGTAAATGATGTAGGAATTAGGGCTTGAATATCGGAATCTCGGAATCTCGGACCGTGAAACCCGATACTGAGTGATTCGATATCGTAATATCGGAATCAGTAATTTTTTTATTTTAATTTAAACAAAATGATTTTAATGCGTGCCACAAGGTATATTGGCCATAAAATTGAGCGAGTAAGTATATATATTTTAGCTGTGTAGGGAGGTAAAGTTAATATCTTTAACCGTATTCCTGTTGTGAGTCTGCTCAGCCTACTGCACGAATAATGCGATACGGAAAAAATCTATTCCAAACTTAATTTATCCCCTTAATCTCGGTATACGTAAATTAAACATTTCATCATCTTCTGTAGATCATCTGTACGAATCTCTAGTTGCTGAAAATTCGCATCTAGCTGTCAATGGCCATTCACCGTAGATACCTCAGTGACCATTGTACTCGTATATCGGAGGTTTACATCTACAACAAGGTTTTTAAAACCTTACGATGTCTAGACGTGAACAAAGCTAGTGGACCAGATGGTATTCCAGCTCTCTCCAGTTTTCTACTGTTTTGCCACGCTTGGTTCGTTTCTCAATTAAGACTAGCATAGTGCCTCAAGCGTGGAAGCTTGCCAACGTGCAGTCCGTGCCCAAGAATGGCAATCGAGCTGACCCTGCTAATTGACGGCCAATTTCAATTACCTACATACTCAGGAAGATTATTTTGAACATGCGCCTCGTTGCATACCTAGAACACAATGATCTCCTTAGTGACCCTAGTGCTATAGCTTAACGCATACCACTCTACCGCATTCTAGCGCGTCTCACCCACTCGTATCTGGGGCGAGGACCTTGAGAATAATGGAGAGGCGCTTGGCTTTTTCCCTTGACATCTCGAAGGCCTTTGATACGGTTTAGCATGTTAGCCGCTTCCTGCGTATGTCCTATTCCCTGGCCTGATCAGCTGGGTTAAAGACTTTCTGAGTGAACGTTCATTCAGAGTCGTTATCAAAGATTATTCGTCCCAAGCAACCTTACATCACATATTACAAATAATGCCGGACTTTCTCAGAGATCTTTTGTCGATACAACTCTATTCCTGCTGCATATCAACGATCTGGTCGAGCGATATCTTGCAAGCTTCCGACCAGTAACGACAAAATACAGTCTGAAGAGAGGCCCAGGTCGAAAGAGTGAATTATTGCCTGAAGTCACCGAATAGGGCGACGCCGACCTTGTGAGATTCAACGCCACAAAAACAGAAGCATTTATTTTGGCCCTACTTTTCAGAATGTATCCTTGAAATACTTCCACCGCAAGAAGTTGAGATATCCTTGAACCTTAAATTTGAGCAGTTTATTGTTTTCAAAGTTAAGGCAGCTGCCAGGAAACTAGACGTCCTAGCAAATGTGTTGCGATATTTCAACTCACATCAGCTTTTATCCTTGTACCAAAGTATAGCTTCTGCCGTACAGCTGTCACATTTGGTGCAGCTGAATTTCATCTATCAGTAAAAACTATTTTGCGATTTAAAAATCCTAAAAAATTAAGGTAGTGAATTTTTAACGCGAAAACCAAACCAAATTGAATAGATTTAGGTGATATTTGCAACGAATGGGAATAAAATAGTATTAAAGACGTTATTATTTCATTATCCTATTGAATAAAAACCTTTTTACTATCCAAGAAGTCCTACTTTACAATATAAAATTAAATTTAAATGATTAAAAAAAAAATTTACAATTCCGATATTGATATCGGAATTCCGATATTAGCATCAAATATCGAAAATCAATATCGATATTGAAAACCTTCCGATATTACATGCCCTAGTAGGAATCATTATTACTTAATTTATTTTTTTACATAATTATACTAGCTGTACCCAATACGTCGATCGTAGCCGATAGTGCCTCTCTCTCTCGCTTTTGCCGCTCTCTCTCGCTTTTGCCGCTCTCTCGCTCGCGGCACGCTACATTTTTTGGGGGGTGCGCCCGACGCTCATCGTTTTAATAGACGTTATCACGTCAAAAATCATAAAACTCGAGCCGTTTCGGAGGAATGCGACCACAAACACCATGACATGAGATTTTTATATATTGGACTCGTGGATACCCAGCGTGTTCGACTACATTAAAACATTTCTGATGACAATGACAGATCAGTGTTTTTGTGTTTACAGTCTGTTTATGCGCCGCCATCTTTACTACTATCTTCAAATTTTTGTACAGGAAAAGTGGAAAATCGACTTTATCAATGGACTGAATGTGCCTAATGTATTGTTTTGGTGGTCTCATCTCAAACCACCTTCGGATTATTGCCTTTCCAATGAAACCATTTTGAGGCATATCGGTTGGATGGTTTCAGAGTCTATACCTAGAGGACATCTGTATGTACAAACATTTTTTGTAACATTTCACGGTGTATTTAGAAGGAGAACGTTAGATATTAGCTTGGGACTAGGGAGATGGAAATCCAAAGCTCAGCGGCGACTTCCGGGAGGAGATCTGAATCGTTGCTCTGTTGTATGTTGCAGGCAGCAGTGGCAACACAACACTAGGAAGGATTGTAAAAGCTTTTTACGCTCGTCTTCAATTCCGAACGAAATCGACTATAATATTTTGGTACACAGTACGAGTAGATAAACCTCTTGAAACATCACATTTGACAAGACAGTAGCACAGCGACCAGCAGCCGCTTCAGGTGGAGGAAACAGTCAAATGAGGACATCTTAATAACGCACGGACGACGAGAAACTACTCGGGATAAACACCGACGGCCGACGGGGACGGGAGCTGACGGGAGTCGGGACTCGGGACTCACTGCTCGACTGCGAGTATGTACGAAATGACTTGCAATATGCATATTATTATAGCTCCTGTAATCCGGACCGAACGACTACGGTATCAGGAACACAAAATGACATGCGAAACTGTAGTTCTAGCACAGAAGACATAATAGTACACAAATGTAGTTCTAGTCCCTAGTAACAAAACAATACAAAATCAGATTAGAAATTCGGAATCTTTGTCTGTTTTTACATGTTCTATGGGTATTGACTATGCATATAATAATCGGTCCCCGTATTTATGTATGTAAGACGCGGGCGGTAGTCGAGGGTCAGTTAGTTGGCAGTTGGCACCAATATTCACTAGCATTTATTGGGTGTTCGCTCGCACCGCGCGTCATAGCGTCACACTTGTGAATAAACAGCGACCCAGTTCATGCACACTATGCACGGCTAGGATTAACTGCAGTGACTCGATAATATGTCGACGCGACGTTCAGCTGTTCAGATGCGAGACAGCTCAACTTCAAGTCTATGGCACTTTACTTGGACATATCACACAACCATGGAGCTTTAATCTCGTTTATGACAAACTTAGCGATTTTACATTACCAAACGGTATCTGTTCTTGCTTCTTATAAAACACCTTCTTATGAACGTGAACACGGGCAGATATCTCTGATACTTAGGGGTATCGGTATGGCGCGCCGTGTGGGATCGCCACTGCCGATTAGATACCATCGATAGTTCCGCGGCCGCGGTCGTTACACTGATTGCCTACCGTACCGTCAATATTCGACTATCAGTTTCATACACGACACAATCGTTACATTCAATCCGGAAGTGGCGGAAGATCGATGAGAACACCCGCCCGGTCTCCACCACACTGCTCCACTCTTATAACCTACTGTGTATGTTACTTCAATTTAATGTAGTCTATAATAATATGTACATTTTCCTGCCATAACCTTTTCCTTCATTATGCACAAAGAAATAAACAGCATGATTAATACATTTAAATCTGAAATAAATGATTATTATTATTATTAATACACTCGGTTATGTTATCAGGAATTGCCCACCACTGTGACCACTGTGACCTGTGACGGCGTCACCGCACGACGTCAGCACTCAGCAGTTAGCGCTAAGAACGTCAACGTCGACCTTTCATAACTGATCACCATACCCTGTTCAACATCCCCGTATCCTGTAAAAGTAATTGACTACCAGTTTTCAACAAAATATAACACTTCCACTTAAGTGTGGCAAACTTTACAAAATAACTAAGGTGAACTGAACTCGACGGAAACGGCACAGTTCCTTTTTCCGAGTTATTATAATGTTTTTATACTCGTAATAAAGCGAACCCTAACCTTCCGTTTTTCTTGGCTTATATCACTCATGTAATTATGCTTCTCATCATGTTACGCTAGAAACACTCGCTACGCCCGGCGCCCGATTCAATTATTAAATCTATGCCATTGACTTGCTGATTTCAAGTCGACTCGGCTCTAATTATACAAGTAACTAAACGGACATAATTAGATGGCATAATTCTCAATGCAATTATAATACAACCACAGTTTGTTCTATAATCTGAGAATACAACAGATGTTTTAGGCTCTGAATGGCAAGGGAAATAACAGTCCATATCATTTGTATTTGTACAATTGTACACCGGCACCGTGCGCAATCTATTGGTGTAGGGTACAGTACTGTAGAGTGTAGTGTGTTGTGGTCATAAGATTGGCACAATCAGTTGCAATTGAATTGATTCAACCTCCCGGCGCGGCGGCGGCTCCCCTCGCCAGCGTGGTGGCGGCCACTCGGCCCCGCCACACCAGCATTCCGGGTAGGGTCGGTATCGGACCCGCGCACATCGTCCAACTCACCGGATCAGCTATCCAATTTATTTGGATGACTCTTATGACCAGGAATGCGAACGACTGACGTTCTGACATTTCTGACAGATCGCTCCGGCGGGCGATAGAAATCTAGAACCCTTTCAAGGTTCGTTATATTGGTTTAAAATATAAACAAAATACAACCGTGACTTCTTTTACGTATTTATGGGACACTGCCATCGCATCTATCTGGTAAGAGGGGAAAAAATTACCCGCGTAAAAACTATTTAAACACTACAGAATCTCACAAAATAAGAATAATAGTGATGCTGCAAAACCTGCGAACGACCAATCGCATCCCAAGCACAGTAAATCTCGGAAAACGAAATCTTTTATTTGGAACGAGCACACTGGAGCTGGAGCATACAAAGCGGTGGGCAATCAGCGCGCCCGACCGCCCCATGCAGCCCGCGGCCAGGGAAACACGGGGTAAAAACGGGGTAGGTCAATTTGATATAGAATGTTTGAATACATGATTCTTTTTTGGCGTATTTTAGTACCTACGAGGCTTCAACCCATTATTGGCCCACTACTGACCACGGATCTCTCCTCCTGAGAAGGCGTATCCACCACGCTGCGGTGCGGATTGGTGGAGGGGTTGGAAGTTTTCATGCCGCCCGAGGGCCTCCGACATGGCTTAACGACTGTTATCTTACGATAACAACCGGGACCGACGGCTTTACGTGCCCTCAGAAGCACGGAAGCGCTCAAGCTTTTGCCACGAGCGGTCACCCAGCCAGCTATCGACCGCGCCCGCTGTTGCTTAAGGGTCAAAACACATTTATTCGGCTTCATTCGGCTTTTGTCCATAGTAAACAACGATTTTGTATGGAGACGCGTACGCATCCTTTCGGCTTTTCGGCGCCGATTCCGCTTTCGCGGTAAACAAGTAGAAAACGACGACAAACGTGTTTTATCAGTCGAGTGCTATCCGCCGCGTTCAGCGCTCTGCCGTCTGTTAGGACTTTAGACCATATCCCTAACTACATAAGGTCTTAAATCAATTTGCCCAAAAACTCGACTTATTGCACTCTTCGTTAGGACGGCAGCGCTGTAGTGCCGCGTTCGGCGCGTTCGGCGCTGTACTGCCGCGTTCGGCCGCGTTCAGCGCTGTACGGCCGCGTACGACGCCGAACGCGGCGGAACAGCGCCGCGCCGTAGGTAGGTACATGGAAGATTTTTGACTCCTTGGCCTTGTCGACAGGTTGCGACCTTCATAGTTCCCGCACAATATAGGAATCTAACAGTAACGTAACTCGGGCCGATTCTCGAAAAACATGCCTACGGCCGCGCCGACAGTATTTTAATTTTATCAAACGACTTGAGTTTCTTAGTAGTTTTGTATTTAAAAATGTTATATTTTCTATTTTAATAAATGCAATTCATCTATATCTATACAAATAAATAAAATTGGAGTGTCTGTTTGTAATATTAAAATAACCGCTTTTTACCAAGTGCATTTGGATGTATACATGGTACATATACCAAAACAACATTTTTCACAATTTTTGTCTGTCTGTCTGTTTGTTCCGGCTAATCTCTGAAATGGTTGGATCGATTTTGACGGGACTTTCACTGGCAGATAGCTGATGTAACAAGGAGTAACTTAGGCTACTTTTATTAAAATCAATATTACCAATATAATCCGTCGAGGGGCCCTACCACCAGCGGGCCGGATTTAGTCGCCTTTTACGACACCCATCCGGCGTGAGACTGGGGCTATTATTCTAAGCCACCCCAATACGGCAAAAGTAATAATAATCAACCATTTGATTTTTTTAGCCCCTTATCTGTAAATCTAGGCATTTTACTCGGTGGACTTATGAAAAATAAACAATTTAGGTACCTACTTATTGCAATACGTACTAACTTGTTTTTATTTATTTATCCTACATGCACTGATCTCCTTCGGCTGGACCGAAGACCTTGAATATTGAAATTTGATTTCTTATTAATAATTACAATATACAATAATAAAGTTGATATTAATCAATGACGCAATAATTATACAATACCTACTTACCTACAAGTTACTTACCTACAATAATTATATATGTATATCTACCTACAAGTACGTATTACATATTTTATTATATTGTATAGTATTATAATAATATATGTATATCTATATAATACGTATTTGTAGGTACGTATATAAAAATAGTCTTACCTTTGGGAGTCTCCAGGTAATTTAAACAATGATATTCCTGGGTGACTTAATGTCGTATTAAAAACCGCACAATATCTTGTATTCCTGTTTGCCATACTTATTAAATAGTCACACGCCGCACACGGCCACCACAGCCGCAGTAAGGAACTAAACTAAAAGAATTTGTTATTTGTACCGTGGGCCGCCCGGCCCCGGCCGTGGCTCAAACCACGCTCGTTCGCCACAGTTTCTGCCTTTTACTACACTTATTCCGATGTGCGTAGGTATGACGCGCGTTTCGACCGTTTGTATGAAGAGCGAATACTGTTAGATTCCTATATTGTGGTTCCCGTATAGATTATACCTACTAACGTCTTCGGACCAGGGTTGGATTTTGTACTATAATTATAGTATTTATACTATAATTTCGCCCTTTGTACTATGTACTATCCACATCTAAGTATAGTACACTAAAATACTATAATTTTATTTGGTCCCGAATGTTTAGTTTTACGTCATAATATTATGAATATTTCGACAGTGCGTGTATCCGATCCGACCGAATTCTTCTTGCGTTTCCTGTCTCGATGTCCTCAGCAGTAGATTTCTTTTGTTCCTTTCCACTAAAAGTAACTAATGTCATTCCCTATGATTCCTTCCATTCCATACGAAATTCAATCAAAGCGATAACAATCGCTTGCGAATTTATTAATTAATTTAATTTAATGTGTTAATTAATGTGTAAAAATTATTTTACGTATTAACGTTTATTTACGAAGTTCTTCCTACTTCTTGACTTGAAAGTAAAAGTATTTTGACATTTCAACAAATTGGGAGGAGGGGGGTGCAAAAGCAGTTGATCTACCGATTTTTTGCTTGCAACACTGAGTGTACTATACTATAATTTTTTTATAAATACTATACTTTTCATTGTTTTGTACTATATTTTTGAACGTACTTAAATCCAACCCTGCTTCGGACAGACTTCGCAGCGTATTCAGCGCCGTACGCAGCCGTTCGCATTCTTACGACGCCGTACGCGTAAATCATTCGGCGAAACGCGAATGGCGCCGAATAAATGTGCGTTGACCCTACATTTGTATTTATATAGTACCTAATTTCATAAAACACAACAAAGTAGCTAAAATCTTATCACAGTAAGCTCAGATGAGTAAGTAACGAACTTTACGTGTAATTTATCTCTTTTTATGATATTTACCCGCCTGAAAGGTCTGCGACTGTTTCGGTGTTTTAACATAACTGTATAAAATATGCCAAGTGTTTGATTAACACATAGATAAGACTAACATTACCATGCCCTAATGTCATGTGTCATGCCTAATTGTCGACACTTAAACTAAACTAACGTGCCTTTAAGTTTTACATTCGAAAACATGTATAAAACTGTACTTCTTTTTAAATACATTAAATTCTATTAAAGGCAAATACGAGCAGGAAGATCGACCGACAAGGCCGGTGTGGCTCGGGTAGTCGGGTGTCGGGCGTCGGGCCACAGTCGACATAAAACGCAATGCACCGAGCGTCGGCGGAAAGAGGTCGCGCGTGGAGTAGGGCGCCGCAATGCAGCTGCCTGCGACCTGCGGGCTGCGACCCACATCCCACATCCACCACCGACACACCACACAGCCCCTGGGCAGCTCCCGCCATGACTTGAGGAGATACATTCCCCGTGCCACGACCTGCGTAGCACCAGCTATCCTAATGTAGTGCGACCATTATGAGTAAATAAAGTACTATTATTTCTTCTATGGTATGAGTAAATTCCTTTCGTGACATATTGTGATTTGTAAGCGTTACATAATGTAAGGTGCATGACACTGCCGCATCGATCACTGAATGATGATTGATTGGCGATGCGAGGTGAGACGCAGTTTCGTATATTTGCTATTTGCATTTCACTATTGTATTCAAAGTGCTCGATCACCCACGCAGCTCGCAGCTCGTTCCGCCGCGGCCGGACGCCGATGCCATCCAGTCACTCCACTCGCGTTAGTCGTAGTATATTATTTGCCCGTTCCATTTTCTGTCTCTATTTCCTGTATATATTGACCTTTAGTTCATAGTAATTCATAGCATTCCTATCGCGGGAACAAGCCAGTACCCACTATAGAGTGTATAATATCGGATCCCATCACGTTCCCACTAGTAGACAGTCGGATCCCTATTATATGCATGTAACAGTATGTCTCATGATGACATATAGTTTCTCCGTTGTTGAATAATCATATTTCTTTTTGTTTGCTACAGATTCATTAAGCATACTTAATAAGGTTTAATAAAAATTTAAGAAGCATAACAAAATCTTATTTTAAGAGTGTAAGGGACACAAGATACTAACTAAATCCTTAAAAATGTGCCGAATGTTAGCAAGAACTTTAATAAGGCTTCCTAGATAAAAGTACCACTGTTTAATGTTGCGTAAGACATTAACTAAAGTTAATTTTTTGACCTTCATTGGATCGTCGATTGAATTGCTAATTCTCGCGAAGAGTCTTTAGCATCATCCGGAGTACACATTTACATAATTGCTGTTGAGCTACAGATATAAAGCTCCGTGTCGACGTGTAGTTAAACATCGTTATCGCGAGACGAGACGTTCGTGATCTCGACAGAAGCGTAACGTCGAATGTTCTCACAGAGGACAATAACATCGCAGCTCGCCACGTCACACATCAATAACATTACGTAACTGCAGAGATTTTCCGCCAGGTCTGCAGGGGTGCTCGGCTCACGGCTGACGGCTGACGGCACGCTCTATAGCTCCACACCACACTCCATGGACACAGTATAGAGCCGCTCGCTGGCGCCTGGCGGTGCAGCGGTGGCTGGCATGGCAACCTGCCAGCAGCGGACGGCGCGTCACATGCAACGCAATCTAGATGTGACGATTCATGAATGACAACATTGCACTAACGACCTAGCTATACGTATTGAGTCCTTATCGTTCGAAAGCCATACTTGCGCAACAGTTTGAAGGCTCGTTGTGACGTCGCACTGAAAACCGCTTTTCATGGCTGACTTACTGAAACGTTACCAGGCGAACATAACTCGGTGACAGTCATTGTTATCAGCGCAATGGACGCGGCGGGCGGGGTGCGGGCGCGGGGGGAGCGGTCGGCGTGACGTCGGCACTCTCTTTATCTACAGCTGTTGTCAGTTACACGATGATATCTTATCATCGTCAGTCGGACGATACGATAACTGACTGATGTTAGAAACATAATTACGCATTTATGTCAGCCTGTTAACCTGCATTAAAATATATATTAATAAATTATTTATTAAGGAAAGTGGAGTGTGCAATCAGAAATAAAAACAATAATGTTGATTAATCAGTAAATGGAATCAATAGCTTTAGAACACGTCATTGAATAAAAGAACAATCTCGAGCATACGAGACTGGCTATAAAGTTTCGCGAGATCTCGGCTAGGTCTAAATTCTAGCGTGATTGCTAGTTTTTAAAACTTTTATATTATTCTATACATGAGTTTTTTTTTTGACCGCGAAGGGCCTAATCCTTGCGACATTGATAAACCGAATATTGTTTTCATAATCTCATGCACCATTAATGCTAAAATTAATTCCACGCTATGGCTATACACATGTAGAACAAGCCAACATCACACAATAGGCAATTAACATATTCAGATACAGCTACGTATTGTATAAGTTTGTCGGGACGGGTCGGGAGGGAGTGTTGCGTCGCTTGCGCCTCACGCGCGCTGGGAGCGGCCGCGGCATAACAATGCACCCGCGCACTCGGTACAATGATCTAACAGATATCGAGTGACTTCGGACACCCTCCCGCATCTCGCCTCATCTCACCTCGACACAGATACTGCTCTCGACCAAAATACGATTTTAATTAACGAGCTCATTTCGCAAACACTAAATAATTGCCAAAGTTTACATTATACTCGTAGCATAACATCCCGTGTAACGTCCATCATACATACCGAACATTTAACAAAATATGAACGGTAGATTTGGATGAAAAGGAATGGTAGTAAAAGGCATAGTTTAAAAGAAAAGCGACTGAATTACGAGAAGAATGCACACGTTGTAAGATAAGTACATAGTTTTATGTCGCAGGGTAGTACGGCGCCGCCGCTCTGCCAGTCGCACTCTTAGGATGGTGCAACATGATGGAGAGAGGCAGGGGTCAGGGGAAGCAAGAACGAGTGGCTCCCGCGTGCAGTGTTGTTAAGGCGGAGGTCGCAGACGACGACGACATTGAGTGCGTCGCGTCGGGGACGTCTCGGCGGCACATTGTTACGAACGTACGTACGTACCAACTCTACGCTCTACACTACGCAAATGCTGCGTCCTACGTGAGCGATCAGATGCAAACGCGAAGCGATGCGGCGCGGCGCGAGAACAACAAGCAAGCTACACACCTTCAAGTCACGTACTGACAAAGAAATAAAGCACTTTTCACCACAACATTGCATATAGTAGGTACGTAATACAGTGACGTCAGGTTAGACCTTAATCACACTATCGAAGTTTCTACAATGTTCGCAAACATAACACAAGTTCTGAATGTGAAAAATCGGAGCATGGTCGCTCATCACCACCGGGCATGATGGCCTAGCCTGGAGGGAGAACTTTGCTAAACTAACAAAGCAACAAACTAAAAAAACAAACAATTTGTGCTTTCTTCGATGTTTTAGAATCATGCTAATGATAATCCAAGGTTCGGTAAATAATCTTTGAACACATATTCCGAGCAGTGTAAATTGTTGTAAAGGGTTTGAGAACATACTCTTGCGATATACGATGCCGTATACCTACTGCACACTGTATGGCGATCGAAATTCCTTGTCACAGAAAATCCTTCTTGTAAAAGTAATATAAAAATATGTATTAATAATGGATAAAAGGCTGCACTTTGCAGACATTTCAACGCTCTTTGGAGTGCAGACTTGAAATAAGTTTCTCGCAGCAGAAATTGTTGAACCGTGCGCGCGTCGGAACTGTTAAGGTGGTTTAGGTCTGATTCTCGAAAATAGAATTTTCATCGAATCTGGACATTTCGAGACCAATGGGAAGGAATTACTCGGGAATAGTAATGCTACACATCTCATATAGGTTGAAATATAATGACCGCATCAACTAGATGCAGCCATTTCTTGATCTCACCGACATTTATAACACATATCACATGCTCCCAAACGTTTCAAAAAATCCATCAGTCGGCATCAGCATCTGTACTCCAGCAGTGGAGTCTTACTTTCTGTCTGCACAATCTCCGAGTACAGAACAGCCAACAAGGCAGCAAGAATAAATAAACATAGGTATGAAGTTACTCAAAACACAAATCAATCTGCGACTGCCGACTGCCGTGCCCCGCTTCCTGTGTAATGAAGTTTGCGACGCGAATTTCCACCGAGGAAATGATGTCTTCCGGAGGAACCGAGTGAATGCGCGCTGTCTCCCGGGCGCTCGCCGCCCGCCGCCGCCCAGTCAGCTGGGACAGCTGGGAATTGATCTCTGTGGCAGCTTAACTTTGCTACTAACTATTAAGAGCTTTGAAATTTCTGATTTAATTATATTAGATTTCCGATAAATACATTTTGCAATTCACAGGGTAAACTCGTCCATGAACTAGAAGGAAATTCATCAGACGTTCTCTATTTATCAACCACAATTATCAACTGACGCTGGTTTTCTTTCTTAGCTTCAACTAACACTATCTGTCACAAGAACATGGGGCATCACGTTATGTTCAAGCAGATGATTATTTCTATTCATATTGTAAACAATGATTATACAGGTAAAGTATTGTAAACAAATAAAATATAATGTTTCTGATTTCGATGCAATAACAAAATACCCAACATATAGCAACGTTCTCGTTGCCAGTATGGATATTGTTTGCAAAAGAATGACTACAACAGAAGTGATTGCTGACATGCATGGACGCATTGGACGCCGTCATGCCGACCTGTCGCACTCCAATAAACGACATGCAATGTTACAGCTTCAATTTGGAAATCGCGCAGCACATGTGTGTTACCGACCACCCTGTGACTTTTACAATTTACAGTCACTTTTGTAACGCCTGCAGCCGATAAAGTCACGGGAGCGTAGAAAGGGTACCAAGACTACTGAAGTACTGACTGAGAACTGAGCGGTTACAATCGATTAATTGGCTCCCAACAGGGGCAATAGTTTCGCGTTTGGTCGCAACTCGCAGCGAGCTTTGTGTAGTGTACAGTACCTACACTGTGACTTGTGAGGCAACCAGCTTTATTCGATGTGGAAACAAACAGTACGCAACCGCTGCAAGTGCAACCATGTCTTCAACTTTCAGTTCAGTAATAATAGCAATAGGTATTTTATCTATTGTGGGATAATAGCAACACCTACATAATAACCTATCTATACCTATTAATTAAGTAATTTAAACGTATCAATATTAATTAAATAGCCTTAATTTTATCTGCTTATACTTTTTGCTAGTTTAGTATTTATAACAATAATACTCGCACATATTATCAGCTTGTTATGTGCTGATAATTGATAACATTCGACATTTATGTTGTTACTATATTTTATCAGAGCAGTGCAAAAAAAGAAAAAAAGAGGTAGATAAGTCACTAGCGCGCCGACGACGCGAAGAGCGTAAGAACAGGCAATTGACCGTTCTGCAGCAGAACTTCTGCTCGTAGTCGCTTTGTCAATACAAGACGATACGCACGCTTTTGTTGTCAGAAGTGCTTGACATTTGACATACAGAGTTAAAATGCCTTCGTGTATTGTACCCATAGATTACCCCCACTGAAGGTTATCTATGATTGTACCAATGTGATTGGCGTAGTGAAACAAAACATAAACGTGTGTGTGTTGTAGCTCTTTTCGGAACAGATTTTTGATTGATTTGTACAAGCATAAAGTATCTATATTTTTTAATATCATTGGAGCAATGCGGCATAATAATCACTCCGCCGCGCCGCACTTCAATCACAATATGATGATTCACAAGTTTATTTTGTGTGGCTATAATGTATTCTACTCTTCTGAGATATGAAAACCGGGCAAGTGCGTGTCAGGCCACGCGCAATGTAGGATTCCGAAGTAGTAAGTCTATCGACTATTACTCAGATAAGATAGCCGTGATAGTTTTCCTTGTAAATTCATCATTATAACATTTTCTTTATTTATATTATGTATGTTCACAGTTGGTCGTAAGGATAATGATAATCAGGGTTTTCTATCGCTCATCCAATGATTAAATATGTGTTCCTTCGGTTTTATGTAAAAGCGTCCTATTTATGGGCACCGTCGAGTAAATATGTTACTGGAGATTAGATGTCTCCATTCACAGTTTCTTAAGCGTGCGATTTGACCTGGTAATGATCCATGTAATCGGGTAATCATAATATGGCGTGGCATAATAATATGGCATTAATTAATAAACGCTTCGAGGAGCATGTGTTTGCATAATTATAACGATACTGCACCAGCTTCCAGCACATGTGACGCTCCGGTACGACGCGACGCGACGCCCTCGTATCACTCATACCATACGACATGACACATGACATGTGTTGTGTACAGTAAATAGTTCTACATGTGTGGGAGTTCAATTCAGTTTAAACGATAAGCTCGAAAAAGTCACAAAATATTATAGATAAACAGAATTATAACGGCCAAAAATTCCCCCGCAAGAGTGCTTGAGCAACACACGAATAGACACAATTCACGGAATTATGGACACGAAAAATAAAAGGAAAATAAAATAAGGAGTGTGCTCAGCCGAGCGACCGCAGTTGGCAGTTCACGAACACATCCTTAGCGCGAACGCCTAGTCACGGTAAAGATATACATAATTGTATAGACTTAAGAATGAATCAACCTTCTGTTTTGTTTATTTTGTGGTATCATATCTCATCCAGGTCAGCACATTGCACACCCACGCTCTCGCGCAGGCCACGTCTCACGCCGCTCTCCGAGACGAATGGCGGCCCGGCGTCCTTCTGCAGTCTGCGCTACGAATTGCAACTGGACAATCTCCTCTCGATATATCGATTGGCCTCTCTGATAACACAACTGTGTTGTGTTTCACAGACAACAAATACAAATGTGCACAGGAATGCAAACTGCTGAAGCTCTCCGCGGAACGTGGCGAGAAGACAACGAGCTAGCTGCCATCAAACGCATCAAACAAATGAACTGTCAGCCGCAGCAGCCGCAGCAGCCGCAGCAGCCGCTGCCAGTGACAGGTGGCTGCATCAGCGGGACAGCGGACCCCGACGGTCGACATACTCGTACATTACAACAAGTACAAGCGACATGTGACGAGCATACGCCGAACGCCGAACTGTGCAACCATAACGAACTTCTCGTTACAAATTAAAAGTGAGAATGGTTGCTTGTCGCAAACATTCATCTCAAAAGTATTTGTATTTTGTACATTATTTGTATTTGCACAAGATTACCTGAAAATAAATAATTATAATATTTTCCTTACTTGTAGGACTTAAAGAGATGCAATGATTCACGGTTTTATGTGAGTTGGTAAATATTGCGTGGCGCATAATTTTGTTTTTGTGATTCACTGTGGTCAGTTAGGATTGCACAAAATGCACAACCACAAACTGTTGCCCAAATGTTTAAGATTATGAAAATTGTTCGGCGTTAATAATGAAATAAATACAAAACTAAATGGAAGTTATGTCTCAAAAAGAAGTTGCTGTAGCTGTAGCTTTTACTACCTACATTGTAGGTATATCCATTCTAAAGGAATTCACTATTATGTTATGGTGATCATGTCTTAAGTCTCATTGATAGACAGACTATCGCGTAATGAATTTACATAATATTTTATTTTCAACTATTTCAGAGTTGTATTTTGCAATGCCAGGCGATCAGATTTTAAAATAAGGAACTTAGGGTCCAATTAAAAATGTAACCTTTGTTAGCAGTACATTGTCAGTTAAACTCTGGCGGCATCGCTGGAGCTTGGCCTAGGGGCTAGGGGCTAGGGCAGGCCGCTGTCATTCGGTCGTTGGATTTGCAGCATCAAGCCAAGCGAGCGCGTAGAAGTTGCGTTGTTTAGAGATCACGCATACATGATTAATGTGTCGTATGACAGCGAATGCTACGTTTTAAGTAGGTGTAAACATATGTTATCCACAAACGTATAACTAGCAGAGCGGAGAGCGGAGAGCGGTCCGCGCCGGAGCCCTGACACCTTTATATCCGTCAATCATCTCGCTGCAGTCACAATTACTCTCGTTGGATTTGCGCAAACATTGCACCGGCCAGTGTCGTAACCGGTCAGCTATGTCGCCGAGCGACTAGCGAGCAACACTGCAGCGGCCACGCGGCCTCGGCCACCAGGCGAGTCAATAAATCTATTGTACATATCTCACTAGTGGATCAGTTTATCAAATCATCTGGACTATTCAACGTTCACCAACTGACGTCCCGACTCCCGATACCGGTGTTGCCGTCGCAGTGGCGGGTACGCAGTACGCACATCATACGCACTCGCACGCTGGCGCTATGGCCTATGAATGCACGAAATACCGTATTGAACACGTGCTCGTTGCTCCGGTGCTCTCTATTTGCAGACGCGAGCGGCCAGTTTGTAAATATTTGGGCCACCGCACCAGTTTCCCCAAACACACGCCGCGGCACCGACGTAACCTTGGGGTGTCGTGTCGCATGTGCTCGACTGCTCGAGACTCGCCAGTTGGCCTGCATCCCTTCACCGCTAGTACCACTATAATATCTATTGTAAGTTTTTTCTTTTAATGTTTCCGTTCTACCTTGAGAGACGAACTTCCTTTGTACCAAGTTATTTGCATCAAAATTTATATGTGCCATAATTTAATGTAAATCCATAATTAATTGCGTACAGCCGATTTCGTGTCCTAAGTCTTTCAAATCAGTCATAATAGTGTTAAACTTTAACAAACAAAAGAACGAATCGGAACTAGGTAATTATTATATAATTGATGTTCATCGGGGTCATTGCAAATACTGCACGCGACTCGTATTTAGCAGCCGTGTGCGTTTTTCACGAGGAAACAGCACCGTACCGCGGCCGGCTGACCTTGCCGACTCAACACTTCAATATGCGAACACACAATACGAGAGTTCGCAATACAACTTTGTTTATTATTTTTTTACTTCCGCATTAGCGCGCGAATGATACAGCAGAGTTTAGAGGGCTTTTTCTTTACGGAAGTTATACCGGAGTTTATTTCAATAGCATGGTTTATAAAATGCAAGTAAAGTTGTTCTAACGACATGGAAAAACAGGCCTACCGGCGACGACTCGCCAGTACCAGGAGATCAGAAGTGTCATCGGATCGTGTTATCAGACGATCGTTCATAAAGCGTAAAAGTTCAGCCATCTGGAAAGAGCTGCAGTGACGTAGTTGTGGAGCACTAAATTAGGTAAAGTGGGGTTCTTGTTCGAGGACGCGGATGACCTACAAACCTACTTTATACTGTGTCCGTCTACTAGGGGAACAAAACTATTAGGGAGGTTGGAGTAGTGGATGTGTGAATATAAAATCACAATAAACAATTCTCCTGGTGGTAAGTGGCATCGCCAGCGGCTTCCAAGGGTATTTATAATATTGTTTCACTTTTAACATTAACCTGGGAAACGGTGGCTAAAAGTTTCAAAGACGTTTAGACACAAATTGCCCCACGAAACCTGTAACACCAAACTATCCACGTTCTTAATAAAGGTTACGCACGAGAACAGTAATCGTAACAAAAGGTTGCTGTTGTCGTGGTGGCGAGGTGGCGAGGTGACGCGGTGCGTCAGCGCAGCCGCAGTGAAAGCGGCTGAGATCAGCTCTGTCGCAAGTCGCAGCGGCTGCATTGGATCGTGACGTGACGTAAGTGCTCACAATATCGTACACTCACACACAGTACTATACCACATTACTGTACAGTACAGACAATAACGCTATGTTACAGGATGGTGATCCACACATGTCATTTACTCAGCGAACTCCGCCTACACGCCTTGCGCCTGTTCCGCACATTACGCAATTTAAACACAAAACCAAAGTTTTAAACTATAAATTGTGATAGTTGAGCTTGAGCGCGGGACCTCGGTCTGTGTTACCTTTGCACGAATGACTACGCCTCAACTCAATACATTATCACAGTCACGGAATGTTTATGAGAAATCGTTGTCTGCAGGTAGACAATGGATATCATACCAGTGTTCACATGGTAAATTATTTTAAATGTTAAAATGTTCTACAGAGAAGTACGTGCGAAGAAAAAACAACCTGCCCCACCTCCGCGTGATGGGAAGAACATACAATAATGATCAGTGACTGTATTGTAGCTTGATGGCGAAGCAGAGGCTTTTATCAAACACCAACATAATAATCACTTGGGTAGATGATAAGTCACAAGCGGGGTTCCATTCCAATGGGGTCACCGGCTCACCGGCTCACCGGTCAGCGCAGCCACGCCGCACGCGACGGCCGAGCGGCCGAGCGCGGGTCCCGTTAGCAACGAGTATAACCAGCTGACTGCTGAGCTGAGTGCCAACACGTTGAAGGGATACTGCACGGGCTTCAAAATTACACGAAAAACTTAGACATGTGTGATATGAGCATGTAGCGAGTAAACTATTTGAAGTAGGTAGGAAATTAGTAACAAAACTGAGAAAAATTCAATTGAATGAGATGAATCAACATTAAGTTTCGCATGAAGTTATCGGGTAATTTTGATTGTGTCGAGCAACGGCTGCCGAGCGGTTGCCGAGCCGAGTCATCAGCCATGTGTCCATCATGCTAGACACGGTCAACGAGGGTCAAGCGAATCGATGTGCCAACACTGCCGAGTGCCGACAGCCCAGGATTTGTACCAAAAGACGTGTTATTTTTATTCTCGTGAATATTTGCTTACTAGAGCTCGATGAGTCAAACTTTTTAGGATACCGTACCCGTACCTCAAAAGTATTCGCCATTCGGCGCATCTCTTATAGATAGGTAGGTACATAATTATGTACATAGTTAGCTGCACATTATCAAAAGTGACGTTTGAGCTGTTTTTTAACCGCTTAGACAACGCAAAGGGAGATGTCAGATGACGATTAACGAGCGACAGTTTATCCATCCTCGAACCCTCAGACTGATGTCGGAAACATAATCTCTCATTAAATAATATTCACAAAGATCTACAATTCAAATATTCAAATATTGTTTGATTAACACTTTCAAAAGGGCTTGAGCGATATTGCGATGAGAATTCAGTGCGTAATGCAAGCGATGCAAACATGCAAATTCGCTCGGGCGAACACTTGGATTTGGCAATTCCTTCGCACGATTCGATGTTATGAATTCGCATCGCAGAAGCGATTTCATAGAATTAGATAATATAACTCCACCATATACTCCACCAATCCGCACTGGAGCAGCGTGGTGGAGTATGCTTTAGGCCTCCTCAAGAGGAGAGACCCGTGCCCAGTAGTGGGCCATTAATGGGTTGAAGCCAGATAATATTATAAATAAAAATCCATAAATTATCATTATTTTGTAGATAAATAATTATGTTGCACACTGTACGCCTATATTTCTACAAAAAATTGTAACGAGAATAAGTGCGGTTGTTACTGTGACCTTAGCAGTGAATCGAATAAGCTTCCGTAAATAAATATTTAAAAGTTTTACGATCTCAGTCTCTTGACAAACAATGTTTTGATTAAAGTGTGTATTTGTCGAAGCAGCCATGCGCGGTCGCCGACCTTGCGTGACGCGCCGCGCATACTTATTATTTATGTATAGCTACGGACGCGGACGTACGACGATGATAGGACCCGAGTGACCCGACTGACCCAAGTGACACAACCACATAACCATATCGGTGAAGATAACAAACTCCTCATTGCAACAATCTTACAAACATAAAGTAAGTATTAGTAATAGAGCGAGTGTAACGAAGTGGGAACAGTAGGCACGGGTGTAGGAATGGCACATTTCACCTATCACTGGATATTTCACTTGTTAAATAAACTTCACCTTTTCACACCTGTGACATGCATCGAAACCGTCTGTTACATTTAACGGGACTGTGAATTCACCACAGTATTCCTTTTACTGTGACTTAACGCCGGCCACCGGCCAAAATTCACAGAATTCCATCGTGCGAAAAAGAGAAAGCAACATTTGTGACTTGAGCCGTGCGTGAGCGAGAGCGACACAGACACTAGAAGAGAGAATTTGTTTAAGTGAAATTGCATCTTATTCGCAACGTTATTAGACTTAAGTTTGTCTGATTTCTTTCAACTTGCTTCGTTAATAATATCGCTACGGTACAAAAACTTCAAATGAAAATGAGTCTTATTTTAAACTGTAAGGTTTTGATTAAACTATGTAGGTAATTGATATTTACAACCACGTCGTGTCTCGTGAATTATTATGATACTAAATAAAGACGCATGTTCATTACAAACAGTAAACCATTGCAAGAGGTTTTTTCGGTTGAGTAGCATTATAATTGTAGTTCCATAATATTTATACAGATAGCAGCACTTGTTCCTATTTTTTCGTTCTATAGAGATGGACGCAACGCAGATAAATATTTTTGTGTTTTTAAATATTTTTTATATTTTATTCAATCGGAATGCTGAAAAATAAATGAATTAGATAAATGTTATTAGACATATTATTAAATACAAAATATAATGTTGTATTATAATAATGCAATGACCATAGACAAGAAAAATGTTTTAATTTTGTCTTTGGTCTCTCAACGTCAAGTTTGATGAATTTGACATTGTTGTTGATTGCGTTTTTCCGTGGTTTTCGCCTAAAAAATATAATTTTATGTGAATTGTGTGTAATTTGAGTCGAATGCTGCTGTAATAGTTCCTCCAGTTATTATCATACAAAAATCCGAGATATTGTGTAGTGTTGTGCGTGGTTTTGAGTCAAGATTTTTTTTTTCCTTGTGCACCTTGATTTTACAATATCTACAAATTATTATTAAGCATTGCTGTGTACCTGGATGCTCTGAAAGAAAACATAAATAAATTTTAAAAATTATTCAATTTTTTATTTCCAATGGTTCCTCCTTCAAAATACCATAAAATAAACTGTAGTATAGACTATAGAACTAGGAACATTTTCTATTGGCTAGTGTTGCCAGGTTGTAAAATTGGATTTACGGTAGATCTACGTAATTATGTGCTGCCTGGCAACACTGGTTGACTTTTAGTTCCAGAACACTCTATAATGGCGCTACTGACGCACATTTCTAATCTTAGGCGCGAAGTTTGGTCTCTATTTCAGTATATTACAAAGTACTCTGTGATAATAGTGTACTCGAGTATTGACAAGCCGGTTGACAGTGACAATTGCGATTGCGACAATTGCGACAAAAGTTGCGATGCATGTCATTTGTAGGAACTTCAGTGGGTTTCACTTAAGTCTGCATTTCGCTTATCATGGCAACTTTTACTTCAAGTGCGGACTTACGTGAAATCCACTGTAGCCTGGGTTCGTACAAATGACATCCATCTTAATTTTAATGTATGTGTAACCTGGGCCATTGTACCTAATAAATATGATGCTTACATAAAATACATACATAATTAAGTATGTCGATTGTTGTTTACTTGTAAAACAAACTCAATAATCTTACAAAAACATATTTATCTGCCCTAACAAAACAACAAAACATACATAAAAATAATGTAATTTGCATACAATTACAAAAAAAGATATAATACTACACTACGTAACAACTCAGTGGTGGGGTGACTGGCAACAGTAGGTAAATATTGGCATAAGTTTATTTTTTTATTTTTGAACCGATTGAAATAGTGCAAACACTAAATATTAATCCAAACTCATTACAATACATCAGGGAAAACGGCATCTAAACGGGTTGAGCCGTTCCTGAGATTAGCCAGAACAGACAAAAAATACAGTTTTATTAATGTATATACATATATTTAATATTAAAAATTTTTTTAGGGGGATTTTCATGTAATTGGGGCGATTTTAGGGGTTTTTGAACTAGTTTTAGGGGGTAAATATTTTTGAGAGTTGGCAACACTGTCGCCGGTAAGTTGACCGCTGAGCTTTGGTAATGACTGAATCAAGTCACTATCACTGCGAAATGTAACGGACGGAATAAAATGCACCCACTGTGACAATACTCGTCAATAATGAAAATTACCAGTGGTGATTTTTCACGGGTGATTTAACAGTGACAAAAATAAATAATTTCACGGACTTGATAGTGAAATAAAAGTAACGATATTTCCCATCGCTACACGGGTGAGAACAACACGACGTTCCCGTCGCGAGCGCTTGTAGTCGTGGTTGATTGCTAGCGGTGTGCGGTTCTAGAGAGATTTTTATTAAAACGTAAATAATTAAAAAAAAATTAATTATTTACGTTTCAAAATGGTCAAATGTGCAGTTCCATCTTGCAAAAACGATAGTAGGAAACACACAAAACTGAAATCCAGTATCACATTTCATCGGTAAGTTGATTTTTATATTTATTTTTACGAAAACAAATCACGCATCGCGGGTGTGAAGGAGACGTGAGGGGCGGGCACGGAAAGACCGCCCGCGCACCGCGCTTTCCTCGCGAGACAGTAGTGGTGTGATGCGACCAACGCTGTAGTCGATATTTAAAATGTGTTTTGAAATGTTTGCTATGAGAACAACGTATTATATTTATGACATTTCTATAACTCATGATTTTTGAAGTAAAATTAAAACAAGATTAATATTAAAATGGATGATTTATTTAATTGAGTCTATGTCTATATTTTCTTCGGTTGTTTGTACCATAAACATTTACTGTCTAAATAACAAGAATACTCGTGTAAAACTATAAAACTGAGTGACTTTCGTATTTTAAATAACCAACAATATAGATCACACTCACAGCTCCATCACTAGGAGAATCTGGTATTATGGGTGCCATAGGTACAACTAATGTACTGTAGTACAACAAATGGTGTAATAAGTGCCTGGGCAAATGAGCTTGCTCAAGTGAAAATAGAGAAAACAAATTTTCCCAGATATGAGAACTAGCTAGATCGATTAATCGCCCTCGTAAACCATAACATAGTAAATTGTATCGAAATCGTTAGTGCTGTTATCGAGAACGTGATTACAAACAAATATATAAATAAATATACATATGTATATAAAAAAATCTCGTTTAATAGTAGGAAATAAGATAAGTTATCGAAATAACTTATCGATACCTCGTTGCCGATCGGCACGTAATTGATACATCCCTATCCGTCATACACGTATCGATATACGTATCTATAGATCATCTGCCTACGATGCGTACCGTTCCATTTGTGTGATACCCGCACTCTATAGTAATAATAATAACTCTATGCTTACAAAGCTCGGATGGCGAATGACGCATGGCATGCCGCATGGGCTCGACGCCTCGCTATCTGCAGCTAATACAAAAGACTTACCCAAGAGGACAACAAAAGAAACTTAACTTTTTGCAACAAACTTAAATGCTGGATTGTTTAAGAAGAAACAGTGAAATTATTTTGAAGAATACCTGTACTCTGGACCTCTGGTGCAGTAACACCGGTATTCATGGTACCGTTGTCGTCGTTTACCGTCGGAGATGGTTAAGTGTATTTGCACCGCAAAATTAAGATTGTTTAACATTAACAAGAGCCAGGTGAAGTGGAATGCACTGCAAGCATCGCCGGTATTGGTGGTGTGCGTGTGGCGTGTGCCCGCAACACGCAACCGAGCCCCGCCACTCCCACCACTCCCGCCAGGCAGGCAGGTGAAGCCCTCAGCTCCATACTTCCTCCTCGGCGCTTTCTCATTAGGAGGAGCGCGGCGGTGACGGCGCGGGCGACGCGCTCCATTTTAACGGACTCCATTGTTCCCGGCCGCTCCATTGTGAAGCAATCAGCCGAGACGTGCTCATAGCCTCGCGCTCGCCATGCACAATTTTGAACAACCTTTACTCGTATAAGCAAGAAGGGTTATTCTTTAATAGCCTGACCAGATGGAGCGTTTTACCCTCGAGCAGACTCGCGCCTAAGATTATTCGAAATGTATCCATTATGAGTAGCGAGAATCTCGACATTTTAAAATGAATCGTCGCATCTTCAATCGCGTCGAGACGTCGAGTGTCGGTTTGAAATGTTGTTTGTTTGTCTCGACCGCGCCCCCGACACCCGACAACTGTCAGCCAGATATTTCTGAACATCCGCCGACGACCCCTGCGCAGCGCGCCGGGACGCACCGGTCACAAAAAACAACGTCGACTGCAATTTGTATCACACGTCTTTCCTTCTATTCTGTAGGAGTCATAGTCGTTGTGTCAAGTGAGTAGATGTACACCTGTACACCTACTCCATCAGGAAAGAAAAACTTATGCTGTTGTTACATTTATTTTGCTTAAGGCGCGGTGTGATCTCAATATTCACAAAACTGGGTTTCTTTGATGCTCGAGTACGAGGAAACCCCATGAAATTATCGCACGCATAAAATACAGAGCATAGACAAAGGTCTAAAGAAACATGTTAACCGAATAGAATATTAAATAGTTGTTTAATATTTCCAATAAAAAATCGTAATTTGCTATACAAAAATTACCTTTTAGCGTCGAAATTCTCTGTATTTTCAGCAGTAACAACATTTTTTTTTGAGAATATAATAGGTAGGTATATGGTTTTATTAACACTTTAACCGAACAGATATTGAATTTAATGTGTATATTCTGGAATCATCTAAGGAAAACCCTCAAATTAAATGTTTATTCGCAGTCTAGTTACATTGTTAGCAAAAATATGCTTTGCAATTTTGAACCCTATTCAGCGTCCTGTAAATGTAACATTAGATTAGCGCAGATATGCGGTTGTGTCAAATCGTAGTCATACCGCGTGTTAAATGAAGTACTTACCCATTAGGGTAATGAATGTTTTCTATAACATTGTATTGTATCATTTGTATCTTTATGGTCACTAAGCGATAAGATAATAACTAATTGGGTTTACCCCGCAAGATAAAAGATAAAAGTTATTTGTGGTGTTCCAAGCCAATCAGTAACATTATGCTATATGTTTTCAAAGGGTACCAAAACAGTGGCAATGAATACCAAATGTTTTCAAATATGATTTATTAACATTCAGCATGCACTTAAGCAAGCCATCAACACCATGATATGTCCACCAGCTTCTTGAACACTAACTAGGTCTTGTAATAACTGTTATGTATTAATTTAAATGGCAGGTTTTGTCTAATTTAATTAAAGTATTGAAAATATTGAAATAATGTTAAGCTTGAGTGCTATATATAGAAGAATTAGATGCTCATGAGAGCAAAACATCCGTTTTCTTATTTATTTATCTTGTTGTCAATGGTGATAATGTTAAGCGCAGGATGGTAAGTAGTCAATAATATTAATGGGTCTAGGCCAATGTTGACAAAATATGAAGAAAAGAGTCAATGCAAAACCTACTTTTTAAATATAGAATGCATTTATGTAGGTCTTCAGAGGACGATCTTTATACACATCATGCATTATTATAACCACAACTTTCCATAGAACCGTGAATATTTTGTAACAAAGTGAAAACATATCACAATACAATGGATAGTTGCATTCAGCTGATAGCTTGCACGGCACAGTATCAGAGCTGTGACAATTATTATTGATCAAGTTGCAGCCAGTCACATGGCAACATGTCCATTGTGTGTTAATGTTTGTCATTCTTGCACACACACACACACACACCAGTCCCTCTGTCACCACCTGCACTGCAAGCTAGCACGACATCCTCCACAATCACATTACAAGCTTCACATGTCCTGTTTTCAGAGTTTAAAAATTAACCTACCTAGTCTTTATAGTAACTTCCATTGTGTTCTATTAAAATTATCAGTCACCTCTCGCGGAATTAATCTAAAATTCTAAACATCAGTGATGTCAAAAAATATGAAAAATTATCCCCTGTATGGAGTAGGAAAAAATTCAAAAACTATGTTCTATGTAGTACAGGTACTGTACGTGTAGTTATCAATAACAATGCCATTATCAGCTATAATATAGTTTACTAAATGATAATGAATCATTTAACTTAAGAGCTTCTTGGAAGCTAAAAATATTACTATAATAATAATAACGCTTCACACTCATAGCCCCATGCTAGGATTCCGTGTCGTGGGTGCCATGGACAACACACAAGACCAGGACATTCACACCCAGACCGAGAACAGAAATTCAAACTCATCATTCAAATTTCTGCCTCACTGGAAATCGAACGATCAATCACAATATGTCGAGTTGGCGACAGAGGGCAGAGGAGAGGAGCGGAGTACATACCTGGTGGATAGGCTTGCTTGTGAGCGATGACGTCGAGGATCACGGGCGTCGAGTTGTAGAGGTGGCCCATCGCGCGCATGTCGAACTCCACGTCGGCCACGTAGGTGGCGTTGATGACGGGCGCGGAGTAGTTCCACGAGCCCATGTCCATGACGCCCGACATCTCGGCGCGCAGGTTGTGCCCGATGTCGGTGAGCCAGGACTCGCCCGCCGCGCCCGCCCAGCCTGCCCAGCTCGCCGCCAGCCACACCACGCCATGCCACATCGCGCCGCCCTTGCTTCCTGCCACCCTCATCGCACGCACCACATTACGCACCCACTACCACTGGACACTGCTCCACTTACTGCTTGCGAACTATCCTATTTGTTTGCAAAACAAACACACTGAGATATCCGCTCGCTAAACATAAATAAACATCCCCGTTTCGGGTCGATATACTCGCGGCCGAACCGATCCCCTGATATTCCGGCGGATTTGTTATGTCTGTACGCCACTAGAATCTGTTTCACTTATTCTATTCACGTTTTATGTCAGAATTTACATGTTTCACTAAAATCCTTTGTCTCGGTAGCGAACGACCGCTACAAACAACACGGATCGGTCGATGGACGACGAATGAAATTAAATGAAAATTGAAAAGACACGTTTTATCCACCGGTCGCTAGTGGCGCTATTGGCGCTACTGCGGACCAGTGTTGCCAATGAAAATTTTTGGAACGCCGTGTACTTTAGATAAAAAAGCCGTGTTTATATGGGAAAAGATCAAGTGTGGGCCGTAGCTAACCAATTACGCCAATATATACCATCGGTTCAGCGCTCAAACTAAAAAAAATCGTCATCGGCAGTGAATTTGATGCCCACAAAACGAAGAATACTTTTCATTAGCCTACATTAACATCAACATTATAAATAAATAACGCTTCACACTCATAGCCCCACACTAGGATTTTCTGTGTCGTGGGTGCCATGGACAACACACAGAGACAAGGACATTCACACCCAGACCGAGAACAGTAATTCAAACTCATCATTCAAATTTCCGCCTCGCTGGGAATCGAACCCAGGACCCTCGGTGCGGCGATCAGGCATGGTAACCATTGCGCCACACAGGTCGTCAGGTTAGCCTAGTAGCGCTGTTTTAAGGGTTCTAAATGTTTGCAAAACAATAAATAAAAAAAGACCGTGGAATTTGCGAAAAGCCGTAGAATTTTCTACGGCAATAGGGTTCCAGCCGTAGCCCGTAGATTTTGTGATTTTTTGGCCTGAAAGCCGTAGAACACGGTAATTGCCGTAGTATTGGCAACACTGCTGCGGACTGCCGCCTGTCTATGCCAGTGTTGCCAGATAATTTTTTAATTTAATAGCCCCATCGTTCGAAATATAGGAGCTAAAAAAAAAGGTCATCGCCACTCAATTTCATATCACTTTGTTGAGAAACCCAAGCCCAATGACCTTTTTTTTTAGTCCGAGCGCTGAATTGATACTAAATATATTGCCAGCACTGGACACGGCCCACAGTACACTGAATATAACCCCACGGCTACGTGTAGCCAAGGAATAAAATATGATAGCCGCTCGGTAACGAAGATAGCCCAATTGGCGCTTAATAACCCCATCTGGCAACACTGGTCTATGCTTGTAGATAAATCACTCGTTCAATTCAACTCACAAGGTAGCTACACCATTTCATTCACTCGGTGATCAGAATTCAGCGCCATCTACATTCTAGTTTGATAACTAATAGTGCGTTTCCCGAAAGAGTTCTCCTAATCAAAGCCACTACAATAGTGTTCTGTGCACTACAGCGAAGGATGGGATCGGCTTCTGTCTTTCATGGCACTCCGCTTTGTTAAAATAAAAAGTGTTGCTAGTTTCAAAGTATTATTTTGTCATACCTATTCATTATGCCATCCGAACTTTGGTCTATAAGAACAAATGTTTTATTTATTCGGTGTCTTATATAATTATGTATAGCTAATGTGTGTAAACCACACATTTAAAAGAAAAATTATATAAAGGTCTATGAATGAAACCATCAACATATAATTATCGTTTCATTTAAGTTACTGTGAATCTGTGCACCCACGATGACCTTGAGCCATTGGACACAAAAACATTCCGTGGTGCAGAGACTATTATGCGAAAAGTGTGTTGAAAAGTTGATTGAAGATCCTGTTGGTGGCGTTACGTCGAAACTTAAATAGTAGTTTGTCTCATACATTATGTGACTTATAAATTGCAAGTCATTAAAATAGAGTAAATAATAAATTACTTTTACAACATTCATAAAAAGATTTCTTTCGTAATTCATAATCTTTGCTAGGATTGAGAGGCTCGGGAAATTGGCGTTTTAAAAAAATACGTATTTTTTATGATTTAAGTAACTTTATTTTTATCCAGCATATTACTAATTAATTCTAGAACATTATCACAAGCAGGGCAAACAAGAACTAGGAATATTAAATTAAAAAATCTATTTAATCTATTATACATATTTTAAACCCGTAAAAATATATCGAAATTGGTAACTACACTTACAGGATAAAGTACCAGATACAGATACTAGATGGCGTTAGACGCAGCACAGCATAAACGGAGATCATAGTGGAAGGTACACTTTATTTATTTACTACAAATCAAAGAGCTTAATGCTGGCCATGGATATATTACTCTATCTGGATCACTGACTTTGTAGAGGTACCTGAAGGTCGATGACGTCATATCAGAATGACCATTCGACCAATCACAGGCCAGATTGACGTTGTCTTTTATTGTAGGGTGTCTACATTTACTTAGAAAAATTATGTCCTATTTTGATAAATGATTCACATCTATGTAAATTTTAACTGCGTCATTTCATGCTTCTCCGTTCGTGTCGTAAAAAGGTGGTAATGTAGCAATATAGGACATATCGCCTGTTTAAGTCTGTACGCTAGTTATGTGAGTTTGTCTTTGCCCGCCTACCTATACATAGCTATATATCTTTACAGTCCACGTTCTATGTATGTATCTGTACTAACAGTCGCAATTAAAGCATCATTCAGAAAACACGTCGTTTTCTTGCCCCAACAAGCGGAGCACCCTTAACGCAAAATTTGAAAGATTCACAAAGATATAAAACTTTGTATGGTGTTGACCCCATTAGTCATCTTCAACTTCAACAAAATACATGTACTATATACAAAGTATGACTATTAATACTGAATATAATAACCAATGCTTGATTATTTTGATTTGGTAGCGCGGGGGCGCGCGGGCGACGTTGTATTGTATTTGCGAATACATTAAATGTAGGACAATCCGTGGTATGAAAAATTATTAAATGAAGTCTCGAGTATTTTCATTACTACTTTTAATTCAATAAAAGTCAGGGATTATGGCGCGTCGGCCACGTATTATTCGGTATTGCAGCGAATCGTTAGTATCAACACCGCTTCGTCGCGCGTTGGCCGACTTGTTTGAAAATGTTTGTTTATATTGCTCCATATGATATAGATATGAGCCCCTAAATAAAGATTTGTCGTCAAGGGGCAAAGATGCCTATCCGTCGGTCCCCAGACTAACTCGGGAGGAAATTGGTATATGAATCCTGAAAACGTCAGGGTTGCCTCGAAAAGAGACGTGGCATGAAAATACCCGGAACATAATAAATTTTTCCACGGCGGGCGCGCGGGCAGCCGTGACGTCACACGGGCAGCAGCGGCGTGCCCTCGGCGGGGGGCGAGTGGGGCGAGGGCGGTGCGGGGGGCGGGTCGGGCGGTGCGCGCGCGGCGTCGAGCGCGCGCTGCGCGGTGCGCGCGGCGAGCGGGCGCGCGTCCAGGCCGGGCAGGCGCGCGAGGCGCGGCCACAGCTCGCCGCGCGCGTTGTACGCCACCACCAGCCGCCCGCGCTCGCTCAGCTTCTTGACGAGCCGCGCGACCACCTGTCGGGTATCCCACGTTGGTATTTCGTTAATTCTTGAATCACATCTATACTCGATTGGGACTGTATTCACCCAGGATCGAAGCGACGGTTCATTGTTCAGCGGTATACGTAATATAATAAGAAATGCTAGTCTTTGAACTTTTTTTAAGTCAAGGAGGCCAAAATTAGATCAGAGTGATCACCTGCTCGGCGGTGTAGTCGAGGTATGCGAGCGGGCCGCAGTCGATGAGCACGGGGACGGCGGGGACGGCGGGGGCGCCGGGGGTGGTGGGGGCGGCGGGGGCGGCGGCCAGCACGCGCGCCTCCAGCCGCTCCGCGTTGATATAGAGCAGCACGCGCGGCGGCCGCACGCGCAGCGCCGAGCCGCCGTCCACCTGCCGGACGGTGCGGCAGTTTAAAACATTACGTAATTCGTAATCGACATTTCGTGTAACAAGCCGACAGCCGAGCCATCACGACCCTCCTGATGATAATAGGCCAACCTCGTCCATGAACGGCAGTAACATCACAGGCGTCGCTGTTGCGTTGCCGACCAAGAATGCAGAGAGAACAAGCAGCTGACTGGCATTAGTAACGACTCTAGTAGCCACACGTGGCAATGGCATTGAGTAAGACAAGTTTCAGGGAAAAATAATAATACCAGTACTAATTTGTTTAATAACATTAATGTCTCAATAATAATACCGATAAATAATATTATAATCCTTAACACGCGAAGCTCTACCACCAAATAAGGAGTTTCTAAGCCCGGTCTGCGGGCAGTGCGGGCAGTGCGTGGTGTTGACATAGGAGTGTACCTTGAGGCGGTGTAGGTGCGGCGGGGCGGCCAGCAGAGCGCGCAGCGCCAGCGCGAGCGCGGCGGCGGCGCCCAGCAGCAGCGCCAGCTCCACGCCGCGCGCCACGCCCACCAGGAACGTGCCCGCCACCACCGCCGCCTCGCCGCGCGCCCCCCGCCACAGACGGAACACGATGCGCACGTCGATCTACAACACACGACACACGACCAGTGTTGCCAATGTAGCCCTTTCAGGGATAGATCTAGCCCTTTTTACGCTTATTCAGCCCTCAAATAATTATTTAGCACCTAGCCCAATTTCTAGGCCCAAAATCGTGAAAGAAAACTACACTAGCACACAGTTTAATCTATTGCCTAAAAAAATCGTGTTATATAACGAGACAGAAATTCAAACAAAACTTAGCATAAACTAAACGTACTCAAGCGAGCCACACACACTCACTCAAATTCATAAAATGTTAGGCCAGCCACTCACTGGTGACTTTTCACACGACACACATTACCAGATAAGCAAACCCAACGCTTGCAGTGTCACGATCGTCTGCCGCCCGGCCACAACTGTGACTAACATTAAGCAGAATTTTGGCCAAGGTTTCCAAGTTACTATATAGTATATACCCTCCATCTTTTTACAGATCATGGTCTACATGTACGCATAACAATCAGATCAGTAGTTTTCGGGTGTAGGAGCATGAAGCAGTACGAGTATAGTAGGATCTGAATGTACGGCGTAACTCATACAATCGGGAGGATAGTGAGCGCAGGAGCAGCGCGACCGCTGTGTGTCCGCGGGGGTGCGCGGGGGGTTCGGGAGTAACACACGTGACCGAGTTGGCTCTAGAATCTAGATGTTTATTGCACTAATTTGAGTTGCTAGTTGACATGGGTTTTATTGGTGTCAGATGAGCTAGGTCACGCCATGTACAATGTACCTACGTGAACTCCGCGCGCCTAGCTATGCAACTACTTGCTTGGCACAAGGACGCTGCGCCAAGGATCTTTAATATTTATCCTACTCGAAAGTTCTCAAATGCTCTATCGTAGACACAAACGTATTGGCTTTGAAATAATTTACAAAATTGTACATAGTTACCATGAAGACGACGGCACAGACGAGCACGGAGGAGAGGCACGCCTTGGGGATGAAGACGAAGTACTGCGTGAGGAAGTTGAGCGCCAGCAGCGTGATCACACCTGCACACACACACACACACACACATATACTGACTGATGCGGTCTTACCGATTGTGTAAGTTATGAGAGACTAAGGCCCAGCTCAAAGTCACTAACGGTTTCTTAAATCGCTCCTTAGTACAGAATTTGTATGGTGATTCTTTTACTAAGGAGCGATTAAGGTAACCGTTAGTGACTGTGAGCTGGAGCGTACGACCGAGTCGAGTGCCCGGATAGTTGACCGATTGCGGTCGGTAGGTGGCTGCGTGGCCGCACTAGTGGGTACTAGAGCGCCAGTAGCTAATTACCAAACGTTACGCCGTCAATTGCAGTTGTTATGTTTAAGTAGCAGTCGTGGACCAGTGTCGGAAACCTTCCATAAAAATTTCCAACACTCGGGGTGGCTTCATAGCCCTCTCCTTATTCTCCTCATCAAGCAGCATGGCGGAGTGCGCACTTTAGGCTTCACTAGAAAGATCCCGCGCCCAGGGAGCCGCCAGCCGATGACTCTGTAGTCTAGTTGGTAGCTACCCTGTCTGCGAAGCGAGGGGTCCCGGGTTCGATTCCCGGCCGGGGCAGATATTTGTGTAACAGATAAATATTTTTACTCGGGTCATGAGTGTTATTGTGATGTGTTATATGTGTCGTCCATGCCACCCGCGACGCAGGTAAAACCCTACTGCGGGGGTGTGAGTGTGTGAGCGTTATTTATTTATTAATATGTAGTGTGGAGCAACGTGTGTGTCACGTGTGTCACGTGTGTCGGGACACGGGGAACGGGGACAAGAGTGAGGTTGAGGTGATACCGGCGTAGAGCGAGGCGGCCGGCGTGCGCACGCCCGAGGAGTGCGCCACGGCGGAGCGCGTGAAGGCGCCGCACGTGGGCATGGCCCGCACCAGCGCGCCCGCCACGTTGCACACGCCCAGCGCCACCATCTCCTGCGTCGCGTCCACGCGCACGCCCACCGCTACACACATCACACACACACACACACACATTACACAACACTACTTATTATACAAGTTCGACAACTCAAACTTACTATGTAACAATGGCACCGTTGAAAATGATATTTATTATCTATATACGTATCTGAAGTGAGCCTAACTAGTTTCATTTGATACCCACGTCGTTTGTAACTGATTTTAATATCGTACATCAAATAAAAACTTGTAATGTCATCTAGACCATTTGATATTTGAACTAAACGCAAGATAATAATTCAATTGTAATATTTTGTCTTCCGCTGCGAATGAATATTTTTTGCAATAATTGTTCCTGTTCACTTCTTGAAAATATAGTTCGCTGTTTGCTACAGTTGAATTAACGTGTTTTATTACATGGCAACCATCAAAACAATAAATAATAAATGGCTTGAAAAAAATTATGAATGAATTGGCTCCTCTACAGGGCGTCATGTTAAAAGCGACATCAAGTAGCTGATAATCAACGGATGAATAAGAAGCTTTCAACAACTCAATGATTCCATGTTAAGATTTATCGCATGAGATAGTTTAGAAGCAGTGCGGTGAGTGGTGCGAGTGGTGCGAGTGGTGTGGGGTGACTGACTGAAGGCCTTGGCGATGGCGATGTTGGCGAGCACCATGACGACGGGCAGCAGCAGCGTGGCGGGCCCCAGGCGCGCCAGCATCTCGGGGAAGGCCACGGTGCGGTTGCCCAGCTGCGTGCTGAACGGCGGCAGGCGCAGCCGCGGCACGCCCTGCTCCACACGACCTGCCCGCACACGGCACACGGATACGTCAAGTATGTACGTGACGGACGTCGATAAAAAATAACATTTGTATTTTACAATGAAAAAATAAAATTAAGTAATATATTAATACAAGACGGGATGAATTTTGATTAATTTTTATCTCCATGTTAAATTGAAATCATTATTATATCATCGGTGTTCATCGTTTGCTTGTAAAATCAAGTATCAAGGAATCGCTCCGCGACTGTGGTTCACGATAGTGTCGTGTGTGTGTGTGTGTGCGCGTGCGTACCGGACAGTTGGAAGAGCGGCGGCTGGCCGGGCACGTGCGTGAGGTAGGCGGCGGTGGCGGCGGCGCACACGACGAGCGCGTTGCGCGCGATGGACGCCAGCCACAGCGCCTTGCGCAGCCGCCGCCGCTTGGGGCTCAGCGGCACGTCCTTCAGCTTCTGCACAACACAACAACAACATACACACACAGGTCACATAACATAAAAACATAATAAACAAACTCTAAATAGCCGAGTGAGACAATTTGCCAGCTCGCGACTGTTGAACCAACCACTTCATGTTACTTGCAGATGCATGTAGGTAGATTCGACGACTTTTAGCAGCCGCCATTCTATTAACCGAATGCGGAGCAGAAGATTGGGAGAGGGGGGCGACGATAAGTGTGTGTGTGTGTACCCTGAGCGCGAGCAGCACGAGGCAGCAGGCGAGGCTGAGCAGGCAGTCGGGCAGGCGCGCGCGGTGCAGGTTGGCGGCCAGCTGGCGCGCGGTGTCGAGCGCGCTGTCGGCCGCGAAGCTCAGCCCCAGCAGCCCCTTCAGCTGCGCCGCTGCCACGATCACCGCCGTGGCCGACGTGAACCCGCTCGTCACCGCCGGCGAGATCAGGTCCACCAGGAACCCTGCCAGTTGCAACACGGACCCTCATGTCAGCCTGCCATGCCATGCCGCATGCGAGCCTTAATATCACAGTGACGAGGTCTCCACCAATCTTAAGATCTCGAGTTTCGGTATGAGATGATAAAATATGACAAATCGTATGTAAAAATGACATTTGAAAGATGTGAGACCGCGCTGTTGAGCCGAGGTCTGTTTGTTAATAGGGGCCGTAGTGATCTGCATCAATTTACATCTAAATCCGCATGTATCCTCACATAGTTCGGAGATGCCGTAAAGTTTGACGCTAGTGATGTAATACGCAGGTTGCCGAATGATGACAGGTTTTTCGCTGCAAATATACAATACATGTGGTGCATCATGCATGTTGTGAGCAGCGCCAGTTGGGAGGCGTGAGCCGCGTGATGTGCGATCTGCTATTACCCTCTCGACCTCCCGCCTCCAGCCTCCAGATACCGTCGACAAATTAATTATATTCTATTTACGTATTAATTTATTGTGACAAATTGATAACACTGTAAACATTTCCATTCATACAACATACAATTATTGTCTTACGGACAGACCGTATTACTGTGTCATATCCTCGTATCAATGATTTCTTGTCGCTACTTTTGTTTGAATAAATAAATGAGTGTTGTAATTGTATTTTCATTAATGACGCTTATTACTGTTTAAACATAGCGAGAGGAACGCTAATATACAACTTATTGTGTGTACTGACACTCACTGATAAAGGGCACTGAGACAATAGTCATTCAGTTACTCTATTTGTTGTTTGATAAATTAATGCAAAACAAGATTATCTGAAACTTCCAGCTTCTGATCGACATGTATAATATAGTATTTTTTTTTTGTATAAGAACTAAATGCAGTCAGTATGCGATATTTAAGTTTTATACAACTACTGACTCATTCATTGATTCTTACTAGGAAAAAAAGTAACTCGTTAAAAAGTGCTTAATTTTCTAATTTGTAATAGCTACGAATTATTTAGCTTCGTATAGCACGATAGGAGAGTAAACACCCCAAGGTACACATCTCGCGATAAGGAACAAGTACGATGTGTGTGTGTGTGTGTGTGTGTGTGTGTGTGCACCGACCGAGCCGGAAGAGCGCCATGAGCAGCACGACGCAGCCGGAGAGGAAGGTGAGCAGCACCACGAAGTCGGCGGGCAGCCCGCGGCACGCCTGCAGCGTCAGCAGCGCCATGAGGCTGGTGGGCCCGATGGACACCTCCTTCACCGTGCCCACCGCCGCGTACATCATCGTGCCTGTATACAACAGTGGACAATCCCATCATTTGACAAGTAACCTTAATAACCTACGTCATTGACACTGGAGAAGGCCTGATTGCGATCATTCAACAGGTGATCTGATAAATGTACGTAAGTAGGTAAATAGCCGTCATCCGTTGTCGAGATGTGTTTGGCTTGTTTGGCGTTTCTCGTAATTCTGCGATGTTTCTTTGGTAAAATATCACACAATCATACACGAGTTTCATCTGAAGCCTCAAATAAAAGGCAGGCATCTCCTTCTAGACATAAATATACACATGGGCAAATTATAATTTAGTTACTAACAACAAGTTGTAGACTTATAAAACTCGATCATGATTTTATTGTGGGTTCCGTATGCATGGTCAAAGCCTGTTATATGGTTATTTTACACAACTTAATATACTTAACGAGATACGCAGATAGGTAAGTGATTAGGAGGCCTGGACTGACCAGTATATAATTATAATAACCATTATGCCTTCATACATTTAATATGATTTTAGTGAATACCGTGTTTTATGTTATTACACAATGGTCACGAACCCAAGTTGCGGTCAAGAATCAAGATACAGATCGTTAACATTTTTTACGCATCTCATAAATGTAACATGTTAAAATTACAACGAATATCAATAAATTAAGCAAAAAAAATCGATTTAAATGACACGAGGCCGCGACGTGGTGGTCAGGCTCGTTTTTCTGGTTGCGAGGATGCAACCCGACACCCGATGGATATCGCGATTGCGATCTCACCAGCGCGGGTGCGGGGTGCGTGGGGCACCACGCGACCCACGAGGCACTCCTCACCAAAATTTCTTCTTCTTAATAAGTAGGATCATTACCGGATCGAGTTATTAATCGTTAAGCTGATAGGTCATTGGCGGAGAGCCTCCCGTCCGCGTCAGTATCAACTTTAAAATAAAATATCTTAATCTTAATATATATAAATTACGTGTCACGTTGTTTGTCCGCGATGGACTCCTAAACTACTTAACCGATTTTAATCAAATTTGCACACCGTGTGCAATTTGATCCAACTTGAAAGATAGGATAGCTTACGTCTCAAAATATAATAGTAATAAATAATAAAAACTTTTGACAGAACGAAGTCTGTCCGGGCAGCTAGTCTTAATAAATATAAATTACGTGTCACGCTGTTTGTCCGCGATGGACTCCTAAACTACTCAACCGATTTTAATCAAATTTGCACACCGTTTGCAGTTTGATCCAACTTGAAAGATAGAATAGCTTACATCTCAAAATAAAACAAAAAAACTTTTGACAGAACGAAGTCTGTCCGGGCAGCTAGTATAATATAATTTTATTCTTCGAGAAAATTGAAAGCAGCTAACTGTTTTATGAAGTTACAAAACAGGTTTTTCCACTATGATAATTTATTACATTGTATAACACATACAGGAGGTATTTTTATTATTTGTTTATTGTTCAGACCTAAGATATTTAGTTTCACTACTTGTTAATAGATGGCGTTAGACCAATTGTTTTCTGAATCACGCTAATGACTTGTAGTTGTAATTCACTGTTCAGGCCTAAGAGATTTAGTTCCATTAGTTGTTAATAGATGGCGTTAGTAAATTGTTTTCTGAATCACGCTAACGACTTGTGCTTGTAACTCACATAAGGTTCAAGGAAATTATTAAATTTTTGAATTCGCTCTGGATACCTAGTTTCATTTACATATATCGGTGAAGTTTGTACATGGTCCTTACGAGTCGGAAGTCGAAGTGTGAGTCAGTGAGTAAAGTAATTGTAAAGTGTAAAAGTAAGTGCAAAGTGAAGACAAATTGTAAGTACTCTTAACTTTCATAACTTTGAAGTGAACATTAAAGTGTCTTATCTTGTGTACTGTAAAACTGTGTCTTACTCATTGTGTGTACTGTGTTGACTGACTGTTGTGTACAAGACGTTATAACTTCAAGTGTCCTATTTCGTCCTATTAACATCAAGATTAAAACTGTCTTATAACTTAACATCAAGATTAAATTTATTTATTTATTTATTTATTCCATAATGTTACAACTAACATAACAGGGTTGCCCTAATGCGTTAGTTAATTTCATGCGCTAATAATAGTCATCAGTTAATTTAACGTCTAAACAATAATAAAAATACTAATAATACAGTCAATGTCATTACAAATAATCATGTCATATTATAAAACTTAAAATAATAAAAATTCATATAAAAACTAAACAAAATTAAATCATTAGTCATTCAATAAATTAAAAATAACAATTAAATTACAATCAATTCAATTAATACTTATATTCAATACTTAATTTGATTCAACTATATTATAGACTGCCTTTGTGAACTCATTCGGCGAACAACCGAACAGTTCTATACTGTCCGCTACAGAATTAAGCGTGCGCAGCGCTCTAGTGAGCGGCGCGCGCTGCAGCAGATTGGTGCGGCAGTGCGGCAACGCCAGCAGCGGCGGGCGCCGCCGCCGTCCTACGCTATCGTCCGGCACACACAGCTTCAGCTCTTCTAAGAGAGCTGGGTTCTCCTTTTTACCCCGCAGCACCATGAACAGATAAGTGGCTAGAGCGACGTCCCTTCTAGTTTCCAGTTTGCTGTATCCCACCATGCCCAGGACGAACAAAGTGGGATACAACAACGGATAACCCGGGTGTACCCCATACAACCTCATGTAGAGGTACCGAGCGAATTTGTTTTGGATTTGCTCCACCATCCGCTTATATTTGATCTCACTTGGGGCCCATATAACCGAATTGTGCTCCAAGTGACTCTTCACCAAGGCCTCATACAGGGCCCGAAGGGCACCAATATTGGTAAAACCGTCGGATTGCCTCAATATGAAGCCAAGGTTCCGATACGCCTTTTTGCACAACTCGGCTATATGGCGCCGAAAGTTGAGATCGGCGGTGAACTGCACACCCAGATCTCGCATCTCCGCGACGCGACGCAGCGGCTCGCCCTCGATGTAGTACAGGTGGTGCTGCGGGGCGCGTGCGCGACTGTAGGACATCACCGCGCACTTATTCACATTGAAATGTAATCTATTTGCGTGGCTCCATTCTACGACCCGGTCTATATCTGCCTGCAGCCTGGCATGGTCAGAGATGTCACGTATCTCGCATACTAATTTCAGGTCGTCAGCAAACAAAAGGCACGTCGAATTCAGGACCACCTCTGGTAGATCATTTATCATGATGATAAATTGGAGTGGCCCTAAATTGCTACCTTGGCTGACGCCTGATCTTGTCCAGTACTGGTCCGAAAGGCGCCCACCACAGTCGACGTACTGACACCTGTCCCGCAGATAGCTGGCGAAGAAGTTGAGCGTGTGTGGCGTGCAGCCCACGCCGGCCAGTTTCGCTAGCAGGATGTCATTATCGACCGTATCGAACGCCTTCCGGAAATCGAGATAAGCGACATCTACCTGACCACCGGCATCCACTGCTGGCACCACCCGGGTCATCAGATGTAGCAGGTTCCCCGTGGTACCCCGACCCGCCCGGAATCCGTGCTGTGCGTCGGACAACTGGGGCCTCACCTGCGCATACATTGAGTGGTGAACGGCAGACTCGAAGACCTTTGCCATTTGCTTTGACCTTTGAAATTGGAGATTTCCGTGTGTCCTATTGAGTCCTAGTCGGTCCTATTGATAATCAAGATTGAATTGGAGATTTCCGTGTGTCCTATTGAGTCCTATTCGGTCCTATTGATAATCAAGATTGAATTGGAGATTTCCGTGTGTCCTATTCGGTCCTATTGATAATTTTTCATCGTTTACATTAATATTAACCCATCAGCATGGAGAAGAATTTGAAATTGTTGAATGATTTAAATGTTAGAATATCTAAGTCATTTATTAACTTTAAAAAATCGCCAAGAGAGCGCATTACGGATACGTACGTGGAAACGAGACTAGAGAACTTAGAACATTTATGGGTTGATTTTAAAAATGAACATCAGTGTCTTGTACAAGATTATGACGAGGCTGAATTAGAGACACAGGACTATTTTAAGAATGATATGTATGAAAGGACCGAGGACATTTACATAGAATACAAATGCGAACTTCGTAAGAATTTAAGTAAGACAGTCGGGCAACGGGCAAATAGCGTCGCACATACGTCGAACGAGGGATTAATATTATCGTCAGCTTCAGCAGTTAGACTTCCAAAAATCACAATACCAACGTTCTCGGGCAGATACGAGGAATGGACAACATTTAGAGATCTATTTATATCACTAGTGCACTCAAACGACAGTTTAGATAACGTACAGAAGCTGCACTACCTAAAGGGTTATTTAACTGGAGAAGCGGAACAATTAATACGTCAAATACCTACAACGGGCGATAATTATGACCAATGTTGGCAACAAATTGAAAAACGTTATAACAACAAAAGATATTTATGCAACTGCATTCTTAAACGCTTGTTCAATCATAGTGCTTGTAAATCCGATTCTGCCTTGGCATTAAGGGAACTCTTGGACACTACTAACGAATGTTTACATGCCTTAAATAATTTGGGTATTGATACAAAGTCTTGGGATATAATTGTAATCTATATAATTACATCAAAATTAGATACAGAGTCGCGAAGATTATGGGAGGTCAAGGTTAGCGAGTTGTCTAACGAACTACCTACACTATCTAATTTTACTGATTTCATGGAACATCGTTTTAGGTCCCTTGAGTTCCTTGATGCTAAGACAAAAACTACTTATAGTAAAAATTTTAAATCACTTCATATTGCTACACCATCTTGTATTTTTTGTTCTGAGTCGCACAAATTGTGTAATTGTAAAAAATTTGCAATTGAAGATGTTAATGCACGCCGTAAGTTTGTCCAAGCCAACAATTTATGCTTCAATTGTTTAGGTGAAAATCATACAGTGTATTCTTGCCGCCAGTCCTCCAGATGTCGCATTTGTCGTAAAAAACACCATTCCTTACTACATCTCAGATACGTTCAAAAATCTGTTGAAAACAATAGGTCAGTAGATGAAAATAACGTTGCCGCTGGTGCAGCAGCAGCGTCACAGAGCGATTCCATTAATGTAGTGTCTTGCTTCTCGGATATTCGAAGCCAATCGTTATTGGCCACGGCTTTAGTTGAAGTCGAAACAGTAACTGGAACAACAGAACTACTACGTTTCTACAACGTACTACTTGTTTTAAGAGCGCTGCTTGACCAGGGCTCTCAGGCTTCATTTATCTCGGAGTCAGCTGTTCAGTTACTCGGTTTAAGGAAAATTCCGATTAAGGCTAGTATAACCAGGTTGGGTGATGACATGAGTGATGCCCTGCCGTGTAAGGCATTAGTTGAACTCAAGGTTCACTCACGCCTCGACCAATCTTTTGCAGTTAGTATCAGAGCTTATGTGTTAAGTAAGCTTACATCTATTCTTCCTGAAAGGAAAATAGTTTATGTTCCGTCAACACTCTCTACTATGGATTTAGCAGATCCATCTTATGGAATGCCCAGTAAGATAGATTTGATTTTAGGCACAGGTGTGTACAGCCAAATTTTATTGGATGGTCTTATCAAAGGTTCACCGGGGGCGCCAGTTGCACAAAAGACAACGCTCGGTTGGATCTTATCTGGCGAAGTACATCAACCCAATCACCATAGGTCAGAGAAGTGTCACAACTCTATCATAAGCTTACACATTCAGATCAATGAGAACGATCTCCTCAAGAAGTTTTGGGAACTGGAATCTGATGATTCCTTGGGGCGTAAAAATCATTTGACGGATGAGGAAAATAAATGTGAGCAAATATTTTCTGAAACCACCAAAAGGGATGAGACTGGGCGATACATCGTCAAACTCCCTTTCAAGTCGGAAGACCCTAGTTGCAAGTACAGTGGTTTGAAAAACATCGCTCGTAAACGTTTTTACGCTTTAGAAAGAAAGTTTCTACACAACCCAGAATTTCAAAGTCATTATGCAAGTGTGATTAATGACTATATAGATTCAAATCACATGGAACCTATTCCCGTGTCAGAGATTGACAAACCAGGTGTAGTGTACCTGCCTCACCATGCAGTTTTGAGAAGTGACAAGAGCACAACAAAACTCAGAGTCGTGTTTGATGCGTCTTGCCCTGGTGATAACGGTGCATCATTAAATGATGACCTAATGGTAGGTCCTACACTACAACCTGACCTGCGACACATAATTATGCGTTGGCGCTGTCATCCGATCGCTTTGGTAGCCGACATAATTAAAATGTACAGGCAAGTTAAGGTTTTCCATGATGATGCTGATTATCAGCGAATTATTTGGCGTGACACTCCGGAATCTAAAATGCAGCACTTCCGACTGTTACGCGTGACATTTGGCACATCCTCAGCACCATACCTAGCTGTTAGATGTCTGCAACAGCTGGCGTATGACGAGGGTATTCATTTTCCTTCTGTGTCAGATCGTGTGTTAAAGGACTTCTATGTCGACGATCTCATGACTGGCTGTGAAAGTGTATCAGAAGGGAAAGAGATTTATAATAACATGAACCAGATGCTTAGTCGTGGTGGATTCCAATTGCAGAAGTGGTCCAGTAGTAGCGATGAATTGTTACAAGAAATTAAAATAGATAAAACAGAAACAGAAGAGAATTTAGAATTAAAGTCAGATGAAGTTTTAAAAATTTTAGGATTGTCGTGGAATAGATCAAAGGACGAATTTAAATACACTGTTCAACTTCCTGCATTGGAGAAACCAGTGACTAAGCGTAGGGTCATATCGGACATTGCCAAATTATACGATCCACTGGGATGGATCGCTCCTTGTGTAATAACAGCCAAAATATTCATACAAAAAATTTCGTTATCTGGCATTGGCTGGGACGACGAACTTCCACATCAGTTATTAAGTCAGTGGATTAGTTATCGCGATAGTCTCAGTAAGCTTACCAATTTTTGTATTCCTAGGTGGCTTGGAGTTCGCAGAGGGGAGTCTCTCCAGCTGCAAGGATTTTGCGATGCATCCAATGATGCATATGCAGCTGTAGTTTATGCCAAGGTCACCAATGAGAATGGAATAACTCATGTTAATTTAGTAACATCCAAAACAAAAGTATCTCCAATCAAGCAAGTGAGCATTCCAAGGTTAGAGCTCTGTGGAGCAGTGTTGCTAGCCAAATTGCTTCATGAAGTTTCTGAGGTATTGGGAATATCCAAGGAGAATGTCCACGCATGGACGGATTCGTCTGTGGTGTTAGCTTGGCTTCGAAGCCACCCTAGTAGGTGGAAAACCTTCGTGGCTAACAGGGTGTCAGATATACTCACACTCATGGATGCTGACCAATGGTCACACGTCAAATCCTCAGATAATCCCGCAGATTGTGCTTCCCGGGGTATATCACCGTCCGAATTAGCAGAACTGCAACTCTGGAAATCGGGTCCTAGTTGGCTGAAAAATAAAGATGTACATTATAACACAGGGATTTTCACTGAAACAGAATTAGAAATGAAAAAGAGTAAAGTTGTCAGTCATGTAGCTACTTTCGATTCTGTAGACATTCTCAATAGATATTCGTCGTTAACTAAACTTACCCGAGTTGTCGCGTATTGCAGAAGATTCTTGATGTTGAAACCTGAAAATAAACATAAACTTAAAACTACTTGGTTAAATTCCGTCGAAATTAATGAAGCGTTACTTACCTGTATAAGATTGTGTCAAGCACAGTATTTCAAGGATGACATAGAAAGTTTAAAGAAAGTAGGAAAGGTTAAAAATAAAAGCATACTTACCTCGCTGAATCCTTACCTCGATGAAAATGAAGTCCTCAGGGTGGGCGGTCGGTTACGCCACGCTAAAATCCCAGAAGTTATGAAAAATCCTGTGCTCATTCCTCACGCATCACCTTTCACTAACCTACTGGTTTCTCATGCCCACGTCCAGACCTTACATGGAGGCCCACAATTGATGCTCAACTATCTTAGAACCAAGTATTGGGTGATCAATGCGAAGGGACTTATTAGGCAATTTGTTAGGAAATGCGTAATATGTGTTCGTCATGCTGCTCGCACTAACCAGCAGTTGATGGGCCAACTGCCAGAAGCGAGAGCAAGCGCCTGCCGACCTTTTTTAAAAAGCGGTGTTGATTATGCCGGTCCAATTTCTGTGAGGTCAACGAAAGGTCGCGGTTACCGCTCAACCAAAGGTTACATCTGTATTTTTGTATGCATGTCTACTAGGGCTGTACATCTTGAAGTAGTCAGCGACATGACTTCTGAAGCCTTTTTGGCTGCCTTCAAACGATTCACAGCCCGACGCGGACACTGCTCAGATATTTGGAGCGATAACGGCACCACCTTCGTTGGAGCCAATAGGGAGTTGCAAATTTTGTTTTCCCAGGAAAAATCCAGCGTCATCAGTGAGATTGCTGAGTGGTTAGGAAGCAATGGTACAACTTGGCATTTCATCCCCCCTCACTCTCCGAACTTTGGTGGGCTGTGGGAGTCGGGAGTGAAATCTACCAAGCACCATCTCAAAAGAATTATAGGCAACCATACTTTGACATTTGAGGAGATGACGACGGTCCTGACTCAAATAGAGGCTTGCCTAAATTCTCGTCCCCTCTCACAGATCAGTAGCAGTCCTGAAGATTCGCTACCATTAACGCCTGGACATTTCTTAGTAGGCGAGCCCCTTATTTTGCCTCCTGGTTGCAATTTTGAGACATCCAATGTGAGTACTTTAAAGAGATGGCATCTCACACAACGACTTGTGCAAGACTTCTGGCGTAGGTGGTCGCAAGAATACTTAGCTCAGTTTCATCAACGGTATAAGTGGTCTCACCAAGCTCCTGAGCCCAATGTAGGAGACGTCGTTCTGGTGAAAAAGCCTGATCTTCCACCAGCAAGATGGCTCTATGGTATTATCACACAAAAGCACACCGGCTTGGATAACATTACGCGCGTTGTGTCTTTGAAATGTAAAGGCACAATCATAAAACGACCAGTATCTAAGTTAATTATTTTACCTGTAGCAAAGGATTAAAGGTTTTCTTGTAACTTGCTTTGAATTATAAGGTTTTCTTGTAACTTGCTTTGAATTGTAAGGTTTTCTTGTCACTTGATTTGCATTGTAGGGTTGTCTTGTGTATTGATTTGCAGTGTTTAAGATTTATATTGTTACACATAGTTTGATGATGTATATGATATTCAAAGGAATATTTTTTGTTTGTTTACCTTTGTGAGCATTTTTTGTTATTTTGTTATGATGGACTGCCGTCCATGGTGGGCGGAATGTTCAGACCTAAGATATTTAGTTTCACTACTTGTTAATAGATGGCGTTAGACCAATTGTTTTCTGAATCACGCTAATGACTTGTAGTTGTAATTCACTGTTCAGGCCTAAGAGATTTAGTTCCATTAGTTGTTAATAGATGGCGTTAGTAAATTGTTTTCTGAATCACGCTAACGACTTGTGCTTGTAACTCACATAAGGTTCAAGGAAATTATTAAATTTTTGAATTCGCTCTGGATACCTAGTTTCATTTACATATATCGGTGAAGTTTGTACATTTATAAATAAAATTTAATTATTGTAAATGTTTGTTGGTCCATAATTTAAATTGTATTTAGATTTAGGATGTAGATAAAAAAATAATGTGGATTTCAATCTTCCATTTTGGCAGGCAACAAATCGATTCTACCTTTGGTTTTACTGAGGTATTTGGGCTCAGGTAGGTATTTCGTATGTCGCTCGTCACGGCTCGTCGGCTGTTAAGATAATAAACTTGACAAGTGAGAGTTAAACTCGCTTGTTTTTTTTATTTTTTATTTTTTATTTTTCTATTTTTTATTGTTATTCTTCTATTTTATTAACTTTTGCCCTTTTTTAAGACCATAGACTTTTTATAGGTTTTCCTGTAATATAATATTCTGTATTTCTCGAAATTCTAGCCTCAGTTGTTACGGAGATAAAGGGGAGGGGGAGAATGGTCAATTTTCGTTATTTCTTCAATACTTTTAAAACTATTGTGCATTGTAGAACTATAACAAAAATATATCTGAGATCCATAAGGAATTAATTTAATTAATTTAATTTCAATTTGCGTATTAGAATACGGAATACACAATGAATACAATCATTTAGATGATAGACGCATATTATTAAAACTAAGATCAATATTTATTTGAATCATTGAATCTCCATTATAATTCTTACTCCAGGGCCGGCTGTAATGCGACATGCGATAGATGGACGAAAAATTTCGGGGCGATAGAATAAAAGTTTCACTTGAAAAAATACTGTTTTGCAAACCGTTTCAAGTGAAACTTTTATTTTATTCGACACGATACGGAATAAAAGGGCTTATTATAAGCCCTTTTATTCGACACGATACGGTTTGCAAAACAGTATTTTTTCAAGTGAAACTTTTATTCTATCGCCCCGTTTTTCGTCCATCTATCGCATGTCGCATTACAGCCGGCCCTGGAGTAAGAATTATAATGGAGATTCAATGATTTAAATAAATATACGTATTGCTCTTAGTTTTTAATATGCGTCTATATTCTAAATGATTGTATTATTTATGTATTTCGTATTCTAATACGCAAATTAAAATTAAATTTTATAATTGAATATTTTGTCTTCTATTAATTTCCCATTACCATTCCCATTTTTCAATAATTAACTAAGATTAAAAATGGTACTTCAATACCCTAAATCGAATAATTTTCTAAAATTTTTAGTTAAATGCCTACAAACCGAGAAAGTTTCACTTGCATCGTGGTTTCATAAAACCACACAATTCTTTTTTTTTTATTTTGATTTCATTAATTTTTTAATCAAAATTAATTTGTTTTCAAAAAAGCACATTAGTACTAAATTTCAACTCCGGTCCAACGGTCCATAAGTTTCGGAGAAAATTGACTGTGAAGGGCGGTCGCCCAGACGCACGAGTGATCCTACATATAAGGGTTCCGTTTTTCGTTTTTTTCGTTCGGAACTCTAAAAATGAAGATAAACGGACCATTCCTTGCAGCAGGCTAGATTTCTGGTGCAGTCCGGAGATGACTTACCACAGATACACTGACGGGTAAACAGTTGTCTACGGGATGCGGGTCTAGTGATGGGACTGGCGAGACGAGTGGCGACCAAACACTGTCAAACCAGTTGACTAAAATTTAGTGTAAAAGCAATAGTACGAGATAGTGATACCCGACCGGTATTTATTATAATAATACTAGCTGACCGGGCAAACGTTGTTCTGCCAAAAAAATTTTAGGGGTAGGGGAATGAAAAAATAGATGTCCGATTCTCTACCCTAGCCGATATGCACGCAAAAATTCACGAAAATCGGTCGAGCCGTTTCGGAGGAGTTCAATTTCTAACACCGTGACACGAGAATTTTAAATATTTGATTACCTATTAGTTACGATGAAAAATAAAGTATTTTATTTTATTTACATTTATGATCGTGGGACGATGAGTCTCCCTGGACCGCATAGTGGAACCACAAGGACACGTCTGACACAAAAAATACCTATCATTTTATCAGCCTGCGCCGCGGCCGCCGTGCCGGGGACAAACATGTCACTAATTATTTATAATATCAATTTTAAGATTCCGGTCGACTGGGAGCTAGGGGGGGCTAGGGGGGGAGCTACTAGGGGAGACTAACCGAGGAATGCGGAGTAGAGTCCGTACTGCACGGGCAGGTCGGCCAGCGCCGCGTACGCGATGCTCTGCGGCACCAGCGTGAGGCCCAGCGTGACGCCCGCCACCGCGTCCGCCACGGCCGCGCCGCGCGAGTACCGCGCCGCCCAGCCCAGCGCGGGCAGCCGCCGCCGCGCCGCCGCCCGCCAGCCGCCCCCAGCGCCCTCCACCACCTCCACCACCTCCGGCACGCCCTCGTCCTCGTCCATGGCACGTCACTCGCTCGCTCGGTCGGTCGGTCGGCGCGTGCGTACGAGCAGCGCGCGTCGTGGAGTGGGACTGGCGCGGCCGCGGCGCGAGTTATCTCCGCAAGAACCTTCCGCCGCGAGCAAACACCCGCCGAACGACGTGACGCCACCGCGCCGCCGCGCCGGGACAGTCGCAGCAATCGCTGCCGCCCTCTGCATCGCTCCCCGCGTACTGTCATTGAGGTGATATTGTAACGCACTTATGACATCTGACGTACACGGTAGATCCTTGCGGCTTGCCTACGTAAATAATATTATCTCTGAGCAATTAAACACGTTTATGAGCTTAAGTTCAATATGCTAATTATATCTATACTATAGCGTGGCCATGTAATAAAAAGATTATTAAACTGTTTAGTCGTTTACTTTCAGCAGTTTTACAGGACATGAGATATTAATACACTTTAAAACTTAGGACCGCTAACATTACAATTCGAACTCATGACATATATCTCAAGACAGATATCTCGCGGGAAGGCGGCGCGCGCGTGACAGGTGACAGCGCGAGGGATGTGCCTTGCTAGTAGTGAGGGGACGCGCTACATCCTCCCCCTCCAAGCCACCACTACGACCCGTTGGAGGCTTGGTCAACTTAACCTTGCGCGGCCTTCCACGCAACCTACCGCGAGCCACCGTACCCTTACCAGAACTACTTTTAAATGGAGTCAGAGAACTGGCATGATACTTGCCGATCCTTTTTCCCTCTGCATCAGAAACATAAAAAGTAGTAGGACTCACCACCCCGCTCACGACGAATGGGCCCGCACGCCGAGGAGCAAACTTGCTCGAGAAGCCTCGCCCGGAGTTACTAAGAGGATGAGTGTCCACCAACACCAAGTCACCTTCCTTATAGGTTGGACTGGGACGGCGCTTCTTATCTGCCACCAATTTACGACGATCCTGTTCCTCTTCGGATCGAATCTTAACATTTTGAAGAATATAGGAGAAATCACGCAAATAAGGAGTTATCTTCGAAATAAACTTCTCTTCATGCACAATACGTCGAATATCACTGGCCACGTCGAAAGGCGATCTCAGTTCACGAGCAAACGTTAAAAATGCTGCACTGTGACCAGTGGCTTGATTGTAGGCATTATTTAACGCAAACCGCACGATAGGCACAGCCTTAGGCCAATTCCGATGATGATCTCCTACAAATATACTAATCATCTGCTTCAACTCTCGATTCTTTCGCTCGGCCGGATTTGACTCAGGATGATATGCTGGAATAAGGTTCTGCTTTATGCCTAAAACAAACATTGCTTTTTGCATCACCTCAGCAACAAATTGAGTACCATTATCCGATACCACCCTTCTTGGTAAGCCGTAGCGAAGGAACACCTCTTCTATAAGAGTCTTAGCACATACTTCTGCTGTTGCGTCCACCAGAGAGAATAACTCTACCCACCGCGACGCAGTGTCTTCCACAAGCAGAATCCACCTCTCACCCTTCTCACCTTCAGGTAGAGGTCCAAAAAGATCTATGGCCAGTACTTCAAATCGCTGATGCAGCACAGGGGTCTGCAAAAGACCTGCAGTCTTACGATTACTAGCCTTATAACGTTGGCAAGCTTCACACACGTTAATGTATTTCTCAAAGAAACGTCTCATACCAGGAAAATAGTACCGCTCTCTTGCCTTTCTAAATGTCCTCTCTAGTCCTAAATGTCCAGCTGTAGGAGAGTCATGGAGCTCCTTAAATAATTCCATTCGCATGGACTCAGGAACGGCCAACTGAGGTTCCTCAGATTCAGCATCGGGGTCGAAACGAAACAAAACTCCTTGGGACATATAATACCCCCGATCAGTCCAACGAGTCACCAAACTCGTATCTTCATTTTCAAAGTCCGCAATAATCTTTTGAAAATTTGGATCTTCTAATTGAGCAGCACGGATCTCTTCTGGGCTTCGATGAGGTAAATCCATGCTAACCTGACAAATAGCACAGTCCTCGACAGCAGTTGTCGAATCCTCCACAGGACGGCTCAAAGTATCTGCCACAACATTTACTTTACCGGGGCTATACTCCACATTAAGGTTATAGGCCTGTATCTTCATGGCCCATCGCGCAAGTCGACCACTTGGTGTCTTAAGTGACAGTAACCACTTTAGTGGCTGATGATCGGTCGCCACACAAACTTGAGCACCCTCAACATAACCCCTAAATTTGTCAAGCGCCCAAACGACAGCTAGAGCTTCGCGCTCTGTTGTATTGTAATTACGCTCAGCAGCAGTTAGCAATCTGCTAGCATATTCAATGGGTTGTTCTGCCTTCGGGTTCACTCCCTGCATGAGGACAGCACCTAACGCGTAACCACTCGCGTCAGTCCTCAAAATAAAAGGTTTATCATAATCGGCTTGAATCAAAATAGGGGCGGTCGTAAGCAAACTCTTAAGTTTCTCAAATGCTTGCGACTGAGCTAAGCCCCAACTCCAAATTTGATTTTTCCTGAGAAGCCGAGTAATTGGTTCCGCAACTTCGGAAAAGTTTTCTATAAACTTCCGGAACCAAGAACATGTTTGAAGGAATGTCCTTAGCTGTTTTACATTGCTAGGTTCCTTCATGTTCAACACAGAATTGATTTTACTAGGATCTGGCGAGACTCCTTCTTGGGTAATCACGTGACCCAGGTATTTCACGCTTTCCCTCGCAAATACACATTTTTCCCGATTAACCCGAAGGTTGAACTCTCGCAAACGGGCAAAAACAATCTTAAGATCCTGTAAATGTTGATGAAAATTATCAGAGATGATTAATAAATCATCTAAGTATGCTAAGACACATAGATGAGCAAAAGATGCGCAAGAGCGTAGGCGATCTATTAGACGCTGAAAAGTGGCTGGCGCATTCTTTAAGCCGAATGGCATTCTCTTGAACCTATATACTCCAAAAGGACTTATGAAGGCTGTCTTGTCCCTATCATCTTTATGGACAGCAACTTGCCAGTATCCCGCTCGAAGATCTAACGTACTCATAACAGCGTTCCTCTTAGTAGACTGTAGCAGCTCGTCTATTAAAGGCATCGGATAGGTATCCGTCTTGGTCACCGAATTTAATCGCCTATAATCGACACAAAAACGTATGGTTCCATTAGCCTTGGGTACGAGAAGAGCTGGGGAGCACCAAGCTGACTCACACTCTTCGATTATGTCATCTTTCAACATCTTATCAATCTCCAGACGCATCACCTCTTTCTTGGCAGGTGTTAATCTATATGGAGGTACAGCAATTGGCAAACACTCACCTGTATCTATATGATGCTCAGCGTAAGGAGTCGGACCTCCCCCTGGTCGGAAGATATCCATGTGCTCTCGAAGCACATCCGACAATTGGGCCTTCTCCACGGTCGTTAACAGCTTACCCTCCTCCACGCGCAGATCCACAGCATCGCAAGCGAGTCGATGTTCCTCCACTCCATATTGAATAGGAAAGCTACCAGGGACACCAGCCAGTGACCAGCGGTCACCGCTGAAATCAAGTATCATACCAGCATCTCTTATAAAATTCATGCCTAACAATGATTCGGTGGCTCCCGGTAACACAATAAACAAAGTAGGAATAATAATATCCTTAATTTCAACATTGACAATAGTAGTTTCTACAAATTTTTTAACCATATAACCATTAGCATATTTTAACTCATAAAATACATTTTCAAAAATATAATTATTTTTCACTAAATGATCACGTAACGACGCACTAGCAACAGATTGTCTCGCGCCTGTATCAATTAAAACATTACCAATTGCATTATTAATTCTTATTTGCAAAACAGGCCGATTACGTGGCTCATGCATGGCTGACACAGCAGATATAGATTGGAATACCGCATTCGCTGATTTATCTTTACACTTCGCGCAGTTCGACCGTATGACTCCCGGTGCACCACAACCGAAACACGATACACGAGGCTCCGTGACTTCTGCGTTTGTATCTGTTACACTGGTATCCTTCTGACGTAACCTTGGACATTCAATTTTCGTGTGCCCAAACAGTTTGCAATAATAACAGCGCGGTCGTGGTTTGTTGTTATTCACGTTCGACGAAACTTTAGGTATAGATGCATTACTACATGGTAAGTCACTCGTTCGTTGCTTAGGAGTTGACTGAACCTCTGAAATTGGTTTTTGTACCAATCGCGGTCGACTCTCATCAAACAAATCTTCCAACGATCTTGCCATATTGAGCATTTCCGCGAAGGATGTACAGCAACTTCGCGGTAACTTTTCACGTATCCGAATATTAAGGAGGCCATAAACCATATCAATTTGCACCTCTGTGCTTAAACTTCCCGGTGGTAGCTGCGCAATTAGGGCTCTTACCCTACACACGAAAACGTCCGTCGCTTCCGCCCCTTGTTCTTTATTAAATATTTCTCGGTAAATTCTATGTGGCGGTAAGCGTGGGCCAAAAGTCTGCTTCAAAAGGTCGATGGCCTCAGACCAACCATCGACAGTGGCCTTAACTCCTTGCCACCAAGTCGCAGCTAGCTCCGTCAACAGCATAGGCAATCCACGCAGAGCGATTGCATCATCAATACCTACACACTCTTTGTATATCTGGATCGCTTCGATAAATGCTACCACATCACTATTTTTGTTTCCATTAAAACGTGCCGTACACTTTGCGAAATTCCCCGAGGAAGAAGTATGTAAGTCCGGCGACTGTCGCTGCATCGTTTGTAATATTTGCGACAATTGACGTTCAGTCATCATGACCGGGGTTTCACGCGTCGCTGTCGCCGTCGACGAACCACTTGGTTCCGCCATACCGGGATCCTCCTCGTCAATATCACTCGCGTCTCTCTGTCGTGTACGCGGCATCACGCTCGGTATATAAGTACCTATACGTGACCTAACAGACGACTACTCACTCAGTCTCGGTATAGACCTACTCACTCGGTCTAGGACTACGTATCAACACACGAAAACTTTCACAAGTATGTCCTATACCTAACACAGTCGTTTTCACTACTTAAAACCAGCTTTCCGTGACACAAAATCACTTAACTAAAGTTCTATAACATGTAACCAGTCCTGAAGAACGACACTAGAAGGTTTACAATACGTAGGCACAAAAATGTTCTATCCTGTGTTCATGAAAATTACGAGTATAAGATCGCGACTCGCGAGTCTCGACAAGACTCGACGGCTCGACGCAAACCAAACCAAACCAAACGTAACCAAACGTTAACCGTAACCACACACGTTATGGGTTGTATTGTTCGATGTATTTGTTTGTTTTTACCACTTTTCGTAATTTCACGGGATATCTAAAACATTCTACGCACTTCCAGTCACTGTTCTGACACTGTTCTCAACACAATTTTACACTTTTACACAGTTCAGCTACAGAGTTCACGTAAAGAATTCCGATAGGTAGGTACCTACTTTACGAAGCTCAAGGTCCTTTACCGAAGTTATTTTACACACAGTCCTGACGAAATACGTAACCAAAACTCAATTCTGAACGATTACACGAAGATTCTTCGCAACACAAGTAACCGACGAGTTCGTAAATCGTTATAAAACTTATAACACTGCGCACTAAACATGGAGTTTTTAACACAGAAAACTTTTCGTTCACTACGATGTTTAATTAATAGTTCGGCCAAACGTTGGGCTGCCAATTTTATAGCGTGGCCATGTAATAAAAAGATTATTAAACTGTTTAGTCGTTTACTTTCAGCAGTTTTACAGGACATGAGATATTAATACACTTTAAAACTTAGGACCGCTAACATTACAATTCGAACTCATGACATATATCTCAAGACAGATATCTCGCGGGAAGGCGGCGCGCGCGTGACAGGTGACAGCGCGAGGGATGTGCCTTGCTAGTAGTGAGGGGACGCGCTACAATACTAATTTTAAATAAAGTATTGATACCTTCAACCTCGAGATGAAAGGGACGCCATTCATCGTGGAGCCCCAGCCGAGTAAAGCTGCCCCCGGTTGGTCGTCGCATAAGGCGGGCAAGTAGGTCCGTCCTGCTAACGCCATCCTTCACATTGCAGGTTATCTACAACCACACTGTACGCGTGGTCCAACCAGTTTGACTCGCCGTAAGTCTCTCCAGTTGTCCGGGGCTCCGAACCAAACTATCATGTTCCTACTCCACCTGCCGAGTTCTGCCGCTTGAGCTGCTAGATGTCGCCGAGCCTTGTACAACCCCAGATGTAACCATCTCACGACAGATGTCACGTGTGTGTACTGCGGCCTGGCTAGCTCCCAGCCTTCTTCTAAAATCGATAGTCAGTTTTTAAAGTTCCGAAGTAAAATCGGATCCCTTACAGTTTCGTCATGTCCGTGTGTCCGAAGCATAGCGCCGAGACCCTCTAGAAGGCTGCCATTCGGCATGAAAATACATATATTAAAACTCCGAAATCGTAGAATAAAATATTCAAAAACACAGGTAACGTGAGGATGAATTTTTTATTCATCGCGTACCCTATTCTAGTGTGGAGTATCGTTGAAAAGGTCTTTCAAAAATATGATCGGTCTTCGAAGACCATTTTTGGATTTAGGGGTCCGTTTGCGAAATATTTGGCTTTAGTACTAATTTTGGTTAGAGTCACGTGTCCCCCCCCCCTCCTGCCGGCTAAACGGTTGGAGTTGGACAAGTGAAAAAATTTTCAAAAATAGTTTATACTTATGATGAATTTACAAGGAAAACTATCACGGCTATGTTAGCATAAGTAGTTTTAATGAGTAAGTCTATAAAGTTGCTACTTCGGAACCCTGTCATACGCATCGGTGATGACTTTTATGTTACTGCACATTAATATAATCATGGACATCGTTGACCACACATAACATATTCAGGTGGCTTGTCCGTGGGTACAACATATAACAACACTACACAACATGTGCGATGTGCTCGCTGATCCAGCAGCTGTGTCAACGAGAAATATCATACAATATATGGTATGTTCTTAAATATATATACCTACCGTACATTGGTATTGTTTATGTCGGTATCGGTATGTCCTTCCACTGCCTCCTCACGACCAGAAAGTTTTCACCGGCCGAGCGGCCGAGCGCACCGAGTTGGCGCGATGGCGGCTCCACACATACATGTATATGTTTATATTTTATTGGTGTTTTAACTTTCATATATAAAATGGTTTGTTGTGTGGCGTTTTCGACTGTCAATTCACCGTATATTGTAATGATATGTCGATGGATCCGACATTTGTATCTTAGCCACGATCAACGTTAGGCACCGTCCGATTTGGTCGGCCTGGAGGACGTACACTTTTGTACACCTTTCACCGAAACCTCAGAAATACTCGTTATAGTGTCCGACGACATGAACGAAAGAAAAAAGCAAATAAACTGATATATCGTAGATTTATTACTATACAATACATGGTGCGCGTTCAGGCCACGCGCGTCATATAAAAATTACATAATATTATAATTACATAATATATAGATACATAGGATCACAAGTTACGATGAAAGCGATATAAAATTATTATTCAGGTACTTACACTAGGTTAGCCGCCGGTCACCGGCCGCCGCCGCGCCGCCCCGTGTCGTGTCGCGTCACAACACGTCGCGTCACAACACGGCGCGGGGCGGGGCGCGGGCGGCGGCCACGGGCGGCTGCCATCGAATACTTTCAATTACTTGATTTTGTTCATTCATAGTTTTGCGTTAGCAACTAAACATTAGCCATGTAGGAGAGTTGAACAACTGACATTTAATTACATGAACACCTACCTATACACGATAACTGGTAATTTAGGATTAATGTGAGTGAACCACGACTCACGAGACGTGTCGCGTCACACGTCCGGAGCCCGAAGTACAAAAGTGAGCACCGACCCTTAGACATAATGTTAAACAATGATAAAGTTAACAAAAAACAAAACACCATTAATAAATCTATATCAAATAAAACTATGAACATTGCAACAATGGCCGCGCGGTGTGTGCGGCGCGTGCGCGCGGCGTGTGCGGCGCGGCGTGTGCGGCGCGTGCGGCGTGTGCGGCGCGGCGTGTGCGGCGTGTGCGGCGCCGCTCACTTGATCTTCTTCATTATCAGGTCTATCTGCTCGTCGATGCGCGGACTGGTCCCCCTGCCACAGAACGACACATGTTACAACCTTAAACAATATATGTACGTTCCTGACTATAAGTAATATCGAGCGTACGCTACCACTAGCTCCATGAGATCAAAATAGTTATAATATTTGTAGCTAATGAAGCCCTGTGTTGTGTCTGGCGGACACTGCCCAGCCTGTGTATATAGGTACTCCTGTTTATAATAGATTAACTGTATCTTAAACATTCCTGAGAAAATGTTGCAAAATAAAAGATACACTAAAGTGATAAATATAGGTTACATTTGCAAAGTTTGACCTTGAATTATTTTTTGCAAATGGAGGATCGATGGGAAATTTTCACATTTCAATAATGGTATCCGAAAATTCGTACAATTTTTCAGGCGGCCGGAATTTATGTGACCTTACCCTTATTTTTGGGCTAATTTGACCGGGCTATAAAGTATAAAGGGAATTTTGCTAAACAGAGTTAACCAGGCTGAGTGCAGGTAGTGCAGGTAGTGCAGTTAGTGCAGGTGCAGTGTGTACCTGTAGGCGGCGGGCTCGGGCCCCACCATGGCGATCAGCTGCGGCACGTCGGGCGAGTGCTGCGCCAGCCGCGCCAGCGCCGCCAGCGCGCGCCACGCCGCCGCCTCGCCCGGCGCGCCCGCCAGCAGCTGCAGCGCCGCCATGCACAGCTCCACGCACACCTCGTCGAACACCTGTCTCACACACACACACATACCACACCCGCACACACCCGCACCGCACGCGCGACGCACACGTCGACACGCTCGTGGCGGTGCCCGTGTGTGCGTGGCATGCTGTTATACAGTATACTTCTGTTGCCTCCCTATTCGGTGGCAGCGTATCTTCCTTCGCGAGTAAGTCGGTCAGTTTCGAGATCGAACCAGGCGTTAGGAAATCATTTGGAACTCGTCGATGAGAGAAAGGCATTTAATTGCAGTTATCTTTGTCGGAATCGCCTGTTTAGGTGTCGTCGACGCTGCGTCCCGTCCTTGACATTAAGGCGAGAATTTAAGCGAACTAGGAGTAAGAATACTCCATTTCAATGTTTTATGATTTTACCCTTATCAAGTTTTATAAATTTTGTAAACAGCTTCTGAAGACGTCGCAATAAAATTTGATTACGTTAAAATATAATAACCATAAAGTAAACGGTAAATAATGTGCGGCAGGTACACATTACGTAACGTGTCCCCACGTTGCGTTCGGTCGCCGCGCGCGCGTCGGCAGTGTCAGCACGCCACCACCTCACAGTTACCGCGGAGAACGCTTCGCGATAAACAACAACACGGCCTCTCATCCGTGTGCCGCGGAGTGCGGACCGCGGTGTTGACGCCGAGTACCTACTACTTCTTTGATATTGACTAATGACTGCGATAAAGGTTTGGTCGCGGACGCGCACTAACCAACATTATTTTGTTTTATTTGTACATAACCATTATACAGTTTCGTCTAATGTGTTTTAATTATAAGTTATTTATTGTTTGATAAGCTAATACTTCACTACAATCCCTCTCGATAGTAAGTGGGAATGATGTGCAGAATGGCAAGCACATCAACTTTATTTTAAATATTTTTTTTATAAATATATTCATTCTATCCCTTATTTAATTGTGATGTGGGGATATAACATCACTGGTGGGTAGGAACGCTGACATAGATAATCTATTTCAGTTTTTCGCTGTACGCGTAATGAATGATGGAACTAACCTATCCTGTTCTATTTGCGACGGATTCGAACCCAGACTTAATAAGCCGAGCAACATCGACCGTCGGTGCCGTAGTACACGTAATTGAATAGAGCTTGGAAGAATCAAAACGCAAATATAAGCTGCAACCTAGATAGTTAGGAGACACACAAGAGACATGAATTTTATTGAAAAAGTGACTCCAACAACAAAGTCATAAGAACGATTGGAATGCCTCGCTCGAAATTGGACATTAGTAATTATCTTATCTATCTGGCAAGTTTTCCCGCGGCTCAGAGCGTGGAATACCGCGAAGGTCGCGCGGAAAACACTGACATCTGTCACGCCATAAATCTGCCGCGATAGCGCCGGAGTCACGGCCGCCGCCCCCGCCCCCGCCCCCCGCCGCCCGCGAGGACGGGGGTAACGGTTGCCAGACTTGCAGCATCCACTGGCACGGGTGGGCACCAAGCAGCGGCAACGTCAGAAATCAGACCTTCAGGTTTAAGGACCCTTGGCTAGGACATAACCGACAAGAGGTCAATGAGCCGATTCAGTTTGGAGCTTGGGATTGGATATCACCCAGAAGACTCGACGCAGGAGTGTTAAAAGAGGCTCTGCAAACAGGAACCAGGAGGAACATCACATGAAGATTACAGAGATACATTGACCACACCCTGCAGAAGGGGCCCCAAGTGACCTATGTCCGATGGATCAGCGCCTGGTACTGATCTTCGTGTACAATGCAATGTACACAATATTAATATATTTTATTCGTATTCAAGCCTGTGACGACATCCCGCCTTTGACAAAACTCCTTGCGGCACGCTCTTGCTCCTCGTAGAATAAAGTAAATGTAAATAACTGAGCAGAACACTAAGTACTGTTTGACGTCCACAAACGGTACGTCGGAAATGACAACGGGCGACTTAACGTCGCCGCGTCGCTTTGAATTTTGCGATAAATGTCATACGAATAAAAATATATAGATCTAAGGCTTACATCAACCTATATACATAATACTATGTAAATGTATGATACTATGGCACATATATGTACGTATTATATTATTATTACTTACATACCAAATATACGAGAATACTTAATTATACGGGTATGTTGTTGTGTGGTGTCAATGTGTGAGGACACTACCGTCTCCGCATCATCCTCATCGTGCCATGGATGACGTCACAGTGGTACCGTGACCACGTGGGGGGCGGCGAGGGGCGGCGGGGGGCGGTGGTTACCTTGAACTTGGCGGCGGCGGGCAGGCGGCGGCGCAGCGGCGCGCCCAGCCCCAGCCGCTGCAACAACCAGCTCTGCTGACTACCGCTCACACACGCGCACACAACACACACACATACACGCGCGCTTTCTCATCACGTACATACGTACGCTTCCGTAGCTTTGTCTGATTACAGAAGTGTCCCCATACGTGACACAATTATTATATAGACGTATTAGCAAAATATTGCTTGTGTATTATATTGAAAAAATATTATAATATAATACAATATATAATATATTATTTTAATTGATTTTAATTATAATTGTTATAGTATTTTTGTTGTGTATACGGGTTAAATTACCTGATGTAAATAAAATTAATAAATGATATACAATATGATGGTAGAAATGTTAGTGGTGAACCAACAGATGGCAAGAAGATGTAGATAGTTCAGATAGCTGGTGTGATCCACGCGTAGGGCGCGCCGCACAATGGCCGCGCTGGGGTAGATCGAAATGTGTGCTGGTTAAAGACTCCAACGCGGCACCGGCATATACGTTCGATGAGCAAACAGCCGCCGGCAGACTGCCGCCAGCCGACTGCCGACTGGCCACGCAGTTCCATACTGCTACTTTTCAGCTTCGACGCTTACATTTGCGTATCGGAAGGTAACCCTGACTTGTTGCTCGTTCTGATCATAACCAACGACCGTCTGCCTTGTGAGTGAGATGAACTCGCCTCGCGTCATACTTCAGTCAAAGTGATCGGGATAACTGGCTATGCTTTTCTTTGTTGTAAAAAATATTACATTATTTATGTAAAATCGACTAGCTATAAGCTCGCAACAAGCAACACGTGCACGATCTCTTTGATTACCGCACGATCTCATTGCTTGTGATGAATACACGACGGTAATTTAAAACGCTCTACATCTACTAAAAATACGTTTTTTTAGGGGGAGGAAATCCAAAAATACCCGAACCGAGTTCTCTACCTACATCCAGACTCCAGATCTTATGCACTTTTATCAACGTTACTGCCTAGTGATGCCTCGGCGAAGGTGACACGACGAGTATCTATCACGTAGATATCGTTTGGAGGTGATAATAGCTTTAGATAGTCAGATAGAAGAAATGAAAACTTACATCATACAAGTTCACGTAACTGAAACGGTGGAGGAGCAATTTATTATTATTATCTATTTGTTCTCTTCATCAAATGAATAAAAAATACTAGTATACAGATGGCAAATTTTAAACTATAGTTGCATAAATTATTGTTAGTCATTGTAATAATTAATTATAATATAAAAATATGTGCTTATGTAAAAAATGTGTAGCTTTGTCTTTTGTATATCTTCATCTGAAGTTAATAAACCATACCTACATAATTTATATTGCCTATTACGAAACTAACACTGTTAAAAATACCAAGGATCAACAAGTTCTATTCTAGTTTCCCCAACGCTGGGGAGTGTGTTGTCTCCAATTTTAATTTCCCCATTTTGCCATCAGATTCTGGTACACCTATAGTTAATCTTATACTTTAGTTTCATTATTTCTTCTTTATTTTTAATTTTTATTGTAAACAAACAAGCTAGGAATCTAGAATCACTATGCGAAAGCAGCTAAAAGGTGTTATTAGTTATAAACTCGTAAAGTAATAATTGTAATATATTAAGATCACTGTATGCTTTCCGAAAATAATAAAATAAAATAAATAAAATAACGCCGCCACATCAAATACAACCTTAGGATCGACTTCGAGTGAACTTGACCGACTGCTCGTATAAAGGACCGCTCCATATGAAATCCGCGGTATGTTTCTAGTCTTGGTACAGACGACGTAATCAAATTAAATCAAGTATGTACATTACATTTATATTTTTTTTTATATTTAGTCCAATGTTATTATCTAGTTAGCCAGTAAGTCCGCTCTCGCACAAGCGCTGCCATTGGCTGTTACACCCCACTCTTTTAACGTTACAGGAACACTAAATACCGTGGATGAAAGAAACGAGATACATAAAGAGTGTAGAAGAACATCGAGAGCGACAGAGAAGCTGGCGGGCTAGAGTGAGAGGGAAGATGCAGCGCGTGTGCGAGAGAGTCGGCCGGTGGGTAAGGAGCGAGAGAGCGATACTGACCACGGTCTTTACCTCCTTGGTGGCGATGTTGTAGAGCAGCGCCGTGCCCGCGTCGCGCAGCTCCGGCTCCTCGCTCAGCAGGCAGTGCACGCACACCTGCGCACCGGACACAGACACACACGTCACATGTCACACGTCACCAACACGTACAGTGTACAGCGTACACTACGGACCACTATAAGCAACCTCCAGCTGCCTCGAGCTTCCCGAGGCATTCATAAAAACCAAAAAGAAACTAGGTACATCGCGGTCAAACCTCGATCTTAATCGCTTTGTGGCGGTAATCAAGTGTAAAAGTACTTCTTAATATGAAAATTAATGCATGTTCTATTAAAGGTACATCTATATTAAATAACCCATAATTTTTTTTGTGGTGATGGCCTCTATAAACAATGCATTAGGCACATTTTAGATTTTCGACTTTTCTTTTCTTTTTATTTTATTTATTTATTTATTACAAAATCCACAGCTTTTTTTTCAATTTCAATATAAACCAAACCTTTTAATATGTGTTTTAAAGCCAATACCGGATTAACATTTTACATATATCTCTTAAATAATAATTATACGACCTCTACAGCGAGTAGTTACTGCGCTCATCGTTAACATTATTTACAACACATCTTTACAATTTCATAGTTACGATTCCAGTTTAGCCACAAAAAGAATGTTATATTTATATTTTTCGTTAATGGTCGTCACTTTTGGGCCCATATGTTTGAAGACTACGACTACTAGAGCAACCAAAGTAGCGTGGTGAAGTGAGGTGAGGTGGGGTACCTTGGTGGTGACGCGGATGTTGGACAGCGTGCGCCCGCCCGCCTCCCACTCGCTGATGTACAGCAGCCACTCCGATGACGACGTGTTCTCGAACAGGTTGCACATCTACCACACACAAACACACACATTATATTACATGATTAGAATAGGATGGGAAGCTGCTGACTAACGGACCGAGCGTTTCTCCGACAGGTCGCTGGGCTGTGTATCCCGCGGCAACCTTTGCTAACTAAAGGGACCTTTTGAAGCGGCAAAGTTGATATATTACCATCGGCTCGCTCGTATGCTCGTTTGTACAATAGGCATGATGACTGATTTTGAAATACTGTTCTATATTGTTGGGAAATATATTATAATTACAACGTATATCATATTTCCGCAAAAAAATAAGGTTTAGTATAAAATAAATACATTTCAATTTATAAGTTTAAAATTCGCACCAAAACGCTTGAAAGTGTCCGAGCGTGGTAGTGACGTCAGTTATCAGGAAAACAAAAGACAATCCGTCAATATTAGTATCGTGATATTCATTTGTTTTAAGGCATGTGACGTAATTCGCGCTAATTGAGACTGACTGGCGTTTTAGCTAAGATGGCGGCTTGCCGTATTTTATAGTTTTATTTTATCAAAAATATTGTTAATCTCGCTAATAATAATACGATAAATGCGTGTTTTGTAATACATTAAAAGGGTTTCATTAAATTAATACATAGTTTTAATGATTTTTACTTACTGTCATCATGCCTATTACGATAATTATATAAAAATTTAACAGTAACTGTATGTGAAGCCTGCCTGCCTAGCTGCCGCAGTGCCGCCCTCTCGTTCAACTCAGTCGCCGAAAGATTCGTCGTGTTTCAGCTGGGGCTTGACTCTTGAGAGCCAGTCCTTTCCCTCTTTCTTTTTCTCCTTCTTGGCCGGCAATGCATCAGTGATGCCTTTGATGTCGTCATGTCCATGGGCGACGATAGCCACTTGCCATCAGGTGTTGGCCGCTTGTCAAGGTTGTTGACACATTACAAGTGCAGTGTGTGTGTGTGTGACTCACAAAGAGTCCGATGGCGAGCTGCTGGTCGGCGGGCGCGCGGTCGAGGTCGTGCGCGGCGGACAGCAGCGCGTGGTGGCGGCGGTCCTGGTGCAGCAGCAGCGCCACGTCGTCCCGCAGCGCGCCCGCCGCCAGGCAGCGCAGCGCCGCGCACCGCGCGCCCGCCAGCGCCTCGTCCGACAGCACGCGACCTGAACGACCGAAACCTCATGTCTTATACATATACAAACTTTGTACTAGTAACAGCCTTGCACGTTGTTCAAAGAGCAGTGGTAGCCTAGCGGTTAAGAAATAGGATTCCCAAACAAGGGGCCGGAGATCAAATCCTAGTACAAAGTTTACAACACATCTAACAAATTATTTTTAAAATTAAACAGACAGCACACCGCATAAAGTTTCCGCCTAGCTGGGAATCGAACTCAGCACTCTTGGTACGGCGCGGCGGTGGTCCGGCATACGGCATGGTAACCATTACGCTACAAGGATTGCAACAATCGTAAAAATAAAACTCAACTTTTTAAAGTTTACAACTAACAATGTCTGTTATGGTGAAGAGCCTAGAATTTGGGCTACCGAATCAGTTTTGTAAGATCTATGAAGAGATTAAAAAAAGTGTTTCTACGCCAAAATTTAATATGAAATTCTTTGCAAAAGGCATACATTTTGTTAGTGGTGCATTTAAAAGAAGTAATGAATTTCTGAAGACCAAGTGTTTATATTGAATGATGACGACACTTGAGAGCGCCTGCAGTAACACGTTAACTACATAGTGCACGTAGTGCGACAAGGCATAAGGTATCTGACCGATGAAGGCGAGGAAGTCGTCGCCCAGCACCCAGGAGCCCTCGCCCTGCACCAGGTACTGCTGCAGCTCGTCCAGCGACTGCCGCTCCTCCGCCGACAGCGCCGCGCCCGCCAGCGCCGCCGCCAGCTTCTCGAACTCCGCCACGCCCTGCAACCACACACAGCTCACACACACCCAGCTCACACACTATTTGTACTCGGTTCATGGGTGTTATTGTGATGTGTTATATGTGTCGTCCATGCCACCCGCGACACAGGTAAATAACCTACTGCGGGGTATGAGTGTGTGTAAGCGATTATGTATACAACGAAACACATTGCACGTGGCGGGAAGTTTCTGTTGGGTCACTGTTCCCCGCGAACGAGCAATCTCAAGCTTCAAATAATGGATGAATCTAATTTGGTCTAATCAGATCTTTCGCTAACATTTCAGCGTTTTAGATTTATAAAGTAGTAGATCCGAATTATTTCATTACATAGCAAGAACTGTAATGTCCCGTTTGTGTAGGTGTGTAGTAAAGCAGGAAGATTGACGGGAGACATTAATGAAGTCGATACAGTGGAGTTCGGCGGGGGTCGGCGGGGGTCGGCGGGGGTCGCGGGGGTCGCCCACACGGGCCGCCGGCCGGTGCGTCGTAGTGCGCTTACTCATCTACCCGTTGTCCAGGACACGTGACGCCGCGCGCCGGTCTGGACAGTTCCAAACTCAGAGATATTTCCGATGGCCACTCAGCAGTGTGTGCACATTATGAAATTGTATTTATAGTAATGTGTACGTGTGTAATTACTGACTAGACGCGGGACCGGGACCTTGGCCGCGTCGGTCGTATAATACCACAAGTGTTCCGTGATATTATTTTATTGGTCAGACGTTCCTGTTCTAGGGCCTCATGCAACGCCTTGTAGTGGAAGATTACAATAGTAGCTGCATTTTTTAGCTACTATTGTTTTCTAGTCTTTCATAATTAATTTTTATTTTTGAAACGAATAAGGAATCTAATTTCTCCAATCCTTTTCACTTGAATTGACATCACATAATAGTAATAAATTCACAATAGTAATATGTTTAATATAACTGTGCAAGAAAACCTACTCGATATTTATGTGAAAAAAAAAATACATATTTTGGAAATTACACAAAAAATAGTATTGATTTTCTCTGTGGATTTTGTATTAATTCAGATTAACTGTAGCTAAAAAGGATTTTTTTTTTGTTTATAAACACTGAAGCGTTTCCTAGGTTCGATTAATAATTAGGCTAGTGATGTGTTGAGTGCGAGTGTGGCGTGTGCTGTGTGACTCACGTCGATGTCTCGGAAGACGATGGGCGGGTCGCGCGCGCGGCGGCGCTGCTCCTCCTCGCGCCGCTCGTCGCCCTCGGCGTCCAGGTCACGCGCGGGGCCGCTGGGGCCGCTGGGGCCCGCCACCGCCACCGCCGCCGCCACGGCCACCGCCGCCTCCGCCTCCACGCCGTCAGCCATCTCTGCACACACCACCCATACAATACAATACACCACAACACAGAGAGACAACAGACCTGCCACCTATCGGACACCAAAAATAAGAGTGAATTAGGGGACCGCGTTTTTAGTATTCGTGAACGGTATCTCTTTGTGCGTTGTTCCAGGATCCAGCGCACTTGCATGGAGTTACTTGTGTACGTCCTTTATGATCAAAAAGCCGCCTAATTCATACGAACGAGTTGAACAATAACGCAATTTTAAAAGTGAAACCCAGAACCCATTTATTGGGCTAAAAGACGAAACCGATATTTAACGCGAAACTCTGAAAATAAAATTGCATTGTTCCACTTAGTAATAGGAACACCATAACACTATGTAAGAATATAAAGCCAATCAGGTAAATTTAACCATTTTTAGCTAGCAAATACAAATGACATCTGGACTGACCGCTACGAGACATTGTCAGAAAAAAGCTAAGAGTAAATGTCACAAAGACGAACCATGCATGATGCAATATCCTGAGGAACTCAAGCCGATATTTCGCTGATAAAAGCCGAGATTTTCGGAAGAGAAACAATACATAATGAACGTTCAGTAGGTACATAATGGCAGTGTAAGGGGCTCCAACCATCTCGCTGAGCTCTGCATCTGTCCCAACCCTGTTTTACGTTAACGGTAGATACCAACCCTTGTTCTAAATTCTATTGTGAAATGTTTTTTAGGTGTTTTGTTTTGGTCGCAATACTAGGGAGACGGAAATGCGGATCCCCATTTCTTCTTAACACGTCAATACGTAGTATGTCCATGGGCGACAATGACCACTCACCATCAGGTGGTACGTCTCTTTCTCTCTCTCTCTCTCGCTCTCGTTTGTCGGAAATTGGCCAACAGTGTTACTTGCAGGCAGTTGTGCATGCAGCGGAGGATGCCGTGCCGCGATGCCGCCAGTGTGCGCTTTTATTTAATTTACCGGTTATCGAATTATTGCATACAAACAATGCAGGTTTCAACGCTCTCCCTTGCTTTGGCGTCCCGAAGGCTGCTAAACAATTCCGTGGGATGACGAAGGATGCCGCGGGATGCCGACACCTCAAGCCTAAGCATCTTTGTTTTTTCAACAAAGTTTTAAACTTTTCTCTGAAGCCAAATTAAATTATTGTATCTTGAATCTTCCACGCGATGGAAATTGCCGGCGCCTGCCAGTCTCATATACCTATATATCCTGTGTGACGCCGCCGCGCCGCTGCAGATGGGCGACCCTACTGCGTGGATAAACATTCAATACAATTATGATTCACTGGGCACGGCATGCGATATGATTGCATTGCTATTTTTATTGATTTGACTTTGAAATCTGTTTTCATTTTAGTCTCGATATTTAGGTTACATTGTTAGGTACTTCAGGCACCAAATCGCATTTAGTACCTACATACGTCCTTGTTTGTTATGTTATACGTTAGGAAAATGTTTTAAATAGGAAACCTTTCAGCAGCTTAGTACTCGGGCGTTTCCCACTAATTAATATACTCTTTAATTACACTGAGACTTTCGTGTTATTGTAATCTAAACAATGTAATGAGATCTTTGCGAGTCGGCGACAACATGTTGACGGGCTCGGGCGGCTCGGGCGGCTCGGGGCACGCGCCGCCGCCGCGCCGCCGCCGCGCCGGGATCCATCGTGATATTTTAAGCGTGGTGTAGACACTCGTTTTTTATTCGACGCTGCACATGTGATTTATACATCGAGATCTCCAGTGTAAGGTTACCACGCACGTGCCACGTTGCGACACACACACGGATGTAGCTCCCGCCGGAGAAACGCGTTGCGACAGGAGACCGAAACAAAGTAAACACACATTCGGAAGGCACGCCCTCGAACACGTGAATGCACTCTTCCTTCACCAACGGATCGCAGGGCCGGCGGAGTTACCTTCGATAAGTTACGACGGTACGGGGTCCGGTGACAGACGGGAGACCTCCACGAAGAAAACTGCACTCGGCTTCAGGAACGTTCGCGGGAAATCGCGCGCTACAATAAATCCCGGAGGAGCAAATTCCGCAGCGGCTTCCAGCGCGGCGTGGGCCACACTGCGCTATAAATAGCGGCGGCGGAACGGCCGCGGGCGGGCGGCGGGCGGGCGGCGGGCGGGCGGCGGGCGGGCGGCGGGCGGGCGGCGGTGCCGGCACCACGCGGGAGAAACACCGCACGGGAGCGAGACTGATGCGATCGGAACCGTTGGACCAGCACGCGGGCCGGCGACGTGTCTGCGGAGTGCGAGCCGGTCAGTAGCCGCGGTCCTCACCCACCCTTGCATAATATTTTAACAGCTCGTCTATCTGTCCAGAGGTCCGGCTGCGCGGCCGGGAGCCGGGGTCGACGGGGTCGGCGGGGTCCAGCGACCTACTTGCGGCGCGTTCAACTGCTGGCAATAAATAGACGAGGTCGATCACATTCGCCTCGTGGGTCTCGTGGCCCGCTTCGGTTCCAAACACTTGGGTTCTGTGCGCTATTGGAGACAACGTAATTCTAAAAACCATTTTAGTCAGAGTTCCATCCAATCACTCTCGGGATGTACAGGCTACATATGGAACTAAGCAACACAGTTAACTTGGAGCCCGTTATGTTCGCACTACATTCTTCTCTTCAACTTTTACATCTGTTAATTTTGATGACTTCAGTAACATTGAAATATTTATGTCCATCCGTCCAATACTGTACAAAAACTTACTTAAATTTACTAACTCCCCACGAAGCAGGCAACGCAATTTTTTTAAATAGCTTACTGATAAAGACATAAAAATCACTAGAGTCCGCAAATTTTATTTATTTAGTGCATTATCAGAGAGCTCACTCACGTAATGTGCATTATCTAGTAAATTGACAGCCACAAAAAATGGCCATGGCACATTGATTTCTAGCTACTACTGGTGTACCTCAGGGTTCCATATAGGGACTGGTATTTATAAATGACATCACAAGAGACGTAAACTACAGTAAAAGTAACTTTTTGTGGATGACATTAAAATAATGAAAATAATAGTGGACAACACATGTCATATTCAAATCGCCTGCAGGAAGATACCGACAACAGAAAAATGATGTGTTGAAAAATGTTACTATAGTTTAACAGATTATTTTAATGACAAAAATGACCAGTAAGTATTTGAATATTTAACAAACTAATTGGATAATATGAAATTGACATTAAATTAAACTCCTCTATAACGTTAAATATGGTTTAATGATTATAACTATAACTTAATGTAACATAATCTAATTTAATTTACACCAATTAATTTAAATTGGAATATAACATATTTGGAAATAAAATTAATTGGTCCACCACCCAGAAAATTGCAACACCATTTTAGGGTTAGGTATTATTGTGTAGGATGTGTTATTGTTATTGAATTGAATGCCTGTCATAGTTAAAAATCTCGATAGATCCACTAAACTGAAGAAAAAATATCTTTAATTCAGATGATTTTTTTCGTTATGTAAATTGTAATCTTGTAGAGCTGTATCTCATATTGGTAATTCAATAAATAAACAAATGTATAGTAGGAAAAAGCGTGGATTGTATCGTGTAGGTACCGGCGCGGCGACATCATTATGCGATCTGTAAATAGTCATCGCGCGGAAGTGTTGCGATGTGTTGCGATGTGCCGCGGCCGCGCTTGCTGCTGCGCCAAATATATTACAATTCTATTGTTAACTCTGATACCACACCATGCAGACGAACGACGCAGGTTTCACTAGAGTGACTAGAGTACGGACAACCCTAGCCCCATTGTTCGTCCCGTCCGCGTTTCCCTTGCAATGAGTTGCAGTCGAGCTGCCACCTTCCCTCCTGTTGTTCATGTAATAAATACCTACTACATGTAATAAATAGCTACTGACGACCCGTACCCAGATTGGTAGTGACTTTTTTTTTCTTACTCAAAATAAGTTGATGATTGACCACTATCCCACCTGCTGGTAAGTGGAAATGATACGTGACATATACATTTGTTCTCGGATCTTGGGTGTTTGGAACGTGTTGTCCATGTGATCCATGTCATCTGCGACACAAGGAATCCTAGTGTTGGGGTCGGCATGTAAGCATTAAAATATTCCAGTAGCTAAATAGTCTAGCTAGTAGATAACAGTCACCGCCCTGGACCACGGGCCACCTGTTGTTACCGGTATGAAACATTTAACTGATTTAACTGCAGTAGAAATACAAAATTGTGTCATATCGTGTCATTCGTGTCGTCCAATGAACAAGCGACCAATGCAAAGTGAACTAAATCATTCAGTCACATACATTTTTTTTCTTCAAAAATATGCAATACAAAAATATAAATGAAACAATATTCAGGATAACAAATTAAAATTATAACTAATAATTACATTCTAGTTTGTTACGTGTGTGTGTGTGTGTGTGTGTGTGTGTGTGTGTGTGTCCTACCTTCCTCGTCGAGCTGGTCCGGCTGGTCGCCGTGCTGGCGCTGCTTCTTCCTCTTCTTCTCGCGGCGGCGCTCCTTGCGCGCCAGCTTTTCCGCCAGCGTGCTGCGCCGCGCCTCCAGCTGCGCCGACGCCGCCCTGCACAGTGCGCAGTGCACGCGACACATCATCATCACAACCGACTGCACCGTGTCTCCGCTTCCATCCACATTCACCACATTGACCACATTACATCAAAGACAGTACTGTGGAAGCGAGACCGGCGTTTTTGTGTCAACACGGACGTGTTACAAATCTTAACACTCTCATCATTTTTTCCATTTATTTCATAACGCGCCTAAAGAAGTATAACTTCAAAAATTGCCAACAACTTCAGAAATACGTTAAAAAAATCTTGGTGGAAATGTGTATTTAACTTAGTTTAGTGTAAAAGGTATAAAATCTTATCATAGTAAGTATTATTTATTTCGTAAGGGGCTTTGAATAAAAAACAGTTCTTAAGGGTTTCTTTTAAGCTTCAAAGTATTTTACACCAAACTTTTGACTCGAAATTAGTTTAAAGCGGCCAACGAATGGTCGGCTGGCGGTTGGTGACACGCGGCCAGATTTACCTGATTATGATAAACAGCCCGACATGTCGCTTCATCACCTTTCAATACCGATGCATTGACCATTCATCAAACTCACTGGTGTCACTCAGAAATTTTGAATTTATTAATATGCAAATTAGTTGTGACAAATTCTCGATATGCATTGTTGGCGCGAGCGCGCGGCGTGCGCCGGCGCGTATACCTACATACTCGTATATCATAGTACAGGATCCGTATTAGAGGCGTTTCTGCACCCATCTGCTTACCGGATAAAAAATGTTTTATATCAAATATCATAATGTAAAGAAAAGTGTCGCGAATGCGTTGCCAAAAAAATATATTCAAGACTATCATTAATCTATATACAGGATGGAAAAAATGCGGTTGGAGGAAAAGTTCCCTGAATATTAATGATGGCAAATTTTACTGAAAGGAAACATTCCTTTGTTTTCACGTATAAGTAAAACTGCATTAAAGATTTTTAATAAATCACCTGCTTAAGCCGGAATCGAACTGGTGAAATGTGAAAAAAACATCCTGTATTTCATGATACCAATCGAAAGGGTTATTCACAAGGATCAATTTCTTTTAAGCTACATATTATCTTAAATTAAAGGAAGACCAAGAAAAATATGAGTTAATTGAAAATTTATATAGATTACCACCTTATACATCAATGAAAGCCTTTCTCTATTTCTTTAGGCAGCCCATTCGCGATACTTTTCTTTACATATGATATTTGATATAAAACAATTTTTATCCGGTAACCATATGATTACCGGATAAAAATTGTGCAGAAACGCCTCTAATGTAGACTATCAATAAGTATTAGTAATAGATTGGTATCAGGAGGACGGCCGAATCGATAATTGTTTGAATCTACATTGTATTACGAGAAGTTGTGCCAGTTTTGAATTAATAGAAGCAATAAAATGCAAAAAAATATATCATCAGGTACTTTATTGTATTTCATGTAATGTAACAGTTCAAAAGGGTCGCGAGTAGCCGGCGTGCGCGGGCCGGGCCCGCAGCGCGCGCGCCAGCCGCAGCAGCGCCGCCGCCAGCAGCGCGCCGCACCGCACCGCGCGCCGCCGCCCCGCCCCGTCCGCCCCGCTCGCCCCACCCGCCGCCCCGCCCGCCCCGCCCGCCGCACCCGCCGCGCCCGCCGCGCTGCCGACACACACGTACACCGTAACGAGCCCAGTTAACCATCACGATAGGCTTTCAGTTGAATGAGCTAAGCAGTTCCTTCATAGCGAAATAGAAGCACCTATTTAGCGTAACGTTTGTAGATTTAAAGCCAATTAAAAAATTGTGACTAACAACGTAAAATATCTTACCTAGGTGCTTATGTTTCCAAACGACACTTTGTGTTTCGTTCCTATAGAGTTACCTCCAAGTGAGTGTTGTTAATAAACGCACTTAAAATGTAAATATACTATGTACCACAAGAACAAAAAAACAATAGTCCCTGTCCCCCTGGTAAACCTCTCTCAGACGAGCACACGTTTTACACCGTGAATGCTGCTTCGAATCGAAGCAAATAATACTTTACTTATCACCTTGAAGTCTGTATGAACCGTAGTCCGTAGGTAACTCTTAGATCGTAGTATGTAACTCAATAATTAGTTACTAACTGTTGCTCATACCATGATCATACCATGGCCCACTAACCTGCTTTAGTGGTTGATTTTCCGAAGTACCTAGGTGTAAATATTTTATAGTTGTTACTTCAAAATCGGCGGTTTTTCAAACAAATTTTCAACCCACATTTACCTCATTTAGGTGTCGATTTCCTAGTCACATGATAGTTTCTTGCTTCAAAATTTTCATACAAATCTGTATGAATTAATTTTAATGAATAAAATTAATTTTAATGAATAAAATTAATTTTAATGAATAAAATAAATTTTACCTAAAAGGTGAAAAAATAGGGCTAAAATAGTTCTTTATTTATTCCTAACAAAACTACATAATATGTGTATCTCGGAGATATCTGCTTTTTTATTTCAACCAAACAAAGCGAATAGCCATCTCGATATATCGATATAATATAAGGCTTTTGATTTGGGAAAATTGGCACTCAAATCGGCTCCTCCGTTTAGGAGCTATGATGCCACCGACTGCCACGTGGCATAAATAGTACATTTCTACGCATTTGTTTTAAGACCAATGCATACGTAACGGTATTTTCCCGTACGAGACGGGACGTGAAGTTTTCGAAATATCGATTCATAGAAAATGTATACGATAATGCATACGCAGCGGAATCCCGCACGGTACGTGGCACGTACGGGTCAAAACTCGTTACGTATGCATTGGCCTTTAGTCTCTCGATGCTTTGCCGCTTGCGTCACGCGAATTTTCGGTACACCGAATGTCCCGTGGCCACGGGGCCGCGGGGTCTGGCCGGTATCAGTGTGGTAGTGTGGTGGTGTGATGGTGTATGGTGGTGTGGTGGTGTGTGGTGTGTGGTACGTACCGCGCCTCCTCGATCTGCGAGTTGAGCGTGAGGAAGTCGGGGCTCTCGCGCCGGCTGTGCCGCACGCCGTTCGCGTACACCGCCTGCACACACACACACACGCACACACGGTGAGAACAAGTTATTTATTTAATTATTTATTCTTTAAAAAAAACCTTAAAGTAGGGGTTACCTGGGCGAACTTAATGCCTAATGGCATTCTCTGCCAGTTGACCCTGGGTGGTGGTGAAAATGTGAGGTAGGCAAAGAAAAGAAGAGAATTTTTTTTTACAAAAAACAAACGGGAACAAATAAACAATAAACAACATAATTAAATAATAATGATGAGGTACCAATAGTATTTAAAAATACAATTAAAAGAATAAAATTTATGTAAATCGCTGACGACTGACGAGAGTGTGGAGCCACCTGATTGTAACTTTACAATTAAATTAATTTTAAGTCTCACAGTAATATCTAACTTCGAAATATTAGTCTACTCGATAAGTTCAAAATGGTTGAAATTAGAGATACTGCTCTTAAAAATACGTGCGATAGCTCATTCTGTTCGGAATGATGTCTAGAAAAATGTTTCGGAAGCGTTTACCAGCACGTAAAAAATTGCAAAAGTTATTGACAAAATAAAGTTGAAAAAAAAAAAGTATTTTGTTTTTGGTAATCACTCCGAAACTATTAATATTTAAGAAATTTTAAAACAAGATTCTTAAAGAAGAGGAAATTTCCAAACAATGACTCGCGACTCTCGAAACTCTATCTCCATTATTTATAACTTTAATTTAACGCTGAAAATGGGTCTCCACGCGGCATTTTTAAGTTGCGCGTGCGGCGTCAAAACCGAGTTCGTCACACTCAATAATTTTTTAAGGTATTAATTATTAATTTAAAAAAATAAAAAAAATATGGTGTATTTGAAACACTTCAGAGAATTTGCTCCCGTTGGAAATTTTGCTTAAAGTTAATTTTTCAACAAGTTAGACGATTGTTAATTAACTACATTTTCTCGAACTTCCATTTTCATTGTACATTAAAAAAAAATTTATTGTCCTATAAATTTTTCGCTTCGTGGAGCGCTTCTTATATACATGCTTAACGAGATCACGTCATAAAAGTTTAAAAAGTTTTAATACTTTGTGTATAATAATTTTATATAGGAGAGTTCAATCATGATAAAAATAGGGTTCTTTTATCATGATTGAACTCTCAACTCATAACTCAAACTAATAACTAATTTCTGAGTTTCGTGAAGTTTCAGACTACAAGTGGTACGCCATCTCTTGGTAAGACAACAAACCATTTGGTCTGAACGCTGGAGCGCTCACAATTTAATTGTTCTAGCTAGAAGCGACATCTATACAACGTTAATGACATTATTTACCATTTTTCAATATTTTTGTTAAATGAAAATCCCTTCATATGGCGGAGGTTACACGTAAAAGTAAAAATTTCCAATTTAATAGCGAAGTGTAGACCTATGTGAAACACATCAAACGCACGCAAATCATAATTTTAAGAATTGAGAAATCACAACCATTTTGATTGAGGTGTAACCACAGGTAACCATTGAATTATTTTTATTCAATAGAAAATTATTAATTTCAATTTGTAACAAAGTAAGCGTGTGAGGCGTAAACTTTTTTGCTTGCAATATTTCAGAATTCCACTGGCGAAGGTTACATGTTACAAGCATGATAGTCAATCAACAATCATAATGAAATTTTTTCACAATCTTTATGCCGGGTTTGCTTGATTTCTGAATTCCAAAATGACATGATCATGATCATGACATGGATCACCAGTGCAACGCCGGCCCTGAAGGAGAACTTTTTTCACACCTTTTTTCTCATCCCATAGCGTGGTGAATACGCCTTCTTAAGAGGAGAGACCTGTGCTCAGTAGTGGGCCATTAATAGGTCGAAGCCAACGGTTACTTACGAATTTTTGGGTCGGGGTATATAAAATAAATTCTAATTTTTATTACCCTGCTATAATTTTTTAACGATTAGCTACGTTTTCCCGTTTTTACGTTTTTTATCAAGTAAAAATTACCTCACAAGTAAGGTTAAGGTAGCGTTTTACTTACGTTCACCCGCAAAGGATTGCCTGCACACATTGACGACTCGGCATTGCAAGGGAAAATCCGTTATGCGACGGAAAGTAATATAGGTAGCTGAATGGGATGACGTCTGAGTTCTGACGATAAGGTTGAGTGTGGAGACCGTACGGCGAGTGCGGTGGTACTGGTACCTGGTCGGCGTCGAGCGCCAGCTTGTCGAGCAGCGCGGTGAGCGCCAGCCGCAGCGGCGCGGGCAGGTCGCGCTCGGCCTGCGCCACCACGTGCTTGGGCACGTGCGCGCCGCACAGGAACTGCGCCACCTCCTCGCTGAAGTGGTTGCAGTTGTGCTCCAGCAGCCGGTACTGCGCCGCGCTACAACCAACCAACCAACGGCATTTTACTTATTAAGATTTAACTTAGATTTTGAATCCGATGTACGATTTTAATCTAGTTAAGATTAACACCGATAGATTGTCATTCGTCGAAATAACTTCTATCGAAAACACGAATTTGCAAAACGTTTACGTTAGTGATATACCTATTTCTATAATTTTTGAAAAATCAACCACATAAGGAGATAAACAGCGGAAAAAAATTGTTTGGAAGTCCGCTAATTTTAAAGCAAGCCCTACGAAAGTTGGGATTAAGTTTTTGGTTAGAAATAATAAACATATACGTAATTATGTTTTAGCATTTTTCGAAAATCACCCCCTAAAAAGAGGTAATATTTTTTTAATAGCTGATTCAGAATACAGATATTTAGTACTAAGGGCTATGCAGCGGACTTTTCCATTATCTCTTTCTAATTAATTAAGACATGGCGGATATCTCTTGAACAAAAGTAAACGAATCAAGTCAAGAGTGAATAGGCTTCTACTAAGTTAGTGTGCTTTACCATCCACGACTTCATTACTGCTTACCATCAGGTGGTTTTGTGGTCAAGTACTAACTTATTTGGTATAAAAAAATCTAAAGTATATGCACGCGGGCATTATAATTCCTGAATAAATAAATAATATAAAATAACTCTACACACTCAATAGCCCCACACTAGGATTCCGTGTCGTGGCCCGTGAGAGCCATGGAGTTTGGACAACACACACACCCAGACCCCAGAACAGAAATTCAAATTTATCATTCAAACTTTGCGCCTCGCAGGGAATCGAACCCAGGACCTAGGCACAGAGAACCGACATAGTAGCCATTGCACCACACGGGTAGTCAATGATAGTACCTGGCTGGTCCTCGTGCGGGTATTTAGAGTGCTAGGTTACCTGTTGTATGTATGTAAATGGGATGTGATACTGACGTGTAGGAGGAGGTGGCGAGCCCCTGCAGGTAGTCCACGAACACCTGGAAGGGCACGAAGGTGGTGCCCAGCCGCTCCACGCGGTGCGGCGCGCCCAGCGCCGTGCCGCCCTGCAACGTCCACACACAACACCTTACTTAATCACCACACTTCCATGCCGATTGCCGGCGTCCACCAGAGTGAGGGCTCCACGAATGGATTTTATTTTAATTACCTATAGTGTATTTCATTAATATTATTGAGGGTATTATTATCGTTCTATGAAGCCTGCCTGCCGCCTGCCTAGCCCTCTTGTTTATTTAGGGCAGCCGCCAAGTGAATCGTCGTGTTCCGGCTGAGGGCTTGCGAGACATTGACCACCTACCATCAAGTGGTCCGTTTATCAGCTATTTAGATACGTAAATTGCGTATAAATATAACATATTTAATAGGTGACTTAATAATAATTTGGGGGACGGGCTGCTCGCGTCCGTAGGAAGTTACTTGAAGACATGATTACCCTACACGTGTCCCCTGGGTAGTGCTAAACGAGCAGCAACTCTGGTGGTAGGCCTCAACATCGGCTGCCGGCTTTCAGTTACCACCCACCGGACAAAGCCGTGCCGCCAAACGATTCGTCGTGTTCCGGCATGATGTCTGGTGAAGCCGAATGGGAGATGGGTCTGAACAGTTGCGCTGCGTTAGCGGACCGGCTGTGACGGATTGGTTTTTGCTGTGCCGGGAGCTTAGTCGTGGAGGGCAGCGGGATCCGAAGCACGGTGCACCGCTGGCCGACCGTAGTCAGTAGGGGGCCCAAGTAGTGGGAAAGCCACCCACGAAAGGCTGCCCCGCCAACTGCGAAAAATCCCGGAGTGGCTCCATCATGCCGGTTGGCGACCGGATGAGGGGACCTGATGGCGATCTCCGGGGGGGTTCGGGCGTCCCCGCGGTCTCCAGACTAAGCCCCCAATGACACAGCTATCCTGATACCGTCACTTGGTCAGCAACGTAACGCCTCGTTCAACTGCCATCTCCCATCCTATTCACTCCAAAAATGAAAAAATGAAAAAAAAGAGCAAGGGAAAAAGTTTTGTACAGCGGTCGCACGTCCCCTCACTCCAAGTGCAGTTTACAAATATCCGTAGGCTGCACTCAAATCTCACTGCAGTCCACCACCACCTCGAGACTGCTAAGCCGCACCTGCTCTTTTTGACGGAGACGCAGATTAGATGTCCATTGAGCGCGGCATACCTTGACTACCCAGGATACACCTTAGAGCATAATTTTCACCCTCGCGCCGGAGTCTGTGTGTATGCCCGCAACGACATTTGCTGCCAGCGTCTCCGTCACCTTGAAGACCCCACTCTCTCCACAATTTGGGTTTTGGTAGATACAGGTGCGGACAAGATCCTATATTCCTGTGTCTACCGATCGCACAGTGGTGACCAGGAGACAACTCGTCTGTTCCAACATCTCAGCGAGGCAGCTGATATGGCTCTACATCGGCACCCCATAGCGCAGCTGGTTTTTCTGGGGGACTTTAACGCCTGTCATCAAGACTGGCTGTTCCCATACCAGAAAACCGACCATGCTGGGAGAGAAGCGTGGAATTTTGCCTTGACGCTTGGACTCTCCCAACTGGTAAGGCAAGCGACACGGGTGCCCGATATCGACAGCCACACGGCCAACTGCCTAGACCTTCTGCTGACAACTGATCCAGACAGGTACGATATCCAGGTTTCCTCCCCGTTGGGAACTTCTGATCACTGTCTGGTGAAATCTGTATCGACATATTCCCCTCCGGACTGCGAGCCCCGTGGTAACCGAAGGATGTGGCGATACAAGTCAGCAGATTGGGATGAGATGCGACACTTCTTCGCGTCTTATCCTTGGCGGCAGCTTTGCTTCTCTTCTGACGATCCGTCGAGCTGCGCGGATGCTATAACCGATGTGGTACGTCAAGCGATGGAGTATTTCATCCCTTATTCTGATGTGCCCATCGGTGGCAAAGCTCGCCCATGGTTCACCGCCGAATGTGAGCAAGCTGAGCAGCGCAAGCATTCAGCGTACTTAACCTGGGTGGATGCTCGAAGCCGCAAAGCTCCGGATGTGAGGGCTAAGAAGAAAGCTTTTAATCAAGCCGCCAAGTCTTACAAAAAGGCATTACAGAAGGCAAATTCCGACCGCATTATTCACATCGGCGAAAAACTCTCTACCCAACCATCCGGTAGTAGAGCTTTTTGGTCTCTCGCCAAAGCGGTCGAGAATAATTTCTGTCGGCCTACGCTGCCTCCGCTGCTAAAACCGGATGGTTCCCAGGCTCATACGGCTAAGGAGAAAGCGGACTTATTCGCATCTCTTTTTGCCGAGAATTCGCGTCTGGATGTCAGCAATAACGTACCACCCGAGTTGACTCATTGCGGTATCTCTATGCCGGAGATCCGCATTACAAACAAAGAAGTCCTTAAAACCTTGCGGTGTCTAGACGTGAATAAAGCCAGCGGACCAGACGGTATTCCAGCGATAGTGATCAAGAAATGTGCACCCGAGTTGTCTCCTGTATTGACACGTCTGTTCCGCCTCTCAATTGAGACTGGATCAGTGCCTAAATCCTGGAAGCTTGCCAACGTCCAGCCCGTGCCCAAGAAAGGTAGCCGTGCTGACCCCACCAACTATCGGCCTATCTCAGTTACCTCCATACTCTGCAAGATTATGGAGCGTGTACTGAATAGGCGCCTCATGGCATACCTAGAACTGAATGATCTCCTTAACGACCGGCAGTACGGGTTCCGCCGAAACCGATCAACAGGAGATCTTCTAGCGTATGCCACACATATATGGGGCGAGGCCCTCGACAAAAATGGGGAGGCACTTGCTGTCTCCCTTGACGTCTCGAAGGCCTTCGATAAGGTCTGGCACGCTAGCCTTCTAAGCAAGCTTCCAGCTTACGGCATATCCCCTGGCCTTATCCACTGGGTAAAGGACTTCCTGAGAGACCGGTCTTTCCGCGTTGTAGTCGATGGTTGTTCATCGGAAACGATGGCTACAAATGCTGGAGTTCCTCAGGGGTCCGTTCTCTCCGCCACTCTATTTCTGCTACATATAAATGACCTGCTTATGCCCGGTATCTATGGGTACGCAGACGATAGCACAGTGGTAGAGAGATACCTACCAAGTTCTAGGGCCAGTAGGGACGAAATTCAGTCTGAAAGAGAGGCCATGGTAGCTCGTGTGAATCTCACACTGCGGGCTGTGTCCGAGTGGGGCGAAGCTAATCTTGTGAGATTCAACGCCACCAAAACGCAGACGTGTCTATTCACCGCCAAGAGGAGCCCGTTCACCTTGGCTCCTACTTTTCGGAATGTGTCCTTAGATTATACCGACTGCCTTCAGTTGTTAGGAGTAGAGATATCTTCGAAACTCAACTTTGGGCGGTTCATCGAGACCAAGGCTAAGGCTGCTGCAAGGAAACTTGGTGTCCTTGCAAAGGTGCGGCGGTACTTCACACCGAGGCAACTTTTAACCTTGTACAAAGCTCAGGTTCGGCCGTGTGTGGAGTACTGTTCGCACATTTGGGCAGGTGCAGCCAAATGTCACCTTTCTGCCTTGGACTCGATGGAGAGGCGTGCGAAGAGGCTCATTGGTGACCCAGATTTGGTTGAGACCAATCTGCAAAGTCTCGAGCACAGGCGCAGAGTAGCCAGCCTCTCGGTTTTCTATAGGGCACATTTCGGAGAGTGTGCACAGGAATTGTTTGACATAATTCCCCCATCTCCATTTCTCCACCGAACGACACGACGCACGGCGGGTATCCATCCTTTTGTCGTGAATATCCCACCAGTACGGACGGCGCGGTTTGCCTCGTCATTCGTTATACGCACTGCAAAGGAGTGGAATAACTTGCCTGCGTCGGCGTTCCCGCCTACCTATGACGTGGATGTCTTCAAGAAAAGAGTGAATAGGCTTTTACTAAGTTAATGTGCTCACCACCTTGGACCACATCTCCACTTACCATCAGGTGGGATCGTGGTCAAGCATTAACTTATTTGTGTAAAAAAAAAAAAAAAAAAAAAAATACATTAAGCAAGAAACGATGAAACGCCCGAGATCGAATAACACAGCACATACATATATCGTCTAAATGTCTTCAAAATAGCGAGAGTCGTATGGCTTATAAATACATCCGCAGCACATTACGATGCCGCATGCCGCATGCCGCATGCCGGCCGCGACGAAAACAACATCGCGAAGCAATAGCATTCTCGGAGTCACCTTTGCGATTTGAGAGAATTCCTCGCTGCGATGGCGCGGGCGTATGGACCGTATGGACGGACAGTCGGACACGCGAACAGATCGGGAGGAGAGGGGGGCCGCCGGCCGCCTAGATGTATCGTAGCGAGTGAGAGGGACGGCGAGCATGTTGGTGTACCGACTGTGACGTTCGTGGCGCGTGGCGGCGCAATGCGCATACGGAGCGGCCGGAAACGATGCACTTCTATCATTGTAGTGCACATCTTTCAAATTGTGCTCTACAACTTTGTACGTAGGCGTATTGCGGTATATACGGGTCCCGACTGTTAATCCTTCTATGGTGTAGTTGTTCAGTATGACTTTTAACAACATTCTAAACCTGTTTGTTACTTTGTTAGTAGATATGTATGGGGTCAAATCTTGCAAGCTGAGTTAGTACAATATCCTGTTGTCCTGGTGTTACCCATTGCTTTAGTTCCGATGACATTCATTCAATAACAGAAACTTGTTCCTTAAATAGCTGTGTTACTTGTTTCATCAATTACATAACATTTAGTATACTTTAATGATATTACAATAACATTGTGACTCTAACCTAATATTACTGCATCACCTGGAACAGCAGCATAAATATCGTTTTAGGTTTCGTTTTTTTTTTTGGATAGATCTCAATGAATAAAATATAAGATTTTTTGAGTCGGAATTTATTTGATAAATTGAATACCGATATGGGAGAGTTTTCGGTCTATTAACTATTTATATTCTATCCATTTTTAACGGTTCCACCTACATCCTCCGGCCGCATTGTATCTCCGAGTATGTTTACAGTCCGGTGACGCGGGTGCGGACCAGCGGGGGCAGCGGGAAGGGACACTCGCATACTCCACTGCAGATCTTGGTATTTTCGTTCTTCCAGTAGCAAATAATTCACCGTCATGTGTATTATCGTTCCAAAACGAAGCGGCGCGCGGACGACGCGTCTTTGTGTTTATTAATACGTGACTAACGTTACGCCGCGCCGCCGCGCCGCTCGGCCACCCGGCCGCTACACCACTACACGGCCACACGGGCGACGACACGTTCCGATCTTTATTTTTCTTTACTCTATTGTTTTTATACGACAATGCCGGTTATTACTATCGTCGCAGCTGATCTGATTTATTAATCGCATTCAGAAAGAATTATCTCACAGTCGAGTAAAAATCTACTCTAATGTTTTATTTCTAAGTTTATTCATCAGTAACTGGGATCAGTGAATGAGACTTATTTAAGTGGGATGTTGATTCATTAAGCACCTGGAGACGACTATATGCGGACGTAGTTGAAGGATTTTTATTATTGCGATGTATTTTTGTCGCTGAACAAATTACCAGAACACATGTCCAGTAGACATTCCAGTAGATCGTGATTACCCGGGAAATCGTAGAGCGTAGGCATTCGGGGAAATGTTTATCTGATTATTGCGCCTACAGCCCACCTGACCGGCGCGGCGGCGGCGACAAGAATAGCGTGTCATGCTGCGCGCGCCCCGGGTGGCTCATGGAGAGGCCAGGGCGGGCATGGCGGGCATGGCGGCCGTGCTCTGCCCTAGGATAACGTTGGCGCACGTGCTGCGGTCGTGGGCCGCGCGGCCGGGCGCGCTGGGTGGGCCGCCAGTGCTGGCACAGGGCACTGCTTGGAAAGGACTGCGACGCTAAACTCGGACAACAATTTATCACTTTGAAATGTAAAATATTATATATCTGTCTCGGTGCCGAAACGCAATAACACCCACATGCTACGTCTACTTGCTCCGCACATTTTTGTGGCAAACAATTTTATTCTATGATATAGTGATTACGTTAGTGTGAATGTCGGCGCAGCGTGTCTAATATCTCATCAAAAACATAAATGCGAAATGAGAGCCAAGTTCAAAAAACAAAAGAATTGAGATCTAAATGGGTGCCAAGTTATGTGTAGAAAAGCCTAAAATTTTAGTCACAAAAACATTTTAATTCAAGCTCTACATTTGACTTGGTTAGTTTTTGTAGGTAATGTTTTTTGAAAGCACGCGTCCACTCCACTACTAGTGGACATTGTACGTTCTAGTACATGCGCCACGCTATACACAATGTACTTATATGTAATTAAACTGTACGGAACCGACAAAAAATAGGTGCTAGATTTCTTATTTCCATTTTTATCTATTTGTAAATCCATGCCAAATTACAGATTTCTAGCACTAGGGGTATCGCCGCTTTGTTTCGGACGGACGGACGGACGGACGGACAAACAGACGGACGGACGAACATGACGAAACTATAAGGGTTACGATTTTACTTCGGAACCCCAAAAAGCGGAGATGAAAGAAGTACTGGATGTTGAGCGGCTAACAAACGCGAAGAACTTTTGGCTGATCAACACTGGTAGCTGACTGACAGTCTGGTAGCCTGGCAGGCTTCATTTAAATAACAATAATAATGACTAACAATAAGATATAATTCATATAACGCTTAAGCGAAGCCCTACACTACTTGCAAGCACGGGAAAGGGTCCGCCAAAGGGCGGAGTCAAACAAACGTCCCCTCATAGTACAGGATCCGAATTAAAGGCGTTTCTGCACCCACCTGCGTACCGGATAAAAATTGTTTTATATTCACAACTTTCACAATGATCAATTTCTTTTAAGCAACATAGTATCTTAAATTAAAGGAAGACCAAGAAAAATATGAGTTATATAGTTGAAAGTGTATGTAGATTTCCACCTTGTATGTAGATTAATGATAGTCTTGAACATATTTCTTTAGGCAGCCCATTTGCGATACTTTTCTTTACATATGATATTTGATAAAAAATAAGTTTTATCCTGTAAGCAGATGGATGCAGGATGTTAGTGTATAAATGTTTAGCGGCGTCTCACCGGCGCGCAGCTGGAGACGCCGCCGCCGCTGTAGAAGAACTCCCGCTCGTACACCACCACCGCCGAGTGCCACACGCCCTCCACCTGCCGCCCTGCAACACACACACACGCCACATGTCATGGTCAACGTTAACTTGCTGGTTGTCTTGTAACTTGTCTGCCCACTCAGAACCCCTCATTGTCAGCAACGAGACAACTGCTTGGTGACTCTAAAGCTCAACGCGAGTTCAATTGCGGGTGCATCACGTACAATTTTAATAGTGTTTAATTTTTGTACGAACATGTATTGTCGATGGTCCTATAATATGATCATGTATTTGAGAAACAAGTAGCGACCCGCGAGATGGTATCCGCGAAGTGCACCCGCGCCGTGCGTGCCAATCCATTACCTTGGACTTGGAATTACTTATCATAATAAACACTGAAGATTACATCTTCTTGCTATCAGATACTGTCCACTCAAATCAGCTTTCGGAAACCAGTCAGTGTGCCAATAGAACGCATTCCCTTCTTTGCCTCAGTATAATGTGCTTGTTGTGTTATACTCGTAGGATACGGGGATCGTACCGACATACAATTCGTCGGCTCAAAAGCTTCTTTGGTTAGCATAATGCCATACGAGTGTCGGGATAAACAGGCAGTTGAAAACAGATGCGCTGATCTTATTATTTTGTGTGCGTGTTTTAACGTTTCCCCTAACGCCCCTGACACGATTTGTAAACACCTACAGGTGTTGAAAAATCAAGGAATGCGAAAGACTAGGTACATCGTAAATAAGTGCTATTAAAACTGCCGTAAACTAGGAAATGGCAGAGGCAAGGTGTAGCGGTCTGGCAACTCTATTACTACAATACATAATAATATGATACATATAATACATAATGTACCCCTACTTAATAAAACGACTTAACAATTCTACTTGACAAAGAATATTTAATAAGTTATTAAGTTATTTAAAATTAGGGATTGACTTTGATTTTTCATTTGACATGTGTTATTATTATTATTGATTTATATTTTGTGATTATTATTGTTTGCTTCTTTTTGTAATTGTTGTTATTTGTTATTTCATTAATATTTTAATTTTGTGACTGTAAATTCATTAGTGTAATTGGCTAAGTAAAGCCGTGTTATTGAATTAAATAAATAAATAAATTGAAAATTCGCCCCCAAAGGGGTAAAATGGATATAAAATATACAGTATTGAAGTTGCGGGCCAGCTGTTTTGAATAATTCCGTACATTTTTATTTAAGCTTTTTTATAATATTTTAAAGATTTCAGTCAGTTTTGTGTCACTACACGAATCATATTAATCAAAGAACAATCTTCGCAATTTTTTAGTCGGTTGCAATGTTTTGCCCTAGCAGCAGCGACAACGACAGCGGACGACAGTTTTTATGTCACATCTATATTAATACCAGAGTGGGAAGTGGACCAACAAAACAGTCCTTGAAACACACGCAGGTAGCTAATCAGCCTCCGCGCGTCGGTGCGCACGCCGCACGCGGCCGGCAACTGGGTCACCGGTGTCCCCTGTCGCGATGTCCCCTGTCCTACGTCCCCCGCTCCCGGTTTAACAGTGTTGCATGATGCACCTTGCACAGGTTGATCACCAACTACGATTAACATAACATTACAACAAACTACAGGGAACATCGGTAAGACACATCGTGACATCACATACTCATCCGGCATCGTTGTTGTGTTGTGTACTAGGTACTCTATAATACCTCTATGGTTATAAAACATACAAACATTCAATATCAAAATACTTTGGTTCTGGGGTGTGCTCAGAAATTAATGCTGCATTTTTTAGAATATTTTTTATTTTAAGATGCTTAAGTTGAAAATGAAATAAAACTATGTATGGCAGTCTGGCATTGTTCTTTATGGAAGCGCTTCTAGTGTTTACATGTACAGAGACATGACGTCACAAGCGACACCATGATACTTTGAGGCGTTTTGGTGCGAATTTTAAATTTATAAATTAAAGTGTATTTAATTTGTACTAAACCTTTATTTTTTGCGGAAATATGATATTTCTAATCTATATTTATAAAAATGAATCTATATTTCCCTTGGTCATGGTGTCATGCGTGAACGGCTGGACAGATATTGCTAATTCTTTTTTTGTTGTGTTCGTTATTGTCAGTAGAAGGTTCTTATGTAAGAAAAAATTAAGAAATTTGCGCAGGAAATTAGAAAATTAACTATTTTACCTATAATGGCCGGTGACAGCAGTGAGGCAAGTCCATTTGTAAGATCATAGATATACAGGTCCACTGGCACACCTTCCTCTGAAGCCATGCTGGAGGACTGATGTGATTCAAACTGTCAAACGTCTCTAGAAAGTAATAATTGACACTACTTAATTTTCACTTCATACATGATATTTCATATGACTCGACACCAACACCAACAAGAATAATATTTTTGTATAAGAACATCATAACATTTAAAAATAATTCTTTCATTATTAGCTTTAGAAAGTGTAAGAAATAAATTAATGATGATTTTTTAACAAAATCCCAAGAACACTCAATATAAATCAAATTGAAATCACTTGACACTAGGCATGGCAGCCCGTTGGAAAATAAACTGCTAGTGTTACATCACTGATGTCAACTGCAATTACATACAATGAATGTGAATCTCCAATTGACGAGTAGTTCACAGACTTCCTACTGGCGGGCGGTAGCGGGCGGGCGCCGGTCTCGCGGTCTCGCGGGCGCGCGCTACGGCATGGGCATGCAGCGACAGTGCAGCGGCCTGCAGTCCACTCCTACCACTCCTAGCGCTACACCTACACCTACTGTCTACACCACACAGTCCACAAACCGCACTATTTATAACATTTGCCGCACGGCATTCGGCAAGCAGGCAGCCGCTCAGTCCGCTCACCGCTGAGCCGTGAATACCATGATCGCACTATAATATTCTGATATACAAAACCAAGCAACTACGCTAAAGATGGATTAGGATAATGTAGTTTATTTAATGTCCCTATACCATCAATTGTAAAAAAGCTGAATGCTGTGACGATGTATCTACTTCACCAGAACTCCTTACCGAATTGATAGATAAATTATTTTCGTTTGAAAGAGTAGGGACATCAGAGATATCTTCAATGTAGTGCCATTCTCAAAAAAAAAACACTAAAGAACAAGATTTTTTTATTATTTCATTTTTTATTCTGAATAAAAAATTAGACGTATTCAAATTTCAACACAAATTTTCAGTCATGTCATGCAATTTGATTTGACATTTGACAGCCAAATATCTATGACATGACGTCTGACGATGACATGTATGACATTTGAATTTCGTTCTAAATTGCAATTTTCAGCATTTTTGTACTCTTTCATTGCTAAAATTTGAAGGAAATTATATTAAATCAATCAAAGTTTGATTTGTTACATAGATATTATTATAATAGAACTGCACCCTAATTCACGTAATTTAAGAAGTTCGATTGCAGTGCAGTTGCAGTGACGTTCCGATCAAAATAACACTTTCGGTATTCTCTTAGCTTTCGCGAGCGCTGTCGAACACGCTCGCGTCACGCGAGCGCTAGTCAAACACCATAGATTAAAGTATATACTAACGTCAAACACGCTCACGTCACAAATAGGTATTCTGTTGATGCTCGTCAAGATAGCGTGTTTCCGATCGCAGTTTGAGGGTATTCTCATAAACTTTTAACGTTGAAATAACATCTCGGTACGAGTTTTTAAGCAGTTTTGTTGACGCTTTCTTTAAGTTAGAAGTTACTCATTGCTTACTTTTGTCAATTAGACGTAGAAGTCAGTGAAAGTAAAATTATATTTCGTAAGTAAATTATAATTTAATTATTTAATGAACGTTTATCATTTTTAATAATTATTAATTACCGTGTTTTTGAATACAATACCTCTAACCTAATTAATTTAATTTTTGACGTGATAACGTCCATTAAAAAGATGAGCGCCACACCGGGCGCATCTTTGAAAAAATGTAGCGTTCCGCGAGCGAGACAGCGGCAAAAGCGAGAGAGAGAGGCACTATCGGCTACGTTGTCACGTTAAACTAGCGTCCGTAAACCGACTTTACAGACAACCATTTTTTTCTAGTGAAAATGAGTTTGCGCTATGGCTAACATCCTCCATGTTAGCCTTAGCTAACGAAGTAGATGAACGAGATCGCCAAGCAAAAGCGCGAACACGTAGGCTAACGGCGAATCCATACGCCTTAACGGATCGGGAGTTTATAAAAACATACCGACTGAGTAAAGTCTTTGGTTTGGTTTTTTAAATTCTCCAAATCTTTCCAAATCAAAAATTTTTAAACAAAAAGAAAATAAGCAGTCGCAGTCGGCTCAAACTTTGGCGCACATTTTGTTTTGACACTTTTTTTTATTACTAATTGCATTACGAGGCAAAGTAAAGACCTTCATTCTGCCATATTGAGGTAACATAATTATGACTTTTTTTTGTGAATTGAAGAACAAATCATTACTTTTTTACAAAAAGTTTCACAAAAATCATTATTGGGATAATAAATTAATATTCTTCAACGTTTTTTAATGGAAACATAATAAATTGTATTTGATTAATTAAAATAAGTTTATTTGTTCTCTCATATGACAACACTAACACAGAGTACTAAATAGCCGAAGAAAAGTTTGGCAGGCGCGCAGGATGCGTGCAGGTGAAGTGAAGTTCACGCGCAGTTTGCGTGCAGTTGACGCGCAGTTCAAAAATTACGAGAATGGAGAACACAAAAGGGTCAAAATATTGTTATGAAATACACCTAAAATCGTAGCGTAGATCATGTACATTACATTACTTTTTATTTCACTTCAATACATGCAGTATTTCCGAAGTTATAACGGCGAGAAGTTTAAGCCCTTTTTTGAATTTCCGAGGTTACGCGCGCTCATAATATGACGTCACACCCCCGCTCAGGCACTCAGTCCGGTGCGATAATAGTACTAAATTGTTTAATCTTTATTCAAAAACTAAATTATTCGTGTCTCGTTTCATTTTGTTCCAATCGTCTTCGTTTTTTTATTACTATAGTGTGCTTGTATTTCAAAGAAATAATATAAATTATCCTTTATATTATCTGATTGATTACACTAAAGTGAAACGTGTTGTGTGTAGAAGGTTTTCCAAAAGGTCAGTCGGACAACCTGCCAAGAGCATAGATCTTTATATATATACTATTAGTACCTACTATATATACTACTACTACTACTATACTCGTAATAGAGTACCTACATATATCTTTATTCCACGAATTTCGGCAGCCGTAAAATCCTGATTCTTCATGAAATATTGTACCACCATCAATCAAACTATCCGTTCTTGGCCATAGACTTAAATAGTATATAATATATACAACAGTATATAATATATCTAAGCCTCCGAAACGGCTCGACCGATTTTCGTGAATCTTTGCGTGCATATCGGCTAGGGTGGAGAATCGGAAAACATCTATTTTTCATCCCCCTCCACCCCTAAATTTTTGGCAGAACAACGTTTGCCGAGTCAGCTAGTAATATATACTATTTAAGTCTATCGCCAAAAGTGGATAGTTTGATTGATGGTGGCAAAATATGTATTTCGTGAAGAATCAGGATTTTATGACTACTGAAATTCGTGGAATAAAGATGAAAAGGTATACAGTGTATGTTCTAAGCAAGCATTTGTTCAAACTTAAACCTATACCTTGTTCACAAATCTTAGAGACTAAAATGACAACCTCTAATGTCAAAGTTCGAAATAATGATACCAGCTAAATTTGTGCGATCTACTTTTCCGGTTTTTTGAATCGTAAACTATGTCGTAAGAATAGTGACATATTAGTAGCGACACTCATATGTACCTAGATATTTAGTATTTGGCAAAATAGTATAAAATTAACTGTATACCGAATGTAACCATAGCCAAATACTCGTTTTTGTAAGCAAAATAACTTATAAATTTAGTAAGTAAGGGCAAATATATTATGGATATATGAATGATAATGGTTGCTTAAACTTGTTTTTATACTAGTTTTACGGACTCAATCAATAATCACACAAATAGTCGACCTTCCTTAAAAGCTGTGAAAATTTTTCCGATTTACTTTTCGGTTTATGGTCATCACTATTTAATTTGCACCCGAAACTGGTCACCCATGAAACGTCAATTTAGTCTCTAAGATTTGTGAACGGATTATAACTGAAAGTGTGTGTGTGTTTCAGTAGGTACCTACCTATCTATTTTATGAGCCGCGATAAAAAAAATACCAGGTAGGTATAAAAAAAGGTATTCGCAATCAACATCTAGACTAGAGGTTGTCAATGATTATTTTGTGTTTCATTAATATAAAGTTAAAGAAAAATAAATGTCACAGAATATAAGTTTTTTTTTTCAATAAGCACACCACAATAATGGATAGTTATAAACTAAAACGATTGCCAAATCTCGCTGTCCACGCACAGGCACATAAGAGTTAAGTTAAAATATAGGTAGTCCAGTGAAAACATAACTAAGGATTCATAATCAAAATTATTAAGTATTCAGTATGTGAGCACTTTATTTATCTTCTAATAAGTTAGTTTTTCGTCAGGGCTATATAGACCAGGTACTAGGTAGTAGGCAACATACCTATTTAAACAATCAAAATAGACAAGTATCTATACGTTAAGTAGGTCAAATGTGGCAAGCATAAGTAGAGAAGAAGAAGGATAAACTTATTATTAACAAATACTTGTACATCGAAATGGTCTTCAAAGCAGTGCGCTTTAGTTTTAGGGCCTAATGAATTTGAATCAACTCTTTTTACGGCTGCTTTTTCCTCATTTTAGGGTCCTCAGGCACATAAAAAAAGAGTTTATCAGGTGTTTAACTGTTGAATTGAAGCACCAAGGAACAATACAGTTTTTTTTTTCATTTTTACCACAGAGAACCTTATAATTTAGATTTTTACCGCGCAGCGGCGTGCTAAGGAAAGCGCTACTGTCGAATGACCGGGGGTGTGACGTCATCGGGTAGTGAGCGCCCGCCCGCGTTTTTAAAAACCTTCGGCCAGAAATCCGTACTTTGAACGTAAATATCTCAGCCATTTTTTAAGACATGAAAAAAGTAAAAACACAGTTTTTCTCGTAATTTTTTGTAGAATTATTTGGCATGTAAAGTAAAAAACGTTTGTCAGACCCATACGGTTTAGACGTTAAACGTCAACCAACGTCAACTTGATTGCCGCGGCACTGCCACTTGATTGCAACGTCACTGCAACTCAATCGATGCGTCTTACCCCGGTCACTCACATACGCGCAAATGTTTGACATTTTTACGAATGTTTGCGCATATGTGAAGGGCGGTCAGGCAAATGGGTTCGCATAAGAGTATACAAGCCCATTTCCGCTTCCTCCTAAGCTTTGTTCACGAATGTTCAATCTTGCTGTTGTTATTATGTTGTTGTCATTCAAATCAATTTTCAATACAGAAAATAAATAGTAGTACGATTAGACGCCACGAAGTCACGAACCACGAAAAATTAAGAGATACATCACCTTTTTAGTCGTGTGTGCAACTTGTCGCACGAATGTGTGGGAGACTACACGAAGGTTCGCGGTTCGCGCGCTTTGATGTGCGACAAAAAACCGACACAGCTTGGAAAACCCCGAATGTCTCGAAAACTTCGCATAATCATTCGCGAAGGTCGTCCCACACTTGTGGGTTCGCGTATTCGCGCGAATGTAAGTGACCGGCATTATAGTTACGTGAATTAGGGTGCTGGACGGACCAGTTTTTTGACGACTCGAAATGCAAAAATGTTGCCAGAATAAAGGCACTGCTGTTCTTATTTTATCGATAGCATGAAGAACAGACTGTTTTTCGCCAAAAACTGATCAAATAACGTAAATGTCAATTGGTCCGTTGATTAATATTACTTAATGCTAATTAAAGAGAGACCTAATTAACCTTTTAAAATGTAAAACTTTAATTACATTTCTTATAACTAAAATTTTAGGCTTTTCTACACAGAACTTGGCACCCATTTAGATCTCAATTCTTTTTTTCAAATTGGCTCTCATTTCACATTTACGTTTTTGATGAGATATCATTACTTTTTGTCTAGAAATTATAAGTGTTTATAGATAATGAATAATTATACCTATTGTTATTTGTAAAATTACTCTATACAGTGGAACCGCTAATTTACTAGTTTCACAAATTATCAATAATTTTCAGTTTAGATTTTTTCCTTTATATACGCCTAAAGGTACCCACTGACGATACGTCCATCAATCCAAATGGAGTGGTAGTCTTCCAAAATCGTTCCGTGAATGGTAAAATAATATTCCATTTGGATGGACGTCGTCCAGCTCTGGATTTCCAAACGGATTGAAATCCACGCGTCCAGTCTAAATGGACGTCGTCTGCGGCCGACTGTGAATGTAAAAAACGTGCGCCATGCCATATGGAAGCAGTCCGATTTGTCAGTGAATGGGCAAATCGGCGTCCATTTTCTTGTGTTTATTGTCTCAGTTTATGTTTTGGTGTCGATGGTGGTACTTGGTACATGTGCTGAATCTGTCATTTGTATCTAACAAACAAACTTCTCTGTACCTATCTATTGGATTATATTATTATTATGCCTACGTCTACGCCTCACATGAGGACATAAGGATTGCCTCATATTAGCATCTTGTTTTTTATTAATGGTGTCACAAGTTCCAGTAATTTGTAATATGTACGTCTGTTCGTCCATTCTCAAGTAGTTTCTCCAATCAATGGGCTCTAAAGATAATTATAATAAATAAATAAAGCTTCACACTCATAGCCCCACACTAGGATTCCCTGTGTCGTGGGTGCCATGGACAACACACTAGACAAGGACATTCACACCTAGACCGAGAACAGAAATTCAAACTCATCATTCTTTCCGCCTCGCTGGGAATCGAACCCAGGACCCTTGGTGCGGCGATCCGGCATGGTAACCATTGCGCCACACGGATCGTCAAATTCAAATTAGTCAAATTCCGACAATAAGTTGGTATGCGTAAATGTATTTCTTTGTTTCAACCAACCCTTCATCCACTTCTTCTTAAGTTTTTTTTTTAAATACACACTGCTGTTGCCACGACTGCAAAGATCGAAGTGATGCCATGCGTCCAAACGGATGTATAGTCAATGGTACCTTATCAGGATACATTTTCATTTGGAGTGCATCCATTTGGAAGTCTACCAAAGGGACTTATCGTCAGTGGGTACCTTAAGAGTCTACCTTGATGCTAAATATTAAGTTTTTAGGTCATCTGGAACTGGGTTTGGGATCTATAGGTCATAAAAATGACGATTTCTGGACTATATTATCTAAGTAACCGTCTGAGGTGTGTTTAAATGTATTTCGCAAGTCTCAATAAGTGAGCCAAATAAGACACGTTTACGTGGAATAGTTTTTGAGATAAGAAGGGGTTAAAAGTGGCTCCAAATGTTTCATGTAATATTACACACGGTGCTGCTCGCCAGTTCTGTTAGCTTGAAATTGGCTTGACACGCTACCGCAACTCTAAATTACAACAATCATTTAGTTAGACGATAGACGCATATTAAAAACTAAGATCAATATTTATTTAAATAATTAAATTTTCATTATTATTCTTACTCCAGGGCCGGCTGTAATGCGACATGCGATAGATGGACGAAAAATTTTGGGGGCGACAGAATAAAAGTTTCACTTTATTAAAGAAAATATTGTCTATTGGTAGACCTATATCTATCTGTTAAACAAACAATTTCCGAACTGATCATACCTACGATGTCCAGTATTGTCAAATTGGCATGTCATTCATTCAATGAATTTCATTTTATTGTCGTCTATCTTCTATCTCTTTCTGACAAGGCAGTGTAGAGCAGTGTTGTGTAGCGATTTGATTTTACAGTAAAATTAAAATACAATGTCAGCATCGAAAAAGATGGTAACGTATTATTTGAATTACGTTTCTTGCAGTTTTTCGTATCAATTTTGCCATTATAGAATGTACAAGTTACATTGCAATAACAAGGAACTAAAAAACTTAAAGTTCCATCGAATCCTGTGTGTCAACTTTATGAATTACTTACCATTGTTTCCAAGTTGTTTAATCTTCGAGGAAGTTTGTAATCACTTAACTAATTATAACGCTAGACGCCTAGAGGTATCATTTGATTGTGGCATAACGACAAGATGACATGGCATATGATCGGTCAGGGGCGTCGGGGCCAGGCGGCCAGCCTCCACGATCGGTAAAGATCGTGTTTATCGGTTACAGATTCTGCGCGTGCAGTCGGCCGAGGGCACGGCCCGCGTGGAAGCGCTAGAGTCGGACGTGACGGCGCGGTTGTTCGAACGCGTCTACGAGACACTGAACCTCGCCTCGTACGGGTTTGCCCTGCACAAGGACCGCGCCCGCCGGGAGGAGGTGGTCTCCAGCAAGTCGCGCACGCTCCGCGACTGCGGGCTGCAGCACGGCGACATGCTCTTCCTCAGCCCTGTCAATGGTGCACTGTTGTTTGAACAGCCCACCACTAGTGCTGAGGTATCTACTCTACATTGACTTCATTTAGCATTCAAGTGGGTTTACCGAGGTGTTGCACATAGTGGATTAATAATGAGTTGTGTTATATTTGCAGAGCAATAATAAACCATTTGGTGAGCCTGCTGACCCCGGGCCATCCACGTCTAGGCCTTCCTTGACTCAGCCATCTTCAGCGACAAAATCTGCTGTCCCTGAGGAGGATGAGGTGGACATAGAACTTTACCGCACATCAGGAACCATACAACGTCAAAGAGATGAAAAACTGTGAGTACATACTTTGATGCCACCTGGTTGACATGAAGACTATTGTAAAGCAATTATATCTATGAGTCAATCATGAGTGATTGACAGAGACAACTTCTGTAAGCACTGTTGAAAATAAAAATAAGTGACCAGTAATAGTGAACAGTACATTACAATATGGTGCATATAGTGGTCTATGATTGCATGGGTACATCATGAGTATTATGTATTATGTATTTTGTGGCACAGGTCAATCTGCACTTAAGCCATATTTTTTCAAGGTTTGCTCATGAAAAAACTGTTTTTTACACCTTGCCAAGATTAGTGACTGAAGTTGTCTATGATTATATCAGTGCATTAATAGGAAACTGAAAGTGATTAATTTTCACACCCCTTATAAAAGGTCTACTTTATGTACAAAAGATTTAGGTCACAATGTGTTATAAAATGCTACAAATTTTTTGGTGGAAAGAAATTTGTCCAAATTGTTATTATGACTTGTTGACCCATGGGTCCATAAACAACATTTGATTCTCTTTTGCATTTATGTTTTTAGTCACAAAGTTAGGAAACCTTATCATTATTGTTACCAAGTGTATGTCATGTTGAGCCTGTCGATCTGTGGCAGGTGTCGGCACAACGCCAAGGGCTGCTGCGTGCACTGCTCGCCGCTGGAGCCGTGGGACGAGGGCTACCTCAAGGAGCACAACATCAAGCACATGTCCTTCCATGCCTACCTGCGCAAGATGACCTCGGGCAATGGCAAATTTATATCACTAGATGAAATATCATGCAAAATTAAACCTGGTAATGTCATTTTACATAGCTTATTAAGTGTTGCTTGTGTTTAAAATTTATTTTATAAACGTATGCAGGAGAGACTGGCGTGGCGGGGCTAGGAGCAGCACGAGTAGTTGTTATAGTAAATGTTTGGTGTGCGCAGGCTGCAAGGAGCACCCGCCGTGGCCGCGCGGCATCTGCTCGGCGTGCCAGCCGCCGGCCGTGACGCTGCAGCGGCAGCCGTACCGGCACGTGGACAACGTGCTGTTCGAGCACGCGGCGCCCGTAGACCGCTTCCTGGCGTACTGGCGCGCCACCGGCCACCAGCGCGTGGGCGCGCTGCTCGGCCGCTACGAGCGCCACCCGGACGTGCCGCTCGGGATCCGCGCGCGCGTGGCGGCCATCTACGAGCCGCCACAGCAGAGCTCCCGCGACTCGGTGGCGCTGCGGCCCGACCCGCGCGAGGGGCTGGTGCGCGAGCTGGCGCGCCGCCTGGGGCTGCGGCCCGTGGGCTGGCTCTTCACCGACCTGCTGCCGCTCGACCTGCGCGCCGGTACCGTCAAGTGTGTCAGGTACCACCAACACAATCTTAAACTGCCCAGAAGTTGCTTCAATTCACTAGTGTTTCCACAAAATACTCATTAATATGATAAGAACATAAATATAGCGCTATACATGTACAGGGTGTCCCATGAGTAAGGAAGCTTGGGGTTTGCTCTATATCCAGAATAGAGTTTATTTTCGCAGGGTTTAGCAATAATTCTAACTAAATTACAAACTAAAATTGTAGTGTTCCCATAGTGTCCAATTGAGTGTTCTCAAAAAACGGAAAAAACAGGCAGAATTTAAAAAAAATTAAACAACGCTCATAATCTCCAAATGGTGACATTTGACGAGCCACGTGGCGTAATGGGTGAAATTCTGTTCTTGGTCTGGGTGTGTGTGTTGTTGTCTCTGTGTGTTGTCCATGGCGACCATGGCGCCCGTGGCGACCATGGCGCCCGCGGGCCACGACACAGAGAACCATAGTGTGGGGCTATTAGTTTGTAGTGTTTTTATAACTTAGTTGAGTACATTGCTTGACATAGTTGCTAATTTAAAATTTTGTTTTTTTGAACATAAGCCACAGCGAAGCGAAGCGTATAGTGTATAGAAGTATCAGTGGCTAAATAAACAATTGTGTCATATCTGCAACACTAGTGCAGTATTATTGAGCCGTGTGGGTTGCAGGGGCGTGGACACGCACTTCCTGTCGGCGCAGGAGTGCATCACGGCGGGCCACTACCAGAACCTGCACCCCAACGCGTGCCGCTACGCCTCCTCCGGCTACTTCGGCTCCAAGTTCGTCACCGTCTGCGTCACAGGTGAGCTCACTCGTCACTCTCGATGTATCGATGCTAACTTGAGCCATATGTTGGCAGTCCATCATATGCAAAGCATCCTAATCGATCATCACATCTCAAAAGCATCTTTTTTCTTTCGCTTTTTTGCCGTTGATATCCATGATTCTGAGGCATATAAAATATCGAGAAAGCTATGGTATGAACTAATCTGGTCTTAGGTCTTCGAACTTGTTAAATGTGGGTAAATTTTCTCATTTTGTATTTTTGCCCATTTGTGTTTATATCTGCATTTCCTTCTTACATATGCTCCTTGTTTAGATAATTTCCTCCGAGGTACACACACTCGCTGACAAACTAGATGTTCAAGAGGTCTCCAGTCCTAGAGAGTTGACTAGTTCACCTGATAAGCATTATTTTGGTTTTCTCGTTGATAGTGATTCTGACAAGTTCACTATCTTACACTACTTTGTAGATATTAAGGTCTGACCTTTATTATCTTAAAAAGAATTGGAGTTTTTTTACTAAACTTCATTCTGCAATAAACGTGTAAATGATCAATGTGTAAAGTGTGTGTGTGTGTGTGTGCAGGCGACAGCAACAACCAGATCCACCTGGAGGGCTACCAGGTGTCGGGGCAGTGCCAGGCGCTGGTGCGCGACGGCGTGCTGCTGCCCACGCGCGACGCGCCCGACCTGGGCTACATCCGCGACACCTCGCCGCAGCAGTACGTGCCGCTCGTCTACTACAAGGTACCACCCGCACTAGCAGTCAGGGATGTAACGGAGGTTCGATTCCGATTCCAAAAAGTCGGATCTTCCGATTGTTTAAATCTCCAGTTCCGATTTCTGTTCCGAAACTTTTAAATCCGATTAACACACGGCACCGCTCGACCGCGCGGTCGGTCGGTGTACATGTGTTAGGCATCAACGGATTTATTAGACCCCAATACGACATGAGATCCGCTTCACCACCTACCGCGGCGGTGTGCGGTGCCGTGTGCTAATCGCCTAATGAATGATTTTGACCGGGGACTCGTGTCGAGCAGGAGAAGGACGCGTACGGCAACGAGGTGGGCGTGTCGGCGCGCCGCGTGCCCGTCGCGTACCTGCTGGTGGACGTGCCGTGCGGCGTGGCGGCCGACCCCACCCCCGCCGCCCCCGCCCCCGCCGCCGCCGGCTTCCCCACCGGCCACGCGCAGTCGCTGCGCGCGCTGCACGAGCACATCGCCGCGCACGACTCCTTCCTGGAGGCCGTGTCCGACTTCCACGTGCTGCTGTACCTGGCCAGCAACGAGGCGATGCCGCTGAGCGTGGACGCGCTGGCGCCGCTGCTGCGCGCCGTGCGCGACCGGGACGCGGCCGCGGCGGACGCGTGGCGCTCGCACGCCGCCGGCGCCGCGCTGCTGCAGCTGGCCGGCGCCGCCGCCGCGCCGCCCGACGCCGCCTCCCCGCACAGGTGCCACACTCACACGTCACGAGCCACACTCGTGTCCTAACTGACAACAGTTTTAGAGTCTAACTGTGATGTCTGTCTGTTTATCTATCCGGGCATCGCATGATAACCCTTGAAAAAATTTCGATGTAATTGGGTATACTAATTTCCTACTCGTAATCCAGGTCATATTGTTTTAGAAAACTTTTTATTCCGAAAAATATAGGGGTTCCTTTGAGAATTGTTTCATTAAACAGCGACTCTGCATTTTCGTCATTAAATGACATCTCCATTCGTTGTCTGTTCGCAGCGGCGGCGGCGGCGGCGGCGGCGTGTGGACCTGTCCGCTGTGCACGTTCCACAACGCGCCGCACCACGACTCCTGCGAGATGTGCGCCATGCCCAAGTGAGTGCCTCCCCCCCCCCCCCCCCCACCCTCAAGTAGCAATAGCTTGCAGTGGCCACTTCAACGTCGTTTGGTATGTTCACTGATAAAAACATTAATTGCTAATACTGTGTTTCTTTCAGAAACAGCGCGATGTAAATATGGAAGGAGCGCGGCACCAGTTTCACTTGCTATACGAAAGACAATCACGTCGCGCCTCTCCGACCGGTCTGGTCGGCCGGCTCGAAGGACCAGCGACGAGGCGATGCAACACCGTTCGATCACCGTTCACTCGTCACCTAGTCCGTCTTTTATGTACTTTTTACTAGACTCCATTCACCTTTTCTGGGTAATCAAATTGCACTCACTATTAATATTAAAGGGCAATGAACCTAACTGGCATACCTACAAGTCCGCCATTTTGAAAAAACCTCGATTCAGCGGCCAGTGATGAAACATGTGACAATTGGTAGACTAAATGATTACGATCAAAAAGTATTTAGTGATGAAATGTCGTAAGTGATATACTTTCTGAGATATTTGAGTTCAAAATACTAGCAAACTACTTTTTTATCGTGTTAGGGGGTCTGTGCATGCGCGTTTTACAAGGAAGGCTGGATCCCCGGCGCACTGGCGTGAGGCGGAACACGAAAAACTTCTATCATGGTTTCATGGCCGAGTGAATGAAATCCAAGTCTCCAAAGTCTAGTAAAACGTAAGGAAAAGATGAGCTGGATCAAGTGAACTGATGGGGATTAGATGAAGAGTAGCGGTGCGCGGGGCGGGCGATGACACGTCCCGGACGGCCCCGGGCGGTCCCGGTCGGCCCCGGGCGGTCCCGGGCGGTCCCGGGCGACCCTGCGGCGCGCGAAGTGGAGTCATTTTATATTTGTGGTCGGTGTCGGATGCGACTGTGCTGTCTGCCAGAGTGATATGTGTATAATACTATGTTAATTTATTATATTATAATTATATAGTATAGTTCCGGCGCTCGGCCGCCGCCTACGTTTTATATGAGAGAGATATTATGTGAAAATACAATGTGCGTTGTACACTTTCTGTTTTTTGAATTGTAGTTGGTAGTGTATTGCATTTTGCCCTCCCCTCCCCTCCCCTCTCGTGATCACGAATCATTTGCTTACCAATGATACACGATAATTATTATCGTGTATCATTGGTAATATTGGTATCACCTTGAAGCGCTCACGGCCCGGCGCGGGCGGCCGCGCGGCCTCTGTCGATCCTCGGAGACCGACACGGTGAGCGACGGCGGGCGCGGTCGGTCGGTCGGTCTGTCGATACAGTTCATACAGTAATAGTAATGGCTGCTAAACACTATGCCGCGTGCCGCATGCCCGCTTGGCCGTTGCTGCGCGGCGTTTAAAGAATATATACCTTTACACAACGCTCGTGACGCCAGGGATCGTGTTGTCGTCGGCCGTCGGGTATATTATACATCACCAATATCACCATACCCTTGACTGAGTACAAATATTTATCTCTCACATAAATATCTTCCCCGGCCGGGAATCGAGCCCGGGACCCTTAGCTTCGTAAACTTACTACCGAGTACCAAGTTATCAACTGAGCTAGAGAGATCACCTAAAAACAAAGTTTGACATTTAAGCGCCTGTTTGGTTTTATTTGCAATTATAAAGTTCTCCTAACTACAAGAACAGGCGCTAAGTCAGTCATTTTTCACTTCATAATTTATGTAAATAACTATTATTAGTTTTACAGTAGGTATGCTTAAATATTAATATGAATATGTCTTTAAATAAACTACAAATCAAACAGGACAACTCTTATCTGTAATCGGTCACCTTGTCACCAGCTAGAGAGCCCTGTTGCAGTCATGGGATTAAGGTCAATATTTATAAATAATGCACGAATTGACATTTTGTATAAATATTTATTATTTATTTACAATTTTGTACGTAGGCGCGAGCGAACGGCGAACGGCGAATAGGTAATGTACACAACAAACGACACGAATACACGATAAAGTACAATAATTCCTCTGTCACTTAACAGCTAAGCACAATATGAATCCACAGAAAATTAACATTCAATTAGTTTCAGAACAAAACATTCTGTCACGTCAATAGATAGATTAGGTACCTACTATGGTAGTATGGGACTGGGTGCAGGCGTCGCTCCCGCCGGCCGCAGCGCTTGCGTCATTTATATTTACATTTGGGAGTATATGATTTTCAAAAGTTGAACAGAATGTGATGCCGCTCGAGCGCTCGCGTCACGTCCCTACTCCCTACCCTAGCGTTACATTATATTACAGCGGCTATGTACATTGTACAGGCGCGGGGCCGCGGGGCCGCGGGGAGGGCGTCCTCGAGCTAGTCTGAACGTCTCAATTATCTACAAGTCAACCGACGCCGCGACGCCGCCCGTCGGCCGTCGGCGTCGTCACATTAATGAACTAATGATCGCTCACATCACATCATGTAGCCGAGCTCTCGGAGACTATTTATTAAAATAATATAATACATTTTTTTGTGTCGATTATCGACGATGGCAGTTACCGATGAGTTCGATAACGCATTTTTTTAATTCATTAATTACAAGCTACAGAGTATTCCAAGTGCAGACGGAAAAATGGACTTAAAGGAGAGAATGTTCTCAGGTACCCAATAGGTGGCAGTGGTGAGAGCAGCGCTCGCCGCTCGCCGCTCGCCTGCACACCGTCAGACCGTCACGTAATGTCGGCTTTAATATATTTTCTCATTAATTACTTATAAGTGTAGGTAATAACAAATTCTCAGTTAATATTATTATCGAACTATAAAGTTGCAGCGAGACGCGTCTGTCCGGCTGTCCGCATGCACTCGGAGTACACTTTACATTTAGACGCCGCTTCGGGCGCCGATTATTTTTTTAAGGATTTTTCATTTGAATGATCCTAACATTACATTTTATAATATAGTCCGGGGCCCGGCCGGACCGCGCCCGAGCCACGTCACAGATCCAATTACGGTGCAACATGTGTAGTTGATTAGCGAGCGGGAGTGGTGGAGTGGCGGAGTGGCGGGGGGCGCGGTCCGGGCGGCCGGCTGCTCGCTCGCACGCTCGGTGGTCCCACCGGCCACCGCACCACCGAGCGGCGAAGCTTTACATCTACGAGATATTTTAAATTTAGGTCAAAATCACACGTGCAGCAGGTTCCGGGGGTCGGGCGGCCGCTGCGGGGAGCCGCCGCGGCTCGGGGGGCGCGGGGTGGCGCGGGGCGGCTAGTCGGCGGCGGGGGCGGGGGCGGCGGGGGCGACGGCGGCGGCGGGCGGCATGGGCGGGAAGTGGCGCGGGTCCCGCAGGTCGAAGGCGCCCCGCGGCGGCTCGCCGGCCAGCGCGGCGCCCAGCTCGCGCGCGCGGTCCGAGTCTGCGACACGAGGCGCGCTCAGCGGCCGCACGCGCCGCGCCGCACACGTCGCACGCGCCGCACCGCGCGCCGGCCACGTTATCGGAGCTACAGTTTCATATTGGAGCTCCGCGTCAGGTTTCGTCGTGCTAGCGCATAGCGTGTCGCATCCTCGCCCGATAACGTGGCCGCAGGTGAGCGGGTCGGACTATATACAAGCTGCGGGTGGCGGCGAGGCGCGAGCGGCGGGGGGCGGGGGGCGAGGGGCGGGGCGGGGAGCCCTATGGCGTACCGCTCGTAAACTATGATAAATGCTAATATCGGGGGTCTGAATGCAAGCTGGTCGCCCGATCGCCCCCCACACCTGCACACGACATTCAGCTACACCTAGAGCACACGTGTTCACACACACGCACGCACGCACACACACACACGCACGCAGCAGACGTGACAAGCCCGCAACCCGCTGCCGGCTGCCGGCTGGCGCCGCCGCTGCTACACGCTCCTACTCGTGCTACTATTAGCCATATTTACATCGGAGTTAACACCATAGGGACCGGTAATTAGGTAAGTACATTAGTATTCCATATTCCCTAATTAATACGATCCCGAAACAATGATTGCGGAATGAAGTTTGGGCGGCGCGGCGGCGGTCGGACGCGGAGTGGTCACGACGCTGCTCCGACACGACTCGGTCGGAGGGTTCCTCTCATTTAAATATTCAGCCGGCCGAGACGCGTATTCCCCGCTTTCTTGTTAATGTCAGTAACGAGATTTACCTATATTTTTATTTTAGAAACTCTATTTTTTAAATAAATCAGTCTTAAATAATTTTACCATCTAATAATAATAAGCTGCAGGAAAGTAGCTTTAATAATATAAATTATAAGCAGAGTTTTACAAGAAACTACCTTGAATATCTCATAATATAGTTACATCTTGAATAGAATATATAAGTATTATAATATAAAATTTAAAAGTGGTTTGCATGGAAAACATGTTTCTCGAATGCTACACCAAAAACTAGTCGAAATGGAGGAGTGACGGTAGTGGTGAGATATACGGAAACAATCGTCAAGGAGCTATAGTCAGCCCGAAAATACAATATTTTTTTTTATATAACTATGTAGTCGCCAAATGAGCGCACGAGCCCCTGGCGGGGGGGGGGGGGGAGGAGGGGGGGGGGGGGGGCTAGCAGCACTGTGCGCGCAATGCCATTCAAAACTATCGGTTACGTAGGGCACGTTTAGGATAAGGGGACGCCGTGCCGACTGAATATAAAGGGAAGGACCTACATAATTACTGCTTGCACATAATGTACATTTCGCACATACCTACAAAATTAAAAAGTAGCTTGATAATCTACTCAAAAAAGGCTTAATGTTATAGATAATCTTCTTTAATATAATGAATAATAATTATACAGTCCTTAGAGCTCAATTATTCCCAAATATTTCGACAAACTCCAATCACCGCTAAAGACCCAATATATATTTCATACACTTAGTAATTTGATCCCACAGATTCGATCATCTTGTCTACATTTCTTTAACCTTTAATACATTCGAACCCTTTTAAAGCATTAAAACAAACGATCAGCATTCCACGGACACGGGACCGGCCGCGTCCGGCGCCGCCACCCGCACGGAACGTACACGGTACAAACACCACGACACCCAAAAGCTACGGAATTCACAGGGGCGTCCGGCGCAGGGGCGCGCGGGGGCCGGCGGGGGGCGCGGGGGCGCCGACCGGGCCGCTCGTCGCAGGCCGCACTCGCCGCACGCCGCACGCGCCGCCGCCTCACACCGCCGGCTCGCCCTCTGACACTTATCACCACAATCCAATAGTCAACATACTCACTCCGTCAGGAAGCTGGACGCTTAACCTACGACACGGTCCCCGCTGCGGGGCGGGACGGCGGGCGCTACCGGGGGCTCGGCCCCCGCCCGCCGGCATGGGCCGACGGGCGCGGGGCCCGCGCCTGGGGGGGAGCGGGTAGCGGGACGGGAACCCTACCCTCTCCTAGATGGGGTGTTAGAAGATGAGCTCCGGGGGGGCGGAAGCGGGGCGGGGGTGCGGGCGGACGAAGCGGGGGAGGTACCTGTCATGGTATCCGGCGGGGGGCCGCGCAGCGCGCCCGCGTAACTGCAGCCCGGCGCGGCTGCGAGGAACCAAACGTCAACGCCCGCCCGCGCCCGCCCCGCGCCGCCGCACGCGCCCGCACGCGCCCGCACGCTCGAGTGTCCGATGTGATATGCCGTTTTGACGTTTTTGTGTATCCTGTGACTTGTTTTGTGTGAAGTAATAAAATATTTACGGTATCGAAGGAGTGCGTCGCTTGTGTCCGCTGAAGATAACCGAGTAGCATTTTGAAGTTCAAATTGTAGGCAATAAATGCAGCAGGATTACATAATTGATGTAATTTATTGATCAATAATTATACCTCACCTACATACCAGATGTCATTTTTTTTGTAGATTAATTATACATAATTTTATTCCACTTCACACACATATTAAATACTTAACATCAAAGAGAAATGTTATAAGAATCATTGACACTTTTATTGTCGGGCATACCGTATAGAGTAACTATTCTAACTATGTATTCAAGTAGAAATGCAGTGAGTGAGTCATTATTCTACGTACACAGCCTATACAGGCCAAGTGGGTGAAGTGGGTGCCGCCTGGTGGCAGTGGTGGCCGGCCGCGCCTGGCGACTCCAGCTACTCTTAGCTTTCAGCTACTGCTTATCACACTTTCTTTTTTACTACACATCAATTTTCCTTTTTTTATAATTTTGCATTTTTAATTAATCCAATGAACACGTATAGTTGGATTCGAACCGAGTAGTTTTCTACTTTTTACGGGTGTGTGTGTGTGTGTGTGTAAGCGCGCGGGTGCGGGCGGCGGCGCGGGGTGGGCGGGGTCTCCGGGTATCGCATGTATTATATCACATACCTACTTTGTATATGTAACTTAATGCATATATACCTAACAATACACATACGTACATAAACATTAAATAAAATCAAATTAGCGCAAATAAGAAAAGAGGTGAGACGAATACAAGACGGGAGTTACAAATACATAATTATAATAAAATTATAGCGTAGGGTACGATTCGATCAAATGATTATGTACATACTTATATACAGCTAAATGACATTACTTATGATGAGAAACTGAGTGCAGCTCGATGGTGGGGTGACGCGGGGAGCACGGGGCGAAGAGAACGAAACGAGAGAGCGATGGCGGTCGGCGCGAGGGGGGGGGGGCGGCGAGGGGGCGGGAGAGGGGTAGAGGGTACGGCAGAATGTAGGGCGGGGGCGCGGCCGCGCGGCGCACAGGCACCGCGCGGCGCGCCCGGCCCGTGCTGTGCGGCGCGCGAGCCCGGGGCGCGGGGCGCGGGGCGCGGGGCGCGGTACGTTAACGTATTCCATACATAAGATGCATTAACTTAAAATAAAAATGTCAGGAAATTTTAGTCTAATGCTGGATGATGTGCAGATGATAACTTCGAGTAGGGCCCGAATTCTTCCTACGCTGACTTCGATGGTGGTGATCGTGGAAGTATAGTGAGTAGGAAGAATCGAGACTTTAGCGATGCATCTGACTGTGTAAGTAGTGGTCGGCGATGAGCGGTGGCGGCCGGGTGGGGCCGGGAGGCGGCTCGGCCCGCGCGGTAATACACTAGAGATCATCTTATTTAAAAATGAAAGCCCCGCCGGTGTCCGTATCTCAATAACACCTACTGTAAGCAACTCACAGCGTAGATAAATCCATAGAATTCTAGTCTATTTTAAAACAATTCATTAGGCACATCCGGTCCGATCGATTTTCGACTTTTCCTATGCAACATTTTTTGCGTAGTAGCACACACGCCGGGCATCCGCTAGTCTCACATACTTTACAAACAATTTCATGAGAATTCCATTTTTGAAAATTTCAGTTATTCTATTTTGAAAACTTACTAAAAGTTTATGACTCATTTCATCATTCATTAACTTAAAATGCATTCTAACAATATAAGGTAATTGGTTCAGTATAAACGAAGTTAGAAATCGTAATAAATAAATTACACCTAATAAATACTTCCATACGACGTATATAAATTTATTAATATATTATTTTATTCAGCTGCTTGCAATAGTAGCTTAACTTATTTATTTGTAAACGGTAAATAAATGGCCAACCGGACGGATTTACCCGATTCGTCCAAGTTGCATAACCCACGCCGCACGCGCTACGCGACAGGGCGGGCGTGTCGGACACGTGTCCACACACAGCGCTGACTGCGTGCGATATCAGATGTCAGATCGATCGCTCCACTTGGGAATGGATTCGTCTAAGTTCATTGCAAAATTGCTGCACATGCACAAGTAAATAAATACAAATCAATATGTATTTAAATTCAAACGTAACAGCAATGAACGGTCGCTCATGTTTAAATGAGGCGATCTCTAGCAGGCTTTCGATAGTTAATGTTGTAGTGTAGTGTAGTGTAGTGTCGTGTCGTGTGTCGTGCGACGTACCGTCTTGCGTGTGGGGCGCGGCGGGCAGCAGCCGGTGCTGCTTGAGCAGCACGCAGTCGCCGCCGTCGGCCGCGTCCAGCGCGAACACCAGCAGCTCGCCCGCCGACGTCGCCACCAGCAGCCGCGGCGACCGCGACACGCTGCGGGACGCACACGCACATAGCACATAGTACATACACATCACTCCTTAGTGTTTAGCGCCACCGATACAATAATTCTATCGACAGCGAAGCACGGTTATTCAGTGGGAGACGCTACATCTATGAAAAAAATTATATAAGGATCTTATTCAAATTAGAATTCGCTGTTTTAATATAGACGTCGACCTCTGATACTTTAATAAAAGTTTCGCTTCCTATACGTGCACACAAACGCAGACACTTTTTTTGGTATTAACTTTAGTCGAAATTGAAAGAATCTGGATATTGTGTCTGGGAGCTGAAGCCCCAAAGGCTAGCGTGACTTGCGGGTACTGACTTGGTGACCGCGGCGACGGCGCGCGCGTGCGCGTGCGGCAGGCGCGCGGAGGCGAAGGCGCGGCCCTGCGCCAGCACGTCGGCCACGTGCGCCGGCAGCAGCCCCGCGCCCGCCACCACCGCCTGCGACAGCCACTCCATCCAGCCCGCGCCCTCCGCCTCGCCCGCGCCGCCCGCCCCCGCCGCGCCCGCCCCCGCCGCGCCCGCTCCGCCCGCGCCACCCGCGCCCGCCTCCTCCCCGCCCGCGCCCGCGGCGCCCGCGCCGCCCGCCGCCTCCTGCGAGGTTCAATTATATCACGGCTTTAGATAATGCACCTGTAATGGAAAACTGTTTAAATAAACATAAAAGGTGATCAATGCCTTAATCTCTGAAGGCTGCCGGCTGGTTCAGCGGACGGTTTGTGATGGAAATCCAAAAGTGGACAGTAGATTGCGAGAAGTTATTGGCACTGTTCAAGGATCATGGAAGTGTTTAGCAACTAGCAAGCGCACTAACCTGGGATATCCCAAGGGCTGGGATTCCTTTGCAGTGTTCTTATTATATGGTTGACGGTATAAGTTTATCGAAAACTATAATAATGAATGCGTTAATGCGGCGAAGTTCATATAAACTCGAATGCTAATGGCGATGTGATTGATATTAAACGCGAATAAAGTACGATCAGGCAAACCAGCTGACGATCCACCTTTTTTTAATGCTTTTAGCAGGCAAACGAGCAGACGGGTCAAACCAGCTGACGATCCACCTTTTTTTTAATGATTTTAGCAGGCAAACGAGCAGACGGGTCACCTGATGGTAAGTAATCACCGCCGCCAATGGACATTAGCAACACTGGGGGCGTCACCAACGCGTTGCCGGCCAAGAAAATGACGATAGACCCGCTTCTTGAAGGACCCCATGTCATAGCTTAGAGGGAACACCAATGCAGGAAGTTTGTTCCACAGTTTACACGTACGAGTTAGAAAATTACGTGAGAACCGAACTGTGGACGAATGCCACGTATCCAGGTGATGTTGGTGGAACCTGGTACCCCGTGATGTGCGATGTCGAAAACCAACTGCAGGTATTAAGCCAAATAGTTCTTCAGAACATTCCCCATTGTACAGGCGGTAGAATACGCAGAGAAAGCCTACATCTCTCCTCAACTCGAGCGATTCTAGTCCGTCTGTAAGCTTGGGATCGTCGACAAGACGAATAGCTCGCCGTTGAATTCGATTGAACGGATCCACTTGGCTAACTGGGGCTCCAGCCCAAAGGTGGGAGCAGTACTCCATGTGTGGTCGAATTTGCGCCTTATAAAGCATCAACCTGTGCTTAGGCGTGAAGTACTGCTTAGCTCTGTTGAGCACTCCCAATTTCTTTGCAGCTAGTTTGACCTTACTAACCAAGTGGTCCCGAAACTGAACTTCATTCGAGATGTCGACACCAAGGATCCCAATGCTTTTAGAGATGTTAAGAGGAATGTTCTGGAACCGTGGTGCTATGACAAATGGGGTTTTTTTAGCGGTTCACGCGCAAACTTGTGTCTTCTCGGGGTTGAACTGGACTAAATTTAGTCTGCCCCATTCTGAGACCAGCAGTGAGAGAAGCAGTGACAGCCTAGCGGTAGAACGTTGGTCTCCCGAACGAAGGAGCCCAAGTTCAAACCCTGGCACGCACCTCTAATTTTCAAATATTATGTGTGTATTACAAGTTAATTATCACTTGCTTCGGTGAAGGAAAACATCGTGAGGAAACCTGCACACCGGAGAGTTCTCCATAAAGTTCTCGAAGGTGTGTGAAGTCTACCAATCCGCACTTGGCCAGCATGGTAGACTATGGCCTGTACCCCTCACTTTCTGAGAGGAGACCCCGAGCCCAGCAGTAGGACAATTATGGGTTGTTGCTTTGCTTTTTTTGCTTTTATTCTGAGACCCGCTCCAGAGATGTCTCGACTTCAGACACAAGTTTCATCCTCTTCTCCTCAATCTGCACCCAAGAAAGGTTTGCTCAGCCTGTATAACGGGCGTCACCCGTGCTGTCATCAGCATAGCAATGAATATCCAAAATCCACCTAATGGTAATTGAGAGAGAAGAAAAAGAAAAAAGGCTGCGCCTGCCCATAGAGAGAGACTGTGAGAACAGTGGTCAAACAATAAAGAATGCGGCGTGACCTGCAGCCGGAACACGTGCACGGTCTCGGTGTTGGAGGTGGCGGCGAGGTAGGTGCCGCACGCGCTGAACGCCAGGCACGCGATGGACACGCAGCGCTTCATGCCGCGCCGGAACTCGTAGAGGCGCGCGCGCTCCGGCACGGCGAACACGCGGATGACGGTGCCGCGCTCCGACGCCGTGGCCAGCCGCCGCCCGCACATGGACCACGCCAGCGCCGCCAGCGGGCTGTCGTGCGCGCTGATCACGCACTTCGCGTTCTGCAACACGACACCTTTCCTACATTTATCGATCACTCGTTGAGCCGCATCGGTCCAGGCCTGGCTATTTCGGACAAGGATTAGAATACAAACTAGGGTAGGTCCAGATACCTGGCCACGGTCATAATATTCGTGTTTGTTGTACATATTATAATTAGCAAGCATAGTGTTTTTGCTGACCAGATGCACCGCGTCGAAGATCTGCACCTCGCCGACGGCGCTGGAGCCGGGGTAGGCCACGTAGCAGTGGTCCACGCACGGGGACAGCGCGCACAGCCCGCGCGGGTTGGGCGGCGTGTCGCGGATCGTGTGCAGGATCTTCATGTCGCGGATGTTGTGGATGTGCAGCGACTCCTCCAGGCACACGATCAGCCGCTGCCGACACGACACGATACAACCACTTTCGTACAACAAATTAAAAGAATGCAACATGCCGATTGAGGTAAAACTAAAAGTTTTCATCGAAAACTAATTCATTTAGTTATTGTCATAAATATTACAATAGGGATGTTGACACTATCAGCAAATTAAAATAAATTTATGTTTAAAGTATCAAGGAAAACATTTAAACACCTAAAATATTATTCTTTTGTTGAAATCAATCAATATAAATTAAATATAATTATTTTAAAATGTTAAAAATAGTACTCATTGTCACGTGACCTCAAACGCCGTTTGGAGCTTATGACGTCATTGTTCCTATTTTATATGAAAGTGCAACTAACTTCAGTCGCCAGATAGTATTGAATATCGGCTAGTGACGTCACGTGACGTTTTTGACGGGAAATTTGAAAATGATTTTTATTTATCATTTTTTGTTTTTAAATTGAAGATTATTATTTTTATAATATTTTTTTCGTGAATCTTATGGTGGCCACTCACGGTCAGTCCATCGCGTCAAATCGCGTGATATACAGCCAAAATTTGATCGTGAATGTGAAAAACTGATGGCGTGATAAAAAAATCTGTATGTCAAATCGCGCCATTTTGATATATGTCATTTGGCGTGGCTCCAAAAATGACGCGATCGACTGACCGTGAGTGACCACCATTATGGTTCTATCTATAAAATGAAATTGAATCCTAAAATTAGTCAACATCCCTATTGTAGGTAAAGAATTTTCAGGATTTATGTTGTTCAACATGATAAAGCGATAATGGACTCACGGATCGGTTAAGCTTGACCGCCAGGATGGTGTTGCTGTAGCTGTAGTTGCATATCTCGGTGCCCTTCTTGTAGTGGCACACGATCAGCTTCCTGAAAGAAACCATCCGTCACGTTAACGGGGCGCGGCTACAGCGGCTACAGCGGCTACAACATGTCTCGGTGCCACTACCGCAATACCGGTACCCCCGGTTCCACGTCAATCTGTGATAAATATGCATTGCATGACTGACGATCCCCCGCGGCCCCGTCGACACGATCTATGTTGGATTTTAGAACCAGAAACATCTCAAATATTACAACAAGAGAGTCAGTGATTTAATTAAGGTATCCTTAACACCGACCTGCGCAAGTAACTCGGTCTGTACCAAATATGGTGCTTCACTCCGCTTTGCGAAACATAATCCTGACTGTACAAACGATACCCGAAACCGCAGCCTAATGTAAGAGTACAGTAGCTATAACATGTCCCAAATATCACGCAGAATTTAACTCACTGCCATTTTCCTGATAAATCGTTGTCGCCAAAAAGCGTTGTCACAGTTGATAGTGCAGGGTTATTTAAAATGGAGATGAACTTTAACATTAAAAAATATGAATGAGTGGCCACAGGCATCATGTTTCAAACAAAATATGATAGGAATATTGAGTGACTGGACAATACTTCTTCGAACATTTTAAGTTTGTCGAGCAGTGACAAATGTGGACGGCATTATTTAACCCAATTTTTGCACTTTCTGTGATAAATAGCTTATTAAATTAATTAAATTATTCAGGGTTGGCATGAATAAATCATTTTGATTTAAATCATGATTTAAATCACGATTTAAATCAAATGATTTTTTCAATAAAAATCAATGATTTAATCAAAAATCTGTAATTTCACTTTCTTTCACAGAAATCCACATATAAAAACCGGGGAAGTGCGTGTCAGGCCACGCGCAATGTAGGGTTCCGAAGTAGTACGTTTATCGACTAATACTTATTGTCCAACTCCAGCCGTTTAGCCGACAGGGGGGGTCCCCCCCTGGTCCCACTTGACTCTAACCAAAATTAGCAATTTAAAGGCAAATATTTCACAAACGGACCCCTAATTCCAAAAATGGTCTTAGAAGACCCATAACATTTTTGAAAGACCTTTTCAACGATACCCCACACTATAGGGTACGCGACGAATAAAAAATCATCCTCATACCTGTAGGGGAGGTACCCTGCAAAAAAAGGTTTTTCAATACTTTTTTTCTACAATTTCGGAGTTTTAATAATTTATATGTATATCCGTTCCAAATTGCAGCTTTCTAGCATTAAGAGTTTCGGCGCTTTGCTTCGAACAGACGGACAGACATGACGAAACTATAAGGGTTCCGATTTTACTTCGGAACCCTAAAAACTTTAGAATTTGCATTCACTTGCTTTTGCACATTTGCTTGGCATTCACATGTCAGACAAAAGCGAAATCCCCGCGCTGTGTCCGCGCAATCCCTTGAGGGCGCGTTCTGTTTTGCGCAAAAGTATTTTAAAATAAAATGAAAAAATCAAAAAAATCGTGATTAATTAGGATTTTTTAAAAAAATCGTGATTTTTTCGATTTTTTTAAAAAATCATGATTTTTTCCAACCCTGAAATTATTATACCGTGTCTTCTACATATCATTCTGAAAATGAAAATGTTTTTATTGATTCACAGATTACATTATATACTAGTTGCAAGGGCCCCTGTACTGGGTGTAAACCTGTGTTACTGGGTACCCCGCTCATCCACGAAGACAAAATACAATGAATCACTTAAACATATTAACAAAGCAAAATAAATGAGACGTGTGTGTATAAATGTGTTGTGTAATAGTGTGGAAGTGTGTGTGTGTGTGTGTGTGTATGTGTGTGGGTGTGTCAGTGCGTGTATTCTAAGTCATGTAAATAAATAATAAATAAAGTCTAATAGATATAGTTTTCAGTTTCCTCATAATCTAAGGTAAATAATGTCTGCGTTACAGCACGTTTTACTTGAGTTCTAGTCATAGGATATATGTTGAGTCTGCTATTGAATTTATTGTATATAGAAGAAGATTGTGTATAAGTAGTATTGATTCTCTATGAATGAACCGAGCTGAGGCCGAGTGTCGGTGTGTCGGTGGGTCTGGCGACGTCGCGCGACGCGGCCGCGACGTGCCGCGGAACCTTGACCCGGATGTTTTCGCCTATCGAAAATCTTATGCCTGATCTAGTGTACACAATGGCGAGGGTGCGCGGAGCTGACGGAGCACACAGCCCTCCCTCCACCGACACGAGTGTTGCAACACTTGCACCGGTCGCGCTCGAGTGCGTGCGCTATCATTACCACGCACACGCCTCGGACGTGTGCGGAGTGGCCAAGGATCGATATCACTATCGTATATGTATTATTTTAGGGTTGCCTCCTGGCTGCATAGCTAACGAGCAAGGTCTATATTTTTTTATTTACAAGAGTATGATGGAGATCTACGACGTTTTTAAGAAGAACGTCTGCTGTAGACGCAAGCTGAGCGAATAATCTTCGTATTTTTTCCGCTTGAACCCCAGGACAAGACTTATTAAGATGTCGTCTCCGTTGAAGTAAATCGTTAGTCGTTACAGTCTGATAGTCAAGACCAGTGGAGCTGCGAGCGCGAGCTGTGCCGAGCCGTGGTGCCCGGTGGTGCCGTGGGCGTGGTGGTGTCGACTCGCGTCACCGCGCGGTCGCGGCTCGAACCGATCACCAGGCTGTTCCCTAATCCAGAGTTGCCTCACTATCTCCAAAATACTTGCACTAACTGCATAGTTAAATTCAAGTACTTTGATTTGTATAGTTTGTTAGAAAGCGAGTAAACTGTAGTTGTTCGGATTTTAAGCTAGCTTTAGATTCGCGTTGTCATTATCATATTGATAGCACTCAATAGATGTTAATCATAATATCACTATCAAGTGATACAATTGCCAATGACACTAGTGCGCTTCACAGGAGGCCAGGGCTAACATTTGGTCGCGGCGCAGCAACGCAGGAATTACGTACAGCTGTACAATGTGTGTGTGTATAATGTCGTTGCCACAAGTAACATCACAGGTTAAGCGATAAATCGGGTGGCGGATTGTTCGACACATGTAAAGATTTTAACGCATTAAAATGTGCCACATGTGCGACCTAATGTTAACGCAGATATTTAAAACAAGAACATAAAAAGAGGTACCTGTCAAATCCCAACCCATTCTAGGTCGATTCCGCATGCGACCTCCCAGACGCCTATTTACTATGCTCATTCGAATCTATCGATTATACTCGACAAGCAATAAGGCAATATTCGCTGATTAGTAAGATTGCATTGGGGAAGCGATATCTAACCTTTACACGCACTGAAAGTTCGATGTTTGGGACCACGTTTGGAACATAATGGGTGCTTTTGTGATGTTTACTTCGCTGCAAAGTCTAAAATATTAATATAGGTATTAATATTTTACTAAGACACAATTTTTTTTAAGGGACATAGCCGACAAATGGGCTCACGATCCACCTAATAGTAAGTGGCTATCGTCGCCCATGGCAAGGACATCAGCGACGACTGACAGCGATAGGACATACACGTAAGTCCTATGGTCTGTTGCTGTGGGGATCGGCTCTAGATATTGAGTCAATATTTATATTACAGAAAAGAGCAGTACGCGCCATCTACAACCTCAGGCCTATGGATCTCTGAAGATCTTTTTAAGGAAATCAATATTTTAAATGTGGTGTCACAATACATATTGGATGTTAAGAAATATGACGATAGTGTTTCTAAGAAGAGTGAGATTCACAATATTAATACGAGGAACAAGGCTAAACTGATTGTTACTGACCGTAAGTTGGGTAAAATGTATTTTTAAAGACTTCACTCGCAGTGCCTTTGCTGGCGTGCTGCGGTGCTGGTCGGGTGCGCGAGTGCGTGCTTCCGTGCCTCGTTAATATAATTATGATGATAGTATAATATATCACACTCGATAGTCGATGCTCCCTTTCGCGTCACTTCAATGCTCGATTTGTAAGTCATCGAACTGTTACACGCGACGCGTGGTGGTCGGCGCGGCGGATTAGAATGTTTGGAAGAACCTTATCTTTATTCCCTAGTACGCAGTATTCATAATCATATTATTATGATGATATCTTTGTTTGATTCAAGTCATGACGTCTCATTTTGGTATGATCAACTGCTGATATTAATAAGAAATGTATCAACTTATAAACATTCTTTTTAGCCCACTTCAAAAATAATAATTTATGAATGTACGATATTGAGACTAGCGTTCGTTCGAACTTCGTTTCTGTGAAGATGCGCGCTGCATGGCCTGCAGTTTAATCACAAGAGAGGATGGGTCTAATGGGAGCTTTCCGAACAATATACTTAATCATGCCTGACTAGGAAGTAATGCATTGCTTCACATTAAACATTGAGAAAGTGGTCAATGGCAATGAATGACAAAGCTCTGGCGTCATTTTAATCGTGGTATTGAAGCCTCCTCTGGCTTCAATAGTGGAATTAGCATCCACACACCGATTATGTGTTAAACTTGTGCTGTCAGGAGGCAATCGGGCGACCGTCGCCGCGTCGCCGCGTCGCACAGGTGGGCCACGGCCAAGTTCATGAGACGCGGGCACCGACATCGCGACACCGATGCCGGACGAACGCAAAAATAAAGAATAAGCTAATATTAGTACGAGTACGAGTGCTCCTGGGTGTTTGGCGAGTCGCGGGTTGCATCGTAGGGCGCGGACATTGCGAGCGAGCTTAACTTTTGAAGTTAAACAAGTAAATATTTGATTTTCATTTTTGTTTCGCTTTGAGTGTTATAAGAGAAAAAAATATATTAATTTAATCTCAACACATTTGACCACCTCCCGACCTAAAGAGACACCTACACCGCGTCGCGCCGCACGTGTGCATGACGTGTGGTGGGCTGGTGGCGCGGTTCATTATCATTATCTTCCTTGTGTCGATGGTATGATGCGTGACGCGCACGGCCGGCGCGGCGCGGCGCGGCGGCGCGGCTGCGCGGCCGACCAGCTGGCTGGGCTCTACCGCTCGGCACTACTGCCGCACAACGGTGTTTAAGTGTAGCTCCATCACCCAATATTATTAACATACAAGTAACAATAGGTGCATAATTGACTGTCCGATAATATAGCGAATGAGACTCATTCCACACAAACATTTTAACGAACATATGTTTTTTTAATATTTCTCTACCTAAATAACTCCGTATTATATCAGTGACTTGGCACAAATCTCACCGCGTGCCGTAGGTAGGTATCTACTCCATTACATAATGATTGTTAAATTGATTAGGGAATCATAAAACTTTCAGGAGATATACGTACAGTTAAGAGTGCAGTGCAGTGTTACCTGGGAGCGGAGACGGTGACGATGGCGACGAGCGAGCTGCTGAAGAGGCGGTCCACGAGGCACGTGTCCTGCCCCGAGCGGCTGGCGTAGATCTCCTCCACGCCATCGTCCGGCGTCAGCGCGAACAGGTGGTACCCGCTGCTGCTGCCCGCCACTAGCGACCTGCCAAGTGCCACATCCATCAACCACAGACCAACAATATAAATAATGAACCATTTAATATGGAATGACCCTATGTGTATTGGGTTTAGTAAACAATTTTTCAGTGTCTTTTTATCATATTTTGTAATTTAAAAATAAGGCAAACACAAAATAAAAAGTAGAACAGAGGACACCAAATAAAAGTACAGAGCACCGATCTGTAAAACAGCTGCACATAACTTCCTAAGCAACAGAGTGGTTTGGAATTGGAACAAGTTACCTGAAGAAATTGTTTTCTCTACTTCAATTAATGCCTTTAAAAACTGACTCGATAGCTGGTTGAAATCAGAAAAGCTATCACTACAGCAAATAATGATAATGATAATATAATGTTTCTCAAAGGGGCCTCTACGTGTTGGACCTATGTCCCCACGCAAGCCTTCCAAAATACCGGGTCCGCTTAAATCTTGGACCCAAGCTACAAATTGAGATAATAATGATAATAATCTAAACAGCACCTTTCCGAAAAGCTGGTAGATTAAAAAATGACGTGCATAAGTGTATCAGTGATACCTATATGAATAAAAGATTTTTATTTGATTTGATTTGAACAGTAACAGTCGGGATCCATTCTTCTACCAATCAAATCTTGTTTGTTTTTTCCCAAGCAACCCTGTATTTAAATGGGTCCTGACTGTTAATCCTTATGGTGTAGTTGTTTAGTATTACTTTTAACAACATTCTGAACTTGTTTTTTTTCTTTTTAGATTTTTTGTGCAGTCAGTTTTTTTTTATTATTTTTTTTTACACTTTTTATTTAGGATTTATTTGATTTCTTTATTAGGATTATAAGACAGTAAAATTCACAATGTAAATTAATGAGAATGGTTGTTTAACCAACTTTATATCCTAAACTGTCACTTGAAATGAAAAATGATGAAAGAAACCTAAAAATAATTTTTAAATACGTATTCAATGATACCCCACTTGACGTTGTTTGTTTTTTTTTTCATTTAGACAATATGACATCTGGCTGTCCCTATGGTGAGTTTTTATTATTTTCATGTCTTTAGTGACACCCGCAAGGTTAAGACGTATCGAATGACGTAAGAATAATCAAAGTCGGTCAATCCGTTTGGTCTCTACAACCCCACATAGGAACATACATGCATAGAGTTATAAACACATTACCGTCAATTGCGTTGCGCAGTCGGGTAAAAAGAAAATCTTAAGCAATAAAAAACAAAATATTTTTTGATCCACATTTACCCCTCAGACAGTGTTAATATGCAATGCAATATTTGCACAATATTAGCTTTACTTTCGCTATTATCCAAATTAGACCCTACTTTTTTAGATCAAAAAAACAGAATTGACTGATCAAAAAAAAAAGAAGATTGGTTGCCCCAAAACAATATTTTTGTTAAGTTTGATTGTACTATTTATGGAGACCTTCTATATACAAATTACTCTTGTTACGATTCAGTAATATAAGAGTTAAACAGGCAAATAAAACAGAATCAATTTAACAGAGAATTACATCATCATTTATAAATAAATGATATTATTATTATTATTATCTGTTTTTTGTCATTTAATGTTTTGGAGGATTTCAAATTCATGTGTAAAAGATTAATAGCATTATTTTTATATACTTGACTGGTTGATATTGATAAAATACCACATTTTAAATTGTGTGTGTTAGAATATAAGTAAAATTAAATATCTCAATGTATCTGTTTTCAAACAACTTGTTTAAGACAACAGCAAGTAAGTGTCATTGACACCAAAACAAAAATCAGCTGATCTGAGAACAATTTTTGTGGCAATATTTTACTAAGCATTAGCTGTGAACACATCGCTTCGTAAGGTCGGAAGTGTACGTCATGGGTCCGATACTCCTGGTCTCCTGGCGCCATCGATGTTGTGTTACGGCTGCGTAGGCCGTAGGGTGTCGGTGGTGAGGTACATTGCGCGTCAATTACGAAATCGTTGACAATGACATATTGCATCATCGCACAACCACGCAAACTGTGATTGCTAATTCTCGTTGCTAAAACGTGACACGCTTTAGCAACCATCACCAGCTGCCAGCCTTGACGTTCGAGTTCGATTCGATATCTCTCGGTCTCTCCGGCCCTCGGCCCGTTGCTGCGGATCTCAGCTGTCACTGCCTCAGACCTCGGACCTCGCTCCCTACCACTCCCTACCGCTCCACCTCGAGCTAACGATCCGCATCCGCACTCTCTCTCTATATATAAACTTAAAACACTTACGTGCAGTCCTGATTAAACTGTACAAATATTCCTCCTGCATTTGTTCCATCAGTGTTGTGTCCTCCTCCCAAACTCATTGGAACGTTCTGAGTTACTGATTAATCTAAATATTATTCACTGACACAAACATACGCTTACTACGACCTTTGTTACGAAGCACAAACAGTCACTCACTGAATGTAAATAATAAAAACAGTATGTATTCGTCACTACTAGATTTTTTGACACAAAGAACGACCTTGCTTGGCTGCTAAAAACAAGCCCCCTCCCGCACAACTCAACTTGATTAAAGAAAGTCACAGACTAATTAAAGGCAGTTAAATCATCGTCGTAGTACAGATTAGTTACAGGTACTTCCACAGAACATACAGAGATAACTAGCAAAATAATAGTCAATCAAGAATATTTAAACTGGATAACATAACAATCTTGGAAGAGGAACCTGAAGACGGATGATGTAGCATTTAATGACCATTTTCGATCAATCACAGGCCGGAAGCATAGTACAGCACATGGATATATTACTCTATCTGAATCACAGACTTCGTAGAAGTACCTGAAGATCGATGACGTCACATCGGAATGACCATTCGACCAATCACAGGCCGGGTAATATTAAATGTACAGAATTATTTTATTATTCTCCACTTTAAGTTGCTTTACGTGCTTTTAGATTTACGATAATAAACTCACCAATCCTCTGCTGCCCATGACAATATTAGTTTTAGATTACCTTTAAACAAGACTCGAGAAGGGACTGGGAATTAATCAGTGAGGAAGGATATTACCACGACTATTACTGATTATCGACAACAGTACAACACAACATTTTAAGCAACATAACCGAAAACGACGAGTACCTACGACGCGGCGACGACCACAATCTTCACAAATCCCCGATGTCCATAATCGCCACTCTGAAAAATTGCATTGATTTTTTGGCGCAGTGTTACAAACTACCACACAATTACGGTACCTATAATATTCATCTTAGATGTTTTTACATCATTATAAAAAACCATAATCAAATGCAGCGAATAATATGTCCTGGGACTATAGATAACGTGGACACAATGGAAAATATTCATTATAGTATGACGTCATCGAACGTCAGGTACCTCTACAAAATCGTCGATCCAGCGAGAGTATATAGAAATTGACTTGATACGCGACCGCGTGTCTAGATCATAGACATAATACTACTAGACTAGACAAGCGGGCCTTCTTTGCGTCACGCTATTAGTAAGAGAAAGAGATCAAGGAGACTCGCGTAACTCGTAAGTAAGACAAGGATAGGTTTACCTCCTGCCTTTCTTCGCAGCGTGACGGTTTCACTTACATACGCTCAGCATTTGCCTAGTCTAGTAGTATTATGTCTATGGTCTAGATATCCATGTCATAGAGTGACTATTGACTATAAACTTTGCTTCTTATCTTATGTCATTGCTGTCAATTGCCTGTCATAGCAGTCATAGAGACTTCAATGTCATAATAATTGTCATAGTGAATAAGACGTACGAGCCTCTGTGATTGCAGCAGTGTTGCCAATGCTATGGCAATTACCGTGTTCTACGGCTTTCGGGCCAAAAAATCACAAAATCTACGGTCTACGGCTGGAACCCTATTACCGTAGCAAATTCTACGGCTTTTCGCAAATTCTCCGGTCTTTTTTTATTTACTTGTTTTGAAACATTTTACGAATGTTAAAACCCATAAAACAGCGCCACTAGGCAAATGTTGATGTTAATTTAAGGTAATGAAAAGTGATTCCTTGTTTTGTGGACATCAAATTCACTGCCGATGACCTTTTTTTTAGTTCGAGCGCTGAACCGATGGTATATAATGGCGTAATTGCATTGCTACGGCCCACACTTGATCTTTTCCCATATAAACACGGCTTTTTTATCTAATGTACACGGCCTTCCAAAAATTTTCATTGGCAACACTGGATTGCAGTGAGTACTCTGGTCTCTCATGGCTGCGTTCCAGCAGACGCTCACATCGCTCACAACGATCAAAACGCGTTCCACATGGCGACCACGGTCGTCATGGTCGCGGTGAAAACGTCATTGATGACGTCATTAATTTCGCTCACGGCACGCTCAAAACAACCCACCTCACGGGGTGGGTCGAAGTTTGGAGGTAATCTATGGTCGAAGTGGTGGAATTGTAGTGTTGCCAGATACGACGAAGTTACTCTCGCCAGTTTTTAGACCTGGCGACACTGGGTAGAAATGGATGGTGATAGAAAGGTGCAATTTTATAAAAGTTATGGATGGTGATGGAAAAAAATACTGTATACGATTCGACAAGAGATACTTTAGTGGATTATAGTAGTTTCTCTTCTCCAGCAGATGCTCGACGTGGGGTCACAAGTTGATATAAATATGTTAAATTATGTAAATAATTTTAATGTTTAATTCACTATACATATAGCCATGTATACATTTTTCCTCGTCGCTCAATATCAATAACATAATTAATATGCAATTTTTTATTATATTAATTTGTCTTTTCATAAAAAAAAATCTTGTTTGTAGATATACTTTTTTGCTAGTATAAAAATAAAATTGATAATTATAAATATAATTATGTAACGTTTATTTATAGCTTAAAAATTGGCTATTAGACAATTTTTGGAAAAATATTTTAAAATTTTCGTAGTTTTATTTTATACCTCTTACAATATTTATTTTTCTCATAAAAGTGTTATTTAGTAGGAAAAAATAACTTTTAATCCATTAATTTTAAATTCGCGCGAAAATAGTCCGCCATCTGTCACTTGCTGGCTGTGACGTCATATTTCAATTAACAAAAGTTTACGCTCTAACTCTGAAGATATTTTAAGTGAAAAACTTACACCTTTTTCACTGGAATTGTGAAAATGACAAGCTACAAGACGTGTGCAGTGCCTATGTGTAGAAGTACTACAATTAAACCTGACAAATTGTTTATACCTACACGTTTCTAAATGCCCTGAACGTCGAAAGCAGTGGTTACAAATTAGCACGTCGAGACCCAGAGTTACCTAACATCTGTTATATCAGCAATATTCTTTTGTGAGGACCACTTTGATGTAAGTATTTAGAAGAAATCAACTTAGCCTCTGATTTACTAAAAAAACAAATTAAACCTAACCTAATATTGTTCATAAACATAACCTACAAGTAATTTAATATCATTAGTAATATGGTGTCGTTAAGGGGACGTTGAGGAAAAAACTTAGAAAAAAATCTCCCTGTGACCACTTAGCAAGACTGACCAATTTTACTTTATTAATTTCAGTACTTACAAGGAGGTTTTTGCATTCCGAAACTCGGTAGAGCAAAAGTCAGGGTTGCACGCAAAGAAATTTGCGATCATAAATGAATCAACTTGAGGCAAATTCGCACTGTCAGCTTTTGTATAGCCTGACTCCATTTTACAAAACCTCTCAAAAGCAGAAATCAAAATATATCTTATTAATGTTCTCAGTAAATTGCACAGTGCACACGATATAGTTAGTAGTACACGACGCTTTATGTTTTGAATTGTGACGTCATAACATGCTCAATCATGGCCGCCCGCGTTTCGGTTCTCGTATCCACAGGTAAAAAAACTCAAATCTATTTTTCAAAAGTAAAAATATTTACAATTTATTTTCATGCAAGAAACGTATTGTATAATTATTTTTAAATATTATGCAACCATATTTAACACATTTCATATTTTACCGTGATAACTGTCAAATAGCCAATTATAACATAACCTTTAATCTAAGTTTCAGACTTGTCTTATTCTCAACATCATAGAGTACATTTTGTATCAACGGCTAAAACGTGTAAGTACTCTGTGGCTTGAACGCTCACGTCGCGGCGTCGTCGCTCACTATACCCGTTCCACTTGGGTGTATGATTGTAACCCCGGTCACTCACATACGCGCAAATGTTTGACATTTTTACGAATGTTTGCGCATATGTGAAGGGCGGTCAGGCAAATGGGTTCGCATAAGAGTATACAAGCCCATTTCCGCTTCCTCCTACACTTTGTTCACGAATGTTCAATCTTGCTGTTGTTATTATATGTTGTTGTTATTCAAATCCATTTTCAATACAGAAAATAAATGGTAGTACGATTAGACGCCACGAACCACGAAAAATTAAGACTTAAGTCACCTTTTTAGTCGTGTACGCAACTGGTCCCACGAATGTGTGGGAGAATACACGAAGGTTCGAGGTTCGCGCGCTTTGATGTACGACAAAAAACCGACACAGCTTGGAAAACCCCGAATGCCTCGAAAACTTCGCATAATCATTCGCGAAGGTCGTCCCACACTTGCGGGTTCGCGTATTCGCGCGAATGTGAGTGACCGGCATAACGCTCACAAGCTAGTGGAACGGAAAAATCGCAGTCGTGAGCGTGGTCGTTGTGATCGTAGTGGAACGTAGGGTGTGTGTGTGATTGCTGTCAAGTCAAGTGTCAAGTGTCAGCTGAGGCATGCTTTATTTAAAAACGAATATTTATTATTTTATATATTATTACTAGGTATATTACTTTTGTAGGATATTTCAGTTACAATAAACGGAGTTCTTTATAATTAGTTTTTGATTTATTTATATTAGCCGCTATGGGACGAAAAATTCCAGCAAAGAAACATCGTGGTGTTAAGGATCCCATAGAACAGCAAGCGAGACGATTTCAAAGGTAACATAAAAATATTATAGTAGGATTGCTACTGGAGCAGCCCAGAATACTGACCAAAACCCCACGCCGCGACGCCGGCAGATCAATGTCGTAAAAGGCTACAGAGCCGGCCGCGTGCTTGGTTGGAGGACTGTGCGGAATGATTATCTATATATATAAAATTGAAAAGCGACACACCGCTGATTAAACAAAAAATCTCAGAAACTGCCGAACCGATTAAGATGAAATTGGGCAGGGAGATAGTTTATGCTAAGGAGACGTCCACTAAGAACGGATTTTTGGAAATTCATCCCCTAAGGGGTACAAATAAGGGTTAGAAGACACTTTCATACAAACCAACTTTCTTAGTTTTAGATTTATAAATTTGAAAATTTTTATGTAGGTTTATAGTAATAAACAAAAGTTAACTTTAATATATTTTTTTGGAAAATCATCCCTTAAAGGGTTAATTTACTGAATTGAACTTAGTAGGCAACTTCGTCATTTTTGAAGTTAAAAACATGAAAATTTACATATTAGCTCCAGACTAGAAACAAAATTTGCAAGTATTATGTTTTTTTGGAAAATCGTCCCCTAAAGGGTTAATTAAGAGTGCGAAAGATAGTATGGACACTTCGTCAGTTTTGAAGTACGAAGGGCGAAAATTTGTATATAAGCTTATAGTTAGACACAAAAAATAACTGTATCATTGTTTTCTCGAAATTCATCCCCTAAAAATAGGGGTTGGTAGTCATCTACATACAAATCAACTTCGCCAATTTTAGAGTTATAAAATATATGAATTTTTTATGTAAGTTTATAGTAATAAACAAAAGTTAACTTAGATTTTATTTTTTTCGGAAAATCATCCCTTAAAGAATTAATTTAGGGGAATGAACTTAGTAAGCAACGTCGTCATTTTTTAAGTTAAGAATGGACAGGGAGCAGGAGAGGGAGAAAGAGCAGAAGAGGGAGATAGAGAGGGACAGGGAGCGGGAGAGGGAGTGGGAGCGGGACAGAAATCGGGAGAGGGCGCGGGTGTGGGCGGGAGAGGGACTGGGAGCGATAGAGGAAGAGGGAGAGGGATATGAAGTGGGAGAAAGACCTCGAGCGGGAAAGGGACAGGGACTGGGACAGGAAGAGGGAGAGCGAGGGGAGTGAGACAGGGAGCGGGAGAGGAAAAGGGACAGGGGGCGGGAGAGGAAGAGGGCAAAGGGAGAGAGGGAGATGGAGAGGGAGAGGGAGAGGGAAAAGAAAAAAGTTAATGTTGTTTACTATTCCAAACCCGCTCCCGGAGGAATAATCTGTGATTGTATCGTAAGTTTCAGTATGTAAATTCCTAAATATAAGTACTTCAATATAAATGAACCTGTTTTTAAATTTTCTTTTGTAAGGGATAATAAATAATATTATGATAAGCATAATTTCCGCGTGCGAAGCTGCGGGCAACAGCTAGTATTATCAATATTATTTATATTATTTATTATTAAGTAAATATCATCTTTCTGAAAAGCAAGCCGGGCTCAGCCTCCAAAGGACGTGACGTGTTCTAGCCGGGGCTCGAGCTTGCTGGTGACCACACTGACCACATAGCATTAGGTGGGTCTTGTTCTCGACTATTTACATTATAAGTATATTTTATATGAAGGTTATGAAATTTTGATCTTTGATTTTTGTTTCAGTATAAAAGGAAAAATCAATGCCCCGCCAAAGGATCCTGATGAACAACCCATACCGCGCTCTCTTACCAGGCTATTTGCATTCCAACACAAAGATAATGACAGGGTTAAAAAGAAAAAGAAACCAAAATCAGCGTTGTCTCCTACAGGTACATTTATTTTATATCAGGTGTCATACACATCCTTTAACCTGTTTTCAGACACACGGGAATAACAGCCTATTTGTGACATATTATATTATGGACTATCATGCAGGTTTCATGTTGGAAAATGCATATGTAAGTTAATATCTATATAATTTCTTCTCCTCCTTGACAAAGCACCTTTCTGAAAAGCTGGTAGATTAAAAAATGACGTGCTTAAGTGTATCAGGGATACCTATATGAATAAAAGATTTTGATTTGATTTGATTTGAATAGAAGATCAAAGTTACTTACCACTTACTAAAATATATGATGTTATATAGCCTGCCTTCTACGGTAAATGGACTATCAAACACGAAAAGAATTTTTCAGTTCGAACCAGTAGTTCCTGAGATTAGCGCATTCAACCAAACAAACTCTTCATCTTTATAATATTAGTATAGGGGCCGTTCAAATATTACGTAAGCAGATTTATTGCAATTATTTACCCCCCTATCCCCCTTGTCAGCAAAAGTAAGCAAAGCTCTTATTCGAGGGGATAATGGGGGGAGGCCCCCATGGTAACGTAAACATTTTTCAGTTATAAATGTATTTTTTTATACATATTATTATAATAACTAACGATGACGTAATCATCATCTAGACTCCCCTACCCCCCATGTCATCCAAAATAAGCAAAACAAAGACCCCCCCACCCCCCCATAGTGCTTACATAATACTTGAACGGCCCCATAGATAGTATTAGTGCTTGTTCATACTGACTCGCGGGCGCGGTCGCGGGCGCGGTCGCGAAATTTCAAACATATGAACTACTATGAGAGTGTTCACATACAAAACGCACGTGCGGTGTAAGTAGCGGGCACGCTAGCGACAACCGCGCGCGGCCCGCTAGCGGCAATATCAAACGTATGAGAATGTATGAGTGTGTTCACACTGAACTAGCGGCGGAACGCGCGATTATGTCAGGTAAGTTCAACCATTTTGAACTTGTCGCTAGAAACGATAGCACATGAATTCATTATGTCCCCAGATTAAAGGGTTGTTCTTTCATCTAAGATCATGTCCTTCAATACAGAAGAGTTTATTAGTACTATTCAGGCTAGAACTGATTTGATTTGAACTCAGATTTGGCAGAATAAACACAGGAATCTTATGAACAGAAACATTCATAATAAACTATGGAAGGAAATTGCTGAATTGTTTCCTGATATGGAGGGTGAGTACGTAAATGGAACTTTAGGTACGAATTTTCGGTTAAAAAAAGATCGTCGTCCATGTTTTCAACCTCTGACAACATGTCACAATCGCGCAAACGCCTGGCGGCCAGTGTGAACACAAATCCGCCACCGCGCCCGCGACCGCGCCCGCTCCCGCGCCCGCGAGTTCAGTATGAACACTCACTTAAGCACTTTTGTGAAGTGAAGTTATTAGCAAATATTGAAATGGCTATTTGTGTTGTAGGTGTTGCTGCAGGCTCGGGAGTGGGCCGCAACCCCGTGGCACACCTTAAACAGCTGCCAGGCGAGTCGGGCCGAGGATTTTCTTTGCGAATCAACAGCGCCATCAGGACCTTGCACGATCCACTCGAACAGGACTACCCGTACCCGGTGAGTGTACCCTGTTACTTCCGTGAGGTTGCAGGAATACGAATTGATGATTATATAAATGAATTTGGTGTCTGTGGTGATTGACCTTAATGGTGGCCACTCACGTCAAATCGCGTGATATACAGCCAAAATTTGATCATGAATGTGAAAAACTGATGGTGTGATAAAAAAATCTGTATGTCAAATCGCGCCATTTTGATATATGTCATTTGGCGTGGCTCCAAAAATGACGCGATGGACTGACCGTGAGTGACCACCATTACTACGACTTTTTAAAGCCAGAGTGGATAATGCGCGAGGGGGCCACCTATTATAATCAGGGCAAGAGAGAGATGATTACAATTGCAGATTGCATAGGTCATTCTGATATAATCAGATGTTTTCTTTAATGGTAGCAAGAAATGGAGGCGGACGACGTAAAAGGCGAGCGCATGGCGGCGCAGCGCGCGCGGCGGGCACGCAAGCGGAAGCGGACGGCCGCCGGCAGCGCCGCCGATGCCGCCGGCACCGAGCCCGAGCAGAAGCTCAGCCGCGGTCAGAAGCTCACGCTTAAGAAGAAGGCCAAACTGAAGGAGCTTCAGGTATATTGTTTCGATTTCGATATATGCTGTTTTAATTCAGTACCCATTGTTTGAGTGGCAATAAATAAGTCTGTAAAATGTAAATGTAAAATAAATAGTATGGTGTATCAGGAGGTGCGTCGCGAGGTGGTGTACGAGCGGGTGTCGTTCGGCGACGTGACGCACGCGCCGCCCGCGCTGGCCGCGCCGCGGCGTGCGGCCCCGGCCTGCGGCGCGCCCCGGGTACCGCACTTTACATTACACACCTTCTACGATTGTAATACCGGCTGTCCCCCAACCATATGGCTGTATGTAGTCTAATGAGCTACAACTCTCCTTAAAACAAAAAATCTAATTTGCCCCCTTGGGCCAGAATGGGTATGCCCAAGCTCAACCATCTTTCGTATAAATTACAAATTATTACTTGCATAATTTTATTTAAGTTTAATTTCAGCAAAGAGACGACCATCGACTAACAGACTTGAATAATTTTGGAACGAACTTTGTGGTAGAAGTGAAATAGGATAAATTATCTATTGTTTATGGCGCAAATGTGAAGTAACGAAAGTTAGGAAATGCCTTGATAGTGTTTGATAGGTATTTAGTAGTAACAGTGCAGTGGAATGTGGATGGATGTAATTATAGCGGGTAGTAAAAGGTAGAACCGCTGGTCGAACAACGGCCGCTGATGAAAGTAAGTTCTACACGTCCGGCCGCGGCGTGTTGATAACACCTCGCATACATTTACAGCCGGGGCGCAGGGACCTGCTGCTGAGCTCGCTGCTGGCGGGCGGAGGCGGGGGCGGGGGCGCTGGGGGCGGCAAGCGGGGTGCGCCGCCCCCGCCCCCCGTGGAGCTGGAGCGGCGCGAGCGCGCGCGCCTGGCCGCCGTGGCCGCCTACCGCCAGCTCAAGAAGGAACGCCAGCTCGAACACAGCAACAGGAGGAAGAATACTAATAAGAATAAGTGATGTTATTTGTTGTCTGGACGACTGTACAACTGTACATAGTGTTATGTTGTAAGTGTTGTAACTCAATATACATATTTGAAAACCTGTTAAACTTATATGTATTTTTTTTTTTAGAATTTAGTACTAACTTATAAAGTAATCTAAAAATAAAAATTTTAAATTTGCATTAAGTTAATTTGGATAAAATTGACTACAAAACATTGGAATATGGATGTGGTGTTTTCGACCGCCTGAAACATTGAAATGATGGTCTATTGCTTTGTCACGGACCTAAATATTTTTTTTAGTTACCTCAGTAACGGCGCGGCGGCGGCGGCGCGGCGCGGGGTTCAGGCGCGGAGTATGACATGTTCACAGTTCACGCCGCGCCGTTCGCGTTGCAGTGTTGCCAACGGTATGGTCGGTAGACGGTAGGCCATGGCGGCAATGGCGGTCATAGCGAGTTGCCGTGCCGAGCGGCGCGACGTAAAGATTGCATAATTTAGCGCCTGTTGCCTGTTGCCAGGAAATCCATCGCATCGCACTTTTGTTGAAAAATAATACTCGTTCAGTCGTCATGATACTGCTGTGTCGTCTTCAAATACGAGTGTTAGGGCACGCTTGAATTCCAGTCGTATGGTGTTAAATAATGCCGAGAGTTTTCGTAATGGGTGATTTTATAGATTTTTGTGTAGGTACCTACCTACCTACTCTTCTGTATTTCAACTTTAACACCTTTTAAAAAGTGGCGCCTAAACACAGTTTTTGGCAATAGTTCTTTTCCTACTTATTTTAAGACAAAATTATGCATGGACAAAATAAATCAGAGTAAACCTTAACCAATAACTTTTTTTTAAAAAAGGGGCGTGGCCGTAATGCTATTACACATTGAGTGATGAGTGATGGTGTCAGTTCTTATTACAATTCTGTTGGCCTAAGGCTAAGTGACCGCCGCGGCGCCGCGCACCGTCGCGTCGCCCGCGCCCCGCAGTCCACACACATGACACATCAGTAACACCAAAGGCATCACCGATGTGTTGCCATCTGTATGTTAAACCTTACCGGCTTCTGTCGCCTCTTACGACACCCCAGGTCCCCAGTAACCCCAGTTAACTCTGTCTTCATTGGGCCATCGGAATGTTTCCGAGGTTGGGTTACGACTTACGGGTTACCTACGTCACACAGCGGCCGCGCGCTGTATGATATGAGTATGAGAGCCCCCAGTCCTCACCATAGATTAAATTAAACCCTCACGACACCGGCGCGCGGCGGAGACGACGCGGTGCCGCCGCGCGGGGCGCGGGGCGAAGGTCACGGCTGGCGGCTGGCGGCTGGCGGAGCCGAGGAGCCGAGGAGCGATCGTATCATAACAGATAAGCACTCTAATTCACGGTCGCTCATTATGTGTTTCAACGGCACGCAGCACGACCTCCCCACGGTTACATATAATCTATTTACCGTCATTTACGACGAGCAGGCGTCTATTGTTTTACAAGGGCCTACTATGTTAATCTGCCAGATAATGGCATAATGCGCTGGCATTAATAACATTATTAATATTCGTAGATATTTTTATTACCTACATCATTAATTAAAAGCGCGTTATGCGCTTCATCTTGAGATTCTTAAGCAATAAGGCTGGTCTAGATGATAGGCCTGCATGATAGGCTTCTGAAATCTGAAACATATCTGCCAAACGTTTGCAGTTGCCAGTTGGCACTCTCGACTGCTAAGTGCCGTTCGTGTGTAAGAGCGCCCGGCGTTCATCGTTTATCACGTCAAAAATTGTCATCATCAATATTCAGGGTACTTTTCCTCCAACTACTTATCTTCTTTTATTTCCACCCTGTATAAACGGACGGAAAGTACGCCCAACTGCAGATTTAGTTGAAAAGCTTAAGTACCTACTAGTCAGTGGCGTAGCTAGCCCTTCCGGGGCCCGTATCAAAATTTTGCCGGGGGCCCCCTCTCGACTCGAGGGTAAAGATCTTCCTCAAAAGAAATAAAAAAGCTATCGTGAATTAAAACAAAAAAAAACTTGAGAGGTGTCAAGGGACACCCGGATGGAACGAAGTCCCTTGCAGTCAGTACTAGGATAGCAAAAACATGCAAGCGAGTGTGCCAAAACAAATCTGGGGTATTCAATTTCTCATCGGCTTTGTTCACCTAGTAGCAATTGCTATTTGTTCACCTAGTAGCAATTGCTACTAGGAGAACAAAGCGATGAGAAATTTAATACCTAAGATATGTTTTGGCACACTTGCTGCATGTTTTTGCTATCCTAGTACTCTGGCTTGCTTTCTAATTAAAAAAAAAACTACGACGGTGTAGCAGTACTTACCTACACCATCGTCAACTACTTTACAACGCAAAAGAAAATGTTTCCCGTGAAAATTAGAAAAGTGAAACTTTTCATACAAAATAAATATTAAATTTATTCAACATCGCCCAGTAGACTGCGTCGCAGCGTGACGTCACTCGGACATCGAGGTCCGAGTGCGCCGCAATTTTCTTCTGATTGGTCGAATATTTTACGTGTATTATTTTATACTATTTTCTCATTGGTTGTTCCTTATCTAAACTTTTGTATAAATAGGCATACATTTTGTAAATAAAATCATTCTACTTGCAACCTTCTGAAGAGTCTCATTACTATCTCCAACCTCAGTAAAAACGTCGACCAAACCACGCTAAATTGGTGACCCGACTGAGCAACGTAAGTAGAATCCCTGCCCGGCTGCACGAAGAATTCATCATCGTCACATTCTTCACCTTCGCACCATCAAGCCATCTACCGGTACCATGGTCCACGAAGTCGCCCAAGCCACGCTGCAGGTCGCTGCCACTGCCACCACGGCCGGTAGCCCATCATCATCACATCGTCAGCTGTCCGACATCGCGCTCGCTATGCGCATACCTACTTCAGATGAGACTTCAGCCACGGTCAACCAACTTCTCAACGAGATCAAAAGCCTATCCCGTGAAGTCCAGGACCTGAAATCGCAGCACGATATACATGATGCCCATCAACGTCGTCACTCCGTCCACGCAAGTCACCGTCTGTCATCATCTCCACGTCATCGTCGTCACTCAAGCTCACGCTCATGCTCGACCTCTCCAGCTGCATCATCACCTGCTTGTTACTATCATCGTCGCTTTGGTAACCAAGCCCAGCACTGCACTACTCCATGTGGTTTCACGAAACGAGAACAGTCGCCACACGACCGAACCTTGGCCACGGCAGACTCCAGCGCTCATATATCGCACCGCCTATTCGTCACCGACCGGAAGACGAGATACTCTTTCTTGGTAGACACGGGGGCTAATATATCCGTCATACCTCGAAGACCAGGCCAGAAAGCCACGCCACTTGCATTCAAACTGTACGCAGCGAACAACTCGACGATATCAACCTACGGAGAAAAGACACTCGAACTTGACCTCAACTTACGACGACCATACAGATGGACTTTCATCATAGCCGATGTTTCCAAGCCGATCTTAGGAGCCGATTTTCTCAACCATCATCAATTAATCGTAGACGTTAAAAATCGAAGATTAATTGACTCGATCACAAACCTCAAAATCGACGCGCCACTAAGGTCCACAAACATACCTACCATTCGCAGTATCGACATTCACGACTCGTACCACGCCATTTTATCAGAATTCCCCGGTACTACGAGGCTCACTGCAATGCAACTTCAACCGAAAATCAACGTCGAACACTGCATAGAAACAACCGGCCAACCCGTTCACTGCCGCGCACGTCCTTTGCCGCCACACAGATACGAAGCCGTCAAAAAGGAATTTGAAAACATGATGCAACAAGGACTGTGCCGCCCCAGTAAAAGCCCGTGGTCATCGCCGCTCCATATAGTACCGAAGAAAGACGGAAATATAAGAGTGTGTGGTGATTACCGCCGACTCAACGCGATAACCATACCCGATCGCTACCCGGTTCCGAGAATAAAAGACTTCACCTATCATCTGTCGGAGAAAAACATATTCTCAACAATCGATCTCAACCGTGCCTATCAACAAGTCAGCGTCCGGCAACAAGACGTCGAAAAAACAGCGATAATTACCGGATTCGGATTATTCGAATTCCCGAGAATGTGTCCAGGCTTAAAAAACGCAGGCCAAACATTCCAACGCTATATACACGAAGTACTCCGAGGACTCGACTACGTATTTCCATTCATCGACGATCTCTTAATCGCTTCATCAAACGACACGGAACATCGCGAGCACATCAGAACCGTCATGAAACGACTAGAAGAAAACGGCATCACTATCAACCCAGCCAAATGCGTCCTAGGCCAACCGCAAGTCAAGTTCCTAGGCTATACAGTCTCAAACGAAGGAATCAAACCGCCTGAAGAAAAAATCGTAGCAATAAACGCCTATCCACGTCCAAAAACTATTGAAGAACTCAGGCGATTCCTAGGCATGCTAAACTTCTACCGCGATCATGTGCCTAACGCCGCGACTATACAAGCACCGCTCAATGCATACCTTCACGACACAAAAAAGCGCGACAAAACAATCATCGAGTGGAACAACGACGCAATTCAAGCATTCGAAGCATGTAAAGTTAGCATCACAAACGCGACTTTACTCGCCCATCCGTCACACCAAGCAACCTTAGCCATATGTAGCGACGCATCCGATAAAGCCGCAGGTGCAGTACTACAGCAATACTACCAAGGAACATGGCAACCACTCGGCTACTTCTCCAAAAAGTTCTCAGACGCGCAAACGAAATATTCAACATACGATCGTGAATTACTCGCTATATACATGGCAGTAAAACACTTTCGTAAAATTTTTGAAGGACGCGAGCTTATCATATTCACGGACCACAAGCCGCTAACATTCGCTATGAAAAAGTCGATATCGAATAATGAGACGCCACGCCGCACACGACAACTATTATTCATCAGCGAATTTACAACCGATATTCGCCACATAAGCGGGAAGAATAATATCGTCGCCGACGCACTCAGCCGTATCGAAACCATATCCTGTCCGTCAACAATTAATTACGAAGATATAGCAACCGCTCAAGAAAAAGATATCACCATTCAACAATTACTTCAACAGCAAAATCTATCATTCAAGAAAGTCAACATTCCGAATACCAACATTGAATTATATTGCGAAACATCAACATCATTCGTACGACCTTACATACCTACAGAATTTCGACAAGAAGTATTCAACGCCATTCATAATATCAGCCATCCCGGAACGCGAACTACGCGTAAACTGATAACAAGAAAATACTTTTGGCCGTCAATGAATACCGACATCGGTCAATGGACGAAGACATGTATTAAATGCCAAAAAAGCAAAATACAACGTCATACCTACAGCACGCTTCAGCCGTTCCCGCCTACAGAACGATTTGCACATATCCACGCAGATATCGTCGGACCGCTCCCGACTACAGCACAAGGTTATAGGTATTTAATAACCATCTGCGACCGGACAAGTCATTGGCCCGAAGCAATACCTACTATCGATATCTCTGCCGAAACAGTCGCCGATGTCATATACAACCATTGGATTTGTCGATTCGGATGTCCATCTACAATAACAACCGACCAAGGAAGGCAATTTGAGAGCAGTCTATTTACTAACCTGATGAAAATAATGGGAATAAATAGAATTCGCACTACGCCCTATCATCCGCAAAGCAACGGAAAAATCGAACGATGGCATCGAACTCTCAAAGCTGCGTTACGCGCGAAACTCATAAATTCCAATAGTTCATGGATCAACGAACTTCCGACCATCCTACTAGGTTTGAGAGCTGCATTACGCACTGACACCTCTACCAGTCCTGCAGAACTCACGTATGGCTTCAACCTACGATTACCAGGAGATTTTTTCGTACCAACTACATCCACTGCGCCTATGGATCATACTTACGTCGAAAAACTCCGAGCAAACATCGCACAAAACAAGCCACGCCTTATCAACTCACATCGCAACAACAGGCAAATATTCGTACATCAAGACCTACGGACATGCACCCATGTATTTGTACGAGTAGACGCAGTACGCACTCCACTTCAAACACCATACGAAGGTCCTTTCAAAGTTGTGAACCGAACGGATAAAGTTTTCACAATTCAGTTACCAGGACGACAATCAAATATATCTATCGACCGATTGAAACCTGCCTACGTTCTAGAAGACACCGAGAACATTTCGCAGTCACCTCAAAACCAGATGTCCCAGACGAGAAACAATGATTCAACTTCAAGTACTCAGTTACCAAATACGACGAACAGCCCGACGTCACAACCTAAAGCTACGCACACACGAAGCGGCCGTTCCGTCAAGCTGCCAGTACGCTTCGCTTGAAGGGGGCCTATGTAGCAGTACTTACCTACACCATCGTCAACTACTTTACAACGCAAAAGAAAATGTTTCCCGTGAAAATTAGAAAAGTGAAACTTTTCATACAAAATAAATATTAAATTTATTCAACATCGCCCAGTAGACTGCGTCGCAGCGTGACGTCACTCGGACATCGAGGTCCGAGTGCGCCGCAATTTTCTTCTGATTGGTCGAATATTTTACGTGTATTATTTTATACTATTTTCTCATTGGTTGTTCCTTATCTAAACTTTTGTATAAATAGGCATACATTTTGTAAATAAAATCATTCTACTTGCAACCTTCTGAAGAGTCTCATTACTATCTCCAACCTCAGTAAAAACGTCGGCTAAACTACGCTAAAACGGCAAAAAGTGTCGTTACCACTTTTCGTTACGGCAAAAAGTGTCGTTACCACTTTTCGTTACGGCAAAAAGTGTCGTTACCAAATTTTCCGCCTAGCCCCCTTTCGCAACGCGCAATAAGGAACTTCGTTCCAATATAATATACTAACATCGATTAATAAACCACATACAATCAATACTCTAAAATTTTAATCTGGGGGCAGCTCTGTTTCGTTTCGGGAGATCCGAACGCGAGCGCAGACTCAGTAGCCGATGTGATACGACAGGGCATCATGGTCATGGTCAACGACATGGTCACCCGCGTGCACGCTTATATAGGTCTATTCACTTCAGGGCTTAATACAAAGCTCAACGCTGCCTGCTGGTCAGCAATGAAGCAAATGACTAAAAGGAAGGCAATTTAAAGTTCATCGGCAGAACTGGCTAGCGAATGGACGATTACCCCTCTGGTAGTCGAGAATTCTGGTCGCTATCTCAAGCTGCTGTGGGTAACTTCGGTCGGTCGGTCGATTTACGCAGTTGTGGAAGAGACGCTTCCACAACTGCGTAAATCGAACGACTCCGTGGTCCATACGGCAAAGGGGAAAGCCGAACTTCTTGGCATCCTTTTTGCCGCCAACTCAACTCTTGATGATAGAGGGATTGCCTCCGCCTAAAAACCTGTGAGAGCTTGATACCAAGAAGTTGAGAGGACCAGACGGTATTCAAGCAGTGGTGTTAAAGATGTGTGCTCCCGAGTTGATTCCAGCCCCGGATCTAGGGGGGGAGGGGCAAACCGGGGCACCCACCCCGGGTGGCAATTCAAGGCGCCAAAATCATAATATATGTAGTATGATTAAAAATAAAAAAACTTGCTGCACAAAGTGCCTAGTATACGGAAGCCTAGTTGGGAGCATAAATAAATTTGTTAAAGAAAATAGTTCTTACCGTCCCATGCACGAAAAATGCCAACTATTATTTATTTGTGAGTTTTTTTTATCTTATCTCTATCACTATCAAGTTTCTGCCCCGGTTCGAAAAAATCATGGATCCGGGGCTGGTTGACTCCCCGTCCTAACGTGCTTATTCTCGCTATCTTATGCCACATGATACGTCTTCGTGGAAGATTACCCTTTTTCATCCCATCCACATAATGGGCGTTCTCAGTGACCTGGCTAACTACAGGCCTATAGCGATAATCCTATAGCCTCCCTGCTTGCAACGGTAATGGAGCGCGAGATTAACATGCAGCTCCTGGGATATCTGGAAGATCATCAGCTGATCTGTGATCGACAATGCAGTTTTTGCGACGGTCGTTCAGCTGGTGATCATCAAATTTATCTTACGCACCTATAGGCACCGTCAGGCCCTTGATCGCAACGGGGAAGCACTGGCAGTCAGCCTAGATTTCGCTAAGGCCTGTGACCAGGACTGGCGCAGGGGGATCTCACGAAGTTAACATCTTACGGTCGCTGTGAGAGGTTATGCAGTTGGGTAGCTTTCTATCTGAGCGACATATCAAGGATGTAGTAGATGGTTGTTGCTCAGATATGAAACCTATAAAATGCTGGTGTTCCCCAAGGGTCTGTGGTATCTCCTATGCTGTTCATTCTGCATATCAATGACATGGCATAACTGGCAACTGTTTCTATGCAGATGACAGCACAGGGGATGCCTACTACACAGCCCCCCTTAATTCCTCTCAGTTGCAAAACTTGCAAGTGGCGGATAGCAGGCTTAAACTTGTGTCTGAAGTCGAGAACTCTCTGGAGCAAGTCTTGGAATAGGGTTGACTTAATTTAGTCGAGTTCAACCCCACGAAGACACAAGTTGGCGCGTTTACCACTAATAAAACCCCATTTTTCATAGTGCCTAAATTTCAGGGTACCGCGCTTACCGTCACTAAAAGTATTGTAAGAGTAAGATTCTGGGAGGTGACATCTCGAGTGTTGTGTAATATCAGCGTCATTTGGAAGCCAAGGCTATGTTGGCCTCCAAAAAGCTTGATGTTCTAAACCGGGCTAAGTAGTAGGTACTTCACTGCGAGCGAGGCACCTACTCATGCTTTACAAAGCTCATGACCGAATTGAAGTTTCATCCACCTCGATGAGACTCGTGGAGAACTTCTACGGTCCGATTCTCCCGATCATTTTTACCACGCACGTGCTAACTGTAGAATGAGCTGTGCTACGTGTAGAATGAGCTTCCTCCTGAGGTATTCTCGGAGCGCTGTGTCATGCAGTTGCCGCCGGCATGGCCGCGCAGCACTCAGTTCCGGAGAGCATCATGAGTCGTGTAGAACGTGATTTTTGTGTACATTAAATATTTAAATAACTGATTAATTCGTCGAGTTTCCAGATTTACCATCATGGCCTCTTAAAGATAAATTGCATGATGCTAAAGTAATTTTATTAATGCATTAATACGATGAAAGATGGTCCAGAAAGTAATTTTATTGTTGATTTCACTTTTCAATGAAGCATCGATGCTTTCCGGAACATATTTTGAATCATAATAATTAATTTCCGGATCATTTCACGATTTTTTTCTAAGGCGAATTGGGGGCCCCCTCAGCCCCGGGGCCCCGTATAATTGATACGGCTGATACGGCGGTAGCTACGCCCCTGCTACTAGTGTCAAATGTCACCTGAAAACCTGTGAAAAGATTTTACGCGCCACCGCAGTGCATTTCATCCGTGACCACGATCATAGAGTAACTTGACCACGATCCATGCAACTGAGTCGAAATATCGGTGTAGGTACAGAATAAACATCGTGAGTACTCGTATTGTAGTAAAATGTGTTCAGTCCACGATGAGATCTTAAATTTAGATAATATTCTTATTATGTGATTATGATGTAGAAGAAAAGTAGTTTGAGGAAGGAAAAACGTAGGTGATCGTCTGATCGTGACCGCAGAGCAAAACCACATTGTTTGTACACGAGCCAGTTCGTTCTATTGGGTAACTGACGGATACAAGTTTAACCGCGATGAAATCAGCGTTCCCTGCGCTCTGCTCATAGTGCTCATCTCTAGACTAGTGACGTGCGGTAACCGCGGTGGCCGCTGCCTCGCTGCAGCGCTGGGAGTCAGTTGCCACCATGGACATATAACTCGTAACTGGATACATAACTTCGTAGTGGTACCTGAAGATCGTTGACGTAATAACGGAATGACCATTTTTGTATTGTGTTCATGTTAACTGTAGTCCCAAGATATATCATTGTATTATGTTCATGTTATCTATATTCCAAAGACATATCATTCGATTGTGATTTTTTATTAACGGTATAAAAGCATCTAACAATAAGATGAAAAATATATATTACGAGTAACCGCCCTCGTGTTGCTTCGGTTTTCTTACTTTTTTTAGTTTACGTCGTGTTTGGCCACCTTCGGGTATTGAACTATTAGTGTACATATTACCTACTTACTTCAATGCCTTCTGGCTTCATCATCAGACCAGCTTTGTGATATTATTGCATTGCATTTACCATCCAATTTACATTTGTGTATTGGTATAAAATTTCAATCGAACACCTGGGCACCTTAATGGTAAATCAAAATAAATGCTTTTAATAATAATTATTGAAAGAAGGGAATTTCTAGACACAGTTGTTGGTTCTGTGAATTTGTATTGCGTGACGAATATACGCGGAAATTATACTAGTATATGGAAATTATATAGTATCAGTCAGATGACACGCTCTGTGCCGGCCGGAAATCTTTTTAGAGTCTTAGTAGAGGACTTCCTGAGCGACCAGTCTTTCCGGGTTGTAGTCGATGGTAGTTCATCAGAAACGATGGCTACAAATGCTGGAGTTCCTCAGGGGTCCGTTCTCTCCACCACTCCATTCTTGCTACACATCAATGACCTGCTCATGCCCGGTATCTATGGGTAAGCAGATGATAGCACATAGGTAGAAAGATACCTACAGAGTTCTAGGGCCAGTAGGCACGAAATTCAGTCGGAAAGAAAGGATATGGTGGAACGTGTGAATCTCACACTGCGGGCTGTGGCCGAGTGAGGCGAAGCCAATCTTGCACAAAACTGCAATATCTCATAAAGTAAACGTAATAGGGATGTTGACACTATCAGTAAATTAAAATAAATTTATGTTTAAAGTATCAAGGAAAACATTTAAACACCTAAAATATTATTCTTTTGTCGAAATCAATCAATATAAATTAAATATAATTATTTTAAAATGTTAAAAATAGTACCTACTCACTGTCACGTGACCTCAAACGCCGTTTTGAGCTTATGACGTCATTGTTCCTATTTTATATGAAAGTGCAACTAACTTCAGTCGACAGATAGTATTGAATATCGGCTAGTGACGTCACGTGACGTTTTTGGCGGTAAAGAAAATGATTTTTAATTTTCAATTTATTTTATAAATTGAAGATTATTATTTTATAATATTTTTTTCGTGAATCTTAAGGTTCTACCTATAAAATTATGAAATTGAATCCTAAAATTAGTCAACATCCCTATTAGTTAAAATGAAATAACATAATTATGCCTTTTTAGATAATAAATTAGTGAAAGATAAGAAGTGAAAATTTCAACAATCTTGGTTTAAAAATAACAAAATGGGAGCATTTTTTCCTCTTATCCCCTCTCCTGAGAAGTTGCTGTTTTGTATATAACTTTTTACTTTACACCCGTCTAACACTTAACTTTACATTTAACGTCATGATAAGTCCTCACGAGTCAGTCAGTAGATAATTCATCAATTATGAGGGTACTTAATATGCGCCATAATTAGTAATCATTTATCTCCTATTTATTGTCCTTTGAAATAGATAGATTTAGCCAGCAGCTATGATTATTGCAAATAGGCACATCGTAAACATAGGGTTTAATTAGCGGAGCATTGACATATTGCGGAAGGAATGGTGTGCGATGACGTCATAACGTCATGACGCCATGTCCCACGGCGCAGGACCGGTTATGGTGATTGAGGCGGTTCCATCACTTGTCCAAACTGCCGTAAAGACCCGATGTGCTTAATTTTGCTACATTCGAGGTCAGACAGCCAGACATAAAAAACTCAAAGCAATTAAAATTAGGCATCTATGAAATTGAATGATTTAATCGAATAAAAAAAATCGCTATAAACGTGTGTGTTTCGAAGCTAATCAGCCTTTTTTAGGGTTCCGAAGAAAAATTGGAACCCAGCCCTTATTATTTATTTAAATTTTGAAAATGTCAGTCCTGTTCCACATTACAAGTCTTGTACGCCACCTGAAGATGACGCGTAAAAAAGTAAAATTTTATGTTTTTCAGCAGCTAATTATACTAGCAACGTTTGGTAATACAGGGTTAATAAAGGGAGCGTGGGTGGGGGAAGTGTTTTTGATGTGTTAAATTAGATAACAAGCGGTGCTTGCCTACATGCAATATTTGACAAAAAATAACTTTTTTGCAAAACTTTGGGGTTAGTGCGCCACCTCAAGATAATTTTAGAATTTGATAGTATTTTGTGTACCTTACAATGTATCGCCAAGGCAAGGCATCGATTCGTAATAAAGGGAATTCTAAATTCGAATTTTTTTCACTCCATCCTACTGCCTATATGACCTCGTTGCCTGAAAATAAAGATATTATTGTTTATATGTAAACTTCTTTTATTTGGTGGCTCAAGTGTGACTTGATAATTACATAGATGATGATGTATATTTTAATCGCTTCTAGGTATTTTACTAATAACAGAAAACTAATCTTGTGATACTAATGGAATAATTAATTAATTAGGAAATGCATTTGTATTTCACATAAACCTATTAATCATTTCACTTAATAGTAGCACTGAGGTAGGTACATAACCTTGATTTTGAGGATAATTCTTTAGTTTGATTTTAAAGACGACGAAGTTAATTGCACTAGATTTTAAAACCTGCGTTGTTAAGAAGATATCAATAATTTCAAATGTTATTTCAATGCACCTAGCAAATTAGTGATTTTACTCTGCGATTTATTTCACTGGAAACAAATTAAATATATTATTAAATATGAAAATCATATTATTATTATTTTAGTTATTGGGTTAGTCACATAATGTTTAACTCATTTTCATTAAAAAAAAATTTTTTTCTTAGAAACTACTCTATATTCCATTACTCCACTGCTTCCAATCAATCGTGCAGCAAGAGAATAATAAAATGTGATACGTTCAATTACACGTTTTTCTTGCATTTTTACTTTTAAATTTAGTTTTAAAATAAATTAAAACACTCAAATTCACTGCTAAAAAGTGATACGAAAGTTTTCTCACACAACTATTCTCCGTGAATAAAATATTCGTAAGATGACGATAGCCAGCTATCGTCCGTATGTCAAAAAAATATTCGTGCTACCGATTTCTATACAAAATTCTTACGTAGCGTTAACGCGGCGATACGCAAGTTTTGACGAAAGTATTCCGTGCTGCCCATTTTAGTACCATTTACGCACGATAGAGGCGCTTTTGCAAAATGCCATACAAATTACTTACTAATGCCATTTCGTTTTACTAGCATTTTACGTTGTTACATATAAACCATTGCAACACTTGGGAAACAGTATTATTTACAACGTCTAAACTTTGTTTTCTCCTATCACCTTTAAAGAGTAATGAGGTATCATCAGCAAACAATACAGTTTTACACCTTGCGAAATAAGGAAGATCGTTGATATACATACATATATTAAAAATAACAGTGGTCCTAATATTGATTCTTGGGGCACTCCCATGGTAATGTGTGCTCCTGGGGACTCCTTGCCATTAATAACCATTTTTTGGATACGCTCGGATAGGTAATATTTTTAACCGACTTCAAAAAAAGGAGGAGGTTCTCAATTCGACTGTATTTTTTTTTTTTTTATGTTTGTTACCTCAGAACTTTGGACTGGGCGAACCGATTTTGATGATTCTTTTTTTAATCGAAAGCTGATGGCTGTCATGTGGTCGCACATAAATTTTATTGAGATCTGACAATGGCATCCATGAGAAAACTACATAAGTCGTAAATTTGTGTTAAGATGTGCGCGACAAATTGACGAATAACTCAATATCACGTCAACCGATTTCGATGATTCTTTTTTTAATAGAAAGCTGGTGCTTGTCATGTGGTCCCACACAAATTTGAACGAGATCTGATAAGTAGTTTTTGAGAATTTGAAGTCGGTTATTTTTTGTTAGTAAAATTTAGATTATATAAGGCCAACTGATTGTGTTGAGACTAGGCTTGCAACGAATAGTATATTCGGCAGTATACCGAATACCGAATATTCGGCGAGCCCCCTGACCGAATAGCCGAATATTCGGCAAAAGTATTCGGCAGGATTTTAGCGCTAAAACTTGTACAGACGTGATTGTTTCGCGCTCGTTTGTTCTAATGTACCTACTAGAGATGCGCCGAGAACTCGTTTATTACTCAGTACTCGGCGTATTCGGTCTTTTATTTAGTACTCGTACTCGGCCAAATTACTCGTAAAAGTAAAACCGAATAATACTCGGTATTCGGTTACTCGGTAAATCTAGTACTCAGCCCATCTCTAGTACCTACTCACCGCCCGCACGCCCGCAGTTGCTCTGCGCGGTATAAAATGCAGTTTCAACAGAAATGGATCTTTTTATATTAGTTTATATTAGTAATATATCAAGTCATGACAATCCGTATACTTGGTGGCAAGCAAGGTTTAAATTTCCGTTTTTGATCAATATTGCAGCAAAATATTTGTCAGCGCCAGGAAGTAGTGTTTATTCAGAGTGCCTTTTCTCTGAAGCTGGGATGGTCTACGAGAAAAAAAGAAGTAAACTACTTCCTAAAAATGCAGAAAAATTAGTCTTTCTGCACCATAACTTTCCCTTACTATCAAATGCATAGAAAAATTCTTAACTTTTCTAATATAGAAAAAAGATTAAGTAACTGTTTTATGCACCAATGACTACTTAAATGATTATGAAAGAAACGAAAAACTACCCTTCTACGACAATAATTCAAATACTTAGAATCCTTAACTTTTCTAATACAGAAGATGATTATGTACCTGTGTCATATACCAATGACTACTTAAATCATAAGAGAAATGAAAAAATTAATATATACGTAATGAATCGATTTTTTTTTTCATTTTACCAATTATCTCCCTATTACAAAATATATTACTGAAATATTCGGTATTCGGCCGAATAATATTTGCATATTCGGTATTCGGCCGAATATAATAAAAGCAGCCGAATAGGCCGAATACCGAATAGTAACCGAATATTCGTTGCAAGTCTAGTTGAGACACCATAATGCCTAAGTTTATTTATCAATATATTATGATCAACGCAACCCAAAGCTTTTGAGAAATCACAGAAAATATATACCAATGGCATCCTGTTTACACTCCCACGCATCAATTTTGATAATTCTTTTTTTAATCGAAAGCTGGTGCCTGTCATGTGGTCCCATATAAATTTTATTGAAATCTGACAATGGCATCCATGTGAAAACCATATAAGTCTTAAATTTGTATTAAGTACGCGACAAATGGACGAATAAAATTTGCTTAAGAAGCGCTATGCCTGCATCAGTGGTATTTTTTCCTCTCGAAAAACCGTACTGATTAACATGAAATAACTTGTAAGGAAAATGAGACAGTAGCTGGTTATAAATAATTATAATTTTTTCAAAGTTTTTACTAATGGCTGGTAACATTGAAATGGGTCTGAAATTTGTGGGGTCACTTTTATCTCCAGAGGGATTATTTTACGGGCGTTTCTCGATGGTCATACTATCATGTCATAACCACGTTTCATTAGATTGGGAAAGCTATCATCGATAATGACGATGTCAGATCCACTGTAGTACTTATTTGGTATAAATTACATAAAATTGCTTTCTCTCTGTTTATTATTTTATTACCATGTTTTTTTAATAAGATTACGCAATCGTATACCTAGGCTTTCTAGTCTAGTGCTATCTCCGAAAGATTTATATCTATTGTAGGAAATAATGGAACGCAATCAGAGATAACATACGATTGTGGCCATTTTGACGACCCACCAAGGGTCCTGGGTTCGATTCCCAGCGAGGCGGAAATTTGAATGATGAGTTTGAATTTCTGTTCTCGGTCTGGGTGTGAATGTCCTTGTCTAGTATGTTGTCCATGGCACCCACGACACAGGAAATCCTAGTGTGGGGCTATGAGTGTGAAGCGTTATTTATTTATTTATTTTGTTGCCACTTGCCACTAAGCATGGCGGCCATGAAGACATCAAGAAGGGCAGCTGTGTGCTGTGCTGCGCACTCCTTGACGTTGTAGTTTGCACTACCTATTACTTATAGTAGGTTTTGAATGTAAATGGGTAGGTAGGTACATTATAAAAGACAAGAAACTAATTAAATATCCTTCGCTTTAACCTTACAAATCTATATCTGCGAGAATTTCAAGGTTGATCACCGAGTAGAATTACGTTACTATGTTAATTCTAGAAGAAACCTAGAACCGTCAGTTAAAATTAAATTAAGTAAAAAATGAGTTAAGAACACTTGGCTTTGTCACGTTTGTGATTGCTTTTTGTTACAGATTTTAGATTGTATCTTGACCAAACACTGTTCTGAATACGGATTGTACGAAACGTAAATAATTTAGTTCCTATCATATGGTACCTACGGCTACGTGGCTGTGGAGTAAAATAAAAAGTCGCCAGCGAACTTGTTCGAACATCGAGTTCTAGATCACTTGTTTGTACGAGCATCTTCTCAAATCTATAATAATAATATTTAATGCTATGATATGACGCTTATGGCATTTGCCTACGTGGTAGACGTAAATAACATATAAATAAAAAGATATTTTTTGAACTGAATAGGTATAAAACAAAACTTTCTGATAAGTAGAGTATTAAGTAAAAGCCAAAGGAAATGAATGACGTGAATGACCAACGCACGGGTAGTTATGTACACCGTAGGAAACCGTAATTACTGGATCGACTCATAATAGTTATAATTACATATTTTCAAATGGAAGTCGTTAATGTTTATCAGTTTTAAGAAATGGCTGTTGCAAAAGGTTGAGTAATTCGTATGAAAATTAATGTAAAATGTAACCTGTAAAATGGGACACTTTTCAAGGGGGGAGGGGGGGATGCGGATGGGGGAGGCAATTGGAGACTTGTTAATGTACCTGCTCACATAAAGGTACAACATAGCAGCAGTTTCACAAAATTATAAATAATGCCGCCAAAATGTAGAATGAATGGACTACCTAGTATATTTGGGTACTTCAACGAATTCCATCGTGAACTTTGACGTGTATCAAATACGGTGGTTGCACGTACATAATGCACGTGGCGGCATCAGTTAGACACGCGGGCCGCCCGGGCCGGTGCAGCGCCTCACGCTACACACTGTCGTGTCGGTAATCGTTCTCCATCTACACTGTCTACAGTCATCGTATATAATGCGAGCACTTATACAGCGCATCGCATCGCATCGCATGACTGGCTGACAAATAGAATTACTGTCTTGAGATCAGTCATCAGGCCCAGGGTTCACCCTAGCGCAATCCTAGGAGAATGCAGAATGTCGCTGGTTTACATTTATTTTTGTATGTAGATTGTAGGTATATAGCCGACAAACGATTAGACCAAAGTGTGGCACAGACGCTCATGGATGTCAACACTAAAGACGTCATCATGAAGACGGGAAGCCGCGGCGGGAGTTCGACCAGTCGTTGGCGGATGGCTCAAGCATCTGGTAGCTAGCCAGGCAGGCTCTGAGGATAATAGAACCAGGAATAATAATGCTAACAATTGATAATAATAAGCCCACAGGGTAGCTTGTGGCGTGCCGTTGTTGGAGTGAGTACTTACTAACCATGAAACGAACGCTCTACCGTGTCGTTCAGAGAGAATCTCAAGAAAGCCATCTACAAATAGATAAAATCATTATCAAAATAATTACACTGATTGAAGTGTAGAATGCCCCCGACCGCCCGCCGACCTGACGCAACCTCCGACAACAACGGAGTGCTCGCACTGCTCGGCCGCCGTCGCCGCGGAATAGTGCCCCTTGTGCTTGATGATGACGACCGTCATTAGCTACCAGCGATACTGGCGATACCGGAACAGTACCTTCCTTGTTCAGGACATACGTATATCCGAGACAAAGCGTTCACTCTAATGCATATTAATTGCTTTTGAGCATGGAACCTACGGCCAAGTTAGTGAGAATATCTCTCAATACGAAGCCTCAGGAAATTGATCGAATGGAGCAAGTGAGATTATCGTTTGACAAAATTTTCTTCGTCTTTATAATTACAATCAAAGATATCGTTGCACAACTGCCACGTGATGTTTTAGAAGATGTAATATCTTCTTCGGCGCGCACGCAGCCCGCGGCGCTTCCTGCACTCGTGACTCGCAAGTCGCGCAACTCGTGTTATGATGTCTCTTATGATGAGATCTTCGCCTAGATGAAACTCCGTTTACTTGTAACTTCTTTAATCGATGTTGTAGCACTTGTAGCGAACGATGTATCACTTGAAGTGGACGTATAGGCACGTCATACCGGTCATACGCACGATACCTATCGTCAATTTATCGCTTGCTTGCAGCTTGCTTGCATATTGTAAAATTACGAAATCTGTCCACGGAGCGGCATCGCTTGACGTTGTGGACAGTAGGCCTAACATTGCAAAATCAGACTATCTTTGCCTCTCTCAGGGTCTCAGGGTCATTGTCTCTTGACGGTATCTATTGGGGGTAATCTGTGGTTGGAGCTGACATACTCCTTTTTAGTTAACTTGGGGTGATATCGTACATACATACATACATACATATACTAGGTAGTTCATAGTGTATTTCACGAATCAATGACTTCAGCGTTAACTTGTTTAACCATGCAAATGTCTCAAACTCTGCAGACTTGCCTACATAAATACAATACATCTACTTACTAAAGATTGTCTTGTATCAATTTATTATTATCTAACATTTTCCTTATACCTCCTACTGTTGAAATATTTAGGCGTATCAAGTATCAAGTAGTAGCGGCCGACCGGCCGCCCGGCCGCGGTCTCGACTCTCGGGCTTGCGAACTAACGGGTGCCAACTCACTTACTTTTTATTGCTACAACCTGATGTCGGGGAATTACAATACATTTGAGGAAAACTAGCTATGTATGTTAATTGAAATACTATGTTAAAATTTATCTGTGCAATGTGCTCATTAGTGGATTAGTTACATACTTCAAATCACACACAAGGACCACAACATGTGGTTTGTGCTTCAGATAAAGGAGTTGAATGTTTAATGTTATTAGACCTAGGTTGTTACATCCTACAAGGGATTTTCGTGGCCTCCTAAATAAAATCTATGTTGACATTAGATTTTCCATCTTATATAAGAAGGATGTAAGAATTTGGATGAAGTGTATGTTGTTAGCATCAGGCCGGGAAATAAAACAGTGAACTCTTCAATCTTTACATTTGTATTTATAAGTATAATTCCAGTTAATTACATAATTTATATCCAAAAGTTTACAACCATTTTTACTGTTCCATCGACATTGAACGACAGACAATATGTCAAAAATAAAAATATCTGCGGCGTCAAACCAAAAGATTAACTACCAGCATCTCATCTATCTAAAACAGTTTATATAACATAATAAAAATACTCGTCAAACATACAAGAGCTAACAGTCGGCCTTTCCTGACATTTTCACGTCCCGTGAAAGTTAATTACAGTCAATAAATTGTTTAATTAATTACCAGTCAATTGTATTGTAAGCTTAACAGAACTGTAACACGAATTATAAATTTAACCTTATATGTTTACTAATCCATATCATATACTTATTATCTCTTAAATTGAAAATATTACATAAAATTATTCATTATTAATTGAGCAACATTGTATATCAAAACTGTGGTCTCATTCTATTGATCTAATTCTTTGACTTTGATTTCTAATTGTACACAATAAGTAAATTTTACATTCGTATGGACTGAAATATTATACTATATTATTGATATTCACAACTGATCTAATATACTGAAGAACTTTCATATGATTATTGTGGCCTCTTCAATCCACAGCTAATCATATCAAAATTTTGAAACCTTAATATGATCATTGTGGCCTCTTCAATCCACAGCTAATCATATCAAAGTTTTGAAAAACTTTATCATGATCATTGTGGCCTCTTCAATCCACAGCTGATCGACTTTACTGAAAAACTTTATTGTGGTCATTGTGGCCTCTACAATCCACAGCTGACTGACTTTTAACTTCATTATGATCATTGTGGCCTCTTCAATCCACAGCTGATCGACTTTTAACTTCAATATGATCATTGTGGCCTCTTCAATCCACAGCTGATCGACTTTTAACTTCATTATGATCATTGTGGCCTCTGCAATCCACAGCTGATCGACTTTTAACTTCATTATGATCATTGTGGTCTCTACAATCCACAGCTGACCTGTTAGCATCAGGCCGGGAAATAAAACAGTGAACTCTTCAATCTTTACATTTGTATTTATAAGTATAATTCCAGTTAATTACATAATTTATATCCAAAAGTTTACAACCATTTTTACTGTTCCATCGACATTGAACGACAGACAATATGTCAAAAATAAAAATATCTGCGGCGTCAAACCAAAAGATTAACTACCAGCATCTCATCTATCTAAAACAGTTTATATAACATAATAAAAATACTCGTCAAACATACAAGAGCTAACAATGTGAAACTCTTAGAAAAATAATTGTATTGGTCTAAGGTGAAACCACAGTCACGATATCTCCTTATACTGTGGTGAAACTCGCGTAGTCCGCCGCTGCAACCAATTCTGTGCTGTGGAGTTTCTTTACGGCTTTTGTTCTCCTCCATGACCAAGCAGCTTTCCGAAAAGCTGGTCGATTAAAAAAATTACGTGCATAAGTCATAAGTGTATCAATGACACCTATATGAGTAAATGAATTTGAATTTTGAACACTGACCACGCTGACCACGCTGACCGGCGACCATTCACAATCAATCAGGTGTGTTAGCTACAGCAATACGGTCTTATAGATCAGATATTTACATAGGTTTGGACATGAACCCTGCTAACTAACTACTAACTACTGTACAGTTCTATTCAGCTTGTTAATTACGCATAACAATCAATGCAAATAGTAATTCGTAATTGTAGTTTAATAATCTTAAAAATAATAATCATTCATATGTAATTTATAGCTTACATTTTATCACCTAGGTACTCTATGTCGTATTATTTGCAGAAACAATGTTATGTAACGTTTATGCATATTGCATAATATGATTTATGTCGTACGGATAAATAATAAGTAGATACATACGGTTCACAACTTTTAATATTATGTTGTTAGTATAGGTATTGACGACCCTGTAGCCTAGTTGGTAGCAATAGCAACCCTGCCTGCAAAGCGAGGGATCCCGGGTTCGATTCCCGGCCGGGGCAGATGTTTATGTGACAGATAAATATTTGTACTCGGGTGCAGGGTGTTATTGTGATGTGTTATATGTGTCGTCCATGCAACCCGTGACACAGGTAAAAACCTATACTGCGGGGGTATGAGTGTGTAAGTGTGTGCGTTTATAATTATTATTGTGTACTTATTTTGAAATTACTAACATAGCAAAGTGTCTTTTTACTACTTACCATATTAAAGGAAAACTTCGCAATTGGTTCGTAATTTATTGAATATTGATTATTTAACGACTTTAACGGAATGAGAAGCCGACCGTCGCGTGGTAGGTACGAGTTTCGTACGACCGCGGATAATTTTATTACGGTCGACCGTAATAAAATTATCGTACCTATATAATATGCGTATAGTATCGGTGATGATACTTTTTTGATTGAGGTCGTTTGGCATTGGGCTGTGGCGTGTATGTGCATGTGGCACCATTGTTGGCCATGTTCAGGATCAGAAGATTTTATTGACAAAAGTGGGTAGGTAGGTACTCCACTACTCCCCTGTGCCGCAGCCAGTAACGGTCACCATGTATATGTTACCGGATATCTGTATAATGCAGGTATTCAGCACAATCCCTAGGTAATGTGTATAATACCTGGGTCGTTTTGGCAATGTATTAAATGATATTAATATTATTCACCATTCATACTTTACCTAGGTAATGTATATGTTTCCCATCTACTGTACAAAATACCTGCAGGTCCACCGGCAATGAATAAAATTAATAGATTTGGGCTGCGAATATGCAGTCTAATGGCCCCTACACACTATGCCGCCATCATCCCGCGCGGTATGAAGCCATGGCGACATATTTTGCGGATATCTTGCTGGCGGCATGTGCCGCAGAAATCGGCTCAATGCCGGATAGCAACATCAGTCTTGTAGAACACATGGTGATGATGATACATGTGCATGTTATGTTTGTTTAACTCACTATAGTATAATAAAATGAATATTTTTCAAAGTTTCGATTAGGGAACAATAAATTGATAAAACTGAAAGGGATTGTTTTCTGTACATATAATATTATTTGTAAATTTCGAATAGGGGGCACTTAAACAACCAGTTAGAACTCAAAAATATTTTTTTTAATTATTATTTGTAACTATGTCTGTTTGTCTGTCCGGGCATCGATGTAGGTAATTGGGTAGGTATATTAATTACATCATATCATATTATATTATATTACAAAACTTTATATCCCGAGAAATATAAAGGCCCTTGGAAACATTTCAATTACCAGCAATGCTTCTTTTTGGTTATTGAATGACATTTAATATTCCTTTTTCGTGCCAGGAACGAACTGATATTAGGCTTGTGGCTTTTTTATGCGGCAAAGCCGACGGCATAGTGTGTAAGAGCCATAAGATTCACTCTTTTCTTGAAGACTAGATGAGTACTTAAATGACAAAGACGCATGGAAATGACCAACTCTACAACCAGTTCCGTTCAAGTTAATAATATTTTTTTGTAATAAAATATATACCAATGTATTTTTATTTTTAAAAGATTTGCTAAGGAGTTTCTCGACGGCCTCCATCCTCCTCCACGACAAAACATCTTTCCGAAAACCTGGTAGATTAAAAAATGTGCCAGTGATACCTATATGAAAAAAATATTTTGAATTTTGACTCTCTCCACGTTATTGGCGGGCGGGTGTAGTGTTTGCGCAACTTTGCAAGAATTCCATGTATCGTTGCAGCAGCTTTAGCCTTTGGTTCAATGCACCGCCAAAAGTTGGGGTTTTTACCTTAACTCATAACAACTGAAGGCGATCGGTATATTCTTAATGTACGTTATGAAAAGTAGGGCTCGGGTGAGCGGGCTCCTGGTACGTGCGGTAAATATACCTACACGTATCTTAGTCTTAGAATTCTACAAGATTGGCCGTGCCCGTGCCCCACTCGGAAACAGCCCAAATTGTGAGATTTATACGTTCCACCACCACTCTGCTATCGTCTGCGTACCTATAGATAACAGGCATGAGCAGGTCATTACTATGTATCAAGAAGAAATCACAAACCTAGCCGATAAGGCCAGAGGATATGTCGGAGCTGGAAGCTTGCTTAAATGTAAGAATGTCAAAGTTTGGGTTTGGCAGCCAAAACCCTTTGTGGCAAGTAAACTTTTACTGCCTGCCCTCACGTCTCGCCCCTCTCCCACTTGCTTGTTTTTGTCTTTTACACACATTACCAACTACGCATGGAGTATTGTATAGAATCCCTGGGCGAAGTATGAAATAAATAATATTCAAAACGTTACCTGAACGTTTTAGATATTCTATACATTGCTAGGTATTGTATAGAATGCTGAATTATACAGATATCCGGTAACATATACACAAAAATGAATAAGATGACCATACGTCCCGCTTTAGGCGGGATTGTCCCGTCCCGCTGTACCCCGCGAGATAAATAAAGTCCCGCTTTGTCCCAATGATATTATAAAGTAAAAAAGAGGTAGTATGTCACTAGCGCCCCGACGACGATGAAGAGCGTAAGAAGTTAAGAACAGGTAATTGACCGTTCTGCTGGTAGTGGGTCTGTCAATACATTAACGGCCGGTCTCAATAATGTACTAACAGATGGAAGGCTGTGAATAGGGCTACCATTAGTATGTTATCTGTCATATTTGTCAATTTTTGCCTCAGAAAAATTGACAAATATGACAGATGACAGCCCTATCCACAGTCTTCCATCTGTTAGTACATTATTGGGACCGGCCGTAAGACGATACGCACGCTTTTGTTGTTGTCAGAAGTGCTTGACATTTGACATACAGCGTTAAAAATGTTAAAATGCCTTCGTGTACTATATCAATATGATTGGTGCACAAACAAAAGATAAACGTTTGTGTGTTGTACTTGTAGCATGGTTATAGCTCTTTTCGGAACAGATATTTTGGTTAATTTGTAAGGTATAACGTATCTTTATTTTAAAATATCATTGCTTTGTCCCGCTTTGGTATATATTTACTTACTTGTGGACATGAAATTCATTGAAATTAAAAATGAAATTAACTCGAAGACCTTTTTTTAGCTATAAATCCTACTGAATGTTTTATTGTATTTTATTTTATTGTATTGTACTTATTGTATTGTTGTTTATGTATTTATTGTTATTTTTATGCGGGAATGGTACTGGGGATATTTAAAGAAAAACGTACTCACACTACAAAGACGGTAACAAAGACGGTACGTATTTCAACATAGCGAGAGATGTTCGGCCACAGCCCCACAGGCTACAGGTGAACCGGTTTACACAATTGTTAAATTTTGTGTCAAGGCACTCAAGGCCGATAATTCAGCTTTATTTTAGCATTTATTTGGTACCAAGTTTTTTTGAGTATGGCATGTTACCTTATAAGCATAAATATATACATTACATTTTTTTATGTACGCAAGTCGTGGAGTTGATCTTGAAAATAATTCCAATTCAAATCTTTATAGCTAGCTCCACCTTCACACCTAACCTTGCTAAGCCGATTTTCCAGTGGTACGGGCTGCCTGCCTCCACTTGTTGATCTTCCCAGGGTGGTTACTGTGGTCAGTGCATTGAAGATTAATGTGTGACTACATGGCATGGCATGAGGGAGAACAACACTACACGTCGACTAGACTCCACGTGCATTTATTTGCCGTATCATGGGACCGCTACAGCTGTTACTGTTATTATCGTCAAACGAGGCGTGACAAATATACCAAATCAGCTCCCAGTATCAACTCGGAGTTGCAGTTTTAATTACCACTTCCACGTGTTATTGCTCATTATCCGCCGCGTAGCGCCGCCGCGCCGGCTGCAGGCGGTGGTCACTTCACTGGGACCGCCCCTCCCCGCAGCCCCCGCAGCCGCCGCTCCCCCTTTCGGCACTGTTAACATTGTTGCCTGTTGGCATTAGTTGGCACGTCCTATCCTAAACAAATATGTAGTTCACCCGTCCGTGTTATAATAGCTTCATATTGTGTTTTGTGGCTGGCTAGTGGCTACACCATACACGAGCGCATCATGACAGATCGCCTCAGCTCGGGGCTCAGGGTTTCTACTGTTTCTAGCGCAGGGTACGATCCTATGTCCTGCCATGGCCAGTCCTAGGGTGCAGCGAGAGGAGCGAGCGCTTTTCACGCCGATTTATGTATTACCTAACACGGTTCGCCAATGACGACTTATGAAAGAGCCTACTTTGTTATTTTTGTGAACCCTTGGCCTTCACTGGGACGAATTGTTATTTACTCAAACCACAAGGCCATCAGAGACTTACAGTTAGTAATAAAACTAATTGTTAGTCTCTGATGGCCTGTAATAGCTATTCTGTGATAATACAATACGATCTATAACAAAACATTTACATAAATAAACGGAGGTAGGTATTACCTACATTTTTGTTTGACCACTCAACATTTGTTTACTAATTTTTAAATGTCATTAGTACCTAATTAGTAGTCATGCGAATGTAACATTCGCAATTAATGCAAATGTGTTGAAAATGTGCAAAACAAAACTTGTTTTGTCTGCGGGCCGTCCGCGTCGTCACCGCGTCGTGTTGAGGCGTGGCACAGTGTCAAATTTTGGCTTAGTTGCGGTCATGTATAGTTTATGTGTTTAATTGATAGCTGTAACTATTTTAAAGAATTGACAAAGACACTGAAGCTTTTTTTAAAACTATTTTCTGAGTTTATGTGATTATCGAGAAAAACCCATAGAAATCATAGAAATGCAATATAATTTTTTTTGTACATTATTTGAGAATAAATAAAATATGTTCTCATAAAAGAAGTTAATATCTATAACCTAGCCAAAAACTACAAAAAAAACACGCTAAGTTATGGCACAATTAATGTTTTTACCAAAAATGAATTTTTTTTTTGTGGGACGGTTTCTTAATGGTCGCATTTTATTTTTGAATGGAAATAATCTACATGTAATAACGTATTTGTGTAAAAAATATTGGCCAATAAAAATAAAGGGGTGACAAGATATGAATTTTTGAAAGTTTTGTTAAGGGTTGTCACTTTTCTATGAAAATTTAATTACCATATTGATATTAATTTATTCTGTTCATCAATAACATCGTTATTTCGGTATATATTGTAATAATAATAGTAATATGTATAATAATAATATAATAATATTAAAGGTTGATTTTTTTAATCAAAATTTAATATAAAAAAGTCAATTTTTTTTGTTTTAAAAACAAAAACTTTGTCTTAAAATTTATGATACGCAATATAAGGTTGCGTCAAGTCTTTTCACACGAAAAGATCTTCGATGAAGAACATTGAGTGGTATTGGGAAGGGGTCCGCCCTCGTGAAGCTTACGCTAAAACCCAATATCAGTACTCAATGTCCGGAGAAACGGTGGTGAGGCGTCATGGAGCCGGCAAAGACCCATGGCGCTGCTTTGCCTCAGGAGATATTGACTCATTCTCCTGGGGATGTCATATCGGGCCTCGACCGAGTGACTTAATGTTAGAGGGGCATGAGTGTGCCAACCCTCATGTTGGTCAGCGAGTGGCAGAAATAATTAAATTGACTCATCTTGACTTGTTCAAGTTATTGGAAAACAGTGCTCATTTACGAGGACCGAAATAACGACCTCTGGACATTCCCGAAAACGAGAGAACAACAATAGTTTTAAATGCAACTTACCCTAAAGGTATTTGGTAGTTTTTAATCATTTATTTATAAAGTACCTTTTGCTTTTGACTTCGCCCTCGTGGAGTACAATAATTTGACCATTTTAGAAATTTTCACATTTGTGCTGTATCCTTCTCCACAACTCAAACTATTTCCATATCAAACTTCGTCTTAATCGATTCAGCGGTTATTGATGTCCCATATAAACTTCACCCCCCTTTTCACCCTCCTTAAAGGATGATTTCTGGGATAAAACTATCCCATAGGATAGTTTTATAAAAGACATATCTTTTCCCGGAACTCAAACTGTCTATATACCAAATTTCATCTAAATCGGTTTAGCGGTCTAAGCGTGAAGAGGTAAGACACACATTCGCATTTATAATATACCTAGGATAGCTGACCGACAGATGTTAAGATTTCTGAAATTATCCAAATTTCTGCGTATTTTTTTTATTTTTTCTTTCCGTAAAAAAAGATAAATGAAATTGCTCAAGTCGTTCTCATATTATGGCGTGACGTGACCAAGTGAAACGAAGTTTGTTTATATATACATAAATTTATTTTTATGATTACTTTTAGACAACCCTATTTCCATAGAAATTTCTAAAATACTTAGAAACGCTTTATCTCTCTACCCCTTTAATTGTAATTTTTAAATTTTTAGGACATTATAAAGAACAATATTGTGCATATTTATAATGAAGAATAAAATGCGACCGCAACAAGATTAAATTAAAAATCAATAAAAAGTGGAAATAAAAAAATCTTAAATATGTCTTATAATATTACAGCTACATTTCCGATTTTTTTAGTATGAATAGATAATACAATGTTACATTATTTAAGATACTAACAAAAACAAAAACAATTATATTTTAGGAATAAAAAAATAATTAAATTTTCCTTGAGGTCATTGACCTTTCACACAAAAAATTATTTCTCTTAAAGTATACAGAAATTTACTGTGGGAATTTTTATCAATTGTTTGCCACATTAATCTCTTTCGAAAAAACAGATAAACTATACATGACCGCAACTAAGCCAAAATTTGACACTGTGCGTGGGCGTCACGTGAGCAGCACAGCGGACAGCCCGCACAATTTAATTTGTAAGTTACGTGAACTTTAAAGTGTAGGTATGTGAGTATATGAAGCAAAAACTTTATCCTCAACTCAACCATCTCAACAACAGCTACAGTTACACGTGCCCGGGGAGTGCGCGCCGCGGGGTGTGGGCTGTGGCGGGGGCGCGGGGGGATGCGAGGGGACAGCTTGTCTGTGATTCGTTTTGTACTTTTTGTCGTGCGCACAGTAGTTAGGTAGTAAATGAAAATCTTTAAATTATCTATAATTATACTGTGTCTTTACAGTTTACACTGTGTTCGGTTCGACCCGCGGCCCGGTGAAATGCGACAGGCGGCCGCGGTGCGGTGGCAAGGAAAATGTAACGGAATCCAGGGCGCTCGGTGACGTCACCGTAAAGGGCTCACTACACTCGCGCGAGAATCTCGCGAGAAGGCGAGAAAAACACGAGAACATGAATGTGGAACCGATTCACATAATCTTCGCAGGTTCTCGCCGTGTTCTCGGTTTTTTCGCGCGAGAAACTGACGAGAACTTGTGTTGATAATTTTTTACTTAGTTACCTAGGCAACCGCACAGTCTTGCACACAGAGTACTTAATCACTACATTTTAAATTTGTATTTTTGTAATTGTGACTTGAATTGTGAATATAATGTTAATTAATAAGTAAAATTTATATAATATATTGAATGACATGTTTTAATTTAATTTAATCTATTGTAATTTATTTTTTGTGAAATTGTAATGATATGATCCTTAGATGGTTGAATTAAATGAATTATTATTATTATTATCGGTAGTGTATGAGATTGTTAACGATTTGCTTGATCGCAGACGAGATCGGCGATCGCAACAAAAATCCATGCAATTATGAATATCGCAACGATGAATCGACAGTGTGTGGACCTTTGCGATCACCGATGCGATTTTTGTCTCATTCTGGTGCCGGCCGCCGCACGCATCGCATGCCTTCAATGCCTTGGCTAGTGCGTTACGTAGTTACTACGTACCTACCTATCAACATTCGATGGACAAAACAAATAATTTTTTTTGCCGTATTGGGGCGGCTTTAGAATACTAACCACAAACCCACGCTGGATGGGTATCGTAAGAGGCGACTAAATCCGGCCCCCTGGTGGTAGGACCCTCGGAGGGATTATATTGGTAGTATTGATTTTAATTGTTAATTAATACCATTATTACTATTGTTATTTCTCCATGGGGTTCGCTTTTACTTTTACTTTTCGCTTTTACCTCTGGTGTTGCTGATGTTCATGGGCGACGATAGCCACTTACCATCAGGTAGATCGTCAGCTCGATTGCCGGCTGTTTCCAAAAAAAAACTTCGTGGACTTCTCGAGGAGTGATGCCGCGATGACCATTCAATATTTAAAAAAAAGAAAGAAAGAAAAAAAAAACGTAGTTACACGCTATATATTAGCTTTAAACGGTTAGACTTCTTCCAAACTTCGTAGACTTATCGAGGACCGATGATAATTCAATATTTAAAGAAAAAAGAAAGAAAGAAAGAAAAAGAATGCTCGGCTATGTTCGGTTTACACGTATTAAGTAGTTAAGTAGTCTTCTTTTTCTCCACTTTTTTTTAATTTGTTTTTTATCTTTAATATAAGCGTAATTATAATATGCAAATGCGCATAGTAATAAGCTTGCCGCAGCAGTTACTTCTGCGTCCATAGTCATCGAGCGTGAGAACTGTACTGAGAACCTTGCGAGTGTGTACCCAAGGAAGTTCTCGCCGAGATTTTCGCCGAGATTCTTGCCGAGATTCTCGGCGAGATTCTCGCGCGAGTATGGAGCGCCCATAAAACTTGTTTCATCCATACCATAGATCATTATGGCCGCTAACAAAAATTATTGTGTAGAGTGAATTGTGATGAGTTTCTCCACATTAGAAATCGTCAATAAAAGTAAAAATGAACTGTCCAAGTGCGAGTCTAACTCGCATACAGAGGGTTCAGTACAAACTTATAGATCCGAGTTCCGACTATGTGTAACTAAAACAAATCTTGAATGTGTATCTAACAACAAACTTAACTTTGTCGTTGGAAAACTGTTGTCTTTCTGTTGTGCCCATATCGAGAAAGATCACGATCAATTTAGGTACTTAACAACTGCAAATTAGGCAAGTTATTTGTTGTGACTTGTGATTTACTACGATTTTCGGATTTTTTCCTTTATCTGTCCGACAAGACATTGCTTCTTGCCAAATTTCATGAATCTATGTCAACAGGAACTGGCCTATATAGATTTTTATTCTTACGAGTGCCAAAATAACTTTTGATTATGTTGATTCCGAGGAAAAGGGGTTTGACAGTAGGACACCCAAGTGATCAGGGTTCCTATTCAAATGATTTATATGGTAAAAGTTAGATAACTAAAATATCACTGATATTCATAGATCTAGTGTCGTCAACAAAGATTCTGGTAGATTTCACTTGTATTTAAATAATCTATTTCCCTGCTTGACATAGCTGTGAAGGCGTTTCGCTCTACAATATAAATATTGCGAAATGCATCAATGTGTGCCGTGATGCAGCATGTCGGCCATACACCTGATGGTCCAAACGAGTCACACCACACTACGCATTAGCTTATCGCACTGACCCGTGCCGGTGACAGTGTCAGAACATAGTAGCTGTAGCCTGTAGGGATGGGAACCACACACCGGTAGCGAGATAGCCTACCTAGTCGAGCTACACTATTTGCTGATACCACATTTCCAGTGATCGATGGTTCTCAGGAGAAAGCATAAACACCTCGAAATACCAAATAGCACTAAATTATAATAATCGCATTCGATAATTTCATTCGGCCAATTAACCACTTAATGGAGCCCGAGGAGCGCTCCTCGCCGCCGCGCCGGCCGCGCTAATGACACGAGTAAAAAACAAGAACGACAACTTTATGGTCATCTTTAAATGAAAAGCGGTAAAAACTATCCTCGTATCTAGCACAATTCGTACTTGGCAGTTTGATTGTTTTTTTGCCCCTGGTTTATGTGTTCGAAGTTTATGAAATCAATTAGTAAAACGCGATTAGAAGCAGTTCAGGCTCATCTTTTGTCGTTTTAGGAATGAGTATTGAGCGATGTTTTGTTGAATATACTTTGTGGAGCAATTTCGATTGCAGCAGGTGAGGCAGCCATCACCTAAGTAGCCACCGGGCAAAAAAATTCAACAAGTTAACAGTTTAAAAACCGGGCAAGTACGTGTCAGGCCACGCGCAATGTAGGGTTCCGAATGAGTACACACGACCCAGGTTGGGCACGGCAGAAAACATACAGATAAAATTCCTTGAACATAATTACATTACATAATTAAACAATAACATTTCTTAACTTAGTTCAATATGGCAATTAATTATTATTACAAATATTTAAAACAAGTAACATTTCATAAATAATTAAGAGACTTGATTTAATTGTATCATTATAAATATATCACATATCTTTTTATCATACATCTTTAATTAAAAACAATTTTAATACATTTATAAAATACCTACTGGCTTTTTTCATACAAAATTAACACTTTAATACCAAATATTCGCAAACGGACCTCTAATTTCAAAAATGGTCGTCCTTAATATTTTTGAAAGACCTTTTCAACGATACCCCACACTATAGGGTACGCGACGAATAAAAAATCACGTTACCTGTAAGGGAGGTACCCTGAGAAAAAAGTTTTTACAATATTTCTCTGCGCTAATTATATCGGCGCTTTGCTTTGGACAGACGAACGAACGGATGGACATAACGAAACTAAACGTAAAATTGACGTTAATTTCAAGATTGGTGGGTACTGGGTACGTATTTACCCGACCACCTACATTGACTACTTGATTCGGTCATACTTAAACTGACCTTTTTTTTTCGTGTCAAAGCGGTCATCGGGCTTCTATTTGTGTACAATAATTATTAGTATTTATAGCTAAAAAAACGTCATCGGGCATAATCCCGTACTTTAATAAATAGATACATTTTTAGATACATTTGGTACAAAGCGGGTATTTTTTGTTCCCGCGGGGGACAGCGCGAGCGGAACCGACAGCCTAAAAGCGGACAATCCCGCCCAAAGCGGGACGTATGGTCATACTGCATACAGTGATTGGTTGATCTTCATTACCAGAAAAATCATGAGTTGTGATATAAGTTGGTATGTTATGTGGTATGTGGTAGGTACGAGTATGCGGGGAATGCGGGGATAGTGTGAATAGAGTAAGCGGAGACTGTTGAATTTGTTCTAAAAACCCCGCTTGGCTTGCTTGACACTGAACTTCCGACGATCAAAATAACATGTAGGTACAGTCACCTGCAGAGAAAAGTAACCCATCTGTTTATAAATATACGAGCAGCAACGTTTCCGTCGCCCGTTGCGTTGTAAACAGATGGGTTACTTTTCTTAGCAGGTGACTGTACCTAGTAATTACCTAGTAACTAATTGAACGGACTTTCATGAAATTTAGCAAACGGGCCATTTGGAATAAAATATGGTGTACTTATTATCTCGGAGCACGCGGGCAAACCGCGGGCGGAGCGCTAGTAAAAGGTATAATACCACCAGTCACCACACCACCACCACGCACCACGTAACCATCCGTCGGTATAACGTTTCACGCAAAAATGTGAGGTGTTTTTTCTTACCCCGTTTCCACAACGTCATTTAGACATTTTACTCATCGATAAGAATCACAGAACTCGTAATAATACCAAAACCATCTTAATATTACCATTTAAATTTACATTTATTACTTGCCTATAGCTATAATTTTTTTTTACTGGAATAAAAACCCATAAGTATGCAATTCGTAGAATCTACGACGAAGAAGCTGACATTTATGGGAGTTGTTTGTTATAAATTATTTATAGTCGAATCACTAATCCACAGTGTCCACTGGACCAAATTGACATTTTATTTTGACCATACGCGATAATAAAAATAGTGTCTTGACAGATTCTGATGTATTTTTAGGGACCAAGAAGTCGCTATTATTATTATGTACTTCAGCAATAATTTTCACAAAGTGACATTAGTAATTAGTTAGTTTAATTTGGTCCAGCGGATTAGTGATTCGACTATCTACTCTACATAATAATATGTGCGGCTGTGCGCGGTGCCACGGCCGCGGTCGGGTGCGACCGTGCGCCTCCCAGCTGACCAGCTCCCAGCTCCCGGTCGTCAGGTCTCGGCCTCAGCGTCAACACTCTCACGAGCGGTTTGGCCAAACTATAACCTGTAATGTTAGTGTAAGTTGAGAATAAATAAATAATAAAACATTTTATTTTGTGGGAAATACCACATGAGCAGTATCGATTTTGTTTGCGTGGCGACTGGACTGGCGAACACAAGGTCTGATGGAAATAATTTAATGCCGTTGTCGCCACTCGCCATAGGTTGTCGCTTATTATTTATTAGTGTGTCGACTCGATAAAGTCTTTTTACTGAAGACTATAAAAACTGGGCAAGTGCATGTCAATTGTCAGGCCACGCGCAATGTAGGATATTGTGGTAGGGTTCCGAAGTAGTAAGTTTATAAACTGGAGTCTGGGTTTACGCTTTCAGTGCGTTAATTACCTAATTTAAGATAATTAATATGTCATTTCAAAAGAAACCTGTCAGAAAAGTTTTGGATGTGGAAAACGAACATCTCAAGGTCGCTGATGGACCGCTGGAGGCTGCAGCTGCACCGTTCGCCGAGCTTTGACGTCATAGGGCATCCTCCCCCGGCGCCCCTCGCTCCTCGCCCTGCGCCCCGCGCCCCTCGCCCCGCGCCCCGCGCCCCCACTCCACCCGCCGCGTCCGGCAACCGTTATCGATCACGAACAGCTGACGACTGATATCTGCCAGCTGCCAGCTCCAGCTGTATCCTACAACCTTGAACGCTGATTCCAGGTGCTGATGAGTCTGAACTCTGATGACACGTGTTTTCTCTATGGGATTCTTTTGATAATTTACCTTTAGTTTGTGTATTCGGTACTGTGTCCAATATTCATTACACATCATTACAGTTGATATGATATGAGAAATATAAATGCCGTATTATTAATTATAATGTTAACCCTGTTGAGAGACTTAAATTGTGTTCTAATGTTCTATGAGGTTCTTCTCCGTTCACCACATGACCGCAGCTTGCGGAGAAAGATCTCTCTCAGTCCGTTCCACCAGGCAGGACTCTCCATAGCGTGTAAATAAGCATGTACATACCTATAGGTACCCGTGCCTATGTGGGTAGTACAGTCGGCCGCAGAAGTAGCTTAACATTATAGTAGGTACTTTGTAATAGTAACTGTTTCGACGGTTTCCTAGCAACATCTATGACAAATTCAAGAAATGTAATGTGACAAGGTACTAAAATGTTAAGCTACTTCTGCGGCCGACTGTACCTGCCTCAATATTTTTTTTTGCGTAAGTACTTACCTACTTCTACCTATTCGGAATAATCAGCAAAATATTGCTTATGTATTTATTATTTATGTTCTTGTAGGAACTTTTCCTACAGCTGTCATAAAACGGTAGGTAGGTACATACGGTGCGCAGTGCGCAGTGTTATTCTGCTTTTTTTTGTATCCTAATTCTTTACCTTGAAAAGGTATATTTTTTGCAGCCATCTGATCTAGAGATGAAACGGATAGTGGTTTGGCCGAATACCGAATACCGGATATTCGGCAAACTAATAGGCCGGAGCGCCGGATATTTGGCTACCAGATAATCGGCCCTTTATCGCGTCATGTAACGCGATCAGTTTGATTTGAATATAGGCGCGGTGAACAAGATCAGAAATATTCGGGCGCGTTTGTATGTTATCCCCTTCGATCACTAATGAAAAACAAAATGACATCTCGAATTGATCGCAATCACGAGCCCTACATTTATTTGGTGGTCAGTTAATTCAAATCAGCAGTACCCGCAGTTGTCAAGGTTTGCTACAATTTATCTTTCAGCACCTGGCAGTAGCGCTCACAGAGAAAGGCTATTTTCAGAAGCTGGTCTGGTCTGGTGATAGTTACCGGATATGCGTTTCAACTCTAATCTGATCCTTAAGAATATTTCAATAATTTGATAATATTTTTTCTGTTTTATTTCGTTTTAAATATGTAATGATGTTCCGTTTTCCCAACATTCGTAGTTTCTTACCAATGATATTTGTTTCGGACCAATTTTCAGCACTATGCGAATTATTGCAAGCTTACCCAATGATATTATAAAACATCATTGAGCTTACCCCTATTTTGAGCGAATTTTACCGGCCTACAGATGCCGTACCTTTAGTTAGACAGTGAATTTATAGAGGAATGACATCTCATCCTGACGACCCTTGGTTTTTCGGGTTTTTGGTCGTTGGTCACAGCGCCGCGGCGCCGGTCGCGGCGGCAGTGCGGGAAGCATGCGGGAAGCGTCATTGAGACATTGACGTCGTCGTAGTTCTTAACTTCTTATACGGAAACAACATAACATGAATCGACTTGCGTCAACCAACACTGCCTCATGCATAGCACTGCAGCATTCGCTAATGTTATAATAATTTGAAACAATACAATTTATCTTGTACAATTTTATTATCCAAATAACGTAGTCAATATCCAAGTAGGTAGGTACTAAGTGTTTCATATCGCTGATCAAGTAGGTAAGTCAGGTAAGTGTATTGGTGTAGGGCTGGAGCGGAATACAATCACACCGTGACATTGAGTTCTTGTCATTTTAATTTAATTACGTGTCCTGTGTATGTCTTACCTACTTGCCTAAACTTTTTTAAGCGTGACAAAGCGCAAATAAATAATGCTTTGAATGACGAAAGCGTAGGCGAGGTACCTAACAGACGATTAATAAATCATTATTTTAAAATCAGAACAATATAGCCTGTGTTACCTTCGAGCTTCGGACGCATGTAGGGTTGCCAGATGGTCGGGATTCGTCTGGATCGTCCCGACATTTCACATGATTTCCAGAGTCCCGACAAAATACGAAATGTCCCGACAATTCACTCGATTCAACAGAACGCGTTTGTCGCACGCGCTCTAGCCGTTTTTTTCATCATTAGCTAGTTTGCCGGTTATTTAAAAAAAAATTGTCTCGACAAATCCCGACTTTTTATGTTTTGTCCAGATATTTCATTCTTGGCATCTGGCAACCCTAGAGTCCCTAGACGCATGCGTTAAAATCTATCACGATGATTATACAATACTTGTACAAAATATATTGGCTGTACTGCTTCCGGTGTTGGTGCTCGTGGTAAAGCGACCGACCCGACTGTACCCTGCTCAGTACTGCTCACCAACGGACGGTGGTCAGGGGGCTTACCATGAACTCTTAAAACAGGACAATATTAGCCGATAATTGGCCTGTCCTGCTATATCCTACCATGATCTGGCTAAAACACAGGGCTGCCAGCGACCACGTCACCGTAACAGGACAGCGGTCACGTGACTTCAAAAATGATCTTCTGCCCTGCAATTCGTGTACCATGACGCGATTGTTGACGTATTGACATCAGAAAGTGGCATATGTTAACGTCAAAATATTACAGCTCACCGAAAGTAACATTTATTGTCCTGTTTCGGCTATTTCGTTGATGATGATGAAACACGACGGGATGCAGCCATGGCAAATTTCAAATACACCATCATCACAAAATAAATACATTTCATTTGTTTGGAAAATTTTAAAACCATTCATTGTACTTATGTTTTTTAAATTAACGCTCCTAACCCCGGCCACTCACATGCGCGCAAATGTTTGACATTTTTACGAATGTTGTTACAAATGGGTTCGCATACAATACAAGCCCATTTCCGGTTCCTCCTACACTTTGTTCACGAATGTTCAATCTTGCAGTTGTTATTATGTTGTTGTCATTAAAATCCATTTTCAATACAGAAAATAAATGGTAGTACGATTAGACGCCACGAACCACGAAAAAATAAGAGAAACATCACCTTTTTAGTCGTGTTCGCAACTGGTCGCACGAATGTGTGGGATACTACACGAAGGTTCGAGGTTCGCGCGCTTTCAAGTGCGACAAAAACCCGCCACAGCTTGGAAAACCCCGAATGCCTCGAAAACTTCGCATAATCATTTGCGAATGTTGTCCCACACTTGTGGGTTCGCGTATTCGCGCGAATGTGAGTGACCGGCATTATAAATCACACATTTTAATAGACATTTAGACATGTCACTATGTCAAGTGTCAAGTGGTGTAAGATTACGTTCAAAAATGTAAGCATCACTTAGCGATAATTTTTTTGGTAATTTTAGAGAACGAAAGGTTAATAAAACACAACACTTAAGTATTTATAACAAATCTCAAAATCTTCAATTGAGATTGTTATTTTAAACTTTTAAAAACATCAATATTACGCATTCATTTGAAAACCGGTAAACCGATAAAACGCTCTATTTCAGAACATAATTAGTACAAATCAAGTACCTTGCATGTCATAGACTAAGATGCAGGACAGAAGTAGAGGCATTGCAGGTCATCGGTAAACGTTCATGGTACAAAATACACTCTTGTCAGGTTTTAGCTACAAGCTGACCTGTCCTGAACATGACACATTTTATTAGAGTTCATGGTAAGGCACCAGACCTTACACCTGCCAGTGTCGCAGACGCGACATCTCTTTCTGCCTGTAATTAACCGCATGTGTTTTGGTTGTACTTAGAGAGCAATAGTGCACCGAGTGACTAACACTTCAAGCTAGACACGACCTTCAGCAATGAAGACACCGACTAAGAAGAAGAAGAGAGCAATAAGCGGGTGCAAGTGCAGCAATGTTCACAGCATGTATAAATCACGGTAATTAGGTACGTACTTCTTACTATTCGGCGGACGCCCGTACATGTACAATGGTTCTACGATCTGCGATTAGTAGATAATATTATTATAATAGGTGCTGTCGATTTGCTCATTGTACCTACCGGCTTGCGGCGCCGGCGCGGCGGCAGCGGCGTGGCGGTGTCAGCACAGCGGCCACAGTGGACGCATGTTGCGGTAATCGTCCGCCACAAAGAGCATAAAGGGGCGAGCACTTAACTTGCCATTGATGGCATTGCCGGCTATTCACGATATTCGAGCCGGTGCGGAGAAGCTGTTGTTTACGGAGCTTTGTCTCATTGAAGTCATTGTTGGCTTAACGACAGGTGATTTCAAAAATCACCCTCGTGACTCACGGTCACTTGTCCGCATCACGTCCTGCCTCCGGAGGCGTAGTAGCAGGGGGCAGGGGGCAGGGGGCAGGGGGAGGCTGCGCGGCCGCAGGTAGACCGCTCGGGACCACAGAACATCTAATAATTAGTTCTGTGCTCGGGACGCTCGAGTCCCCGACTCCCGCGACGAGTTCCACCAATACATACCAACCAATATTGTAATGAATTCAGAGGTCCATTTGAGAAATATTTGGCTTTAAAGCGTAAAGGACCCCGCAAAATCCTTATGGGAATTGGCTCTCGGCTAAATTAGCTGAAATTTTGCACAAAGGTAGCTTTCATCATGCTGATCAAAAGTCTCAACGGGCGCAACCCCCCAAAACCAAATTAGCGAGAGAATTACCGTCCTATTGCACTACTCCCAATTTTCTCAAAAATCTTTGAGAAAGTTATATATAATTCCTTATACTCGTTTCTTGAAGTCAATAATATTCTTGCACCTGAACAATTTGGATTTAGGAAGAGAAAATCAATAAATATGGCAATTTATGACATACTCACGGAGATATTAATAAAAATGGATAAAAGAATTCCAGTAGCAGCTCTGTATATGGATCTAACAAAAGCATTTGATCATGTAGATCACAATATACTACTACAAAAAATGTATAGCTATGGCATCAGAGGAAATGCATATGAGCTTCTCAAATCATATTTAATTGGCAGAGAACAATTCACTATCGTTAGATCATTATCAATGGAAAATAAATGTATCATTGATCATACATCAGAACGTATGGAAATTAAATTCGGGGTCCCACAAGGTAGTGTTCTAGGACCTCTACTGTTTATTATTTATATAAATGATTTTCCTCAAATGTTCAGCAACCACATAACAATGTTTGCAGATGATACAACCATACTATATAGTAACAAAGACATTTCTGAGCTTGAAAGTGACATAAATTCCTCATTACCTTCCATAACTGAGTGGTTTAAGCGCAATAATTTGAAATTAAATATTGACAAAACGAAAATTATGTACTTTACACAGAGAAATAATTGCACAAAAAAACTTAACATAAATTATGAAGGGACCAATATTGAAGAAATAGATATTACAAAATTTTTAGGGGTATACTTTGACAATGACATGAAATGGAAATCACACATAGACTTTGTGTGTAAGAAACTCAGTAAACTGTCATATGCATTACGCATGCTACGCAAAGTTGCAAATCAAAAAACGCTTATTACAGCCTACCACGGATGCGTCTCCTCGACGCTTAGATAATATGGTGTCATCTTTTGGGGAAACTCAACAAATAGCAAGCGTGCTTTCAAAGCACAGAAAATGTGCCTGAGGGCAATATGCAATATTAAGCAAAGGGATTCATGTAAACCACATTTTAAACAATTAAAAATTCTAACTTTGCCAAGCTTGTACATTTTAGAATGTGCTATGTTCGTAAAAAATAACTCAGAACTATTTCAGTTTCGCACAAGGTCTCGTAATAACGATAAAATATGTTCAGCGGTATGTAAAACAACCTTATATAAACAAAATATACTAGGTAAGGCTCCTTCAGTGTTCAATAAATTACCTAAGATAATAAGAACGACAACCAACACTGAACTTTTTAAACAACGACTGCAAAATCTCCTCCTTGACAAGTGTTATTATACAATTAATGAATTCATGACGGATAAATTATAGCGCATTTTTATTATTATTATTAATTTTTGATTATTGTTTATTTTTGACTATTATTATATAATTAAATTATTGATTGTCATACTTTTAACATTTAATATTATTCGTTATTGTTTCTTAATGTATAATTATTTTATTATTGACATAAGCTATTATTGTACGCCCATATGTGGCAGGGATATAGCGGATAATTTACTTATGTAACATACCTGTGTACCTATATTCCACAATAAATTGATTTGATTGATTGATTGATTGAAATTATTGGGCTAGGTTAGCTTAAGCAGTTAATGAGTATTATGAATGAGTAATAGCCGATGAACTTACAACTCCGGAACCCACAATTGCGTATGACCTGACCTCGCCGAGGATTTTGTGATTATCGCGAGTCGCCGGAGACCTCGCGCCGCGCGGTGGAACCATTTATCTTTATGATAATGTTCAGGAAAACAATGTGCATGACATGCAGGTCATGAGAAACGAGTTGCCATCGTACTTGTTTATAACGTTCTCAAATATTAAAATTAAATCATTGACCACTTCCCCATCCACTGGCCACCATCCAGTAGACATTCCGCAGTCTGCGCGGGCAAGGAAAAATTTTTGATTTTTTTTCCAGTTTGAAATTTGAAATAAGTAGATAGTTACGTCTTAAGTGTATAAAATGTTCAATTTTATTTTATAATTTTGAAGCCATAATATACCAATATGCCAATAACAAAACTCGTAGGTACAATTATTTATTATCCGCCTCCGTTTTAGGTAGGGTTGCCAGGTGGCAAGACTGAAATATCTGGACAAAACTTCAAAAGGTCGGGATTTGTCGGGGTAAAAGTTTTTTTTTTGGAAATAGCCGGAAAATGAGCTGACGACGAAAAAAAAGGCTAGAGCGTGTGTGGCGACTGGCGGGCTACGCGACGGCGGCAAACGCGTTCTGTTGAATCAAGTGAATGTCCCGACAGGACATTTTGTATTTCGTCGGGACTCCGAACATCAAGTAAAATGTCGGGACAATCCAGATGAATCCCGACCATCTGGCAACCCTGGTTTTAGGGCTCCGTAGTCAGAACGTTTCGTTTTGTTTCGTTTTAGACTAAGGAACCCTTAGTTTTGTCATATCCGGCCGTCCGTTCATCCGTTCACACAATATTGCGCGTAGCATGACTCGCACTTGGCCAGTTTTTATTTGGTGATATGCACAGCAGCGCCAACCACAAATTTTTATTTATTAGTCAGGTCTTTGCATGTATATCGATGTCAAGTATAGTTTTTCTTATAACATAATCACGGACGTGAACATAATATAACATTTATTTTTCGTACACATATCGTTTGGACACCCTCAGTCCCTCACCCATGTCCTGGATTCCTCAAGTTAATAAAGACCGTACATTCAAGTTGAAGTCAGATTGTTCTGAAAACGATCGACCAGCGTTCAGGGTGTTGTGCACTGTGCAGTGTGCTGTGTGCTGTGCACTGTGGCTGTGGTGTTCCGTTTAACTCAAGAATGGTGCGTTATCATTTATCATATCAGTTTATCTGAACATAATGATTCAGATAGCATTGTGTCGGGTCCTGCTATATGCCTGGTGAACGACTCTATTTACTTAGTTCAAATACACGTTGCATTACATTTAATATCCGATGCCAAGTCAACATTCAACATTTGCATTGTTAAGGAGTTTAATTATCACGCTCTATCCATATTTATGACAGCCTTATCTCATGTGGAATGCCGCGATCCGCGTACTAAGGATACTACGCCGAGGGCAACTTTATTTAACAATTACATATGTTTAAATTTACAGCACATAATACTCGTATTATTTATGAAATAAGTGTTTGTCAAGTGAACGAAGAAAAAGTAGAATGCAATGGCTATGTTATAGTGAAACAATGAATTGCGTTTTTACGAGATAAAACTCGAATGACAGTGTGCTGTTGTCATGGGCTGTTGTAATGTATTTGTAATTTATTGCTAATCATTCATACATACATGGCTTTCGGTGAACTGTAACAGGATCAAATCTGTTAAATCTGTCTGGATAAATGACGTCATTGTCGAGGCACCTCCTGAGAGTCAGCAGGACGCGGACGGGAGGCACCGTGGCTTGCTCTCTGACAAGTTCTTTACTCATAGTGCATGGCAATAAGCGATTATCCGCGAAGTTTCTAGTAACCTGTGAATGTGACGGATGGATACTACCTACTGCTGCTATACATAATATACCCTACTACACGACTTTGTATGTGTAAGTTATTGGTTAATAATAGTCTGTACTCTATTACCTAACAACGGTAATGAACCCACCGGAGTGCTGACTGGCGACTGGCGCCAGATACAGCGGGAGAGCAGTGCATGATCAATGTCACGGAAGCTTTGTTTATAATTCTAGACTCTAGAGCTGGTCGACGCCAGTCGCCATGCAACATCAGCAACATCACTCAACAAAGCGCGATTGTAAGATTTAACGAAAACAAAAAAGACCAAAGACACAAAAGGTAATCCTTAGTCCTTACAGTTTGGTTATCGTGTATCGTGTATATCGTGTATCGTGTATTGATTGAAAGTTTTGACCTCAATCGGCAATCTGGAGAAGTGTGCGGGTCCGGAACTACGGATATCACGCTTGTTTGATGACAGTCTGGCTCTAAGCTTCTCGCAACAACTTTGTAATTTGAAATTCAAGTGCACGTGTACGCTTTTGCTAATTAACATGACCTGACGTCCCATCGCCATTGAGGTCACCTGCATACATTATGTATGTAGCTAATTACAATATGGGTTATATGTATATAAGTGTATATAAATGTGTATAATATATAGATAACCATTATAGGCTAACCATTGAGGATGATTTAGTTTGATATGATGTTGATTAGATGACTTCTTGATGAGATCAAAGATTGTGTAAGTGTTAACATTAGTCATTAGATAAACTATTTTATAAATTGTGTATTTTGGAAACATGAATAAATTTTCAAAAATATCAAATAACGAAAATTTACTCAAGCGTCAGCGTCAGAAAAGCTTTCGTGAAATAGCTTACATACGATTGGAAAATATGTTGGGCAACTAGCAACCGATATCGGTATGCATATGCATTACGTCGCCTGTGAGCCTTCTTGTTTCTGTTTCCAGCGATTAGCCGTCAGCGGAGCGCCTCGGGCGGCGGCTGCGGCGCGGCGGCGGCAGACTAATGTGCTGTGAGGCTGTGACGCCTTTAGCTGTGGCGGGCTGGCGGCAGTCGGACACGACACTCACCTTGCCACCTTGCCACCTTGCCGCCTTGCCACCTTGCCGCCTTGCTGGCCGGTGGTTCGCCTCGATGTCATATCATATCATGTCACTCGAGTCGCACGTCGCACTGCTTCCTCCTTCCTACGGTAAACTTGCCAAATATTAGAATACCAAGTGGCGTATTACAAACTTTTTCTTTTCAAATAAAATGCTGCTTATCGTGAGGGCTTTTTATGACGCAACCTCTGTGGAGGAATCAGTGTGGCACAGCCCGATAGGACAACATCATTTCTTGCGTCTGTCTGGCCGCGCCGACGATTTGGAGGGTTTGAGCTTTCCGCAAGTGGACGCCTTGGACGACCACCGAGGTACCGGACCCGCACCTCACAGCACTCACTTACACTGAGATCGCAACCGAAACACATAATGGATTCTAGATCTAGAAGAAAGGTGGTAGCTAATTATCTAGCCAGACAGGTATTACTACCCTACAACCATTTGCTAATAATGTATACCTAATTACCTACCTAACCGCTAACGCCCATCTAACTCAAACTCCAACAGCACACGATGCAACCTCACTGACAACCAAGATCAGTTGACTTGCGGACAAATTCAATGAATATTCAATTCACGTTAAGTTTATTTATTTACGTTAAATAAAACGTACGTGCCACTTGCAAGCGAATTGTTTAGAATAGTTAAATCCTAAAAGGTGATCGGTGTCGCCAACTTGCCATGTGGCCACGTGATGGGGTCGGGGGAGGCGGCCGGGAGGGGAGGTCGTCAGTTCACATTGAAGTCATTTAACTAAACGAAGAATCGATCGCGATCGCGATCGCACTCGCTGATTGATCTGTAACTACTCCCGGGCCCGGCATTCGTCAGCCAGTGAGCCAGCCGGCCGCGGCAGCCAGCCACTGCGTACCTCGTGGAACGTTGTGGCGCAGCCAATGAGTAAACGGAAATGCTCCCAAAGTAGCAATATTTAGACCATGTTTACATTTTGCAAAAGAAGTGACGGCTGTGAACAACAATAGTTGTTAGCCGACTTCTTACTCCAAGCTACTATGTACAGTACAAACAAACAATACATCATACAATTATTGTTTAATTACGAGACTTATTGCGATAATATGTAAATTAAATACCCCTTTAATAGTGTTTTTTTAATCTTGCATGTAATACCGATCAGTTCAGCAAGTTAATTATATTAAATACAAACAGTTAATTATATTAAATACATCTAAGCAAATTAATTATATTAAATAAGTACAAACAATAGGTCCGAGCCGAGCCGAGCAGACGCGCGATGGCCGGTGGTGCAACGATCCCGGAACCGCGCTGTTGTACGATATCGCAACAGTAGGCAGCGGGCAGCACGCAGCAGGTACCTATATAGAGGTGTCATCAGCTGCAGCGTTGCCAGCGTCTGCCTCCCGCTGCCTCCCGCTGCCTCCCGCTGCCTCCGCCGCACACACTCCACCGCCGCGGCCGCGGTTGTGTTCCGTCCTATTGTCCGTCGGCAACAGAGAGCAATCCTGTGACACCTGCACAAGGGTCAGATCGGCTTCCAATACTAGAAACAAAGATGCTAACTGCCGAGGACGCCTTAACATGGAACCTCACCTTTCCTTACCGCAGCTAATTAATTTATTTGTGAATGATTGACTGATCAGTCGACTTGAGTGGAATCGAATTTCACTTAGTCATTAACTCAAAGATACCTACTTAGCGCAATTATTTGTCATTACGTAATTAAAACGCTATTCGAGTATCGTTACGTGACGTAGAACAGTGAATTTACAAGTCCAGTTACTCAACGATTCAACACGCAGCAGACGGGGCGGCGGGGGGCCAGGGGCGCCAGGCGGGAACTGGTCGCGCCGGTCACGCGCTCGGACCTTCAGAAGGCTTCGGGGAAATCCTTTGCAAAAGAGAAACGCCTAATAGGGCAAAATACTTTCTAAACTACATGGAGCTGAGCGGCGCGGGCGCGGCTTACGTCACGCGCCTCTCCGGCGCATCAATGGGATCCAGATCACGTGAGGCTCCTTGTCCTTGCGCCGCGCCGCTGCCGCCCCCGCGCCGCCGCCCCCGTCCCGGCAGCGCCCTCCCGTGAGAACCGGACCCTGCATGTCGATGACCCCATGACCGTTCTCTTCATTGGTTCACTGCGCACTACCATAACTTCCATGATTTCCGCGACGACGGACCGTCTAGTCTGCGACGTCGTAGGGCGGCGGAAATTCCATGGGCTTTCGTGTGCTCGTCGGTGAACCTGGTCTTGGCATTCGGCGAACGTGGTAATTATTATGTATGTTTAGAGAAATAGTTGTGTGAGCGGCGCGGCGCGGCGCGGCGGCGGGCCGCAAGCCGCAAGCCGCAAACCGCAAGTCGCAGCGCAGGCGCAGGCCACTCGCGCACAACGCGACTTGTTGTCTGCCCCTCCCCGCCCGCCGCTCGCGCCCTCCCCCCGCACAATCATGTGACATATGAGTATGACATGCCTCAATTGCAGAAAGCCCCCGTACCCTTGCCCCGGCGACATGGCGACATCGATAATGTCCACAAATCAAAGTTCGATTTATTTACAGTAACGGTTCATGAGTTAATTTATTGTTACGCTAAGTATGATGTTGATCATAACACAACACAACGTGTGTGTGAGCACGTACCGTCATCATATTATTCCCAGTGCATGATCTTTGATAGCTAAACAGTTGACACAGTTGTGTATTTTTGTTGCCACTATAACAACAAAAGCAGTGATAGCCTAGCGGTTAGAACGTTGGTCTCCCGAACGGAGGGGCCTTGGTTCAAATCCTGGCACGCACCTCTGATTTTCAAATATTATGTGCGTATTAGAAGTTAATTATCACTTGCTTCGGTGAAGGAAAACATCGTGAGGAAACCTGCACACCGGAGAGTTCTCCATACAGTTCTCAAAGGTGTGTGAAGTCTACCAATCCGCACTTGGCCAGCATGGTAGACTATGGCCTGTACCCCTCACTTTCTGAGAGGAGACCCCGAGCCCAGCAGTGGGACAATTATGGGTTGTTGCTTTGCTTTTTTTTTGCTTTATAACAACAAATACTAGGTACTACTTATGCTAACGTGACGTGATAGTATTCCATGTTTTATCATAATAATATAACCTATTTTTGAGAATTTTTTCACTTGTCCAACTCCAACCGTTTAGCCAGCAGGATAGTCCCCACATTTGACTCTAACCAAAATTTGCACTTACATATATCGCAAACGGACCCATTGTAGTGTGTATCATATAAAATAAATGTAATGTACTCGTGTTTATTAGTAACTAGCTGACCCGGCGAACTTCGTATCGCCAAAAAATGTAACAAATCAGAGATCATTAAAATAGGTACATACAGCCGTTCTTAGCCGTTATAGTTTCCCTGTCCTCCCTCTCCCACTCCCCCTCCCGCTCCCGCTCCCGCTACCTCTCCCTCTTCCTCTCCCTATCCCTCTCCCTCTCCCTCTCCCTCTCCCTCTCCCTCTCCCTCTCCCTCTCCCTCTCCCTCTCCCTCTCCCCCTCCCCCTCCCCCTCCCCCTCCCTCTCCCTCCCCCCCTCCCCTCCCTTCTCCCTCCCCCTTCCCCATCCCCCACCTCCTCCACCTCTCCCTCTCCAGCTCCTTCTCCCTCTCTCTCTTCCTCTCCCTCTCCCGCTCCCGCTCCCGCTCCCGCTCCACTTCCCTCCCCTCCCCGTGTTATATAATCGGGATCCGCGGAACATGCGCGAGCTGTCCGGCCGCGGGGCCGGTGATGATTGTTGCTGCTCGTACAATCACGTTGTCACGTAGTTCCTTTACTATGTAATATCTTCTGAGTGGAATGTCCGATTTGAGTAATTCAAAAAGTTATCTATAGGTATTGAAACAGTTTTGAATATGAAATGATTTATTTGGATAAGGATTAATACGAAGGTATGGTTTTCATGATCTGATTTTGGTCATCTTTTTTATTAACTTTTAAAATGTAAAAAGTGGTTATAGTGACATAACGACAATAGTTGGACATATACTATCGCGAGGTTTTTTGTAGATATTGATATGTTCTATAATATTGTAGAACATTTTTTTGTTCTATCATCAATAGTTTCCGCAGCGTATGCGATGAAAGAAATTTTTAAGCAAATTTTTTCACACTTTGGTTCACGTTACTGATGTTTTAGCAAGGATCCCTAATTTTTTTAGTAATTAATATAGCCTATGTTACTCATGAATGATGTAGCATTCTAATGGTGAAAGAATTTTGAAAATCGGTTCAGTAGTTTTTGAGTTTATTCGTTGCAAACATACAAAAATACAAAAATACAAAGCTTTCCTCTTTATAATATTAGTATAGATAAAGAATCATGCTTAACTTTCGGTCTTTTGTTACTCAATACCTCCTTTGATGGCGACCCTGCCAGGACCTCCTTTGACCATATCAACGATACCCAAACTAGTATACTGCAATTGGACGAAAGCCTCCGTCTTTTTTCTTCAGTGCTATAAGATTAGCTCCGTACAGGATAGGAGTTGTTGTTATTATTTTATGAAAATTAATTGGATCTGGGCACGTAATAATCTAAATTTTACTAACAAAAAATAACCGACTTCAAAATTACTCTAAAACGACTTGTCAGATCTCGTTCATATTTATGTGAGACCACATGACAAGCACCTGCTTTCGATTAAAAAAAGAATAATCAAAATCGGTTCACCCAGTCGAAAGTTCTGAGGGAACAATCATTAAAAAAATACAGTAGAATTGGGAACCACCTCCTTTTTTTGAAGTCGGTTAAAAAAATTCAAACAATATCCTACAGTGCCGCCCTACACCGACAACGACACGACGATAAGATATTTACACAGAACCAGAACACCTAATAACCAATTATTAGATGTTCTGTGGCTATTTAGATGCATACGTTACAGCTGTTCCTATTTGTTAATCTTCAATGTTCAACTACACAAGGAGGACAAGCTTCAGTTGACGCCGAGAGATACTCGTAGACGCCGAGAGTGACCCAAACAAGTCCCCGGTCCGCCAGCCGTCAGCCGCCAGCCGCCATCGCGTCAGCTGGTGGCACTAACAAAATGTGCAGTTACTTGGTAGCATCTTGCGTGTGAACGGGTCTTGTATGATGTATCGTAGGATTCGTGGGCCATGGCGCATGGCGCATGGGCTGGCAGACGGCAGACGGTGCGCGTACCGTACGCACATGCAGTCGAGAAGCACGTGACAGCGGCAAGGTGGGAGGTGGGAAGTGAGAGGGAAGGTTTGAGGGAGAGAGCCTTTCACGAAGACGAAAAGCAAGACGAAAACCAGTCGGACGTTCGGACGCCAGCGCGTACCGAGGCGAAAAGATTTTACAAAAAAAAAACCGGGTAAGTGTGTGTCAGGCCACGCGCAATGTGGGGTTCCGAAGTAGTAAGTTTATCGATCTATTACTCATTAACTACTTATTCTAACATAGCCGCCGGCGGCAGGGGGGGGGAGCCCTAATTCCAAAAATGGTCTTAGAAGACTCATAATATTTTTGAAAGACTTTTTCAACGATACCCCACACTATAGGGTAGGTACGCGATGAATAAAAAAATCATCCTCACGTTACCTGTAGGCGAGGTACCTTAAAAAAAATGTTTTTCAATATTCGGACGGACATGACGTGTAAGGGTAGAAACAAAAAAAAGGTGCTTGTACTTTTGTACGCGCCTGAGAAGTTATACTTCTTTGGCATAATTAAATAAATATTTAACATCATCCCCTCTCCCCCCCCACTCCTTACCTGCTCGTTTCTTGACTATTTAATAAAAATAATGCCAGCAGTACCAGCTGCCAGCCGTCCGGGTAGTCCGGGTACACCATTACACAACACACAATACACAATGCAATAAAGTTTGTCCGAACGACGACTGATGACTGTTTGTTCAATGACGGACTGCTAAATTATGGTTAAAGTTACCATTACCGTAAACCAATTCCATTGTTGGAAATGTATTATTTTACAGTACCGTAAGCATTACACAGGCTCTTGGATCGTGGAGGTTTATAACTTTTTTACATTATAATAACATTGGTTTATATAAGGCCTTATTTGCGTTGTTTATGGCACTCGCGACAGTAGCGAGGTCGCTATACAGGGAATCCTAGTTCGGGTGTATGTACCTTTACCTTATATCTACATCCTATTTTATTAAACGTAATAAAGTCAAAGTCAAAATATTTTATTCATATAGGTAAGTTATCACTGATACACTTATGCACGTCATCATCTTTTTAATCTACCAGCTTTTCGGAAGGGTGCTTTGTCACGGAGGAGAAGAAAAACCGTATCGAAACTCCTCGGCACATCTTTTTAAAAAAATATCACAAAAAAGAAATCATTACAAAAATATTTACAAATCTGAGCGGAACTGGTTGCAGAGCTGGTCATTTCCATGCACCTTTGTCATTTAAATCCTCGTCTACACCATAACATCCCTTGTCATCCCTAACAATTGTGTTTTTTCACGTTTTTTGAAAGATTCTTTTGGCAAGTCACGTATTGATTTTAGAATTTTATTATAGAAATGTACACCAAGCTATGAAAGATCGCTGCACTTTACTCAGGCGGAACGAAGGCGTAACCAATTGATGCATTCTTCTTGTTTGGCGATTATGAATATCAATCACAATTTTCTTTATAAGCGCTTGTATTCTTCCGTATAATAAAAACTACTACCGAGACTTAAGTTTATAAATAGCCCTAACAGCCCTTTTTTGGAGTATGAAAGTTCTATACTGGCTGCTTTGCCCCACAGCAAGATTGCATAAGACATAACACTGTGGAAATAAACAAAATATACTATCCTAGCAGTTTCGACGTCAGTATAATGCGTTATTTTCCTAACAGCATAAGCAGCCCTACCGAGCTTAGTCGCGAGATTTGTTATATGTGGGTCCCACTGAAGTTTACTCTCTAAGGTCATCCCTAAAAAGACCGTGGATTCCTCCATATGTAAGGTTTCATTATTCAGTTTGAGAGATTTGCTGACTTTTTTAACATTAGGTAGTACAAATATATACATTTCGTTTTTTTTTGCATTTAATAGTAAATTATTTATTGATAGTGAACCAACGCGACACATGCGAAAGAGCACTATTTACGTCGTCGAAATTTTCTTTATTCCTTTCACGCTTAAATATTAATGATGTATCATCTGCAAATAGTACAATATCCGCTTGGTTCTTTACATAATGTGGTAAATCGTTAATGTATACCAGAAACGGACCCAAGATCGAGCCTTGCGGTACACCCAACACAGCCGGTGACCCCGATGATCGATTTAATATAATATTTGTAATCACGTTCTCGAAAACCACTCTAACGATTTAAACGTCATAATAATCTGACTACGTCACAGATGTCGACGGAACCCCGCTTCGGGGGGTCCCTTTCCCCCCCATAAATAAAATCGAAGAACCCTAATCTAATCTACCTTTCCTTCAAATAAAAAACAATTCGTAAAAAACGTTTACTGTCTATGTATTTGAATGTAATTGAAAGATTTACATGAATCACAATGACATGTGAAATGGCATGTACATACGTAGCACCAGTAAAGTTACACAATATAACATTAAAATGAAGCCGTATGTGAAATTCGGTTATCAGCTTTCGGAAATGGGTACACCCTAGGTCTTATATCTGGGAATATTCGTTTTGTCCGTATTTCCATGGAATGCCAGCACCCCGCGTGCGGGCGGCCGGGCGGCTCGGCGCGGCGGTTGGTTTATGGAGGTAGGTAGTTACAGGTTTGTTAATCGTTTATACTTTTATAGCAATCATTTTATTGTCTAGCTAGCTGGACAGTGGACGATCATGATAGACAAGAACAATAAAGTATCGTATCAATTCCTTTGTTTAATTAATATTAAGGTGCGCTTGTTAAAATATCATTATCGATGAGCACATGACCAGAGTTGCCACTTGCCAGTGATTCATGTGAATCTCATTAGGATTCAACAACATTATCTGTAAATACTTGACTACTACTTAGTTAATTACCATTAGAGTTCCAATTACAAGTTACGTAAATTGCCACCTACGAGTATGTACCTAGTCATGTAATTAAGTGTTTTATGAGTAAGGCGTAGTGCAATGTATGAGTGGTCGGCGGTGGCGGTGGCGGTGGCGGGTTGCGTGACGGTCACTCGTGGTCTGAGGTGGTGACCCCAGGGCTGCGGGGCGGGCGCTCGCCAGCTGGTTGCATTGTGTTATGTTCCGAACGCCGGCAACTGGCAACCGGTACCGGTAGAGGATAACCGCGGACACGTACCGGACGTTATATACGTTATCTCGCTTCAGTTTATGTAATTAGTAATTACTTTACCTACTTGTCACTCTTACCAGCAACAACCACGATGAATATTTAGTTATTCGAAATACATTTTCACCAAACCTTTTATAGTTAAACTACGGCAGAGATGAAGCTTGTCCCAGACATGACCCGTGCGCGTCACGAGAGTGGAGCCTGCGCCCTGCACTGCCAGTGGAGCCTCTTCCCAAGCTTTAGTGTACTACCTCACCGAGACGCCCGCGCCATGGCGACGTCGCCGGCTACGTATCCAAACAGTTAATATTGAAATGTATGGCAGCTACCTCACTTGGCGACGGTTTGGCAACATGACATTTCAATATAAACTGTTTGGATACGTAGCCGGCGACGTCGCGTCCCCATGGCGTCACGGTGAGGTAGTGCACTTAGTATTAAATGAACAGTTTAGAAGCGGTACTGCGTTCGTTTTCCGTAATTCTCATATAACAATACATAATAACGTAAACGCGCCTATTACCGCCTCCCAAAATTTGTATCCTATTACCGCCAGTTTTTTTAATCACTATTTTAAGGCATGTTATAGATTCCATGAAAGTTGTAGCCTAAAAATATTTTAGGTATGTATATTGAGAAACAAAAATAATAAAGTTTGTGTGCGTAAATAATCAGCAAACAGAGTAAATAGCCAATAATTGAGACGCGGCCGCAACGGACTTTTGTGTCATAGTGTTGTGCTCCCAGCTACATAAGAACACCTCGTTATTACTTAAGAGAAATTAACACAAATAAAATGTGTATACGTGCATGTAAATATGTAACTATAATAAATAATACATTGGTTTTTTAGATTAACATCTAATACTACCGTTCTGGCCATGGCTTGTCGTTTAAATCGAATTTTACATTGGAGCGGTAATAGAAACATAATTTTTATAAGTCGCTTCTATTAACGCCCCATGGCGGTATTAGATTTTTTACAATAGTTGGTATTTTAGCTTTTATTTCTTTTAATACATAATTTTACATGTTTTTTTTTTACTTGTTTGATTCTAAAGAGTGTATTACATAATTGGATCAATTAACGCCATATATTTTGTCTTATGGATTTTTGCCTATTAATGTTTCTTTTTTGGGCGGTAATAGAATCTTCATACTTAATTCTATTACCGACCCATACGGTCTTATTTATAAAAGTCTCTTATTGTAGGTATGTAGCGTACTGTAGTTAAAATGCTGATAAGCCTGCTATAAGTTCCTGTGTTCATAAATGTTCTATAGGCCACACATAAGTTTTTAACCGACTTTAAAAAAGGAGGAGGTTATCAATTCGTCGTATATGTTTTTTTTTTCTTATGTTCGACCAATTTGGATGGTTTAAACGGTATTAAATAGGGGATTGCTTCAGGGTGGTCTCATTAACATCATGGTGAGGATCTTATGATGGGTTCTAGACATATAGAGTGGAACACCTCAACGGTTCGTTGACATCTCAGGGTGTAATGATGTGAATTGGAGACGAAATATGTAACTCCTCAACGGATTGGAATAATTGAACCGTGTTAAAAGGTATATTTTGTTGTTGGTAAATATTTACACGGCAAAATCAGTACATCATTGACCATTCTATGGTCTGATGATGTCCCTTGGAGACAAAATGTGTATCTCTTGAATAGGAGAATCGGAACCGTTTTTAAGAATTTTTTTGCCAATAACTTTATTTCTGCAAAACTAGTACCTACATCATAGACTATCTCAGGGTCTGATGATGCGATTTGATGGCAAAATGTGTAACTCCAACGGATTGGAATAACTAAACCTTGTTTCAAGATATTAACCTCCATCTTATAAAATTTCAGTAGATAGTGTTTTTAATAATATGTACTTTAACTAAATTATTAAGAAGAAAGCTCAGTTTTTAATAGTAATTATTGATCTCAAATATTTTATACCAACTTAATAAATATTTATTTTGTTTTTTTATTATTTAATAGTAGTATGGAGAATGTGTTCCTTTTTCAGTGGTCGGTAATAGAAACATGAAAAACGGTAATAGAAACAACATCATCCCATCGGTCGGTAATAGAAGCAGCCGCTATTTCAGATTAAATTATTATTTATTAAATATTGTGTCATTTAATACTAAATTTAAGTACTGAATGTTATACAATATTTAATTATGATAAAGAATAAATTAAAACGCCTGTCCTAGCATAACGGCGTATATCTAATTTTCTGAAGTTCATCCATAGTCAGCTTAAACTGGCGGTAATAGGAGCGTTTACGTTAATTGTTGTTTGCTATAAATAGGGTTTATCATGTGATTGTTGTATTTGCCGATCAGATAGCGATATTAACTATTGGGTGGCAATAAGTGATTGTTCACGTATTCGGCAACAACATGACTCAGCACTCAGCAATCGGTAGTCAGTCCACAGAACAGAACCACTAAGTATAATTTTCTGTCGGTACTCACGCATTGACCCGCCCATCCACCAGGCTTATGATATTCCATCATATTATTTGTTCTGATCCTGAGCCGCCCTGTATCTAAATCACGTTTTCTGGCCGCCTAGTCGGTCACTTCGGCTACCTCCACCGGGACAGAAACAGGAGACGATAATTATAGCGTATTTTCTGCAATTGGTTCTCTTTAGAGACTAAACAATGTGCTGCTCATTCCGACTAAACTTTGCTAGTTCAGTCCCTACTTCTTCCAATACTTGACTATGTCGATGTGTGCTACCTTGACATCACCGAAGAGCAGCTGAATAAGCTTGAGCGCCTTCAAAATCTGTGTATAACATTCATATTATTTGGCCTGCGGAAATATGATCACGTATCTGAATTTCGCACTAAGCTCATGTGGCTCCCCATACGCCTTCACAGGAATGCTCATATTCTTTCTCTTCTCTACTGTGTTACCTTAAAACACGTTTTCAGTTCCTCCACCTCACCCACGACCGAACTCTTCGCTCCTCAAAAAATCTGCGCCTTGCTCCTGCACAGTCTTCTTCCTTCTACCAACATTCCTTCACTGTCACAGCCGTCCGTCTCTGGAATGCCCTTCCCAACTGTATTAGTAACGCAAGATCTAAAAATTACTTTAAAAACCAGGTAAAAGCCTTAATTTATCTCTCTAATGAATCAGTTTCCCTCCTTCCCTCTTCTTCCTATTCTTGTCACCCATGTTTGTGTTACATTATCTTAAATGTTATTGTAATTTCCTCCATATTATTCGTGCACCTTACCTCATTTAATCTTACTCTAATCAGCTCTCCACATCTTATGGTTGTCTGGAAAAGATCGCTGTGTAGCCACTAGCCATAAGACCACCTTTTGTACCTCATATTTTATTGTGCATGCTGTTTACACTTTACAACTTTAATTGAAGTGACACTAGATAATGTTTTTTATTAGATATCTTTGTTGTATTTTGAGTGTGATAGTGTCCCACTGTAATGGAACCCACTTTGTTGGTATAACCTGATAAATAAATAAATAAATATGTCTACTTCACTTGTCTACTTCTAGATTGTTGTTGTATTATTTGACTGGTGTACAATAAAGAGTTAAATAAATTAATAAATAAATACCCCCGTTGTATTCTGTCTGATACTGAAATACAAAACTACTTCGGACCATTGTTGCACTGTCACAATCGGAACAGTCTGTGAGGTATCCGTCATGACACTCATGACACTCACTGCCGCCATGCCGCTGCGCTGATCACATCATGTCTATCGTAACCTGAAATAATACAAGTCAATCTCCCGAGGTGGCCGATCAAACGGGAGGAAGTTATGGGTCAGGCATGAGGCAATAATGTAACAATACAGTTATGTCGAGAGAAGGCTCGTCGTCGGTGCAATCTCCCCCTGGAGCGAGGGACGGGGTGCGGGGTGCGGGGTGAGGGGTGCAGGGTGCGGGGTGCGCGGCGGGGGTGCGGCGGGGGCTGCGCAGCCTCCGTCTGCGGCGCATCTCGCGGGCCGGCGGGACCGGCGGCGGGCGGCGCGGTTCGCGCTCAGCTGCAGGCGCCAGGCAGTCAGCTGCTCAGTCACACTCGGAGCTCCCCGGTGGAAGCACGCGCGCCCGCTCGCCCGCTCGCCCGCCCCCACGCCGCCCCACGCTGCTCCACGCTGCCCCACGCCGCCCCGCGCGCCGCCACGGCCGCCCCCGCCAGCAGCCCGTGCGCCGGCACCACGCCGCCGCCACCGCCCGCCCGCGCCGCGTCCCGCCCCATGTGCACCTGACACAGGCACCCCGACCGCCGCAACCAGTGAGTGACACCCTCGCCTCGTCTCGCCTCGCATCGCCTCACGTCACCTCACCTCACCTAATCTCACCTCACCTCACTTCACTTCACTTTACCTCAATTCATCTCACCTCACCTCACGCTAACACTTCACTACTACCACCACTATTTCATAAGTTATGATGGCACTTATACACAATAAAAAAAAAATCCAAATTTTGACATTAAATTTAACACAGAAATGCCAGTGAAAGAGAACCGTGATCTGAGTAATTATGTGTTGTCAACATGATTTTAATATAGTGTACGAGTAGGTACGTCAGTCCCCTGTCCTAATATCAATTTGGTTTACCTATTCAATTCACCATTTAATTTAATTCTCTATTAATAAAATACGGTAGAAGATTTTGGAGCGCTTAAAATAAAACTAATCTAATTTTCGTGAGCTAGTTATTTAAGGACTTGAAAACAGATAAATACAGTTTCAAGTAAAAACTGAGCGCGCTATTTAGTCAATAAACTAATAATGTATTGTACTTATGAGTCATTTTAAAAAGGGGGAAAACGCGAGCCCGCGGCCGGCGCCGAGACAGTCGAGTGGAGCAAGTGGAGCTCGCACTTGCCACTTGGTAAATCGTAGTGTCGATAATAAATTCAACACAAAACAGCGTGAGCGTCTTAGGTTTTGTTCAGTCGTCGATAGTGGTCGGGTCTGTACGGAGCACGGAGCACGGAGCACGGTCTGCTTGTGACGAGATACCGCTTACGGTCGAGTTTCGAGTTTTCGCAAACAATTAGTGATATTGGCAATCAATCTGTTCCGGCGTGCGGTGGTGCGACAGGCGACTACGATAGTGCGATAGTCAACACGCAGGGACCGGTGACCGGCGACAGGTGTGAGGTGAGTGTGAACTGCGACCGCGCGTCCCCTGCAGCGGCTGCAGCGGCTGCAGCCCTCCGGGCTCCGGCTCCAGACAGGACGCAGCAGCCGGCTGAGGCTCCCGGCCAGTCCCGGCCAGTCCCGGCCGCGGCCGGCGCGGCTGCCTCACTGACCAGTTCTTTTTTTGGCTTCTCCGTCAGTTTCCAATAATCGAATTAGTGCTTAGTTTAAATAAAATGAAAAATATTTTGTATTTAAAATACTAAATGTAAAATACGTCTTTCCAAAATACTTTATTAATATAAAATACTTTTATAGTTCTGAACTTCCTTTATGTATGAAAGTAGGTAAATTTTTCATTATAGCACAGAAGAAATAATAGTAGTAGTCCATTCATTCTAGATTTTTTCAATATAAAGGCGAAACGGTAATATTTATAATTTTGTGAAACTGCTGCTGTTGTATCTATGTGTGAGTACTATAAAAAAAGCAACTTTCCTCCTCCCTTCCCCTTCCCCATCCGCATCCCCACTTCCCCCTTTGAAAAGTGTCCCGTTTCACAGATTTCCCCAATATTCAGGAAAACTATATAAGCTAGAACAAAAGGGTCAATCAGTAAATTATTTATTTATTTATTACCTACATAAAAGCTCCTACATTAATTTTGATACGAATTTTATTATAGTTTTTAAGTTATGACGCGTCAAAGTTTCAAAACTAAATCTACGCTTAGCAAAAATTCAACATTTAATAGACAAAAAAAATATTATTTGGTATTTAATACAAGAAATGCGTTATAATCATTACTACTCATACTACTTATAATAAAACTAGCTGACTTGGCAAACGTTGTTCTGCTATAATTTTTCTGGATATACTTTACAACTTATTCTCAGATAGTACAAACCAAATACATGCATAAACAATTTCATAAAAATCAGTAGAGTCGCTTCGGAGGAGTGCGTCCACAAACACCGTGACACGAGATTTATATAATATATTAGATTGTAACAACTGAAGCAAAAATAATTATCTTTAACCGCGAATCACATTAATTTATTGATGTTGACAAAAAAAAAAACAACTTAAGAAGTATTTAAAATAAAATGGAAAATACTGTTCTAAACAAAGTATTTAAATACAAAATGGAAATAAGTATTTTGTATTTAGTAATTTGTATTTCTAATAGTACTAATTGGAAAATGTCACATCTCTATTGATAATGAGGTAGAACAACAAGCCGTGGAACAAATTTCAATAATCGTTTCGATTCGCGCACTCGCCGCCGCCGCGGCGCGCCGCCGCCGCCGCCGCCGCCGCCGTGCTTCCCCTTTAGTAAAGGTCTATTGATTTTACATTTCGAATTTTGCGTAAACTTAACTTATCATGACTAATATAACATAACATAACACAAACGTAATATTATACAAACAGTTCTGTAATTGTTACGTAGGTACCGTTTGTCGAATAAATTTAATTTTATCAACTGCAGTGACCGAGTGGGCGCGAGACTTTTTAAAATTTTTAAACTAAAATAAACAATACAAAATTTACATTTGGCAACATCTGCGTTCAAAAAATAAATAGGTATACGAATAGGTCTTCTCAGCAGCTTTTCATATTTCGCTAAGAAGACTTTATTTTAAAAATGCAAATGTTCCAAACATTTGCATTTTTGTATAGCCATAATAAATGGGTATTGTTTTATAGCTAGTTCAATTGTTCAGCTGTGTTGTGTTGTGCTCTTCCGAATAATAATGTACAGGTTTATTCCGTATGTAGTTTGCATCCTATTAATTTCATTTTGTTGTGTAATTTTCCCATATTTTTAAAATAAGTTAGTGGTTACCTAGTATTTACGTACTCAGTCGTTACTTGTATAACATAAAAAATAAAAATTAGCATTAACATAATAACAAGATAACGTCATAATTTTTATTATAAACCTGCTGGAATTATTTAATTTGTAAAGTTATAAATTAAACTAAGACAAGAATGAAATAAAGTTGCATTGTAGACATACACATGCACATACTTATTATAGGGTGATAGGTAACTGTGATATCCTTAAAAATCTCTCTAATATATGAAATTCTCGTGTCACGCTTTTTTGAAGTTGAACTCCTTCGAAACAGCTCGACCGATTTTCGTGAATCTTTGCGTGCATATCGGCTTGGTTGGAGAATCGAACAACATCTATTTTTCATCCCACTACTACTTACTTCCCACTACACTATACTTTAATTAGGAGCATAATTTTTGTACAAAATTATACACTGAAATCAAGTGTGTGCAATATAGTTGACGAAATTTCGTGCTTAAATTCCGTTGGAATATTTTATTCTATTATAGAAAATATTTTGCCTGTATATTTCTAACTATAGATATAACTTACTAATTACTGTATAACTTTGGCAGTCTCAGTTCAACTTTAACCAGTTGAAATTGGCTGAAAGACGTTGTGTAATAAATAACATAATATATCTACGCGTTTTGATTATGGTGGTCAATGTATACGATTTTTTATTTTATTTAATGAAAAATTCAGATAGATTCACGATTGAAAAATAATTACACAAAAAGTAATACAACAAATATTGAATAAATTGCCTGAAAAAGCATACTCATAAAAATGGATATATAACTACGTGAATACAATACAATAGAACAGAAAAAGAAATCAAAGAATGTTGCTTTATTCTGAAGAGACAAACACATACACATGACTGCTAATTCCTCTCGGTTGCAAGGAGGACAGCAGAATCAAACTTGCGTCTGACTCTGGAGCAGTCCCTTGGGATGTGGTGCACTCGATCGAGGTGGATTCCATCCACGAAGACACAGCGTGTTTATTAGTAAGAGTATCACGCTCATTGTTACTAAAACATTTTCAAACAAATGTTTACCATTTCAAGTTTAGACATCGGGAACAACTGTAGGAGACAGTCCGAAATACCAAACGCCGTTCACTTTAAATAATTTTATTTCTTCACTTCACTTAGCACTACACAATTCTTAGATTCTTAAAATAAACTTTTAGTACAAATAAAGTAGTAAATTAGGAAATACACTACTTACTGCCGCATAAAATAGTGCTCCGTCCTGTGATGTCCGCAAGCGGCAGCCGGCAAGAGACTGCTGACTTTTATGTTCCGAACCTTCCACCTGAAGTTTGCCGGAAATCACCAAATAAATAATTATGGCTCACGAAATAAATACGATAATACTACCAGAATTTGTACATAAATCAATGAATCGTATGGATAATTAACTATAATAATTATGTTAAAACTCAAAAGCTAAATAATCAGAGGATTGCTTTTATTTTAATTGTACATGATTATATTTGCCTATTTGCCAAACTGGAACAATTCTTAAAAACTAATCATTTAAATTAATCAATTATTATGCACTACAAATTTCCTTATTGTATGATAAAATAAATAAAACTAACAATACATATATCTCACATATTATCTATTAATAAATTTAATGAAAAAAAAGTTTAAATTATAACGTTTACAACCGAATTGAAGAACTTTTTGAAGTCAGTCAAAAAAGGCAGTTCAGTCATAAAAATAAGTATCTACTGACTGATTGATAATAAATAATAATGTACAATTCATGCTAGAATGCAAAATCACATAGTAGGTATTTGGTAAAAAATACTGACGACGTCGTGTGACGTATGTACACGACTGTTGCGATGTTATCATTATCAGTTTTGCGCTGCTGTGTGTGTGTGTGTGTGTGTGTGTGTGTGTGTGTGTGTGTGTGTGTGTGTGTGTGTGTGCCGCCGGCCGGTGTCAGTGGCACTGGCACTCGGTGGCCGGTGCGGCCGCGAGCGCACGCGCAGTCAATGTCAATGTTACCATCACTACCGAGTACCGTCAATACCGACTGCCGACACTGCCGAGCGCACCGCGCACCGCGCACCGCACACCGCACCTGATGACCTGACGTCACCTGAGTCATGACCGCCGCCGCGCCGCCGCGCCGCGCCGCTCTAGACGAGTCTAGCTAGAGCGTCTCGCCGGAATCCGGATATAGGCCTCCGCGGCTTATAACTCTAATGTTCGGTTTACATGTATTAAGTAGTTAACTAAATTTTAAGTAAATTAATACGTGTAAACTGACAATTTAGTAGTTTAGTAATCAAGTAGACAAGTAATTTAGAAAATTTTCTATTTTTTGTTATGTAGGTGTAGTAACACGTTTGGACAAGCACTTTTTAGTTATTTAGTAAAATGCTGAAGTAATTAATTAGAATTGTATGAACTAAAGAGCTTTACTAAATTATTACGTGTGGACGCACACTAAAAATTATTCACTTAAAATTTAGTTAACTACTTAACTACTTAATACGTCTAAACCGAACATGGCGTAACTCTCACGATGGCAATGTGGTGATCGGAATCGGACACTATCGGAGTCTGTGTAACTGTAACCTACTGTAAGTAACCGGAGTCCTGCAGTGAGCAAATTGATGGTAATGGCTATATACAGTACAGCTTGACTTGCCGAAAATACTGCGGAACGAACGACGAAAAATCGACATCTATCGGGTAATCGGGGTAATGCCGGGTAATAAATAGAGTAATAAATCGGGTAATAAAATCAATAGATAAGGAGTTGAACTCCAAAAAGTTAAGCTTGTTGTAAAAAAAGGGTGCGTGTACTTTTGTACACGCGTGAGAAGTTTAATACTTCTTTGGCATAATTAAATAAATATTTAACCCCCTCCCTCTCCCCTAATATACAATCCCATAAATAATTCATAATACAATAGATATAAGAATAGATAATAGAAGTATAATGCACACATGTAGGTTAATATTTTACAATGAAATAAATGAATTAAGTAATTGACGAATGAAATTTATTGGCAGAATGATCCCGCGGCGAAAACACAACGCGTCCTCCGGCTCGCTGCCGCCTCCCGACGACAAGCATGCCAGCAACGACTACATCTGTGAGTGATCCTTCACGATAACCACTCTCCACTCTCCAGCCAGTTGCAACTTGCACTCGTCCTCACTCCTCAGCCAGAACCTGACCCACCTGACCCTGCCAATCGACCCACCGCGGCATCGTGCGAGCTACGCGGCGAGCGGCGAGCGGCGCGGCGAGCGGCGAGCGGCGAGGGGCGAACTCGCGTCCTTGAACTAGCACCGGCCGCGACACCTACCCTCCCCGCTTCTTTTTAATTACGTCTACCCGCACCTGTTACTTTCACAATACAAATTTTTAACGAGAGGTCTGCCCGGCGGCTCGCGTTCGGCGTTCTGACTAGCATTACCGCGCCAGTGTATAGAAGGAACGTGGTTACGGATGGACAGTCATTCTATAGTTACGAGAAATCTTTCCAAATGGAGAAGCGATCCTCGGTCCCGAAGTTAAATAGAGAAAAGCGTTTTATACTTGCAAATTTTACGTTACAATCCAATCGAAGTTCACTGGCATCGATAGGTACCATTTACTCGATTGTGTAGTGCTGTCTGGTGTCTGGTGGTGTACACTGTACCGAGAGGTGAGAGGTGATTGTGCAATAGTAACGACATGTGGTATTGTCGACAGTGTCGGAGGGGGGCTCGCGCGAGGGCTGGCGCTCGGCGCTGCGCCGGCGCTTCAACCGCAAGACCTTGCATAAGCGCATCCCCATCACCGCCTGGCTGCCGCAGTGAGTACACGTTTTGTATACTATAGTACGAATCGGTGAACCTACGATTCTCACAAGTGTGCGATGTACGAAACGGGGACGACTATTGGGCACTCTCCACCAATCCGCACTGGAACAACGTGGCATACAGAGCATATTCCCTCTAGGCCTCCTCGAGAGGCTCCGTGCTCAGTAGCAGGCCATAAATATGTTGAATTATGCATTACTTTAGTATCATAATTTTTCAAAGCTATAATGTACCGGACTACCGCTACAAAGTAACGAGTGGCATTGGAATTACGCTTTGATTATTTATCGCCGAATTTATTTCTATGGGACCTTCTCTACACCAGTCACCAACACGCATGACGCAACCTATCACCGGCGTGTGAAGCGTGTAAAGCGTGTACAGCGAGTGTAGAGCGAGTGTAAAGCGAAGTGTGTAATGTGATGTGCAGGTACAGCGCGGACAAGGCGGTCGGGGACCTGATCGCCGGCGTGACGGTGGGGCTGACGGTGATCCCGCAGTCGCTGGCGTACTCCAACATCGCGGGGCTGCCGCCGCAGCACGGGCTGTACGGCTCCTTCTTCGGCTGCTTCGTGTACATCGTGCTGGGCGGCTGCCGCGCCGTGCCCGCCGGGCCCACCGCCATCGCCTCGCTGCTCACGTGGCAGGTGGCGGGCGGCGTGTTGGAGAAGGCCGTGTTGCTCAACTTCCTCACGGGGCTCGTGGAGCTGCTGATGGGCGTGCTGGGGCTCGGCTTCCTCGTCAACTTCGTGTCGGGCCCGGTGTCGTCCGGCTTCACGTCGGCCGTGGCGCTGATGATCGCCACTTCGCAGGTGAAGGACCTGTTCGCCATCGCGGTGACGGGCGACACGTTCCTGCAGCAGTGGATCTCCGTGTTCCGCAACCTGCACTCCTCCGCGCTCTGGGACCCCGTGCTCGGCTTCGTCTGCATCGCGCTACTTCTTTGCATGAGGGTAAGCTATATATCATATCATTTCCTAAGTCAGAATGTTTTAATGGATATAGTCTTATAAGATTGAATCGGGGCCTGCATTATTTTGGATTCTCCGACAGTCTAAACAAAAAATTAAAAAAGAAAATTTATAATAAGTATCTGGTCCAAGATGCTTTGTTCTCACTAGTTCGACTCGTGAGGGGACGAGCTTGAGAATAATTAAGTTGATTGTCATATTCTTAGAAAATGCTTAAGGTAGGTATGTTTGTTTTCAGAAAATTGGAATGATAAAGTTGGGTGCAAAGTCGGAGGAGGGCCCCAGCGCGCGGCAGAGGGCGCTGACCAACTGCATGTGGCTGCTGGGCATGAGCCGCAACGCGATCGTGGTGGTGCTCACCGGCGCGCTCGGCTACTGGTTCGTGGCCACGCACGGCGCCTCGCCCGTGCGCCTCATGGGTAACTTGATCACCTTCACACTATTGTACCTTGCACGGCTGTACGCTCTCTGACAGTTCTAGAGTGTTCTAACAGATGAGTCGCATTTAAATTTAAATATCATCTTGATCCCTTTTAATTTAATATTCGATGGTTTGTGATCACTACATCATCGTTGCCTAGCCGTCCGAGCTATTAAGATTCTTTTTCTAACGCCTCGCTCATAGAGGGTGAAGTTGTTCACTTTCTTAAGCTGGTTCTAACATCTTTATTCCTATAAAATGTTCGTTAGTTTACCTATCTAGTGACTAATTGTATTTTATGAAATGTGTATAAATTGACTAACGTTTTGTATTTTCTTGTGCTGTCGCAAGCTGACAATATACGAGGGGGTTAGTAATAGTAACGAATATGACAAGATTCGATCTCGTGCATCACCCACCCATCACCCAACACCCATATCGTAGACGCGGCCCTACCGCTTGCACCCACACCGTTCACCAGTCAGCCGTCGTCATTCCATCTCGCTCCCACTCGCTCCCACTCGCACCGGCTCCCCGGCCCCCGCTGAACGTTGCGATAATGTCGGTTTTCAGGCGGGATCCCGTCGGGCGTGCCGATGCCGCAACTGCCGCCGTTCAGCTACGTGCGCGCCGACAACTCGACGGCGGACTTCCTGGCCATGGTGTCGGAGATGGGCTCGGGGCTCCTGGTCATCCCGCTCATCGTGCTACTCGAGGACATCGCCATCTGCAAGGCGTTCTCCGACGGACGCACCATCGACGCCACGCAGGAGATGATCGCGCTGGGCGTGGCCAGCGTGGGCAACTCGTTCATGCAGGCCTACCCCGGCGGCGGCTCGCTCGCTCGCTCCGTCGTCTCCAACGGCTCGGGCGTCAAGACCACCTTCAACGGAGTTTACACGGGTCAGTGTCTATCTTTACATCAGTTTGCATCAAAACATTGGCTTATTCGAACGTTTTCGATGCTCAAAATGTTTCGTAACTTTTCTATGAATTTAAAATCTGTTTTGCAGGTGTGATGGTGATTTTGGCGCTCCAATTCTTTACGCAATACTTCGAGTTTATTCCTAAGGCCGCGCTGGCTGCAGTCATTATATCAGCCATCTTGTTTATGGTTGAATATGACGTTGTTAAACCTATGTGGCGAGCTAAAAGTAAGAAAAATATTTAGTTTGCGGTTACACTTTACATGAGACATAGACATGCTTAATTTTTTTTATATAAATAACTGACACACGAGCCGATGAGCTACGTGATGGTAAGTGGTACGTCGGTCAATGTCCACCCATGGATACATAACAACTTACTCTCTTCTACTGTTAAATGTTAGAACAAGGATTAGCAGCTGCTAAGGTCTGTAAAATCCACTAGCACCTAGCACCAGCATACGGTCAGTCGGTCGGACTATACGAGTACTGTGGTGTGTGTGGTGTGTGTGGTGCAGCGAGCGGTGAGTCCCGCGACCTGCAACAGTAAACGTTCTGAAGCCACAGGGCACCCTCGTTGTGTGGTTGGCAGGTGGTTGGTGCAGGTTGGTGTTGTTGCACCACGCTCCACCCGAGATGGATGCTATACCGCAAAAGTTAATAATAATAACTATTATGGATGGCCGAAAGAAGCACAACGTAAAATCAACATTTTTTTATAGAATACAGTTCTTAAAGTAGTAGACTCCTATTATAGAATCATTACAGCTTATTTTTTTTACTGTGACAGGATTTTTGGAACGAAGTTCCTTATCGCGCGTTGCGAAAGGGGGCTAGGCGGAAAATTTGGTAACGACACTTTTTGCCGTAACGAAAAGTGGTAACGAAACTTTTTGCCGTCGTAGTTTTTTTACATAGAAAGCAAGCCAGCAAGTAGCAATTGCTATTAGGTGAACAAAGTCGATGAGAAATTTAATACCTTAGATTTGTTTTGGCACACTTGCTGCATGTTTTTGCTATCCTAGTAATGACTGCAAGGAACTTCGTTCCATCCGGGTGTTCCTTGACACCACTCAAGTTTTTTTATAATTAGAATAATTGAAATGAAACCTAAATTACCGAACGTTTCAGAGCTGGACCTAGTACCGGGGATCGGCACATTCCTCTTGTGCCTGACGCTGCCCATCGAGCTGGGCATCCTGATCGGCGTCGTGGTCAACATCATCTTCATACTGTACCACGCGGCGAGACCTAAATTTTCCGTCGAGATGCTAAAAGTAAGTACACTGTATTGTCACCGTTTCATCCGGTTTGCCAATCCTGAATCCTGACGTTCTCGACGAAGATTTTTAGATGCCAACATCGCCAACTAACACAATGCCAACACCGTTTTTAGTTTGCGCGATGAATGTTTGTGGTGAGTGTGGTGAGTGTGGTGAGTGACGTGCGTTATATCTGTTCGCAGACGGAGGGCGGCGTGGAGTACCTGATGATCACGCCGGACCGCTGCCTCATGTTCCCGTCCGTGGACTACGTGCGGCGGCTGGTGACCAAGTGCGCGGCCAGCAGCTGCGTGCCCGTGGTGCTGGAGTGCACGCACATCTACAGCGCCGACTACACCGCCGCCAAGAGCATCGAGCAGCTCACCGCCGACTTCCACGCGCGCCTGCAGCCGCTCTACTTCTACAACGTGAAGCCCTCCGTGTGCTCCATCTTCGAGGCGGTGGCCAAGCCCGAGCACTTCGTGGTGTTCTACGAGGACGACGAGCTGGACCGGCTGCTGGCCGCCGACGAGCGCGTGCCGCCCGCCAAGCCGCCGCCCGCCACCGCCTGAAGCTGAACCGTGACGACATGTGTGATAGTTATGTGACGAATGTTGCTTTGAGCGGCGTCGCATCGATCGACGCTTCGACGTCGATGTAAAACTCCTGCATAGAGACTTGTATATTTTCGTGTAATTTATGTTAGGGTAAGACGCCGGGTTTGCGGGGTGTGGGGGTGTGCGGGGTGCGGGAGGCGGGCCCGCGACCGGCCGGCTGTGATCGCCAGCAGTATTAGTTTGTCTGTCGGTGACTTTCTTTCACATAGCGTTATTTTTGTAATCGATTATACCGTTCTCCGAGCGGGCGTCGAGGTGTCCCTCGCAATTGTGATTTTAGAACTTAAATCAACTATCGATAATAATTCTATGTACTTAGTAGAGCTATTGAATTAGTTTATTTTAACTGATCACTTAAATGTTGATACGTAACGACTTGACTTTGTTGTAAAAGTAACAAATCGTGATAGTTTAGTTTTAAATTTTGTTTATTTATTTTTAGATGAATAATAAAGTACAAGTTAATTAAGATATATTATCAGTGTGTAGTCGTGCAGCGGTGTGTGTGTGCGTGTGTGCGTAACGCAGGAGGGATGCCGGCAGCCGGGGCCATGGAGTATCTCTCTACTCGTATAGTCCAGGGCCCAGGGCCGCCCGGCCGGGAGAACGCACGGGGCCGAGCCGATATTATAATCCTCTACTTACTACTGTACCTTTCTAAAGATTTTAATATTGCAAAATTTGTGCATTATATTTTAGAGAAAAAATGCTTCAAACTATCTATTCTTTTAAATAAAAGTATTGAAATGAGATGGTGCGTTCTATGTAAGTGACGAATGGATTATGTTCTAAGAACAAAATAAAACTTTAAAACTCTTAAAGAGTATACGACTTGAAATGACTTTTATTTCCTTTGAATGCGCCAAGACCCTCCTCGTGTGTCGCCGCCTCGGTATGTAGTGGGTTTGCCAGCTGGCAACACTGTTTAAATCTGGACAAAACTTCAAAAAGTCGGGATTTGTCGGGACATTTTGTATTTTGACGAGCTTTGTACCTGTATTTTGTCGGGACTTTTTTGGACATCATGTGAAATGTCGGGACAATCCAGATATTTTATTAGATTTATTTATTAGATAGCGTATAAAGGTAATAAACAACAAATTAAATAAATTAATCTATTTATTTTAGTATAAAGCAAATTTATAAAGCGGAATGATAGGGAAAATTTGATTATCAATAATTATTATAAATTAAAACATAAAACAATCATAAAAATAATTAAATTGTATAAAATCAGATTGATTTAACTTCTTTGACTCACAATATTAATTAATTTGTAAGTAGGAAAAATCCCTGAGCTAATTTTCATAATAAAATACGAAATAAATAATTAAAATGGCTATTAAAATAAAATAATTAAAACTGTAAATAAAAATAATAAAACATGAAATCTAATTTAATAAGTAACCAATTTTTCTTATATTATTTTGACATTTAATTAATAAGAAATTCATTTGAATAAAAAGAACATATATTACAAGAAATAAAATAATTAAAATACTTTCCTATTACCAATCGATAATCAATTGAAGAGGGATTCAGAGTGTTTAATCACTGACACAGGAGCCGTCCGTTCCATCCGACGTCTGACTCGCTTCTGAATCCGAGAGCGATTTGCACGTGGTTTTTATAACGAACTTCGAATGATTCGATTGCTTTATTCGAACGAATTATTCGATTGCGATTCGAATACCGATAATATTTTTTTGTATTAATCGTTTTAATTGTTGCGCCGATAAATATAACGTTAAAATCTTAAGTGGACAGAAGGGGACATTTTAGACTAAATGTTTCTTAATAAACCTCTACTGCAGCGTTTCTTAACCTTTTTACTGGCGACCCAAAATATAAATATATTTGAAGCCCGCGACCCAAAATATAAATATATTTTAAGCCTGCGGCCTTATTTAAGTGAAAACTTCTTTAGTACGGGGGTGACTTGAAATTTTATGAAACGAAACTGTCCAGTAAAAAGAGACAAACACATAAATTCTAAAGTGAGATAGGAAGCATTGTACAGGGGTAGGGTAGGGGAGTGAGGGGTAGGGGAGCGGAGCGGGGCGGGGCGGAGCGGAGTGGGGCGGAGCGGAGCAGAGCGGAGTGAAGTAGATTAGTAAAACCTACATTTATCATCTTCCCGAAATTTTACATTCGTCTCATTATCTTGAAAACAAAAATTTTGAAGGTTTCACTTCTACCACGTGTAAATTGCATACATTTTAATTTTATTTATCTTCCAGCGCTAATACATTAATAGCATTAACTAACAGCCCGTCTGATACTTCAGAAGGTTGCAAGTAGAATGATTTTATTTACAAAATGTATGCCTATTTATACAAAAGTTGAGATAAGGAACAACCAATGAGAAAATAGTATAAAATAATACACGTAAAATATTCGACCAATCAGAAGAAAACTGCGACGCACTCGGTCCTCGATGTTCGCGTGACGTCATCACCCTGCGACGCAGTGTACTGGCGATGTTGAATTATTTAATATTTATTTTGTATGAAAAGTTTCACTTTTCCAATTTTCATGGGAAACATTTTCTTTTGCGTTGTAAAGTAGTTGACGATAGCGTAGGTAAGTACTGCTACATAGGCCCCCTTCAAGCGAAGCGTACTGGCAGCTTGACGGAACGGCCGCTTCGTGTGTGCGTAGCTTTAGGTTGTGACGTCGGGCTGTTCGTCGTATTTGGTAACTGAGTACTTGAAGTTGAATCATTGCTTCTCGTCTGGGACATCTGGTTTTGAGGTGACTGCGAAATGTTCTCGGTGTCTTCTAGAACGTAGGCAGGTTTCAATCGGTCGATAGATATATTTGATTGTCGTCCTGGTAACTGAATTGTGAAAACTTTATCCGTTCGGTTCACAACTTTGAAAGGACCTTCGTATGGTGTTTGAAGTGGAGTGCGTACTGCGTCTACTCGTACAAATACATGGGTGCATGTCCGTAGGTCTTGATGTACGAATATTTGCCTGTTGTTGCGATGTGAGTTGATAAGGCGTGGCTTGTTTTGTGCGATGTTTGCTCGGAGTTTTTCGACGTAAGTATGATCCATAGGCGCAGTGGATGTAGTTGGTACGAAAAAATCTCCTGGTAATCGTAGGTTGAAGCCATACGTGAGTTCTGCAGGACTGGTAGAGGTGTCAGTGCGTAATGCAGCTCTCAGACCTAGTAGGATGGTCGGAAGTTCGTTGATCCATGAACTATTGGAATTTGTAAGTTTCGCGCGTAACGCAGCTTTGAGAGTTCGATGCCATCGTTCGATTTTTCCGTTGCTTTGCGGATGATAGGGCGTAGTGCGAATTCTATTTATTCCCATTATTTTCATTAGGTTAGTAAATAGACTGCTCTCAAATTGCCTTCCTTGGTCGGTTGTTATTGTAGATGGACATCCGAATCGACAAATCCAATGGTTAAATATGACATCGGCGACTGTTTCGGCAGAGATATCGATAGTAGGTATTGCTTCGGGCCAATGACTTGTCCGGTCGCAGATGGTTATTAAATACCTATAACCTTGTGCTGTAGTCGGGAGCGGTCCGACGATATCTGCGTGGATATGTGCAAATCGTTCTGTAGGCGGGAACGGCTGAAGCGTGCTGTAGGTATGACGTTGTATTTTGCTTTTTTGGCATTTAATACATGTCTTCGTCCATTGACCGATGTCGGTATTCATTGACGGCCAAAAGTATTTTCTTGTTATCAGTTTACGCGTAGTTCGCGTTCCGGGATGGCTGATATTATGAATGGCGTTGAATACTTCTTGTCGAAATTCTGTAGGTATGTAAGGTCGTACGAATGATGTTGATGTTTCGCAATATAATTCAATGTTGGTATTCGGAATGTTGACTTTCTTCAGTGATAGGTTTTGCTGTTGTAGTAATTGTTGAATGGTGATATCTTTTTCTTGAGCGGTTGCTATATCTTCGTAATTAATTGTTGATGGACAGGATATGGTTTCGATACGGCTGAGTGCGTCGGCGACGATATTATTCTTCCCGCTTATGTGGCGAATGTCGGTTGTAAATTCGCTGATGAATAATAGTTGTCGTGTGCGGCGTGGCGTCTCATTGTTCGATATCGACTTTTTCATAGCGAATGTTAGCGGCTTGTGGTCCGTGAATATGATAAGCTCGCGTCCTTCGAAGATTTTGCGAAAGTGTTTTACTGCCATGTAGATAGCGAGTAATTCACGATCGTATGTTGAATATTTCGTTTGCGCGTCTGAGAACTTTTTTGAGAAGTAGCCGAGTGGTTGCCATGTTCCTTGGTAGTATTGCTGTAGTACTGCACCTGCGGCTTTATCGGATGCGTCGCTACATATGGCTAGGGTTGCTTGGTGTGACGGATGGGCGAGTAAAGTCGCGTTTGTGATGCTAACTTTACATGCTTCGAATGCTTGAATTGCGTCGTTGTTCCACTCGATGATTGTTTTGTCGCGCTTTTTTGTGTCGTGAAGGTATGCATTGAGCGGTGCTTGTATAGTCGCGGCGTTAGACACATGATCGCGGTAGAAGTTTAGCATGCCTAGGAATCGCCTGAGTTCTTCAATAGTTTTTGGACGTGGATAGGCGTTTATTGCTGTGATTTTTTCTTCAGGCGGTTTGATTCCTTCGTTCGAAACTGTATAGCCTAGGAACTTGACTTGCGGTTGGCCTAGGACGCATTTGGCTGGGTTGATAGTGATGCCGTTTTCTTCTAGTCGTTTCATGACGGTTCTAATGTGCTCGCGATGTTCCGTGTCGTTTGATGAAGCAATTAAGAGATCGTCGATGAACGGAAATACGTAGTCGAGTCCTCGGAGTACTTCGTGTATATAGCGTTGGAATGTTTGGCCTGCGTTTTTTAAGCCTGGACACATTCTCGGGAATTCGAATAATCCGAATCCGGTAATTATCGCTGTTTTTTCGACGTCTTGTTGCCGGACACTGACTTGTTGATAGGCACGGTTGAGAATATGTTTTTGTTGAGAATATGTTTTTCTCCGACAGATGATAGGTGAAGTCTTTTATTCTCGGAACCGGGTAGCGATCGGGTATGGTTATCGCGTTGAGTCGGCGGTAATCACCACACACTCTTATATTTCCATCCTTCTTTGGTACTATATGGAGCGGTGATGACCACGGGCTTTTGCTGGGGCGGCACAGTCCTTGTTGCATCATGTTTTCAAATTCCTTTTTGACGGCTTCGTATCTGTGTGGCGGCAATGGACGTGCGCGGCAGTGAACGGGTTGACCGGTTGTTTCTATGCAGTGTTCGACGTTGATTTTCGGTTGAAGTTGCATTGCAGTGAGCCTCGTAGTACCGGGGAATTCTGATAAAATGGCGTGATACGAGTCGTGAATGTCGATACTGCGAATGGTAGGTATATTTGTGGATCTTAGTGGCGCGTCGATTTTGAGGTTTGTGACGGAGTCAATCAATCTTCGATTTTTGACGTCTACGATTAATTGATGATGATTGAGAAAATCGGCTCCTAAGATCGGCTTGGAAACGTCGGCTATGATGAAAGTCCATCTGTACGGTCGTCGTAAGTTGAGGTCAAGTTCGAGTGTCTTTTCTCCGTAGGTTGATATCGTCGAGTTGTTCGCTGCGTAGAGTTTGAATGCAAGTGGCGTAGCTTTCTGGCCTGGTCTTCGAGGTATGACGGATATATTAGCCCCCGTGTCTACCAAGAAAGAATATCTCGTCTTCCGGTCGGTGACGAATAGGCGGTGCGATGTATGAGCGCTGGAGTCTGCCGTGGCCAAGGTTCGGTCGTGTGGCGACTGTTCTCGTTTGGTGAAACCACATGGAGTAGTGCAGTGCTGAGCTTGGTTACCGAAGCGACGATGGTAGTAACAAGCAGGTGATGATGCAGCTGGAGAGGTCGAGCGTGAGCGTGAGCTTGAGTGACGACGATGACGTGGAGATGATGACATTCGGTGACGTGTGTGGACGGAGTGACGACGTTGATGGGCATCATGTATATCGTGCTGCGATTTCAGGTCCTGGACTTCGCGGGATAGGCTCCTGATCTCATCGAGAAGTTGGTTGACTGTGGCTGAAGTCTCATCTGAAGTAGGTATGCGCATAGCGAGCGCGATGTCGGACAGCTGACGATGATGATGTGATGAGCTACCGGCCGTGGTGGCAGTGGCAGCGACCTGCAGCGTGGCTTGGGCGACTTCGTGGACCATGGTACCAGTTGATGGCTTGATGGTGCGAAGGTGAAGAATGTGACGATGATGAATTCTTCGTGCAGCCGGGCAGGGATTCTACTTACGTTGCTCAGTCGGGTCACCAATTTAGCGTAGTTTAGCCGACGTTTTTACTGAGGTTGGAGAGAGTACTGATACTTCAGAAGGTTGCAAGTAGAATGATTTTATTTACAAAATGTATGCCTATTTATACAAAAGTTGAGATAAGGAACAACCAATGAGAAAATAGTATAAAATAATACACGTAAAATATTCGACCAATCAGAAGAAAACTGCGACGCACTCGGTCCTCGATGTTCGCGTGACGTCATCACCCTGCGACGCAGTGTACTGGCGATGTTGAATTATTTAATATTTATTTTGTATGAAAAGTTTCACTTTTCCAATTTTCATGGGAAACATTTTCTTTTGCGTTGTAAAGTAGTTGACGATAGCGTAGGTAAGTACTGCTACATGCTAAAATTGATGTCATTATAAAATATAGAAAATACAATTAAATTTTTCTTTATTCAAATAATAATAAAACCTAAAAATTAAAGCAAAATATAACCCGAGGGTTGTCACTATTTTAACTAAGGTTGACACAATTTTATTTTAATTAATGACTACACTTGTGTTGTATTTTAGAACAAAGAATATTTATACGTGCTGTTATGCATAATTCAAGTGCACACGGCATGTCATGTTGTGCATCAAGTCTATTTCAAAACTTGGTTTTTAAAACAGAAAGGCATGAAAATCCTGCTTCATACAAATAAGTGGTTTTAAAATGGTAGCAGAACTTTTTCAGCTTCATTGCTCAGAATAGGCTTCCCAGATAATTCTGTCCAAAATTTCATGAGGCTCATTCTGATAAATCTTTCTTTTAATACTCCGTCACCCTGCACCCTGCGTTCGCCGTGTCAAGTGTCACCCCTCTCGGCTCGCAGCCTACCACGTGCTACCACTCCGCCATACCATGACGATTGACCACTTGATTTAGCGAAGCTTATGTTAATCCCATACATTTTGTTCTTTTCTAACTTCGTTATCGTTTTCTTAATATTACTTTGGCTAAGGCTCCAGGAGTGACTGTACGGTGCGTTCCGAGTCAGGATATCAGCAAGTACGGCGTTTAAAACGGCCAACGTCATTTTAACTTGAAATTAATAATCGATCCTAATCTATTTTATACCATCTAAGTTACTTATTTTGATTACCTATCTAGTAAAGCAGAGGTCCCCAGACTTTTTTCTCATAGTCCACTTTCAATATTTAGCTGGTTCCGGACCACTTTGGGAACTAAAAGCGAACTTGTTAGGTTGCGGTTAGGTTAGGTTGCGGTTAGGTTAGGTTGCGGTTAGGTTAGGTTGCGGTTAGGTTAGGTTGCGGTTAGGTTAGGTTGCGGTTAGGTTAGGTTAGGTTTTTTTTTTTTTTTTTTTTTATATCCTGTCCGGGCGCTTTCTGGCCCGGCCCGCGAGCTAAATAATTTTACCCCCGACATGCTCGTCAGGGAAGTTATTTATTTTATTTAATATATTAAACAAGCATACAGGTTTTTATACAATTATGTCTTAATTTTAACATAAACATCTAATACAGGAGCATTCCTGGAGCTAAGTCTAGTTTCTTAACATACTACTACTTATTAATTTTTTATTTGTTTACTTAAGTGGTATTTAAACTATGTTGTTTATTTATTGGTTACAATTTTTTAATACTTAAACTTAGGTTACAATTCAGGCTTATTTATAATTATTTTCTAATCTTAATTTTAACATAAACATCTCATCCAGGAGCATTCCTGGAGCTTAATCTAATATCTAAACATACTATTAACTTATAATTATTTATTTGTTTACTTAAGTGGTATTTAAGCTATGTTGTTTATTTATTGGTTACAATTTTTTTTTTTTTTTTTTTTTTTTTTTGATACTTAACTTAGGTTACAGTTCAGGCTTATTTATAATTGTTTTCTAATCTTATGATATTAGTTGAAGTTTTATGTGTTTTATGTGTGTGTTCATATGGATATATTCTGTCTTCCTAATTTTGATCTTGATTTACTATTCTTAATTTGTAATGTTTTTGTTTACTTTCTACTTGTTTTATCTTTGACATGTCTAATTACTTTCTAATTTTTTATTACATTTTTATTACTATGTTTTGAAATTCCTTTTGAATTTTCTTTCAAACCTATTTAGATTGCGTATATTTTGAATATATAACAGAGTATATATTTTTATATACTTATTTCTTACTCTTATTTCTATTTTTATATATATTTAGACATTCCTATTTTATCTATTTTTATTTTGTATATCATAATATAAGATCAAACGAACTTCTTGAAGTGAAGTTCGATCAATATTATATGAATTGCTTCATTCGAAGATACAATCACAAATGTAGTCCCCTTTGACATACAGGGCATTCGCATGTTTAAAGTAGGTACTTTTAAAATTTTTATTTAGTACCTACCCCCTCTAACCAGCTCGGCAGAGCGGCACTTGTCAATTTTACTCATTCCTATTTAGAGATATTAAAAGTTTTCTGAGTTGGTTGAGGGTGGGCGGGTGATTGTATCTTCGAATGAAGCAATTCATATAATATTGATCGAACTTCACTTCAAGAAGTTCGTTTGATCTTATATTATATTTCATTGCTTCATTCTTCAGATACAATCACAAATGTAGATGTTTAGAGAACCTCAAAGTAAAACTATTTGGTAAATCGTAGAAAACTTTTATTAATAAGTACATGTATATTAACCAATTACAATCAAAATAACTCATCAATAAACTTAACCTTTATAATCATAATCCAATCAATCTTCAATTCCACATACAGAGCGAGCGTATCTTGCTTCGTCTGTCACCGGTCTGTTATAAAATTTAATAAATGTCAGGGAATTACTTGACCAGCCAGCTGCTTTTCTGATGTCGTCAATACTGACTCCAGCAGAAGCCGCTGCCGAAGTGGAGGCGTGACGTGTGCTATGTGCACCGAACACAGTCACGTCAACACCGGCCTCTGCTAAGGTCTGCTTGATCCATCTACTGATGGTTTGAGCGGTAGCTATTTTATAAGGTTTTTTAATAGTCAGTAACAAATTGTCTGTACCTTCAGGTCGAAGTGACGATGTAAACGTAAGGTAATCATCGAGAGTTTTGGCTGGACATATACTCGGATTTTCTGTGAAGTATGGTAAGAATAATACTGGTTGGTCGCGTGTGGCTGCGGAGGTTTTTATGATATCCGATATGAGAATTTTTGTTCCTATGGAGGATCTAATTATGTTTTTCAATTTAATCAAGGAAAAGGTTTGTACGCGGTGAGATGTACATAAAGCCAATAATATAACTAATTTTTTCGTAATTCTAACGAGAGTTTGCTCACTATTGGGAAACCATTTTGAAACGTAATCTAATACACACTTAGGGTCCCATGTGGCAGTGTATTTTGGTTTTGGTGGTTTCTGTCTGTAAATACCTTTTAGTAAACGTTTTATTCGCTCGTCTGATCCTATGTTACTCCCGAGTAGTAATGATAGGGCAGAACGATGGCTATTAACAGATGTATATGATATGCCTTTATTATAAAGATTTACTAAAAAGACTATGACTGATGGTACCGAAGCTTCAAACATATTTACGTTATTTGTTCGACAAAATTCCCACCATAACTTATATGTCACAGAATATTGTTTCATGGTATTTTCTGAAATCGATTCTAACATTAGGTCTAATGCAACGGACGGGGTGTTTATTCTTGCAAATGCCGTCCTGAGAGCTTCGCGGCCGCCATGGTAAGCGTGTTGTGCAGTGGATGTGGTGTTCTGCAATATGAACGTAAAAGATTCTCGTTAGGTTCAAATAAAACTATATCGGATATAAGCAATCTTTTAAGCAAGGGGAACCAGGCTTGCCCCGGCCAGTAAGGAAAAACTAAAATGCCAATAGCTGAATCGGTAATTATTTTTCTTAGGCACTTTAATATTAATGCAAATGGTGGAAACGCGTAGAAAAACATGTGGTTCCAGTTTACGGTGAATGCATCTATTTCTACGGCCTCGGGATCCGGTTTCCATGCAATGTATTGACTACATTTGGCATTGGTGCGAGAAGCAAAAAGGTCTATTTCTGGTTTACCAAAGTTTTTTACTATTTTTTTAAAGGCCCAGTTAGATAATTCCCATTCTGTATCTATATTTATTTTTCGGGATTCTTCGTCTGCTTCTATGTTATCATGAGTATTTATATAAGACGCAAAAATAAAAATGTTTCTACGTTCGCACCATTGCCAAATCGATTTGGTCAATTCGTTCAAATGTGGAAAACGGATTCCGCCCATTCTATTAATGTAACTAATAGCTGTTGTATTGTCTGATCGAACAAGTATAGAGCAGTTTGTTACACAATTGGCAAAACACTTTAAGCCCAAAAATATGGCAAGTAATTCTAAGTAATTAATATGAAAAAGTAATTCGTTCTCTTTCCATTGGCCATTTGCTCGTTTTCCGTTACAAACTGCACCCCAGCCTGTTCTAGATGCGTCGGTATATATTTCTAAAGAAAAGTTATTATCTGCTTGTAAGTACTTCTTCGTTGATTGTATATTTTCTTCCCACCAGTGTAAATCTGGTAAAATTACTTCGGTAAGTTTAAATTTTGCTTTAAAGGTATGATATTTTTGAAGTGCCAAAAATTTTTGACGTTCGAGGCATTTTGTATATAACCACCCATATTGTACTGCTGGGCAGGCTGCAGTTAGAACTCCCACTAGATGCGCTACTTCTGTAATAGAACATAGAGGAAGTTTGGAAAATTTTTTGACTAATCGTAAAATTCTCTTTCGTTTGTCATCCGGTAGACTTAATGACATATCTATGGTATTAAATATAAATCCCAAAAACTTGCAACATTGTTCAGGTTCAAAATTGCTTTTTTCGTTGTTCACAATAAAACCCAGACATTTAAGCAATTTTAATGTGTTATTGACATTTTCGAGACACTCTGTATAAGTATCGCCTATGCATAGAATATCATCAAGATATATAACAGATCTATAACCCCTACTACGTAAGTAATTTGTAACTTCCCTCATTAACTTAGTAAAAACCCAGGGTGCTGCGGATAAACCATAGGGCATTGCGTTGAACTCGTATGTTTCCTCATATTCAAAACGTAAGTATTTTCTATGTACTTTTGCAATCGGAACTAAAAGATAAGCCTCTTTTAGATCTATGGTTGCCATGAATCCATTTTTTGTAATGAGTTTCGCCGCTGTCCTATGATCCTCCATTTTAAAATGGGAAGTAGAAATAAATTTATTCAAAGCCTTCAAATTTAGAATAAATCTTTTGTCCCCATTAGGTTTTGGAGCCAAAAATATTTTCGATACAAAATCACCTTTGGATCTACGACAAATGGATATAGCCCCTAGCTTTAGCAATTTTTTGATAGATTTCGTGATATCTGCTTTATCTGTATTACAGATTGAGTTACAAGGAGTGTAGACCTGATTAACTCGTTTACAAAATTGTATTTTATATCCATTCCTAATCCAGTTAAGTATTCGGGGGTTATTTGTTATTTTTTGCCAGCAATTATAGAAATGACTAATTCTGCCTGCATGTACCTCTAACGATGATGAGCCCGAGCACGAGACTTGTACTGGGATGGTGGTTTGGTTTGGACTGGTCCTGTTAATCTCTTCTGCGTCGGTGGGATGATGCTCTTCCTCGGCCCTCCTCTCCCCCCCCTGTTCGACGACGAGCGAGAAGGGCCTCTCCAGTTTCCCTGGGGTTGTAAGCGGCTTGTCGAGGGTTGGTAAGAAGAATAAGGCGTCCTAGGTGCAGGTTTCTTTATTTGTAAGCCGTGCTTTTCAATTTCCCGCGCGGATTTAATTTTTTCTGAAACCCCGTTTCCAAAAAGCATTTCATCGCGGTCTATATCTTGAACTACGTTTAAGAACGTTTTATCAAGTCCTGGAGTAACGAATTTTTTTCTTGCTTCCGTTTCTTGATAATGTAGATCACATAGAATCCGACAACTGTCACTTAGAAATTTGACCGCCTGCAATCTATCTTCTTCGTCGTTTAGGAGTAACTGTAGGCCCCTATTCAGGGCGGTTAATCCTACTCCTAACTGCTGCTGGACTCCTTCCACTTTTTTGTCCCGTATCCGAGTGGCCTCACTAACGGCTGCGGAAATCTCCGGATTTAATTTTGGCGCTTGCAGTAAAGAACAATTTTCCGGTACCAGATAATCTTTAAATAACTTATCTTTCATATCTTTATTTAGCCCCTTACGTAGAATAGGCAACCATAAAGCTGACAATTTTTCGTGTATTTTTGGACCGAATTTTGAGGATTCCTCTGTTGTTTCGCCTAAGGCGTTGAGGACGGTTGATTCCAATTCTGGTACAGGGTCCGTTTCTTGCGGCGCTTTTTCGGGCTCCATTTGGGACACGAGGGGGACATGGTCGACGTCACTCGTATGTTCTTTATCTAAAAAGAACAACGAAGATAAAGTTTTGCAGTATAAGATTAACTTAGTTTTGCAATTTATTTAAATCGCCGTCGTGAGGATACACGATCCACCTCCAGGCTTTAAATTATTATGATATAGATAGTTTTCATATTGTATAATTTGTCCTTTCGACAATTACACGACACCCTCGTGTTAACACGCGGTTAACCTCCGGGTCGATATTGCCTTCGTGATGACACACGGTCAACCTCCAGGCGTTATACGAGAAAGCAAAACTGTATACACACACTTTATTATCACTTTAAATCACTTAATATTATACACGTTTACTCACCCGAACTAATTTCTGATTCTTCAGATGATGAATAAATTATTCTTTTACGATGCTCCTTCAACTGTAATTTTCTTAATTTGCGTTTATAATGTTTTATTTTTTCTTCATTCTTCCTTTTAGGCATTATGATATGGCGTAACTACTTCTGTAGGCACAAGTCAGTTGTAGACATGCGAACGATGCCCCGCACGAAAAAGGAAATGAGTAAAATTGACAAGTGCCGCTCTGCCGAGCTGGTTAGAGGGGGTAGGTACTAAATAAAAATTTTAAAAGTACCTACTTTAAACATGCGAATGCCCTGTATGTCAAAGGGGACTACATTTGTGATTGTATCTGAAGAATGAAGCAATGAAATATAATTATATAATACAGTATATATATTATCATATACTTTACTTAGTCTTATTTCTATTAATGACGTCTTTTGCAATTTCTGTGCAATATTTTAGTAGCTTATTCCTATTTCCTTTGTTTAATAGCAACTCGCTTAAATTTTCTTTGTTGATTTTAATAGCTAATTCCATTTCTAAATTAAGTTTTTTAACCTGATACTTAGGGCATTCCAGTAGTACATGTTCTATTGTTTCGTCTGTTTCAGGAGTGCATATGCAGTGAGGGGAGTCTTTACATTTGAACCTAAAGAGATAGCTGGAGAAGCCCCCGTGACCCGTGAATATTTGTACCAGAGTTGGGGTAAGTCCGATTTTTGGAATAATCCTGTAGGCAATTTCTGCATCTGGTAGGAAAATTTTTGTCACCATCGCTGTGTCACCCTCGTTGTAGCGCTTCTTCCATTCTATGATTGTGTCAGATCTTAGCTGCCGTTTTATATATGATGCTGGACACTTATCATAGTCTGGCGCTGTCTTTTTGAAGAGTGCTGCTTGTTTAGCGAGCTCGTCAGCACGCTCATTCCCTGTAACCCCTACGTGGGCCCTGATCCAAAACAGGCGGATGGTCTTGCCTTGCTCCTCGCTGGATATCAGGTTCTTTCGGATCTCCATCACGAGTGGGTGGAACGAGTCGTGATTTTGGATCACCTGAAGGGCTGACCTGGAGTCACTAAAGATGTTGGTGACAATGTTTTTATGACCCATAGCCAGTGACGTGGCTTGAAGTATGGCATAAAGTTCGGCCTGGAAGACAGTGCAAAACCGTTCCAGCTTAAATTTCCGGCTTTCGGTCTCAGCACCGTTAGTCCAGCAGGATAACGCTGCTCCGACCTTTCCTTCGATTTTGCTCCCGTCGGTTAGGTTAGGTTAGGTTAGGTTAGGTTAGGTTAGGTTAGGTTAGGTTAGGTTAGGTTAGGTTAGGTTAGGTTAGGTTAGGTTAGGTTAGGTTAGGTTAGGTTAGGTTAGGTTAGGTTAGGTTAGGTTAGGTTAGGTTAGGTTAGGTTAGGTTAGGTTAGGTTAGGTTAGGTTAGGTTAGGTTAGGTTAGGTTAGGTTAGGTTAGGTTAGGTTAGGTTAGGTTAGGTTAGGTTAGGTTAGGTTAGGTTAGGTTAGGTTAGGTTAGGTTAGGTTAGGTTAGGTTAGGTTAGGTTAGGTTAGGTTAGGTTAGGTTAGGTTAGGTTAGGTTAGGTTAGGTTAGGTTAGGTTAGGTTAGGTTAGGTTAGGTTAGGTTAGGTTAGGTTAGGTTAGGTTAGGTTAGGTTAGGTTAGGTTAGGTTAGGTTAGGTTAGGTTAGGTTAGGTTAGGTTAGGTTAGGTTAGGTTAGGTTAGGTTAGGTTAGGTTAGGTTAGGTTAGGTTAGGTTAGGTTAGGTTAGGTTAGGTTAGGTTAGGTTAGGTTAGGTTAGGTTAGGTTAGGTTAGGTTAGGTTAGGTTAGGTTAGGTTAGGTTAGGTTAGGTTAGGTTAGGTTAGGTTAGGTTAGGTTAGGTTAGGTTAGGTTAGGTTAGGTTAGGTTAGGTTAGGTTAGGTTAGGTTAGGTTAGGTTAGGTTAGGTTAGGTTAGGTTAGGTTAGGTTAGGTTAGGTTAGGTTAGGTTAGGTTAGGTTAGGTTAGGTTAGGTTAGGTTAGGTTAGGTTAGGTTAGGTTAGGTTAGGTTAGGTTAGGTTAGGTTAGGTTAGGTTAGGTTAGGTTAGGTTAGGTTAGGTTTTTTTTTTTTTTTTTTTTTTTTTTTTTTTTTTTTTTTTTGGTTCCTGTCCGGGCGCTGTACTGGCCCGGCCCGCGAGCTAAATAATCGTCCCCTGACATTGTCAAGGCCTTTGTTTGCTTTATTTTATTATTAATCAATTGGTTACAGTTTGTAATAATAATAAGTTTATAATGCACTTAAATTATACATTACATCGTTTGATATCCTAGTCTTAATACAGAACACATATGTTTTCTTAATCTATTGTAAGCGTAGTATTACATCATCTTAAGGCTAATTAATATGTTTTCTTATCTATTGCTTAACTATTTTCTTTATTTGTATATAAAAACTACTTAATTTACTTATCTTTATTACATTTTACTTACGGCTTAATTTACATCTAATTTATTACTTGAAAAATTTTCAATTACTACGCTTATATACTTGACTATATGTTGCATCCTATTTAATTTTTGTATGTTGATTTAAACATTTATCTATTTTCTTACTCTTGTCATACTTTACCTAATATACATATATTTGTTTTTATTTCTAAATATTTTAACAGTACTTTAAAATTTAATTCTTATATTTTATTCTTTATTATTTTACATGTATTTTCATTTTTTATTAGTTTAACTTATTATTTTAAGTCAGTCTACATGTTCCTATAATTATCTTATTTTACCTTAGGTTAAAAATTATACATTGATATCCTTATTCTACTACATTTTACATCTCTGCAGTTTACTGTTTAACTTACTTTATTTAAGGTATCTGCTATTCACTTTTGATAACCAATGATATATACTCTCATATTTGTGCTTTCATACCATTTGTTCCTATTTATTACTTTGGTTGTTACATTTATAGTAACTGTTTAAGTGTACTATGTATTTTCTTAACATATATTTATTTACTTTTGGTGCTAAATATGCACACAATATACATTTATATTAATTTATATAGAAGAAAAATCGTCTTTATTATTTCTCCATTTCTCCCCAACTGCGTCTGTCTTGTAGTTCTTGCCATTTTTATAATACCTTATATATATTCATACATATTTTATATTTTTAAAAATATATATTACATTATATTTTATTATATGTATTTATTATATTTATTTTATTTTATATATAATATATATATATACATGACATGACTATCTCTTTGATTATTTATTCATTTCCAGTACTTTCGTTACTATTTCTATTGCGTATTTTATAAATTTATTTCTCATTTTGTCATTTTCCATGATGATTTTGAAGTTGTCCGGTGTCATTTTTATGTTTAACTTCTGTTCTATGTCATATCGTTGCTTAATATATATTGGACACTCTGTCAGTATATGTACGACCGTCTGGCTAACACCCGGCTCGCAGTTGCACGATGGATCCTCCTTACACTTGAACCTGGCCAGGTATTCAGAAAATCCACCGTGCCCCGTCATTATCTGAGTACTCACGCCTGCCGGTCGCATCTTCCCCACTATTCGGTAGGCCTGGACTGCATCAGGAAAGAAGATCTTTGTAACTCCCGCTGTTTCACCAGCCTGATATCTCATGTTCCACACGTCCAGCGAAGCCTTACGGATTACTCGTTTGACATATGAAACAGGGCATAAATCGTAATCGGGTTTTTTCTTTGAGTGCAGAGCGGCTTGCTTGGCTAGTTCGTCCGCGCGTTCATTCCCCTCCAGTCCCGCATGTGCCTTAATCCAAAATAGGGAAGTTTCCTTATTCTGGATTTCGCAACTCTTAATATTTTCGCGAGCTTCCACGGCTAGAGGGTGAGTGGAACTCGCGTTTGTGACTGTTTCCAGCGCCGAACGCGAGTCACTGAGGATTGCAAAACTGTTTTCTCTGCTCTGGAGAATCATCCTCGTGGCCTGACATATGGCCAAAAGTTCTGCCTGGTAGACCGTACAGTACGATGGCAGCTTGAGCTTCAGCGTTTTAGTTTCAGCCTCACTGTTCCAAATAGAAAGCGAGGCACCAACTTTGCCTTCGATCTTACTGCCATCGGTGTATATCCTTACTGCTTGGTGTATGTGGTTGTTCACTTGCTCTAGATCTACCAGGTTTGTGAACGTCAGGCTCGTGTGTTCTGCCGGATCTTGGTGTATGTGGTTGTTCACTTGCTCTAGATCTACCAGGTTTGTGAACGTCAGGCTCGTGTGTTCTGCCGGATGCGGAGAGTCTTTGTATGCCACACATCGCTCAACCTCTGCGTCTGCTACTGCTGAATGGGAAACTCCTCTCTTGGCCTCGTATAAGCTAGCCGCTTCTTGCACTCGAAGGTCGAGTGGCAGTATCCCAGACAGCAGCAGCGCCGAGTTTAGGGAGACAGTGCGGTAGGCTCCACACAGTTTTTGTGCAAATCCTCTTTGGACTGCATTCAGTTGCCTCTGTACTCCAAGTTTTTTGGCCGCTGGGGCCCACGCGCTTGAAGCGTAGAGAATGACGGGTTCCACCGTTGCATTGTAAATAATGCGAATGATGTCCGGGTGGAGACCCCAAGTAATCCTGGCTGCTCTTGACAATTGCTTGTATATGTTTAGTGCTTTTTTGCATGTATATGTGACGTGGCTGTTAAATGTAAGCTTATTGTCAATAATGAGCCCCAGGATTTTTATCTCATCGGACATTCCAATGCTGACCCCCCCCATGCGCAAGCGTGGTGTGTCAAATTTCAACTTCCTGGTAAGCACCATCGCCTTGGTTTTATGAGGCGCAAATTTTAGCTTAAATCCGACACCCCAGTCTCGAACGTAGGCGAGGGCAGCATTGGCTTGTCCCTCCACTTCTTGCGCGGTTTCCGCAGCAAATACTAGGACCACGTCATCAGCGAAAGCCTGGCAGTAGTCGCCTCGTTCCTCAAGTCCTACCAGCAATGGGTTGAGAAGTAGATTCCAAAGTAAAGGGCCACTGATTGATCCTTGTACGCAGCCTTTACTGGTGTCTTTGACGTGCTCTTCACCGGCATATCTGACCCTTACCCTTCGGTCTTGGAGATAACTGTCAATGACTTTCCTGAGATTCCTAGGACATTTTTCCTCAGCCAAACGGACCCGTATCGCCGGCCACCATGCACTGTCGAAGGCTCCCTCTATGTCCAACGATACAACTGTAACAAGCATTTTATCCGCTATTTTTGTACGAATGTGTTGCAGTAGATCATAGAGGGAGTCCTCGGTGCTCTTTTGGGGAACGAATCCGTATTGGCGAGTACTGATTTTTGGAGTCAGGTGCCATTTCAATCGTCCTACCAGCATCTTCTCGTAGATCTTACCCATTACTGGCAATAGCCCAATGGGTCTATATGACTTAGGGTGCCTATAATCCTGCTTATCTGGTTTTCTGAGGACGACTACTGTTGCTTCCTTCCATATGGTCGGAAAGCAGCCCAGTTCCAGACATTTATTTAGCAAGGCCATAAAAAGTTCTGGCGCGCTAAGAATAACTTGACTGCATATGTCGGCAGTGAGTCCATCCGAACCCGGGGCCTTTTTTGGGTCAAAGCTCTCCACCGCGGTCATTAATTCCCATGGGGTAAATGGTGGGTCATGTTGTTCATCATGACTCCACTCGTTTACTTGGTCAGCTTGTGCTCTGATAATTCGTTGTTGCGCATTATCCTCACTTTCGAGGTCCTCCGGGTAGAAGACATCCGCGAGCAACTTCGCAGATTCCTCTTTCGTCAGCTCCTTTCCATTCATTTTCAGGGGTAAGTCTTCTTGTCTCTTCGTGGTATTTCTTATGACCCTATATATACCTTGCCAGAGTCCTTCTCTATCCTGTTTTTCGCAAAAGCTCTTCCAACTTGCAGTTTGGGCGTTCCTGGCTTCCAATTCATACTTTTCTTTTGCTTGCAGGTACTCGTTGACGACTTTCTCTCTGCGGATTGGCGCTGCCCATCGGATTCTACGTTTCTTGGTTGCAACCTCTTTCTTCATTGCGGCTAGTGATTCGGACCACCACGGTACGGTGAGTTTTTCTTGATTCTTTTTCTTTTTTAATGTTTCTTCACAGGTTTTTGTTATAGTTTCTGAAAAGTTTTTGACGAAAGTTTCTAATTGTAATTTGGTTTGAATTTGATCTATTTCTGATAGGTTTATTTTATTTTCTGATTTTAACTGATTTAGTTTCTCACGGAACAGAGTCCATTTAGCTTTTTTCGTATTATAAATCCTTGTAGTCCTGTTTATTTCAATTCCTTTTGCTCTTTGGAGATTAATTTGGAATGTGATACCGTTGTGGTCCGAGCTCACAAGATGCTCCTCCACCCTCCAATTGTCTACCAGGTTCAGCAGATCTTCCGAGCAGGCCGTGATGTCGACGTTGCTGATGTAACGTTTGTTTCCGCGGATTGTGTCAAACGTTGGGGTATCCCCTTCGTTGAGCACCTGCAAGCCTAGTTCTTCTGGTTAGGTTAGGTTAGGTTAGGTTAGGTTAGGTTAGGTTAGGTTAGGTTAGGTTAGGTTAGGTTAGGTTAGGTTAGGTTAGGTTAGGTTAGGTTAGGTTAGGTTAGGTTAGGTTAGGTTAGGTTAGGTTAGGTTAGGTTAGGTTAGGTTAGGTTAGGTTAGGTTAGGTTAGGTTAGGTTAGGTTAGGTTAGGTTAGGTTAGGTTAGGTTAGGTTAGGTTAGGTTAGGTTAGGTTAGGTTAGGTTAGGTTAGGTTAGGTTAGGTTAGGTTAGGTTAGGTTAGGTTAGGTTAGGTTAGGTTAGGTTAGGTTAGGTTAGGTTAGGTTAGGTTAGGTTAGGTTAGGTTAGGTTAGGTTAGGTTAGGTTAGGTTAGGTTAGGTTAGGTTAGGTTAGGTTAGGTTAGGTTAGGTTAGGTTAGGTTAGGTTAGGTTAGGTTAGGTTAGGTTAGGTTAGGTTAGGTTAGGTTAGGTTAGGTTAGGTTAGGTTAGGTTAGGTTAGGTTAGGTTAGGTTAGGTTAGGTTAGGTTAGGTTAGGTTAGGTTAGGTTAGGTTAGGTTAGGTTAGGTTAGGTTAGGTTAGGTTAGGTTAGGTTAGGTTAGGTTAGGTTAGGTTAGGTTAGGTTAGGTTAGGTTAGGTTAGGTTAGGTTAGGTTAGGTTAGGTTAGGTTAGGTTAGGTTAGGTTAGGTTAGGTTAGGTTAGGTTAGGTTAGGTTAGGTTAGGTTAGGTTAGGTTAGGTTAGGTTAGGTTAGGTTAGGTTAGGTTAGGTTAGGTTAGGTTAGGTTAGGTTAGGTTAGGTTAGGTTAGGTTAGGTTAGGTTAGGTTAGGTTAGGTTAGGTTAGGTTAGGTTAGGTTAGGTTAGGTTAGGTTAGGTTAGGTTAGGTTAGGTTAGGTTAGGTTAGGTTAGGTTAGGTTAGGTTAGGTTAGGTTAGGTTAGGTTAGGTTAGGTTAGGTTAGGTTAGGTTAGGTTAGGTTAGGTTAGGTTAGGTTAGGTTAGGTTAGGTTAGGTTAGGTTAGGTTAGGTTAGGTTAGGTTAGGTTAGGTTAGGTTAGGTTAGGTTAGGTTAGGTTAGGTTAGGTTAGGTTAGGTTAGGTTAGGTTAGGTTAGGTTAGGTTAGGTTAGGTTAGGTTAGGTTAGGTTTTTTTTTTTTTTTTTTTTTTTTTTTTTTTTTTTTTTTTTTTAATCCTGTCCGGGCGCTATACTGGCCCGGCCCGCGAGCTAAATAATCATCCCCTAACACTGTGGATTAGGGATCTTTTTTACTTTATTTATTAAAAGAGACTTATAAATTTACAAAAGTTTACAGAGTATTACTTAGAAACCAACTTATCACTATTACATTGAGGTGCTTACTTTCTATTTTATCATTTCTAGTTCTTACTTTAAGTATATATCTACTTTCTTATTCTTAGGTTTTACATATTCTTATTGCTACTTATATTACCTTACTTTAGTTTATCTACTTTATATTTGACTTATTTTTCGTTACTTTCAACTTTCTATTTTAATCTATATTTATTCATGCATTTTATCTATTTTTACTTATTGTTTTACATGATCTTATATTTATTATATATTAAAGTCTATTACAGTTTTATCCTTATTCTATTACATTTGTATGTTTTCATAGTTTACTGGTTTACTTAATTCAGTTTTATCTTATTTACTAATTAATTATGATAACTATTACTATATATACTCATTATATATATTTTAGTTTATCCTTTATTACTTGTTTCTATTTATTACCCTTGTCGCTACATTTTTACAGTATTCTATGAATTTATTTCTTAATTTCTGTTCTTCCATTATTTTACTTATACAATGCTTTTTAATACTTTGTTTTAGTATGGTTTCTATTTCCTGTCGCTCTTTACCATGTACAGGACATTCCAATAAGATATGCAGAATATCTTCGGTCTTTTCTGGATCACAGATACAGGACGGGCTCTCCTTGCACTTAAATCTATTTAGATACTCAGAAAACCCCCCATGCCCAGTCAATACTTGAACGATTATTGGGTCCAGCGTGACTCCCCTTAGCACCCGGTATGCTCTTATTGCATCTGGGAAGAAGACCTTGGTGACTGATGCAGTTTCTCCGGTCGTGTAGCGCTTGTTCCATTCATCCAGCGATTCCAGTCGGATTTGTCGCTTTATGAAGGAGACCGGGCACAGGTCGTAATTTGGTCTTCTTTTTAGATTTTTTGCTGCGTCTTTTGCGAGTACATCTGCCCTTTCATTTCCTTCCAACCCTACGTGAGCTTTTATCCAGAATAACCTAAGTATTCTGTCACTTGCAACTATAGATCGTAGGTTTGCATAGGTATTCTTAGCTAAGGGGTGAAAGGAATTCTCGTTGATAACGGCGTCGAGGGCTGATCTTGAGTCGCAGAGGAGATTAACACATGTGGACGAACTTTTCTTTGCGTGTTCTGATGCTTCAAGTAGAGCCAAGAGCTCTGCTTGGTATACGGTGCAGAATGACTCCAACTTAAGTTTTCGGGTTACGGTTTCAACACCATTCATCCAAACGGAGAATGCTGCACCGACTTTACCCTCAATCTTACTGCCGTCTGTGAAGATTGTCAGGCCATTGATGTTTTGTTGGGTCAATTCTGCATTGTCCGTCACGCATTGGTAGCTGAGCTGTACGTGTTCCGCGGGGTGTGTCCTGTTTGAGAAGGCATTTGGTTTCTCCATTTCTCGGTCTCCTACGACTCGCCGGGAATGCCCTTTCTTTATTTCGTAGAGGAGAGATGCCTCTCTCACTCTAAGATCCAGGGGGAGCAACCCGGCGAGTACCAGCGCCGAGTTGAGGGACACCGTTCTGTACGCTTTAATCATTTTTTGTGCAAACCCGCGCTGCACCGCATCCAGTTGCTTCCTACAGCCCAATTTACTGGCTGCAGGTGCCCATGCGCTGGCTGCGTACAAGATGGTCGGTTCCACCACGGCCGTGTATATTGTGTGGACCACTTCGGGCTCCAGGCCCCACTGCACTTTTGCAGCTCTGGAGAGCTGTTTATAGAGTCCTATTGCTTTGCGGCAGACGTTCTGGACGTGGGTATTAAACGTTAGTTTTTCGTCAATGGTGAGACCCAATATTTTTATTTCCTTGGATTGCTTAATGTCCACCCCGCCCATGGTCAGATGTGGTGAGTCATATTTTAGTTTATTGGTTATTACCATGGCCTTGGTCTTGTGAGGCGCAAATTTGAGCTTATTTTTGACTCCCCACCTCCGGACAAGTTCGAGGGAAACATTGGCCTGTTGTTGGATCTCCATCGCAGTCTCACCGTCAAACACCAGTATCACGTCGTCCGCAAATGCTTGGCAATAGTGACCACGTTGTTCTAGTTCTCTTAGCAGTGGGTCCAGGAGCAGGTTCCACAGTATAGGACCCCCTATTGAGCCCTGCACACATCCTTTATTTGTGCATTTTGTACTGATGGCTCCGGCGTACCTTAAACTGACGCTGCGGTGACTCAGGTAACTATCTATGAGTCGCCTTATGTTTACCGGACATCCTTCCTCAGCCAGTCGCACCTTAATAGCCGGCCACCAGGCGCTATCAAAGGCTCCCTCTATATCCAAGGATACAAGTGTAATTAATTTTTTATCGCGCAGCTTGCTGCGTATATGTTGGATCAGGGTATAGAGGGAGTCTTCAGTGCTCCTCTGGGGCATAAAGCCATACTGGCGAGTACTCATCCTCGGTACCAAGTACCACTTGAGCCGATTTACTACCATTTTTTCCAAGATTTTACCTAGGACAGGTAATAGGCCAATCGGCCTATACGACTTGGGGTCTAGGTAGTTCTCCTTGCCCGGCTTCCTGAGGACTACGACTGTAGCTACTTTCCAGATCTCAGGGAAGTGACCTATTTCTAAGGACTTATTGGCCAAGGCTAGGAAGATCCCCCGATCTTGGACTATTGCCCTTTGGCAGATGTCTGAAGTAAGACCATCCCCCCCCGGAGCCTTTTTCGGATTAAAGCTTTCCACCGCCGTTTTCAGTTCATGTGTTGTAAATGGTGGATCGTGATACTCAGTATCGGATCTCTCATTTATCTTTTTTGCTGAATGTCTTATTTGGCGGTGGTCTGCATTATCCTCATTCTCATTGTCGTCAGGGTAGAAAGTCTGTACTAGAAGATTCGCAGAGTCCGTTGGGTTCAAGGTAACGCCATTTTTGCATAAGAGGATGTCTTGTGACCTCTTGGTGGTCCTACCGATGACCCTGTATATGCCATCCCACATGCTTTCCTTGTCCTGCTTTTGACAAAAATCTTTCCAGCTGGTGATCTGCGCTTCTTTGGCCAATTTTACATATTTTTCTTTTGCTTCCAGGTATTCCTTGACGACCTTCGCTCTTCGTACTGGTGCTGCGCATCGTATTCGACGTCTTTTGGTGGCAACTTCACTCTTCGCGGCAGAGAGCTCTTCAGTCCACCATGGCATTGTAAGTATTTCTTTGTTATTTTTAATTGGTATATTTTCCTGACATGATTTGGAAATATTGTTGACATACTGATTGACTGTTGACTCTAAATTTGTGCTATTTTTAATTTTTCTAATTTCTTCTAAATTTATATTACTACTATTGTTAAGCTGGGCCAGTTTGACATCAAATTGGCGCCAGTTTGCTTTTCTTGTATTGTATTTTCGGGTAGTTCTCTCTATTTCTATTCCGCTGCTTCTTTGTAATTTAATTTTAAATACAATGCCATTGTGGTCCGAACTCGTCATGCCTTGTAAAACTCGCCAGTCTTCCACCAGATCTAGCACATCCAATGAACAGGCCGTCACGTCAACGAAACTGGTATATACCCTCTCACCCCTCACAGTGTCAAACGTTGGAGTGTTTCCACTGTTTAGTATCTGATAGCCATGTTGATGAAGCATGCCTGCCAAATCTTCCCCACGATGGTCGATAACCGCACTACCCCACCAAGAACTTTTTGCGTTCGCGTCGCCTCCTAATATGATCGCTCCAGGGCCTAATTCCTCTGTAATGTGGGTTAGATGCTCTATGTACGGTGCTATAGGTTGATCCGGTTCGAAGTAGAAGGATATCACAGTGAGCTTCCAAGCCTTGGTACAGATCCTCACCACTGCGATGTTATTAGTGGTGAGTTTTGGGCACAGTGTTACATCTAGGTTTTTGTCAAAGATTATGATTGCTGCCTTCACTGTCCCGCTTTCATGGTTTAGGCTTTGGAAGACTCTTGTTCCGCGATATTCCTTCATATACCTATTTCCACCCACATATGGCTCTTGTACCAGAGCGAAGGCGATTTTTTGGTTTGTGGCCTCGATGAGTAGTTCTTCAGTTGCTAGTTTACTCCGTTGTAAGTTCGCTTGGGCCACCCGGTAGGGTAGTGGGTTAGCTGGTGTTGTTACTGGATGGCTACTTGAAACAACTTTAGCAATACGCAACCGTTTGCCTCGCCAGTGCATCCCATCTGCGCCTAACCGGACATGTGTTGCTGAAAGCGCTGTGCTCCGTGGCATCCAACTCCGCTTTAATACAGTTACAGCACGACGGGGCTGCACCGGCGAGCCATTCCGTGCATACCGCCTTTAGGTGGGGCCCTCCACAGTGACTGCACTTTTCAAGTGTCTCGGTGCAGTGGCGCCGGCCATGTCCGAATCCCAGGCAGATAGAGCATTGCAAGAGGGGGGACTGATCCTCTACCCTCACCCTCTGCAAGTCTACGCTCAAGCGTGTTGCTGCTGTCATGTGTTGCCACAGTTTCGGGGACACCTTCAGTACGATATGGTTGGCGTGGGGGTTACGGGTCTTTTTCTTATACTTGATTTCCATTCTGTCATCTTCTTTTTCAAGACCTTGAAACACTCCTTTATTCTGTTTTCTTAGGGCATCAAGTATCTCCTGATCGTCATTATACGTAAATACGTCTTTTAAGATCACCAGTGGGTCTTTGTTGGATACCTCTTCCACTTTTAGGAGGTTCCCGGCTTTACTTAGTCTTTCCTGTACTTTGGCTCTTTCTTCCTTTGTTTCACATCCAATTATAACTTTTCTATCCTTAACTTTTCTAATTTTTTCTATCCTTATTCCTCCTTCCTTAGCGTTTATCGTTTTTCTTATTTTCGCGAGGACCTCCTCTCCGGAATCTGTCTCTTCTGTGGATGTAACAATCACTGAGTGTAGTGCAGTTTTCTTTGGAAGTTGGTCTTTATTGCATCCTGCTGTCATGCTTGCATACGTTAATTTTTCTTGTACTTCATTCTGAAGACGTATCTCTTCTCTCAGTTTTTCCATTTCCTGTTTATTTTCCTGCAGCAATTTTCCGTGCTCTTCCAACTTCTTTACCAATTCTTTTTCTTCTTCATTTTCCCTGTTGGTATGCCTTGTTGCTCTGGGATCCTCTTCATTCTCTGTGTCTTTGTTCTTATTTATCTCTGTTTCTTTGTTCTTTCGTGATCTCCCTTCTTCTTCCGCCTCTCTAACAAGCTTGTATAATCTTTCGCCAGCTTCTAAAACTTCTGTCTTAATATCAGTTTTTAGATTTCTGCTGTTTCCAATCTGCAGCTTTAGTTTTACTAGGCATGCCTTTGCCTCAGCCGTTCGATTAAGGTATACTTTCGGCTGCTTGATGGTAACAGCAGAAGGGGCAGGTGGGTCATGTTGACTGTCTGATTTATCCGTATATGTTAGATTTAATTTGGATTCTATGCTGCGTCGGGTTTGCGAGACGTTGGTTTTACCGGTGTCCGTGGGAGATTTCCCCGCCTTGGAGGTTGTCTCGGTAACGGGCGTGCGAAACATTTCTATTTCCGTAGGTTAGGGGATTCGTCAAAAAAGTAAAATAAAATAAAATAGATTAAGAATTTTTTCAAAGTATTAAGCAAAGTATAACAAACAATGTAAAGTAGAAAGTTTTTATATACCTAGTATATAGTCCAAGTAGTATATGGTCAGAGAGGTGTATATGGTCTCTCTGACTGTCCCGCTGGTTATGATGGGAAAATTAAGTAAAACAAGTAATATCAACGGAGTCCACAATAAAATAAAAAGTTAAAAAGTATATAAGAATCAGAGTCTAGATTGTACTTAACAGTATTAAGGAAATGTGAAGCTTTACAGTTATTTAATTAATTAATTAGTTAATTAATTATTCAGTCCAGTAATCCAGTCACTATTAAGGGTAACTAGTGTAGTTTTTGTCGATTTAAAGAGGACGGTTCACAATGCAATCGCCTTGCGTCAAATATATTTGGTCCAAATACTCTTTATAATGTAATTTTCCGTCGATGGTTAGGTTAGGTTAGGTTAGGTTAGGTTAGGTTAGGTTAGGTTAGGTTAGGTTAGGTTAGGTTAGGTTAGGTTAGGTTAGGTTAGGTTAGGTTAGGTTAGGTTAGGTTAGGTTAGGTTAGGTTAGGTTAGGTTAGGTTAGGTTAGGTTAGGTTAGGTTAGGTTAGGTTAGGTTAGGTTAGGTTAGGTTAGGTTAGGTTAGGTTAGGTTAGGTTAGGTTAGGTTAGGTTAGGTTAGGTTAGGTTAGGTTAGGTTAGGTTAGGTTAGGTTAGGTTAGGTTAGGTTAGGTTAGGTTAGGTTAGGTTAGGTTAGGTTAGGTTAGGTTAGGTTAGGTTAGGTTAGGTTAGGTTAGGTTAGGTTAGGTTAGGTTAGGTTAGGTTAGGTTAGGTTAGGTTAGGTTAGGTTAGGTTAGGTTAGGTTAGGTTAGGTTAGGTTAGGTTAGGTTAGGTTAGGTTAGGTTAGGTTAGGTTAGGTTAGGTTAGGTTAGGTTAGGTTAGGTTAGGTTAGGTTGTAGGTTAGGTTAGGTTAGGTTAGGTTAGGTTAGGTTAGGTTAGGTTAGGTTAGGTTAGGTTAGGTTAGGTTAGGTTAGGTTAGGTTAGGTTAGGTTAGGTTAGGTTAGGTTAGGTTAGGTTAGGTTAGGTTAGGTTAGGTTAGGTTAGGTTAGGTTAGGTTAGGTTAGGTTAGGTTAGGTTAGGTTAGGTTAGGTTAGGTTAGGTTAGGTTAGGTTAGGTTAGGTTAGGTTAGGTTAGGTTAGGTTAGGTTAGGTTAGGTTAGGTTAGGTTAGGTTAGGTTAGGTTAGGTTAGGTTAGGTTAGGTTACGTTAGGTTAGGTTAGGTTAGGTTAGGTTAGGTTAGGTTAGGTTAGGTTAGGTTAGGTTAGGTTAGGTTAGGTTAGGTTAGGTTAGGTTAGGTTAGGTTAGGTTAGGTTAGGTTAGGTTAGGTTAGGTTAGGTTAGGTTAGGTTAGGTTAGGTTAGGTTAGGTTAGGTTAGGTTAGGTTAGGTTAGGTTAGGTTAGGTTAGGTTAGGTTAGGTTAGGTTAGGTTAGGTTAGGTTAGGTTAGGTTAGGTTAGGTTAGGTTAGGTTAGGTTAGGTTAGGTTAGGTTAGGTTAGGTTAGGTTAGGTTAGGTTAGGTTAGGTTAGGTTAGGTTAGGTTAGGTTAGGTTAGGTTAGGTTAGGTTAGGTTAGGTTAGGTTAGGTTAGGTTAGGTTAGGTTAGGTTAGGTTAGGTTAGGTTAGGTTAGGTTAGGTTAGGTTAGGTTAGGTTAGGTTAGGTTAGGTTAGGTTAGGTTAGGTTAGGTTAGGTTAGGTTAGGTTAGGTTAGGTTAGGTTAGGTTAGGTTAGGTTAGGTTAGGTTAGGTTAGGTTAGGTTAGGTTAGGTTAGGTTAGGTTAGGTTAGGTTAGGTTAGGTTAGGTTAGGTTAGGTTAGGTTAGGTTAGGTTAGGTTAGGTTAGGTTAGGTTAGGTTAGGTTAGGTTAGGTTAGGTTAGGTTAGGTTAGGTTAGGTTAGGTTAGGTTAGGTTAGGTTAGGTTAGGTTAGGTTAGGTTAGGTTAGGTTAGGTTAGGTTAGGTTAGGTTAGGTTAGGTTAGGTTAGGTTAGGTTAGGTTAGGTTAGGTTAGGTTAGGTTAGGTTAGGTTAGGTTAGGTTAGGTTAGGTTAGGTTAGGTTAGGTTAGGTTAGGTTAGGTTAGGTTAGGTGTTAGGTTAGGTTAGGTTAGGTTAGGTTAGGTTAGGTTAGGTTAGGTTAGGTTAGGTTAGGTTAGGTTAGGTTAGGTTAGGTTAGGTTAGGTTAGGTTAGGTTAGGTTAGGTTAGGTTAGGTTAGGTTAGGTTAGGTTAGGTTAGGTTAGGTTAGGTTAGGTTAGGTTAGGTTAGGTTAGGTTAGGTTAGGTTAGGTTAGGTTAGGTTAGGTTAGGTTAGGTTAGGTTAGGTTAGGTTAGGTTAGGTTAGGTTAGGTTAGGTTAGGTTAGGTTA